>OU026070.1:26662500-29572663 GCA_907269065.1 Crocallis elinguaria
TTGCAGTGCTACCCAGAACACGCACACTTTGAAACACAAAGGCCTGCGCGGTACTGTAGTGCGCTCGTTACCCTGAGACATTAGGTATTAAGCCTAATAAGCCCAGAAATTACACTGACTTCACTGAGTTTGTAATAGCAATGGCTTTAAGAGTTGACACAATTCTTTATCTGTCCAAAAGTGTCCCACAATGAGAGTAACCTACTCAAATGAAGTAATTACTGTACTTTATTGGTCTGTGTTTTAGTCAGCATGTCTACATAATTATTTTAGTAAAAATCCATAAAACTTTTTAACGAAAATAATAAAACAAAGAACGATTTTTTTTTAAATACGAACAGCTTTTCTGTAATAATAACTTTTTCAATGAAAAAACATTATCAAAACCGGATTAATTTGTATAAAGTTATGCGCGAATCGTGATCGTGATCATACACTTATATACTTAAATAAAATCAATATACTTACTTATCCTACTAATATTATAAAAGCGAAAGTGTGTTTGTACGTTTGTTGGTTTGTCCTTCTTTCACGCAGCAACGGAGCAACGGGTCGACGTGATTTTTGGCATATATATCTATAGTTTATGGACCGGAGAGTAACATAGGCTACGTTTTATTCCGGGAAAATGCACGGTTCCTGCGGGAACGCGGGTGAAGCCACGGACAGAAGCTAGTAATACTATAAAAATATTATTATACGGGTCGATTTGAGCACCTACTACATTTTTTTCTTCGGTTAAAAATGGAATATTGCGAAAGTATTACAATATTGCAGTTTTTTGGTCTGTGAACTTTAGTCGCTAATACTTAATGTCTACAAATTTGAGTAAAAAACATTTGCATCAAAATTCTCTTGGTCCAGAAAATAATAAATATTCAGTTTAGTTTCCATTGCTGGACTTGTATAGTAAATTATTACTAGGTAAAGCTATAGGTATAATAACCTACATATGTGTTGGGTGCCTATATTGTGCTGTCTCTATTTTGATCATGAAGGTTTGTTTGAATATTAAACTAAACTTACCTATAGGTATAATTATACATGTCCTATCACCCAGTACCTAATAAATGTGTTCTATTAAACAAATTCTTCTGTGATACCGCCACGGTTAATAGTTATATTACGTACCTACCTATATTAAATTGTAGTTCATTTAATTATTTAGCTTATAGGTATATTGTATACAGAATACGTAACTTACCTGATGCTAAGTAGTATAATCGATAATTTTTCGAAATCGTGTAAGAAATAATGGCATACCATATTAGGATTGCAACTAATTAGTGGTATCTTATAGTATCTAAAATTAGGTAAGCCTTGTACTTACTAAATATAGGACTAACTTTCAAAAAGGTGCCTGTTAAATGGTCATTATTTTTCTAGGCATACAGCCCTGCAGATTGCATACTTTCCGAGTGGTTACAGAAAGAACCAAAATACTTACTTACTGTTTCTAAACAGTTTAAAGCAGATCTCGTCGAAGCTCGCGTCAGTTGACTCCGATGATTCCTCGGATGGCTGATTTCACAGTGCGTGTACACGAAATCCGATGGTATCCGTCATAATCTGGTACAAGCCGCGGGATTACGCGCGTCCACCGCTGGCCGGCCGTCACCCACTAACGTAAACACAAGAGAACAAACCGAATCCGTATCCGATACCGATAAATCAAAGCGCACGATCGCGGCGACGTCGCTTATCCGCTAAATCCTGTCGGGATCGCGTAAAAAATACTAGTATTAAAAACAGTCTTAAGTGGGCTTACGTACGCGGCGCGATGCGGCCCGCGCTCACTCTAATCTCGGCCACTTCCCGGAGCAATTTGAACCTAACTCCACCACTCTATACATCATCCGCGCCCGCCCATCGCGCCGGTCTGCGCCGCGCCTGCCCATACGCCCGTCCCGCTCGCTCGCTTCTAGCCGCGCTGTCTCCATCCCGCTCGCCCTGAAATCTCGCCACACTGAAAATTCAGTGCGTACGTGTGTAGTCGCGGGGTGCGGGGCGCAGTCAGCTGGACGAACTTGTGCGAATAAAATCGACTTTTTATCGGCTCGATGACGCCGTGTGACGTCACTGTTTACTTCTGCCGGTCGAGTGTGGACACTGGATCTTGACGGGCACGGTGACGTAATGTGACTGCGATATGTCTCACCTATTTGTAAGTTGAACCCTTTCTAAAACTTGCATGTTTAACTATAGACGAAGACGTGTAAGGAAAATTTGGAAGTTTCATTCAGTTTCTTCTTGTGTTAAATTGTGTTTCTTATAAAGCTTTCATAATAAAAAATTAATGCGAATCATCAATCTACATTTAACAAATTGTCCTGGAAAAACTCATTTAAATGGTGCAATATGTTTTCCTTATAGCGTAAAATAATTGCAGTTTAAATCGTTCCGTGCAGCGGAGTCTCCCGCAATAAATAAAGCCCACAACGCAAACAGATCGGGCGCATTAACCGCGCGTCGGCGTACATAAAGAGAGCGGTATAAATATAAAGTTCCCACTCGCCGCCGCGCAAACTTAGCTAAACAACGCCATAATTGCCTTCATTACTTAAATTACTGAAATTATTTATTCAAAAAGCTGGCAACATCGAGGCGATACAGGCCCCGCCTTCGGGGCAGCTAGCGACCAATGGCGACTAGCGGTGGTGCGGGGGGCGGGGCGTCAGGCAATATGGCGGCAACCTTCTGTTGGCGTTCGCTCGTGTACTCGCGGTGCTTGCATGCTGTTTCAGTCTGTTTCTCACGCGGGTACTTTCACGTGTTTTTGAGTGGCTAATTAGTTGGTTGTTAATGAGTGGAAAGCATGAGTGCTACGTACTACGCGGTGCTACGGAGGGTATGAGCTACGTTGGGCTACGCCGCCCGCCCTTTGTGACCGCCGCGCGCCGCCCGACGGCTTGCTCCCGACGGAATGCTGAAACCGGATCGATTATTAAGGCTGGTATTCAGTTTTGAGGAGCCTTCTTAGCTCAGTGTTCGTGCATTCTCATTTTTGTCCTGAGTTGACACATTTTTAAGTGTTGCTGAGTAGAAGGATTTCCTCAGGATTATGAGTACAACCCTTACAAAATTTAGTTTTGTGTTACTAAACTATTTTAAAAATTTGAAAATGAAATAGGTATTTTACATTTCTTAAATTGTACGTTTATTCAATTATTAACTTGGTGCGATAGCGTAGGTAATTAAATATCCAATTTTCGTTTACACATTAACAAATACCTATTATAATCAATTCACATTATAGATAAGTATAAATAGGCTTTTTAAATAGTAATGTTTAAAGGACTGATGAGAAACTTATTGCTTTGTATAGCTTGAACAATATTGGTGTTTTAGAATTAAGAATTGTTTATACATTTTAAAAGAAAAATTTGAATAATATATTGTTTTGTATACTAAGTATATAGAATCGCGTCTGGTTTTTTGTATGAAGTGCAAATGGACGTAGTTATATTAAAAACCTGGTTTTGTCACATCATCATGTTCTAAAATCCTTATTTATTTCTTAGAAATATGTAATCATGTCAATAATTTGCGCAATGTCACGAATACAAGCATCCCACTACTGGCATCCCACTAACCAACTATTGTCATTTCAATTTAATTTTCAGTGTCAATTCCTTTAAATTTCAATGTCAAAAGAAATTAGTGTCGATTCTGACGCCACAAAACTCTCCCTTCTTCTTTCTCCCATTCCAACAAATAATTATATGTAGTTTAAAGAAACTAAAAAACACTTCCACCTTCTGAGTCCATATGTAAGTCTTTTCTATATACTACACTTGGCTATAGCATTTTTTATGGTAATATGTATGCAAACGGAGATTTGTGGGACGAAAAACAGGTCGTTTTGCTTCAGGAAGCGCTGCTACGCGGGAACAATAATGACACAAATAAAGCACAAACTGCAGTTTTTTATGTTTTTTTTTTATGTTATTTGGTAACGAGACGAGCTCGTCGTTTGCCTGATAGTAAGCATAACGCCGGCCCATAACATTCGCAGTGCCACCCAGAACTTTGAAACACAAAGGCCTGCGCGGCACTGTAGTGCGCTCGTTACCCTGAGACATTAGGTATTAAGTCTCATAAGCCCAGTAATTTCACTGGATACTCTGCTCATCAAACCGGAACACAGTAATGCTTGCACACTACTGCTTGGCGGCAGACTTCACGAGCAAAGCGGTGGTAACAACCCAGCCCCAAGCTCAATCACAGGAGTGCACAAAGCTCTATTAATACATACTCTGTTACAAGTCAGTGAATTTGGGATTTATCAGTAGAAGCACAAAAGTGAATACAGTTTTAATGCAATGTATTTTGGATGGCGATTGACATTAATTTTTAAATCTGATTTTTTGTGAATTACATAAATCTTGCATTTTGTTTGTATTAATGAATTGATTGGAAATATCTTTGCCATTTGAATAAGCCCATTTTTGTTACAGTAGGACCAACACGTCAAAACATCTGTAAAGTTTACAGCCGACGGAACTTTCAGAACCCACTACTATGAGAGCGTCTTTTCAGCATATTATAATATATTTATCTAAAGATATATTTCCTTGTCACAATAGTGCGAAAGAAAAATCAACATAACTGATTGCCGTTTCCAAGAGTTTAAAGTCAAAGCGTGTGAAACAATGGGAAAGTCAGGTAGAAGATCTGTGGGTACTTTTAGAAATTGAATTTAATGATTCCGTGCAAAAGATTGCTTTTTGTGCAGTTTACCTTCCTCCCCCGGTTGATGTTAATATGGCAGACTACTTTGTTACACACTGCAATACTGTTTTTGAAAATAATGAAATCAATTATACATCTATTATTGGTGATTTTAACCTCAGCTGTATTGACTGGGACAAGGCTATAAGTGTTGGAGGTCCTGTCTCTTTATCTAAGTTGGCAGCCACTTTTATTGATTTTGCAAATCTAAATAGTTTCAATCAGTGTAATAAGGTTCCAAATGTTAAGGGTAAAGTTCTTGATCTTGTGCTTACAAACATTCCTAATTGTGCCGTATCAAAGTCCGACGACGTTCTGTGTATAGTCGACCAGTACCATCCGCCATTCATAGTAAATATTAAATTTCCTCAAACCAATAAACTTGATAATAACCCTCTAAAGTTGAGACATAACTTCTTTAAGGCAGATTACGATTTAATTATTAAATATTTGAATAAAGTAGACTGGACAGAACATTTATTAAATTGTATAGATGTTAATGAAATGGTAACTGTTTTTTATAAAATACTGAAAGAAGTGATTAGGTTGCATGTACCTTTAATAAAGCCGAAAAGTAAATCTACGCCTCCATGGTACAGCCGTCTCCTTATAAAACGTCTCAAAGAGAAAGATAATATTCGTCATCGGTTCAATACATATCATAATCCGCGAGATGAGATAGAGCTTAAACTGTTAAACAAAAGATGTGATAAAATGGTAGTGGATTGTTATAACTCTTATGTCATGCTGATGGAATACAAAATTTCATCCAGCTCTAAATATTTCTGGTCTTTCATTAACAGTAAACGCTCTTCTGGTACTAGTTTATTTCCATCTGAGATGACTAACAATGAAAAAATAGCTTCTAAGGGTTCCGATATAGCAAACATGTTTGCGGAACAGTTTGTGTCGGTTTACGGTTACCAAGCATCAATTGTCACTTCCTCTCATGACACACTTAATCCATCCTCGGAAACACAAAGCAATACGTGTTTTGGACTGTTACAATTTGAAACAAAGGATGTTTTTAGGAAACTTGAGACCCTCGACGTGGCTAAGGGTATGGGACCCGATGAAATTCATCCTCATTTTATTAAATCTTGTGCAAGTAGTCTAGCCAGCCCTCTGTGCCGTATTTTTAACGAGTCTATTGCATCTGGGTCTTTCCCAAAAGAGTGGAAAATGGCTAAAGTAGTACCCGTTTTTAAAAACGATGATGAGGGCAATGTGAAAAACTATAGACCTATATCAATTTTGTCAACATTTGCAAAGATATTTGAGTCATTAGTATGCCCATTCATTCAAGTCCACCTTAAAAGCTTCTTATCAGATCATCAACATGGATTTGTTACTGGAAGATCAACAAACTCTAACCTAGCAATTTTTACAGACACTGTAATTGAGGCTATGGATAAGTGTAAGCAAACCGATGTTATATATACTGACTTTAGTAAAGCTTTCGACAGGGTATCCCACGAAGTGCTATTGCGAAAGTTGGAACGATGTGGTTTCACGGGTTCTGTGTTGGATTGGTTTGATTCATACTTACGTGGGCGAAATTTTTATGTAGTTGTTGGAGGATATGAATCGGAGCAATTTAGTATAGTCTCGGGAGTACCGCAGGGTTCTCACATGGGTCCACTGCTGTTTAACATCTTCATAAATGATCTTCCACAATGTTTTACAAATTCAGTACCCTTTTTGTTCGCAGATGACCTAAAAATTCTGAGAGTGGTAGAAATGAATGACGATGTTTTGTTGCTACAGAAAGACCTCGATGCGCTGATGGACTGGTGCGATAAGAACCGAATGCAACTTAACTGTGATAAATGTGTACACATCAAGTTCACTCGGAAGCACAATAAAATCGAGTCTGTGTATTTCATTAATAACACATTAGTAAATGAAGTTAGTTGCGTTAAAGATTTAGGAGTATACTTAGATAGTAAACTTACATTCATACCTCATCTTGACTATCAGTAAATCGTCCCGTATGCTTGGCTTCGTTCTGAGAAACACTAAGATTTTCAAAAAATTAAAAACTAAAAAACTGCTTTATTATAGTTTAGTTAGAAGTATTCTGGAATACGGTAGTTCTATTTGGAGACCACACTATGCGACCCATATGCTTAGAATTGAGCGAATTCAAAAGCGTTTTCTATGGCATCTGGCATATAGTGCTGGTATAAAAAACAGGGTCAAATCTTACAACGAGAGACTGCAGTATTTCCGAATGGTTTCATTATCAAATCGTAGAAATTTCTTGGACTCTGTTTTCGGTTATAAGCTGATTAGAAATCATCTCGACTGCCCCGACCTACTCAACCGTTTTAATTTTAAAGTTCCCCGGAAATGCCCTCGCAAAAGTGTGAAAACCAGATTATTTGCACCACCGTTACGACGTACCAATTTTGGAGCTAATTCTGTAATTCCTAGACTAAGCAGAATACTGAATGAATGTTGTGAAGTAGCCGACTTCTTTAATAGTACACTGGGCGGGTTTCGCAGAAACTCGTCAAATTTTTATTTCAACAAATAAATAATAACACAGTCACAAAGAACTTTTACCTCCTCAAGTGTCTGTCTTAGGATAGACTACTTTTTGTACCTAATTAAGTTAACTACTAATATATAATATAACTGTAATGCATGCTGTGTTTGCCTGTAATTGGTTATACATTTAGAATAGAACATAAATGTTAAGTATGTTACACCTAGTATGCACCGATGTAATAACTGTTGGTAAACCAATAAATAAATAAATAAATAAATAAATAACGGCTGCTATTGGCTAAGTAGTGGTTGCAGGTTTTTTGTACATTAATATAGTTACCTATAACTTACAATACCTATACCTAAATAAGTTGTAATACCAAAGCGCATGGTCGTAACTTTAGTGAAGTCCTACACAATAATCGTTTTTCAGAAAATTTAAATTTGATTCGAATTAGTTTCTATAAAAACAATTGCCTACGAACTGGCTACGGTTTTAACGTCGCCGTTGCTACACGCTACAGGGTTTGTTTTCGTGAACATTCCCACAAAAATTTCGTTAGACTGAAACATAATTTTTTAAATGGGGCGACCTTTGGTATGGGACGCTACTTGTGTTGACACCCTTGCGCCGTCACATCTTCCCGGTACTCAAAATAAGGCTGGTGCGGCAGCTGAATCCGCTGAGAACCTCAAAAGGCGCAAATATAGTAGTCTTGATAGCAGTTACATATTTGAGCGTTTTGGGGTTGAGATACTTGGACCGTGGGGACCTGGAGTACATAGAATTTTTAAAGAACTTTCAGGGCGTCTGGTCGAAGCCACACGTGACCAAAATGCTGGCCTCTACTTAGGTCAAAGATTAAGCATTGCCATTCAACGTGCCAATGCGGCCAGCATTTTGGGAACGTTGCCTACTGGTAGCGGATTATTAGATTAAGATTGTAAATAAATTAGTGTGTATTTTATTTAGTTATTTTAGTTTATGTTGTTTACTTTTTCTGTTATTATAATAAAAACCATTTTTTTAAATAAATTTGTTATATATTGCTGTGGATATGTTTATAAACATGAACAGTACAATGTAAAATTTCAGTGACTACAATGTTAAAAATTACACTTTATTATTTCAAGTATAGATCCTAAGTGAGAAGCAAACTTCTAGAAAATGTAGTAGTACAAGTAACCGAAGTAATAAAATTATTTTCTGACCTTGTGAATATTATTTAACTTCCTCATCCTTTTGTTACACGACTGCATAAAAAGGAGTGTAATGTTTTTAGGGTTAATGTATGTATGTATGTATGTGAGTTTCTTTACTCTACCATAACGTTTAATTGTCTGAAATAGATTTACATGTATAAGATATCGTTAGAATCCTTATATGATACATCATTCCGAGCGACACTGGCTAAGGTTGTCGTGTTTTTATGTAGGTAACTTTATTATATTGACTTGTTCAAAGAAACAGTTCAATTTTATTTAATCTAATAATTCCCTGTCTCATAACCAACAACCCAAGAGGCAGACTTAAGCCAGGTTGGTAATAATCCTGCTTGCAAAGGAGGGGCTCCAGGTTCGATTTCCGACTGAGGCAGGTTTTGTGTGATGAACATAAAGCTTGTTCTCGGATCTTAGATGTTTGTGTTGTGTTTCTATGATGTATCCATGCCACCTCCGACAAAAAGAATCTTAGTGCAGAGTCCAGGTGTATAAACATTTATGCATATGTTTGTGATTCATACCTATAGGTATAATAGTAAGTATCTGTTTACGACTCTTCCTTTACTATCCGTCCTATCTTCAATCACAAGTCCAGCCACACAACGTATTACGGGGCCACTAACGCGACCACAAGCTGTGGACAAAATTTTTCATACATTTTGTACGACATCAGCGCAAACTGAACGATCGAATGGCCGCGACTGAGCCACAAGCTGAGGTGGTGGCGAACACGACCACAGTTGTCCGCTTCTCCCCCGTCCACACAAAATAGAGAGAGAACAGAAGAAGGGACGCTTGGGCGCGTAAGGACCGTCAAAGCGCCCGAGTGCCCCTTCGGCTCTCTCTATTTTGCTGCTACCAGTGGCTGTGATTGATATAAAGTAAATAAAATTGAAGTGTCTAGTTTGTAATGGCAAAATAACAGCTTTTTACTAAATGCGTATGAAAGTACAATTATATATACAATTATACATATACGGTAGGTACTTATAACAAAAAAATATTTGTCTGTCTGTCTGTTGGTTCCCGCTAATCTACGGAACTTTTATTACTACGAAAAATGTTTATTACGTGGGCAAAGCCGTGGGATATAGCTAATTATGGAATACAACAAATAAGTTTTGTATTGGTGTATCTCAATTCTATCTAATTACGACTCTCTATTTTTACTTCTATTACACTTTGACAAATCGAGACATAGTCACACACACGAAATAAAAAAAATATTTCGTGGTCACACAGATGTTCCTAAAATAGACGGCTATTCGATAATACTGCAGTCGGGAACGAAGGGCAACGGCCGCCTAAGCCCTTGTAATGGATAGTGTTTATGCCCTTTTTTACACTCTGAACCATTAGCATTAAATTTGGATTTATGTTTGCAATAGCTGCCGAATGGCGAGATTATTGGTTTATTTTAAAAACATATGTGGGTGAAGCATAGGTTCTATTAATCGGCCGAATATTGCTATTCCTGACTGGTTATTTCGAAGCTCATTCGGAATCTGGAGTTTGACCTATTACTCTGAAAAGGTCCGTCAAACTTGTATGCAATACTGTTTATAGCTATTACCAGACGCATTACCAATGACGTCTACAATGGTGATGTTGATGTCTAGTTACCACTAAACATAAAAAAAAAAGTTATGATGTCAAACAATTCGTTTTCTCATGAGAATCAATTGTCTATATTGATAATATTGGAAATCGAACGCTAGGAACGTAAAAATGAGAGTCAAAGTCGGGCGTATCTACTGAGTGCCAAAACGCACCATACAAATTGGGCAGAACATCTGACGTCACTTGTTCAACGCAGGCCATAAAGCTGTACTAAAAACATGCATTTTGCTGATTTTACCTTGAAAAACTGCGTTTAAGTATATAGTTGTCATAAATTTATTTATTATTAGAAATGTAAATAAACTGGTAGTATCATTTAAATTACTAAATTTAAATGATACTACCAGTTTATTTACATTTTTATTTAATTCAACGATTTTTTTTATCATCTATTAGTATAGATGATAAAAAAAATCGTTGAATTCGTGAAACTTTTAGATGCAGTATCTTTGTGGAAATTATATTTTTTTGTGAATATCATTTTTATTGTGTTAATGTGATGTTTTTAAACTTGTATAATGACATTAAATATGTTTTTTTTTTTTATGTTATTTGGTAACGAGACGAGCTGGTCGTTTGCCTGATGGTAAGCATAACGCCGGCCCATAACGATTGCAGTGCCACCCAGAAGTTTGAATGTATTTTATGGTTCATGCAACATCCCAATTATTAACGACACGATATATAAGGCGTTGTTTCTGTGTAGTTAAAAATTAAATATATATAATAAATTGTACAGTTAGGTAAGTAGGTACCAGACAGACATATTCTGCCCACTGACGTAAACACCGGCCCACGTGAGCTGGATTGTTGAACGGCGAGCTGCCGTTCGAAGATTAGAACTAGATTAACTGTAAGAACATAATCCCGTCACTGGATGAACTTGACCGACCACGTGTCTACTATAGTTGATGCAATCATGCTGATATTAACGAATTGGGATTGGTATAAACCGCCTGAGTTTGAATTGGTATATCAATGTACTCCTGGAGTTCAACAACATTTGAATCGATGATTTCTACAATCCCACATGTAACACTTACTACTTTTTTCAGGAAGCAATGAAAACTGATTATTTGTATTAATAATGACCATGGATTAAAATTGCACTTTCAACTCGTGTGGACTTAGTATTATCAATATAAATGTATACCATAAAACAACTCGTAAATCTAGACTTATCTGTGCCAATGGGTTTCCAGCGGTAGTACCTATCTCTGTTTATTGCAGTTCAATAATGTATGTGACGTCAAACAGATTTGATACTTATTTAATCAAATAATATAAGAACTTCTCACGATAAACCACGTGGAATTTCCTATGGAGTGTTATAGTAAGTAATATTATAATTGAACATATATCGTGCAACAATTAAATATTATTTTTTCTGAATAGATATTATGTTATTCGGTATTAAATATAGCAAAGTACCGCACAGATGCCTGAAACGTCAAAAGAGATGCGGGCAAATAAAAATGTGTAGTAAGTACAAACATTTTTCCCCACATAATCACTAAAAAGAGACAATGATCAAACACTAGCGTATCAAGTATAAATAATCTAGACTCTTAATGATTATGACTCTTATACATTTCTACTCGTATTATAATAATGTGATATTTTCCATACATAAACAATAGGCTCCATAATTTCCCTTCAGCAATTTGTTTTGGAGCTTTTGTTTAGACGCTTACTCACTTAATTTATTCCGTTTGAATATTCAAAGCCTTAGCTGCTCAATGCTCGTTTAATTTTCTAATACAGGAGTAGGAACTCGGTAGATAATATTTTGGCAAAATCACGACCATTGTAACGTCTTGGGATGGGGTGACAACGCTTTTATATACCTAAAAATTATTTTTAATTATAGTGTAAATTATGCTATAAAAATAATATGTAACGAGCTATACGTCTTATACTGTCTATGACGTATAACTCGTTAGATTGCATCATCATCATCTGCCGGAAGACGTCCACTGCTGAACATAGGCCTCTCCCATAGAACGCCACTTGGATCAGCTACTCGCCTCTTGCATCCAGTGGTTCCCCGCGGCTTTGACGCGATTGTTGGCCCAGCTATTGGGGGATAGTATGCATCATGCATGATGTTAATTTCTCACGTCGACCTCCATCTTACTTTATGTGAAGAAATGATGCACTTACTAGTTAACTCCGCTCAGAAAATCAATGATTTTAGTCTTTACTTGTTGCTACTTTTATAAAACCTGTCTTCGTCCCAAATTTCACTCTCATTTCAAGGTCGAATTTGTAGGCGAATAGGGATTACCCTACAGGATTTGATTACATGATAGTGGGCGCGAGTTATATAAGAATAAGCTTTGTAAGAGAGCGAGTGTGGCCGAGGGGAACTTGTGCGACTTTCAATCCGACGCACCATAGTTCGAATCTCGACTCGGCCCGCACCAATGACTTATATCAAGTTATGTGTGGATTATTCACACTCGCTTCTTTAAAACGGTGAAGGGAAACTGGCATGCCCAAGAACCACAAAATTCGAGGACATGAGACATCCACCAAGCCGCACTTGACCCGCGTGGTGGATTATAGCCCATATCTCAGAGAGAGAGAGAGAGAGAGAAGGCCGGTATTCCAGCAGTGGGAGCGTAAGAGGCTGATAATGAAGCTTTGTAAGGCCGTATCTTCCTTATAGTGATGAACAAAAAATTCTAAGCTAAAAAGAAATATACAGCACTATGGAGCAAAGGACCTATAGTCCTATATTAAGTAATAATAGTATAACAAATCGAAAAATATCAGTATAGGTACAATAGGCGACATTATTGATAAACAGCAGTCTCTTTCAGGCAGATCTAAGTGGTAGGACTAACTCTCCTGCGAGAGACCGTCTGCATGGGTGGATACCACCGCTTTGCTTGTGTAGTTTGGCGACCAAAGAAATCAACTAGTTCGTACAATTACTGGGCTTATGAGACTTCATATCTAATATCTCAAGATACTTGGGGCACTGCGCAGGCCCTTGTGTTTCAAAATTCCGAATGGCACTACAATTGTTATAGGCTGGAGCTATTAACCTTTAGACCAACGACCCACTGAACTCGTTATCAAGTTCTATAACAAATATTTAAAAAAAAAGATCAAACAATACAAAGGTCTATTTCGCGTACAATACTTACGTTCATATTAATTTATTGTACTGTTATAAAATTCATGGAAACACCAAAAGGGCGTAGGCACCAAAATCCCCATTATTAATCATTTTATTGCTTTAATTAATGGAAATTATGCTGATTCAGATTCGCTGTCACAATGGGAGCGATCTTTGCGCTGAGATGAAGGCTTTAACCTAATTCACCAGTAGGTATTTATAGGGGACGTAGCTTTCTATTGTGAGATTATTTTTGTTGAGGAAACAATTATAGTGGTGGTAGGGTACATTTATAGAGTCTGGCGAGTGGCAGTAGCAGCCAACTGCTTATATTCTTATCAATAAATACGCGTTACTAATGACAAAAGTAGTTGGAACGTGGTACGAGTAAATACGCTAAAATAGGTGTGCTGAAAAACGCTGATAGTTACCTTGGGGGTCTTCTTGTTCTTTTATCTTGCATCAAGCAAATGACTTCGTCTTATGACTAAAAAAATAAAAAGCTGTTATTTCCCTCAAAGTAAACACCAAAGCGAGTTCCTGCAGTTAAAAGATCTCTTGAGCCAGAAGCCTGCAGAACTAAATTAATTTAGTTGGACGACTTGGGATGTCTTGAAACTTCGCAAATTGAGATCTTTATCTTTTAATGCGGCTTTGATGGCAATCAGTCGCCAGTCGTTTGTTTGTTTTGTGGAACTGGTCACTTACTAATTATGGTGTTATTTTTTTTACTTTATCATTTTAGTTTTTCTTTAGTTTCGTTACATAGTTTACGTACATAAAGAAAGAAAACTATTCATAACCATGACACTCATAAAACAAAGCAAGAAGTGTTTGACGACGATCTCTTATTCTATGAGGGGGCGGTAGGGCCTGCACTGACTTCCTGCTTGGGGTGTTTTGTACACATAATGACGATATCTTATGTTACACCTGAAAAAGGCGCAGCCTTGCTGATCAAATAAAATTGAAGACGAAGTTTTTTGGAAGGACTTAGGGAAGGCCTTTGTCTCAAAAGTGTACCTTAAGCCCTCAAAGGCTTTAAATAGAAGAGGGAAAATATAGGCTAAATTGATAATAATAAGTAAGTGACACTGTGATCTCATAAGATGGTAAACACGATAAGTATAGTGCTTGGTGACAGATTGTCAACTTCAGAGTGGTAACTAGCCAGGTGAACCAGGATTGATTGAATCATGATGTTTTCTGTCAAGGAAAATTCAAGCTCATTCAATGCACTTTCGACCTATAAAGTTAGAGAGAGAGAGAGACTTCGAAGTTGTTCCTACCGCGAGTACCCTTGAGCTAGTCGCCACACACCATTTTTAAGGCTGAACTCCATCTGCGGCCTCTGACCTCTCAGTAACGCTGTAAAGAACATGAAACTTTTCCAACCAACAGCACTTTTCATAAATAATACAAAAAGCTTTCTATAAGTCAGCATTGTTGCTCCGCATAGCGCCCTTGATAGTCTTGAACTGGGCCGACCACGTAGCTATAGTTAATAGAATAGATTCAAGACTATAGTTAAACTAATGTCGCATAATTAATGTTGTAGCAATAAAGCAGGGAACAAGCGCTAATGTAATGTGTAGTTGAGACTGAGAGGCTATCACACGCCTCGCAACGTTACAGCTCCTTGTTACACTCGGGGGTTATTCTTAGGGCCAAGGCAAGACCTGTGACAGTCACGAGTTTCGTGAACAAGAGGCCGGTTGAAGGGTTCGGTGGTAGGACTAACTCTTCTGCGTGTGGGTGATTCCGTCTGGGTGGGTAGACATTAGACCGTGTCTAAAAGATCAACGTCTAAATAGAAATGTCACATTGCAAAATAATTATAAGTTTTAAAACTTTTATGGTCACTAACACAAAAACTAGTATCGAGTGCTCAAAACAAATAAAATATATACCTAGTAAAGATCCCGTAAATTCGTATGCAACAGAATTGACTGAGACAACGATTAGACACTTCTTAAATCAAGGTTTGTGGTTGTTTATAAGCATTTAAAAACGCGACTATAAAGTTAGACGTGGATTTCTTCTGTTTAACACATGTTTAAGTGGTAAGATATGTACGTCTTTAAAGATGTACTGCGCCGACCCCATGTAAAATGCGACATGGGCAGGAAGGAGGACGATATAAATATCAAGTCACACGTCAATCTACTAGAATCAACTTACATTATTAGAGATTAAATGAACTTATTAAGTATAGTTCTATCATAAGTGCAGAGTGTTGGTGGTTATCTATATGCGTAACTGCATTGTCTATAATTTTAATTAATTAGTAATGTTTCCAATTTCGAAGACGAAGTGCGCTAGGTACACAATTATTTATATTTAAAAAGGGTGTTGCATGTTAAGAACATTACGTTATTAACACAATAAAGAAGAAGAATAAAGAAGAAAAAGAAATTCACAAAAAATATACAATTTCCGCAAAAATAATTTCTAAAAGTTTCTCGAATTCAACTATTTTTTTTTATGTAATTTTAATGATACCATTAAATTCTTTACATTTAAATGAATAAAAATGTTCGGTAACTACATAAACAGTTTTCACGGCCAAATCAACAAAATTATTTTTTACGAGTAGTAAAGCTTTAAGGCATAGAGCATGTGACGTAAGATGTTCTGCCCAATTATTGTATGGGACGTTATAGCATTCAACAGATGCGCCCAACTTTAACTCTCTATTTTTACAGGTGCTAGGTAACGTTCGATTTCCAGTTTTTTCGATATTTATCGAAAAAACTATTTACATTTGAGAAAATGAGAAAACGAATTGATTGGCATCATAAAAAATGGATGTCCTTTCGCATTACACTTGTGTACCAAAAAACCTGGGACAAACAAAAATTAAACAGACTACAAAAAAAATAACAAAAACACCCCTCAGGTCCCTTAGTTCAGTGCGATTAGAATCACTCCGTGTAGTCCAAGTACCTACTACATTTAAGGGGTAGTTACTTCCACTACATATAATTACAATTAAATTTACGACGCATACGCCACGGGTAAACTATTCCCATTAGTGCCGCATGTCAAGAAGATATACTACTGGAGTATACAATTAATGTTCTACTACCAGGTACCTACTATCATCATACCACTTCTTCTTGGGGTAGGCAGAAAGGCATAAACGGCCATTCAGTCTCTCCTTAATTCTTTTGCATCTTAAATATGCTAGATAAATAAATAATTATACACAGAGTAAGTTTGAATTGGTATATTATCCCGGAAGAAGGATGAGGACCATGATTGACCACAAGTTGTAGAACCTCCCTTAGAAATACATCATTAGTGTAGGAAATGCCAGTTGAAGTTTCCGTCGACAATATGTAAATTACCTATTTTAGTAGTTACCTTATAGTGGTAATTTACATAATAAATTTAGATGGTGAGCATAGAACGATCAAAAGACAAATATTTAGGTAAGGTCAATGATATTTTTCATTGGGTGGGTAAGATATAAATACATAATATGTAGTTTGTATAGGTAGAGGTACCTATGTAATTAGTTACTTTTGTATTTACATCAGAGTCGTTTCATTAAATACTGCCTATAATGCTTTACGATGTGCGTTTGAACAAAAATACTATTTTACTTTACACATAGTTAAATTAAACAATAAATATTTGAGATACGAGGGGATCTAACCGCAAAATTGCTAGTCATTACCTAAAGGGAAACTACCGAATCCATAAATAACATAATCCCAGCGCGCCGCAAAATCAATCTATTCAGAAATGTGACAAAATTAGCGTGTAATATTTCCTGTTCGAATTATAAATGCCCCTTTTCCCGCCAAAATATTGTTTGCTGATAAAGGCACCCTCACACTGCTCGTCCGGCACGCGGGATGCACGCGCCTGGCACGCGTCCACGTCGCAGAATTCCCAAACCCTCTTTCAGTATTTATTCTTTAACTATCCTCTCATTTAAACCTCGTGTCATCCGACCGACGGACGCAACGCCCCGTGTAAATTCAGTTTAGATTTCATCAGTGACACCCCCGCTCGTTGGCAGAGCAAACATAGTTCTCAGATTGCATTATTTAATTGTTTCGAGTGGTAATTTCTTTTGCAGTTCGAATTGGTTTAGTTCGTCAAGTTTGTGAATTTATACGGAACGTAAATTGGGAAATTGATTTGCGTAATGACCTTTCGTAAAGTGATTTAAAATTTCTGATTTATTTTTTTCCCAATTGGTTCTTTCACTGCCATTTGACGCCATAATAAGACACCTTTTTCAGAGTATTGTATTTTAGTAAAGCCTGAGTTTGGACATTGTTTAAACTGATTTCAACGATTAAGTAGTTATTATTGTTTTGTATTTTAAACTAAATATATTACGGATTTACCTACACCAATTAATTATTATTATGTTTACTTGTAGAAACAAAAATTAGAGCTATTTTTCCCATCATAACGATTGGTTCTTGCAAACTACTAACACACATTGTGTTTAATAACCGGTCCCGAAATGTTCATTACGTTTCGACCACAAGCGACCTGGAGCATCGCCGGCCATACATCACCCGCCTCCATTCTAATGGTAATGCGGGATATACGCGCTCGCCGATATTGTGCCGGTCCCTTCCGCCATAACAAATGTTTATTTTATACACAACGCCACTAACAATAGTGTGCAAATACCTAAACACCGTAAATGGAGGCGCGATGCGATTTAGATGATAATGCCCGGCAGAAATAATAACGGCACCCGTTTGTAATTTCACCGTGTTTATTCGGAGCGCTGTTGGTGTGTATGCTCCCTATTGTTTTAGGGCGATTGAATTTGCATTCCTTGTGTGATTTTAATTTTAAAATGACATTTTATTTTTGCCGTATAATATTTTCTGTTGATGATTTGTTTTTCAAATTAAATTAAATTAAATTAGTAATAATTAATTAGTGTGTATTTTATTTAGTTATTTTAGTTTATTTTGTAAAAGTGTTAAATATGTTGACGTGAATATAGTATTCGATAAGTAATTAATAATTAAATTAAATTCATATAATTTTTTTAAACTATCATGGTCATCAACTCTGAATATTCCGATATTTCGGCGCTGATGCAAACGCAGTGATCACGAAGGAAATATCATAAATTTAAATTAAAAAATACAAATGGTAAATATACCGTTTCTAGTGAAATATTAAAAGTAATCATGTATCGTTTAACTATTTGCAAATAGAATAAAGTTACAAAATTAGTTGTTAGTGTAGAAAAGTTTCACTTAAGTTTGCCTGTCCATGCAGCCTTCAGCCTACTCTATTTTAACTTAGCTATTAAGCTTACTTATTCTATTTTATAGGCTTATCGTGGTTATCTATCATCTTCGAGAACATTTTATCACTTACGATCAGAAGAAAAATAATCCTACTAGGTACTTATGTGAAATAATGCACTACACTTTTACTACCTATATATGTATAGGTGGTAGGACTAACTCTTCTGCGAGTGTCCGTGCGAGAGTACTAAAAAACGGTTTCTAATAATTGTTTTTTGAGACAAATAACTTGTAATTTATGTGAAATGATTCCTGTTGCCAGTAGACCTGTATGTATGACCTGTAGTAGGTTCAAGTTACGCTGGTGAGAACTATTGCCACGCACTTCTTTCTTTTTTGAGGTCTTGTTTTGGTCGACTGATAACTTTCCTTACAAAAAGATTTGCCTATTTATGGAAACTGGATAAAGCTTCAACATAGAACACCTACCAAAAAAGTAAAAGTTGATTGGACTGCCGTCAGTTTTCTTACGTTATTACAAAAGCGTTAAACGTAACGTCTGCAAAACAAAATCAGGGTTGAAATATCATGTTTTATGTATGCTGCAGGTATTCCACGTGGCGCTTACATGTTTAATTTCATATTTAAGGCGTCTCCTCGGCTGACAGCCCGAGCGCTCATACATATTCATGCAGCGTGATTAATCATGCCTACCTACCTCCCTTTCTGTCTAAAATACCTAAGATACATATACCTATCATGTTTATTATGTGTAGGTATGTGTAGATAAGTAACACCCGCTGCGATGCTCAAATTGTGAGTTATTCGCTAAAATAATGTGAATTATGTAGTGCGAAGCGTAATTTGTCTGGTAGGTAGTAGGTATGTAGTATTTACATGAAACGAGCTTACTAAAAATATGAAGGCTTTACAGGTAGGCCCGTAAACTGAAGAAGAGTCCTCGGAGAAAAGTCTAATTATTTCTGTTTAGGTAGTGATGTTATTGTCATACTTAGATCCGTAGGTAGAAAGGTAATAATAATATGTTCTCTAGTACATTTTACAGGTGCTTTAAAAAAAATGTTTATAACAAGTGACTTTTAAAAATACGGAAATCGACTTCGACGAAAATATGACGATATTTTAAATTTCATCACCCATATAAAAGGACCATTCTTAAGATAAATCCTACTCATTAAAAAAAGAATAATTTACGGAGTACCTATCATCGCCACCAAAAAAATACAGCCGAATTGAGAACCTGCTCCGTTTTTGGAAGTCGGTTAAAAATAAAATTAATGGCTTATTGCTGGCTGAATAACGCGGTTGTAAAAAAAGTTCAATTATTAACATTGACAATGAAATCTCCCCATTAACAACCTATTTAATTTGCATACAAAAAACGCAACTCTACCCACAGATTATGTAGCGCGTGGGCTAGTTTTTTTTTCAAATAGAAAAAAATTAACAATGTCGTTGTTAAGCCTTGATGAAAGAAAATTAACATATAAAATCGATATTAAAATGACATAAAACATGTACAAATGTCGGTGGGCGGACAGTATAAAAACACATGTAAATTTATGCTAATTAAATCTTACTAAGTAGTTTATACCTACTTACTAATAATAATAATTATTTAAATCGGAAAGGAACAATGTGCCTGCCTGTTACCTTTTCACGCCTAAACTTCGGAAGCAAAAATTTACAAAATAATACCTACCTTCAGTAAATTTAGTTTACCTTCTTAAAACCACAATGTTAAACCTGACTGAAAACAGGTAAATACCAACGAAAGTAGTATGTACAATTATTGTACAGGTTAGCAACCTCACTAATAAACATTGTATAACGGTGAACAGTTACACAATGTTTCGTTAACAGGTAAATACCAACGAAAGTAGTATGTACAATTATTGTACAGGTTAGCAACCTCACTAATGAACATTGTATAACGGTGAACAGTTACACAATGTTTCGTTAACAGGTAAATACCAACGAAAGTAGTATGTACAATTATTGTACAGGTTAGCAACCTCACTAATGAACATTGTATAACGGTGAACAGTTACACAATGTTTCGTTAACAGGTAAATACCAACGAAAGTAGTATGTACAATTATTGTACAGGTTAGCAACCTCACTAATAAACATTGTATAACGGTGAACAGTTACACAATGTTTCGTTAACAGGTAAATACCAACGAAAGTAGTATGTACAATTATTGTACAGGTTAGCAACCTCACTAATGAACATTGTATAACGGTGAACAGTTACACAATGTTTCGTTAACAGGTAAATACCAACGAAAGTAGTATGTACAATTATTGTACAGGTTAGCAACCTCACTAATAAACATTGTATAACGGTGAACAGTTACACAATGTTTCGTTAACAGGTAAATACCAACGAAAGTAGTATGTACAATTATTGTACAGGTTAGCAACCTCACTAATGAACATTGTATAACGGTGAACAGTTACACAATGTTTCGTTAACAGGTAAATACCAACGAAAGTAGTATGTACAATTATTGTACAGGTTAGCAACCTCACTAATGAACATTGTATAACGGTGAACAGTTACACAATGTTTCGTTAACAGGTAAATACCAACGAAAGTAGTATGTACAATTATTGTACAGGTTAGCAACCTCACTAATGAACATTGTATAACGGTGAACAGTTACACAATGTTTCGTTAACAGGTAAATACCAACGAAAGTAGTATGTACAATTATTGTACAGGTTAGCAACCTCACTAATGAACATTGTATAACGGTGAACAGTTACACAATGTTTCGTTAACAGGTAAATACCAACGAAAGTAGTATGTACAATTATTGTACAGGTTAGCATCCTCACTAATGAACATTGTATAACGGTGAACAGTTACACAATGTTTCGTTAACAGGTAAATACCAACGAAAGTAGTATGTACAATTATTGTACAGGTTAGCAACCTCACTAATGAACATTGTATAACGGTGAACAGTTACACAATGTTTCGTTAACAGGTAAATACCAACGAAAGTAGTATGTACAATTATTGTACAGGTTAGCAACCTCACTAATGAACATTGTATAACGGTGAACAGTTACACAATGTTTCGTTAACAGGTAAATACCAACGAAAGTAGTATGTACAATTATTGTACAGGTTAGCAACCTCACTAATGAACATTGTATAACGGTGAACAGTTACACAATGTTTCGTTAACAGGTAAATACCAACGAAAGTAGTATGTACAATTATTGTACAGGTTAGCATCCTCACTAATGAACATTGTATAACGGTGAACAGTTACACAATGTTTCGTTAACAGGTAAATACCAACGAAAGTAGTATGTACAATTATTGTACAGGTTAGCAACCTCACTAATGAACATTGTATAACGGTGAACAGTTACACAATGTTTCGTTAACAGGTAAATACCAACGAAAGTAGTATGTACAATTATTGTACAGGTTAGCATCCTCACTAATGAACATTGTATAACGGTGAACAGTTACACAATGTTTCGTTAACAGGTAAATACCAACGAAAGTAGTATGTACAATTATTGTACAGGTTAGCAACCTCACTAATGAACATTGTATAACGGTGAACAGTTACACAATGTTTCGTTAACAGGTAAATACCAACGAAAGTAGTATGTACAATTATTGTACAGGTTAGCAACCTCACTAATGAACATTGTATAACGGTGAACAGTTACACAATGTTTCGTTAACAGGTAAATACCAACGAAAGTAGTATGTACAATTATTGTACAGGTTAGCATCCTCACTAATGAACATTGTATAACGGTGAACAGTTACACAATGTTTCGTTAACAGGTAAATACCAACGAAAGTAGTATGTACAATTATTGTACAGGTTAGCAACCTCACTAATGAACATTGTATAACGGTGAACAGTTACACAATGTTTCGTTAACAGGTAAATACCAACGAAAGTAGTATGTACAATTATTGTACAGGTTAGCATCCTCACTAATGAACATTGTATAACGGTGAACAGTTACACAATGTTTCGTTAACAGGTAAATACCAACGAAAGTAGTATGTACAATTATTGTACAGGTTAGCAACCTCACTAATAAACATTGTATAACGGTGAACAGTTACACAATGTTTCGTCTTTTCGATTCGGTTTAAAATTGTCCAAGAACAACAAAGACAAAGCATTGTGTACCTAAATATACCACCGTTATGCCTACACTTTTTATTAGTAAAGACCGCTAAGTATTTTCCCAAATTCTTAATACTTAGTCTGAATAAATTAATTTCCACATAGGTGAATGCCATGCCGATGCCGATTACGGAAAAAAAAACAAAAATTTTGATGTTTCTTTCTGAGTCCCACAATGGCCACAATTCCCTCAGTTTATAAATACCTATACTACCTTACACCTACCTACTGTACCAACCTAAACATCATGGCAAGTTGCAATTTACATATTATGTACTATATTAAAAAAAAACTCCCAAGATACAAATTACACTTTTTTCTGTTAATAATAAATAATTAATTAATATCCAACTTTTAACAAAACATTATACATGACAATTCGTCATACAGTGCCTTTTTCAATATTTCGATTATTTCTTAACTTAATTTGTGTTTTACCGAATACGCAGTAAAATTTCTTCTATCTGACATGACAGGCAACATCAAACGTTATCACTGGCAGCACAGCGTCGACACGTGAGAGTTGGCGGGAAACGCCCGTCGGCGGCAATAGCGCGCCAATCCGTCAACATCGGCGTCCCGCGGGACGGCGCGCGTGCCGCATGCAGGACGATTAGTTCGCGATCGCCCGGCTAATTTTTTCGGTGTTTATCTGATGTACCTTTTACATTATTAAGTTTAGTGTGAACATATTGTGATATTGCAGGTGCCTACCATAGCCAAAATACTAATTAAAAAACCAGGGGCCTGTTTCATAAAAAATATTAGTCTAATATTATGAGTATTAGTCTCATATTATTGTATATGGAAAAAAGAAAAAAAAAGCTCATAATATTAGACTAATATTTTTTATGAAACAGGCCCCTGGTCAAAAGGAGAACACTAAGCCCAGTAGGTACCTATGGGAAATGTCAAATGGCTCTCAATCTCAAGATTTTATTCAATCTGTCAATTAGGTCAAGTAGTTTTCCATACTGTATTGGGTACTAAATTTCTTACCGAAGTCCTCCAAAACTCCAAGCTTCTGAGAAAAAAGCGACTGAAACATTGTACCTATAATATATAACTTGCTATGCATTGCTATACAGTATGTAGGCAGCGAAATTTTTACTACTTTGCAGTACATATCAATGTAGGTATTTATTAATTTCCGCTAGACTGAATCAACACAAACTCATTCATCGGTGCAATGAAAATATTGGCCGTTTATCTTTTGTTTTTCCAACACTCGGTCGCTCGCATTGCGACGCGAGTGTGCGTTGACAGAATTCATTTTATACTTACAGCTGAAGGATTTCAGCCCAGTCATATGTGAAATCACTGTTGTTTGATGGGTATTGGGGATAGAGTACCGGGGTAGTAAAAAATTATTTTTTTTTTATTTTCCTGTTGATATACTTACCTATCACGCTCACAGTATATTCTGAGCTACCATACTAATAATTGGAGACAGATTTTGGTTTGCTTGCATTTTATATTAATTATTTATAATATTCTCCATATTATTGCGAGAATTTTTAGAATCGGACCAGTGGTTCCAGAGATTAGAGGTAACAAACTTTAATTCTGTATAATATTGGTATAGACAATAAATTGGATTTATTTTGTACAGGTAATCCTGCTTTTCTGCTGATATCCGGTATAAGACTAGACGTATATCGATGCCTGAAATTACTAAAAATAAGTTTATAGTAGGTAGTAAGTTAAGTTATTTAAAAATGAACGATGACAAATAAGTATAATTTCCTTTCGCGAAAACAATATAGGATATTTCATGCAGTTATTCAAATCTGTTCAACTTTTTTTATAAAAAATAGCTCTACAAAGCGTAATATTCAATTTGCACAACAGTCACTAGCGGGTAGCGACATCTGGCGTTGAGTAGGCGAACTAGCGTTACAGCAAAAAGCTACATATCAAAGTTCACGCACAATAATTGTTATAGGTTCGCTACTCGTCATTAGATGGCGCTGTTGGGAAATAAAAAATGCTATGAAATAAAACCATGTATTAATTTTTTAACTATATTATCTAGCTATAGTTTTTCATAACATATATATGTACCATTCCCAATAACACAATTTATAAAAATAAAAAAAATTAACAACATTCTAATAAATATGGAACAATGAAAAAAATCACAAAATATACAATTCAAAACTATAAATCACAGTTGCTGATTTTCCAATAAACATGACCTAATAAATGCTATAATATCCATTAAAATCAACTAAAATACAATAAACTCATTTCATTAGTCCCACAATTAACTAACTTTGTCATAGTAGATTGCAATAATTCAGATCAGATAAATCATAAATCAACAATTAACTAGATTTGTCATTTTGATCAGATCTTAGTTTAACAATGTTCTAAAAGTAACTAAAATAAATAGCTGAGCAAAACATTTCAAAACCAATAGTTTGTATAGAATGGACTAACATTACGAACACAGATTCATTAAATTCATCACAAATGGAATTAATAAAAATCTTATGCTGCCTTTAGTTTCTATTGAATAGAAACTTCTTATATTTTTAGAATAATGGTCCACTTTTTTTTCTTTTATATCCAATGATCCACGTAGATGTCAGAACCATTAGGATTCCCTGTATCTGAGCAATCAAGACCATAGTTCTACAATACCAAGTCACGAAACTAATAGGTACTTGCATTTTTAATATAGGTACAAACTTTAGTCCCATCACAGGCTCCTAGCCCGCCACATCAACGCGCTATAGAAGTTCATGGACTTATAAACTGTTAAGTTCATGGACCTACTCGTATAAGCGGGTTGTCGACACATTAAATTTGATCACAACTTCGTTTACCTCATTTCAAACTTCGAAAGTGTATATCTGTATAATCTAATTTCGATCGTCATTTTATGACTATCAGAGCGAAAAGAGAAAGCAATATAATTATTGCTAGCTTATACTCGTACCACATAGTATATGAACTTACGGCCTATGGGATATGCATGTGGTATTGCCAACTATATAAACACTGCCATTAAGGATAGGTTAGTTAAGACCATAGATCTCTAATTAAGATCTTTAGGCTTTTAGCGCTACCTCATCCCCCGCGAATTTGTTGTGCTTCGAAGAGCGTTGCACTAAGGTCGAAAGGACAAATATGAAATGAACGACTATTACGTGATCGGCAGTTAAACTCAGAAACCTAGTTTAAACTAAAGTATAATCCAAAGTTTAATCTATATAAACTCAGTTTTTTTTATGTTATTCGGTAACGAGGTGAGCTGGTCGTTTGCCCGATGGTAAGCATAACGCCGGCCCATAACAACTGCAGTGCCACTCAGAACTTTGAAACACAAAGGCCTGCGCGGCGCTGCAGTGCGCTCGTTACCCTGAGACATTAGGTATTAAGTCTCATAAGCCCAGTAATTTCACTGGATACTCTGCTCATCAAACTGGAACACAGTAATGCTTGCACACTACTGCTTGGGGGCAGACTTCAAGAGAAACCAAGCAGTAGTGTGCAAGCATTACTGTGTTCCGGTTTGATGAGCAGTCAGGGTTCGGAGAACACCAAAATCGGTTTGACCAGTCAAACTTCGGTTTAAACTAGTTGATGAACCACCCTTAATCGGCAGTTATTATAATCGGCAACACTTATCAGAAGCCTTCAGACGGCCTAAAGATTCTGAAAGCGGCCACATGCCTATTCGAGAAAGGAGGATGTGAGGGAGACGGTGTACGTTGAAGTATAAGTAGGGAAGTCTAACCAACCGTTCTTAAGAGGCTGTTACATGACATACTTTCCATACAAACGCTCGTACGCGATTATAGTGTCCTAATAAATTTTTCTTTAGATGTTTTGAGCAAATAGGTATCATGTGCTCTATATCTAGGATTCTGTGGGAGCAAAAATGTAAAATTTTTAGATTCCAACTCAGTACAAGCCTTCAAAAATCAGCTTTTTTGGTCAAATTTTACCTTGACTTTGGCCGTTCAACAAAAAACTTCCATATAATCCTTGGACATGTAATGGAGATTCTAAATAACAAACATTTTTTTCATAAACTTGTAAGGCATTTTCAAAAACACGTATTTCCTGGGACACGTTTTAGGAAAGCACCACGCACTAATTGTCTTCGGAAATTTTCTTTGGAAATTTATATCCAAATTTTCAGAATGCCAACTGAAGGCTCTGGCGTTGTCTTTCTGTTTCCGTAATGCCTGTTTTTCTTCGATGAACAAAAAAGCCTTTAGGCCATTTTTGCGTTTTAGGATTTTTGCGTTAGGCGGGTCATGAAGCGGCGCCTTAACGGCTAGGTTTACCTACGTTAAAATATTCTCATAGTGTTGGCACAGCCGTGGTTCATTCGGTACTGGACGTACATCATGCCTGAGTTGTGCCAGTAATAAAGAGCCCCCAGCACTAGCACGTGCCACCACTGGTGCGAGTGGCCGATGTAATCCACCTTACCGGGGAACCAGCGTTCTGGTACCTGAAATTGTAACATTTTTCTATTAACGTTAACATTTTTAACCGACTTCCAAAAAAGGAGAAGGTTCTCCATTCGGTGGGTAATTTTTTTTTCCTAACGTTAGTTGTATTAGTAACTCTTCTGCTAGTGTCCGTCTGGGGCCTGTTTCATAAAAAAATATTAGTCTAATATTATGAGTATTAGACTCATATTTTATATGAGAAAAGAAAAAAAAGCTCATAATATTAGGCTAATATTTTTTATGAAATAGGCCCCTGGGTTGGTACCACCGCTTTACTCCAAGCAGTAATGTGCAAGAATTACTGTGTTCCGGTTTGATGAGCAGAGTAGCCAGTGAAATTACTGGGCTTATGAGACTTAATACCTAATGTCTCAGGGTAACGAGCGCACTGTAGTGCCGCGCAGCCTTGCTGTTTCAAAGTTCTGAGTGGCACTCCAATTGTTATGGGCCGGCGTTATGCTTACTGGCTTAATTCAGTGGGTATTTTTTTTATTTTGTTACCACATATCTCCGTCTTTTATAAACCGACTAGCTTCTGCCCGCGGTTTTCACCTCGTTCCCACAGGAACCGTGCATTTTTCCGGGATAAAAAGTAGCCTGTTACTCTCCGGTCCATAAACTATATCTATGCCAAAAATCACGTCGATCCGTTGCTCCGTGAAAGAAGGACAAACCAACAAACACACTTTGATATTTATAATATTATATAGTAGCGATATTATTTGCTACTAAATCTTACCTTGAAGGCGTAAATAATGAAAGCCGTGCCACTGATGACATACATCCCTATGACTCTAGGGAAGAACATCTGAAAACAAAGGAAAACCTCTAATTAATTTTTTGTTAAGATAAGTATAACAAGGCTTTATCTACTCAACATTTTAAAGAAGACATTAGCAAACCGCTCTAGGAGCAACTTTGAAGGTCACACAGAATCGACACTACAATTGCGTTTACTATTACTAATCTAATTGAACAGGCAAGTAGGGTGTCCTTTTAAATTTTGATTCCTGGTTGTAAGTAGGGTAAAGCTTTTATAATGCAAGTCGATGAGATACGCAGGTAAGTAATTAATGTCACTTCAGCCTTGACTTAACTTGTAATAATACAACCAATAAAACGTAAATTGGTCTGTTGCTGTTTTTCATACAATGATATGACGCTCTTCGTCTGGCATTTATATGAGTTCAAATCAGACAGTTCGTGTATAATAGCCAGGAATACAAGGATGTTTCTATTTATTTCAAACGGTCTGAAGTGTTTTTATATTGGCTAAATTGCGCAACGTCTCTGTAACAAATGATCTTAGTAATATTAACCAAGATCATATTTCAAATGGACATTCTTTGTATGATATCAGAAACATGGCTACACTCGGATCTCTACTTGTATAGGAGTAGTGAAAAAAATGGCGACTAACAAAAATTCACAAGCGTTTAGCAACAAATCCACCATTTTTGTGAAGAAATAAAGTAGGTAAGTAATGAAGAAAATGATCCAAGTTAACTACGCCAGTATCCACTGGTACCTTACTCGTTCAAGCCCATTCGAACAGAGTATACTCTGATCGTGTCGCTAACAGTCAGCCACTCTACTTAAGATCTTCACTCCAATCTTGAGGGCATCCTACACATTCACCGAGCCGCGATCTCCACTCACAAACACCTCGGATACCTACGCGGTTATGCGGTGACTAAACCAGCTCAATTAACTTAAGAATAAATTGTATATTATACATACCTGCACCATCGGGTTTTCGAATCCTCCCATAGCATACGTCCAGTGAAGCGTCGGCAGCACGCCGTAAGCCGCCCATCCGATAAAAACGCACATCTTGACCGGATACGGTACACCCAGCTTAGGTATTTGTAGCACCATTGCCGCGACGAAGATTAGGGTCACTGAAGTCATGTAGAATAGCCGCAGCTCCTGAAACATGGGAAGATAGTATGTGGGGTGGTGTGGTAGATGCCTTAAAATTGAATAAAGGTTTTTTGTTGGCGGTAGGACTAACTCTTCTGCGAGTGCCCGTCTGGGTTGTTACCACTGATTTGCTCGTGACGTCCGCAGCCAAGCAGTAGTGTGCAAGCATTACTGTGTTCCGGTTTGATGAGCAGAGAAGCCAGTGAAATTACTGGGCTTATGACACTTAACACCTAATGTCTCAGGGTAACGAGCGCACCGCAGTGCGCGCAGGCCTTTGTGTTTCAAAGTTCTGGGTGGCACTGTAATTGTTATGGGCCGGCGTTATGCTTACCATCAAACAAACGACCAGCTCGTCTCGTTACCAAAAAAAAGGTTTTTTATACTATTGGTCGTACGATTACCTATTCTGTGCTATTGGATAACGAGACGAGTAGGTTGTTTTCCTAATGTAAAGCATAACGCCAACCCCTAACAACTGCAGTGCCGCTTATAGAACGTTTAAAACAAAGGCCTGCGCGGCACTGCAGTGCGCTCTGCAGACTGCACGAGCTAGACACCAGTTCTTATTCCTTCGAACAACATCATCCTTAGATCAGTTTAGATAGTGTTCAAGTTCAAATACTAACCTATACCGTGAGTAAAAAAAAACGAAATTTATAGAAGAGTTATAGTAACAGTTATACTTTGATATATGAACACAATAATGCATAATTATATGCATTTTATTGTGTACCTACTTATATCAAGTTACAATATTTATTGTTCTGATATTGGTTCAGAAAACACATACACCTACTGTTCAAATAAAAAATACAGCGTAAGTCAGTTGAGAAGGTCATTGTCGTTGCAATTGTTACAAAACTGCGGATGCGAGGCGCATACTTTATCGACCTCATTGAATCGACACAAAGAGGTGTACCTCCTCATGTTTATAAACTACCGTGTTCTTGACCGCTACGTATGCCGTTGCTTAACACTGTTGTGAAAGCTAGAGACACATGGCGTAGTTAATAAAGGTGTCTCAATTATTGCAAGCATTGAATGCAAGTTGCAACTATTGAGTAGGAATAATAATAATAAATAAACGCTTACACTCATTACACCCCCGCACTAGGATTCCCTGTGTCGCAGGTGGCATGGACACACACAGATACGCATCACAAACATCCAAGAACCAAGAAAAAACTTTATGCTTACACAAAATCTACCCCGGCCGGGAATCGAACCCGGGACCCCTCGCTTTGCAGGCAGGATTTCTACCTACTTAGCTACGGAGCCGTCTGAATGAGACAAATTATGTAGCCCAAAATTGAGACGCTTTGAGTCATTTTGTATTGTTAATTATTGTACATGCATATGTACAAAGCATTTAGCGTTTCATTGTATACAAACTTTACGTATAATATTATTTGTTGGTTCCTGGTCAAAAAGCTGTCTTATTATAACAAACGCAGCTTTAGTATGCGCCAATCAAATGAAAATTGAAAACTCAAAATAGCCGGGGGTTCTGGTCAAAAAATCAAGTTAATATCAGATGGGATTAACTGTTTAACGAGTGTCCGTCTAAGTGGTATCCACGGCTTTGCTGTGTTCCAGTTTGAGGAGCGAGTTTGGAGAGAAGTAGTCAATAAAATTTCTGGGCAAAACTGTCAAGGGTAAGGAGCGCAATGAAGTGTAGCTGGCTGGTGGCACCATCAGGCGGCCAACTCGGCCCGTTATCAAAAAGTATAAAAATACCAAATAAGTACACTAACACTAGACAAATCATTCACTCTTTCGCAGTTCCATATCGCTACAAGTAGCTCTACAACTCTACCTATTAGAGACATAAACTGTGCGCAAGCTTCAAACAGATTGCTACATTCTCACGCCTGCGGGTGGTCTCAGGGTCGTGTCAGCAGTATTATGGTGATTAGCATGCCTAAAGCACAGAAAGGCGCTATTCCGCGCGGTGTTGCTAAGACGTATGTTAGATTTCTAAAGAGTATGTGGCTTAAATTAACCATTCACGAACGCTCCAATTCCACCGCTCCACGTGTCGTGGAATGAGTGGAACGATGGTCCAATTTCAAGCCCACAGAACGTCACTCCATTCCGGGCGCGCCATTGCACCATTTTCCAGTTAGGTATTTTGCGTCTCGAGTAGGTACTGCCAACTGAGCGCGAAATGGATCTTTGTATCGGGCACACACGATGAAATGGAACGTTGGATTTGGAACGTTTGGATATTCAATATTCCTATACTGCACGTAATCCATCAGAGATTCCCCACACGCAGGCGGTTTTTTGAACGTTTGCGTGGAATATTGTGGAGTGGAGTGCTCGTGTATGGGGCTTTTAGAAGGCTGTCTCGAAGTTGTCGTTTGGTAAACAGCCCGTGTCCGCTATTATTAAACTTACTCGTAATTTCTAGTTCCAATTACAATACGCTATATTTATTGAGAAACCCGCGGTATGTTTTCTAGCGTTTTGTTCTCTAGAAAGTCGCTAAAGGAATCTTAAGTTTTTGTTCGGTTAGTGCTGTAATAGTTTTAAAAAATAACGGTATCATAATGCTTTTTTTACCCAGAAACTAATGGTCAAATATCTAAAATAAAAAATATCCACATATTAAGCCTCACATTATTCGTTTCACACAGTTGCATTTGCCACGTACCTACAATGCAAGATATGGAACTGGCTTCCACTCTGTCGAAACTACACCTTGAGTAGTGGAAAAATAGACATCGCATCACTGCTCGTGTTTCTAGTGAGAGCTGAACCTCAGCATGCGTCTGCTTTTTGTCACTGTGAATGCCAAAGTAACTAAAAAGTGTCAGAATACCCGTGATTTTTGTTGAATAAGACCTTATAAAGCTTACTGCTTACATCCAGTACTCTTATAAAACTAACTGTGACAATCCACAGACGAAACCAGTTAGATTTCGACACCTATTCGAATTGACGTTAAGTTCGACGAACACACACCATCGTGACTTAGGAGATTCTGTACCAAAGGAAAGTGAAAGCACGTTAATGACAGACAGTCCGTTATCTCTCCGCGACAGTGCAGTTGTAGATATATTATTTTTGTTGTTTTTACACACAATTTAGACCTGTCGCATGCAACACCTTTCTCTTTGCATTATCATTATTTCAACATAATATGGTCTTGATTTATACCATCTTTGATTCAAACTTGATTAACTTTTTGTAATACCTACTAAAGCCTAAAAAATAAACAATATGTACCTGAAGCGCTTATAACCACAGGTAGTGTGATTTTCTAGTATAGTACCTATAGATTCTCGCAGAATGTGTGCGACTATCTAAAATAGCTCAGGATGAACTAGAATCATATATAATGTTTTTGATATAAAGGACATTGACAAACAGACAGACAAATAGATAAATGAACAATAAAGTGATCATATAATTTATAAATTTTTAATTTTACCGGTCCTAAAAATCTATCACAGTCAGTACTCGTGCCTCCGCGTGCCTCGTACTCGCACCGCAGTCCGCAAGCTGATCTCCAAAATGTAACTTATATAATAATAGCACGATGGTTTGGTCGCGTAATGCTCACGTAATATGTGTAAACGGCGTGGCACTACAGCGATGCGGATTTGCAAAATTTAGAGCAACCAATGCAATACGCAACAACCTAGTCGTCCAACGATCACATCAACATCAGCCTCTTATGCTCCTACTGCTGGGATACCGGCCTTCTCTCAGAGAGAGGTAGGCCATAATCCACCACGCGAGCCCAGTGCGGCTTGGATGTCACATGTTCCCGAATTTGTGATTCTTGAACATGCTGGTTTCTTCACGATGTTTTAGGGCGAGTGTGAATAATCCTATAAGTCATTGGTGCGGGCCGAGTCGAGATTCAAACTATGGTGCGCAGGATTGAAAGTAGCACAAGTCCCCGCTCGGCCACACTCGCTTCGATCACATATGAAGAAGCTATTTGGGCCCTAATATGTACTGTACATAGTTGAAAAATTGTATTTGATGTACGCGCCGTACATACCGCATCCACCTGATTGAATTCAAATTCAAAAGAACTTTATTTACTTGGGCTCCAGAAGAGTGCCCATGAAAATTGAACGATTCTAGGCGTCCGCGTCCGTCCCACTTCACCGTGAAAGACAAAGACAAAACACTCGTCGACATTCTTTTTTTTTCATATTTTGGCTCTTGCTTTGCTTCCAAAGGTTCGTATATTAACTAAATTATTATTAAAAGTGAAGCTTAAATACAAACAAACTTGCAAAGAGGTAAAGTTTGCCTCTATGCTTCTTCGTCTTGATTTTATAATACGCTTTTAATTATTAACTAATGATTTATGTATTTTAATAACCAAGTGACACATATTGGATAGGAATTGAAACCTTATTTCTTAGTGACAGTTGGGTGATATAGTCCAAGTTAGCCTACGGAACAAATACGTGTATTTTTTGCTTCGCAAGTGTTTATTCTGCAACGGAACTTGAAAACACGTGCCTCCCTTCGTTATATACCTCTGTTATGAACAATGAAGTCACATTTTTCCGCATATACATGCACATAAATACATTCGAAAATGTGTGTGAATCGTCAATGTTCTGCCGATATAAGAGTATAACTAATATGAACGCGGACTTTTATCGGACATCTTGTATTATCTATTGTTAGAATAGCTATATTTAAATTCAGATAAACAAAAAGTCTTAACGTAAACAATAAATCCTGATAAATATTAATCGAGGTCTATAATTATGTGTTTGAATTTACACTATTTCTGTCTGAAATAAGTCTCATATAACGTAACTAGCTGTGCCTCGCGGCTTCGCCCACGAAAATTTAAAACTGTTTTTTGTTATAGGTATTTATAAAAAGCTATTTATTTATTTTGATTTTACAAACAACATGTCCATTTTATTTATTTGTATACATAGTAAGCCCAGTCCACTCAAACTCAGATTTAAATTCAAATTCAAAATAATTTATTCATATAATGTGAGTTCCCCAAAGACCCCAAGGGTGCACTCATGAAGGTTAAAATATTTTTAATTTTTTTATTTTATTTGGTAACGAGACGAGCTGGTCGCTTCCCTGATGGTAAGCATAGCGCCGGCCCATAATAATTGCAGTGGCATCCAGATCTTTCAAACACAAAGGCCTGCGCGGCACTGCAATGCGCTTGTTACCCTGAGACATTAGGTATTAAGTCTCATAAGCCCAGTAATTTCACTGGCTACTCTGCTCATCAAACCGGAACACAGTAATGCTTGCACGTTACTGCTTGGCGGGCAAACAAATGACTCTAACAGCGGGTCTCTGTAATGTTCGTGTACCCGAATCACAGACTAAAACTAATGCTGTCTTTATCAGAACATAATAAATGACAATGACATCAACACTACCCAATCCGTGCTCAAAGTCAACGAACCATCCAGAAACCCCCCGTGCCCGTTCCAAATTTGTATACGCCGAGCAAAAAGAAGGGCAAGAAACTCGTCTCGGCATGTTACACCTACATTTGACGTCATACGCAAGTATTGTTACAACTTTATTTACTGTCTCAGTGTACTCTGCAGTTTTTTTTTATATTTTCAAATGAAGATAAGTATGAGAATGTTGAGATGGATATGTGAAGTGATGAGAATGAATAGGGAATGAATATATTAGGGGAATTCTGAAAGTAGACAAAAAAAGTAGTGACAGAAAAAGGTGAAAGGGAATCGTTTTAGGTACTTGGTATGGGCAATAGGCATTGGGCATGTTATAAGCAGGGATGAAACGCATATCTATCAAGAATTATTATCAATAATTGCATATTTATAGTTAATAATTAAGACAGTGACGAATATGAAAGTTAAAGTGCTATTATAGTGTGAATTACTTTCTAATTGATAGGGAATTAGACGAATTTTTAGGCTAGTTCTGACATTATTTTATTTCATTTATCATTATTTTCTTTCTAATCTGTGTTTTTGACTTTTGTACCTACTTAAATTCTTTTGACAAGCGATTTTTTTTAACTCATTTTATTGTGACAGATTTAAATAAGCCATTCTTCTGTATTTGTACGCCTACTAGGCAAAACATGTTGGACACTAACGTTGTAAAAAAGATCTGCATACATGCACTGATATGTATGTATGTAACCTCACATGTTTCTGACAAATAAATTATCTTTATCTTTATCTTTGAGGGATGAAAGGCTAGAGGAAGACCAATGAAAAGATGGATGGATTGTGTAAAGGCAGACATGAATGAATTGGAAGTGCATGCAGCACTGACGTTTGACAGGGGAGAGTGGAAGAAAAAGATTTACTGCGCCGACCTCATATATGATGGGGATAATGGCAAGGAGATGATGATGACCTGAAACTGCAGCTGGCTTGTTAACCAAGAGAACTTATTCGATAGCGCATAGATGCTGATTGCTGATCAAACAACGAGACACCGAAGAGATACGACAGTACCGAGTAGAACCGTGCTTCAATCTACAAAAGAATCTGTAGCAATGATAATACTTAGTAATATAATCTTATTGGTCGTATATACTTACATAATGACACCAAAACGCGTAATACACGCCTGACGTGTAGATGGCGAGCAGAGACAGCGCGATTCCAAAGAGATCGTACATCAGGAACGAGTGGTAGTCGTGCTCTGACCGACAGGAGAAGGTATGGTAGAGGGCTGAGAGCGCCATGCATATCTAAAACAAAAACATGTCTAGTGTAATATAACGATACCTCTTCTTAGCTTATCTTATGTGAAGTAAATACCTATGCGAAATAAGCGTCAAGCTTAGTGTTTATACCAATATTTCTTTCGTGCATCAAGTAAACCTTGCACAATCGCCACAGATATCTCTCTCTCTCTCTCTCTCCCTTTCTCCGTCTCTCTCATGAGACGGAATGCTGTGTTCAGGTTGGTCTAAACCCATAGCGTTGCTTCATATTATACCAAATTCGGACAGCATTCCGAATATTCGAAGGTTTATCAGTACGAAATTATTTAAAGTTTTGCTACTAATGACACATGACGCACGTACTTATTATATTATATGCATAACACATTAAAACGTTTGACGTACATAGGTAAGTATACTTAGACAGTCGGTGCCATTGATCTAGATGTACTACGTCTTTGGTCGGTGCTAGAAGATCCGTATTCATAATGAATGTTATGGAAACAAAAGAAACGGGAAAACAACATACATATACATCGCTTCAAAAGTCAAAGCACATGCCGCAGTTTATGTTTTTAATTCGTCATCGGTTAGCTTTTATCTTGCTTCATTTTCGGGGTAATCGACTGAAGATGCTCCCTAAACCTAGAAATGCAGGGAGATGTTCTCTCAAACATGAATGGTTCAATAGGTAGGTGACTGATTTTAACTTGTAGCTCTAACTATATGTACTCTACCACGATGCAAAGATATTTGCGACCTCACAACAATTTTCGTATGCTTCCGTAATCCGTAAAGAACTAGAAACATAAAAATCACATCCATTCATTCGTATTATGTATTTAAGGATGTATCCGGAAATTCGTATAAATAAAATCGAGGTCAGGTCATACAATCATATCACCAAATTCGCTACGTTCATTGCCATCAATGCCAAGCAGTTTGCCAAAATAACCGAAGTAAATAAGGTAGGTGTACCGTTGACCCACGTCGTTGCCTTGACGTCAACATCAGCAACCAAACCTGTTTAGGCAGAGTTCTTCAAATTTTTTACGTTGTTTTCTTCGACAACGGTGAATTACATTGCGGATTTGCTTTGAGAAGTTTATAATTTAAGTTCCTAGCAGATTATGATCAGAATTACCAAGCATCGTAGCGAGTATAGTGACCTTTGGCATGAGCGAATCACATACACAAAAAGGAATTAGTCTTTTATTAACCGATTTTAAAAAGGATTTATTTTAACGTTCCTGAGGCCCACGTGAATAAAGAAAGATGTGTTGTGTATCATTGAGGAGTTCCGTGGTGTAGAAGTACCTTAGAAATCTATTGTCAGTTATGAAATATATTTTATAGTATTAACTGACACTAGCGTATTGTCAGATACGTATTAAATTCATAATTATAGCAATACTGCAAACCGTAATTATACTATCGTATAATTCTTTATTTACTTTTCTTCGGAAAACTAACAGCTAATTATAGGTACCACTAAACATAAGGCTGCTTAAAAGTTATCACATATAGATAACTACATTATAGACGCACGTAGTTGACAGACATGCTCCAAATTGTGTAAACAATTAATGAAAACATAATATGATATATAACGATCCACTCCGAAGATAAGCTTTCCGCATTTTTTCCACACATGCAATTATTGAAGAAGCAAAACTTTGCAAAGGTCATGAACTTTTAATGTTTTTACTCGAACATATAATACGCAAAGAAATACAATTAGAGACGACTTGAAACGCCTCTTCAAGTCAGTAACAACGTCAAAGCTAACGATGCCAAACGTGAAACCGTATAATTAATCAAAGTTGCCTACGTACCTACTGACATATCTTTGTTGTAAGTAGGTGATTTTCTGATCATTACTAAAGATTCTACAGAATATATACGAGTTATTATGGCAAATGCAGACAGCTTAATCGCTGTATCTAAATTAGTTTCACATCATAGCATATATAGACTATCTATCGTTTGCTTATTACTTATTTCTTAATACTGCGGTATTTTTCAACTTGATTTCTTTTGCATGTGCATTTGTATGTTGTAACGTGCGACGTGCGTCAAGACTAAAGATAAATATTTTCTTTCTATTTTCGATTTCAATAAGTAACTTTTGTTCGTTGTCTCTTTCTTACTCCTGCAATTCAAAATTTATTTTATCACCATCTAGCTTTTTATCAATCTACTGCTTTAGAGGACAGTGTATAGGTACTTATTCATTGTTTTTTACTGCTCTAGGAATATTAAACCTTTCTTCAAAACCTGCCTACATTCTGTTGTTTCTGCCTACATTCTTTACTTTATCCACAGACCAGCGGCGCAAGTACGGATCTTTTTGATCGATAAAATTCGATAAAATTGACAGTTCAAATCGATAACGTGGGTGTTATCGACTTTTATCGAACCTCGATACTTTCGACAAAAGTTATCGAATAGCTAGGTCGAATCCAAAGAGAATATAGAGCTACTACATTACTTTACGATCAGACTTCGGTACTCGCAACATTCGATAAATTTATCGAGTTTTCGGTTCGACAAATTTATCGAACCGACTTCCGTACTTACGCCCCAGATCCGCATCCCGTCAGAGAAATGTCTCGTTTAGATTCGACAACTCAGCTGCATAAACACGGATACAATCCCGACAGTATTTCTCTGTCGGGACGAGTTTCCGAAATATAAACGACCAAGACAGTCGCTTCCGAGACGGATACCATTCCGAGTGAATTAAAATCACCCTGCAGGAGCCTTTATTGCATTTTTTTTATTATAAGTACCTACACGAGAATCATGACAGTCACACATAATAATCCATACGTGTAGGCACAGGGGCGTATTTACCCTAGGGCCAAAAGGGCCATGGCCCGGGGCGGCAGCCTGCGAGGGGCGGCGCAAGCAGAAGAAATTTAAAAAAGACTACCTAATTAAGGCTCTTATTACACTTACTACTTATTTATACTTACTACAACTGTGTTTTGTCTGTTTAGATTCAGTTTAAAATTATCAAAGAACAACAAAGACAAAACATAGTTTAACTAAACCACCTAAGTTTGATACACATCAAGACGCGGGGCTATCGTATATACTGATGGGCGCGGCTCGGCGACAGCAGGGCTGCGGGGCCTGAAGGCCCAGGGCGCTGAATCCTTAAATACACCACTGTGTAGGCACTTACGAGTACTACTTACTAACAATTCAAGCAACTGGCAACCATCAAAACCAGCCGAGCGAACTGGTTATACGTAGTCTATATCACAGAGATTCTGTGGTCAATATAATAGTGACCAAGTTAATTACAGTGCTCGAATAACTTCTGACAAAGAATTTTAACCCAATTGAATAATCATGACATTACGTACCTATTTACTACCTATACATACTCAACTCATTGTATTTAAATTTTAAATTACCTTATTTTACAATAAGACAAATAATATGGCACCTGCTTATAATGGAATTATTATGAGATACTTTCTTTGATACCGTCAGTGAAAACACTACATTTAGATACGCCACTAAAAAGCCTGCTGAATGGAAGTATTTGTTTACTAGCTGCTGCCCGCGGTTTCACCCGCGTGGAGATATTGGATGTCATGGGTTTTATTTTTTTGCGCGGAACCCTAACTATTTTAAAAAAATTAAAGTAGCCTAAGTTACTCCTTGTGACATCAGTTATCTGCCAGTGAAAGTCCCGTTAAAATCGGTCCAGCCGTTTCGGAGATTACCCGGAACAAACAGACAGACAAAAATTTTAAAAATGGTTGTTTTATTATAGGTACCTACCGTATATTCTTTCATATGCATTTAGTATAAAGATGTTATTTTGATATTACAAACAGACACTTCAATTTTATTTAGTTGTATAGATGACAGTACTCGTAAAATGTTCAAATAATATATTAGACAGTCAAGTTAATATTTCGAGGACGTACATAATTATTAAATTAAAATGCAATTACTCCAAATCTTTATTAGTTAAAGGTTGGTATAATTTTTGCACGGTTGCAACTGCAAATGTACGGTTCTTTTAGATACCTATCAGTTTCCATGGAACCATGGAACACAGCTTGTTTTAAATATATCCAATAATCATGGCTAACAAGGTCATTTACGCTGAGATTCAGAGACGAATCTAAGCGTGGATTCACGCTTCCATACGTCAAAATTCTATACAGTTTTGACATATGGAAGCCAAAGTCTACGCTTAGAATCGTCTCTGAATCTTAGCCCTAACGAAGGTTCATTTCTAGGTGTCCATTAAAATCAGGATGTGCTCTCATAATGTAATAACAAAAAAAGTCATTTCGCGCAGCCAAGCAGTGCCGATGGTCATGACTTTTTTAAATTCACTTTCACTAGTGCGAGAGAAAAGCAGGTCGACCATCCGAGCTTGCTTTCGAGAGGAACGCTCACCGTTCGACTGATGGTGTGGAGATAATTTCGTAACTGTGACGTCACATCATGGAAATTTGTGTTGCGATATACGCGCTGATGTTGATTTATGAACACATGAATATGCGATAGTATATTTTTAACCGACTTCCAAAAAAGGAGGAGGTTATCAATTCGTCGGGTTTTTTTTTTATGTTTGTTACCTCATATCTCGGTCATTTATAAACCGATTTGGAAAATTCTATTTTTATTTGAAAGGGTATACTTTCAGATTGGTCCCATAGAAATTTCATCAAAATCGGTTCAGTAGTTTGTCAATGAAGTCGGTTCGTCGCTTTTTTAAAGCAATTTTTATGATATATAAAATAAAATAATGTAAGATTTAATTAATTGAAATTTCTCTCCACATTCAACTGCAATGATCTAGCTAGACAATTCATTGTCATTCAAACTCTTTGTGGCACAGGGCACTGCTCTAACAAAAAAAAAAGCGTTAACAGAAATTATATAGAACTTACTAGAAAACAGGAGAATAACAGCCCAGCGACAATCTTGTCCGCAACCGTGGCGTGGATATTTATTAGCACCAGATCGTTTACGGTCAGGAAAAATAGTAAGAAGAAGCCAAATACGTGTGTCCAGATGTTCATGGTTTCGTTTGTCCACCAGAATACGCTGAAACAAGAGTATGTGGTGAGAATTTAGTCAGTAGAAAATTTGTGCATAGCAATGTCACAGTGTCGAGCGCTGTACGCTTAGGTACTACGAAATTAAAAATACGCGTATCGTAGACATTATGTTATTAATAGTTGTAACAATCCGATTTCTGATTATCTGAAATTTGCGCTAAATTTTAAATTTGACTTAAACATATTTTACCAAAAATAGATAAATTGAATTTGCTTAAAGTACGCAAATTCAATGGCAAGCAGAAAAACATTGGTAGAGTAAGGTAGCCCAAGAAAAGTCTTGGACTACGTTACAGACCATGACAGAGGTCCTCAGGCAGCCTAATAAATCCAATACTAACGCTATACTACGCCAACTTACGTGTACGTACTCTATAGCCCATACAAAAAGGACGGAAGGCATGGAATAGTTAATCTGTCTATACAAAAGCCTAATTGGTTGCTATGTCTTTAAATTACAACTAAAACTTCAATGTCTCACAGCAATACATGAAACTTTATTATACAGTCACACTCTGATTTCCACAGCAGCTTAGATACCATCTACCTGTGAATATATGCAACCGCTGTAGTACATGCATATCTTCCTTCCTAAATAGTAACAATTTTCTTTTTATTCTCTTGATAGGGTTTTGACACCTTTGCACTGGCAATGTGGTGGAAGATAGTTTACAAATATGCTATAGGTACCTAAAATAGAAACGAACTCTCTGTGGCTTCCAAAGCAAGCCGCTAGACGCTTGGCTTGATGTATCTGATTTATCTTGAGTGTTCGAAGTAGCTGTTAGCTATCCAGATCAGAACTAGAAATTCCTCCCCCATCATGCTATGTTTGCTAAATGTTGTCTTTCATCGAAACCTCAAGTGAGTATGATTCGAACCGTGGACCTACGAATTAGCGGGCAAATTCAATACTACAGAACCATGATCGCTTTTAGAGCCCACATACATAATCACTCCAATCCACATCATTCCAATCCAACGTTCCAAAAACCTATAGAAATATTAGAAATCCAAACATTCCAAATTCGACCATCCAATTCTTCGTTAGTCGCCGTTATGAAAATCCATTTCAAGCGCAGTTGGCAGTACTTGAGATGCAGAATGACCGAAAAATGGGGCGATGGCGCGCCCGGAATTGAGTGGTGACCGTCTGTGTGCTCGAAATTGGACCATTGTTCCATAAATACTTTTACTTATTTGAAAAGTACTATGAACTAGTAATGCATAAATTACCTCTCCCAACACAGCTTTGTCGGCAGTAATTTCCTATAGCCATCTCTGATGAATGGATTATGTTGAAGATACTCCGGTGCCTGTTCATACTTGAGCAGTTTCCTATAGTTGATATACTCCTCATCTTCCTTTGTCAAGTTATTGTTATCTTCTTCCAGTTTCTTCCCTCGTCGGAGCAGGGTGGAACCAGAACAGAAGCTGTCGGTTTGACAGTCGTCTTGAACCTGATAAAGAAATGTTATGGTAAATTTTTTGTTTGTTGTCTATTATTAGGTTTTTAGTTGTAAGCCTATTATCTCATTATTCAGATTTGTTATGAAAAAACTGACTCCATACAAATTCATAACAAAATTACTACGTAAATGTTTAGCTAGTGAGGTTTTGTCCCGGGTCCTCAGTTACGGAGATTCAGCTGATCCACACAACCTGATATCAGGTTGTTCAAGCACAAAAAATGCATATATATATATCTCATTAAATATTCCATAACAAATTCAAGTAATAGGGTTAAAAATCAACTCCTGTGTTGATTTTGCAATTTAGTAGCCAGCTCTCTAGCTTGCGGGTCTCAACATCCTGATATCAATGAAGAAGTAGGTATTTGGTTGGTGTAATTTTAATTTTCAATACCTAAATGCATAATCTGCCTTTTCATATCTAAATATATTGTAACATGGATAGTTCAAAACTTGTTAAATAATTAAGAATTATTTTTGCAATCATTCATTACTGATGTTATAGTATTTTGACTTTTGTGTGAAGCTGAATAGGAAGTTAAAAAAATAATTCTGTCACAAACAGGTGAAAGAAATTAGAAAACATGTTTACTAATGTTTAACTTAATTAAAATTAATCACTAATGCAACAGCATTGAGACACAACTGTAGTAAAGTAAGACAGACGTAAGTATTAGGTATAATGATGCTATAATTATTCAATAATAACCACCGCTAAGATTGCTAAAACGAAAAGAGCCCAAATGGATCAGTAAAAAACCTTAAATAAAAAATATGTAAAGTAGATCTAACTGCAAACTTTGAATGTACAAATTGAATGAATGTACAACTTACTTTTTCTATACTCATAAACTGCACGGTTTCTGCTTGGCATTCACTCACTTTTCTGGTCATAGTAATAGTCATTTTATAAAAACAATAATTAGTATCTAGAGTAATACAAACAGCAACCAATTTATGTACGCAAAATTAGAGATATTAAAGCAATAAATATTTCTAGATTAAAAAGTAACGAGAGGTTTCAGTAATTCACATCACTAATAATAATTTTACTTGCACATAACGTAAATAAAATAAAACAAAGCAAAACACAACCACCTCCATTAAAAGAAATTTTGAAACTGTTTTTTTTTATGTTATTGTCATTCAATTGTCACACAGATAACAGATTTGGCATCAAGACATTTTTTTTGTTTTGTGTTTGGCTCCACGCGATTAGCGTATTTAGCCAGTGTCAAGTTATATAATTAATAATAATATGTAATAAGTCTCTAGTTTTGGTGCATGAAAGTCGTCAAAGTCACGTTAAAGTTTAGTCTAAGCGCGGTCAAGTCGAAGTGATGCTTCAGTAAAGCGGTGGATACTTTACTGAAGCTTCTATGGAGTTTTGGATAGAATACGAAAATACACGTTTTTCGTCTTTGTACCATTTGCCTTTCACTCATGCACGTTTACGAACACTTAATGGTTAATAATCCACCATTATTACACATTAACACTCGATAAAACACAGGTTTTAGTAAATAACACAAAATCAACAACAGCACATTTTCGCATTCCCGCCAAAACTCCATCAAGAAATTTATAATACTTACTACGTAACTTAAACGTTCACTCGACATTTAGTATAAAAAAGATTTTGAACCTTATCACAACTGATTAACGTTCTTTTTTAATTCAATTAAATTATCAAGATAAATGGTCTCGAGAGAAACTCACTTTTCAATCACCGTGTCCCTTTCAGACCTTTCACAGTTAGCTAGGTTATACAATAGGTAATTTTATCCCATATCTTGTTTGAATTAATTAATATTTATCAATTTAATTCGATCAAGATTTTAAGTGGATGTATCTAAGTACTTTACTAAATAAACTTTTCACATAAAATTGTTTTTTAGAAAATCTATCCCAAATGTTCTGGAAATTACAGCTATTACATTGGTTTAATATTATTATCTCACCACGCGGTTAAATCGGACTGAATTAAATACATAGGTATGTAGGCTCTTATTAATAAAATAAATTTAAAAGATAATCAGTGGTTTAAACCATCGTATAAGGAAATTCATATTAATAAACGCTGTTTAGCGCTATGCAATGGATAAAATAGGATGTTTAACAACTGTCAAACTACCTCGACACCTTGTCTCGCGAAGCAGTGGACAAGGGTTACCATAGATTAAATAATACCAAAATGGGTTTTATTGTTATTGAACAAGATCTTAAAGTGGTAATTCAGTTATTGTTTTTTATGTTATTTATTATTAATAATATAATACAGAATGTCTGGAAGAAAACTTTTCCAACACATTATAAAGATTTATATGTCCTTCTTCATGTTACCTTTTACACTTCAAAGACTTGAAACTCTCACCATGGCTGTTGTATCATCATTATTTTTAGAATAGCTGTTAAAGGCGCCAGCGTTTTTTCTCAATTCTTTTGCACTTTCTTTGTTGTTTTTGTAAATTCTTATTTTTCCGAATTCCTATTTTTCCCACACTAGACATTTCCGAATTATTGATTGTACGAACTCTTCTTTTTTCGAATAAGTACAGTTCGATACAAAAAAGTCAAAATAAAGAAATTGATTGAAAATTAATAAATAAAATAACATGATTGGAAATAAACTTAGGTATTTATTCGTCTGATATAGTAAAATAATAGTAAAAAATCTTGTAGCTCCTGCAAAACATAATACATAATAATAAAATATATTTATAAAATATACCTATGTACTTATAACACATAAGTATTTATATACATCACTTTAATACGAACAATCAAACATGGCAAAAAGACCTAACTAAGTTTTAGCCATTTTTGACTAAGTTCGTACAGCGATCCGAATATAATTATGATTGGCGACTCTAATACATAAACATAAATAGTATACATAACTAGTTTTTGCCGCGGAATCGTTCAGGAATCAGAATAAAATGTAGTCTGCGACAATATTTTTTGTAAATTCTCCTTTTTCCACATTCTGAATCAATAGAGCACGGCCCGGCCCCCGCCCCCACCCGGACCGGATTGTACGCATAGAGGTTGTACGAGTAGTTCTTTGTTCTGAATTTTCTAAATATTAGTACAATCACGATAAAAAGCAACTCTCTCTAGATGGGATTTGAATAAAGTCCACCATACGAAAACAAATAGTTTTGTTTAGGTAGGTACTTACACATCACTTTAACCTATGATAAGTATATTAATATATATATTATATAATATATATTTTCATACTATATTACTATATATGGCTGTGGGATGGACGTTATTCCAGTCCCATTTGGAGAATGTTGATGAAATGTTTACTAATATTTGGAAAATTTAGAATGTGGAAAAATAAGAACATGGAATAAACGGATTTGGAGAATTAGTAATTCGGAAAAAACACATTTTGTAGCCTGGTTACATTATACATAGTTTCTAAAAGGAAACGATGAAGCACAGTATCACTGTATATCTTATAATCATTATCCTTTTTGTACAAAAAAAACTAGTTATCAAGAAGAATACCACATTTTCCACCTAGGACAGTTTCAGATTGCAAATATGTAGATTATGTAGTCTAAAATAGCTAGTATAGGTACCTATCTACTTCTGTAATGAATATCCAAATCCAAAAATAGCGCCTATCCATTGAGTTCATCTTCAGGTTATGACGACACGACCGGTTTAGTTTGGTGTTGTAATAACTAAAAATCAAAATTATTGTGTTTTCGTTTAAAATCTTTAAAATCTAAAACCAATGAACATACTGAAAATGTGTATTCAATTGAAGATTCGAAAATAGTTAACAAGGTTTTACTTATGCAATTACTACGGGGCCGTAACATAAGTGATTCAAAACTTTATTAGGTGTGTCTCAATAAAAAAAATGACAACACTTTGATGAAGTTTCAGAACGTTCTTTGAAAATGGTGGATTTTCCTGTTCGCCGTTCTCCATTAGATTGAAGTGTATAATTTTGTTAAAATCCGTGCTCTGATTTTATTTCAATACTTTTAATATTCTAAGTTAATAATTGCTTTCAATTGAGCATTTAAAGTTTTCACTATAGTTTGAAGAAATTATTATTTTCACTTAAAACGACTATAAGTGGTACTATTGCGTTTAGTCGGGAGCCATCTTGCAATCTCTAATCAAAGGTCCTTGGATCACAGTTTCGTTGTCTAGTTGAAAGTCAGTTTATTCCATCATAAAATAATCAAATGGCGTTAAAACGAATTAATAGGGTACGTATATTGTTGCTAAAATATATATTTCATTGTTTCTAAAGATGTAGTAGTGAGTGTTGTAAAATTGGTATCAGTCTTCGTAGTGAATGTTTCGTCATTGTGAATACCTATTACCAAAATTTCTTCTGGATAATTCCTTGTGCGCAATGGTTTTACAATCATCTTTGGCGATAATTCAGTCTATTTAATTTATTGGGTCGAATATCCAGATAACGGTGCATTACTGGTATTTGTAGGTGACAATTTTGTGCACACGGCGTACATAAAATGTCGGAATTATGTGCCAATTTTGAGGTTTTCTTGTCATCATTGGCATCTGTGATGTGAAAATATCGTGGATGGAACCTCGTGGATCCTGTATAGTATGGAAATCAGTGTTGTCAGCTTACCCAAAGCAGTTGTTTTGAACAATACATTCAACCCTCGTTTTTACATAGTGATGATGTGACAATGTCCGAGGGATCTTGGTATTGTTTCATATATTGTTTTGAACACATGGTATTTTGCTATTCAGGAATTACAAGACCTGGGCAGAGATCCACCAGCACAATGTTCTGCAGGCCCACACGGCGAAGATCGTGAGTACATATTGATCTACTACCTACTTATTTTTTGTGACTCATTGTTGTTGGATAATAATAATCTGAGAAACTGTCTCATTATGTAGACCATGCAGGCAGACAATGGATTTGAAGGGTTCACCTGTATTGATTAGTAGCTTGAGCAAGAAAATATGCTCAATGACATCCTTATACCCTCTTGAAATATAAAAAAGTAGGCCTTTAATATTTTAGAAGTACATAATGTCCTTAGCTGTTGTTTTTTATTAGTCTTTTGCAGTGTTCAACACACTATGAATGTCATTTCACAAGTCAATGACCTTGTGCTGTTGTGAATATATTTTTTCTTAGAATAATTTTGGTTGTATTTTGTTATCTTACATGAGTGCCTAGCCAACAGCCCACCTGTCGTTTTTGGCTCAACAGACAAAAGTATTATTATTACTGCCATGTCACTAATCAAAGAAAATAAATACCCATATGTTCACTGCAAAAATAAGATAAGGCTTCTGCTGTTTTATCAAACTGACACAACTTTATATTTATGTACTGGGCTAGAAAATTTTGCAAATTCTAATAAAATCAATGTTTCTATTTCAGTTTTCCACTGGCAAGCCACAATTATGGGACCAGTAAGTATCCATACAATTGCTCTATTGTCATTAGAGTGTCACAGTTTCACTGTACAAGTAGATAACAACTTTCATTGACAGATAACTGTTCAGAGCATTCTTTCGCCTTCTGTTTTGTTGCATTGACTACAATTCCTGCAAATAATTCCCTGTGGTAAAAATATTGGCAAATCATTAAATATGATTCAAGTAAAATCTGCTGCAAACTATACACTTCAGAAATATCTACCAGTCATCCTGCAATAGTACAATAATAGGATTACATGCTATATTGACATCTAGTGTTTAGCATGCAGGGTTGAAAGTATAACATAGTCATAGAGCAGAGTTACAGTCTAATCAGCTAGTCAGTAGGCACAGTGGTACATGTTAGTGGTAGATTCTCTAAACTGAACATTAATATTTTTAGGATTATCTGAAGTCACAGTAACACAGTATTGATAACCATTGAAGAGATAAGTGCTTTAATACATATTTTGTTTATTTTCAGGTTGACAGTCCTTATCAAGGAGGTGTGTTCTTCCTCACCATACACTTCCCGACAGACTATCCGTTCAAACCACCAAAAGTTGCATTCACAACACGTATCTACCATCCCAATATAAACAGTAATGGTTCTATTTGTCTTGACATTCTGCGCTCACAGTGGTCTCCAGCTCTAACCATATCCAAAGGTAAATAAATATGAATATATTTTTTCTCTTTTTAGGTAAATACCATTAGCCGTATTGATAAACAGATTTAAACGGTGCTTTAGTTAAACTCTGTTTTTTATAAGAGACAAAACATAATTTAACTATTCAACTGTTTAACACTGTTTAATAATAAAAGCCTAAGACAATTATTGCAGTAAGCTACAGTGTAGTATGCTTGCTTACAATTGCTAAATTTATAGTAATAGACATCTATTCACTATGAATTACCTGTTTTTTGTGTAAAAGCAAGGAATCCTTGTTCATTTGAGATGTTTTGTTCTTATGTCTTACTAGTTTCCGCCTGCAGCCTCGCCTGCTTGGTATTTATAGTTATAGTCTGTGTTATTTTAGAATCTAAACTATTTTCATTCCAAATTTCATCAAAATTGGTTCATGTTACGTAGATACTTGGTAACGATCATTCACACACAAACTTTCCATATTAGTAGGGTGAATGGCATGATTTTAACATGCCATTCATCCTACTGCTTTTTTTTCTGCCTTGTTTTTTACACTGGCACTTATTGCACCACACATTATCCAAACTGTCTTACAGTCTACTTAGAAGGCAAGCTCGCTTTTACTAAGACTAAATAACAGGCAAACTTATTACACTACACAAGTTATCATTCTTCACATGGTGTAATAAGTCCTTTACTGCCAATTCTTGGAGAAACATGTTGTTAGTCTTCTCATTTTTAAGCCGCACACTTTGTGAACCGCTTAATATCGCTATCCACTCGTTTTCTGGTCTGCATATGTGGTAACAAAAAAAAAAATGCTGGAAGCTATTATTGGTAACCAACATATACCATTTAGTTTAGGTTCACTGAATGCTGAAATGTTTATCAGTGAAATCAGTTCTCTGATTCATTTTTCAAAAGTTTTGTAGAGAAACTTGTATCACATTAAAATCTAATAGAATGAAGCAGCTGCTACAAGGATATTCTCGATTTCCCAATAAGAATCCCTTTGTTTCTATGCAGATAAACTCAAAAACATGCTAATCAAAGAATGATAACAAAGAATAACATTGTAATAATATGTTTTCTATTTTCAGTTTTGCTCTCAATCTGCTCACTGCTATGTGATCCAAACCCAGATGACCCATTGGTGCCAGAAATTGCTAGGATCTACAAAACTGACAGAGAAAAGTACAATGAGTTAGCTCGTGAGTGGACTAGGAAGTATGCCATGTGAGAGTCAATTGTGACATCCGAAACATACACACACATCGCCACAGCCCGGGCCCTGATCCCATCCCCACCCCCTATTCCTCACCCTCCATTCCTTGTTCCTCTTCTAAGTCCTTTCTTGTCCCCAATCAGTACCAAATTACTGGAAATATGAAAAATATCAAAGGTCACTTTAGGATCTGCCTAATTTCTGTCGTTTCTGGTAATTTTTACGCGAATTTAATGCATCTTTAAGTAAACTCTGTACACATGTGCAAATATACTTTGTTCTATCTAATAAGACATTTTCTGTAAGTGCAAAATTACTTTCATTTAACGTTGATGTGTCAGTAGATGTCTTTCACTCCTTAGTTGAAGTATAAATATTATTTAAATTTACATAATTTGAATGAATGTTATTCCTATAACTATTTGTACTTTAACTAGATCTAAATTGCATTGTGGAGCTGTACAATAGCCATATGTTTAGGAAATGGAGCGTTCCTTGCTATTCACTTGTCCGATTCGATTTAGAATTTGTCGATGAAATGTAAGTAATGCTCATAAGTGTTAAGAACATTTTGGGTAATGTAAGTAAGTGGTATTACAAAATGAGCTCGTTCACAGAGTCGAGTGAGTGTTATTTTTTTTTTACTAGAAAAACAACTTTTTTTAAGTTAGTAACTGTAGCACGCTACAGACTGTCGTTGATCGGCCAGTTTTCTTTCATCCACAATATTTAAATGGAAAAACTCCGACAGTTACAACTTGCAGTATAAATTACAGTGTATCTCTTAAGGTAATAAGTTACGATTAATCTAGATTTTTTTTCAATATGGCGATCTTTATATTATAATTTTATCTAATATATATTGTGGTTGTAAGGATACGTGAGTTGTGATTTCCACGAGCCTCCCATCCACCGGTCCTAATCCTCATTTCCTTTGAGCGTAATGTTGCGAAGTGGTTGAGAGTCGCGGCACAAGTGGCAGAACGGTGTGTCATACGTTACAGCTGCAGGCAGGAGGAAGCGTTTGTTCACTCGGTTAACACTAAGGAGATTAAAATTCAAAGCTTTTAAAATTGTAATCAATCGACAACTTGTACTATTTTAGCTTCACTAAATTGTAAGAAACAATAAATTATTGTGTATGTAAATAAAATTATGAGCTTTATTTAGGCGATTCCTAGTAAACAAGTGAAAAGCAGTTGTAAAAAAACATTAGTTGTGTAAAGTGGCACAGTTCCTGATTGGGTCGTTGGCCGACTTTTGATTTATTACATCTCTAGGGAGCTTCCTGATGTTTTCGACAATTTCTGAAGCTACAATATTACACTGCTTTTATTTCATATAGTTACAAAATTAATTAATATTGTTCTAAACTTAATAAGAAAACGTGAACTTTTAGTAGGGCTTTGGAAACAATTTCACAACAAGACTTTAAAAAGTTTTTAAAAAGGTTATCGTTGCTCAGTTATTGCCAAACCGATTTCAGCATTTTGTACTTCAAGATTCCGCATACATCAATAAATCTTTGTGCATAGTTCAATAAATCGTGAATAATTCATTGATTCGATAACTCGCAGCTTCTGCTTTTAGGTCACGAGGGTTCGTCAACAATCCTAACATTTCATTCTAGTTTTTAGTTGTGTCTGAGCATTTACAATTTACTTAAAATTTGGCTATCTACTGTCCGTCATAATATGTATCATTAAAATTAAAATAATGAGGAAATGTACTGTTACTTAGGAAACTTCTACCAGAACGAGTAGTTCGCAGTTAGTAGATACCTATATAGATAAGTAGTTCACAAAATCACAAGTAAGAAGTATCTCATATTACCTCCACCAATGTTGCCACGGTCATGTACTCGGGACAACGTAGCACAACCTTCTCACTAGATCCATATAGTCAAATTTATTATGAACAATATTATAAAAAGTGATGTTGGCTTCAAGATATTTTTGCGTCTTGACTCAAGGGATGGAAGTTTGTATTTAATCAGGAAATTAGGATACTTAGATTAATTTTTAAAGCATAAGTAGTTCATGACACGGAGATACTTACGCTGAACCTTCTCCATTGCGACAATATTTTTCTTAAAGGTGTTCCAGATCTATACAGCATACTTTTAATTGTGGACGTACTAAAGTTTCATAGCGGATGACCTCATGATGAAAATGAACATTTGAAAATCTTTACTTACGATCTTCTCGACGTTGACAAAAATTTACTTTACAAATAGGGACTACATACAGAGATGATAAGAGAAAGAGCCAAGAGGCAATATTTTTGTTTTACGTGTGATTATATTTTGGTAGCTAAGATGCAATTTATTATCTTGACAGTAGGATGAAAGTATCAAGCTCTTGTTGGAACAAGAGGTATAGTCATCAATAAACTTAATAGTTTATTATATTTTGAGATCATCCAAGTATAAAAACCAAATTCATTTTATATTCCGAATTATCCTGTTTTGAGGAATGGTGTGATTTACCAATGTTCGTACATAATTAAAATATTCTATTCAAAATTGAATAACTACACCGAGAATCAGATTCATTGTCCTTTATAGGCGGCTGATTCGACCTTTTCCTGAAGCTTGTACAACTGTACATGACGCGCCTGCGTCCTAGTTGGGGGTCAATGCGTCACGTTGAGTCATTACAGACGATAGCAGTATACATACTTCTCAGAAAACCTATAAGTTTCCTCGTAAATTACGAAACGATCGTTGAGCGCCGAATCTTTGGAAGACTCGATTCGGGAAAATATTCAGCAAGTCATCGTAAGTATTGTTTTTACAAGAGTTATTTAGATGCGCTATTAATTTTATCTATACAAATAAATAAAATCGAAGTGTCTGTTTGTAATATCAAAATAACAGCTCTTTACTAAATGCATATGATAGTATATACGGTACCTACAGTAAAGACACAATTTTTAAAATTTTTGTTTGTGTTTGTTCCGGGTAATCTCCGAAACGGCTGGATCGATTTTAACGGAAATTTCACTGGCAGATAGCTGATGTTATAAGGAGCAACTTAGAATACTTTTATTTTAGAAAGAGAATTAGGGTTACGTGCATAAAAATAAAACCCGCGATTTCAAATATCTCCGCGCGGGTGAAACCGCGGGCAGCAGCCATTATAAAAGTAAATTAGCTGATGAGATGAACATAGCTGCCGCTTGTGTACTGGGAATATCAAAGGTACAAGAAATACGAATAATGAAAAGGTTATCAGACATTATCTTTATTACAAACCGAAATAAGTAGGTACATAATTTACAAAGGCACATATAAGTACTAAAACCTAAGACTACAGTTCAGTCGTTTCCATGTTTTTTGCGTTTTTCATTTGCTCCAGTTGTTGGTAAAAATCGTATTTCGCTTGGTTGGTTTGAGATTCTGTTTCGTTGGATTCGATCGAGGGGAAGGCACCAGTGGTTATGAAGTAAGGTTTTTCGTTGGACAGGTCTTGGTCGACGGCGTTTTCGTCGAGCGAGTCTCGTTCGGATCTGCTGAGTTGGTCGTCCGTTTTGTACCAGTCGTTTTCGTACGCGTGAAGCCAGATGGGGTTGGAACCCTTTGTACTGTGTTTGTTGGTGTTCGGCACGCGACCCCCGGAACTTCGGATGGTCATGTCGGATTCGCCAGCGGTCGGTGACGCTGTAAACAAAGCGATACGTAGGTGATAATGAAATGAAAATAAACGGCAATGACCGGAGAACGCGATTAGTGTGCGCTATGCTAGCCAACAGATGTCTGCTTTTGAATAGGTAGGTAGGTAATGACTAGTCTAGACTACTTACGATCTAGAATCTAGACTATAAATAGTTCAACCTATTAGAGAATATTCTAAGTAGAATTTTCTTTTACTCTTTCCGGGCTACCACAAAAACATTTTTAGACGCCTGTTTAGCTAGGACAGTGTCCAAAGATAAACATCAAAAATTATTAGAATAATCACAAAAGAATTACGGTTAGACACTACTTAAATAAATAAGGATTTGTGGTTACTCATATTTGAACACGCGATTAAGGCATGTTTAGGAGTTAAACACAGGTTTAAAGTGTGTTTAATGTTTTTGTGGTACGACCGTTAGAAGCACCTACGTGTTTTATTAATAAAATCGGTATGATTTTAGCCTAACGATATACTTAGCGGTCATATGTTGATGGAGTCTAATGAAACAGCTTTTAGAACAGCGTGTCCGCGTGGTTCAAACTAATCGGAGTAAATTTGCTGTAAAACTGTTTTACAGCAAAGCTAAGATTTATGAAAAGGGCCATCAGACCAATAATGTAAAATCTGCAGGGTCATTTAAATTCACTCGGAATAATATCCGTGTCGGAAGCGACTTTCTTGATCGTTTATACCTATATCGGAAACGCATTCCGTCGGCATTATATCCGTGTTTATGCTGCGAGTTGAGTTGTTTATGAGTTGCCGAAACTAAACGGGAAATTTCTCTGACATGCGGCGCAAGTACGGATCTATTCGGGTCGATAATATTCGACAAAATTCGATAAAAATGACAGTTCAAATCGATAAAGTGGGATTTATCGAGCCTCGAAACAATCGACAAAAGTTATCGAAAAGCTAGGTCGAATCCAAAGAGAATATAGAGCTACTTTACGATCAGACTTCGGTACTCGCAGCATTCGATAAATTTGTCGAGTTTTTCGGTTCGACAAATTTATCGAACCGACTTCCGTACTCGCGCCGAAGATGCGTTTCCGAGACATAAACGATCAAGAAAGTCGCTTCCGACACGGATATCATTCCGAGTGAATTAAAATCGCCCTGCTGATTTGATTAAACTCCCGGTATACTAACAATAAGCAGTGGCGGTGGCTGCCTTCAGCCTCCTCCCGTAGTCCGCGCGCTGCGACAAGCACGTCATGATGGAGAGGACCAGTAGAACAGCCAGGAACAGCGTGGTCCAAACGAGCCAGAACACAGTCTGATTGCTGGACAGGGACTCTGCTGTTAGCGGCTGGTACTCAGCTGGTTGCGTGTCGAGGACGTTGAACTCCTGATGAATGGATATTGGTTTGGTAAAAAATTAGATAATAGGTGAGGTGATATATTTTTCCTCGTCTGGATATTTCCCCGTCATACCGTATGCACCATCGATGGTGCAGATGACACTGCTGTGTATCGTTTGCACCGTTACAACTATACTTCACCTTGCCTTGAATGCGCTGGCCGCATTCGGTTTCGGCTCCCCGACGGACAGTGACGACTATCCACAATATTTTTTAAGTTATTTAGTAACGAGACGAGCTGGTCGTGTGCCTGATGATAAGCATAACGTCGGCCCATAACAATTGCAGTGCCACCCAAAACTTTGAAACAAAGGCCTGCGCGGCACTGCAGTGCGCTCGTTACCCTGAGACATTAGGGATTAAGTCTCACAAGCCCAGTAATATCACTAGCTACTTTGCTCATCAAACCGGTACACAGTAATGCTTCCACACTAATGCTTGGCGGCAGAATTCACGAGCAAAGCGGTGGTAACAATCCAGACGGAACACTCGCTGAAGATTTAGTCCTACCACTAACAAAATTTGGTCATGATTATGACCGAATATGGCCAACGAATACAACTTTTATACTAGCGACCGCAAAACGGGCTCGAATACAGCCAACCGAATAATCGTTTCCATTAGTCGGTCACGGAAAACGGCTGCAGACAGATACAGACAACCCGCCTAGTGTTAACGCCACAAGGCGCATAGTTAGGGTAATACTGTGCTTCCACCGTTGGACATTATACCTTGAAAAGATCATCCAACTGCTCAATATTCTTATCAACAATCTTCAACACTTGCTCCACTTCCAAAACAGAGTGATCGTCTCCGTTCACCAAATGCAGATACAGATCCGTCTTCGTGTTATCCACAGAGCCGTCTTTGTTCTCGTGCACTCGTAAATCATCTATATTGACTACGGAACCCGTGACAATAGCTAGCTGTTCGCGGAACACGTGTATTTTGTCGCGGATCTCTGAAGGGTGCGAGCGGAGGACGAATCTGACGCGCTGATCTTCCCTCAGGAGATAAATGAAGACGTGAGCTTCGTCTTGCAGCCCCCCTGTGTCGTTGGCTAGGACCTGCGAAGTTAGATTAATTTTTTATTTGATTAAAAATTAAGTACAGGTAAAAAAATATAAAAGAATGTCTTCATAAAACAGAGAATCTTAGTAGGAAGACTAGTGACCACTTAATCTGCTGCATTTAGAAATAAATATTGTTAATAGGTTAAATTTGCCTGTTTACTTTGAATCTAATAAATACATTATTTACTATTGTATTTTATAATGCCATTGACATTTTCCTTAACGTTGATTTATATTTAACTACATTGTTATAGCCACAGAATAGATAATAGTACAATGACAAAGTTTAAAAATACTAGCAGGGCATGCGCACCGTGACAAAATTTTCTCGATGCTTATGTCGTGCATTTGTCTCATGTTCGCGAGAGAAAGAGCGAGACAAAATAGTAGACAAAATTTTGTCGTGGCGCGCATGTTAGCCCTGTAGGTCGCGTCTTATTCGCATGAGGGCAAGCGTCACGCCAGGCGCCAGGTCCTACCATGTTCGAATTTCTAGTTTCGATTTCCAGTTTTTTCCATATAGACATTTGATTCTCATGACAAAACGAATTGATTGACATAACAAAAAAAATGGGCCAACATCCCAATAATACCTTAAAATCGAAATATCCTTTCATCCCCTTCTGCGGGTCGAAATTAAGCGTGACCGCTCCGGTGACCACGTTGACCAAAAACGGTGACACAGCGAGGTTCTCCAACCCTTCGGTCAGGGTCTCCTTCACGTCTCCCATTTGGTAGTAGCTTATTTTGGCATTTTCTCCCTCGTCTGGATCTACGGCCTGAAGGAAATAAAGCTCAATAATTATTATTATCTTGTCACCTATACAAATAAAATTGAAGTGTCTGTTTGTAATGTCAAAATAGCAGCTTTTTACTAAAGCCAACTTGACATTACAAACAGACACTTCAATTTTATTTGTGTGTATAGATGGTACGAATATCAAGTCTTGGAAAAGCAATGACGAGTTAGGAGTCATAAATTTATTACTTACTACATAAACTATATACTGACGTATAATACTGTCGTATTGCTATACACTAACGTACTTATACCTAGTGACCTACAGTGAACGATTTTCCCAGAATAGCTCATATTGATGTCTTACCTTGACTTGTTAAAATCGATATCAAACCGGCCTCCGTGGAAACCTCTCCGCCCTTGAATATTTTAATGTCGCAGGTCACGACGAGCGTGAACTTTCTACAGTTTTCCGATTCAACTCCTGCTGTCAGTGAAAGTTATTGAGATTGTCATCCGTACTTCCTACTAATTACAAATGCGAAAATGTGTTTGTTGGTATGTTGGTTTGTCCTGCTTTCACGCAGTAACGGAGCAACGGATCGACGTGATTTTTGGCATAGTTATAGTTTATGGGCCAGAGAGTAACATAGGCAACTTTTTATCTCGCAAACATTTACGGTTTCTATTGATAACTCCACGCGGCGGGCAGAAACTAGTATAAAACACACAAACTAGTATTGTTTAGTTTCGCTCTCTCTCTTTCCAATATATAACATGAGAAGGATATGGAAGATATCTCACAGATCTAAATTTTAGAGCTGTCAAATATCTTCCAATATTGATAAATTTGATGCCACTAAATTCATTGTCATTAAATTTACACTATACACAAACAAGTGGATTAATTTGACACGTCTAAAATATATTCCATCTCTTTCTCATGCTCTAATTTAGAAAGGGAGATTGTATCTAAAATTAGGTTTAGACACGAGATGACAGAATCTACACCAGTGTTACTAATATTGGCTCAGATTTGTGACAATAGAACCCTGGGCAATATAGTATACTTAGGAAAACTCGCCTTAATGGGTATTCTGTATATCTTTATAAACTTTTTTTTTTATATTATTAGGTAACGAGACGGGCTGGTCGTTTGCCTGATGGTAAGCATAACGCCGGCCCATAACAATTGCAGTGCCACCCAGAACTTTGAAACACAAAGGCCTGCGCGGCACTGCAATGCGCTCGTTACGTTAGGTATTACGTCTCATAAGCCCAGTAATTTCACTGGATACTCTGCTCATCAAACCGGAACACAGTAATGCTTGCACACTACTGCTTGGCGGCAGACTTCACGAGCAAAGCGGTGGTAACAACCCAGACGGACACTCGCAGAAGAATTAGTCCTCCCACTAGAAAAAAATAAACTGTACTTATATGTCATCATTGAGCATTAACTTACCTTAACTTGCATAAAATCGATACCAAAATCGGCCTCAGTAGTAATACCACCGGTGAATATTTTATTAACGAAAATCGGCGCGTTATCGTTGACGTCCTCTACATTCACGTGAACTTTTAACGCGCTGACCGCGTCCAAGCCTTCTTGATACTTTGGCGGCTCTACACAGTCCTCGGTAGCTAGCACTGTTAGAGTGTAGTCAGATTGCTGCTCGCGATCTAGAGGAGCCGTCGTTGATAATCTGGAAGTAGATTTTTCTTATACTATTTGTTATCTGTCTGAAAAACGAACATTAAAAACAAACAAACGCTTAAGGTCCGTGTTTTTATACTTGTTCAAAAATGTAAACAAGGGCGAATGCCAACCGACGATACTGATTCGAGTTTGGATTTTTGTATATGTCATTAGTTAGTGATCCGCCATTGTTGGTTATATTATTAGACACGTATAAAAACACGGACTGTACATATTCATAGCCCTGCACTAGAATTACCTGTATCTATCGCAGGTAGCATGGACACACAGATGCCCAACACAAACATTCAAGACCCGAGAACAAGTTTTATGCGACACAATGTTTGCCCCGGCCGGGGACCGAACCCGGCGGCCCTCGCTTTGCGGGGTTGCTACCAACTTAGCCACGGAGCCAGGAGCGGTCAACGTCGATATTGGTTTGAATTTTGTGGTGTGCAAATAATGCGTTTAATATCTAGGTAGTGTATTGGACATCTTCGCTTAAAATCAGACGAGATAGTGGTCAACCTAACCTGCGACGCAAGTACGGATATATTAGGATCGATAAAATTGACAGTTCAAATCGATAAAGTGGGTTTTATCACACACACACACACACACACACTATCGATTTTAACTGTCAATTTTAAGAAAATTTATCGAATTTTATCGACCGAAAAGATCCGTACTTGCGCCGCTGGCTGACTTATTAAATGTAAAAAAGCATTTTACGCTCGTTTTCTAGTAAGTAACAAGTTTCTGAAAGGAATAAACAAATTGCACTTGTGATTCAGACCATAGGTAGTATAAACGTGTATGACGCAACAAAATACAGGACTGATCGACGCTAGAATTTAGAATACGTTGAAATATTTATAGAGCCAACAGTCTTTACTATACGTCATTGTTCCAAATGAAGGTCTTTGAAAACTACGGCTTAGTTGCTAGCGAATTATAGTGTTCACTTTATGAAACATTGTGTTTCAATATATTCTTTTTTGTTTGAGCTCGGTCCAAATTATTTGCAATGCAAAGCGAACGTAAAAAAAAAAAGCAAACGTATGTGGACGGTTCATGACTCCATGCGCACTCAAAGCGACGAAAAACCGACAAAAGTGGGAAACAACGAAAGCGCTGCGAATACACGTAAGGTGCACGCAGTTGTTTTAGATAGATAGATAGATAAACTCTTTATTGAAACACCACAGTACAAGGAATATAACTAAAATCTTAAGAAAGTAAGTGTCACAATGGGCGGTCTTATCGCTCATAGCGATCTCTTCCAGAGTGCGTTGTTAAACCTTTTTTTACTTTATTTATTTCGATAATCCAACAGCGTTAATTACAATTGAAGTTTTGAACAATAAGGCCAGAAAAGGATTACACAAACAGAAGACACGTGGACATGTACATTTACAAATTGTAGGTATCTGCATAAATTAGCCAAGGGATATAACAGCAAAATCAATACTTTTGTTAACACTGTTTAGTAATTACATTCGAGGCCCAACTAGGGTTGCCAACTTTTATTCGAAGAAATAGAGTTCTGATAATAGAATAAATAAATAGAAATCTGATTCAAAGGAGGTAAATAAAGAGTACGGACTACCAAAGAAGAGTATCATTTATTTTATATTAATAAAAAGGTATTTTTTCGAACTTTTTGCAGCACATAACAATTTTTCATAGTTTTTAAAAGAATTGTATGACTCCAAACATTCTAACTCTAAATTTATATAGATCAAGAGCTCATTTTCAATCAATTTCAATGAAGCTCTGTTTCTCTCTTCCCGCCACTTCACATTCATGACCGAAAAGACTCTCTCAGACGTCCGAATGTGGCTTGGGGAATTGGGGATACCAACATATTAAAAGCAAATAGTCGATTTTTTTGGTTATGATATGATAGTAAACATTATGTAAAAAAGAGTATTTCATCATACTCTATTAGTGTTATAGATTATAGAGTACGCCTACATGATATAGAGTACAATACTCTATTTTAGAGTACGGTTGGCAACCCTAGGCCCAACTAGCATATAATCTGTACGTATCAGCTTGAGAAAAAAAGACGACACTTGAACTATCTTTCTAGAAAGTGGCCACTTTGTTTACCGCTTATTATCTTAACGAAACCTGCGATCTCAACTATTTGTTTGTCTAAATGCTAATTGCTTTTAATAGCATGATCTTCGGGAATTTTTATCGCGCACGGTGCAAGATAAGCACCTCTATAATGATAAGATTCGGGCGATTTCCTTTCTTTGAAATGATAACGTGGAATTGTCAGCGATAGAGTTTTGACATCTAATCAACATGATTAACAGTTTTTCAAGCTTCCTTATAGCAAAGAAAACTTAACAACTACGTTTTAAAACAACATTAATTGTAGGTACTCTTTATCTTACTTGAGTAATCGGACTTATATGAATGACTATATTTCCTTGATTATGAATTATTAGTTTTTAAATTTTTTCTATATTTTCATTAAAAAAAAAACTAAAAACCCAGAGTATCGCCAGTAGCGGGGCAGGCCCAAGATAACGGTTGTTAGGGCTACAGATTGAGAAATCTCATGACAATACGTGCGTGTCAAGAATCTGCATCTGCGGCGCAAGTACGGATCTATTCGGGTCGATAAAATTCGATAATATTCGATAATATTCGATAAAATTGACAGTTCAAATTGATAAGGTGGGATTTATCAAGCCTCGAAACAATCGACAAAAGTTACCGAAAAGCTAGGTCGAATCCAAAGAGAATATAGAGATACTACAATACTTTACGATTAGACTTCGGTACTCGCAACATTCGATAAATTTGTCGAGTTTTTCGGTTCGACAAATTTATCGAACCGACTTCCGTACTCGCGCCGCTGATCCGCATCACAGTAAATAAATAAATAGTTTTGTTACACTCATACACATTCACACTCTCACACGCACACACGTACACAGCCACCCTCACATCTTTTAATTCTCTTTTCTGTCTAGAACTAAAAGAACATATCTAGACTTATTATTTGCTGTATTACGACATATTTTATGTATTTATCATTTGTGCAGTTGGCCTTTTAATAAATAAATAAATACTGAATAAATCACCATAACTATTACACACAGGCCAGTAAACCTAGACGCCGCATAATCCAAGTTTTGCATGAACACACGTCATATGTTGTGATTGGTCAGTTTAAAACTCATATATCAGACGAGTAAAAACGGCGTTGTAATTGGTACGGCTGGGAAACGTATAAAGCAGTGATAATGCCTAACCTTGGCGAGCAGGGGTGCCCAGCTAAGAGGAGTCTATAGGTTTAATAGTCTGTGCTTTTAACTTGTAACTCAAACCTTACCTATGAGTATTCCTTTGCAGCTCAAACATCCCCTCCCTATTACCATCAACGATATAATAACAGACGGGTAACAAGGGCTCGTCACCCCTATCGATCTCATCCCTCTCGACGACCCCAGGCAAGTACACCCCGAACTCCCTCGAGTTCTCTGTGACGTTGACATTGAAATGTTTGTTGGGGAACCGAGGGCGGTAATTGTCAACGTTTTGTACGTAGATTGTGAGGTCCAGGAAGGAACTTAGGGGCGTTGGTAGCCCGAGGTCGTAGGCTTCGATTCGCAACTGAAATAAAAACGCCTTAGTTGTTTTTTAGACACAGAAAAGAGATAGGTAACCAGCGCATTGCACTGCAGTGCCACGCAGGCCTGGGTGGCACTGCAATTGTTATGGGCCGGCATTATGCTTACCATCAGGCAAACGACCAGCTCGTCTCGTTACCAAATAGCATAAAAACCACCTTTATTATTCCCTCACCCTATAAGTAGTCTGTTTATCCCTATCGAGCGTGTGTGCAGTCCTCAACGCTCCAGTAGACGCGTGTATAGAGAAGTGGTGCGAGTCTCGTAGACGGAAGCGCACGGCACCGTTTGGACCAATATCGGCGTCTATCGCACGAACTGTTACCACCACCGTACCCACTGTCGCGTTCTGTGGAAACAAAACAAGAAAAAAAAAAGAAAAGAATTGACATACATAAAACAATACAAGTTACATTGTATAACGAGATATTCAACGTGGTTGTTATTGAGCGATGAACGCTAAGTTACATTGTAACGAAATATTCACCGTGATTGTTTTTGAGCGATGAACGCTAAGTTACATTGTAACGAGATATTCACCGTGATTGTTATTGAGCGATGAATGCTAAGTTATTGTAACGAGATATTCACCGTGATTGTTATTGAGCGGTGAACACTAAGATACATTGTAACGAGATATTCACCGTGATTGTTTTTGAGCGATGAACGCTAAGTTACATTGTAACGAGATATTCACCGTGATTGTTATTGAGCGATGAATGCTAAGTTATTGTAACGAGATATTCACCGTGATTGTTATTGAGCGGTGAACACTAAGATACATTGTAACGAGATATTCACCGTGATTGTTATTGAGTGATGAACGCTAAGTTAAATTATAACGAGATATTCACTGTGATTGTTATTCAGCGATGAACGCAGTTACATTGTAACGAGAAATTCACTGTGATTGTTATTGAATGTTGTTGCAAGCGCCATCATAAAAAATTTTAATTTAAATCGGTTGATAATTGACAAGAATACTTGTATTGAGACCCTAAAAAATACACTGAGTAACTCCTCCTTTTCTGAAGTCGGTTAAAAACGCCTCTTACCTCTGGAACTTTGATAGTTTCATTCTGCCTCGGGTGCATAAACACAGGCGCGTGGTCGTTATAATCGGCCACGCACAGCCGCAGCTGCCCCCGCGCCACGTTGGCCGGAGCGCCGAGGTCCCGCGCTTCAACCGACAGGGAGTAGTTGCCGAACCGATCCTTGAGAGATTGTTTTGCGAAGAGACGGCCCGTGTTCGCGTCCCCGCCCACTTGCTCGAAGCGAAACAGTTCTGTAAATATACAATTCTATAAATACTACTAATCTTTTTTTATGCTATTTGGTAACGAAACGAGCTGGTCGTTTGCCTGATGGTAAGCATAACGCCGGCCTAGAACAAGTGACATAAAAAAAAAGTAACGGAGCAACGGATCGACGGGATTTTTGGTCTAGATATAGTTTATGGGCCTATGCATAATAATGCATATGAAAGTACGGCTGCAGCCGTGCCATGCAGGCCTTTGTGTTTCATAGTTTTCTGTGACACTGCAATTGTTATGGGCCGGCGTTATGCTTACCATCAGGCAAACGACAAGCTCATCTAGTTACCAAATATCATTAAAAAAAAAATGGTTTTTTGATGGATGTACCTCAAGCCGCGCGTGAGCGCGTAATGCTTCGTAATCCGGGCTTGATGCAAACCCATGGTTATTTTGACAGCAAATCGCAAAAAACAACCTGCTGGTAACTGTTAAAATGTTTACCATCAGGTATATGACCCGCACGTCCCGTTATCCATTAGTATAAAAAAACACTGTCCGTTGTCTTACATTCATACAAGCTTGTTATACATTTTTTTCACATACTTACCAAATCCCTTGCCACCAACAAGGTGGAACTGCACCCGTCCATTGGGCGTGTTGTTGTCGTCAGCGTCGGTGGCAGACACCGACACGATCGGCTCGCGGTGGTGGTGGAACTCAGTTATGGTGGCGCAGTCGTCGGGTAGGTGGAGAATTGGCGCGTTGTCGTTCACGTCTTCTATGTGGATGCTGCGACAATTTATTTACTTATTTAAAAAAATCCATAAATATTGACGTCCATAACAAGTCTATAATAGAAATTACATCTAAGCAATGGGGAGAGACACTGTTTATTTATCGCGCTAGGTGGCGCATTATCGCTAATATGAGAAATGAAATAAAGATCTTAAGCCATTCACTGGCAGATAGCTGATATTATAAGGAGTAATTTCGGCTACTCTTATTACGTGGGCGAAGCCGCTGGGGACAGCTAGTAGTATGTAATAAAATATGTAAGACGTTGAAAAACTCACACAATCTGCTTGAACGCGTTCCTGCTGTCTCCAGCCAAGCGACCGAACTGGTAGTTGTCCCACGCTTCCAGCACCAGATTGTAAGTTGCTCGCGACTCGCGATCCAACCAAGATGCCACTGTTAGTGCACCTGTTTCCGGATTTATTACGAATTTACCCTGAAGAAAGAAGAATAACTAATTTAAGGCCTCTAAGACATGTTTTGCTGGAAAGCAATATGGAAAACAGTCAGCGCGGTTGTACAATCATATAAACAAAAGTCTGGATATATATCGTATGCATCAACATGACTGCAAGAAAACTGTTACTGACTGGATGCTTACTAAAACTTATGAGGAGACGGAAGCACTCCTACGTTATATAACATAAGATAAATAAAACTTATCTAATACTAATATTTTAAATTGATTTCTTAATTACATTACACATAATAATATCTACAATTATAAATATAATTACTTAAATAGAAAACATAAAAACTTAATTCTAAACTAAGGTACTCTATAGTTACTACACACGTACATAAACATTCACACAACCACACACACCCACATTCACACACACCCACAAACACACCCACACACACACACACACACACACACAAGCACACACACTCACACACTTTTTTTGTTTGTTTTATATACTGTAATAGACTGTTTAACCTACTTATAAATTATAATATTCTGTAATGGATATGGAAGAGCGGGGCCCTCTGGCACAAGTATTTTCATACTTAAAAGAAGGTCCCCACCTTGTTTGTATGTATATACATTTTTGGTTACAGAAATAAAAACATTTTGATTTTGTATTTTTGAAGGCTACCCCTACCCGCACACACAATTTTACTGGTAACAATACTATTGATAATGAATAGAAAAGAATCTGGTGTCGATTCTGTCGTTTTCATACCTAAACCTAATCAAATCTCTATATCGAAAAAAACTGGTAATCGAACGCTAGAATCGTCAAAAATGAGAGTCAAAGTCGGCCGTATCTACTGAGCGCTAAAACGTCCCACACAAATTAGACAGAACATCTGACGTCACTTGTTCTACGCGGGCAGTAAAGCTGTACTAAAAACATGCATTTTGTTGATTTTTCCGTGAAAAAATGCGTTTAAGTACATAGTTATCATAAATTTTTTTATCCATAAAAATGTACCAATATAATCTGATGGGATCATTTAAATCATTGATGGATGATAAAAATTTGGATTGAATTTGGGATTTTTTTTAGATGCAGTATCTTTGTGGAAATCATATATTTTTGACAATTTCAATGTGATCTTTTTAAAACTGTATAACGACAGAAATTATAAATTATGTATTTTGCGTTCCATGCAACATTCCATTAAGCTCGATACCTGTGTAGAAGTCCGGTCCAGTAAATATGTGATCTTCCCATATTCCCCAGAGTCTGCGTCGGTGGCGGCGATGGTCGCCACCAGTGCGCCCGGCGCCGCGTCCTCGCGCACAATGTACTCGTAAGCGGACGATTCAAAGATCGGGTTGTTGTCGTTTTCATCTAACACCTGGAAAAAATAATAAAATAGCATTCAACGATCTCATATACAGATCATGAACTCAAACTTTTAGATGCTATGATACTATGATGTTTGTTAGTGGGAGGACTAACTCTTCTGAGAGTCCGTCTGGGTTATTACCACAGCTTTGCTCGTGAAGTCTGCCGCCAAGCAGTAGTGTGCAAGCATTACTGTGTTCCGGTTTGATGAGCAAAGTATCCAGTGAAATTACTGGGCTTAAGAGACTTAATACCTAATGTCTCAGGGTAACGAGCGTACTGCAGTGCCGCGCAAGCCTTTGTGTTTCAAAGTTCTGGGTGGCACTGCAATTGTTATGGGCCGGCGTTATGCTTACCATCAGGCAAACGACCAGCTCGTCTCGTTACCAAATAACATAAAAAAAAATGCTTTTTGATGTTCTTTGTGGAAATTTAATATTTTTCCTTAACTTCATTTTTATTGTGAGGTTCTTAAACCTGTATAACGACAGCAATTATGTATTTTGTGTTTCATTCATTATTCATTATCAGCCTCTTATGCTCACACTGCTAGGATACCAGCCTTCTCTCAGAGAGAGAGAGAGAGGTATGGGCCATAATCCACCACGCGGGCCCAGTACGGCTTGGTGGATGTCACATGTCCTCGAATTTTGTGGTTCTTGAACATACGGGCGATGTTTTCCTTCACCGTTTTATAGGGAGTGTGAATAATCCGCACATAACTTGATATAAGTCATTGGTGCAGGCCGAGTCAAGATTCGAACTATGGTGCGTCGGATTGAAAGTCACAAGTTCCCGCTCGGCCACACTCGCTCTGTGTTTCATGCAACATGCCAATTAAAAGAAAACTGAACTAACCTGAATAAATAAATCAACGAAGGAGTATCTGGGTGGAATGCCGCTGTCCACTGCTCTGACAGTCAAGTTGATCCACGGGTACAGTTCGTGGTCGACTTTGTTCGCTACCACTACTTCACCGCTCGCCGCTTCTATGTGCACCATCTCTAGTAGGTCTTCTCTACCTGAGGGACGATAATGGTGTTGACGCTGTCATTTCATACCTAAACCTAATATTAGTTTCATTCTCTTTCCAGTACATAACATGAGAAAGAGATGGAAGATATTTAACAGATCTAAATTATGTTTTAGAGCTGTCAAATATCTTCCATCCTTGATAAATTAGACGCGACTAAATTCATTGCCATTAAATTTACAATGGACACAAGCAAGTGGATTAATTTGACAGCCCTAAAATATATTCCATTTCTTTCTCATGTTCGTATTTAGAAAGGGAGATTCAAACTAAAATTAGGTTTAGGTGTGAAGTAACAGAATCGACACCACTATTTAGTTTTAATGCAGGGCGGCTTTGTGGCAAACCATTGTAGTGTTCCAAAAGTAACTGAATACGAATTGGAACCTATAAGATACTTGCTGCCTTACCGGCTAACGACAATCGTCTGTTTTCGACTGCAAACCGATTAAAACCAGCGGTCACTACTCTTCGGCTGGAAGGAACTGACCAGTGTTTTCGCTTGTTTACGTTTCGTACCAACTTTTTCCCCGTTCTAAAATGAAAACAAGCGAGAATTCTAGACAATTCCTTCCAGCCGAAGACCTAGCGACCGCTGGTCTTAACCGGCTTGGCGTCAAAAACACTACTCTCTTTACTTTACTCTCTTTTTATGGCCAAAATGGCAATAATAAGGGAGCATAATATTATAGAGAGTTAAGGGAGCAAAGAGAGCTGAGACACGCGGTATTTGTGGTCACACATCTCACTCTACTCCCTTTTTATTATGGTGATTAAAGTGACTAATCTGAGCAAAAAGGGAGTAATAAGTGAGCAATAACGGGGAGAAAAGTGAGCTGAGCTCGGTGAAACCATCCGCTCGTCACGTTATCCAACAGTATAAAGAAAAAAACATACCTTCGACAAAGTACGTCATAGTCCGATTCTTATCAGCATCATCAGCAACCACATTCACAATATTGACCCCGTTCTTTGAGTTCTCAGTTATAGAAGTCTTGTAGAAAGGTTTGCGGAACACAGGATTGTTATCATTCTCGTCTTCAATAGTCACAGTAAGGGTGGCTGAGGCAGTTTGGTCGGGGCCTCCAGCTATAGCGGCCATGTCTTCCACTGTTATGACTAGCTTGATGGTTTCTACCTTCTCACGGTCTATTAGCCTGTAAAAATAATGTAAATAGAGAAACAAGTCCTTGTAACAAAAGTTACATAAAAAACATCGACTGCCTAGCCAGTGTCACTCGGGATGATGTAAGGATTCTAACTATCCAGGCATTTAAAAGTTGTGGTGGAATAAAGAAACTCCCATTACATGAACACTCAAACAATTTATACGTCATTCTTTTTTTGTGCAGTCGTATAAATAGGAGTGACTTAAAACTTTGACATTATTATACCTAGACATTTATCATTTTTGACTTTAGTCGCCTAACCCAACCTTTCAGAGCAAAATTTAGTTTTTGGCGGCGAGAAAATGTATACTAATCTTAATCGTATATATTTCTACTCTCGTTAACTATTGCAGAAAGTCCTACATTATTATCACAAAAACATTAAACACACCCTAAATCTGTGTTAAGCCGCGTTTAACTCCTAAACTTGTCATAGTCGCGTGTTTAAATCTGAGAAACCACAAATCTTGATTTAAGTAGTGTAGGTAACCGTTGTCTAACTCCATTTTATTGTGACATTTCTTATCATTTTAGGCGTTTATCTTTAGACAATGGTGTCAATTCTATCATTACATACCTAAACTAATTTTAGTTTCGCTCTCTCTCTCTTTCCAATGCATAACATGAGAACGAGACGGAAGATGTCTGACAGATCTAAATTTTATTTTAGAGCTGTCAAATATCTTTCTATCTTGATAAATTAGATGCCACTGAATTCATTGCCATTAAATTTACACTAGACACAAGCAAGTGGATTAATTTGACAGGTCTAAAATATATTCTATCTCTTTCTCATGTTATGCATTGGAAAGAGAGAGAGAGAGCGAAACTAAAATTAGTTTAGGTATGTAATGATAGAATTGACACCACTGTCTAGCTAAACAGGCGTCTAAGTGTTTTTTGTGGTAACACGGCTAGACAGTGTCTAAGCCCTCTGGGTAATAAACAGGCTTACAACAGAAGGTAGGACTTTAGGACTGAAGGTAGGAAAGTAGGTTTACTAGGTGGTAGGACTAACTCTTCTGCGAGTGTCCGTCTGGGTTGGTACCACCGCTTTGCTCGTGAAGTCTGCCGCCAAGCAGTAGTGTGCAAGCATTACTGTGTTCCGTTTTGATGAGCCGAGTAGCCAGTGAAATTACTGGGCTTATGAGACTTAATACCTAATGTCTCAGGGTAATGAGCGCACTGCAGTGCCGCGCAGGACTTTGTGTTTCAAAGTTCTGAGTGGCACTGCAATTGTTATGGGCCCGCGTTACGCTTACCATCAAGCAAACGTACAGCTCGTCTCTCTATCAAATAACATAAAAACGGTCCTTAAACTTACTTGATAACTTTCAAAGATCCATCCACCGAGTTGAGATCCCATAGAGAGAGATAGTCGTACTCAATCAGCGGTATCAGAATGCCGTCTTCGTTGCGTGCGGTACTGCCGTCCTTGTCTATCGCGTATCTCAGCACTGGTTGGTCGTCGGGGTCGAACGCTTGCGCTCGGTATATTGGCGTTCCCACCTTTAGATCGATTTTATTTTATTTGTTTATACATAATTATACGTACCTAATATAAATTATGTACAATACAAAACCAAAACCCTTTATTGAAAAGATATGGGAAACAATCGGCATTACCACAAAAAATTAAACACACTTTAAACCTGTGTTAAACAGTGTTTAACTCCTAAACATGCCTTAGTCGCGTGTTTAAATATGAGCAACCACAAATCCTGGTTTAAGTAGTGTCTAACAGTTGTCTAACTCAATTCTGTTGTGACATTTCTATGCATTTTAGACGTTTCTCTTTAGGCACTGTCTAGCTAAACAGGCGTCTAAAATTGTTTTTTGTGGTAAGAAGGGTAATCTCTAAAACTATACGCAAGGTTGTATAATGGACAGCAACGCTAACTTATTGAGAAAATAAAAAGCGACGGTCTTACCGTTAAACAGCCCCTAACTCTGAAGCATGCCTTAGTCGCGTGTTTAAATATAAAGCACCATAAACATTGATTCAAGAAGTGTCTAATCGTTGTCTAACTCAATTCTGTTGTGACATTTTTTATCATTTTAGACGTTTATCTTTAGACACTTGCTAGCTAAATAGACGTCTAAAAGTTTTATTTATGTAGTAAGACGGAATATATCTAAGCTTTTCGTAGAATAAAGTAACAATAACAAAAGCCAATCTTCGCGTTTGAAATGTATCTTAAAAAAAAACTAAGTACTAAAAGCCAACGTGTAAAAGTCAACGGAGTTTCCAAAGCATATGAAATAATACGACAAACCTGAGTATTCTCCCTCACGCTAATAACTCCCGGTTCCGCTAGAACAGGCGGTTTGTTGTTTACATCTACTATCGTAATGTTGACCAGGACAGCCGCGCTCAACTGCTGGTCGCCAATACCGCCGTCGAGCGCCACCTATTGGGAAAATAAGGAATTCATATTAGCATTTCTAAAACACAGATGAAAACAAGCAAGATGATAAGGCACTTACTTGTGGTGCCTTACCAAATATGTCGCAAACATACACCATAGATCTATACACAACATTTTCGAAGATTATAAAATCACTAAAAATAGTCATGAAAATAGCATTCGGTGAAATTGCTAAGAATAACATTACAAAGGTATGGCAAAGGTACCATTTTAATCCGATCAAGTTTTCATACATGAAAATGGGAACAACAAAAAACCCCATTTCTAAGTTTGAACACTTCAATGATCAAAATGAAATTTTTGTTTAACTTTTATAATGTTATTTGATTATCTTCAAAAATGTTAAGATGCGCGAACGAGATAGCGGCGCGCCATTTTCTGCCTACTGAAACTACTTACAACAGTGAGAGTATATCTGTTGCTCTTCGGATTCGTCTTGTCCGGGTCTAGAGTTGAACCGTTGGCGACGGAAACGACTCCACTGCGAGAATCTATGACGAACTTGTCACTTGCTCCGCGCTGTATTCGATACACTATTCGGTTGTTCGGCGAAGAGCCGTCTGCGTCGCGAGCTTTTACCTAAAAATAATAAATAAATAATGGTACTTATAAAAACTTGACACTTAAATTATAATTATGAAACGATTTTTAACAACTTCAAAAAGAGTAGGCTCTCAAAGTAATGAAAAGAACAGTTGTTGTAAAAAGTTATGTATAAACAATTTTTTTACAAAATATTCGGGGTTGTTTCAATTCAAGCAATATTCTCAAATAAATTGAGTGTGATAGGAAACAACCATAAATTTGTTTAATAATACAATACAAAAGATCATTAGCTATTTTTTGTTGTATTTTGTCTTACCTAAGTCTAAAATAGAAATTTATAGTTGCAAAAAGAAATCTCTCCGGCGGGGAATCGAACCCCGGTCTCCCGCGTGACAGGCGGGGATACTTACCACTATACTACCGAAGATTGTGAATGGAATGTCGAAATTATCGGAAACATACAACGGCTAAATTCTAGCAATAACAAGGTACCCATAAAATATAACCATGTTAAGATTTGCTGCATTCTACATTCATTGCAACTTTACGATGTTTAATAATAATAAAAGGACTACTCGGTAACCCTTAATAATAAGGCAAGAGAGCACACATTTAGGTGTCACATTATTACCTACAACCTAATTTAACAATATTTACTTCAAGCACACTGGTTCCGCCAGGCATATCTTCCGGTATGGATCTCTTGTACAACATTTGTTGGAACATCGGTGCATGGTCGTTCAGATCCTGAACATATATTGTCACTGGCACTGTAGATGATAAGGGTGGTATTCCAAAATCACGTGCACGGACCTGTGAAACAGTTTAGATTATATACTTACATGTTTTTTAACTTGTCTAATAATGTAAAAATGCCATTATTATACCATAATATACAATTATTATTATTATTATATTATTCATATTATATTTATGGACGGCTCCGTAGCTAAGTTGGTAGTAACCCTGCCTGCAAAGCGAGGGGTCCCGGGTTCGATTCCCGGCCGGGGCAGATTTTGTGTAAACATAAAATTTGTTCTCGGGTCTTGGATGTTTGTGATGTGTATCTGTGTGTGTCCATGCCACCTGCGACACAGGGAATCCTAGTGCGGGGGTATGAGTGTAAGCGTTTATTTATTTATTCTACGGAAATAAAATATAAATCTTGCTGGATTATTGCATTATACCAGCCATATATGCTATGGTATACAGGTGTAGTTAGTCCTGTGTAGGTATAACTCAATACACACTCCGGTCTACCTGTGCAGGTAGTCCCTGGTAGACTGTAGCGTGTATGGCTGGCTTTAGGTGCAATACCTGTCAAAATATGTTAGAAAATTGGTTATTCTTTTTTTTTAATTACTTACAGTTAAATGAATAGGTCTAATATTGCTGTTGTCTCCAGGTATTTGTTCAAAATCCAGTCCGTTGAGAGGCGTGATGATGCCTAAGTTCGGATCTATCGAGAAGTTGCTCTTGTAATCACCCCCTACGATCGAATACTCTATATGACTGTTTTTTGTACCTGTAACAGATTGTTTAAAAAATAGAAATCCCTAGTTAGCATTAAACCACTGTCTCAATTCTCATCTGATCTGAAGTGACTGGTTTATTACAAATATGCTAAATCTAGAAAAGGAACTCCCTCTCAAGCTATTGCCAGAACACAAAGATATTTGATGACAGCCAAGAGGTACTTGGCTACAGGCTTTCATCTAGTTCTAGACCCTGGCTAACATTGATATAATTGCCTCAATACAGTACCTGCTCCATAGATGTTTATACAAGCGTTGTAGGATTCCAGCAATCAATCTACAGCATCCTCTGAGCTATTAGCGCTGAAATGCTACACTCACCATTCAAATCAATGTCTCTAGCTTCCAAAACAAGCGGGTTTTCAAACTGCATTTCGTTCTCCAACAGCCTCGCTTCGTATTTGTTCGCTAGGAACATCGGTGCATTATCATTGACATCTTCTATGTTTATGATCAGCTGAGCTGTATTCCTGTTACCCTTGCCGAGGTCATCACGGGCTTCCACGGTGAGGTAATGGCGGGATATCAGTTCGCGGTCGAAACTGTCGCCGCCTGCTAGCTTGACGGTTATTACGCCGGATATCGGGTTTAAGTTTAGTCTGGAATTTAATGAGAATTTTCTATGAGATATTAACCATTTTCACAGACATGATAGGTCATTACTTACCACTAGCTTACAGGACTGGGTCTAAAGTGTTGCTGTTGTAATATTTTGAAAAATATTTTAGTTGTCTAGCTAGTTTATCTACTACACTGCTTTCAGAAACAGGTTTTTGAGTGTTTTAATACAATGCCCATGTTTGGAAAGTGACAAATTGCCAATGTAGTCGAAGGTGTACAGGTGTTTACATTAAAATTTGTTAATCAGCTCAGATTTTGGTTGAGTTTTTAAAACTGACGGTTTTTGTACTTCAATTTACTTATGATAGTGATTGTTCAAGGCTTAAAGTTTCTTTTGGTAAACACTTTATGTGTGAATATTTTAAAAACGGAGAGATTTAAGGGCATATTGATAAATTTATTCATATACTTACAAATTAGCTATACTCCCACCAAGACTTGTGTACCTGATGCCTCTGGTACCGTAGTTCTCAGAGTCCTGATCTAGTGCCTGCACCCAGGCGACTGTGGTGCCCACAGCACAGTTCTCAGGTGTGGAGACTGTGTAGAGGGACTCCGTGAACTCAGGGAAGTTATCATTCTCATCCTTTATGTGGACCGTTATGGGGACTATGCTGAAATGTTAATAAGCACTGTGTTACTGTGAAGAGTGAGGTTGATGTCTTTTTAACACATTTAATAATAGAGTTAATGTTTAGCCTGATCTTAATGGCAAGCTCATTGTGGTATTCGAACCATCTCTTTCTCATGCTATGGAACCAAAATTAGGTTCATTTAGGATTGTGATACTACAATCAATACTATAATAATACATCAATATTGCCATGAGAAAATTAAGATATTGCAAGGAAAGTGTGCAATGGTGAAAGATGCCAATATATATGATCTAAAAAATTGATAGCATTTAGGCTATAGGAGATGCTATATAAACTTACCTCATTTTAGGATCTTTGGCAACAATTTCTTTGGCGACTAGACTAAAATTCATAACTGTGACTTTTTCATAATCCAATATGGAGGCATCATTCACTCTTATGAGGAAGGAGGCTTCGTTTATACCTTTGAATGGCGTTACATCAAATACCCCATTATCTCCACTTAGAAACAATTCGAATGTTCCGTTTTTACCCTGAAAATAACAATACAGTATTTAAGTCATTGACTGTGCATTCTGACTTGGAAAAACAGCTATGGTAACTAGAATAACATATTACCTGATCATAATCAAACACCTCAGGTATGGCATCCTGTAGAAACGTAATTGGTGTGCTCTGCTGAGCATTCTCCAGTACCTCAGCCACATATCTCTCACTGCGGAACCTTGGGGTTTCATCATTCACATCTGTTACTATGATGGTTACTTCAGTTGTGGCAGTGGGCATAGGTGTTATCATGTGGGATTCTTCTGTTGCCTGTCAAAATAATATTATTTTTGCTCTAATGAATTTAACATTGAATTTAAATAATAATAAATTTATGATGATGATAACAATCTTTTAATGCAAGGGATGGTTTTATTTTCCATTCCACACAAGAATTTACGTTTAACAAGCATTCAAAAACTCTATAGAGCCCAGTAATGACCAGTTTAGCTCAGCAACAAAAAATTGATTTCCTAAATGGAAATAATTTTATTTAAATCTTGTGGAAATAGACATCCCTATAACTGTGTAGAAGTTAGTTCATACACTAGAAACATGGGAGGTTTGCTTGTACTTATGATTTAACAAATTATTACAGAAACATAGATTCCAGAGCATATTAGTTTTATGTTTTCGTGTCGTGTGTTAGATACACGGAATCCTAGTTAGGGGTCAGGAACTATTTACGGGAATGATGGGTATGAGGAATTATTACAAGGTATATAAAATTACCAATATTTCCAGTATATAAGCACCATTACTGTTACTCGGATCTTCTCTGTCCAGCTGGTTGATAGTGTAGACAATGCCAGAGCTGCTATCAATGTCGAAATGCTCCTCCCCACCTGATATGATGCTGTATGAAATGCGATTGTTGATGCCACGGTCACCATCAATAGCTCGAACTGGAAATCAAATAAATTGAGACATGTAGTAATAATTTGAATTTCATTCAATCTAAGTGCAGTTACTTAATCCAGCTTTGTGGAACACTAGGACAATATGGGTTGGTCAAAATGAGTTTGTGTTACGGATGGCTAAGGAGTGCAATTCTTTACCAGCCTCCGTGTTTCCCAATAGTTATAATCTGGGAGTTTTCTAGATGAGAGTGAATAGGTTTCTTCTAGAAAGTGTGCTACATCATCAATAGCATTATCATTTAATATCCGATGAGATTGCAGTCAAACATAAGCCTATTTCAAGTTTAAAAAAAAGAATTTCATCATCATTTTACATGGCCACAAGATGTTTCCTAGTGCTTGCCTGGCTACAATAATCCCAAAGGTGAAAATCTAATTGCAAGCACCTACCATTGTGTTCGTTCAGCCACTCTTGAGAGCCACGTTTAACATATACTCTATAGCTCTTCAAGTTTAGCATATTTACCATCTTTAAAAAAAGTGAGATAGTCAGTTGGACTTCTTCCCAAACTCTAGGTGGATTTGAGGAGTGGCTTCAGAGCTATGCGCTTGAGATAATCTTGGCTTCTAATGACATAGTAATCAAAGACTTATTTATAAAGAGTAAAAACAAAACCTACCAATATGCCATAGTGATGGCAACTGAGTGATTGAGTAAGCCGGTTATAAGAACATCATGACAATAACCATGAAAGTTTATGTAAGTTTTATATAGGATTCAATATTTTGCAAGGCATTGTGTCAAGTTTGGCTGAATATTTTGGACGGAGTAAATCGTAGTACATATGTATTTCATTATTTTATTTATTAAATCACCTTGTAATACAGAGGTCCCAACCGGTGCGTCCTCACTGATCCTAGTAACCGGACTCGCAACGATAAACTCCGGAGGCTGGTCCTCTACATCCTGAACCTTCACCAGTATAGCTGCAGTACCCGTGTTAACTCTTCCTTGGTTGGCACGGTCCACCGCAAGAACTCGAAGTTGGTACAGCGATTTGCGTTCGTAGTCCAGCCCTTTTGTGAGTCGAACCACGCCCTTGCCGTTCACAGTTTGAACCGAAAAACTGTCTACATCTCCGTCCAGCTCTTGCAAGTGATAAACCACCTAGAAACATTTTACTTTCCATGAAATAAATAGAATTAACAGAATTAAAATACGGATTATAAAATGCAAACAAACAAATTTGAAATTGTTTTGACATTAACGTTGACAGTGACAACAAAACACACTCTTTTTTTTTGTTTTTGGCTCACGTGATTTGCGTATTTAGCCAGTGACAAGTTATAATAAATCTCTAGTTTTGGTGCATGAAAGTCGTTAAAGTCACGTTAAAGTTTAGTCCAGGTTCGGTCGAGTCAAAGTGATGCTATAGTAAAGCGGTGGATACTTTACTGAATGCTTCAATGGAGTTTTGGATAGAATACGAAAATACACGTTTTTCGTCTTTGTGCTATTTGCCTTTCACTCATGCACGTTTACGAACACTTAATGGTTAATAATCCACCATTATTACACATTAACACTCGATAAAACATAGGTTTTAGCAAGTGACACTAAAACAACAACAGCACATTTTCGCATTCCCGCCAAAACTCCCAAAATTACTTTATAGTGTTAAGTGACACTAGTTGGTTAAGGCGTCTTGTCTAGGTAACCAGAAGACGCAGGTTCGAATCCTGTTGGAAGCGAAATTTTTGTAATGTATATATTTGTGTGAACAACATAATATACTCTTTGTAACATTTTTTTAGTAGTATTAGTATTTTTATTTTTTTATTTTTCTTGTTACATTGAGGTGGTGCTCTAATTCTTAATTTTTTAATGCAGCATTGCAGCACAAAACAGAGAGGGGATTGCAGTGGCCATAAAAAATATACTGCGACCGAAGGACTCTGTATCCAGGTCAAGAAATAAATTAAAAAAACAAGGTGGATGTAATGCAGTGGTAATGCACAAGATTTTTTAGCTATATAGCTACATAATAATATTTATATACGATATTTTGGTTATATAAAACGGTCATACAACCTAGGTACTTATTATAAGAACTAATTTGGTTTAGTTTCATCCTCCCTGCGGCTTAGACTAGGTCATCGGTCCACCTAGTCGGTACTCGGTGGGCCTCTGGCGCAGCGCGACGTACTCTTCGTCATCCGGTGCGTGGCCGCCATTCAAGAACTTTTTTCCCCATCGCGCGGTTGTCGGTTTTGCGAACGATATGGCCTGCCCTTTGTAATTTCGACACTGGCGGCGTAGGGGGGGCTGGCTGGCAGGGGCGGTCCACCAAGGGGAACCAAGCACAGGGGGTGCCAAAATCACGCTTTTGCGTTTTGCGTTGGCAGATGCTATGCTACTTATAAATGCGAAAGTGTTTGTTGGTTTGTCCTTCTTACAAGTAGTAACGGATCGACGTGATTTTTTGCACAAATATAGTTTATGGACCGGAGAGTAACATAGGGTACTTTTTATCCCGGAAAGATGCATGGTTCCTGTGGGAACGCGGGTGAAAACTGCGGGCAAAAGCTAGTAGTCAAATAATAGAAGAAGATTCTTCTTTTATTATGACGTAACGTAGAACTAACTCTTCTACGAGTGTCCGTCTAAGTGGGTACCATTTTCGACTATTTACGCGACTGTACCAAAAAAGAGTACCTATGTGTTTAGGGTTCATGTATGTATGTGAGTTTCTTTATTCCACCATAATTACTGTTAAATGAAAATTCAAAATCCTTTATTCAAATAGGCCCCAAAGGAGCACTTATGAAAGTTAAAATAGATGACTCTAACAGCGGGCCCCTGCTACCCGAATCACAGACTAAAATTTAAACTAATGCGGCCTTATTACAAAACGAGTTTTAACGCTAAACTGGAGTTTAAACCGTAGTTTTGTCAAATTTCTTATTACAAAACGCAGATTAGCACTTAGGTCTTGGTTGACTATGGTGTCAAAGTTAGTCTTGCCGGGCACCTAGTTTAGCGAAGGTTTAAGCATTTATTTTAATGGCGGCCACGTATTCTACTTGTCAAATCGTAAAAACATTCATATATTTTGTATTAAAGTAAGAAGGGGTGGTGAGGTATATTAGGAAGCGTGGATGAGTAGAATAATAGCTTTCAGCAAAATATATAGGAAATACTTATAATATCAAAAGTATACATAGTAAAAACAGAATATATTACAAGAATTGACAGTACACACAATCAACAAAACATGTTGCTATGGTTACTTAGCCATAGTGTGCCATTGTATAGGTTGGATATTATATAAGGAGTATCTCCTGAACATTTTTTCATATACGTAAATACCTAATTAGAATGTTTTGAATTACTCGCAATGATCAAAAGTCATTTAATAATTACCTACAATATTTTTCGATATTAGATAATAGTATTGTGTGACAAAATTGCTACTTATATTCCAAAATAAAAATTAGTACACTGTGTCAATTCAACAATATTTCGTGTATCCGTAGCATAAAGACATTTATTATCTGTGGAAATAATTTCTACCATAGCTACAGTTTGGTAATAAGTTGTCTTGGCTTTATTCATCTTTTGTAATAAGGTTTGGTTTATAGGTCGACTCTAAAGATAGTTGAAGACACTTTGGTTGTCGACCAAAGTCGAGTTTAACGAGTTTTTTATAATAAGGCCGATGCTGTCTTTATCAGCCTGAACTTTGGATTTATGGGATATCGTTAGAATATTACATCATCCCCCCCGTGTGACACTGGCTAGGGCAGTCGTGTTTCTTATGTAATTTTGGCTAAACTTTCCTTTGTTGACCGTCGATTTGGAAACTCACGTTTTTATAGTAGTTAGTACTCTTAAATAGAAAGCTTTTTACAAATATCTCAAGGTGCGAAGATTCACGGTTTACGAGATATAATTTTTTAAAGTTTCGATATAAATTGGAAAATAACACGCCATATGCAAGATTTTTATGGATAAACTGTCATGGTAGACGTCAAAGTACGCCATTTTGTTTTGTAGCGTCTTTTTATCTGTTTCTGTTAGTTGTCAGTGTCAGTCATCGTTTGTTGTTGTGTTTTATTCTCACTACATGAATATCCGAAAAATACCCAAAACCGAATCAGAGCACCCCACTTTCCACGTGGTCTTGTCTGCCCTACCCCTAGAGTGTATATAAAAAGGCGAGGGCTGCTCTTCACGCAGCGCCGAAGCTAGGGCGGAGTCAAACTGTATTCTAACCTCAAAACTTTAACCATGGATATCTTTATAACCATGGGGCTCCGCGGGGTGGGGATGGTACAGGGGGGTAGTTCTCCTCTTCCTACCCCCTCCCTCCTCTCCCCGCCCCATAAATCGATAGATATTTATGGAAAAATGTAGTCTAACCTCAAAACTTTAACCATGGATATCTCCATAACCATGGGGCTCCGCAGGGTGGGGATGGTACAGGGGGGGTATCCCTCCTCCCCCCCATCCCCCCTCAACCCCCCTCCCCCCCAAAATCGACGGTCAACAAAGGAAAGTTTAACCGATATACGTCTTCCAGATCTAAGGGAGGGATCTTCAGGAATGTCTCAGCTGTTCTAGTCGTAAATAACACTCAGACAGTTCACAGACAGTTCACCAGTCCTATTTTACACTGCAGTGTATGATACATGTAAATTCACAACAATTCTCAAGCTTTTTCAATTTTTTATAATTATGAACGTTATTAGCTTAGTGCAGAAACGATTCACAAGCAGACATTTTTTAAGTAAGAGGCTCGACCAATCAGAGGCGAGCTCGGCACGATTATTTTCCCTCTAATCGTAACTGCTAACGCCATCTCTTAAGAATTCGGTGGAACCCGAAAAATATCAATGAGAGCGGGCGTCTGCATTAGATACAAGTGTTTTCCATAAAAATTAATCTAATAGCATTAGCGCTTCACCAATGGTAATGGTCCATTTATTTTGCTAATACTAAAAGTCAACGTCATAATGTGATAATACAAGACTTTTTTCGCTCCAATAGTTGCCAACGTTCATACCACGTTGAAAACACCGGTTCTCGTCCGATCACCGAAGTTAAGCAACGTCGGGCGTGGTCAGTACTTGGATGGGTGACCGCCTGGGAACACCACGTAATGTTGGTTTTTTGCTGAAGTTTTATTTACTTGGCATTACAAAAATGTGTTTTTATTTATTTTGTGCAAATAGTATTTGCTGGACGTTGTGATAGATAGAAAACTATTAAATTTTAGATGTCTAATGGCACAGAATAGACACAAGTTCCTAGTCTTGTGATTTCTTATGTAATAATTACTATTAAAATATTTTAAACGTGCAATATGTAGGGAAAATAAGGGAATTAGACATTTTTTAATGTTTCTGAACTAACGCGACGCTATCTTATAAACATCAGGGTTGAAATGGTTTTACGATGCATTTCTTACTTAGAGGATTCACCTTGAGTTACTCCTTATAGCATCAATAATATAGGCTTACTGGTCTGTGTCTTACGTATATCTAGTACACAAACACTAATAGGTACATAAGAGCCGATAATGATGTGTTTTGCCTAATAATTAGGTCAACATTAAAAAAAAACTTGGCTTTAAATTCGAGCCAGTAACTGTGAAATCCAAAATACACAAAACGTGTCTGGCCACGAAAGAAGAAAAAAAAAACTGTGAAATCGTAATTTATACTTGTCCGTAAGCTCCTTCATCAAGATCAGTGGCTTCAACTGTTGTGAGTATTCCTGGAGCAGCGTCTTCTTTCACGGTGATGGCGGAAGGATAGGTCTTGTATATTGGTTCATTGTCGTTAACATCTTCAACTAACAACAAAAAGCTCTGCGTGATATAGTTTCCGTCTCCCAAATGTCCATCCGTTAATGTTAAAACAAAAGAATATTCATCACGGACCTGCAAAAAGTATTTGGACAATTATTAACAACAAAAAAAATATTAACACAGCATAGACACGAAAATATGGACAAACTCCTTTTTTGGAGTGTGTTTTAACAAAAAATATCCCTTACTTATAATGTATAACATACAAAATACTCAAACCGTGTCTACTGGCCAATAGAGAAGAAAAAAAGAGAAAGATGTACAATATGCAAAATGATAACCACTAAGTACAAAAATGTAAAATCTAACAAAATGTACAAACGCAAAATGTAAGATTCGAAGTATACTTATCTAAGTATTTTTAGATTGCAAGTTATAGTAATACCTGTTAGGTATGGTATACTTTAAACTAGTACCTAATTATTTGTTATACATATACATACAGATAAGTAGATTAATTAAAACTTATTTTAGAGCAATCTTACCTCTCTATCTAATTCCTTAACTAAATAAATATTAGCTTCGTTGGTTGAAATGGCTTCTAATCTTAAAATATCAGTTCCAACTTGGTCTTTTATTCCAAACTTTAGCGTGTCACCGTCAGGGTCAACGCCCCTCAGCCTGTAGATTATACTACCTGAAAAATAACAGATATATGTAGTATTGTACTAGTCAATGGTGATTCAGGTTGTAATGCCAATGTGGATATATATTATTAACATTCGCTTCCCGCTTTGGCTTTTCGGCCTTCTCTAAATTTTAGTCTACTTAGGGCTGATCTTTCAATAGTCAGATAACGTCCCGTTAGACAATTAGCTGAATCATGACCGCCATACTAAGTCTGTGGCATAGAAGTAAAATTAGTAAAAGATTTATGGTCTGTGGTGAAAACATACGTAAATTATGAATAGTTACCATCGAGTATATTATTTTTCTCTATGGTTACCATACTAAAGAAATATCTATTTGGAGATCAATGGGAACATTCATTTGCAACTTTGCACACACGTACAACCTCTCACATATATAATTATATTACCTTCTCCGTTCCGCCGTGGGTAAAAAGAGGGTAAAAATATGTAGTAAGTATAATAAGTATGTACCTATATAGTTTGTTTCCTTTTGTAGGCCCCCTGTATTTCCCGGTAACCAACACAAAACGCTACATTCCCTTTGATGACTAATCGTTTCGTAACCCGATTAGGTCGGTTGCGGCCACCTGTGAGGCATGCTGAGGCTTCCCCATGTTTGCGTCAGTCACCCAGGCAACCCCACTCTTCGGGTCCCCCTTGTGTAATTTCCGGTTGTCTGCTCGATGCATTCACGGTGAAATGTGGAGGTTTAGGAAATGGTTCACGATACTTATTACTTTACTGCTTCGAGTTTGGTTTTTGCTGCACTTTTGGTGGTATGATTTGAAGTTGTTAAACCTAAATAGTTTGGATTTAAATGTTGGTAGGTGTTTTTTTTTTAAACTTATTTGTTTTTGATGAGTTAATACTTGGTACCTTATTTTCATCATATTGGGATACGACTGATATTCTCATGTCAGCATATTTTTAGACCGCCCAAAGGTCTCCGTTGTCGTCATGATAGAAGCGTTCAGTTATAATTTATAATGCAATAATCTATTGCAAGTAGATGACCAGTTTTGACCAGATTTGAGAGGATCTTTTGAGAATGGTGTATCCCACTTTGCTACCAGCTAGAGATATAATAATAGTTCTTAAATATTGTCTGATTATTCAGGTAGACCTATTAGACCTGTGGACCTATTAGATGTAATAGGTCCACACAAGCCGTACTCTTATAAATGCGAAAGTGTGTTTGTTTATGCTTTGTCGGTTTGTTGTCTTTCACGCAGCAATAACTGAGCACCGATCTATGTGTTTTTGCTTAGATATATTTTATGGACAAGAGAGTACCATAGGCTACATTTTATCCTGATAAAATATGGTTTCTGTGGGAATCGAAGCGTTTTGCTTCTACATTCATTTGGCGTACCGCTAAAGAGTGGAATGCCTTGCCTGAGTCTGTGTTTCCTGATCGCTATAACCTGGGTGCCTTCAAGTCACGAGTGAATAGGTATCTTCTAGGTAAGCGTGCTCCATCTTCGATTGCATCGTCACTTACCATCAGGTGAGATAGTGGTCAAACGTCAAACCTAATGTAAATAAATTAAAAAAAAAGAAAAAGAATCTCCACGAGGTCGAAACCGCGAGCAGAAGCTAGTACTTACTAAATACTTTAGAATCTTTAGATCAACATAGTTCATGTCATACCAACTGGAGTGTTAGTGCCTTCCTTAAGCCTGACGACGATCTCTGACTGGCCATCGATCAGAAATCTTGGTGGTCGGTTTCCAGCTACCACATCTACCATCATCCATACAACGAGCCATTGTAGCAGTTTTAACCTCGCTCTTGGAAGCTTAGCCAGGGTTTGGGAGAGCATGCTTGCCAGTCACCTGTAAAAAATTAACCAATTACATAATATAGTAGTTGAATAATCTCCAGCGAATCTTTTTTGGACCTCTACTTTCCTGTGACCTCTGTTTTCATATTTTCATCAGCCTAGATAACTATAGTCCTGAATGAAAAGATTTCTCAATTCAAATCAGATTTTAGTTTAACCATATAAAAGGTCTCACCGGTAAACGACATTTCTTGATTTGGGTTTCACCAACTGTCTAGACGTTCTAGCGTTGGTAAAATCAAATTTGCCAGCTACGAATATTTGTAGCCAATTTTTTAGAAAAATTAAGTGCAAATAAAACAACTCACAAATAAGCAACAAGTATTTTGGTACACCATCTAAGCTAAGGTAACTATTAGGTAACCGTTATTGATTTTGGGAAGCTATTTCTAAACGAATAGTTAGTGCATTCTCTAAAAGCCGAAAAATAACCTAATCAGTTAAGTACGCTGGCTAGTCAGTTCACATCTCTTATGCACCGAATATGAGTATTTACCTGAATAACTTTCAAGTCGAAGACATTACCTGACGCTCCGAGCTACATAGAAGATCATTTTCCCAGCTCCCTTCGCACGGTTTCTCTATGCTGCTGTCGCTAGCTGGTGAAAGTGTTGTCACCTCGCGTTAACCTTCAGTACGTGCTTTTAGCAACCTGCAATGAACAATGTGTATTGACAGAAAGGTGATTGTTTTCACTGTTGAAAGTAAAATTTTATGACACTTTTGTGACAGGACGCGCAGCTGCGTGACCCTGTGTGATGGGTGTTTCGAACACGCCATCTTCAAAGACACACTTATATACAAATAAATATATAGCTTTCATACGAGAATTTAGAAAATATAGTTTACGGTTTTTATAAAAATTAAAAGATTATTAATTTACGGGGAAGGAACCTTTTTATAATAAAGCTTGCACATTACTGCTTGGCTGCAGACTACATGAGCAAAGCGCTGGTACAGAGTAGAGTATTACAAAGAGGTGCTTGGTATACCTAACTCACCCAAACGGACACGCGCAGAAGAGTTAATTAATTTCCATTGGAATTGGAACACGTTATCAGACGCTACCGACACAACTTGCGATGGCGTATGTTGGTCGTACGATGGAGAAATGAGGACGAGGGAAACAAATTGTGTAATTTTTACAGTTGTTTTCTGTTTTTCTTTTCATTACGATTTTAACAGTGACTCGCTCAGTCCAATCTAAACTCAAATAGCGAGTGTGGCCGAGCGGGAACTTGTGCGACTTTAAACCCGACGCACCATAAATCGAATCTTGACTCGGCCCAATGACTTATATCAAGTTATGCGCGAATTTATCACACTCGCTCTAAAACGGTAAAGGAAAACATCGTGAGGAAATCCCCCGCATGTTCAAGAAACACAAATAAAATCAAGAACTTGTGACATCCACCAAGCAGCACTAAGCCCGCGTGGTGGATAATGGATTAATGGCCCATATCTCTCTGTTTGCGAAATGCAAAAGCGTTATTATTTTGACAAGCAAACGCACGTTTGCATAAGCGTCTACGGTCTGCATTAGAGAAGGCCCGTATCCCAGCAGTGGGAGTGTACGAGGTTGATAATATATGAATCTAAACTCATAACCTCAAGACCTAGTCTAATTTCTTGTATTATGTCTAACGTAGTATCTATAGAAATCTTTAAATTTTGGTTTCCACGACACGGGCCTCGAGCCTAGTGTGGGGCCACTGTATCTGATTATTGGAAAATTTTAACTACTGTTTCTCGTTGATGTTACTCTTTGTTTCCTTTGTAATGTATTTTTGGTTAATAAACATATTATTATTAATTACTACTGTTATCATCTGTTACTCCTTTACTTATGCTTAGTTTCTATTGTTTCAATGGCACAAGTTAGTAAAAAGTTCATTTTCATTTAAATTTTCACTTAGCTCCCTTGCCACTAGGTTATCTTCCCATCAGGAGAGTAACTAGCGCGTGCAACACGAGCATTGCCAACAGTCATTGTTCTAATGCCTGTGTATGTAATGTCTTGACACAACATAATCTTGCTTGACTAATGAAAAGAAGCTTTCTATGAGTTGGCGATAATGACGTTCTTTATGTCGCTACTGTCTTGGGAACTGACTGGTGAAGAATAGAGCGTAGATTTACTCAGATTTTTTATTCGATGTTGTGATATGATATAGCAAAATTGCGAATCCTACTTTTTTTTAGCGAGCTAATTGCCTTTATTAACTAGCTAATACATAAATAAACACTACATCTAACCTAGCTATCTACAAAAACAGTTGGATAATCTACAAGCCCTAGTAGGGGCCTATAGATAATCCAAATGTTCTAGCCCACTACCAGTTGGAAACGTACCCAGCATGCTGGCCGCATTGCCTCGTTGAACCGCAATGCTGATCCGTTGAGCCAAATAGTTACTCACCAGCATTTTGGTTACGCGTCGTATCAATCAAACGCTCTGACAAAATTTTGAAATCCTACCTACTAATCCTACTAATATTATAAATGCGAAAGTGTGTTTGTTGGTTTGTCCTTCTTTCACGCAGTAACCGAAAACGGATCGACGTGATTTTTGGAATAGATATAGTTTATGGGCCGCAGAGTGCCTATATTATGCATATATAATACAATACAATACAATACAAAATACTTTATTGTACACCAGACTTATAAATTAAACAGTACAGAAATATTAAAACAGTAAAGTACAATGGGCGGACTTATCGCTAAAAGCGATCTCTTCCAGTCAACCTTTGGATGGAGAGAACTAATGGAGTGAGAGAGGTCGGTGGTGTAAACAAATAAACAAAAGAGAAAAAATAATTATTAAAATTATATATACATGTAACCACAAATATTATAGATATAATATTACAGATACCAATAATATATACACGTAACATATTACAGAAAGATAAAAACACACATACATGCTAATAAGTAAGTAATACAATACTTAAACATACATATCATCATAATTACACAAAATAATATAATATATACATATAATATAATATCAAATCATGTACGGAGACGAACAACAACAACTAGTGAGGGTGAGTGAGGTATAACTGTTTTACCTTGATTTTAAAGGTAGCTAGAGTTTGAGCCTGCCTTATAGCTAGTGGAAGCTTATTCCAGAGACGTACAGCTTGTACAGTGAAAGACCTGTCATAGAACGAAGTACTATGAACAGGCGTTTTCAGCAACATGTTTTCCGATGACCTAAGGGAAAGTTGTTGGGAATAATGAAGGAATTCGAATCTTTCCTTCAAATAGAGCGGAGTAAGGGGATTGAATAAAATATTATATAGCAGAGAAAGAATGTGAGTATTCCGGCGAAGGCGAATAGGCAGCAACTTGAGTTGAGCACGAAATTGAGAAACATGGTCAAATTTTCGAAGTCCGAAAATAAACCTTATGCAGTAGTTTTGGAGACGCTCAAGCTTATTCAGCTGGTCCTCCGTGAGATCAAGATAACAGGCATCGGCATAGTCAAGAATGGGAAGAAGGAGAGATTGTGCAAGCGTAACTTTAGTAGCAGTCGGAAGAAAGTTTCGCAGTCTTCTAAGCGAAGCTCCCGAAGCAAATATCTTCCGACTAACAGATGCCAGCTGCGGACCCCATGAAAGACAGTTATCTAATATAACGCCCAAGTTTTTTACCTCCGAGCTATAAGGAACTATGACACCATCAAAAACAACTTGAGAGAGCGTGGCAAAATCTATTCTTGCTATCATTCTGGAGCTTCCTATAATGATGGCTTGAGTTTTTTTCGGGTTGATCTTTAACCCGAAGCGCTTGCTCCATTCCGCTATACGACATAAATCATAATTTGTACGGCCAACAGCTTCTGTCAACCTATCAAGCGAAGCTTGCGTGTAGATTTGGAGATCATCAGCATAAAGATGGTAGGAAGAAGTAAGATTGTTAGAAATAGAGTTAATAAATATAGCAAAGAGGAGAGGAGAAAGAACGCCGCCTTGAGGGACACCAGCTACCGCGTTGCACCAAGAGGAGAATGAATCATCGAGATGAACGCGTTGCCGGCGTCCGTACAGATAGCTGTGAAACCAGTCAATCACTGAAGGAGATACGTTAATAGAGCTGAGCGTTGCCAAAAGAATGTCAAAGTCGACGGTATTGAAAGCATTACTAAAATCTAATAGAGTGAGTATAGTCAGCTGTCCGGTTTCCATGCCCAGCCTGATGTCTTCTGTTATTTTAACCAGGGTTGTAACAGTGCTGTGTCCGCGACGGAAACCAGACTGCAGAGGATTTAAGAGGTTATGTTTATGAAGGAAGGAGCTCAACTGAGCATGGACTAAACGCTCAAGAACCTTAGAAAGGAATGGTAGGATAGAGATAGGACGATATTCGGAAAAAGAAACAGGGTTGGACTTTTTAGGAAGGGGAATTATGTGCGCATCTTTCCAGATGGAAGGGACAGCACCGCTGGAAATGGAAAAATTCAGGATGTGACAAATGATAGGAAGGATTTCATCTAGAATAAAGACAATCATTTTCCGACTAATGTTGTCACCACCCATTGCATTAGACTGGATATCGAGGATGCTCTTTTTAACGTCACTTGCAGTGACTTGACTAAAGACGAATGGAGAATAATCTGGAGTAACAAGGCTGGAAAGAGTGTTTATAGTATCAATTTTGTCGTTAGCATCAATATTCGATGAAGATGAAAAATGTTGATTGAGGGAATCAATGTCCAGATCTTTTGGTACGGGATCTTGCTTAATCTTGCCTACTCCGAGTGATTTTAAAAATTTCCAGACTTTAGCTGGATCTTCGTTTTCAACGGAGTCATGGACATGACGGCGAAAAGCATCCCTACACATCCTATTGCAGCGATTCCGTGCAAGAACATATTTCTCCTTGTTAATATCAATAGGATTACATCTAACTTTAGCCTTGGCAATAACTTTCTTGTGCATAAGAGCTTTGATATCACTAGTTAGCCAAGGAGCTGGGAGATGTTTCATCTTTACAGCTCTAATAGGAGCATGGATATCGTAAAGTTGAGTTAGTACGGAATTGAAAAGTGCAACTTTATCATCCAACGATGAAGCATATAATACTTGGCTCCAATCTAAGTCACGTGCATCATTACGGAGCTCATCAACGTTCATAGAACCAAAGTTACGTTGCAGAAGAGTTTTTGGTTTGGGTTTTGGAGGACGAATTTTATAAGATAGATAGATAAGATCATGATAAGAGAACGCGTCAGCATTACACTGCCCATGCTTAGCAACATGCTGCAAGGAAGATACAATAATAAGGTCAAGAAGAGAGGGCATGGAATTAGGAAAGTTGTGCGTAGCATCAAGGGGCAGTATATGCATATTGTTAGCGTTGGTGATAGATTTTAAAGATAGTGAGCGAAAATCATTTTTAAGAAGGCAAGTATTAAAGTCACCCATAATAATGGTGTGATTATAGGATACAGTAAGATCTTCTAGCATTTTTTCAAAGGAAGAGAAATAATTTACACGTAAAGAAGGACTATAATAAACTCCTAGTAAAATCTTACTATGGGAAAGTAAAATTTCAATAAGCAGATGTTCGCCCGAATTGGGTGGCGGAGGCTGCGCAGACATACTAATAATTGAGAAAGGAATTTGAGAACGCAGATAGATAGCAACGCCTCCCCCACCACTCCCAGTGCGATCATTGCGTATCAAGTTAAAACCCGGAAGGGAGTACAGAGTCGAGGGAAGGCAGGGTTTCAACCAGGACTCGGAAACCAGAATAGCATGGGCGTTTTTAACATCAAAAGATGCCTGCATGTCATGGAAATGAGCCGGAATACTTTGGGCATTAATATGAAGAACGTTAAAATTTTTGGGAACATCAGAAAAGTAGCTGGCTAGTGTCTCAGATAAGGTAGGTATGCTAGCAAAGCTATCTGAAGAACTACTTGATACAGAGGGTACTGAAAAGTATTCATCACTATCGTCATTACTGTTGATATCCGACATACTATGATAATAAATAATAATATAATAACGTTATAAATACGATAATATAATAGGTAAATATGAAATAATAATTAAAAACAAAATACAAAAAAAAAACAAAGAAAAGTAATATATACATATAAACTACTTCATCTGCCAGCTGCTGTACCTACCACAAGTAATTATAATTACACCAAAAAAAAAAAAAACATTTAATAAATATTAAACCTCGATATACAAAGAAAAACAAGTATAGAACAGCATAATAATATTAAATTACGAACAATCTATGAATAAAAATATAAAATTAATTAATTGATCTATGAAACATCAAGAACAACAAAACTAACTATACAATCACTAATAACACAACTTACTATTAGTCTATCATGCATCCAAGATTTGAAAAAAAAAACCAATTTTTGTGACATTTGACACAATTGACAATGACAATTGAAAATGACAATGGGATTGACACTTGACAGCGTTATATGTCTAGCTAGATTTAAGGTTAACTATAAAAACTTAAAAAGAAGCGTAAAATATGTATAAATCCAGCAATAAAGAAAAAAAACTACGGTACTTAGTAAATAGTAATGAGTAATCTAATACGTTTAAAGTTTAGATAATACACGGTACTTATTTATCTACCCTTCTTTAATGTAGAAGTGATTTTAATGAACACTAGATCGTAACGAAAAGTAAACATTGAGCTGCGAAAACAGCTAATTGACTAGTAACTAGTTCATAGTTGGCAGTGCGGCTAAAACAATATGACTACAAGAACTGCAGTGCAAGTACAGAACTCTGCGACCGACAAATTGACTGTTCGACAAGTTAAAATTAGAAATAGGTACATAGATCATTGTTATTTTTCGAAAACGAAACACAACTTTTTTCGGAGAACGAGAACTAATCCCGATACGAAACTTTTTTGTGATTTTCGTGTGAAAACCGTTGCGAACGACTATAAAACCATTTATACATTTACGTTAAAAAAGTCTTCGTTCCATAAACTAGTCTTCGAATTGTAAGAAGCGAATATCCAATTCATATACATTCATTCATATACATATACATTCATTATACATTCATATCATATTGTACATCATTTAGTAAATAAATGTATATATTATTATTATATATATATTGAAGAAAGTAGATTAGGCTTCGTTTCGTTTTCTAAAAAATCAAGAACCACCCATCTCCAACTTAAATTTTCAATATTATTTACTAAAAAGATTGGTACTTGCACTGCCGGAATGCAAATCGGAATGCTTTACTTCTTAGAGGCTGCAACTGCTGCTCGTCGTGTCTTCGTGGGCAAAGGTTCCTTGGCTTCTTTAGCCGCCACCGGCTTTGAAGATTCCGGCGTCATAGGCAGTGCAATCTTACGAAGCTCTTCAAGATTGCTAACACGGTGACGCGCACCGTCGGCTCCTAGGATGTGAACATAGCCATCCCGTGTCCAACATTTATTCAAACCGAAGCGTTGTCTTGCAGCCATGAACGCCTCATGCCTAGTTTTTGTCAGGAACTCAGAAAGTGTGATACCAGTACCTTTCAAGTTGGTCTTAGCGAACCACACTTTGTCACGCACAATAATTTCTTTAAATTTAACTAGTAGAGGTCGAGGTCTATCCTGAGAAGCTCGGCCCATCCGTTGACAACGACTGATGCACTGTGTGTTTAAATCAGTCATCTTAAGTTGAGTGGTGATCACCTTAGTAATAACATCACTGGTTTGCTCTTTCTTATCTTCTGGTACACCATGAAAGAGCAAGATTTTTCGGCGGCTGCGCATCTCTTGCTGATCAACTTCATGAGCAAGCCCACTGAGCTGCTGCTGAAAGGCACGCAGCACTTGCACAGTGAAAGCTTTGAATGCATTGAAGTCCGCCGCTAGTGTATCAGTAGTACTTACAGGTGGTGATTTATGCAGGTCACTCTCAAACGCAGCCATTCTCTTGTTCAGAGCCTCCATAACTTCAAACATAGATTGAGTAGCTGTAGACATGGCACAGGCAATTTTGACACAGGTATAATTCCTTAGAGATTTTGGTGATGGAAATGGTACACAGGCAGGTGAAGTAGCACTAATTAACACATATACACAAAAATTTGGGTTTAAAAAACTTGTAAAACACTTATTAAATAGAAAATTTACGAAGAGAGCGAATTTTTACGTGCTCACACACCTACCGCCTTTTTTTTTTTATAATATACGGCTAACGAATAAAATTAATACCGGAGCCTTTGTTCCCCGTTCGCTACCACCTGGGCTGCTTCCAGACGTGATTGAATAGGTCTGTTCTAGGCATCTTCGACCGTATCATCGCTTACCACCAGGTGAGGTAGTGGTCAAAGTCGGTCAAACGTAAGGCTACACTGAATAAATAATAAAACTTATCTTAAAAACTGGAAGTGAAACTACAAAAACTAAAAGTAATTTGTATATTTACAGCTACAGCATGAACTTATTGCTTCTCTCATCTCAGTAATGTATAAAGTATACCTAATGCTGTTTACGATAGCATAAAAAAATCTTACAGTGTTTACTTACTTTATATAAAATAAAATATTAAATGATATAAAATTCAAGAAATGGCATCTCCAATTATAAGGTTTGGGTATTTATTGCAATTCAATGGTGGGAACTGTTAAAAGCGAGATAGTAAATTTTCGAAATGCGTGGGTAAGAATTCTCAAAAACTTCAGAATAATGAGGTAAAACTAAAAATGTTACGTCAACCATTATTAAAAAGTGTGAGTAATAATGCCACACGGTTCATTCACACGGGTTGAGTTGGCGAAACAATGACAATTACATAAAAAACAATTAAAAAATGACCTCGCGCCCTCTTGCGGATGTGTCACGTATGTTTTGGATGTCGTTGACGTTGACGTTGTACTTTTTGGCAGTTGAATAGGGTTACCACGCACTCATCACTGTGCGATCAAAATATTATATATTATTTATACATGCGTCTGGTTTGTATAAATGAAACAAGATTGTTCTAACGACGCCGACGGTAAGCTATATGGTTTATTTATCAATTTATAATGTTTACATTATTCGTCTCCCGATTTCGCTACATACTAGGATCTCTGTTTTAGTTTAGACTTAAATTTAAGACTAAGTAGTTTCCGCACAGTGATTTTTAGACTATAATACCTATTATAGCGTCACAGGGTAATGAGCGGAATGCAGTGCCGTGAATGCCTTTGTGTTTCAAAGTTCTAAGTTGCACTGCAATCATTGATATGGGCCGGCGTTATGCTTACCATCAGGCAAACAACCCACTCCTCCACTACCCAAAAGTATAAAAAAAATATATACAGGCAAGTGACTAGTGAGCCCCAGTACTAAAAATCGTCATCACGCTCGCGCATGAAACAAAAGGGTCAGACAGCATAACGGGTGCGAAGGCCATGAGTATTGTCGACAGACCTGCTATCGGGGACTGACCTTACACTCATTACGATTAATGAACTTTAGTGGGATTTTTGACCAGGTTGTTGGTTGCGAAATAATTTATACCTCATCATGATCAGCCGGAAAACGTTCACTGCTGACTATGGGCCCCCATGACCGATGACCGATGAGAATGCTGCTGCCGTAGCCAGCTCCCACAGGAAGAGCTAATGGGGTGATAGGTACTATATATTCTTGGGCTGGGACTAGATGGCGTTTTTATATTTTACTAGCTGCTGCCCGCGGTTTCACCCGCTTGGAGATATTGATTTTAATCATGGTTTGTATTTTTTGCGCGGAACTCTAATTATTTTTCTAAAATTAAAGTAGCCTAAGTTACTCCTTGTAACATCAGATATCTGCCAGTGAAAGTCCCGTCAAAATCGGTTCAGCTGTTTAGGAGATTACCCGGAACAAACAGACAGACAGACAAAAATTTAAAAAATGGTTATTTTTACTTACGGGCTTACCACAAAAACCTTAAACACACCTTAAAACCTTAAACCCTCCCTTTTTGGAAGTCGGTTAAAAACTTTAGATGACTTGAATACCATAAAAATCACAGTGATTGTAAAATGCTGACATAATTGACCAAACAAAAGCTAAGTGTTATTTTATAAACTAGTTGTGACCCGCGGCTTCGTAGCCTAAGTTACTCCTTATAAAATCTGCTATCTGCCAGTGAAAGTCCCGTCAAAATCGGTCCATCTATTTCAGAGATTACCCGAAAACAAAACAGACAGACAGACAAGACATTTAAAAATTGTGTTTTTGTTATAGGTACCATTATATATACTTTCATAGGCATTTAGTAAAAAGCTGTTATTTGGATATTACAAACAGACACTTAAATTTTATTTATTTGTATAGAAGATGATCAATATAACCCATCTCCAATCGAATGCCCAAGTTTTATGTCCGTGCTGAACATAACTAACTAAAGGTGAAGTTACGGATCGTGGGAGATCGGTTTGGGATTGCTTTCGAGGCTTTTTGCGCATCGATGTGCCAATGGGCCCAATTTACAGTTAAATTTACTGATTCATTGAGACGATTTCATTGGAATAACAATAATGGTCAATACTCGTATGAGTCATCGTTGATGCTTCTAATAATAAACAAGATCGATGGATGATGGATGATGGTGGTGAATGGTGAATAAGCTACACCCAGAATAGGACTGGCTCTTAGGAGCAGCAGCAGAACATACCGATAGGTGCTTAGCGTTCAATTTTCATTTTTACGGTGGTAGCTAGCCAGGCGAGCCAAGAAAATGCTCTATCAATTATGATATGGTTGCGTCACGACATTTTTGCTCGAATCTGTCAAAGCTATAGGTTCGAGTTTACGCTTTTTAACCATACTTAGGTAATAGTTCGTCAAATGTGAGAAGATGCGGACGGTAGATCCTAAAGGAGTGTTTTTTTCTTCTTTCGTGGCCAGACATGGTTTGTGTATTTTACAAAATGCTTTTTAAAGCAATCCGAATTTGTAGCTTAATGAACCTACTCCATGAGTTAAACCTAGTTCAACGTTGAACTTCGAAGCACGTCCGAAAAAGTCCTGTAAAAACAAATTTCATAAATGTTACAAGCAAAAAAAAATACAGTAGTATTTAGTCAAATGTTTTTAATATCTATGAAAATGGAGATTTGGGCGATGAAAAACAGAACTTTTTCGGACGTTTTGCTTTAGCCCGCCTTAACTCTGTGAAGGCACGATGAAATTTGATGAAAAATAGATAATAATGGCCAATGTTATCAATGATAAATGGAAGGCGTTTGTTTGGTGGGGTTATTATTAACTTAAGTATTATATAAATATACGAGCTCTGTTGAATGTGGTGTTTTCTAATACATTACACAAGTAACGTCATAGGCGTTAAGCTTCATTAACATGGCAAGCTTAACTTAATCTGTCTGACAGTATAATTAACTAATTATATTAAGCATATCAAGTTACACTGTTATATATGTGTAGGTACATTACACTACTGTATTTGAGCGTAAATTGTTAATGTTATAGTTCAAAGTGGCAAGTAGCGGTAAAAACTATTTTTAGTTGCCGCGTGAAAGATGTGATTGTAGTTTTTTATGTTTTCTTAGGATTTTGATTGAAATAACCGTTTCATGCAAGTCTATGTGTTATAAGCTAGTGTTTAAAAATGTGTCACACTGCAGTTGTTTTAAGTAGAGCTAACGCTTAGTGACTAGTCACAGAATAGTTCACAGAAATTTCGGGGATCACATACGTCACAACTGCCGCATGCCTTCATGACACGAGACAACGCGACTATGAACGTCGCGCAAATCGTCACAGTCGTATGTGGCTTACTTTAAACGCTGTTAGCATTTATGTCACCACTTTCCAATTAAAAAAGCATAAATGCTAGTCTGTCTAAACCATTTCCCCTTCTTTTCCTTTATTTTGTGAGCGCTAATTTTTGTAAATTCATGTGTCTAACGGAGTACGGAGGCTGTGCTTTCTCTAATTTAGGCGTGCGGTGAACTCCTTTCTGTACTTCGTTAGCCGTCACGCTTTGCGGTTGCATTGAACAAATCCAATTTTGTACTTAATTTTAACGTACTGAGCGACTTTTAATATCAGTCGAAGTGAGATATTGTTAACAGATGATTTCTTTTGTTTTTAGAGTTGTATAACTTCCATACAACTGATAGGTACTTGACAACTGAGACTTGCGCGTTTGATCTTTTTTTTGTCTAATTTATTTTGAGGCTTTTACGTAACAAAGGTATGCCAGTCCATCGTACCCTAAACAATGATTAAAATAAATAAATAAATAAACGCATACACTCATACCCCCGCACTAGAGTCCCTGTGTCGCAGGTGGCATGGACACACACAGATACACATCACAAATATCCAAGACCCGAGAACAAACTTTGTGCTTACACAAAATCTGCCCCGGCCGGGAATCGAACCCGGGACCCCTCGCTTTGCAGGCAGGGTTACTACCAACTTAGCTACGGAGCCGTCGGAGCCGGATTCCACTATATTAATTTAATTCACAGTTAGATTTAATTATGCAAAAACATCTCATAAAGAGAAATTGCAGCATCAGTAGGATTTGCTAAAATATGTATAAATGTACCTATATCAAATTTATTTAAATCATATTTTTACATGCTTACGTCTCTTTCCCTTCTGTTCCGGACACACTCCATCAACAAGTGATGTACCTACGTCTTCAATAATTCCACACTCTTCACAGTTGATCACATTGCAGTCTTAACTACGATACGATCACTAGTGCTACAGATACTAGTGCTGATATACAAAAGACACATAAATGTATTTAGTACATATTCAGTTGAACAGAATAATTGCCATTTCCTGGCACATACCTACACCCTTAAAAGCTATACTGTAAAGCATATAGTATACACATTAGAGCAAGCGTCCCATATCTCAAAAGGCAATTTGCTAAGAGTCTAAAATATACATGGGACTTGTCATGTCTGAACAGGTTACTTTTGCAATGTTACCACTAACAGAATTATTACCATTTTTTGGTAATTAAGACTGTAGTTAAAAGCTATAAAGAACAGCGGATATTACAAGGAATAAACGTCATTATTACCTCGTCCAATGCAGGGCAAATTGGTAAACAGCTAGGACCTATCGCACCTAAACTAGTTACTTTTGAAATGGTTGCACCAAAGCCGGGCTTATGATAGAGATCAAATGAACATGTAACCTCGCTGTGAACTGAATGGAAATGTTATTTAATGGAGCAATAACAATAAAATTTATAGCTAAAAATGCAAACAAGTTTGAATTTTCAACGACCCGTGGAAATTGCTTTGTTACTTAAACAATCATCTGTGTTTGATATGGGTCATATACGTTTGATAGTACGTCTTCAATTGCCAATACATTGGTAATAAAATATTTTTGCACAGTAACCTTATTTATGAAAAACTATGTTATATTCAGTTAATTGATTTCAAAAAATTTGGACTTGATAATCATGAAAAATCGTGACGTGCAACGTGACGGTCAAAATTGGGAGGTGTCGAAAAGTCGTTCAATAGACCTATTAGAAAAGTAATATACCTATATAATTATGCACTTTTACAATAATACTTTTTATTTCTGTCTCCCAAAGACATAGTTCTGTAAGAAAAATACAGACAGCCTCATAACTCATAACACTCTCCACAAAAGCCTTTCAAAAGAAGAAAGCAATGCCTTGAGATCACAATAATTATTATATAATCGTCAAACTATCCCATGGTAGACCATTACACAATAGTCTAATTGTTCAGAAAACTACAGACATCCAGTTTAGTTTTAATGATATATTCCATTCGTCATATTACTTGCGTGATGGTAGCGATACCTGCTTATTTATTTGAGAACAAATTTGGTACAACTTTCCAACACCTGCTATGTATTAAAGTGCTCTTTTATTAACGACATGCAATTTTAACGCTATCAAAACATTTCTTTGCTCAATCGTTAGAAAACCTGTGGTGTGTTTCCATTTTCTTTATTCCCTATTAATACCCATTGTGTCCGTAAGTAGGTACAGAAAGAACACACTGTTAAAGTTCCTTTGGAAATATTTTTCAAGCTAGTCTGCTTGTGAGCGTAAGTCGCAAGGCTACAACTTTTGAATTACTGTACCTACTTAGTCGAAAATATGTTAAGAGTTTATACGCCCTTCGGATTTTCATACAAAGTTTCAAGCCCATAATCTCCAAAATAAATGAACCAATTTTAACTTATAACCATAACCACGATACACAGATCTAAAATTTTCAGTAGGTACTAAATATTCGTGATTTTTTTTAAATGTGTGATTTTAAAAAAGATTATTTTAATTTTCTGTTTCTTTTGAAAACTTAAAATTGCTCTAATTTAGTTACACCATTTTTTTTGTTAATATTCTCTACTAACTATTTAGACCTATATACGTATACTTATCCTAATTATGCATACTATAAAGTTTCGTTGGTTCATTCAGGACTTGAAAGTTTGTATGTGAAACCCTGAATCTATTTTAGTAAGTATATAATTTAACTAACGTAAGTATGATTGTATATTACTAATTGGTAATAAAGCTGTACCACCTTCAGTAATTTGGAAGTAATATCTCAATGTAATATAAACTAAGTATACAAGTTAGTTTTTTGTACCTTTTAAAATCTGTCGTCATGAACTTGTCGTTGGGTCTCAAGATATTTTGACGTACTTAGCGTACCTAATGTTGTTAAAATAGTTGTTCTAAATAAGTTAATACTTATTTATCAGAATTGTATCGACTCTGTGCTAGCCCATTTCAGGGAAACACTCACATTTCTTTGATTAATTGAATTTTTTGGTACAAAGCGCACGTACGTATTTGTCGTATTATGTTCCTAAAATCGTATCGTCAGTGTTAACGGACCCAAGCCAGCAGATCCGGCGTTGATAAAAACCAGGTGAGCAGCTTACGCGAAAGTATCTGGGCCTCGGTAATTATAGGGCATCTTCCTTATTCAGATCAAGTCACTTTATTTATGTGAAGATGAGGCCGATGTTGCTTCTAGTTCCCGCTTCTCACAGTGTAATATAGAATTATATCTTGAAACGCACTTGAATCTAAGGCTCAGATTCAGAGACGAATCTAAGCGTGGACTCACGCTACAGTTTTGACATACGGAAGCCAAAGTCTACGCTTAGAATCGTCTCTGTACCTTAGCCTAAGAGCTGGAAATCTATATAGTGAGGGAATTACAGTTTGTTGCGCTCCATGGGTTTTGGTATCGTCGCCGTTGCATTGATGATCATTCAACTAAATTAGAATACTCTCTACTACTCTGGTTTAGATTTTATAGATAAAAAATACTTTGTCTATACTTAAAAGTTAGCTAGCTCCTTATCCTATGGTCCTCGTTACTCTTGACACTATCAATTAATACTTGAACATTTTCGCAGTTCAATAAATAGACTTTTCCATGTCCAGTCTTTTGTTTTAAACCATGAGGGCCGTTAACCCTTTCTGGCCATGAACAGGTGTCTGAGTCGAAGCAGCCAGCGTATCGGCTCGGCCGACCGTGCCCGGGAATCGGACGGTCGCCACCGCATCCGATGCCGCATGCCTAAGGGATATGTTACGTTACGTAAGTTATACTTGCTGGGAATGAGGTTGAATGGAAGTTTGTTTGCAGATTCGATCGAATAGTATATAAATGTTTATGAATCATATACTCAAGGATCTGTCCTGAAACATTGGGCCGGGAGCGTATATTTTCAAAATTTTGTCAGTGTGTTTGATTGATGCGACGCGTAACCCCGCGTAATAATGTTATAATGTCATTAAACAATAAGTCTAAACAAAATCAAAATTACATCGGAATTGAACCATTAAAAAGATTGAGATTCAGTCTCAACCTTTTTTTAATGGTTCAACCGTAAAACATTTTAAATTTTCCCGCAAAAACTGTTCCGATGATGGAATAATGCCAGTTTTTACTAGCAAATCCCCAGAGATGAATGCGGATATCGTGCATTGAATTTTTCTTTGTTACATGCTTTCGATTTCGGCATCATTATGCAATACAAAAACGTCTAACCGTTGTTTAGAGCTTCATGTTTTTGTTTGGTGGTTATTGTCTTTTTGTTCTGCGGCCGTTGAACGATGGGACTCTTTGATTGCTTTTCTTGCTCAGGGTGACGAATTTAACTGTAGAAGTGTTCTGGGCGGTAGAGCTAGTTTTAATGGCTCAATTTGACATTTGTTATGTCTTCCTATGCAGAGGTGCGTGTGAGTCGCTACTCATTCGAATTTTACTAATGTTGAAATTGCATCTCCAAGCCGAGTGTCGAATTATGAGGTCTTTTGTTTCGTTGTAATCTTTGGGGATAAATAATTTCCCACTGCATCATAAGAGACAATGGATCTCGAGATTGTTGAATTTATCCTGAAAACACGTTCGGCTTTTCTCATTAAGTCTGTCGCCAAACAATAGTGTCCAAGCTCTACGGTTTCAGTTTGAAGGGAAAAATAATGTGTGAAATTATTGGACATAACGGAACATGAGAGCTAACATCTCATGGTGATGCAGGGCCACGCAGAACTTTGCCAATTAAACAATTTGCTCGTCTTGTCGTCTCATGTCAACCTGGGTAAGGTAGTTGTTAAGGATAGGTACCTACGTAATAATATCAACTGATCTATTCTAGACATGTTTCCTTGAATAAAATATGCTAGAGAAAGGCAGCAAGTCGTGTCACTTTATCATAGACACTTTAGAATATGTAAATAGATGTATTAACCTGTCATGTGTCAATCCAACACAGGAATTATCTAATAGGAAGTTGCAATTTAGGAGAAAGGTGGAAAAGTGTACGGAATATTAAACGCAGGACCAAGTTTACTACTTTGAAGGACGCTCAGGAATTATAACCATTAATCTATATTATTAAGCTACTTGCCTATGTAAGTAGCTTTAAGAAAGTGATAAATTGCCTGTTATTGCTTTACCTACACAGTTATTAGTAACTAGTACCTAACTAGTTTGTTAAATGAAACTCTAGTTAATTAAATCCCATCGGCACTTGTAATCTCCCAGTTTCCTTACAGGATTACAGTTCATTTCCCATTCTGTCACAAAGCGGTAAGTATTTTATAACAAGTAATGATTGTCATCTATACAAATAAATAAAATTGAAGTGTCTGTTTGTAATATCAAAATAACAGCTTTTTACTAAATGCATATGAAAGTATATACGGTACCTATAACAAAACAACAATTTTTAAAAAATTTTATCTGTCTGTCTGTCTGTTCCGGGTAATCTCCGAAACGGCTAAACCGATTTTGACGGGACTTTCACTGGTAGATAGCTGATGATACAAGGAATAACTTGCTTTAATTTTAGAAAAAGAAATAGGGTTCCGCGTAAAAAAATAAAACCCATGAAATCCAATATCTCCACATGGATGAAACCGCGGGCAGCAGCTAGTTATTTATAAATGCTCTAATCTATGTTGAATTTAGCTCTAATTTTACAAATAAACTTCTTATTTTTATTAACGAGTTTGATTACTATTTCATCTGATCTAATTTCGATCTTATAGTCAATCGGACTTAGTCCTATTAAACACTTTTACCTACAAGTCGTAATCTTTTTACACCTAAGTACGTCTTACAACAATGCTGTTCAATTACCCCCGAGCCCGACACGATCCCAACGAGTTTTCTACTATATCGATTATCACAACAGTATTGTTCACCACGTGTCGACTCTTCCCACGATTTCGAGAGCCAATCATGTTCTCGACAATAGCTCCGAAGCTCCGATACATTTCTATAACAAAAGCAGGAACCAATTATGTCGTTAAATGTTGATCACTTCTGAGCCGGTGAAACTTTGCAAAAACTAATAGCCCGCATTGTGTAGTAGGTAAACAGGTTGATCTTCGATTAGTAATTATTGTAAATAGTTGTAAAGTTCACCATTCACGAACGCTCCGCTCCACAAAATTCCACGCAAATGTTCCTAAAACCGACCGTGTGTCTTAGATGGATTACGTGGAGTGATAGAAATGTTGTATTTCACATGAACCTGGGTTCCAGACCAGAAAGAAAACAAGATATAAATCAATTGTGTCTTTTTGTAAACGCTTACATTCAACATTATTAACCATCGTAATGACTCAATTTTCTGCTATAAAATAGAGATGATCATTTATTATCCGTACTAACTATAACAAATTCGTTTGTTGGTTTGTCATTCTTTCATCCAACAACGGAGCTACCGATTAACGTAATTTTTGTCATAGATATAGTTTATGGATCTTATAGATACTTTTTATCCCGGAAAAAGTACATATGTTGAAAGTTGAAATCGCGGGCAGAAGCTAGTATTTGATATAGTGATGTAAAAATAAGTTATAAACGTTCAAAAGACTTTCTTCGACTTAATAACAGCCGCTAAAATGACCGTTGACCCATAAGCTGAGATCTGATCTGTCACGATCTACTTAACGCTGTAATTTGTTGTCCGACAAGCAAACAGTTCACGCAACAAGTGATAAGTAGCGTGAATTGTATCATTAATTCGTTTTCAGCCCTTAAATCTCTAGCTGACAGGTAAAGAATAACAAGTTGGTCAGAGAAAATACTCCAGGGACAATGAGGCTTACGAGCGCAGTCTCCAGTGCCACGCAGGCCTTTTTGTTTGAGTTCTAAGTAGCATATCAATTGTTATTGGTTATGCTTACCATCAGGCAATATTTTTTTTAATATTCGCCTAAATTCGATTCATGTTGGCCAACTTATTATTTTACTTTATAAAACACTAATGGACATTAAGAACTCTAGAGTATATTGCCAAGTTACCGTATTTTCTACAAAAACTAACTTTTTAATAATTTAATATTTATTATCTGTAAATAATGAAGCGGTTTTTTTAAATGTTATTTGGTAACGTGACGACCTGGTAGTTTGCCTGATGGTAAGCATAACGCCGGCCCATAACAATTGCAGTGCCACCCAGAATATTTGAAAAACAAAAGCAGCACTGCAGTGCGCTCGTTACCCTGAGACATTAGATATTAAGTTTCATAAGCTCAGTAATTTCACTGGCTACTCTGCTCATCAAACCGGAACACAGTAATGCTTGCACATTACTGCTTGGCGCCAGACTTCACGATCAAGCGGTGGTAACAACCCAAACGGACACTCGCAGAAGAGTTAGTCCTCCCACTAACAAATAAACAACAACAAATAAACAATAACAAATAAAGCAGAGTAAATATTTTATTCAGCTTAATATTATTCGAAGATAGAGTACTTACTTACACAGACTACCGATGAAGTGTTGAGTAATAAATCGAGATTGTAGTTGTTATTAAAAATATAGTGACTATATACAATTATGGTATAGTGTTGATTCAACGAGAATCAAACCGGATAATGAAAAGTTAACGTAAATAAGACACGTCTTGTTAAATATGCCTTAAATTTTGATACAATTAGAGCAACTTTATGCCACAGCACTAAAAGCCAAACAAGATTATCATGACAAAACAGTTATAAGGGAGAAAGTGTTTTTGTAAATTAATGTACGATAAAATTAATACGTTTATACTATATACATACATTAAACGAGCAATTCTTGTGTATATATAAATCTTGTATATAAATATATATATAAATTTATTTCGGCTATCTCGGAAACGGCTCCAACGATTTGGACGAAATTTGGTATTTAGATAAGGTTTTGATTTTTAAGTTCACCTATATAGCTGTATTTCTTGCAAAAACGCAATTTTACACAAATAAAGGTTTTTTCGCTTGTTTGTTTCTGTTAGCACAGAGCGAAGCTAGGTCATCTAGATAATTCATTTCGGGTATCTTTAAAAACGTAATAAAAAATATATGTTTTTTTAAAAGCATCGAGCGAAGCTCTATCACCCAGATATCAATAATTATAATCGGTAAAAAATCACACCTCGTTGTTTTTTAACTTTAAGATTCAATATGATTACGAATCAAATATTGTTATTGTCCTGCAGCGTTAACGTCCATATTTTAACATTAGTCTATGTTTTACAAATAAATTTATAGTTAAAACCGCAAATAAAACAACAATAAAGAAAAAGCTCTTTCTACTCACAAGAAAATAGTCACCGACAGTGTCCACTCGAACAGCCTTATTCTGCTTTCCAAAATCGAACTAAAATATTAGGGCCGGCGTTCACTGCACTTCCTATTTCCGCGCGTCACAAAACATCGACTTCACGCGGCGGTGAGGATGTATAAACAGGTGCGCCGTTGCCGCGCGCCAATTGCGACTGCCTGCTTTCGATGGAACTCGACAGGCCGTGGCATCAGTATCCCCTTTGCCATGGTAGCTAGGCATATTCACTTATGTAGCTAGGTGAACAGGCTGTTCATGCTTTGACGTTTGCTCGCCATTAATTTTGTAACATACTTAATATATTTGCATACAATTAAAGACTTCGAAAGTTTTTTTAAGAAAATTAGTATGTGACGTTTATTTATGTATCTATTTAGAAGCTAAAATTAAGAAGAAGATTTCGTTTTTTATTTCGGTTTAAGCATTTAGCCAGTGGAAATATTGCAATAATAATAAATACGTTGAGGATATCATGAGCCCTTGAGCTGTTAACTGAATGGGCATATATCCGTTAGCGCTTCCATACATATAGCCGGCAACACGTCTCAAATTGCAGCTTTTCTCCGCTCCGTATTATCCGCAAATTGCATAAATAGCTCATTGTTTCCCTAAAAAGCCCAATCTGACCCCCCCCCTACTCTATTTACATTAAACTGGTGGGAATTCTTCATTCAACTTCACCGGGAGAACTAGAAACATTTTTCAGAACGACAATTTAAAATTTTGAAAAGTTATTTTACACATTATTAACTAGTTTGATAAAGTAGGTAGGTACTAGCTGTGCTCTGCAGATTCACGCACGTAGCCTTAGTTATTCCTTATAACATCAGCAATCTGCCAGTGAGTCCCGTCAAAATCGGTCCAGCCGTTTGGGAGATTACCCGGAACAAACATACAGACAGACACAAATATTTTAAAAATGGTTGATTTATTATAGGTACCATATATACTTTCATATGCATTTAGTAAATAGCTGTTATTTTGATATTACAAACAAACACTTCAATTTTATTTATTTGTATAGAAGATTTGTGACTGGCTAAATGCACAAACCATGTCGACAAAATTAAATAAAGAAAACCTCTATATCCATACTTATTCCTACTAATATTATAAATGCGAAAGTGTGTTTGTTGGTTTGTCCTTCTTTCACGCAGCAACGGAGCAACGGATCGACGTGATTTTTGGCATAGATATAGTTTTACGGACCGGACGGTAACATAGGCTACTTTTCCCGGGAAAATGCACGGTTCCTGTAGAAACGCGGGTAAAACTGCGAGCAGAAGCTATATAGTTTTTCTATATAATGCACTAAACATAAGCGTGCAAGTACAACCTTTGCATTATTAAATACAACGTAATAAGTATCTACTCCTAGCTTATGGGCTATGGCATTTTTTCCCGTTTTGGAGTGGACGGTGTTCATCGAAGCAGAGCCAAGGTGGCCAACTCCCTACGTTAGTCGCGCGCTGACCGTAACGGCTGTAACTATATGCTGACTGCTTACTAGTTACTACACGCTGACCAGTGTTGCCTGATTCGATTTCCAAAAATCCGTAGCTTGAAACATCTATAGAAATACGTAGATTCCTTCAACATTTATTCGTAGATCTAATAGACTAAAGCTTAATCTGAGTAATTGGACTTTGGTATGAATGCATGTAGTGATGAATGTAGTAAATGAATATTAAAAACTAAACAAACTTAAGTAAAAGTCAAAAACAGAAAGGCATAGTACCAAGTTTAATTAATTTTAAGTATGTACCTACATTTCCCTATTCACCGTGAATTTTTCCGTGGAAAAAGTAGCCTATATTACTCTCAGGCCCATAAAATATACTTATCTATCCAAAAAATCATATCTACCGATCCGTTGCTGCGTATATTAAAAGAAGGAAAAATCAACAAACATATAGTTTAAATATGTCTTTTCTACTTTTGCTAGTGTGACTGGAATCCTGGAACTGTAACTAGGCCTAAATATCCTTTGATATTTTATTTATATTCATAGGCGAGCCCGAGCTTAAAAATCCGTAGATCTACGAATAATCCCATAGGTCAGGCAGCGCTGTCGCTGACTGCCTTCTACCCGTGCTGCTCTGCTGGAAAGCTAATATTAAAATAACGTTAAAATTGGAATAGAAATTATGGACTTGGTTGTAACGGACGTTGTTTGCAAATTATTTGATACAAAATTGGAAGCGACTCAGAGACATTAGACGGTGATTGGCGGGACTCAGTGGAAGAGACTTGGACCTTTTTTCAGTGACTTTTTGTGGTCGAGTGATTGCGGTAAAAATGGTTGGTACTTTCTTTGTGCGACCTAATAGAATTTTCTTAAGATAATTTTAATTAATACATGCTTTATTACTTGTACTTACACCCTTTAACTATAATCATTGACTACATAATTGTAATTTTTATCATTTCAACGGCATTTCTGCGCGGGAGGATATTTTTCACGTCCAAAATTTGCATGCGACACAATGTTTCTGCAGCCAACAGGTTTGTGGCTTTGTTTGCTATATTTTTCATGTTTATTGTACTTATGCAACATGATGCAATTAAAAATGTGTAATGTTCTGTTCTATAAAACTCTACTATCTGTGCTAATGATTAGGCAAGTATTAATTACGCGTTCAAACTTACATGTATTTTTTTAATGGGGAGCCACACTGCTTACTGATCCCGCTAGGTGGCGTATTATCGCTGGTGCTGTTTCACTATGAAAGTTCATTATAATATTTAGTAAATCAACAAAAAATCACCTTTGCAACAAAGTATGCCTCTGTAAAGTGCAATTCAGTGTAAAATTAAGGTACACACGTTTCTCTTCTGACGAGAAAAAACGGAAATTGTGGATCAAAGCATTGCTCACCAAAAATGAGTGGAAACCAATTATTCTTCTAGGATATGTAGTGACCATTTCAAATCTGATGATTTCTAAGACGCGAGCATGTTTACTGGTTATAGTTTAATTCATTAGCCCTCAAAGTAACCATCAATGACAAGCACCAGCGGAGGTGGCGCCATCTGAGATTAGCTTTGCCTGTGCCTCCCCATTTCAGACTGAAGCAACACAATCTCACCTGATGGAAAGCGATTGTGTTCGTAGGTGTCTCACGCTTGGTCAGTAGGTAAATAGCATTTTTAACGTGCCTAGTTAAAATTTTACATTTTCATTTCTCCTGTATTAAGGATAGCTCAGTTCACTTGAATACACAAACAGGCTTCACACGGAGTAGGTAAGGGATTGTGGTTTTAATCCACACTGGACATAAATCCATTCATCATCTTCTGCATAAAAATAGTTATTTGTCACGCAAAGCCGCAAAGTTGTTGGCACGATTGAAACCTGAGGAGACGAAGGATTCTAAGATTTAAAACGAAGGATGCAAAAATAGAATTCTAAGCGTAGCGAGGTTCAGATACACATTCACTACTAGGATTCGCTGTGGATACACACCGTGGATACATAAACCCAAGACCCGCTTTATGGTCGTTTACGAGTGGGGGTACCCATTCGTAGGTACCTAAATGATATCATAGGTATGAGTATTTAGTGCCAATTTTGAAATAAAAACAATTTCCAACTTCAAAAATAAAATTGAATTACATACAAGTAGTGATTCGTCACAATCTTTCCAAACGTAAGGGACTTATTAAAGCATTGTGACGTAAATCTTAGGTTGAGAGATTGAAATCAAACACTCGTTAATTCCATATTTATTTTATTCATATTTAAGTAAGTAGTAATATTCATCATACATTCCATTCAATATGTCTAGGACTGCCACTGGTTTCCTATAGACAATATATGACTTAGGTTATGAAACTTGATTTTCAACTTGATTCAATTACTTTTAAGACCAGCCTCTCTCCCTGTCCGGATCAACACAAGAATGTGGTTGGTAATTTGTCCCAGATTTTAACTGTACTAATGTTGTTTCAGTACATCCAAGCGAGTTCACCAAGATCGATCTAAATTAACTTACGTCTCAACATTTTAATTGGGTTTCCCTTCGAAAAAATTGGCCAGTTGCTTGGCTATTACCTACCTAACCCAACCTTGGAACCAGTCTCTTAGTCAGGTTAAATTATGCCGTGCGCGTCGCTGTAAATATTTTTGCGTTAGCAACGAAAAGGAAGCACGAGCGGCCGATGGAATATCTAATGCAGAGTGCAACGAAAGTGCGGAATCTACGAAAAAAATGTTCTAAAATGCACACACACAAGCGCGGCTTCGCCTGAATGAAAATAACACTAGAAATGAAGACTATTTTATCGTGCATTGTGATAAATTATATAGCCTCAATTCATTTGTGTACTAGAGTAGGTGAAGCTGCGCTTCCGGACGCGTGCGTTTTGGAACAGCTGTATGAAGTTTCATCACTACATGCACTCTGTCTTATGTGACCCTGATTATACCGCATACTCCAGCTGGCCTGCCCACTTCGCTACTCGCTTGCGTAGCATAATGAAAAAGTGTTTTTTTAGTTCAACCAGTATGTGTTGCCTGTGATGACTTATGGCAATGAGACGTGGTCTTTTACTGTTGACCTCAATAGTAAGCTCAAAGCCAAGTAACCAGCTGTGGAGGGGGCTATTCCTCGGAGTTTCTTTGTGTCATAAAATCCAGAATGAGGAGATTGACAGAACTAAAGTCAGAGACAAAGCTTTCAGAAACTTGAAATGCCAATGGGCCGGCCACATTCCTGTAAAACCGTCAACCGGCAAGGAAGAAAAATTTTCAAGCGGCGACGAACTGGAAGACGAAGGCCCCCCCACCAGGTGGACCGACGACCTGGTCAAAACCATTGGGAACTGTTGGATGCAAGAAGTGAGTAGCGGATCCATAATGGAGTCCTATAAGGGAGGCCATATATGTTCAGCAGTGGGCGTCTTCCGGCTGGTCACTGATAACAATATTGTTGACTTGTAATTCATTTCTCTGCATTTTTTCCCGCACATAGATTTTTTTAATTAAACATCAAAATCGAGTTGTAAAAGTTATACATCCAGGAAGCCAATAAAAGAATTGTAATAATATAACTCTAGAATATCACTTTATATCATGTATTTGAAGAATTTTAAAACAGATAGTGCTTGGATAGTTTAAACACATTACATAATTCAAATGTTCAATAACTTTCTAAAAAATATAACACTTCATACGTACCTATATACTTAATCAGATTCCCATCATTCAGAGATCAACATCTTACATTTTACCTTATTTGTAGTATAAGTGTCCGACTCATTAACCGACTTCCAAAAAAGGAGGAGGTTATCATTTCGTCGGGTTTTTTTTATGTTTGTTACCTCAGACCTCCGTCATTTACAAACCGATTTGGAAAATTCTTTTTTTATTTCAAAGGATATACTTTCAGATTAGTCCCATAGAAATTTCATCAAAATCAGTTCAGTAGTTTGTCACTGAAGTCGGTTCGTCGCTTTTTTTATTACAACATTCAGAATGTCTAAAAACTTTGACTGTTCATTATCCAAACGATGTAAGTCAGAAATTTCAAATTTTGCGTGGGCCCTCTAACTAACATCTTGTGTTAACGATCATTAATCGGGCACCATTTGATCTATTAATCTACAATAGATAACCCAAGGGCTTATTTTGTAATATTTATCTATAATATAATTCTAAGAATGTTATTAATTAACGGTAAAACTAACACAATTCCATCACAATAATTTTAGAATATCAGTTATTTGATTCGTTCAGGCTATTTTATATGTTAGGATTTTTATGCTTTTTTTAATCCATTAATTCTAGTTACTTTCCATATTAACATGTAAATAGATTTGTCAATAAAATCTTTAGTTTATAACAGACACATAACGTACAAGAGATTCACTATACTTAGAATAAACACATTTCTAAGCAATTACTGAAAGTATGATCTTTAAAAGTCGTTTTCAAATTCTCGCTTTTTTATTGCAAATGACTATAGCCCTTATTCATACTCGTAATATTCCGTAAGTTACTTAATTACAAGAAAGTGTTTTGTCTCGTTTTCACGCGTAACAGCTTCCGTCAACGAGAAGTTGACAGAGCAGTTTAAAGCATAGATTATCTTATTTAGCTTTTATGAATAAGGGCGTAAATCATAATTTTAGTAATAGCTGAAAAGATTTCACAGTTAAAAATATTTCTATGTTCAAGCAACACTCGCATAAATGGCATAACGCAGTTATATTTATGTGTGTATTTACGTTACATCAAAAATATTCTTCGTAATACTAGATGTGTAATAATTTCCATTAAATTTAAATTTGACTAGAATTTAATAAGTGCCTATAAAGAAGTTTCGGGTAGTTTAATTTATTAGAAAATTTTAGTAATAGGTCCGTTTAGAAGGCCCATATTTATAAGTATAGATACAATAGGTACTTATTTATAAACTAGAAATGTATCTACACTATAAAACTACTTAGGAATAAAATATATTATTATCCTAAATCAAACATAGGCACAGACATTTCCAGAAAAATAAATATATTTATTTGTTATACGAGACTTAAGGATAATAAGTAACAATTTAATTTCTTATTCTATAGAAATATATAGCTCAATTGTTAAATTGTGGTGAAGTGAGTACTCGGAAGAAACTGATACTTATGGTAAATCTACTTACATATATCTTACTGTCTTTTGACTATTTACAACTAACCTTCTGGAATGATAGACAGACCCCTAAATCATCCTTTAATAATTAACTCTGAGAGATACTGAAATCTAGTGCCCTCTAGGCGTAATCAATATTTATTTTCATCCAATAATATGGTTATACTTTCAAATTTCGATCCTTTTAGACAAAATGTAAGTCAGCAAAAAATAAACTCGTGCACTTTTGGAAATTTCCACTTTAGGTAACTATTGCTTTGCAAAATAAAATTAGAGATTAATTCTTAATGACAGAAATTGTTTAATATCTAAGGGGCAATTTAAAATAAATTTTGTGCTTATACGTTCCAGTACATATTGCGAATGATAGCAATACTATCTATTTTACTAATAATATATATATATTTTTTCTACATCATAAATCCTATTAACTCTTATAGAGATCAAATTTAATACATAATTATATTTTTAAGTCGGCAACTTATTTGATAAGTAGGTGCTAGTTTCATTTTATGGTGGCAAGGTGAAGTTCGCTATTTAGGAACATGAACTACACAGTAAATATATTTACAATAAAACTGAACAAATTATCATTTACATAAAATTTCAAATATAATCGCAGCAATAGCAAAATTAGCAAAAAAATTCATATTATTTTCTCGTTTTCACTTTACATGTTCCAAAACATACTATGTTATATATAGCATGATCATTTTAAATTTTATCTGTGGATTATTAATAAAATAAGGAAATACAAAGTTACTATTTATAGTATTACTTTTTATACCGTATACAGTAAAATTATCTTTTGCCAGTCAATTGGAAGATTTTACCAGACTGATTTTATCATCGCAACTGCACAAGAGTAGAATCTCATGTACTTATTTATGCCCATCGTACTGACCCTACAGCAATCGGTTTATTTCATTTACTGTAGCCATTAAATTTTAATGACATCAATAATTTATTAAGATACCTCCGAACATCGTTGACCAAAAATTACAACAAAATTATTTCACGCAAAGTTGTCGTACAAAAACCCCCCTTTAACAGTTAAGTGTACAATTCATGTAACACGAGTTAGTTATGTAAGGCGACCGATTTTTTAATTTCACGAGTGATTTCGAAATCGCCGGTGACGAAATTCTCAGTGATGACTTTGATATGACTAATTTGTAAAAGTCGTATTTTTGAAAGTCATACCCTGCATTACCAACATGCAACTATTTCTCAGCTTTGACCATAGATAAACTTATGATTGTGTTGTAGTTAATTTTGTTGGAAATTGTTTTTAAGTCAAAATTGGCACTAAATACTCATAGGTACTATATGATATTTTTAGTCACCCACTGAGATTAAAAAATACGACTTTTTGTAAATCGGTGACTATCGGTCATATCGCTGATATTTAGTCACTCAGTGACATTTAAAAATTGCAACCCTGATCAAGTTTTTTCCGAAAGAATCAGACGAAGTGCAAAGAGTAATACTAATCGCCTCATTGAATACAAATTTAACAGATGTTTCAAAACATGTTTATTGTGAGTTAGGGGGTCTCAGTACTGTGATGCAGATGGATCCTCGTAATATTCTGAGCAGATCGATTACTTCGGGAGTTTTCATTGACGTCACGTTCTCATCGTTCACCTGGAATTTAGTAGGTTTTAAATGTGAGCCAGGGAAAAAAGTATACCTGAATATATAGAAAAAAATTCTATATTCAAAATTCAATTCTATATTCAAAAATTGTATAGATTGTAAATTCTAAATATATAGAATTTACTATCTATACAAATAAATAAAATTGAAGTGTCTGTTTGTAATATCAAAATAACAGCTTTTTACTAAATGCATATGAAAGAAAGAAAAGAAAGAAAAGAAAGAAAAGAAAGAAAAGAAAGAAAAGAAAGAAAAGAAATAAAAGAAATAAAAGAAAGAAAAGAAAGAAAAGAAAGAAAAGAAAGAAAAGAAAGAAAAGAAAGAAAAGAAAGAAAAGAAAGAAAAGAAAGAAAAGAAAGAAAAGAAAGAAAAGAAAGAAAAGAAAGAAAAGAAAGAAAAGAAAGAAAAGAAAGAAAAGAAAGAAAAGAAAGAAAAGAAAGAAAAGAAAGAAAAGAAAGAAAAGAAAGAAAAGAAAGAAAAGAAAGAAAAGAAAGAAAAGAAAGAAAAGAAAGAAAAGAAAGAAAAGAAAGAAAAGAAAGAAAAGAAAGAAAAGAAAGAAAAGAAAGAAAGAAAATACATTTATTTGTAGCCATTGCCCAAAATATAGGTAGGTACATACATTTTAAAGCTAAAATAAGACATGAAAAGATTGGGCAGTTGACTACAAAATGGACACAGCTCAGCATAAAGCGCCACCGAAGTAGCGCGCTGGTTTTCAGCTGTGGCCCATTTTGAAAGTATATACGGTACCTATAACATAGCTACCATTTTTTAAATTTTTCTATTGTACTTTTACGGTACTTTCATATACATTTTGTAAAAAGCTGTTATTTTGATATTACAAACAGACACATAAATTTTATTTATTTGTAAGATAAGATAAGATAAGATAGATAGATATAGAGTACCTGCAAAATAACATCGCCACGACGCAGCCGGCCATCCCTCGCCGCCACGCTGTCGTTGTAGACAGCCGAGATGTAACTCTGACCGGAATCCGGGTGGCTCTGTACACTGAAGCCAAGCCGACTGTTCCAACCGCGGTTCAGTTCCACTGTCACTATCTGAAAATATGGAAGACTGAGTTACGAACGATTCTAATTATAGTATTCAATTTTCATCATCAGATATCCACTGCTGATTAGGAGTAGGAAATAATAGCGTACAGTAGGTTCGCCAAAGGTGCTTGCTTCGTCTTTCGGTTGCTCCGGTTCGATGTTTTCTTTCTGGACGGCATCCACGATTTCAATAGGCTTCGGTGGTGGCGGTGGCGGAGGTTCTGGTTTCACTTTACGCTCGTTGTCAGGGGATAGCGCTACGCCTTTCCATTTCTTCATACCGTTTCCTGTAAGTTATTGAAGAAATGATATTGAAAACATGATAGTTATGAGAATAATTGGTTGACATGTGCTGGGTTGAAGTTTTCATACCATCATCCTTATGTGCGTCCGAAGTAGATCCATCGCTGCTTGTATGCAAAATTGCACTTTGGTACACAGGATTTGCGTGCTTGAATTTTGCTTCGTCACTCGACAGCTCAACTGGCATCGATACTGGTTCATTGGAATCCACGGAAAAGACTGGTTCCGTGTACCGCTGCCTATTTATGTCTTCCTGGTACAAGTTGGGAGCATCCAAGGTATCGTTGTCCAAGTTATTTAGCTCGTAGCCATGTGGTGGGACTGAAAATATGTAAGTAATCAAAACGTGATAGCGCTATTTCGTACAAACTAGCCGGAAAATGAAGAACAAATGATGCAAACCTTGAAAGAGAATATAGAAGATGCAACATCGAATACCACGGCACTATTTAAAATTAGGTTAAGGTTTGCGACGTCCATGGTTGCAAGCTAAGAGACAAAGAATTTGAAGGCTAAATCATAGGCAAATGGTAATGAAAGTGCTCCGGAAGGTCTAACAACAATGGGTGCTCTGAATCACGGAACAGTCTGGGTCCGCTCATCCGACAGTCAAGTCTCGGGTTAGTGTGAAGCGTGTTAATGTGTGAGAGTGCTTTGGCCGACAGAGTCTCACCTGTCAGGCTTAGCTTTTGCTTTCTACAAGAGGGCGGAGCGGTGGGGCTGATGGTGGCCACAGAGTATCTCTGGGGCCTCTTCTCCACGCTCTCAGTACTTTGTGTCTCTAGCGTACTCGTGTTGGTTGCATCTGTGTGGAACACCTAGATCGCTTAGAGTGTTGCGGTTGCATGTGAAGCTAGTGCCTACTTGCCCTAGTATTTTAAAGTTGTGAGATATTGTACGTGTCGGTAATCAAGAAGTATCATACAATTTCTATCTTTATAGAAGAGTAACAGACGTGTGTGGGTGCTCAAAAATATATACAATTTTCTAGTTTTACACATCAGATGACAGTTTGAGCTGAGTTGGATTGTATTCTATGTTTGTGTTCTTCGCTTACAGAAGGGTTCATGGAAAAAGTGGCAGTCTGCTTTAGGATTTAGTCTTAGCCATATAGTAACAATTTGATTAGAAGGGTTATTTTCCGGAGAGCGCGGAAACACCCTAAAGTCGATGGTGAATCATGTGGTGGCTAATTGTGCAAGGATGTTCCTAATAGTCATCGGGCACTTAGGCCATTCTTACACGCCCAAGCACCCCCTTTTTATTTTGTGCGGGCGGGGAGAAGACGGTGTCTGCGGTCGGGTGTGCGCGGCCCGCGGGAGGTGAGCAACAAACAAAATTGCCAACTCCGCGGCCGCTCGAACGCTCAGGTTGCACCGATGCCGTACAAAATGTATGAAAAATCTTGTGCGCAGCTTGTGGTCGCGTTAGTGGCCGCGTTTGGTGGCCCAACATGCGGCAGCACTCAGATGTGTTTTTAATATCTTATAGGCTTCATTTGACCATTACCTCGCCTGATCTCATAAGCGACAACGTAGTCGAATATGCTCGTAGGTGAATCTGACGTCACTTGTTCTGCCCATTTTGTATATGGAGCGTTTTAGTGCTCAGTAGATACGCGCGACATTTGATTCTCATAACAAAACGAACTGATTGCTATCATAAAAAAAATGAGTCAACATCCGTTTTCTTTTTTCTTGCAGTGCCACGCAGGCCTGTATTTCTAAGTTCTGTGTAGCACTTCAATTGTTATAGGCCGGCGTTATGTTTACCATCAGGCATTGTCTCATTGTCAAATAGAAAAAAAAAAGCTCAAGCTCAATGTTATAATCAAATCTACGATCTACCTCTAGTTACCTAAGTACCTATAGTTTAATATCACAGAGCCATAATATCTTCAAAAGATACAGTTCGTTGTCTGTTGTTCTATGTTAAACTAATTATAATATCAAGTCTCCTAGTCTCTTGATTGTATTAATACCATACCTATGTATCCTTGTCAATTCCGTTTGATAATATAGTAGGTATTGAATTTGCCACTCAATGGATTAATACAAACGCTCGGGACATGTGTTTGCAATGTGGGTAGGTAGATGCATTATGTCTAATGGGTGGGGCGCAGCTAGGTCTTGATTTCAGGGGCTTTTGAATAACATTCTTACAATATATGGCGATTGGAGAAAAGCAATGGCTTTTATCCGTCTATGGGCTACCCTTTAAAAAAAAAGAAAAGAATAAAGATCAATCGACGCCTTGGTTACACATTTTCTATAACATTAGATTAAAAGTTTCTTTAATAAACCATTTTTATCCTGTGGTTGCTTTACGAGAACGTGGTGGTATGCCCCTAATAGATTTCATCTAGGTACGTCTGTTTAAATTGCAGGTTTATCCTCTATTGTGTCGATCATCGAATTGAATACATTATGAGAATTAATTAACTTGATTTCTCTATAGATTTGATGGTTAATCAACCGTGTGTTTAAATATTCAGGTCTGAACACAATTATTATAGTTTGTATTTGTGGTGCAGTTTTAGTGGAAAGTTTTCAAAATTGCGGTTGACATTTATCGGTGTCCAGTCAGCTTTCAATTTGCTTTGAAAGCTTGCTGTTATACGTTTCAATATAATCCCATCATACATATAGATATTCTATAGCAATATTTGTTCGTCAAACGAAACAATCTCGTTTGGATTATACAAACACATAAGCTAAATTGGAATATTATTAGAGAACTGAGAACGAAAGTCACCGACATAGCTCTCAAAGTTAGCAAGTTGAAATGGCAGTGGGCGGGCCACATCGCTCGCAGAACCGACAACCATTGGGGAAGAAAGGTTCTCAAGTGGCGACCACGAACCGGAAGACGTAGTGTAGGACGGCCCGCCACTAGGTGGACGGATAACCGTGTCAAAACTGCGGGGAACCGTTGGATGCAAGAGGCGAGTAGTCGATCCAAGTGGCTTTCTATGGGGGGCGCCTATGTTCATCAGTGGACGTCTTCCGGCTGCTGATGATGATGACTTACCATTAGGCTGTTCGTAGTGGTTGTTGTCTTTAGTTAGTTTGCGGAACTTGCGTGGTGAGAGGCAAGGAGACCGGCAGCCGTCGGCGGCGTCCGGCGTCAATCGCCGCGCGGCCAAGTCGCACAGCATTGATACTGCTTCAGGCCTGAAATATTCATCATTATCATGAAATGCAGATAGTATATATTTATCATCAGCTTAATATACGTCAATTTTCTATGTTTGTCTAATAATGTAAACAAACTTACCGGCTCATCAACCAACGACATAGATACCTATTCAAAATCGAATCATGTCATTGGTTAACGATCGGAACACTATTGTTGTCATTTGTTAGCATCCGCCGAGTTTGATTACATTATTGGACCAGTATAGAAAATTGTCTTATAGGCAATTCTCAATCGCCAGGGGCCATGTATGGCAAGTTTTTAATATATTATGTATTTCCATGATCAATAATGCGCTCAAAGTGTGTTATAAACGGGTTGGAATCCCGGGCTTGAGGTTTTGGTGACAGAAAAGGTCGTGATACAACTAAAGCTTGATGGTATGAGGGTATTTGCTAGTCCTCGCCTTCATTAGCTAATTAATGATACTTACGAACCACAAGCTGAAAATATATCGTCACTGCACCGCCGTTACTATCCTTTTGGGCGCCCGGTGCTAGCTTCTATATGATCTATATGTGCACTCTTATTTTCTATTCTAATACAGCCCGGGTCTAGAAATTTCTACGCTCCTCCAGGGGCTGCGCCATGTGCCTGCCACCTGGGCACCACTGGCACCACCCTAGTAATACGGCATTATTTGCCAGGCGTCTATCTAACCACTAAACTTGGACTAGAATTTTAGAGCGACCAGGAAATACCGTCCAAGTTTAAACCGCTAGAGATTAGAATTTGGAATAGGTGATACGGGAACCGGTAGCCACCGCATCCGGATGGGAGCGAATTCAAAATTCAAAATTCGAAGATAAGACGCCCGCGTCGCCGTCGTTGGGATATGGTTTTAGTGAGTTGCCAGGGTGTCAGCGTATATTTCCGAATTTTTATTTTATCTAATTCCCAGCAATGGTGAGAAATCTTGCAATAACTAAATTAACTAATAATATCTTGTATTATTGATATTATCATTATGATGATACAAGTTTCATTGTTGACAGTAATAAATTATTAATATCGTTAATTGTACAAAAGTATGTATTTGTATAGTGTCAAAAGGGATTTATCATAACAATCAACAATTAGAAATCTAGATTTTGGTTCATGTGTTCTATTTTTACACGACTGCACAAAAAAAGGAGTGTAATGTTTTTTTAGGGTACATGTATGTTTGTATGTGACTGTGAGTTTATTTATGCCACCATAACATAATAATGCCTGAACAGATTTCGATGTATGGGGTATCGTTAGAATCCTTACACCATCCCGAGTGACACTGGCTAGGGCAGTCGTGTTTTTATGTAATTTTTGTTGTACATCAACTTGTTAAGCCTTTTTAACTTTTTAAATTAAAAAATTAAAAGTATATGATATTTCAAGCTATATGAGTAAATAAAAGCGTATTAAAATGCACATGTCGGTTCCATGTTGTACCTACCTAAATGGAAGATAATCCTCATTCCTGATTCCATGAAATCCTAGTATATACATTAAACATAGTGATAACACAGGATAAGACGTCGTTTTAACGAAGGTGTGGCTTCTGGTTTTGAGGACACCTAATTTGTTTATTTTAGTATTTACTCCTAAGATTTCACGCACATTATAGACGAGAAAAGAATCTATTGTCTATGTCGTGATTTATTCTACTGTAAGAGCCTTACAATAAAGAGTATGTTGTACTTATTGTGGACTTCATTTCTTTTGTCCGTTTTTCACACTTACTCTAAATACCTTGTCCAAACACATTCACGCCGTTCTTACATCCTCGGTTGACTCGTTACTAGTAATTACTCTCACGGCATGGGTAGAATCTGGCGAGAGAAGGGGGGGGGCGGGAGAACAAGAGCTAAGAGTAATACTAACCATGCACATTTTTTTTAAAACGGAAACTAAACTCATTGTAGGGTCTTTAGATAAGGCATTCATTAACATTAAGCCGCACAACTTCCTTTTAGCTTCTGCCTAACCCCAGTGTGATAATTTGAAAGACGCTTGAAGTGTTCCAACATATTATCCTTCTTGTCTTACCATATGGACTAACGCTAAATCAACTCAATTTCAGGTGAAAATACCACGTAGCGGTTACCTATCCAAATGACCCCAGCGAAGGCTGCTAACTTTACCGGTGGGTTAAGAACTTACTGAAAAGTATGACAATTACACAATTTATTGCTGCAAAGCGAAGCCTAGATGGAGCTACGGCTTGCAAGCCGAAAGAAAATTATCACCCCAAACATTTCGGGCCTATTATCTATCGCTCCCAAACTTAGTTGGTTTAAGCGTCTGGTCTAGATAATCCTGAAGACACGGTTTCGAATCCCGTTCGAAGCGTTATTTTTGAGATGTATAATATTTATTTAGATTTTTCTACTTGAAGTTGTTGCCAACGGCGTTTGAGCCCATAAGCCCCTGGCTAAACTCATGTCAGTTTACTAATTTGTTTAGTAATTACCGTGAGTTCGTCCGTCGTTACTCTAACAAGTCTAACATACTATATTACCTACGTAGACATGTTCGTTGCGCATGTTTATGTTTAACTGTTCATGTATGTACTTGTTTACGTTGAACGTGAAGTTCGTGTGTTGATGTTCAATGCTAATTAAGCTGTTTCCGCAGAACTAAGTTTAGCGTCAACCAACATTTTCACTAACAACCTACATATTTATAACAAACAAATATAGTTTTAACGTATAAGTTATAGGACTAGCACAGGACCCTAATCTTCAATATATTATATTTAAAGTTTATGTTTATTATTTTATATTTGTGCCTTTAAAATTGATGCAAGGACTGGCGGAAGGACTGGCGGTACATTTTTTAAAGATACGTCTCGACTGACACGTGACCAAATTGCGGCCTTTACTTGGTACAGACAATGATGACAATTTTGAAATATTTTAATATTTGATAATGTCGGCATCTCCGCCCCGCACGCGTGTCGTACATAAAATACCTACATATAACAGTGAAGTAGCACATCATATAGCAACCGGCATGTGTAAGAACCTCATTAATTACGAACTCTATTATATAGATTATCTACATTTACGAATAGCTTTCGGGGCCAGCGTGTGTATCTGCTATCTGAGAAAATGCCATTATGATGAATGAGTTCCACTAGTAGGAGTATCGATCTAAAACTCTTTTTTTTCTTTAGTTAAACGACCACGAATGCGTTTGCGTAGTTGTATTACCGTACCATAAGTCGCCGGACACTAATTCAGCTAATGTGGGTGCTGTTTTATGCGGATATTTTTTTTATTCTATTTAATAACGAGACGAGCTGGTCGTTTGCCTGATGGTAAGCATAACGCCGGTCCATAACAATTGCAATGCCATTCAAAACTTTGAAACACAAAGGCCTGCACGGCACTGCAGTGCGCTCGTTACCCTGAGACATTAGGTTGAGCCCAGTAATTTCACTGGCTACTCTGCTCATCAAACCGGCACACAGTAATACTTGCACATTACTGCTTGGTGGCAGACTTCACGAGCAATACGGGTGCGGGTGCGGATTACATCTTCATGCGGAGCTGCATCGAAATGCGGATGCCACGGTACAACATAAAAATGTACTGAAGAAAAAAGGATTGCGGACCAACTGCACGCGGATAGAATCCGCCCTCGCGCCGACACTGGCACCAGATGGAAAACGCCCTGTACTCGGTTACCTAAGTGGGGGTTTCGGCCTATTCATTAACGGCGCATCAGAGTCCGTAGGTCCCTCCTCCTTCGGTGACATTGGCGAAAGCGGGGTCGCTGCATGGTCGCGGTACAGACGCAGGCGCACTTCAGTCCCGCACGCGCGTAGAAACACCACCGCTTCCGCGTGAGACATATTCGACATCGGCGTGTCGTTCACCTGGACACAGATTACAGACTAGTTAGTACTGTACGAGTTCACCTGCTTAGTAAAGAACACACAGGTTAGTAAATAGTTAGTGTGTTAAATGAGCAAGGTTGTTGACCTGGGATTTTAAGAGCAAAATACCTAGCTGCTTGTAATTCAAGTCATTACACACTCATGACCGCGCGGTGACAATATATGTGCCTCGACTAAAAGTCTTTGCAGATTTTAGCTTCGGTACCTAAACTACATATAATAAAAAAGAAAAACTAAGTACAAAAATAACGTGAACTCAAGGATGGTGAAAATAATACAAAACCGGTGAAAATATCAATCAGTTAAAGAATTATGCAACAGAGTGAAATCCCTTTCCCTCTATGTTTTTTTTATTAAGTATTGGATAACGAGACGAACGGGTGGTTTTTCTGGTCTATAACAATTGCAATGCCAATAAGAACTTTGAAACACAAAGGCCTGCGCGGCACTACTTGCGCTCGTTACCCTGAGACATCGAGAATAAATCGATGCCCTGAGAGCCTGAGATATTAAGCCCAGTAATATCACTGACTACTCTGCTCATCAAACCGGAACACAGGACTGCCTGTGCATTCAACTCACCTCGAATGTCTATCTCGAAATAAGACTTAGAAGTGATGATTAGTAATTGTAAAAGTATCGAAATATGGGCATGACCTTATTTTTCAAATGTACCTACGTATATGTAGGTATATATACGTAGATAGGGTTTTCGTTCTATAAGAGTATAATATTGTTATATCTAATTGGCTTTTACTATAAATATTAATAACGAATGAATGAGAATTCCAAGCTGAGGCTTTGTAGGTACCGGTACCGGTGACGTCAAAAGATAAATATAAAGACAGTATGCGGCAATTAAACAATGATAACTTTAATTTATAGGTGTAATAAAACGGTCCTTAATTTTTAACGTCTCTATTATGTCTATAGAGATAAAATCATTAAATTAATTGATATAATAAAATCATTAGTGTAACTGGTTTTAATATCCTGATATTTTTGCTCAAACATAAATATGCAGTTGTGAAGGAAAACATTTTGAGGAAACTCGCATGATCAAGAGAAAAAAATCGAGGATATGTGTCATGTGACATCCACCAAGCCACACTAGTCCGGAATCGCGCGTCGCTTGGTGGATTATGGCCTATTACATTCTCAGAATGCCCAAAGAGGGTTTGGTCTCAAGCAGGCGGTCAGCAGTAAAGAAAGTAGGTGATGGTAGGACTACTTCTTCTGCGAGTGTTCGTGTGGGTTGGAAAAACCACATTGCTCGTATAGTATGCCATAATGTGCAAGCATTACTGTGTTCCCGTTTGATGAGCAAAGTAGCCAGTGAAATGACTTGGCTTATTACATGTCTCAGGGTAACGAGCGCAATGCAGTGCCGCGCATGCCTTTGTGTTTCAAAGTTCTGAGTGGCACTGCAATTGTTATGGGCCGGCGTTATGCTTACCATCAGGCAAACGACCAGCTCATCTCGTAACCAAATAACATAAAAAAAATTAGTCCTCGCGCGTGCAAACATTCGCGGCCGCCGGCGCCGCCGCCACGTCACAATCTCCTACACGTCAAGATCTCAAACTGTAGCCTAGTCCTTGGTCTGCACAGTTTTCACACCCATTCAGTAGATACAGAGTTCAAACTCTGACACCGATCCCTCCCTTTGCTGACTCATAACCAACAAACGAGATTAAAAGCAAACACAAAACAATTAACTTCATAAGCGGTTTATATAACTGACAGCTTTTTTATACACAACACCCGTGTTTAATACGTTGCTTGTTGTTGACATTACAGACCTAATCACATCGGCATTGTGAACGTGAAACAAACTTTTATAACGATAATACGTTGTGCGAGGGATCGGTGTCCACTAACTTTGGCAATTAAATTAGGGACAGTATTCTAATTTTCATTTGAAATGTCGGGAGCAATGTTGTCCCAGTTTTGAGGAGTTTTTACTTAATTTATGATCCGAATGGGTCATGTCCTTTAGCTCCAGATACTTTTTACTACTGTTATGTACTTATGTTTTACTAGCTTCTACCCGCGGTTTCATCCGCGTGGTGACTGCCGCAAGAACAGTGCGTTTTCCGGGATAAAAAGGAGCATAGGTTACTCTAAGTTCCTTAAACAATAGCTATTCCAAAAATCATGCTGATCCGTAGCTCCGTTGCTGTTTGGAATAAGGACAAACCAACAAACATACCTACTTTCTCATTTATTAGTACGGATACGGATGCAGTAGACCTAGCTCGAATAATTTGTCTTATCGAATGCAAACCGTGAGCGATTTTTTCATTCAAAAATACAACAGTTGTATAACATTTTCATTTAACGATTTTTGCATCATTGATTAGGTATAATAGACAGAGGCATTAATATAAGAGACGAATAAGGTTTCCATTTTTAATTTCGAGTTACTTACAGAAGCCTAACAACAGGACCGCCGCTTTGCTCGCGAAGTCTGCCGCCAAGCAGTAGTGTGCAAGCATTACTGTGTTCCGGTTTGATGAGCAGAGTATCCAGTGAAATTACTGGGCTTATGAGACTTAATACCTAATGTCTCAGGGTAACGAGCACACTGCAGTGCCGCGCAGGCCTTTGTGTTTCAAAGTTCTGGGTGCCACTGCAATTGTTATGGGCCGGCGTTATGCTTACCATCAGGCAAACGACCAGGTCGTCTCGATACCTAATAACATAAAAAAAAACAGGAATAGAAATTCAAATTCAGTAGATACTGTAAATAATTAAAACAGAAAAGATGATTGCCCGAGCCATTGTCACTCGGGAAGTTGTAAGGATTCTAACGATACCCCACACATAACTGTCTAAATCTGTTCAGGAATTTAATGTTATGGTGGAGTAAAGAAACTAACCTACATAAATACAAACATGCAGAACCCTGAAAACAGTACACTCATTTTTTGGATAGTCGTGTAAAAATCTGAGACAGCAACGAAACTATGCCTGGTTATATATATATAAACAACCACACACACACACACACATACACACACACACACACACACACACATACACACACTATACACACACACGCACGCTCGCACGCACGCACTCACACACTCACACACACACACACACACGCACGCAAGCAAGCATGCACATACAGACTCCCTAACACTGCACACGCTTCCACTATACATAACTGCCATAATTATTATTACTTTTCTTCTCTGATGACTGTCTAGTAACAAATATTATTCATAGAATGTAAATTCGTTATTGGCTTTAAGTTATACGAAAGTCCTAACAATTAATTGAATAAGAGCTGTGGATTTTGTTAAATAAATAAAATAAAAATAACAATAAATTTTCAGACTATGCATTCGAACCTTTCAGTAAATTCTCCAACTAACAGAACAGAAGCTGAAGGCCTTGCATTTCATAAAAACTACTTTGGCTTTCTGCCCAAGGCCAGCTTTTCATGGCCCCTATACTGCATAAATACCGACCGATCTTTACAATGTTTCGCAACTGCAACATCGTTCCATTTATGGCTAGCGATTTTAAACCTTATGGCTAGCGATTTTGAACCTATTCTATATTTTTTAGTTTCGATAGATTATCGTTCGAGCTCACTAGATCGTAGTCAGAGGTCACTGCAAGTTAAATAAAAGCTTATAAAAAATCGGGGGCATGTCTGATCTGACATCCACCAAGCCACACTGCGGCTGATTAGACCGGTGGATTATGGCCTATACTCTCAGAATACCCAAAGACGGTTGGTTCCAGGCTAGCAGCTGTCATTTCTTCAACTTTCATAAATAACCTAAATCATTATAAGCCTCTAATGTTTCCACAGCTGGGAGTCTACTCGTAAAAATAATTCACAGGTATGAGAGACTGCATACTGTATTATGGGCCATAATCGACTAAGCAGGCCTTGTGCTTTAGAAAACGTCACATGCCCTTGTAAAATTCCAAACTACAATTCAGAACTCTGATATCACAGTCATAAGTATCATAGTCCTTGGATATACCAATTTTCCTACACAGTATACACAATAAAACACTGTTATATTAAGTGAGAGCACATATATTATAGGTATGCACATAATGTTATATAGAACAAGGACGATATTCAAATTCAGTAGTTTCGAACTAAAATTCACACGTTACCATTAGGTCCCTATAGCTTTAATCTAAGTCTCTTAGGCACTCTAAATCCACCTAAAATGCAGCGATGCCGCAAGCTCTACCATTAATTAATGTATTTAGTTACTCCGCTACAGTTCAAATGCCTAGTATCTAAAGTTTCGTTCACATTCCCTCTATATCCTACGCATTCCATGATAAGCGACCTACATCTTTTGTGTTTCAAAGTTCTGAGTGGCACTGCAATTGGGATGTTGACTGTATTCAAATAAAAATATAATTTTGCCGCGAAACGGTAGTTTTTGTGACAGAAATCCTATAAAACACAATATTTTTGTTTATTTTTAAGGAATTTAATTTTAATTTAATAATCAAAATGTAATCACATCACTCCGAAGTCACGTGACATAAAACGCGCGTGACTCGCTCAATCAGAATGAGAATGCTCTTTCTGCCTAGTATTTTAGAGTGATTTCTGTGAATTTAGTTATCTGTGCCATGAATTGTATTAAGCGCGTGACGTCAAATCGACCACGTGACCAGTATTGGCGTTTTGGAGCGAAACTTGAAATGGCATTTAAAATACATGAAAATTAAAGTATTAGCTGTATTCAAAAAGTAATTTTAAATATTTTGGGTTATATTAGGCCCATTCGCATCGTTTTAAACCCTTTCCCAAAATCAGTCAACATCCCAATTGTTATGAGCCGGCGTTATGCTTACCATTAGGCAAACGACCGGCTCGTCTCGTGAATAATAGCTTAAAAAAACTTACCGCAACGATCCTATCTCCCGGCTGTATTCTCCCATCGCTAAGAGCTGGTTCCCTCACCAGTGCTCGCACGTAGTGCCCTAAGGCACTGTGATCTTCCTTCCTTAGTGTAAAACCAAGGGAACCGTTCACTTTCGTCATCACTATGTCGAATTCCTGAAACCAAATAGACAATGTTTTAATTGTTAAGGTCGTTTATTTTAAACTAGCTGCTGCCCGCGGTTGCACCCGCGTGGAGATATTTGATTTCATGGGTTTTATTTTTTTGCGCGGAACCCTAATTATTTTTCTAAAATTAAAGTAGCCTAAGTCAAGATGTTTATTATAATAACAGAAAAAATAAACAACATAAACTAAAATAACTAAATAAAATACACACTAATTTACACACAATCTTAATCTAATAATAAATAATAGCCTAAGTTACTTCTTGTAAGATCAGCTATCTGCCAGTGAAAGTACCGTCAAAATCGGTCTAGCCGTTTCGGAGATTACCCGGAACAAACAGACAGACAACATTTTTTAAAATGGATGTTTTGGTATAGGTACCGTATATATACTTTCATATGCATTTAGTAAAAAGCTGTTATTTTGATATTGCAAACAGACACTTCAAATTTATTTATTTGTATAGAGTATCATTTATCAGCTCCAATACATAGTGATTAGTGAGCTTTATTAGTATGGGATAAGACTTCTAATTTATTGTCATTATCTTAGTATCTGTTCCCTACGTCATCAAGACTTTTTTTTTTTATGGCAATTGGTTACCACATTTTTGCCAGTATCATGCCAAAAGAGGAATATTAGAAAAAAAACCGGAATTTTGAATTTAGTGTATCTGAAACAAATGAAAAATATCCTGTAACTACAAACTACGCTATAAAATTACAATGTGTGTAAGATAAACAATGAAAAACAGTGAAGTAAGACTAGTCATGACTTACATTGGATACATGAATATAATATATAAGGCACTTTAAATAACTAACGACTACAGTTTAATATTATTTTCAGTAATAAAAGATGCTATTATATTCTTCATGGCTTTTTCGTAAAAATTATATTTTTCTTAAAAAATTTTCTCTCTGGCACAGAATAGTAGAAGTAGAAACAATTCCCTTATCGATACTTCGTTCAGTAATTTTGCTGAATTACTGTTCGAATGATTATTAACTGCCTATGTTAGTAGACGCCCTGCCTGTAAAGTGAGAAGCTCCAGGTACGATCAAATAAACTTTGTGTGGTGAGTGCTAAGTTTGTTTTTGGGTCTTGGATGTTTGAGTCCTTTGTCTGAGAGTGTCCATGCCACCTACAACACATGGAATCCTAGTGTTCTCTGCGCATGAGTGAAGAACCGTGTTACCACAAAAAAACATTTTTAGTCGCCTTTTTAGCTAGACAGTGTCTAAAGATAAACGTCTAAAATGTTTAGAAATGTCACAACAGAATTGAGTTAGACAACGGTTAGAAACTACTTAAATCAGCATTTGTGGTTGCTCATATTTAAACACGCGTCTAAGGCGTGTTTAGGAGCTTAACATAGGTTTAAAGTGTGTTTAATTTTTTTGTGGTAAGACCGTCGACCGTAAGTGTTTGTTTAATTAAAACGATAAAAACTAACAGTAATTTGTTTTTCGTTCCACCCTAACTATATAAAAGTTACAAAGTTAGTCGGTAAAGAGAACAAACATGATGTAGTGTGGTTAAACATAGATAAAACAGAGAAACATAATAAAAACTACTACAGAAACTTTTTCCGTTGACAGTAGCAAAAAGTTTATACTGTGGTTAAACAGATTTTCTGAGCGGACAGTGTCATTGTTTCAATAGGGTTATTTATGGTTTTAAAAAAGTTCCAGTAATCATAAATGTTCTAATTAAAACGTTTAAGTTTTTATTTATATGGTTTTATACTTTCCCTAGATTCCGCCCACGACTTCACCCGAGTGGTATATATCTTTATTAATAGTATTATGTGTGTTATTCTGATGTGTAAGTTATATTACTGTAAAGTTTCATCAAAATTCGTTCAGTAGTTTTTGCATGGATGAGTAACAAACATCCATTAACCATCCAACAGGTAGGAAAAATGCGATCCGTCAGCCGAAGCTTCGACGTCCGATTTTCGGAGTAAGATGGGGCACTTCGCATTGCAGAGCTACTAAGTTACTACCAACTTAGTCACTATGCCATCATAACAATTTACTTACCAGCGATCCGTCATCCTGAGAGGGCATGAACGATAAGGTTTTATTAATTGGTGTTGAATATCATCAGTGTAAAAATATTACGAGCTTTATAGGTGTTACGTATAATGGTATAAAACAGACCTGTATTGAGGCTTAACATGCGGGGGTAACCAGTAACCTTTGATCAAATTCTGTGTTCGAAGATTGCTCTAAAGCAGGGTTTGTCAACCCGGGCTCCGCAGTAAAAATAAAAAATAGAAAATGACAGATGTAAAAAACACATGATAACTTAGACTATTTCAATTAAAATAATATGATGATTTTTTCATTCTTACTGTTGTTACTACTGTTTTTGTTATTCCAAGGGGTCCATAGTACAAACTCTTCTTCCGTTATCTTCTTCTGTTATCTTCCGTTGAAAAATATTGGAAAAAATTGCTCAAAAGAAACCTACAGATATAAGTAAATAAAAGGAAGTTTCAATCTTTCCGACAATAATTAGATTTTTTCATTAGTCTATGGCAAAGATATTTCCGATTTGCTTAGACACGATCTGTCTATGTATTAAGGTTTTTCTGAACCAACCCCTTGAAGGCGAGCCTGCGTACAACAAACAGTAAAAATACCAGTAAACCGGCTCTGTATTAAATTCTGATGAAAGCATCTCATAAAATGATTTGGAGACTATTCGGGGTTTTTATGGGGATGAACAAGATGCTTTTCTGGATGTCACGGCCTGAGAATTTAATAGTCCGTGAGCACTTTGACTTCAAAGTGAACTTGGAAGTCAAAATACGATAATATTCAAAATGGTTTTGTTTTAGTTTTTTAAAAATAGAGCTTATCTGTTTTACTGCGAGCTGCCTGAAAAGTAATCAAATTCAAATTTATTTATTTACTTGGACCCCGCTCTCATGGAAGTTAAATCTGAAGTTGCTAGATGGTATTAAGAATAGATGGTGTCAATGGTGTAGGTATGCTTATGATGTAATATTTGTACGAAAGGCTTTATGTGAATTGGCACATACCCCGTATGTAATGTCGTATACCGGCAGCGGACGGTCCAGGTCAGGTAGGCGGAGGGTATGGCGGTCCACCTCGGGGCTGGCTTCGCGCCGTCCTCGCCCCTCTGATGAGGAGGTGGTCGCGCTGCTCGTCGTTTGTGATAATCTGAACAACAGTGTAAATAAATATCTCAAATATTTTGCTACCAACGGGATTTGGAAGCGTTTCTGTCGTATCGGGCGAAACTTAATGTAAACAACTTATGGGAGAAGCCAAAGGCCACAGATGATAAGTTGAACACAACATAATAAGTTGAACTTGCGTTGAACATGGATTTTCCCACTGTACTTGACCGTAGATGCATCTACCACCTAATGTAGAACCACCTAATGTAGTTAAACATTACAGTATGGTAGATGCAGCAGTGATTGTAAAAGCAGACAAGTCTTTTCAAGTCTTCAAGAAAATTTTGACTCTAGACTAAACAAACATGCATTAGGCGGGAAGTCACTTAAAATACAGGCAAAAAATAATAATAGTAAAGGACTGGTCATTGTCGCCACGAGCTCTGAATCAAAGATACCGACTGACCTGACTTTTCAACCTGGTCATGTGAGTCTCCAGTACTCACCTGGCGTGCATTGGGTGGCAGTTGAGTGGGTCCAGCGGTGGCAGATGCGGCGGGAGGAGCGGCGGGTGCGGGGTGCGGGCGGGGGGTGTCGGAGGGTCGGGAGGGGTAACGCTCTCTAGAACGTCGGGTGGAGGTCGACACACTCGCAACTCTACCCGCGCGTTCGCTGTCCGGAGAACTTCTAGGGCTTCCTGTAACAGAACACAATTGTTAAGCTTATTTAATTTTTTGAACATAGGCCATTCAGCAGTGAACGTCTTCCGGCTGATGATGATGATGATGATGATGAATTGTTGTTATTCTTAATTATATATGGTCCAGGTAGTGTAAATTATATACGTGATGGATAATGGATAATTTGAATATGCAACCATTACATGGTCGTAAAATCAAGGAGGAAATTTATCATTGAGCTTAGTAGCTCAAGAATCAGTTGATTAGCAACTAATTTTTCTCTATCGGGTTAGAGCTGGTGTCGGTCACTGTGTAGGCTAACTACAACTCCCCACTGCAACCTCTGTGGATACAAGAACAGACTATGTTCCGTCTTCTCTCCCATCCCTCGTGCCCTTACACCTGCACGATGAAAGACTTACGAGAAGCAAACGGAGATGCGGTCATTCTGGCGACCCACTTGATAGACGTAATTTAAAAGCGTCGAATCAAAACACACTAAAAAGTAGATTGGTATGGGCTAATTCAGACCCCTAATTCACCATTATCATTAAATAACTGTACCTACTATTATATCACCATGTTCTAAGCAAATAAATAATTTGAATTTGCAGAAATTGTTGTGTCAACTATCCATTTTAGAAGATAACATTATACGTTTGCTGAGTAGACAAGAAAAGCGAAAAAAGAAGCCAACTCTGCTAGTTTGATAGTAAACACTCGCGTGTTTACCGCCTGGGTTTAACTGACTCTCAGAAGCAGCTTCCGCGCGGAACACACCGATAGGATTCCAGAATAGATTTTTAATATTATACGTCCGAATCCTTGATACTGCCGATGCCGGCGAGAAGTTAAAATATACACGTTCGTAAACGAAAACTAGTTTCTCATTACAGCAGTAAATCAATTCAAGAACAAAGGGCGAGGCGACTATTTTTCAAGTGCCACCAATAGCGGCAGTCCGTACCACCCGAATTTTGTAATAAGCCTTTTGGTATGACGTCACATATTTTGCACGGTTTTGCGAGTGGAGAACAAAAGGAAAACGGGTGTGGGTAAATTACGGGAGTAGCGCTTAAAAAGTTTCAATTTAGGTTTAGTGCGCAAAAAACCTTAAAAGTCGTAGGCGGGCTCAGGAAATGAGCCGGCATTTCCGGCAATTTTAAAAGTGGACACTAAATCTGTCTTTTTTGGAGGTTCTATGATCCTGATGGTGTAAAAAAACTAACACAGTATGCGGATGAAATTTCGTCGTAGTTGATGGTTTCCACTTAAATGAGGAGTAGTTTTATGTTTACTGTGTCGTAAGCCGCCGATACATCCACAAGACCTAGGCCCGGCAATAATTTGTATGCCTCGAGGCCCTCAAAATGATGCGTTAGTTTGAGGACTTGATTAGAAAAGTACTTGCCTACAACGGCTATCGTATCTACCTCTCTATCCTTTTTTATATTTCCACTAAGCGCAAGCCAGTAATTTCCTTTATGAAGACAAATTACAAACAATATTTGATGAACGTCAACCAATTTCCGTGATTTGTCGCCAAATTATGTTCATCGAGTTATGCTAATCTCCAATTGTGATGTAGGTAATAACAGTTTGAATCCGTTTCAAAGCTGCGCCCTCTAGCGTACGCCGGCAAAGGCGGAATTGTACGAGAAATAATTGAATTTCCAAAGCGAAATCGAGTTAATGGCCCGTTTATTTATTATAAACATCGAATTTGTTCACTGAATCGTTTTCATACGGCACCGATTACGCGCAAATACTGAAAAGCGCGCAGGAATTTCAGTAGTCCATTGCGTAAATGAGTATTTTTGCTGTGATGGACAACGCTACGTATAACGTTCTAATACAATTTGTGTAACTTTGCAGGGGCGTTTTACAGTTTATTACAGTATGGCTGGAGGGCGCGCTGTGGAGTTCCATAAAGTTTTTACGTTTATTCCCGGCAGTCGACCGAGCCGTGGCAACAAATGCCGTTTTTAACATGACTTAATGTTTATTTTGATAAACACAACGTCGTGTTTTACTCAGTTGCCGTATCTATATGCAAGCAGTATTTCTGTAAAAAGGACAAAGGTGTTTGATGAATAAAAAATGGGCAAAAACTCGGGGCAAAGATAACAGAACCGGCTATCTAATGCTTTGTATGAGCAGCCAGTCTGGCTATTTAACCCACAGCATCAGCACAAAATATGTACAAATACATTTTATTTGTCAAGTTCGTTGGTGTTACGCCTTGTTTAGATACGCGATGGTGACAGCGACGAGGCGTGAGCTTGGCGGGCGAAAATAATGTGATAATAGTGCCTAGAATGTGCCTAGGAACCTAGCACTTAACTATATACAGATAAAACAAAATCGTTGTGTCTACTAGGTGCCTATTACGAGTAGTTTTCCCTCCGTCCAATTTCATTCGTATAGGGCATGAGCAAGGCGAATTACTTTGACGGGCACTGTAGTCATAATTTTTGACGCAATTCAATTTCTTTAATATCACCAAGCTTTTAAGCTCGTAATCATTTACACCGCAAACTTACCAAGGCATCAATTAAAGCCTTAGTTGATAACTATTCCTGTAGACTAGCAACGAGCGTAACCACTCGGATACTTTACGAAGTTCCTGCGGAAATAGGTAAGAGACTGGAGCTAGTACGCAAACTTAACTATTCTCTAGATGTTCTTATAGTCTACCTACTATAATTCTGTTTGCCTATTGCAGCCACTCGCGACACTTTAATTAAACGTTGCACATCTGCATAATATTCTGCATTTAGAACCAGTAGAAGTAATAACGTATGAAAAATTGTTTCTACGTGCTTTAATTTGACTGAGACTTTGAAATTGTTAGAATGGGAACAGTCGTAAAATCTTCCAGTGCAAAATAAGCTACACGGAACAGCACCCGTAATTGGATATTGAGATAATTTATGAGCCAATGAAAGCTATCAGCAGGAGGTCTTTGAGTAAGAACAGGCTCGGCAGCCTTGATCGCGTTTATGATCATTTTTGTATAGGTCCACTTAGTTGAGTGTATGAGAAGTACTTACATTTTTTTTTTTTTTTTTTTTTAATGTTATTTGGTAACGAGACGAGCTGGTCGTTTGCCTGATGGTAAGCATAACGCCGGCCCATAACAATTGCAGTGTCACCCAGAACTTTGAAACACAAAGGCCTGCGCGGCACTGCAATGCGCTCGTTACCCTGAGACATTAGGTATTAAGTCTCATAAGCCCAGTAATTTCACTGGATACTCTGCTCATCAAACCGGAACACAGTAATGCTTGCACACTACTGCTTGGCGGCAGACTTCACGAGCAAAGCGGTGGTAACAACCCAGACGGACACTCGCAGAAGAGTTAGTCCTCCCACTAACGAAATTAGTACGTCAAATTAGATTACTCTCTAATACAAAAAAAATCTTTGTCTTTTTATTCTCGACAGGTGAGCCCTTGTGGTCACTATCTCACCCGATCTGTGGTTGAAGGTTTTAAATACGGTAAGCAGACCGATCAAAAAACGAAGGACCTTCTCAACTTGACCCGTATCAGTTGATCACGCGTAACTTTGTACATAATAGTCCGACTTTGATGATTCTTGTTCGACTTCCAAAAAAGGAAGATGTCCTCATTTCATCTGTTTTTATCTTTATGTTACCCAGACGGACACTCGCAGAAGAGTTAGTCCTCCCACTAACGAATTATATATATAATAAATATATATATATATAATAAATATATATATATATAATAAATATATATATATATAATAAAAGTAGACGTAACTCTTAAGTGGATTGGTAATGTTATGCGAGCTGTTCAGTAAGAATACAGCCTTCAAGTTGTCTCTTTGCTTTGTCGGCACAGTTTTTAGGTCAGGAGTCATCATCAGCCGGAACTCCACTGCTGAACATAGGCCTCACCTATTGGACGCCACTTGGATCGGCTACTCACCTCTTGCATCTAACGGTTTTCCCGGACTAGGTCGCCGGTCCACCTAGTGGACCAGCCTACATTACGTCTTCCGGTTCATGGTCCCCATACTCAAAAACCTTTCTTCCCCATCGGTTGTCCGGTTCAGCAAGCGACTTGGTATGGCCTTTGCCATTTCAACTTGCTAACTTTGAGAGCTATGTCGGTGAATTTCGTTCTCAGTATTCAAGACGACTCAAACTCAGTCTAACTTCACTTACTTACTGATAGATCATTTTATAATGGTAGCCCAGTTAACTACCCTCGAGTTGAATTGGTCGCTGCACTCGTGAGCCATGTCTAGTCAAGGTTTAGCGTGCTCAAACCTTTGACCACATAGTAACTTAGGATCAAGTGAGATCAAGTGTTAGCAAAGACAAGATATCTCTCGTTATCTCAAGTTTCTTTTGAATACAGAAGCGACGGTGGAGAGCTCGGTGTAAATGAGTCATTATTTTCTTTAATCTTTAGCCATTTGAGACTTATACTTACATAAGTGCTAAGTCCAGCTAAAGGTATTCCGTTGGCGGATAACAGCAGGTCCTTAGGTGCAAGCATGCCAGTCCTCCACGCCGGTTGGGGAGGGTAAAGTCTGCGGATCCTCACCAGGCCGCCTCCACCACACACTGACATGCCCAGCCCCCGACCATCTTTCTCCACCACCACTGTAAAGCTGTTTTCTGAAACAAAGAAAAAGTTCGATAAGTTCTATTGATTTTACCGCAAAGCCAACCAAAGAGATTTTGGGTTCAAATATATGACAGATAATATTTTCACAGCCCAAAAACAATTTCAACAAGCGTTATTAAAAGTAACAGTCTCAGGAGTGGCACACAAAGGGCACCACAAGCTTTTGTCCCGAAGGCCAACACGTCCCTAATTCAACCACAATAAAGTTCAAGACAAACAGCTGACCTGAATTACTGCTACAACACCTTTGTATAGAAAACATTTTTATACAAGTGGACTTACAAAGCAACTAGGAAGGTACAAAGTTCTTTATTTGCACGATCTTGTTACAAAGTGAAATGTCGATCAGTGGGATGTTTTCTCCTGACAAACAAGGCATTGTTAGGTTGTTGAATTTATGTACGGGATGTTAAAATATACTGAGATCACTCGCAATAAAGTTTAGAACTAAATTCAGTTACGATGCTGTAACAGTTTTATAGCTCGCTTACTGTCTCTAGATTCGTCACATTGTCTGATTTATGACGAATTTGGTGCTTCATCCGGAATGTATGCCAACGGTTTGCAGAAACCTTATTCAGGTTAGGCCAAGTCTTGTGTTAGCGGTTTTGGCATTTTATTATTTTTTAGAGGCTCCGTTGTGTCGTTAATAGATCGGTGAACTTCTGTACCGCGTTAGAGTTGTATATAAGATTCTACAACTAAAAAAAGTACTCTAGAAAAATAAGCGGCAGTATTTGTGTCTTATGGAATTAACGTACCTACCTACTTTAGTTTCACGTTCCTAGATACAGAAAATCCAAGTTAGATATTAGTTATTATGTAGGTATGTGATTTTCGGGCGTTTTTTATGTGTAGGTACTTATAATTCATTGAATAGACGAGCAGCCCTTGCACTACAAGTTATGTCTACTCATAATAATTGCAGTGCCACCCAGAGCTTTGAAATACTAGTCATGTGAGAATTTGCATTGCCTCGTCATTTGAGACATTATCTCATATTTCTCATACGTTAACGTCACACACTTCCGAACTTCTTTTTATTGTACTGACAACAAATCTGCTTTGTTCATAAATCATTAGAATAATTATTTAAGTCTACCTTTACAAATTTAAGTTGTTACCAAAATAGTGACCAGGGCAAGCTTGGTATTTGGTAAGTAGATAAACTACCCTATAGTCATATTTTGGTAACAAGACAGGTAAAAATACTTCAAGTAGGTAACTAAAAATAGATTCTCTTAAAATTAAGATATCGAGTACCTACTTTGGCTTCACTACGGAAGATGATTAATTGCATGAGTGCATGAGTGCATTTGATTATTTATCTATCGATGATGTAAGTGCTTCTATAGATTGGTGATATTTTTCCATAATTGTATCTTTAGATTATTAAATTTCCTTTTTTTTGATTACAAAAAATATGATACTTCTCGCTCAAAATGTTGGGCATTTCGAGACAAAATATATTTTTCGGGTTTTTTTTTGTGATTTTTGTGCAAGATTCTAGGGTCATTTCTGTATAACGTTTTATAGATAAGTCTTTTCTATAAACACTTTGCTTACTACTTTTTTTGCTTGTAATATCCATGAAAACCGAGATTTGTGCGATGAAAAACAGAACATTTTTGAATGTTTTGCTTTAGCCACGGGTTAAACAAAATTTTTAGCATTAAAAACATTGAAAAAACTGTTTTTAAAAAGTCTTGCCCTTCTTCTTGATCCGTTTATACCAATTTGAAACGGAAACTTATACTCATTTATTTTAACTTTCATGAGTGCTCCCTTGGGGCCCATATGAATAAAGAATTTTGAATTTGAATTTCAGTGTACCAAAAACAAACAACCTTACCGTATCAACTCTCATTTTTAGTACCTAAAGGTGCTTACTAAATTATACCTCCATAGGGTTATATACTTTGCAAATATTTATCAGCACACGTTCGTCATAAAACCGACATACAGTGCAAGGGCCCTTTGTAAAGCTAATATAATTGTATGACGCAACCCACATCGGTTTGTTTTACCCACGAGAAGCTTACAAAGGAAGCCTCTTTAGACCGAACCCTCAGGACCTTGGGCGTAGCTAGGGGGGGATCTGGGGCTCAAAGAACAAGAAAGGGATTATATCCATTATATTCCTTAAACAAGCACTGTTTCTAAAAAATGAAGACGTGGTGAGACACCTCAATAACAGAATGTGTAATTAATTGAATAGTGCCATTTCACTTTCATGAGCGCTCTCCCGGGGTTTTAAGTATATTGTATTTGACTACTATCAATCAGCTATTGGTTGAATGTCCTAGCTTTATTGAAACTAGCAAATTAGAGCGCGGAATCTGTGAAGAAACAATTTTAATGGAGCAATTTATTCAAATCTTCTATACTGGCGGCCCGTAGTGTCAAACCCTGGGTACGTCCATGTAAACTTCAGAACCCTCAGGATCAGGTGTTTTCATTTCGCATAAACCAAATGACAGGTAAGTAGGCCTGCTTGGCCATTACTAAACATTGTTTATTCAGTCCTTTCCATCCACAAAACCCAGATTAACTCTGTAACTTAAAAACCTTTAACTATATCCAAAGATTGAAATATATTCGAGTATAATTAATATTGGGTTTCAATATTGCAAATGGAAGGTTGAATTGCCGATCCACGGTCAATTTAAGTCCCTTTTCGGTCTGTAGCGGACGTGGGGGGCGTTTGACATGAATTATACATTAAGGCTGGTCTGTCCATAGCAACATTTAGTACAGAAATTATTTCATCGAGTTTCTTTTCGCTGTTTCCGGTTCATTGTTTTCTTCTTTCTTCGTTTGTAGTGTTCTTTTTAAAAGAATAACTGAGGGAGTGCCTTTATTGAAATTTATTAAAGAGATTTTTAATCAACAACCAATCATAGGAACTATTGGATTAAATATCGAAATCGACCCGAATGAAGAGAAATTGGCTCGGTTTTTTAGAATCAAAACCTGTAATCATAGCCAAAATTACAAAGACAAAAAATCTCTTATACCTCAATAATTCAAGTCCCAAGCAAAAAGATATTAACCATCAGTAAGTAGGAACCTAACCAAGCAAAAAGATATTAACCATCAGTAAGTAGGAACTTAACCAAGCAAAAACGATATTAACCATCAGTAAGTTCCTACTTACTGATGGTTAATATCGTTTTTGCTTGGGACTTGAATTGTTGAGGCATAAGAGATTTTTTGTCTTTGTAATTTTGGCTATGATTACAGGTTTTTATTCTAAAAAACCGAGCCAATTTCTCTTCATTAAGATTTCGATTTCGATGTCGATTTCGATATTTAATTTATTCTTATTAGTGCATACTGATTTGACAGGTCGATCTATGTTACAAATGGAACGTAACCCGAATTTCAAACTATCCCTCTTATACACATATAGAGGAATATTTTAGCAGCAGTGATGATTTGCGTCCCTGATTGTAATTATATACTAATAATATAATCTGTAACTATATTGAATGCGAAAGTGTGTTTCTATGTTTGTTGGATTATTTGTCTGTCCTTCTTTCACGCAGCAACGGGGCGATGGATCGACGTAATTTTTGGCATAGATATAGTTTATTCACCGAAGAGTAACATCAGGCTACTTTGTATCCCGGAAAATTCACGGTCCCCTTGGGTACACAGACACGCGCGACCAGAAGCTAGTACCTATCTTATTATAGTGCATTTCATCACTACCCTCCAACGCATATTTTACCATTGTACTTAAATTAAAAATTGCTTTAAAAAAGCGACGAACCGACAACAGTGACAAACTACTGAACCGATTTTGATGAAATTTCTATGGGACCAATCTGAAAGTATATCCTTTCAAAGTATATCATTTTAAAGAATTTTCCAAATCGGTTTATAAATGACGGAATCTGAGGTAAAAAAATACACACCGAATTGACAACCTTCTCCGTTTTTGGAAGTTGGTTAAAAAAGGCTTCTTAATGTTGGCTATACTGCTCCATTAACGCATATCAAAGGTCCGGGCAAAGACCCGGGAATTAGTGCTTGTTCGTGATATTTTAAAGCATAATAAAATCAATCAATCAAGGTTACTGTCACAGGAAATAAAAAAAGAGTTCACCGAGACAAACGATCAAGTATACCAAGCAGTTTTAGTTGTGGTCCCGTATCTACAATTCCACGTGCTCAATGAATCTGAATCATGACGTGACAATGTCATTACGAATCTCATAGAACCAGCGGCTATAGCTTATAAGCCTACGGTATAGATCGTGACCGGTGCAGACAGCAACTTTGCCAATATCGCTTCGGACAAACTGGCGCGCTCAGCTGTTGTCCTTTCTAACTAAAACAATGCCCCAATCGGACCGCGAAACGTTACCCAACAGATATTGATTGATTTGTATTTCATCAGTCACAATGTTTACATCGACTGCGGAGTAAGATTCTGCGCCGTTGTCATCTGTATCTAGGTCCTATAATTGTCATTTTGTGACATAAACTTTTTCAATCGGCAGATTCGTCTTCATTTCGTTATAAAACCACATTGTAACACATGCCGTGACGAGTTTCTTGCCCTTCTTCTTGCTCGGCCTATACCAATTTGGAACGGGCACGGTGGGTTTCTGGAAGGTTCGTTGACTTTGAGCACGGATTGGGTCTGTTGGTGTCTTTGTCATTTATTATGTTCTGATAAAGACAGCATTAGTTTTAGTCTGTGATTCGGGTAGATGAATGTTGCAGAGGCCCGCTGTTAGAGTCATTTTAACTTTCATAAGTGCCTTTGGGGCCTATTTGAATAAAGACTTTTGAATTTGAATTTGAATTTATCTAAATCTTTGGGAGAAATGCATGAGTGATGTGGGGTAAGGACCTATTGCTACGTACCTATGTCCTTTGTTTTTAACTAGCTTTTACCCGCGGCTTTGCACGCGTGGAATCACGATTAATGTAGCCATTGCTCAGGGATAACGTGGCTTCCGACTAGAAAGTGTTTTTAGAATCGGCCCATTAGATCCAGATATTAGCTGTAGCAAACAAGAAAACGTTAAGTACCAATTTTTAATATTAAGTAATTTCTAATTTATTTAATGGTTAATGGTAATAATTTTTCGATCACTGACTTCGTTTATTTCACATTTGGGAACTTCGACCTAAGAATAAGCTGGTAGAGTTGTCTCAAAGACTGTTTATTGTGGTTGTATGTAGTGTAAAGCCAAAGTCTATAACCTGTGTGTAAAGCGGAGCAGTCGTCACTGTGAGCCCGGGCAGGGAGTGAAATAGACAGCACTATCTGCCAGTTCTTGAATATTTCGTGAATTTTAGATGGTTTTACGTCAAGCCGCGCTTACGCGTGTTTTATCTCATAATCCGAGCTTGTTGCAAAAAAATGGTTATTTTGACAGCAAAACGCAAACATGCATAAGAGTGTATGGCCGGCCTTAGAATCGTTTGTATATTAGCCTAAGTACATGAAAGAGCTCAGCCCGTATCTAAGATGGCGACCTATCGAAAACGTTCCATTACAATAACTATAAACTTACCTTAACAACCATCATTACCATTGAGCTAACGATAATCCCGCTAGTAATGTTTGTTCAAACAGCATCATTAAATTCTACTAGTATTTAATACAAGCTGTAAACAATGGCCATATCCATGTTACAATGCAATAGCCTCGGTCTCTTTCGTTAGCCTTTCAATATCAGCGTGGGGGGAAGAGACAGAACTATGAACAATTCAAGAGCCGCAGAGGCCTGATTCTTCTTGACCAGTCACATACTCTGTCCCTTTCACTAACACTGATACAGGAGTCGAGAAGAGGGAGACTGACTTACGTAAGCTGTAAGGCTGTTACGAGAATTCGCTGGCTTGCCTGAACAGATTTCGATGTATGGGGTATCGGTATAGTTAGATTCCTTACATCATCCCGAGTGACACTGGCTAGGGCAGTCGTGTTTTTTTTATTTAACATTTGTTACAGTGACTTGTTTAAATTAAAATAAATACTAAGTTAAATAATTTGTATCTTTAATATAAATAAAATTAGATAACATAATGTACTTTTATATTCAAATTTGTATAACGTACTCATAGGTAAGTTAAATTTACCAATGGGGAATCAAATAATATAGGTAATAATGTGTTTTCGTTGTAATACACTTTTTCTTAAAAATTACATTTAGTGTATATAAATAATGAAGGAAATGACGGAGCTCTAAGAAATCCTATCCAACTAATATTATAAATGCGAAAGTATGTTTGTTCATTTGGTGGTTTGTCCTTCTTTGTAACCGCAGTAACGGAGCAACGAGCAACGGATCAACGTGATTTTTGGCATAGATATAGTTTATGGACCGGAGAGTAACATAGGCTATACTTCTTATCCCGGAAAACACACGGTTCCTGTGGGAACGCTGGTCAAAACCGCGGGCAGAAGCTAGTAGTTTACAAGATTAAGCTTCATAATCATCTCGTTGTATTGATTGTCCTTGGAAAGTAGGTATTTGCGTAGACCAGTTTAGTCCGTTTATTATTATTTGTGACGAAGATTGATGAATCCACCAACGACGGGTTCCCAATCTGACCCGAAAATAATTCGAAAGTGTAATGCGCCATGTTGGTGAATAAAACGTGTCAAGTTTTATTAAAATTCGATGCTTGCGCCGCGTTAGTCGCAACCTCTTTTTTAAGTATTGGTGACCATCTTTATTTACGTAAGCCACTGTGTACATACAAGAGCCGGAGTACAGGCAGCGTTTAAAAAAAAAGTGAAATAAAACTCAGCCAGTGAAAAGTGATTTGAAGAACCGAGCAAATACTCGTCGAATTCGAAACATTGTAGCTCCATTCCTTTTATTATAGTACTACTCTATGATTCTCTCGCAGTCAACGTCCGCTCATAAGCTCTTCCACATTTTTATTTGATTCCGTTTGCGTGTTCTAAATACAAACATAATCTTTACTTTTTATTTGGAATCCGAGTTTCAAACGTGGATCTTTAGAAGGAATTAATAAGCGTGAAAATACTTCTACTATTTTTTTAAGAAATTTATTTTTATTTTTTATTTTATTTATGGTAACACTGTCGAATTTATAACGCTAGAATGAAAGCAATTCTCAGAATAATCAACGTTATTGTAACTTTTATTCAGTATTCTTTTTTATTTTAAACAGTACATAATATATAAAGTTTGACAACGATTTGCATTTATAACAAAGCTTGATAAATTAAAAAGGTATTTAAGGAAAATACTGTTTCTGTTAATATACAATTGTTTTTACTGGCTACTAAATATACCGAGTGTCCTATGTTCAAGGTAGGTAGGTATATGGGGGACAAATGGGAAGTTTTACTTAATCGAGGTTGCAAACGTCAAACAGGAACACCAGTAATGCTTGCACATTACTGCTTGACGGCAGACTTCACGAGCAAAGTGGTGGTAACAACCCAGACTGACACTCGCAGAAGTGTTAGTCCTACCACTAACAAACTTGCGTCATTCCAAAACCTACACCAACGAAAAGAAGGACAAGAAACTTGAGGGCAGGACCGATGAGCTAACCTAAGCCAGAATAAATATTTACTAAACGTTTGAAAAAAAAAATCTTGCCACTTTTGTAATCATATATCTTTTCCTTCCCTGAAACCTAAGTAGCATTCGAGCTCACGCCCAATAGTACATACGTCTAGTCTAGTCACCTCGTTAATGAAACTCATCGATTCATAAAATATTAATTATACAAACATACCACGCTGACTAGTAAGTACTAAGTATCTGCAATACAAAGGGGTCACATGCACTGATCCAGAACACGCGATAGTCGAATGAGCAAGCGCTATGCGGTGATTACGATTACCATAATTCGTGTAGTAGTACCAACGTGGGGGATTGCAGAGAATGGTAGGTGGGTAGTAACTATAAATTTGTTCGAGGAAACGAACTGCAGTTGTAAATTGTAATTATACAATGCTGCGTGACTTGGTCGCGTTCTGCATGTTTTTTGTATGATTAGAGCGAGTGTGGCCGAGCGGGAACTTTCAGTCCGACGCCCGCACCAATGACTTATATAAAGTTATGTGCGAATTATTCACACTCGCTCTAAAAAACGGTGAAGGAAAACATCGTGAGGAAACCGGCATGTTCAAGAACCACAAAATTGGAGGATATGTGACATCCACCAAGCCGCACTGGGCCCGCGTGCTGGATTATGGCCCACATCTCTCTCTCTCTCTCTCTGAGGGAAGGCCGTTATCCCAACAAGTGGGAGCGTAAGAGGCTGATAATGATTAACAGATGTATTGTAAGCGGCATCACAAGGTGACTTCTGGTGAGTTACCACATGCCTTGTGCAATAGCAAAAATGCATAGTAAATAATAATTTACTGCGTACGTCAACGTATATGCCGCTTACATTATTTGGCACAGCGCCGTAGCACAGTAAATCGACGGGAAATGCTCTTGAAAACATTGATGAATGTGAGAGGCAAAAGAAAAAGAAATACACAAGAATAAAACTAACACCTGAAAATCCTGACTATCTACATAAAAAAAAAACTTTCTTGCATTTTAAAATTGCACGAATATATATTTAGTGGCAATCAAACCCTTACACTCCAGGTACAGAAGATTCGTCCATCGACGTAAGAGTAGTCAAGATATTGGTCAAACGATAAGATAACAATTATATAAAAAAAAACTCTCAGTAGCTCATAATGAGCATTTTAATGGACTTTTTCCAAGCCATCATGAAAAAATCGCTTCTTCATCTCCGAAAAAGAACGCTTCGAAAGAAGGAAAGATTGAATAATATTTAGCCAATATCGGCAAAGGAATATAAACAAAAGCAAGTCATAAAACGTTAGCATCTATTTCCGCTTCGACACATTAAACAGGCAACACATTATTCTGGTTTTTCTTTAAAAATCCATACTACTCTATACTAGTCCATACTATTCCATACTAATATTATAAATGCGAAAGTGTGTTTGTTGGTTTGTTGATTTGTTGGCTTGTCCTTCTTTCACGCAGTAACGAAGCAACGGATCGACGTGATTTTTGGCATAGATATAGTTTATGGACCGGAGAGTAACGTAGGCTACTTTTAATCCTGGAAAAATGCACGGTTCCTGTGGGAACGCGGGTGAAAACCGCGGGCAGAAGTTAGTGTGACATAAAATTGACATTGCCAGCTGTCAATAAAGTTTTATAATGTTGACAAGTTGATTTAATTTGACAGATCGGTTTGACGGTTCCTGTGGGAACGCGGGTGAAAACCGCGGGCAGAAGCTAGTCTATTATAAATTTAATGTACCGAGCGGCGAGCAAACCGCTTTGACCTGCTGCGCGATCGTGGATATTGTTTTTCATAAGGAGCTTTTTTCTCTTCCACCATTTACCTGCAATTGTTTTTAATCATAAACAGGTCGAATGAAAAGCGGTAGGTGTCATGCATTATATTATGTTCCAGTTTGTCGAGCAAAGTCGTCTTGAAATTAGGTCCAAATCCTATAAATCTATTGTTAGTCAATCAACATATTTTTACTTTTTAAAATGCTTGTTTTTACTAAAAACAAACCATCACAGAATATCCTAGAAATCTACTTAGAATAGGAATGGTTCGCAAAAGTGGGTACGGGAACACACCTATAATAGGCCCTTGGTGAGAGGTTTTTCATTTGGAGAGTGGTAGTTATAGCTCGGCGAGCACTCGAAAAAGCTCTAATATCGTCAGCCATGTAAAATAAAAAGTGACCTTTTTGTAACGAACATTTGTTCCATGGCGGAAATCGAACAAATGTAAGAAAAAGTTGTGAAAAAACTTAAGAAATATTCGCTATTTTAATTTAAAAAAACATGATATTAATAAAACACATGATTTTAATAAAGCGTAAAACGCTTAAGCTTTATGTAAAAATACCTACGAAAGGTAGGTATTAAGCCACGTTCATTACGAGCGCCACCAGGGTATAGCGAAAAAAATATTAATTTTACAGCATTACGGGCAAAATTGCGTAAGTAATATCTATCCACCGAGTGAAAATTTTAATAAACTGATTTTAATATTCCCTAACGTTATGGTATAAAAAAGTGCTAGAATTTTCCTAAAAATACCTTGGAAAATCCACTTGTCAATTTTGTCTTAGTTAGTTTTAAAATGAGTCTGTGAAATAGGAGGAGGACTCGCACGCCATGAGTTCCGTATGTAGATACTTGTAGTATGGGCCCGCATTGTGGATTATGGTCCATACTCTCTCTCTCTCTCTCTTTCTGAGAGAAGGACGGTGTCCCAGCAATGGGAGTGTAAGAGGCTGATAATGTAAAATTATAGATATTAATGTTAGAGAAAAAATATAAATAAATAAATAAACGCTTACACTCATACCCCTGCACTAGGATTCCCTGTGTCGCAGGTGGCATGGACACACACAGATACACATCACAAACATCCAAGACCCGAGAACAAATTTTATGTTTACACAATATCTGCCCCGGCCGGGAATCGAACCCGGGACCCCTCGCTTTGCAGGCAGGGTTACTACCAACTTAGCTAAGGAGCCGTCATATGAGACGGTAAGTTCGATCCTATATAATATTTTCATTCTGAGAGACGCGAACTTTCAAAAATATTGGATTATCCTCTTTCCTTTATCCTTACTAAAATGCTTCCTCTTATTAAACAATAATTTGTTAAATAATTACTTTAAAGAAAAGTAAGACGTCATTATTCTCTGCCCGCATTTACCGAGGAGACGAAAGGGCATTTATGACGTCATGACGTCAGCTTGCGACCTTATCAGCTTAACTCAGAATATCCAATGTGAATACGGTGACAATGTAAAATCCCACAAGCCGATCCCGCGATGAAATATTTTCTGGGTCGTGTCTGACCCCTTTCAAAACTTTCGCGACACTGTAAAGCTGTAAATAAGGCTAATTTTGACGTGGAAAATCACTCGTCTCACGAGTTTTTGCTATATTTATCTAAAATAAAAGTACGTCCCTTAAATATTTGGTGGTACCTAGGACTAACTCTTCTGTGAGTTTCTGTCTGGATATAACCAAAGCTTTGATCGTTTAGTACACCGCTAAGCCGTAGTGTGCATATATTATAGTGTTTGGGTCTGATGAGCAAAGTAGCCAGGTAAATTTCTAGGAAAGAGAATAATAATACATGTGGTCTTAACACAAAAAATTAAACCAACTCTTAGCATGTGTTAAACAGATGAAATCTGCGTTTAAACATGCCTTAGTCGCGTATTTAAATGTAAACAAGCACAAACCTAGATTTAAGAAGTATCTAACCGTTGTCTAACTTATTTTTAATAATTTCAGACGATGTCTAGCTAAACAGGCATCTAAGACTTGTTTTTATGGCAAAACTGCTAATATATTGGGTAACGAGCATACTTGCCTTTCCGCTTCTGACTTTGCGTGGTACCTACTGCAATTGCTATCGGCCGGAGTTATGCTCACTATGATGCAAACGACCAGCTCGTCTCATTACCTATTAATATAACAATAATAATATGGCAGAGCGGGACACATCAATTTGCGCCAGTTCATCTTCATACCTTCTAAAATAGGACTTCGAAATTGGGGCTTAAAATTGGCTCATAAAATAGGGGTCCTCTGCCAAGGCGAATTAAATCAGATAGAGAGCAATAAAATAGGTTTCACATTCGGTAATTACGCCGAACCGCCGCGGCTGGATCGAAAAGTGTCGTTAACTCGCTTTACGACCAAGTGGGATTGACCGAAGGGGTACGTGCCATCGGCAAGCGACAAAAAACAATCCATTCTACGTATTAAACTGCCATAATAATTCGAACCAATTTCATTTCGAGGTGTTATAGTTGAGTCGTTGGAAAATATCTACATTCAAGACCATTTATTGATTACTTTTAGTACGAATACTTTTAGGTATGAATTTTACATAGTGTTAGGTCCAGAAATGAGACAACTCGGTTTGAATAATCGACACACGTGTATTTTCACTCGTAGTTCAATGAGGACTGCAGAGTGCAGACTGCTGTCCTTCGCCGCGTCTTCCCCTTGCGTAACGCTGGGACTACTACGGCGTAGCACTGACTTCATGATGTCATAGCGTAGCACCTAGCACCATACCATGCTCTACCTTTATTCTTACAATAGTTTTAAATATGATTTGTACTGTGGTGTTCTAATAAAGAATTTAGCTGTCTATCTATCTGTCCGGCCTGTAAGCTATCCCAATGAGAAGTCACGTCAATCCATGAATCCACTGCGTGAAAGAACATGCTACGCTTTCGCGCGTGTGATTAATAAAGTAAGGATTGTTCCCCTCAACATCCATTTTACTATTCAGATAATTATGTAAGCAAGATCGTTCGATTTCACTCTATAGATGTACATCCAAAAAATAAATGAAAGGGTGTGAGAGGTCTCGAAAACGTGCCAGGTCTTGATGAGGGTCTCATCCTTTCATTGTAAAGGGAACTCATAATTAACTTTATTCTAAAGTTTAATTTAAACAACGATTCACACATCCTCGTGTAGCTGAATACGACTTTTGTTTATGAAACTCAAGTAAATACTTTAGTGGGGCTGGGATTTTCGACAGAAATAATTTCAATTGGTACTGAAATGTGTTGGATGTTTTTTTAAACGTGAAAGGTTCTCGCTATACTATTCTCTTCTGATCTGTGGTCGAAGAAGGTCAATACCTAACATCTTTTTTACGACTCCAGTTTAATTTTACCGAACCATAGTCACTTCAAATTACTAACGTACCGTAGAAATTAGATCTAGGTGTTGAGTGAAAATATCCAAACTTATTATAAAGTCTTCTCTAATCACCAAGATAAAGTCATCAACAATTAAAAAGTTTTCCTCTAAAAACGTCTTTAGCAGGCACTAACCGTTATTCAGCGGCTCAAAGGCTTAGGGGGCAAAAAAGGCAGAATTATGTTAACTTCATGAATAAAGTATTCAAGTGCCTTAATAAATAGGTTCTGTAACGTGAAATATCGCGAGCGGTACCTTGCGAAAGGTGAGTTGTGGATCCACGTTGGAAATGCAAATTGATACCAATTTCGGGGAGCCTTTCTCGAAAAAGTCTCTAAAATCATGTACATTAAATTACGTCCTATTTCTGGGCCTTCACTCGTTGCTATTTTTAAGGACTGGCGAGGACGAAGGAAATGAAGAGGATGTATAAATCCACTTAGAGACACTCCTAATACAAATTGCAACTCAACGGAGCAATACCACCAGCATGAATACGATTCCAACTGGCAAAAGGCAAGTTTTTGCTTATCATTACGGATTAGAATTTGGTTGATCTGGAACTGTTTTTGTAGAATAATTAGATATAATTAGCTGTAGAATTTTTGTAGTAGCTAAACACTAAAGACATTACGTAAGTAAAAAAAATGAATTTTACAAATCTGATATTATTTCACATTTCGTTTCAACCGATGCAATTCCACGGAAGCATGTCATGTTATGAGCAGAAATAAATTTACTAAGGAAATATACGTTAAAATAATTGTTAAACCGTGTTTCCGATTTAGTTTTCTTTATGAAACAAAGATATCTTTAAGAACAAGACAATAATATATCATAAGTGACGATGCAGCTGGAAATAGATAACACCCGAAACTAAAAACGGTGACTGGTCCTATTGCAGACCATAAATGCGGACGCATGGTGTTGCGGTTACCGGTACACAATCTATAGGTGCTTGGCAACTGATTTTTAAACTCAAGGCTGTTAGTTAGCCAGGCAAGCACTAGAATGACCAACCACCAAAAATAAGCTATATAGCTTATTGTAGGATTTTAATTTTTGACCTACTAATCCGCGGACAAATTGTTGCTGGAGCCGTCATCGCTTCAAAACAAAATCTTTTTAGACAATAAATGTTTATAATTAGGCCATTTTTATTGTGCTAATAATTGTGATGTTAAACCTGTACAACGATAGTAATTATGTATTTTGTGTTCCATGCAACATCCCTATTCTATCTGATATGAGTGGCTAAATAGACTGAAGCACCCGCTTTAGCAATAAAATAGCTAATTGACAGAAATTCATAAACCACTAACAACCCAGTAAAAAACGATAAAGACACGCGGAAAGTGTTTTCGCAACCACAACAGCAAAAAAAGAGTGTAAACAGTTGAGTGCAGTACCAACTTGGACCGCCGAGTGTTCCCAGCCGTGCATTAATTACTACTGCTAGATGTTTCATTAAGAACCCGGCGGACAGGCCTCGGAGAGTAGAGAAAAACTAAGAGTTTAGAATAGAGAGAGTGAAATAAGAGTTCAGTCGGGAATAAATAAATTATACTGGTATATTGGTTCATCATATTAGCTATTCATGAATTTGTATCCTATAAAGTATAAAGTGTTTGATTAGATCAAATAAATAATCAATTAAAAAGCATATAAATAATCATCATAAAATCAATCAAATCAAATCAATCAATAATCATTTTTTCATCTTAGACTACTATATCCCTTGATTTTATTGACGGTGTCGTCGAAAATGGAACACAAAACAGATTTCAGCTCTAAAATGGTAGCTAACCAGGCAATCCCTTGAAAATGCACAAGTTATGGCGACATCACAATGCTTTCCTTCATCATATAGAAAATTCTCTCCCACCAAGCTATGGTTGCAACGCTAACACATGCTATGGATGCTTTCCTCCATAAAAAGCTCAAACTACGATTCGGCATCTCTGAAGAAAGCATCATCAAATGATGTTGATTCTACGGAAGTTGCAAGAATAGAATACATTTGTCAATTAAATCACGAGAAAAAAATAAAAATATATCTACACCTATTTTTGCTGCGAAAATATCTGATATACTACCGACAATTCTCTCTTATTCAATCCTAAAGTCAATAGCGTCCCTTCGTACTACAATCCCATCGCTAAGGGAGAAAATGAACAAAGTGTATTAAAAATGAAAAGAACGCCGAGCCGAGAGCCAAACGATCTCGGAAAACAATCGCGGAACAAAGAAAAGGAAAATTAAAGAAATGTAAACGGAATTTGCGTCGCGGCGCAATTGAAAGCGGGGTTCTGACCGCGATATACTGGCCAACGCCGACGTTGGACCTAAGCGAACAATTCAATTACACTCGATTTTCTAGGAGTAGACCGGCACATCCAGTATTTTTCTATTTGTTATAACCGGGATAGTGGGGAAATAATCGGAATAGTTTTGTTTTATTGCGGCCAAAGAACCACACAAAAGACTGTTAAGTGTGGGAGTGTCACAAGAGATTTTCCTTGATATGTAAAATAATGATGAGCACAAGCTAGTGATGTGATTAAGACCTGATTTAAGAGAAATGAGAGAAATGGCACCAAAGCTATGTTTCAGTGATTGAACTAAGAAGTAAGTTTTTTTTACCTTTAAATCGGACTAAGTGTTATGTAAGGTTTTTATGCAAAACCACCTGATATAAGTCTACGTCGCGAGAATATCATAAAATCGTGGTCAAAATATATGTTATTGTTATCGTGTATAAGGATAAATTATGAAAATGTTTTAAAACCAAAATTTTATGCTATAATGAGTTAAATAACTAGGAGGGCGCAGTGACCCAATATAAGGCTTGGACCCCGCTGGGGCTCACAGGGTAAGGCAGGGTTACTCGAGTGGCGGATGGGGGAGCGGTCGGTAGTACAACCTAGCTAACTTCCGGCTAAGTCCGTTGCACTGACTGGCGAAGTAGGGTGTTGTCCTCCAGCTATTTGGTGGCGGCAGGTTAACACCCCTCTCATGTGAAACATTTAACATTACGAGATCGACATTAAAAGAAAACGATAGTGGGTTATTTTTTTTATAATATTTGATAACGAGACAAGCTAGTCGTTCAGCTGATGGAAAGCACAAAGGCCTGCGCGCCCCTGAAATGCGCTCATTACCCTGAAACACTCATAATTGATCAAAATATCCGTTATTTTAGGTACAATGTGACTTGTCACTTAGATTCGTAAAACTGTAACTTCAAGATTTGAGAAAACTTTTAAAAACGTTCTTTGTTGATAAATAATCAAGTACAAAAGACACATGGCTGCGTTAAGTTTAAAATAAAACTAAATAAAAAGATTACTAAAGATAAAAATTCCAAACCTTTTCCAAAACCGCTATACCTAAGCAAAACGCATTTATTCAGAAAGGCGCCATCACTAGTCAACGATACGGGTCCCGCGTACCAGGGGTACCCTAGACCGTGCATACAAATTGAACGTGTAAATGTGATAACATCCTATTTACTCCGGGCACACGGCGGGTTACAATAAAACCGGGTAACATTGGCTAAAACCGGGTAACACCGGATAATGGGAATTCCTGATACAGCAAATTGTTTTCGCGGCGGTGAAGCGTTTCCTATTCTAAACAATTTTAACATCTACCCGTAAAGCCTTTGAGGACGAAAATGCTGTTAGCGCTGTAATTTTAAACGGGGGCTTTTAAGAACAGAATTTGTGTTATGAAATGTATTCTTTGTCACGAGAGAGCTCTGTGAAATTTTACAGGGTGGCTCAGGATAATTTTAAATGCGGTGGTGGTCCAACAGTTGTGAGCTCGTCCGCCAATCGTAGGTCGAGGATTCGAATCCTGTAAGCTTGAGTTTTTGAAGTAAAACATCGGGATATAACCGTATTTTAGATATAGGGAATTTTCAATATTCTATTCTTATACGTACGTTATGTTTCTATTATATTTTACGCCCTACAGTTACCACCAGCAGGGTAAGTTTAATTCACTCGGAATGATATCCGTCTCGGAAGCGACATTCTTGATCGTTCATATTGCGGAATCGCATCTCGTAAGAGAAATTTCCCGTTAAGATTCGACAACTCAGCTGCATAAACACGGATATAATCCCGACAATATTTCTCTGTCGTGATGCACTTCCGTAATATAACTGATCAAGACAGTGGCTTCCGACATGGATATAATTCCGACTGAATTAAAATAGCCCTGCTGCTCTCTTACTTGACGATGCGGTCAAAAATGGTATCACATTAAACTGAATAGCTCTTATAATTGCGGCAGCCGGAACACACCAATATCTATTTCACATCCTTATTAATTGGTCTGTTGAAGAGGTTTTAAATTCGCATGGAAGTCCAATCCAAATAGTCCACAAAAACAAGAACCACACACCCAAACAATCCACAGCAAAAGGATTATCACGCCAAAAGTTTCAGTCACTTTCAATTTTTTTCCGCTGTCATGGCTTCGATATTTGAATAACGCAAACCACTTTTTTTCTATAAAAAGCCCAGTTCGAACTAAATAAAAATACTGTGCACATTTATAGCCTCGGTATTTATAGCTCGAGTGACGTTACTGTGACCTTTTATGTTAATGGGAGGACTAACTCTTCTGCGAGTGTCCGTCTGGGTTGTTACCACCGCTTTGCTCGTGAAGTCTGCCGCCAAGCAGTAGTGTGCAAGCATTACTGTGTTCCGGTTTGATGAGCAGAGTATCCAGTGAAATTACTGGGCTTATGAGACTTAATACCTAATGTCTCAGGGTAACGAGCGCACTGCAGTGCCGCGCAGGTCTTTGTGTTTCAAAGTTCTGGGTGGCACTGCAATTGTTATGGGCCAGCGTTATGCTTACCATCAGGCAAACGACCAGCTCGTCTCGTTACCAAATGATATAAAAAAATATATATGGGAACGGATAACTTTTCTACAAAGGGAAGAATTAACGTCACGACGCGAGAAATACGCCTATATATATGCATAAAACTTTTTTGTGCTATTTCTGCCTATTCTGCCTAATGGTAGAGGGGTATCACTCACAGAAATAATATGAACCTTTTAACAAGGTGTGGCTTACTGATACGGCACAAGCTTAAATATTGATAATGGTCGACCTCGATAGGCTTTTACGTGTGACCATTTGCGACCGAAAGGTAGGTTTAATTAAAATCCAGGACTTTAAAATCGGGTCATTAATGGATTCGTCTCACGTTTTGAACCAATATCCTGTTAATACAACATCGGACATTCCTATGTCCCATTTTGTTGATATTGCCAATATTCCCTAGGAAATTGAATTTCTGAAGGTTTGCTGTCGGGGCAGCCGGGAGATTTTTTTATTTATCGCCGGGACTTCGATTTGCTCGGGACGATGTCAGGACCGAGAATAATTGTTTTTTTTTGCGTTACGTGACTTTTGACTCCCATTGTCGATGGTACAAAACGAAGTAAGTACCTAAGAAAACAAGACCATTTGTTTTGTTAGTGGGAGGACTAACTCTTCTGCGAGTGTCCGTCTGGGTTGTTACCACCGCTTTGCTCGTGAAGTCTCCCGCCAAGCAGTACTGTGCAACAATTGCTGTATTCCGGTTTGATGAGCCAGTGAAATTACTGGGCTTATGAGACTTAATACCTAATGTCTCAGGGTAACGAGCGCACTGCAGTGCCGCGCAGGCCTTTGTGTTTCAAAGTTCTGGGTGGCACTGCAATTGTTATGGGCCGGCGTTATGCTTACCATCAGGCAAACGACCAGCTCGTCTCGTTACCAAATAACATTCATATGATGGAATATTTTCGTATTATTATTAGTTTTGGAAGTTGAAATACGGCAAAATGCCTTCTGCAGTTAACTAACTAAAGCCCACGCTGAGTCGACAGAAGACTTAAGCCGACGGACTTATGGACTTACATCACGAAACAGAAAATGACGTAAAAGATTAAACGTTTTGAGTTAAAAGTATATGGCTATAAAGTTCTAGACAATTATTGCATTCGGAATTTTATATGTTTAGGTACGCTACTTCAAATTCAAATTAAAAATTCTTTATTCACACGGGCCCAGAAGAGCACTCATGAAAGTTAAAATAAATGACTCTAAGTATACATATACTTTTACTAAAGATATTTAAAAAACGGTTTAAGCTCAAGTTTATTGTGGGGTATGAACTGTCGACCTAGCGATCAGCATTCGATCTCAGCAGCACCGGGCTAATATAAAAACGAAAATTGGATCATGTATTTTAAATTTATTTTTAATTTTAAATGCACAAAACAACTTTAAAATGAAGTAAACAGATGTCCTTTATATACTTAAAGTTAGCAGGATACGTAAGATCGTTGAATAAAAATAACCAAAGTACCTACTGCCTGTTATCTTATATACTTAGCAAAATAACTTTTTCCTATTGACCCATTGCACCTTATATAAATGTGCAGAGTATTTTTACGTTTTCGTATAGACATGAGTTACTAACTCATGCCTATTCGTCTCTGTCGTACATAACTCAAGTCATAACAAACCTGCATGACTATTGTTAGAAAGCTGAACATTGATTGAGAGCTCCGACGTCACTTAATGATTTATGTGTCCAATTTACCTACACACACACACACACACAGAAGTTACACGATAACATTATTAATTACTCGCACACCAATAACATTGATGGAGCGATATATCGGAATGTTATATAATTAACTATTGGATAGTAGTTACTTAAAACTGGTTTACACGGGGCGAGTACGCATGCGAATTCATGAGTCAATAGTCACTAAATCAGCCAAGCTAAAGCATTTTGAAAATTATCACTAGAAACGGGATATTTACCATGTATATTATTTGATTCTCCCGTGTTAGAGTTCTCCCGCGATCATGGCGTTTGCAACAGCGCCGAAATATCGGAAACTCAAATCAAATAATATACATGGTAAATATCCCGTTTCTAGTGATAATTTTCAAAGTGTTGATGACCAGGACAGTTTAAAAAGCTAAAGCATATAAATTTACTTCTATACCTGAACTCCCCATTATATAGTATATTGTTACTAACTTCTGCCCACGGTTTCACCCGCGTTCCCGCATGAACTGTCGCATTTTTTCGGGATAAAAGTACTCTCCGCTTCATAAGCTATATCTATGCCAAAAATCACGTCGATCTGTTGCTCCGTTGCTGCGTGAAAGAAGGTCAAACCAAACTGTTCAACAAACCAACAAATATACAAACACACTTTCGCACTTTATCATAGTACGGATTAATTTATTAATTTAGACTACTTAACAGTAAGTGCTCGGAATATATTTATAAATATAAATTACATTACTTATTTTAAAGTTAGAATAGTGTTTATACACATTTTGCTTAACGTATGTTAATTTACTTAGTATTGTTTTAATTCTTCCTCCTACCCTTCTCTCATTTTTACGTGGGGTCAGCGCAGTACATCTTTACCTACATACTGTACTATCAGGTTTTTAGTTTGAATTAAAATCACTAATATTATTCCATTTAAAAATATGTATTTATCGGACACATCTCAAACTACTATAAAAACGACTACCTATTGTTTGTATGGTATCATTCTCAGACTACATTAAACTCTCACAATCCATTAAATTCTCGTTCTATCCAAAGGTAGACTGGAAGAGATCGCAATTAGCGATAAGTCTGCTCAATATACTTTGATAATATCTGCTACTATAGTTAATTCTGAAGACTGTACAATGAAGAATTTTGGATTGATTTTTACTTGTCAAATCTAAATACGCTTTATTTTATAGGACTGTCATTAAAGAGCTATGGTTGACATGTCATTTATCTACATCAAAGTGTCTGTTCAAATCACGTGTGTAACGCAAGACTGCCTATTACAACTACAACTACCCATCTCGTACTTGAAACACTAAATCACTACTGTCCGCTGTCTCGAAAGTTACTCGTCCAGTGCAAACGAAACGTAAACCACAGATAAAACAGGTGACAAATGATGTTCGGTTAATATTAAACTATGTTTATAATGATGTTTAAATCAGATTCAAATTTAAATTAATTTATCGCTAATTTTAGAGTTGAAAACAAGGCAGATCCCGAATTAATGCGAATTGTCGAAAATAACGTTTTAAACTTAGCGTTAACTGAAACAAATTAAACTTTGTGGTATATACGTGATAATATCATTGAATTCAATGTGAAATAATATTTATAGCAGTAATGTATAATATTTCAGAAAATATACCATCTAAAGGGTAGGTACAAAAGGTAGGTGTAGGGCAGGTACAAAATTTCGATCAAGGTTTTAAAGTAATAAAATCGTGTAAACTGATAATATATTTTCATTTTATTTGTACAAATAAAATAGATCATTCACGTTGTCCCCCGCTTATCCACCACTGGTGGCCAGTGACACATTTTAAAAAAAGTTGTGTTACCGTCCACCAGAGGTGGTCAGCAACAGAGTTTTTAAAAAAAAATATACACTTTTCTTTCAACACCAATCGATTGTTTCCTCTGCGAACCTTGACAAAACAGGGGCTCCTCACAAAACTCGCCGATAGCTAAATTAGGTAACCCCGAAATACCCGAGTCCCACACTCGGGTATTTCGGGGTTTCGCCCAAAATTAGATTTGTCGAACTTGCTATTTTCATTCGATTACGTTCTTTTTGGGAAGATTTCTTGACTTTTAAACTTAGGGGCAACTTCTACTAAATTTTTGTTTGATTTTTCTTCCGTATGTGAGATGGAAAAGAATTCCAACAGTCCGCAATATGTTCATTAGTGAGAACTAGTAAGTGGGGCTTCTGAATTTAATTTTTATATATTGATGCTCTCAGACTATTTCGGTTCACGGTATGATCGACTTTTGTCGGTTATAATGATACATTTAAAAACAAACCAAAGATGTACAATTGTACATACCCTAAGGAATACCTGCCAAGGTAATTAAAAATTGAAATTAATAATTGTAAGTTCTAAACGAGCGAACAGTTGATACTGATAATTTTGGAACATCATTTATTTATACTCTGTTTTAGTTACCGCTCGTTTTGGTATTCAAAAGTATAAATATTCCGTGACGATGAAAGGTACCTACTTATTTATTTAAAGTGTAGAAGGCACAATACGTCCAATATAATACACTTTGTACTAAAATATTAATATTAGGATTTATTCGATAAACATAAACAAGTTTTGTACTATTTTAGGTTGTGTCATTATATCTTACTATCCTACTTCCTATACTAATATACTATTATAAATGCGAAAGTGTGTTTGTTTGTTTGTTGGTTTGTCCTTCTTTCACGCAGTAACTGAGCAACGGATCGACGTGATTTTTGGCATAGATTTAGTATTTACTAATGTTACCTTCTATACCTATGTTATTCTCCGGACCATATGGACCGGAGAGTAACAGGCTACTTTTTATCCCGGAAAAATGAACGGTTCCTGTGGGAATGTGGGTGAAAACCGCGGGCAGAAGCTAGTTTGAAATAAAAATAAAGCTATGATTGAGCGTTATCAGTTCAAACTATATGGGTAGAAAATGTGTTATTTTCTACCATTACAAAGTATTTTAGCAAATGACGAATATACCGAAAATATACGTTTCTAAAAGCGTTTCAGAATGGATAAATCCATACAATAGAAACGTACAAAAGGACTACAACGAATTCTAAGCCAAGCGATAAGTAGATTTACCTTTACCTTTGTGAGAAGAAGATATATTGTACAAATGTTACACTTGTCACCTGTCTTAAGCCCGTTGTTTTACAGACAGAATTGCTTGACAAAAGTTCTGTGCCGAAAGCTGGTATTTCTATGGTCCCTTGAGTATCTTAACATCATGATTAAATTAGGTTTGACATTATCTGCAACATGACACGGTGTTGGTGCTAGCAAAAAAAAACCATATAAACCCTCAATTTATATAATCCCTTTTGGCGCCGTACAATTTATAAATGAATGAATGTTTTGATCCAATATGACTCTAAGCTTTGTGCGTCAAATAAATGATTTTTCTTTCTTTCTTTCTTTCTTTCTTTCTTTCTATATAACTATCTATACATGGTAAGTACGTGGATAAACCTTTCTAACTGTGTGTTTTATTTCTTAGGAGCCTGATTAACATCATCATCATCATCAGCTGGAAAACGTCCACAGCTGAACATCAGCCTCAACCACGAAGGGGGGATTTTGTGGCAGGAGCCCTATACCACTTACTAATAATTTAGACAAAAAGTTAGAGTCAAATTTTATTTTGCTGCTTACAATTTATTTTTGCGTTTCATCATTATTTTACTTATGCCCATATGAATTCCAATATGTCATGATGCGGTCAAACATAAAATATACTTGACTAGAAAAAACAAAACACTTACGCCCTGGAGAAACCACCAGGGCCCCGATCGCGCTAATTTGAAATGACAGCGTACAGTTATGGTTTGGTTGTGGTTTGATACCAACTGTTGTTTAGTTTCGGTTCAGGCGTGTGGAATTCGATATTGCCGTTCATTTGACAGCGTTAACTGTCAGTTGTTGTCGAGAAACGTCTCAACTTTTGGTAAAACTATTAGCGCGATACGAAACGGTCAAAAAGCTGTGATGCGGTCGTGGTTTAGTAGCGGTTTGGTTGATAATTTTTAACGCGATTGCCCTCCTGGTTTGTAGTGATGGGAAAACAGACGCAAGGAAGGAGTACCAATCCTCAGCGGTACACATACTGTGTGGTGGTAATAATTTGAAAGGAAAGCGCTTCGGGCGGAAATTTGAAATATCTACCGTGGACGCAACAAAATGATTTACAAAGAACATTTTATGACGTAAGAATGGATTAGAATTGGGACACAATAAGGACGTTATGGTGTAATCTTAGCGCCTGCAGCATGAACGTCATAGTAAAATAATAAAAATACATAGACCATCTCACAATAATAATAGGGCTTAGTAGCTTTAACATGACTTGTTCAGTCATAAAAATTGATTGAAAACTTACCATCAGTGATGAATGGATAAACAGTCCGAAGCTCGGCTTCATAAGCCTCTAAGGATATGGCCGGCGCAATGGGCGGCACGTAGTCTTCTTCGGGTGACCGCTCGGAGCCGTAGCCTTGATCAAAGCCAGGGTCTTGCAGCTTCCACACTGGTTCTGCATCGGATCCTATAAAGAAACAGAAAACACAAGTTACTGAAGTTATCTGTCTAACATTTTTCCTTATAGCATATGAGATTTTCCATAAATGGATTCTCTGAATGGACAAAGATGTTGCGTCATTCTTTGGTTTGCTAAATTGCTAAAAGCAGCCACTATTTTGATTGATTCTTCGGTTCTTTGATCAATTCGGCTTACAATAAACTGGGTCTTAATGCCAAATCTACTAATTTAATTTGTTTTCATTTGCCATTCCATCGCAAATAAGCCCGACTGGGTGACCAAAACATTTAGGGTAAAATTTTTAGGGTTGGACATTTAAGAGGAAATTTTTTACTAGCATTAAGTAAAGTGGATAATAATAGGTAGCACGGTCCAAAAACAAACATTGCGTAAGAGTCGGACTCTTTCTTTTTAGACTTTACGTTACTCTTTCATAATATAGATTATATCGATGAAACTTACGAGTATATACGTTACGAACGTAGCCTCGATATATTGGCGCTCGTAATTCAGTCAACTATTTCAATCACATAGATATTACTGGTATGATGTATCCGAAAATAGAACGAGCGATTTCCGAAGAGATTCCCAAGATATAGGTCATGACTGGGCAGTGGTAAGCCGCAGCGAATGAAAACATGGGCGTACTGAGGACGGTACTTGAGGATCTGTCAGAGCATTATTATGTTTCATTATCAACTACATTATACCACTCGTATATTTTGGATTGAAAAATCATAATATGCATTATCTCCATTCACCATTCACATTGACTAGACTTGTCAAAATATAAAGGTTCTTTTATTAATAAAGTCTTCTTTGCCAAAGTCCAGCTTTTCTTGATTGAGTCTAAACATACGAGCGCAATAGTGCACAATTATTACCTTGGGCGTACTCAAATTTTGCTGATTTATAGTTCACTATTGTTTAATGCTTAGCAAGATTGTAAAGAATGAAATATTAAAAAAAATCGCGTTTCTTTTATGAAAAAATTATTAGTTACAGAGGGGTTTGAACCCCTGAGCCCGCACTAGATTACGCCCACAAACGAACATACATATCGTGTCAGTAGGTATCTACTGGAACTGTAGACTGAATAGTGACATTGAATGGCGGACAATTCACAACTTGACATACTTTTCCAATTGCTACCATTGTAGCTGTATGAGACTTGGATTCTTCAACCGTGGCTTTTTGGCGAGTTGGATTCTTCAACCGTGGCTTTTTGGTGATTCTATCTGTCAACGGAAAACTAAAATGTCGGCTATAAAGAGAATGGTTTGATTTGGTTTGATTTCAAGGATTATGCGAAAAACCTATTCTGCCGAGCGTTTTCTACCTACTATTTTCATTTTCATGTTTAGGGGGCTAACTTAGGGGGCAAACTGCACTTTTGTATTTATTTACAGTAAAATAATTCCAAAATAAATGGTTCAGTTTAGTTCAGTTCAAATATTTTTTTCGGTTCACAGAAGTAGATATACTATTATGTGTATGTCTATATTAGACGAACGGACAATTTCCGCGAGAGAAACTTAAAAAGGCAATCTTTTTGGAAATCACATAGTAAAAACCTTAAGAATAAAACCTTAAACCAAAGAAAATGTCGAGATTTTTAAGGAAATTCATTATTAAAGGCAAGGTGTCAAACACACTCTATATAATAGCGGAGATGAAGAATGATGATGAATATGATAAACCTTTAACTTATCACATCCACCATCTCCGAATATGACAGCTTTTTACGCCTTTTTTCAGCAATTTCAGCATTGATTATTTAAATTTATGCCGCAGTAGGAATGTTCGTTTAAGAATATCCTACTCGGCAATGTATTATGTATGAAGGTGCGCAAGGTAAAATATCGGGTGGCGTGCCTCGGACTTGTTACGTGGCTCTGAATATAGGCGTGTATAACGTTGATTTAGTAGCTCGGCTCCGCTAGCAAAACTACATTAGTCGTGCGGTACTAGGCGATACGTACGAGGTACCTTTTAGACTCGCTGGGGCCTGGAGGCTAGCGCTGCAGACGACCGGGTGCGTCGGACGACACTGCAATTGTTATGGGCCGGCATTATACTTACCACCAGGAAAAAGACCAGCTTATCTCGTTAACAAATAGAATTTTAAAAAAACGTTAGTTAGTCGAAGACCTTTCTATAGCCAACTATTAATCATAAAAGGTCCAAATATTGGAATTCTCCATCGAGTTTTAGCATAACATTGAACATAACGGTCGGGTTGGCAAATTCAATGTTGGCTCATTTAGTTCTTTTGCATGTCCGCGCCAATTATTACGAGGATAATCAATTTTGTTTATCTTACTTGGTAACGACACGTGCTGATCGTTGGTGACCATAAAATAACAATTGCAGTGCCACACAGACATTAGAGCCCACATATACAAGAGCACTCCAGTCTACATTATTCCAACCCGACTTTCCAAAAACCACCCGTGTGTGGGAAACCGATTACGTGGAGTGTTAGAAATATTAGAAAATGAAAACTTCTTGAGTAGCGGTGAAAAAAATACGGAATCCTATACTTTGAATCGTCTTGTGTAAGGTACTAATGGGGGTATCATTGAAAATGCCTTAAAATGTGGTAGGTATTTTTTACCCTCTGAAACTTCTAAAACCATTTGAACTAGAAACTTAGCATCAACCATATTTTCGGACTCTAATAAAAAATATCTATTCTGATAAAATTAAATATCGCGGAATGAAAAGTTTGCAAGGTATGGAAGGAAAACTACACAATCTTACACTATGCGTAGCCTGATTCAACTTTTCTGTTCTATCTTTGATTTGTTTTAAAAGTTTTCTAAGCATTTGGACGTGAAATCATAAAAAAAGTTTAAGAAACGGCATTCATCCGTTATAAATAACGTTTTTCTGGACAAGACTGGAAGCGATTTAAGAAACAATAAAACTTAAGAGCTGCCTTCATTAACTGAGTTAAACTTGAATCAAAGTTCGTTTCAACTAAGAAATGACGCGAAACAATCTAAAACTTATCTAATTTGACCTGGCCAGCGTTATTGTACGAACCAAGGGATTAGACCGAGAGCTGTGACGCTATCAGGCTGAGATGTTTAATTGAAGTGTGCTAAGAATAGATAGTTTTTAAATGAAGAGAATATGCTTTCATAAAAATGTTAAAGTGATGCGTGGGAAGCAGAATTGTGCAGCACGGACAGTAACAAGAATAAGTCAGTCTTAATCTTGACCTGCGTGGGTGTGGGTGTTGTGGGTGGATTATGGTGCATACACTCTCTCTTTTTCTGAGAATAGGCCGGTTTCCCAGCAGTGGGAGCGTTATAGGCTGATGATGATTATGACTCTAAGTTTAACTTGTTCAATATTCTCGACCAAGCTGTCAAAGTACTTGAAGTACTAACCTGTCGAACACACAGTTCACACATTAACAATATTGATAAAAGTTTTCTATTAAATACACTGCTGGCTCTTATTCTATTTTTTAAGGTTCAGCCATTGGGTGGCAAAACAGGGGAAGTTAGTAGTTATATTCAATGGGGGGTGAAAATAAAGGCGTGGGTCCAAAATTTCAAATCTCGGCACGTGATAAGGGTGACAATAGAGACGCCCCGCTGTCTGCAGCTCAAATGGGTACAGGCGCCTTGAAAAACGATTATTATAATTTTACTGCCGAATCACGCACGTTTTTATGGGATGGCTGGTTTTCTGAAAATGTAAAAATGAACCGACAAAAAGGCGGTAAATGCAGGAATATTGCCGTAACGATTAGGTTTTGCACAAACTTGAATACAAAGCTGGTTTTAATGTTCTGAATCATTACGGATAACGGAGTTTAGTGGTGTGTTTCTGTCATATCCGCAGCATTTTAAGCATAAAATCTGTTATACTGAATCGTATCTCAGGTGGGTGTACAAATATCATAGCGCTGGCAGTACGTGTATAGGTTACATGTGTATTATTTAAGGAGAAAAATTTACCTATAGAAAAATCATTATTGGTACCACATAAATATCAGAGCCCTTAACTTTTTAAAAACTGTGGTAGTTATCGTTTACATTTAAGAAAGAACATTTAATAAAGAACTAAAAAAGCAACTTTCAATTATGTTAAAATGCCCCGCGGGCCATGGGTTACCCTTGTATAATCTAAATGAAACGTTAACTCATAGCACTTTTGTCGCCGACTGTCTAACAGTATACACGCTTTCCACAAGACTTGTTTTGTTCGAGAAACTGTGGAACCAACCTCACTGTTGAATATAAAGAGCCCCTTTGTTTGGGTGACGATTATAAATAGAATTTTCCTTGATATTTTACAAATAGGCTATTAGAACGAATGAATTAACGTAAATAATTTGCATGATTGGAGCGATCGTTTGCGACAACGTTTTGTTTTAAGACCTTTATTCATTCCGTGGTTGATGGGAACTTTAAAAAACATTGCGTAAAAGTTTTCAGATTAAGTGTCCGTTTTGAAAGATTGTTCTTATTCCCCGGTGGTACTGCGTTCTCACCAGAAGATTCTCATGTTTATCTGCACTGATCATCATTGAGTATTCTATAATTTTATAAATATGAATCTGTCGGCTTCGGTGTAGACAAAAGTGAAATAGATATAACTCGAGTCAAGCTTTATGAACAATCTGAGTATGCACACGCTCGGCCTCTTATATCTTGACAAGTAAATCACACTAATATTTTTATTGGGCAAACAGATTCGGGAAAATTATATCCTTCAAAAACATTAATGCGAAGCAAAGCCAAGTTCGCAACAAATAAAAACTTACAAGATTTAAAGTGAGTACTTTATCAAGGCTTCGCTAATAAAAGAATCGATATCTAACTGGATAGTGGAAGTTCTTAGCACCTATTGCAGACTGTAGACGTTGTTATTCTGACAAACAAACGTGACAGGCAAACGCACGTTTGTTTGTCAAAAGAACAACGCTTTTGCATCAAGCGCGGATTATTAGTATCTCGTAATCCGCGCTTGATGCAAAAGCGTTGTTAATTTGACAAACAAACGCACGTTTGCATAAGCGTCTACTGTCTGCATTACCCAGCTACGATAAGCTTTGAGCTTCCTGTCTTTGAAATTACGACTAAACCATTTGCAACTTTATCAAAAACGTTTTCCCCGTGTCAAAACTTCTGTGACGAATGACGAAACTTTGGTAATTTACCACCATAGTACTCATCCTAGTCAGAAAAAAAAATCGCTGTTCGGGTTTGTTTTTTAAACATATGTCGAGATAACCGTAGGTATCATTCGCCTGTAAGCAATTACGCCTATAAACAAAAAAAATTAGTGCCATCCAGAGATTTATTTTTTAAGACGCAATGAGCCGTCCTCATCACCCTAAGAGATCACCTATATGTGTCAGAAATTTTAACACTTCGCCTGTCATTATTCGCACACTACTGCTTGGCGGTAGTATATGCAATACCATGTTCAGCACAGGTTTAATTACGAAACGTTGTTAATGTTTCGTAATTAAACCTGATTAAATCCGGCTACGCCCAATGCTTCCGGGCCTAAAGTTTTAAGAAGATTAATTTTGAAGTCTTGTCGTGTACTTACCGTAAAAGGCGAGAGCTTTTGAAAGGCCCAGATTAAAGTGCGCAGAGGTGTATAGAAAAGGCTCTCATGACGCGAACATAAGCACACAAGTTAACATAGCTTCCATTCAATTCACAAGCTCGTGTCGCATAAAATTATGTTTTCAGAAGTCTGCTTTGCATAGCGAAATATGTCTAAGTTTTACATATTATCGTGGTTCGTACTAGAATTTAGGTAACTTAACTTTTCCTGTATTTCGTGCTTGTGATACTTATTTTCGTGTTTGGATGGAGGTAAAATGTTATTAGAAAACTTTGAGGATCTATACAGGTACCTAGTTATGTAGGTATGTTGTTTAGCTTGTTTGTGAGCAGCTTTGTTTTGGAGGATTACTTACGTAACTTTTAACAAAGGGAAATACAAAGTCTTTTTTATCAGTAATAGGATCGCTACGGCAATTACTGTGGGCCGGAAAGTGCGTTATATCAAGCTCGTACACGTCCCATCATTTACTAGCATAAAAGCAATGTCGTTTCTAGTGTCACCAACCAAAATCTAATTTTAGTTTCATTTTCTCCTTCTAAATCAGAACATGAGAAAGGGGTGAATTTTATTATAGACATGTCAAATTAATCCACTTGCTTGTATCTATTGTATATTTAACGGCCATGAATTTAGTATCAATCCACATACTTGACAAATTATTAGGCCTCTAATAATTTGTCAACGGTGGAAGATATTTGACAGATTTAAAACCAAATGTAGACCTATCAACTATCTTCAGTCTCTTTCTAATGTTACTTATTGGAAAGATAAGATCAAAACTAATATTTGGTTTAGGTTTGTGATACCAGAATCAAGGCTATTCATTGAGTTACCGCAAAGGAAGTTTAATAAAATGTTTTGTTAAAATTGGATTAAAAAGCCTATTATATGGTAACATTTATGATGTTAATGACAACGATGTATGAAGACAAACTGATTAAGATCCTTTTGGCAAGTACTGTACCACTAAGACATATTAACTTTAGGCATAATTGAAAAATGTAATGCCAACGTGTTCTGTCTCTGGCCCTTCAACCAAAAATCCGTTTAGGTTGAAACTACAACTGTATAAACACCTAGAGTACTTTGACTTTTACGAGCGCTCTTCTGAGGTCCATTTGAATAATTTGGTCAAGAAAACCTGCATCATCCGCCATAACGAAGGTGATTTTCTGGACGTTGCGCTACGATGTGCATTTTATTTAGCAGTTTGCGCCGATAGTGCAAATCTAAAGATAATATATTAAATATGAAAATATAGTACTGACTATTTTAGTGAAATAAAACAGATAAACATAGAGCCGCAATGCGCCGTGGCCTTGCCCTGTTCTGCAACGACCAAGTCATTCACGAACACTCCAATCCACAACATTCCAATCCAACGTTCCAAAAACCGCCCGTGCAGTGTAGGGAATCTCATATGGATTACGTGAGTGATAGAAATATTAGAAATACAAACGTTCCAAATCCAACGTTCCAACTAACCGTTAGTGGTCGGTCGATACGACTATCCACTTCGCGCTCAGTTGGTAATACTAGAGATGCAACATGACCGAAAAATGGCGTGTTAGCGCACCCGGAATGGAGTGCTCGTCTGTGGGCTCGAAATTGAACCATCGTCCCATTCAATCCATGACGCGTGGAGCAATGAATTTGGAACTCTCGTGTATGTGGGCTATTATGTCAACTGACCCCGCGGGAGTCCAACCGGGTTCAGTTGACGTAATAGCCTAGGAATCGCAAAGGTCCGCGCGCCATACAGTGTTCTCGGTACCCGCTCGGAATGGAGTGCCCGTCTGTAGGTTCGAAATTTTCCTTGGTGTTTTCGTCTATTTGAATTGAATACCTGCTCAAATAGTAGCTAGTTCGAAACCTATACAATGAGCTTGACATTTTAGTAAAGGAAAACATATAGTGATGCACCATAGTATGGCGGTGGTGCATTTGCACATTTGGTGGTGCATCTTGTTTACCGCCGGGTAAACAAGATGCCGAGATATCTAGTGGTCAAATTTTAACCTATAGAGAATAAAAAATGTTTCCTTGCTAAGATAACATTAAAAACCTAGATAGTAAATGTAAGTAACTCTCTAGGTAAGAAGTTAAAATGACATTTTTATCAAGAAAAATCCAGGATTCCTTGGAAAGACGGTAAAAGTACGGGTGAAGAGAAAAAGTCATTTAATAATGTCTGTACAGACAATCAACAAAACTAAATTAATTAAAGCTCAGGATCCCATTTCCTTTCCTTTGTAAAACTCGAGTACATACAATTCAAAAAGAACTTGATCTAGGAAACAACGTCTGAGGAAAAGAAAATGTAACAACCCTGTTCCGACGCCGCCCGTCGGGAAACTTGCAATTTCACACTATGGGGAACTTGATAACTGTACCGCTATGCCACAAGAAACAGTAAGAACCCTCACCTCCATTTGTGGGTACCTTTTTATATGGCGGTATGGTCCTGGCATGTGAAAAGGACCAACCCATCTTTTCCCGTGGGTGCTGTAAGAGGAATACGTAGCTGCATTCACCCTGGTACCCTGCTCCTCACGTACCCCACGATGAGGCCACGGCAGGAGCCTGCGGCCGCGAACTTGGTGACGAAGGCAGGGGAGGCGTGGTCGCACTGCTCTTATGCCGTGTGCATCGTCAGTTTCAACAAGAGGGAGTGTATGTGCAGTTACCCTGCCCCTCGCGACCTCCTATGGTAAGCCCCCGCTCCTCGCCGGAGCACGCAGCCGCGAGTCGATGACGGAGTTGGTGGAGGCGTTGTCGCGCCGCTCGTATGCCTTGTGCATCTTCAGATCTTCAGACCATCAGTGTGCACCAAGACGTCTGTTATAGCATCCTGGCGCAGCGGCGCGAGTACGGATCTTTTCGATAAATAAAATTCGATAAAATTGACAGTTAAAATCGATAAAACCGACTTTATCGATTTTAACTGTCAATTTTATCGAATAAAACCCACTTTATCGATTTTAACTGTCAATTTAATCGAATTTTATTTATCGAAAAGATCCGTACTCGCGCCGCAGGTTCGTCCGATAGTCGACGTCTTTCGGCTGCTGATGAAACACTTTCCTTTTTATCGTATTCGTTTTTATAATCCCAACTTAAATTAAGAACGTCATTTGCTAAATGATACAAAGTTACATAAACATAAACATAAACGCTTACACACTCATACCCCCGCACTAGGATTCCCTGTGTCGCAGGTGGCATGGACATACACAGATACACATCACAAACATCCAAGACCCGAGAACAAACTTTATGCTTACACAAAATCTGCCCCGGCCGGGAATCGAACCCGGGACCCCTCGCCTTGCAGGCAGGGTTACTACCAACTTAGCTACGGAGCCGTCAAAGTAAAAAAAAGAACTAGATTTCTCTCCAGCTCAATAATCTATAACTTCCATTAGTTATAGACTAATGAAATGAAATGAAATGGAAAACATTTATTTGTAACAATCAATCACTTAAACCTTAATTACAAAACGATACATAATTGTTACAAATCGGCCCAAATTCAGCATAAATACTCAATACTCAATCATTTATTGCAATCATATGTACATTTTATCGAGATGTTATATTATTAGTGTAGTTCACATATGACCCTGTTAGGGTATAGCAACACAAGGTAACAGAGCGAACCGATCCATTCCATAAATAGAACCTGTTTGTTTAGTCTTTAAAAAAATCATTTAAACAATAATAACATTTATCAATTAAAAATCTTTTTAGTTTATTTACGAAAATAGATTCCTTTTGTCCTTCTTTAATTGTATTTGGAATTTTGTTGTAAATTTTTATCGCCATTGCGTTTGGACCAGAGCTGTGTATTTTTAATTTGGAGCTTGAAATACTGGTTCACAACCAGCGCTGGTCTTCCGTGTGAGCTCTTGAGCATTAGTATTTTCCCAGTATGCTTGCGCATTCAGTTTTTTCACAGATAGACTAGAATATAAGCAGTCAAATTCCAAAAGCACAATACGTGGAGCTTAATAGTTTTTGAGAAAATATTTTTTAGTTTTTAATTTTTCTTACAACCTAGCGCTTTCGGCAAAAAACGGCAACACAAATCCATTTGGGGCTAAAAGACAAGCGTGAACAGATTTGAATGTATGGGGTACTGCTAGAATCCTTACATCATCCCGACTGACTGGTTAGGGCAGTCGTGTTTGTTATTTATGTAACTTTTGTTAAATGGACTTGTTTGTCTCCGCACCCCTTTTTTGGGGAGAGGCTACTACCTCCTTACCGAATTCATAGGGTAAATATAAACTACTGTTTAGCATTAAGTGCAAATAATACAATTAAAGTTTAAACGAGGCGAACGGGTCGTTTGCCTGATAATAAGCATCGCGCCAGGCAACAATTGCAGTGTCAGTCAGAACTACTGAATTGCGCTCATTACTTTGAGACATTCACAGTAGGTATCGCCCATATTTCACTGATGAATTATCTAAAAACCTTTGGCAAAAGCAAATGATCTAAGCTAAAAACCTAATCTAATGCTCATGTACCTTGCCATGTACTAAAGCTTAAGCCACAGCGTCCTTACTGTTTGTAACATTGTAGTCGTCTTTGCGACGAGATTATATCGAAGTGCTACGTTAAGTCGGATCCGATGGTATTAACTTAATGTTTCCGTAAGTGCTTCCAGTTCTATAATGGAGCGAACTTTGAGATCTACGAGTTCCAAGGCAGAGTAATTAAATCGAGATCGCTGCTGGATGAATTGGAAGTGTCAGGAACGCTTTGAGACGCCGGGAAATTTGACACGTAGTATTATATTAGCTACTCATGTTCCTAATAATTCATCTTTGAAAGATAACAATTAATTGTGACATAACAATGAGACGTAATGAGAAGCGGTTCTCAAATATTATACGATAGCTGGAGAGCTACAGTAATTTTGTTGTGACAATTTTTGACCTCGTTTTCGAGCCAATATTCCTTAGAGAGTTTACGTGGAGAATCGGTGACCGCTGTTTTAGGCTTATCTTGGAATCTTTTTATTCTCATAAAACCTTTTATAGCCAAGAGTGCAATATAATCATCGTAAAGGCTAGGGGAAGCGAAGATTTGCGTTTGTCTAGTAGAATCACATACGGGATCTAAAATATCACACGCCCTCAGTAACACTAAAGCCTAATAATGAAAATCGACTAAATTTTCGTTGTTCAGATATTACTTGCCACTCGACTAAATTACTAGCGTACTCTGAACTAAGCATTAGTGTTCTATGAGGGCGTGTGATATTTTTCATTTTGAATCCGTGTCATTTAGTTTTTTTTATTCTATTTAATAACGAGGTGAGCTGGTTATTTGCCTGATGGTAAGCATAACATCGGCTCATAATAATTGCAGTGCCAATCAGAACTTTGAAATATTAGGTTTTTTCATGTTATAGGTAACGAGACGAGCTGGTCCTTTGTCTGATGGTAAGTATAACACCGGACCATAACAATTGCAGTGCCACTCAGAACTTTGAAAGACAAAGGCCTGCGCGGCACTGCAGTGCGCTCGTTACCCTGAGACATTAGGTATTATGTAAGTCTCTTAAGCCCAGTAATTTCACTGGGTACTCTGCTCATCAAACCGAAACAAAGTAATGCTTGCACATTACTGCTTGGCAGACTTCACGAGCAAACTGGTGGTACCAACCCAGGCGGACTCTCGAGGAAGAGTTATTCCTACCACCTAGCGACTTCTGGTTCTCTGGGCCTTGTGATCATGCGCCCGAATTGAACTATGACACCGATTAGCACACGAAACTTTTGAAATGTACTTATGTTGTGTTTTTTACATAGTAGAATTGCTTTGCATCAGGTGGGCTATTCATTAGTGGTTAATCAGACACAAATCAATGACAAGAGAGGTTGCGCTTTTTGGTTTTATGGTTTAGTGGTTGCCCTTATATTCATTCGGGGAAGACGAGGGTTCTAGTCTAGGCAGCAAAACAATTGAGATGTGTATACTCGTACTTACAAAACAAAAAAGTAGATATGACGTATAATTTAGAATCAAAGGTGAACTTAAGTACCGTTTAGGATACTTGGGTGTCCTCTTTGGTAAGAAGCCGGGTCCCACAAAACATACAAGGGCACTAACGTACCTTAACAATGCTTAATCGCATTACCCATACATCAACGTCGTCGAAGAGATCCGCCGTCACGCCAAATTGGGCTTAATAAAGGTCGAACATGACCGTAGCCAGGGTAGTGTTTAAAGGGGTAAAAAGATTTCTAGAAAAACTGAGGCACCATAGTTCGAATCTCGACTCGGCTCGCACCAATGACTTATATCATGTTATATGCGGATTTTCACACTCGCTCTAAAATGGTGAAGGAAAACATCGTTAGGAAACCAGCATGTTCAAGTACCATACAATACCACAAAATTCGAGGACATGTGACATCCCCCAAGCCGCAATGGGCCCGCGTGGTGGATTATGGCCCGTACCTCTCTCTGTGAGAGAAGGCCGGTATCCCAGCAGTGGGAGCGTAAGAGGCTGATAATAATAATAATAAAGGAAAGAGCAAACTTAACTGGTGGATGTGTGTGTATGAAAAGATTGAAAATTAATATGTCATAAAAGTGAAATAAATAGGAGAAAGTGGATACTAGTAGTATTTTTATTTCAGTTTTCTTTTTCAATTTCAGGATACTACTATGTTAATAGTCCATTATGTAAATAGACTTGCCAAAAAAAGGACACACCGATTGGTACACGGCGGCAGATTTCCAAATTAAGGGTGGTAGCTAGAAATTATATTAAGTTGCACATCAAAGTTTTCTTTCACCAAAAGTTCAATGACGACCTCGCCTATCATCACTCGAAGTACTTTTAAATAGGCCGCTCGTATGTCATCAAATTTCCCCCCAAGATCAAGCCCCCTAACTACGCCCACGTCTTAGAAAGAAAGAATGCTCATACATTTTCTTTACTGATTACAAGGTGGCAAGACAAATCGGGGATGGGAGAGAGGAATAATCTAGAGTTGTTTTTCTGTTTCTTTGTGACTGATTAGCGAAGCTTCCCGTTTGTCTTTTGTATTTCTACTTAAGAAAATAGTCTTAGGAAGCCTCGTTAATGCTCTGCTTTTAAATTAAGAGGTTTAAAGGATGATAAGATGGATTTGTTGTTATAAGCTTTTTAAATGAAAGCTATTTGTAGCTATATTATTTAGCCTATATTTTTAAAATTTTATTCACATTCAAAAACGGTGAAGGAAAGCATCGTGAGGAAACCCGCATGTTCACGAACCACAAAGTTCGAGGACATGTGACACCTACCAAGCCCGCGTGGTGGATTTTGGCCCATAACTCTCTCTCTCTGAGATATGGTTGGTGTCCCAGTAGTGGGAGCGTAAGGGGCTGATTATGTATATTTTTAATATTCTTTGAGCCTAGAGTACCGCCGGCAGCGGTGCAGAGCCTAAGCATCGATGCTTGCGGAGAAGTGAAGTGAGGAACCTCCTAACGATATGGAAAGTAAACTAAGGAACTCTATGTGATTATGGATCAGTGGTATTGATGTCGCCCGCCGATCTGTAAGTCGATAGTTCGAATCCTAGCTTGAGCTTTCGGTGAATGAATTCGTCATGATGCAACCCTAGCCACCATGCTAGGGTATTTAGTAGATCGTCTTGCTAGCTATCACTATCAAGTGAAAATCTATCGCCAAGCACCTATTCTGTGTTCTGGTAGCTTCACTAAATAGCCAGTTCTTTATAATGCGAGTTCAAATTTATCGTGTAGGTATAATAAACAAAAAATTATACTATGCGTGACCCAACACGCAATTCCGTGAATCACAAAATCGTAGTCTTTGATAATATTGCGCGGAGTTTAAAAAATATTTAAAGTAGGTAATTCATAGCACGAAATAAAAATATCATCACAAATTAAACAAAAGGGAATTCGCTGATTACACTAATGAAAATGCGACGAAATGCACACAGAAAATAAATAAACAATAATTACATCATTGAAGTAAACACTGAATGGAGTACTGATTAAAGGAAAATTCTCGGATTTCGTCGAACATTAAACGGACGGAAAGAGCGCCGTGCCAAAATTGTGCAGTAATAATTAATCTGGATAATGTAAGTGTGATGCAGACCGTAGACGCTTATGCAAACGTGCGTTTGCTTGTCAAAATAACAACGCTTTTGCATCAAGCGCGGATTTCGAGTATCTCGTAATCGACGCTTGATGCAAAAGCGTTGTTATTCTGACAAGCAAACGCAAAATAACAACGCTTTTGCATCAAGCGCGGATTTCGAGTATCTCGTAATCGACGCTTGATGCAAAAGCGTTGTTATTCTGACAAGCAAACGCACGTTTGCACAAGCGTCTACGGTCTGCATTAGTATAATAAACGAGGACCTCTCCTCTCGGAGGCGTGTAGTCGAAACCACACGTAACCAAAACTACTTACCGCAAAGCTAATGCATTACCATTCAACGTGGCAATGCTGATGCTGCCAGTTGTCTTGGGAACGTTGCCTGCTGGTAGCGGATTACTAGATAGATTAAGATTGGAAATACGAGTAGGTATGCATAGTTATTTTAGTTTATTTAATTGAGACCTTGTGTCATTGCTTTATGCAATCCTAAGAATAACATACAACGTAGAAACATACGTAAATCCATACATTAATACCTACACTTACGCAGATATGCATAATATTATGTTACTGTCTGCATTCTTGGCAGAAACTCTTATTCTCGTATTTCATGTAGACGACAGATGTAATGATTATGACTAGTATGAAAAATATATTATATATTATCTTTAGTGATTCTTTAATAGATTTACGGGTCTTTGCGAATTTATTGATGTTCTAATATGAAATGTTACGTTTTTCCGCTTAAATTTTCAACCTAAGATCCATCTAAGACGCAATTTTAACATTAGGTATACTTAACAATACACTATTTTTATTTCAGGTTATCATATCATCATCACCGATCACATCAACGTATGATCAGATAGGAAAGTAATCAAAGCTTATGAAGTTTCAGTGAGAAAAATTCCTTACCTACTCGCGAAAATAAATGAGTAAAACAACATGTAACGCTTTTTTGTAAAATAAAATTGGCAAACAGCACTGGCAACATCAAACGTTTCAATATCCAATATACATAGATAAAATTTCTCTGAAGAAGAGAATTTAGGTTTTTTTATACATTTCGTTTGACATTGTGGTCGACAACTGCAACAACTTAGGTAAATACGTGGTCCATGTACCTTTAATTCTATTATACCTGACGATAAAGCATGAAAATATTAACCGATTTATGGGATCTGTAATCTGTGGCTCTGTCACCCCGATGAAATCCCTGGTGCCCAGATTATTATGGGATTTGACACCTCTAGTCCCACCCGCACGACACGACACAAAATCCCTATTGACATACGCCGTTCGATCCATTTTGATCACAACTAACTTTAAATATGGATAGATTAGATGTGTAATGCAAGGTTTGCACTGGTCAATACATACAGAAAGGCCAACACAGCATACACATCTTAATCGTATTTCTGAAAGCAATATTGTTTAGAAACCTATATTTATAGCGACATGGTTGCTTCTCTTTCGTTCCTTTGCAGACTGACATTGACAGCTTTTCTGCTGATGTCAACGTCTTAACAAATCCTTGTGTTAATTCCATACATTTCCAATCTTGTTTTGTCTGGTTCTGTCTGGTTATCTACTAACAATAAAATCGTAGCAAATGGATGTCTAGGCCTCTATTAGAAATAAACAGTGTTAAAACGCTCATCCTATCTATTAGTACAAGTGATAAAAACAAAAAATAAATGAAATCGACGATTTACATTTACGAGTGCCGGTAAAAATTTGGTGAGTGAACAATCAATCATCCCCGTTTTTTACATGGATTTAAATGGAACCCTTTTCGAAGCATATAACCCGATCCAATAAAAGGAATATTCAAAATTGGACTATTCTGTAAAAAGCTATAAGTAAACAAAAAACTATTAGAAAAATAAATAAATTTAAATTTATATGTTCTTAAGAACATCCTTCGTTTTTTCGTAGGATAAAAGAAAGCAATGTACTCAAACCGAAAAAAGAAAGAACAGCTGCTTTTATCAATTAAGGAGTATTTCACAACCATTTCCATACTTTTTCATTAAAAAAATGTGTGCCCACGAATTCTGAGTAAGCACGTTTCACCTTAATGAAATTATGGCCACCACTATTAGGGCCGGCGTTAAAAATTTCATCACGGCATCGCATTAAACCCTACCCGGCTAATGCTCCAGAATATTCCTTATCATCAACAAATTTGGAATGGTTACAATACACAGTACGGTTAAACAGTATGGGAAACATGAAAATAAAAATTATTTTGGACTAGTGCGTGTGATTCTAAAGGCGGAGTTCATTACTATTTTGAACCGTAGTTCAACTATGAACTAGGTTTAACTCATGAACGGAGGTTCACTTCGAATTATTTCAAAGAGAATTTTGACATCTGCTGTCAAGGCTAGCTCTTGCCGATCACGTGAACGTCGTTGATTTCAGATTTGATGAACTTCGACATCATGCTATCGATGTTTTTATTCATATAAATCCCAAGAGAGCTCTTGAAAGTTAAATTACTCTAAGCATTCGTTCCACTTATACGAACTCCTGTTGTATATTCGTCGCCAATCCCCTATTGACCCAGCTTGCTCCACCGCGGAACGCATCCTCGCTGAATGTCTAGACAGCGGTCAAACGCAAAACTTATATTATTTATTATATAAACATAGAACCTACATACCGTCTACTCGAACATTTTTGTTTACAAATCCATTCAAAAGTTGTGGGTAAGAAATGGCTTACAATACCCCCGAATTCATTATTACCTTAATTTGCCGTTTTATTTGTCTTTTTCGTTGTGTACTTAGGTACCAGGGCATTTTATGTTTTTGTGAGCAATAAAGAGTTTTTGTTTTCTTGAACGTGTATAAACAAAGGGTCCGTAGTGTTGCCACTGTTTATACTGTGCCACAGTGGACACTCTGGCCTTGAGTCAGGGGCGTACTTACTCTAGGGCCAAAAGGGCTATGGCCCGGGGTGGCAGGCGACACGGTGCGTTGACGGCCGCCGGCATCGGCCGAGGCATCGGCAAGGCGGCGGGCCTGCAGCCCCAGGGCGCTGAATTCTAAAATACGCCAATGGCCTTGACCTGAATGGTAGCGCAGTGACGTCATAGCATCGGTAGCCAAAACATGCCACTGCGGCTGCGTAGGTCCTTTACAACCCTATCGTGGTGATAAAATTTTAAAGTTTACACATTGTTTAACGTTACCTTTTCGCTGTAAATAGTAAATGATTGTCCAACTGTGTTTTATTAGCTGATTTACTAACCCAGTTAGGAGTAGTTAGTATTTAATTAAACTGCTGTTGTAGTCCTTTTTCAAAGGAAATTAAAAAAGGATATGGATGTAACTCCGACTCCTTTTTTAAGCTATATTAAAACTGCCAGCAATTTCACCCGTCTTTCCTCAGAAACCGTGCATTATTCCGGAATAAAAAGCCTATGTTACTCTCCGATCCATAAGCTATATCTATGCCGAAAATCACGTCGATCAGTTGCTCTTTTGCTGCGTGCAAGAGGTACAAACCACGAAACACTAAAAAATACGAAACACGACAATACGAAAGGGGCAATAGTGTGTTTTTATGTTTGTACATATAAACACACTTTCGTATTTATAATAGTACGTATTATATATGCAATGTAAGACTACTATATTTGCGCCTTTTGAGGTTCTCAGCGGATTCAGCTGCCGCACCAGCCTTATTTTGAGTACCGGGAAGATGTGACGGCGCAAGGGTGTCAACACAGGTAGCGTCCCATACCAAAGGTCGCCCCATCTTCCACGGATACTTACTAGATACAATACTTATACATAGATACTTCTGAGAACCTCAAAAGGCGCAAATATAGTAGTCTTGATAGCAGTTACATATTTGAGCCTTTTGGGGTTGAGACACTTGGACCGTGGGGACCTGGAGCTCATAGAATTTTTAAAGAACTTTCAGGGCGTCTGGTCGAAGCCACACGTGACCAAAATGCTGGCCTCTACTTTGGTCAAAGATTAAGCATTGCCATTCAACGTGGCAATGCGGCCAGCATTTTGGGAACGTTGCCTACTGGTAGCGGATTATTAGATTAAAATTGTAAATAAATTAGTGTGTATTTTATTTAGTTATTTTAGTTTATGTTGTTTACTTTTTCTGTTATTATAATAGTATTAAATATCTATGCAATGTAATCTATAGTTTAATATACAACAATATACGTCTATACATAGGATTATTTACATTTCAATAAAAAAACTAAGAATTTATCAATTAAAACCAAAATTAAACAAAACCTTATAAATAAAAAACAGCATTAAGGTCGCCTTCTGCAGGTAGGGTGCCCAAAAAGCTGGCGACATTACCTCGCTGAATAGCTAAACTAATACGTTGACCGAGGTATATTATATATTATTAATATTTAGGTACATATTCATATTCTAGGCACTAGGTAATGTCTAATTGTCAAATAAACGAATTTTTAAATTAATTTTTAAATTATAATATGTTTTTATTTTATCCAATAAGTATCTTAAATTATTTACTATGTGATCCCTTCCAAGCGCAGTTTTACTTCATTATTGGATACATTACAACAGACATATTCAAACGACGTCCCAGGTATATTATGATGATGATTACGACCCACACTTTATCAAACATATCGTTAAAATCTCGTTCCCTAAACTCGAACGCATCTTCAAGGCATCCAAAAATTCCAAAGGCATTATAATGACAAAATCATTTGGGGCATTAAAAAGATGAGAGATGAAAAACATTCGTGTAGCCTTCCCATAAGGCTCTAACGGAAGATTCTATTACAATAATGTAGCCTCACGGTGATGGCCCTTTTCTGCTCACAAAACAATCCTGAGGTGGGTTGCGATGATCGATGGCCCGCGGGGCCATTACGTTCTTTTTATATTTTATCTGCCTCTTTACCCGGGCCGTATCGTCCCGGATTGGGCGCCATCTACAATTCAAGTGGCGTATTTTAAATGAGCGTGTACCATTTCATGGAAGCATTCATGAAATGGTACACGCTCATACGTAGCAACATATAGTACCTATTTTTCATAGTATTTGTATTTACATTTTCGGATGTATTAGATAAATAATATGACGTTTGGATTAGATAAACAGGAAGAATGCTTTTGACTTGCCATTAAGAGGAAGACACCACCCAAATTGGGTCCATTCAAATATGCTTTACGCCAAATTTATAGATGTTATGGCAGCGAAAAAAATATATGTTAATCTTCACCATATTTCTAATGAGAAAGAAGACATAAAAACATGATTTCAATAAATTTTCTCGATAAAATAAATTCGCGAAGTAACCCTTAGAAATTCGCTTCTATCATCCATAACTCAATATTTCATGAACTTACGTTGATAAAATTTATAAAAGTGACGTATATTACCATAATCAAGTTCTTTATAAAGTTTTGTTTCAATAACTTAACGTATTGTTATAAAATTAATTATTTTAGAATAGTTAACTCGAGCGTTGCATCACGTCATCGCCCTTCTCTTTTATTTGTATAAAGTCCGACAGTGATCGCTGAGGCGCGTTGCTAGACGGACGTGTGTCGCTTTGTTCCGCTCCCCGCTCACACTTTGCTGACACAATTTCTGGATTATTATTTAGCTTTGCAGGTAGTTTTATTCTGTCAATAAGTTGTTTAAATATAATTAAGTCATGTTTTAGTAATAAGATTATGTTGAAGTGATACTTCTTAGTTATAAATTGTACCTGGCAGTATAGGTTTCAAAAGAATGAAATTCAAAATGTAAACTTGTTCTACACGTCAATATTGTATTTACTTCTAAAAAGTCTCTCGTCGAATAAATAACCTGCTACAATGGTTATGGGCCCAGAAAATTTTTTCACAAAAATTTTCCTAAAGGATTATTTTCCTGGGGATTGTATCCCAGAACGAAAGGCGAACATTATGCCATCGTTGTAAATAGGTGTCGTTGCGAAAAATAGTTGTGCGCCGTAGAAAACTTTGAGCTAAGGTAATTTGGAGTGGTTAAAATGTCTTCGACGAGAGTAATTGAACTTTTAACCAGAGATAATTACGAGAGCTGGCGAGTACAAGTCGAAGCTTTACTGATTAAAAATGATGCGTTCGGGTATATAGATGGTAGTGAGAAAAAACCAGAAGAGGAAAAAGCAGCGAAGTCATGGAAGGTTGAAGATTCCAAGGCGAGGGCTGACTTAATCCTGAGTATGACTCCTGGTGAGTTACGGCATGTAAGAGGGTGCAAAACGTCCAGAGAGGTATGGTTGAAGCTAGAATCTATATATGCATCAAAAGGGCCAGCTAAAAAGGCTACATTGTTGAAAAGGTTGACGATGATGAGATTCACCGAGCCTGGCGATTTTTTATGAACACATTTCAACATTTTTTGATGTTAGGGATAAACTGAGTGCAATGGATGTAGAGATTCATGATGACCTATTTTCGATAATGTTACTCTACAGTCTTCCTACAGAGTTTGACAATTTTCGATGTGCAATAGAGTCACGAGATGAAATTCCGAATCCAGAAACCTTGAAAATCAAAATCGTTGAAGAGTACTGTTCAAGGCACAATACACTAGAAAAAGCAATGACACGTACCGGAGACGAAGGTGCCTTGTTGACGAGGAGTAAATGTCAAACAAAGAAGAAAACACAGCGGGTTGAAAATAGAGAGTCTGGATCAAGTCCGAAGTTTAGGTATAAGTGCTTTAAATGCCATAGGATTGGTCACAAAGCGTCAGAATGCAATAAGTTCAAGAAACAAGAGTCAGTGAAGTGTGTATCGGAAAGTTCTAAAACTACTGAGACTATTGATACTGCTTTTGTAACATTTAGTTGTTTTTCAGATGATTCTCATGATGCAAACTGCGGAAATGGAAACTGGATCATCGATAGTGGTTGTACTTCCCATTTATGTAGCGATAAAAGCTTATTTGAAGATACCTTACAACCATTTTGTGGAAAATTGGACTTAGCTACTAACCAAAGCGCTCTTGTACATGGTAAGGGTACGGTAAGATTGTCTGCATGTAATGATGATTCCAATAGGGTAATTCAACTACCAAACACGTTATATGTTCCTGATTTAAGAGCTAACTTGATTTCGGTTGCAAAGATAACTGATAAGGGTTATGACGTCACGTTTAGGAGTGATAAGGCCTTTGTGACAGATAGCAAAGGGGATATCAAGTTAGTTGCGTATCGAAAGGGTAATTTATATTACGTTAGGGAACGGTGTGCTCAAGCCTCTGTGATGTCAAATGACAGGGTTGATATTCAGGCATGGCATGAGCGTTTGGGTCATCTAAATGCGAAAGATTTAGTCAAACTCATAAATCATTGCGGTTTAGATGCAAGAACTGATTTGACGCATGTCAATAAGTTACGAGATTGTGAAATCTGCATTCGAGGTAAAATGAGTTCCAAACCTTTTTCTAGTTCGAGCGGACCATGTGACGAGAAGCTGAAAATTGTCTATTCTGACGTTGTAGGGCCAATGAAAAATACAGCCTTAGGAGGTGCAAAATATTTCGTGACTTTTATAGACGACTCTACAAGGTGGTGCGAGGTTTATTTGTTAAGTAAAAAGAGTTCAGTTTTTACTGTTTTTAAAATATACAAGCAACACGTGGAGAACCTGACTGGTAAAAAAAATAAAATACTTGCAAACTGATAATGGTGGCGAGTATTGTAGCAAAGAGTTTGACGAGTATTTAGCCAAAGAAGGGATCAGTAGAAGGTTGACAATACCTTATACGCCTCAGCAGAACGGCGTGGCTGAGAGGATGAATCGAACCCTTGTTGAAATGGCGAGATGTATATTACTTTCATCAGGACTTTCAGATGGTTTTTGGGCAGATGCAGTGGTGACTGCATGTCATATTAGAAACAGATGCCCATCCAGTGCGGTTGATGGTGGAATACCATATGAAAAATTTTTTGATCGACCCGTGAAGATACATTATTTGCAATCTTTTGGAGCGAAAGTGTACGTTTTAAACAAAGATTTAGATAAGGATAAGTTTACACCACGTAGTAAACAGGGAATCTTTGTAGGGTATCCAAGGGATCGAAAAGGGTACAGAGTATGGTTGCCAGATGATCGAAAATTAGTTGTCGCGCGAGATGTAAAGTTTCTAGAGGTGGAAAAACATGTAAATGGAAACTGTACAAATACTATTCAAACGATGGAGAGGTTACAAGAAGAGGAACCAACGAGGTATGTTGAGTTGGATTTCGCTCTTCCGTCGTCTTCACCTGTCAACGAGCAGAGAGATGACATTACAATGTCAGATGTATCAGCTCAGCGCTTACCTTCAACAAGTGATGGTCGTAACTTAGAGGTATTAAGGAGAGCTCCTGGTAGACCAAAAATCCAAAGAGGTCAAGTGGGAAGACCGAAGAAAATTTACAAAATGGTTAGCGTGCCGAACAGGGAACAAGAGTTAGAAGGTGAAGAGGAGAGAAACATAATAGAAGGGAATGACGAGAATGAGCATGACAATGAGGGTATTTCATCAGATGAAGGTGAGGATACGTCATCACCACCAGCCAGTGTAGCTGATGAGTTTACCGATTGTGAAGACTTTGTACCTGCTGCCGCAGAAGTGTCGTTACGGGAAGCATTGTCCAGTAATGAGCGAAAGTTATGGGAGAATGCCATTATGTCAGAGATTCGAAGTCTAGTCAAGAATCAAACCTGGAAAATTGTTAAAAAACCTCTGAATCGTGAAGTAGTGGGATGTCGTTATGTTCTAACTACGAAACTAAATGTATACAAATCCGAAAAGAAGAAAGCGAGACTGGTTGCAAAAGGCTATAGTCAGCGTTATGGTTTAGACTATCGCGAAACCTTTGCCCCAGTTACGAGACTCGACACAGTTAGAATGTTAGTCGCTTTATCTGTAGAGTTGGGTATGGAAATTCATCAAATAGATATAAATACCGCTTTCTTGAATGGATATTTAGAGGAGGAAGTTTACATGAAAATACCGGAACGTTTAGAGGATAGTCTTACAAAACTATTGGAAACGGAAAAAGACAGTTTTGTCAAAGAGCAAGCAAAAGAAATGTTAGACGATTTAAGGACAGGCGGAAATGTTTGTAGTTTGCGAAAGTCATTATATGGCTTGAAACAAGCAGGACGCCAGTGGAATATTAGATTGGACGAAAAGTTGAAGAAAATGAGTCTAAAGCAGTCCTTAAATGAACCTTGTTTCTATTTCAAAGATATTGATGATCGTGGAACGAAACTCTTTGTTTGCGTGTATACAGATGACATTTTGATTGCAAGTCAGAAAAGAGATTGTATTGAAAACTTTAAGTCGGAATTGGCGAAAGAGTTCGAATTGAAAGACTATGGAGTTGCGAAGTTTATGTTGGGCATAGATTTTGTCAGAAGTGACAACGCTATCAAGTTGACACAAACACAATATATTGACAAAATTGTACAAAAGTTTGGTCAACAAAACTGTAAAGAAATACATTCTACGCCAATGGAAACGGGTTTGAAACTACAAAACACTGAGAAGGACAATGATCGCAGTTTGCCGTATAGGGAGTTGATAGGATGCTTCATCTATCTATCCGTAGGTACCAGACCTGATATTGCAAATGCAGTGGCCAAGATGGGGCAGTTCGTAGACAAGGCGGACCACAGATGCTGGAAAGCAGCGATTAGGATCCTTCGTTACCTCAAAAGGACCCGTGAGTACGGTCTTGTTTATAAAAAGACTGGTAAAAATATTATGGGTTATTCTGATAGTGACTGGGGAAATTGTGTTTTAGACAGAAAGAGTTTTTCCGGTCATACGTTCATTTTAGCCGGAGCTGCAGTTTCGTGGAAAGCGCAGAAACAAAAGTGTGTAGCGACTTCAACTTGTGAGGCAGAGTATGTTAGTCTAGCCTTAAGTATGAAGGAGGCTATTTACTTAAATAGCTTGTTAACTGAAATTGGGTTAGCTCGTTTTAGCAAGGTAGAATTACATGCGGACAATCAGGGAGCAATTGCGTTATCGAAAGATCCTGTCTTCCATGCCCGCAGTAAGCACATCAGTATCAAGTATCATTTCTTGAGAGAGACATTGCGTACCAACAAAGATATTGTGCTACGGTATATTTCAACTGATTTGATGCTTGCTGATATTTTAACTAAGCCTTTACCAAAGCAGAAACATTATTTTTGTATGGATGGTTTAGGCGTTATTTAGTTTTGTTTTTTCTATACCTTGTTAGTTTAGTTTTGTAGAGCTTATTGTTGTTTGCATATTATTATTGTTATGCAAGGTACAATTTAAGGGAGTGTGTTGAAGTGATACTTCTTAGTTATAAATTGTACCTGGCAGTATAGGTTTCAAAAGAATGAAATTCAAAATGTAAACTTGTTCTACACGTCAATATTGTATTTACTTCTAAAAAGTCTCTCGTCGAATAAATAACCTGCTACAGATTACAATATACACATATCGAAATAATAATAAATATTCATTTTGATAGATTGAAAAGCGTTTTAGCTTTTAGCGGAAGTCTATAGTTGTGATAATTCGTCTCTACCAAACAGAGCTCGATTAGCCTAGCGGTGTTCGGCGCGGATTACGTTTCTTATTTTGTAGAAGAACCGCTTAGTAGGTACCGCGTTCAAATCCCAATGGGATATGTTATTTTTGTACTATTTTTTTTAATATTTTTTCCATAAATAATAATATAAGTCGTACATACATACTTACGATAGTTATGACCAAATTTATTTTTCATCATGATAATTATTTTTGTGTAAATATACTGTTCTTTTTTAATATTTTTTCCATAAATAATACCTAATATGAGTCGTACATACATACTTACGATAGTTATGACCAAATTTATTTTTCATCATGATGATAATTTTATTCTGTCAATAATTTATTTAAATATAATTAAGTTGTGTTTAGTCATAAGATTTGTAAATATAGTTATCAGTGTAATTTTTGGAAAATAGGAAACAAAAAGAATCAACGAAGACCAAGAAAGACAAGTTATTTTATGAGGCAAAAACACATGTTAGAAGTTGTATACATATTTACATTTTTTTGTATTACAAAACAGGCATACCGAAATAATAGTAGATAGGTACCTACTCACTTTGATAGATTGAAAAGCGGTATAGCTTTTAGCGGAAGTCTATTGTTGTAATAATTCGCCACTAACGAACAGAGCTCGATTAGCCTAGTGGTGTTGTGCGAAGTTTATAAGAACAAGCGCGTAGTAGGTATACTCGGTTCAAATCCCAGTGAGATATATTTTTTTAATTATTTTCCAAATTTATTTTTCATCATGATGTTTTTCATAAATAGGTATATATATGAGCCGTACATACATACTTACAATAGTTATGGACAAATTTATTTATATCTATAATTTTTATGTACCTATGTTTGTATGCCTATGCATGTATGTATGTGTACCTATGCTTCTTATTCATAACTAGCTGCTGCCCGCGGTTTCACCCACGTGGAGTTATTAGAATTCATTGCTTTTATTTTTTTGCGCGTAACCCCAATTATTTTTTCTAAAATAAAAGTAGCCTAAGTTACTCCTTATCACATCAGCTATCTGCCAGTGCAAGTCCCGTCAAAATGGGCCCAGCCTTTTCGGAGATTACCCGGAACAAACAGACAAAAATTTTAAAAATGGATGATTTGTTATACCTAGGTACTGTATATACTTCCATATGCATTTGGTAAAAACCTGTTATTTTGATGTTAAAAACAGACACTTCAATTTTATTTACTTCTACAGAGTAAAGATATGGTCACACGGTTATTTATTATTTTTTATGAAAACAAAAAAGCTTGCACAATAAAGAGACATCACAAGTGACGCTTAGTAGGTACTATCTAATTACTTAGCGGGCTAAACTATTTTTTTTGCGCAAAATTTATTTTTTCGATTTCTGTGCATGTTTTCTCTAATGCCTAACTACAATGTGTATTTTTTGATAATTTTCTATCTACTTTCAAATATAATTAGTTGAAATGCATGTGCGTGCAAAGTAGGTACCTACCTGCAATAATACAAAAGCTGAAAGCATCAAATATTCATATGAAGCAACATTTCATATATATATTAATATATTTATATGCATATACATATATGGATATACCAATACGTCAAATTTGATGATGGGCGACTTCAGGGGAGCACTTGTTGAACCGAAAACGTATGTTGATCCGGCTGCTTTTGTTGATCCAATATTCATCTTTAGTAACAAATGTTGCTCCGACCTGCTGCCTTATCAGCTGCTCATCAGACAGGAACACAGTAATGCTTGCACACTACTGCTTGGCGGCTAATATGGATAAGACTAAAATCATGTCCAATATCCATGTTCCACCTATACTAGTAATTGTTGGGAACGATACTCTCGAAGTTCTTGACGAGTATGTTTACCTAAGACAGACTGTCCAATTAGGTAGATCCAACTTCGACAAAGAGGTCACACGAAGAATCCAACTCGGCTGGGCAGCGTTTGGGAAGCTTCGACATATCTTTTCGTCCACAATACCGCAGAGCCTGAAAACCAAGGTTTTCAACAAGGGTGTGTTGCCAGTGATGACGTATGGCACTGAGACATGGTCTCTTACTATTGGCCTCATGAGTAAGTTCAGAGTCGCGCAACGTGCTATGGAGAGGACTATGCTCGGGGTTTCTCTGCGTGATAAAATCCGAAATGAGGAGATCCGCAGGAGAACGAAAGTCGCTGACATAACTCTCAAAGTCAGTAAGTTGAAATGGGATGGGAAGATGGCAATGGGCAGGCCACATCGCTCGAAGAACCGATGGTGAAGAAAGGTTCTCGAGTGGCGACTGCGAACCGGAAGACGTAGTGTAGGCCGACCCCTCACTAGGTGGACCGATGACCTTGTCAAAACCGCGGGAAACCGTTGGATACAAGAGGCGAGTAGCCGATCCAAGTGGCGTTCTATGGGGGAGGTCTATGTTCAACAGTGGACGTCTTCCGGTTGATGATCATGATGAGTTAAGCAGGTCTAGGTCAAGTTTCCAATTTCCAATACAACGTTAGAGTCCACATGTGGCATATTTGGAAGGGAAGATTTAATACATTTAGTTTCACTAGCGTTTATTAGATTATTAGCAGCAAACTATTATGAGATTTTGTCAAAGTTGTCATTTAATTCCTTTAGTTAACAAAACTACAAAACTGGGCGCAGAAGCTGGTATTTATATTTATATGCGATTTCACCCACGTTCCCACAGGAAACGTGCATTTTTTTCGGGATAAAAAGTAACCTATGTTGCTCTCCGGTCCATAATCTATATATATGCCAAAAATCACGTCGATCCGGTGCTCCGTTAGTGCGTGAAAAATAAATAATATCCTCTATAATATATATAATATCCTCTATAATTTTTAAGCCACCTTCGCGTGCGGCGTTCCCACTTTGAACTATCAGAGAAACTAGTCATTTGTGGCTCCAGACCCTTGGATCAACATTAACGAAGCTCATGTCGCGTGTACATCAAATATACAACAGATTTGAAAATAACGCTTCTGTGTATTTTTTTTGCCGTTAGTGGATCAACAAAAATGGGATGTTTCAATGGCGAGTATCTCGAAAACAGATCAATGTAGATCCAGCGTCACCATGTACTTTTCAACTTCGGATCAAAGTATAACTGTTCTCTTGATCTGCAGGGCTATTCGCTAACTTTAACATTTCTAGTGATCAACAAATGAACTGCTGACTTATATTTTGACTGATTTGTTTTGTTATTCCATGTCAGTTGCGTATTGTTATACCACGTTTACTGTCACGTCCCACGGGAACGACGGGAACGGGATAAAAAGTATCCTATGTCCTTCTCCTAGTTCTTAGCTACCTCCCTACAAATTTTCAGCCAAATCGGTTCAGCCGTTCTTGAGTTATAAATAGTGTAAGTAACACGACTTTCTTTAAATATATGTAGATTATTTTTTATACTATTGGATAACTAGACGAGCGGGTCCTTTGCCTGATGGTAAGCATAACGCCTGCCCATAACAATTGCAGTGCCACTCAGGACTTTGAAACTCAAAGACCTGCGCATCACTGCAGTACGCTCGTTACCCTGAGACATGAGGTATTAATTCTCAGCATAAGCCCAATAATTTCACTGGCTACTTTGTTCATCAAATGGAAACACAGTACTGCTCGCACATTACTGCTTGGTGACAGACTTCACGAGCAAAGTAGTGGAACCAACCCAGACGGACACTTGCAGAAGACTTAGCCCTATCATCTAATCATAAAATATCTATAGCAATAAACACTCCAGCATCACAATAAAATCGTTGTTGTCGATAGAAGGTGATAATCACTCGAGTTTATAAGACACTGGTCTTGAGTAGTGTCTTTCACAAGCCTCGGTGATTATCAAATTTGATGTCCACTATGCTTACGCAATCGCAATTGGGTACTTGCATGAAATACAAAACACATAAATACTGTGGTTATACAGGTTTAAGAACATCACATTAACACAATAAAAATGAAATTCAGAAAAATATATAATTTCCACAAAGATACTGGATCTAAAACTTTCCAGAATTCAACGATTTCTTTTAATTATCCAATAGTAATTCAAACCATACTATCAGATTCTTTACATTTTAATCAATAACAAATGAATGACAACTATGTACTTAAACGCAGTTTTTCACGGCCAAAATGAAAAAATGTGTGTTTTAGTACAAATTTACGGGCCGCGTTGAATATGTGACGTCACGCATTAAGCCCAATTAGTATGGGGTGTTTTAGCGCTCACTAGAACCGCCTGACTTTGGATCTCATTTTTGACGTTGTTAGCATTCGATTTCCAGTTTTTTCTATATAGACATTTAATTTTCATGAGAACACGAATTGATTAGCATTATAAAAAAATCGAGTCTACACCCCAATTTTAAACTATCGATACAAAAATATCTGTCAAAGTGAGTTACGGTGACTAACCACGAAACTCGTGCTCATGACGTCATCCAAGTTAATAACTGAGGTTAGCCAATACGAAACTAGCTGTTTGACAGTTCATCGCTGTACACTTTGCCAAGTGATCATCACTTTGAGTTGTCAACCGAGATACGGAATAGCCTCGCTGGACTCAGATGTACACTAATAGGTGGATCAACATTTGTTCAAAACTCATACTGGATCAACTATTACCGTGTTGGGCTCTATTATATGAATAAATATATGAACATTTATATCTATACAAATAAATAAAATTGAAGTGTCTGTTTGTAATGTCAAAATAACAGCTTTTTATCAAATGCATATAAAGTATATACGGTACCTATGACAAAACAACCATTTTTAAAAATTTTGTCTTTCTGTCTGTTTGTTCCGGATAATCTCCGAAACGGGTGGACCGATTTTGACGGGACTTTCACTGGCAGATAGCTGATGTTACAAGGAATAACTTAGGCTACTTTTATTTTAGAAAAAGAATTGGGGTTCCGCGCAAAAAAATAAAAACCATGAAATCCAATATCTCCACGCGGGTGAAACCGCGGGCTGCAGCTAGTTCGTATATATAATCGAAAGCCACACCACACGGGGGTGAGGGGGAGGTACTTTTGAAGTGTTGAGTACTGCAATTGTTATTGGACAGCATTATGCTTACTATCAGGCACACGTCCAGCTCGTCTTTTTATCAAATACTGTAAAAAGACTAGCAATGCCCCACGGCTTCTCCTACGTAATAAAAATAGCTTAAGTTACTCCTTATAACCTCAGCTATCTTCCAGTGAAAGTCCCGTCAAAATCGGTCCAGCCGTTTCGGAGATTAGCCGAAACAAACAGTAAAACAATTTATTTTGCTTTTTTTTATTATACGTACCGTAGATACTTTCATATGCATATAGTAAAAAGTAGTTTTTTGACATTACAACCAGAAGTTCAATTTTATTTATTTGTATATAAGACACCCTTTTTTACTCCTGGTATCTATATTAATTTGAACACTATCTCAATTGATCATAGGTGCCGATTTTGTCAACACTCAACAGTCTCATTCATAGGATTTGCATGAAATGTCACGGGTCCAAAAGGGGCTGGCGCGGGGGAAACAGGTAGCCCTTCATCACCGGTGATGATAAGGTTCATCATAATTTAGCAATTTTATTAGTTCATAAATTTAAAGCTATTTTGAACCTTATCACCACTGAATAAGGTCTAACTGTTTTATTTTTACCGCCGGGCCTACATGGTTCCGGCCGACATTAAGGTTCAATATAGTTAGCAATTTTATTCGTTCATAAAGTTAAGGCTATTTTGAACCTTATCACCAATGAATAAGGTCTAACTGTTTTTTTTTGCCGCCGGGCCTACGTGGTTCCGGCCGACACTTCAAAGGGTAGGATAGGAATAATACAGCCCAATACAAAATCAATTTAAAATATTTTAGTACCAGGTTTATATTAGCGCCATCTATTGGTAGTCTGTATATCGTATCTCATTTCGTAGCTGTGTAGCTACGACTCTCATTTAGTACGTTTTTTCGCCACTTTTTTTGAGTCGCGCTACTTTATCGGAGATTTGGGGACTATCGGTATTTTGTGTTTATGGGCGTGGCTTATTTTACAAATTGCTGAATGTCTTTCGCTGTTGTCAGCGCCTTAAATCAATGACTAATCTACAAGAACCGATGGATCATTATACCGCGGTTATAGGTCTGATAAGTAATTACCTAATCCTAACAATCCAGGTTATACTGTACGAGGTGTTCTTTCACCGACAACTCACAAGCTTATGTAGGATACAACGACCAGCTAGCGACCTGAGCCAACATCGCTTAAAATGATTAAACACACAAACAAACCTACAATGGTGATTATTACAGATACATTACACATAGTAGACATATTAAATTAATCCATACTAACCATTACCATACTTCCATACTAATCCATATCCATACTAATATTATAAATACGAAAGTGTGTTTGTTGGTTTGTTGATTTGTTGGTTTGTTGGTTTGTCCTTCTTTCACGCAGTAACGAAGCAACGGATCGACGTGATTTTTGGCATAGATATAGTTTATGGACCGGAGAGTAACATAGGCTACTTTTTATTCTGGAAAATTGTACGTTCCTGTGAGAACGCGGGTGAAAACCGCGGGCAGAAGTTAGTGTGACATAAAATTGACATTGACAATTCTCAAGTTATTGACAGCTGTCAATAAAGTTTTTAAGTTGGTTTAATTTGACAGATCGGTTTGACGGTTCCTGTGGGAACGCGGATGAAAACCGCGGGCAGAAGCTAGTAAAGAATAAATACCTTAGTTTGCTCCTTATATTATACCGTGTTAATCTTCTTCCTTAAAGACATACCAATTAGGGCACTAACTAACGCCATTAATTCCGCGACGCAATTTCTAGCTGGCTGCCTGACCCTTTTTGTCGCTAAAAGCTATAAAATCAACGCAGTAAAGTTTAGAAATTATTGCTTGACATGGTTTAATTTAATTAAAATTATGTTAACGTTTCAAGTTTTGCCATTTTTCTTTGGTATGTAGCTGTAGTCTTTGCCGTTGGTACGATGTTTCAGTGGCAGTAGCAAGGATTAAGTAGTCTGCTTATTTGTAGAATTTGGTTTCGTATGTTACAAAGCTTAAACTGTCAAAGATATGCTACCTACTGTAACGGCAATTGAACAATTTCCAGTCCTAGCCTGGCTATCATACTTGTACCTATTTAAAATCTCTCCCCTAGCGCTTACCACTATTTTATAGACTGCAATGAAAAGCCTGTCCCAATAGGGTATTTGACTCCATTTTTTTATGATGTCAATCAATTTTGTTAGTGGTAGGACTAACTCTTCTGCGAGTGTCCGTCTGGGTTGTTACCACCATTTTGCTCGTGAAGTCTGTCACCAAGCAGTAATGTGCAAGCATTACTGTGTTCCGGTTTGATGAGCAGAGTAGCCAGTGAAATTACTGGGCTTATGAGACTTAATACCTAATGTCTCAAAGTATCGAGCGTACTGCAGTGCCGCTCAGGCCTTTGTGTTTCAAAGTTCTGAGTGGCAGTGCAATTATTATGGGTCAACGTTATGCTTACCATCAGGCAAATGACCAGCTCGTCTCGCTACCAAATAGCATAAAAAAATCATTTTCTCATGAGAATGCAAAGGTCTATATCGAAAAAACTGTAAATCGAACGCTAGAAACGTCAATAATCAGAGTCAAAGATCACAGCGCTCCAACAAACCATAAAAAGTCCAAAACGTAAAACCGAATCCTTTTAAAAATTGCTTGTAGTATAATATACGTGTAAATATTATGACATAATAATTATTATGCTGTATGCGGATTTTATAAACGTAACTTCGTTCAAAACAGGAAATAACGTTGAAATGACGTCGTTATCGCATTGGGTAATCTTGCTTTACACCGGCAACAAAGAAGCTTTTGTTCTTAAATACGAAAATAACTCACCAGATTTGCTCACACGGTACCGCAGACCTCTTCCGCCTTTAGGATGGCACCTATTATATGTTCCAAACTCAGCATAGTTATTGTTCACTCTGCTGTAATCAGCAAGATGCCTGTTCCCGTCCAGATGGTTTGGGAGAGACCTGTTCCAGCCCATAACATCTCCCACGACTGACCCGCATACTGAGGACTCTGTTTGGCTTTTAGTGTCTCCATTACAGAGGTCTCCACTGGACCTGACTCGGCGGCCCTTTAGCCCCTTGGAGGAGTGCTGGCTGATGTTCGAGCCCATCGCTTGGCGGGACCTCAACGGGGCCCCGCCGACTGCATCGCGCCACCTTTCGGATGACTCTTGCCTGTCGCTATGGTTTGAGCTGTTGCTTTGATCTGAAAAGATTAAAATAGAGATTACAGATTTTATATGAGGTTGTTGCCTAATGAATTGAGTCAAGAAAACAAAAACCCATCAAAGTATATTCGCCAACGAATGGAGTATAAGAGCGATACGGGTTTGTTCCAAGTGCGGACGACCTGTGTGAAACTTATTTTGTATTCATTGGTTCCTTTGCCTCCCAACAGTCACAGCATTACTGAAGGCCTATCGCGAATAAAGTTGTTGAACAATATAAATCTCTTTTTACTTTACGAGGATTTCTAAATTGTCTTCTTACGTAATAATTTATGCAATATTCATCACAGTGACGTCTGCGTGTATTGGCTTAGCGAAAACGTAATTAATCATCAGGAAACTAATCGGCCACATTAATACAGAAGCTATTGTTGTATGTAATACGCTATATAACTATATATCGTTAGCATCGTATGCCTTGTACCAATACATAATTAACGATATCGCTTACCTGTGCTCATACATAACTGGGTTGTGAGTTAAACACCAGAGTTGCCAATTTATGGGCTCAAAATTACTCATTGCATGGTAAGTACTGGTGAGTGCTTACCCAGAGAAATACCTAAAGATTAAGCTCAGAGAGATCAGCATATTTGACGCCGTTCGAATTGAAAATAGTATAATGTTTTGATAGCTTTATGTCATTTTCTATAGTCAAGAGTGGTGCACAAAAAAAATTCCTAAACCGGTTTCTATATATTTTTGGGCCGGCGTTATGCTTACCATCAGGCAAATGATCTGCTCGTCTCGTTACCAAATAATATAAAAAAATATAGTTTATAATAATAGTCTGTACTCAGCAGTGGCTGGATAATGGTTGCAGAAGAAGAATGGTCAACGAATATAGGTTTTAATGACTCCAAACTGGATATCCTATAGTTAGGGAATAAGGAACTCCAAACTGGATATCCTATAGTTAGGGAATAAGGAAGTAAAATGACCTTGATCCTACATTAGACACGGAACAAATACTTGCATTATTTACAGTGTACATTTATCAGTACCAGGTTGTCAGAAAGATCAGGGTACTTTTTGCAGAAATTGAGCCTGGACCTATCGAATATTTCACTGTCAACCCAGCTTTGGATAAAAATATAATTAAAAAAAAATAAAAAACACGACTGCCCTCGCAATCACAATTTTCCCACATTTTGTTTCATTTCCCCTAGCCTGGCAACATTAACAGGCGCCTACGTCACGAGGCTGGCATTTGCGGTGCGAGCCGTTAATGAACTCGCAACGAGCGAAAGATTCGTTAAATCTCGGAAGCACGTCACGGGCTCACAACACCTCCTCATTAAATCCCCTCGATAATTTTGGGCGTGTATTTCTTTTCGAAGAACTGGAATATGTGAGACTCGAAAGTAGGTCAGTTTTAATAAGTAGGCTATACAGATTTCCATATCATTGAATATTTAATTCTTTTTCGTACATTTCAAAACATTTCAAGCGATGATGATTAGAAGTCACTCATAATATCATCCAATCATCATAATTGACGGCTCCGTAGCTAAGTTGGTAGTAACCCTGCCTGCAAGGCGAGGGGTCCCGGGTTCGATTCCCGGCCGGGGCAGATTTTGTGTAAGCATAAAGTTTGTTCTCGGGTCTTGGATGTTTGTGATGTGTATCTGTGTATGTCCATGCCACCTGCGACACAGGGAATCCTAGTGCGGGGGTATGAGTGTGTAAGCGTTTATGTTTATGTTTATGTTAATTATTTCAATAAATAATTAGAACAAACAACACAAAGAGCCAATAATATATTCAATCAGAAATGTTAAAAGCTCCTTGTAAAACTATAATAAAGATAAATAGATTATACTCTACAACAGCCATATTAAAAGTGTGCTCCGCGGAACCCTAGGGCTCCCCGAAGCCTCTGTGGGGGCACCGTGAAAATACTGGTCCATAATGAAATAATAATACTCGTAATGAGGTTGCAGAGTAAAATAAAATATATCTAAATATTTCATCTATGTAAATTTTCTCTTCTATCAAGCCTGACGTATAAAACAAAAATGTTGAAAAATTAAAAACAACCTCCCATTAGTTTTTTTTTTTTTTATGTTATTTGGTAACGAGACGAGCTGGTCGTTTGCCTGATGGTAAGCATAACGCCGGCCCATAACAATTGCAGTGCCACCCAGAACTTTGAAACACAAAGGCCTGCGCGGCACTGCAGATCGCTCGTTACCCTGAGACATTAGGTATTAAGTCTCATAAGCCCAGTAATTTCACTGGATACTCTGCTCATCAAACCGGAACACAGTAATGCTTGCACACTACTGCTTGGCGGCAGACTTCACGAGCAAAGCGGTGGTAGCAACCCAGACGGACACTCGCAGAAGAGTTAGTCCTCCCACTAACAAAAAGATGCAAATTTTATATCATATAAAACCAGATTTTGATTATATTAGGGCTCCGTTTAATATTTCGTTTTCCAAATCGGGTCCGACGGCAAATAAGTTTGAGAAACGCTGCTCTGCAAGCAATTTATTATAACTTCACTGTTTAGGGCTCACATACAATAGGTGGCAAAGGTTATATATAATAGCAAACTAACTCTCGTGGGAAATCAATATTTTCGTTGTAGTGATTCAGAAACGTCAGTAGATACGTTTATAATATAATGCGGGATGCCCCGGTTTAACACGGCTTCCTCCTTGTCCAATTTAATGTCTTCCTGTCTTAAAATTCTTGTCGAGCATCTATTACCAAAGAACAATGCACATTGTTTAGTAGTTTTTTGCTTAAAAGAGTAACAAACATACATACATCCATCCACACTTTCGCGTTTATAATATTAGTAGGACATACTATTTTTACAGGCAAAAAGCCCTACTGCACAGATTCTACTGCTAATTGCATTTAAATTAGTTATACTCGAAATGCGCGCTTGACGCAAAAGCGTTGTTATTCTGGCAAGCAAACGTACGTTTGCTTGAGAGTCTAAGCTGCCCCTTAGAAACAAACTCATTGGTACTATCGAAACGTGTGAGATATAATATTACCTAAAACATATAGGCACCACGATTATATTTATATTGGAAGTTATTAGATTCGGTGTTATCCATCAAGATGAAAAATTCAAAGAACTCAAATTAGAACTCCCTAATGAGATGATAGCATTACATATATTGCACATCATTCATGTCAATGTCAAAATCACTTTGAAATCCATCCAAAACGATTAACTTTTATAAAGTTTGGCAATGGCCGAGACGGGGTCACTTCTAGGGCATACCTACTGGTATTTTGGCAGGGCTGTAAGCTGTAATACATGAAGAAAGATGGCGTAATTTATCAATATTTGGATTTGGCCAAGAAGTTTAGTACAACTTCATTTATCTTTGTCGTAAGTTTCAGCTAAATATAAAAAATGAGAAACGGTCGCAAACTAAGAGTAATAAGTTAATTTAGGTTATGTCAGTATGTATCTGAAAAATTAACATATTTAGACTGACTTTGACTATGTTATATAAGAAGTCGAAGAAAAACTGACAATGTTGATGAAACAGCCATAAATTCAATAATCCCCATACCCACTGAGATCAGGCTGACTAAAACAAAAAACGGTGGTGTTACTCAAGTCTATCCGTATATATTTTACGCATGACTAAGGATAACTTATTAGATAGAGTAGTCCCATTTTGATTCTGAATTTTTCATTTGATAGTATAAAATACCTTGTAGTTAGCCTCATTTAAATGTAGAAAAAAAAACACTCCTAAGGATAGAAAAAGGGGATAATTGATCACCTGCTGAATTTTCACCTGTGAATCGATTCTGTTGAAACTTGGCACACATACAGCCATGTAAAAAGTAACTTTACTTTTTTATAATAAAGTTTTATTTAACGAATAGATCTATGTTTCTTAACCTAAGACTCTTCGACTTTTACTACAAAATTCAACAGATATTCGTGTGTTTGCAATCTAAACGGCCCAAGCTTTTGCGTTTCCATCACCAATGTCCGCGTAAACAAATCGAATAAATAATGCAACAAAGCCCCGCACAATACGACTTCCGGTAGTAGATCTCTTATTCAAGAGCAACAGAACAGTAGAACTGGTACACACGGGATCGCATTGTTTAGCTGAACAAAGATAAATTTTATAAAAAGCTAATTTTTAATGAAACCATAAAAATAAATAACATTTTTCTCACGTTTTTACTTGACGTTATAAGTTTGTTTCATTTTGGAGTAGGAAATTAAAATGTGTTATGTACTAGTTTTATTCAATTTAAAACTGTCGTAATATCACAGAACATATTATAATACTAAGTAATAATATCTAGTTTTAGACTAACGGGTTTTATAAAATAATTAGATACTTATGTGTAACATCAATTTATTTTATAAGAAGCGGTTTACACTACTCTACATAAACTGTTTTATTTATTCATTTAAATAGTAGATACATATAATATATTTCTTTATTATTTTATTATGTATAGTTATTATAATCGCAGTTATTCAAATTGTCCCAACCTCTGGTCATCAAAGTTCTTTTACATGATTTACATTCGAACATGGTAAAAAAGGTCTTGTGAAACAAATCGAAAGCTTTATTTATTTTTATTTCAAATAGGCTTGCGTTTTACTAATCTTACCAGATGATAAGCGAAGATGATGTCAGCATTTTTTTTCGAATTCATGTTTTTTCACATTCTCATTTTTATAAATTCTTTTTTTCCCGAATTTTCCAAATTATAGATTGCACGAACTCTTCTTTTTTCTAATAAGTATCTTCAGTTTTACAAAGTAGAGGTTTGCGAAGATACAGTCAACATCGAGACACGAATGCACAGAAGATACTCGTTCTTGTACTCACAAATTAGCATATATTCATACCAATGTTGATACGTTTTAATTGATTTTTTTAAACTCAATCAATTTAAATGCACTCACAAGCAGATGTATGCTGCCTAGCATCATTAGTATTAGACGAACAATAACTGACCTAAATACTCCATTGAAGACATAATGAGTGGAGATATCGTTGTCATTCTAATTGACGCCGCAATCGAAGCGCGTCTTCGGTCCATGAAGATTGATTGGTCTCTAATAGTAGGATATTAAGTAGGCAATTAATCAGCGTATCTGTTTTGCTTGTCAGCAATCATTGTCAACATCTAATTTACTGTAATCACGCATTTAATAGCAGAATCATGTGCATTGTTAACTAATAGGAGGAGAACAATAAACAAGTACATCTACCTATTTTCATACTTTATGCTTCCTGAATTGGCGATCGAAGATTCATTTACCAAAAATTGCCAAAATGTGCAGCTCCTATAATAAACGTGGTCACCCATGGACCATATCGTCATTTAAAAAGAAGAGATATTTGATTTTTTCAAGTACATATAATAAGAAAATTACATGTATAGAGAAAGCGACCAAGATGTGGGTGTATGTGGCTCCCGAGTTGACTTATATAGTCACCAGCAGGGGTGTCTCTCAAAGATCTCAAAAAATGCTTAAAACGTTTGTTATAGACGATATAGTCGAATGCTCAAGGTTACACAAGAGAGCAGTACGCGCCATCTATGACATGGGTCCACGCGAATCTCTAAGAGACTTTTTTAAAGAAATAGGTATTCTAACCCTGCCTTCGCTATACATTTTGGAAAATATAATGTATGTACGGAAGAATATTACTAAATTTAACTTAAAAAGTGATGTACATGAGTTAAATACTAGAAGTAAACATAAAATTGTTGTACCCGGGTTCAGATTAAGTAAAACTAACAAATCGTTCCTGGCAAATGGTGTCAGATTCTACAACAAAATTCCTAAAGTATTAACTGAATTACCACAAGGAAAGTTTAAACGTATAGTCAAGAGTGTATTAATTAAAAAAGCGTATTATAAAATTAAGGATTATGTAGATGACAAGGATGCATGGAGGCAAACAGCTCAGGAGCCTCCTGGCGACTACTAAACTTTAAATTGTTAGTTGTTAGCATTAGAATCATTGTAAAAAACTACTTTTTTTTAAAAGAATGCCGTGACGAGTTTCTTGCCCTTCTTCTTGCTCGGCCTATACCAATTTGGAACGGGCACGGTGGGTTTCTGGAAGATTCGTTGACTTTGAGCACGGATTGGGTCTGTTGGTGTCTTTGTCATTTATTATGTTCTGATAAAGACAGCATTAGTTTTAGTCTGTGATTCGGGTAGATGAATGTTGCAGAGGCCGGCTGTTAGAGTCATTTTAACTTTCATAAGTGCTCCTTTGGGGCCTATTTGAATAAAGACTTTTGAATTTGAATTTGAATTTGACACAATTAAATGATTTTCAAATAAGTATATACATTGGTCTCGATACTGTCGTTTCACTACCTAAACATAATGTTAGTTTCCCTCTCTTTCTCTTTTCAATAAATAACACGAGAAAGAGACGGAAGATGTTTGACAGATCTGAATTTAGTTTTAGAGTTAACTTCCATCCTTGATAAATTAGACGCCGCTGAAAAATTAGACAGGATCTAAAATATATTCCATCTCTTTCTCATGTTCTCATTTAGAATGAGAGATTGAAACTAAGGGTAGAAGATGTAACAATCGACATCATAGTTGTATCAAAAGCGAACATAATAACAATAACATGATAACAGTTTTCATTTATTCTGACTCGCAGACATCGAACAATTTAACTTTAAAAAAATCCATTTGCATCCCGTCACGCCAAGATTAACCATTTAATAATTCAAAGTGTTTTTGTTTAGACAAAACTTTGTTCCATCTTACTGAGCACGAGGGTCCCTGGTTATTGAGTAATGATGCGTAACAGTGACCTTTTTGTCTGCAACAGCCTCTATTGTTTTCTAAAATCATTTGTTTCGCGTCTATGTGGCATTGTGCATATGTATTGAATAGGTTTGTTCTGATACAAAGGGAATTGAATGTTATCTGCGATTCAGAGAATTGGTCGTTGCATAAATTTGTATTTATAGGTGTTGCAGGTATTTTATGATTAGAATTTGATGACGTCAAAGTCTGGACTGACTTTAGAATTCTGCAGTTAGTGTGAAATAATGTTTTTATCATACTTCGTATCTGTCATAATAAAGAAGTAATTCTAGAAGGCAGCCCGGTACACCTAATGCATTATTGAGACTTAATACCTAATATCTCAGGGTAACGAGCGCATTGCAGTGCCGCGCAGGCCTTTGTGTATCAAAGTTCTGGGTGGCACTGCAATTGTTATGGGCCGGCGTTATGCTTACCATCAGGCAAACGACCAGCTCGTCTCGTTACCAAATAACATTAAAAAAAAAACTGTATTTGTACTAAAAAGTAGAATGAAAATTGTTACTAGCTCCATAGAAAAGTCTCAAATGCCTAGACTCGTATCATAAAGTCGGCTCGAGTCGGCTCATTTCTGTCAGCACATAATTGTCTCAGCGAGATTTCATTGCGTTCCAAATCCGGGCTGCGTTCCGGACTCGGCTTAATAAATCTTTGGACGTACTTACTCACATTTCCTCTTTCAGTAAATAGGACTTCAAAGCGTTTGAAAGCGTGATCATTATAAAATGAACATTTATTTTAGACAAATGTCTGACAAACCTTTTTCGATTGCTTTTGCTGAGTTCATTTTACATACGAAGTATTAAGTCGTTGTTATTTTGAGATAATAATTATGATATCTTGATGATTCTCTTGTTTTATTTTTTCCTATTTTTTTCGGTAGATAGATAGATGTTTGTGGGAGGACTAACTCGTCTGCGAGTGTCCGTCTGGGTTGTTACCACCGCTTTGCTCGTGAAGTCTGCCGCCAAGCAGTAGTGTGCAAGCATTACTGTGTTCCGGTTTGATGAGCTGAGTATCCAGTGAAATTACTGGGCCTATGAGACTTAATACCTAATGTCTCAGGGTAACGAGCGCATTGCAGTGCCGTGCAGGCCTTTGTGTTTCAAAGTTCTGGGTGGCACTGCAATTGTTATGGGCCGGCGTTATGCTTACCATCAGGCAAACGACCAGCTCGTCTCGTTACCAAATAACATAAAAAAAAAAGATTGATAAACTCTTTATTGAAACACAAGTACAAGGAATATTTAATTAGGTTTATTTATATTAGCATTTGAATCATCTCATATGGTAAATATGCTAAACGTAGAATGAAAACAAGCCCTGCGGAGGTAAAAAGGGCCACTTTGTCTTAATCATAATGTAACCATATTATGATCCATTACAAAATCGTTAAGTGCGGTCCACCTAAAAGGAATTCATAATGTGACTCCGTGCCGAATCCTTTAAATTATTGATCTATTACACTGTTTTTATGAAAATTCGAAAATGGTTCCGACAATAGGAATGATTAAGAGTCGCAGAATCTTTTGAAATTACTCATCTATGAATTCCGTTTAAGTGATTATTTTACGATTTATGAAATGGATCATTATATGATTCGGGCAAAGTCGCCTTTTTAGCCCCGCTGGATTACCTACAGCTGCTCAAGGACTCATTTTTGAGGCCGGCCGTACACGCTTATACCTAGCTCCCTCTAAACGTGGTACGCTTAGCGCTCGGACTAGATTTCTACCAAACTTCACCCTATGGTGGAAAAGGTAAGGTATGCGTCAAGCGGTGATCGTGGTTTCTCCATGGTTTTCGCGTGATCCGTGATTGATGATTATCCATCAATCATGCATTTCGTGTACGGGCCGCTATATTCGACCTCACTACTTCTGAGACATAATCGCTTCAAAAAGACATCACAACACCTCCATCGTTATTTTATCATTCACTCGTCTTTGAGTGTTTATAAATTGATATGAAAAACATTTATTTGTACCTAGTAACAATGAACAACTTAAACCTTAATTGCAAACTCGATAATCTTACATAATTGCTACAAACTCAGCATTACGCTGGTAGTAACACTTTATAATCTCACTTCTTATATTGGGCATTGGTCAAATAGTATTATAAACATAGGATGCTAATGTTCTGTCTAGTGACACGGTACCATTTAGGTACTCAGTACCGGTTCAATATCTCTTTTCAATTTTCTTAATTTTATTTGGATTGACTTACGTAATAAGACCGACCTCTAAAATAGCGCTTTAATTCGAATTAACAATAATGCATAAATTATTTCCTAAAACCACTCGACTCATTGGCGCCTTTAGTCCTCATTCCATTTTACTATTCCGAATCCCTACTGTTTAAGATAAAGCTGGCTGGCACTCCCTGGTGTTTTAAGTAACAGGACGTATTAAGACAAATGGCCTCACTCCCCACTCCCCACCCGTTAACCGTAAGCAGCACCGCTCACTCGATACATTTAGCATCGACAATAGTGAATAGGCGAATGAACTATTTTCTTATACTTGCCTTTTAATTTACGGTTTCCATTATTAGGTTTTAAAATGAATACAGCAGTTGAGGCACAATAAAATCAAGATTTCGAATACATCTTTAATTTTAGTATCACAATTTGTCAATTTTAAATCATATATAAGTAACATAATCAATACCGTCTTGGTTGGCGATGTTATCAAGCACCAAATTCTACAACTATAATGACAGTAAAAAGTTACAATTCTCTATAACTTAGGCTTATACTCGTACTTAAAACGATGCTTTCTTGTATTCGACATGTTGTCGTAAAACTGTGGGTTCATGTTATGCGAGTGTGCGGAGAACTTAATTGTAAGTAGAACTCCCAACACCAAATAATAATTCCCCTTCATTATTCAAAACTCTCAGGCGATTACACCCACCAAAGTTTTTCGAGTTCAATTAAGAACGCGTCAAGTTTACAACATTAAGGAGTAAGGGTTAAAAGCTCGCCTTGCAATTTGGCAGCCTCCTACTTTTGATACGAAGTGTTCAGAGTTTTTTCTTTTTTCTCTACAGCATTAATTAGTTACGTTGGACTGAAGATATTTTCATATAGTTTGTGAGATAAGAGTTCTATAACTATCTATGTAAGAAGGACCATCGGTGATTTTGTATGAACTCCAACCAATCAAACCAATCCAATGATGTCTTTCAAATCTCTTGAAGGGTGGGAACGATTTTCCCATTGTCCTTTACCCCCACCTATAAGTGCTCAGCTTACTTATGTGTCCAAAAGCAAATACCTATCGGTACGTTCATCTCCGCTTGAGAGGCAGTTCAGTCAGTTAAATTAAATAATCTCAGTAAAATGGCTTCGTATTGGAAAATTAATGTTGCTGTTCCAGTTTGAGATACGTATCCATCTGTAAGTACGTTACGATGTATTGAGATGAAACATTTGATTTATTAAGCGTAAAAAATCCTCTCTGGTAATTTCATTTAGTATACAATTTTTTTATTATCACTCGTGGGACTAGTCTTCCGCGAGTGTCCGTGTAGGTGGATACAACTGCTTTGATCTCACAGTCTGCCGCTAAGCAGTACTGCTGTTATCTATTCTGTGACTGCGCATAAGTTATTGTGTTCTGGTTTGAAGAGCAAAGTAGTAAAATTACTGGATATAATATATATGAAACTTAATATTTGATGTCTCAGGGTAACGTGCGCACTGATGTGTCGCACAGACGTCTCGTTACCACGTATAGTGTTTTCAAAAGAAAGACAAATAAATATAGTTTAGTAGAAAAGTGGTATAGCTTATTCATGGCATTAACTAATGATATTATTTTACGACTGCAACTAAACAAGTCAAAACATTACCTACATTAATACCGCGAATTAAATTGACCATCATAGCATTGGTCGTCTTTAAAGATTCCGAAGCCAGATCGAGCAAAGGTTAAGTAACTCTATAATCGTGATCTTTGGCACTAAGTCCGATTTTTTACTGTCTATTCCTTTTGTGCATACAAAGCTCTCAATTACTGTGGCCTGTTAGTTCTCGGAAGAGCCCCGAAGCTATTCCCAACGGGCTGGGTTTTCCCATCCATTTTATTCGTCCCTAATTCGCATTTATAATAGACGCTTCCTTAAAATTCCCCGGAATTCTTGTAACGTTCGCTCATCAAGTTTCGAATTCCAAAAAACGCTTGTAAAAATACACGTTTAAACTTCTGATAACAAACTGGAAACCTGAACTTTATTGCTTTTAGAAATCTCAAGATTTTTAATTAGTTTTCTTGTTAGTTCGTTCATTTTAGTTTATTTTTCCAAGATGTGAAAGAATGTTATGTTTTGTAACGCAATCTGTTACCCATTTCCTAACTTAATATTTATTAATAACAAAGTCATAATAACTTTTCCATACGACTTTGTATCAACTCTGAAGTACTTACGTCGTTAGACGCATATGTGTCTAATGTCGGTAGACAATTAGAGCATCACTTATCACCACCTGCACTCGGCGACTAGATAACAGATAACACCGGCACTAATGTAATTAACGTGTCACTTCTGCGCATCTATCATTCTATGTTTACATTTGTCAGGCACTGAGGCTTTTTCACAAGACAATCAGTTGGAAGTGCTTTTGATGCAACCTATGCAGTTACAGAACTAATATTGGGTTATTCGTATTTTGTATTTGGTTAATTTTCAAAGTGTTAATTTTAAGGTGTAAATATTATACCAACATATCTTCTAATAAATAAGGAATTCGTTTCCCTAATATCTATACTCCTAGTTTCAATATAATAATTTATTGGAAAAAAAAGTTCAAATTCAGTTCGATTGCAAAGTCAATATCGTACAATACGTTTAGCAGAAAATAATACAGGTCAGATAGACAATTTGGCAAAGAATAACACTCGAGATGAAATCTTGCTGTCTAGATGAACGTGACAAACGAAATACTGAAATTGTTAAACTTTTAAGGCTAATCTCCTGACAATTATAATCAGGATTCTGAAGAAAAAGTTTGAACAGAGCTGAGGCGTAGTTACGTTTTATGAATATTGAAATGAACCTAAACTCGGGAAAGTTTTATAATTAAATGAGCCATTACTACGAGTACAACTACATCACTTATACGTGATGTATAGTTTGTTATGTCGCAAAAATTGTAGGTATTAATAGAGTTAGTAAAATGCTATTGGACAAAATCTATATAAATATATTTTTGTCGGTGATATCTTCTAGGATTCTTTAATCGATGAGGTGTTAAACACGAACATTACAATCTGCGAGTCTTCAAGAGACGAGTGAACAGGTATCTTCTGGGCAAGCGTGCTACATCGTCGACCGCGTCGTCGCTTAACATCAGGTGAGACAGCGGTCAAACGAAAACCCATTAGCAATAAAAAAAAATTAAAATTATCTATATTAAAATCTATTCTGTAATTTTTGCGCCTTTGACGGTGTAGGTGAAGATACATCCATACAAAATTTCACGTTTAAAAAGCCTGTCCCTATCTGATGGCAGATTATTTTGGGAATCAATCTCCAAAGAAACATTTAAGAATTATCAAGGTAAGTGTTTAAATTCTCAATATCCCCACGATGAGCAGGTTAGTGAGAACGTTGTGAATATATATTTGATGGAATCAGGCGTTACTTTGCGGAAGTCCATTTTAAATAAGAACCCAGGTTTCGTTGTCCAGCGTCGCGCGTTACGTTTGGTTAAATTCAGTATAGATCAAACTTGGGCCATTAGACATTCTTTATCGCGGAATTAAAACTATAAATTACCCACATTATATAATCTTATTTGTTGTGAATATACTATTATTAAGTCAAATCTCGAAGCGATAATGGTTCAAGAGGTTCAGTAAATAGTAACTCTAGTTATAGTAGCTATAGTAGTAGTAACTGTGGTACTACTATCTAGAGTAGTGAGGTCACCCGCCGATCTATGTATATCTAGATTGAAATTGTATGTTCCTATACGTATGATGCAAAGACATAAATATAGTAGGCATAGGACTACAAAATGATTTAAAGCGTATTTATCACCTTTGATCAGTAGGGCTAACATGCACACCGTGACAAAATTTTCTCGATGCTTATGTCGTGCATTTGTCTCATGTTCGCGAGAGAAAGAGCGAGACAAAACAGTAGACAGAAATTTGTCGTGGCGCGCATGTTAGCCCTGCAGGAGTCAGTAGTCAGTAAAATTACTGGACACGCTCCTCTCGTTAGCCAATAGTATAAACAAGCTGCACAAAAGCTACGTAAAAAGTCGATGCAACAAAAGTTATAAGTACATAAAAAACACGACTACCCAGCCAGTGTCACTAGGGATGATGTACGGATTCTAATGATACCCCATACATCCAAATCTGTTTAGGCATTTAAAAGTTATGGTGGAATGAAGAAACCCACATACAGACATACAAACATACATACATGAACCCTAAAATCATTACTTTCCACTCGGCTGCTCTAGCCAGTATCACACGAGATGATGTAAGGATTCTAACGATACCCCAGAGATCTCAATCTTTTCAGGCTTTTAAATGTTATGGTGGAATAAAGAAACTCACATACATATGTACTACTTTTTTGTGCAGTCGTCTAAAAATGGTGACAAATTGTCAAACGTTAACCTTAAGACTGAATTCAAACATACAAAAATTGCTTTAAAAAAGCGAAGAACCGACTTCAGTGACAAACTACTGAACCGATTTTGATGAAATTTCTATGGGACCAATCTGAATGTATACCCTTTCAAATAAAAAAAGAATTTTCCAAATCGGTTCATAAATAACCGAGATCTGAGGTAACAAACATAAAAAAAAAATACCCGACGAATTGATAACCTCCTCTTTTTTGGAAGTCGGTTAAAAACAGAAAGTATTTATGAGCACCTTAAATGAAGACAAAAAGCCCCTATTCTTAAATCAAATTAACGTGTTACGAATAAACAGATAATATTAATAAAGAAAAATAACCTTATATGTTAGGTACCGTCAAATTTACACTTTGTTGAGGGAGGGTCGTGCCCAAATGAAAACATGTCGATACCTAAATTGAACGTGTAAAGATAGAATACACATTTAGCTATTTTTACGGTCGGTAGACGAATGCGGAGCGTGTGGGCGACGCGAATTGGTTCGTATCATTTAGTGAGGTGAAAATCAAGTTGTGCGGTTGTCGGTTTTCGAAGCACCGTTTCTTATTAAGAGCCTACTAGTCCACGCCGCGAACTTATCAGTGGGCGCGGCTAAAATGCATGCTATTTCGTTTAACTATAGTGGAAAAAGGTAAAACTCAGCGATTAGGAGTAAAAAGCTAATGCTCGCAAATACACAATTACACACTCTCGTAAAGTCACGACGACTACCGAAAAGTCGAAAACCGGCGCGCAAAAATGTACAAATTGGCTTCTGGTGCTTGGGGTTTTACGACAAAACTATTGAATGTATTTAGTCAGACCAAAGTTATTTAAAATGTCAATAAACTAAAGCTTGTCAGTATGTACATTATTTTGGAGTTTTCGTAATCCTTTTGTAATTTATTTACGTCCAAACTTGCGTTAAAATACGTGCTAAAATACAGATGTTTGAAGGCTCATTACTTTTAAGCCACTTATTTTTTTTCTGTATAATTAGCAGGCTGACCTAGATAACGAAGAGATAAGTCGATATTATTCTTAATTTTGGACTTAAAACGTCAAGTAGTGGAGTAATCACCCAAGTACGGTTGTATGGAGAAATGAACGGCTGGTTCCTTCTTAAAGGACCGTGCTGTTGGTCTAGCAAACTTTACAGCAATACCAAAGGGATACAGCGTCAGCATTACACTGACGAGAAGCATAGGGCAACTGAAAAAAGAGACGACTATCGCGAACAAGTAGATTATAGTGAATAAATTAGAAGCCACCTATTAGCTAAAAAAACACATACGTTTTAATGACACAAAAGCTATTAGGTACTTCTGCTGTGGCGTCAGTGGATTTTTGTACGAAAATAAGTAAAATAAGCTGTGTAAAGAACCCGTAAGGAATAAGTAATAGTCTTTTAATTAAAGATCATGACATTACATTACAAATTCGATCAACAAACTTGATTCGGTTTCCAGGTACGGATTTACGTACCCAAAACAAAAATTTTGCAATTTATTTTCACAAATATCGATCTTTGCCGTGGACATCCCTACGCCTAAGTATTAATAGCATCGCCGGTGTGGAATGCACGTCGCTTGTCGAGCAAGCGAGTAATATAACGAAACCACTGTCAAGTTCAATAAGTTCAGTATCGAGCAAAATCCGTTTTTTAACTAAAATATAATTTGCTCTTTTCCAGTCGGTACTTGATTACTTAACTGAAGATTGTGGTCACTGGATCCCTTTAAGCGGACAATCTGTCTCCTTCGAAAAATTAGTTCGATTTGTCCCTCATCGGTTACAAAGGGACAGATCGGACTTTTTATTCCTATTTGTCCCCCTAAAAACAGCACGGAGGATAGACTGGAAAAAAATTATTCGATTTGTCCCCTCATTGGTAACAGGGGGACATATTGAACTTTTTATTCCTATTTGTCCCCCTAAGAAAACAGCAAGGGGCAGACTGTAAAACATTATTCGATCTGTCCCTTCACCGATATCAGGGGGAAAAATCGGAGTAAGCTATCGATTTCGGTCCAGAGAGGCCCTCACCATTAATGGAAATGTCTTGAGGAGGTGGCCTCTTTTACTTGGTCAGACTATCATGTTGGCAACCGGCCTCGTGAACATTTTGTTGTCAACAATGACCAGTTTTTCAAGGCTGTCTTCGCAAAATGTGACCGAAATAGGGCAGTAATTGATTTGCTCTATTCGCTATTAGTTTGAAGGGATTTGATGATTTTGATGACTTGGTAGTAACTCGTGCCATGAGAAGATTACTTTTGCTGCTACTCTGCCTGTTAAATTCAATTCACAAAAATTTAAAAAAGTTATGGTCTGTAGATATTTACACATAAACATCAAATACATAATTACATTTAGATTAGTAAAAAAATAATTTTTGCCCAACATTTATATCATCTATTGCAATTGTCTATATACACAAATGAAGACAGCAAAGTACCTATCTCAACAATTTACAGCGTAACTCGATAGTTTAATATCAAATTAATTAAATTGAGCCTTCCTCAAGTTTGTTTCTCTCTTGGCACGGTTACTCTCGAGCAGCGTTCGAGCACGGTTCGAGTTATCGTCCTTTGTTCTAATTATACTTGTTATCTCCGAAGATGCGGCGCATGGTATTCAAGAAAAGTAGTTCCTTTGGAGGTAATTAAAGATTTTAAAAACGAGTGGAGAGTTGAGATTTAAAATATTAAGATAACAGTTCGTAGTTGAAGTAGATATCCTATCTTACATTACCGTAAAAACGGCCCGTTTTTTACATAATGATTGTGAATTATACTTATATCCATACAGATAAATAAAATTGAAGTGTCTGTTTGTAATATCAAAATAACAGCTTTTTACTAAATCCATATGAAAGTATATACGGTCCCTATAACAAAACAACCATTTTTAAAATTTTTGTCTGTCTGCCTGTCTGTCCGTCTGTTTGTTTGTTCCGGGTAATCTACGAAACGGCTGGTCCGATTTTGACGGGACTTTCACTGGCAGATAGCTGATGTTACAAGGAGTAACATAGGCTACTTTAATTTTAGAAAAATAATTAGGGTTCCGCGCAAAAAAATAAAAACCATGTAATTCAAAATGTCCACACGGGTGAAACCGCGGGGCAGCAGCTAGTATTGGATAAAGAGACGAGCGGGCCGTTGGCATGATTGTAAGCGTAACACCAGCTCTTATGGGCTGGCAATGGCAGTGTCCTCCAGAACTTTGAAACATAAAAGGCTTGCGCTGCATTGCAGTGCGCTCATACCTTGAGACATTTGGATATTGAGTCTCATAAGCTCAGTAATTTCTCTGACTACATTAATTCTCATCAGGAACACAATATTGCTTGGAGCAGAAGAATTTGTCCTACCACCATGTTTTTAAAGTAACCATTGCTTCTTTGATATTCTATTATTCTGTTCTTTGATATGGTTTCTTTAGACATTGTTAAAATTGCTACAATGATCATAAATTCTCAAAATAAAAGCAATTAGGTTTATTTTTTAGTTTTTTCTAAGCATCGTGATGATCTATGTTAAAAGTGACAACATTTCCTACACCTAACAATTTTCTTACGAAAAGATCAAAAGCTTTACAAAGAGGTCCTTAGATTGTAATAACTCCAGTGTAAATAAGTTTCACGGTACAGTAAACAGTAAGAGAAGTTAACTAACTTCAAACAAAAGCATCAGTATAAACACGCAGACTTTTGATGTGACGTTAATAATTCTAGGGCTCTGCATAGTATCTCGATGGCTCATGTCTAATATTTAGAGACAAAAAACGTGTTTTGAGGGAGTGAAAGAGACAGACAGCACTATCCGGTCGTATTTCTGGTCTTGTCTGGTTTCTGGATTTTTGATGGTTTAAATTCAAGCAGCACGTGTGCGTGTAACACCTCGTTACCCACGCTTGTTGTATAACATGGTTATTTTGACAGCAAAACGCAAACTTGCATTATCGTCTAATGGCAGCTTAAGATAACAGTCGTTAAGACATGTCAAGTCATGTCAAGAAGCCTTTGAGCAGGCTTAAATATTCTGACACTCGAGAAGAAATCCAAACTATTAACTGTCATCAAGTCAAACAAATAAGGAACCAATTAAACGTCTTCAGGCGTCACTCGATTAGTCACTCTAAGGCCTCAGAGCCCAACATCAACATCTTACGAAGTTTCAAACGAAACTCTGAGTTTATAAACTGCTGAAACTTTGAACAATGTCTTCGCGAGGTACGCATGAGTTGGATAAAGATTCAGAGTTAAACCAGTTGCTGTTTGGCGTATTATTATCTGTATTTTTTTGTGGACCATTTATTACTATATAGAATAGCTTATTTAGAAACTATAGTTACTAAATAAGCTAGTTAGGTTAATTAGCCACGGTTGCGTCTGCGTCGGCAAAAAAGATGACAGTCTGCAACAAATACTATGGGTCTGAAATGATGTCTCAGTGGTTGTGAACCACAAGTGGTTGCCAATGTCTTTTCCGTATTGTATAACAGGAAAAGCTAACACTAGAGTCGTTTAAGTTTTATGAATACCCATGTGAATGAATCATTTTCAACCGGATTTCTTTTTGGTACTGTAAGTTGAAATGTATGGCACATTGGACCGACGACGTGCAATGAGTCAAACTGCAGGGAAGCGAAGATGCGACTGTATGGATAGCATGGATGCGGGTAGTGTTTGATTATGACGATGATGACTATAAGTTGATGATGATTAATGACGCTGGCTTAAGCTGGGGTGGACCGACAGACGGATATACTAGATAATAGATATCTAATAACACAGATACGTAAAAACAGCAGTTATACAAGTAACTGCAATTATCATGTCATGCTTATGGTTGGACAAATAGAACCAAAGAAACAATAGTTTTTACAATCATCTCCAGACTTACGATGGTACACGTCTGATCCTAAGTGAAGATGTTATAGAAGGATCAAAGAATTTGCAGACAATAGTTACAGAAATATAACCAACTTCATATAACATTTTGTTTTAGATTTTGATGGAACTTTACAATGGGTAATATAGCTTAATCATCAGAATAACACATAGACTATCATTTTTAAAGATATAGAGCTTACCACGCGGGTGAAGCTGCGAGCGCAAACTAGTTATTGCATACATAAGTGTGTACTTTTTTTGTGTCGGTAGGTTAGATAGGAAGTATCGCTTGAAAATCCTCCTCTTTAATTTTAGTAATTATAAATACAAAAGCTTACTTACAAGTGAAATATATATATAATATAATACATGCATAAATGCATGTATTAGTCCATCCTGCCTGCCAATAAGTGTTATCTCCTTTCTATTCAAACTGTGCACTAAGTTTCAACACATATTTACATTCACTTGCAAAATGGATGCAATTCAAGAGTCCTTGAACCAGATGATGACGTCCTTTAACCAGCGTATGGATACTTTTGAGGGACAGCTTCCGAAGAACACACCCTCAAGCCCAGGAAGCCTGGAAACTGAGTTTTCCAATTTTAAGACTTTTGTTCTGGCATCTTTCCGAGATGTGGAAAACCAAATTGGAATGTTGGCTCAACAAATTGAACAACAAGAGATGCGTGGACGGCGGAAAATCCTTCTACTTCATGGTATTCCAGAAGAGCAAAAGGAAGAGACATCTGCAGTGGTTGTGAAAGCAATATCAGAGAGGTTGAAGTTCACCGGCTTTTCTTCAAGTGACATTAGTAGGTGTCACCGCATGGGACGTGCTGCTGGTAAGGATAGGCCACGACCTATACTCTTCAAGCTCCGTGATGTGGTACAACGGGATAAGATTTGGTCATCTAAAACAAGTCTCAAGGGTTCGGGAGTTACACTTTCCGAATTCCTCACGAAGACTCGTCATGATGTGTTCCTGGCAGCTCGTCAGCGCTTCGGAGTTACAAAGTGCTGGACGAGAGAGGGGAGTGTCTATGTTTTAGGGACCGACGGAGCTAGGCAGCGCGTAAACTGTCTCAGAGATCTTGACGCCATCGCCATCGCGCCAAAGGCGACCGCTAAACCTGCGGTCGTACCGAAGGAGACTGCGGGCGCAGGGCCAACGAGGACGAGGAGAGCCGTCGTAACGAAGAAATAACTCTTAGAAGCGACTCGGTTGTGTTTTTGTTTTTCGCGATTCGACTGGCTCGTACGAGGGTAGATTTATTTTTAATATCTACCCCAACTTATCTAAGTATGTAATTTTTATTTCTCTTTTCTAGTAGATTGGCTCGTACGAGGGTGGATTTATTTTTAATATCTACCCCAACTTATCTATGTAATTTTTATTTCTATTTTCTAGTAGATTTGGATCGTACGAGGGTAGATTTATTTTTAATATCTACCCCAACTTATCTATGTAATTTTTATTTCTATTTTCTAGTAGATTTGGATCGTACGAGGGTAGATTTATTTTTAATATCTACCCCAACTTATCTATGTAATTTTTATTTCTCTTTTCTAGTAGATTGGCTCGTACGAGGGTAGATTTATTTTTAATATCTACCCCAACTTATGTATGTAATTTTTATTTCTGTTTTCTAATAGATTGGCTCGTGCGTGGGTAGAATATTTAATTCGAAGTATAGTTGATTGATATTAAGTTTCTACCTCCCCTTTTTTCTTTGTTATTTCTTTTTCTACCCCATATTGACTTTGTTCGTAAATGCAATTTTTTTTTCCTATTTGATTAGGTCGTACGATGGGAGATTTAATTCATGCATAGTTTCTACCCCCTTTTTGTTTGTTATATTTTTTTTTCAACTTCATATTGGATTTGTTCGTAAATGCATAGCAATTTTGTTTTAGCTTCGACTTGTTGTACGAGTGTATATTTAAGCACAGAATTTAGAAAATCTATTTAAGTTATATTTAGTTTTTACCCCCTTTTTTTTGTTGTTATTAATATATTTATTGGCTTTGTGTGTAAATATTAAATATTGCCACTACTTTTTAACACAAGCGCTTTTAGACATGCTTTTTACGTACCATACTTTTGCAGTGTACTTAGTTTGTTTCCTAATCTATAATTTTACGTATAGAACACGACTGGCAGGCGGACTTTTAAAGTATTTTGGTAATTTATTTTATGTAATATTATATTATATTTTTATAGTTTATTATCTTATAGTATTAATATTTATTTACTTACATGACATATTTTTTTTTTTTTTTTTTTTGATGGTAAGTAATAATAGCAGTGTTAATAACAGTTTAGACTATGTTTCGTGTGCCTCATCTAATAGCAGTATGGATAGCTTTAGCAGCTTACCCACTCTGTCAGATACCATTGAATCACTAATTAATGATGTTCCAAAAAACTTTAATGTTTTTCATATAAATGCCCAGAGCATACCGGCTCATTTTCCAGATTTGCTTGCATCGTTTGAAAATGCAAATATACATGCCTTGTTAATTTCTGAGTCTTGGTTAGAACCATGTCTCCCTTCATCTTCCTTTTCGTTGCCAGGTTTTCGGCTTATAAGGAATGATCGCACGGGAGGGGGTGGTGGCGGTGTTGCCATATATCTCCGATCACATTTTCCTTTTAGTATTATTAGTATGTCAGCACAGCCTCCACCGCCTGATTCGGGTGAACATCTTTTTATTGAAGTTGACCTTAACCACACTAAACTACTTCTCGGTGTTTACTATTGCCCTTCTCTTCGTATAAACTTTTTCTCCTCATTCGAAACACTGTTAGAAGACTATTCTACTTCCTATGAACACACCATTATTATGGGTGATTTTAATACCTGCTTACTCAAGCAGGACTTTCGATCATCAAAGTTTGAGTCGACAGTCACGGCTTGCAACTTAAATATTCTTCCACTAAACGCAACTCACAACTTTCCGTGTCGCCAGTCTGACGATAACAAAGAAAAATACGTAAGGCGTCGTAACATTTGCAATAGAGTGTGTAGGGATGCACAACGCCGACACATCCATAAATCTGTTGAAAATGAAGACCCAGCTAAAGTCTGGAAATTTCTAAGGTCATTGGGGGTTGGAAAATCTCGGCAAGACAATATTCCTAAAGATTTAGATATTAATCTGTTAAATCAGCATTTCTCCTCTTCTTCCAATTTTGATGGACCTACAAAGGCTGCTACTTTACGACTACTTTCATCTATTCCAACTCCTCACCACGATTCTTTTCTCTTTCAGCCATTTACCGACTGTGATGTTAAGAGAAGCATACAGTCAATTTCATCCAACGCTGTTGGTAGTGATAGCATCAGCCGCAAGATGATAGTACCCATACTTGATGAAATCGTTCCAGTTATCCAGTTTCTTCTTAATTTCTCCATTTCCTCGGGCATATTTCCAGTTATATGGAAGGAAGCCCAAATTACCCCTCTTCCCAAAAAGGCCAACCCATCTGTATTTACAGAATTTCGGCCTATTTCCATTCTTCCTTTTCTATCTAAAGTACTGGAACGTCTCGTCCATAAACAACTTTCCTTTTTCCTAATCAAAAACAGTCTCCTTAACCCTTTCCAATCCGGTTTTCGCCCTGGTCATAGCACGGTGACTGCTTTGACCAAGATCGCCGATGACATCAGGTATGGCATGGATAATGGTCACCTGACTGTGCTATCACTGCTGGACTTTAGCAATGCTTTCAATAACGTTGATTTTGATGTTTTGATTGGACTTCTTTGCTCTCTTAACGTATCTCCAGCGGTAATTGGATGGTTTCGTAGTTACCTGACTGGGCGCCGGCAGCGCATACGTATTGACGACACCTACTCCTCTTGGTGTGACATTTCTGCTGGCGTTCCTCAGGGCGGCGTTTTATCTCCTCTCCTTTTTGCGATTTTTATAAATTCAATTTCTCAACAGTTATCTTCTTCCTACCACCTCTATGCAGATGACTTACAAATTTATACGCAGGCTCCACTAGGACAATTACACGTGGCTATTGAGACGACAAATTGCGATTTACGGCGTATTCTAGATTGGAGCAGATCTTTTGGTCTTACAGTCAATCCAACCAAAACACAGACCATAATAATTGGAAGTTCTCGCATGGTCTCAAAGATTGACTGGTTCCGTCTTCCCCAAGTACTGTTCGACGGCATACCTGTCAACATGAGTCAAACAGTAAAAAATTTAGGTGTACTTTTGGACAGTCAAATGTCTTGGAGACCTCAACTGGCTGAAGTCAGTCGCAAAGTCTTTGCATCGGCAGGCTCACTCAGGAGACTGCGTAATTTCCTTCCCATTGCCACCAAAACTGCGTTGGCGCAATCACTTTTACTCCCGATAATAGACTACGCCGATGCTTGTTATTCTGATTTAACCGAAGAACAGCTAGACAGGGTTGAGCGTTTGCAAAACTTCTGCATTCGGTTTATATTTGGTTTGCGGAAATATGACCACATCTCCGAATTTCGCAAAAAGCTGAAATGGTTACCTATCCGTCTTCGCCGGAATACACACATTCTCTCACTTCTCTATAAAATCCTTTTTATTCCTAGCACTCCTTCATATCTAAAAGAACGTTTTGAGTTTTTGCAGCTTTCTAATTCACTTACCTTACGATCCTCCAATACCCTTCAATTAAAAAGCCCTGTTCATACTTCTCAGTTTTACCACAAATCTTTCACCGTACAAGCCGTCCGTCTGTGGAACGCATTGCCTATATCGATCAAGCAAGCTAAATCTCTTACTATTTTTAAAACTATGGTATCTAAGTATTATCTATCCTTGCAATGCTAGTATTTATGTAGTTGTATGTAAGTATAATATTATATCACTTTAATATGTATATGTATTTATTTATGTATGTTATATCTTTATTTATTTATTTTTATGTTAGATATTGGTATGTATGTGTAATATGTATTAGTATATAGGTATATCTTTGTATCTTTGTACACCACCGACCACATTGTTTTTCATTTGAGTCCTGTCCATCCAAAGGTTGTCTGGAAGAAATCGCTATAAGCGATAAGACCGCCCAATGTACTACCATTTTAAGTTATTGTTTTCCTTTTATTATTTCCCTGTTAATTATTTTGGTGTGCAATAAAGTATTATTGTATTGTATTGTATTGTATAAGAGGCGAATTGATATTGGTGAATAATTAACCAAACCAATCAATAAACTTTGATAGCAAACGATCCGTTGAGCGCACCAAAACTTTGACTTTCAATTAACAGTTCTACGTTATATTGTTATCGCGAAAGAACCTTAAATGATCTATTGCTACTTCGAAATTAAATGAGTTTCTCATTTAGCTTTACGAGGCACTCAATCCCTGAATGATTTAGCAGGTGCCAATATTCACAGACAAGCTACAATCACTTTCAGAAGTTACACTTCTCTCGACTAAGTATGAAAGTGACGAAACAAGAAGAAAGTGAAGAATTTGAGGCGTCTGTGATAATAATGCAATAGCTGATAGACGGTATAATTATAAACCATGCACATGACGTATGTTTCAGTAAAGAATATATTATAAGGAATGGTACATACTATGAATCCAACGGTTACATACCATAATTCAACCTGTAGTACAACATGGTCTAAATAAAGCCAAGACAGAGCCCTTATCCCTACTTTTCTTATACAGTTCACTCATATTATTAGTATAGTTCTGTGAACGGTAGACATCGCGAGCACATTTTTTTTACAGAAATTTTATTGTATTCTGTCTGTGTAATTCTTAATGTATAATTTTCTAATATTTCACACTCTTTTGTTTACACAATTCAGTATCGAATGTTTCTGCCAAATATTATCCAAATCAGCCGGTAAATGGCGCCGCAGCAAACTTCTCCCCTTTTTAGGGGAAATACCACTTCAATCAAAAATCGCCGACGGCAAGAAATCTACAAAATTGTAGAAACTGTATAATAAGTTGAAAAATACGATCTATACTCGAGTACGTACGTACAGATTGGACATTAGGTTTTTGCAGAGATTTCATTTGCTTCACTCACTCGGTCAATCGTTCAGTCAAATCTGTATCATGACAATTCTAAGAAGACAGTGCGTCATGGATGATGTTGGATTTCAAGTAGTTTCAAATTGAGGGTGACAGCAGAGAAGCACTAGAAAATGTCCTACCACCATGCTATGGTTACACCACGATTCACGCTCATTATTGCAGGATTCAAACTTTTGACCTAAAGTAAACAATCGACCTTATCCCTTAACAAACAGCAATACAAGTTTATTGCAAAAGGTAGAAAAGTTCAGCTATGTTTCGATGATAAAAATAAAGTTATCATAAGTTCAAGTGGTAGGATTAACTCTTTTGAGAGCATCAGGCTGTGTGGGTACCACCACTTTGGTCTTGTAATCTGCCGTCAAGCAGTAGTGTGCAATCATTACTGTGTTCGCGTAGCCAGTGAAATTAGTAGGCTTATGAGACTTAATACCTAATGTCTAAGGGTAACGAGCGCATTGCACGCAGGCCTTTGTGTTTTATAGTTCTGAGTGGCAGTGAAATTGTTATGAATTGGCGTTGTGATCACCACCAGGCAAACGACCAGCTCGTCTTGTTATCCAATAGTATAAAAAAGTTCTGGGGTACACATTATAAAGGCAGTCGGCGGGAGTCCCCCTCCCCCGTTCCTGGACTAAGATGGAACTTGTATCTCAGGTTTTAGATGACCCTACCAGCAATAGCAGCCAGAGACGGCACTCCCATAATTGTTCATTGTATTCATCATTCATGAGTCATCATCGCTTTAAAAAAGCCACTAGTTTTCAAACTTAAATGGATCGAACAAAACACGTATCAAACTTCGATATAGATACTCATTGGATCCGGTGCTGCCAAGGGGCTGGCACGGTTGTTGTGCCTGGCACCCCCTGGCACAAAGTAAGCATTCACAACCCGCCAGTCAAAGAACTGTCTGGGGAACTTATGAAATTTTCAGCGAAATATTTGCTCGCGAATATTTTCAAAGAGAAATAAACTTCGTTTTGGTATTACGTATCACGACATGACTCATGAGTCAGTTTGTAATTTGAAAGGATATCTCTTGGATGTCGGAATTTCTGACATCGGAGCGAAATTGAAAACTTGAAATGGAAAATTATGATTGTTGGGAGTTTGAATATAATTTCTTATTCAGTGGGTTTTAGAATTGAACCAAATTTTCTAAAGTATGACCAAATATTAACATATTTTTAACGCCCGATGATCACATAGACCCTACTTCTATTGCGGGAAACGAATTTAAAAAATAATAATATATTTCAGGTTATAGGTATTGATAATTTATTCATAGAATATATTAAAAGATAAATAATAATCTTAATATATATTAATTTCGCGTCACGTAGTTTGTCCGCGATGGACTTCAAATTTGCACACCGTGTGCAGTTTGATCTAACTTAAAATATAGGATAGCTTACATCTCAATTTATAGCCGCAATATTATTTTAATGCAAATTCTATTAGGGTTCCGCGCAAAAAAAAACCATGAAATCCAAAATCTCCACGCGTGTGAAACCGTGGGGCAGCAGCAGAATAATATTATTTTAAACAATATCGATAATTAACACAAAATGAGACCACTGAACACCAAATTTAAAAACAGTGTGCACAACCAATAAAATAATTATGCTAATTTATTTTCCAAATCTGTTTGTCTGCAAGAAACCGCTTATTGGACAGTTATTCTGAAATGGTATGCAAAATATTCCGGAATCTGTTTCCCAATAAGTAATTTAAACAATCGTTATGGGACCGCTCGCGCTCGTGCAAACTCGAATACCTAACGAACGCATCGGAACGTTTGCGAAGGCATCGCAAGATTCAAAGGAAATTACCGCTATATTATGTCACAAAACAGAGAAAGTACTGTTTTGTGATTAGGTATGTTTAGTGTTGTTACAATCATAAATGAAGTATTTAAATGCACACAATAGAATACGCACCAAATGTGCAAAGAGAATATAAAGCTACGCTATGAAATATACTTTATTTAAAATTGGCACAATACACAAACCGTGCCAGCAGTGCAAGTACCGATCTTTTTAACCGACTTCCAAAAAAGGAGGAGGTTATCAATTCGTCGGGTATTTTTTTTTTATGTTTGTTACCTCAGATCTCGGTCATTTATAAACTGATTTGGAAAATTTTTTTTTATTTGAAAGAGTATACTTTCAGATTGGTCCCATAGAAATTTCATTAAAATCGGTTCAGTAGTTTGTCACTGAAGTCGGTTCTTCGCTTTTTTAAAGCAATTTTTCGATAAATAAAATTGACAGTTCAAATCGATAATTTTTTTTATTAGAGATAGGTAGTTCTTAATTTTTTCTAAATTGAAACGAGGCCGAATCTACTTCTACTTTCTTCAATATGAAGTGAATATTAGTAAATAAGTTCTACAGGGTGAGTATGAATTGGTATGTAATTGTAAATGTAATTCCACAATGGCGTGATTAGGAATTAACCACAAACGCGTGCGCTGTGTTTTCTGGATTTGTAATTGTTTCCATGTCTCTTAACCAACATCATCATCAACATAGTTCAAGTGAATCAGCTGATCTAGGACTGCCCAGAAATTCTGTAGTAAACTTCTGACGTAAACTTTATATGCCTTTCCTTCAATCAAAATCTGAATTTCAAAAACTCTTAAAACAAATGTTGTTGACCTCCAGGAGTAGACAGACCCCATTTCAGATTAACATTCAGGCTGTATCGCGCGCCGTGTTGCATCGCGTTGCTTTTCGGTGTGAGTTTACCCTTAGATAAAGACTTGTGACCGTAGCGTATTCGGAACGAATTCGCCTTCTTGGAATCGTGGTCTCGATTTATTCTACGGTATCGTCCGATCGGTAGTAACTAGTTGTCGGTTGATGGCAGATAAAGCAAGATGAGCGAACTGAATTGAGGATTTGTTAGGCATTTTATATATTTTGTATTTGATACAAATAAAAAACGGAACAAACCGGTATTTGTCAATTGTTTGCAACAAGATCGCTAACAATTGCAAAGTCAACTTTTCAGCACTGTTCTTAGCTTATCAAACGTACCGACTTTCACGCTAAATCCTCATTGTAGAAGGAGAGGAGGAACGCTACTTCGCCTTGTATATTTCTTTTATATGGTTTTTGAAAAAAATGCAAATTGGTTATATGTATGAGCACATCAGCAAAACCTTTTTTCCCTTAGTATATACTTAACTAGCGATCCGCCCCGGCTTCACACGGCTCCACCTGCTTTCTCCCTTAATTTGCTCCTACCACAACTAGTAGGAACCTACTCAAGAAGAATGCGCATTCCTTAGCTTCATAGGTCTTGTATAAGTTTTCAAGTATAAACAATTATACAGATATAGATTATAGGTACTACTACTACTACTATTTCTATGTTCCTCAGTATTTTCTTTGCAATGTTTTTCGCAATGTGTGACATAAACAAATGTTTACAAATACTTACACCTACGTAATGTAGGTAAGTAAGTAAACAGTAATCACATTATGCTTGATTGAAGACTACACCGCTGTATTTTCAGTACATTGTTATAAGGAATACCTATCATTACGACCATTGCACAGGTGGTAATATTTACTATTAAACCGGGTAAATTTATGTTTTGTTAGGTTAATGGAAATTCCAAGGTGGTTATTATCACATTAATTTAAAGACCTTGCTCTGAATGTTATTTAACCATCAGTTTGTTAGTGGGAGGACTAACTGTTCTGCGAGCGTCCGTCTGGGTTGTTGCCACCGCTTTGCTCGTGCAGGCTGCCGCCAAGCAGTAGTGTGGAAGCATTACTGTGTTCCAGTTTGATGAGCAGAGTATCCAATGAAATTACTGTCTCAGGGTAACGAGCGCACTGCAGTGCCGCGCAGGCCTTTGTGTTTCAAAGTTCTGGGTGGCATGGCACTGCAATAGTTATGGGACGGCATTATGCTTACCATCAGGCAAACAACCAGCTCGTCTCGTTACCAAATAACATTAAAAAAAATGTATGTAATGTAAGTTCGACAGCGTTCGTTAAAAGAATTAATCACTCAATAATTATTTTAGCTCTTTTGTAGCTTTTGTAAATTATTTTTACAACTTTAGTGACTGAGAACATAAAAATAGCATTAGTAAAATAAAATTATCAATTCTTAGCTATAAACATTTCTCAGAACAAACGTCCTTTGTTAAAATATAGTCTTAGGTATATTACATTCGTAACTAATGTTGCCAGAATTAATGTTTCAATAACTTTAAGCTCCGAAGGTCGTCGAGCAGGAAATCGAAGAACGTATTTCAAGTTCTAACCGACGGATGTTCCAGACATAGATAAATTTAGGTTATAAACTGGTATTACAAAACATCTTTATCCTGTATCTATGTCATTGTGTTTATCGTTTCAAAAATACTTAAGACTTAATACCTAATGTCTCAGGGTAACGAGCGCACTGCAGTGCCGCGCAGGCCTTTGTGTTTCAAAGTTCTGGGTGGCACTGCAATTGTTATGGGCCGGCGTTGTGCTTACCATCAGGCAAACGACCAGCTCGTCTCGTTACCAAATAACATAAAAAAAAATCTAAAAACATCTAATGTCTGTTTTATAATTTGTAATATTTCAAACGAAATTGAAACTAGTCGATATGAGTAAGCATATTTAGTACAATTCTACACTTTTATAGTTTAGATCAACTTTGTTTGCGGTATGCCTAGGATATGCAACAAGTATTTTTACATGCCTCTGGCACAATTTCAATTATACCATCCCAAAAATCTCGGTTCTCAACACCGCGCAAAGTTTGCGCCTATAGCCTCTGTGACACGAACGAGCCTCATGGACTTTTTTGTCCTTATGCGGCAATGCCCTGCGTTCGTCACTCTGAAATTATGTTTCCTGTCGTATCTTATACGCCCAGTCATTTCAAACCGGAATACAATGACATATACATTTTTGCTTGGTGGCACATTAAACCAGCAACGGTATTCACTTATGTCGGAGTTCATCAAATGTAAAATGGACGACGTTCACGTGATGGCAGTACCAGAGCTAGCTTTGACAGCAAATGTCAAAATTATCTTTTAATAATTTGAAGTTAACCTCAGTTTATGAGTTAAACCTAGTTCATAGATGAACTTCGGTTCAAAATGGTTGGTGAACTCTCCCTTAGAATCTCATAAAACACCTACCACTACTGGAAACTGATCGAACTGGAAACTTCTTTTCTTGCCTAATAACGCAAGGAAATTCTTTCTCCGCCATGCTACGGATAAAACCTTACACCTATTACATAATGGTCATTTGAATTTTTTATTCAATTTTACAAGACAACGGATGCGACGGCATCACTCAAATATAGGACCACTTCTTCATTTGAGTTGGGACCATTTGGAATATAAAAAAAGTCTTATCTTGAACTAAAAACAATCACCGCCCTACTTTTGACTTCAATCGATTCAGTCTAACCGCTCATACTAGACGCTTTTTACCAACTTTGATCTTACCCTGTCCCAGCCCACTTCACGCTTATAAGTTTTAAGTTTTCCTTCAACTTTTTCTGGCGTGAGTCTCAAAGCGCAATTTTCAAGTACGTTTACGATGTACACTGGTATGATTTTTTCCTACCATGTCAGTATTGGATGCAAAACTATGGATAAAACATCTGAATGCTCCTTATTATGTGCATATTAACATGGCAAATAGATTTCCATGTATTTTTACACACTTTTTTTACATTTCCTTGTAACTAACTATTAGGTAGTTAGTTACAAATAAAGGTTAAAAGTTAAACAACGTAATAAAATCTTAGAAGTCAATTTTAACCTACTTTTAACTAACGTATCGAATTGAAACTTTGTAAGTAACTTTATAATGTAGTTCGGATGACAATAGAATATTTGGTAATTAGTATAGCTATATACAGCACTCTTTACGAAATTGAAAAGTGGTTAAAAATGGTCGAATTAATTTCTCGTTTTTCTTTCCGATTTCCGAAAGGTGTCAATTGAACAAGCTCTTTTAATTCTGTTTATTTTAAATATCTCCGAGATGAATGTATATAGAAACCTATTTGAATTTGGTCAGGATTGAAGGTGAAGGAAAATATTGTTTATTTTTTTGCCCGTCTGGTATTTTATGGACATATGTGAGAAATAATAACATAACCTTGAGGTTATGCCTGAGTTGACTCAAGCATACGAGTGATTACAATAATTATTTTATCAGGTTGTCCAATTTTTAATAGGTTGTGGATGTATCCACTTATCCAGCGACTTAGAGAAAACGGGCTCTTTTACTTCAGATATAAAGTGGGTATTGTCAGAACTTATCTCTTAACTCTTGCAGCCATTGTTAAGGAACTTCTCGTGTGGAATATTTAATAACACGGTAACGAGGAAGGATCGTTCTTAAGTTGAGTGGAACCAAATGTAAAGGACGGGAAATGGATAGCAAGTTTAACTTGACAGAGAAGCATAAAACAGAGATGTTTGTAACAGAGTCGTTTGTGTGCAAAAACTTACAAGTTGTTTCATCGAATGAGTACCCACGTAATACATAGAAAAAACTGAGAAATTATTTGTGATCACCACTACCGCACAACGCGATGTGGGTATAGTGGTGAACACGCATATTCCTTCCATCATCGGACGACCAGACTTACGACTATGCCATCAATACATGGTGTATCTATTATTCCACCATTACGCACGAAGCGTTTCACTTCAATATTTGCATATTGAAGCCGGTTTCACCCCCGATTCTGTTCCCCGTTCGCTGTAACCTGAGCTTTTTTATTGGTCTGCTTCAGCCTTCCAGGATAAAAAGTACGTTACTCTCCGGTTCATAAACTATATCAATGCCAAAAATAACGTCGATTAGTTGCTTCAGAAAGAAGGACAAACTAACAAACGTACAAATACACTTTCTCATTTATAATATTATAGTAGAATAGTAGGAAGTTGGAAGTAGGATTAAAGTCTTCCTTCACCGAAACATCAAATCAATAGCTGTAGCATTGATTGAATTGAGTATATCAACTTCATTAGGTGTTGCTAATTGCTCTTATCGATAATAACTAATGAGGCCTGACCTTATTAATATCGCCGTGATGCTTGCTCCAGTCAGAAACTGTACGCTAGCGTTGAAAAGTAAAAGATCACATTCTATTTCTGACCCAAAACAAGCCCAAGTTACGCCATTGATCTACACCTTTAATAACGATTCAAATTATAGTAAAACCAAATAAAACATGTAATAATATAATACTTAAGTTAGACAGCAATACGTAAAGTTGGCACTGCAACATTTTCTACCCACCTGCTTCCAACTTGCAACTGCCTAATAAATTCTCTCTGGAACTTTGCTGATATTTAAACTGCAAGTATCGCAGTAGTTTTAAAACTGTGCCCGAAGAGGCTATGGTCGAGCGAGCCGGCCTGGTAAACGACTGCGATATATAACAGGATTTAGCAGGTCAGAGGACACGAGCCAATGGCTTCTGACCTCTTAAGATAGTCTAATAGAAGCACGTTTAGCATTCTTAACTGCTACGTGCTTTGTTTTCGAGTATTTTGTAATTTATATTAATGACCGCTTCGAATCGAAACCTACAGTTATGGCCAGCTGTGATTAAGGCCAGATGAAATATCTTTAGATATCTGTGTTTAAGTTTTTGTGCATGGTGATAGGACGTATTCATTTAGCGGCAGCTTGCCTGGCTAGTTACCAAGTTGAAAATCCGTTGCCAAGTATTGTCTAGTTGGCACTGGTAAAAACCGAGGGATTATAACAAATTTGAATTTCAAATTCTTTCCTTTACATGTAAGGATACTAGCACTAGTACCTTTTGATCTTACGGAAGTTTGCAGACTACTGTTTTGAATACTATTATTTAATGCACTGATAACAAAGGATAAAATAGCATTCACCTTTGTCTAGTTTACATCAACATAAAACCTTCTTAATGGCATGGCATATTTTTTTTTATTTAACTGTGACAAGCTTTCAGTAGGTATCACTTGCATCTCCCCATTAATTTTCTCTTTGTTCATAAAAATCTTATGATATCTGCGGCGCAAGTACGGAAGTCGGTTCGATTTATTTGTCGAATCGAAAAACCCGATAAATTTATCGAATGTTGCGAGTACCGAAGTCTGATCGTAAAGTATTGTAGTAGCTCTATATTCTCTTTGGATTCGACCTAGCTATTCGATAACTTTTGTCGACTGTATCGAGGTTCGATAAATTATATAAAAAGTCGATAAAATCCACTTTATCGATTCGAACTGTCAATTTTATCGGTCAAAAAGATCCGTACTAGCGCCGCAGAATCGTTAGTCCGGTAACGATTGCGGTATGCCAGTATTGACTGGCATAGACTACACAAATATGTTTAAGTAGTCTACGGACGACTAGAGGCACGGCACTGCGTCACCCATATATGGTTGATATCCCTCCTGTCCGTACCAAGCGTTTTGCTTCAACCTTCATTATACGTACGGCTAAGGAGTGGAATTCTTTGCCAGCCTCTGTGTTTCCCAATAGCTATAATTTGGGAGTTTTCAAGTCGAGAGTGAATAGGTTTCTTCTAGGCAAGCGTGCTCCATCGTCGACCGCATCGTCGCTTAACATCAGGTGAGATTGTGGTCAAACGTAAGCCTATTTTGGTTAAAAAAAAAAAAAAAAAAAAGTAAGGAGTCTTAACATAAAACAAGTACTGCGCAAACAAAAATAGACCTTAACGTGACGAACCTTTTCTTACCGCGACTATCTGCAGTTATTATATTTTTATAACTATATTTTTTTAAAAGACTAGATAAAACATAGGTAGGTACACCTATGTTTTATCTAGTCTTTTAAAAAAATATAGTTATAAAAATATAATAACTGCAGAGATTATCAACTGTTATCAGTCTGACTATATATTTTAAAAAGAAAAAAATCCACTCTTTCTATGAACGTTGATATTTTATTGGTTTAGTCGGGGATAAAAACGAGCAATATTTTTAGTTTTCCCGGAAATCCATTGGGTCGGGAAACGATCAGTCCGGCGCGGCTGTCAGGAGGGAATTTATTCGTGTTGAGGAAAAGCTGCCGAATTGATAGCTCTTCAGAGTATTTTCGTACCTATTTAGAATATGAAAGAGTTAGGAATAAGTAGGTCACTACACAACTATATTTTTATTTACGAGTACATAATTATAATATATAATATTAGTACTTATACCATCTATATTACCTATATATTACTTACTTAAACTTACTATTTACTCATCTTTATTACTTTAGTTGAATTAAATTCGGGAACTAATTATAATAACAAAATCAAAATTATTTATTTTACCATCTTTATATTTAAAAAAACATGTACTTAAGCAAAGTTTCTGTAACCGCTGAGTTCAATGGACACTGACGGTCTTACCACAAAAAAATTAAACACACCCTAAATCTGCGTTAAACAGCGTTTAACTACTAAACATGCCTCAATCGCGTGTTTAAATATGGGCAACCACAAATCTTGATTTAAGTTCTTAGTATGTAGTATTATTATAAGTTATGTGTGGTAGTATGTAAACCGTTGTCTAACTACTTTCTGTTGACATTTCTAATTAATTTAAACGTTTATCTTTAGACTTTGTCTAGTTAAACCGACATCTAAAAGTTGTTTTTTGTGGTAACACCATAAACCAATATCTCTTGGACCGTACTCCGCTTTTCTGTTGACTTACTACAGCGTCACTGAATGGTGGATCTTTTCTAATCAACCTTTTGGTTGTACTATTATCTATTCTGTGCTCTTGGTTCATATTATTATGTATCTACTTAGTTTGTCAGATACTAGGATTTTTACTAAAAACATTTTAAACGTAGTAGGTATGATCTCAGAGATGGATATTTGAGGAACTCGGCAGCGAAACATTGCAATTTTACACTTCACGCTTCAACAAGGCTTCAATAAGGCGGTATCGAATTTATTCCACTTCCAGCCATGAATGATTCTTTTAGAAATATTTTTATAAATTCATGTTTTGGCCATCAAGATTTGTTTTGTGAGGTGGTAGGACTAACTCTTCTGCGAATGTCCGTCTGGGTTGGTACCACCGCTTTGCTCGTGGAGTCGGCCGCCAAGCAGTAATATGCGAGCAATACTGTGTTTCGGTTTGATGAACAGAGTAGCTAGTGAAATTACTGGGCTTATGAGACCTAATGTCTCAGGTAACGAGCGCACTGCAGTGCTACGCAGGACTTTGTATTTCAAAGTATGCTCTGGCCAGGTATCGAACCAGAGACACATCGCTTTGCAGTCCGGGCTACTATACCATTTGAGCCACGGATCTGGAGGGTAATTAAACAGAGGCTGATATCGATCTGTATACACCAACTTCGTTTGCGATAGTTCAGTGTGCGGTATGTCTCTTGGTTTAGTGGCCGACCCGCCGTTGCATGGGGGGCTTGAAATGTTCACCATTCAAGAAAGCTCCACTCCACAACGTTTCAAATCCGATGTTCCACAACATTCCAATCCATCGTGTGCGGCCGATATAACCATCCATTTCGCGCTCAGTTTCGTACACGAGATGCAGAATGAGCGGAAAATGGAGCTATGGCGCGCCCGGAATGGAGTCACCATCTGTGTGTTCGAAAATTGGACCATTATTCCACTCAATCCACCACGCATTGGAGTGAATGGTGAAGTTTAGGTAGTAATTCCACGCTCCAAACTATTAAAAAATTAAATTCGAAAGTATGTTTTGTTGTCCTTCTTTCACACAACAGCGGAGCAACGGATTGACGTGATTTTTTTTTCATAGATCAAGTTTATAGGCCGGAGAGTAACATAGGCTAAGTTTTTCCCAGAAAAATGCACGGTTCAACCGCAACGCACGCACGCTGGTGAAACCGCAGGCAGCAGATAGTCCAACATAAAGATGACGTTTACCTCTGCCTACGGCGCACTCGCAAAAATGATCCCATCAGTGCCACGTCTAGCTTTTAAGTATAGGCGTATTGCAAACGAATTTGATGGTGTAGCTCATGAGTCAATATTAAAGATCACACAAAACTCGTAAGTAGGTAGGTAGGTAGTTAGGTATTTAAAAACAGAATGTAGGTAGGTACACCTAACCACGTTAACACGCAAAATAACAATAAATCACTATGCGTTGTGTATGTAGGTGCGGAAGTACCTACAGTCCTACATATTATGTCCTATATAGGTAAGTAGTTACATTTTAACTGAAATTGTAATTTCTTAGGTTTTCGCGATTATGTAGGTAGGTAGGTTACCCACATAGTGAATATACAACTTTAAATGGTTTTTACGCGACTGCACAAAAAAGGAGTGTAATGTTTTTAGGGTTCATGTACTTATGTTTGTATGTGAGTTTCTTTATTCCACCATAACTTTTAAATTCTTGGACAGATTTAGACGTGTGGGGTAGATATCGTCAGAATCCTTACATCATCTCGAGTGACACTGGCTAGGGCAGTCGTGTTTTTTATTACACTTTTGTTACATCGACTTGTCTATACCTACCCCTACCTAATATTAATCTATTATCTAGTATATTATATAAAATTTCAAACGTTTCGAATATTGCGAAGTTCTTGGTCACAGGTCACCTAATACCTACTTACCTGAAATTTTACACATTGTAGGTACGGTACACGGGGCCGCCTTTAAACTATTGTGGGCCCTGGGCGATATGATAATGGGGCCTCTATGAGTACATGACAATACTTTATTAATATCATGCAAAAGGAGTAGGTAAGCAAAATTCTAGGTTTATTTTTATTTCCTATGGGACATTAAATGGTAGGAATTATTATTATTATAATAGTTTGATAATATCGGTTTATCAATTAGTCGTCTGACAAGAACTAGGAGGCCCCATGGACCGCGAGGCCCTGGGCACCAGAGTGGCTAATGGAAAAAGGGCCCGTACCTACATAATATATTCTTAAATCCTACCATCTTACATTTCATTTATTTAAGCCCTATTGTATTTTCAAACATATCTATATCAATATTACGCTTGTTTTTTAAGATCCAAGAAATAGGCACGCAACCCTACAAATAAAACTAAAGAATCTAAAAAGAGCCAAGAGCCTTGTAAGATGAATACCAGCCTCGGTTATATGTGTGGGTGTAAGAATGGCACTTTAAAAGCGGATTTAGGATCCAGAGGGCAGGTAGTTCACGCAAAAAACTATGAATCTACCGACTAATGATGTCTTTGACGAAGTTTTAGTGAACTTAAATGTACGGAAATATCTATAAGAAAACTGTAGTTACCCTACCTATCTAAACTTATAGAAGACATGCTTATTGCCCTGAGATTGTATAATGTACGCCGTGAAAATCAAATCATGAATTTTACTTACATAGTCTTGTCCCAATATATTCACAATAATCCTCCACACAGTGGTCCAAATAATCTAAAACGCGGACGAAGCAAAAATACCACAAAACGGTTCACGCACGCACACAATATGACTATTACTTTTCACACGAGAAACAAAAACGAATCGGCATTACTTATTTGATCATAAATTGTTCTTCTACAGTTCTGTGTTTGCAGGTCCTAGTTCACTGGAAGTAGGTAAACTTCAGTGGTTAAAGTTGCGGTTGTTTTTAATCACGGAGGTTAAAAAGTGCATCGTACACGTGAGCAAGGAATGCGCCGGCCGGCAGACGGGCGGACCGGTCGTAGCGAGCCGAGTACTGTCAAAAGAAAACCAACCAGCTGGTGCGGGATCGCGGCCACTCTAGCGGACGGACTCGCAACTAAGTGAAGCCTCCGGGCGGAGGCGTACAACTCGGAAATTTTGATTTTTGTTGATGACGTAGGTGGTGATCTACATAGTACTAACTATTATAGGAGGTACTTATATATTAATTGTATTTTCAAATTTTTCACTCATAGGTAGGTACTACTTAAAAAACTATGATATTTGCCCATTTAGTTCAATTGCTTTATTTTGCTTTTTATAAATAGATTTGTTTGTTAATTTTTAAATTTTAAATCAATAGTAAAATCTACAATAAAAAAGTATATTTTTAACAATAAATAAATACTGCTGGCAATTTGAGACCCTTTTAAATAACAGATATACTTTTATCACCATTTTACACAATTTGCACTAAAAATAACAATAATTTAATAGTGTAGCTACCCAATAATATTTTAATTTTCGTTGTTCGTAAGAGGAACGCGTGAAACTTCAGACCGCACTATTTATGTAAAATATGGCACTAAAAATGTAATATAGTTACTGTCCTATAACGTGGTCCTTTTGTCATGCATAGACATGTAACAAAGTCATAGATAGTTACCAGCTTTACATATTTTCAAAATAAAATGAACTTTAACTAAATATAAGCCGCCGCTCAAAACCGACAAAAAAGGACATAGCCAACTTTACCACTTGGTATGCGACATAAGCGTCATGGCGGCGCGTCGGCGCTGGGGTGGGAGGATATTGACTTGCGGCGCCGCCACTGCGCATGTACCGGATCATGTGTTTCTGTTTTTAACCTAATACTACAAGAAAATTGTCGCCAATAACACTACACACATTTTTTCTTTACAGAATTTAGTATTGAATATGTTTTTTGCCCAGGATTTGCACGGGTCGATGCACTGGGCGTTAAAGATTACAGCCAACGCGTACGGCCTTGACCTTCGTACCAATTAGCGGCGTGTAGTGTGTCCATAATTAGGGCATTTTAAAATTTGTTTCTTTTGCCTACAACTGATTTCTTCACGAAGATGAGCGATGTGTCAAAATTTTCAAATCACATACTTCTTATTCATATTAACTTTGCCATCTAACTTGATGAAATAAATTTATTTCCTGCTATCTAGCAACAACGATAAATGGCAGAATTTAAAAATTCCATCAAGTTCGTTCGGGCTACGCCTAGTGGCATAAATAAGGGAATGGAACGCGAGAACTGCTACAAGCTGGCTTGAACCTGAAGATATAGTAGGTAACTACTTATTATCTAATCTTTGCCTGAAGTGTAGGGACTATTCACTTTTCTGTTAATTATTTTTTTCTCAGTTTTGTTTAGACTAAAACTAACCGAGATTAAGCGCCTGAGCGACTCCGTTGACTGACGCTGAATGCAACACAAATAATCTGATTTAAAGTTGTCCATGCTCAGATTTCCGAAGTCACCAGCTTTGTAATGCAGACATAGCCAAAGGAATGCTGGCCCGTTGCCAGCATTCCGTTTTCGTGCGAAAGTTACTTTTTCGACGGTTTTCTTGGTAAAGAAAGAAAGGAAGTAATTACTTAGATTTATGGTATCAAAAGAAAAGTCGATGTAGCGGTTACGGGTCTTTTTCAAGCTTAGAAAACAATTTTTCCGACAATTCGACCAATTTGATTCAACCTGCCTTTGATATCTACGCATTTGCGAGATAAAGAATGTGAAATTGAGGCGCACAATTTAGGTTTCGAGAGTTCTGGGATTCGTAAACATTGTGGGCAGTGGCTGTTGGACTTTTGGCAGGATACAGTAGGTAACGTGATTAAAATTGTTGGATAACTATTTAGTCACCCACTTCTTGTTACAAATAACGACCAATATTATTCTTTGTGTACATATTGAAGAACCATTGCTGTTGTTGTTCAAGTTAAGCTATATTTACAGCGTTCAGTACTCACAACAGGTTCAACGGTTACTAGATTCTGACCCGGCAACCATTTCTTGTATTTATATAGGGAACCAGGAACAGGGAACTATGAGGAGCATGGTCCAATTGCAGACATAAAACGAACACTGAAAAAATTAAACAGGTAAGTACCAAAAATAGTAAAATTTAAAACAATATTAAGGATGAAATAAATGAATAATCACTAACATTTTTTTTTAAAAGTACCTAGACAATGTTTTTTTCTACGTGGGAAACGAACATGTGTCGCAAAACTAACACGCTGTATATGAAATAAATGTAGTAAGTAACCTAGAAACTTAGGGAGTTTTTTTTTTAAATGAATTCATCTTTCTTACTAATAAACAGTACTTATATAACGGTGGTATAGTTACACAATGTTATTTTTTATTGTTCTTTGAAAATTTTAAACTGAATTGAAAGAGACGAAACATTGTGTAACTATTTATTCAACCGTTATACAGTATTTATTAGTACCTAAGGCTGTATGTGTACCAAACTTCAACAGAATCGGTTCACAGGTGAAAATTCAGTGGATCAAATAAAACCATCCCCTATTTTACATAAAGAAGTGTTTTTTCAATTTAAACTGGATCAACTATATTGACAATTAACTACTGAAAGGATTTTGATGAAACTATGGGACCAAATCATTTCCAATAAAGAAAAAAAATCAAATCGGTTTAATAACCGGCGGAATTCTGAGGTAGCAAACATGAAGATAAAAACAGATGAAAGGAGGACATCTTCCTTTTTTGGAAGTCGAAAAAGAATCATCAAAATCGGACTACTATGTACAAAGTTACGCGTGATCAACTGATACGGGTCAAGTTGAGAAGGTCCTTCGTTTTTTGATCGGTCTGTTTACCGTATTTAAAACCTTCACCCACAGATCGGGTGAGATAGTGACCACAAGGGCTCACCTGTCGAGATTAAAAAGACAAAGATTTTTTTTGTATTAGAGAGTAATCTAATTTGACGTACTTCGCCACAAACAAACGAAGAGACGCCGTACTTTTTCTTACCCACAATATGTAGCCTACATTTATGTACGTACCTACTTAGTTGCAGGTAGACCTTTCTCCGGGTTCAAAATACCGAAGCGAGATGGTGCACATTCCTTTCCGGTGATGAAGCTTACGAAGTAGTTCTTCAGCAAACCGCTAGAGGGCAAGGAATCTCAACTGGTTGTGAAACCGTGAACTAAGTTGTAAGCTAGCTGACTAAAAGCCTTTACTAGAGAAACATAGATGGCGCTGATTAAAAAAGAAGGTTTACTATAGAATTACTTATTATTTTTTTAAATGTGTTCTTTTCATATTTCACAAGTATAACAACTACGTATAAAATAACACTTTTTTTGTAATATAAAATGGGTTACTAAAATGTATCCGGTAGTAGGACTAACTCTTCTGCGAGTGTCTGTCTGGTTGTTTACCTCAGCTTTGCTCGTGCAGTCTACCACCAAGTAGTAGTGTGCATACATTACTGTGTTCCGGTTTGATAAGCAAAGCAGTCGGCAAAATTACTGTGCATTATAATAATATATTATCAGATTTAATAGCTGATGCCTCACGGTAATCAGCAAAGCTGTCTTTAACCTGTGAGAGGCCCCAGACACTTTAGGAAAGGGGCGCTCTATGATATATACGATATAATAGATTACTATTTTATTAGTTAAATACTACATGTGAAACTTGCTTTATTTGTTAAAATAGTTATTATAGCGACGGGGCCCCTGGATTCCTAATCTGGGGGCCACTGGGCGGCCCTGGTCACTTGCCCAGAGTGGTCAGTACCACTCAGAGAAAGAGGGGCCTGGTAACAAGCTTAGGGCAGCCTTTGTGTTTCAAAGTTCTGGGTGGCACTGCAATTTTTTTCGGGAAGCCGTTAAACTTAAGATCAGGCAAACGTCTATCTATCGTGAAAAATAAAACGAAAAGGTAGGCAGTTTAATCATTTTTCTCCAATTCCTCCTTAAAAAACAAGGAAAGAAGGATGCCCATAATGGCAATGACTGTAATAACAAAGGTAGTTAACTGACGAGAATGATAGGACAAAGCCTGAATCCTGAAACTAATGACTTGTATAGGAAGATTCCTCTATACCAGTCTTTTCCAAAGTCTGGGTCACAAGTGACGGCCCACTGGTGGGTCACGACCGATATTAGATGATCCCTAAAATTAAAGTGGCTTTCCACGTCAATCGCCACAGTGCCTCCCATAGTTTCGGTACTTATATGCGGCGCTAATTTTAATGTCTTGTTTTTTTCTGTCTATAACCACGCAAACTATTTCGTCTATGTGTTTTATAATATTCCAAACGACCTAATTATAAGGGAAGACGCAGCCTGCTGCAACACAGTTTACACTAAAGCGGCAGGCAGGGCTTCAACTATTTTCCCGACTTCGGCAAAATCCGTCGGCTGCCAGTCTGCCATTGCTATCTCCGTTCCCACTTTCGATTAAAATGTAGCAGTAAGAGCAAGGAATCGCAGCCCCGACGGATTTTCAATTTTGCATTAACCGTAAGCATTTGACCTTTAGGTATATTGGGTCAAAGGGCCAAATTCAATTAATCAATCTCATGTGATCAGAATAACCATTTTCATCTCATTTTCTTACTGTGTGGTCGAAGGTGGTAAATACGCTAATCCTAGAATGGAAACTCACTCTCAAGTGCGGCCTTCCTGACATAGGTACATTAGGCCACAAAGCTAGTTTTAATGTTGTCTCTGGTATCTAACCTGACGAGTGCTTGAAAATACCCTATGAAAATGCGAGTTCACTATTTCAATTTTTTTTATCCAAAATTTTTCGCGACTTCAATCAACAGCCCTTGTTAGTTCGTCATAAGAGGCGAGTAGCCGAGCCATGTGGCGTTCAGTGGCGGAGATCTATGTTCAGTGGTGGACATCTTCCGGCTGATGATGACGATGATGAAAGAGCGAGCAGACATGATTTTATCACTGAGCGATCATCGCTTTAAAGTTTAAGAAAGCGCCTGAGGTACTTAGGTACCTAAAAACCAATAACAATAATACTAACATACACTTAAAAGGGAAAGTTGAGCACCTTTCCTTTCTAAGATTCTTTTCATCCCCACGCGGCAAGAAATAAAGAATCCTTTGAATGGCTAATGACACCGTTGGTTCATTTTGAGAGAAAGAGAAGCGTAGAAGAGACCTGCAAATAATTATAAGTACTGGTCTAATTACATCATTTACATCACGTCGAGTTATGCGAGCGGCGTATGTTAGCTATTCCCTTTTTATAATGAGGGCATCTTGGTATGAAAGGTGTTTGATATATGGGGCAAAGGTGACGTAATTTTAATGCATGTTTATGGACGGATATTTCTGAACACTAAAAAGCGTTTGTGCGTATGGATTTACCCGAAATGTGAAGCCGAATAGAGAATTGGTAGTACTACGTTTCGTACACAAGATATGCCATTTTCGCTGCCACGCGCTGCCTTTTGTGATATCGATAAGTTATTGTTTCATCACTAGTATCTCGTATATCGCTGGCAGCGAAATTTTTAAGTTGTGCCACTAGCTTCTTGTCGTGGTTGTCCATCTGGCGATTCGCATAGGAACAGTGTTTTTTTTCCGAGATAAAAACTAGCCTATGTTACTCTTCCAGTCCATAAACTTATCTACACAAAAAAACACGTCAATCCGTTGCGCCGCGATGCTGCGTGAAAGAAGGACTAACCAACCTATACGTGATAATTTTCTATACTTGTCCAATAATGTATGCAAACTCGGCGAATGCCAACCAATCAAATCAAATCAAATCAAATCAAATGCATTTATTTCAGGTCTTTCAGCACCCATAGTTACAGAAAATATCAAATAATAATAAATAAATAATCAAATAATTAGTTAATCAAATCAAATAATCAAATAATATAAATAATCAAATAATTAATTAATTGAATAAATATTAAGAAATGTCAAACAATACAATAATTTATCATTTGAATAAATATTAATAAAATGAAATAAAACTAAAATAAAATTAATTTACCTACCACTGTAAGCGACCTGTCGGTCACTGCAGTGCAATGGCAGCAATAATACAGCCATCCGATCGCATACTGCAATTACATCATTCAAATTTGAATTTCTATCTCATTGGTTGGCGAGCCATCAACTTTGTTTACACTACTGGACAAGTAAGTGCTGAAAATTATTGTCGTATTAGATGAGTATAACTATTTCATGGCACTTTGTTTGCTACATACGTTTTGTTGTAATTTTAAATTTTATTTTAATTGAAAGAAAGCCTTTCACAACTAGCTTTTACATATAATTACTGCAGCTAAATATGCCATTATTTATACATTTGGTTCATAATCCATTAACTATAATATATATATAAATATACTTAGTTTATGGACAGGGGAGTGACATAGGCTACTTTTTATCCCGGAAAAATGCGTTGTTCCTTAGGAATCCTCGCGCGAGTGAAACCGTGGCCGCTAGTGTTATTAGTTTTTATTTATGTTTAATTCATTATATTTTTTTATTATATTTAATCTAAATAAGTCCCCTTTTTGGAGTACCGGTGAACAATTATACATCTATATTTTCCATGCGTTACGGGTATTCAGTCTACAGTGACTCTGCGAAATAAAAGCCAGGTTTTAAATAAATCCCATAGAGAGAAGTAAGCGTCACGCTTTTTAAAAAGTGGTAAACTGATCTCCACTGTCTCATCTTTACAGTGCATAATCACATCTTCACCTATCTAGGATAACCCTGGAACCTTACAGGTAAATAGCGTACTGTACTGCCAGACAGATCGTGGAACTGCAATTGTTATAGACAGTCATTATGTTTACCATCAGGCAATTGACTTGAACATCTTAAAGAGATGTAGTATAAAATAAATATCCTAAACATTTATGTTGTAAATAATTGTGACCACTTTTTTTGTCACCTAAGCAACGTAGGACATTGAACCATTGTAGTTAAGTTAACAAAGAACTGAATATACAACCATAAAGTAGAGATAAACTACGGTTATCTGCGTTTGAAGCATATTTGTACAGTGCACGTCAAAATAATTCCATTGCACCGCCCGAGGCTTGATAACACCTGCAATTAGCATATCACGGTTTATTTATGTATTAAATAAACCAAACCAAGTACAAAATGATAAACGAATAGCCCTCTATAAATCACTAGATAATGGAGTGTAGGTAATGTTGCATTAACATAACTCTGCCCTTAACTTCACAATATAATCCAACACTTACTTCTCAAGGAATACGGGTCATATCACCAGCGGCTTTCTCCCGGCCTATTTGTGATAAATGAGCAAACACCTTTCAGAATATTAATGCAAAAATAGACAGGGATAAGAGGAATACAGATTTCTGTCTCGACGTAAAAAATACATCGTGCGCCGCTAGTTATCTACCTGCTACCTACACATACACAATGTCATGGCTTCTATGTCTCTATAACCTTCAATGCGTCATAAATGGACCTAACGGCTTGAGATGAGAAAAATATACTTACTAAACATTTTTATGAGGATCATATAGTATCTATCCATAAAGTTAAACCTGTAATTAATTAGAGCGTACTAAGCACTAAGTTTAGCACCTGAGAAGGAAAATGCGAGACTGTTAAACATAAGTGCATACTTACTGAATTGAAACTTCGCGCCGAGACTCCGTCTTTTCTCTCTTAACTTATTCCTGAGTATCCTCCTCTTCAAACGGTTAAGTACTACGTCGGCTTCATCCACGCTCTCAGACGAGGAAGTGTGAGTAAGGCGAATCATCCCACACACAGAATGTCTTCTCTTTTTAGTAAACACACTTGCGGACCGATTCCGTGGCGCGATCTCTGATAGGCCACGTCTATACATTTTTAGACGTTTTTTCATTTCACAATTCACGGCGACGTCCGATGGAATATTAATGAACTCGTTGTCTGACGCGCTATCCCCAATTTTAGGTTTTCCGCAACAGATTTTGGATCGACGCTTGGGTCGTGAATTTTGAGAAGGCTCTGTACGATGTCGGCGTAAAGTAACCCATTCGGGATTAGCGTACGCTCGTGTGGGTAAGCTTTTTAAGTAAGTGTTCAGGAACGATACCTTATTGTGAGGGAGATTGTACATTACGCCCGATATCGAACGCTGGAGAGTATCACTTTCGCAGTTCTCGGCATACCCTCTTATTGCGGCATCATTCAATGACTGAGATTTATGTAGGCCCGGTTCATTTTCTTTATTGGATGAGGTTGCATTACTTTCGTTCAACGAAGACATGGAACAATTAATACTGCTGAGTAAATCGACGCTACCTTCATGTTTATTGAAGTATTCTTTGGCACAGTTTACTATTCGATTTATATCTTCGTAAGTTTCATTATCCGAGCTTTTGTAACTGCTGACTTCGCTAAAACCAGACTGCAACGAAGTAGTTTCTAAACTACTTTTAGGTGAACTTTTAAAGCTATTTATACTTAATTTATTTGGAATGCTTGTGATGCTACTACTGTCTTTAATCAAGTAATTGCTATTATTGGTAACTGCGAGAGGATATCTGTATACCCGAGTGTAAACTTTCCCTCCCGATATCGTATTATGTTTTCGTATAGGTTTTCTGTCGATGACATGTCTGAAGTCTTTTTCTCTTAACGACTGAGTGGTTCTGAGTGACGAGTCATCAAAGTACGAACTTTTTATCGATATGTTTTCATCGTTTGTTTCCACGAGGAGATTTCCATCGCAATCAAAAAGTTGTATTGTTGGAAATCTTATCCCCGTAGAACGATTTCGAGTCCTCAATTCCCATTTCCTTTGACACTGTTTTCTCAACTGAATACGGATTATATTGTCGTCTATTATCGGCCCATCACTATCAGTCGAATCGGTTTTTTCTGCCATAGTCATCACTACCATTCTATAGAGTTTTTAGACATCTGCCGTGTAAACAAAAGTTTATAGAACATGACTGTGATGTTGTCATTGATCACTAATTTGTTTGTTTACAGTCAACTGTCCCAAATAGCTAACTATTGGCAATTTTCCAAACGTAACTTGTTCTAGCATTCGTTTAAAATAGCACCAATGTCAATTTTGTTTTTCTACTCTCGAGTGTAAACACGTGAAGCAAATTCACATAACAGTTAAACCACTGCACTGGACACATTCACACTGTGTAAGGTAACAACTGAACATCACTGTAACGAGGCTCGTGTCGAAACGATTGCATAAGTTTGCGTGTGTGCCGATCGCGCAGAATTGCATCGTCTAATGAGATTGACGTGGATGACTTTAATTTTCTCCAATTGCTGTAAGATGGCAGCGATTTTCACACAGGATAGCGGTTCGCGCACTTTAATCCACTCGGAAGTTTTCCGAGAGTTTGTGGCTGTGAGTTTTGGTCGTTCGCGACTCCGGACATTTCTGCACTGAGAGCAAACAGCTGAATAGACGCGCGGAACTATAAATAGAGACCGAACGAGACGGCGATCGGGCCGGCTCCCCTTGAACCTAGCGCGCGTTTGTTTGTTGCAAACGACGTAATCGGTGACGCTAATGCAACAACTGTTCGTATTGACACAGATTCCCATTTGACCAAGAGCCGCGACCATGTGCATTCGTGACTAATAGATTCACAGATGGTCATTTATGTAATACCAGTGTTACGCGGTTTTTATTCAAACATGTTCATCTCTTGTAAACCACGTTACGTGCTATTACAGATAGTAATCGCTTTTCTGTTGAAATTGCTAGCTGCTTCCAACTCGATGTGAAATTGTGATGGAAATTCTATTTAAAAAATATTTTAAACATATTTAATCCATTTCCGTTTATGAAAGCAATATCCGATAATCAGGGGCCGCTGTTAAATCATACGAGTGGTTAACGTGATTGGATACAGCTGGCTAATGGATTTGAGGGAAACGAAAAATAATGTTTGTCTAGAAATATAGAATATATAGAAGCTAAAATTAAAATTTGAAGCTATTCTCAGGGCTGTGGGTGACTTTGATGATATGAAATTCTTGTATAATGTGGCGAAGAATCTTTTCTCAAGCTCATCTATAAATAATGCTATTTTTATATGACCTACACGCAACCAGTGAAGAATGCACGTTCCTGGAAATTCAATAACAAATAAATTGAAATAAATTTATTTTATGCTACCTTGTTAAAATATTTGCAGTAAATGAATAAAAGAGAGCGAATGTAAAAATTTGTAATTCCTATAGTAAAATAAAAAAAAGGTTTTTTTTACACATTTGGATAACGAGACAAGTGGATCGTTTGCCCAAGGGTAAAACACAACTCCAGCACGGCACCGGACTGCTTTCATTACCCGATGCGTCATAAGTGTCGTGCCTGTTCCTAAAATGTGCCATCAATAAAACTGATTTATAATTTCCGAATAACAAGACCATTGGAGCATTATTAATTGTCATTACAATTATTCTAAGAGGGTTGTTTTGGGTAATTAAAAGGTTACTGTTAGGAGACCCTTTAGGGAATCATGTTTGATTTCGCCACCTTATTACTCTTGATTAATACTATTATTCGATAAACCCTACACAATCCAGGTGTCCGAATCCGAGCATTATTAATGGCGGTGCTTACACAACCTTAGCTTGGTTCATTGCGCGCGGTAATAATCGTTAGTGGCCTCCACAGATGGCGCTTGTTTCGTATTCACATGGTGCGACTTAATATCTTTTGTTTAGGATTTTAGGACACTAAAGCAGCTGTTCTTTCTTTTTTCGGTTTGAGTACATTGCTTTCTTTTATTCTACGAAAAAACAAAAAAAATTTCAAAAATTTTCTCACAAATTTTCACGTTTATAATATTAGTAGGATATAGTAGGACTTATGTTATAATGAAGGTAAGTGTTCGAACAGTATTGTGAACAAACTAAGGCAAGATGGTAGGGCGTTTTAGGACCTTTCAAACAATGGCTGTCAGATATTCTTCAATACATAAGAAATAAGAAAAGTGTGCCGAGAAACTTTTGGAATTCGGTTTACAATACAAATCTACAACACTACACTTTTGGCTTGAAGACTTTCATATTTGTCTATCGGTAAACACGGGCATTGCATAGAACAACATATTTGGATGTCTATTCAAACATTTAAATTGCTTCGCAACCATGATCGGATCGCAGCCAGTGAGTCAACCACTTTAACCAGACGTATGCCGAGATCTAAACATGAATGGGGAACTCGACCCGATTTTCGTACACGCTATTAGACTGATCGTGTCATATTTGTTTAGGACTGGAATAGGTTTAGTAGTACGTGTGTTTCGATGTGATTGGGTTCCCGAAAGGCAGTCTTCAATTACGTTTATCAATGTCTAAGGAAGGACTTTCTTAGAGGCTTAGATAAACTGACTTTTAACAATAGCTATCGATAATAGAAGAGTGACTTTAAAAATGCTTTATATAAGCGACGAACCAACTTCAATGACAAATTACTGAAATAATGAACACTAATACATAAATAAATGACAAACTAATAAAATTTCTATTGGGACTAATCTGACAGTATATCCTTTCAAATAAATAATGAATTTTCAAAATCAAACCAATTTTGAAAATTAATTCTTGACATGACGGAGATCTGAGGAAACGAACATTAAAAAATACAACAAAAATTGAGAACCTCCTCCTTTTTTGGAAGTCGGTTAAAAAAGTGGCAACCGATTTCGATAAAAAGATCGCAATATTCGAACCAGAACACAGTAATGCTTGCAAATTAGTGCTTGGCGGCAGACTTCACGATCAATGCGGTGGTACCAATCCAGACGGACACTCGCAGAAGAGTTAAACCTACCACCTAGTCAAACGTGCATTCATTCGAATTTTAATGGAAATCCATTAGGTTTTCCATTAATTCTGGGTAGTCAAAAACAGAGATTTATACCAGATATATTTTGTGTAATTTTCTCTTTATTTCTCCATTTTCCGCTCCGCGATGCTTTGACGTGAGGCACGGCGTGGTTTTATACAGCCCGATGTGCTAAAATGATTTATACATACTGCAACAGTCAACCATGAAGCCGTTACCACAAAACAATACGCATGTTTTGTACTATTATGTTCCGATTTCTGTTTAGACTAACTGCCGAAATTGATTTTGATAATAGCTTGAGTGAATGTATGGAGATCACTACGAAAACTGTGCCTGCTTCGTGAAATTATGTAAGTATAGAATAGACGGGATAATACAAAAACAATGAACAGACGGGTAATTAACAAACGGCAAAAATTATAATTTTATCTTATTTTGCATAATTTTTTTTTGTGGAATAAAGCTCGTGTTATGTAAGGCACCGTCCGGCATCTATATTTTTATTATTTTACCTCGCAGTTATTATTTTTTTCCTGTAATTCAGCGCGGCAATGGGGTCAGCACTTTGAGAACTTACGAACTAGCAGCGGTTAAGATTGTATTGAGATACAAATAACAAATTGTGATATAAAACTCATATTTTGTTACTTTTTATAGGGTTATAAATAATCGATTTTTATTTTTTGGGATAGATTCTTTATTTCTCTCACAAACAACAAAAAAACAGCGTGCAACCCAGCAAACACGTGACTACATCTCCAACTCCATACTGGTGTTACATTATCTATTCAGTGGTGTTACTGACAATCCAAACATTGTTTCTTAACTTCCAAGAGTTAGAATGCCGCGGTTGGAACATTGAGGATATGACAACATACAGAAGCGTCTATACAGTCAACACAGTTGTGACTATATAGTTAGCGGACTGATCAAAATGTGAATGTTGTGCTTGCACAAACATGTCTAACATTTTGTTTTTTTTTTACCGTTTGACCACTCACCTAAGTAATGATGTGGTAAACACGCTGAATTTACAATGAGGACGGCTCTCCGTGCGTCCGCCGGAGTACTAATCTTCGCGACAATATTTTTTTTTACACTATTGGCTAACGAAACGAGCTGGTCATTTAACTGATGGCAAGCACAAAGCCAGCCCATAACACTTACAATGCTACTCAGAACTTTGAAATACGAAGATCTGCGCGGCACTGCAGTGGCTCCGTTACCCTGACGCAGGTAGGTATTAAGTCTGATAAGCCCAGTGATTTCAGTTTTCACTACTCTGCTCTTCAAACCGGAACATAGTCTGCTTGACGGCAGACTACATGAGCAAAGCGGTGGTTCCCAACCAGACGGACACTCGTAGCAGGGTTAGTCCTACCACCTGGTGAAATTTTTAACTTGCTTTAAGCTAGCAGCGTCTAACTACCCAGGCGAGCACTAGGAAATGCCGTACCACCGGGATATGATTTCATCACGACGTTTTCCATATCCGAAAGCTCAAGATTATCGTGGGTTTTATTGGTTTAACCATCGACTAAGCACCGACTAGTGACATGCCACGGGATGCCGAAGGATGCCGCGGCGCCTCGTGGCATGTCAAAGGAATTTCGGATTGTAGAAAAGACTGGCTCGAATTCTCCGCGGCATGCCAAAGCTTACCGCAGGATGACGCATGGAATGCCACAGCCTACCGCAGCCCGCAAACTAATCCTAGTGTCCTGGCCGCAACAAACTGCGGTTGCCTTGTGACGATTTCAACGAAATTTGAGTGCTAAAGATGTTAAGATAAGATTCAAAATCATTTTCGTACGCAAAAAGTACTATGCCGCGATGCCGTGCTGTTGGTGAGCGCCGGCCTTTACGGATCGGTGGGTGGCGACCACTGAGCCATCATGACTAGTGGTGCTTGCACAAATATGTCAAACATTATCAATGTGCAATAATACGTCAGCATATAATATGTTCTGTGACGTCAGTGCTTATGCTAATAGAATGGAGTCATTAGGGGCCCACCTCACCCCCATTGTAGTACCTACTGTTTGCATTGGCGCGACTAATGACCATAATTTATGTTTGCTACGGCCAATAAATAGGTAAAATCGTTTTAACACTTGCTCATTCTTCATCAAAAGAAAAATATGACAGACGGACACTCGCAGAAGAGTTATTCCTCCCACTAACAAAACTGACGTTTTTTAAAGATTTCCGTTGAATTTGAAACCTAAAGTTCATCTCGAAGTGCGAATTAATCGTTACTCTGTGAGCCAAGAAAGGCTAACTTGGTATCAAAAGCGGGGGCAAGTAAGTGGCATGCAAATTAATGCATGTTCAAGTGGTCTCTGCTTTTACACTAACCACTAGGTTTTGCCCGTGACTGCGTTTATGTCCAGACGCTGATTAGGTCCTATTTCAAAGTCTGGCCATTCAAAGTCTTTATCACTTCACGGCTAACTAAAATGTACATAATAATACAAATAAATAAAATTGAAGTAAGTATCTGTTTGTAATGTCATAATAACAGCCTTTTATTAAATGCATATGAAAGTATAACGGCTGGACTGATTTTGAAGGGGATTTCACTGGCAGATAATTGATATTATAAGCAGTAACTTAGACTACTTTTATTATGTGGTAATAAATATAGTAATCGCCTACTTTACATATAACAAACAAAAAGTTTACCAACCATTGATTTTATAAAAAATTTCAAGTTATGGAGTTTGCACAGGTACAGCAAAATTGGTTATATACTTACTTACTTACTCCTCTGGCGCAGCGACCCAAAATGGATCTTGGCCTCCAACACAAGAGAGCGCCACTTATTCCGGCCCTGCGCTGTCTCTCGCCAGTTGGCGATGCCCAGCTCGCGCAAGTCTGCCTCGACAACGTCAATGCAGCGATATCTGGGCCGCCCGACAGGTCGGCGGCCACTTGGGACTCCAAGATACGCCTTTTTAACGCTACGATCCTCCTCCATTCTCAGAATATGGCCAAGCCAACGCAGTCTTTGGGCTTTGAACTCCCCAATTATGTTGGGCTCATCGAACAGCTCCTCGATTTCAGCATTTTTCTTAATCCTAAAATTGGTTATATAATTAAGTAAATATCATTATAACATCCCCTGTGATTTGATTAGTACAGGAATTACTAGACTATTACTAGATGACACTATGGATTTAGCAAAAGAGTTAATAATAAATACATCTTAATTTTTTGAGGTCAACATGGGGCATGGCTCTTTTGAAGAAAGTGTAGGTATTCGTAGGGAGCCAAAAGATGCGGTTTCCTGTCGATTGCAATGTTTTTTTATTGATGTCAGTTTTTTTTCTTCAATATACAGACAGCTCTACTACATTTCGATAGTAGTTAATTGCTCTCTGCTACTACGAACTTTCGAAGTTTAGGAAATTGCTGGAGACTCGCCTATGCAGCTACTAGTGCAAATAGAGACATGAGTTTGGGAAGGAGGAAATGTCCCATTTTGGAACGTTTCCTGGAGTTTGGAGTTGCTGCAACTTATTTACAGCAAAGCTTTTACTCTGTGGTTTTACCTATATTTAGTAAATCATTACGTAAACAGGACAGCAGGATATTATGTAAATGAGATAATATCTATCTGTGGGGTAATGTAGAAAGGATTTACGGGGGGTAGGTCTTCGGATTAGTGAATAACTGGAAGCGATGAACCTAATTATTGGTTTATTTAAAATACTGAGAGACAATGCAATATTAGGAGTATGAAGCTTATCATCAACATTTATAGCAACAAAAATTATAGTATTTTTTATGAGGAAATCTGAAGATTGGGTTCAGGGGCGCTTATTGGGAGAAGTCTATGTCTAGCAGTGGATTAATACAGGCAATGATGATGATAAACCATCAGATAAATGGCATGCTACTTTCACTTAGTTGCATAAAGCTTCACAATCTTCTCTAAGTACTAACTAACTAAGTCTCTAACTACTTTTATAAGTTTTTTTCAAAACTTTACTATGATCAATCATTTCGGACTAGGCCGTTCCAGAAACGTAGAGCTATTCAAAGTAAAAAAGGCGTTTTCAACAACATTTCTTACAGCTTTTCTTCGGTTGCAAAGATATCGAATTGTCAGCACTTAATATCGCTCATAACTTAGAAGATTATTTTTGAAAATAGGTGAAAACGTCCAAAATTCTTGCCTCAATTTTCTTAATGGTCCTTTTTAATTTCATTCCTCACCTGCGGCGTACCACAATGGGGTGGTAAATGAAAGATGGCGGCCGTTTTATTGCCGTCATTCATCAGTCTTAGCGTTGTTTATGGATGGAGAAAGGCGTTCGAGCATGAAATAGCTTTCGAAAAGGAAATTCCGACTTGATTGGCCTCAGCAGAGGAGTTTTATTCCTTCCTTTGCTCTGCAAAATAATCTAATCATAATAATCTAGCTTGTGCTACGATACCTATTCACTCGAGACTTGAAGAAGCTTAGGGTTTTTTTTTAATTGCTATCAGGAAACACAGACTCAGGCAACGAGTTCCACTCCTTAGCGGTACGCCAAATGAATGTGGAATGGAGGAATGTCAACAATAGGTACGTCATTTGTCTGGGTGTCCTTTTTGTGAAAGGGGAAGGGGAAATTAAGTTGGGTAATTCCGAAGCATACTCGCCGTAATGCAACCAACGCCTCCAGCTAGTACTTGGCCGAGTCATTCCAGAGCTGACTACAATATTCCATACACGACCGAAATTATGCTTGATATAAATTCAGCAGCTTGATATAAGTCCATAGAAATATCAAATTATTATAGAAATAAAATATAGTTTTTCAAAAAAGTATCATCCAAAACTATTGCTGCAATTTTGCAGGATTAAACAAGGCAAATGCATCTGCCAATTGCAGTAATTGTCCAGATTCCCTTTTAATTAGAACCTGGAGAGGAGAATGACATCTACTGTCATTTCTTTCCGTTAACCACTTGCGCATAGTATCTTAATACCTACATTTAAAAAATAACGGATAATATTTTACTACCTATCGTTTTACTTTTAATAATAGCATTTCTTGTACCTACAGAATTAATTGCCACAATACACGGTTATAATTGGAATCACTATTTAAATTGGGTCTTGCTAAAGTATATAGCTAGTTACTAGTCGACCCATTTTAAGCAACGCGTGCTAGAATAAAATAATAAGTAATGAAATAACCATTTATTGCTACAAATAACTTAAGTACATTTATAACAGCAACGCAATAGCTCACTTTATTCATTTAAATTTGCTTGACAATCGCATTTACCCGCTTTACATAACACTCGCCTCGGGGTGAGTGCTGGATCGGGAACACGTACGCAACTAAGTATTCCATCCTGGAATAAGCAGTTTTAGGTATCTACGTAGCGTCGCTAACGTGTTATTTTAATAAGAAAGAGAGTGAGTATTCGCCGATTCTAGGTTTCTTTGACCCCGTATCAGGGAAGAGCGAGATTCTTTCAGCGCCCTTTGGTCGACACTTTCAGATCAATTTAATTTCTGGTTTTGGTAAATATAATAATAATACGTTGAGTTCCTATTAATTACGTTCCTACTAATTTATAAATAAAATAATACCGATTTATACAAAACTACGTTTTTTATCGAATCTAAATCCGAAAAATGTAAAGGACTTTTTTACTCACTCTTCCAGGGCCGGTGCTTTTGCAAGTAATGGAATAATCAGTTATGGATATCTAACCGTCGCATCGCGTCTTACTTTTCCAGTGTATGTTATTTTTACAAATTCTTATCCTATATACTTTTATGTCATTGATCTAACCGTCTTCTGTGTCATTGATTTATCTAACCGATGCATCTTATTTAGGAACTTTGTTTTTAGTTATTTTTGTTACCGATCGCTTTTTCAAAACGATGCTAAGTTTGATCACATCTGAATGTTACTCTCTTAAAATGCAATTTTTTTAAAAAGTGATAATTTCAGGTTTCACACCGAACTACAAGTTAAATGTCCTTATATAGTATCATAATGACTGCCCTTATTGGTTTGTTATTATTTTGTTGACCCGTACACATTTACTGTTATTTGTTTTTTTGTGATATTTGAATAGATAGCCACGACAACGCTGTGATCAGATCGTTAATTGAAAGCTGTTCCCTACATCACAGTAAGTATAAGAACTTATAGTCTCATAATCCAATTTTTACAGTCACATTAGCCACATTCAAGCTTACACGACTCTAAAAAGCTTAAAACCGTTACTTACGTACGTATTCGTTCACTGAAATACGTTCAAGAGTTACCGGTCTTGACTTTTCGTTCACACGAAGTTTCGGTCGAGTTCTGGCGTCGGTCCAAATAGGAAGCTTTGTTCCGATCGCAGCCTGTCCTAAACGACAAACCAAGCGTGATAATTTATCACCTGTTACTGTTATCTACCTACCTTAGTTATGTGGAAAATAAACATAAAGTTCACCAACCATTTTTATAACTATTCATTTAGGTTTAATTTATGGTGAAATGGATTTTAGGCTCCTAGAATAGGGAACAAAGCGGTGGTATACCCAGACGGACACTCGCAGCAAAAATCATCCTGCCAATTTTTTTAAGTTACTTATTTTGTAACATAGTACTTAGTAGAATTTAACACATAAAGTGCATAACTGTTTATAAGTGTACTGTAGGGCGGTAATAAATAATGTATTTTGCAAACTTTACAATAAATAACTCAAGACAAAACTGCGGCGCAAGTACGGATCTTTTCGGTCGATAAAATTCGATAATATTCGATAATATTCGATAAAATTGACAGTTAAAATCGATAAAATCCACTTTATCGATTTGAACTGTCATTTTTTTGCGCCGCTGGTGAAAGACAGCAAACATGATATAATACAGATATAATATGATTTACACAGTTTCCTTCAAAATATTTTTAATACAAAAAGCAATAAAATGCCGATAAACAGAAAAAGCTTTTTGCGTATCATGCGGTCTACTAAATAGTAGATTGATTTCTTCTATTCTCGTTACAAAACTAATATAAAGAGCGCTGGTAAATACCAACACATCAAAATCCAATCACGCTTCCTTGTCAAAGCAAACTGCTTTGAAATTGCTTCCATGACGAAAAGCAGATTGTCACAGAAGCTTATAATGATAAGCTGGATTTTTGTGGATTGAAACGCACTATTATATAGCCATTCTGTTGACAGAAACGGCCCCCGAGGAAGCCATGCCGACTGAATTAGATAACGTCGACGAGGGAATTCACTGAACATTTCCACGTAATAGAATCAAATCTCCTGAAGATTTATGAACTCTTGGTAGTTTGATGAATATTATGCCTTGAAGAGTTATTTTCATTATCTTTAAAGATTTATGGACGAGATTATCGTAGACTGACTTATAGAGATTTCTCAAATCCTGTCTTCGTAAAATGACTTGAAAATTGTTTCTATATACTTAATCGTTTGATCACAATCTCAACTTATCTTGTAAAGGTGTTATCGAAGCTAAGAAAAACGACGGACGGAAGAGAATGGCTTTGAAGTTGGTCTACCAGAACACACTGCATTGACGCTGTCGTCAAGTCTGTACTTACAATATAAAGGTGCTAGCCAGTTCACAGGTGAGCATTAGAAAAAGCACTTCCACTACCTAATAAGCCTTCGCATCGCGGTGTTTTCTTTATTGAAAGCTTAAATTCATTGAATTATATTTATGTAGGATCCAAACGATCGACCTACGGACCAGCGAGCGACCTCACTATTGCTAATCCACAAGAAATAAATAAACGCTTACACTCATACCCCCGCACTAGGATTCCCTGTGTCGCAGGTGGCATGGACACACATAGATACACATCACAAACATCCAAGACCCGAGAACAAACTTAAGCTTACACAAAATCTGCCCCGGCCGGGAATCGAACCCTCGCTTTGCAGGTAGGGTTACTACCAAGTAAATGACGTTTATCATTCTGTCCTCTTTACACATATTGTTGGTTTGCATTGGTGTAAAACAGAAACGTGATCGTGCGCGCGTAGAAAATGTAAAAATCCAAAAAAAGCGTTAGTGAATACTTCAAAATTACATGTATAATGGAAAATGTACCACAACTAAGTTTTATGTCATTATATAATACGTAAGTCTTGTTAACTTTTTCGATATAAATATATAAATAAAAAAGATATGTCATTTCAAACTTATTTTTAGATGGAAATACCTAAGGAAACAATTTTTGTAATTTTTATTATCGAGTCAATTTGTTAGAAACTGTTTTTGACAACAACAAGATTATCGGTAATATGATGAATATCATTAAATTAAATTAAATTTGTTTATTGTGATAAAAACGATAACAACCAATTACATTTATCACATTAGGAAATAGTAGTTAATACACAGTTACAGATTACAATAATGTCAATTAAAAGTACAATTAGTTAGTTGAAAATGCAATGTCACCAAATAAAATAATGAAAAATAAGCCGATACAATGTCAAAAAATTAAAAATATGTCAATATACAATGAATGTCAATGCGATTTATTAGATATATAAGAAAAAGAAAAATCATTCGCTATCACTACTGTCGGAATTACCTATATTGCGCCATTGATCGTTCAAGCTTTCGCAATAAGATAATACCGCTGAAACAATGGTAGACCACTTGTCAAAAGAAATGTCAAAATCAGTGTTAGCGTCACGGAGTGCATTGAAGTGGTGTAGAGATCTAACTAGTGGGGACATCGCTCTCGCCCTCGTGTGTCCGCTATCTAGGGTAAAACCGGGATAGATGCCGCACTTTTTGAAATACGCTCCTAATTTCAAAAATATTAATTGATCATGAATAATCTCTATAAATATAGCTAGTTTAATCTTTTATATTACTTTATTACTTGTTTTTGTTGACCTAACAATTACAGATTTTTTAGAAATTAACTTATTGCAGACCATGTCTCTTGAGGATAGATGCCTATTTTTGAGGATAGATGCCCCACCACGAAAATGCTAAGAAGGATAGATGCCTGTATTATAGGATAGATGCCTAATCGAATAAAATAAAAAAAATCCATTGTTTTAAAAAAAATTAATCGTAATCTTTAAAAGATAATTCTATTATGACACGCATAACCATAATAAACTTAAGAATTTGTCTAACAAAAATATTAAAATTTAAAATTTTCAATGGATTTTGATTTTTATAGTTTCCAAAGCGTCTTCTCGTGCATTTCTTTTAGTTTGCTTTACAGTTAAATCTTTAGTTGTCTTTCCTTTACTTTTATAGTTGTTTTTAGATGGATTTTCGTAATCTTCGCTGTTTGAACTGTACATAATTTATCTTTTTCGTGAGATTCGACCCTTATTTCATCATCATCATCATCATCATCAGCCGGAAGACGTCCACTGCTGAACATAGGCCTCACCCATAGAACGCCACTTGGATCGGCTACTCGCCTCTTGCATCCAGCGGTTCCCCGCGGTTTTGACAAGGTCATCGGTCCACCTAGTGGGGGGACGTCCTACACTACGTCTTCCGGTTCGTGGTCGCCACTCGAGAACCTTTCTTCCCAATCGGTTATCGGTTCTGCGAGCGATGTGGCCTGCCCACTGCCATTTCAACTTGCTAACTTTGAGAGCTATGTCGGTAACTTTCGTTCTCCTGCGGATCTCCTCGTTTCGGATTTTATCACGCAGAGAAACCCCGAGCATAGCCCTCTCCATAGCTCGTTGTGCAACTTTGAGCTTGCTGATGAGGCCAACAGTAAGAGACCACGTCTCAGTGCCATAAGTCATCACTGGCACACACACTGGTTGAAAACCTTGGTTTTCAAGCTCTGCGGTATTGTGGATGAAAAACCTTATTTACTTTTAAATAATTATCATTTTCTTTATCATAAAGATTAGTTCATTCGTTATCGTCTTCTACACTAAAATAATATATTTTTAATTTCATATTTTTATCATTATTGTCTTTGATTCCTTTATTTGTTTTTTAAGTTCTCCTTTTTGTTTGGTAGTTTGAGTCTTGTTTCTCTTGTCTAACTTAGTTTTTATTTGTTTTATCATCCTTTCAGAAATCTTCTTTTCTTTCATATATTTTCCTAAAGATTTATGTTGTGTCACCGGACACAACATAAAAAAACATTAAGAATGTCATGTGTATATGTGTATGAGGGGATAGATGCCTCTAAGGGCACCTATACCTCAAAAAATCAGGGCAACTATCCTTTTTGAAAGGGATAGTTGCCCTTTTATTTCTTAAATAAACTAAAAACAAAAGAGCTATTATTTACACCTAGGTGTACACTTAATGAACCAGTGTATTGAAATAATAAAAAATATAACAGAATTTATTGCTACTTATAAAGTTATATCACGGCAAATACTTACTTTTGAAAATTTTAAGCTTACGCGGCGTTTGCTGCGGAGATAATCACACGCACAAGCGACACACTTTCGCTCCGCAAGACAACCTGCGGGGACAAATGTGTGGGACGCCTGCGCTTCTTATTTAAATTATTAATTCTTAGTTGCGAGTTTGGGAAATTAGGTTTTTTGAACACGAGGCGTCTATCCCACTGCGGCATCTATCCCGGTTTTACCCTATATGAAAGATATTATGTTGTCTGCTGCGACCGCGCCTATTTGCCGGGACTTCAAGTTCGTCTGGCACGAATAACACACACAATAGATCATGTTATCATGACTCATCTGATTTTGTTAAACAATCTTTTAAATGAAGCTATTTATCCTGCAATATCTCCAACGCTATTGATCACAATCCAACCTTCTTTTAGAATATCTAGCAAAGCTTCGTTCTGTTTTGAGCATGCAACGTACGGCCAGTTAGGTCCGATTTGTAGAAAACTAGATTGCCGAACAGGATTTTTTCTGTAAAATTTCTCGCTCACGGGCTAAAATTTTTCATTCGATAGCTAACAGAGTCCGGAACAAAGTTAGCATCGCGATATTGCGACCATCAACTTTTAGATGGAACCCGTTTGATAGTTACGAGCACTTCGTATTTGTTTTAGCTGCTCCTTTATGGACATTGCTATTGAGCTGTTCAGTGCACTACTTGAACGATCAGAATAGTTTTAATTTAAATAAAACATCCTATTGGAAGCGCGTAATGGTAATGGAAATGCGAAATTGGAAAGTTATTGAAGTCGGTCTTTAGAACTTTTTGTCGGTTCACCGTCTTCGATCACATCACATAGTTACTTAAGATCAGCTATATATATCAAATTCAAATTCATTTATTGACACAGTTAAAATTATACATAGCAACAGCAATATTTTAGACAAATATTATTAGAAACAAAATATGTAAATAATACTTAGTTGCTGAGCCTCAGATGCCTAAGCTAGGCGTATACCTGTGTTATAGGCATCTGCGCTTCCACCATACAATTATAGACAGAAACCGATTTCGTTTATTTGCATCAATTTAATATAGGTATGTACTCTTTGCAATTTATAATTTCAAAATTATGATTAATAGATAGTTGCACTAATTATAATATCAGCAGACACAGCGGTCAAACGCTGGCTTATCTAAAAAAAACCACTAAGATTGAATCAATTCGTCTGAAAAATGATGGTACGAAAACCGCCGTAGGTAAACCTTAATTGTTGAACCTAATTGAAAAATTCTGTCCCGAAATCGATACCGTTGCTATCTGAAAACAATTACAGCGGTGTCCATTAGGACGGCAGAATTTTGCGAATACTCGAGTGGACGGCAACAGCGACCCAGTTACGTGGATCGTGGATCGTGGAATGTTTGGGGAACGTTGCCATGGTAAGCTGTCCCGAAAGTCACTTTACGTGGATATGGGGTCAACGAGAATGTGCAGGTTGTAAACAACACATCGCACATGTTTTACTATTTCTATGTTGGTGTCAGTCAAATGACTGGGCATTTAAATAGTACGAGTAGGCATTTCTTAGATGGTCTCGATTATTACACATTCAATTTAACAACATAATTAATGGTTTTACTTTTATCAAGTATATTTTTATAATCCTTGGAATTACGAAAACCATACAGTCTGCAGTCTACCCCCAAAAATAAAATAAAATAAGTATATATAAAAAGCGTTAAAATATTACTCTAATATCTCACGATCGTTAACTTTATCACATGTTTGCTAATCAGAGTTTTATTTTAAATCAAAATAGCTTTTTATATTTTCTGGCATTTTCTGGTACTCCAGCAGCTGCACTTGTAAGCGAGTTCTTAGTAGCTAGTTCTAGTCGCTAATTCTAGTAGCTAGTTCCAGCAGCTAGATCTTGTAAATAGTTCTTGTAGCAAGTTCTAGTAGCTATTTCTAGTAGCTATTTCTAGTAGCTTGTTCTAGTAATTCTAGTAGCTTGTTCTAGTAATTCTGGTAGCATGTTCTAGTAATTCTAGTAGCATGTTCTAGTAGCATGTTCTAGTAGCATGTTCTAGTAGCATGTTCTAGTAGCATGTTCTAGTAGCTTATTCTAGTAATTCTAGTAGCTTTTACTAGTGTTTCTAGTAGCTTGTTCTAGTGATTCTAGTAGCGTGTTCTAGTAATTCTAGTATCTTGTTGTAGTAACTAATTTTAGTAGCTAGTTCTCCTCTAAGTTCACCGTGCTGTGACATGCACTATGGACTATGGATTCAGATTTATACGATTTCTGCGGTAAATAATATGTGTTAGTAGTTCTTATTTGTACCAAAGAGCTTTCTACTCTTTCTATACTCTGTGCTCACTCTCTTTTCAAGTGAAAATTACTTCTCTTATTAATTACATTTCTGATTATTACTTACCTGCTATCATTCTCTAAAGATATTGTGGTTCAAGTAAGGCGACTTTTAGGACGAGCGATTGATGATCCATCCACTTAGTAGCGTCGTTGTGCATTTACAAAAATGACCACTCAGCCGATATCGTACCGAGTGCTATTTAATCTGTGGCGCAACTACTGACCCCATTTGCACTGAAACGATTATCCTATATAGCCTTATCTATAATGATGAAGTTGTATTTAAATAAATAAATAAACGCTTACACTCATACCCCGCACTAGGATTCCCTGTGTCGCAGGTGGCATGGACACACACAGATACATATCACAAACATCCAAGACCCGAGAACAAACTTTATGTTTACACAAAATCTGCCCCGACCGGGAATCGAACCCGGGACCCCTCGCTTTGCAGGCAGGGCTACTACCAACTTAGCTGCGGAGCCGTCAATTATTTATTATAATTTTTTATTGATTGATGGTTTTGACTGTTGACTTTCAATTACCCTGAAAAGAAAAATAAGAATAGGTACGTCTGCAACTATTCAACTACGTAAAGTGAGATCCTTACCGAGAATCTTACCCGGCATGTATCAAAGTACCCCGTCCATGGGGCAGATTGATACTTAGACCGACTTAAAAAAAACTGTTACAACTATTTTACCTTTCATGTTAAAGCTGAAATTATTCATAATTAAGTTACTTTGCAAAACACAAAATGCAAATAAATCGTTTTTATTGTAATTTTCAAAGGCTTTGCTACCTTTTTAGGCTTTGAAAAAAAATCGTATCATTCTGTCCCTACTACCCCTACACCGCTTTAGGTGTGGGAACTCTACTAACAGTAAACGGTCGATCAAATCGTTATAAATCTTTATAGTTTGCGAAGCGTAATAAATTCAATAGCATCGTCATCGTCAATCCAGTACTCCGTTGGTGCGTTAAATTGTGGCAAATTTGGCTTAAATCTGGCATTCCCGCGTTGTAAGACCACTTTGTCAAAGGATTTGGTTGATTTATTTCAACTGGGAGAATTATTCAAAAAGCTCGCAATAGATTCTTCAACGTTTCCAAAGTAAATGATTAATTGTTGCTTAATTCGTTTCATTGAGAATCCCTGAACGGTAAAAGCCCTAGGTAAATTATGATATGATTTAGCTTACATTAGCATGTTTTGTGGTAGGGCTTGTAAATTGTCGTCAACCATAATAATTGTATAATGGAAATATTATCACTATTTTAGGTATTCACCTTGTAGGTTTGAGTCAAATTATTACTAAAATCAATGTTCCAAACAAAAAACGTATTTATTATTTATCAACCTTTTTTGTATAATACTGAAAATTTTGTTATAATATACCAAATCAACTCTCCATTCAGTGATCTCGCCATACAAAAATCATATGGTGCAAGAACCTTTATAAACTTAAATAAGAAATCGTCTTTAAATATGCAATAAATACAATTAAGAGATCTGGTGTAAGTCGCCCTAAATTTAAAATCAATTCAAAACAAAAATCAAATTCAATTAGAACCAAAACCAAAATTAAATTAGAACCTCAAAAAATGAAATAAAAAGGTAGATACACAATTCTAATGATAACGTTTCTTCTATTCATTTCTCTCTATGAACGGATTGTATTGACAATATTTTCACAGTATGCATAGAGTATAGACATACTTTAATTCAGAATTTCAATTTTCCTCGAGAGCCGAATAACAAGACAGATTTGTGTTATTCCCATTTCCTCAGGAAGACTAGGCATTGTCCTTTTAACAATGGTTCGTTAAATCTAACACGACCTCATTTCATATTCACATACTGTTGGTTTAATTAAAATAAATGTTCAGTTTACGGAGTGTCGCGAGTACGTCTTTATAATATTACACAATGTGTTGAAACTTCATAAAGGGAATAGAGACATTTTTAATAAGGGTAACAGATGACAACGAGATATCATGTTCTCGGTAATACTCCCGCGAATATCATACTTGCAACAGTATCTGAATATCAGGAGCTCATCTATACAAATAAATAAAATTGAAGTGTCTGTTTGTAATATCAAAATAACAGCTTTTTACTAAATGCATATATATAAGGTATACATATAACAAAACAACCATATTAAAAATTGTTGTCTGTCTGTCTGTTTGTTCCGGGTAGGTAATCTCCGAAACGGCAGGACCGATTTTGACGGGGCTTTCACTGGTAGATAGCTGATGTTACAACGAGTAACATAGGCTACTTTAATTATAGAAAACTTAATAGGGTTCTGCGCAAAAAAATAAAAACCATGAAATCCAAAATCTCCACGCGGGTGAAACCGCGTGGTAGCAGCTAGTCAATTAATAAAAACCACGGTACTTAAAGATAGTTATTTATAATGTATAAAGTTGTGAATAAGCGTGATAGTTTAAAACAGTAAGTAACAGATAAGTATAAAATATTTGATTGAAATGCGCTTTCACGCAGAGAAAGCGTGCTTCATCTTCCGCCACTTTATCCTTTATCCACTTTAATTTTTCAGGTTACATCAACGACAACATTACCAGCGTAAAAAATAGGTCAGCCACCCCTGAAAGAGATATCCATTGAATCAACTCGCCTTGCGTGACTCCATCGCATGACCCTTATACTCTTGCAAATCACGTTCTATAAAACAGTTATCAAGTCTCCCCCCAGCCCCAGCCCTTTTAAAGACGCTTTCAAGCGATCAGTGTAAAAGTTGGAATAAAGCGACAAAAGCTCGCAAACAAGAGATTTTTCGCAGTCTCGTACAATAGAAATCTACTATTTTTTAAGTTCCGTCTGGCTGGGTAACCTTTTTGCTCGTGTGGTCTACCGCCAAGTAGTAATGTGCAAGCATTACTGTGTTACGGTTTGGTGTGTTAAGTTGTCAGTGAAATTTCTGGGCTTATGACATTTAATACCTATGATTAATAATGTATCTGCAGGGTAACGAGCGCAATGCAGTGCCACGCAGGACTTTGTGTTTCTAGTTCTGAGTGCCATTGCAATTGCTATGGGCTGGCGTTATGCTTACCTTAAGCATGCTTACCATACCGAAGTCGCGACGAAGACGATAGCCCAAGTCGAGGTTGGTGCCGCGGTGTTCACCCCACGCGATGCAATTCCCTTGAGCTAGTCGCCACGCACTAGGGCTGAGCGCATCCGGCACTCTACCACGCGTTCGGTGACGCTGTAATGGTAGGAAACGAAACGGCGTGGTCATTAAAAAAATTGTAAACGAAAGTTTTATCAGAAGGTGGAAGTTGGTCCACGTTTGGTGGTGGAAGGAGTGGAAACAGGAATTCGTGAAGTTGGGAGCTTTAATAATTGTCAAGAATTCAAACCATCGCATTGACTGATTGACGTATCGGCAGGCAACATCACTCATGCCTCTCTACATAGTTACTCAACAACCCTCACAGCCATCATTGTTACTAAAAATTACTTTTATTACTTACTCTTATTTAAATAACTGTATTCGATGCGGTAAGCTATTAGATTATTTTTTTTATGTTATTTGGTAACGAGACGAGCTGGTCGTTTGCCTGATGGTAAGCATAACGCCGGCCAATAACAATTGCAGTGCCACCCAGAACTTTGAAACACAAAAGCCTGCGCGGCACTGCAGTGCGCTCGTTACCCTGAGACATTAGGTATTAAGTCTCATAAGCCCAGTAATTTCGCTGGATACTCTGCTCATCAAACCGGAACACAGTAATGCTTGCACACTACTGCTTGGCGGCAGACTTCACGAGCAAAGCGGTGGTAACAACCCAGTCGGACACTCGCAGAAGAACAAAAGCACTACCAAAGCTATTACAATATAAAATAAATACACACACAACCCCACAATCACAATGTATTCACACCATGTGTGTGCAAATCGATACCATTACCTATCACTAACATTTTCACGAAAAATGGTGTTTTCATAGATTGAGCATCAAATTACACTTTCAGTAATTCCAGAGCGTGTTAACTGGATGTATGAAAGGGTGCGAAGCCTGACCAGGCCGTTTATTGTGCCGTTGATTTTCCATTACATTTACGGGGAACGGCCGAGGCAAACACAGATTATCAGTGACGCAGCTTTATACAAAACACTTACACAATGATGTGTCAATTACTTAAAATTAGAGTAGTTGCGGGTATTATGTCAGCTACTATGGCCTACCACCGTTTCTGCAAACCAAACCAACACTGGTATACACATAAACATACTTGCCACGTAGGTTGAACCTTACCCTTCACCCCTTCAGTGCATCCTGCGACATACCTAGAGTACAAACCCATAATCTGTAGCGTGGTGACAGTTTTTATGCAAAATGTCACTAGTTTTTAGATTACATTCTATACTTTCCTACAACTTTCCTTTAACCTTTTGGTTTTGGCCTCACCAAGTAGATCAGGTATGGCCTGCTAGGCCGTATTGGATGTGTTTAGAGTACATAATATTAGATTACTTGTCTTTTTAAGTAAATGGTTCAAAACAAACATCAGGCTCTGAGGCAGAAAATGAACCTTCGTATCTCCATTTGTTTGCTCTAGTGTCAAATAAATGGCTCGCGGAATTTACGGCCAATATGGTCCTAGGTCATAATACCCACACATGTTTAGATTTTAACATATTATATGACATAGATACTTTATAATTATTATTATCAACTTAGATTTTTTGTAAGAATTTCACATGCCACTAATTGGCAAAAATAGAAGAATAAATTATTTAAATTTACCTACCACCACTATGTTAACTCTATATATTTTCGTGAACTAAATTCATTTTATTTGAACAATTGTTCAGGTTTTGGTTAGCATAAATTGCAAGTATCCTACTGACTGCGCCACTTTCAATTGATGTTAATAAAACAGCGATTTAGATCAAGACTGATTTTTATATTTACATTGGATCTGACTAGTTGGAAATCCACCCAAAAACCAAGTTTTGGTACTGTAATACACTTAACCAGTAGCCAATCCCGTGGGTGTGAAACGTTGGAAAGGTTTTAAAAGTTAAACTGGTTGTGTTTTAATCGAATTCCCGGCGGCCGAGGGCGAGGCGGGTATGTGGTGGATGTGGTGGGAATGTCTTATTTGCATCACCGCTGCCCTTTGCACACATTTTGGGAGCTTCATGAGCAAACACTGGATTTATTACGCGTTTATAAAAATAAAAATCATCTATTATTGTGCATTTTTTAAAACATTTTTACTCTAGAAAAATCTCGAAAGACTACGAGCCAATTACTGAAGTTCATAATACTTACTATAAAAAGTCAAAAATCTTATTAACATTTTTCGGTATCTACAGTGATTTCCTGTGACGAGTATTTTGATCCTTACGAGGAAAGAGGATCGATCGGCATCGAATTTTTTTTTTGTATAAACTGCTTATTTTCTTACGGACAGTTAAAAGTTAAAGTCGATCTTCTATAAGAACGGTTTCCTGTGTAGCTATAACAAGGTTACGGTTAGGCTTACTGCGCCGTCCAAAAAAACACCATGTACCTATGGGTATTGGTGACAGACATTACGATTTTATTACTTACGATATATTTCTTTACAGAAAGCAGGAGCTTCCTAACCTAATAATTGTTTTGGTCAGGATTCAAACTTTGGATTTACGGATCGATGCGGCGGTCGACTTCAATTGTTACCGAATTGCATCAAAATATTTCTTTGCTGTAGGTCGAAGGTTCGAACCCTACATAACAGTGAGCTTGAGCTTCCAGGGAAGGAAAACATGGTGGTACAACCATAGCTTGCCTGGCTAGTTACCAGCCCCATGTTGAAACTCTTCGCTAAGCACCTCTCGGTTTGTTCCGGCAGCAATTGAGAGCGAGTTCTTCTTCTATCTAATTTTTTTATTTTATTGGTAACGAGACGAGCTGGTCGTTTGCCTGATGGTAAGCATAACGCCAGCCCATAACAATTCCAGTGCCACTCAGAACGCTGAAACACAAAGACCTGCGCGGCACTGCAGTGCGCTCGTTACCCTGAGACATTAGGTATTAAGTCTCATAAGTCCAGTAATTTCACTGGCTATTTTGCTCATCAAACCGGAACACAGTAATGATTGCACATTACTGCTTGGCAGCAGACCACACGAGCAGAGCAGTGGTATCCACCCCAAATGGGTGCTTGCAAAAGTCCTACCACCTGCTAAATCTGTGTGACACATTGGGATTTTTTACTATCGAGTGACGCTACTACTATTGCAACCTTTTTCCAATCAGGATTCTCAACGAGTTACACCAAGTGTTTCAGTGTAACTTGATGGGAAAAAAATTCCCACTCGCAGAAGAGTTAGTCCTCCCACTAACACTAAATGCTAACTTTTCGAGTGTTATAAATGTTTCTCCCGTATTATTGACGCCACTATAATTGTTTATTCATGCCTTCCCTATACTGAAGTGGTTACGTCCTGATAGGTGGTCGATATAAAACCGATATAAGGCCATGACAATCAAACTCAGGATGCTCACCTTCTGTTTCGCTCTCACTTATGGAGGGTGACAAGGATGGACTCTGAAAGGGAACAATTTGGCAGACGAGTGATAGACGCGTCCGTTTTTAGGAATACGTTTTCGTGAAAATATTAGCGAACGATACTTATTTCTGTAGAAAATGAAAAAGGATAGACAGTTTATCCGTAGGTACTTTTCTCGGAAACTTTCGTTGATGTAGTTTTCTTATGATGGAACAAATATGAGAAATTAGGGATTACGGACATGTAGACATCAACAATCAGCCAAGGAAACTGTTGGGGTCGCCTCTAGTATGTGCAGAGTTTCACCCAACGGATTGGTATGTTGATATGTTAAGTAAAACGATGTTGTCCGGGCGACTGTTTATTGCCAACTAACTTATAAACTAGAACATTTTGACTTATAAAGTAAAATGATGGTGACGGAGGCGCTCGGGCGCCCGATACCGCCTAATCAGCTAAAATTGTATTACATAAGAAATATTGTATGTACGTAGCTCGTACAGAAACCATCACAGTTTAATATTTGTTTGGGTTTTTTTACCCTTTTGTTACCTCGTTTGTAACTAACTACGTAATCAAATCTTGGAAGTCAATATTAATTATTCTATCCTACTCCTAATTGTCGTATCGAAATGAAACTTTGTATTTATATTATATAGTTTGTATGACAGCACAATAATTTGATATTATGGAGCTGATCTGATAATGAAGCCTGGAGGTGGATAGTGGATATCTTATCTTAAATATGTTTTCTTTCTTTCTTTCTTTAAGTAGCAGCAAGTGAACCCGTCGAGTTTAGACTTACATATATACATAGGTATGAAGAATCGAAACAACCAAAAAAACTCTAATTTCGGTATTACCCTCATTTTCCGTATTTCCTTGCATTAATAAGCTTTCCAAAGAAAATAAATTAAGAGGTTCCACTCAGAACTTTATTGAAAAGAAAGCGCCAATTCCACCCCTATCTATACCTTTTCAACTTCGCAACGTTTGAGATCTATACTGATACCTTTTCTCCTGAATTCAGTTCAATTTTCTATTTGCTTTCATTATATGTTATTGAAAATTTAACTTAAAATTAAAGTTTAGCTTGGAACTAGGTTTTAACTAGAATCTAGACTTATTTTTTTTAAACATTTATGTTTTTATGATTTTTTAGTTAAAAAGTGAATTGAGTCATTCTGTAACTTGTTGGAAATTATTTCCCATCAAGTTACACTGAAACACTTGGTGTAAATCGTTGAGAATCCTGATTGGAAAAAGGTTGCAATAGTAGTAGCGTCACTCGATAGTAAAAATTCCCAATGTGTCACAGATTTAGCAGGTGGTAGGACTTTTGCAAGCACTCGTTTGGGGTGGATACCACTGCTTTGCTCGTGTGGTCTGCTGCCAAGCAGTAATGTGCAAGCATTACTGTGTTCCAGCTTGATGAGCAAAATAGTCAGCGAAATTACAGGGCTTATGAGACTTAATACCTAATGGCTTAGAGTAACGAGCGCACTGCAGTGCCGCGCAGGCCTTTGTGTTTCTAAGTTCAGAGTAGAACTGCGTGGTTATGGACCGGCGCTATGATTAGCATCAGGTAAACGGCTGGTTCGCCTCCTTACCCAATAGTATAAAAAAGTATGTGTAAAAATGCAAAATATTGTCTATTTACAATGGACAATATTGTTTTTAGAATTCGGAGCACTGTTATAGCCAGGAGCGATTACCCACCCATCTCATTACGTTCTACTAGACTGCACAACGAGGCTTGAATACGCAAAAAGAGTCTACTTATTGCTTATTCTCATTAACTTGCCAACCGAACATGCCTACATACTTTTTTGGCAAAATTACTATGATTAAACATAGGTCACTTTGCGTCATGTCACTGTCAAGTAGGTGGAAGATTGATGACCGTTAGGTATTAAGTCGTCCTATTAGGCGGTAAGCTGGATATACTAGGGTATTAACTTGCTGAAATAACTTAATCATTAATTACTTAATGTTGAAAGTTTTGTATTTGATCTTCGATTTATTAGAGGCTACTTGATGTGCCTCCATAATCTTTTTTAATACTATTTGATAACGTAACGAGCTGGTCCTTTACCTGACGGTAAGCGTAAGGCCGGCACATAACAATTACAGTACCACTCAGAACATTAAAACACAAAGGCCTGTGTTCGAAAGAAGGAGATACCAGCCAACTAATCGAAAGTACAAAACATTTTTTATTCCTGAACGTGCAGTAAAACAAAAATAAGTAAACTCTTACACTTATCCATACAGATAAATAAAATTGAAGTGTGTGTTTGTAATATCAAAATATATAACAGCTTTTTACTAAATGCATATGAAAGTATATATGGTACCTACACTGAGAGAAATTATTTGTTAAGTTAACAAAAATCTAACAAAACTTACACGTCAAAATAGCGCTAATTGGGAATTTTGTTAATAGAACAAATTCAACTTTGTTAATATCACACTTAAAAATTGTACATTATACAAATAAATTGATTAATTGTATTACTTTTTTGTTGCAGTAACAACTATTCTTTGTGATAACAACAAAAGCATTTTTGTTGCCCCAACCAATTACTTTCTAGTATTTTTTTTCTACAAATAATATTGGTTGGTATAACTTAATCATATCGGTAATATTAAATACTGGTACAGCTGTTTGTTGTAAACCAATATTGTATATTGAAATAACAAACGCTTTTGGTAGGGTATACTATAAATGCTTGTTGGCTTTATTTTGTAATAATCATTATAACAACTAACAAAGCGGTTGAATTACTGGTTGAAAATACTAGCACAACTATTGATTATAACCAATATTGTCTGCTGAACTAACAAAGGGTTTGGGTTGAGTATACTGAAAATGTTAGTAGGATTAACTGTATAATTTTAGTAAGAAAAACCAACAAACCGGTTACATTACTGTTTAAAAATACTGATACAGCTGTTTGTTGTAACCAATATTGTATATAGAAGTAACAAACGCTTTGGTAGGGTGTACTATTAATGTTTGTTGTCTATATTTTGTAATAATCATTAGAACAACTAAAAAAGCGGTTGAATTACTGTTTGACAATACCACCACAGCTGTTTATCATGACACATATAATATGTTGAAGTAACGAACGCATTGAGTAGGCCGTACTGAAAATATTTGTTGTATATATTTTGTAACTTTGGTTAGGATAACTAAGAAAACGATTATATTTTTGATTAAAAATATTACTTCTACTGTTTATTATAACCAATAATATATGTTGAAGTAACTAACTCTTTGGCTAGGACATACTGAATATATTTGTTGTATATATTTTGTAACTTTGGTTAGGATAACTAAGAAAACCATTATATTTTTGATTAAAAATATTACATCTACTGTTTATTATAACCAATAATATATGTTGAAGTAACTAACTCTTTGGCTAGGACATACTGAATATATTTGTTGTATATATTTTGTAACTTTGGTTAGGATAACTAAGAAAACGATTATATTTTTGATTAAAAATATTACATCTACTGTTTACTATAACCAATAATATATGTTGAAGTAACTAACTCTTTGGCTAGGACATACTGAATATATTTTGTAACTTTGGTTAGGATAACTAAGAAAACGATTATATTTTTGATTAAAAATATTACATCTACTGTTTACTATAACCAATAATATATGTTGAAGTAACTAACTCTTTGGCTAGGACATACTGAATATATTTGTTGTATATATTTTGTAACTTTTGTTAGGATAACTAAGAAAACGATTATATTTTTGATTAAAATTATTACATCTACTGTTTATTATAACCAATAATATATGTTGAAGTAACTAACTCTTTGGCTAGGGCATACTGAAAATATTTGTTGGTTATACTCTGTAATTGGTTAGGATAACTAAAAAAGCGATTATATATTTGATTAAAAATACTACCACAGCCGTTGATTATAACCAATATTGTATGTTGAAGTAACGAACGCTTTAGGTAGGTCATACTATTTATGTTTGTTGGCATTATTTAGCAATTCTGGTTAGAATAACTAAGTAAACTGTTAAAATACTGTTTATAAATACTAGTACAGATGTTTGTTATAACGAAAATTGTATGTTGAAGTAACAAATATTTAATTAGAACACACTGAAAATGTTGTTGGATTTATTTTAGAATGTTGGTTTTACTTAGCAATCTTTTTTTTATTACTGATGAATTAAAATAAAAACACCTGTTACAATTAGAAAAATCATTGAAGTAGGAAGAACCAAAAATAGGCCAGACTAAGGTGGCTCTTTGAGAGCCAAAATAGCTCTGATAATTTGGTCAATACATATGATATAATGTAATTATAGCAGGTTATTTTTTTCATTCAATTATAAAGAACAAAAATTACCAAGACAACATTCTAAAATAAATCCATCAAACATTTTCAGTGTGTTCTACCTAAAGATTTACATTACTTCAACATACAATTTGTATATACTTACAACAAACAACTGTACTAGTATTTTTACACAGTAATTCAATCGCTTTCTTAGTTATTCTAATCAGAATTACAAAATGATGCTAACAAAACTAGATATAGTATATATAACAGTTACAAACAGGTTTAGTTACTTACATTTCTTTGGAACGTTTGAAACTTTTACCTGATAAACAATACTTATCGCTCTATGGCTATATATACCTACCTAACCACTAACTGGTAACTGATTGTATTATAACACTACCTAACGTAAAATTATAGGTAAATATAAAAATAAGTAGGTATGTTTTAAACTGGAAAATAATTATAGAAATAAAAAAAATTAAGTATATAAATGAGTAATTTTATTTTTATACGGTTTTGAAGACAATGATCAAAAACATTTATATTATAAAGAAATTATTGTTAAATGATTATAAGTTAATACTAAGATAAGAGGTAAGGGCCAGAAGACCTGCTATACCGAGTATGAAGCGTGTCCAAAATAAGGTAAATTAAAAAAATGCTACTAGCTCAGACCCCAAGCAGTTCTAAATAAAAAATATATTATATACAACACTTTCTACTCGGTACTGCTATTCTATAACACCAATCAACTGAGGTGGAACAATTTCTTAAGGATTCCTCCCTTTCCCCCACTAATAATTAATAATCAAAAATACTTGACTTAAAAAATACAATCTTATAGTGAAACTATTTCCATTCAAATTTTAAATCAATAATTTCAAAATCTAACATAACATCATAATGTGGTCAAACACTTCGGTTTTTATATAAATTGCCCAAATAGTATAATATTATTTAACGTGGACATTGATAACAAATCACGCAATTTAAACAAACAGATGTAATTAAAAAATATTGATATTTAATAATTATTAGTAAGCAACTAATATACTGACAATCAATGCACTAATAATAATTATATTAAATAGGGTTTTAATTTTAACCCAAACTTTGCAGCACAAAACACATTTTATTATTTGGTCTGACAGACAGACAATAATAATTATTTAAAAAGTTAAATATATCGTACTCTACTGTAGATATCCCCATTCGACATAGTATGAGGAGTGCAGGGAAATATAATTATTTCACTAATATCAATTACTGTCCAATTGTGGCTTAATTCAGTAACATTTAATTGATAAGATCTTAGATGCTCATTAAATCCCAAGCAAGTAACTTTAACAGATAACAAATGCACACGCTCCGCATTCGGATGAAGTATGTATTTCACAATATAAAATTCGTATTCAGTGGATGAAGTCAAGATAATTATATTGTTAGTAGCATATTTAATGCTATTATATTCTACCCAGTCCACTTTGTTATCTAGACAAATATTAGGAATACATTTTACAATATCAATTAAGTTTGATATGTCACATTGGTCAATTTTTCCAACTTTATAATTTTTCTTTAATCCTTGTCCACTTTGCATTCTACTAGCTATGTTTAACTGTTCTTTTACTATTAAAGTATAAGGTAAATTTCTTCTAGAAGAAGTGTTATTGGCCATACTTTTAAGTACTTTATGCTTCGCTTCAAACCGCATACACCACAAGTTTCTAAGTGGACCTAACTTTCTCATAACATGTGGATAGTGTATCATGAAATGATGTTTTGGTTTCAAATTGTCCTTGAATAAATTTACATACTCAATATTATGTTCCGCAATTAATGATTCTAAATGACATATGGACTCTTCAGTGACACTTCTTTCTAAAATTGTTTCCACAATTTGAACAAGGATTAAAAGAAAATTCCAAACAACATCATCATTAGGAACTAAATCTCCGGCCACCAGGGGTAAAAAATATATCAATGTCATCATTTCGGAAGCACTAGTATGTAACCTCTTATTTAACAAATGTTCCCTTTTGATTTTTCCTGGAATATTCCTACGTGGCGAGTAATTAAACATTTGAATACGATTATTGAGAGTATTTAAATCGAATAAGTTACTATTATCAATGTAATATAAGATTATGTGACATAGGTCGTAATGACAAACGCCTTCAAAAATATCGTGCATAATATCAACACTTAAGTTTTCTATAACGTGAAATGAAGATAATGAGTTAAACACACATTTCTCGCGAACACCTGTATTTCGAGGATCATTCAAAAGGACATCACTGTCATAATTTTCTCGAGTGCGCAGTAATTGATCATTTTGTTTACTTTCTGTGGCCATAGAACTTTTATGCCCCTTGCAAATTCTGCAATAATAGTTACTAGAAAATGATTTACTAAAACCTAAAGCAGTATTCAATCCAAGGTTATCACCTAAAATTAAAGCCAGCTTAAAATGTAATTTAACTAAACCATTGGGGCCCTTAATCTGTACGCCTTCATGTTCTAGAATATTTAAATCCTTTATAAGTTCCCGAAAAATAATACCATTGCCAAATGACTTATCAGATGAATAGTGGAGCATCAGCACAAATATATTTTCTAATAAAGCAGAGCACTGCGGTGGAAGACAAGCTATTTGGCCATAGGTAGCCGCAATTGATTGGCTTCCGGCGTGACTTCCTAATGCGTTTCCACACTCAAAGTCGTCAAAGTAAATATATAACGGAATTATAACATTTTTTGATTCCAAATCATCGTGGATTTTATCATTCCAATAAGATGACTGTATAATATTGGAAACAGACGAGCTTGTATCGGATAGCAATTCTTTCATATATTCTGTAACAATATTATACATGCCTGGCTTTTCAAAAAACAGTTTGAGTGTTTTTGCAAGTGGTAAAATAATGCCTGTTCTTTTCCTAGGAAGGAGACGCACTGTAGAGTTTGTATGAGCTATGTTTATAGAATCATCAATTACAAAAGTTCGCGGAAAAACAAAATATCCCTTATTCTTCAAGTTTTTTAATAAATTATGATCCGTTGACAGGGCCACAAATGGGTTCTTGCATATCTCGGAAATTTCGTCTAGACCAGACTTTACGGGCGTTTCCTTAACGAGGGGCAAAACTTGTTCAGATATAATTGAACTAATTGGTTGAGTTACGTGCTGTGATACATGTGTAAGAATTTCGTTGGCCGTTTTTCTATTCAATTCACTATGTCCATATAACCATGCAGCAAAATGTTCTAAGGAATTATTCAAAGTTGCTTTGCAACTATTGTGCATTGTCTTAGGTTCTTCTCGTTCAGGACTAATCAAAGTATCAAAAGACTGAGTGACGTTTGAGACTGCAAGGCAGTGGCTAGAAGCAACATCGTTACGGGGTTCGGAGGAATGTGTTTGTAAGTGCTTCCGAAAACTTTTAACATTGGTATATTTTCTGTCACAGTTATTTTGATTACAGCAATATATGGAATCTGCCGATAGACTATGTATAACTTTTAAATGAAGAAGAAGTCCTTTGGTCGTATCAAATTTGTTGACACAAATAGAGCAACGCCACATGGTATAAAATATCACGAGCTCTCGTCAGTTATGAATCTTATCACAATTAACGCCCTTATTCATAAAAGCTCAATAAGATAAACTATCCTTGTTACGCGTGAAAACGAGACAAAACACTTTCTAGTAATTAAGTAAGTTACGGAACGTTTATGAATAAGCGGGTAAATGTTTAGTCCTGTAACTCTTTTATGAAATTGGATACCTGACTGAATTTCTTATCAGATGCCAGCTGAATGTCGTAAAAATATTGCTGGATAAACAACCACAACTGTTCACATTCTTTCGGGTATGTTAGGTTTAAAACCATAAAACATTTGAAACATATGTCGAGAGCTTTTTTTAGAGACTCAAACCTGTATTTTATGTCGTCTACCACAACATAATATGCTTCAACCGCTGCAGGTGCACCAACACTTATGAGTATAGGTTGACAAGTAAGGCCTTTTTTATTGTACGATTTGTGTCTGTTTCGTAGTTCTTCTTCTATGTCAGCATAATTCTAAAACAAATACAGATAAGTTAGACACACAATAAAAATTATTAAATCCATCATACCTAGGTATATGAGTCATGGGGGTTGAGTTACCAGCATCCTCAAGCGAAATCCTACACGTGACCCCCAGGTAGTGCTAAACAGGTAGCCAATTTGAGTGGTAGGCTTCGGCCGCCGTTATAATACCACGCACCGGACAAAGATGCGCCTCCATACGATTCGTCGTGTTGCTACGGTACACGACGAATCGTACGGACCAGGGTAAGAAAGGCGGGTCGGAACTACTGTTCCGACCCGCCTTTCTTACCGAGGTACCTTTCTGTAGACCCCATGGCCTACTGGCCATGGGGTCTACAGAAAGGTGCCTCGTTCCACTGCCGCCTTTCCACCTCCTAGGCGAACGTGCTACTATCTTAGGCTGCACAGTCGCTTAACATCAGGTGAGATTGCGGTCAAACGTAAGCCTATACAATAAAACAACAAACTTATAACTACTAAGATGATAGAATAAATAATCATCATAATCAGTATATTTTGTTCCTATTTTCTCAGCGAGTATGAGCTATAATTCACCACACTGGGCCGACACTAGGCTTGGCCCAATGCGGATTGGTAGATGCCACATGTCCTTGTGCGGAAAAATATTTTTTTCCCACGGTAAAATATCGTAAAATATAAAGGACATCGAAAGTTAAAAATATGCACGTCTAACGTAATTAATAATTAGGTAGGTAAAAAAAAAAAAAGGTAGGTAGGTACATACCTACCTAATGTCTACTTTTGTACAAATTACATACTAACGTATGCCGTATGCCTCTTTTCTTAGGATAAAGCTATTACGTATTCATTGGTTATGTACCTACCCATGCAGATATTTGTGAAATAAAATAGTTTTCTATCCACGAAGTACCTAAGCACCTTATTGATATTGGTTAAGTGTTATCTTAAGCCATTTTTTAGCAAAAAATAACACTTTCAAATTTAAGTCCTGTCTCGAGAGCCTTTTTTCGATCCGATATATGGCGCACTGAACTCTTCTTTATAGTCGGATACAAACAAACACTTACTTTGACATGCGTTATAAAAGCTTGATTTGATTCCGCAATTGATACTTTGTTGAATTTTTTTTTTTCACTGTGTAGTACTTTCGACGTTGGTTTGATTTTGTAAGCTAGGGAACTGCATAGTGCAAAATCTTGAATATCTGAAACAAATTATATAAAAAAATTAAAACTGATATAATTATATAACCGTATTATATCGAAAACTGTAAGCTACACTCTATATAGTATATACAAGTATTATCTATTAACTCAAAGTGTGCATAAATACTTACTCTCATTGTCATCTTTTAATTGTTGTTTGCAATGATCTGCAATTGCAACGTCCATTTCCATTAGTTTTGAAGCTTCTTTTTTGAACAAATCCCATTTTTCAAACAATTTTGACGTTTTGTCTGGGTACGCATTGTTAAAGTCGATTTCAATCTGGAAGCAATAAATAAACATGTTAACAAAATCTAAAAGATCTGAATCCGGTGAAATAGAACATGTCTCCACAAGGTTAGCGGCCACGCTCGCGCCCCCTCCGTCTGTACAAATAAGATACATTTAAAACTAACCAGTCGGTGTCCATTGGTGGTTTTTAGGCAAGGCCATTCGTTCATTATGACTGTTAACTTATTTTCACTGTCATACGATATTTTTTTTCGGTATGAGCATGTTTCTTTCCATTTCTCTTCGACCAGTGGCCAGGGGTCACGATTATATCTTAACCATAGCATGGTCTGTTCGTCGTCAGCGTGGACCGTATCATCAGTGTCTGCAAAGGTAAACATAATTTCAGCTCTTGTTGGTGATTACGATGCGGGTTCAATTTATAATGGGTGTAAGAAATAGGTTAAAATTAGACGTAAAACGATAGGTACGGTAAGTAAGTACTAGCGGAGCGCGAGTCGCACCTCTACTTCAGCTGCTGTGCTACACAAAAAAAATATCGGCTGACACAGAAATAGACAGACATTGTATGTTCATTCAGTAATAACATTCCATTGACACCCTTTGTATACACAACAGACACATAGTTTGTCGGTTACCGGTACCTAAGGATATATCCTTAGTTACCCTACTTACCTAAAAATAGCTAGTACTCAAATACGTACAGGTAAGTACGAAGCAAACAAAGTGAGCCCTGGTGAGGCATCACATGACCTTTACAGTAGCAAAAACACACATCAATTGTGTACTACGCAGGTCTCGCCAGGGCTCAACTTCTTTGCCCTTTATTAAAAAGAAAACAGGCTAAATCACATAAAAATATAAGCTGTTCTAACATAATTTAAATTAGTTCCCTAAGAACATTGCAGTACATACCATTGTCCGTTGTCTCATTATCACTTGTATGATATTTACGTTTTTTTGGAAGCACCCCAGATCCTCGTAAGCTCCTTAATTGGTTGTAATATCTGTCCACAAGTTTTCCTTTCGCCGGCATTGTGTTTTTGTGTCCTAGAGTCCTACTTGGGACATAATAAGTTTCCTGAAACAGTTTTTTTTATTCAATATATATTTATGCGGTTGAACTCTACACGAACTAGCTACATTACATGGTACCGCGGTAGATACCTTACTTTTTCATACATACTTTTTCGTCCTCCTTGCAACATACCAAAATGTGAAACACATTCAGGGGTGTGCCTTATAACAAAATTAATGAAAAAACCACCACCTTGGCTTAAAACGGTAGAAAACTGGGTCTTTTAACAGCGTTTTTTTTTCTACCGTTTACCGTGGCTAAAACGCCACATAGGCGAATTACGCTCTACTAGTTCATCTACAAATAAAGATAAATAGAGATACAGATATTATTAAAGAAAAAGAAAGACATAAATAAGTGTCTTCCTTCAGGGAGTCACCGCATCTAGGTTCCAGGATAGGTAAAAAGCACCGAATTCTTCCATTCCTTATCTAATTCTACGACTATACAACACTACTATCTAACTATTAAGGAAATAAGATTTGTATTAAAACCTTGCACTCGTTAGGGCATAAATGCACAATCTCAGCTGAAATTGCCTCAAAATCATGTTTTGACATTTTGTTAAAAGTTTTAATGTAGTATTCTACAACCGCTTGTACTAAATTACTTCGCGCGCTTGAATCAAGTTTCTTTTTATTCAAAGCTAGCAGAGCTTGACGACCCTGCATTGTGTCCTTTAATATTTCTTGTAAGTTCAACTAGAAAACAGAAGTAATAATTATGTTAAATGCAGAAATATAAATAATATACCAATCTGCCTAAAAAACCGACAGTTATAGCATTAATACTAACTTAGCAAGTTGGGTCTGTTTAGTAGGCAAATTTTCTGCAACTAGGCCATTCATTTGCCCTTTTTGCTTGATACAAATGATGATTATTTGACTAGAAAAAGATATAATTCTGCATAAATAGTTACATACCTTTTTTTTATTGCATTTACCATCAAAAAGTAATTCACATGATGATAGTGAGAGTGTGTCCAAAGAATCAGTGTTCTGTAATAAATATGACTGTATTTAATTTCAAGTACCTACAAAATAATGAGTGATAAAACCTAGAGATGGGACGTACTTGCAAAATCTTCCAAGTACGTCCACCCGCAAATACCAGGGCTCAAAATACTGACAAGTATTTTCCTTCTAAAATTAATATGGGCTTTATTTCATATGACATAAGGCGTACAATCGCGTTACAAAAAGAGTACCGGTCTACTTCCAAGAGTTCCAAGTATTTGAACTAAAATTACTAGGTGGTAGGACTAACTCTTATGCGAGTGTCCGTCTGGGTTGGTGCCACCGCTTTGCTCGGGAAGTCAGCCGCCAAGCAGTAATGTGCAAGCATTACTGTGTTCCGGTTTGATGATCAGAGCAGCCAGTGAAATGACTGGGCTTATGAGACTTAATACCTAATGTCTCAGGGTGCACTGCAGTGCCGCGCAGGACTGTGAGTCAAAGTTCTGAGTTGCACTGCATTTGTTCTGGGCTGGCGTTATGCTTACCATCAGGCAAACGACCAGCTCGTCTCGCTATCAAATAACATAAAAAAAATCTAGAATTTAAATACTTGCATAAGAAATTAAACAGTACAGGTATATATAAATAAGGAGTAAAATCACGTTTGATAAAAAATCGATAAAACCGATAAATTTATCGAATTTTGCGAGTAGGTACCGAAGTCTGATCGTAAAGTAGGTATTGTAGTAGCTTTTTATTCTCTTTGGATTCGACCTAGCTATTCGATAACTTTTGTCGATTGTATCAAGGCTCGTTAAATTATCTAATATAAAAAATCGATAAAACCCAGTTTATCGATTTGTATTGTCAATTTTATCGATCGAAAAGATCAGTACTTGCGCTGCAGGTCGCGTAAATATACATCATCCCAATTAAAAGCCAAACAGAACAAATCTAGTACTCCTAGTATTAGGTAAACCCAGGTAGGTATGCATGGTCAAACATTTGCCAATGTGATTGCATATAAGATATAGGTACACATTACACAGAACATTTTGCATTAATGTATCTGTTATACAATAAATATTACTGTGTATGTAAATTAACTAGGTAGGTACTTACAGAATGCACAGTCTCTATTTCTTCTAAATATTTTTTATAGCCCAGTTTAAATTTTATGCGATCCCTCAGCCGATTTTCTGGGATTAATATATTTAATTCTTCTTGCCCTAGCCCTTCGAGGCATGACATGTCTATATTGTTATCTGAAAAGTAAAAACCTATATTCTAATCATGGTAGTCAGAAATCTTATCACACCTGACACCTATTGGCCACAAATAAGTACCAGCAGATGTGACAAGTTTCATTTTCAGCCAATTTAGTTTTTTTTAACTATTTATAATGTGTGATACTCACGAAAATTTAGTAGTAAAATTTAGTTTCATGCTAATATGAGAAGTAATTGGTAGTTACCCCCTTCTATCTCCTTCTGCACGGATTTATTTAATATTTTTGTTAAGTAGTTAGGCATACGGCATACGTTAGTAGGTACCTTGTACAAAAGTTAACATTTGTTAGGTGGTTACCTACCTAATTACCTATAGGTACACGTGCATTTCTTTACCTTTCGACCCCGTCAAATCGAGCCCGCCGCGTATAGTAGCTTAACACACAGACAGAGACAGAGTTAAACGATTTAATAGTTAAACTGTGTTTTGTTCTTTCGATTCAGTTTAAAATTGTCAAAGAACAACAAAGGCATAACATAGTTTAACAAAACCACCGATTAACATTGAATAAGTAATAAGAGCCACTGTCTCTTCGTATTTACCTACTAGCTGCTGCTCGCGGTTTCACCCGCGCGGAGATATTGTATTACATGGTTTTTATTTTTTTGCGCGGTACCTTTATTCTTTTTCTAAAATAAAAGTAGCCTAAGTTACTCCTAGTTCCGGGTAATCTCCGAAACGGCTGGGCCGATTTTGACCGGACTTTCACTGGCAGATAGCTGATGTTACAAGGAGTAACATAGGCTACTTTTATTTTGGAAAAAGAATTAGGGTTCCGGCGAAAAAAATAAAAACCATGAAATCCAAAATCTCCACGCGGGTGAAACCGCGGGGCAGCAGCTATTTTAAATATATTGGGTTTTAATAGGCCATTCGCATCGTTTTAAGCACTTTCCCAAAATCAGTCAACATCCCCATTGCGGTGTTTCACTTTTGTATTTGACGTGCGGCGTCCTAACTTGTTTCTTGGTTCATGAGAAATACCTACGGTTTGTTTACCGTTAGATTTGGTTAGAAATACCGATTAGGTATAGTAGTAAGTACTATATTTGTAGAGGTGTATCGAAACAAATTGTACGGTAGGTAAGTAGGTTAAAATTTTCCCAAGCCTAACCAAAAATGGGCATACATTAATTACGTGACATTGTCGATAGTGGAATCGGTCGAGTCGAATGTAGCCGTAATCATACAAATAAGTAAGGTAATTAGTAGATATATACTGTTTTAAACTTTCACGGTTATTTACTAATTGAAACAAACATTGTAACGGGATATTTACCGTGATTATTATTGAACGATGAGCACCCGATATTTCGACGCTGTTGCAAGCATCATGTTCACGTGAATACGGTAGTACGGTAAATAACCCGTTACAATGTCTCAATTAGTAGATAAATATTATATACATACTTAAAATTGGAAATAAGTAGGTAGGTACTTACTGCGGAACACTTCTATGGTTTCTTGTGAAATTCCCCATTCACAAAACAACACTTCGATAGTTTCGCTCTCCATCCTTAATGTTCACACGTGACACACGTATTGAAAATCCACAGAAATACGAAATGACCAGTAATACAAGATGCACAGTCAGGTAAGAAGCGCAGACAAGCGGCGTTTGTAAGCCGCGCACGAGTCCATAAACAAAATAAGTGTTCCGAGTCCCGACTCCCGCGCCCGCCTCACTTCCCACTCGCATAGTGTTGCTCTCTCCGACATTATTTATCCGTTTTTGGGGTACGTACACATCAATTATATTAATAAGGATAAGAGGTCGGATAACAATAAAAGTATGCACCCCATTACGATAAGATATAATGATTCGCGTAAACAACAAACTATCTTTAGACACTGTTTAGCTAAACAGGCGTCTAAAAGTAGTTTTTTGTAGTAACACGGTAAAAGACTAAGCAAGAAATGCTTATTATCTTTTGTCTCTAACTATAGAATAAAAATAATAATGATAGTTAGTTAGTTAGTTTTTGTTAGTGGGAGGACTAACTCTTCTTCGAGTGTCCGTCTGGGTTGTTACCACCGCTTTGCTCGTGAATTCTGCCGCCAAGCAGTAGTGTGCAAGCATTACTGTGTTCCGGTTTGATGAGCAGAGTATCCAGTGAAATTACTGGGCTTATGAGACTTAATACCTAATGTCTCAGGGTAACGAGCGCACTGCAGTGCCACGCAGGGCTTTGTGTTTCAAAGTTCTGGGTGGCACTGCAATTTTTATGGGCCGGCGTTATGCTTACCATCAGGCAAACGACGAGCTCGTCTCGTTTTTTTTTTTTTTTTTTTTTTTTTTTTTTTTTAAAGTAAAGTAAAAAGTTATTTATTGACATAAATAAATATTACAACAAGTAATGAATCCATAGGCTCCCGAACTAGTAACAACTGTGTTTCAGGAGCCAGTGGCTTCTCCCATTATGTGACACTACGATAATTATATTATATAATGTGTTAAATAACAACTTATTACAAAAATAAAACAAAATTAGATGTTTTACTATTACAGATGTACATAAGAAATAAAGTATTTAAATTTATGCCGTTCTACTAGAAGTGTGTGTGTACGTGTGTGTGTGTGTGTGTTTGTGTGTGTGTGTACGTGTGTGTGTGTGTGTTTGTGTGTGTGTGTGTGTTGCGTCCTGCTTCAATTAAAGAAATTACTAAGCATCTCTTCTATGCCGTCGTAATCAAAGTCCTTTAGCCAGGTGAGTATAATATGTTTAACTTTATTATTACTTAGATGTTTAATATTAATTTTCTTTTGGAGTGTGTTATAAAGTTTTGGTACAACAACATCATACCTCTTTTGTGCAAATCTAGATTTGACATAGGGAACTGGACAAAGATCTCTCCTTTTATTACTCTGTGGTAAGGTAGGTACAGCTTTTTTGTGGTATCTTCTGATACTTTCATATATAAATATTTTGCGCACACTCAACACACCTGCCTTCTCGTACACAGCCACTGTTGGGTATCTATAGGGTAGATGTTGAAGTACCTTCAATACAGCTCGCTGTGCACGTTCAGCAGAGATTAGATATGTTTTGGCTGCACTACCCCATGCGCATATACAGTACCTAATGAGGCACTCACACAGTGCCCTGTACGTCTGGATGACTAGTTTGGGATCTGCAACTTCTCTAAGATTTTTAAACGCATATATAAGTTTTCTGATCCTAGAGGTCAACAATGCTATGTGAGTGCTCCAATTGAGTTTGTCATCGATCTGTACCCCAAGGTACCTAATAGCGCCAACACGTAACAGCACAGTGCATCTACACTGTGTGGCTCGAACGGTACTTAGGTTGCATGGAAAAGTGTGTAATTTAAGACTTACACAATCCCCCGGGTCACCCGATACAGTTTTGCTGAAACACATGAACTTCGTCTTACTCGCATTAAGTGTTAAAAGACTATTTTCCAGCCAATGTGTTACAGTTGACAAGCAGGTCTCCGCTAATTCTACAACCTTAGGCCACGACTCATCATGGAGTAAAAGCACTGTATCGTCAGCAAACATTAGGAGATCTAATCCAGGCAAGGTAGTGTTACATAATTCATTTATGTAAACTAAAAAGAGGGTAGGTCCTAACGTACTACCCTGTGGCACGCCGTAGGTACACATCGATTCATCGCTTTTGTAACTATCTATCTTGACCCGCTGAGTTCTTCCTGTTAGATAGTCTTTAAACCAGTCAAGTGCCATTCCTCGGACACCAACGTTCTCTAGCCTTATTAACAATATTGGAATTGACACGGTGTCAAAAGCTTTTTGGAGATCTAAAAAGATTCCTAGAGCTTTATATCCACCGTCCAAATATGACGTTATTAGAGACGTTAGTGTCAAAACCGCGTCCTCAGTTGACCTACCCTGCCGAAACCCGTATTGGTTTTTACTAAGAACACCATTTTGTTCAAGATACTTCATCAATCTTCTCTTGACAAGCTTTTCTAGCACTTTAGAGAGAGTTGAGAGCAAAGAAATAGGCCTGTAATTTGACGGATTACTTTTTTCACCAGCTTTGTATATAGGACATACATCAGCTTGTTTAAAAGCTGATGGAAATGTTCCTGTCTCTAGGCTAAGGTTACAAATAAAAGCTATTGGTTCAGCAAGATATAGCACAAATTGCTTCAAAAGGCTTGAGGTAATACGGTCCCAACCAGGTGCACTGTGTGTTTTAAGTGAAAAAATAATGCTTTTAATTTCAGCAGGATCCGTGGGATAAAACGTCATTGAGTCGACTGGCGGGTTTTTTTCTTTTGCAAGAAGAGCAAGTTGATTTTCTGTTGTCTGTAGTTTACAGAGAGTTTCGTCAGCTAATGTTTTACCGATTGAGGTAAAATATGAATTAACATCATTTAGTGAATCTGTAGGATTATTTTTAATTGTAAGCAACTCCCGGGAAGGCACTTTAGTTTCTTTAAAATTACATACTTCTTTTATTATTTTCCAGGTTTCTTTAATATTACCTTGACTCTTAATTAATTTGTTTCTATAATAATCCTTTTTTAAACATTTAATAACTTTATTACATATATTTCGGTAACTTATATATTTCTGTTTTATTATATTATCTTCAGGTGACTTTTTAGCTTTAATATGAAGTCGATCTCTTTTCCTTATACACCTAACAACGCTTCTAGTGATCCAGGGTTTAAGAGGTTCATTTTTCTTAGAAAAAGATTGTATTCTAGTATTAAGATCAATAATATTAATTATTTTATTTAAGAATAACTCCGTTGCAATATTGGCGTCAATAATGTTATATAGGTTTTGCCAGGAATGCTCAGTTAGAGAATCTTTGATGCCTTGATGGTTTATTACTAACTTCTTATAGGTCATTAGATTTTTGGTAATTTTAGTCGTATTCATGTAGAGCAAAATAGGTGCATGATCTGTTAATGTCTGCTCGAAAACAATTGTTTTCCAAGCTCCATTCGATTTAACCATAAAATGATCAATGCATGTAGTAATTCGTGTAGGACGATTTACACCTTGTTTAAGTCCATGAATTGCCATCATATTTAGATAGTTTTCAGAGCATGTTGTTAAATTATCTGCTGAAATGTCTATATTGACATCTCCGGTAAATATAATATTTTGTGTATGAATACTCTCGAGAAGTGTGTCTATAGATTCTAGAAATTTATCAGTACTACGGAAACATGGTGGACGATAGACACATATTAACGTATAATTAGGCAAAATTGTTAAAACAAGGCAGTTACCCTCACATATATTCGGTTCATATGAGTTGGCTTGGATTTCCTGTCGTATGTATACAACTACACCATCGTTTTGGTTTATACTATTTCTAGTCCAAAACATATTAAAGTTATCTAGCTTGGGTGGTAAATTATTATTGTTAGTCCAACATTCAGTTAGAACAAAGACATCCACTGAGACATCCAAACTAGATACAAATGCCAGAAATAAATCAAAGTTACAGTTGATACTTCGAATATTTACTGTCACGACCAATAAAGCGTGTTCACTATATACTTCACAATTTAAAGTCTTAAGACAGCAGTTAGTGTTGCTAAGTGTTAAACATTCAACTTTATTTGAGTTATCTACTTCAGTGATAATGTAGGAGTTATCATCCATACTTAATTAAGGCAGTAATAAGGTGCAACGTAAAAACAGAAATAAATAAAAATTTGTCTAAATTTACTGACTTGAGTATGTTTAAATTCTGATTGTTATTATTATAATAAACTATTATTAAAAGGTAGTAAAAGAGTCTAGTTCTATTCGTTGATTTTGAGTATGTAGTTGTAGAGTTCCCAATGTGCGTGTAGTAAATGTAGCAAGGGTTTATATTATGTGTGTATATGTTAAGTATGAAAAGTGAGTGTTTTATGTCAGTGTGTTGAATGTTTTGTGCGTGTAAAAGAAAAAAGAAATGACAATGTCGTGTATACTGAATGATGAGACTAACGGCGTTAACAAATGTAAAGAAAATTAACAATAACAAATAGTATGAATTTAGTAACTGTACTACGGTGGTAGTTACATTCATAGTCAGAACTAGTCATTTGGGGCTTAGGACCTCTAAGTCACTTTCCTTATTTACTCTAACAAGAGGCGCTCCATCAGCTCTTCTCAAATAAATTTTGCCTCGCGAAGCCCAGCAGTACTTGTAGTTATTTTGTTTCGCGAACTCCCTGGCTAAAAAGAATAGTTTCTTCACCTGCACAGTCAGGCTTTCAGAGATAAAAACTGGCTTAGGTGGGCCCTGGATCTTTAAATTCGAGGTATTAAATTTATTCGTCGTATACTTCCTGTTGTAGTCCTTGACTGCACCGATTATTTTGTCTCTAAGGATGACTGTGGACAAGTTAGCCACTATGGGTTGGTTTTTATCATTTTTATTATTTATGCGATAAATATCACGTACTTGTGACGGCTGGATCGGTACATTAACGGCGCTTCCCACTGCGTTAATGATTTTCAAGAGGTCTTCCTTTGTTTCGCTCGATGTCTTTGGTACATTGCGTACTTCGATGCTTGAGCTGTGTATGCTCCGCTCTACCTGTTCTAGTCTAGCCTCCAGAGTTTCTATATATTTACGATCTGCAATCCGTTCTTGTTCCATGGTTTGAACCCTTAAGACCATTTCTTCATATTTTTGTCCAAGGAAGTCTATGGAATTAACAATCTCTTTATTTTGCTCCGTGTGGGAGCTTATACCAGCTTGTACTGTTATCATAAGGGCAGTAAACTTTTCGTCTTGCTTTTTCATAAGCGCAGTAAATTTAGCGTCTTGCTCCATCTGAATCACAGACAACATATCCGCAATTTCCTCTTTAGTAGTCTCATCATCTCTTCTACGCTTCCGCATCGCTACGTTGGGATCACTAACTGCGTGGTCGCGCGTCAATGAAGGCGCAGGAATCGTATCGCGGCTCGCAGATGAGGCGCTAATATTAGTATCTGACTTACAATGCGATATCGACACCGCGACAGGCGATGCGGGCGGCGGAGTACGTTTCAACGGCATCTCGAGTGATGACGAGCGGCGGCCACTGTACCAGGCAAGCAGAACGCTCTAGTAGTGCGCTTAGGGAGCAGCTGGTTGGTGTGCGTATGTTGGCTATGTGCGCCGTGCGCAAAGGCCGGCCGGTACACTCAAACAGCAGCAGCAGGTTAGTGTGCGCCCGATGGTTATGTAGCTGTGCGCGAAGACCGGTTACCGCCACACAACAAGGTTGCAGATACCGACGTGTGAGTGGTTTAATGAATGATGCACTCACCGATATGCGCACACAAAGACGATACTTAGAGAGCTCCTTATTGTTTTATGCACTCCTATTATTCCGCACTGTTTTAAACGCGAAAATTTTTAGAAATATGAAATAAAAATCAAAATAGGGGACTTGTAAAACACGTATGCACAGTGCAGGGGTCCGGGGGAGAAGGTTACCAAATAACATTAAAAAAAGTAATAACGTAGAATGTAGGTAATTTGTTTCACTTAGCATAAAATAAATAGTAAATCTATATGCTCATAAAAATAAAAAGGAAAGTATTGCATCGAGAAATGAAGCAAGAACTAAGTATTTTAACAGCTAGTGCTTCGGTGATGATATGGAATTATTATAATCTACCAGCGATTTTGTTTGCCCCAACAATGGGAACGAAGTAGGCTGATTATGACGGTACGCATCACAATGTCACATTAAGGAAAAACGCCCATCAGGGGACTATACCGACGTAATTATCACAGTTCAAACCCTTCAACTGAATTTTATTTTGATCTTGTAACTGTTTAGTATTTTCATGAGATAAAAGTTCACAACCAGACATAGAGCTTTATGATAAAAATCCTTTAGCCATAACTCCTGATCTCCCCTCACTAATGGGAAATATGTTAACACTGGCAGCACTGAAGATAACATTCGAACTTCGCATGACGCATGACCATAAAAGGTAATAATTTTTCCATACCCTGGCCAATCGTAGCGCACTTGTACCAATGTGGGCGGTAGTTCTACCACAGAATAGATAATAGTCATAAGCTTCTACTTAGTTACCTTTGTAATCGGTTAAGTTTAGTAATAACGGATCGTTGCTTTTACCAAAGCAATTTGTTAGCTTTGAGAAATTAAGACTTGTTTTTAATATAAATTACATAGGTACCTAGCTACTTACGTAGTACCTAATTGCATCGCAAAGGTATAACCCCATGTGGTTATACCTTTTTAACCGACTTCCAAAAAAGAAGGAGGTTCTCAATTATGTTGTAATTTTTTTATGTTTGTTTTGTTGTCATGTAAAAACCGATTTGGAAAATTCTTTTTTTATTTGAAAGGATTTTCGACTTTACTATTGGACCCATAGAAATTTCATCAAGATCGGTTCAGTAGATTGTCACTGAAGTCGGTTAGTCGCTTTTTTAAAGCAATTTTGAAAGCATCGCCCTCTTTACAAATGCATACTTTGTACAATTTACTTGTTTTGTTAAGTACAGTAAGTAGGTACCTAGACACATACTTACAACTTATACTATACTAGCTTCTGCCCGCGGTTTTCATCCGCGTTCCCACAGGAACAGTGCATTTTTCCGTGATAACAAGTACCCTATGTTACTCTCCGGTCCACAAACTATGTACGAGTATATGCCAAAACAACAAACCAACAAACACACTTTCGCATTTATAATATTAGTAAGATTATCCTTCAAGCAAGTAGGATTATCCTACTAATATTATAAATGCGAAAGTGTGTTTGTTTGTCCTTCTTCCTTAAAGTGTTAGTTTGTTCTTCTTTCACGCAATAACGGAGCAACGGATCGACGTGATTTTTGGCATAGATATAGATTATGGACCTGAGAGTAACATAGGATACTTTTTATCCCAGAAAAATGCATGGTTCCTACGGTCCCACGCAGGTGAAAACCGCGGGCAAAAGCTAGTATATCCTACTATCCTATCCTACTAATATTATAAATGTGAAAGTATGTTTGTTGATTTGTTGGTTGGTTTGCACATAGATTGCGTACCAATACCAAGAAAGACGGCATCTGTTTTGTATTGGCTCGTTACTTAGAGGAAAAATAGGTTATTTTTACTCTATTATTACTCTGAGGCTCGTTAGCACTCGCGCATCCCAACACTACAGATGGGAACTACAAAGGAGCGAGACTTCCGATTGCCGCGATTTCGGCGCGTGCTATCTCGCTCGTTGGACTCGCGTGTCGCGCCGTCGCGTTGCGGTGGCAGTATAGTCCGTAAAAATACTTTATCAAAATACCTATTCCACCTGGTCCACCTAGTATGTCAATGAATGAAGTCTGTCGGGCTTCTAAGTATGAAATATTTTACTGTATAAAGTCTTTTTTTCTCGGTCCATTAGGTGCCTAAATGTTGTGTTCACAGATGCGTATTGCATAATTATATTATATGACTGTGTATGATATTGTTAACATTTGGTATTTAAAAATACTCATTTATTTACACATAGGTAAATGTTATTATTTAATAGATTTGTTTTCATTAAGTACATTGTATTGAATTTGCGAGTGTCCGTCTGGGCCGGTACCACTGCTTTGCCAGTGAAGTCTGCCGCCAAGCAGTAATTTGCAAGCATTACTGTGTTCCGGTTTGATCAAAGTAGTCAGTGAAATTACTGGGCTTATGATACTTTATACTTAATTAATGTCTCAGGGTAACGAGCGCACTGTAGTGCCACGCAGGACTTTGTGGCTCAAAGTTCTATGTGGCACTGCAATTATTATGAGCCGGCGTTATGCCTATGGTGTATATTCTGTGGTTATGCTTACCATCAGGCAAACGACCAGGTAAACCTAACGCAAATTATATTTAACCAAACTCCTTGTTGTGTTAACATGTAAAGTTCAATAATTTCTATCAAATATATTCGGTTTAGTTTATTGAAGATTCGAAGAGCTGTGGTGTTACTTTAATCACAACAATTGCTCAGCTTTAGCTAAGTGAATGTATTAATGCCATCATATTTGTTGTTCACGTTACTGAATAGATGATGTTTAGTTTAACTAGATTAAGTTGATTGTTTGAAACAACATACATTGGTTAAATCAAGCTATATAAAAGGTAAACCTAACGCAAATTATATTTAACCAAACTCCTTGTTGTGTTAACATGTAAAGTTCAATAATTTCTATCAAATATATTCGGTTTAGTTTATTGAAGCTTCGAAGAGCTGTGGTGTTACTTTAATCACAACAATTGCTCAGCTTTAGCTAAGTGAATGTGTTAATGCCATCATATTTGTTGTTCACGTTACTGAATAGATGATGTTTAGTTTAACTAGATTAAGTTGATTTTTTGAAACAACATACATTGGTTAAATCAAGCTATATAAAAGGTAAACCTAACGCAAATTATATTTAACCAAACTCCTTGTTGTGCTAACTTGTAAAGTTCAATAATTTCTATCAAATATATTCGGTTTAGTTTATTGAAGCTTCGAAGGGCTGTGTTGTTACTTTAATCACAACACTTGCTCAGCTTTAGCTGAGTGAATGTGTTAATGCCATCATATTTGTTGTTCACGTTACTGAATAGATGATGTTTAGTTTAACTAGATTAAGTTGATTTTTTGAAACAACATACATTGGTTAAATCAAGCTATATAAAAGGTAAACCTAACGCAAATTATATTTAACCAAACTCCTTGTTGTGTTAACTTGTAAAGTTCAATAATTTCTATCAAATATATTCGGTTTAGTTTATTGAAGCTTCGAAGGGCTGTGTTGTTACTTTAATCACAACACTTGCTCAGCTTTAGCTGAGTGAATGTGTTAATGCCATCATATTTGTTGTTCACGTTACTGAATAGATGTGTTTAGTTTAACTAGATTAAGTTGATTGATTGAAACAACATACATTGGTTAAATCAAGCTATATAAAAGGTAAACCTAACGCAAATTATATTTAACCAAACTCCTTGTTGTGTTAACTTGTAAAGTTCAATAATTTCTATCAAATATATTCGGTTTAGTTTATTGAAGCTGCGAAGAGCTGTGTTGTTACTTTAATCACAACAATTGCTCAGCTTTAGCCAAGTGAATGTGTTAATGCCATCATATTTGTTGTTCACGTTACTGAATAGATGTGTTTAGTTTAACTAGATTAAGTTGATTGTTTGAAACAACATACATTGGTTAAATCAAGCTATATAAAAGGTAAACCTAACGCAAATTATATTTAACCAAACTCCTTGTTGTGCTAACTTGTAAAGTTCAATAATTTCTATCAAATATATTCGGTTTAGTTTATTGAAGCTTCGAAGGGCTGTGTTGTTACTTTAATCACAACACTTGCTCAGCTTTAGCTCAGTGAATGTGTTAATGCCATCATATTTGTTGTTCACGTTACTGTATAGATGTGTTTAGTTTAACTAGATTAAGTTGATTGATTGAAACAACATACATTGGTTAAATCAAGCTATATAAAAGGTAAACCTAACGCAAATTATATTTAACCAAACTCCTTGTTGTGCTAACTTGTAAAGTTCAATAATTTCTATCAAATATATTCGGTTTAGTTTATTGAAGCTTCGAAGAGCTGTGTTGTTACTTTAATCACAACAATTGCTCAGCTTTATCCAAGTGAATGTGTTAATGCCATCATATTTGTTGTTCACGTTACTGAATAGATGTGTTTAGTTTAACTAGATTAAGTTGATTGATTGAAACAACATACATTGGTTAAATCAAGCTATATAAAAGGTAAACCTAACGCAAATTATATTTAACCAAACTCCTTGTTGTGTTAACTTGTAAAGTTCAATAATTTCTATCAAATATATTCGGTTTAGTTTATTGAAGCTTCGAAGAGCTGTGTTGTTACTTTAATCACAACAATTGCTCAGCTTTATCCAAGTGAATGTGTTAATGCCATCATATTTGTTGTTCACGTTACTGAATAGATGTGTTTAGTTTAACTAGATTAAGTTGATTGATTGAAACAACATACATTGGTTAAATCAAGCTATATAAAAGGTAAACCTAACGCAAATTATATTTAACCAAACTCCTTGTTGTGTTAACTTGTAAAGTTCAATAATTTCTATCAAATATATTCGGTTTAGTTTATTGAAGCTTCGAAGGGCTGTGTTGTTACTTTAATCACAACAATTGCTCAGCTTTAGCCAAGTGAATGTGTTAATGCCATCATATTTGTTGTTCACGTTACTGAATAGATGTGTTTAGTTTAACTAGATTAAGTTGATTGTTTGTAACAACATACATTGGTTAAATCAAGCTATATAAAAGGTAAACCTAACGCAAATTATATTTAACCAAACTCCTTGTTGTGCTAACTTGTAAAGTTCAATAATTTCTATCAAATATATTCGGTTTAGTTTATTGAAGCTTCGAAGGGCTGTGTTGTTACTTTAATCACAACACTTGCTCAGCTTTAGCTCAGTGAATGTGTTAATGCCATCATATTTGTTGTTCACGTTACTGTATAGATGTGTTTAGTTTAACTAGATTAAGTTGATTGATTGAAACAACATACATTGGTTAAATCAAGCTATATAAAAAGTAAACCTAACGCAAATTATATTTACCAAACTCCTTGTTGTGTTAACTTGTAAAGTTCAATAATTTCTATCAAATATATTCGGTTTAGTTTATTGAAGCTTCGAAGGGCTGTGTTGTTACTTTAATCACAACACTTGCTCAGCTTTAGCTGAGTGAATGTGTTAATGCCATCATATTTTTTGTTCACGTTACTGAATAGATGATGTTTAGTTTAACTAGATTAAGTTGATTGTTTGAAACAACATACATAGGTTAAATCAAGCTATATAAAAGGTAAACCTAACGCAAATTATATTTAACCAAACTCCTTGTTGTGTTAACTTGTAAAGTTCAATAATTTCTATCAAAGATATAATGGATACAAAATTAATAAGTCCTTATAAACAAATTAATGGTTAATATAACTAAATACGTTACGATTTATTCAACAAATATGTAATTTGTTATTTGAAACAATATATTTTTAGCGGTTTTGTCAAATTGACAAACTAACAGTAAATATAACAAAAACAGAAATTAAACGAGTCTCTTTAATTATTTTAACATGCATTCTTCTTCATTCCAACCATATATGCAGTGGTAAGCATAAACAAAGCGAATTTGTTATTTTGACCAAGTTGGTTTTGTAGCAGTTTTGTTACTTTAAGCAATGTCTAGTATATTCAACCGAAAAAAAAACAACCGAAGCACATTTGGTTGAATGAACCAGTAGTGTTTTTTCAGTGTATGACAAAACAACCATTTTTTAAATTTTTGTCTGTCTGTCTGTCTGTTTGTTCCGGGTAATCTCCGAAACGGCTGGACCGATTTTGACGGGACTTTCACTGGCAAATAGCTGATGTTACAAGGAGTAACATAGGCTACTTTAATTTTAGAAAAACAATTAGGATTCCGCGCATAAAAATAAAAACCATGTAATCCTTAATCTCCACGCGGGTGAAACCGCGGGGCAGCAGCTAGTCCGTACTATTAACGCAAAAGTGTGTTTGTTGGTTGGTCGCAATGTTGGTTTGTTGGTTGGACCTTCTTTCATGCAGCCACGGAGCAACGGACCAAAGTGAATTTTTTCACAGAGATAGTATATATAATCTGTAGAGTAACATAGGCTAAATTTATCCTGGAGAAATGCACGGTTCCCAATCTCCTCGCGGGTGACACCGCGGGTACCAGCTAGTAATTCATAATTGGAACTCAACGGGGCAATGCCCGCAACCAACAAATTTCAAAGACCAACTAATTATCTTTCCAAACAAAACTTTGTAGCTGTTATATACCAGTTGGTTTCCAAACTACTAGAAGACGACCCACAACATTCTCTCACGACTAAAGTATACTTACTTTAATGAAAAAAAATTATATTTCGTAACATAACCGATACTTACATAAACTCACTTCCACTACAGGATGAAATATGCTCACAGAGGTGGACTTTTATGCATGCCTTTTTCATTTTTGTGGGGGAGACCGTACCAATAAGTGAATTTATACCAACAATAACCTCACATTTGTGATGCGGTGCACAAAGCGTTGAGTTAGGAGTGTTAGTGCTGGTGACAGTTGGTAATACCTCGAACTTGGGACGGTATGCGCTTCATCGCACCCTATTTATGAATAGAGATGGATGTCATTTACATTTCTATGAATATTCAGTGCTACCAGGATGGGTAGGATTTTTTTTACTGGTCATCGATTGTGACGATTGTTTTCTAACAACACTTAAAAGGCAATATTATTCAAACCGAATAAAAAATTGGTAGAAAAATCGACAAACTTAAATTTTTGTTTACAAACTTCGCTCTTTGTATACTTCTTACAACAAACTGGGAGTCTAACATTCTTAATCGTAATACAAAACATTCCTTAAGTGGACCTAACTCTAGCCTTCCTTAAGGGGCAGAATTCGGCGCGCGGCTATCTCGCTCGCGCATCTCAACATTTTTGAAGATAAACAATCACTTACTATAATTATGAAAAATCGCATTCGGTGAAATTGCTGACAATAACATGACAAAGGTTATACAAAATTTTCATTTTGATCCATTCAAGTTTTCAAACCTAAAAATGGGATTTTATGTTTTGCCCATTTTGATGTATGAAATCTTGATCGGATCAAAATGATACTTTTGCTGTACCTTTGCAATGTCATTGTCAACAATTTCACCGAATGCGATTTTTCATAATTATATTAAGTGATTATTTATCTTCAAAAATGTTAAGATGCGCGAGCGAGATAGTGGCGCGCCGGGTTCTGCCCCTTAAGGTAGTGCATTGCATAGTGGCATTGCAAGCACACTGCACCATGCTGGATTGCGTGGACTTTTTGATGAGGTCAGTCCAGCGAGTTGGTGACCGACCAGGGCTTCGTTTACCTTCTAATCGGGCCAGCACCACAAGTCTCTCAACCGAGTTCTCGTTTCTAGAGATGTGCCCAAACCTACTTAGTAAGCAATAGCAACTTCCAAAAATTATTAATTATATTATTTGTCTGTCCGCTCCAAAAGCAATATCTTTAGGTGATTTACAAAGTTATTAGATACCTTAAAATGCCTTAGTATTTACTAGAAGACATTTTATTCGCAATCTGTATTTTGATATACTAATAAGTTTCAGTAATAATACCTATTCAAATAATAATAATGTAAGTCTCTTCATTTGCTTGGTTATTGTAGGACCTGAAAGGTACCTACATAAATATTCACTTAATGAAGGGAACTGGATCAACACCCTCTCATCCTGTTGATCGCATGAAAGCCCAAAGTACACATAATATTAATTGAGTCCATCCCAATTCCAGCATGAAGGGATCACTCAAATACCAATAATGTACCGAAATACGTACCAAAATAAGCAGAGGCGAAACACAAACGAAACCCTAAGCAAAAACGACAAAATATTGTACACTCGGTAACTCCTTTAAACTCCTATAAATCTGAATTCTATAATTAGAAACCTCTTGTCATTGACAGACCGAGATTAATTAATTCCTTCTCAGTTATATATCGAACATATTTCATCAATTTGTTTGATCGATTCGGCTTGCCGGGCCCTATAACAACATTCAACGAATTAAAGTTTTATTGGCTTCCCCTTTCGATATAGGGTTACCATGTTTTAGAAAAAGGGAACATTTAGAACAGTTTCTGTGCTAATAAAAAAATGTCTCCTATTAAGAAACCTAATTAAAATAACCACAAAAAAACAATGCATGTAAAAAGCGACGAACCGACTTCAGTGACCAAGTACTGAACCCTTGTTGATGAAATTTCTATGGGACCAATCTGAACATAAAATTTAAAATAAATAAAAATATTTCACAATCGATTTATAAATAATGGAGATATGAAATAACAAACAAAAAAAAATACAACCGAATTGAGAACCTCCTTTCCTTCCTTTTTGGAAGTCGGTTAAAAATTAAAATGGTTCATGTAATCGCTGAGAGCAAGAGATTTCTTGATTTTTGTATCGATCCTAAGCTAAGCAATAGCTATATTCTTTATAAGAAAATAAGAAACAAATGCTATTTACGATTTACACTATGGATGTTTGATTTTCATACAACTTTCTCTTTCTAGGGAGGCCATGACTTACTTTACGTTGAGACTACGTGATATGTAATTGGTCATTGTCGAGCAGTTGGTGTAGAAATCAATATAAAAATCGAACTAGTCCCTTGTCAAAAAATACTAGTTTATTTTTTTACTTTCTTCGAACATGGTGATTCACTCAATTTTATTTAAATGAAACATTTTTAATATTTAGAGTTAAAAGCTGAGGAATATCACTAAGCTAATGTTTCTCAATTTTTTTTTCATTATAAGATCACCATCACATCTCTTGTGTAACAATCTACTATTAACACCTCCAAATAAATAAACTATCACTGTCACTTCCTCAGAAAGGCCAACGTTTGGACTCTTCCTTTGGCATGAATCAGCAATAACTCTGTTAGAACAACCTTTAATCTGAGGGAGGAGCATCCGCTGATGGTTTTCCGATTCTATTAGCCGCAAAGCGCTGGCACGGAGTTTGATTAAGCGGAACGAGTGAGGAAACGGCCCTTTTATTAGGAACTCTCGGCAACTTATCTACGAGGTTCCTATCTAAGTCTTACCTTCTCGGTGAAATCAAGTGAGAATAGATTCGTTGAATCTCAAGGGAATGGAATTTTGATGGCGATATTTTTGTTTTGGGTTGCAAGGTTAATCATTTCGTATAACGCACGTCGATTCAAGTTAGGTTTAAAAACACTTTATTTTAAACTAGCTGTGGCCCCGCGGTTTCACCCGCGTGGAAGTTTTGGATTTAATGGTTTTTATTTTTTTGCGCGGAACCCTAATTCTTTTTCTAAAATTAAAGTAGCCTAAGTTTCTCCTTGTAACATCAGCTATATCCCAGTGAAAGTCCCGTCAAAATCGGTCCAGCCGTTTCTGAGATTACCCGGAACAAATAGACAGACAGACAGACAAAAATTTTAAAAATGGTTGTTTTGTTATAGGTGCCCTATAGACTTTTATATTTAGTAAAAAGCTGTTATTTTGATATTACAAACAGACACTTCAATTTTATTTATTTGTAGAGAAAAAGTTATTTTTATACTATTTGATAACGAGTTTGCCTAGTCAGTGGCCCGATAGTAGGCATAACGCCGGCCCATAACAATTGCAGTGCCACTCAAATGTCTGCGCTGCATTGCACTCCTTGTCCAACAGCTCAAGTACCGATCTTTTCGATAAATGAAATTGACAGTTCGAATGGGTAAAAATTTAAATTTGATAATAGGTAGTTCTTGGTTCTTTCCAAAACCAAATGAAAAAACACTTCCACCACCGGGCTCCATCATCAGAACTGCGACACCAAGTGCTATCTATTGAATTCGTCAAAGGGGTCCCAAAGGGTTCACTTGTAGCAACTGAATATTCCACTATTCACCTCCTGGCTCCATCACCAAACCATCTCCATGATACTTAATTATAGTTTTGTCATCCGAACTACTTAGACATAGAAAGTTTCATTTCGATACATATAAGAATTTTAAGTAGGTTGAAATTGTCTTCTAATATTTTTGTAGGCACTGAAGAGTTTCACTATTTACCAGGCTGGCTCCATCATCAGATAAGATCCATGATACAATTATTGTTTTGTCATCCGAACTCCATATATTATACATACAATATTTCATTTCGATACGATAACTATAAGTAGGTTGAAATTGACTTCTAAGATTGTATTACATTGTTTGTTAGTTAGCTAGTAAGTTAAAAATGACTCTACTAAAAGTGTGTTAAAAATGAAAATGAATTTTCTTTTCAACTGCACTCTGCCTTTTCAAATCATTTGTATGACAAAACTCTTAACCCTGACGAATTCTTCCTCTATTCTCCAATAACGTTGATAAAATTGATCAAGTTTGAGTTTGCACGAAAACCCAGGGTTTTCCTAAGGATATCCTGACATTTAACACCGTTTTGTTTATATACGTATACAGCTTCATAAAGTAGGTATCAGGTTCTTGATCGAGTAAAGTTTTTACGTTTATTATAAGTTAGATTGGATGTGCGCCGGCTTATTGAATTTGTGAACGAACGGGGAGTTTGGTTTCGATTCTAACTCGTTCATCGATGTTTTCATTTTAAATTTTAACTTCTACAGTAGCTACTCGCCTTAGGAACATATTTAAACCGTGTGAGTGCTTTTATTTTCTTAGATTTATTAGTTTTAACAACGGAGTCCATACTTATATAATACTTGCAAAATGTTTTGTACGTTTGTTGGTTTGTCCTTCTTTCACGCGTCTGAGTAACGGATCGACGTGATTTTTGGCATAGATATAGTTTATGAACTGGAAAGTAATATAGGCTACTTTTTATTCCGAAAAAATGCACGGTTTCTGTGGGAACGCAGGTGTTCGATTGAGCTGAAATTTTAAATAAGTGTGTACATCGGATGACAATGCAATATAATGATGTCACAGAGCTGGACTGATGATGGAGCTGGAAGGTGGCCACAGGAACTCTGTAACGATACGATATAACCACCGAATTTGGGCTCGTTTGATTCGTCTTTACAATTACTCTGATCCTAGATGATGTCCAGGGTCCCGATGATTGAGTCGGAATTGAGTCGGTATGTTCTGATAAAGACAGCATTAGTTTTAGTCTGTGATTCGGGTAGATGAATGTTGCAGAGGCCGGCTGTTAGAGTCATTTTAAGTTTCATAAGTGCTCCTTTGGGGCCTATTTGAATAAAGACTTTTGAATTTGAATTTGAATTTGAAGGTGGCCACTAGATTACTACTACCAATTACTTGTTTTATAAAAGCTGCAAAAATATATTATTCCACAAAAAAATGATTAACTCTTACATCCACTTCACACTATCTCACGTTTACGTTTCGTATTTTGGCCGATCATGTTCCGGCGTCCAAATCAAACAAGGCGAGCAGAAAATATCTTCTATTTGTGTAGTGGAAGGAAGCGTTTTGTACGTAAGTTGTACGATACGCGCCCGTATCAGATCGACCCTCATCAGTTTTGCGCTTCTGACGCTCGCTTCGCTGTTTATATAAGGAGAGTTCTATCAGTACTGTTATTGAGTACTTAAATTTATTGGAAAGGGTTACAACTGCTCACAAGTTAACTGCCACCTGGACTTTCATTTGTTGTGCTTTTGGAAGTTTTTCTAAGGGTCGTCTTAGCTTTTTAATTAGTTTATTTAATGTAATTAGAAATTTAATATCTGCTGCTACTTATTTCTTTACTATCTATGTCGGAGCCGTGACTAAGTTGTTAGTTACCCTGCTTGCAAAGCGAGGACCTTGGATTTGATTGAGGCAGATTTTGTGTGTTGAACATCAAATCAAATCAATCAAATCAAAATGTTTTTATTTCTGTAACCAAAAATGTAGTAAAACATATAGTTTGTTTTCGGGTCTTGGGTGTTTGTGCTGTCTATCTGTGTGTGCCCACCTACTATACCACAGGAAATCCTAGTGTAGGAGTATGAGTGTGTAAGTTTAGTTTATATTATGTATACATGTTCACTACTATGAATTGAATATCCGGGGGCGAGTTTGAGGAAGAGTGCTAGAATAATTCTAGAAATTTCCGATGCTTGAATATAGACAAATCATTTATAAAAATCGTTTTTAAATAAAGATATTGTAGTGGTTTGTCACCATATAGGATATCCATATAATAGCTGACTATACGGTGTAGATACAATAAGACGGTGTGATTACAATGTGCACCCACGCTTGATAACCTTTACGTCTCTCCCGACCCTTGCGTCCTATCGAACAGCCCGAGGTTCATACTGCGTGGTAAACCCGACTTTTTAGGGCTTAGCGCCTTCTGTGCTCTCCCACTGTTTAATAACGCTGTAATGGGTGCCAGAACAACACTTTTAAAATAATAAATACCTATAAAAATACCTCAACGTCGCGAATAATCAATAATATGTACTACTGTAATATGTACGCGACGTCTATGCTCAAAGAACTTTCAGGCAAGATGCTACTTTAGACATTGACATCTCTTCCAGAGAGGAATAGCATCGTTATGAATAATGAAACAATTGAAAGCCTTTCATTTATAAATTGATTCATTTGAAAAAAAATATATACGTTTTGCAATTATATTATAAACTACCTGTATTCAACAACTACACCGCATAGATGTATCTACTTCCGTTTGCGCCGCACTCCTTCCACTGAATCACTAGCAATACGCGTATTGATAAAACCAATCGTAACCGAAGTGCAACGTCAGATAATTCCTAATATCAATGGGTTTCCACTTGAGATGGTGTGTGACAACATCAGTGCGGCTTGCTTCTATTGGCACAAGATGCCTCGTACTGCTACGTCGCAGTTGAGTGATAAGTACACGGAGAATGTAATTGTTGAGTAAATTGAATGTGTTTTCTGTACACTGACCAGTCAAGCCGTAATGTTATACCTTCTCTCTGAGGTAAAATTTGCTGTAAGTTTCTTTGTTTATTATCGGAACCTGGATACTTATTATCTGGAATCACTAGTACGACACTAAAAATTCTTTTACTAATAAGAAGCTACATTTTCTGAGCGCTATACTACGTTTTATCTTAGTTCCATGCAAGCGAAGGCGCAAGCAAAAACCAGTTATTGTTTAAAAACGTAAAACGTTCATGCCTCAAATAGTCAAACCTTTTTTCGGTAAAATGCCGTTACTATATTTCTACTATAGTATAAATATAATATAGCTAATATAACAAGAATTATAAGTTTATTGTAGGACTTTGACCTATTTATTATATTTTGGCGAATGTCCTGACATTGAGCCATCATTACTTCAACTATACAATAGAATCAAACAGAATGGTACCGTTACGTGACATTAAAGAACCGCTGGCGTTTTTACGCTGATGTCGTTTTCTTGCAAAATATTTTGATTATTGAAGGATATTGTTTCTGTGTTATAAAAAGGTAAAGTTTACTAGTTGTTTGTTGCCACTAATATCTTTCTTGTACAAGCTGTAGCTCCGTTCCACTCTTTACTTCTCGCTGAAGGAAAACAATCGTGATGCGTGGTGGTAGGGCATTTTCTAGTGTTCGCCTCACTAGCCACCAACCTTAAGTTGAAAATCGGTCACCAAGCAACTTTGGGTGTCTTCCGCCAACGCCACTTGAGAGCTAACTCTAATCTATAGGAGCAGCATTATTTACCATCTTCGACCACCAGGCAAGATAGCGGTTAAATACTAAAATATCGAACATAAGAAAAATACAAAAATAACGCAAATACCGTAATTTTTACGTTGTGATTAGGAAAAGTAGTTTTTTGATGGCTTAGATTTATAACATTTGTATAAAAAAGATATCTATTTCACATTTTATTTGTTTTAAAAACATCAATGTCTAAAAATGAGTAGGTACTCGTTTTATTGACAATTTGAGTTATGTCCGTCCATTACCTCGTTACAAGCTTTCATCATAGCTTTTTGACTTTAACGAAGTTAAGGCAGTTGAGTAATCTAATGAAACGCTCGTCCAGCGTCACATCGTTACTGTCGCCACAATATTAACTAGGTTACTGAGAGTGGTCATTGGTCGTTACGTCAACCAGGATCTCGGAAAATTGCAGAAGGGCTCTTGTAATTTTCAAAGCTATCGACCGGGGTACTTTGTTCGCGTTATTGGTTTGAGTATTGGTTATATCTCGCCAATGGTACTGATAAAAAAAAGATAAGAAAAGTTGACCTCATTTAAAACATCCCTTAGAACAGAATAGAATATTTTTTAATTTGCGTTAAGTTGTATTTTTTCGATGGAATACGCAAAAATTATTGAACCATGATATTATAGAACCATGATCATTATGCTGCATTGCAACTCACAATAACTTTTTCAATCTCAAATTCAAGTTTATAACTATACTCAACGAGATTTAACCTCTACCTATTAAACAAAAATTTACGAGAATGATTTATGCCGCATAGGGTACTGTGCATGAGAAATTTCATCCATTTTGCTTCGAACTGTTGATCTCTGTGATGGACAGACGAACGAACGGCCGATCTGGATGATAAAGGAACCCTTATATTTTCCTTATTTTTCGAAGTAACCCTAAAAGAAACCAAGAGCTCACTTATTAGGATACGAAAGACATAGATATAAAAATCATTTCATGAAAACTGTCATAAAACGGCCCTAACTCAGCATGAAGCTGATCATTTGACCAATTACAACCAATTTTCTGATCTTCCGCTGGGACAGTTTGGGTGAGATCACTATCATATAGGTAATACAGCACAAAAAGAGTAGAGCTCAGCAGCACGCTCTAGTTTAATTAACAAAATGCTTAGGCAGCAGATAATAACCAGATAAAATTCAAATCACACAATACAGCGTGGAAGCAGAACACCAGTAGCACAGATAAATCCAATAAAAAGATAAAAAAGCATTTTCACTATTAACGTTTCTAAATACTACAAATCAAAACCAGATTATTTACTTCAACACCATCATTTAATCAGCAAAAATCTGTTTGTGAAACGGCATTTTTTCAAAGCTATTAATATCGCCGCCAATGGACAAAATAAACCGATATTTGCGGTGGGCACGGCTGGACAATAGCTCTGTGTCAGTGAGACGGAGACAAAGACAAATAGAACCATATGTAGGAAGAGGTAGCGTTAAATTTAAGTAAGCATCTTGCATCCAATACTATTTGACGGTGTTATGATATCGTATAGCAAAGAAGCTAAAAATCTGGGTATTATTATGGATCGGCAGAGTAGCCAGTGAAATTACTGGGCTTATGAGACTTAAAACCAGGGTAACGAGCGCACAGCAGTGCCACGCAAGCCTTTGTGGTTCAAAGTTCTGAGTGGGCCTGCAATTGTTATGGGCTGGTATTATGCTTACTATCAGGCAAATGACCAGGTCGTCTCGTTATCGAATCGTATAAAAAGACATGAAGGAGGAGGAATTGTGTGTTAACAAAATAAAACATTTCAGTTAAAATGGCCGTTAGCTCTCGGCTTATCAGGAACCTGATCCAGGCAAGGCGGCTGTCGCAATAAATTCCCTTTTTAAATCCACCAAATTGTTAGCGTTAATTGTTTAGTGCAGTTTTTCTTTATTAGAGTCCGTTCCAAGCTATTTTTGAGGCAATAAACGTACCTTTATTGCCGCAAAAATAGCTTAAAACAGCCAACGGGGTGGTGTGTGAGAAGGAAATGGCTTTGTTTTGTTTTTCAGTGTATTTCAGCCTGGAGTATAGCTACAAACTAATCAAAATTTGAAAGTACTCTACTCTGTGGTAACAACTTATGAGTATATGTACTTTAAAGGTAGGTATATATTATTTTGATGCCCCTTTTTATAATATTTGATAACATCACCAGCGGGTCGTTTTCCTGATGGTAAGCCAAACTCCAGCCCATGACAATTGTAGTGCCATTCAGAACTTTGAAACACAAAGGCCTGCGTGGTATTGCATTGCGCTTGTTACCCTGAGACTTTATTTAACTAACTACTTTGCTCATCAAACTGAAAACCGGTAATGCTTGCATGTTACTGCTTGGCAGCAGACTGCACGAGTAATGCTGTGGTACCCACCCTAACGGACACACACAGAATAGGTTTTCTGTCTGGGTTGACTAGGTGGTAGGACTAACTTTTCTGCAAGTGTCCGTCTGGGTTGCCACCGTTTTACTCGTGAAGTCTGCCGTCAAGCAGTAGTGTGCAAACATTACTGTGTTTCAGTTTGATTACAATTTTTTTAACATTCAAAACTTTTTAACCTCTAAAAAGGTTAACAACTTTTCAATAGCACAGAATACAACTACCAATAATGAATAAGTTTTTGTCCTCGTAATTTTACCATTAAGTTATATCCCCCGGACTAACTTCCCTGTATTTTCGTTCAACAACTCCCGACGGTCATTTCCGGGAATAGATTGGGCTCTTCGTAGGTACCCGTTATAGATTTAACTGCAAAAAAGGATTCGTATAGTTCAGTTTGGCAGGAATAGGATCAAGGAGAAAGGATATAACTGTTTAGATCGTATTTATCGAACAAAACCTAGTTTTTGAGGTTGACTCTTAAATATACCTGAGTTACTTTATATAGTATTTTGCAGCGATGATAACTTCAAGTTCGAATCCTGCAAAGAACTTGAGCTTTCAGCTAGAAATATATGGAAAAAGTATAATAACATGAAATGCTACAACGGTGGTAGGACATTTTGTTATCTGGCCACCCTTGGCCATGCTTGTTTAGACACCTAATGCTTTGGTCTCTTGATCGGTACGCACAACGCTGCTGTATGCGGTGTTGGACACGTAATCGTATGAAAAACGTCTAGCTCTAGTCTGTCTTTTGTCCCGTTGCAGTATGCCTCAGTGGTAAGGGTCAAACGTGTCCGCTTACCGCATACCGCAGCGTTGTGTGTACCTATCCAGAAACCAAAGCCGTACTGCGCAGTCAGTCCTACTTACTTTCAAAGGGTATAAAAATATTGTGTGACCTATAACATTAATTAATTTACCACTTAATGTTTGCAGGAAGGTTTTATGTGTAAGGCTTTTAAACTTAATATGTATTTACAAGTATCAATGCCAGCGTGATGGGTACGCAGTGGCTATAAAACATTACATTGTGTATATTCTTACAATAACGGGTGGAACGGGCACGGTGGGTTTCTACAAGGTTCGTTGACTTCCAGCACAGATTGGATCTGTTGATGTCTTTGTCATTTATTATGTTCTGATAGAGACAACATTAGTTTTAGTCTGTGATTCGGGTAGGCGAACGTTACAGAGACCCGCTGTTACAGTCATTTATTTTAACCTTCACGAGTGCTCCCTTGGGGCCTATTAATAAAGCATTTTGAATTTGAATGGCTTGCAGATTATCCAAATGTTTTTGTAGTTAAGTTAGTACTCAGTGCTAGTTAAGAAACGGTTTTAAATGAATCAACTTCTTTCATGTCACGGCCAGTAGTTTTGTAGCACGCCGCTGAAATGCCATTTAAAATGGATTTCTGTCCAAAGAGGACGTATATAGTAATTCAGCACCACAACATAGTAAACGATTTCCACGAACTCTCCACTTCAGCTCTTTAACAGGGTTGTCAGGCACAAACTATCAGCAGGAAAAACTTCCAACATCACGAACATGTCCACATTAATCTTTTTAATTAAAACGACCATCGAGCACTCGCGAGCTCTCGTTGAGCTGGTAACTCTGTCGCACTCGCTACGTGCTGTCGACCGAGCAATCAGCTTTTATGTACCTATAGTGTAAGAATAAAGGTAGAGCATGGTATGGTGCTGGGTGCTACGCTATGACGTCATGAAGTCAGTGCTACGCCGTAGTCGTCCCAGCACTACGCAAGGGGAAGACGCGGGGAAGGACAGCAGTCCTCATTGAACTACAACTGAAAATACACGTGTGTCGATTGTTCAAACCGAGTTGTCTCATTTCTGGACATAACAATAGGTAATACTTACCTACGAGTATATAATGGTTCTGCACACTCGTTGCTTTTAGAGTAGTCTATTTGCCTTTTCATTTTTTTATACTATTACATCATGAGACGAGCGATTCTTTCACCTGTTGGTAAGTATAACGCCGGCCCAGAACAACTGTAGTGCCACTCAGTACTTTAAAACTCAAAGGCACTGTATTGCGCTCGGTACCCTGCGAAATTAGGTATTACTTAAGTCTCATAATTAAGCCCAATAATTTCACTGACTACTTTGCTCATCAAATCACAGTAATGCTGTAGGTATACTAGGCGATACCGAGACGAACGCGGCGTTTGCAATGTTGGTAAGCATTAAAGAGAATACAAATACGAGTATTACGTATATAGTAAGCATAACGCCAGCCCATGAAAGTAATTACAATCTGTTGTTACGAAGGATAGAGATCGGTTTTCTGTTTTAATTGTCTTTTGCGAAATCTCGCTCTCCAAGTACTTATAACCATGTCAATATTATTATAACTAGTTTTGATTAAACCCTCGTCTAAAGCATGTAACTACATAAGAGAGCTCAGGCTAGTCTGGAAATTCAAATACGTTATGACTCCATAAGTACGTAAATTAATGATTTAAGATTATTAGCACATAACACAAAAAGAGAATTTTAACATCAACCGAGTCAAGGAAATATATGGTTTCGGAAGACTCTCCCAGACCATTTGAAATAAATAGTAATTAGAAGTCAATCATTAGCATGACATCACTGTAGTGCGATATATCATGATGTGTCCGTGCTGAAAATGTGTTTTTGGGTGACCAAAACCATAAAATACCGTTATGAAAGTAGCACTACAATAGCAGCTGAATCGATTTTTGTTCGTATAAAAAGCATCGAGTGCGTAGTATTGTATGCGATACTATATCTACGAGGTAGAAATATGCTCCAAGCTGATGGCTGAACGATAGCCATCTAATATTTATGGATTGCCTTGAACGTTCTATTTGCGACGCATAATTTTGGGTGGATTACGGAACTGTCGTGTTCTATTTTCATCGATAAATAATCTGTCAATGTCTTTTATTGTCATATTTTGTTACATACAATATTATTTTATTGTGTAGTTAGTACTGACGTTTAATTTATATTTAGTTAGTGGTAGGACCAAAGACTATAAATCCTGTTGACTAATGATACAACTTCCCCTCATGCGAAAACGACATATTTAAATGCACTACTCGCTACTGCGAGTACGAGTGTAGACGTATAACTTATCGATATTAAATGTATACTTTACAATTAATATATATACTATTATTAATTATTTTGGAAAAATAATAACCTTTCGTTTGGATTTGTTAACCGACTTCGAAAAAAGAGGAGGAGGTTAAATGTTCGACTGTATGTATTTTTTTAAGTATTTTAACTGATTTCTCCGTCAATTGTGGACCGATTTTGAAAATTATTTTTGTTGTTTGAAAGTGTATCATCTCAAGGTGGTCCCATATACATTTTATGGAAGAACATCTAAAGATGAAAAAATGATACTTGAATTTTCATATATCGCGATATTTTCATCGAAGTAGGTTCCCGGTTTTTTTAAAGTATTTCTGCTTTTTGTTGTTAGATTTCCAGACATCCCAGAAATAAAGGAAAAGTGGATAGAAGCGACTCAAAAAGAGAATTGGTTCCATACATCGCAAATCATGGAATCCATTCAGTAGCTTCGACGTGATGCGTGGCCAAAATACAGACAGACAAAAATAAAAATACAGTTTTGGCTTCAGTATAGATAGGAGTGCCATCCAAAAAAAATGTGACCATGGAGTTTAATTATAAGTAGTATTATAGATTAATTTATAAAGTAAGTATGTATTGTCTAGGTTTTCCATATAATAATTTATTATTAATCGTATATGTCAGGGAATCAAGAATGCGATGCTAACTACCTATTCAATTTTATCGATATTATTCTGTTCAGTAGTAGTCGTACCACATCACTAAATTACGTCATCCAAATGATCGGCCAATTGCAAGCATAGAATATTACCTCGCCCCCTGCCCGCGCTGGTGAGATATGTTTGTATGAGGAATTGTGTTTATGAGCTATCAACAGGCTAAATAATCTGTGCGAGTGTCCGTCTAAGTTGTTACCACCGCTTTGCTCGTGAAGTCTGGCGCCAAGCAGTACTGTGCAAGCATTACTGTGTTCCGGTTTGATGAACAGAGTAGCCAGTGAAATTACTGGGCTTATGAGACTTAATACCTAACGTCTCAGGGTAACGAGCGCATTGCGGTGCCGCGCAGGCGTTTGTGTTTCAAAGTTATGGGTGGCACTGCAAGGGCCGGCGTTATGCTTACCATCAAGCAAACGACCAGCTCGTCTCGTTACCAAATAACATTAAAAAAAATATATATAAGTACGTAGTGTTTCTTATGTGTTAGGTAGTCAAGCCTTAAATTGACCACAATTGGAATACCGATTCACTTTTTAACTATAATAACAGAAAAAGTAAACTAAATAACTATATAAAATACACACTAATTTATTTACAATCTTCCAGTAGGCAACGTTTTTTTCTTTTTAACTGTTCATAATTATTAATAGTTTAGGAATTAAACAAAGTTTTATAGTTTATTCCTCATAAGGATTAATCTAGTAAACTAAACGAATAAGTTAATGCCAGCAGTTTGGCTTTATTAACATAAAATTAAAAAAATGTAACAAACCTAAGAACATTGAAGAACACAGTAAACCAGATAAAGTATAATGACAAGATCCAACCTAATACCAGTTTCACAAACAACAACATAAGTAGGTCAAAAAATAATTCGTCTTTTCCAGGATCCAACCTCATAAAAGAAAGTATTGTGACCCAAAATGAAAAGAGATCTAAACCGTACGACCTATCCGCACGGTGGAAAGGGCTAACACAGAAATACTTTTAATCTTAGAAAATGGCCCTCTGAAAATAACGAAGACCTTATTCAAACGTTCTGAATTACTTTATGGAAATAGCATAGTGTACCTAATTACTTGTTAATCCATTTTCTCTTAAAAATTGAGTTTTAAAAACCATTAGGTAGTTCGACTAGGTCGACTGAACTTTTTTAATACTATTTGGTAACGAGACGAATTGGTCGTTTGCCTGTGGGAAATAAGCATAACGCCGGTCCATAACAATTGCAGTGCTACTTAGAATTACTTTGAAACACTGAAGACATGTGCGGCACTGCAGTTTGCTTATTACCCTGAGACATTAGATATTAAATATTATAAGCCCAGTAATTTCACTAGCTATTCTGTTCGTAAAACTGAAATTCAGTAATGCTCGCTCATTACTGCTTGGCGGCAGACTTCAGGAGCCAAACGGTGGTACCAACCCAGATCAACACTCGCAAAAGAGTTAGTTCTACCACCTAGTACCTTCTGTTACGCTTTAGATAAGAAGATTGGAACAAGTTAAATATTTGTGCTTTTAAAAAATCAAATACACTATTCTGTGTCTGGATATTTCTATTTCATTATTCTTTGTACAAAGTATAATTAATACACAGTATAATAAATCGAATACAGTACATCATTACAATTAATGATGTACTGTATTCGATCGCCCATTTCATTATCCAGAATTCACTCGCGCAATCCCCCGTTTTTCACTAAAAGCTCCGTACCCTAATTTTTACAAACTTTTATTTAACTTGCAATGGTTGTATGTATGTTTAGGTCAAATATTGCAAGCTGAATTTTATCCATTTCCCGGAGTCCAATTGAGCCGAGTCCAAAGTTTTTAAATCTGATGATAGTGCAATATAATGGTATCACAGAGCTGGTCAGATGATGGAGCTGGAAGGCGGCGTAGGAACTCTGTAACGAAATGACGTAACCCCATCGAGTTTGGGCTCGTTTGATTTGTCATACAAGTACTCTGATCTAAGATGATATCCAGGGTCCTGATGATGGAGATGAAACGTGGCCACCAGATTACAGTACCAATTAGATATTTTATAAGAGCTTGCCTGGAAAAATATATTTTTCCATAAAGAAACTTATGTCAATTATACTTGATTACGTTGATTCATGGTTGATTCATCAATCATTTCTGTGCTTTCATTTTTGGGATCCTTGAGAGCAGCCTAATTTTAACTATAAGTAAGTATTGACAACACACAAAAGATTCGATGGCGGTGCCTGAAAGTCTACTTAGTTACTCTGAGGCATCAGCCCATTATTCTTCCTGTCTCCCAAGGAAAAGAACGAAACACTAATTACAAAGAATTTATTATTAAAAATACTTTCCCGTTTCAGTTTTCAGTAGGTAAACTCCGAGTTACCAAAAGGGGTAAATAATTTGTAGCTATTTGTCAAGAGGGAAAGTTAAAGAGGTGGATGTTTCGTTAGTTCACCGTTAAAAGTTTTAAATTAAAATATCGGACGGTCGACTGCAATTGGAAATACCTACTTCTTCAATTTAACTTTTTGCTGCGGTTTTAAAGTGGAATAAATGAGTAGAACGATAAAAAAATCGGCATTGAAAGCTTGGCTTTGAGATTGATTTTGAAAGAAAGTAAAAAAAAGTTAAGTTTAGGTTTTCTGGAAAGAATTAAAATAATAGAGCCGATAAAAGGGAAGAAATAGTTTTGACATAATATTTACGTCTCCTTTAAAATATTATAGTTTAGTCATGTTCTGTTGGTAGGATCATGGAATGATTTTCCACTGGTCGTAGGTTCATGACTTGCTTTTAATGTTGGTATTTCATAGGTAAAACAAACGTATCAGATCGAAGCCCAGAATAACTTTAAACAATTAAGTTTGTAATAAAAGATGTTGCTATACAAGTGTGGAATCACTAACTAGGGTAAAAATATTTAACTTTGATAATATTATTATTGTTTGATTAAGTTATCGAAGCTTCTATATATCATATAACAATATACTCAAATTTTATTCCAATTTTCTATGACCTTAAGATGAAATCATACACGAGATTCAAACAAGCATCTAACAAAACGAATAATCAGTTTCCGTTCCAAAACGTATTTGGGTTAAGAGTGTTTGTGATAAAAACCGACACAATGGAGGCTTTTAAGCTTTTCAAGATTCGAAATGAATAATGACGTTTCGCCGAATGCCCTGCGAAAATGATAAATCGCTTTATAATTTCACTGGACTCCCTATTACGAGGTTAAACGTGATGATGCGATATTTTAGTTTGGCAGCCATCTGGTTAAATCTATTACGAATAGAGAAAAGACTGATTTTAAAATATTAGGTTAACAAGCACTTATAATGCACGGAAATAAATAACTTTACGTCACATTGTTCTTTGCCCGTTGCGTCAATGACGCAGGCACGTCGTGGGTTACCTGCATGTCTTGCTGAAACTGCTGTAATGTATATGACTATATGTTTACAGGATTTATCATTGGATTGCGTTTATTGTTAGACTAAACGCCGATAGACCCGATGTTGTTAACTAAAAGGCTCTGATCACAAGTATTTACAATATTTATACGTAAATAAAAATGAAAACGAGAGAATGTTAGAAATTACAAATCGTAATTAAAAACTATACTAGCTGCGCGACTATTTGTTGTTTATATGGAAAAGGAAGAGGGGAAAGTGAATATAATAAGGATAGTGCTAATAAACATGAAGGTTTGGTCATCTGACCGTGACGTTTTATTAAAATTGAGATCACGTAAGTACGCCATTACACGATCATGTATGTTTGCGTTTTGCTGTCAAAATATCTATGGTTTTGCAACAAGCGTGCATGGTATTACGAAGTATTACATGCTAGTACATGAAAAAGATCCACCGAAAAACTATGCTCTGATCACAAAGTTCAAGTTATACACAAACAGGCCTTTGTCCACGGCCTCACACGCATGAAATCAGGATAAAATATAGCCTACAGCAATCAGGAAACTATTTTTAGTGGTGCCTGCAAGATTATCGGTACCAACCATACATTCATACAAACGAACTTTATCTCTTTATATAATATTAGTATAGATTATGTACCTCTCGTAATAGCTTGAGAGCCAGATGTTATAACTATCAGAGTAGTTAATACGCGATATTAAACACGCGAAACTGCCCACAAAACTCGTATTATTTTTCACCACTATTACCCGTAGGTAAACGCTCGAAAGAAAATCGTGAAAAGAACAAATGTTGGAAAGCCCAACCGCAAGAAATATTCCAGGCGCTCACAGCTCGCAACCCGTTAGACGTGGCGATATTAAATTCTTTTCCAAACACGGGTCACTTACATTTCTCAGAAGGACATTGAACATATTGAAATGAAATGTATTGTAAAAACAATCTCATTACCCTCTTGTAATATTGTTTTCTCTTGATAGGTAACCGCTATAGCTATGCCGGTTATCCATACTTCCATACTATCCATACTAATATTATAAATGCAAAAGTGTGTTTGTTGGTTTGTCCTTCTTTCACGCAGTAACGAAGCAATGGATCGACGTGATTTTTAGCATAGATATAGTTTATGGACCGGAGAGTAACATAGGCTACTTTTTATTCTGGAAAAATGTGCGGTTCCTGTGGGAACGCGGGTGAAAACCGCGGGCAGAAGTTAGTGTGTCATAAAATTGACATTGACAGCTGACAAGAAAGTTTTATAATGTTGACAAGTTGATTTAATTTGACAGATCGGTTTGACGGCTCCTGTGGGAACGCGGGTGAAAACCGCGGGCAGACGCTAGTAACTAATATTTTAACGAAAAACAGCACTACGTTTTTCTCGCTGTCAAAAACATAGGCATTTTATTGTCATATTTTCCATTGTCGCTCACGTAATGCATGAGTTTTCACCAGGGTATTGTTCGCCCAAATCGCCCCGGTTGCATTCCGTTGGTAAATTCGTGGTTGGAGCAATTTGGCATAACGCCCGCCTGCCATTGTTCCTGCCCAAAACGGGGGCCTACATTTCATAGTCGAAGATTTAATACAAACCACCAGCTGGTGGTTATGCACACCGATTTAACTTTATCAGAAATCAATAGAGATCTAGAACGACTCTAAACATTCGTAACGTATCGTATAATGCATTGAAAAAATATAGCAGTTTTGGGTGAGAGTGAGTGTGAGTTAGAGATTGAGGTGTGTGTGTATGTGTTTGCTACGACGTATCTCTGTAATAACTACACCGAATTTGATGAAATTTGAAATGTATATAGGTTAGGTTCTGGAATAACATATAGGTTATAAAGATTTATACCACGCAGCCAAAGCCGCGGGGAAAAAGCTAGTTTAAAGGCCACAAAACCCTATGAAGGATTTTCTACAGCCCCCCCCCCTAAAGATAATGCAAGTGCGCGCCATGTTTTTTCTTTCATCCATATTTTCACAAAAGCCTCGCATTCCGCCCTCGGCGCCAGTATTACGAATGCACTCCCTTATCTTTGCCTTCCAGCTCAGATTTATTATTGCACCAGGAGTTTCTAGCGGGAATTTTAACTACTATGATAGTACACTGGTTAGCGAGTTTTTGTTTGGTGCCTTATTATAAATTTTGTAGTGTTGATTCTGCAGCGCAAGTACGGATCTTTTTGATCGATAAAATTGACGAATTGAGGTTTGGACAGCGAAACAACACCAGTTATAACGCGCCGCGTTGTGTGAACCGTACTAATAATTGTGAAAGTATGTTTGTTGGTTTATCCTTCTTTTATGCAGCAACAGAGCAACGGATCAATGTGATTTTATTGCACAAGGATTGTTGATGTAGCAGACAGAGTGACAAACGACATTTTTAGCCAAAATCAGACGATACTCTCCGGATAATAAGATTTCCATTGTATTACCTATATAGATAAAAAAACATCCTAAATCGAATAAACAAAAGAAAAAGTTGAAAAATAAAATGACACAAATCGTACTGTTTAGCAACTAAGTACGTATTAAGAATTAAAATGCAAACGGTTTTTCGTAAAGCGCCTACGCTTTTTTGTGTGGAATATTAAAACATTAATTTTTCACTCTAGCCACGTCGCGCCTGTTGAGTACAGGTGGCGCTGCGTGCGAGGAAATAAATGTAGTACAAGAGCCAGCTTTTAAGATTTTTATGCGCCTTTATTTATCACAAGCGATGAAGCTTTTTTTCTGTACTCTGTATTTTATTACAAGTGATTAATTAGTAGTAATGATGTTGGCCGCCAATCTGTTGGTCGATGGTTCGAATCCTACAATGAATCCTACAACCATAGTATCACATGGTATCACATAATATCACATAGTATCACATAGTATCACATAGTATCACATAGTATCACATAGTATCACATAGTATCACATAGTATCACATAGTATCACATAGTATCACATAGTATCACATAGTATCACATAGTATCACCATAGTATCACCATAGTATCACCATAGTATCACCATAGTATCACCATAGTATCACCATAGTATCACCATAGTATCACATAGTATCACCATAGTAGCACTTCAAGTTAAAAACCTGTGTAAACTCTGGTCGGTGTGTTCCGGCAGCTGTACTGCCATCTTCAACCACGTCGGCGTTTAAGATCAGGCAAGATAGTGGTCGACCGCTAACTGGTTGAGTAAAATTGCTTTTAAAAAAGCGGGAACCGACTTAAATGACAAAATACTAAACCGATTTTGATGAAATTTCTATGGGACTAATCTGAAAGTATATCCTTTCAAATGTGTATTTTTTGTTCTCGAAAAGGAATAAATTGACAACCGTAACATTTCACCTTGAACGACGGTATGACTGAAAGTACTAATGTAATAGCAGCTCTAAGTTGTGGTCTTTTATAAGCCTCCCTGAGCCAACGAACTTCAGCATTCTATCCTCTTCTCGCACACTGCCGGTTTGCGTTGATGTAATAGAGAAGGAAGACCGCGCGTGCCACTGATATTAAGTAAAAATCACGCTTGAAAAATGGCGCTTGTTTACGACAAGCGTAAAATTACTTAAAAATTAGACGTCTAATCGAAAATGTAGGTACCGCATCTATCATTGCATAATACGTAAGTTTTCTTATTTTTATCAATATATTTATTAAAAACAGAGATATTTAATTTCATAATTATTTTTAGACATTATTACGTTTACATTAAATACGTTTCTATATCAGGGCAATTTTATAGAAACGTATTTAGATCACGTCAAGATTATCGGTAATATTATGAATAATGACATAATAATATATTGCCAGAACCTCACCTGATTTTGCTAAAAACCTCCTAAGTAAAGCGATTTAGCTGCTATATATGCCTTAACCGACGAAAAAACGGAGAAGATTTTTAAGTCGACCCATATATATTTACACTAATTTTTTATGAGGCATAACTTTTTACATAGTAGACCGATTTTGACGATTATTTTTCTTAGGTTATAACCAAGTTGGTTACATTTAAATTTGAAAAAAAAAATTGGTAATAAATATGTTGGTTTAATTTTGTGTAAAAACATAGTAATCTTATTGTCACTTTGTCACTTATTCCCTAGAAATGGAGCGTGATAATTATGTTAAAGGACATGAAGAATTCTATACAAAATTTCTAATTTTACTGCAAAAGTGTTTATTAGAATCGTCTTCTGGTAATAGTGATGTTTTATAAAACGCTTTTATTTATCTCGCCTTTCGCTCCTAGTCTAATAACTGTTAAAACATTACCCCCAAAGGCCGCATTTTATAGAAACAAATTAACGAAAAAGTGTATTAATGTGATGTATAGGAGACATTAAGTTAAGAAAAATAATCTAATTCAGTATGAATTAGAGATTAATGATGTATTTAAAACGTGAGAAGGCATTTAAGAGGCTTTAATAACATAACACGTCTTCACAAATTATTCAACTAGCACCATCGCCTACAAACGTACTTGTAAAAGCAAAAAATTGCCACTTCTTAACAGTTGTTTTTTTTTTTTTTTTTCATGTTATTTGGTAACGAGACGAGCTAGTCGTTTGCCTGATGGTAAGCATAACGCCGGCCCATAACAATTGCAGTGCCACCCGGAACTTTGAAACACAAAGGCCTGCGCGGCACTGCAGTGCGCTCGTTACCCTGAGACATTAGGTAGTAAGTCTCATAAGCCCAGTAATTTCACTGGATACCCTGCTCATCAAACCGGAAAACAGTAATGTTTGCACACTACTGCTTGGCGGCAGACTTCACGAGCATGAGTTGTGTCGCCTATCATCATTATTAGCTTGTATCAGTCCACTGCTGGCCATTTTTTTTACTAGTTGGTGTTGAGACGGGCCTGTCGTTTGCCTGATGGTGAGCATAACGCTGGCCCATAACAATTGCAGTGCCACACAGAATTTTGAAACACAAAGGCCTGCGTGGCACTGCATTGCGCTCATTAGCCTTTAGGCTACCACTCGCTAATCCTATAGAAATATAACCTATAGAAAATAACTATGTAAGGAGTTCGATAGAAAAGTCACAATTCGGACAAATTGATAAATGGAGCTCAATTCTCAAGTTTTGATCCCTAAACTTACTCGAACCTTTGCCTTTGTGATATAGTACCTAAGCACTTGCGATTTTTTCCAAGGTTTCAACACTTAGGTGACAAAGCTCAATGTAACATAGGTCGGGGGTATATGCAATATAATTTACTAGCTACAACCCGCGGCTCCGCCCGCATGATATAATAAATTGTAATCTGTGTGTTATCCTGATGTATCCGTACAAATAAATGCGAAAGTATGTTTTTATGTTTATTGGTATATCCTTCTTTCACACAGCAAAAGAACAACGGATCGACGTGATTTTTGTTATAGATATAGTTTATGAGCCGGAGAGTAACACAGGTTTTATCCATTGGTTTTATATTAATTATATATTTATTACTAGATTCTGCCCGCGGTTTTCACACGCGTTCCCACTGGAACCCTGAATTTTTCCGGGATAAAAAGTAGCGTATGTTAGTCTCCGGTCCCTAAACTATATCTAAGCCAAAAATCACGGCGATCCGTTGTTCCTTTACTGCGTGAAAGAAGGACAAACCAATAAACCAACCAACTAACAAACACACTTTTGCATTTATAATATTAGTAGGTTTTGTAGGTTTTTTTAAGTTAAGCTTATGTTTCCAGACCTCGATATTGTAGGTAATGATATCTTTGTGACATATGTCTATAAAATTTTACTCTTTCGGCTAAACTGAATGAACAAAATGTGAGGCGTCTCACTTTCAAGTGTAACATTGCAGTTTATGAGTATCGATTTACAATCTCTGTCGTAACGCCTTCCATTAATGTTGGCAATAATGATAGCTTTAGAAGCAGCTAGAGATGTACCAGCAACTGCGAATTGAATCATCTGGCCCCTGGTAGTGGCCGGATAATTCAATTATTGATTGATAGGATAATAACTCTATTAGGTATCCAGTCAAACCTTGAAATATGTTCTTGCTTGACACTAAGTTAAGCTTCAGAATGAGGCACAACGTAATTTCAACCTAGTTACTAAATATGATATAAATAACTGAAGAACCATTTAATGAGAATTAGTCCTATATTTATTTCTAGCGTACTCGCTATGTTTAACCACATCGTTTGGTGTCCCAGTCAAATTCTAACCTATCAGGTATAGAAAAATAATTAACAAGGTTTTCAAGTAAAGAATCAGCGCGCTGATTTCTTTACTTTTTTATGAATGTCAAAACGCGACTCGGCTATCCGGCTAAACCAGAATTTGATGCACCTCTAACATCATCTATAAAATGATGTTTTGCGAGTTTAGTATTATTGACGCCTGCCCGAAGAAAACCATAACTTTTATGTGCCTTTTAAGGACGGGGGGTCATGAAAGCGATCAACACAGATGGTAAGTGTCGACGTTTTTTGAGACATAAAATTTTATTGTTGATCCTCGACGCTAGAGGAACTCATATGTTTGAACCGTTTACCCGCCGTCTGTCTGCGGCATTGCAAGCAAATAGCAAGAACGAAACACATAGGATTCAAAATATCCTTTGGTAAAATGTAAGTGCTGAGAAGAGTGAGTGTGGCCGAGCGGGAACTTGTGCCACTTCCAACGCACCATGCTTCAAATCTCGGCTTGGCCTCGCACCAATGACTTATCTCAAATTATGTGCGGATTTATCACACTCGCTCTAAAACGGTGACGAAAAACATCGTTAGGAAACACGCACGTTCAAGAACCACAAAATTCGTGGATATGTGACATCCACCTAGTCGCACGCGATTGTGGATCATAATCCAGAGAGTATGGACAGTAGCCCACACTATCTCTCTCTCCCCCTCCCTCTCCCTCTCTCTCTCTCTGTGTGTGTCTCTCTGTCTCTCTGTCTCTCTCTCTCTCTGACAAGGCCAGTATCCCAACAGTGGGAGCGTAATAAGACCGATGATTGTGCACTATTAGGTGGTTCCCAAAAATAAACTTAACAGGTATTTTCTATCGCGTGACCCCCATTCGATTCTACGTTTTTTTAGATGCCAATCTCGAACCGTGGATGTGTTATTAACAAGTAAAACTTAGAAATTGGATTGTTTTTTTACAGTTATACAGCCAAAAACGGATTAGGATCCCTTATTAATTTCGGGCGTTAATCTTAAAACCTCTACCTCAGGTGTTCAGAGGAACGACTAATATTATCTTGACATTTTATTGACACCACCATCAATTGTTTTAATTAAAAGCTCTTGGCAGCGTTTTCATTAAGTTAAAACGTTTTTTTTTCATTAGAGGAGCAAAAACGATGGAGTGGAGACTCCATTACTTTTCCTCCTTGGCTAACTCTACAATCGAAGTGACATCTGACATTCGGAATAATTGTCCGCATTCTGAGATTGTTTCTCGGTAAAAGTGATACAATTTTTCGCAGTGTTTGATGTCAGATTATCGGATTTTTTATCTTTTTATTGTGTTTTTGTGTATTGATACGTATTTTATTTAGGAAAATCGTTGACGATTTAATGTGCGCTTCATTGCGAGTCGTCTGTAATTGCTGTGTGCTCGTATTATTTCTGAAGGAAATGATTTGTGAAATAAAAAAAACATACGAACTAAAAAGTAGAAAATAATTTTACAAACGCGTACAGTTTTATGACCTCATATTGAGATTGGCCTCAAAATTTGTGATTACTTATTGTATTTTTACCCGCGACGGACGTATAAACGGAGATGGGATATGCGTTTAGGGAGCGTTTAGGGGGAGAGATTGTTTGTGTGGTCACACGAATGTTCCAAAATGGTAATGCTTCCTTTCAAATCAGTTACCATCAGGCATACGCTCAAGCATATCCGCTCGTCTCGTTACCCGATCAATAGTATGAAAAAATGTACTTGGTAATTCTGAGAGCTATCTCAACTTTAGATATAATTCCGTATTGGATCGCGCATAAAAACCCTAAGCTATAAGCTCTTTAGCTGGTTGAATAACTTTAAGCTGATGAATGAGGCCAACGGTTTATGCTCCACGTTTCAGTACACGCCATCGCTGACTGTAAACTTTTGCGTTTCATGATTTTTAAAGGAAAAAGAAGTTTGAAAAGAAGGTCCCCGAATGATGTCCATACCGTGTCAAATTTTCCTTGCAATCTTTGTTTCGAACTAAGTTGTAGACCAAATTAGACTACAAGTTTGTACCTATCAAAATTAGCGTATATCAGCAAGTTTTAATTTTTTATAACAACCAAATTAATTGTTTTTTTTTGTCACTTGGTAACGAGACGAACTGGTCGTTTGCCTGATGGTAAGCATAACGCCGGCCCATAACAATTGCAGTGCCACTCAGAACTTTAAACACAAAGGCCTGCGCGGCACTGCAGTGTGCTCGCTACCCTGAGACATTAGGTATTAAGTCTCATATAAGACCAGTAATTTCACTGGCTACTCTGCTCATCAAACCGGAACACAGTAATGCTTGCACAGTACTGCTTGGCGGCACGCGTACAACTAAGTACAACTGATACGCGACAAATGGATCCAGTGTGGAGACTGCATGGCAAATAAAACTACGGCATTCCGTATGGCAACACTGCGTTAGTGCAATTTATTAATGTTACACATATAGTCCACTGGCATCAGATGACACTCATATAACAATATTTTTAAAACAATCTTTATTTCTTCTATAGCTACATTAAAAAATGTGTATATTATATCACATAGTGTATGTCATTTTGGTTTAAGGTCATTTCTATTAAAATTAAAATGGATATAATAAATTTAATTTGCTTTCATTGAGTAGCATTTAATTTTCATATCATTTCAGGTACCTAATAACTACATGACAAGTGATTTACCTATATTATTTTATCTATATAAGCATAATATAATGATATCTAAATAAGAATTAATGTATGTTATAGTTTAGTATAGGCACCAAAATAATTAAATCTTAAACAATGTTTATTTATATCTTAAAATATAACCGGAACATAGTAAACTTATAATAAACAGGTAGGCCTTTCTTAAATAAGTCCATTTTATAATTGAAACCTATAATTAAGAAAACATTAACTGTCACAATTTTATAAACCAAAATTTTACGCAAAATATTCAATCATAAAAACAATTACTCAATCGATCATTATAATTTTCCACTATAAAAAAATATTTGATTAACAAATTACTTAGGCGATGGATAATTAAAAAAATTTTTTTTTTTCAATTAAAAATAAAATTAAACAAAACCTAATAAATAAAAAATTACAAATGACTTAAATCATAATGATATGAAAATTTATTTCGTAATACATCGTATTGTCTTTTTTATTAAATTACTTATAACTATATAGGAATTATATTAAGCTACTAAATGTCCTGGTACAATGGTACAATGGTACAATACGGTTATTAAATTTCTATTGGTTATATTGTTTGATTGCTTAATTGAAATCAATTAAGAATGATTGGAGAATAATTCGATATTCTCAATAAAACCTATGAATATAAAATTATTTTATATAAATGCTACAATCTCAAAACTCATGAAGAACATTTATTTATTAAATTAAATGAAACTGAAAACGATATTGGAAATAGATTTAATTAATATTTTAATATTAAAATTTTAGGCCACAGATTAAAAAATATTTCAAAGGCTAACGCATGATAGGTCTACGATTTTTTTGACGAAAAAATATACATGTTTTATGGTAATCTGTTTATAAAACGCTTTACAACTTTAATCTGCAGTCAAAATGATAATAAAAATTTATTTGTATATATAAGTACGTACGAAGGTCTCTATTTCAAGGACTTCAATAAAGGTCATTGTACTGTTCCTAATGTTACCACAGTAGAAAAAACTGTAAAACATAACACCCTCTGAAGTGTGGATAAATGTAAGTTTTTTTGCACCTTAATTTCCTCATATAAATAATCTTTTTGGAACAGTGGTGTCGATTTTGGCGTTATAAACCTAAATCTATTTTTATTTTCACTTTCTCTCTTTCCAATATACGATATGAGAAATGTATGGAAGATGTCTGACAGTTCTAAATGTAGAGCTGTCAATTCCATATTTGACAAATTGGACGCTGCTTAATTTATGACCGTTCATTTACACTACATACAAGTGGATTAATTTGACAAGCCTAAAATATGTTCCATCCTTTTTTCATGTTCTTATTTAAAAGAGAGAGAGGAAAGCTAAAAACAAGTCAATGGATCAAAGTCGAAGTAACAAAAGTTACATATAAAAACACGACTGCCCTAGTCAATGTAACTCGGGATGGTGTAGTGATTCTAATGATACCCAAATCTGTTCACGCATTTAAAAGTTACGGTGGAATAAAGAAACTCATATACATACACACATGAACCCCAAAAACATTACACGCCTTTTTGTGCAGTCGTATAATTAGGTTTAGATTTGAAACGCCAGAATTGAAACCATTCCACGAATTAACTCAAATCATAGACATAACACGCCTTACCTTTTGAAACAGCTAACATACTACAAACCTAAAAGACAGCATTAACATCAGCAATCAAAAGGCAGATATAACTAATTTATTTGCTACTATCATTATCTATTTTATCTATATTCAGTCACATTCATATTATACAAGCACTTGCAAATATTTGACGCGAGAATTGAACACTTTACGTAGCAAAAGACACGTTGTCTCAAATAAAACCGCCGTGACTAGAATTTAGAACTAAAAAAAGTAGAAAGTAACTTTATAATTATACTGAATGCTAGTTTATCGTCCTCGCTCCACACGTCGGTTTTATTCTGAGACAGTAAGAACAAATATCAATATTTACGCGTTTACAACAAAATCCGCTAGGATCTTGTACGATGTTTATTTATTCATTTTGTTTGTTTTGAGATAGCAGAAATATTATACGAGGCAGCTTGACAACAACTGTGACGTAACGAAGTTATAGCAATTTGCATTTATATACATCTAGGTACCTACCGAATTATTCTTTGCTCAGTGGTATTTTAATTGTTTTATTTTGAAGCGATTATTGCTTAGTAGTAAGGTTGCCTGGTGTTTCTTAAGGGCCCCCGACACGGTAAAACTGTTTGATTCAAACGTAGATTTTGGTTTGACTCAAACCATTTTGATCGTTTACGCAACGATTTCATTGGTTTGTCAAACATTTACGTGTTTGAAGCACAGACTTTAAAGTAAAACAGATCAAACATTAATTATAGTTGTATATTTACGCAACGACAAAATCATTTTATCCTTTTCTTTCCCATTGAAACGTCATTAGTGGTATCTCGTTCATTTATGTGTTACAACATTGACTCGCACATAAACAACAGACCGGAAGCGTTCCATGCCGCCACATTGATATTGCTTGTCAACGTGCATGTCACGTTACGTCAACGAGCAGTCAGATTTTTGTTATACATTTTAATTTGAAAATATAGCTTTTTTAGGTTAATTTGATAATAACATCTGTGAAAATGGTGAAGTGCAGTACATACCGGTGTGAAAATGCTACCCACAGCAAATTATCCATCGGATTCTCTTTCATCGGTAAGTATAATGGTCACTATCTTGCGTTTAGAATTTCATTGTGATTTCTACAAGTGAATTCAAATATTTTGTTCATGCCAACCAGTTTTTTACGTCGATAATCTATCTTAGACGCTATTTGTTAATGCTTTTAGCCTTGAACTAGAGTAATCGGAGAGTATTATGTAGAATTTGTTAGCAAGGGCCAAAATTTGACAACTCAAGTACTTGATACAATAACAGGGAGCGCATTAAGACTCTAGGAATAAAATTAGCAACAAAGACGAATATTCCATTTTTACTTTATTTGTCTGTGTCAAATCTTAACCTTGAATAACGTAAATATTATTTACATTTTCAATATGCCACTATCTATACAAATAAATAAAATTGAAGTGTCTGTTTGTAATATCAAAATAACAGCTTTTTACTAAATGCATATGAAAGTATATACGGTACCTATAACAAAACAACTATTTTTAAAAATTTTGTCTGGCTGTCTGTCTGTTTGTTCCGGGTAATCTCCGAAACGGCTGGACCGATTTTGACGGGATTTTCACTGGCAGATAGCTGATGTTACAAGGAGTAACATAGGCTATTTTAATTATAGAAAAATAATTAGGGTTCCGCGCAAAACAATAAAAACCATGTAATCCAAAATCTCCACGCGGGTGAAACCGCGGGGCAGCAGCTAGTAGCAAATAAAAGTATAAAATTTAGGAAAATAAATAAATAACAAAAATACATTGCTTGTGGAAGCTATGTAATTTTTCTTATTTCCGTTTCATCTGTACTTTTCATTCAGTTAGTAGGTATTTACTGATTCACAAATATTTTTTGTTCCAGATTTCCTACGAATGAAAGTATTAAGAAAGACTGGATGAAAAACATAAAACTCCTGCCAATCCTGGGCAACCCAGTTTGGCTAGTGTGCTGTGCGCAAAGCATTTTTCAACATGGAAGTCAACCATTTTTCACTTAACTCGCACAAAAGAGGTGCTTTTGGTTTTACGTCAAACCAGAGAGCAAAACTATGCTCTGTATGAGAAAATATAATTTTCACAGAGATAACCAATAATCTAATCCACCCAAGGAAGCACTCATCTAATATCGGTTAACTACAAGGATCCTTAACGCGGCCCAGTCTAAGCGACATATTTATGTGTGCGTACTTGTCCCGCTATTCAATACTTAATGTTTGGTCTGTTTTACTTTAAAGTCTGTGGTTTGAAGCTTGTTTTATGAAAAAAAATATTTTTGTTATATTTGACGGGTTTGATGTTTCAGTATAATGAACTGGATTTATTTAGTAGCGTGAGGTTGCGTGTGGAGGTGTAAAATGATTTTTCGTCACAGCGTACCGATACAAACTCCACAGTACCGTTTGACGGAGCCTTCAAATGATTTGATTAAACACGTAGTTTGACAACGTCTAGGGGGCTCTGATTTGATTAAACACGTAAAGATTGACAACGTCTCGGGGTCCCTTTAGGCTGTAGATTCTAATCCGCAATAAGTTAGCGCTTTCAGTGTATGTACCCATCTATAAATCTCGATGCAACCATATAATTTCGGTACAGAATTTTCTTGGACTCGGCTGGCTGGTGCCCTCCTCAGGTTGTAAATAATTGTGACGAGTTTCTTGTCCTTCTTCTTGCTCGGCCTATACCAATTTGGAACGGGCACGGTGGTTTTCTGGAAGGTTCGTTGACTTTGAGCACGGATTGGGTCTGTTGGTGTCTTTGTCATTTATTATGTTCTGATAAAGACAGCATTAGTTTTAGTCTGTGATTCGGGTAGATGAATGTTGCAGAGGCCGGCTGTTAGAGTCATTTTAACTTTCATAAGTGCTCCTTTGGGGCCAATTTGAATAAAGACTTTTGAATTTGAATTTTGAATTTGAATTTGAATTGTCGTCACCTATCTCCTATTCTATGTGTTCTAGTAGCTGAATTGAGAGCCAGTCAGTCCTTCGACTAAGATCAGTTGAAACGCTAACCTATAAAGAAAACCAACCAATTAGCTCATTTGTTTACACTAAAACGTTCATTGCTTATTCATATTACTAACTATTTATTCTTTTCGCTGTTTCTATAAAATTCTCATAAAGTTTATTATCCTGATATTTTTGTAGTGAATATAAATATCTAGCTATAACCAAATACATTGCAATTTCAAACCGTTCTTCACTTGAGTCCCAAAATTCCACACCTCGTAGTCTTCAACAAGAATTAATTTAAAACTTGACTATTTGGTAAAAAATGTCTACATTCAATTTTCGACATCTACGGTCTCATAAGGCTTCTTCATAATAAACTCCTACGTTGATCTGTAACAATAAAAATAAACGTTAAAATTTAACTACTAAACTAAGAGAAACAGTCGGGGCAAGTGGCCCGATGATTACTGGCAGTACTAAAATGGAATTATATATAATTTATTATGGATTATTAAAACAAACGACTTCTTTTTTGCCGGTCTGTCAGTTAATGCCCGATAATTCAATAATTGTATGAGATATAATGTTTATTAATAGTATTTAATTAAGTGCACAATTGGAGCTGATGAAACCCCTCCGGCAGCACCCGTCCATGAGTATAACGCATGTGCCAGCTATCGCTCTCCTCATCCATTTTAGAGAGATGATGGTGACTCGCCACACGATGCCACTGCAGGGAGAGTCATTTCGATTTTGAGAGAGTGAAGTGACCTTTCGATTTTATATATTTTGTTTATACAAATAAAATTGAAAAATGAAATTGAAAATATATAAATAAAATTGAAGTGTCTGTTTGTAATGTTAAAATAACAGCTTTTTACTGAATGCATATGAAAGTATAAACGGTACCTATAACAAAACAACCATTTTTAAAATGTTTGTCTGTCTGTCGGTCTGTCTGTTTGTTCCGGGTAATCTCCGAAACGGCTGGACCGATTTTGACGGGACTTTCATTGGCAGATAGCTGATGTTACAAGGAGTAACTTAAGCTACTTTTATTTAAAAAAAGAATTAGGGTTCCGCGCAAAAAAATAAAACCCTTGAAATCCAATATCTCCACGCGGGTAAAACCGCGGGCAGCAGCTAGTTATATATAGATTTAACAGGTCTATGACAGTCCTTACTGTTTCTATTTTGTCTTTAATGGGAGTATCAAGAGGGCATAAAAGCTTTGACATTTCTTTTTATAGGAATGTTACGAGTTCTCGTGATGGAGATATTTTAGTGCATCGTATCTTGGATTAGTATCATCTGGTGTTTGTGGCGTACACTTTGTAAGAAATATTATTAGGTATGCTAGGCAGCAAATTATTTGGGATATTACTATCGTTCTGGGTGTAAGCATTTTACTGTCTATGTCTTATCATCGTTACTCAAAAGTTTAGAGGTTTTACTTTTTAGCATCATTTTAATGAGTATTTTTTTAATCTACTTTTGTAATTTTTCGTGCAATCGAGCCAAAAATTTGTCAAGCAAATGCCCTCAAGTTTTTTGTTAAAGTTACAAATTTAGTCACAAATTCGGCCGAGTGATGTTATTTTTTGGTAAAGCTCGTTAAAAAGGTATCCCCTACACTTGTCCTAGTGATCTCTTCTTGATTCTAATCGTTGGAATTGCTTCATGTAGGCAGGAGCGTGAGGAGGTTGATTGGATATTATACTTGAAAAAACGGGCACCTAAGAAGTTAGGTACAGGTAACTACAGTCATTCTACTTTCACGAGCGCTCTCCTACGGCCCGTGTAATACGATCTGAATTTTATATGCTGGAGAAGATTGATTCTTTTTCTAATTTTCAATAATTATTTCCCAGTGTCAATAGCTACGTATACTTACATTAATAAATCAGTGCTTATACTAAACAACATGAACAGGACAGCCGTCTTTCGCTCTTGCACTCTCAAGGGGCGGTGATATGACGACGTACGTATCCCTCGAAGGCGGTTCCTCATCATTATCACAAGCGAACAGCGGTGGTGGAGGTATGACGTCATCGTCTACCTCCTCCTCTGTCACTTCCTGCCGCTTGCTCCGCCCCGGCATATAGTTCATCACACACGTCACAGCGATCAGGAACAGAAAGAATATGAAGACCACGTCGAACATGATCAAGAAGTTCAGCATTACAAGTTGCATCACGTCACTGACTAACCCCCCTGTCGCATTCTTCGTTCATCACCGCAATTTTTTTTCACCTACAGCATACTCCGGCTCGATATCTGAAACAAATAACGAGTTTGGAATCGTTTGCGTTGTGCTCAAAAGGATACCTTCGGTCGGACATCATATACGTTGTTTTCAACGTCGAGTTTTTAATCAGCCTGTAAAACACATTTGACATTCATTTTTGTTCTGATATGAGATTTTTGGTATGGCTTTTAGACGTGTAAAACACGGAGTTGTACGGGCTTGTAAATTCGATTTAAAAATACATAAAGCCCTACGATTACGGTCCCTAAGTAGCAAAATGAGGAATAAATATTAATTTTCTTCCTGCTTCCACATTTGCATGTTAGCAATTCGTGTAAATCGGACCATAAGCACGAATTCATACCTCTTTGTTCACGCAGAACCTATAAGTTAGCAATTTATATTCCAAACCTTTCATTTGGCAGTATCTCTGTATATTTACCTCTTGAAATATCGAGGTGTACAGGACTCTGGTTTTGTACGATAGCATTTACATTCACTGAGGTTTCGTTTTTGTTTGTTCCATCAAGTCTAATACAATAAAGACGTAACTTTTGTGTTTTTATATGAGTTTGTTACCTGCCCGAGGGAATTGTCGGAGCCTCCATAGAATTACTTATAATCAAAGGGAGCCTATTATTCTGAACCATATTTTGGGATCTCGGAGCAGGACTCTCATATGCTTTTAATCTCAGAATAAATATAGCTTTGCTGCGGGATCACTGAAACATTATACTGCTTACAGCGTAACTTTATCAGACCATTACGCTCCTACTGTTGTCATATAGGCCTTCTCTCAGAGAGAGTATGGGTCATAATCCACCACGCGGGCTCAGTATGGCTTGCGCTAGATATCATATGTCCTCGAATTTTACGGTTCTTGATCATGCGGGTTTCCTCACGATGTTTTCCTTCACCGTTTCAGATACAAATCGGCATATAACTTACACTGGAAACTAAAACAGTATTTAATAATCTTTAAGGTTTAAGCTAACGATCCATTATGCATGTAGTTGTTTACCAATGGTATTGTCTTTGTCAAAAAAGCTCTCAAAACTTTGCGAAAGTTACCCAAAGTTCAGCACCTACGTATATTTGTATAGCATTACATACAAAAGGGCAAAATAATTTCTTCCGTGAAAGTTATCAGTTTGATAAAGGGACTACAAAGTTTCAGTGGGCGGGTCTTGAACTTTGTTGGAATCGTGTAGGCTGGTAACAATATAGGTCATAGGATGGTTTTAGTAATTTGATGCTACGTTATCAAATGCTTACATAATATTTTAGACCTGAAGTAATTATTAAACCAGTTACTATGTAGACCTACCATACAACCTACAATTCCTACCTACTATTTATATTATTATTACCTACAACTCTAAAAAGCGAGCTTAATTATTTTTTACGTCCATAAAAGCCTCTCATTCCGACTCTTGTTTCTTGTATATGTGCGATTATTTTTACCGTCATACTTTATTAAAGGGAAACACTATTTATAGACTCTGTTTAATTCATAGAATATAAACATTTGATCTGATGAGAAACAGTATAAAAACTTTTAAAAAGATGGAAGTCGATCACACATACACAATCTAAAGATTTATTCACTTTCAATTTTCTGTAACTATAACTCCAAAATAATTTTCTCCAGTTATTATAACTGTAGTAAACTAAATTATTAAGCACGATACTAAAATTAATTTTACACCAAATCTTTGTTAATGACGCGGCCGAATTAAAACGAAGAAGTTGCCAAATTAAAATAAACTGGAGTTGCAAAGTTTTAATACAACGGGTACTGGTTCAGTGTCACTCGAGCCTTCTTCTGAATTTATTCCAAAAATAGATTTGGTCTTTTAGATACACTCTTTCCAAGGTAGCTATGCGGTGCTGAAGAGTTATAGTAACGAGACGTGAAGCCTCAGTCGAGTGGTATCACAACCCATGTACACCGCGCAGTTATATTATATAACTCTCTAAGCAACTCAAACGATATTCGTGTAGTAGCAATAAAACCCCTCGTGTACAGCATACAGAATCCACTTATTTAAAAGTGTCGTAAAATATATACAATAACAGAAGAGAACCTAACACAAAAACTTATAGTACATTATGAGTTACCCGACTGATTTATACAGAGCAGTCAGGTCTAACAATATTGGGACTGCTCCTCTCTCGACACATCAGGGAATAAATTCTCTTCCGAATAATAGCATGAAATCCACCCGTAATTGCTTCAGCAAACATTCCCGATGCACTGCATCGTCTTCACAGCCCGATCAGCATCATAGAGATAAAGATTTTGTTGAGAAAATTTCAAATACAATACTAAGGATTAATCATATGCAGTTCGAGTATTTTTAATTTATTTTAAATTGTCGATCGCCTACTACAACATTGGAACTATTTAGTTAAGAAATTACTAACGATCGCAACAGCGCAGTTCTAGAACAGCACTATAGTAAAGAATTATAATTTCGTAAAGCTGGTAACACCGAAGTTGGGGTGCGAATATCCGGTTAAATATTCGTTAGGTTGAAACAATGGCATTAAAATCAAATGGCGAGTTTTAATTTTTTCATTCAATGCTTGGATATAAGGGCTTAAGCCGTTTTGGTATTTGGTTTGGCATTCCATTCAGAATGCCACATCACTGAACGTTTTTTTACTATACGATAATCTCAGGTTTGATCACAATCTCTCCTGATGATAAGCGACGATGCGATTGAAGATGTAGCACGCCTGTCTAGAAGATACCTATTTACTTTCGTTTTGAAGACTCTGAGATTATATTTATCGGGAAACACAGACGCTGGCAACGAATTCCCCTCCTTAGCTGCGCGTATTATAATGAAATCAAATCAAATATTTATTTGCAAGGATACACAATATTATACATTTCAGACCACTTCCATCAACATAAGAGCAGTACTCCTTCCAAGACCAGACTTATACTTGGTAAAAGTTTAGAAGCTCTCTCGGTGTGAAATACGTACCACCTTCGCTAAGATGCCCAGCGTTTTCGCAGCCACTTTGGCTTTGTCAGACCGAAGATCACGCCACGCTGTAAAGATACCTTGATCTGTGGTATGGTACATCCATTTAAAAAAGTCTGGCAATGGAGACTCATTGGGGTACTTGTAGTAAAATTAAAACTTGTAAATACAAGAAAAACTAAAAAAAAAATAATTTGCGGATAGTACTCTTTCAGTAATAATACTATATACAACAGGACATACCTAATTACATGATAAGTACTAAGCACAGCCGAACACTTAAGTAGTTTAAGTTAAGCCGTAAGCTGTGGAGAGCCCGTTTTAGGCATTATCCCCCAAAGGGTTGGATTGCACTGACTTAATTAAGCCTAGTCGAAGACGGAGAGAACACATAAAATACCGGTTTACCGGTCTTTTAGGACAGTAACGACATTGAAGTACTTGAACTAGACATTTGAAAACTTTGAGAATGATAATATTAAAGGATATTTGGGGTTTGTAAGAAAAGTAACAAATGAAAGGACTCAGTTCAAATGAATCGTTTATTTGCAATAATATTTGTAATGTACCTATCTTGAATTATAATTCTGAATTCTTTTCAGATTAAAAAATATAAAACGAAATCGATTGACCCCAGCAAAAGTTACGAGTGCACGGTACGTCTTCGAGGTTTAGTTGATTGCTTGTGTTATACATACTTACGTTGAAATATATTCAGTTGAATTTAATCTCCTCTTTTAAGCAAAGACAGTTAAACTATCAATTTACTAAATGACTATTGAAGTTAAGACGCCTGTTCTTATTGGATAAAGCTTCATTTAAAAATGCTAAAAGTTAATGGAGGTCGGTCAGCCCCGTCCGTCCAAGTAAGCTGGGTTATAGCAACTGTTGCTTAATCTGTGGTTGTGAATACAGATTGCACGGTCCGAAGTTACGGATTAGTACTGGTTTGGAGCCACAATGGTTAAATCGAACCACAACCGCATTGCATTATCTACAAACCTCAGAGAATCGGGATTAAGGAGTAATGTAGGAAAAATTTAAACGGACTTCTGATTTAGGTAATAACAATCATTATCAGCCACTTACGCTCCCACTGCTGGGATGCCGGTATTCTCTCAGAGAGAGAAGGAGAGAGGTATGGGCCATAATCTACCACGCGGGCTCAGTCCGATTTGGTGGATGTCACATGTTCTCGAATTTTTGTATTTCTTGAAAAGTTTCAGTTTGATTGGGTAAAAAACAAAAAACATAAGTAGAATAGGATTACGTCATAGTTGACAAAAGTCAACTGGAAGAGCATCATGATCAAACCTAGCTTCAAATTGTTCAAAACGAAAACCCGTCTGTTTAAAATAACTCGTCGGAAACACCTACAGCAAAACCTTGGACAAGTTAAGATCCAATCAATATCAATTTAAAAGGCGGATCAAATCGGTTTATTTTTGACTGAAAGTATTACTTGACGATTGTTGGTTTTGATTGTTGAAATTGCGTTTCCACCGAAAATGGTAAGATGGAATAAGCAAAGTGGTGATGGCTTTGTGGTAGTTTGGCCAACTGGAAATCCGTAGGTCGACGGTTTGAAGTCTACAACGACCTTAAGCTTTTGCCGGAGGAAAATATTTTGATGCAGTCATAGAGTGATATGTTGGTTCACCCCTTTAATTTTTTTGGATTGAACGCCGTCTGTGCTCTCTGTCTATGCTGCTTCGGTAACGCTGTAAATTTACTTGGGCACAGCAGCAGAAGTTTCATCGACCTAATAGTCGGAGTGGGCCTCGAGGTTGCTCCTCCTTGCCCTGGCTGGAGCTCAGGGGGGACTACAACCTCCCGGTTTCTATATAGCTACACAGGCTACACTTGGTGATGGCCGCTCTGTGTGGCTTCTGGCTGTTGCTGGGTTTGGGTGTTGTTCAGGCATCCGCATTCTCTCTGTGAGGGTGAGTTTTCCGTCGCCACTAATTCACGGGGGAGCGGGCGCCTTCTTTTTAGTCCTTCGGGAGGACGGGCATGGAGGGGAGCAATTCCGTGTAGGTGAGAGTGTGGTCCATTGTCGGCTGTCGGCTGCGTTGGTCCATTGTCGGCTGCGTTTTACTTGGGCTTATGAGACTTAATACCTATAATTATGTATCAGAGTAACGTGCCTAGGTACTGCAGTGCCGCTTAGGGCTTTTTATTTCAAAGTTCTGAGTGGCACTGCAGTTGTTATGCCAGCGTTATGCTTACCATCAGGCAACCGACCGGATCGTATCGTTATTAAATAGTATCAAAAAAACTTTTAAAAGACCTGCGGCGCAAGTACGGATCTATTCGGGTCGATAAAATTCGATAATATTCGATAAAATTGACAGTTAAAATCGATAAGGTGGGATTTATCGAGCCTCGAAACAATCGACAAAATTTATCGAAAAGCTAGGTCGAATCCAAAGAGAATATAGAGCTACTACAATACTTTACGATCAGACTTCGGTACTCGCAACATTCGATAAATTTGTCGAGTTTTTCGGTTTGACAAATTTATCGAACCGACTTCCGTACTCGCGCCGCTGAATATCCTACCAACGTCGTAGATAAAATTGCATTCCTCCATTATAATCCCTCATCTCCAAATAAAAGTCTAAAACAAAACATGCAAACATAAGACAGGATTACAATATGTATCCGACAAGAGCGAAAGAAGTGGGATGTGTCACGCTCAACACGTCGCGTGAAACACAAACATGTGAAGGTTGTGCTTATCGAGATTGCAAGAGGCTACGAAGAGATTTTATTGTGAATTGCGTCCCAATAAATTGCTGGAACAGATTAAATATTTCTGCGACACACAAATAAGTAATAAAAACCGTAGAGATTAAATTCAGATTTGTATTGAGATTGTGTTGATGAAATTCTGGCTGTTATTGGATGGTTAGCAAAAGATTAATAAAGCGTGGCCGATTGAAGTATCAGTGCTGGTCTATGATAGAATAGAGCATCAATGCGTATAGAACGGATTGAACGCGAAAATACAACGCGGTTGACGCCTTCAAATTAAATTACCAATGGATTGCATAAACTATAAATCTGTCTACCTATCTACACTCTATAAATAAAATTGAAGTGTCTGTTTGTAATATCAAAATAACAGGTTTTCACTAAATGCATATGACAGTAGGTATATACGGTATCTATAACAAAAATATTTTGAATTTTTTTCTGTCTGTCTCTTTCTTCCTATCTATATAGTAATCTCCGAAACGACAGGGCCGATTTTGACGGGACTTTCACTGGCAGATAGCTGATGTTATAAGGAGTAACTTAGGCTATGTGGGTGAAGCCACAGGGCACAGATAGTTAAAAATATACCGAAAACGAGTTTTTTACCATTATAACAGACCGTCCGTTTTGTCACATCGTCGGAACCGAAATATAAAAAAGTTACATAAATAAAAAACACGACTGTCCTATATATATATAATTATAGATAGCCAGTGTCACTAGGAATGGTTTAAGGGAAGATGTTATCTCATTGTGAAGAAAAAGAAATTGACTATTTCTGTTTGATTGTACTGAAAACCTTATTTTTAAGACCTTTAATTTTCCCTTAGCGGAGAAAGTTAAAGGTCTTAAAAATAAGGTTACTTTAGTAAACCCTCTCGAACTCTAAACCATTTGACCTAAAAACTTGTAATCATCGGCCATATTTGTGGACTGTGGCGTAAACTTTTAATGAAAATTGTTTAGAATTACATTATTATGGAGTAAAACTTATAAATGTTATATAAACTAAAGGTGGGAGGTCTTTCTAAAAAAGGTAAAGGCTAACAACGATCACTTTTCTATACCAGCAAGTCCCTTACTATTTTATTTCATTATGAACGTTATAAAAGTAAACTCACTTATAAGTAGGTTACAGGTATCGTAACACAATACATGTACACAAGGATCATAATTGGTTGTATTGTTACCCTAATAACTACCTAACGTAGTATACATAATTACCCCAAGTAAACAAAGAATTTGCGTGTTTAGTGTAGTAAGGAGTATGAAACACTAACATGTTTTCTAATCCTGCCATAATAAGAGAAAATGCTAGTGTGTTTCATATCAAGCAAGAACATAAAAGTTGCAAATTTTAAGCTTTTGATATACCCTACTCATTAAAAACAATAATCATTCAAATCGGTTGAGAATTGACGGAGAAATAGAGTAACATCCTTTTATGAAGTCGGTTGAAAATAATGTTTTACTATAGCTGTCAGTATTTTGGGAGCGTTGCCTGTTGATACCAGGTAAAGTTATTTTAGGTAACTTTACCAAAGTTTCATAACTTTTGTTTACTTTTGTAACAAAACCAAGACTCAACAATTCTTGGGGGCAAAAAAGTCCGTAAAATATAAATGTACTCGCCATAATGCGCTCGAGACTTTGTAGATAAATAAATTGAATAAATTTACTTGTTAATAATAATTTAATTTATACAAATTTATACATTGTATTATAAAACTATACCACATAATATTTATTTGCTGTTTACAAATTTATATTAGAACTACCGAAAAAAAAATCTGATTGTGAAAAACTAAAACATAGCTGTGCGTATTGCAATACGCACACCTATGCTTTAGTTTCATTGCCCCTGAGTCACCACTTCTTTGCCTAATTAAGTAATCACATACCTATTGGCTTAAAATATAGCCTGAAGCTACTTAAAATGTATTTAAATTACCACTGGCAAACGTCACGCCAGTACGCTACCGCAATTTACGACGGGTTAATTACTTATCGATACTTCATACCAAAACCCGTGATTTGTTCCTGCATGGTCGTGGACGAAATTCAACATTATTTTGTTACTTTTAAGGGCCTACAGCTGTTATAATCTGGAAATGGTCATGAAATTTCAAGTGCAGTTTGAGCGAGTGAAATAAACAAATGAACGAGTAAATGTTTTGAATCATTCAGCGAGTCCCAAAAAAATGGAACAATTTTTGTCGTGGTTTCTGACATTTTACGTATTCAAGCTTCAGATCCCGAGGGTACTGATTTATAGTGTATTCTGATCCTTATGAGAAAAAGGATCGATTGATGTCAAAAAAAATTGTGCATTATGCCCATTTTATTGCTGTCAATTACATTTGTCCAAAATCTATGAATACATTATCAGCCTCTTATGCTCCCACTGCTGGGATACCTACCATCTCTCAGAGAGAGTTATGGACCATAATCCACTATGCGGACCCAGTGCGGCTTGCGTGGTCGAATGTTTGGTTCATGAACATGCGGGTTTCCTCACGACGTTTTACTTCACCGTTTTAGAGCGAGTGTGAATAATCCGCACATAACTTGATATAAATAATTGGTGCGGGCCGAGTCGAGATTCGAACCATGGTGCGTCGGATTGAAAGTCGCACAATTTTCCGCTGGGCCACACTCGCTCTATGATCTATGAATGCAGATCAAAATGTCTTCAAAACTTACGAGTCCGGTCTTCTACGAACATTTTCCTCTAGCTAAAACGGTCCCGGCCAAAAATACACCCTGTATAGTAATACGTATAACAGAAATATATTACTAAAGAAAATATATTCATTTAAAATACCTGACTTCTTAGCTGAAGTGGATCTTGTTATAGATGCGATGGTATCAAAATCGTTTAGTTAAAAGATATCCAACAAATAGCTTCCACAGATAACGGTTTATTCAAAAACTTGCGCTACCCACGTCACCCACAATTAATCTACGCAGGTCCAGACGGGTTACCATGTGAAACCAGCCCGAAATCCGAATTATGCCTGAAACTATATTTTAATAAACGTCTCTTGCACCCGAAAGTTACGTTAAATTGAAACCCAGCTTTGTGCGCCGACGTTGAAAACCGCTTAGCCCTGCCCTGGTTGGATTTACTACATTGAATTAGCAGTAAGGACACTGCCAGGCGGTAGGACTAACTATAATATATTCTGCGACTGTCCGTCTAGATGGGTACTTTGCTTGTGTCTGCCGCCAAGCAGTAATGTAATTTTTTTTATATTATTTGGTAACGAGACGAGCTGGTCGATTGCCTCATGGATAGCATAACGCTGGCCCATAACAATTGTAGTGCCATCCAGACTTTTGAAACACAAATGGACTGCACGGTACTGCAGTGCGCTCGTTACCCTGAGACATTAGGTATTAAGTCTCATAAAAAGGCCAGTACTTTCACTGGCTACTCTGCTCATCAAACCGGAACACAGTAATGCTTGCACACTACTGCTTGGCGGCAGACTTCACGAGCAAAGCGGTAGTAACAACCCAGACGGACACTCGCAGAAGAGTTAGTGAGTAAGCATAACGCTGGCACATATCAATTTGCAGTGCCACTCACAACTTTGAAACATAAAGGCCTGCGCGCAGCACTGCAGTGCGCTCGTTACCATGAGACATCAGGTATACTCTCATAAGACCAGTAATTCCATTGGCTAAAGTAAGGCCGTAAGGTTTTCTGCCTTACTGACTTTATTTTATTCTAGGTATGGAAACTTTATACAAATTGTAGCTAATGACGAAGCCGATCGTATGACTGAAGGGCGATTTATCACAATATAGGAACAGGCGGACGGTTCGGTGACTCGACGAAATTGCTCTGAATATATACTGAACTATTATAGACACTATTTTATGATGGATCAAAGGTCGGGAACATTGACAGACTAATTATTCTATAACACTTAAAATCTTGACCTATTAGGCGTTAACGTGTTTATTTAATACTAGCGTCGGCATGCGGCTTTACACGAGTGGAATCAGAATAAAATGTAGCCTATAGCACTCAGAGATAATGGACCAGCGGTTCCAGAGATTAGCGGTAACAAACAAACAAAAAACTTACAAACTTTATACTGCTTTATAATATTAGGTAGTATAGATATGTTTTAGGTAAGAATAATAACAAGCTATGTACCTACATTACCAGCCTCTTACGCGGGATATCGGCCTTCTCTCAGAGAGAGAGGTATGGGCCATAATCCACCACGCAGGCCCAGTGCGGCTTATTGGATGTCAAATGTCCTCACTTTTTGTGGTGCGAACCAGCGAAATTTTTCCTAGTTTGCTGGTGCGAGCTGAGATTCAAACTATGGTGCGTCGCATTGAAAGTCGCACAAGTTCCAGCTCGGCCACAATCGCTCTAAATAAATATTATAAGCGATATAAATCGTTATAAAGCGATCGCGATGATTAATCGTTATAAAATCGATATAAAGCGTTAACATCATTGGATGCTAATTGGTTTGTTACATATAATTTATATAAGCGATATAAATCTTCCATTTGGATGCTAATTTGTTACTCAATCAAGTCACACCAACTGGACGGAATTCTGCACAAAGACATTATATACATAATACATGGGATTTTATTCATTCATTTCATTTCAGGGTAATTTCATCCTGAAAAAAAAATGCAGTTCCCTCCAGAAAACGGATTGGAGGGTGTAATTAGTCTCCCATAATTACAAACAAGGGTTTCCGCCTAAATTAGAAAAGAAGTTGTCAGTGCCGTGTTGATGTCGAAAGGAATCCTATTACCGTAGCAGTAATCGGATAATGCCGCTACTTTGTACAAAAATGCCATAAAATATGACAATAATTATTAAAGTTATACTTAGTCCTATTAGGGACACGTGTGGAGTTTTTTTTTTCCTATTAGAAATGGTCTTGTTTATACAGGGTGAGTTTGAATTCGTATGTTATCCCGGAGGGGGGTGATTAGAACTACATTTGTCGACAAGTTGTAAGAACTTCCCTTGGAAATAATTAAGTCATTCAAAATTTCTATACAAAAAAATAAATTCACTTCAAACGTGAAGTGAATTTGACTAGAAAACCAATCACCACGCTATGGTTGTATTGCAATGTCTAAAGCTCAAACTCAGTATAGCATTTGAACCATTGACCTTGATTGGCGGGCTATCTCACTGCCACCAAGCCATCATAATGCGAAAACTACTTATAATAATAAACGCTTAAAACGCCTATACACTCATACCCAGTTTTTTTTCATGTGCAAATCCTCATGATTTCCTCTCTGCTGCGGGGACGACAGAGAAACCTTTCTGTCATCCCCGCAGCTAGACTCGTACTGGCTAAAACCCCACGATCGTCGTCCTTACGCCATTAACTATCGGGACTACGGGAACGCTTGGAAATTTTCAGCGGTTCCGACCGAAGTCCAGGGGACTGGTCACCTGGTCCCCTGTTCCTTACCCCGGTGACTTCACGCACACTCATACCCCACTAGGATTCTTTGTCGCAGGTGGCGTGGACATACATATACACTCAAACTTCAAAAACCTGAGAACAAAGTTTGCGCTCGCAAACAATGTTTGCCATGGCCGGGGATTGAACCCGGGGCCGTCGCTTTACAGGCTGGGTTGCTATCAAACTTAGCCAAGAAGCCGTTAGCTTTAATACTGCTGAGAGTAAATAAAAACGCTACACAAAAACCAGAAGGCAACTTCAGCCTGATTAAAGATACCGACTCCGATACTAACGTTCCAATGATGTATCCACAATTACCAACACGGTTTCCATAAAAAAATACGGCTATGCAAAGTAAATTACACGTATAAAGTTTATTGCGATTGCGAGGCTTATAAACCTGAGGAAACGTGCCAGCGGGCAGGCTTTTAAGAAAAGTAGTAAATTCGCAAACTGTCGGTGCCAGGCGGGGAAGTCGCCGAACGGGTAGCTGATATTTTTCCATCACGTGTCTCCAATTTAGACACGGAAGTATGTTTACTGATTCAAGCATGCTCGCAGAGTAACTTAAAAATATACTAGCTGTATACTATTAAATAACTGAAAACCTGAAAGTAGTTTGTTCAGGATCGAGAGTAGAATCGATTACGCTATAATTAAGAGCAGTTTTTTTTTAAATCGCTTTTTTACTTTGCCCAGTCTAAAAGTTGCAACGTGATGCCAATGAAATTGTTTGGCGAGGTTGCACATTTATATGTACTGGACTAGACTTTATTTAACAATGGACATAATTATGCCTTCTCAATTATCATTTTAGACTTCAGTCGCCTTACCCACTAGAGCGTCGTCAAATGTCACGTTTTTTACAAATTACGAGTATAGAGTTACAAAAACATACGAATATCTTTTGAAATAATTAAGTTATGTGTATTTAAACATAAATTAACTTGAAATTTAAAAAAAAACCACTTAGTGTCTCTGCGGTTTTCTTTTACACCTGTGAACGTTGTTTGTAGACTGTGGTGTAATACGGTGTAATTTATTAGGCCCGTTGCTACCTACTGGCTATTGCTTGTAGGATTCAAGCAATCAACCTTCATATTGGCGTCTGACTACCAAGGAACTAGAATTCCTTGATTTCATTTTATTTACAATCCCAGTGCTTATGAATTTAAAAGTATAATAGACATGCTGCAGTTCACCGCTTTTTAATATTTTGTTATTCTTACAAAAAATAAGCTTTTTACCATCAAGGAGCGTGACGTGAGTTTCTGTAACTCCTCATATGTTATTGAAAGCATCATCTCACCCACTATAATCGATCACTCAGGCTCGTAGTTAATAGAATCCCGTCCAATAACGCACTCCACTCACGTGAGATTGCTGATACTATTCAATGTGCGTGTATTAATTATAAGATTATGTCCTTATAGTTATGGAGTTAGTGAATTCTTGCAAGGGACTACTAAGGTATGATATGTTTGACGGATCAGTGGCTATTCACGCGTTACTTAGGAGCACGTTGCATGGTCATGATTGATGCATATCCATCGATCACGGACCACGAGCAAACAATGTAAAAACCACGATCATCGCTTGACGTATATCGTATCGTCTAATGTGGTGCTTGATGGAAATCTAGAAGGAGCGCTGGTATTCGAGGGATTCAAAGAGACGCACGGTAGCAAGGCTGGTTGAAATCTACTCAAAAAAATTAATTCACAACCATTGCGAGTTCAGTGTTAAAGCCGTGGTGTGCAAGATATGTATGTAGTGTAAAACGGAGCAGTCGTCGCTTTGAGCCCAGGCAGGGCTTCGAAGAATTGAAAAATACAGACACACTATCTGGCTCTATCGCATTTCTTGTCTGTTTCAGGGATTTTTAATGGATTTACTTCAAGCCGCGCGTGCGCGTGTAATGCTTCGTAAGCCGCGCTTATTGCAAAACCATGCTCATTTTGAGAGCAAAACGCAAACATGCATGACTGTGTGATGGCGACCTAAGTTAGGCTCCAATTTAGCCATGAAGACGTCAAGCATATAGCACGGTAACAGGGTATTTTCAAGTGCTCGCTTGGCTATCATCGCAACAAAAAAAAATCAGACGAATTGAGAATTTGCACCTTATTTTAAGTCACTTAAAAACGCAAATTAAGTAGATACCGTAACAGAACGTTATTCTTTCCTGTTATAATATTTGCCATAGCTGAAGTCGGACCTCAAGACCGTCCCTTACATGTAAACTCTTCAACAGAACGTGAAACTTTATTCGTTTGCTCCCATGACAATATACTAAAAGAAGAAGTTAGGAAATGAGAATTCCTGTGCGTATAACAAAGTAAACGGGCCCCCAACGTTGGGTAGATGTCTCTTGACTTCGTTTCGTATCGAATAACCTAATAATACGTAAATGGTGAATGCGAAAATCGCAATTTGAGCAGGAATTTTTCTACACGAGAGGTAACAGAAATACACAAAGGAATTCCAGTCCTTGTAAGTACAATGTATTGAACTAATGAGTTATGTTTTGCATGGTGGTATAGGGCATTTTCTACTGCCTGGCTAGCTTACGGTCAAGTTGAAAATCACCACTAGCAGTGTGTCCTGCCAAATTATGCTAACATATTCATCACTAGCTGTGCTCCGCAGCTTCGCCTACGTATCTTAAGTTACTCTTATATCATCAGCTATCTGCCAGTGAAAGGCCCATCAAAACCGGTCCAGCTGTTTCGGAAATTAACCGGAACAAACACAAACAGACAGAAATTTTAAAAATTGTATTATTGTTGTAAGTACCGTATATACAATCAAATGCATTTAGTAAAATGTTGTTATTTTGACATTCCAAACAGACACTTAAATTTTAGTTATTTGTATAGATGAATAGGTAGATTATAATATATATTTGTATAGTTACATTCACATCATAATATCCTAAGATCAGGTGATCGAATGGAGTTAGCGATCAGATTGACCTCTATCAATTAAGAAAATTATTGATTCAATTGATTATTCATGAAAATTATTGATTATTCATTCAATTTATTGCAATTAACTGATCTGTTTAATTCCACCTTAAAATTTTGGAAAACTTTAGCACCTTAATTTCTTGACAGAATTATAGGTATCATTGGGATCAAAGCACATAAAATTAAAACTATATTTATAATACTCGTAAAGTTAGGCCTCAAAGCGCTTATGTAGGTAATCCAAACTCATCCGAGGACACATCAGGATAATGGGTCGCTTGGTGATTATAAAAATTACCCAGTATTGTACCTGTCATTTAAACGATAGGTATTCGTTTAAACGAGCTTTTATTTTATACTTTTTTACGTAACAGCGACTGTGCCGGACATTTTAGCTGGAGGTCAGAAGAGTTATGTCAGTTATTATGAGCTATTGGATGGATCAAATGTCGTTTGAAAAATGTATAGAATCAAAATCTATTAAGCTTGTGGGCGGTACGACTTGCCGCCAAACCTCAGCAAACATTTAGGGTCTTACCACAAAAAAAAAATAAACACACGTTAAACCCGTGTTAATCACTGTTTAACGCATAAAAATGCCTTAGTCGCGTGATTAAATATGAGCAATCACAAATCCTGATTTAACTAGTGTCTAACCATTGTCTAACACAATTCTGTTTTGACATTTCTAATCATTTTTGACGTTTATTTTTAGACGCTGTCTAGCTAAACAGGCGACGAAAAATGTTTTTTTTTGTGGTAACACTATCAGTGCCGTAACTAGCCTTTTGTGCGATCTTCTATAACTGCGCCCTAATGGCCTTTTATGCGCCCGGTGCAAGCTTCTACAACTGCGCCCTAATGTTCTAATCTAATCCGGGTCTGGTCATATCTGCGCCTCTTCACGGTCTGCGCCCTATGGCTGGGCACCACCGGCACCACCTATTTATAATAAAGACATTTTTGCTGATATTAATTATTGCGGTGTATGAATACGAAATGATTTTTGCAGCATGATTTCTCGTGGGGCCTCTTAACTCAAGGTCGTAAGTGATAAGTACCTATTATTTTAGGTACTGCTAATAACAGAAACGAAAGAGCTACAACAAATTTATGGACGCAATTTGGTTCTGTAGGCAATCATGTTATTACATACATGTTGATTATATTATACTTAGTAAAAAATAAATAAAGATTATGCCTTAGGAAAACATAAACGACTTTTCAATTTAAATTCTTGATAACTATTTTCTATTATCACCATGATTGGTGCTGAATCATTTCCACCGTACCTGCAACTGCCTTACTGTAAATTTTAGTTGATAGTTTGATGGATTTTCGTAGCACGTGATGGTTGTCAATTTAATTACCGCAATTGGGCAAATATATTTTAAATTAAAAAAAATGTTTTTATTTCTTCTCGGCATTGTGGGACCATAGTCCTAGTTTCCGATTTTCTAGATACAAATAATTGTAGTTAGGAAAAAAGTGTTTGAATGTAAATGATTGGATGTATTTACTTATACTTATTTCATGGAATAATATTACTAACTTCCTTTCATATAATTATATATAATTGGACACCGCCTTAATCTCCGGATTTATATGTTTGTGAGTCCAATTATATTCTTCGCCCACGAAGCTTTTCATTTATTCAGCTTATGAACATGATCGTGAAATGAAAATCCCAGATTTTGACTTCCAGTTTCTAACCTAGGGGCAAAGGTCATGGCCATTGGGAACCTGCCCACACAAGCACTAAGATCTTGATACCTAGATTAAAATTGGAATACCTAAAGACCTATAATTTGACAAGACATATTGTTACAAATAAAGAATAAAACAGGATCATCTGTCCCGGTCGGATGATCCTTCCTTTTCTATGGTGTAATGATGCCGCCGTCTCTAAGCATCGTCACATTGCTGGTATCCACGCGAACGAAGTCGGGGGTAAAGAATAAAATAACGTTCAATAATCACGTACACACACCCTTATCTCTAAAGTCTTAGTTATTGTCCCTTTGCTTAGAAAATCAGGAACTACAAAATCCCAAAACACCCAGACAGGCAAACAATTCGCTTTTTTCGCAAGTATTGGTCTCATCGTTGTGATCGGCAATATTTATGCACTATAAGAAACTATCACGGTCATTCACAACTTTGCACATTATAACGGGATATTCACCGTGGTTATTATGAACAATAACATAACTACTTAACTAGTTATTTAATAATCATGGTATAAAATTATTCGAACAACTAAATCTCTTTATACTATGTGGGCTGTCAAATGACATTGTCTACCTAACCTTATTGTATAACGAGGGGTCTGTACAGTGACTTCCTTCTATGCTCCTTATCATCTATTACAGTATGAATTCATTTTAATACAAATGAAAGAGTGGAATAGAAAACCGAAATCCGGGGTCGATGGCTTTTACTTGACTGGAGGCCAAAGTTCAGTATTTAATGGATACAAAATTGACTATGGTGATTATGATTGTACAAATGTATCTTTGACACCCTTGTTTAAGCGACTTTTTAAGCGACAAAAAAGGGGGAGATTCAATATTCGGTTGTTTTTTTAGTTCCGAACTCTACCTATCTATAAAGCGATTGGAAAATTCTTTCTTTATTTGAAAGGATTTACTTTCAGATTGGTCCCATAGACATTTCATCAAAATCGCTTCTAGCTTGTCAGTGAAGTCTGTTCCCGCTTTTTTAAAAGCAGTTTTACTTATCTTGGTCATTTTTGTCATAGGAATTTCACATTTTCGTCATTCGTAATAGATAACACTTTTCACTGTTTTTTTAATGGACAAAATGTGTTTCTTGACTTAGTACTACATACATAATACATTAAATCATTTCTCGATATGACATGCATATTATCTACTTCTAAACTTCCTCTGTTATACTTACTACTATATATTCATCTTCGTATTCCAAATATCAATTTGTTCCCTGGTGTCAGCTGCATGCAGCCTTGTTTCATCTAGATCATCTACTTACCTACCAATCACTCTAATATAGTTAGGAGTCTGGTTTAATGTAAAGTGCTCTATTACTCTATCTGGCTGATCGAATATGGAAATTAACGATAACACGATAACCAGACTAATAAGTACATATATGATGCGGAAATTTGAGTCTGCATAAAGCATTTTGGTTTATAGATACTTAATCACATTCCGCATAAATTAATCAATCAAATTATAAAAAGTAAAGAAATATATTATATAACTTGTGCGCAGATGATGAGATTCCGCAGCATTTTTTGAGTATATCATGGACAAACTCACGGACAAAAACTAGTAGCAAAATGTAAAACAAAATCCGTGTAATTTCAGGACGGCCGTGGAAAGTCACAAAGCTTTTGGTCTTGTTAAAAAAAATTAACCGTTGATTATGTTATTCCCCTAACAAAGTCCTTTAATTTGCTGTCAACGAGTTTCTTACTTTGAAGTTGTTCAATCAAAAGATGAAGTTATATGTATTAAGTAACCTTAATGATTTTTTTCGTCTGCTCTAGGAACTGACCTAAATATTACAGCTACGTTTGAAATTATTGCGATAAGTAATTCACAAAAATGCTTGGGTTGTTCTAGTTAGAACGGCTATTCTTATTTTAATGTTTATTATACCATCGTATGTGCACGAATCACGAATACCCTGACCTACTATTTAAGTAATCAAAAAGGTAAACTGTTAAATTTCAGTACAGTTGAAATAATTGAAGTGAGCAAATGAACGTAATATTAAAAAAAATGTTGGATTATGGTTTATCCTGCTTAATATTATAAATGCGAAAGTGTGTTTGTTGGTTTGTCCTTCTTTGAGGCAGTAACGGGGCAACGGATCGACGTAATTTTTGGCATAGATATAGTTTATGGACCGGAGAGTATAGGCTACTTTTTATCCTGGAAAAAAGCAAGGAACGCGGGTGAAAACCGCGGGCAGAAGCTAGTCGTTATATAATTTACAGTGTTTCATTTAAATTTTAAAATAGGAATGGACATTCTAAGTTAGCAATTCTGATAAAAGGAGCTGAAATATAACCAAGATTGTTTTGTTTTGTTTAAATAATAAACAACCAACTGAATTAACTACACAATCGAGAGCCTATTGAAATCATCAAAGGTTTTAAATTTTCAATATTCCGCGCTCCCTCCACTAAGACATTCAGGGATAAAACGATACCGCGTGAAATCCTATTTCCGAACCGAAAATAGCCCCCAAATAAATCACTAAGCCCGTCACCATACGATGGCTAATTGAGCGCGCCGGCTTGATCGATTCGAAAATTATCCTCAAAAAAAAAACGACCAATTTCCCTACTAATCCAAAAGCGGATGGGAAAATCCGAACAAAAATTATAAAAATTAATAAAACAAAAGACAGTCGTTTTACCTTATATCGTCACGTGGATAACAAAAGTACGTAAAGTCACAATTCCATGTTTAGCGTCGCGAAGTTTGGGCGAGTTCGCGGCACGGTCGCGCCGGCCGGCGTTGGGCGGGAGACTAGACTGTGGGGCCCCGCGCCCGCCGTCGCCGCCCGCCCTGGCTGTTTTCATTTACAAACACTTATGCGACTGTGTCATGCAGTATTCGATATTAGACAGGCGTGTTGGCTCTATAAAGGATGGATGTGGGATAGTAATAACATATGCCTCATACTAGATATTACAAAATGGTTCTAATATATATTATTGTATGTGATCTTTTTTGCCTACTGTAACAATGGCAATTCACAAATAATGCTAAAACGAACTTATCACGACGACTGGTCATAAAATCTTAAGCAACCTTTAAAACCTTACAGTATAAAGTAAACAAAAATGTTCAAAACAGAATTTCTTAGCTACCTTTTGCTTACATGTCGACTTTCAGCCAATACGCCTTTTAGAACTACCTAGCTTTGTCAGCTGAAAAAGAAGTCTCCAGTACACGTCTGTTCTAATTAAAAAGAAGCAACAAAGCGCTTTTCAAGCTGTTTTATCTCATTCTTCATCCAGACAATCTCGTCATCGTTTGTTTACCGAAGTAAAGTATAGAAAAGCTAATTTAAATGCATAGAACATTTTCAAATGGCTGATGTTCTCCAGCGTTTTACTTAGATGAATATTTAATATTTGAATAACAGTTTCGTTGTTATAAGTTTTGAATAAAATTGTAAACAATAAAAACATTGATACTTCTATAAATTGGCAGTGTTATTTTATTGCACTAGCTCTAGGAAATACAAGTGCCATTAACTGTCACCATCACGGATAACAACTGGAAGCTGTTTCATCCCATTTTTCGCCAGTGGCCAGTGATGTGCAAAACTGGACTGCTGCGGTCCAATTATACTCCGTGTTGTTGCAACTGGTAATTTTAATTTAACAAAATATTGTCAAATTTTCGGATTGTCAACTATTGCCTGTCGCTGTCGAGTTTATTCAACAGGGCCCTGGTAAAGTTAAAGAACTTAATAAGTGTATTTGATGGATATAGGCGTTACTTTGCGGAAGTCCATTTTAAATAAGATTACCCACATTATATAATCTTATTTAAATTAATACGTGTCTAAACTTGAGACTAGAGTGATGAGGTCAACACAGTGCCATGCAGAATTTTGTCAAAATTCTATTGGCATTTTTGTAGGTAAGAGTGATCATTGACATAAAGCCCTATAACAATATCCACTACATTCAAATGTGATCTCGCCATTCAATTGCTACTGAAAAGTATCACTAATGGGCAATTGATCAAAGCTTGATTATTCAAAGCGTCTGGTTTAGATATTCCAGAAGACACAGGTTCGAATCTCGTTAGCTGCGATGTTTTTGAGATGTTTATAAATATTTACAAAAAATCTTGTTAAGTCCACTGCTTCAAAGAACGTAAAAAGCGTTAAACTTAACAAAACTTCCATCAGCCAAGCTGCATCGTATAGATTTTCATCTATTTTAACTTCCACGGATGCAGTGTAAACTTCGCTCTGATCGAACGAGCTATGTTTACCAACTCGACGCGAAACCGAAAGCTTTTGATAGCGCAGGCGAAAACAATATCCGTTTGGATCGTCCGCGAACGATAAATAGAACCTAGTGTCCACTGCAGCCAAAGCTAGCTGTGCTAAGTCAGTTTCGGAAAGAAAAACACACCATTGTTGGTATTGAAAACTAAATATCCAACAGGTAGGCTTAAAAACTATGTGTTTAAACTATTTATCATGTCGAGTTTTAAAAAGTATCAAGATAACTTTTTAGCATTGCCGATGCCAGGGTTTGGTATGCAGCAACCAAGGTATCCTTGTCAGCAACGTAGTAACGTTGAATGGCAGTAAGTATGTACTTACTGTAGAATTTACGGTTTGTAATATTTTGTTTTTACATTAATTTCATATTGTCAATATTTTTATTTATTTTATGTGTTTGCAAACATTAATGCTATAATAGTACATTACGATATTAGTGCGTAAAGATGTTATAACCAATACGCACGTATATCGTACGACGTTTTTTAACACACTTGCGAGTAAACAGGAAAAAAAACATTTAAATATACTCAATCTGTGAATGCACACTGTTGCTTTCCCGCCATTTTACCAGCGCGCTTGAATAGCAACAGCGCGCTGCTCACTAGCTGGAGTGGTGCGGCGGCGATCAGTTCCATATTTGAAATGGCAAATAATACTGTTATGGAATTTGTATGGACTATAACTTAACTATTTGCTTTGATAACACACGCGTTTTTTATGACCCGCTTTACATATTTAAAACCGGTGGAATTATATCAGCTTTACGAGAGAGGGTGTTAAAAAAATAATAAGCGTGTTTCTAAGTATACTGACTTCACCTCATTGAGTTCAAGCCGACGACATGATATGCTGATATAATTATGTAAACTTAGCAAATATTGCTTATACTGTCATGATCATAAATACTACGAAAATTATCACTATGAACGTGATATTTTTGATAATTCGGCTCTGTTGACGTCTCTCTTTTAGTAAATACTATCTTAGCTTTGTACACTGGACCATAAGATTAACTGCAGTAGCTGGTGGATACGTGAACGGTTAACAGTTATGCGCGATTTCATCGTGATTATCCTTATAGGAAATAGTGTTCAAAATGGGGATCGAATGAAATACAAATGGAAAAACAGCTGCCAGAGAATAGGTATGAATACTTGAATAGGTATGGTCGTAATGATGATTTTGGATCAGATGATATAACTCTTCTACGTGTATCCATCTTGGTGGGTACCACCGCTTTGCTCGTGTAGTCTGCCGTCAAGCAGTAATGAGCAAGCATTACTGTGTTCTACTTTGGTGAACATACTATGTTCATCAAACTACTACTAGTCAGTGAAATTACTAGGCTTATGTCTCAGGGTAACGAGCGCACTGCATTGCCATGCCGGCTTTTGTATTTCATAGTTCTGAGTGGCACTGCAATTGTTATGGGCTGGCGTTATGCTTACCATCAGGCAAATGACCCGCTCGTCTTTTTCTCAAATAGTTTAATAAAAGGTATTTAGAATTTGTTGAATTTAATGTAAGAAAAATTAAACTAACAAATTGTGTACATACCCTACTTTTTTCACAGTTCAAGTGAACTGCCGAAAAAATTACCTATTGGTTTCTTATATTAAATTCTTGTAGTTTATTTTTTCCAGCCCAGCTAAGGGAAAGTTATTCAATTTAGCTCAAATTTAGTTACAGCCCCACTTGTTAAAACCGAAGGAAAGCACAAAACTTGATAAACAGTAAAAAGGACAAGAAATTCCTTTAAAATATTCCGTTCGCAACATCAGCCGCTTTCACAAATTCATAACTGAGACTAAGAATCGCTCACGGGCAGAACTAATTCGTAAGCTTTTAGGCACTCTTGCGGAGAAAAAAGCAGGGAAAATAAAAGTGTTTTACTGACGACAAGATGCTCTTTTAATTCAAAGAAAAATGGCAAAAATTGCTAACGTTTTAACTTTTTTTGCTTTTATTACAAACTAGGTTCTGCCCGCGGTTTTCACCCGCGTGCCCACAGGAACCGTGCATGTTTCCGGGATAAAAAGTAGCCTATGTTAGTCTCCAGTTCATAAACTATATCTATGCCAAAAACCACGTCGATCCGTTGCTTCGTTACTGCGCGAAAGAAGGAGAAACCAACAAACCAACAAATCACCAAACCAACAAACACACTTTCGCATTTATAATATGAGTAGGATTGCGTTTGGCTAGTTTTTACCCCGACTCGAAAAGGGGGGGGGGGGTGTTATATAAGTTTAACGAGTGTATCTGTGTGTGTCCGTGGCAGGCTAAATAATCTGTGGTCCGTGGCATCGTAGCTCCTGAACGGATGGAACAGTTTTGATTTAGTTTTGCTTTGTTTGAAAGGTGACTTGATCCAGAGTATTCTTAGCTATGATTAAAAAAATCTGTTCCGCCGTTTGAAGCTAACAGGAAATTTTGCAGGATATAAAAAAAAAATTTTTTTGCAGTGGCATGAATTGTTTAGTGTCAGATGGCTTATCTATTGATGCATTAATTGTCTGTAAGCTTTCTGGGGGCCTATAGACCAAATAATTTTCTACAATCATTATCGGTAGAAACGCTAAAAAAATATGAATATTATGCTACCACGCTATATTTATGTCAATTACATGCATTTTTACTTTTTTGTATCGATAAAGATTGTAGAAAAAAAGACACATAAAAAGAAGAAAAAGACTTTGTTTGAAGGTGGTAAGTACGCTAAACTAAACACGGGCACTGTTTCACAAGATATACATACCTAATAATTATAACTGTTCTTTCCGTTAATCCTTATTATAAAGTTGTTTGAAAGATATTGTTTTCAGTGATAAAACCTGTTATCATTACTTTTAATTGTGTTATTTTTTAGTTAAAAGTAAATACCTACTATAAAAAAACAGTAAATACTACAATAAATATATCTATCTCATTATCAGCTTTTTACGCTCCCACTGCTGGGATACCGGCCTTGTCCCAGAAAGAGTATGGGCCATAATCCACCAGGCCCAGTGCGGCTTGCAGTGCAGTGCGGTGGATGTAACATGTCCCCAAATTTGTGGAATTGTGGTTGTTGAACACGCTGGTTTTCTCACGATGATTTTGTTCACCGCTTTAGAGTGTGTGTGATAAATTCGTACATAACTCGACATAAGTCATTAGTGCGGGGCCGAGTCAAGATTCGAACTAAGGGCCGTCGGATTGAAAGTCGCACAAGTTTCCGCCCGGCCACACTCTCTAATCTATCTAATTACTCGGTTTCTCTAAACACTAATGACGGCGAAGGAAATATATTTTTCAACCCAAAAAGTACCGTGAAACGACTCGGAATGAAAGGCTGAGGAAATGGGAACATTAATAAAGTCGGGAAAGAACTCCCAGTATCCCCTTTGTTGACACTTGTTGAGCAGTTTCGCTCTCTCTATTTCTTATATTTTATTTTTGGGGAATATGTTTTTGAGAGAATTCATGTGGAATATGGGATCTCCGCCCTGCGTTGAGGGTGCCATACATTCTGCGGATGTGTTTATTGTAAGTTTCAGAGTAGGTACTACCTATAAACTGATATTGAAGTATTTTGAAATAAATTGATTTAGCACCGGTTTCTCAGTTTTGAAATCTTCTTTAGAAAACGATTACACTTATTTATGCTATTGGATACTGAGACGAGCTGGTCGTTTGCCTGATGGTAAGCACAACATCAGCCTATAATTATTGCACTGTCACTCAGAACTCTGTAACACAAAGGCCTACGTGGCACTGCAGTGCGTTCGTTACTGTGAGACATAAGCATCATAATTTCACTGTATATACTCGTCTACTCATCAAACCGGCACACAGTAATGCTTGCACACTACTGCTTGACGGCACACTATTGATTACATAAGTAAGGTGGTGGTACCCACCCAGACGGACGCTAGGAAAAGAGTTAGTACCACCTGTAACACCTAAACAAAAGTTGAGTTTTTTAACTCCTTTTGTGCTCAATAGATAAGCATTTCAGCACAATCTTGTTTTTGAGCGAAGACATTATCTAGTACGGCGTTCTAAACCTAACTGAATCTAAAGCACAATTTTATGATTTCTTTTACGATTTGTTTTTTTATTAGTATTTCTTATTTAGACATGATTCGTGGCTTAAGATTACTCTTTTGAAATTTTTATTTGGGGTTAGGGGATTCTTGCAATCTTCCGAAAAAATCAAGGATCCGTATATTGCAATCAAATGAAATAAAATCAATTTCGTCTCATACAATAAACACACAGTGACCCCAAACAAGGAGTAAGCAGGAAAACGCTTATTTTTTTGCAGTCAGGGGATTCTTGAAATCTTCATCTTCTTCTTGAAACATCAAGCATCCAAATATTTTGCAATCAAATGAAACAAAATCAATTTTATCTCATACAAACAAACACAGAGTGACCCCAGTCAATTTATTACGTTGGGGTAAACGGGAAAACGTTTATTTTGGCGGGTCATTGTTGTCTGCCCAAAAATAGACATGTGACTGACATTTAAATGAAAAAGGGACTTTTCTCACTGTAATTATTGTTCTCGCCCCCGCATTGTTGTTTTCAGATTGTTTCATGTGACATCTTTTGTGAGAGGGTTACCTATTGTGGTTGTTCATGATGTACACACGTACGGTTAATGATGTGGTTGTAAAAGAAAGCTCGTGAATTAAATTCAAAAAGTGATGTTTTTAACCGACTTCCAAAAAGGAGAAGCAGAAAACAAATAACGGTACCTATGGCACACTGAATTGAGAACAATTCGGTGTGTATTTTTTTTATGTTTGTTGCCTCAGATCTCCGTCATTTATAAACCGATTTATGGGTCTTTTTACTTGCACGTATATATACATTCAGATTGGTCCCATAGAAATTGCATCAAAATCGGTTCAGTAGTTTGTCACTGAAGCCGGTTCGTCACTTTTTTCACTTATTTTATCCCGGTATGTACTAATTCATATATTGTAACGGGGTATTGACCGTGATTATCATTGAGCGATGATTGGTATTAACGTGAACATGATGCTTGGCAATAGCGTCAAAACGTCCGGTGCTCATCTATCAATAATAATCATGGTAGGTATATATCCCGTTACAATGTATGAATTAGTAAAAAGCTGTACCCAAATTTAACTAAAACAACTGTATACAAATAATTATATTCAGTATGCTCCCTTCATACTTCAACATCACTTATAAACCTCAAGCAAGCGTGTCACAAACGAAGTTGAAAATATTAACCAAAATTACAGATTATTGTGCGTAAAAATGAATAGCATTGTGGTATGCCATTAATGCAAAAATCTGCCAAGGATCAGTCGTCATTGTCATTTTATAAATGGGGCAGACTGGGATTCAAATTTCCATCAGTCCCGATTAAACAGTTGGATAAACTAAATAATTATGCAAACATTACGTCAATTTGCGAAACTTTATGTAATAATTATAAAAGAAATGAAATTTATTAAGATGATAATCTTATTTAATCTTTTTAAGTTAATGCCCAGTCGTTACTCGTTTTTTATTCCACTGGCCTGAAGCCAACAAACGCTACTTGCTTCAGCTGAATTGTGCATAATATGCACTAGGCGAGACAACATATTATAACTGGATATGACACAATCCCACTACACTTTAATTTATAGGTTTATAAGGATCTGCACCTCGAAATAAAAAGAAAACGGAATCCTTTGGACCGCAATGTGGTCCGATCTATCCGTTAACGCCTCAATAATGAATTACGATAACAGGATTCTCATATTATATTGTTTTTTTACACACTCTTAAATCTTCACTAGGATTGCCTGTGTCGCAAGTTGCATGAAAACACACAGATACAAAAAACAGCATCCAAGACTCGAGAGCGAATTTTACATACCTACACGAAGCAAATGTTGTAATACTTGCATTTGTACAATAATAAATCCGTATTACCAGTATATGCGAAAGTATGTTTGTTGGTGTGTTGGTTTGTCCCTTTTCACGCAGTAACGGCGCATATTTTAATATTTAATTGTGTAAGTTGCAACATAATAAATGTAATTAAATTTTTTTATTTTTATTTTTTTTTAATGTTTATTTATTTTATAGGGGTTTTATTACAAATTGATAATGTCACCCCCGTGAGTTAATCAGCTTATTTTAGCAACTAAATTCTTAACCAACTTAGGACCTACACATTAAAAAACAAAATTAAAAATTACAATACACATATATTGTAATTTAATTGAAAAATGGTAAAATACCAAAATAGCCAGACTGTACGTTACAAGGGTTGACCCTCACTTAAATACATACGCTAGGAAATTTTCCAAATTGTCCAAAGACAGTGTGGTAGTAACAGTTAATTTCGTTTATCTACAGAAAACATCTCCGCTCCGTTGACCCCGTTTTAAATGTAGTTATTCGGCAGTTTACTTAGGATTAAAGCACCAAAAGGACATTGTTCTACGCTCACTGTTTTGATATCAAGAGTACTTGGAAATAATGTTTTGCTTACATTACGGACTATGGTGACATCAGAGTATTTGAAACTAGCAATTGGGATGTTGACTGATTTTGGGGACAATGTGTTTAAAACGATGCGAATGGGCCTAATATAACCCAAAATATTTAAAATTACTTTTTGAATACAGCTAATACTTTAATTTTCATGTATTATAATGCCATTTCAAGTTTCGCTCCAAAACGCCAATACTGGTCACGTGGTCGATGTGACGTCACGATTCCTGGCACAGATAACTATATTCACAGAAATCACTCTAAAATACTAGGCAGAAAGAGCAATATACTCATTCCGATTGAGAAAGTGACGTCACGCGCGTTTTATGTCACGTGACTTCGAAGGTTGTGATTACATTTTTATTATTAAATTAAAATTATATTCCTTTAAAATAAACAAAAATATTCTGTTTTATAGGATTTCTGTCACAAAAACTACCGTTTCGCGGCAAAATTATATTTTTATTTTAATACAGTCAACATCCCAATTCAACTTGACAACTACCTAATGTCTCCAGTGTAAAGAATGAAATATAGTACCGCGCAGGCCTTTGCGTTCCAGAGTTCTGAGTGGCATTGGAATTGTGTACCAAAAAACAAACGACTGCTCGTCAAAAAAAGTGAAATAACCTAATGACCTGACCAAATGAAAATAGCCCTACCGGAAAAGCTGTAAATATGTGGAAATATAAGTTGTACCAGGCTATATTTATACCGCAACCGAGCTAGTCTCACGGCAATTTCTGTATAGAGTCACGCAAAACGAACACTATTCTACGGAAGTTAGTCATTCATCGTGATAAGCGGAGCACGAATAAAAAAACTTTCTTTAGTGTAGTCTACCGCATAAATACACCAACTTGTTAGAACCTTTTCACAATAAAAAATGTATTGTCCTCTAAGTTTAGTAAAAAGCACGTGTAATCGTGTACTTTGACAAAATACTAAAACGTTTACAAAGTTGGTAACGAATGTAATCTTTATAAATCTACACGAAACATATGTCTAGGGGGTGAAATAGATTTTCGTATAAAATAACACGTCGATTACTGAAGTAGTTTGTAACTATCGCGTGTGTGATATTTTATGTTACCAGTAAAGGATTTTTGGACGTCAAGATAAAGTAAGCTGCTTTAACCTCTTTAGGGTATCACCGCTTCCACCACTCATTTGGCTAGCCTAAAAATGATCTTATTTTAGGACCTTTAATTTATAAACTGTTTAATTCAATATGTCATAATCGCGAAAACCTGTTTGGTTTTCTATACTTCTCCAATGAAAACAAACTAGGCGGATGCCAACCAATGGCACCAATTATAATGATCCGATCGCCAACCAATGATATATGATTTGAATTTGAATTTTTATCAGTATAATATTATCTTATTATCATTGATTATTGAGCTGCTGCTGTTTACATTATAGGAGAACAATTAAGAAAATCTCCACCAATTAGTAAAGGTTTGGCTAAAACATAAATAGATATTGTTTCTATTTTTTTTAAACGTAATTAAACAAATACGTACGGTAATATGAAATGCAAAGGAAATTCCATTGCATTTCCTATTCAGCTTTTTCCATTCAACTCCGAACCAATTTATAGCTGCCCCGCGCTACTTGGCCGGCTACCAAATAAGGGGGTGTAAAATGGTAATCACGGCAGATGGTTATAACTGTTGGGACATCAAAGCGCATAACTACTAAACTTGTTAGCAGAGGATTGAAACTAATAGGTAGGAAACAGACGCTCCGATTTTGTAAATGCCAATCAAATGCCAAGTTGGATACCGACTATTGCGACTTGTGTGTGGTAACTGGTGAAGCAAGCTGAGCTATTTTTTGTTTAGCACTTGTTTTTTATTTAATATAACCGTGTTTCGCACAAATAAAAAATTTGAATTACGTCAGATGTCGATTGTACATTCAATTCGATCACGACCGACCAGTATTAATAATAATAACTTTGGATCTTTTTTTGGGCGCAAGAAGTGCATTAAAACGCACACCGCCGGTTTCCTTGGTGCTGGAAGTGTGGGACCAACCGCCGGTGCTCAGAGCTGGCAGACTAACCAAACCAAAAACCTCCGACGTATGACCCAGCCACAGCGGTAGAAGTCGCGAGCCCGACAACATCGGACCTATCTGCTTCGTCGGTATCTGCCAAATTGGGACGTCTATAGACATTCCGATTTCGCTTATACATAGTTACTATTAAGAACAGGTAGTATTACTTCTAATTAATATAATGTTACAAATAAAAGTGTTCCACGAATTATTGTCCTCATATTAGGAAGTAATGGAATGTACTCATAGGTTGGATTAACTTTTCTGGTATGTCTGGCACCATTGCTTTGCTCGTGTTTTTACCACCAAAGTCAATGTCTCGATTTGACGAGCAAAGTAGTTAGTTAAGTTCATGGAAATATGGGAATTAGGTACCTGATTTGTCAGAATAACTTTTGCACTGCAGTGCCATGCAGGAAGCCTACCTCCATCTCATAGAGCAGTATTACTTTCAGCTGACATTGAGCAGTATTACTTTAACTTTACATTGAAAATTGTAGTACGAATTTTCAATGTAAGAAAGAGAAAGAAGAGTTTTCAAATGACCTGCTCGTCTCGATATGTTCCAGTATAAAAATAGTAAATGTACGCGAATGCGGATTCAGCCCTGACTATTCAGAGAAAAATATTTAATAATAAAAATGACACCAATCTCTGTCTTGAAGATTCTATAAAAAAAAGCATGGCTATAAAACAGCGTTGTTTATTTATGTTTATAGCTTTAACGTCAAGTACATTTCTTATAATTCGCTTATTATTTATCTGAGTATCTATTGTCCCCTTACGGCAAAGTGTGCCGCAGTTAGTAAACTTCAAAAAACGCTGGATTTAGTTTACTTTTAAATTTATGAATTTTTAAACTTATTTGGGTGCGAGAAAGTCGAGAATACCGCGAGAGTGTGAAGAATTTAATCTAGGTAAATTTTGTAGGTCATTTGATGTCTACTAATGCACTTATATAAACTATTGTAAGACCGTCTGATTCTTATTCATAATGGGAGCATTAGGCCTGCAGTGACGTCCCGTTTGGGGTGTCGTCCCGCATGGGGTGTCGTCCCGCTTGGAGTGTCGTCCCGCATGGAGTGTCGTCCCGCTTGGTGTGTCGTTGGTTATATTAAACAAATAAACTTTATAATGTTTACATAAGAATTTCCCGTGTAGTCCCGGCTACATAAGAATAGTACCACCCCATCTCATCCCGTACGTCCTGTACGGCCGGCTAAGGAAATATCCAGGAACAACGGGCAGCAGTAATCTCCTTGTTCAACATCAAAATCTACTTCGATCACCAAGACGCCTGCGCCAACGTTAGTATTATGGCAAAGTCACTCCTGCTAGGTGGACGCCGACTTTCAGCATCGTGTTTCGGCTGATGATGATGATATATTGCTTACTAGCTGCTGCCCGCGGTTTCACCCCCGCGGAGATATTGGATTTCATGGTTTTTATTTTTTGCCTAATTCTTTTTCTAAAATAAAAGTAGCCTAAGTTACTCCTTATAACATGAGCTGCCAGTGAAAGTCCCGTCAAAATCTGCCTAGCCGTTTCGGAGATTACCCGGAACAAACAGACAGACAGCACACAGTAAAGCACCTAATACTAATGTAAATGGACAAGTCGTTGAATGTATTTATTGCGAATAGAGATCGCTAGATTGCAAACATGGCTTCTGAAGTCAAGCGTAGCGTGAAACGAAGCGTGTCTAGCGATGCTTCACCAAACTTGCACAATCTTAAATACTGTCTCCATTTAGCTTTTCCCTTAGGACGTGCCTTCAGCGAGGTTCAGAAATTGGGTCGGCCCTTCTCGTCCTATAGGTGCCATTATAAAACAGCTTACGAATAGGTCGATACCGGGATTTTCGTCAGCGCAGTGACTGGGAAACTGGTATACGGGATATTAGTTCTGCTTCGATACTGGATTTCGTTTCAGTCGTTAATCTTTGATAGCGTAACTTTTAGTCTGGTGGTTTTCACGCTTCAGTTGAAGTAAAATCTCGCCTATTTCACTGCCCGTACACTCCTCTGAGAGAAAGCCGGTATACCAGCAGCGTAATAAGGCTGATCATGATGACGATGACAGGAACCCATTCGATACGTCATCAGTGACTCAATTTCTTCAGCCTTTCACTTTAAAAACACTCTTATTAACTTGAACCTTGAACCTCACACGTTTGATACTAGTTTTCTTAATCAACGTCACTATAAATTCTCTAAAATATTTTCATTTAAATTTTCGTGAGCTTTTCCCCCATGTCAGGTTGCGAAAGTATGTGAGATAATGAAAAACATTCCTTCACAGTTCAAGGAGAGTAGATACTTCTTCTAACGTGTGACCTGACCTAAAACACTGACATAATATTATGAACAGTAGAACTTTATACATGAATCGAAGGATAGCTTTTTATGTAGGAAGGATGTCCAGTGCAAGATAAATAATTTTTGCAATTCGGTTAGGTAGATTCTAATCGGTTAATCACAAGTGCAGAATCAAATCTCGATGTTTGAATAAAGTTTTATAAATTGCAATGCTGTGCAGATTTGATTTTTACACGACTGCCTAAAAATAATGAGTAATGTTTTTAGGGTTCGCTCACTCTAAAACGGTCAAAGAAAACACCTTGAGGAAACCCACATGTTCAAAAACCACATAATTCGTGGAAATGTGACTTCCACCAAGCCGCACTGAGCCTGCGTGGTCGATTATGGCCTATACCTTCTCTGAGAGAATGCAATTTGTATGGGCTAGCGTTACTTACCATCAGCCAAACGATACCGGCTGGTATCGCAGCCGTGGAAGCGTAAGAGGCTGATAATATCTCTCACGTGACCGATTTTTTTTTGTTTAAGTATGTACCTACATCGTGCTTGTCTATGGTGACGCACTAAATGTTGAATAGTTTTTATATGAATGAATAACGACACGAGCGGGACTTTTGGCTGATGGTAAGTTTAACGCTAGCCCAGAACCGCAATTGCAGTGTCAATTAGAACTTTGACACACAAAGGCCTGCGTGGCAATGCAGTGTTCTCGGTACTCTCGTATCTTTTCAATAAATAAAATTCGATAGAATTGACAGTTAAAATCGATAAAACTCACTTTATCGATTTTAACTGTCAATTTTATCGAATAAAACCCACTTTATCGATTTTTACGGTCAATTTTATCGAATTTTATTTGTCGAAAAGATCCGTACTCGCGCCGCATTAGTCATTGACTACTTTGCTTATAAAACCGGAACACCGTAATTACTCGTTAGTGGGAGGACTAACTCTTCTGCGAGTGTCTCTCTGGGTTGTTACCACCGCTTTGCTCGTGAAGTCTGCCGCCAAGCAGTAGTGTGCAAGCATTACTGTGTTCCGGTTTGATGAGCAGAGTATCCAGTGAAATTACTGGGCTTATGAGACTCAATACCTAATCTGTCAGGGTAACGAGCGCACTGCAGTGCCGCGCAGGCCTTTGTGTTTCAAAGTTCTGGGTGGCACTGCAATTGTTATGTTATGCTTACCATCAGGCAAACGACAAGCTCGTCTCGTTACCAAATAACATAAAAAAAATATGCTTGCACATTATGGCTCTTGGTGGCAGACTACACGAGCAATGCGATGGTACCCATCCAGACGGACACCCCTACCACCTAGTGAATATTTCACTACAAATTCTATTCAACCCGCGTCACTGTAGGCAAATCAAGACGTCGTGACGTACAATAAGTCTTTATTGTATGAGAAGCCCTCAATAGAATAAAAGGGTGGAATCTATAGACAGCACACTCTATAGGTTTCACCCTTAGAGACATCGTAAAAATGACACCATGACATTTCGAGGTAAACTGCGACCTTTGACAGAGCCATTTCGTGATTGAAGCTCTAATGGTACCCGTACGCCTTCACAGATTGAGGAAATGTGTTATTTTGCGTGGTTTGTTTATTCGTGTCTTCCTTTCCTTGTGGATATCTTTTTACTATTTAAGTTACCAAAAGATTGTAACGTAATATAAGATAGAAACTAGAGATGAGAAGATTCACGATTCGGCAAGCTACTCGTAATTACGTATTAGAGACTAATAGCAACGTAAATTTCGTGATCTCTGCTGTCAAATGACATTTTTGTATTACACAAAGAGATTATAATATATAGATAGAGGCAGCATAATAAACGTTAAGCTTATCAAAATGATTCTGCCATACATTCTTCAGCCTCTTACATCAATCTGCCAAGTGAGTTTAGATACGGGAGTTTTTCCTAAACTGTTCAAAAAATTCATAATCTGCCCAATTCACAAAGGGGGAGATGAGGTCGGAGTCTCGAACTATAGGCCCATATCCTTGTTGCCAACATTCTCAAAAAATTTGGAGAAGGTTATGAATCGGCTCTCTTAGCACCCACAGGAAGAGATGGGGTGATACCTACTATTCTTATCCATTTCAATATTTACTCATTATAACTGACTTTATTTCGTAACTGTTAAAATCATGTAGATTATTATTTGCTCATTACAATTATTCAAATATTCAGTGATGTAAATAGCCTTATCATAAAACGGAGCAACGACTCACCTGTTCGATTGCTCAGAATTTAAGTGTAGGCGCTCATTTTATTGGCATCATAATAAAGGTGGCTTACATCAAATTGTAGCAACAGATGTGGCAAATTTACATTTTACCGCTTTATTTTACGTTGCGGCAAACAAGATATAAATATAAACCGTGAATTATGTAAATATGGCGGTACTCGAAAACGCCTACCTAATTGTGTTAGGTACGCTAATATATAGAACTAGCTTCTGCCCGTGGTTTTCATCGGAGTCCCACATGAACCTTACATTTTTCCGGGATAAAAAGTAGCTTATGTTACTCGCCGGCCCATAAACTATATCTATGCCAAAACTCACGTCGATCCGTTGCTGCGTGAAAGAAGGACAAACCAACAAGCCAGCACACCAACAAACCAACAAACAGACAAACAAACTTTGGCACTTATAATATTAGTAGGAAGTAGGAGATATTCTCAGAATGGAGTGCACACAGACGGGCACTCCATTCCGAGCGCGCCATCGCTCATTTTTTGGTCACTCTGCGTCTCGAGTACTGCCAACTGAGCGCAAAATTGATCGTCGTATCGGCCACTAACGATGAGTTGGATTTGAAATGTTCGGATATCAAATTTTCCTAACATTCCACGTAATCCATCTGAGATTCCCCACACACGGGCGGTTGTTGAAACATTTGGTGTGGAAGGTTGTAGATTGAAGTGCTCGTGTATGTCGGGCGTGGTTTCTAACAGTACACATAACATGTCTTTATCTTTTGCGAAGCGTCGTAGTGAGTATAGTAAAGCCTGAACGAGTTATACCCTCTTCCTAAGTTCAGAATATCCCGAACTATGTAACTGTCTAACCAAGCCTGCAACAACACAGAATGTTAACCCGGGGTTACCCGGTGTCGGCTCCACAAGCCCATGTTCTCTCAGAAAACATTCCTGTGCCCTGTATAGGCAATAAAGCCACGTAATTACGAAATAACTCAGTACCGGGACTATTTATTTAATCACTTTGACGGGGAAATAATGGGAGTTCTCATCAAAATTGTACGGAGCCAATCTATCCCGTGCGGTGATGATGAACCCTTGTTCAATGTTCGTGTCGTGTGTGTGGCAAATAGGTTCCGCACTCCACTTGTCTTTAATGCTCTGCTGTTGTGTTGTGTAAATTTTTAAATAATAAGCCAGTTCACAGACCTAAAACATCCTATGAGCCAGTTACATATACCATTTTATTGTATAGACAATTTATACATTTTTAGAGTTTAGTACCCAATGACATAACGACATTCAGCATTTTTCGCACAGATCTAAAATTACGCTACGCTAATATCTATGGTTATTTCCCACGACGCCATCCTTACAGATAATGAATAGTTTCATTCATCGTTCAGCCGTACCAATCCATACCAACCTAACCGCACAACCTTCAAAACTGCCAACATGAAAATATTTTAATTCTTATTCATATTATGATTATATGGGCAAGAGCTATAGAGAAAACGTGATGTACGTCACTGGAGCTATAAGGACTGCAGCCACACTGAAGCAATTTCTGAGGTTATTTTATTTAATCGTTTGACTTTCCAAAACTTGTATTTCTCAAGTAGTTTTATTTTTACCACACGTGACGTCGTCTGCGTGGTATTATCGCACCATCTTGATTCCAAGTTTCAATATCCTGACATAAAAAAACCGTTCACATAGAACCGCGTCGGTATTACAAAAAGAAACCATTGTCCAAATTTCATATTTCTTTTCGTCCATAAATTAGTCAAAACATCTGCTTTTACTTAACAAAATATATACATACGCAATTAAGCAGGTAACAAATAACTCAAATGAACGCAAAGACTTATATTATTGTGTTGTATATACAAGTCTATTTTAATAACACGTTTTGCATTCCAAAAGTGTCAGCTAGCGGTTCATAAATCACAATAAAAGTTCTCATCATGATGCATGCATGATGGATTTGCATGCAAAATCCGGTTTCGCACGCACATAGGTATAGCATTCCACGGTTGTGGCGTTCATTTAAAATCCCGAGTCAATGATTGATCACTAATTAAAGACTTTAATGAGCGGTTGGTCAGTATACAATGGTGATCAGGGACTAAAAGACCTGGAATTTGGGTGAAAAAATAAATTGTAATTATCGTGTCAATTAATTTAAAATCTCGATTCGTTTCATTGACAGTCTTTTCGTAGACCTATGAGCACAAGCATATTTTTTGTCATGAAAAACGAGCAAGCTTTCTATAAAATTTTCTTTTTGACTTCTCTTGCAATGATAGTCTTTTTCAGATTATCTGTATGACCGAATAAAAAAACGGAATCTGTTACTGTATATGCAAGCGACATCATGTAATACTACACTTTAAATGTTATCTAAAATAACTATCGTATTTTTGTTATTGTATAATATCTGTAGATAAATCGAGTACATCACCAAGAGCTTATTTTAGAATAGCGTAGGGCATGATCGATTATACATTAAACTCGTCATGAATGTAACACAAACCATCATAAATTCTGTCCATTTGAGTCCAAGCGCCACTCCAAGTGTTGAGAAATAATAGTACTCGTACATCGATAAACTAGCACTTAGAAGAGAAATGTGGTCTATTTGGTGAGAAGACCAAGCAGCGATAAAAAAATGCGACGGAAGTGCATTTGCAAAGACATTCTATAGCTAGACTGGTCAATCCTTTCTACTAGAAGTCCATAGTAGTAATAGTCGCAGTAATAACATAGTCCTGTGGCTCCTTTTCACATGTAATAATTTATTCATGATTTCATATGACTACATATGTTTATGTATTGTGATTTATTTATTTACTTTAACTAAAATAGTATTCACCACTTACAAAAATTAAAGATAAGACATTAAAATAGTAGACATGTCAAAAATATCAATCGGCCAATCTCTCATTAGAGAATAATAGGCAGATGTAAGTGACGTAACACTGCTCGATTGAATGTGTCTAGCTGACATGTATTACCACTCTAAATAGCTCGTTTCTCGATGTCTTTAAGTTATCATGTTTTATTCAATGCCCTTTGTTGTTGAACAAGTGAAGATTTATTTGTCATTTGACAGACAACGATCAAGAAAGTCTGCCGTTTATAAATATAGCAGTTTTTAATAATTCAACACTTGAAAGGGCAGCTGGACTTAAGTAAACCTAGGACTATATTTTTAATAAATTTTCGACAGATTAGCGTCTGACAATTATTTCACCTAATCTTAAGTGATGATCTGATCAAAAGTGGTAATAACACTGATTGTCAAAAATGCCGATCGCGGAAAATAGGTCCTTGGCGCCAGTTTTTCTACTCGATGTGGTTATCAAACACAGGCAACTATAAAATACCATACTAATACCCTTTCTGGGGTTCTCTGTTTTTCTTTTACCGAAAGCTTTTTTTAATACTATTTGATAACGAGACGAAGTGATCGTTTTCCTGATGGTAACACCAGCCCTCGCCAACAATTGCAGTGCCACTCAGAACTTTAAAGCCTGCGCGGCACTTCAGTGCACACGTTAATCCGAGACATTATAGGTATTAAGTCTCATCAGCTCAGTAATTTCACAGGCTACTTTGCTCATCAAACCGGAACACAGTAATGCTTGCACATTACTTCTTGGTGGCAGACTTCACGAGTAAAGCGGTGGTACCAACCCAGAGAGACACTCGCAGAAGAGTTAGTCCTACCACCTAGTAAAAAGGTGACTGTAAGATTTGAATCGTACTAAGACTCAGTTTACCCATCACCGGGTAAAAATAAGACGCTAAAGATAGAAATTGCTACAAATTGCTAATAAAAGGTATTAGCACAGTTTTACATATACCGTGGTATTAGGTCGACAGAAGCTAAAAATAACTTTGCACAAACTACGAAATGGTGACGTCAGAGGATGTCTGACTTAGGTATTCCAGTTTTTAACCTTCAAAACTACCTGTTCCACCTCTGGAGCCCATTTATTTTAGTCTAGGTAATTTCTTTTTATATCGGCAATAATTTAACCGTCGGTAATATTCAGAAAGGTTAAGGTCGAATGCAAAAAAAGTGTTTCGTGTTTCTTAAGAGACCCCATTTAGTAGAGAGATGTCTGGACGTCGACTTCATAATGAGTTTTAAATGTGTAATTTTCTGTTGGGTGTTATTAATTAGGTAATTTCTGTCTCAGAATAGTCTCCACTTTGTTATAGATATAGTTATTATGAAAACGATACTGATCGTTGTTGGCAACACAACAAATTACTTATTTCTAACTATACGGTTGCCCAGATTGATATAAGGTGTTTTTAGTAGATGTATCGGGCAACCCAGTGCTTCGCTCTTGACGTGTCCGTACTACCGAAAGGGTGTGGCCTTTCGCTTATTATAATAAAAATTAAATTCAGTAAAGCTAAACTCAGTGTTTTCTCTCAAACTACTACGACCACCAGAAATACAGTCCACTACTCTACAACTGAGGCTACAGATTGGTCCTTCAGGAGCCTTTTGTGAAAAAAAAGGGCGAAGCGACGACGACGACACATAACCTCAAACCGTCGAAACGAGGAGAACACGGAAGTTTCTTGCTACGCTCAGAGGATTGTGCGAAGCCACAACAGCAATTCCCTGCGAATCAAGGCGAGCAAGCGAAGTTTTACTGCAAGAACGTCACGGGATTTCTGCGAAATATCAGTAAGGAGTGTGTGTGGCGGCAAACTTTTAGCCACATCGTGCTGCATATACTGCATTCAGCGTGCTGCAAGAATCATTTCATCGGCCGCTGCGAGCTGCAGGCTGAAAAACCTGCAACAAAATTGGTGCGACGGCAAGTACCTCAAAATTTCTAAAGGTACAGGCCAACATTTCATCATATCTACGCATTTTCTACGGATTTTACCCCGAAAAAATATTTTTTTGGTAGCAACACTCAATTTGGTTCGTCAAGTTGTCGATCCAGCAATCTTCAAGTCACCGGCAGCTAACTTCATTCTAGACGCCCGGACCGGTCACCGAAACGCGCCGTACCGTATATAAAACGCCATTTTGTTGTTTTGCTAAAGGAATCGTGCGCAGTTTCCAAAGTCTGACATTATTAAAGTGTTTAGTTTTCTAGTTAACTATTAAAGTTATTAGCGATGGAGAAAGAGGAGTCCAACCCGCAATTAAAACAACTTATATGCGAGCGAGGCTACATAAAAGCCTCAATAACGAGGCTGGCCAATTTTTCCCAAAGTGCCGAAATGCAATCCGCATCTTTAATTTCTTTGAAAACACGAAAGGATCGACTGTCAGAGTTGTTTTCTGACTACGACAAGTACAATAAGTGCATACTGGCCGTCACTGCCACTGACATTGAAGATATTGCCGAAATGGAAAACAAATATTTCAATACGATGACCATTTTCATGGAGGGCATCGAATCTCGCGAAAATCATAAAACGGAACCTGCTTCTCCATCGGTAAAGCATATTAAAGTACCAGCTATTAATATCAATGTGTTTAATGGTGAGTACAGTGAATATATGCCATTTATTTCCATGTTTAAATCACTGATACATAATGACAATTCGATTGATAATATTCAAAAGTTACATTACTTGCGATCTTATGTAAAAAACGAACCCTATGATATAATTAAGAACTTGCCATTGTCAAGCTCAAGCTACAATGATGCTCTGCAATTGCTTGAAGCTAGGTATTACAATGAATTTAGAATTATAAGCGATCATGTTTGCCAAATCTTAGATTTAAAACCGATAGCAAAATCTGCATCACCTGAAATTAGGCAATTTGTTTCACAAGTTAGGCAAAATTTAAGTGCTCTGAAAAATCTACATACAAAAGTATATGCCTGGGATCCCATCTTAAGGGAAAACGAGTCGTTCATTTCTCCATACAACCGTATTTGGGTTATTACTCCACTACTTGACGTTTTAAGTCCAAAATTAAGAATAATATCGATTTATCTCTTCATTATCTAGGTTGATCTGCTAATTATACAGAAAAAAAATAAGTGGCTTAAAAGTAATGAGCCTTCAAACATCTGTATTTTAGCACATATTTTAACGCAAGTTTGGACGTAAATAAATTACAAAAGAACTAAGAAAACTCAAAAATAAAGAACATAGTAACAAGCTTTAGTTTGTCGACATTTCAAATAACTTTGGTTTGACTAAATACATTTAGTAGTTTTGCCGTAACACCCCAAGTACCAGAAGCCAATTCGTACATTTTTGCGCGCCGATTTTCGAGTCGAACCATCGCGCGTCTCACGGAAATTTTACCACCCTGGCGGGGAGAGGAGGGAAGTGTCTCACGCACACTACAGTGCCCGCTGTGTGCTGCTGTGCCATTTCAAAGTCACGAAACACCGCGATGTTTGTGACAAAGTACTGTCTCGCACCAGACGCGGTCGACCGGCCGGTGCGTGCGGCGGCATCCTATATAATTTGTGGGCGGCATTACGAACAAGCAAAGGTCAAGGTGATCGACCGAAGACGTAAAACGATAATTATGCGTATTATCATAATTGTGTTCTATGATAATGCCACCGCCCGCTATATTGGATTCAGATTTCTTTGCCTAAATTGGATGTTTACCTATGCTTGTGAATTTGGACTTTGCTGCGTTAGAGAAGTGTTCTGTGTTTATTTTTGACTTCAGTACAACAATGGCTAAATCGTATTTTTGTAATAATATTACCTACCTATATCTTTTTCAAATACTAATAAATAGAAATCTATTAATAGAATTTAAGTAAATAGATACTTATCTATTTACGTAGAAACCTACCTATTATTATTCGATTTGTTATTATTACATATTGTGTTAGCACAAAACCAACTTTTAGACTCATGTTTAGCTAGACAGTGTCTAAATAAAAACGTCTATAAAATGATCTATACAAATAAATAAAATTGAAGTGTCTGTTTGTAATATCAAAAATATAGCTTTTTTTACTAAATGCATTTGAAAGTATACACGGTACCTACCAACAAAAACACAATTTTTAATATTTTTGTCTGTCTGTCTGTTTGTTTGTTCCGGGTAATATCCGAAACGACTGGACCGATTTTGACGGGACTTTCACTGGCAGATAGCTGATGTTATAAGGTACTCCTACTTTATTTTGGAAAAACAACTAGGGTTCCGCGCAAAAAAAACCCATGAACCCAAAAAGTCCGCGCGGGTGAAACCGCGGGCAGCAGCTAGTTATGATATAAAATGATTGTGGTTGCTCATATTTAAACACGTGAGTAAGCCATGATTGGGAGTTAGACGCTGTTTAACACATGTTTAGGGTGTGTTTTTAGTAAGACTAAGACCGATATACGGTGTTATGTTGTAAGTACTTAGGTAGGTACTTATGTACTTACTGATAACTGAGTAGGTACGTACCTACTTATAACCACAGAATAGATAATAGCACAAGTCTATAACCTACCTAGTAAGTACATACGTAGGTACCTACTTGAACTAAAACCGCGTTACCACAAAAACTATTTTTAGACGCTGTTTAGCTAAACAGGCGTCTAAAAATAGTTTTTGGTGGTTTTGTCTAGCTAGGTCACAGACAGTGTCTAAAAGTTAAACAACGCTACACAACTTTCACGAGCAAAATGATTAGAAATAATCATAACGGCTTGTACGATGAGTATTTATTCTATTATATGATAAGGTCACCGTTATCTTCTAAAATGATTAGAAATGTCACATCAGCGGCGCAAGTACGGATCCTTTCGGTCGATAAAATTCGATAAAATTGACAGTTCAAATCGATAAAGTGGGATTTATCGAGCCTCGAAACAATCGACAAAAGTTATCGAAAAGCTAGGTCGAATCCAAAGAGAATATACAGCTACTACAATACTTTATGATCAGACTTCGGTACTCGCAACATTCGATAAATTTGTCGAACCGACTTCCGTACTCGCGCCGCAGAATTGAGGTAGATAATGGTTAGACACTTCTTAAATCAAGGTTTGTGCTTAATTACTTATTTAAACATGCGACTAAGGCATGTTTAAGAGTTAAACGCTGTTTAATACTTGTTTACGGTGTGTTAAACAGAGTTTAACTCCTAAACATGCCGTAGTCGCGTGTTTAAATATGAACCACAAATCGAGATTTAAGTAGTGTCTAACCATTGTCTAACTCCACTCTGTTGTGACTTTTCTAATCAGTTTAGAGGTTTATCTTTAGGCACTGTCGAGTTAAACAGGCATCTAAAAGTTAGTTTTTGTGGTTACACGGCTTATGTTGAAATATAAATAAAAAACCAAAATAACCATGGTTTTGCAACAATTACACATATACGAGGTAAGTATTTACACGCGCATCGCAGTTTGAAGAAAAAAACATCTAAAAAAACCTCTAAAATCCACTAAACGGACGAGACCGGCACTACAGCCAGACGGTCTGGTTTCAAAGCGACGACTGCTCCGCTTTACGCTACATACATCCCTTGCGTACCACCGCTTATTTACCGCAGCGTCTGTACTGAGTACGCAGTGGTTGTGAAATAATTTTTATCTTTCGTAGAAGCGAGAGTGAATCGAGAGCGGTAACTTGTGCGACTTTCAATCCGACGCACCATAGTTCTAATCTCTACTCGTCCCGCACCAATAACTTATATCAAGTTATGTGCGGATTATTGACACTCGCTCTAAAACGGTGAGGAAAACATCGTGAGGAAACCGGCATGTTCAAGAACCACAAAATTCGAGGACATGCGACATCCACCAAGCCGAACTGGGCCCGCGTGGTGGATTATGGCCCATCTCTCTAGAAAGAAAGAAAGAAAGAAAGAAAATACATTTATTTCTCTTTCTCTGAGAGAAGGCCGGTATCCCAGCAGTGGGAACGTAAGAGGCTGACAATAATAACAATAATAATAGTAGGTAGAAGCGGGTGTTGTACTCGGACTAGATTTCCATCAAGCGGCAAGCCCCAGCCACAACCTCAATAGACGATACGATATGCGTCAAGCGGAGATCGTGGTTTTTCCATGTTTTCTCGTGGTTCGCGATTGATGCTTATCCATCAATCATGAATTAGGTGTGAGGACTGCCTTAGCGTTCGGACTAGATTTCTACCAGGCACCACCTTAGGCAGTACGTTATGCGTCAAGATCACCATTTTGGTTTTTCCATGGTTTGCGCGTGGTCCGTGATTATGCTTTGCGTCAATTCATTGCGTCTAATATTATAGCCCTTTAGACCACTTATTTTATATACATATACGTTTTTTTGCCGTAAAAAAACTACGGTTATTTCGCCGTGAGTAGATAGATAACTTTATTGTACACGTTATATAAAAAAGCTTTATATATTCATAAAAGTTCATAAACTAGCTGCTGCCCGCGGTTTCACCCGCGTGGATATATTGGATTTTCTTGGTTTTTATTTTTTTGCACGGAACCCCAATTATTTTTCTAAAATAAAAGTAGCCTAAGTTACTCCTTATAACATCAGATATCTGCCAGTGAAAGTCCCGTCAAAATCGGCCCAACCGTTTCGGAGATTACCCAGAACAAACAGACAGACAAAAATTTTAAAAATGGTTGTTTTGTTATAATAGGTACCGTATATATATACTCTCATATGCATTTGGTAAAAAGCTGTTATTTTGATATAACAAATTTTTTTTCTGAAGAGATAGGGTGATCTTATCCGTGTTACCCGCACGGCCACACGGCCCTTCCTGTGATGATGATGGTGATGAATAATAAAAATGAATGAAATGAATAATATAACTCTGTAGGTAGGTCGATACGAGTAGGTATCTACTAAAATTCAATACAGCAAATTATTTGAATTTACTAGCTGCGTCACGTGATAGAACAGAATAGGTAACAGTAAGTACTACGGCGCGGGCGCGCTGAATTCGTGTTTGTTTTTGTGTTTGTTTTCTCGGAAACTACTGCATGATTTTCATAGCATTTTCACGAAATGGAAGAGAGATCATCCGAGAATGTGATAGGCTATAATCTAGAATTTTTAATTAGCTTTAAAAGCCGTCTGGCGCTCATGTTTTGTGTTTGTTCGGGGTAATCTATAATAATTCAGAAAAAATCGTCCCGTTGTATAGTTTCCGATGCTTGCGCTGGCCATATATTTATAGCTATAGGTATGAAAATTATGTATGGAAGAAATGCCTATAATATCTAACTTGGTGTTTCAAAAAAGAGTTTAGGTAGGTACCTTTATTATATTTAATTACTCATTTATCGGTCGCTCTGGCAATTGAATTACAGTAGGTATGAACCTATGTCTTCTATAGCTAGGTATAAGAAGTAGGTGAGTATGATAAAATACGTAAGCAATCAGTAAAACACAAAGGTGAAAGCATAGGTAAGCAAAGCATAAGTAGGTAAGGCTTTAGGCTACCCACCGATCTTTCTAGAACATTTTCTGTGAGAGTCCATTTGGATGAGTACCTAGGTACCTATTTTACCTCCGCTTTACTTGAAATCCTCCGGCGACGACGGCGGCGCCCGGCTTCGCGGCGCCACAGAATAGGTAAGAGTTAGTACTTGGGCCCGCTGAATTCTACTTATTATAGTTATACCTTATCACCTATATTTACTACTCATTTATTGGTCAGTACAGTGGCATGTAGGTATGTACACTACCTATGTCTCGTATACTAAAATACCAGCCATAGTCAGTCAACTTTTTCAAAAATGTAAAATAAAAAGCATGACCGACTGAGATATTCTTCTTAGAAGATATTCTGCGAGAATTCGTCTGGATGGGTGTAGGTATACGGTCTATTATAATAGGTACATAGGTACCTCCGGCCCGCAGCGCAAGTACGGATCTTGTCGATCGATAAAATTGTCAATTCAAATCGATAAATTGGGTTTAATCAACTTTTTATATAATTTATCGAGCCTCGATACAATCGACAAAAGTTATCGAATAGCTAGGTCGAATCCAAACGAAATATAAAGCTACTACAATACTTTACGATAATACTTCGGTACTCGAAACATTCAATAAATTTATCAGTTGTTACGATTCGACAAATTTATCGAACCGACTTCCACACTTGCGCCACTGCACCGCCCGGACTCCGGTTCGGCGCGCGGCCGGCGGTAGTCCGGCAACGCCGCGCGCCGGCGCGCGCCTGGCATGCAACGCCGCGCGCCGGCGGTAACCCGGCATGCAACGCCACGCGCCGGCGGCGGTGGCCCGGCTACCTAACCTTTGCTTTGATTATAATTCTATGCGGCGGCGCCCCGATTAGGTAACAGTTAGTACTGCGGCGCGCTGGCTGTTGTGATGATATTTGTCAAAAATTCTCCCCATCATTTCTGTTGTCATCAGTTTCTGAGACGTGAGCTGACCATAATAATAGTTAGAGCTATACGAAAACAATGTATGGAAGAAATATTTCCGTTGAAGAGATCTATAAAAAAGTCCGAGATAGCATAAGTATGTCTATCTTTTCGGGTTGGCTCGCAATTCGCGTTTTTATGATTTTGAAATTTAGCAAAAAATGGTGCTTCGTTTGCAGCCGTGTTTCCACCTACACGATATTCATCCTTATCTAAATAAATCGTTTCTAAATAAATAAATCTAAATAAATCGTTAAAAAATAAATAATTCGATTTATTTTTTCAGTGGCACATTTTCTTCTAGAATTATATATCCGTATTCAAAGAATTCAGCATAGTATCTATCCATGTGCGCGCTCACGAATGGTGAAAAATCACGGCTCATTACGTACGTGCAAAAAATACGAAGCCGTCAATATTGATTTGTTTGAATTATTGCGCCAGCTCGTCTGTGTAAAAGCATGAAACTACTCTCTGTTTTGTCATAATCATCATCATCATCAGCCAGAAGACATCCACTGCTGAACATAGGCCTCTCCCATAGGCAGACCCCAGGCACACGTGTGCAAACGTACGTTTGCTTGACGAAATAACAACGCTTGCGGCCCATGGAAAACCAAAAACCATGGAAAAACCACGATCCCCGCTTGACGCATATCGTATCGTCTGGTGTCGTTGTAGTTTTGGCTGGATGGAACTCTAGTCGGCGACGGTTGCTTCGCACGGCACCCGCTTGTACGACCTCCATTCAAAACAATTGTTACACAACCACTGCGTGCTCAGTGCAGACGCCACGGTAAATAAGAGGTGGTGTGCAAGTGATGTATGTAGCGTAAAGCGGAGCAGTCGTCGCTTTGAGCCAAGGCAGGTCTTCGAGACAATATTGCCGTTCTTGTATATTTCGTGGTTTTGCGTATGCAAAACCATCAAAAAACCACGAGCCGCGCTTACACGTGTAGTATCTCGTAATTCGCGCTTGATGAAAAAGCATGGATATTCTGACAAGCAAACGTACGTTTGCATACATATGTCTGAGGTCTCCCATAGGACGGCACTTGGACCGGCTAGCTGCTACTCGCCTCGCGCATCCAACGGTTTCCCGCGCTTTTGACAAGGTCATCGGTCCACCTAGTGGGGCCGGCCTTTGTGCTTAGAAGTTTGAGTAGGTACTGCAATCGTTATGGGCGGGCGTTATGCTATCAGAGTAATATAATTATATGTGTTATACCATCAAGAAAATGACCAGCTCGTCTCGTTATTCAATAGTATAAAAAATATGGTCGGTTACATAATACAGTGTACGTGATAATAAATATATACCAGCTACTGAGTACGTTTCTATCCTACTAATATTATAAACTCGAAAATTTTTGAGGATGTTTGGATGGATGTTCATTACTCTTTCACGCAAAAATTACTGAACGGATTTTGATGAAACTACAGTACGTAATATAGAGGTTATACATCAGAATAACACAGACTATAATTTATAAAGATATTGTATTTGTACCTAAGCCAGGCGGGCGAAGCCACGGCCGGAAGCCAAGTAGGCTATATAACGTACTTACTAGAACTATAAATGTTGAAAAGTACCTTTATGTAAACAAGTCCATGTAACAAAAGTTACATCGATCATGAAAAAAACCACGACAGTCCTAGCTAGTGTCGCTCGGGATTATGTAAGGATTCTAGCGATACCCCATACATCGAAATCTCACCGAATCACGTATGTACGTGAGTTTCTTTATTCCACCAAAACTTTTGTGCAGTTTTTTGTGTTATGTTTTTAGGGTTCACGTATGTTTGTATGTATGTATATACAATCACACTCATTACATTACTCATCACACTCATTACTCATTACACTCCTTTTTTGTGCAGTCGTGTAATTAAATACCTACTTATCTAAACGAAAGGTCATCCTGGCAGGAGTATGGGTGAGACATTTTTTGTGTAGAAATGAGTGATGAGATGTAGGTACCAATGTGTGTGGGGTCGCTGACCCGCGCATTATATATTATAATGACTTGGAGGACTGTTATAATACTCGTAGGAATCACCTAAAATTATTAAGTTATGTAGGTACTTAGGTAGGTAGGTAGGTAGTTACCTACCTTACAAATATACCGCCTGACGTAGGTAACTACTCCCGCGCTGGCAGTTTTCATTCGGAAGTTATCGTCGAACACATAGGTAGGGTACTGTCTGTTACCTATAATATACAAACTTGTTATTGTCTATAGTGTACAAGTTTGATTGTTGAGAATAAAACATGAAGAACTATTAGATATTACTACCCCTGTACAGTACAGTTACTATACCCCGCGGTTTCGCTCACGTAGCCTAAGTTACTCCTTGTAACGTCAGCTATCTGCCAGTGAAAGTCCTGTCAAAATAGGTTCAGCCATTTCGGAGATTACACGGAACAAAGAGACTAAATTTTAAAAAATGGTTTTGTTTTATGTACCGTATATACTTTCATATGCATTTAGTAAAAAGCTGTTATTTTGATAATACAAACAGACACTTCAATTTTATTTATTTGCATACTTAGATAAATTTGTTTCCGAAAATAACTTCTGCAGATTTCTACGCTGTCCAAATGCACGATTATTTTATTATGTGATGATGAGGTTGAAAATTACACTGCTTTCTTTCTCAGACTTCAAACTATTTCCACACCAAATTTCTATAAAATCCGTTCAAATGATTGACAATGATGAAAAGTATCCTGTGTTCTTTCACAGGCTTCAAGCTATCTCGAAACCAAATTTCTTCCGTTCTATAGATCGACAATTATGAAAAGTGATGATGTTGTTGAAAAGTACCCTGTGTGTTTTCTCGCGCTTCTAGCTATTTTCACACCAAATTTCATTGGAATCTATACACATACATACATATATATACATAAATCCTGTCCTACTCTTCCTACTTCCTATCCTACTAATATTATAAATGCGAAAGTTTGTGAGGATGGATGGATGGATATATGGATAGATGTTTGTCACGCAAAATCTACTGAGTGGATTTTGATGAAACTTTATTTACTTACAGTAGATAATATAGCTTATTACTATGTTTGCAGCGGACTGTAGGCAAACCAAACAATTTACAATTTATACTCAAAGAAGCAAACAATGAAAAATGGCGCGCGCGGCGCGATGACCAAACGAGAGCTCAGAATAGATAATAGTACAAGTAACAAAAGCGAGCGCCATCACACGAATATTCACGAAATTTCTTTGAATGAAGAATCGCCATTCATAAGATCACGCATGTGTGCGTAGAAGCGGCAGGTCGCGACTTTACGAGAGTGTGTAACTGTGTATGCGCGAGCATTAGCTTCGTACTACTCATAGCTGCAGAGCCTTACCTTGTCCCACGAATGTTAGACGAAATAGCATGCATTTTAGCCGCGCCCACCGATGAGTTGGAGGGTTGGGCTCGTAGGCTCTTAATATGTATCCTCACTCGTAAATTAGATTCGCAAACTACTCGAGATTATCAGCTCCAACGAGACGCCTCTGACAAGCCTACCATCGTGCAGTTTCTGGAATTCTTGGAGAAGCGTGCCTTAGCACTTGAGAATGCAGAACTGGGACCAGCAAAGGGCAAGGTAGCTGCTGTTCATACAACAGCTGTCATAAAGGAGTCAACTGGATGCCGCTACTGTACAGGTGAGCACAAATTATTTACCTGCAAAGCATTCAAATTGTTAGCAGCAAAAGATAGGTTCAGTTTTGTAAAAAACAATAAGTTATGCAACATTTGCCTTAATAGTCACTTAGGAAAGTGCAAATTTCACTTCAGATGTGGCCATTGCAAGCAATCCCACAATACTTTGGTCCATCTCGATGATGAAAAATATGAAAACAGACAAAAGTCTGCACCTGTTACCTTGATGGCAGGAAACTATAATAATGTGTTACTTCCCACAGCAAGAGTGAAACTTTTAGCTCGAGACGGAAGGGAGGTGCACATCAAAGCTATACTGGACTCAGCTTCCCAAGCATCGCTGGTAACTAGTAAAGTAGTTGAAGTACTAGGATTAACACCAGCGCTAGATAACACAAATATAATAGGAATAGCGAACTCAATGAATAATTGCAAATATTCTATTCCATTAGATGTATATTCACTGACCTCAGCTTATAAAACATCAATAAATTGTCATGTTGTCGATCAGATCACCTGCCAAATGCCACAGAGAAAAATTGATAAATCTGCTATAAAGATCCCACCAGGTGTTGAGTTAGCAGACAAAGACTGGAACACTCCCTCTGACATAAATATGCTGATTGGAGCTGATGTGTTTTTCCAGATACTCCGACCGGAACAGCCCAGCAGCAACGTGCTGGCCTGCACACAGCACCAATGCGCCTCCCAAGCGCAGCCTGAGCCGAGTAACCTGGGAGAGTCATCGCCCCATCAAGGAGTAGCACCACGTCTTGTCAATACTGAATTTGGGTACATCATAGCAGGGTCTTTGCTGTTACAGCAGCGACCACATAAGGTAGTAACCCTTCATTGCTTAAAATGTGATTCTGAGGTCAATGATTTACTTAAAAACTTTTGGGAGACTGAAAGTGTACCTGAAATCTTCCAAGAGCAATTAACTGAACACAATGTGTCTGAAAATATTTTCCAATCAAATGTACAGTTACAAAATAACAAGTTTCAGGTAGATTTACCATTAAAAATGCCTATTGATGAAGTCAATCAAACGTTAGGAAATTCATTTGATCAAGCATTTTATAGATTTCTTAATCTGGAGAAAAAATTACATAAAGATACAAATATGTTAAACGATTATAAAAAATTTATACATGAGTATTTAGAATTAGGTCATGCCCATGTTGTGAACCTAGATTCATATGATTTCAATAAGCAGCCTGTATATTTTTTACCCCATCATGCGGTGGTAAACGAAAACAGCAAAACGTCGCGCACGCGAGTGGTTTTCGATGCGTCAATGAAAACAAATAAAAAAGTGTCTCTAAATGACATCCTTCTAAATGGACCGAAGGTCCAAAAGGATCTCTTTGATATAATGCTATTGTATAGATTTGGTGATTTTACATTCAATACCGATATTCAGAAAATGTTTAGGAATATTCTAGTAAACCCAGATCACACCTCACTGCAAAATATACTGTGGCGTGATAACCCTAGCGATGCAATCCAATGCCTGCAATTGGATACTGTCACTTACGGCTTAAAGAGTTCTACATACCTTGCAACACGCTGCCTGAGCGAGCTTGCAACCCAGCATGAAAGCGACTTGCCTTTAGCCTCTTTTATATTAAGAAACTGCACGTATGTCGATGATATATTGTACTCAGATTCTGATCTATGCACTTTGCTTAAAGCTAAGAGCCAGTTACAGCAGTTGTTAGAGTTAGGTAGCTTCTCAACTCACAAATGGTCTGCCAATAGCAAGGAAATTTTAGTGGACATTGATCCAAGTCGTCAATATTTTGGTAATATTGAATTGCAAAAAGGAGATTACAGTATAAAAGCATTAGGGCTTACATTAGATACCAAACAAGATTGTTTTACAATTAGTGCTCCTATGCAGATAAAAAATAGTAAAATCATCACGAAAAGAGAAATTCTTAGCCAAATTTCTAAGTTGTATGACCCTTGTGGGCATGTTAGTCCTATTGTCGTAAGGGCTAAAGTCATAATGCAGCGGCTGTGGCTAGAAAAAACCGATTGGGATGCAAATGCACCTGAAGCAATAGCAAATGACTGGCTAGAGTTTGCTGATGGCTTAAACAAAATGAAACCTATAACTTTAAAGAGAAATATTCCTATTCCCTGCGATGTTGAAGCTTTACAGCTGATAGGCTTTGCAGATGCTAGCAGCTCCACAGGATATGGATGCTGCATTTATATCAGGGTGCTTGGTTCAACAGGTAATGCGAAATTATTCTTACTCTGTTCGAAATCTAGAATCAATCCCACGACAAAGCCACTAACTGTACCCCGGCTGGAGCTCAATGCAGCTCTATTGTTGGCCAAGCTTACAACAAGAGTGTATGACACTCTCAGGTTAAAGGTCAATATTAAAAATGTTTTCCTATTCACTGATTCACAAATTGCATTAGCATGGATTAATACAGAAATAATAAAATTGCAAGCTTACATATCGAACAGAGTCAGAGTAATTCAAGAATTGACAAATAGATGGCGCTGGCTGTACGTGAGTACCCGGGAGAACCCGGCTGATTTAATCAGCCGAGGTACGGATCCACGCGAGCTCGCCGACTGCTGTCTGTGGTGGAGTGGTCCAGCTTTCCTAGAAAACAGGGAGTACAATTTTGAATCCGTTATAGCTCTACCTGGAAACTTACCTGAACTGAAGCCCAGCTCTGCATTCTCTGGCGATGTCGTGCTTGTTACTCACAAATGTGTTAATTCTTTAGAATTTTTAGATAAATATTCAGATATAAATAAAATACAGCGTATTTTAGCTTACGTTTTGCGATTTTGTAACAATGTAAATCCAAATAAGAGCAAAATTCAAGCTAGCTTCCTTTCAAAACATGAACTGGAACAAGCATTGTTCTTAGTCATAAAGCACGAGCAGAATATTTATTTCGATGAGGAAATTCAATCATTGCGAAAAGACAACAATGTGAAAGGAAATCTCAAACCTTTGCATCCATTCATAGATGAGGAAGGTCTATTACGAGTAGGTGGGCGACTTCAAAATTCCCAACTATCTTACTCTCAAATGCATCAAATCATTTTGCCCAAAGGTTCACGATATACAGAGCTTATAATCAGGCATATGCATTTGCGCTTGCTACATGCAGGTCCTAGATTATTGTTATCCAGTTTAAATCAAAGATTTTGGCTTGTTAATGGAATGAGGCAAGTTAAAAAAGTAACTCATCGATGTTTAACATGTTTCAGAATGAAAGCAACAGCAGCAAAACAGCTAATGGGTTCCTTGCCACGCCAAAGAGTAACAGCCTCACGCGCGTTCGAAAGGATAGGCATCGATTTCGCTGGCCCGATTCAAGTGAAAAATTCTAGAGTCCGCCGCGCTATTATAGGTAAAGGATATGTTCTTATAATAGTTTGCTTTGTCACGAAAGCCGTACACCTTGAGTTGGCATCTGACATATCAACAAGTACATTCCTGGCATGCTTTAAGAGGTTTATGTCGCGTCGGGGACTGCCTAGCGAGGTCTGGTGTGATAATGCAGGTGCATTCCGCGGGGCAAGGAACCAGCTAGTTGATTTGTATAAATTGTGTAACACTACAGGGCATCAAACACAAGTGCAAAGTTTTGCAGCTCAGCAAGAAGTTAAATTTCATTTTATACCGAGCTACTCACCTGTGTTTGCTGGCCTGGCAGAAGCTGCTGTTAAAAGCATGAAATATTTTTTAAAAAGAACACTACTTAAGTCAATTTTAACTTATGAACAGCTAAATACTATATTATGTCAAATAGAAGCTATATTGAATTCTAGACCGCTAATGCCAATGTCTACAGAAATTACAGACTTCAGCTATTTGACCCCAGGTCATTTCCTTATTGGTGGTCCATTGACCTCTTACCCAGAGTCCGATATCTCTAATGTACCTTCAAATAGATTGAACTTTTGGCAAATTGTAGAAGGCATGAAGCAAAATTTCTGGAAGATATGGCATAAGCAATATTTAAATGAGCTGCAATTTCGTCCTAAGTGGCGCGATGACTTACCCAATGTAAAAGTAGGTTCGTTAGTAATTTTAAGAGATAAAAATATGTCTCCTTTGTACTGGCCAATGGCAAGAGTAGTGAAGGTTTTCCCAGGCAATGATCAAAAGGTGCGTGCCTTCGAAGTTGAAACTGCAGCTGGAAAAACCTACACTCGCTCTCTATCAGGGGTGTCTATACTGCCCCTAGAATAATAAGCTAGATTTAATAAGTTATAATATTAAGTTTAGTTATGTAAGCTTAGCAGCATACTCTTTGTAAAAGTTAAATATTTAACCATGTACTTGGATCATTTAATGTGATAGACTTAGAATATAAATAGTGTTTTGAATGTTAAATATTTAACTCAAACTCTAACAGCATTAAGTGCGAATAAATATTAGTTTATTTAAGTACAAGTGTTATAAAAATAAGTGCTAATTTAAGTACATAAAGTATAGTTACAACTAAGGTAAATTTAAACTAAAAGTAAATGTAAAAATTTCTTTATTTTGAAAACAATTAACAAACATGTTGCATTTATAATTATGGGGATACATACCTGTATCTATTGTATTTGTGAAGCCCCCCAACATGTTGGCAACACAACAAATTACTTATTTCTAACTATACGGTTGCCCAGATTGATATAAGGTGTTTTTAGTAGATGTATCGGGCAACCCAGTGCTTCTCTCTTGACGTGTCCGTACTACCGAAAGGGTGTGGCCTTTCGCTTATTATAATAAAAATTAAATCAGTAAAGCTAAACTCAGTGTTTTCTCTCAAACTACTACGACCACCAGAAATACAGTCCACTACTCTACAACTGAGGCTACAATCGTAATGATTTGGAGATATTTGTTTTGATAAATTAATATGCGTCTTTTTTGTTATCCTTTATCCTTCCTATAATAAAAAAAAACTGTCGTAGTGGTTTCAAATGGAATGGAAAAATTTTGCTGTCCTGAGACAGCAAAATTTTGCCGGTCTGGACCAGAATTTTATATTAATAATTAATAGTAGTGGATCATTGTGTGGTATCATACCGGAACAGACCAAATTAATTGAAGTATATTGGCTAAAAAGTACCGAGCAACTTTGTGATTCAAACAACTGTTAGAGATTATGGACAAGAATAAAGAGATTTGCTTTCAATGCCTACACCTATCTAACTTCGTACCTACTGTAAATAATTATAGTTTTATGGTATGTCTGCATGACAATTCTAGTTGAATCAAATAATTTAAAAATTCAATTGCAAGCGGTTCGGTTAGAGTTTGAAACAATAGACTGTCCATGCAGTTGTCCACACACACACAGAGAGAGAGAGAGAGAGAGAGAGAAAGAGAGAGAGAGAGAGAGAAGTGATTCAGTTAAATGTTGATACAGTCTCAGCTTGGTCTCAGCTACTTTCAATTTGTTTAGATCATAACCGCAGCTGTGTATAGAAAAACACTTCCAACAATTTTTCGAATGATGAACAACCGTTTTCAAAATAGTTTATTTCTTTGGAAACGTCAAAACTATTTAGAAGAAACCGTTTATGTAAATATGAAAATATTACAAACACCTATTGTTAAATCCCAATGAAACTGAATACGTTTAATAAACAAGATAAGTTTGCTTTGAACGTAGGTGGCACCTAAATAAAGAACATATTATTTTGTTTGCTTTACGCATGAATATATCGACATCAATTGAGTGAAATAATGTTATTTTCTAAACGTCTATAAGTTACTTTAAACCAATAAAAAGGCTTAAATATTGTAATGGAAACAATAACAGTAAGTTTTCTGGATTATGTCATTCCACAAATCAATTTGAATGGTCTATACCATGACCCCTCACTGGGGTTTCGTTCGGTAATAGCGTATTAGAATCCAGTTTCTGTAACTCAAACGGCATTTTGAGTGGAAATTATTATTATTAGTAGTTGTTTATATAAAATCTCTTATTTTGAAAGTTTTGTAAACAAAAAAATTACTTGACATGGCGCTTGTTTTAATATGTAGGAGTCAATCGTTTAATTGACTTGCTGTAGTCGGTATAATTACTGATTTTAATCAGGGTGGTCAGGTCCAAGTTAATTCTTAGTTTGAATAGAAATGGGACCCGGTTCTAGTTTATTTTATTTTTAGACCTGGGAATTTCGTTAAATTTAATATATTTTTAAGACTTACCTATATAGAATACTACGTAGGTATTTAATTTTATTCTATTTTTTTATTCTAGGTCAAAGTGTGTTCAATATTCTACAAGCTTCTCTAGATAAAACAAAAACATCTTCTTATAAAAAAATAGTGTTAGTCGGTGGTGTAGTTAATGTTTTGTCTTTATTGTTCTTTGACCATTTTAAACTGAATTGAAAGAGACAAAACAAAGTTTAACTATTCAACCGTTTTTTTATTCATCACACTGTTTTATCATTCACATACTTTCCAGCCAATAAATAAACAATCTCTAATTAAAAATAATACCTCCTTTGTACACTCGATAAACTCGGACACATATGAAATTCCTTCCCACACTCCAAAGTTGTAAGCGTACACGCTATTACATTTTCAACTATTCCTCGACAGCATGAATGCGAAATTAATGTTGAAAAAAATTTTGTGCAAAGGGTTTGAATGGAGGTTTCTGTACAATGTATCTTTACTGCACGCGCTTGTTTTTGTTGGTGATGTAGCCACATTGTTATTTGCAAGAACAATGCATTTTGAAAACCTAAATTGTTGGATAAACCTTTCGGTAAACTTGAAAGTAATCTGAGCACTAACTTGAGGCACAAATTACAGAAGGCTTGCGTCATCTATTCATTCTAAATCTGACGGGAATAAAAAAATAGAATTGATAATCATAAAAAGTTTCTTTATTTTATTCTTATTTTTTTGTATAGGATCACGTTCGACTACAATCACACCCAATGGTAAGCGACGATGCAGTTGTCACTTTCACAAATTACACCTATCGGGATACAAGGACGCTTGCAAATAATTTTCTTGTGAACTCCTTATAGCAGCGTTCATTATATAGGTCGACGCAAAACGCTTAGTTCGAATGGGATCTCAACCATAAAAGGATGAATGCTGAGCGTCTGATAGTCTAATGACAGAACGAAGTTTGATGAAGAAATGAAGAACTAATTATCACCCGATTTCAAGCAGCGATGTAGACGGATGTGGTAAGCACCCTTAGCCTAGAATAGGCTTGGCTCTAATGCAGCTGCCAGAACAGTAGTTTTTTATATTAGTAAAGAGATGAGAGGGTCGTTTGCCTGATGGTAATCATAAAGCCTGATGCTCATAACAATTGCAGTACCATCCAGAAGTTCAAAACACAAAGGCCTGCGCAGCACTGCATTGCACTCGTTACCCTCCATCCAGATACTAAATATTAAGTATCGTAAGCCCAGTAATTTCAGTGATTACTTTGCTCATCAAATCGGAACACAGTAAAACTTACGGATTACTGTTTGGAGGCAGACTTCCCGAGCAAAGCTTTGGTAGCCACCCGCAGACGAACATCTCAGAAGCGTTAATACTACCTCCTAGTAAACTCTGGTAGCTCTACAAAATGGCCTACCACCATGCAAATGCCTAATTTATATGCCTACTCGTTCTAAAACAGGTACATAGACTGACCTTATATCTAAAACACTACATGTCATTATTACCATACTTTACAGTCGAGAATTTCCATACTGCAGCGTACTTTGAAACTTTTCACTTAGCCCAAATAGTTTGTAACTTGTTACAGAGCGAGAAGTTCTGGGCCACATTGTTGCTGTGGTATGCTTTGACTCTTGAATTATCATTGTATAGCAGAATTCTGCTTTCATTCATAACATAACGGGGTACAAGTTTAAAGGTCTTATGTTGTTTATCTGTGAAGATTAATTACGAATGGAAGAAGTACGAATAATAACAGTATACTAGGAGTTAGAAGTATTCAACTCAGAATATTCGTAGGTACTTCTTTTTAATCACCGACACAAAAAGGAAGCGTGTTATAAGTTTAACGGTGTGTTTGTCTGTTTCTGGCATCGTAGCTCCTAAACGGATGGACTGATTTTGATTTAGTTTTTCGTTTAAAAGGGGACTTGATCGAGAGAGTTCTTAGCTATGATTCATAAATTCTGTTCAGCAGTTTGAAGGTAACCGGCCCTTTTAGACGGCAGTTTTAAAAAAATGTTCTTATCTTGTTTCTTTTTGAAGCGATAATGGTTATGAGCATGGCCACCGAAGCTTCTAATCCTAAAGTAAGATTGGATGATTTGTGTTTCGAACCCCATCGATCAACCAATGCATGTTGAAAGAGCTTTTTCTAGTGCTCGCCTTGTTATCTGCCATTTTAAAATCAACTCTGTCTCCGAGCACCTGCTACAGCACTTGCACTTGAAAACCTAGAGTTCTAGGTTTTGTTCACCATCTTACAGCAAATCGTCATTTATCATCAGATCTAAAAGTGATCAAGCACTTACCTAACGAGTATAAAAAGAAATTGGCACGCTGAACCTTCAGTAATACCAACTGGGTTCCCCATTAGTAACTTGAAGTCAGTGGGTTCCCAATTATTGTTTGACGTATTGCGAACGAATTTGGCAGGCTGTAACATCATTCGTTTCACAGACCATCGTTTAATATTAATGGCAATACTTTAATGACTGTCAGTTCTGGGCGCTTGCCCCCACATTGGTTCCTTACAAGGTTCGGGCCGAGATAATGTCTGGTACAGTCCGACCCGTATATTTCGCTGAGGTCGAAGATTGTGGATGTGAGATCCCGTTATTTGATAATTCGTCTATGCAAATAAATAAAATTGAAGTGTCTGTTTGTAATATCAAAATAACAGCTTTTTACTAAATGCATATGAAAGTATATACGGTACATATAGCAAAAAAAAACATTTTTAAAATGTTTGTCTGTCTGTTTGTTTTTTCCGGGTAATCTCCGAAACGGCTGGACCGATTTTGACGGGACTTTCACTGGCAGATAGCTGATGTTACAAGGAGTAACTTAGGCTACTTGAATTTTAGAAAAAGAATTAGGGTTCCGCGCAAAAAAATAAAACCCATGAAATCCAATATCTCCACGCGGGAGAAACCGCAGGCAGCAGCTAGTAATCTGTAAATATTATGTGTTTCATTGATTTATGAGTATAATAATATACCTTCCTAGTTTAATTCATTAATGGTTCTATGTTGGAAGAATTACACTTTTTTAATACATTTGGTTATGAAAAACGGGTGTAATCGTGACCCTATTTAGTATTGAGCGATGTGTAAATCATTTGAATATTGATTAGATAGTTATATTTATTTTGTCAATTCTTCTGCAATTTGGTATTTTTTATTCTTGAAATAATTTCTCATATTATCCTAATTTTTCAACGAGTATTCAATACTTTTTCATTGCCTAATATCTGGTTTATCAGATTATCTTTTAGCTGAGATGTTTGTTTTTTATTATGTTTATTCTTCAGTTTCAGATGAGTAAAGCGGTTTAACTGCAAACCAGAAACATCCAGATTAAACAGGATACGATCAGATTGGGCCCGTGTTCTATCAGGACACGATTCCTGGATTATGTACTGCTATGTTGCGAATAATAGCTTCTGAAATGTTGGACGTGCTTGGCATGATAAATCAGTAGGAATTTTGTATGAAGGACAAGACATAATATCAAATTATTTACTTGCGCTTGTTTGTGTATTTTTCAAAGTTCTGAGCGGCACTGCAATTTTTATGGGCTGGCGTTATGCTTACAATCACTCAAATTAATTACTCGTCTCGTTATCTATTACCATAAAAAAAGACTATAATAAACCACAGCTTATATTTTTCAGTTACTCTATATGAGCATACTGTAAACAGCAATCCTACTTCCTTATTTAAATTCGACCTGCTCGTCTCTTTACCCATTAATATAAAAAACCTTAGTAGATAAATAAACACGGATTAACCAGTCCAATTATATACAACTTCAATACCAAAGCTTTCTAAACAATTTCGTCAACGATCAACAATAATTAAGATACGTTTAACGCCGTAATTATAAGCAATAGGATATTTGGCTATCAATTAGGTACAACCAGTGTTTGACAATGTTAACTACTATTTGATTTACCCCAACCCTCTGTGTGGAATGCTGTTCAAACGGCAGGCATTGTTTAGGGCTGGAGTGATTCAAATTCGGGTTGGGACGACCTTATTGTAAGATTTTGGAATACTTCTGTTGTCCGGTTTCAATTGTTCAGTCTGTTATCAACTGTAATGTAATTAAGTAAAATATTTTATTGATAACTGACTAAAATAATGGAATTAAAATATAAATTAAATACCCTAACTATTAACAAACTAGAAACTAATATTTAAATCTTAGCTAACAAGACACACCAGTAGGTAATGTGTTCAAGATGCTAGCAGCATTGCCACGCTGAATGGCAACGCAGATGAGTTTTTGTTTACAGAGAACTTATAAAGATCGATTGTAAATAAAAGCCTATAAAAATTAGCAAGCACCTTTCAAGCCAGACAGAAGCCTACAATAAATTTTAAAAGTGTTGTAAAAACTTACTGAGTCGACTTTTAGTGAGGATTAATATACGCTCAGCCATGTTAACTGATGGTAAGCGACTGCACGTTTGTTTGTCTAATGCAGACCGTAGACGCTTATGCAAACGTGCGTTTGCTTGTCAAAATAACAACGCTTTTGCATCAAGCGTAGAGTACAAGTAATGATACGCTTGATGCAAAAGCGTTGTTATTTTGACAAGCAAACGCACGTTTGCATAAGCGTCTACGTTCTGCATATAGGGTACCAGAGGACCAACCAGGGGCATTCGCTTTTAGAAGACTAAATTACTATGAGCATTTTGCTTTGAGAACCACCTGCTCCGAATTGCCTTCAAAGCGATTCTAATTCTACAATCGTTATTAGCAAATTTTGTATGAAATTGATTTATTATAAGTTACAGTGGTGACAAGTCAATTGCCTATACAATTTTTAATTTTATACTATCGACGGTAGCAACAATAGCTTCAAAGCGAATTTGATTAGGCCTTCTGTTCACTTTCCTTTTGAACTCTCCTAGATCAAATAAATCGGGAATGCAGATTCTGGCAGAGAAATCCACTGTTTAATACGCATGATAAAGGGCGACGTATTTCGCTTTGTGGGAATAGGAGGGATATCAACCATGAATGGATGACGCGATTCAGGGACTCAAACGTAAGTCTATTTTTAGTAAAATGATAGTAGGAGATAAAATTTGAAAAGCCGGAGGAACAAACCTCTCATTTCTTAAATAAGAATGTTTAATATTAAATTAAGGGCCGATTTTTCAATTGCACTTTAACGAACTGATTGCTATCCAATCAATTAATTTTCGTGTTTTTAGTGTTTTTCGGGTCTTTCATTTCAAAATTAATGGACCGTCAGCTAACTAAGGTTTATTTCTTTAGAATGCCATACAATTTATTTACGTCTGTCTTCACCACAGACTTAGATGATTCAGGAAATTATCTAACAGGACGCTATCTGACTATTGAAAAATCGGCCCTAAATGCAAGACGCAGATTGGAAAGGTGGTGGCCTGGTGGGCGATGGATAAATATAGGATTTATTTCAACGCGTTATTTCATGCATTCATGGTTTTCCTGTTTTAATATGAGCCGTTGGGTGCAGCATGTTGATTGTTCTGGATTCTGGCAAATGAGACGGAGAATATAGGTACCTACTGTTTAGATTCTCGCTGCAGTATTAAATCGCTGTCTCAAATCTGCGCCGTGAGTACCATATTCGTACTTTGAACGAACTCGATGGCTTATAGTTAAAAGTACGAAAAACGTGTAACACGTAGATAACCGAATAACGTTTCCCTATAGAAGTTTCGACAGCTCATCAGTATTCTTGACAAACATAACCAAATTAATCACGAAAGGCGTGGGTACCTACCCACACGTTGATGTAGTAGATACTTACTAATCTACGTACAAGGCTGAAGAGGGTGGTATATTTATCAGGCACCCTCCGCGGTAATGTAGTTTTGACAGCTCGATAATATGAGTTCGGAGTACCTGTTCCGAGAAGCTGGTTATTTATCAACCACGTGACGAAAGAGTGTGTAATTCGTATGACGGTGCTGAGCGTAATGATAGTCAACAATAACTTCAGGCTAAGTTTTGTCTGTTTGTAATGTCAAAATAACAGTTTATTTTACTAAATGCATATGATATATACGGATAAATATGAGTATATACTGTACCTATAACAAAAACAATTTATAAAATGCTTGTCTGTCTGTTTGTTCCGGGTAAACTCCGAAACGGCTGAACCGATTTTGACGGGACTTTCACTGGCAGATATCTGATGTTATAAGGAGTAACTTAGGCGTGGGCGAAGCCTTGGGGCACAGCTAGTTTGTAATAAGAAATTAGAGTAAATAACAACTGTAGGTACCCCGGACATATAATCGAAATGTTTCTTGAGTCAAATTGCCAGCGAAACATTTAAAATCAGCATTAAATCACATGACTAGCCCTAAAAGTCAGTGGTTGACATTAATTACTAGCATTACCCAACTGATGCGAGAGTCGAGACATCCGCTGGTATCCTGGTCATTACGCGTTTTTACCACGTCGTGCTTTTTAGTCGGCGAGGCTCCGGTGGTTTTTAATGAGGTGCTTAAGCGTAGAGTTAAAATAAAATTTAAAAAATATTAGGTTGGGGAAAAAGTCTTTTCGCATTATAGTATGTATGAACTTGTAATAAAATCTCTTTGGCTATACTATTTGTATCTGGCTGGTTTTGGTATCATATGAAAGTTTAAATTTTAAAGAACATAATTCCAAATTCAAATTAGGAAAATGTGTGATTTTCATTTGTTTTTCGTACTGTCAAAATGAGTGAATCTAATGAAGAAATTCGATACATTTTAAAATTTTACTACAAAAAAGGTAAAAATGCAACGCAAGCCGCGAAAAAAATTTGCGATGTTTATGGACCTAGTGCAGTGTCTGTGAGAGTAGCACAAATTTGGTTTAAGCGTTTTCAATCCGGAAATTTTGATTTCAAAGATGCACGTCGCTCTGGTCGCCCTATTACGGATAAAATGGATGCCATTTTTGAAAAAGTGGAACAAGATCGGCATATCAGTAGTTACGACGTAGCTGAAGAACTGGGAATTGACCACAAAACAGTTTTGGCGCATTTGAAAAAAACTGGGTACACAAAAAAGCTCGATATTTGGGTACCTCACGAGCTCACTGAAAGAAACCTAATGAACCGTGTACTCATTTGTGATTCTTTACTACAACGTAATGAAACCGAACCATTTTTGAAGAAGCTGATAACTGGTGATGAAAAGTGAATCACGTACGACAAGAACGTGCGAAAAAGGTCGTGGTCAAAGACCGGTCAGGTTTCACAGACTGTGGCGAAACCCGGGTTAACTCGCAACAAGGTGATGCTGTGTGTGTGGTGGGATTGGAAGGGCATTATTCATTATGAGCTGTTACCACCAGGCAGGACCATCGATTCTGAACAACTGATGAGATTAAAGCAAGAAGTTGAGAGAAAGCGGCCGGAATTAATCAACAGAAGGGGTGTGGTTTTCATTTTCATGGTTTTTCATGATAACGCTAGACCTCACACATCTTTAGCCACTCAGAAAAAATTAAGAGAGTTTGGCTGGGAGGTGTTAATGCATCCGCCGTATAGTCCTGACCTTGCACCTTCAGATTTCCACCTGTTTCGGTCTCTTCAGAATTCTTTAGGCAGTGTCAGGTTAACATCACGAGAGGACTGCCAAAACCACTTGTCGCGGTATTTTGATCAGAAGTCCCAAAATTTATATAGCAATGGGATCATGTCCCTACCTACAAGATGGCAAAAAGTTATCGAACAAAATGGTACCTACATACTTTAGTTAAATGTAAATAAACTATATTAAAAAATGTTTTGAATATTCTTAAAAAATGCGAAGAAACTTTTTCCCCGACCTATTATGTTCAAAATCAAAACAAACAACTGCTATGCAAAAACGCTTTGCAGAGCTATCAATGTAAACTAGCAGAATACATATTTAGTAGGTACACAAAAAATTCTGGAATGTTAATTTGTGTTAGGTACCCACTTATACTTTTTGTAGACTAATGAAAAATACAAAAGCGATAACCAATCGAAAATATATTTAAAACAAGTATTATGTTGAAAAATATATTTTTCCACAAAACATTTACCACAAACGTTTACCTTTCTTCTCCATCGATTGTTGGTTCTGTGAGCGATATGCCCTGCCTATTGCCATTTCAACTGGGTGATTTTGAGGGCTGGGTGACTTTCGTTCGCCTGTGGATCTCCCCATCCTGGATTTTATAACGCAGGGAAGCCCTGAGCATAGCCCTTCCTCTCCATAGCTCGTTGCGCAACTTTGAGCTTGTTAATGAAGTCAACTGTAAGATTTAAGAATAAGAATACACGGAATGAGAAGAACCACGGGAATTGGGTCAAATTTATCTTGAAAAATTTTACATAAACAAACAAACGTATATAAATACTTCGCAAGTTAAATAAAAAGTTTAAAAACGAAACTTTCCACGCACTTTTCCTATAATTTTAGTTTAATTTTTTTAAGTTTTTGTTAACTCTTTAGTAAAATTAACCGCCAGCTCCTTTCATCCACCGATAGTTTTTACCATACTTATTTAGGTAAATATATTTCCTTAGGATAACTCACGTAATAGATACTAGAACCTATAAATGGATAGGGAAATTATCGTTTGCTAATTGACGCTGCAATTTGTTCTGCAATTAGTGTCGGTTTGCTTGAACCGTGTGAACGTTATCGTCAAACTGAGAAAGCTACATACAAATTGGTTGAGCTATTTCAGTTTGAACTAACTTATGCTCACCCACAATAAGACCAAAGTTGTGTCGCATATATTTTACACGAGCTTCTGCCTATTAGCATTGCGACCTAACGAGGCAATGCTACCAGCATGCTGGGTATCGTTGCTTCCGACTAGTAGTGGGCTAGAACATTTGGATTTTTATCTATATAGGCTTATATGATCTCGTACATTAGTCAAGTTACTGTTTTTGTACCTAGGTTACATTTAGTGTTTATGTAACTCAACAGGGAACTTGTGCGAGTTTAAATCCGAGGCACCATAGTTCGAATCTCGGCTCAGCCCCGATCAACGATTTATATCAAGTTATATGATGATTTACCACACTCTTTCTAAAAGAAGTGAAGGAAAACATCATGAAGAAACCCACATTTTCAAGAACCACAAAATTCGTGGACATATGAAATCCACCAAGCCGCATTGTGCCCGCGTGTTGGATTGTGGCCCATAGTCTCCCACTGAGGTAAGGCCGGTATCCCAGCAGTGGAAGCGTAATAATACTAATAATGATGATGATGATGACTAACCCCGTTGACAAAAAAAAGACAAATTTAATATTTTACAATCACGAAAATTTAAGAATTTACAATTTACCTACTTATACAAAAAAAAACAATAAACAACAAAAACATACAAGATGGAACAAAGAACAAACTGAAGCTTACCACACAAAATTTTCCAAGGCCAGGATCGAACCCGGAGCTCCGAAATTTGGAGACAAGACAACTTCTAGCTCATACAACTTAAAAGATAGGCTTCATGATATTAGTTATTTTGTAAATGGTACACTTTTCAAATTCATGGTAATACGCTGGAAGGTTTTAATCAAAGTACGCCGGTGACTGGGCCCGTTTTACTTTTACTACAAATCATCGATTAACTACCAATAATATTTAACCTTAGAATAGAGACCGCTTATTAGTTCTGCACCAATTGCTCCAATAACGGACCGTGAAATTATATGTCACTAGTAGTATTCAGCCGAGTTAGTTATACCATGTTCCATGGTAGTGCTCTATAACGAGACTAGCGGGTCGGTTGCCTGGTGGTAAGCATAACGCCGGCCCATAACAATTGCAGTGCCACTCAGAACTTTGAAACACAAAGGCCTGCGCGCCACCGCATCGCGCTCTTTACCCTTATTTATTAGGTAAGTAATTTAAGTGACTACTTTGCTCATCAAACCGGAACACAATAATGCTTGCACAATACTGCTTGTCGGAAGACTACACCCAGATAGAAATTCGGATATGAGTTAGTCCTTTCTCATGTTCTTTATTGAAAAGAGAGGGGTTAAAATTAGATTTCGGTTAGGTTAGAACCGTGATCTATGTTATATTCATACATATTTAAATTCAAATAAATAAAACTGAAGTGTCTGTTTGTAATATCCAAATAACAGCTTTTTACTAAATGCATATGAAATTATATTACGGTACCTATAACAAAACAACCATTTTTATGTCTGTCTGTCTGTTTGTTCCGAGTAATCTCCGAAACGGCGGGACCGATTTTGACAGGACTTTCACTGGCAGATAGCTGATGTTACAAGGAGCAACATAAGCTAAGTGTGCGAAGCCGCGGGACACAGCTAGTATGTAAATAAAAGCTGTATTCAAGGATGGTAAAGGAAAAAGTATATGTAACCAGCAGACTGATGCAACTTGATAAACCAAAAGAAATACAAGGATCCAGTTAAGTTGCATTTGTAATTCTCCTCTCTGTCTACTGCAAAGGGGTTTCGGAGTGTACTTAATATTCACATAAATATATACATCACAAAAATTTCGCTTCCAACAGGATTCAAACCTGCGTCTTCTGGCTTGCCGGGCCAGACGCCTTAACCACTAGGCCCGGCAAGCCAGAAGACGCAGGTTCGAATCCTGTTGGAAGCGAAATTTTTGTGATGTATATATTTATGTGAACATCCGCTAGTGTCGGTTAACACTATAAAATATATTTCATAAAGTACTTAATATTGATTTATTCACACAGTTCTGATTTAAAACTATTACATCTTCTAAGTTTTGTGAAATTTTGTTTCTCGTTTATTCCAGTAACAAGTAAACCTTAACTTACTCATCGTTACTTATATTACAAAGAGGTTAAGTTTGTTTGTTTATTAGGCACCACTAATCTCTGGAACCACTAATCCACATTTACAAGTTCAGAAACCAGGCAGACTTAGTAATTTCTCACGAGAGGGAGATTCAACAAGTCCGGTTCAAAGTAATCTTCACAAAGATCACTTGACGAGTACTAATAAATGTCATACCACAGCTTGATTAACAAGCGCATTCTTTGTAACGGTGTTTCTGGAATTTGTTCCTAAATGAGGTAGTTTTAGGTAAAATGTGGTAGGTTTTTCCTCAGCTGTAGTTTATGAAGTAATTAGTAGGGGAGAGAGGGGCTGGAAGTTCCGATTTTCAAACAACATGAAGTTTTATTATGAAAATGAAGGATTTGATTTTCGAAAAGTGAAAATATTAAACCGATGTTTATCGTGTTTTGTATTAATATAGTCACTTCTACTTATATCTCAATAGTTTTTTTTACAGGAGAAAATTTATAACAAATTTCGGAGCGGAACATTCAGCCCCACTTTGGGGCGAGTTGTTCCACCATTGAGGCAAGTTGTTCCGCCTAGATTATGACCATATACTATCAGAATAACATAGGTTTTCTTAAATAAAACAACCATTTTCATAATTGTATGTATGTAATGCTTAAAGTATGCACAAATAAACATTAAAAAACAAAAAAACTTTACTGGTAACCTCCAGATAAACTTTTTTTATTTTGTTAAATTATAACTAAGATCTATTAACTTATAGATCTTATCAGATACATAACTAAGCTTATAAAAACAACAAAATATAACTGTAGAGCTCCAGATAAACTTTTTTATTTAGTTAAATTATAATTGAGGTCAATGATCTTCAATATCTTGAGATGCACAACTATCTAAACTTTAAAAAACTATAAAACATATCTGGTAACCTCTAGAATCTAAATGAATTATTTTTATAACCAGTCCCAAGGTAAAAACTAGCTTGGATTTATAACCATTGGCAGGATATTTGCCAGCTTTCAATTTTGTAAAAAAAAAATCGATGTTACTTCATCTGGCAAATTTCAAGTTTTCTAGCCACAGTTTTAACAGGTTTTCCCTCCTTGATGACACGGCATTTGCAGCTTGATGCAATAATGTTTCGGAGGGTTTGCCTCTCTTTGTCTTACAGTTGTAGTTTTGCAATCTTAAAAAAAGAAAACTGGTCATATGAATTGTAGATACGACTAAAACTCAATGGGGTAAGTTGTTCCTAGGAACAACCAGCCCCTCGAAGGAGGAACTTATGGCCCCAAATTTCGTTTTTATAAGAAGACTGACATACTGGCAAAGTAATAGAAATAATTAAAAAGTTCTCAAACTATAGGATACCTTACTAATGCCACTATAATTTAGGAAAGTTACGTATGAATCGGTTCACAATAAACAGAGATAGACCAAAAAGTTTAGACATGAAAAAATTTACTTACGTGATGTTTTGACAGCACCATGTACATAGCCACTTAACCGACGTCACCGGAATAACTAAAATGGCTACCAGCGCGGCGCGTCACCTGACGCTTTAATAACGCACTTCACATGAATCGCTAACTCTTTTCCTTACAAAGTTATTGCCGTCGGAACAACTTACCATTGGTAACTTCCAGCCCCGCTCTCCCCTACACTGATGCCTACTAAACAAATAGAGATGATTAGGAAATAGCTGGTGTGTTATGTCTCTATTAAGCCAATTTATGTTTAACTTTGTTGTACTAATTGTCGTAAAGATGTCTGTATCCATCTCGGATTAATTGGTTACAACTTATGTTAATACTACTCATTTATTTTAATTAACGACAATGATCATTGGTTGGGCCTTTAAAATCATCTCTGCCGGTGACGCTTTCAAAATGGAGCTGATTTTTGTCCGGTCTGGTATGTAAAAATGCACTCGTAACTATTTTATTTTCTTATTAGCATTATTATATTTCCTTTATAAATGTTTTATTTTAAAATAATACTACTACGTACGAAAAAAACATTTATTGCTCAATGAAAATTAAAATACATAGAATAATAATTAAAATTATAAGTCCTCTCAATAAAAAAGAAAAAAAAAATTAAAATCGTTTGAACTATATATAGATGACAAAATGGTCTAAAGATAGTTCAAGCAATCCTTAATATCAGGAAGAGTTTCCAAAATGCTAGCCACGATGCCCTGCTGGATGGCAATGCTGATACTTTGAGTGAGATAAATAAATGCCAGCATTTTGGTCACGCGTCGATTTTACAAGCCGCCCCGCCAAATCTTTATACAAGTGCTCACGGTCCCCACGAGCTTTATGTCTCTACCCTAAACCTATTGATCTGAAATAAACAAAACTATGATTATGAAAACATTTTTGTGACGATTGAATTCAGTCAGTATAAATTAATTCTTCCATTTCCCATGGTCCCTTGTTTTGACCCAATCAGTAACAATATGATACTGTCCGTTTGAATGGTTTTGCAATTGTTATGGGTGAGAGTGGCACTTTATAATCAGGCAAAGGACCTACAACGTTACTACGAATCACTTTCATAGATGATTTATGTCTGAGAACAGAATATTAACGCTGAAAATCAATAAATATTTTTTGATTATGAGTATGAAAAATTTCGTTTACTTTAAGAACGGGACTTAAATGCAACAAAAAACCCAGGTTTTCATTTACCTCGACATTTCGATCAAGTTGTAGGTATTAATCGCGGCCACGAAAAGACTATAATTATGAGTACGGAAAATTTCGTCCCGCTTTTGGTCTGGTTTACTGTTACTGCGTGAAAATGTGACAATTTTTCACTCAAATCCAAAGTCCATCGATATTGACACGATTGCAAGAGTATAGTCTACAAAATTTGGTAGAGGCTCTTTTTTCTGCATAAAACTGGTTTTTCATTTAGTATACATGCGCAAAATCAAAATAAAAACGTGGCCACTCAAATTGTAAAACTGCATCTGGTGTATGTCAAAGAACCGTCAGAAAATATATTGAATTACAAATTTCTTAACCCGACCCAGTTGGTAGATAATCCGTATACGCTCTGTCGAATAACAATAAACACTACCACAATAAAATTGTTAAACCGTAATAAAACTCCTACATCGACTCAAGTTGTGCAACAACTGCATGCTAATATAGGTGCGGTGACCCATGTTTACTCCTGTAGGTATAGCAATGATTTATGAATTAACGAATACGAGTGACGCTTGATTTAATCACGACCTCACACTACACGGCTACTACAAACAGAACTATTAAAGATACGCACAACAAAAGAATATAAAACAAGCATGTGTGCAAGCCTTCCCCCAGGCGACAGTCGAAGATTTCGGTCAAACTATAAGATAAACAATTTATATGGTGTAGCGACTCAGGTAACGCACATAACAAATAGAATACAGCTTTCGAACGAGACCCAATATGTCAAGACAAAGTTTACGTAATGGAATTAGAGCTATAACGCACGGGTGTGCTTGTTGCCGGCGAGAGCGACAGACCTGAGTCATGCGTGAGAAATTGTTGTCGACTGCGTCATCTAGATTTTGAATCGTTCATAAGGCACGTTTTATGTGTTCATTATTTTAATCTGCAGAAATGAAATGCTCATCTAATATTATTTGAAACTGCGGTTGCTTTTCAGAGCAGTGATTGTAAATTGGCTTTAGTTTTATTACTCAAAATGAAGTCATTAAGGTAAACGTCCCATTACTCGTCAGTTTCTGAATTTAGCTGTCTTTGCAGCTTTGCCTCGTCTCTGTTTATTAACTTAGAAATATCAAATTTTTTGACGTGATTACTTATTTATAACTCTTTTCGGTAAATATATTTTTAGTACGATAAAAAAACCACAAGTTATTAAAATAATTGAAAAACTGAAAAATAAGTGAATTGTACCAGTATCCGTCAGATTTGTCCTAATTTTCGTCAAATTGTCCCAGAACTCGTCAATTTTTACCACTATTTTGAACTCTTTAACCTTGGTATTAAGGTTCATTATTAAATTGTTTTTTGGCGATATTACCCTCAAATTAAAAATATATGGCAAAAATATACCCAGAATAAGCAAACGCGTCGAATGCCTAGGACAAAAAAAGATTAAAGAATATTATTTATTGCACCAAATGAAACCAATTTAATCAAGCTGTTTTTGTATTAACAAGTTTTTTTGTGAAAAAATATAAATAAATATTCAAATATATTATTCCAGAAAAGCTTTTTGTAAAATACGTAATGGGTTCTGTAGTCTCGTAGCCACCTTCCGGCTCCATCATCGGCATCCTAAATATCGCTTAAGGTTCCTTTGATTCTTGTAAATACTCAATGGGGTTATGTCATTACGTTACAACGTTACTATACTATACGTTACTACCTTCTGGCTCTGTTAACACATCAAATAAAGTTTGACATCACTAGCAAAAGATGGTATTTTTTATTTTACCTTTTTAAAAGAATGTTGCTTACGTAACATCTTTTTAAAAAAAAAAAGATACACTTGTTGAAATAAAAAAAAATTAATTATTTTTTAGTAACTAAAATTGAATTTAAAAGTCCTAGTGCAATTTTGACTACTAAATAATTGAAAGAAAAAGAGGATATAACTAAATATTATCAACATTTATTATTAAATTGTTTTTATTTAGTATAAGATAACTCCTCCCCTGGCTCGAACACATGCGGCAATCCTTCTTGGCATGCTGATAATTAAGTTATTCAGCATTTCTTGCGGTAACCTGTCCCATTCTTGAATAACGGCTTCCCTGATCTCTGGCACTGTCTGGGGAGGTGGCTGACGGTTCCAAACATGACAGCATCCCACGCGTGTTCTATCAGGTTTAAGTCAGGCGAGCCGGCAGGCCACACAGTGGTTCCATTCCGGAAAAAAGTGGACATAGGAACAAAAGTTCGAAATTCGGTCTGATTTTTTTTATAGGACAGGTGACTATCTCTCTAACAACTTTTATTCTGTAACAAATCTTCGTTGGATCAATAATTAGCGAGTTAAAAAATCTTCAATTTTTTTTTGTATGGAAAAAAACACATTTGGTTTTTTTTCTCGAGTTATGTTAAATCGGCTGTTGTTTGGCTTATAAAATATGGTAGAACACATTATTTTGTATCCATAATAAAATTTTTTTTGTGAATCCGTCGACCGCCTTGTGATTTAAGAGCGGTCAAACATTGCAATTTTTTTCATGACTATAACTCTTTCTATGAGTACATTTTGGTTTGGTTTTATTTTTTGTAGAACAGCTAATATTATTCCCTAAAACTTTCATCCTATCACAAATTTTCGTAGGATCAATAGTTAATAAGTTAAAAATTATTCTTTATTTTTTATTTTGGATGAAAATTTATTGAAATTTTTTTCTTGAGCTACGTCAAATCGGCTGATGTTTGGCGTACAGTATATGATAGTTCACATTATTTAGTATACAGAAAAAAAATTATTCGTGAATCCATCGACCGCCTTGTGATATACGAGTGGTCAAACATAGCTATTTATTTTTGCATGACTATAACTCATACTATGAGTGAAATTTTGGTCTTATTTTTTATTTTTACAATGGATAATATTATTCCCTACGATTTTTCTTGTGTTACATTTTTCCCTAGGTAAAAAATAAAAGTCTCCAAGATTTTATTATGTTTATAGAAATATATTTTTTTGATTAAGCTCTAGGTAGATTTTACAGTTATATGACTCATATTTTATGGTAGAATAATATGTTTTGAACATGAATTAAAATATAACTCATTAATCTACTTACCACGCGGTGCATTTGATGTACCAGCTGTTAAAAATTACGATATTATATTCATGGATAATTCAAACAAATTAGTAATATTTTGTTAGGATATCTGGTAAGTGTCACCCTTCTTAAATTTTACATTTTTTTATATTAATATTTTAAAGAAAAAAAATTTTCTTCCAGAAAATATTTTTATTGACTTGGTTTTGTGTTCCTAATATCAAGAAAATATTGAAGTATAATAATTCTATTGTTTTCAATTTCTGAGTAACTGTAATTAGTAGGTGTCAGTGCACAAACAAATGACTCATTCTTGGTGCTGAGCTCTGATTGGTCGTTACCCACTGTCATGCTCAGGCAAATGGATACTAATTGCCAACCTAAAGTCATTTTTAAATAATCATGATGAAATATTTTATTTCATTGTGCTCTTCTTGCTTAACTGTGAAAGTATAACATAATATCTCTGGCAATGGCTGGATATGGAACCAATCTTGATCTATACTTGAAATTGTGTAAGAGCGGAAATATGAAGGATCACAACTATTTATACGAGGACATAGTTGCCAAAATTCCAAGTGAAGTGTCTCAAGAGGATCTTAAAGTAATTAAAGAATTTGTCAACTTTTTACAAAATTGCTCCAGCTAGAAGACTCCGTGAGTGATGACATCGAAGAAGAGGAAATCATGGCGATTGAACCGGAAAATATTTTGGATATATTTTTATAATCGGGTATTTTGTTGAATTTCATTGTTTCATTGTTATTTTTTATAAATTTTCTTGTTATTTACTGTGTATAGAATATTGTAATAAGTTATGTACATTATTTTGTATTTATTTCTGGTTATGTTCTATGCAAGTTAATACATATGCAAATAGATATAAATATAGAAATAAACAGATTCATGAGTTGTATTTTTTCCAAATTTTAAATATATTAGTTTATCATAAAACACGAGTCGTACACCCGTCAAATCCATTGTATTACATCTAAAAATAAAATAAAATATCCGAAACTTTTATCCTAGGGAAAAATGTAACAAGAAAAATCGTAGGGAATAATATTATCCATTGTAAAAATAAAATATAAGACCAAAATTTCACTCATAGTATGAGTTATAGTCATGCAAAAATAAATAGCTGTTTGACCACTCGTATATCACAAGGCGGTCGATGGATTCACGAATATTTTTTTTTCTGTATACTAAATAATGTGAACTATCATATACTGTACGCCAAACATCAGCCGATTTGACGTAGCTCAAGAAAAAAAATTCAATAAATTTTCATCCAAAATAAAAAATAAAGAATAATTTTTAACTCACTAACTATTGATCCTACGAAAATTTGTGATAGGATGAAAGTTTTAGGGAATAATATTAGCTGTTCTACAAAAAATAAAACCAAACCAAAATGTACTCATAGAAAGAGTTATAGTCATGAAAAAAATTGCAATGTTTGACCGCTCTTAAATCACAAGGCGGTCGACGGATTCACAAAAAAAAAATTATTATGGATACAAAATAATGTGTTCTACCATATTTTATAAGCGAAACAACAGCCGATTTAACATAACTCAAGAAAAAAAACCAAATGTGTTTTTTTCAATACAAAAAAAAATTGAAGATTTTTTAACTCGCTAATTATTGATCCAACGAAGATTTGTTACAGAATAAAAGTTGTTAGAGAGATAGTCACTTGTCCTATAAAAAAAAATCAGACCGAATTTCGAACTTTTATTCCTATGTCCACTTTTTTCCGGAATGGAACCACTGTGGGCCAGTCTAACCTGGTAATGTCGAATTCACGCAGAGCAGCGTTAATTCGTTGAGCTCTATGTGCTGGGTGCATTATCGTCAACCAATACGACTCGAGGATCATGGTTTATTCTAAATGACCTGATAATTCCATCAATAGCAATGGTTTGGTACAAAGCTGCAGTCATCCAGCCACGATACGGGATCAACGTCGTTCTAGCATTCATTATATCATTATACTAGCAATCATTATACTGCCCCAAAAGGATACCGATTTCCCGCCTTGTTGAACGGTTCCGGTGGCAGTTCTTTGTCTTTCAGTGTCCCCATGTCTTCTCCAGACACGGAGACGTCGGTTGTCCGGATGAGTGCTAATTCTGGACTCGTCAACGAAGAGACAATTCTGCCAAATGTTTAAGTTAAAAGTTTAGGTCTTCCCTCCTGTTCTCGTACACGTCCACCTCATGATTTATGGACGCTTTAATGCGGCCGATGTGGTCAGCGACTTCGCCTTTTTAGTACACGACTGTCATTGCGTGTAGACGGTCAACACACCCACAAAGTGAGAGTAGTCTCACTTTGTGGGTGTGTTGACCGTCGTTGTCTTGGTTGGTACCTGTTTCGGCCTCTCCGAGTTTTGAGAGCTTTGAGAGATTTGAGTTAGAGCGAGTTTTGAGAGATACCTGAGCAAAAGGAGTCTTCTCCCCCCATTCGAATAGTGCGATCGTCGTTTCTTGACCGCATTAAGAGGCTGCTACATGCCGTACTTTTCATACAAACGCTCGTACGCGATTATAGTGTCCTAATAAATTTTTCTTTAGATGTTTTGAGCAAATAGGTATCATGTGCTCTATATCTAGGATTCCGTGGGAGCAAAAATGTAAAATTTTGAGATTCCAACTCAGTACAAGCCTTCAAAAACCAGCTTTTTGGACAAATTTTTCCTTGACTTTGGCCGTTCACAGTGTTCTCATAAATGTAAACTTCAACAAAACACTTCCATATAATCCTTGGACATGTAATGGAGATTCTAAATAACAAACATTTTTTTCACAAACTTGTAAGGCATTTTCAAAAACAAGTATTTCCTAGAATACGTTTTAGGAAAGTACCACGCACTAATTGTCTTCGGAAATTTTCTTTGGAAATTAATTTCCAAATTTTCAGAATGCCAACTGAAGGCTCTGGCGTTGTCTTTATTTTTCCGTAATGCCTGTTTTTCTTCGATGAACAAAAAAGCCTTTAGGGCATTTTTGCGTTCTAGGATTTTTGCGTCAGGCGGGTCATGAAGCGGTGCCTTGATCGATATTGGTGGTCTGCTATTTCCATCACAGGTAGCGCGTTATACGTTTTACGTTTCAAGCTCGTTCGGGTGGTGCTTCCGTTTAGCAGAGAGGCTATGCTTGGCGATATTGCAACATGTTTCCGTGCTCCCGCATTGCAGAAGCTTATGCCGAGTCTCTCGGCGCAGTCGTCCATGATATTGAATATTATATGTATTACTTAAATAACCTAAAAATAAATATGGAAAACAGTAATTTTCATCATTAGCTATAAAGTAATTTGATATATATAATATTTTATAAAATAATTTGATATTACTCATTACTTTACTTTAAATATTACTTTACTTAATAAAATACTAATGATGGGTCAGGGAAATACATGTAAATTTTAGTGGTCGATCTAAGTGTCCTATATTTGTGCTCAGTCTACTGGGCAGGGAAAGTCATACGCACGAAGTTAGGTCATATATTGCTTTAACTATGCCATACAAAAACATACGAATAAGAGCTGCCGTATGGACACGCGGTTGTAAGGTGGTAGTACGACTAACGCCAAATTGCGCGTATTGCCTCGCTTGCAAAATATCAACCTGCAACGCATGCCCCTACAAAATATACAAAAAAGAAAAACCGAAAACTTTTTATTGTATGTACTTATTATAACTATAATTTTATATAAAAAAATAGAGGCGGTCTTATCGGTAACCGTAATTCCATACTTGATTATAGAAGTAATTATCTTTAAATAAAATAAAAGTAATAGTTTAGCGAACCCTCAATTAATATAGTCAAATAAAAATCTGACCGCCGCCGCCCCCTTATAATAAAACCGTATACCGTATCACTGCACAATAAGGTTCAAAATATACTCAATGACGATATTACGCGCATTTTGTTAATCATGTCCCAGTTACCGTCAAAATAATATAAATACTGACGGGTATTGGGTCAGATAGGGTATTTTAAGTACGAATACCTGTCATACGCATAAATAAGAAACTAATAATAAAATAGCACACTTTTATAGGTTATATCGAAAGAAAATTAACTTGAGCGTTTCACTAAAATATCACACTTATCAAACCGGCCTCCTGGTCCTGTGAAACTTGAAAACAAAAGTGGTGCGCAGGACTACACTTTCAGTTACTAAACTTCCCAAAAAACACAAATTTCAAAATCGCTAACTTTGATAGCTCATTTCTCCGGAACCATTAAAGATATAACTAAATGGTGCCATTTTAATTATGAAGTATATTATTTTAAATATATTGCTATAAAAATCTTTTATTAAGCTCTCGTTTGAAATAAGTAACTGGCCTTTTTTTACGATCTGACGAGTATCGGGACATTGACGACATTACCAGCGTTTACCCTACGATAAGTTTATATGTTGTTTATTGTAATTTATATTTATTTATCTCATTTTATATTCTGTAGCTAATTTCACAAATTGCCAAATTCGATACAGCTACACCAAGCTATGGTTGCAAATGGAAATCTAGTATCAACATTTTCGCATGCTATTTCCTGCCTTCCCCTCGCTTCAAAACTTACTGCGGGCCTATACCACAGATTTGTCTCTAATGAACTCGTCAGTCTAAAAGAACAATTATCACGTATTGACGCAGAACAGTAAAAATAATCGCAACAAAGAGGAAAAACGTTGCGCCTTGCTCTTTAACTTACGCGATTAATCGCCGTCAACATTTCGACCCAGTGCGTACAATCAATAACCGCACGGGGGCGTGCCTCGTGCGTGCAACGAGAGTGAAAGCTTGATGATCACGACTACGCCATAAGATCGATCCCTAATTGCGAAGTATCAATAAAACTTAACGCTATTCGCGTGTAGACTGCTCTGTTATTGATAGATAAAATGACTGAGTCGTAAATAGCGGATAATCATAGCTAATAATTCTTGAGCACTTTATGACTGTTTAACGCAGAGTTTACGTGTAGGTATTAATTCCAATCTTTTTTTTTTTTATTTTTTTTTTATTAGATATTTTATATATTACATCTTCTAGAGTAATTAGCTTTTACCCCCTTTAGACCCACGTATTCACCTCCGATATGAGATCACTAAATCTTGTACCGTTTCTTGTCATCTTATTATAAGATTTTGATTTAATTCGCTCGATTTTATATTTTACTTTAATGGTGATCGTTTTACAAATATAATTTCCGATTTAACTATCTCCATTTTACAAGAAAATGTGTTTTATTCTTTTCATCTGATCTGATATCATTTTAACAATCTGTTGATGTGTTCGTAAGCCACCATAAGTATGAAAAAAAAATTATTTTCTCTTAGAATACGTCTTATTATTAATTGTAGTTTTTAAGTATACTTAAAACTAATCTATTCTTCAGCCGCCATGTTCTAAATACGTGAGGAGATCAATTCAGGTTATTTTGGAGGTCAATTTTTTCTCAGTTTACTGGTAGACGAGTTTGTCTGACTACCTGTTCGACAAAAGATGTCTACGTGGAACTATTTTATAGCGCGACTGGTTGTTCTTAATCCTTTTACAATATAGGTAGGACTGACTCTTCTGCGCGTGACCATCTGGGTAGGTACCATCGCTTTGCCCGTGTAGTCTGCCACCAAGCAGTAATGTGGAAGCATTACTGTGTTCCTGTTTGATGAGCAAAATAGTCAATGAAATAAGACTTATAAAACTAATGTCGTACTGCAGTGCCGCGCAGGCCTTTGTGTTTCAAAGTTCTGTATGGTACTGCAATTGTTATGGGCTGGCGTTATGATTATGAGGATACCAGACTTAGCAAACGTCTCGTACCGAAAGTGATGTATTATGGCAATCCATCCTCTAATGTACACATTTTGTGATAAGAAATTACTAGCTAACCTAACTAAATTAATTTTAACTTTTTGTGTAAAATTTTGAAGCCTAATTTCCAATGTCCCACCGATGTGGACGTTAGTAGGGACATTGGCAATATAACCCAAAAAAAAACTGTGAATCGTCAAATGTCCGGTTTCCGGCATTTAAACCCAACACGCACCAAAACCACCAAACCCGATTGCACACTCGATTAAAATGTTGTCACCCAAACAGTGAAGCCTGATCGACTCTCACACTTTTTATCGAGTTTTTTGACATTGGCGCTCGATTGATTCCAATTCGAGTTGCGTTCATGTTACAATAGTCGCCGGTCATGGCCGTCAGACTTGACCGGTGTGGACAATCTAGTAACGCAGGGGCCCTACTCCACAAATCGAACGTCGCAGTTTCGGCTGACGGATCGCAGTTTTCCTACCACGAAAGTGTAGGAAGGTAAAATGTCAAGTTAAGAACATCGAATTGAATGTCGGATCCGAAACACTGACAGCCGAAGTTTCGACATTCGATTTTCGGAGTAAGGCCCCGGGAGCGGACGCCCCCCCATGTAAATTAACAAGGCTTCCTCGAAGAAAAAGCGTTGTCTGTGTCCAACCCATTTCATTCACTCAGACTCGGACTAATCTCCGTTGTGACAGCTCGGGATTTCTAGCAATAAAGGGACTTAACACTCGTCACGATGCTTTTTTGTTTCAAAATTAGTTTAGGTCGAGATGAGGTGGTTTTTGAAATGGTTAACTTCAACACTGTTGTTTCTAAGAACTTAAATTAATCTCATTATGTGCTAAGTGGTGATACTGTGAAATTGCGTAGGTTGCACTGAAGACATAAGCCTTTACTCAGTCAACTTTGTTAGTGGTACGTAAATTAAGTTTCATACACTAAGCTTAGTATCACTAAATATTTATAATAACTAAGTATATTAAATTGTTATTATATTTTCTTGATTTCGTTATGATGTTTTTTGACTATTAAATAAATGGCGGTAATGCGGTAATCAAAACACATTCAAAGTAGTGTGCTAACTTTTGCAAAGGAAAGCTCATGTTTGTTGGTTTTAACAACAATACATTTTTATATCCTACAACAGTTTGGTAAATATTAACTTAGCAAACTGTAAGTAGATTTAGAACTTGTTTCCGTACAGTTGGTTAAATAAAATGTGCCTTTAATGTTAGCTAAAAAATAACGACGATTTTCTAATAATTTTCACTTACTAAGTACCTACTTGCTACGAATTTTAATTTAAATTAAAGGTATATTTTGGTAATTTTCTAGATTTATTATACTGGTATTTTGAAAATAACGCTCTAAAATTAATAATCACTGGTAAGTGCGGCAAGATTTTTTAGAAAAATAAAGTGAATTGGTAAACTATGTTTACAAACTTTTATTTAACTTGCCTTGTTAGTACGGGTTAAATCTTGCAACCTAAATTTGACCCACTTCCCGGTGATCAACTGAGCTTAAATTTTACATACTGTAATTCAGCTCAGTGTCATCATTATAAATGTCACAGAACTGGTCTGGTGGTGGAGTCGGAAGTCGGCCCCAGGGACTCTGTAACAAAACGACGTAACCTCATCGAGCTTGGTTTTTTTTTAATTTGTTTACAAGTACTCTGTATCTCTATCTGTAGGACGTAGGTATATCTTAGATGATGTCCAGGATCCTGGCACGGAGCTGGAAGGTGTCCACAACATTAAATTACCAATTACGTAATTTCTAAAAGCTTGTTTGGAAAAATATTTATATCGGATGGTCCCCATATTTTACGTGATGGCAAATAATTTTTCAGTGCAATCTCGAATTATACGGCAAATATTTTGCGACCTTTCCAGATCCAGTCAGCAAAGAATGAAAGATACATTTTAGTTGGTTTTCTACGAAGTTGTTTGATAGCTACACATTGGCTAAGTTTCCATTTATTTATAGAACCAGTCCACCATTCGATATTATTATTTATTAATTGACAGACCGACTTGATAAAGAGCAAAGTAAAGAGCCGATTGACTGACGTTTATGCAACAATTCGATTGTAACTCCAAAGTTAATAAACGAAAATCAAGGCCCAGGTGCTTGTTCTAATTACGGTCTAGAATTATGAATGACTTCCAAGAAGGAGAATTCACATAAAACGGTTTCTAAACGAATTTTATCAAATTTTCAGGCATGATTGTGGTTTCGGTTTGTCAAATCACCTCGTCCATCTTTGCCCCTGGCAGGAGCCGGCTAAAAGAAAATGAAGTGAAAGCAAACTTGTTTGCTTCTCTTTTTGCAGAATCTTCACATCTAAATGCTGGTAGTGCGATACCTCCAACTCCTCAAAGTGAATGCAAGATATTTATGTCGGATTTTCGTATTCGTCAGTTGGAGTTTCGACAAACGCTATGGTATATGTATTTCGACCGTTGTTTATATGGCAGAATGTCAAAATTCATGAGTAGATGTCAAAATTCACTTTAAAATAATTCGAAGTGGCTATACAGGGTGAGTTTGAATTTGTATATTATCCCGGAACGGGGTGATGGTCCTAACCACTGTAGTCGAAAAGTTGTGAGAATCTCCCTTGGAAACACGTCATTCAAAATTTCAATACAAAATAGAAAATTGAGTCCCAACGTGAAGTGCGCGGCATTTCCTGGAATTTTGTTAAGGCTAATCAACATGTTCATTTAAGAAAGTCTACAGAATTCAAGTGAATCAACTGATCAAGGGCTGCGCGGAAGTTCTGTAGTAGAATGTTAACGTAAACTTTAAATGTCTTTTATTCAAAGAAAAATTCCGAATTTCAAAAACTTGTAGAACAATTGTTGCTTTTTTCCAGGAATAGATTGACCTCCTTTCTGGATAACATACCAACTCAAACTCAGGAGGAATGAACTTCGGTTCTCATAATTCATAGCTGAACTTTGTTTATCCTAAAGCCATTAGGAATTGTGTAATCTATGATGATAAGACGGTGAAAGTTAATTATTCGTTTTTTTAATGAGCGTATTCAGTTAACTAGGATATTAAAACACAACCATAACCTTTGCTTGTATGAATGACAGATTATGCTTTTATTATGTACACGTAGCAGGGCAACCGGTCTCATTCCTTAGCTCACTTGTCAACCAGAGTTGTTCAGGGCCCATTTCTCACAGTTACAAATCACATACACAAGCAATTGTGATAAAAAAATCTTAAGACGAATAAGGCGACTCCTAAGTAACTCTTAATGTAAGCAAATTCCTAAATATATACTTCATTCTGATCGTTAGAACACTAAAGGTTCGTGAAACGATGTTTTGCTCTAGGTAAATCCTAAATATTTAGGCATCTGATTCTGTCTTCTAGGGTTGGTGAAAACGGGCATAAGTATTTTAAGCGACGATGTTTTTTTTATATATTATTTGGTAACGAGACGAGCTGGTCGTTTGCCTGATGGTAAGCATAACGCCGGCCCATAACAATTGCAGTGCAACCCAGAACTTTGAAACACAAAGGCCTGCGCGGCACTGCAGTGCGCTCGTTACCCTGAGACATTAGGTATTAAGTCTCATAAGGCCAGTAATTTCACTGGATACTCTTCTCATCAAACCGGAACACAGTAATGCTTGCACACTACTGCTTAGCGGCAGACTTCACGAGCAAAGCGGTGGTAACAACCCAGACGGACACTCGCAGAAGAGTTAGTCCTACCACTAACAAAACGATGTAGTGGAAATATGTTAAACCTATTAGAACTGGTTCTGTCTTTCAGTTGCCGGAACACACTGGCAGGTACTTGGTGACAGATTTTCGATTTGAGGGTGGCTAGCCAGACGAGTACTCAAAAATCCCCATACAATACTACCAAATACTACCAAGCTAAGACTGCATCACGCAGTTTCTTTGACTCATGTGCTGAGATAAATCCCTTTTGGCGCCGTAAATTTTATAAATGAATGAATGTTTTGTTCCAATATGACTCTAATCCTTGTGCATCAAATAAATGATTTTTCTTTCTTTCTTTCTTTCTTTCTTTCTTTCTTTCTTTCTTTCTTTCTTTCTTTCTTTCTTTCTTTCTTTCTTTCTTTCTTTCCTGCACCGAAAAACTCATTGTAGGATTCAAACCATATTTAATTCAACAAGTTTTAATTTCGCGACTTGTAAGCTTGTAGACTTGTGTAATTACAAAGTTGAGCTTTACATTCATACGTCAGAAAGCGAGAGTAGACCGGTATGTCAGTACGTCATTATGCCGGTGATTAGCGAATGAATGCTCACGAACGGTCATTTGTACACATCTGCACGCTACTGTAATAAAAGGTATCGCTTGATTCACTTGCACTAGTACGTTAGTAATTATTTTGCATAGACATATTATTTTGATAAACATTAATACTTGTGTTCTTCGGCGTGTGGGAAATTTTCATCTGTAGTACTGTAGTGTTAAACTTGTTAATTAGGTTTTAACCGACTTCTAAAAATGAAGGAAGTTCTCAATTCATCTGTGTTTTTTGTGAAGATATTACTCGGTTTCTCTATCAATTATCAACTCATTTAAATGGATTTTTAATGAATAGGGTTGTCCTTTTATAAATTTTAATAAAGATTACCACCTAAGGTTGGAAAAATGGGGGATGACATTTCAAATATCGTGATATTTTCGTCGAATCAAACCGGAACACAGTACTTAATGCTTCCACATTACTGCTTGGTGGCAGACTTCACGAGCAAAGAAGTGGTACCCACTCAGTTGACATTCGCAGAAGTTTTAGTCCTATCACCTGGTATACTAAAAGAACCGTTACGATTCAATAGACTTACGTACATATTTATGTTACCACGCAAACAGCCACTTATCCCTGAACTATTGTAACAACATTCAAGTACAGCGTTCCTATAATTGTAATTGCATATCCAGACAGGATTGCGTGAACGCAACAAAGACTGGAACGTTCTCTGGGAATCTATTCCGCCAATAAGGAAATCGTTTCGGGACCGCACGAAAATCGCTGCTTCGTGAGTCTTCAGCCCTCGGTAGCCTTAATGATTATATTCATTTGTTATTAGCCCATCGACACGGTATCGAGTAGACGTCATTATGGCCTCGAGATGGTATCGCACTTGTTGAATAGAATTAGATTGTTATTGTTTGGGATCCAGTATGGTGTGAGTTGTTTTACCTTTCTTCTGAAATGTGCTATAGAGTTTTAGTAATATGAGACTGTAGTGGAGGTATAAAATATCGAACTTTGCTTGGCAGATGCAGGGTTCGTAGATACGTAATTGTTCCAAATCTTGTCTGGCGCATCGGTATTGTTTGTATTTTTTATTTATGAAGAAGTCTGATACCTCTTTTCGGCTAAACTACGGAAGCAAAGTTTTTTTTTTTTATTATTCTTCGAGTGTACTTATATAAATTATTTATTTTATTTCATTATTTAGCACAAATTAGTATACATGGAGTAGGTAACTTGATGCTAAATAGAATTATCTACAAGTTTCCAGGTTGGGCAAGAAAAGTAGTTAGGTTTGGATTATCTTGGCTTGTAGATTATCCAACTGTTTTTGTAGTGGCTAGAATCTAGCCCACTACCAGTTAAAAGTATATCCAGCATTCTGGCGGCTTTGCCTCGTTGAACAGCAATTTTTTTATTGCTTCCTAGCAAATTAGAGAAAAGTTATAACTAACAATAATTAAATAAATATAAAACAAAAGTCACGCCTGAAATAGCAACCGAATAGTTTGGATAAAGTCGCACCTCGTCCCTAAAATCCCGATCCTAATTTATCTTTATGGATTTAAAGATTGTATACTTTGCTTATTTTTAGGCTACCAATTGAATCATTCGAAATTAGTGTAAAATGTACTAAAAGTATTTAGTCCTAATTTTTGAAATGGTATAGGTACCTACTATAAAAATTTTTAAATTCAAATTTAACCTACCACGTGTGCATAAAATGATAATTCAATTTACACATAAAATTAAAGAAGATTAATTAGTTATTGAATATTTATTTACGTCTTGAGAATCGTTAAACACCATAAAACTTTATTTTGGGATTATCGTGTTAGTGTGTTGTGGTGTTTTGGATTTCCTCATTAATTTACAACTTCATAGTAAAATACGTAAATTACATAAATTGGGTTCGAAACCCACTAACATCACCGCCTGTTGTACTAATTAAAAAATTAAATATTCCATTTTTCGTTGTATATACACGATGAAAGGTTAATCACTATTTTATAGTGGCGATGTAAAGAAGGTGATTAAGGTGGTACCCCGAGTCAATGACATTCATCATTCTATCCTCTTTGCTCACACTGTCGGTTTGCGTTGATGTAAAAGAGAAGAAAAATCGCACAGGCCACTAAAATTGAGTGAAGCCTTAAAACGCCGATAAAATATTATGTCAAGCATAGAAATTAAATGAGAGCATGCAATTTTTAATTATCTTGTTAGTGGGAGGACTAACTCTTCTGCGAGTGTCCGTCTGGGTTGTTACCACCGCTTTGCTCGTGAAGTCTGCCGCCAAGCAGTAGTGTGCAAGCATTACTGTGTTCCGGTTTGATGAGCAGAGTATCCAGTGAAATTACTGGGTTTATGAGACTTAATACCTAATGTCTCAGGGTAACGAGCGCATTGCAGTGCCGCGCAGGCCTTTGTGTTTCAAAGTTCTGGGTGGCACTGCAATTGTTATGGGCTGGCGTTATGCTTACCATCAGGCAAACGACCAGCTCGTCTCGTTACCAAACAACATAAAAAAAAAAACTCAATGCAAAAAAATGAGATGCTATATGTTATATGCAAGCATTTATTGCCTTAGTAGCGGTAGTTCGGTTATTGTCCATTATTGGTCCAGTTAACCGAACTGTAGAGCGAGTGTGGCCGAGCGGGAACTTGTGTGACTTTCAATCCGACGCACCATAGTTCGAACCTCGACTCAGCCCGCACCAATTACTTATGTCAAGTCATGTGTGGATTATTCATACTCACTCTAAAATGGTGGATGAAAACATCGTGAGGAAACTGGCATGTTCAAGAACCACAAAATTCAAGGACATGTGTCATCCACTAAGCCGCACTGGGCCCGCTTGGTGGATTATGGCCTATACCTCTCTCTGAGAGAAGGCCGATATCCCAGCAGTGGGAGCGTAAGAGGCTGATAATGATAACCAGACTATTGCAAATTTTCAGAGCAATACAAAGAGATTTGTAACAAACTTCCTGAGTTAGTGTCTTTCGACCCTTACGGCAACCTACCAATAAATCAAGTAAACAAGTTATTTTAAGGGATCAAGCCTTATTTGTAAGAAGTAGAGGCTTCACCACGTGTCAACTAATTAATTTACAGTTACTTTGTTACTTCACGGTATTATCCCTAAATGTATTTCCTGTTCGATGTTTATAATATTTATTAGGTAATACTTACAGACGAAATAAATTCATATTTTTAGACATATGCTATGGTTTGTATCAGCATAAGTTAGCCCATAACAATTGCGGTGCCGCTGAGAACTTTGAACTACAAAGGCCTGCGCGGCACTGCGTTGCGCTCGTTACCATGAGACCTGAAACATAATCTCAGTAATTTCACTGACTACTTTGCTCATAAAACCGGAACACAGTTATGCTTGCACACTACTGCTTGGCGACAGACTTCACGAGCAAAGCAGATACTAACCCAGATGGACACTCGCAGAAGAGTTAGTCCTACCACCTTGTAGACACGTAGTAAATAACTAATATTACAATGGGTCCATACTTATCGCCGAGCTTCGGTAGTAGGTACTTCAATATTCTGACTGTTTGATATTTCATGCACAGATCTCGCACGCATCAATCCATGCATGTTGCATGCTTGCCGCTGGCATGCATATAATGCGCGTAGGAGTAACGTATGCAGACATTGTGACGACACCCTTACCATATATGCATAGCCACATACAGCATCTGAGGTATTCATGTCGATCGCGATAATGCGACGTAAGCAGAGAAATAAACTCTTAACCTTGGAAATAAGGTTCAATTTTGTAAAAACAATGGATCGTAGACCGAAAAGCGCTGTAAGAGTGAGCCACATCATCAATAACTGTGATATGAGTGTTTTGTGTTAGTCTTTATGAATCAACCGTCATGTTTGGTCTACCATACAAGCCGCCCGCTGCAGGAAGGGCGTAAGTCCTAACACTTGGTACAACTTCTGTGAGTATCCGTCTGGGCCGATACCACCGTTTTGTTAATGTTATCTCCCACCGAGCAGTATTACTGTATTGCGCTTGATGAGCAAAGTAGTCAGCGAAATTACTGGGCTTTGGAAACATCTCAGGGTAACGAGCGCAACGCAGTGCTACGCAGGCTTTTGTGTTTAAAAGTTCTAATGGCACTGCGATTGTTATGGTATGGGGTTATGTTTACTATAGAGCAAACTAGCCGCCCGTCTCGTTTTCAAAACGTACCTTTAGAAAGCTCTTCTGCATGTGTCAGTCTGGGTGGATACTACCGCATTGCTCGTTTCATTTACAGACGTTATGCGCAACCATTACTGTGATCTGGTTTGAAGTAGGTAGACAAATAAACGCGCATATGAACTTGAGTGCTGTGTCATGATTGAGGAGTGTGGTGCGTTTCGTAGGACGTAGCCATATAAACTCTGGTTGCATTTGTTATCGGCAGGCTTTATGCTTAATATCAGGCAATAACCTGCTAATATTGTTGTTCGGAAAAACATAAAAAATTGCTGATAATGAAGCTGTAAATACTGCTGACTTTCTTCAAACCATTTTGTTGGAAAGTGTATCCTCGTGGATCTCTAATCGCTGTCCTGAAAATTTCTTTAACATTTTTCGCCATATAACTTTGCTTAGACTATACAATATACATCTATACAAATAAAAAAAAATTGAAGTGTCTGTTTGTAGTATCAAAATAACAGCTTATTACTAAATGCATATGACAACATACAACCAACATTTTTTAAATTTTTGTCTGTCTGTCTGTTTGTTCCGGGTTAGTCTCCGAAATGGCTGGACTGATTTTGACGGAACTTTCACTGGCAGATAGCTGATGTTACAAAGAGCAACTTAGCCTACTTTAATTTTAGAAAAAGAATTAGGGTTCCGCGGAAAAAAATAAAAACCATGAAATCCAAAATCTCCACGCGGGTGAAACCTCGGGGCAGTAGCTAGTGATACATAAATTTACTCGATTTCCTACGAAACTAGCTTCGAAATAATAAAATGAAGTCAAGGCGAAGTCTACAATCTAATGTCTAATGTTTATCCAAACCACGTGCATATTTAGGAGTTCAAAATCAGCATATCCATTTTCAAAAGCGCGCTGTCGTCAGCTGTCACAGCCAAATATGGCAAGACGGTTGTCGTTTCAATGGCATTATGTTGTTGTTATCGTGGAACCGGCGGCGCCTATAGTGATTGGCAGCTGCAGACCCGTCGGACAGTAGCCTGGTGGGGAAATAAGGATATAATTTTTGTTAGTGGTAGGACTAACTCTTCTGCGAGTGTCCGTCTGGGTTGTTACCACCGCTTTGCTCATGGAGTCTGCCGCCAAGCAGTAATGTGCAAGCATTACTGTATTCCGGTTTGATGAGCAGAGCAGCTAGTGAAATTACTGGGCTTATGAGACTTAATACCTATTGTCTCAGGATAACGAGCGCACTGCAGTGCCGCGCAGGCCTTTGTATTTCAAAGTTCTGGGTGGCACTGCAAATGTTATGCGCCGGCGTTATGCTTACTATCAGGCAAATGACCAGCTCGTCTCGTTACCAAATAACATAAAAAAAAGGAAAAAGACCGTGCTCTACGAAAAATTTGATCAGAATCGAGGCGGTTGCGAGAATAATCCAAAAGTAGACTGCAGTAGCTATACCTTTTATTTAATGATTTATTCCACACACAAAAAGCTCTTTTTTACCGTAAATATTAACGAAAAAACAGCGAGGTACGGAAAAAATATGTAATTCGTTGTATCCTACCTCAGGCATTTTTTATCCAGGTAGCCCAAAAATAGGGCCTCATTTTGTCGAATATTGCAAGCAACGCCACTTATTCAGCGATAAAACCCCATTCCGCGTTACTTACCATCCTGATTCCTGGCTGCCACGTATTTGGGTCAAACACTTTCGAGTACGGCTTTGTACGCAGCCGTAATGGAAAAAGCTTTTACAATTTGCGTCGACGACTCTCACGGGTGAGGAGCTAGGATCGAAAATGTCAAAATCGTTTTGGATAAACAAAATTAGATGTAACCTGGATTCAATGTGTTTGGTCCTCGTATACATTCTAAAAGATTTACCTAAACATATTTTCATGCAGAAAAGCATTTAGATCTTTGAAATTGCCGTGAATTTATAAATTAATTTAAAAAAAAACTAACACTAGCTGTAAATTTGGATTTTATACATAGCCACCGTTACGTACCTAATCCTTATTAATTGTTAACCAAGTGCAAATATCTACCTAAATTTTAATCTATAATATTACTAAGTTTTATAATTGCCATACTTACGTTGAGCTTACCGGCATTTATATTATATTTAAGTTTTAAAATTGTTTTTCTCAGAAAGAGAATTTGTAAATTCTTATGAGAAATAAATTCTTTAACCGTAACCGTAATTTCAAAGAATTACCGTAGCTAGCTCCACGCTTACCAATAGACGTCGATAACGTCTTTTTGATTTGCAACTACACAGCCCAGATTTCAATATCGGCCAATGTTTGCACGTCATGTTTGCGACGGATGGTTTTTACTAGCAATCGGGTTCTGACCTCAGGGCATGACTGACCTCTCGGACTGTGTGTCATTTTGCCAAGAAAGTTATGTTGCGGAGTGCTAGGGAGCGTTTATTAGGAGTTATTTTTTCGATTACTATGTATTTAAGACGTTTGATGCGATTGAACATTAGTTCGATAGAAAGACGGTGAAGAAGCCAAGCGGAGTTTGGAAACAACTCAATGAGAAGGTCGTCATCATCAATTCAATTTGAAGGTCGTCAATCCTACTAGTCCTATCCTATCTTTCCTACTAAGGATGTGAGGATGGATGGATGTGTGGATGTTTGTTAAACTTTTACGCCAAAACTACTGAATCGATTTTGATGAAACTTTTCAATACTATAGTTTATACATCAGAATACTACAATTTATAAAGGTGTCCACGCGGCTGAAGCGGCGAGCGGAAGCTAGTCAGCCTGTACATTTACAGAGTTGGGCGTTAATTACATAATCTACACCCCCGGCGAAATAGACTAGTTTGCACCCCCAAAATTTTGGTTTGTCTTCATTATAACTAGATACGAATTGCTTTAATCAGGTCGACTCTTCATCTGCCTTTTTCCATGCGTTGATTTGCGTCTTGAGTATATCCTTTTTAGAGAGGTAGAACTCTGGCTTCAGTCGCTTTATAAATGATTACGACTTATTGTGTGTCGTGACAACTTGAGCTACTGTTTGTTATGCGATCGGTATGTTTGCGTATGGTAAGCGAAGATGTTATTGAAAATGGTAATACGCCAATAGTATGATTAACAGTCACTATAGACAAGTCGTCGTGACAAACGACAAATGATCAATTATTGCACGACTGAAACGCCTCAAGGCGGCTCTTTTAAATTGTAATTATTTTTTGTCTCTTTTTAACATTATGCTTTTTTTATACAAACGCATTTTTATCGAATTCGCTTCAATTATTTATCTTGCTTTATGAGACTTGCCGCAGGTTAAAAAATTGTAAGCCGTATAGAAAATTTTATTTAATCAGAACAATAGCTTTTCCACACTGAAAGACTATTCACTAGACTTTCAGTACGAATAAAAGCAAAAATCCGATTTTAAAAGTGCTTTTCATTGTTTATTGAAATGCATACCGTTATCTGTCAACGTTCATAAGATAGTCGCCAAACAAATCTCACAGTTCGCTTATCTGATGACGGAGGCCAGCTAATGGGTGTATGGATCTAAATGTTCCATTGTTCTGCAAACAAACAAAACGGGAAATTATTTTAAAGGAGTCAAAATGCTTCCGTAATAAGTTTGCAAAAGAATTGATAGCTGTAACTGATTCCGTAGCTTAATTCTCTTACAATTTTCAGAATAGTCAATTAAATGTAATTTCATTGCGATTATCATTGTAATTCAAGGATCGTTATATAGTGGTGTCAATTCTATCATTTCATAACTAAACTAATTTTAGTTTCACTCTCTCTCTTTCCAATGCATAACATGAGAAAGAGACAGAAAATGTCTGACAGATCTAAATCTTGTTTTAGTGCTGTCAAATATCTTTCGATCTTGATAAATTAGGTGCCACTGAATTCATTGCCATTAAATTTACACTACACTCAAGCAAGTGGATTAATTTGACAGGTCTAAAATATATTCCATCTCTTTCTCATGTTATGCATTGGAAAGAGAGAGAGCGAAACTAAATTTAGTTTAGTTATGAAATGATAGAATTGACACCAGTGTCTAAAATAGCAACCAGCGATAAAATATGCGATGGAAACAAAGTTGCATCACAATTCGTTTTAACTTCAATTATCTATACAGATACAGAGTTGAAACACAAGAAACCGTTTACACGTCCCCAGCTAATTCCGCAGTAGCACGACAATTCGATAAATCCTGTTGTCTTCCTCGACGGGATTCCCACAGGAAATAAACGATACATGAATATAATTATGACGTTGGAAAATGTTTCTACGGTACATTGACATCAATGTACGGTGCTGTACGGGAGCTCTATCAACGTAAGGTAATATGGTAAATTTCTTACTGGTAGGAAGATTAGTGGAGACGTTGAGAATATAATACCGGTAGTAGGGCTCGTATGTGTCGCGAGGGCTTGAAATTGTGCTTGTTTATATGTAAAATTATTTATGGGTGATTTTTACGTCGTTTTAATAGCAGTAGGTACTATTTATTTAATCCTTTGTTAGTAGTGCAGCGTCTCGCGCAAAGCTAGTATAATAAAGCTACAAAATTTATCTAGTAAGTTGAATTGCGTGACTTCTCACATTTGTAAACGAGTTTCAACTATTCAGTGCAGATAACAAGAACAAGGGACCAATGTAGACGTACGGCGGAATGTAATATACGCTGGGTAATTGAATGAAGATGTTGCTAGCATTGACTTAAATAATGCCTGTATATACCGAAGACCTAGGAAGAGTTTTTGTTTTTGTACTAATGGGATAGAGACGAGCGGGTCGTTTGCCTAAGGGTAAGCATAACGCCAGGGGCCTATTTCATAAAAAATATTAGTCTTATATTATGAGTATTAGTGTCATATTTTGTATGGAAAAAAGAAAAAAAAGCTCATAGTATGAGTCTAATATTTTTTATAAAATAGGCCCCAGAACATAATAATGCAACTCAGAACTTTAAAACAAAACACGGCAGTGCTGTCTTTACCATGATTTCACTGATTACTTTGCTCATCAAACCGGAACACAGTAATGCTTGTACATACTGATTGGTGGCAGACTATACACACATTACACGAGCAAAGGGATGATATCCACCCGACGGACACTCGCAGAAGAGGTTCGTTCATTATGCTCGTGAAGTCTGCCGCCAAGCAGTAGTGTGCAAGCATTACTGTGTTCAGGTTTGATGAGCAGAGTATCCAGTGAAATTACTGGGCTTATGAGACGTAATACCTAACGTCTCAGGGTAACGAGCGTATTGCAGTGCCGCGCAGGCCTTTGTGTTTCAAAGTTCTGGGTGGCACTGCAATTGTTATGGGCCGGCGTTATGCTTACCATCAGGCAAACGACCAGCTCGTCTCGTTACCTAATAACATAAAAAAAGTTTGCTCATCAAACCGGAACACAGTAATGCTTGTACATACTGATTGGTGTCAGACTATACACACATTACACGAGCAAAGCGATGATATCCACCCGACGGACACTCGCAGAAGAGGTATCATTAAACATTAATTATTATTAACTAAATGCCATGTTGATCAGTGCAGTTAAAAAATATTTTATTAAAATATCCAACCATTTAAACGAACTTTTGTTATATTTTGTAAGATTTCTCTTGAATCACGAATACAAATTAGAGAAATGTGTGCTTCAATACAGTTTGACTCAAAAAGGCTTCTAGAGAGCCTCGTAGAATGTAGCACTTCTCAAACGTATCGCCTGACCTATCTTAATGGATTCCATTTCGCCTCCGGCGTTGGTATCTCAAGGATAAGCAATTCTGGTTTGTAATGAAGTGTTTCTTTGTAAAAACTATACATAGGTATCTACTTATCTATACTTATTATAGTACCACAATCTAGGTTCTTAAGTGAAGTGGTCAAAGACATTGAACGTCTTGAATATCAAGATACTACTCCGTCCTGAATCTAGAATAGGATTGTCTTTCAAGTGCAACTGTCAAATACACTGATAGATGCATAGCGACAGATTTTTGATTTGAGGGTAGTAGCTAGCTAAATGAGCTTAAGAAAACGCCCCAAGGGGCACCGTAGACGGTTATGCAAACGTACATTTGCTTGTCAAAATAACAACGCTATTGCGTCAAGCGTGGATTTCGTGATACTCGAAATGCGCGCTTGACGCAAAAGCGTTGTTATTCAGAGAAGCAAACGTACGTTTGCATAAGCGTTTACGCTGCCCCTAAGACCATGCAAATGGTGGCATCACGATGTTTTTCTTCACTGAAAGTTCAGACTCACTGTAGGGTTTGCACCTAACGTGCGACGTCCCGCCACTGAAGCACTTAATGCTTCAAAAAGGCTGTGGCCATACTATAGTAATTATCATCATTATTAACATAAACATAATAATAAACATAGTTAAGTCTTGGTAATAATATGTCTAAGAAACTTTCTATGTATCAGTTACTTTGTAAGTTATTTCCCATTCTAGGTATTTTTATACTATTGACTAACGAGACAACCAGGTTGCTTGCCTGATGGTAAGCATCACGCCAGCCCGTAACAATTGCAGTGCCACTCAGAATTTTGAAACACAAAGCCATGCGCGGCACTGCAGCGCGGTCGTTACTCTGTGACAGTCTTATAAACCCAGTGAATGCACTGACTACTCTTTGATCATCAAACTGGAACACAGTAATGCTTGCACATCACTGCTTGGCGATAGACTACATTCAGACACTCGCATAAGAGTTAGTCCTACCACCTTAGTTCTTGTTATTAGTTGTTGTAATATTTAAGTATATATTATTATATACATATATATATTATTATATACTATATAATAAATTACCAAACAGCATTAAAAGTACCAAATCGTTCCTGATATTTAAAAAGAAGTTGAAACTCCACATTTTAAAGGACTTCACGCAGTTTTGATCGAAACAAATGCTATTAGAGTTAAAGTTCTGATAGCATTTTGATTGCTATCGTAACATGATACGTAATAGAATCTGTTTGTGTTTTGTGTAAAGCCAATGTTTTTAGAAGCCTACCGTCACATACCGTGCACTCACTATTTAAGTTAATTTAAGTTTATTTTGTATTTCTCTTACAAGTGAATTTTATTCTTTTAGAGAAATAAATGTCTTAAACCGTATTATTATGTCAATAAATAACTTTTTACTTTACCTTCACTCAAATAGTCACATTACACATAGACATCAGATAGCATACCACGATACTTAAAACTTTCAGCTTAAAAAATCTTAAAATTCGAGTTATAAAAAAATACTCAAAAAATTGTATATATTAATGTTTATAAAAACTTTATTATCTGTATCATAAATTTCGTGTTCGGAACTCAATTTAGAAAGAGTGTTATATCTTTTTATGGCTCAAATGGTCCTCGATAAATGGTTGGTATCTGAGTTGAAGAAACCTGCTAAAGCTTACCCCAAACCTAAGCGAGCGTGGGAATAAATGGGTGTGATTCTCTATTTGTAAATAAATTTTAAAATTTTCTGAGACTGTTATATTTAACCTGGGCCACAACTATATTAAACAAATAGTTTAAAAATGACAATCGTTTCGTCGCAAAATGGTCACGTTGGTCACTTCCGGTATATTATAGCAAAATCGTCTTTCAATGGTCGGTATCAAAATGATTGTTGAACTCCGATCTAAGTATTAACTTATTATTAAATAATGAGGAATTTTGTGTTCACCTATGCAGCTTTTTAATTTTTCCGAACTCTCTCCTTGAGTTCTCTTCATCCAAAGGTTGACTGGAAAAGATCTCAATAAGTCCGCCAATTGTACTTTAAAGATTTAGACGTTTAATTCTGAACTGCGGCGCAAGTACGGATCTTTTCGGTCGATAATATTCGATAAAATTGACTGCTCAAATCGGTAAACCCACACTATCGATTTGAATTGTCAATTTTAACGAACTTTATCGACCCGAATAGATCCGTACTTGCGCTGCAGTTTTTACTTGTAAATCTGGTGTATAGTAAATAATTTGTACTGTATTGTTATACTTCTTCTTTTTTTAGAAAACTATTGCTAATTTACTGCAAGTAGAATCTAATATTTTTCTACTTACCTATATTTACTTGTAATTACCATATCATCATCAGCTCGTGTTGTCTATGTATTCATGCACTAACTGGATGAACTGCCAGTTCAAATCGATTTCACGAATGGTGGCACGCTGGTAACGCATGTCTTTCTAACGCGCTCCACAACACTTGACACTTGCCTTTGCACGCTTTCGTTCAGTAATGAAGTGCGAACAGAGCCACTGATTTTATGCGCCAATGGCAATGCGCCTATATTGATAAAACGGTGGAGAAATTACTCGCTACTTTGAGGGTTTTAGAAAGAAAGAAAAAATGTTTTTTTTTGACACAAAACAAAATTAAAAGGAAAATGACACATAGATAAGAAACAAAGAAGATAACAAACAAAAGGATACACGTTTTTAAAAATACGAGTTGCACCAAAAAAGATTTATTAGTGCCGCAAAGGCCTTAGTTTTTCAAAATTCTAGCTGTTAATGTTATGGGCCGGCGTTATGCTTACTATCAGGCAAAGTACATGCGCGTCTCGTCAACAAATAAAAAAAAATTGTTAATTTAGTTAGAATGTAATCCCATCTATTGCTTGATGTCTAAACAGCAATATTTCGTGTAATATCTTACACGAGTGTGCGTGTCTAAATACGACTAAGTTGCGTGACTGGAAAGTGTTTGAACTACTGATTTTATGCACCACTACACTGCCTTTCCAATGGTCTAGGTTTGATTAGTGTGGCAATTTCGAGTAAGGTAGTTTTACACAGTTTTTAGAATCTTTTTGTGTGTTACATCACCCGTTTTTGCTTACTTTCTTACGCCAACTGTACATATTTTTTGCGATAGTGAAGATAGATATTGTTATAGACCAATTATTCATCATCATCATCATCATCAGCCGGAAGACGTCCACTGCTGAACATAGGCCTCCCCCATAGAACGCCACTTGGATCGGCTACTCGCCTCTTGCTTCCAACGGTTCCCCGCGGTTTTGACAAGGTCATCGGTCCACCTAGTGGGGGGTCGTCCTACACTACGTCTTCCGGTTCGTGGTCGCCACTCGAGAACCTTTCTTCCCCATCGGTTATCGGTTCTGCGAGCGATGTGGCCTGCCCATTGCCATTTCAACTTGCTAACTTTGAGAGCTATGTCGGTGACTTTTGTTCTCCTGCGGATCTCCTCATTTCGGATTTTATCACGCAGAGAAACCCCGAGCATAGCCCTCTCCATAGCACGTTGCGTGACTCTGAGTTTACTCATGAGGCCAATAGTAAGAGACCACGTCTCAGTGCCATAAGTCATCACTGGCAACACACACTGGTTGAAAACCTTGGTTTTCAAGCTCTGCGGTATTGACCAATTATTAGTGAAGAATAATATTAGATTAATGTTAATTATTATAGGTAAGGTATTATATATTGTGTATTATAAAAGTGATGTTTTAGACAATTTGAACTTACGTATTATTTAAAAACGAAATAACGTTCAAGTTAAAGAAAATGCATCTCCATTTTCCACCTTATTTATATCTTTACAAAAGGATTATACCTAAAAATGGCTTATCAGAAGCCTATAATTAGGATATTTTCCTTATTATTTCTGGACATTAAACAAGGTGACTTTGGCGAAACACACACTTAATAACATAATTTAGCCAGAGGTGGTAGGACTAACTCATTTGCGAGTGTACTTCTGGGTTGGTACCACTTTGCTAGTGTTATCTGACGTCAAGCAGTAATGTGCAAGTAATACTATGTTCTGGTTTGATGCGGTAAATGATTTTCTTGTGTTCGACTGTCTGATTCCTCGGCCAATTCAAAGTTCTTCACTATAGCGATATTTCAGAAGCTGCAAGTGACAGGTCAGCTTTCGACTATATCGTCACAGTTCAGATGAAATACATCTCAAACGTCAAACGCCAACCAATTAAGATTAAAAAGGTCGTAAGTAATAACTAAATAATAATATGCTATAAACTGATTGTCCATTAGACGGTCCTCTACAAATTAACACCTAATTTTAATTCCAACTGATTACAGACAGTTTAATTACAATCTTACAGATTACATTTACGCAGCATCTAATTATATGTTAAAGTCATATAAATGTTAATAAAATGCATATATTACGAATGCATGCGTTCGAGCGTAGGCGATGAGAGGTGATGATGAACCATTTTAATGGGAGTCGGTCTAATTTGTAAGAGGAAACGATAAGTATTCCCGGCATGACCTCGTGGAAGACACCGCGTGGAAGACACCGCGCGGCAGGCAGTGGAAGCATGCCCAGGGGGAGAAGGACCGCGACGATCTCTAGTCGCGATAGTGGGTGACTGGGTCGCAGGGAGTGTGGTAATCCATTAAACCCGCGATCTCGTCCGTAGCTGATCCAACAGGAAGTAGCTCGATGGTTTTAGTGGGTAGGACGCTGTGCAGCGGGCAGGCGGCGGTCCCACACTATCTGATATGTCTATAAAGGCAGATCCAGAGGCAAGCAAAAAAAAATCCTTATTTTTCTCCCTACCTTACATGGCAAAGGTTCTCTCTGATCCTTCCAACGGTCTATTCTATCTCGGTTGAAGGTGTCGAGGTCGTCTTTCCACCGCTTCCTAGAAAGACCTCGACGTCTTGATACGCTTGGGAAAAGCCTGAAGTACATCCGATTCCTAAATGAAGATGACGGAATTCAAAAAATGGATCACTTGAGTTAAACTACTGAAACTAAATATACTGAGATTACTTTTATAAAAAACTATACTGCAACCTATAACATGATAATATCTTAAAATTAGAAGTGTATTTCAATTGAAGTTGCAGTTGGATGCCAGTTTTTCTAGAGGGCTAACAAGTATAGGTAGTAAGGCAAAGTTATATAACTAAGTACGGAATATATAACGCCTCGCTTCGACTTGTGACTTCAACCAAATCATTCGTCTTATATCGAAAAAGTTTCGCCCCCGCACACTTCAACGCATCTTTACATGTAAGAATTCAATTAATCCAAAAGCATCACTGGCCTCAGAACTCGTGGACCCGTAATTACTTTTTGTTACAAAAAGAAAATAAATCCCCTCAACTATCCTCTACTTGTCTACCAAAAAAACACAAAGTTAACCGTCTAACGGACGCAGAACTCCGTAGAAAATTGACCATGATACGAGTACGCTCTTTTTTCGTTACCTTCAAAAACGTATCTTAATAAACTAATATTCTAAAATAGAAGGCATAATAGCATCACGGACAAAAGCGATAACTAGCAACAGTAAATTACAAACAAGATTTACGCGTACCATTCATCATTCGAGAATTAATCTCTCTGTTTCTCTGCATCGCCTAGAGATATTTCAATATGGCTGGAAAGAATCCCATTTATTCGATGGTGCCTGCCGACTTGGCCTCATATTTCTCCGGGAGTAACAAAGGCTGGGATCGAGGCATGACCTCTAGGCGGAGAGACCAATAAGAGCAAAAAAAACCGCCGCACGAGCAAGCAAATGAAATCGAAATAACGTAACGTCCAGGCGAGGCAAGGTCCCGCGGAATGAGATACGGCCTTTTGATTAGCCATTGTCGGGACGCGAACGTGGAGTCGCCTTGCATCGGCGCAGCTTTTGATCTCCAACAAACCAGATATTTGACCAAATTGTTCTTCTCTTTCTGCGGATAAAAAATACCGTGACTGACGCTTGTCTAGCCGCGATCGCTATGATCTCGACCCACAGAAATTTGCATAACATTATGCATTCATTTTTTTTATTACTCTATATAAAGATACTCTAGTATCGTAAAAGTAAAAAATGGTTTTATAGTCGTTTAAAATAATTATTCTTGACTAATTTTACGACAGTATAGGACATATTGATTGATGGGTGTAGATTTATTTGAAGTAATTAGGGCTGTCGTTTGTTGCTAGGGCCTCCCGATATATAGCGCACCTTTATTGCCTCCTAATTTCTAATGTTTCGACTTTCGAAGGGTGTAAGTCACGCTCGACCCCGAAAAGAAGCGAACTTCCTTTCGTTAATTACATGCAAGTTGGTGGCTTGAGCTAGGGTTTCACCCTCTACACGGCACGCGACTATTTCGCATAATAAGATTATTAGAAAGACTTAGTTTAGCAGATCAGTTTTATCGTGTTCGTGAGACGTGCCACTCGAGATTGCGTTTTCAAATACTCATCGAACTTCGTCCGTCAGATGTCGAAGTTCCCGCAACTTCTTATTTAACTTTCAGATGAACTTTCTTCAGACTCTATCGGCCTTATTACAAAACGAGTTTTAACGCTAAACTGGAGTTTAAACCGTAGTTTTGTCAAATTTCTTATTACAAAAAGCAGATTAGCACTTAGGTCTTGGTTGACTATGGTGTCAAAGTTAGTCTTGCCGGGCACCTAGTTTAGCGACGGTTTAAGCATTTATTTTAATGGCGGCCATGTATTCTACTTGTCAAATCGTAAAAAAATTAATATATTTTGTATTAAAGTAAGAAGGGGTGGTGAGGTATTAGGAAGCGTGCATGAGTAGAATAAAAGCTTTTAGCAAAATATATAGGAAATACTTATAATATCGAAAGTATACATAGTAAAAACACTTATATATTACACGAATATATTACAAGAATTGACAGTACACACAATCAACAAAACATGTTGCTATGGTTACTTAGCCATAGTGTGCCATTGTATAGGTTGGATATATAAGGAGTATCTCCTTAACATTTTTTCATATACGTAAATACCTAATTAGGATGTTTTGAATTACTCGCAATGATCAAAAGTCATTTAAAAATTACCTACAATATTTTTCGATATTAGAAAATGGTATTGTGTGACAAAATAGCTACTTATATTCCAAAATAAAAATTAGTACATTGTGTCAATTCTACATTTCGTGTATCCGTAGCATAAAGACATTTATTATCTGTGGAAATAATTTCTACCATAGCTACAGTTTGGTATTAAGTTGTCTTGGCTTTATTCATCTTTTGTAATAAGGTTTGGTTTATAGGTCGACTCTAAAGATAGTTGAAGACAAATTGGTTGTCGACCAAAGTCGAGTTTAACGAGTTTTTTGTAATAAGGCCGTATTTGTTTACTCCTCTATTACCCGTGTAAAGTTTACTTACGCTGTAAAGTGGAACATAAATTTTATGCGTCGATAAAGGAAGCTTTTGTGCGTCAGATTTTATATTAGATATCTACTCCAAGGGTTTTAAAGGCGCATAATCCGGTCGTTACAAAAAGTCGAGACTCGGGCTATGCGATAAAACGTGCAATAAGAACGTGTACCATTATAGGCAGAGCTATAGGGTCTATACTATGGTTCATAGGTTTCGTGTGTGTGGACGCGGGCAAGGCAAGACGGCCGGTGGCTGGCCCGCGGTAGCCGGCCGGCCCCGTAGTACCGTACGGGCGAAGGCGCACAGCGGACGCGCCGAACCTCGCGTGGACTTTACAACACTACCAAACTTGTGTACCGACTGTTTACTGACTGTGCTATAGTGGCTGTGCGGGGTGCCTTCGAGGGGTGGAGAGTTTAGCGGGAGCCTGGAGCGAAAGTTACCGAGCCAAGACGTTTTACATAACCGCTGATAAACTGGAGCTTTCGTAATTGTTGCGTGATAACAGTGAGTACTGACTATTATTTAGTTGCCACTTGTAAGTGTGAAGTGGTTCGATTTATGTTATAGCGGAGTACAATCATGGTATTTTATTGTTAATGCACTATACATTACAGAATAGAATGATTTTGAGAAGCTTTTTTATGTTGACCTTTGTTTGTATCTGTGCAATAATAAACTCAAGAAATTATGGAAGAGTTTTACTAAAACGATAGCATACATTTCAATACATGTACACAGGTGCTTATAACTCTTTGTTTATGTTACGTGATAAAAGTTATGATACTCTCTGCGCATGTCAACTTCAACGTACCTGTGTACCAATCTAAAGTAAATATTCAACTTCATCCCGAGCTGTTTTTGCTAAAGGTTTTAGTAATCTTATCTGTTTTGAAAGCTTGTACAGGTTTTTAAGTTTCAATTAAAGGGAATTTTTGTCAAATCTCGACATTTAAACAAGATTTTTACTCCTTATCTAAATGTTTGGTAAGCTTATGGCTCTAACGTCAATCATGCATGCATCATTGCATGTTTGGTCGGTTAAAAAGCTATTAGGTTTTATAATTGTGTGTGACCCTTATGTCTTTTAGAATACGGGTTGTTTTTGTTTAGTATTTTGGCTTAAAACTTTTAAAGTCATGTTTTAGATTATATGGTATGCGGTGGAATGAGTATTCCATTAACGTGTTTTAAGATACCCAAAGTGTGTATAATAGTCAATAATACTGATGATTGAAATGACCTTAGTTAAAATGTTACCATAGTCTTATTATATCTTATTATATAGGTTTTTATATCATTATATGAATACGTATTTTTTTAGAAATATTTCATATTTCACTGTAAAATACAAAAACTATAGCTTTCATTTCAACTAACTATCTATTAAATACATAATCGTAAGTACTATATACATGACATATTTGATCACATAATTCAAGCTATATAAAACCTTATGTCTATGTAATAGAATTCACATTACTTGTGATTTCAGCAAATAACATCATGATGCGACTAAATCTCGGAAAGCTTCAGAGTTGATGGCGAGATCGTGATCGACTCTAGCAACTCTAGCACCATCTAAACGACAGATCTCAGACACTTATCGCTGATGTCCGTCGATCTCGTTAGATTGCGCGACACAGGCGGTTTGTTAACAAACAATGGTCTGTTATTTTGGTACGAGAAATGGATGTTTTGGACAAGGCGGGTTCTGCTACTTTTGAAAGTCACGGATGTGTACTTACTGCTGCTTGGAAGAATGTAGTATGTACATACTTCCAATCCAAGCATTCTTGAATCTGCAGAAAGAATATAAAATGGGCGTGTCCGAATAACCACAAAACTTATGGAAATGTGACCATCCACCCGGCATTAGGAATATAGCCTCACATACATTTGTTCTTTCCTCTTTCTCTTCGTCTGTTGATAAGATAAATAACAGTGTTTAATGATTTTTTTATTATCCAAGCATTCTTGAATCTGCAGAAAGAATATAAAATGGGCGTGACCGAATAACCACAAAACTTATGGAAATGTGACCATCCACCCGGCATTAGGAATATAGCCTCACATACATTTGTTCTTTCCTCTTTCTCTTCGTCTGTTGATAAGATAAATAACAGTGTTTAAGGCGCGGTATTATTCCGAAATCAACTAAAAGAGGTGTTTCTAAATGCTTAGTGTGTTGGTAACAAAACAAAACGGTGAGATATAAAAAATACGGTAGGTAGGCAAAAATCTGTGGAGTTGGAGAACCGAAATATAATTGCAAATATATATCCGGTTTCGCTTTAAAAAAATAAATAAAAATAGTCAGCTCAAAAAGCTGCATAAATTCGAGTACTCGGAATTTTCAGCGATGACACCCACTTTTTTTTACAAAACAAATAGCCAAGCTAGTTGTCTAAGGGAGTACCGAATTAGATTTTTAATTTTATATATATATTGTAAGTAATTAAATGAAAATCCGCAAAAATATATAACAACTTCGAACACCAAGACATCATCACCAACAAGTGTGATGTGCAATTTTCGACTTAAAATAAGGGGCATTAGGCAAAAAATTGACTGAGGAATGAGCGGGTGAAAAACGAACTTAAAATCACGATAAGACCGGGCCTTAATGGTTTTTTTATTATCATTTCGAGCGCGCAATCGTTCCATTTTACGGTTATTATACGTCTCGAGTGCCAAACTGAGTGCGAAATGGATCGTAGTATCGGACACTACCGATGAGTTGGAACGCAGGATTTGGAACGTTTGTCTTTCGTTACTATTTCTATCACTCCTCGTAATCCATCTGAGATTTCTCATACACGGGCGGTTTTTGGAACGTTGGATTGGAATGTTGTGGATTGGAGTGCTCGTGTATATGGACTCTAACATCACGCGACGTCATTAGTAAATTGTGACAGCGCGGGTACATGCTTGGAGTTGCATTGGAATCAGAACTTACTCGTAGTATAAGTTGGTAAATAAGAATATAATTTGGCAGAGAATACTTATCTCTTACCGTAATATAATCTGTATGCATCGCAACACTGGGTTTGAGGTTTTTTGCTGATTTAAGCTGACGTATTGTCCGACATCATTAATAAGTTCTGACAGCACGGATACATGCTGGTTGTGTGGTCTAAGAATATGACCACCCCATTTATTCCCGTTGGTGCCGTACAAGCCGGCTAAGGGAATATCTAGGGAATGGGCAACAGCATTCTCATTCGTCAATATCATAATCACTTGGGATCTCCAAGACGTCTGCTAAGCGTGGCGTATTATGACAAAATCCCCCCTTCATCGGGAACATCCCCCTTGAGTATAGGTTTTTAAACTGTCATGGTCATCAACACTTTGAAAATTATCATTAAAAACGGGATATTTACCATGTATATTATTTGATTTGAGTTTCCGATATTTCGGCGCTGTTGCAAACGCAGTTCTCCCGTGATCATAGCGTTTGCAACAGCGCCGAAATATCGGAAACTCAAATCAAATAATATACATGGTAAATATCCCGTTTTTAATGATAATTTTCAAAATCCCCCTTGAGTGTACAAAATGGGAAATTAACTATTATTATTTATTACTCAACGTTTTATTGTTTTGGTAAGAATAACTCATAATAAACTGAGCGTGCTAAAGTTAGTTTCGCGAAATAAACTGCGGCGCTATTTTGATCTATAGCGCAATTAACATAAAGTTAATCTTGCAATAAGTATATCCAAGGAATAAATAAAATGAAATGATGCTGTAACCATAAAAACTTCACGTTAACCTTTTTCTATTCGCAATAAAATGTTAATACGTACGTAGCTTTTCACAGAAATTGCTATGAAAAGAAAAAAATCGTTTCTAATATTCACAATAGAGGTCGTCCCTACCATTTACAATAAATACAACTAGTAAAACCATATTATGTATATAAATAACCGGTGTAAAAGATTCATTTAAGCGTTTGTTTTGTTATTTATTAAAATAAATTGCTATACTAAATTGTTTGTTAACTACACTAAACTACGAAATTAAACTTGAGAGTGTCATTTTTTTAAATAATTCATTAATAATGTATCGAACGTGTATGTAGATCCTAAGAGCTTCAAGGATTTTTGTGTTAAAAACTGGACCATGGGAGACCATACTTCTCACAAGTATCATAAGTGTCATACACGGACCAAATATCTACGTTTTTGGTTTACTAAATTTTGTAGCGCAGTGTCACAGTAGTCACTATTTATTTAGCCGCACTATTTATTTAGTATGTAGACAACGAATGGTTGTTTAAAAATAAACTTTAAAAACACTTCCTCCGATTACGTATAATCTCTACGCTACCATACTTAAGTATGCATTTTGCAATTTTGCGGCGAGATGTATTTTATTGTTAGAGAGAGCAATGCGTATGCGCACGCGTTGATGTCTTTTATATGATGGCATAATGGCGCGCGGGCAACAGTGTTGCGAAATTATTCTAACAAAGACATTTGTCACGGTTTAGTGGAAACCACATAATTGCTTTGTTATTTTATTTTTAGTTACATCAAAAATATCTTATGGTATGCTTTCTGCAGTTTTTTTAACAAAATAATGAAAATTTCTTTTGTTTATCTGTACATTGACCTTCTGAAATTACTTTTTTAGATTTTCTTCTCTTCTTTTATAGCTCGTATCTTAAGTGTTTCAAATGAGTAAATGTTCCAATACGTAGATATATGTCTGACTTCTTTATTGTACAATGACCCGTAGCAACTTCAAAATTGCTTCATAAATTACAATTCTAAACCTTTCTGGCTGGTCCTAGTAAATTTTACGTTTATCAGCTTTTAGCTTGTTGCCAAATTGTTACTTATTACAATTCAATACAAGAAGGGTAGGCAACGTGTCGACAAAATCTCTGGTATTGCAGACCTTCATAGGCAGCTGTAACCACTTAACGTCAGGTGGACTGCTTGCCTATTTGTCTACTATTCATATTAAAAAAACAACAATTCAAAAAGGAGAAAATTGCCCTACCTTCCGTGTCCATCTATCAGTTTATGATCAACACAAACATATCTCGAGCTGGGATCGAACCTGCGTCCCCTTGCATTGTAGGTATGGTTACTACCAAATTAGTGACTGAGTCAACATATCTGCCGAGTATCTAACAAACCGTAAGGTCCCTAGTTCACCAACCATTTGATCTAAAGTTCAACGATGAACTAAACTTAACTCATGAACCGACGGTTCATATAGATTCAAATTAGGATTAGTTTAAAGAGCAATTTGACATCTGCTGTCAGAGTTGGGCACTGAACTGAAAATCACGTCAACCTTATTCATTTGACATTTGGTGAAATCCTACCTAATAAAATGGTCGAAAGACACCAGGAAAGTTTAGCTTTAATCAGCTTAATTCCATAATGTTCATCGTATGTGTTTTATGCTATTTTATTTCTTCTCTGTATTTGGAAATTTATATATAGTTAGAAATTATACGGAAATCGTGAGGAGCGCTCAGCCCACACGGCAGATAATATAAACAACGCAGATATCGTCCTATTATAGACGACTTATAGGCTACTTGAATGTCCAATTACAATGATGGGCTTAGTCCATGAGGTAGGTACTGGAAAATTTGATTACTTACGAAGGTTTTAGCTTTGCGATGGTTATTTTGTTTAACGGTTGTAAGATACGTATATATTGTAGCCAGCTAGCAAACTATTTTGAATGTAACTAAATTTAAAACTTTAAAATTCTAAATATGAAATTAAAAAGTGACAGCTCCCGTGGTATACAAGTAAAGTTGAATAACTAAGCTCCTACAACATCTAAAGGATGTGTTTTACTACCACAATAGACAAATAATATATATGATCAGGACATAAATATGTCATGACAAAGGTTTTACCATTAGCAGTAGACGCGAGTAGCATCTTAAAACAAATCAATGATTTCTTAGATTGTAAGCAAAATGAAGAAATCTTAATATTCTGGTAGGTTTCGAAATTTGATAAGTAATTATAACTATTATTGTCACCTTGTCTATTTCGTTTAATCTTGATGACCAAGACGTTAGTGCATTATGCTGTTTAGATTGCGTTTAAGAAGACCAGAATTTACTTTATAATGGTTCTTACAGTGCATTGAAGGATATATGGCAATTACATAAACACATAATAAAACAAAATTTAATTAATAATTTGTGTAAGGATATAATATATTAGATATGTAATTCATATAGTAAGTATAAATAATTGCTATAATATAATAATTAAATAATATGGTGTATTTTGTATTAGTGTAAATTTTATGAAACTGTTTTTTCTTATTGCTGTGTACTAGTTGGCCCTAGGCTGGTGAATTGGGCAACTGTAATGCTAGTCTAGAGGTATTTAGTAAATAAATACGTTTTTTTAAACTACTCTACATTAATTAATGAAAATACACAAAACAAAGTTTGTGTAATTATTTTATAGTAAATAAAATTAGGATTGACTAACAGAATCGCCCTATGTCACTACTTATGAACATATTTTTTTTAAAACAAACTGTTTGTTATCTCTAGTATCTGGAACCATTGATAAGAAGCTATATAATCCCCGAATGTCATTTGTTAGTGGGAGGACTAACTCCTCTGCGAGTGTCCGTCTGGGTTGTTACCACCGCTTTGCTCGTGAAGTCTGCCGCCAAGCAGTAGTGTGCAAGCATTACTGTGTTCCGGTTTGATGAGCAGAGTATCCAGTGAAATTACTGGGCTTATGAGACTTAATACCTAATGTCTCAGGGTAACGAGCGCACTGCAGTGCCGCGCAGGCCTTTGTGTTTCAAAGATCTGGGTGGCACTGCAATTGTTATGGGCCGGCGTTATTCTTACCATCAGGCAAACGACCAGCTCGTCTCGTTACCTAATAACATAAAAAAAATAATATAATACATTTTATCCTGAATCCACGCGTGTGAAGCTGCGGGCAAAAACTTAAGTGTATTTTTATAAAACCTCTTTTTCTTTTAACATAGTACGGTAATAGCTTGAACTACATTTCATATAATAATATAACAACTTCCTGATAGGTATTTTTTCCACTGTCAAGTTACCAATTTCAATATCAACCAATTGATCTTTGAATAAAAAACTTCGGGACCAAAATACGCGGAATAATTTAACATACAAATGTTAACAACAACTCAGCTTATCCTTTATTGAACTACATCAAATTTCGTATTTTCGTACCTAACATGATAATGAATTCTAAAAATATGAAGCCGCAACTAACAATACGCAAGACCGTGATTTTATGTAATAAAGATATTTTCGTCCGATAGTGGTCAGCCGCGGTCGCCCCGGTTTTTAAACTAAGGGCCGACTTGTTAAAGTACGTACCTAACCTAACCCTAGATCTAGGTTACTACGTGCCTTCCATTATTCATGGGCGATTGTTCTTTGACGGAAAATCGTTAGCGCGGGTGACTCATTAAAGAAATTCGACCGGTCCACAAGATTGCTTTAAGATTCTGTAGTCTGATAAGATATTGGTTTACTTGCAAACTACAAAGACATTTTATTACTAACTGCCTAGTATTTAGGTATTTCCAATTAGGTTTATATTGTTATTGATGGGACAGCTTTTTGCTTTAGGCGTAACTCTTAGGTGGCCGTAATTTAAGATACTATCTGAAATTAATAAACATAACGCGAAAAGCAGTTGATTGTGCGGGAAGCGATGAAAGATAATTCTACTGAATATGCGATGCAATTTCAAGGCATACAATCTATTTCAATATTGTACTGTATGCGCAAATATATACATCACAAAAATTTAGCTTCCAACAGGATTCGAACCTGCGTCTTCTGGCTATCCAGGCCAGACGCCTTAACCACTAGGCTATGGGGGCAATCGATGTTGATTGCGAAATTATTGATATGATGTACTTCTTTCCGGCTTACAAGTCGTTGTGTGAACATCCACTAGTGTCGGTTAACACTATAAAATATATTTCATATTGTACTCTATGCCCTGCTCCTGTGAGAATTATCACTCGCGGATGAAATCGGGATCCACAGCTAGTATTAATGAATTTGTACTAACCACACAGCTACCATTATTGTGTCTGTCTGTACCCTAACTGGCTGCTACAGTAATTAAAATCAGTTATATAAATTAAACGAGGTTTTATTCGTATAAGCAGCCTAGTTGGAAAATAACCTTATTTTCATGACTCAGCATTCATGGAGCAACAAGCAAACACCGTAATATGTAGAAACGTCCTTGACAGTTCTAGCATGTTTGTATAACGCCATGTCAATTGTCATGAAAAATCGATGATAATTACAACAGTAGACTAGAATGCGGCCAACGAACTACTTTTATTCAATTTTGTTATAGCTGCCAAATATGTATACGACACTTTTCTATACTTGTCTAGTAATGTAAACAAACTTGACGGCTCACCAACCAATGAATAGTAATTAAAATTCGAATCATGTCATTGGTTAGCGATCGGATCACTGTTGCTGTTATTGGTTGGCATTCGCTGAGTTTTTTTACATTATTCGACAAGTATATAAGACTGTTTATTATAGTAAAGTGAATGAGCTTTTTTCATGGGCTTTGACCCTATCATACCTGATCTTAAGTGACGATGTGGTCAAATGACGAGATCACGCGGAATCTTGAATAGGAATCTGGCTCCCGAGCAATTGTGGAACACACTGATTAAATTAGCTGACTGATGAAATTAGCACATAAGCCGAATATACTTTAGCACCATGCAGTTTACATAGGTAATGTTGGGCTTCAAGTACGTAAAGTTTGCGCCCCGTCAAAATTAAAGAATTGAATAAAATAGTAACTTAAAATATTAATGGCTTCTTTAAAAATAAAAATACTTTTTTTAATTTGCATTGAACAGTCTCAATAAATAAATTAAAAACTTTTTAGAATATTTTGAAGTATTTTTAACATTTAATATTGTTCTCGTTCAATAACCGTGTGTATATTTACACTCTACAATACAACACATTCTATCTTCATTTACTAAATTCAATGCGTTCATCCGAGTATTCGCAAGATGTAAGAGCCAGTTGAAACTGCTCCAACGGTACAACTTACTATTAACAGCGAAAGTTATTACGGTTTTCGAGTGTAAATATTCCCATTCGGTCGCGTCGCTGGCGATAAAGTCGAAATTATTTCGTAATACTTACCTGCCTACACCTCTGTTACTGGCATACCTCACGCGACGTCGCGTCGCGTCCTCCGACACGATGTCATACTATCACTACCATAGCACACAGACACCTCTTTCTGAAAAGTTTCTGTTAATACACTGATTTTATGCATTCCTGGTACTTTGATTCATATCTTTTATACTACTATGATAAAAGTAGTACGTTTTCCTACAGGACAACACTATACATTAACACCATCATAGTATAAAATATATTAATCAAAGTACCAGGAACGCATAAAAGCAGTGCTTTACCATCATCATGGTAAGTATAAAGCCTACCTATATTAATGCAGTGCCACCCAGAACATTGAAACACAGCTCTGCGCGACACTGCATTGCACGTTACCCTGAGAAGTCTCTAAAACTACTTTACTCATCAAACCAGAATACAATACAAGACTACAAGAGCAAAGCAGAATACTGCTTAGTAATAACTTAAAAAAAATCAAACGCCCATCTCGATCTTGTACTTCTAGGCAAAACTTAACACACTTCAAGTTTACTAGATCGAACTTTATTAGGGTGGTATGACTAATTCTTAATTCTTCTGCGAGTGTCCGTCTGGGTTGGTACCTCCACTTTGCTCGTGAAGTCTGCCGCCAAGCAGTAAGGTGCAAGTAGTATTGTGCTCAGGTTTGATGAGATGAGTAGCCAGTGAAATTACTGGTCTTATGAGACTACCTATAATATCTCAGGGTAACGAACGCAATGTAATGCAGCGCAGGCCTTTGCGTTTCAAAATTCTGAGTGGCGCTGCAATCGTTATGGGCTTACCATCAGCTAAACGACCAGCTCGTCTCGTTATCAAAAAGTATATGAAAAAAAAGTTCCAATAGTTTTATAAGTGCTGTGTAATTACGTATAAACACTAGTACTTGACAGCCACAATCATATGATATTTATAGAGCGTTCAAAAATCCTTGACATTAATAACTTCCTGCGATAAATTACCAATCCAATACTTATTCTATGATTAAACATCATGAAAATATTATATCAGTTGTAAAGAATCCAATGTCAAACGTTGCGTGGTCTACGAAGGTGACTAGTACTAAAACCCTTTGTGGAAATTCCCCCAACCAAGAGTCATTAATAGTTGAATCATAAGTCCGTATAGTATAAGGGCATTACTAATAATGATTGTATAACAGTGGTATATTTTTACACAATGTTTTGTCTTTGTTGTTCTTTGACAATTTTAAACTGAATCAAAAAGGACAAAACATTGTGTATTTATTCAACCGTTATACAGTACTATTAGGGCCCTGTTCGGTGACGCTGTAAAGGTCAAGAGACAAACAGCAAGGTCGATCAAAACAAAAAAAAAAAACATTAGTAAGGACATGAACAGTGATTTTTTGTCACTAGTCATGAATAATGGAGTTGTCGGGACATAAGGTTTGAGTCGTGAAATGGTCGAACTGACGTCGTATCTAAACTGTAATTTTTATTGTGATAACCAAATTAAGAATAACCAAATTTTAATAGAATAACAAAATTACCATATGACGACAGACGAAAGTATAAGTAGTTATGAATTAATTTTTTACCGCTATTTTAATTTTAACACTATCAAAATCCAATTATATAACTTTATATCATGTATTAGCGCACTGCAGTGCCGCGCAGTCCTTTGCGTTCCAAAATTCCAATTCAAATCATTTCATTTATTTGCAAATAAAATAAGGTTATAAAATTAGATGTTAGATTAGAAAATAATCACTTATTTTGCCTTTTCAGGCGTGCAAAAATTTACAAGTCAATAAAATAATGATGTAAAATTAATGTCAAATTAAAGATTACAATTTACAATACATTCGAATAGAACATTGCAATTACAGTCTTACAAAAAAAGACAAAAAACAACAGAATCTTAGTTACCTACACACACTCTCAATAATAATTATATTTATTTAGGTTATTTAAATTATTTCTTCAGTTAATATAATTATTATAACCATCCATCAATTTAATAAACCAATAATCGAGTAAAACATTTTAACTTTCAATTAACTTAGTAATTCCCTAACTTAGTGAAAGTTCTGAATGGCACTGCAATTGTTATGAGCCGGCGTTATCCCAACCATCAGACAAACGACCACCTCGTTTCGTTATCAAATAGAAAAAAAAAGATCTAAATAAATGAATTAATATCACACAAAACATGAAATCTCCTTATACATAGCCATCATACTTATTGAAAACCATGGCGATATCAATAGCAACAAACCCGATTTGAAATTCAACCAAAAACTTTCCAGTAAAACTGAAATAAAATAACCCGATAATATTCTCACCGACGTTTCCAAAGAAATCAGATCACACCCAAATCACGTAAAACGTGTAAACCGCCAATATTGCCGATCTTGTGAGTCAAAGCTTGAAATTCACGTCACGTTATCTGCCCGTTCCTCGGAATTTTTCCTTTCGGCGTCGTCAAAAGTTGCTCGCAATCTTTTGGGCCATCAACCTTTAGTGGGTGACCATTTAGACGCGAAAATAGACGCTTAATGATACTTCTTTTGTAGAATACGAAGTTAAGTACCTGTGTTTACCGTTAGATGTCTGGTCTTTAGGGTTCTGTAGTACAACAAAGAAGCTCTATAAGATCGTCTAATCTGACTAACCAACCGCTGAGATCATCTGTTCACCACACTAAAGATATAATTTTTTTTTTCATTTCGGAGTGCGTTCGTTGGAACTGCACCACTTAATTCCTTCAACTCCGTGCTATCTGCGGACGACCATACGTACGCAATACGTCACACCTTTATTATTGATATCCATTGTATTCCCACTAAGTGTTTTGTTTTGTCCTTTATAATACGCATTGCTAAGGAGTGGAATTCCCTACCAGCGCGCTGGCGCGCCTGTCCCGAAAATATAATCTGGGAGTCTGCAAAACGAGAGTGAATTGGTATCTTCTAGTTAAACATGCTACATCGTCGACCGCATCAGCACTTACCATCAGGTGAGATGGCCGTCTAACGTGAAACTATCTATACCAGTATAATACATATACCGTAAGTATGGGGGTAGCACTCTAAAAAATGTATATTTAACAAAAAAAATATAATTTAATTCCATTGCCATAGACTAGTTCAATGGGAGTTCGCTTGCCCATTTCTTTTGTTTAATTAGCTCTTACTTTACAAGGTGCTTATATTTATGGTATTAATAACGTTAGCAAAATAGGAAATAATAATTGCTACTACATCATAATTACAGAAAAGCTCGAGCGCAATGATTGCGGCATTCTTTCGACGCAATGCAATATTGATGGCGTTCCGCGCGTTTGAAAATCTGCGCCGGCGCCGCTTCGGTTTCCGTATGTTTAATTTATTGACTAGCTGCTAGAAATGTCACTTAAACTTGGATTCTATTCGGTATTCGGTCTATTCGGTTACTTTATCGGCTTAGTATTGGGCCGAATACCGAATCCCATTATTATAAAGAGATTGTTAAGGAACAACTAATCACGAAAAAAAAGCACAAATAGCACTCAAATTTGCACTAATTCAACAATCAATTATAACTTTAATATTTATAGTGTATCAGTGGCTATAGTTACGAATAAATACAATTATTTGAGCATTTATTTATGTGTGTTTCGGCTGAAAGCCAAATATTCGGTATTCGGTCAAATCATTATCCATTTTATCTCTACTAGCCACCGGTTAACGGACAGTAAGATAGACACAGATGTTAGCTCAATTAGAAGTGGCCGGTTATGTGTGTGGCGACCGCTAGCAGCTAGGATTGCCGACAGCTTATTTATCGAAAAGGCGTCGTCTGTGAAATATCTTGATTCTCGCAGTTAGGAAATTGTTTATTAAATTAAGTGTCACTGTTAATTGTGGCCTGATAGTAAATCGGAGGCTTGTTGAACAACGTTTTAAGGTGAAGCGATAACAACAGTACAATTTCCATTACCAATTCTATTTTAATATACCTAATAAATACTAGTAAAAATGACTAACTTAAAGAAATTTATATCTGAAATTAAATTATTCTTCCCTTATCTTAAAAATATAACTAAATAAACTGTTAACGGTTAGCCTTTAAAATGGTAAGACTTTTTAGCGACAGATTTAATACAACTTGAGGATGACAACTAGGAAGGCAAACACTAGAAAACACCCTACAACCATTTTTGATCTTGATGTACCTAATAAATACGCAACAATGTGCAAATCGTTCAAACAGATAGTCTTCTAACAATCCGCTATACTTATTCTTTCTTCTTCGACATTATTCTTACAAAACATTCCAGTAATTAATACAATGACAAAAAAACTAAACTCCCATAGAATTTAAAACTGTTGAGGTTTTTCTATAAAAATGATATTTGATATTAAGTCAGCAGCTTACACGCTGTCTCTTCGGCTATTGCGATATCCCAACACGTAACAAGAAAACTCATTCACATCTCCTTAAATGGTCGATGAGATATTGCTACAGAATAATCACGTTGGCAGTATAAAAGCTCACGTAATTTCATCATGAAGGTAAATTAAAAATAAGTACTATGTGAATGCTCAACAAAAAGGCTTAGTTTTAAGATGCACTTTTTCAGAAAGTCTATGGCTCTATCGCAAAATCTAGATTAGAACAGGTTCATAAGTGCAGTTGCTGAAAAATATATCGATTGATTGAAGCCCGATTTCTAACTTGAGAGTCACTTGAGGGGGCCAGTTGACTACTAAGAACTGCACTATTACAGCGCAAAGTTGTTCGAAAGCAAAAAAAAAATTAAAGATGCATCGCTAACATGGCCAGACACTGATAAAGAAGGTATCTATGTGTAGAAGTCACGTTCAGTTGCTTTACTATCTCCGTGCTGTATTATTAAATAGAATTTGCGGTGAGTGAAACCACTCTGAAAATGCGGATAAGCGCAGCGGTTCAAAAAGTGATCAGTTTATTACTGAGGTACTTGTTGCGCAATGCCTGCTTGGTTACGTGATAAGTGTTGGAAAATTGCTTTATAATTATGTGTTTCTATTTGATTAAGTCGACACCGAAGCTGTTACTGTGGAAATATTTACAGGCAAATCGTAGTAGACCTATATTCCCTTAGGACATTTTCTCACATGGGGTTCAGTATTCAATTGAAAACTATATGAAAATTCTCAAATCACGCTGAATACTTGCACTATGAACATAAAAACGACCTGATACATTTGTACACGTGATTAGACATTAACTATGCGTATAAAAAAGAATGCATAGGGCAGGAACACTATGCGCAGTATAGTCGCAAGTAATTGATATCTTTCCTGGATCTCACGATCCGCTGGCATGCATTTTGTACGTTGTGAACGATGTTGAGAGAATATAAATATTAAATACCTTGTCTATCTTAGAGACCACTGCTTAAAATATGATGATGATAATGATGCCCCTACCGTGTCCGACAATGAAGACACCATTGTTTAATTCCTGGCATGACTCTTAATATGGCTCGCTAAATCAAATTTGGTTCTAAATATACAGTATCACGTATGGCAACATAACTGACCAGCGCAGCGTTATGTTTAATTGTAGGTGGAAAAGACAGAAAGTAGTTCTGCTATGCTTTTTTAGCCTAGCTTTCTAAAAAAACCTCTTGTACATCCCAATGGATTCAAACGATTACCTGAGGTTAAAGACAAGAGGACGGAATGGAATCTCCATAATTTCTGGTCTTGTCTTGCCGCAACGGTGCAGTTTGAATCTCACAGCTTAGTTCAAAGGAGGTTGAAGCTATTAATCACAGTCTTCCTTGTTTTGCATCGTGTTTGTACGTCAAAATGCTGGTAACCTGACGCCGCACAATCAGGGCCCGCTCAATCGTGACTCAGTGTCGATTTCTGTCCAGTTCAGAGTTGAAGTATTGTGGTTTGAGGAAGCGCTTATTCTGTTTGTGGTTTTATGTTTGTCTTTTCAATTATATTATGTATATGAAAAATTGAATTTTTTTAAAGGATCGAATGACTTTGTTTACATGTTTCTTTTTGCTTTCTTTCCACAGACAAGTTGTCCATCCTATTATTTGTTATTTGTTTATCTAAACTACAAAACTACCACTAAACTACAAAAACCGTTGGATCATCATAAACCACTGTAGGCCTATAGATAATTTAAATGTGCTGCAGCTTAGGCGAAGAAGCAATAGCGCCAGCCCTAAAAAGTGTTATGTAGAGAGTATTTTGTATTCAAAATACTCAATAAATGAGTATCTTGAGTATTTTTACAAAGACCTGGATCAGCATAAACAGTTTATATTGTGTTTTAGTACGGAACCTATAGATTTAGTTTTAGAAAATATTTATGTGGACTCAAACATCAGCGACGATGTTCAGTACATTTCGATCAAAATTCTTAGCTATAAAATTTCACCGCCAATATTGTAAGTTCTTTTATCGAACAAACTCAGGACACTGTTAACAATATGAGACACGTCATTGCTTTGGGAACGATACTGTCATCTAGAATTAAACATCACAATAACGCTCGTCTACATGGAGCAGTAAATCCCACAAAACTGTTCCAACATTCAGAGTAAGGTGATTAGATCTTGTCCAACTGACTAGCACTAGGAGTCGACTAGTTGGTCCATAGTGACAATAGCAATCTGTAGTGCTGAATCGTTGGTACGTTGTTAAGTGGTACTTGTCGCATGTTGGGTCGCTTTGCATCACGTGTTTCTATACAGTCTGTACTGAAGACATTGAGTAAGCACGTGTAGTGGTGGAAAACTTGTATTTTATTCGTTGAGTTTTTAGAAGTTGTTCTGCTATAAAGCTATCCAAAGTGACAGCTCGATACCGACCCATAAATTAGGGAGGTGACTTTACCGATACTTTTATAATAGAGCAAACGTTTAATAAACGTAAATGCATAAGCTTCTAGGAACCTGTCATTATTATAATTGATTCATAAATCTTTAAAGTTAAACTTGATTTAAATATAGGTATCATCTTAATACCAGGCTTGTTTTTTACTCGCTATTTTAGTAATGAAAGGTCTTGATTCGCGAATTCAATTAATTTGGAAACAAAACAAAACGCAAAATATTCACGGCACAGAAAGGGCTTCATTTGCATTTTGTAACGTTGGTGGTCGTGTGTGGTCCTTAGTTGGCATGGTAACGAAGCTATCGTGCCCAAGACGGATTGCCTAAGCTACAATACACATACACACAGTAACTTTAAACAGTTTTAAAATATTTCTTATTAGGTTTTTAATCATAATTGTCATACTTAAAACTATTTCCAAAATTAATATTCTTATGATTTTGTCCTCAAATAAATCCTACTAATATTATAAATGGGAAAATGTGTTTGTTGGTTTGTCGGTTTGTCGTTCTTTCACGCAGTAACGGAGCCACGGATCGACGTGAGTTTTGGCATAGATATAGTTTATGAACCGGAGAGTAACATAGGCTACTTTTTATCCCGGAAAAATGCACGGTTCCTGTGGGAACGAGGGTGAACACCGCTGGCAAAAGCTAGTAAATAATAATCGTGCAGCGTCTAAGAGCAGCTATAAAATAATAATTGTAAAAAAACAAAAAAATAGGGATTGCGCAATTTTGAGGAATAACACATGTAAGAGCAGTTTTTGAGAGCAGTTGCGAAATCGTTCCATTTGTATGTAGATCCTTTACTGTTTCAGCACTGTGCCATTGTCCCCAAGACGGATAACCTTAACTGATGGACACAGCTAATTGTTAGTGCTTTATAGTCTTTTAACGACAGAGTCTCACACCAAATGCCTTTAAATGTCACTTGGTGACCGTTACCTTCGTTCCTTATCCGTTTTGTCACTAATTAAAGCGGGTAAACCTAGTCACAGAATAAATGAGAGTTAGTGCAATAATGGTAGTTATAGATTTGAACATCGAATTTAACAATAACATAACACGCAAATAGGATGAAACTGACGATCAAAAGAATATGGTAGGATGCACATAAATTTCTAAGCTTTCAAGAAGCTTCAGGTTTCAGTGATGGAACAAACCGCGTTGCAACAACAGTAGCAGTGCATAAACCAGGGGTTTATCATACATTCGCTAACTTCTTTTCTGAAGATCAGGTGAGAGTATAGTCAAACTTTAACGATCAATAATTATACAAGAACAACCCGTCAATTATTAAAAAAAAACCGCCGCGGCGTGTAGAAAACTGAAAAGAAATTATATCTTACGAGTATGTCATTCCTCCGATTAAAACGAATAAACATAAACATAAACATAAACGCTTACACACTCATACCCCCGCACTAGGATTCCCTGTGTCGCAGGTGGCATGGACATACACAGACACACATCACAAACATCCAAGACCCGAGAACAAACTTTATGCTTACACAAAATCTGCCCCGGCCGGGATTCGAACCCGGGACCCCACGCTTTGCAGGCAGGGTTACTACCAACTTAGCTACGGAGCCGGAATCTAATGATACATCAATTATATTACAATCTGTCAAACCATTTAGGCTACAGAGCATGCCAAATAAATAATAAATACATACAGACATACGCTCAAAAAGCATTACGCTCCTTTCCTTCGGCAGTCGCCAAAAAATCAATTTTGTCTAAGCCAGTTGCAAGATTTAACTAGCTCTCCAGGGTTTTAATACAGTGAGAAAGATATCTCTAGATATCTTTATCCAAGTTTTTATCTAAACCCGTTAAAGCAATTACGCCCACAATAATTAATCAGACACAATCAAGACCTGTTCATTCCATCACCGTCTATCTACAAATGGAATGGGTTATTTCTTCACACCTTTACTTTTGCCTACTAATAAATATTTACATTTCAATTAAAAACAAAATTAAACAAAACCTTATAAATAAAAAACAGCATTAAGGTCGCCTTCTGCAGGTAGGGTGCCCAAAAAGCTGGCGACATTACCTCGCTGAATAGCTAAACTAATACGTTGACCGAGGTAAGCGCCAGCTCGTTGGTCACCTGTCACTTCTATACGTTGACCGAGGTAAGCGCCAGCTCGTTATTTCCTTTTGCCTTATGAGGTAATAGGAAGATTTTCCTATAATAGGGCATTAACGGAAAGGATCGTCTTATTGTTAGTCAAGGCAAGTCAGCCTTAAAACTTTTTACAGGCTTTGGTTTTCTCATTATTTTCATCCAAACATGGAGATTTTAAGAATATCAGTCAAGCATGCCACCAAATCGTCTTAGTTTGAAATTTTAACGTAATTTTATAATCATCATCTTCATCGTCATCATCAGCCGGAAGACGTCCACTGCTGAACATAGGCCTCCCTTATAGAATGCCACTTTAGATCGGCTACTCGCCTCTTGCAGTCAGCGGCTCCCCGAAATTATATTTTATAAAATAATTAATAAAACTAAATCTACAAATTGTTAGACTTCCAAACTCTTATCACATTCATTAGTCTTTCGAAAATAAACGAAATTTGACAATAATTTTATAATATTAAATAATATTTTCTGGATTTTTTTAGTCACGCTAAAATCTTTATTGTTTTTATTACGTGAAAAGTAAGAGTCATAAATTTAAAAGCTAGAATTGAAACGTATAGTAATTATAGAGTGAATAAAAACCTTAGATTTAAAGAAGCTCATACGCCCACTATAACTCTATCAACAAATCACGCAAGTTTACAACACTAATGCGGGTGGGTTACTGGTGTTAACTATTCAGGTCACTATAGTTAAAACTTTGTACTTGACACGCAAAAGCTCTCATGTCCAGAATATATTAGTCATGTCGTGAAGTCATACTTTTCAGTAGAAATATTGGAAAAATCCGATGTAAAACGTAAAGTTTGTCTCTGAAACTCTGAATTAGTATAGAATTCGTTTGCTGCTTGTCGTGGGTAAAAATATAAATTTATCGAAGATGTAAAGAATAGGAAAACCAATTTTTTTTTCTTTTTTTTCCCTTCTCGCATAATTTCTTCACTATACAGAGCTTGAGATTACAAAACGTTCTATACAACTTTTGAAAAATTTAAACTATCTAATAAAAGCATCTTCTATTTGATTATCATGTGTTTAAAACAAACACAGTTTGAATTTAAAATTCACTCCTAATTTATCTCGTTTTCGAATAAAAATCGCGTAGAAGACAATAAAAGTTCATGTTTTTGACGTCGTAAAATTATCACAACCTTTAGAGAGGCAATGAAAATATGTCAGAACGCCTCCGCACAAACTACATATTAATTAAAGTACATAATATGTAAAATTGTTTTGGTACTTCTTGGCACTTTCAGAGATAACAAACTAGATAGTATTTGTTTGCTTCCACAATTTTATGATGTACTAGCTGTGCCCGCGGCTTCACTCACGTAGCCTAAGTTACTAATTTTGTAACATCAGCTATCTGCCAGTGAAAGTCCCATAAAAATCTGTACAGCCGTTTTATTTATTTATTTTATTTATTTATTTATTTAATCTTAATAGGTAGCTTACAGTAGTTACCAAAGCGCTAACTATTTTAATTATTATAACTTAAATATACTTTAAGATAACTACAAATACTACGTACACTGTCATGGAATATGTCAACATGTTGGCACTCGTACGTGAACTCATTGAGTAAAGCAAGCGCCCGAAGTGTAGGTGCGTTGTCACAGTGATGGGTGCGCGGCGCTGGACAAGCGAACAGCTGATGCCGTCGACGCCCCGTTCGAATATAGTTGTTAGGAACGTACAACTTAATACTTGCCAATATAGCTGGGTTATTAATTTTATTACGCAGTATAAGGCAGTAGTGGATCGCAAGCAGTAACTTTCGTCTGAACTCCAATGTCTCTAATCCAACCATTCCTGATACAAATAAAGACGGATAGAGGTAGGGGTAAAAACCAAACATCCTCTTATGATCCTCTTTTGTAGATTAACTGGAACAAACAGACAGACAAACGTTTAAAAATTGTTTTTTTTATAAGTATATACTTTCATGTATTTCAAGTAAAAAGCGGCTATTTTGACATTACAACAGATACTTCAATTTTATATATCTTCATGTAGTTCATCATACTTGGCCCTTGTTACGTAAAAACAACATAAACAGCTCCTTGTTAAATGTTATTATGAAAGTAAACATAATTATACTAAAGAAATAATGGACTAGGCTGATTCATAATAAAATACCTAATAGGTACTCTTCTGTAATGGCACATAACAATTTTATAATTATGGATGGTAAACTAAACACTAAAGTATGTAGCCGATGAAAGTACATAAAACAGTTGGTTGTGGAAGCAAAAGAAAATATGGAGTTAAGGGGCAGAATACCGCGCGCAACTATCTCGCTCGCGCATCTCAACATTTTTGATGATAAACAATCACTTAATATAATTATAAAAAATCGCATTCGGTGAAATTGCTGATAATAACATTACAAGCACAGATTTGGATTGAGACCACTAGAGCGCAAACAACGTACATGAAGACCATCCGTAATTTGAAAAGAAATTATGATAAGGGTTAACAAATTTTGAAAAAAAATGTACAGTCAGCAAGAAATATATGTTAGTGGGAGGACTAACTCTTCTGCGAGTGTCCGTCTGGGTTGTTACCACCGCTTTGCTCGTGAAGTCAGCCGCCAAGCAGTAGTGTGCAAGCATTACTGTGTTCCGGTTTGATGAGCAGAGTATCCAGTGAAATTACTGGGCTTATGAGATTTAATACCTAATGTCTCAGGGTAACGAGCGCACTGCAGTGCCGCGCAGGCCTTTGTGTTTCAAAGTTCTGGGTGGCACTGCAAATGTTATGGGCCGGCGTTATGCTTACCATCAGGCAAACGACCAGCCCGTATCGTTACCAAATAACTTTAAAAAAAAACAATTTATATGATTATGAAAAATTGCATTCGGTGAAATTGCTGACAATAGATTATATATTATTATTATTTATTAGACATTACAAGCCAAGCTTTGGAATGAGACCACTAGAACCCAAGCAACGTCCATGAAGACCATCCGTAATTTGAAAAGAAATTTTGATGAGTGATCACAGATTTTGAAAAAAAAAATCAGCAAGCAATACAGTCAGCAAGAAAAACACAAAAGTTTTTTGAGGCTAATACACAAACTAACAAAAAAGATTTCGTGTTTGTACCATAAAATAAAACATGGTACAGCAATTTATAATTATTATTCGTTAACCTTGTTCAAAAGCTCCGTGGTCGCATCGAATTTTTAATTACCGTATCAACCATTATTTTATGACCATACACCATTAAAATCAAGTCATTTAAATAGTTATCCTAAACATCATAACATTGACTGATGTTCTTCACGTGTCGTACCGATGGACGACACGTGAAGGCCGCAATGTGGTCCAAGTTAGGTAGAGAGACAAAACATCATTTAATTTAGTTAGAGTTAAAATTGTCTTACAAAAATTGTAAGTTATTCTGAACCTATTTTTTAATTTAAGTATAAGCACTGTTACAAAATATTTACGCTTTGGCAGGAATCATCTTAATTATTCCGATTCAAATTTCAATCCGATATGCCCCTTACATAATAACATTCTCATTATATTATACGCAAAAAATCTAGCATTTTAAATACAGCTTTTGAAACATATGATTTACCAGTAAAAAATGTAGAAGCACTTCACATATATGTCGGTATTTAGGTTTTTGTAATACTTCAATGATAATAATACTTTAAAAATTAGATTAGTTATTAACTTCTCGCGTGGCACGCAAGTAATTAACTTTTTAAACTAACTCCCTGTCTATTAAGTATCGTGTTTATTATCGATTATAGACTTAAATGGCAAAGGTTGTCACGGCCGTATCATTAGTATCTATTAGATAATAAGTTCTGAAATGTTTTTATTTAATAGCTTATTAAAAACTGGGCAGTATATCAATCTTCATTGACTTAGCTGCTATTATACCTACCCTAGTGGTATTTAAATGAATTATAGTATTGCCTTGTACTATTATCTATTCTGTGGTATTACATGAGAATAATGGTAAAAATAGTTGGAATCGTCTATCAATATCCATAATATATTATATTCCTATGGATATAGTATATATCCGGCCGCATTACTGTTCTTGTCTGTTTCATGAATTTTTGATGGTTTTACTTCAAGCTGCGCGTGAGCGTGTAATACCTCATAGTCCGCGCTTGTTGTAAAACCATGGTTATTTTGAAAGCAAAACGCAAACATGCATTGCCATCTAATGGCAGCTTTACGCTCTGTTGAGCGTAAAGCTGCTAAAGCTTGACTGTAATCAAAACGTCCAATTTAATTTTGCCCTTAAACTTAGAAGTTTTCTCTATATTTTACCAGTAACATTATTATCCTGCTTGGCTTTTATGGCAGCACGTAGCTAGGTAGCTGCTGTAAGGAACAATTTCATGTAAATGAAGTGATTGAAGTAGTGACGGGAATTTATTTCTATGGGTACAACGTGAGCCCAGGTCGGCGCCTGCAAATTGTTTATGATTCACTCAAACAAAGCGTGGGTGATTCTAATTTCCTACTTGTGGTAATCGCGGTTGCAATGCTTATTGTAATTACACGTTCAGTTGTAAATTATGTTATTTATAATTTAATTGCTAATCTTACTGATAATGTCTAAATTGAATTTATACTATAGTACCTACGTTTTTGTGTCAAGGTCGGTGTCTAAGTGTTCGGTAAGATTTGTATCGGTTTAATATCAGTTTCCTTTTTCTTTTTGCTAGTTTGTGTTAGGTACTTTTCTTGATTTTGGTTTTGTTGATTCGACAATAAATATTAACACAAACGTTAACACAATCATTTGAGTTGACTTACACAAAAATATGGATACAACACGCAAACAATTCAAAAACTTGGCTCTTACCGATAAAAGCGATCTCATATTCGTACTTCGGAATTAGATGCTTGGCGGCGCACGATTATGACGCAATATTGCTTACACACAAAATACATTGCACCCGAAACTGTAAAAAATTTTTGAAATTGAAAAATGTACTAGTTATTTTTTTTTTGTACTACATGATGACGATACGAGCGGGCAGTTTGTCTGATGGTAAGCATAAAGCCCGCCTATAACAATTGCAGTACTACCCAGAACTTTGAAACATAAAAGCCTGAGTGGCATTACATTGCGCTCGTTACCCTGAGTTATTGAGGTATTCCCATATACCCGGTAATAATTTTACTGATTTATACTTTGCTTTGAGCGAGTGTGGTCGAGTGGGAACTTGTGTGATTTTCAATCCGACGCACCATAGTTCGAATCTCGACTCTGCCCGCACCAATGATTTATATCATGCTATGTGCGGATTATTCACACTCGCTCTACAACGGTGTTGTTCCCGCATGTTCAAAAACCATAAGATTCGAGGACATGTGACCTCCTCCAAGCCGCACTGGACCCGCGTGGTGGATTATGGCCCATACCTCTCTCTCTGAGAGAAGGCCGGTATCCCAGCAGTGGGAGCGTAAGAATCTGATAATGAACGAATGAATACTTTGCTTATCAAACCGGAACACGGTAATGCTTGCACATTATTACTTGGCAGCAGATGTCATGAGCAAAGCGGTGGTAGCCACCCAGAAACTCGCAGAAGAGTTAGTCCTACCACTTGGTACATTATATTTTCCAAATTTTAATGAGAACATTATTAGCTAGTAGATGGAAAAGAGGCGGGGGACGAATCTTATTGACACTTGACAATCAGTGGCGGCAACGGTCGTGCGACAGTCACATTACAAATTTTACGTAATAGAAACTCTAACAAGTTTTTAAATAGTTTTAACCAAAGAGGCTGTGAACGTTTCTTTAATCATTGGTTTAAACTGTAAGTTTAAAAAGGCTTATCCTGATTAATGACGGTCACTTTCTAGAGCTTATTTCTGTTGACATAGGGTCACTTTTTGCATGGCTAATCTAGCATTCTCAAAGGCATTATGCACTTATTTAGTAAAGTCCATCATCGATCATTATTTTGTAACTTATGATCCGGGTTCGTTAAATAAGTTCCTAATATAGTTTGAGAATTTTATTAGTTTAATTAATGAATTGACGTAGCAAATTTATAAGACTTTGTTATGTAAAATAGCCGCTAAAAGGTGCTGTTTCGCTAGACATAACGAATTATGTTACAGTATTGAGTTTGAAGAGATTTTATATATACACTTGTAGTAGCACGCATAATGTCGCCTTGTCTATGCACTAAGTTCAGAGAGAGAAAAAAAAAAATATGTAGGTAGACCGCACAATTTCATTATTTCGTGCGGTCGGCTGGTTCTTCATTCACGTTGCAGTGCTCCGCCGCGTCGCACTACAAAGTTGGTTTTTCTAAGTTTCTCCGTGTTAACAAGTTTTTTCGTCAAAATCAAGATGCCGAAGAGGAAACATAACGACGAGTGGGAATATTTGTAAGTAATTTGCACAATTACCGATAACTATCGATTGCATATGAGGTTTCACGTTCCAACGATTCGAGTTCTTACTTAACCCATTTTTTTACTCGAGTTCACGATGCAACGCCACGAGTTCATCTTACTCGCTGTATACCTATGCGTACTTAATACGCCATCCATATAGCAACCTGTTGAGGTTATCCTATAATAATAATATAAAACGACCCGAAAGGTAACATTTTAACTATTTAAGTTAAGTTCTAATGTTCACGTTTCAACGATTGGAGTTGTCACTTAACGATAATAATGCATACGAGGTTTAACGTTCCAACGATTCGAGTTGTTACTTAACCTACTTTTTACTCGAGTTCATCTTACTCGCTGTATACCTATGCGTACCTAATACGCCATGCATATAGCAACCTGTTGAGGTTATTCTATAATAATAATATGAAACGACCCGAAAGGTAACATTTTAACTATTTAAGTTAAGTTCTAATGTTCACGTTTCAACGATTGGAGTTGTCACTTAACGATAATAATGCATACGAGGTTTAACGTTCCAACGATTCAAGTTGTTACTTAACCTACTTCTTACTCGAGTTCATTTTACTCGCTGTATAACTATGCGTACCTAATACGCCATTCATATAGCAACCTGTTGAGGTTATCTATAATAATAAAAAGATGAAACGACCCGAAAGGTAACATTTTAACTATTTAAGTAATTTGCAATTTCTTCGGTTCACGTTTGAGTTGTCACTTAAATACATACGATGTTTAACGTTCCAACGGTTCAAGTTGTTACTTAACCTATTTTTTACTCGAGTTCATCTTACTCGCTGTATACCTATGCGTACCTAATACACCATGCATGTAGCAACCTGTTGAGGTTGTCCTATAATAATAATATGAAACGAACCGGAAGGTAACATTTTAACTATATAAGTTAAGTTCTAATGTTCACGTTTCAACAATTCGAGTTGCCACTTACCGATAATAATGTATACGAGGTTTCACGTTCCAACGATTCGAGTTGTTACTTAACCTATTTTTTACTCGAGTTCACGATGCAACGCCACGAGTTCATCTTACTCGCTGTATACCTATGCGTACCTAATACGCCATGCATATAGCAACTTGTTGAGGTTATCCTATGATAACAATATGAAGGTATACGTATAATTACGTATATTAGACACAAATTTGCAATTTGCTGTTAATGTTGAAAACGAAAATCAAGAGCTACGCGAACCAAGACCGTCGACTAGCGCGTTACACGCGAGTTCCGATCGTTCGCTGGATATAGCCAACGTGACGATACTGGAGGATGTATCTCCACCACCAGTGATTAAAGGTGCTTCCAGCAGTGAGGATGTTCCACGAACAGAACCAAGCTAAGGCAAAATTAGCAGCGGTATTGCTTGTCTTGACGAGCCTATAAGACTCTTCTTAGTAAGGATAATAAAGATCCAACTGTTCTAAAGCTGCTGATTGATGCTGGGCGCATCATCTGTGACACACAACTCAGTGAGTCAATAACGAGGCGAAATTTCATATTGGCTGTACTAAAGAAGGACTTGAAAGATCAGATGCTGCTCACGATAATAGATAGTTTTCTTGTAGCCAAGAACTAGCCGAAACTTTAAAGACCGCAAAAGCGATCAATAAAACAGGTGTGGATCTCAAAGCTTCCACCTCTAACAAGACTACTGCTACAAAACCAACGCATCAAGTCGTTAACAGAAATTGAAACGGGAAGGCTCCGGTTCAAAACCACAGACAGCAGCCATCGGCGCCCTCAAAGATGAAGGAGTCTGCACCTCAGAGGCAACAGCACTCGCCATCATCGAGGACATCGCGACTGAACTTCAGTCGCGGCCGTCGCTAGACAATACGGTAAATTACGCCGGTAGACTATTTGTTTGTAAAATAATTTTATCGTGGATACGTGGTTATGAAATTCCGTTCACTGAAACTCCATATCAGCATTGTATACCTCAACCCCGAAATTATGCACACTCAGAAAAACTTGAATTTGATCAAGCTATACATAATTTAATTTCTATAGGTGCTATACCTCACTGTGAGCCCTGTGAGGATATCCAATATCTTTTTACCCAAACCGAACGGAAAAGCACGCTTTATCCTAAATTTGAAAAAGCTAAACGAGTTCATTCAACATGTTCATTTGAATTAGAAGATTTTAGAATAATGATCAAACTAATCTCAAGATGTTGTCTCAAGTCAACTATTGATCTCAAAGACGCATATTATTAAGTGAAAGTTCATGATAACTCTAAAAAATATTCAAGATTTAGTTTGAACGGTAACTTGTATGAATTTAATGCCCTACCGTTTGGTGTCAATACGGCACCTTTTGTCTTCACAAAAATAATGAAAACGGTGGTCAGAATGCCACGCTGTGCTGATTATTATCGACAATATATCTTAACGATACCTGTCTAATTTCGCATAGCTATAGCGAATGTATGGATAACATTACAAAAATGAAAAGTACATGAATTTGCCTGTAAGTTTACAGTCAGATTTCGATTGGTGGATTAAATCTATCGAAAATCCAAAAAATCAAATTAAATTTGACGAATTCAGATGCTTCGACTATGGGGGGTTGGGGGATAGCCTGTGCGGGAAAAACGGCAAGCGGTAGCTGAAGTCGGGAATAAAGAAAACTTCACATTCATAAGATTAAAAATTTGTCTAGAGGATTTATCCAATTGTCATATTATCTTGCGAATAGATAATACAACTGCGATTTTTTACATTAATCGTATGGGAGGAATCCAATTCCCCCATCTCACAAACTGACCAAAGATATACGACAATGGTGTGAAGCGCGAATTCTATTTATAACAGCGCTATACATTCCATCTACAGAAAATACTATAGCAGATACTGAATCAAGGTGTATTCACCCGGATATTGAATGGGAACTATCTGATCTTGCCTTTCAGCAAATAATTAACAATTTCTGGCTACCAGAGATTGACATGATTGCTAGTTGAATAAATAAAAAATGTCCTGTATACATATCATGGCACAAAGACCCTGATGCTTGACGCTTTCTCTGTGAATTGGTCAAAATTGTATAAAAATACCATGAACCAGGAACCCGTAAAAACGGGTTCCCTTCCTTCTCAATAATTTTAAAAAAGCATTGATGAAAATTATTAGCGACAAAGCTAAGTGCATACTGGTCGGGCCAACATGGCCAGCTGAACCTTGGTATCCCCTATTTAACCAGTTTTTTACAGACTAAACCACTGGTTTTTTCAAACTTCTGAGGACCTAATAATCTCTCATTCCAGTTTCTGCCAGATCCAGCGGCAGATTACCCTGGATGCCGGAGTATTGTGCGGGAGTCTCTAATAAGAAAACTCCCTCCCGGGTCTTTAGACACATTAATAGCGTCTCTGTCAGATAATTAAATTAAGTAATATGATACTTACACATTCCAGTTATTATTCATGTTTTAACAGAGTTATTTCAATCGGGAGCGCTATACGGCACTCTAAATGGGTTTAGATCTACACCTTCCTTAGTATTAGGAAGTCAGATAAGCACAGACGACTGTGTTTTAAGGGTATATTTAGGCTTCGCCCTCCCTTACCCAAGTATGAATCCACTGGGATACTACATTAGTAATTGAAACTCTAGCCACTTGGATTCCTAATTAATCTCATTCTTTAGAAAAAATCACTAAAGAAGCTAGTTACCCTGCTGGCGCTGGTAACAGCGCATAGAGTACAAACTATTTCAAAAATAGATATCCGAAATTTTCAAAATTGGCGGAATGATATTTCCATTAGGATCCCTGACTTAATAAAAACGTCAAGTGTAAACGCAACTCAGCCAACGCTGATGCTGCCAATTTTTCGAGACAGACCTGACATAGGTCCGGCTTAATTATTAACGGATTATCTAAAAGTAATGTAGCGGCATTACGTGATCATCACACCTCTATTTTTATTTCTATAAAAAACCATATAATAAAGTTTCTCCCCAAACACTTAGCAGATGGATAAAGAGTATACGTTGTGGGTCTGTGGAATAGATATCACACAGTACTCTGCACATAGTACTAGACACTTCAAAAGCTCATAAGCTCGGTGTGAATTTGGATGTTATCAGGAAGACTGCCGGTTGGTCCGGCGGCTCTACAATATTTGCCAAGTTTTATAACAGGCATATAACAGACAGCATATACAGAATCAAATCATTGTTTTGCTAGAAGTAAAATTGATTGATTTATGCTAAAATTTACTGTAGCTATTATGTTAATAGTTTATTTAAGAAACATTACCTTTTAATTGAGTGATTAAGTACATTTATTATGTCATTTATTGAAGAAATATTAAATATATTTACTTCTGTAATACTTTCAACTGAAATAGATATTTCACAACTTCTCTCAACATCTACAAGTGTATATATAAAATCTCTTCAAACTCAATACTGTAACATAATTTAATGATTAAACGAACTTACCTGTAAGTTAAGTTCTATCATAATTATGTGAAGTAGTGAGTTTGAAGAGATAGCATCCCGCCCACCCAGATTACCTATTTCATAGGTCCCGAATAGTGAAATATCTACTTGAACTGATAAGCTCTGAACTAAATGAAGAACCAGCCGACCGCACGAAATAATGAAATTGTGCGGTCTACCTACATATTTTTTTTTTTCTCTCTCTGAACTTAGTGCATAGACAAGGCGACATTATGCGTGCTACTACAAGTGTATATATAAAATCTCTTCAAACTCACTACTTCACATAATTATGATAGAACTTAACTTACAGGTAAGTTCGTTTAATCATTAAATTATTGAATATAATATTTTTCATTGCAACTTTCTTTTCATTCATAAAATAAGATGCAGGTTTTTTGAGTGATGAGGATGGCCCAAAAGAAATTGGGTCTTACCACAAAAAATTAAACATGTGTTAAACAGCGTCTAACTCCTAAACATGCCTAAGTCGCGTGTTTAAATGTAGACAACTACAAATCTTAATTTAAGTTGTATTGATCCGATGTCTAACTTTACTCGATACGTGACATTTTTAATCATTTAGACATTGTCTAGCAGGCAGCTAAAAGTCGTTTTTGTGGTAATAGGTTACAAGGTTATAGGGAGCTGATGACCAATCAATAAGCAAGGCCGTTTTGATGGGTAACCTTATTTATATAGAAACATGCACAACAAATAAATTAAATTAGACGATAATAAAATTGAACTTTTAACTGAAGCTTTTACGCTGGTCTTTTACCCCCTTATTCATAAACGTTCCGTAACTTACTTAATTACTAGAAACTGTTTTGTCTCGTTTTCACGCGTAACAGCTTCCATCAACGAGAAGTTGACAGAGCACTTTAAAACATCGATTATCTTATTGAGCTTTTATGAATAAGGGCATTACTTTTTTACGGCTTTTACGATCATTATGTTTGATGCCGTTCGGTTCAAGAACGGAAACAAGTCAACATTTCCGAACATAATTGAAGACACCTATATGACATACAATTTGACTTTACGTTGTATGTTCCATTGAGTTTTATTCCATACCGACTTCAATCTTAGCTCAGTAGGGTCAGAGTCTGTCTAAAGGTACGACAATTCAGGCGAATAGAGGAGTGGGCGGAATGCTAGTATCCTAAATTACCAACATAAATGATATATATACATTACAATGCTGTAGTGTAAATTTACATTGACCAACATTTTCACAACAAGGACGCCTAGATAAAAATCACGAACACTTATTCTGTAGGTACAGTTAGCTGCAATAATAAGTATACACTATCAGAATTTCAAATGTATGTAACTAAATTATTTTGTGAAAAAATGTGTGCCTACTGAGTTACGTTTTAATATTACGTTACGAAATATGTAACTATATATGAAATGTTACACATAATTTTGTAAAATAATTTAGTTACATACATTTAAAAATTGTATACAAACTAAATGATATTGCAAAAATAAGTGTACTGAGTTACGTTTCCATTAATTAATTGTGAAACACGGGTTTTTTTACAAGCTTTGGTAACGACAAGATCCAGTCTTTTGCCTGATGATAAGCATAACGCCGTCCCATAACAATTGCAGTGCCACTCAGAACTTTGAAACACAAAGGCCTGCTCGGCACTGCAGTGCGCTCGTTACCCTGAGACATTAGGTATTAAGTCTCATAAGCCCAGTAATTTCACTGGATACTCTGATCGTTAAACCGGAACACAGTAATGCTTGCACAGTATTGCTTGGCGGCAGACTTCACGAGCAAAGCTGTGGTAACAACCCAGACGGACACTCGCAGAAGAGTTAGTCCTCGAAGAGTAAATGTACTGAACTGAGTGCACTTATTTTACCTAAACACTTTTGAAAATCTGAAAGTGTATACAAAATATTGCAGCTGACTGTACATCACTAGAATTATCTTAACACATGCGAATTTAACAACCTAAACAATTTCCTAGAATGTTATATACCTCACGTTTTACTACCTATCGTTTTAAACACTCAAAATATTTTACATCTTACAAGTACCTTTACTGAGGCCTTTTATCGCCTCTAAATCCGTTCGCAAGGGAATTGAATAGCCGCTTTATTCGCGAAAACCGTGAGGTTTAACTGACCGATCAACATCGAGGGTTTATTTTACAATGGCGGCGGAGTTAATAATAATTAGTTAGTGGGAGGTAATTAGTTACTGGTTAGTGGGAGGACTAACTCTTCTGCCAGTGTCCGTTCTGGGTTGTTACCACCGCTTTGCGCGTGAAGTCTGCCGCCAAGCAGTAGTGTGCAAGCATTACTGTGTTCCGGTTTGATGAGCATAGTATCCAGTGAAATTACTGGGCTTATGAGACTAATACCTAATGTTTCAGGGTAACGAGCGCACTGCAGTGCCGCGCAGGCCTTTGTGTTTCAAAGTCCTCGGTGGCACTGCAATTGTTATGGGCCGGCGTTATGCTTACCATCAGGAAAATGACCAGCTCATCTCATTACCAAATAACATAAAAAAAAATTAACACGCAAATAATCAGTACGTTAGTCATTAAAGTATGTTAGTTTAGGCGGTTTCACGCAAAGTGAAACTAATTAAGTAATACATAGTTATTGTCACATTGGTATCTTTAAAAAATTGCGCCCCTGGGCCCCGATTCTGGCGTGACAAAGGCAAAACTAATCTCAATCTCAAAGAAATAAAATTCAGTTATGATGCGTCTTGACTGCCTTTGTGGTGTGAACCAACGTATGAGCTATGGTAAGCGTATGGTTAAATATCCAGAACGAAAATAGCGCAGATGAACAATTACTCGGCACATTCTTTCGTATTCGCGTCTTTTCACATTTTATGGACAAAAAACTAATGACTCAACAAATGACTCATCATCTATTTACATGTCATATGCATAAAAAATTAGATAAGATATAGTTACCTACTATAATGTTAAAGTTAGAGTAAAAATAGAAACGAACATACAGAGAGGTCGACACCTCGGTTAAACCACTTAATAAACGCATAAAATCTTGGGTAATATATTGTTATCGGCAATAGCTTTGAAGTGGATCTGCGGGATCTAATTTATTATCAGCACATATTGTAACTTTACAATCTCCATTTGAAAACATAAAAATTAAGTAAATCAAATTTTAATGAATAATAATTATAGAACTTCTAATTTCAGGTAGGTATGTACATAAAACGGTAGGGTTAACATAAATTAATATTGTTACGTTTCTTAAAATGAAATCATATTGGACTTTATCATTCCATAAAATATACTATTAAAACATTACACCGGATACGATACAATTTAAAAACAGTTTAATAAATCGTTATTTATTTTAAATAAGGCTTCGTGTGGCCACAAAATAGGCGTCATAAAGCCGGGCTCGCGTCTCCGCAGGAGGGCGGCTCGTCACACGTTTTTATGGCCCTATTACACTTTGATAGTAAACGATACCCTTCTAGAGACAACGGGACGATCAGCGACCTCGACATTTAGACAAAACCAACCTTTAAAACAATAACGATAAAGCCTACATATAAACCAAGTTAAGGAATTGTCTTGCTCAGTTATGAAACCTTATTGTAGCATTCCAGTATTCTGATTAAATTCCTACACTTTTAGCCGTAAATTTACTGTTTCCTCTTTTATTTTATACTAAAATCACGACGACTTTTAAATTCGTTTCGTAACCATTCATCGCTTGTTAGACGTAAGTGATTTTGAACGCACATTATGTCAAATTATGTGGATACGTTCACAATTCACATGTAATACTTTTTGAACAATTGTTAGCTTTTAAATATACTGTTATCCGAAAATCCTAAGCCATCCGTACCTCCATTTTAATTTTAAAATAATTAAGGAAGTAATAATAAATATCTGTTATCTTTTTGCGGCTCACATGTACCATCAAAAATACGCTGAGCTTCACGAGAAGCCTAATTTGGTAATCAGAACCTTCGTGCAGTGTTAAGTACAAATACATAATATACTTTTACTTTGATATCAATTAGTTTTCCTTTGTCACGGGCTGCACGAGTATTTTCTGTCTGTCATTATATCAGCTAAAAATTTATCTTCCACTAGCTGCTGCCCTACGGTTTCACCCGCGCGGAGATATTGGATTTCACGGTTTTTATTTTTTTGCGCGGAACCCTAATTCTTTTTCCAAAATAAAAGTAGCCTATGTTACTCCTTGTAACATCAGCTATCTGCCAGTGAAAGTCCGGTCAAACTCGGCCCAGCCATTTCGGAGATTATCCGGAACAAACAGACAGGCAGACAGACAGACAAAAATTAAAAAAATGGCTGTTTTGATGTATGTCCCGTATATACTTTCATATGCATCTAGTAAAAAGCTGTAATTTTGATATTACAAACAGACACTTCAATTTTATTTAGTTGTATAGATTTAGGTACAGTCTTATGATAATTTTGGCAATACCAGCCCACTCTTTGTTCAAGTGTCGCTTTTACAGAAAAAGCGTAAAACACGTTGCTTGCAGGTTGGGAGATTGCATCACTTGTACCCATGTAAAAAATTTTATGCACGAAATTAAATTTAGCTATTGACAAATAATAAAAAGGTACCTATTAAAACGTACACGCACTTAGAGATTTCTACTATTGAGAAATATTATTAAATTTTGCTTGTACAATGATGATTCTTTATTTTGTTAGTTTAATCGTAAGGTTACAGAGGTGTGCGTAGAGAAATCTTGGCGTTATACCCACAACCTTGCTCGCAGGGAAAGCTGAAACGGAACCATTGTGTATCGAGTAGATTTCATATTGATACAATGGCACTCGATTTCAATTTACGCACCGAGGAGAATTATCGACTTCTAAAGCGGAATTCGTTCGATTATGAAAACTGTGACTATTGATAGAGCTATTATAGGTTAGATAGGACTGGTTTAGGAAATTCTACTATTTGCCGAACAAAACACCGAATAACTCTTGCAAATAGGACAACTGCTCCTAATTTAAATACATATACAGTTATTTACTAGCCATACATAAAACATTTGCGTTTTATTACACAATCGCCATGCTGTGGTGACGAGCGAAGCGCTGAGCCACCCACGCAGAACATTGTCATTCTGACTTTAGGGTAGGTACCAGGGACCTATTTACCCTTGGGCCAAAAGGGCCATGGCCCGGGGTGGCAGGCTGCTAGGGGCGGTGCAAGCAGAAGACATTTATAAAGACTACGTAACTAAGGCTCTTATTAATGAACAGTGTTTTGTCTCTTTCGATTCAGTTTAAAATTGTCAAAAAAAGGGCGGCGGGGCCTGCAGGCTGTTCGTGAAGTCTGCCGCCAAGCAGTAGTGTGCAAGCATTACTGTGTTCCGGTTTGATGAGCAGAGTATCCAGTGAAATTACTGGGCTTATGAGACTTAGTACCTAGTGTCTCAGGGTAACGAGCGCACTGCAGTGCCGCGCAGGCCTTTGTGTTTCAAAGTTCTGGGTGGCACTGCAATTGTTATGGGCCGACGTTATGCTTACCATCAGGCAAACGACCAGCTCGTCTCGTTAACAAATAAGACAAAAAAAAAAATCGCCATGCTGTGGTGACGAGCGAAGCGCAGAGCCACCCACGCAGAACATTGTCATTCTGACTTTAGGGTAGGACAGCAATTATTAAAGGCAGTTAAGTACATGACACATCAAATAACAGCTCCTCAAATATATTAAAAAAAAAAATTATTATCCAACAGTTTGCCAAGTGCTAGCTGTCACTGAAGATGGTACCAGATAACGTCATATGTACAAGTACGCAATACAAAAAACCATAAAGGGCAAAAAGTAAAAGTGATCCGCAGTCTTTACAGCTTCCCGCAAAGGTAAACAAACGCAACGAAATCCAATCTCTCACATAAAGGCATGTTCACACGTGGGCGGTTTATGTTCAGCACCAGGTTACAGCCAGAGCTAGATTTATTCGGTTCCCGGGTTATAACTCAGGCCAATACGTGACCGATGATCACGCCTACGCGGAATATTATCCACGACTTACGTTATCTGAGAGAAATGGTAGCCTCACGTGTTAAGGAATTAGATCATGATTCGAGTTTGAAATTAACACGAATGTTCACACATTATTAATCTATTTGGTAGTGATTTGGTGTGTAATATATTCCACGTATATACCGTCTGCAAACATCTTGAAGGCGGGACACATTATAATTTGTCTCAGACAGATGTTTACATATGGTCCGTATGTTTCGTAATACGCCTTTTGTTTTAACGCGACGAAGGTAATGTTTTATGGGCTAGCAGGTTAAGTTTGCGGAAAACTAGTTCGTTATATATTATTTATATTATTCACCTCGTCTCACATATCCAAAGATGTATTGCGAAGGAATTAGATGTATAGTAATGGTAGTCTGCGTAACGTCTACGACTTTATGGTCGGTTCGTCAAACAGACGCTGTAGAAAATTGACGACTAACTAAGAGATATTATCAGTGTTTCATTATCATCACTGATTTACTACTTAACCCTGATTGGTAATGCACGTGTCACGGTTATTTATACTCACTTTATTCTTAATTACAGTTCTGTCCAAATAAATATGAATAAACAATAGCATTGAAAATGACTTCAATGAGGTGTCAATGAGGTTTGGCAGTTGATCCCATTAGTTTAGCCACTAACGTAATGACTGTCACAAAATCAAGCCTCGCCTGTTCTAGCTCCAATTGTGACAATAGAAAGGATTGAATAGAGAGGTTGCAATTCTAGTTTTAAACAATACAAGTTTGATAAATTAGTACCTTCTGTGTTGCGCCTTAGTCACTGGATGTTGGACGTTCTTCTCTGTCACTAAACATCCTAAAGTCGACCAGTGACCCCGTATTTAACAAAGACAGTTCAGACCGTGATCCACCTTCTAACCTTTAGTGGGTAGGCTACATGGTCCCCTATGGTCGATTGTTAAGGTATACGTTGTAGCAACGTCGGCGTGGTCTAATTTTACACTAATCGCGATGAAATTGCAGCGACCCGGCCTCATGTGTACTACCGGGGTCGAATACCTACAGCATGGCCAAGATATCAGCTAAAGGTCGGTCGCGAAAGGTTGGTTTCTGTCGCTTGGGGCAGTACTTTCTACTAACTGGTGCAGTGTGACCGTTTAGAAAGGTCGCTCATCAAAATTTCCTAGTTGCATAAGGTGAATTTATGATTCTTGGGATAACTGAGGAAGTCAGCTTTAGACTTAGTAGCAAGCTCCGACCTGTTTTACTAAGACGCACCCGCACTTCAAAAAACATTGTCAAGTAGATGACGAATTAGAAGTTCTGGGTTCTTATTGACGTTCCACTTTTACCTTTATTTCACCAAATTTTAGTCTTATGTAATTATTCTTATGTATGTATCAATATTTTTTTATTTTATTAATAAGGCCATATTTTATGACTGTCCTGCTTAGTCTAAACATTCACTATTGGTAAATATTTATAGGTCATATGTTTGTTGCTCATTGAATTAGGCTTACAACTACTTATAAAGGAAATAAATAGAGCATAGGTACTTTATCCTTTTAAAATTTTTAGTCACGAACTCTTTTCAGAACAAGTTGCTGACTTTGGTAATTCACCACTAAGAGACTTTATTAATTAACTACAAGGAAGCTTATATGTTCACGTACCATACTACTTATGAATACCTCCCACGATTTACAAACCTGCTATTGTGCTGTACTGGCGAGGGAAGTTGATTCCATCCAGCTCTTGCCCCGTGCACTGCAAGCGAATTGCAAACGTAATGGTCGGACTATAAGAGTACCCGCATATTGGGCTATACCGAAAGCAGCCACTAGACATAGCGACTAGATGCAGCCACCTGTGGCTAGAAGCGAGTTCCAGTCGCAGCCACTGGTAGCCACAAAATAGAGAGAACAGAAGGGGCGTTCGGGCGCTTTTTGACGGCCTAAGTGCTCTCTCTATTCTGTGCGGACGGGAAGAAGCTGGCCTTTGTGGTCGATTGTACACGGAAGGCGAGTCACAAACACGACCACCGCCTCACCTCGAGGCTCGGTCATGGCCACTCAAAAGCTCAGTGGCGCTGTGACATATAATATAAAATGTATGAAAAATTGTGGTCGCATTATTGGCCGATTTTGGTGGCCCAATGTGCAGCAGCACTAAATACTATCTATGGTCGTCTTTAACTATACAATTACGAGTAGTTACGACCTTTCAAAATAATTAATTTTGTCCCGAAACATAAACTTCTTACAGTGTTAGCTATACCTTGTAATGTAACGGGAAGTCCTTTCTCATTTCTGCAGTCAACAGCATATTAATGGTTCCACCGTCAATCATGACTGATTGGCCAAAGCTTACGATACTTAAGGTGCGTAACCATTACTAAATAGGCGCATTGTGAAGGTACTTAATTGATTTTCCTTCATCAATCATTCGATAGTAAAATTTTATCGATTGAATAATTTATTTGGCCGAATATGACTTTGGTAACGGTACTTGTCTAGTGGTTCTTATGCAAACATTAATTACGACCTCCATGTAATGTTTAATTGGCTGAATAAACAAATAAATCAATGTTTACATAACATTTTAAAGGCAGACAGTAGTAAAACCAAACGTTTTTGCTACTTTATAGAGAGCAATCAAAGTGACGAAAATATTATTCGAAACAATTCCAAACGCCTTGTCGTAGTAAATGCCATTTAAACGCTTCTAATTTGTTATTCAATTTATATTGCGATAAAGGACTAAAGTATTCGTAAGTCAGTAATCGATTGTACCTATAAACTTTTTGCTCCAAACATAAGCGTGAGACAAGTGATTTGAACGATTTATCCTCATATTTCTCGCGACGTTGTCCTTACTCGGAACAAAGTTATTCAATAGGAAAGAAATCTATTGGAAAGTCTATGGGAACGCCTGGAGTGCAATTTAACGGAGTCCAGATGAGCATTATTGCCGATGAGAAAAGCCGGGACTATTCTACCCACGTTGTACGTATAAGGTAAGTATACAGTGGAAAAAGTCGTGCGACAATCGTTGTGCGTTCTAATATTGGCGTACAATTTTCAATACACGAACTTTAAAAATCATCCTAAGGAGTGGAACTCGTTGCCTGAATCTGCGTGTCCTGATCGCTATTATCTGGGATTCTTTAAGTCATTAGTGAATAAAAGTATCTTCTAGGGCTTAGAGTTCTAGAGAAGCTGTAATGTGCAAGCATTGCTGTGTTCCGATTTGATGAGCCAATTAGTCAGTGAAATTACTGGGCTTACGAAACGTAATGTCTCAAGGTGACGAGTGCATTGCAGTGACGTGCAGAGCTTTGATTTTCAAAGTTCTGAGTGTCACTGCAATTGGTATGGGCTGTCGTTATGTCTACCATCAGGCAAACGACGCGCTCGTTATCCAATAGTGTGCAAAAAATTACCAGTTGCAAATGTTCCTGACGCAATGTCGTACGACACATATTGTCGCAGTGTGCCTTCCCCCTCAAGTATAAGCGGCTTAGTGACTAAAAGACTGCGGGCTCATGATAGCCGGTATTGCGTTGTGCGGTGTGCCTCCATAAATGGTGAACAGTTTTATTTTTGTTACTTTGTGCTTCCCTGAGGTCTCCGCACACTTTCTACTTACATTTTCTCCGAGTTATTACATCATTTATGAAGAAACTGAGCGGTTAATGCGTAGAGTGTAAATGATAACTTTAGGTTTATCTTTTGATCAAAGCTCAAGTGCTTATTAGTAGACGTGTCTTACTTAAAATACTTCAAACCCGTTATGTAATCTTAACAGTCTTTATATAACATATTTTTGTTTGTATTATGTTACATTGTGACCTTTTTTACGTTGTTTGATAGTGAGACGAGCTGGTTGTTCACCTGATGGTAAGCATAACGCCGGCCCATAACAATTGCAGTGCGCCCGCTACCTTGAGACATAGGTATTAAGTCTCATAAGCCCAGCAATTTCACTGGCTACTCTGCCACACATCCATACTCTCGCAAAAGAGTTAATCCTACCATCTGGTAAAATAAACAACCTCTTGCTCTTAAATTAAAAATAGCTAACTAACGTAATAAACACAGGATATTAACTTTTTACAAGAAATATCTTAACACTGTTATCTTTTTGAAATAGAACCGCTGATGCCAGCATAACGGCTCTCTAGATAATTAAACAGAAAACTGAGATAAACTCAGGAAATTATGAGGCAAAGTGGGGGTTTCGCACCCGTTCCTTAGAAAACGAAAGTGGGGTAATAAGGAAGTCGATTAAACGGTAGCTGCCATTGATGGTAAAGCTTTTAAGCTTAGATAGAGTACCTGCTTCCGGTATGTAATTTTACTTTTTATGTTCTTCAAATCAAAATCAAATCAAATCATTTATTTAGACACAAAAGTTATACACATAGATATTTTGAATCCATAGCCTCCCGAACTAGTAAACACTGTATTTCAGGAGTCAGTGGCTTCTCTTATGAACTTATTCTTATTATACTTATTCTCTTGTTGTCTATGATTGAATCTAAACTTAACCTATTGAAAGTCATGTACCAATCCAGATTTGAATTTTGCGTGTCAGTTGCTAAGTGGTAGGTCTATAACTCTTCTGCGAGTGTCCGTCTGGGTTGTTACCACCGCTTTGCTCGTGAAATCTGCAGCCAAGCAGAAATATGCAAGTATTACTGTGTTCCCGTTTGATGAGCAGAGTAGCCAGTGAAATTACTGGGTTATGAGACTTAATACCTAATGTCCTAGGGTAACGAGCGCACTGTAGTGCCACGCAGGCCTTTGTGTTTCAAAGTTCTAAGTGGTGCAATTGTTCTGGGCCGGCGTTATGCTTACCATCAGGCAAACGACCAGCTCGTCTCGCTATCAAAGAGAATTAAAAAAGTTGATGTGCTCAGCTGCCCTCTCAGTTCTTTTTTCAATAAATAATATAGTTTATAAAACCTAGAAACTTAAACTAACAAACTCTGGAAAAACCTAGTACCTATAAGTGCTTGACGCACATAGGTATATGTGCACTGTGTGATAAAAAAAAATCCAAATTTTTAGGGAGAGATAACTGCGGATCTCTACATAAGGGTGGCTCGAGACACATTTGGCTAGTTTTCTGTGACATCACGGTATCGCATCCAGTTAACGTGTTAAAATCCTGTTCACAGCTTGTATCTCGCTTTCAAGTATGCATCATGCATGTAATTTAGCTAACCGGATTTGCCCACTATTAGTTACAAACCACCTTAAATTATTTCCATTAACTTATTAACTTTTTTCTATCTGAAGCCGCCCAGTAAGTTTTTTCTAAGGTTCTAAGTGGTTCCAAGCTAGTTCCGTTTCGATGAAGGAATTTCTAAGCTAAGTCATTGAGTGAGCGAGTCAATTTTGCATGACTTTTCCATCGGACGTTACTTCATAATTTCATAAAGTAGTCCACGATACTACCTGTTTATTAATCTGTGTTTCAAGACAACTTCCCGTTGATCTTGTAAAGTTACTTTGATCATATAATTTCCATGGCAGTTTATTTTTATTTGCCTGATGTCATCAAACATGTTAATTACAATAATCATTAAAATAACGGAAGATAATCTTCCAGTATCTTAACTTCGGATTGCATTAAGATTTGGATCTTTTTAATCGTCTGAGTGGGTACCAGTTATCACTGCTTTAAACTGAGAAGTACCATTACTTACAATTATTGCAATCGGCACAAATAACACATCATTTTTCTCGTACTTTGTTTAATAATAAAAAACCGACCAAGTGCGAATCTGACACATGCACCAAGGGTTCTGTACAAACTTGTAGGTAATAGTTTGTCCATTTGTCCATCACGAGGATGAAATTCATGAATTAAGGTTTTCGATTTTTTTTCCTTTACTTGTGCTATAAGAGACTGTTTCTTGCCCAATAACATAATTCTAAGTCAACGTCAAGTGTCAAAATGTGCCGCAGAAATAGCCGTATCTTTTGATTGCGGTGACTTAGAAGCTTGATTTTTTTCACAGCTCCAAGGGATTGTAGGTTGAGTATTTGATACTGATTTCAATTTGACACCTCTCCGCGTTCTCGAGAAAAATACATGACAGTTAGACGGACAATGAAGTGAGACTATAAATAAGGGTTCATTTTTTCCTTTTGAGTTACGGAATCCTAAAAAGAAGAAATTTGGGAAATTGATTAATATCATGCTACTCATCCTATGACTGATCTCTGAGAGATTTTAATGTTTATTTTGTGTAACACAAGGATCTGATTAATGAACCGAAACACATCTGTTTTGACAACTCATGCTTCGGATCATTGACGGAGAAATCAATATAACGGAGCACTGACGCCCCATCCATGAAGCTAATTATTGTAAGCCAGCTTATTTAGAAACTAGCGGTGCCCCACGGCTTCGACCACATAGCCTAATTTACTACTTGTAACATCATCAGCAGTGAAAGTGCCATCAAAATCGGTCCAGCCGTTTCGAAGATTACCCGGTTCAAACAGACAAACAGATGCATGTCACAAAGCTCTAAAATAATCAATTATTAACGTATTATATTCAAGCGGCCCGTCTTTATAGAAAAAAAACGGCTAAGTGCGATTTTATGATACTATGTAGATCAACAGGAAATACCCTATACATTATATAGGTTTTGATTCCCTTGCGAGTGTCAAAAGGAACAGAATCTTTTTATTGTTCTTATAAATATGAATAAACGTGAAAACACACTACATCATAAATACAGACACACATACTCTCTCTCTCTGTCTCTCACACACACACACACACACACACACACACACACACACACACACACACACACACACACACACACACACACACACACACACACACACACACACACACACACACACACACACACACACACACACACACACACACACACACACACACACACGCACAGACACATACATACACACACGCGCGCAAACACACACACACACACACACACGCGCGCACACACCCGCGCACACACACACATAAACACACACACACATGCACGCACATACATACACACATAATACAAAACATACACATAATACTCCTTCTCACACACAATTTTGTATTTATATTTTTTTATATTTGTTTTTACCTACCTCAAGAAGGCAATTCATCTGTAGGTACTACTATGACGAAAGAGTCCTGGGTTTCATAGTACGGGTCTTGAGCCTAGTGTGGGAACCAGGTGCTCCTCTACCCTCAAATTGTACTACTTTAGGCCTTTTACCAAATAAACATTCTTTTTTTTTTTTTTCATTTTTTTCATTTTTTTCATTGTGTTGACTTAGAAGTTTTTTTTTCACAGATGCATGGGATTGCAAACTTGAGTATTTGATGCTAATTTCAATTTGATACCTACACGCGTTCCCGAGAAAAACGATTTTGATAAGCAGGCAGAAGATAGACGGGCAAAGAAATGATCTTATAGTGGTTCCTTTTTTCCTATTGAGGTACGGAATCCTAAAAAGAAGAAGAAATATAAAGAAAGAAAGGAATAACAGAACAATAAAGTTCACTGCGGATACGCAGTTTTCGGGCGCCATTCCTTCTTTGCTCCTGTTATCTTATAATGACAATAACCGCGACGGACGGCATAATATGACCTCCGAAGCATGGTAGTGCTCAGTTGTAAATACCACATAGCGGTCAGGGTCACCCATCCAGGTACTGACCCCGGCGAATGTCGCTTAACTTAACCGCGGCGCAAGTACGGATCTTTTCGATCGATAAAATTGACAGTTCAAATCGATTAAGTGGGTATTATCAACTTCTATATAATGTATCGAGCCTCGATACAATCGACAAAAGTTATCTAATAGCTAGGTCGAATCCAAAGAGAATATAGAGCTACTACAATACTTTCAGACTTCGGTACTCGCAACATTCGATAAATTTATCAGGTTTTTCGATTTGGCAAATTTATCGAGCCGACTTCCGTACTTGCGTCCCCGATTGGTTAAGAACGGTGATTCTAGCTACACTTTGAGCGCTGCAGGATGAAGAAGCTAAAGATAACTTCGCGCGCTTGCCTTTACATAAATCTGATCTTAAGCATGTTATGCGTTGCAAAACGCATCAATACCATTGCATAATCAGGATTAGTGCGCATATCGGTGTTACATCTCGAATGAAAGTAGGATCGAGTGGATCCCGCCCACGGTACCGACTCGATCTAAAGGCGTACTCTTAATATTGTACCTACTCTATTTGCAGGGTTGGCAACAAATTGCATAATCGATGTTTTATTGACCAATAAAAAATATGGTCTGGTTATTATATACAACATGTTAAAGTTAGCGTAGAATTAAAAATAAAAGAAATATTGTGACGGTGAAAAAATGACTGGTACCTTTTGTTACAAAAACGTAGCAGTAATTTTTTTTTTGTTTTTATTTGTGTAAAGAAGATTGTAATTTACTAAGTTAAGCTGTAAAACTGTTCCTTATATTATACAATTGCCTTTAAAAAAGCGGGAACCAATTGCGACGAAAATATTTGAAATTTCGTATCTCATTTTTCCACCCTCAGGCGTGGTATTCTTGAATACGATTTATAAAGATATACAAGCATTTAAATCGGTTGACAATTGGCGGAGAAATCGAGTAATATCGCCACAAAAAACAATTAAGAACCTCCTCCTTTTTTGGTTATATAGAGAGTTACATAGATTATTCTATGCGTATTTCTTTAAACAAAACGTTAATTTCGCTTAGCTAGCTCAGAATTCAAATTGGTGGCTCTTAGGTCCGGTTTTTGACCTCAATACAACTAAATTACAACAACTTTCGTGTTTACTTTAATACCAAGCAGCAGCCCTACTCGAGCGCCGGCTTACAGAAAGGTGCTTACCTTCACCGTCCGGCCGCGCAGTTTCGAACGAAACTCGAAATCATTATTTTCTTTTTGCGCGCACGTAGTAGCCCGTCAAGGACGTGGTGCGTCCGGTCGAAGCGCACTGCATTCTTGCATTTTGATTGCTTTTCACATCCTTATTCCATATGTAGCTTTATTGTAATATGTGGGTTTATTTTTATTTGGAGTATTTTGTGTGCACCCACGGTTTTGTATTTATGTAGGTATTGATTGCTATTTTGAGATTATGGCTAAAATGTTTTGAATGCTAATATTAGTATTATTACGATGTCTATATTGACATACAAGAGACAATTTTATAGTATTAAGAGGAAGAGATGAGAAATGTGAATGTCAGTGTAACGCTTAGTACGACCTCAGCGATGAGCGCGTCAAAGCCCTGCGCGGCACTGCACTAAATTAGTCACCCTAATAGGTCAACACTCGTCTCTTGGGCTCAGTAATTCCACTTTCTATTTTGACTTTCAAACCAGAACACACACTTCTCCGCATTACAGCTTCACGGCCGAATATGAAAACTAAGTAGTACCTGAACAGTTGATTGGAATAAATCCTACTTCCAGTATCCATCGTCTTAGGGGCACCTTAGACGATCGAGCAAACGTACGTTTGCTTGTCAGAATAACAACGCTTTTGCGTCAAGCGCGGATTTCGTGGTGCTCGAAATGCGCGCTTGACGCAAAAGCGTTGTTATACTGACAAGCAAACGTACTTTTGCATAAGCGTCTACACTGCCCCTTACGCGACACCCTTGCTTGATAGCGAAGAAGAAAATTTAATACATATAAAAATGGTAATGAAGTCATAATCATTATTGATAGTTTGACAATTCATACCTTTTCAGTGAGTGGGAAACTCACTTGACAATACCTATTTAGTATTCAAAAAAATCATACGCAATTGTAAAAGCAATAGTTCTTTCAAAACGCACTCACAGGTAACCACGGTTTAAAAATGTGCGGCACTTAACACTTCGTAAAGTGCGCTTTATGACACTTTAGCGACTCTTCGTGAAACGTGTTACAAGTTAATCTCCGGAAGCTATTTATTGTCACTACCGAATGTATTGAAAAGTTAATGGTGTTATCTCATAGTGAGATAAGTGTACAGCAGTAATACGTATACATTGAAATATTGACGGCTGCGTAGCTAAGTTAGTAGTAACCTTGCCTGCAAAGCGAGGGTCCCGGGTTCGATTCCCGGCCGGGGCAGATTTTGTGTAAGCATAAAGTTTGTTCTCGGGACTTGGATGTTTGTGATGTGTATCTATGTGTGTCTATGCCACCTGCAACACAGGGAATCCTAGTGCGGGGGTATGACTGTTTATTTATTATTTATTTATTTTGAAAGTGATGTCACCATTACAATAATGTCAAAGTGTTCAATTTCGTAGATTGATAGGTACATCGTTTAGCAAGACAGCAGTGCAAGTACGGATCTTTTATCGATAAAATTGACAGTTCAAATCGATAAAGTGGGTTTTATCGATTTATTACATAATTTATCGAGCCTTAATACAACCGACAAAAGTTATCGAATAGCTAGGTCGAATCCAAAGAGAATATAAAGCTACTACAATACTTTACGATCGGACTTCGCTACTCGCAATATTCGATAAATTTATCAGATTTTTTGATTCGACACATTTATCGTTTGGACTTCCATACTTGCGCCGCTGCCTTGTAGTCTTGCTAGATGATGTACGGATATTATGTGTGCTAGAAACTGGCCTACCACTATGCCCGTTAATATTATCTAACTATAAGCGCGGGCGAAAGCTAGTTTATTTATAAAGGGGTTTTATCACAAATTGATTATGTCACCCCCGTGAGCGATTTTTTATTTTCTACTAGCTGCTGCCCGCAGTTTCACCCGCGCGGAGATATTGGATTTCATGGTTATTAATTTTTAGCGCGGAACCCTAATTATTTTTCTAAAATAAAAGTAGCCTAAGTTAGTCCTTGTAACATCAGCTATCTGCCAGTGGAAGTCCCGTCAAAATCGGCCCAGCCGTTTCAGAGATTACCCGGAACAAACAGACAAACAGATATACAGACAGACATACAAAAATTTAAAAAATGGTTGTTATAGGTACCGTATATACCTTCATATTCATTTGGTAAAAAGCTGTTATTTTGATATTACAAACAAACACTTCAATTTTATTTATTTAATAAAAAGGTAGAAAAACCATGTTGTTACAATACTTTACAGTGAGATCACTCCTGCATAAAGGACGCTTGGTTCATTACTGCCAACAGGGTTCCTCGCAGCCTAGTAGCAGTAACCTAACCGAATCAAAAGTTAATACCTATCTCTAAATTAAATTCCAACAGGTAAATCATTAGGAAAACGCCTTAGATTAAATATAATTGCCGTCTAAATTGTATCGTAACTATTTGAAGTAAAGCGTCAGTAAAGAACAAGCGAGCAAAATGGGTGCGATACTTGCCGCTACTAAATTGAGCAAGTTTTCAATCTCGAGGTGTCAGATGGAAACCGATACGTGTTTTATAAGTTAATTAACTCTAATCAAGGTGATGGTGTTGCGAAAAGAGTCGTCGGTAGAGCTACTGTAGTCATTTTGCTTTATTCTAATGTACCTATGATACCTTTTATTTTGGTTTTTGTTCAAGTAAAATTTGCATATATAACACATTGCTTTATTTATTTATTAACCGATTAGATAGATGGTATTGGCAAAATAATAATCATAACAATTTTACAACATTATGTTACAAAAACAGCCATACATTTTTTATATAAATAATGAATGTTACGGCTCTCTGGGGCCTGTTTCATAAAAAATATTAGTCTAATATTATGAGTATTTATCTCATATTATATATGAAAAACAAAAGAAAAAGACTGATAATATTAGACTAATATTTTTTTATGAAACAGGCCCCTGAAGTGTACAACTGTACAACCAGATGTTTTATTATTAAGCTTGTTTCTATTTATGCCCGACTCGAAAAAAGGAGGGGTGTAAGTTTATCGAGTGTACCTGTGTCTGTGGCATCGAAGTTCCTATACGGATACACCGATTTTTTTTTTGTTTGATAGGTGACTTGACGGAGATGATAGCTGTCATTAAAAAAATCTCTTCAGCCGTGTGAAGATAATCGGCTTTTTTAGCCCGGAGAAAAATTGTATAGCTGCTCTACCTAGTTGTTCACTAATGAAATAATGAATTAGATTATATTGTAGGCAAAGAGACGGAAGTGTAATTTTTCATCTAAAAAGTAAAAGATTTATATGCAAAAATAATCGAATTTATAGTTTAAGAAATATAAAAAATATTATTGTCTTATTTTTCATTTTCGTTGGATTTGACGTTTTTCTGTTATTGTATCAGTTATCAAGAAAGGTCTATTCCTTAAATTTCTTGCATTTTGTTGAGTTCTTATTTAGTAAAAGAGCATTGCAGACCGTAACAAAAGCTTACAACGCAATTGTTCTTTACAATACAGGCTGTCTCTCCGTCTATAGCTATCTTCATCTAAAACAAAAACTAGTTATTACAAAACTTTAATTCAGTCGCTTTACAACAATGGTTGCGCGATTATTGTAAACAAAACTAGTCAAGCATTATCATTCTATTACAAGAAAGTTACTGTCTCAAATAAGATTCGCCGTGAAAAAGGAATGCACTGTTGCACAATAGCACAATTCCATCTGAAATGATCATCACCACTCTGACTTTATATACAAAGTTTTTTTTTTTCTGTTTATCGTAAATGTACCACTATTTATGTATTTTGATCTACATATCACACAAAACAAATGCACGCCCACATTCTTCTTTTTTTTTGTAGGTACTTTGTGTGGATGATTGGTAAATACTTAATGTACCTACATTTATTTTGTGCAATGACGTATTCAATAATAGACAATAATGATAATAAAGAAAGAAAAATCATTTATTTCACACTGACACAGTGTAAAGTAAAGAAAAATCACAAGAAAAATAGAAAACAATGTAACATGAATAAAGTTACCTACATAATCTACGTTGCTGAAAATGAGCCTTCGTAAGTCCCCAATTTAGCTGTGCCCGATCATTACTTTTACTTGCTAATACGTAGCCTCAATAACTCCTTTATTTTAATTGTTGTAAGTCGTAGAGAAATTTATCCGGGCCAGTATTAATGGAGCTTGCCAACGTCTTACAGTAGCCCTGCCCTCTCTTGTTGTTTTTGTTAGACTACGAGTACTACACTTTGTCTATTCGTCATGATCAGCCATTGCGTTACCAGTTTTGGGTGTTAAAACAAACATAAAATTGACTGAAAAAGTTTGAACTAGTGCAGATTGGTCAGATCAATCTTGTATTTATGGACACTATCCCAGAACTTAATCATATATGTATTAAATAACTTTCCAAACCTGGAGGGCAATCGCGTTAAAAATTATCAACCAAACCGCTACTAAACCACGACCGCATCACAGCTTTTTGACCGTTTCGTATCGCGCTAATAGTTCTACCAAAAGTTGAGACGTTTCTCGACAACAACTGACAGTTAACGCTGTCAAATGAACGGCAATATCGAATTCCACACGCCTGAACCGAAACTAAACAACAGTTGGTATCAAACCACAACCAAACCATACCTGTACGCTGTCATTTAAAATTAGCGCGTTTCTGGGCAGATGTTCATAATAGCTAGGTTATGAACCATCGAACTGGTTACGATATAGTTTCTTACTAGCTCGATACTAAGTGATTGATAGTGTCATTTCCAACCGAGTGCCTCCATAGACTTTGGAGTACATGATAATTTGTTGGTCCTGTTAGATGTGGTGGTGATCCTTGGATAGCTTAATAAATACTAATACTAGCCATTCACTCATTTATTTATGCTAGAAAAAGAAAAACAAGGTATTCCTCTAAAACATCCCATTTCAGAAGCACGATTCCATAACACCAGACGCTATCTATAAAGCTCTACAAATTACGTCGTTTCTCGGTTGCGACAACCATCAACTGGTTGCAAAACCAGCGTAATGCGAGAATGTAATTAATAGACGTGATTTATTTCAAGTGTCATAACGTTCGTTATAACTTAGATTAGTGAGATGGAGGGCTGACGTGTCCACTTGATCTATATTGTTGTATGAAAGTTGTAGAACAGTTATATAATAATATGTTTGCTCTTTTCGTTTGGATTAGGATTTCAATTACATTTTTGAATGAAATTGATTATGTTATTTAACAAGGCGTGCACATTAATTTTTGACATACATTAAGCGTGTGGACTGTTATGAGTTATTTGACCTATAATTATCCAAAGTAAAGTGCTTCCGCCTGGTGACGTTGCAAATGTCATTACTCATTACGAATGCTTTAAGGAAAACAAATGCAGCCTCAGTTAATAAAAAATTGTTATTTATTTAAGACTAGCCCCTGCCCGCCTTTTTACCCGCGCGGAGATATTGGTTTTCATGGGTTTTATTTTTGCGAGGTACCCTAATCCTTTTTCTAAAAATAAAAGCCTAAGTTACTCCTTATAATGTCAGCTACCTGCCAGTTTAAGTCTCGTCAAAATCGGACCAGCCATTTCGGAGATTACCCGGCACAAACAGACAGACAGATTTTTTTTAAAATGGTGTTTTTGCTATTAGATATATACGGTACTATTTTCATATGCATTTAGTAAAACGATGTTATTTTGATATTACAAACAGACACTTCAATTTTATTTATTTGTATAGAAGATTGTTCCCCTGCTTTGTTCTCATCTTTATCTTTTTTGCTCTTATATCCGTTTCGTTTGTTTTTCTTACTTCTTTGTGGTACCTATCTATTGAAATGTAATTATGTAATATTTATTTTGCTACGAATAAACTTTTTTCTTTCTTTCTTTCTTTCTTTCTTTCTTTCTTTCTTTCTTTCTTTCTTTCTTTCTTTCTTTCCTTCTTTCTTTCGATTAGCTAGCGATGCCTATTTTCAAAGGTGTGCCAGTACTGAGAGACAACTAACGCCTCTTATCGTGTAAATCAAACAAAATCCCGTAAAATGCGAAATAAAATTAGCGTTTTATGTTTCACGCTACTCGAGTTTAGTCTCTTAAAATAAATTAGAGACACGCCTACGGGCGCGTGCCAAGAAAATTTTATGCAATCTTGGTCACGTTTAGCTAAGTAACTATTTAGTTTCGACTGAAGATAAGAACGCATGCTTTGTTACTGTGACCGTTATGTCTGCTTCATTTGGGTACGGGCCGGTGTAAACACAACATCCGTTATGGGTGTAACAATAATAGTAAAAGATTTTGTAAAGGTAAGTATTTAAGTTAGGATGGAGTTTACAGTGAAGTTGCCCGCCGATCCGTAGGTTAGTGGTAGGACTAACTCTTCTGCGAGTGTCCGTCTGGGTGGTTACCACCGCTTTGCTCGTGAAGTCTGCCGCCAAGAAGTAATGTGCAACCATTACTGTGTTCCGGTATGATGAGCAGAGTATCCAGTGAAATTACTGGGCATATGAGACTTAATACCTAATGTCTCAGGGTAACGAGCGCACTGCAGTGCCGCGCAGGCCTTTGTGTTTCAAAGTTCTGAGTGGCACTGCAATTGTTATGGGCCAGCGTTATGCTTACCATCAACAGGCAAACGACAAGCTAATCTCGTTACCAAATAGCGTTAAAAAAGCAAAAAAAGGTCAAGGGCTTAAGTTGTATAATGAGATTGATATTTTGGCTAACGAAAATATCAAGACTCATTCGTAGCATGGTAGATGAAAGTTTTCTCTCTGTCTAACTTCAAAAATTTGGCATAACATCTACTTGTATGTTCCTACTTCGGACCGACCACCCATCAGTTGTGTGTTTTTTTATGTGATAGGCTCACGTTGGACCGCAATCTCGCCTGATGGTAAGCGACGATGCGGTCGAAGGTGTAGCACGCTTGCCTAGAAGGTACCTCTTCACTCTCAGTTCAAACTCACAGATTTTATTTGTCGGGAAACACAGATGCTGATGTTTAGAAGTGGACTTTTCCGGCTAATGATGAGAACGAATCTGGCATTTCCTGATTGCAATACCCTAAGAATGTTCAATACGTAGTATCTCTCTATTGTTTGTGATATTCATAACAAGGGTGAATCTAACAAAAACATACAAGAGGCATTGGTTGCAATTTTATTTTATTGAGTTACTTAGAGTATTATAGAATTACTTTAATCACTATTCTTTGACAAAATAAACTAAAATAACTAAATAAAATACATATTAATTGAGTTACTATTTTTATTTCCACCCATTGATACTCACCCATAGACACCTTGTACACCTTGATGAGTAATGGCGTATGATTTTATATCGCTATCAAACAAATCAGTTTGTTTAACTGTTTGAACAATACCGGGAAACGCTCAAACCCACGTTCAGTACACACTATGAGGTGTCATTTAATACAAATGTCAATCAATCGATTGAAATCTGATTTGTTAATGTATTCGATTCAGTTTGCGACAATCACGGAATTAGATTACGAAGTCCGAATTGCGCTGATCAACTTCTGTATACTCACTAACAAGTAGTGTGGTTGTAACTCGTGTACCGGTTTCTTCGCATTATATTGATAGGTGGCAGACCGTTACTTGTTACTACAAATATCTAAGCTGAAGTTATTATAATTATTATGTTCCGCTGCTGAGTAAAGGCCTCTTCCCTGCTTTCATTATATTACCCAGCAGAATAATAATTTTGTAAAGTTGTGTTCACCACGAATAAACAATAAAATCATTTAGGTGGGTAAAAGGGAAAATAGTTGTAATAAACTTTTGTTTTTTAAGTGGGTGATTTTTGTTAATAGCAATATTTTGTTTTTAAATTTTTAAGACAAATTTAAAATAAACTCGTTATTCAATCGACGGTATCAAGTGAAATTCGTTGTTTTATTAATGCAATTGTTATATGCTAGCTTCTGCCCGCGGTTTTCACCCGCGTTCCCACAGAAACAATGCATTTTTCCGGGATAAAAAGTAGCCTATGTTACTCTCCTGTCTATAACCTATATCTGTGCTAAAAATCACGTCGATCCGTTGCTCCGTTACTGCGTGAAAAGACAAACCAACAAACACACTTCGCAATTATAATATTAGTAGGATGTAGATACTACAGTTATTAATATCTACTATTTCAAGCAATACAAATGGCATAAACTTGTTCCCCAATCCCTTGCAAGGCCTTTTCCTCCTTCGTTCCGTTACTCTCACGACTTTACTGCATTTTGGACCACCGGCCACCGTTACCTATTCTGTGTTATATTAATTATTGGACTAGACTCAAATTGGTCAGGTATGCGTAGCTTTGGTACCCTTTGTGAAATTAACAATCAACTTTGAACTTTATTCGTTTGTGATAAAATTGTGTTTTATAGTTTTATTGAAACTAGTAGGTAGGTACGCAATCGCAGCCGGCACGTGCGCTAAGTTAGTGCTAACTTATTAAGTGGAATATGCGAACTATCCACAGTAGGCTTATTTAAAGCCACTAATAAGGTCGTTGCGAATTTGTTTGGATAGTTTTCCGCCTGTCTCGTAAGGGTATAGTTGAGATAGTTCAGGTGCCTGTGGAATATATTTTATCGGTGTCTGTACTGCGGAAGTTGAACCGGTCGCCTGTGCTTTGCAAGGATTTTGGATTCTGAGCTGATGTCAATTAAAAATCTGTTAAGTTTAATTTTACTATATTAATATTTCTGGTTCAATAAACTGGACAGTACACACAAGAAACATTGAGGTCTTATTTGTAAAATTTATCAATAGGACAAAAATGTGATATATATTATTTAATATGTACTGAAGTCATTGTTAATTAAAAATTGCAGATTATTAAATTAGCTCACCAATTACTCCCAAAAATATAGTTTGATAAACACCAACAATTTTTACGCACATGACCCATAATGTTTGTCTATACCGATTACATCTTCACGGCTAAATAAATTAGTCGAGTTAAAATGTAGTAGAGTTGTAACTTGAAGCCCAGAAGTACGTACTTCACATATGAAGTAGGAAAATGACACGCTATAAATAAAACCAATGTAGGCAGTAGGCACTTTGGAACATTTAGTCCTTAAAACGCGCGCAAAGTTTTCAAACATTTGTGTCATATGTCAAAAGACGTCGTGATGTCTGAAAGCTTTCCTTATAACCCCGGGCTTTCTGTATTATCTAGGCATCTGGGCGAAGACAATGGCTTGCGCATGCGTAATGCATTATCGCGATCTGGCTCTTGCCTCACCATGCCTAATGAGGAACGTCGTGGCTAGGAGAAACTGGTGCATTTAATTACTAGAGCGATTTTCTCTCATAGTTTTTCCACTTGGTTTACTCTAGTGTACATACCAAATATGACATTATTATTTGAAACTACCACTACTTCTAACCATTTATACTATTATTATTAATTATTATATGCAAATAAAATATCATTTCAGAGTTACAATTTAAATACCTATATAAAAAATAATACGTCTTGTTATGTGAACAAAATTCTTATTTTATTTCAAAATAAAAAGAAAAAGTACATCAATTTATTTTATCTAGATAACTATGTTTTCATGAGTATATATAATTTTCAGTAACATTTGACGGACGAAATTCTTTCCATTCCAATTTTTTAAATATTTTTCATGCAAGTCGAATGTGCAATTGTTACGGGCCGGCGCGGCGCGGCGTTATTATTACCATGGGCCATGAGGCAAATGACCCGTCAACGAAAGTCTAGTTATCCAATAGTTTTTTTTTAAATCTCCTGACTGTAATATGAGGCGATCACCTTCAAACGGCTGAACACGTTTTTTTAATCATAGCTCACGATCAAGAAACGATCACGATCACGAAGAACACACTCGATCAAGTCACCTTTCCAACAATGAAAACTAAATCAAAATCGGTCCATCTGTTTAGAAGCTACGATGCTGTGGCATCGTTAACAAACAACAGTAGGCAGACAAACATTATACACAAACGCAGGCTTAGAGATAACTCGTTAAACTTTGTTATAAGTTTAACGAGTAAGAGTTTAACCCTCATTTTTACGTCGGGGATTAAAAATGTCGAATCACCAAGCATTCGCAGCTTGAGAAAACTTAATTATTAATAAGCTGAAATTGTTACGAATCAAAATTTACTTGAGAATGATTATTTATAGTAATAAGAAGTTCCAGCACCTCACAGTCTAACTGTTCCACTTCTCCAGCTATGTGTTAATTGAACAGCTTCGGGGAAACTTCGGCTAATTACAGCTAATATTTTTAACAGCTTCTCTTTGTTACAGATAACGGCGCTTACTAAAGGATGAGGAGTAAGCAACGATGGGAGCGCTGCTTTGGCCCGGACATACCCGAATCAACAGGTAACCTTACTTAGTTACCCTATAAAACAAGATAAAGTCTTTGGACTGCTTTATTATTCTACTGTAGGTATGTTTTATAGCTCCACAAAGTTAGTAAAGAGGAACGTTCTGTTTAATTTTAAAATAAGCTTCTTCATCATCAGTCTATGACGCTCCTACTGCGGGCTACAGGCCCACTCTCATAGAGAGAGAGAGCGTGGACCATAATCCAACACGTGGGCTCATTGCGACTTGGTGGACGTCACATGTTCGGGAATTTTGTGGTACTTGAACATGCAGGTTTTAATAGGAGGTTCGTCTTCACCATTTTAGAGTAGTGTGATAAATCTGCACATAACTTGTTATAAGTTATTATTGTGAGGCCAAGTTAAAATTTGAAGGTGGAACAGATTAAACGTCGCACAAGGCTCGGCCTCATTCGTTATCTTATACTTACCTAGCGACTATTGTAAAACTTATAGGGGCAGCTTAGACGCTCAAGCAAACGTACGTTTGCTTGGCAGAATAACAACGCTTTTGCGTCAAGCACGCATATCGAGTATCAGGAAATCCTTAGACTTAAATTTTAAACATGATTGTTAGCATTAGAATCATTGGAAAAACTATTTATAAAAAGAATGGTGAGACGAGTTTTTTGCACTTCTTCTTGCTCGGCCTATACCATTTTGGAATGGGCACTTAGAGTCATTTAACTTAACCTTCATGAGAGCTCCCTTGGGGCCCATATGAATAAAGTATTTTGAATTTGAACTTATTTTTTGACTTTGTTACATATACATTTATCTTTTTATTTAACCTTTCATAGTGGGAATCCAATAACCAATACGGATCGATGGAATTTAATTTCGTTCGAAGCATGAATGGAAGTAAGAGGAGGAAAATAGGCTGACAATAGCAATGATGTCTAATGAATTCCGCTCTTCCTTTTATGCTTCGCTTTACACAATAAAGACTTTGACTTCTTCAACAATGGCAATACATTAACGTGCTTTAAATAACTTATTTATATTTAACGGTATTAATTAAATTAGATTCGTACTGAACTAGCTACACCCTGCGGCTCTGCCCATTTTGGTCGTGTAGTCTAAGCCGATACTATGGTCCGGTTTGATAAGCAAAGTAGGCAGTGAAATTACTGGGCTTGAGACTTATGCCCGTTTTCACCAACGACGAATAAGGCAACACCTAACTAAGTAACTCCTAATGTAAGCAAAGTCCTAACTATAAACCGTTAAAACACTGCTACAGGTTGGTGAAACATTTTTTGCACTAGGTAACTCCTAAATGTTTAGGCATCTCCTAGGGTTAGTGAACGGGCATTAATACCTACACATCTGAGTGACCGAGCTAAGCAAGGTGTAAAAGACTTTTTTTGCTTAAAATTGCGTATTTTCAGATGTACAATTATACACATAGGTAAACTTAAAAAGCAAAATCTACTTAAATATGTACAAAATTTCATTCAATTAATAATAATATCTATTGATATAAAAAATTATTAAGGATTATTCTGAAACGGTTCTAACGATTCTGATAAAATTTTGTATTCACATAAGATTTTGCTTTTATTGTATGTGTTTGTAGCTTTATATAAAAATATATAAAGTTATTAGATGTCTCAGAGTAAATAGCGCACAGTAGTGCCGCGCATCAAGCCTTTATGTCGAAAAATTCCGAGCGGCACCGCAATTGTTATAGGCTGTCGTTAATCTTACTATCAGGCTAACGAATTCCTAGACTCAATATCCAACAATATAAAAAAAATTAGTCAACATGTTATTTCTCGTTACTAATAATATTAGGTATGTCAATAGGCGAAGTAGTTCCGGCGGCGTAACTTTCATTACGTAACAAACATTACATAAATAATATTAGTAGGATTCAATTTACTCAAAAACAGAACATACACGTTTCTATTTCAAACCAATTGACTCAAAATGTCAGCAGTACATAAAATGCAGTAATATAACACGGTAATAACCATAGATAAGTGAACAGACACGTCACATCGGTCCCGTCTAGATCAGGCTTTGTTACCTATGCATTCGTGCATTGTCATAAAACACCCACACGTGGTTCCGCGCATAATTTCTCGATTCAAAATGCCCCTTTCGAAATACATCTAGCTGAGTGGGGTAATAAATAAACGACAAATTACTCGGCTGGCGCGAATCATGGCTGCATGGGTACACGCGCGAAGGTGACATTTGCATGCCTGAGAAATGTTTACAGCTTGTTGGTTACACAGTTTGTAGGCAGAGAATAAATGCGCGACGACCTCAAACGTAATCAAACAACAATGAGTGTGTTGCAATTGTGCGTGTTATGACTGAATTATAGGTTCATTTTGTCGCAATTTGTCGCAGTGTGTGAGCAAGGTTACAACTGTTACATTTTCAATATTGCTTTACCATAGACTGACAGACAGAGTTTTGTCACTAATAACATAGATTTGTAACTCTTCGACACCAGCGTTATAATAAAGTAAAAATAGGTTATAATAATGCATACTTAGTACAATGGCTGGTTTTATCGCTATACATAGCGATCCCTTTCAGTGAACTTATTGATAAACCTATGATGGCTTTCTTGTAGCTCAACATAATAAAATCAAAAGCTCAGCTGAACTCTGCAAAAACACTCTTTTTTTAAACTTTGTTAAAAACAGAAAGTGAACCCACACCAACATTTATAAAACAACTTAAGAAATAAAAGTTGCCACTTATTTACGGTAACATTAAAAAGTTTCAAATATTTGAAAAGTTATTGAATGAAAAGGAATAAAATTGTTAAATTTGTTTTGTTTGAGGACAAAACAATAAATTTCCTTCGGTAATCATCGGAATTGTTACTGAAAGCTCGAATGAGCTTCAAGTTTAACTCGAGAATTGAATTATACGAGTCATTCTGTTCGTGCCAACATAGTATATATCTAACAGTTTGTTTGGTCGAGACAATGGGCCCCTGGGGACCAGACTCGAAGCTGTTTTTTAAGGAGTTGTCCCGACGCTTAGTAGAAGTGACAGGTGACCAACGAGCTGGCGCTTACCTCGGTCAACGTATTAGTTTAGCTATTCAGCGAGGTAATGTCGCCAGCTTTTTGGGCACCCTACCTGCAGAAGGCGACCTTAATGCTGTTTTTTATTTATAAAGTTTTGTTTAATTTTGGTTTTAATTGATAAATTCTTAGTTTTTTATTGAAATGTAAATAATCCTATGTATAGACGTATATTGTTGTATATTAAACAGTTTGATGTTATATACATATTTCGCACATCGACGACATATATAAATATAATCATGTGTGGATACATGATTATATTTATATATGTCTAAATTCAGGAAAATCTGAATCCGTACAATAAGTAATACGAAAGTGTGTTTGTATGTTTCCTGGTTTGTTGGTCATTTGGTTTATCCTACTTTCACGCAGCAACGGAGCAACGGATAGACGTGATTTTAGACACAGATATAGTTTATGGATCGGAGAGTAACATAGGATACTTTTTATCCTGGAAAAATACACTGTCTCTTTGGGAACGCGATTGAAACCGCGGGTAGAAGGGGAGCTATAAATCCACTATAATTTTCAGTTTATATTTTCAATATAATAATTTTTTTTAATCATTTCACTATCAAATTATTTTGTGCTATTCTGTAATATTCTCTCCTGCTTTAAAAACACTGTGACGTTTGACGTCAATAGTTCAAATGAAATGTGAACCATTTCGTCAGGGAAATAGCTTTTGCAGAACGTTGTCGCGTCGTTCTAGCTTTGCGCTCGCTGGTATTGATACGCCGCAAGAATGGTCGATTATCCCGGTTTTATTAAATAGTGAAAGATACAGATGTCTCGTTACTATTATGTACATTTAATACGATTTAATTTGTTTATTATTCTAATCTAGATTTAGAATACCTATACAATCTTCAAGATCAGTCGCGATAATCGTTTTCTTTGTTTATAGAGTAAAAAAAATATTTAGTGTTGATTTTTTTCTTTGCTCAATTGTTTTACAATTTGTTACCGATACTTGAAAATGAATAAATCTTAATTTTAATCAATCATTCACAGCACTCCTAATAACGAGACAAGCTGAGATTCGCTACATTTTGGAAATTGGTTAAAAATGTTGCTTCGTCATCATCGTCAGCCTTGTTACGCTCCCACTACTGGGGTACCGGACTTCTCTCAGAAATTGAGAGAGAGAGAGAGTATGGGCCATAACCCACCAAGCGGATCCAGTAATCTGGGCTTTGTGGATGTGATCTTTCCTTAGGACTTCATGAACTCGTCGTATCGTATGAGACAGCCAACCATATTTTCTCTTCTGATCTCTTGTATAGTTATGAGTAACGATACTCGCTTGCTTGGCTCAACACTATTTCCAAGAGACTCAACTAGAAAACTCAACTAAAAAACATATTTCGTTGTCCGTACGGTGACGCTGTATTGGTCGCCAGACAAAGAGCACGGTCTTTCAAAAAAAAAAAAAAACATATTTCGTGGCGTCGTGTCTGTTCAATTCCCGTACACATACTATTACGAATGTAACCAACACCGCTCCGAAGCCCTCAAACGGTAGCGACGGCGTTATCTGGTAACGCCGCCCACTACACGATTGTGAAACGAGCAGAGGTCAACATCGTGTGAACTGATCTTTAGAAATTATATTTCATTCACGATATCGATGGTACTGGTAATGCGCTAGTTCTGTGTTACTTTCGCTTTAATTAACAACTAGCTGCTGCCCCGCGGTTTCACCCGCGTGGAGATTTTAGATTACATGGTTTTTATTTTTTTGCGCGGAATCCTAATTATGTTTCTAAAATTAAAGTAGCCTATGTTACTCCTTGAACATCAGCTATCTGCCAGTGAAAGTCCCGTCAAAATCGGTTCAGTCGTTTCGGAGATTACCCGGAACAAAAAGACAGACAGACAAAAATTTATAAAATGGGTGTTTTGATATAGGTACCGTATATACTTTCATATGCATTTATTAAAAAGCTGTTATTTTGATATTACAAACAAATACTTCAATTTTATTTATCTATATGGATTAGCTTTTAATGAATCAGTGTGTAGCATGAAAATTAATTATTTTTGTTTGGATACCTACGGATTTTCAATGGAAGATGGCTGAGCGGCGAGTTTTGTTAGAGGTGTGTACCTAACAGTGGATCAGCACAGGTAGATTATGACTATTATGAGTGACTTATCCATACTTACACTGTAATATAAAAAACACTGTCTGGCCGTTACCTTTTCACGACTTGTTAAACCGATTTAGTTTAAATTTGACAGAGATATAGTTATAGTCCAAGAATGGACATAGGGTAAGTTCCCTCAAGTTTGAAATTTGTGGTCAAGTGTCTACCGATGTGTTCCGCTGACTGCACTGGAGAGTCAGTCTCCATTCCTCTTCTCTATTACTGACTCTACAATAGGGCAAAATATGCAAGATTAGTTTAATTTCGAAAAATCTCTCCAAAAAACATGTACGTCTGTACAAACATTGTTTTTCAAACCTCAAAAATAAAAGCTCATACATCACTTTGACTTACTCAGATTCAGAAGAGACAGCACATTACATTCTAAATTCTACCCTCTCAGTCAGAGTTCATTAAAACACGCCAAGCATATAATGCCATTCATAAAACAAAGAAAATGGCGTGTCTATTACATTACAGGCTTCTCTCCAATCCAATTTCACGACCAACGATGTAACAGCGTGTTGAAATGCGGCCTGATTTAAAGCCTTGTCACCAAAGCGTCACACAAACACATATAGTGACAAATAATGGTACAGACGACCAAGATATTGGACCTCGTATATCAGAGCTATGCTGTTTGGTATAATATGCACGAAAGTGGAAATTATGCGTATGAAATTTGGTTATTAGCATCAGTTCTGTTAGAGTAGCTAGGGGCACCGGATTCAGTCTTTAAACTAACTTTCGTATCATTACAATCATGAGCTTACTTCTAATTCTATTTGTAATTCAAAGTTAGTCATATGAAATGTATTAAAAAACTGTAAAATTGCAAGACCGTTTACAAAAAATGTAATCTGTATGTAATCCATGTAATTTTGCATTCCTCTCTATGCTTGGTCGTCTAAAGTAATGCTTTGATCAATGACAACAGTTGATATATGTTTTTTCTATTACTGGGTAACGAGACGAGCTGGTAATTTGCTGATGGTAAGCATAACGCTAGCCCAAACCAATTGCAGTGCCACTCAGAACTTTAAACGTTAAAAGCCTGCGCGACTCGTGCCGCACTGCAGTCTATGCACTCCTTACCTCTCTGAGATATTAGGTGTTAAGTCTCATAGGCTCAGTAGTTTCACATTACTTTGTTTATCAAACCGGAATACAGTAATGCTTGCACATGATTGCTTAGCAGTTGACTATACGCGCAAAGCGTTGGTACCCATCCAGACGGACATTCACACAAGAGTTAGTCCTACCACCTAGTAAAATACATAGTCGTCAGAAAATTAAAAATAATATGTTTTGTTCTGTGAGCCAAAAAAAGAGATCTCTTGGTCGTGGTACTGTGTAGGCATTTGTTGCCTTAGTCGTTTATGTTTATGCTGAGTGCCAAACCTGTGCTGATAATATCGTTAGGTACGTTTCTTATTCTGCGGACAATTGGTAAGAATTAATTAGAAATGTATTTTTGTTTTGTCTCCTAAGTTCTGCGAAAACTTATTATGATGAGAGAAAATGAGAAAAATAACTACATATTTTAGACGAAAATATCTACGTGTACTGTGATTAGGGTGCGAGAAAAAGACACTCCATATGTTGTAATGAAATATACTTACGTGGCACAATAATTTTGTACACTACAGCTGTAGGTATTTTTTGTAATACTAACTTTAAGTACCTACTTTTGCTCAATCTTGTTTGTAAATCTAGAAATAACGATGTAAAAAAATTAGAACGAATTGATTAAGCTTATACTTAGATTACAAAATTTGTATGTCCATTACAACAACCACATGTCTTAGAATTTGTTTAAGTATAAGATTTTCATGTGGTTCTTCATTTATGCAATTAATTATTTTCAAATTGATTATATTATGTCCTATTAGTAAGAGAGTTGTATTCAAATGTTCCAACATTCTATATGCGTGACTAGTTACTACTTGGCTGGTTTTATTGTTCCAAATACGAGCTAATACTTAATAAAAAGTACCTAAATAAGTATTAACCTAATATCTCGAATACGAAATTATGTTGCAAGTTACTACAGTAATATAATTTTTATTGCTCCCAAGACGCCTTAATAAGTCGATAATCGGCTTAACTTGACACCTGATGTTTTTGAATTGTTAATACTTGTTAAGCTAAGGCCTAAATAAAATTATATTTTTAATACAACTCAAACTGTGACGCAACTATAAGTTGAATTTTTATTCGTTATTTATTCAATTGGGTCATCAAAAATCAAGAAGCATCCGAATAAGTTTTTTTATACTACACAGTAAGGTGACGAGCAAATGGTTTGCCTGATGGTAAACAAAGTGCCTGCTCATATGCACTATGACACACATATGCCTGCACCGCACTGCAGTGCGTTTTATTAGAACAATAATTTCAATAATAAAATTTACTCGTCCCTTTTTATAATCAAAATATTAGTATTGTATAAATTATTTGGTATAGTACTAAATGTTTTTAATGAATTCTATCCTTTACTTTTTTATACATTGATATAGAGCCTGTCAGTACCAAACAAATATCAGTACCACTCAGAACTTTGAAACACAAAGGCCTCCGTGACACTCCATTGCGTTCACTACCCTGAGACATTAGATATTAAGTCCTATAAGCCATAATTAAATTTCACTAACTGCTTACTTATTGCAGGTATGAAGATACGTTTTGAGATCGGAATGCCATATTTTAACACACATGACTCAAAACTAAGCTGGAAGAAAATGCTAAACAACAAATCTAACATGCCTATAAATAAGTGTTATAAAATAAAGACATTTTTATCAACTAACCATAAATAAATAAAACGCTTACACTCATATCCCGCACTAGTATTCCCTGTGTCGCAGGTGGCATGGACACACACAGATACACATCACAAACATCCAAGACCCGAGAACAAACTTTATGCTTACACAAAATCTGCCGCGGCCGGGAATCGAACCCGGGACCCCTCGCTTTTGCAGGCAAGGTTACTACCAACTTAGCTACGGAGCATACTACCATTACTTTCGAATAAAAGCCACAGGTCGTTCTCTAGAGCCCAATCATCGGATAAATCGGTCAATTTATCGAATAAATCGAATACGCGAATCCCGAAGCGCCTTTAGCCCTTCGGGGCGCGACGTCGTTCTCCACGTAATGATGGCTGCTAATCGCCGACATCCTTCTCGGCCTCTTTGAGAACACATTTCAACATTCCCCAACTCTATTTTTAGAGAAAAATGCTGAATGGTTCAATCTATGGTCGCATTCCGCCGTTTATCCACCCATGAAGTATTTTAACCTTTGCGAAAAGAAACGCTTGCGAAAAGAACTTTGCGTTAAGAAACCTATTGTTTTTAACCGACTTCTGACAAAGAAGGTTCTCAATTCGGTGTGTATTTTTTTTAATGTTATTTCCTCAGATATCCGTTATTTATAAACCGATTCGGATTTTTTTTTATTTTAAAGGATATACTTTCAATTTGTTCCTATATAGAAATTTCATCAAAATCTGTTCAGTAGCTTGTCACTAAAGTTGGTTCGTCGCATTATTAAAGTAATTTGTTCTTTAATTAAAATTGTTATTACATTAATTTATTATTTCTTTTTTCTCTTGATGATGTTGCATTGGTACTATTTATCTACATAGATCTGTATTTCTATAGGTAAAGTTTGTTTTGTAGTCTTTTTTTATCGCGAATAACTGAAATCACTGGTCCGACTCTTAAAATTCTATCACTAATTATACCTGAGTGGTATAGGCTACATTGTATCCCATGTACAATGTACAATGCATGTATGTGCATGGTACAATGCGTACATTGTACCATGTACAATGTACGCGTGCGAAACTGCGGTCAAAAGCTAGTAAAGTTATACGAGTATAACGACTACTTTTGTTGAGAAAAGCTGTTACAGAAGGTATACAGTTAACTTTGAAAATGAAAATAGGTTACAATTTGTTGACATTAAAGTGCACCATTAGACTCTGAAGTCTTTTAAAATTCATTCCATAATTTTACACTTCAATTTCGCGTCAAGCGACTTGTATGTCAGATACTTATGAAGTAATCAGCATGCTCGCGTTCGCTTTGTATCTTTCCACGAAGAGAGCCTTTATTTTTTTCGGCCTAGATCGAATGCGCCTTGCTACCGCTATCACCGCGAACAAAGTAGCAAGACTACAATTCAAAGCAAAAGCTATAATAATACCTCTATCTAAATGAGAAAATTAATATTCACATTCAACATCTTCAATTTGTAAGTAATTCTAATAAATCACACTGTCTCGATAAATCTGTCGTTGGTAAATTATATCGCGTCTGGGAGTTCCATTCGAAGACGCACAGCTGGATACCGACCCAGGACCTACTAATTCCATCATCACACTATATTGCATCACTTTTTAAAGTGTAAGAAGTATCTTTAACTCTCAAAAATGCCCTAGTTTCTTCCTCGAGGTCTTACAATATATAAGCTCAACTAATCATGTCACGGCCCACAATGTTTTCCTTCTGCGAAATCTAAGGGGCAGCGTAGACGCTTATGCAAATGTACGTTTGCTTGTCAGTGCAATTTCGAGTATCACAAAATCCGAGCTTGACGCAAAAGCGTTGTTATTCTGACAAGCAAACGTACGTTTGCATAAGCGTCTACGCTGCCCCTAAAGCTTAGATATTGGATTGGCCTTGACCATCTGATCGAAGAGCGTCCTCAAAGTCACAGACTGTCATTAAGTCATCACTGCTTTAAAATTATTATCATCAAAGTGTGAGGAATAACAGGTCTGAAAGGGTCTGAGGAATTTCCCATCTTGATATTAAAGAAATTCCACCCAATAATATTCCGTATTCCATGAGGTAACCATAGATTAGTTACAGCAGAGTTACTGCAGTATTACCATGTGTAGGCATGCTCGTGACACACCTAATTGACTAACGTAGACCACGCCGCGGGACGCATGCAAAGCCAGGGCTGTCACATCGATTGGCCGCATAAAGCTTGCTGTACCTAAAAAGTCCTTCCGTGTAAACTGGTCGCAGAAACCGGCCTATTAGGGCTGCCTCTACCCGATAAAATCTGGGATCGTATTGAAAAGTTGTTAGTAGTTAGAACATGGGATGACTTTTAAAAGCTCGGATACATTTCGATGGCGGGATAAGATATTTTGTGGGGTTTTTATTTTTATTTGACGTTGAGGAACGAGCTTAGAGTTATATCAACCAGTTTTTGTGGTCTCTAATTTAACCAGTTCTTATTTTTAGTAAAATGGCCATATTTTTTTATAACAGCTCCTTGTCGTTTTTTACAATAATATCCTAATTTTATAAGCTTTTGCGATTGTTACATACTGAATTGAATCAGCTGTGTGAATACTATAACTGCATACACCGCAAAGAATTTGAAATGGGTCCATGTATTCTACTAACCATAAGACTAAGACCTGCTTAGATTTAAGAACCTGTTTCTTAGGTTTAAGGCATTTTTGTAAGTGCATGGTAGCAATAAATAAATAAATAAATAAATAAATAAAAGTAGAGATTTAAGATAAACGTGACAAAAAGCCAATGTTTAATTCAATGAATAATAGAATACTTACATATTCAATGATCAGATATTTAATATGAGATAGCCTACCCGGCGAGAGCTAGAGCTCGCTCTACGACCACGTTGCTCGCGGTGAGGTAAGACTAACTCTTCTGCAAGTGTCCGTCTGTGTGGGTAAATCAGTCCGCTTTGATCGTATAGTCTGCCGCCATCGAAATACTAACCTCAAGAGATGAAATACTGTACTATCCAATTTCACAACAATGTATTGATTTTGCTATAAATAATATCAGCGCTCATCGTACCAGCGCACGGGAAATCTGCGCGAGGCGGTGGCTTAGCCAATCAGAGGGAATTATGTCTAGGCAAAAATGGTGGAATTTATTTCGTGCAAACAAAACATCACTGCACCTCTCGAGGTTAGTATCTCGATGTCTGCCGCCAAGCATTATTGTGTTCCGTTTTTGAGAAAAGTAGTCAGTGAAATTACTGGGCTTATGAGACTAAATAGCTAATGTCTCATGGTAACTAGCGCACATAGGCCTTTGTAATTCCAAGTTCTGGCACTGTAATAGCTATGGGCTGGTAATGCTTACCACGAGGCAAACGAAACGCTCGTCTCGTTATCCAATAATACAAAAAAAACATATTGTAGGATTCAAACCATAAACTTATCGATCAACCGGTCTACTTTACTAAACCATCAATCGATTCTAAAATTATATAAATACTACCTTCTGCCCGCAGGTTTTCACCCACGGTCCCACAGGAACCATACATTTTTCCGGGATAAAAAGTAGCGTATGTTACTCTCCGGTCCATAAACTATATCTATGCCAAAAATCACGTCGACCCGTTGCTCCATTACTGCGTGAAAGAAGGACAAACTAACAAATCAACAAACCAACAAACACACTTTCGCATTTTAATATTATATATAGTAGGGAAGGGATTACGTAATACTTTCTGTTTAAAAACACACACATATATATATATACACTATTTTCCAATACATAAATGTAGTGTATAACAATTTATTTTGTTAATTTATCAATCACATTAGAGCCAGCACACATACAAACCTGTGTAACAAACCGTTTATAAACCGTCGTCATTAAAAGTCCAAGCAGGACATATCAAACGCATTGGCTTGCACACGTCGCAGATGCAATACATACAGACAGACCCCACGTCCTGTGGATATGCGTTTATCGAATAGCAATAACGATTATCGGTATTAATATCGTATTAGTAGTGTGCAGTCGTCACCTCCTACGTAGAGGTGGACGTGCTTGTAGCAAATAGGTTGTGATAATAATAGGCATTTTGGATAGGAAGGAAAAAGTGCTAAATCTTAACGAGATTATTGGTGTGCACTTTTCTACTTTTTGAATAACTGAAGTCGCCCGCGGACCAATTATTGATTGATTAATTACGCCAGATTACAAAGTTCTTAGTAGCACTACAGTCGTCGTGGGTCAGCGTTATGCTTACCATTAGAAAAGCGACCTGCTCTGCTCATTATCCAATAGTAATAAAAACGTAGTAAATAACTCTCAAGTTTTAGCAAAAGCTCAATACCAAACACTCGTTAAATTGCTCCGCGTGAGATTTCTAGCCATAGCCGAGAATACTACAGACAGCCTAGCACTATTGAAGCCTAATCACTCAAGTACTACTCAAGTGGCCACACCAGTGTCCATTATCTGAGATGACTCCGCGGCAGTTCAATGGGTGACTAATTAACAGGACTATGGCACGCGTGATCGCGTGAAGCCCTGTCTGGCTCCGTTAACACTTTGAATATACTATAGTAAATATCTCTATGAGTACATTAAGTGGAAAATGTGCATAAAAGTAAAATAGATAATTTACGAGTTTAAAAGAAATGGAGAAAAAGATATGATAGAAAGATAAGATTGACGGCTCCGTAGCTAAGTTGGTAGTAACCCTGCCTGCAAAGCGAGGGGTCCCGGGTTCGATTCCCGGCCGGGGCAGATTTTGTGTAAGCATAAAGTTTGTTCTCGGGTCTTGGATGTTTGTGATGTGTATTTGTGTGTGTCCATGCCACCTGCGACACAGGGAATCCTAGTGCGGGGGTATGAGTGTGTAAGCGTTTATTTATTTATTATTTATTTATATTTTGTGAAAAGTCTCTGTAAATATACTTAAGGGCATGAGGATTCTAGAAGTGGCTGCACGTAGTGGTTTAGGGTAAAAATAAACTCCAAAATAAATAAGCTCATCTGCGAATGTCCATATGGGTTGGTACCACCGCTTTGCTAGTGAAGTCTACAGCCAAGCAGTAATGTGCAAGCATTACTGTATTCCAGTTTTATGAGCAATGTAATCGGTGAAGTTACTTGGCATATTAATTACAACTAAATACCCGATCTTCTCTAAGGGTAACGAGCGCTATATACTGCTTGGCGGCAGACTTCACGAGCAAAGTGGTGGTACCAACCCAGAACGATATTCGCAGAAGAGTCAGTCCTACCACCTAGTTATCTAAAGCCAGGCAGGTTTTAGGCAATCTAATTGATGGACGTTAAATGGAAGCTCATTGGTGCCAGTGTCACGTGCAGCTAGGTTGTGTTTAAGGCGTGTAGAATACGAAATTACCAGGCAGTTCAATTTACGCTGTAAATTGATTGGAAATAAGAGCACGTAATAAAAAACGGCTGCAGGCCTTTGTATTTAAAAGTTCTGAATGGCACTGCTAGTATAATGGGTAGAGGCTATGCTTACTGTAGGTAAACGACCCCCTCGTCTCGCTACCTATTAGTACTTAAAAAAACTTTCTCTTTTAGCTTTCTGTTTTTACTCGTCTTATATAAATTCCAATCGTATTATACTACCTGAAAACCCTCTCACAAAACTGACCAAATATTTTAACCTTTCTAAATCATGGCCTAAAAGCTCTTTAAATACCTTTCCTTAATTTGAATACAAGAAATTCGGTTAAAGCGTAGGCTCCTCAAAGGCGGCACGACGCGGCGGCACTATTGTTCTCCGACTAATATGCATAATTATATAAAGATTTTAATCCACGACTGGATTTGAATAAAACACGTTTTAATTGGTAAGCTCCAGTAAAATGAACATCGAGCTTTTACGAAATAATGGACCACACAATGTGACGATACATTTTGATTTCACAACTTCGTCACGATTTACATTAGGCTGTACAGTGGCGGAATAATAAATCAATACGCTTGTGAATCTTGTTTTGTTTTAAGTACTTGTTTGTGAGCTGTAATTAAAGTGAATGTGGAGCGATAATGGCTCAGTGATAGTGTTGTCGATACAATGGTGAGGCCTAGAATGAGCTTTCGATAAAAAAATCATTTTGACATCTTTAATTTTTATAGTTTGAATTATACTTACGTACTTCATAAATTTCGCAATTGTGCTTAGTATGTACTTAAATAAAAGAATTTGTTACTTACTCACAAAGCGATATTTTTTAAACTGGCTAATAACAAGGAATAAAAGGAATAGTACCCACCAAGACTGACACTCGCAGAATAGTTAGTCCAATTTTATAGAAACCTTTGTTATTGATGGCTGAGTAATTGATGAGTATGGTTGTAGGCTTAGTTTCCCACACTGTACGTGGTAGATTAGATCGATGGCACCCGATGCACGTTACAAATTCCAATTTGTGATTTCTAGCGACTAGAATTACTTTATCATTTGACTCGTGTGTGGCGATGAGCTTATTGGTCTTATTAAGTCACGTTTTGTCTTGCAATACGGTTGCATATTGGAAATTATGGACAACACTACTATCATAAAAAATAAGTATATCATAAATTGAATGTAAGTTATTAGATTTATGAAATCCCACAGAATATTAATTGTTCGTTTTACATATTAGTCATTTATGTTTAAGGTCTGGTGTTGTTCGGCATCATCGAATTACAGGAAGTGGCCGAGATTTCTTTCAGATTTGTCGCTGATTAACAAACAAGCAGGAGTGGAAGATAAATAAAGCGTAAGGACTGTTTTAATCGACTTTAAAAATGGGTCTATGTTCCACTATATGTATTTTTTTATGTATTTTCACCGATTTTTCCGTCAACAATGGACCGATTTTGAAAATTACTTAGAAAGGGGTATTCTCTCGAGGTGGTCACATGTAAATTTTATGAAGAATACCACCCCTAAAGGTGAGAATTGGGGGATTTTCATATATTGCAATATTTTACCGAAATCGGTTCCAGTTTTTATGAAAGCTATTTTACTTGTTAATATCTCAGGTCACGATGTGATTATTTGCTTCTATATTAAAAGATAAACCAAAAATCCACCCTAACCATACATTTAGCGATTACATCGTTCGAAGTGTTTATTTTCTTATATACAACATACTGGACAATAACAACTTATTATTTATACATCCATACTAACAATTCACCGATTACACTCTTCAAATAGACACATTTAGCAAACTTTTCCTTTAATGACTGGCTCTATTCAAATTCATCCGAACAAAATCCGTATCCATTGATTAAACTGTAGGTAGGTATATGAAATTACTACGAACTCATTCAGTGTATTCATCATTCATGCATAATAGATGCATATTATGAAAACAAGAATAACAAGAAGATATTGTATAACATAAAAATACTTATATGTATAATGCCGGCTCCACACATTGGCCCCATCGTCTGTCCCAATGCTACTCGTCCAACGTGTGGATCTAGAAAATAGCACTGTGAACGCTCGCGCCCGCCGACACGCTGCGTCGCGCGGCGCGAGCGTTGGGGCTAATGCTACTTTATAGATCCACATCGTTGGGCGAATGGCATTGGGACCAACATTGGGGCCAACGTGTGGAGCCGGCCTAATACATCGGTCGTGATATAGTATAGTCAAGCGCGTGTCTGTGCATACGGTTTCGACACTAGTGACACTTACATCCGGTGAACGGAACCATCTGATTATATTCAGAGAACGGAAAATATGCGCAAACAAATACATTTGAGATTATCTTTAGGTTTTTATCACCATTCACTATAGTGAATGAACTTGTGAACATAAATGTTTGTTAATCACTGTTGTGTGTTGGTTTCTCAATCTAAAATGAATGTAATACGATGTCTTACAATGTAAAGAAGAAGGTATTAATAAATTATCTTCATATTTTCGATTTACATGAATTAGTCTAAGCGAGAAATTTAATAAAATTTTGAATAGAAATAACGGACATGATACGAGAATTTCACCATCGATATACTTTGTCATCGCTTTAACAACTGAGCAATCTATTTTTGTGCCAAAATCCACCTTATACTATTACGCCTTAGTTTGAAAATAAACTTAATTCCTTATTTCACCTTTAAAACTGCTAGTTTACCTTGTTCACAAAAATTTAGGCTAGAATTTAAAAAAATACATAATTATCAAGTAAATATAAGATACACGTGAATAGCATTCATTAGGTACTTAAAATCCAGGCTTGAAAAAATAGAAAACTCTGAAAACCCTACTCAGTAGATCTAAACAACAAATTCGTTCGCCAACCACACATTAAATTTTTAATAAATCAATAAATTAAATATAGAAAGTTCATGATTTACGTAGGTACGTTATCGCAATTACAGATTGAAATACGAATAGTTGATTGATTTAAAGCACCATGTTTGCATTCGAACCAGTACGGTGTTATTAGAAATATCTTTTGTTCTAAATCTGGCGAATGAATAAACTCGTGTTTCACTTAACTAGTAGGTAAATAATTTATTACTTGCTTATAAAACAGATGATTCAAAGATTTCTTCAAAGTGTTACATGTTAGTGGGAGGACTAACTCTTCTGCGAGTGTCCATCTGGGTTGTTACCACCGCTTTGCTCGTGAAGTCTGCCGCCAAGCAGTAGTGTGCAAGCATTACTGTGTTCCTGTTTGATAAGCAGAGTATAAAGTGAAATTACTGGGCTTATGAGACTTAATACCTAATGTCTCAGGGTAACGAGCGCACTGCAGTGCCGCGCAGGCCTTTGTGTTTCAAGGTTCTGGGTGGCACTGCAATTGTTATGGGCCGGCGTTATGCTTACCATCAGGCAAATGACCAGCTCGTCTCGTTACCAAATAACATAAAAATAATAAAAAAAAAATTAAGTCATTTTTGGGCGTGCATATATTTTTCGCTATTTCAACAACGTCCATTTTTTTAGCGAAATATTGTACTTCCTTCGTACAATATTATAAATGCGAAAAGTTTGTGTGTGAATGTTTGTTACCACGTATCTTCGTAACTACTAAACCGATTTTGATGAAATTTTCTGTCCGTAAGCAGATGATACCTACTAAAAAGTTTCAATAGCCGACATTTATAATATGTATACTGCGCGAGTATATATGCATATTATAAATATCCATATCATAAACCTTATTGTGTTTTGCATATAAACACAGAACTACCAATTAAGTTACATCACCAAGAATGAGGTATTGCCAATTCTTATGTCAGTACATTTTAAATCCAAACACAAGTTACATAACTTAGACTCAAAAATGTTTACATCTCCGCCTTACATGCTATTAAGCAATCTGTGTAACATGGTTAAACTTCTGGTTGTAATGTCCCAAACTCTTACGTCCCACCAAACATGTCTATTTACCAATCTATGGTGTGAGCAAACCGGTCAAATATGTGATACCTATAATTCATTAATTTCTTACCACATATAAATATATTGTTTCTTGTTAATTGTATTTGCTCATTCGCATTGTTAGTTTTGACATCCAAATCAATAGGAAATTGAATAAGATTGAGAACCCAAGTCGTTTGGTTTATATTGTGGACGGCAATCATTTGGTAACGAATGTACGCGACCCGTCTTTTCATTAATCAAACTAGGACAGTCTGAATTGATTTGAGATTTCTGTAGCCTATGCAGCAACAGCGAAATGATTTTATTGTCCAATATCCATTATTTTGTTCCTTATTAAAATTATAATAAGTACAAGTTACAGAATAACATTAAAATGCATAACTACATATCATACCTCGTCTGACAATTGGGTTGTTGACTGTAGGTATTCAAATAAAAATATAATTTTGCCGCGAAACGGTAGTTTTTGTGACAGAAATCCTATTAAACACAATATTTTTGTTTATTTTTAAGGAATTTAATTTAAATTAAATAATCAAAATGTAATCACATCAATCCGAAGTCACGTGACCTAAAACGCCCGTGACGTCACTGTTTCAATCGGAATGGGTATATATTTTTTTTGTTTTGTTTTTGGCTCCACGTGATTTGCGCATTTAACTAGTGTCAAGTTATATAAGTAATAATATATAATAAATCTCTAGTTTTGGTGCATGAAAGTCGTCAAAGTCACGTTAAAGTTTAGTCTAGGCGCGGTCGAGTCGAAGTGACGCTTCAGTAAATTGGTGGATAGTTCACTGAAGCTTCTATGGAGTTTTGGATAGAATACGAAAATACACGTTTTTCGTCTTTGTACTATTTGCCTTTCACTCATGCAAGTTTACGAATACTTAATGGTTAATAATCCACTATTATTACACATTAACACTCTATAAAACAAAGGTTTTAGTAAATAACACAAAATCAACAACAGCATATTTTCGCATTCCCGCCAAAACTCCAATGAGTATATAGCTCGTTGCGCTTAACTGCTTAGTATTTTAGAGTGATTTCTGTGATTATTTATCTGTGCTGTGAATTCCGCGCCTATTTTTCTAAATTTATTTCGACTCTTGAATATTCTCCCATGATGGAAAGTGGCTTCATAAAGGCAAATAATTCCAATTTGCCGAGAATTGATTGTTTTACGGTGGCCAATTTGTTCTCGACAAACGATAATTTCTGCTCTGCTGAATTTAGAAATGTCAAGACCTCCGTGTAAGTAGGTACCTACTTATTATACCAAAAATCATTATTTCTATAACCAACAATGAATATATAACAGTAATCGTAGATTCTAAGATCCAAAGTGTATTAATTAACCAAAGCATATATATAAATCAATAAGCTCAAAAACTTAGAACTCATATTTTAATACATAACAATACGTATACACAGAAAGCATCGAATGAACTTGTCACTAAACGTAGCACAGACTAGGTAGTAGTGGTTATATTCTCTTTGCTTGTCACTTTACAGTGTTATAGAAAATTACTCTGTGGTAATTGAACACGTGACGTCATTGCCGTTTTGGAGCAAAATTTAAAACGGCATTTTAAATACATGATAATTAAAATATTACTTGTTTTAAAAAGTAAATTTAAATATCTTGGGTTATATTAGGCCCATACGCATCGTTTTAAACACTTTCCCAAAATCAGTCAACATCCCAATTGTTGTTAAAAGCGATAACTTTATAGGCTTTCAACTTATCGGTGAAGGAAAACTGTGCGATACACGCACAATGTCGGTGGGGGAGGTATTTTAAAAAGTGGACTGTATGAGGTGCGTCGTCACAGATAGGTGAGGAACTGATAAACTATCCCTGCAAGCTCATGAGAGTAATATGAAGACTCCACCAACCCTTTATCCACGCCCGCCCGGGGCAGCAGCATCAGTCGCAGTCCAAGCACGGCCTACACTGCGCAGTCAGTTTCACTGTACTCCAAATCACTTCACGGCCCACAGCACCCTGGTTACGAACTAGGATGGTTCCAAAAATGTTACGACGGTGGAATGTCACGGAGACGGCAGGTAAGAGTGCAACGTGCACTCGGCTCGAATCGCATAGACAGACTGACTACCGCCAGTGAACGGTAGTAAATATAAGAATTGATGGAGTTTATCTCCGTCTACCCTCCATATTGCTTGCAAAGATCGAACATACCCCCCACCGAATTCAACATGAGTGAATTCCCTAACTCTAACTTGTAAGGAATAGAGTGTGAAGGATATACAATCCAAATGCATATGGAAAAATACAAAAAAAAACTAAATAAACTTGATGCTTATTAGCGAGGTGAACCTATAAAGTGTAAATGTATAGGTAAAAACATAAATATAAATACAAAATATACTTACAACTACATTGAAAGTAACTATAAAATAAAGAGATTTTTTATAAGAGGTATTAATTGGCATAAGGCAAAGGGCAAATTTTATTCACTGGTCTCTTAATTAGACCATTTTTTGTTCTTAGTGTGACAACGCGAACTAATTTGTCAACGCCTTCGTGTGTTGCTTCAACTCTGCCAAGTGGCCATTGTAATGGTCGAGTTAAGTTAGATTTTAGTAAAACTAAATCTCCAACCTTTAAGTTGGGGGGTGAGGAAAACCACTTCGCTCTCTGCTGGAGAGTGTGGAGGTAATCATCTGACCAACGTCTCCAAAATGTCTGTGACATCTTCTGAATTGATTGCCAACGTGACAATCTATTCTGAGGAACATTCTCAAACTCATATTCCGGGACAGACACTAAACTCTGACCTATCAAAAAATGACCTGCAGTCAACACATCAAACTCGTTCGGATTGTCGGACAACGAACACAAAGGACGCGAGTTTAAAACTGCTTCTACTCTACAAAACACGGTGGACAATTCCTCAAACGTGAGTGTCTTGTCTCCCACTGAACGCAGAAGAAGATGTTTCGAAGATTTAATTCCCGCTTCCCAAAGTCCACCCATGGACGCTGCATTTGGCGGATTAGTTCGCCATTCGACTTGACGGGTTGTCAGACCACTAAGAATCAACTCTTGATTCCCTTTACAATTTAAGAAGCGTACTACTTCTTTGAGGTGTTTTGCCGCTGAGACAAAATTCGTGCCACAATCGGAATATAAACACGAACAAAGTCCACGGCGAGCCACAAAACGATCGAATGTAGCTAAAAAACATTCGCATGATAATTCGGACAGTACTTCACAATGCACTGCCTTCGTTGAAAAACATACAAATAAGCACAAATATGCCTTGTACACCTTTGCGTTACGACGTGTGCTTTCCTTTATAAGAAATGGACCGCCTAAATCGCAACCAACGTGGTTGAAGACCTTATCAGGCATCAGTCGAGGTGCGGGTAATGTACCCATTAGAGGCTGTAACGCAGTAGGTCGGCATTTAAAACAAATTTTACATTTCGATAACACAGATCGAATGATGCTACGAGCACCGACGAGCCAATAAATTTTACACAAAATTCCTTGTAACGTACGAGGACCTACATGTAAATAGATTTTATGAAAATATTCAATTAATATTTTGCTCGTATGACATTTCGGAAGCAAAACCGGGTGCTTCGCATTATATGGAAGGTCGCTTTGTAAAATGCGACCCCCCACCCTGAGGAAATTTTGAAAGTCTACGAAGGGTGACAACTTGCGTAGAGCGGCAACATATTTACCCTTTTTTAAGGATGAGATTTCAGAATTAAAATGATTTAATTGCACAACACGAACGATCGTGCTTTGAGCTTGTTTCAGCTCAGAGGTCTTCAGAGGTCCTAGTGACCGCTCTGAAGTTTTACTTCGTAGATTATTGACAAATCTATGAACCCACGAAATTACACGCTGTAATTTATTAAATGAAGAAAACTTATCAAAAGTTTCTTCGAGGTCGTTACAGAAAACGTTTCTGTCTTCACAAGAATTAAATGCAAACGTTGCACTATTTGATTTAAGCTCGGGAACCTTAAATTCTTTTTTAACATAAAAAGCTTCGATAGGCCATTTCTGCCTATCATTATAAAGCCAAGCGGGGCCCTGCATCCACTCCGCGGCTTGCTCCACGAAGCGAGCAGGCAACGCACCGCGCGAACAAATATCTGAACAATTGTTTTCGGTTCTCACGTGATACCAACAGCTGGGTGGAACCACAGCAGTGATCTGACTAACACGGTTAGCCACAAACGTTTTTAACATATAGGGTTGAGTTTGTATCCATGCTAAAACGTTTTTCGAATCGCTGAGGGCAACAATTGGACAGTCTAAATTTGGCAAGTTTTGTACGACAAAACTCACGAGTTTAGTTAGCAGCACGGCTGCTTCGAGTTCAAGTCTAGGTATTGACAGGAGAGGATTTAACGGCGCGACTTTCGACTTACTGGTCAGCAACCGAACCTTGACAGTGCCTTCACTATCTACGCTGCGTAGGTAAATTGTAGCGGCGAACCCTCGCGATGACGCATCGCAAAACGCAATCAATTGTACTTCGCAAAAATTAGGTATTAAAACGTGACGCTCAAAACGCAATTTAGACAAAAGCGGTAAATCAGAGATGAATCGATTCCACTGAGAGCACGGCTCTGGCGGCAATTGATCATCCCATCCGATTCCCAATTTCCAAAGATCTTGCATAATACACTTCGCGACAAAAGTGCAAGGTGAAATAAAACCTACAGGATCGAATATACTCGCGAGTAATTTTAAAACAGATCGTTTGGTTTGTTTTGTGTCAGTCAAGTTGTAATTAAATGCGAAACTATCACAGGCAGGTAACCAAGTCAAACCTAAAACCTTGAGAGATGACGATAACGAATCGTCATGAAAATCGATAGCTGAAACCTGGTCTGATTGCATCCTCGTTAGCAAATCAGGACAGTTACTCGCCCATTTTTTCAAATCGAACCCACCACTTTTAAGAAGCGATGTCAAATCATCTTGCAAAATGCAAGCTTCATCCTTTGATTGGCACGACCACAAAAGGTCATCAACATAAAACCCTTGAATGAGAACCTTAGCAGCTTCGGACCGCGGCTTCTCAACGTGAGTCAGCTCGTCCTGGGCCAGCTGATGTAACGTGCGAACAGCTATGAAAGGCGCACTACGGAGTCCGTAAGTATTAGTTTTAAGTTCATAAGTACGCACCGGTTCCGTCGGTAATTCACGCCACAGAATATGCTGGTACTTCCTATCAGCAGGGTCAATGAGTACGGCCCTGTACATCTTCGACACGTCGGCGGTAAAACATACGTCATACAAACGAAAATTTGAAATAATTTTTAGCAAATCTTGATAAAGTTTTCTGCCTGTCAGAAGTGCATTATTGAGAGAAATTCCATTGCCGTTCCCTTGAGCTGATCCATCATAAACAACACGAAGAGGCGTACTTGTGGAAGACGGACGCAAAACACAATGGTGCGGTATAAAATACGCAGACGGCTCAGTACCTTGGTACAACTCCATATGCCCGAGGGACTCATATTCACGCATAAAATCAATATAGGCCTTACGAAGGTCTGATGATCGAGCGAGGCGGCGCTCGACCTGGTTGAGTCGCTTTAATGCCACATCAAACGAATCACAAAGAGGTGCATGGTCAGGGTTCAACAAAATCGGAGAGACGTAACGACCAGTTTCATCACGATAATGTTTTTCGACATATATTTTGTCTGCTAGCTCGTCTAACGGGTTGATAGGAACTTCGCACGGCAAAGCTTCCAATTCCCAAAACCGTTTGAGAGTATCATTCAAAGAATTATTTTCGATAGTGTACGACACTAACGAGGTTGTACACGGTACAACGTTGAGGTTGCTAGAGGAATTCATCTCTAGTCTTCCGGTTATAACATAACCAAACACACTACTTAACGCAACTGGTACATCACTATTTATTATAAACTTCTTTCCGTCATATATATACGGAAATAAATCACCGGACAAAATAATATCGATCGGAGACTTCTTATCAAAACACGGGTCGGCTAACTGCAAACATTGATATTCATTAACCACCGTAATAGGAATAGGTACGGTAGGTAAATCAGACGTAATCTTAGGTAAAATTACGGCATCGACGTTGAAGGTAGGCGTCGAACAATGACGCGGTTGAATGGTACACGACACCATTCCATAATTCTTTACGTATTCACCACCTAGTCCAAAAATATTGTACGGACATTTATTAGCAGTTAGTCCCAAGCGTTGAAAACAATCCATCGAAATAAAACTCGATTGCGCGCCGGAATCGATAAGAACTCGGCAGGCTTGAAAGTTATTAAACGAATCTAAAACATTCACAACGGCTGTCCCTAGTATAACTGCATAGTTAGTATGCGTCGACGTCACATGACAAGACGTGTTGATAACAGCTGGCGCATCGACCTTGCACGGCACAGGCGCAGGCGCAACTGGAATCTGACTTGATGGTATAGGTGCAGGTAAAATTGGAATTTTACTCGGTACCGGTTTGTTATTATCGTAAACACTAAATTCACGGTGCAACAATACATGATGAGGTAACTTACATATTAGGCATTTAAAATTGCTTTTACATGTTTTAGCTATATGATTAGGTTTTAGACAATTATGGCACAACTTCAATTCATTAGCACGGCTAATACGTTGAACGTTTGACAATTTACGAAATTGATCACAACGGAAAATCATATGATCTTCTCCACAATGCAAGCACATAACCTTAGTACATATAGAAGAGGCATGAGAGAATTTATTCTTATTATTTTGTCGCGCATCACCTTGTTGACGCTTATTCGAAGGTACATTCGAAGTTGAATATGACGCAGAATGATCCAGAACCTTTATCTGATTATGAATAAATGACATGAGTTCACTGAACTCTGGGATAGAATTTTGATCTAAATTTTGCTCAAAACATTTTCTTGTCTGTGGGTCCAACGCCCTTAATGCAATATGACATAAAACGTAACTGCTCAAATCTTTAATATCAAGTGCTTGGATCGCTTTATATGAATGGTCAAAATTCTCAATAAACATATTTAAGTTAGCAGAAGATTCCTTGTGTAACGGTGAAAAGTTCAACATCTTATCTAGGTACCTACCGACCAACAACCGGTTATCTTGATATTTATCAATTAAACTTTTCCAAACAAAATCATAATTGTTGGCGGAAATAGGAACACTTTTTACGATGTTCAAAGCGGAACCTTTTGTACATGATAACAAGTAATGAAATTTGTCTATTTTAGGAATATGTTTTTGATTATGTACCATAGAACAGAAAGTTTCATAAAACGTATTGAAATTTTCTATATTTGAGTCGAACGTAAATAACTCAAGTTTAGGTAAGCGAGGTCTAGACTCCACAGAGTGCGAAGGATTTTCACTCGTAACACTTTCCTGTTTCGGGCTATTGTTGGATGCACATATTTTGACTCGAAAATAAAGATCATCAAAACTCTTTAATTCATGGCTTCTAAGCGTTGATTTTGTGTCTATTTCAAGTTCTTTGTCAAATATTTCAAAGATTAATTTTTCAAATGAACTACGTAAATCACTAATCTCAGATACGTGCATTAAAAACAATTGCTTCGTTTCAGGATTGGATAAATCGCGGGACATATCGTAAACTGTTTGCATTTGTTGAAACATTCGTTGTTTACGATGAATTAACACGGTTAATTCTTTTGAGAATTCATCTTCATCTTTACTTGTAGATGGCGGCGCCATTTTGTAAAACAACACACAAGGCGATGACAATTATTTTATATAAGAATATTAACGAAATCTCTTTATTTATAATACAATTAAACTGCTCATATATAAATAGAATACTTATAATAACGGATTATGTATGTATTGTGTGTAAATATATAATACCAGCGCAGATTAAGCTCAAATATGAACACGTGTATAACGTGTGTTTCACAATGAAAGAGGTTATTTAATGGGGATAATTTTTAGATGTAACTATTTGGCACGGCCAAACATCAGAATAGGTAAGTTAAGAACGTCTTAACAATGATTTTGTAATTACGACGCAGCGATAATTACGTAAGAGGCGCTCTGACACGGTCAGAGGAAAATAGCTACAGAACGTCTGCACTATATAAAGCCGGTATACGGCTCAAATTGACCAAAAGGATTGTATCCGGTCGAAGTGACCAAAAAAAGACTGTGCGATACACGCACAATGTCGGTGGGGGAGGTATTTTAAAAAGTGGACTGTATGAGGTGCGTCGTCACAGATAGGTGAGGAACTGATAAACTATCCCTGCAAGCTCATGAGAGTAATATGAAGACTCCACCAACCTTTTATCCACGCCCGCCCGGGGCAGCAGCATCAGTCGCAGTCCAAGCACGGCCTACACTGCGCAGTCAGTTTCACTGTACTCCAAATCACTTCACGGCCCACAGCACCCTGGTTACGAACTAGGATGGTTCCAAAAATGTTACGACGGTGGAATGTCACGGAGACGGCAGGTAAGAGTGCAACGTGCACTCGGCTCGAATCGCATAGACAGACTGACTACCGCCAGTGAACGGTAGTAAATATAAGAATTGATGGAGTTTATCTCCGTCTACCCTCCATATTGCTTGCAAAGATCGAACAAAAACGTTATGCAACTTTAGAGTGATGGCAGGTAGTTTTTTGATCTCATGTGGCTAGCTAACCTCCAGTTGTAAATCTATCGCGAAGCACATATCGGTATAATATTTAATAATAATAGCCACACTCATCAGTACTTATTTACTCACTCCGCACTTATTTGAACATCAACCTGTACCAGCTTAGTTCACATCCTTATTAAACATGTTAATGAATGGCCAAAAGTTAACCTACTGTATAATTCAGACTTTCACCCTCTAACACTAAACACCACACGCACACAACCGTTCCTCTTTGCGATTGGAATAAGGCTGACTCATTCGACTAAACTCGTTAAAGAGATCAAGTCGACCAACGGATAAAGGCAAAATAAAATACTACACCTATCTTGCAAAAAAAGATTATCCCTTGTTTAGAAAAACAGATCACTAATTCTAGATGTTATAAACAAAGTATGACCAAGTGGTCATGACATCTCCACGCGAAAATGTACTAAAAAGAAAACTATTAGAATGCAACAATGTAATGTAGCCAATAACAAAAGCATAAAGGCCATGTATAGAGCTAAGATAGTTTATATTCATATATTGTGAATCCATTTATACCGACAGAAGGGTCCGACAAATGTTTAATTAATCACTTCTTTGTATCGCGACCCATTTGGCGTAACTCTATCTCGTCCAGAATTTATTTTGCTGTGTTTTCAATCGCATACGTCTGCCCTCGGCTTTATCTTTCAGTTAGTTTCATGTGAAATCTCTAGCGACGATCAATCGAAGTGCTCGCCGTAGATGCTTTGATTTATTGGCCACGTCTGACGTGATTTTATAAAGCAGAGAAGGGTATTACAAATAAGGATCTGTATAGTTTAAATTGTGTGTTCTGTTCATCAATCCCGTTATCCCGTTATTCGCTAGAGATTTGTTGATTAGATGTTTCAATTTTGCTACATAGACAATGTAGAAAAAGTACCTTAGTATATAACTTTTCTTGAAAATACAATTCTTCCATGAAAGTAAAAAACATTGTAAAATAAAAATGTATATATAGATTTGAAGCATAATTGTTCCTATTTTATTTAAATAAAAGGAAATAGAAGTTACGCATCTATTACTATGTTTATTATATTCTGTACTGTATAGTCGATGTGTCGAGACTTCAACGGAAGAGAGAGCGAGAGAGAATATTTAGTATAATAATATATGAATACTAAACACCTCTAATTAGCTATCTTTTGACAGCGACCCGATAGCAGTTGTAGCGCAACCGCTGCTGCCAAATGGCCGTCGAGTCGCGATGGCGTGTTTATAGCGCGACTGTCTAGCAGTAAATTCATGAAGACAGCTGTTGTGATTTTACGTAAATGACATATTGGCTTAAGTAATAGTTATTCCCAATTGAAAGATTACAATTTTTTTTAATGTTTTTGGTAACGAGACAAGCTGGTCGTTTGCCTGATGGTAAGCATAACGCCGGCCGACAAAAATTGCAGTGCCACCCAGAACTTTGAAACACAAAGGCCTGCGCAGCACTGCAGTGCGCTCGTTACCCTGATCACATAGGCCCAGTAATTTCACTGGCTACTCTGCTCATCAAACCGGACCACAGTAATGCTTGCTCACAACTGTTTGGCGGGAGGCTTCACGAGCAAAGTGGTGGTAACAACCCAGACGGACACTCGCAGAAGAGTTAGTCTTACCACTAACGAAATGTACCTACAATAATAACAAATAAAAGAAAAATATAACGCAACTATAGGATTCGACACTAACTACCAGTCTCCTGTGATAGGTCTGTTTATTGAAATCCCCGACCGTTATCTGACGTGACCCCTCGCTTCAAGACAGTGGTCATTCTTCATCACAAATTGCAGATCTGCGCTCGAGTCGTCACGCTCGCCCCGGGCGCGTACACACGGGTAATGTAGCTAAAACAATAAAGTACAGTTTCTGTATTCTAAGAACGCGGTAATTGAAGTAGGAAAAAATTGCAAGGCTTCCATTAGTTGGAAATGTTAGGCTTTTGCATTCCGATAAATCGTTGACTTTTTTATAAAGAAAGGCAAAACGGAGAGATACTCGTATACTCTGAAGCTTATCCTGATAACCAGTAGTGCAAAGATAAAATGATTGATGATCTACCTTTGTATAGCGCTTACAGCATAGCCTGGATCACCATTCTAAACCGATCAGTTTGAAGCAAGGTTAATTCGCTCGGGCTAAAACTTAAATTGGATGGGTGACCGCTATGTATTTACAACTGAGAGCTACCGTGCTTCTTGAAAGCACGTAAGTTGTCAGTCTCGGTTTTTGTAAGACAACAGACGATAAGCCACGAATAGACTTCAGGTGACTAAAATTTCTGATACCAGGACTAGTCATGCCTTTGCGTCGGCTGTTTTCTGTTGGCATACCAACACCAGGTTACCATGCCAAAGTAAACCCGCAACGAAATCTCTTTCAGTACTCAAAAACCGGTTAAAAGAACCATACATACCAAAAGTAAAGGACCCAGACCATCCTTGCCTCAAAGTGTCTCAAAAGAATTTATCATTAAAATTTCAATCAAACTACGAGTAAATTAAACTGGACACGATTTAGGCCATTTAACCGCTATATTCAACCTATCAAACAAACTATATTCGATTAAATATATCATATTTGCTAATAGTTTCCGATTGAGTTGTTATGCCGATCACGGAACTAACAAAGCCAGATAGCCTGGTATAAGTGGACGCCACTACACATATCCGATGATAACTGTTATACTGATATAGTACCATAATAGTACATGATTTTTCATTATGGCAGTATTATGCAGCTCTGAGCTCTTCCGACAAGACTGATGGTTTATGCACTAATTTCCCACAAATATAAAGTCACGAGTATAAAGCGTACATGCTAGATTTTAATCTAGATCTTGGCGCAAAAAATGAAAGATCCCCGCGGCCCGTTAGGTTCCTTTTATAGAGGGAGTATTACCACGAATTTGGCTCGTGAAATTCTTTTGCACTTTTCGATCATAGATTATTTTGACCAGTGTTGCTAGAAGGTTATTTTTAGCCAATAGCTAATTTGGCCTGATTATATAGTAATTCACTCGTAGTACCATGGTAACACGTAAACGTAAAGCTTGAATGGAAACTGGTTTCGAGTCAGATTTTTAACTTGTGGATGGTATGATATTTTATAAGCCTGTATTCCAGCTGTGGTAACAAAGTTAAAAAGTTTATTTGTCATTATTTTATAAAAAAAAAAGTAAATCAGAGTTCCCTCGCCGGCTTGAAAACAGTAAGTTTTTTTCACAAATACATTAGAGAAAATAGCAACTCTGCCACCGAGGCGGTGACGCCTTGGGGAACTAATGTTATGTGAGATAGGAAAATAAATCTTTATTTATGTCTCACAACTCGCAACCAGCATTCCCGATGGAACTCACCAGTTGTCATTACCCTTATATTTATTGCGTTTGCTTGTTCCGCAAATGCTTTTATGAAACCATCGACGTAGGCAGCGTCTCGTTTTTAGAGGTACCTACCTATTATACTGTTAGATGTCGCGTTTCTTCCTCAAAGAAATAAGGAGATACAGAATGCATAATTTCATACAAAGGTGTCGCACAATCAAAACCTATAGGATAATTCACATTGATATGTTCTCTTGAAATTTGGTTTGATTTGCTTTACGAAGTGGAAAGTCATAATCCTAAGTAACACTCTGTTCCCCTACACATTTGACATCATTTGACTCACCCAAAACTCTATTGCGCCGTGCTGTATGAACTTTTAGAATTATCCAGAACTCTCTAAATTAGTCTAAATGATACTATTGTATTTAGAGATTTTTAGTACGAGGAATGCGACTTTGAAATGGGCTGTGACCTTCCTACGTGCAAAGTTTCTTACTGAACATCTTCGCGTCGTTTATGTTAATTTATTCGCATTACAATGAGCCGCCTGTAAAACGTTATTATGCATTATCATGTCTTATTTTTGTATTTATGTCCCGCCTTGTAACGGGTCTTGATGGTTTTATCTTTATGTTTGCTTTGCGCCTTGAGAGCGATAGGCCTTCATAGTCGGTTAATGTTTGTCAATGGATTTTATGATTGAGATATTGATTTATACGAGCAATCAAAATGAAATGGACGCCTGTTTTGAACTTCCTTATGGATCCAGATGAGGACGTCATGGACATTTTATGTCTGATATCACATCGTTGTCTCTAAAATAGACGAGTTTATTTTTGGCTTTAATATTGGACAACGTTTATCAGTGTCGTGCGTAATTCAAGTGGTGGTGTTTTCCCCTGTAATCAAAAAAGATATGAATATCGTCTCTTAACGCATTTTCTGATGACATGATACGTAAGGCGTCTGGTCTAGATAACCAGAAGACGCAGGTTCGAATCCTGTTGGAAGCGAAATTTTTGTGATGTATATATATGTGTGACATGATACAGTCATCAGAATATCTACGTTTATGTTCTTTTAGCTAACGCTATTTTTTGGGATTGACGAACATTGTATCTATGGCCCATTTATACGAATAAAAAATCTGTAGGCATTAGAAAAGCTATTCAAAAGTCAAGTGGAGTATTTATCTTTACTAACCAACTAGCAGCTGACTGAAAAAACTCGAACCAACTTCAGTGTCAAACTCCTGAACCAATCTTGATGAAATTTCCATGGGACCAATCTCGATATCCTTTCAAATGAAAGACAGAATTTTCGAACTCGGATTATAAATGACGGAGATATGGGGTTGACAAACGTAAGAAAAAATTACAACCGAATTGATGAATGAACCACTTCCTTTTTTGAAAGGCAGTTAAAAAATAGGTATATGAATAACAAGTTAGTGCATTTATACTACAACTATTAATATTTAACCTTCTAGTTGCACAACTATACCAGTCTAACGTTAGATTATGCGCAGTTATATCCTTGGAGCTCTCATTTACTGTCTTGCAGATATACCTAATAAGTATTTCTCAATACCTAGTACTCGTAGTTATTTTTACTATCTCACCAGTATTAAGATTTCTTGACAAACTCGTTGCTAAAGCTTCTAATCAAATGAAAAGAGATGCATGATGATGAATATAGAAGCTGCATAGCTGTGTCCCTTTTTAACAGACCTCCAAAAAGAAGGTGGTCCACTTCACAAGTCACGAGTTTTTTCTTGAGACTGATACCTATTGTTTTCCGATCGCTTTTTTAGTTATTTTCCGAAAGGGCTACTTTTAGCAAAGTGTGTGTTGACAATATCGTTGGTATGGTTATATTTTCACCCAGTTTGTAACTTTAATAACAACATTAAAATGGTAATCACGGTTGAAATTATACGAAAACACGTGAAATATATGCGTATTCCCACGCAAATGACCACGGCACGTGTCTGCATTATATAATTGTATGAAATGTTACGCATATGACACGCGCCCAGCGCTGAATACAAAATGTAGCATACTCAGGGTGTTATCAGAGAAATCTCCTACAAGATGTAACGGTATAGTACCTGAGAGGCTTACGACATAATATTGTGTTGTTTTATCTATGGAGACAGGAAAAGATTATTCCTACGTCTTAAAGATACATAGGTACGTTCTCTAGCGAATATTTATAAAAAACAATTTGAAGATTTCACCAGGTGGTAGGACTATCTCTTTTGCAAGTGTCCGTCTGGGTGAGTCTGGGGACCCACGCTTTGCTCGTGTAGTCGGCCACCAAGCATTACTGTCTTACGATTTAAGGAGCAAAATAGTTAAAATTCGGCTTATTACACTTCATACCTAATGTATCAGGGTAACTACCGCAATGCAGTGCCGTGCAGGCCTTTGTGTTTCAAAATCTTAAGTGGCACTGCAATTATTATGGGCTGCCGTTGTGCTTACCATCAGTAAAACGACCAGCTTGTCTCAATATCCAATAGTATAAAAAAAGATAACAGGTATAATAACATTACCAAGTTGTAACATACACATGATTACATTTGTGGCCTAGTTATTACTAAATTGTGTTCAAACCTTAGACCTAATATATTGTCAAGATTGACACAACACAAACAACGGTGCTTGTAGACCTACATGTGTACGTCAACACTTCATTACTGAATCATGAAGTTTGATCAAGCATAAGTGAGTTAGGGTTGGCGTGAATTAGATTATCCGTAAACTAATAAAGCCGTACCGTCCGTATATAATAAATGCGAAAGTGGGTTTGTTGGTTTTTTGATTTGTTGGTCTGTTCTTCCTTTACGCAGCAACGGAGTTACGGATCAACGTGATTTTTGTCACAAAGATAGTTTATGGACCGGAAAGTTACATAGGAACATAGGTAACTTTTACACCGGAAATGTGCACGGCTCTTTTTGGGAATCTCCAAGCGGGTCAAATAGCGGGCATAATTTGTAGATGCAGTACCTTTGTGGATTTTTTTTTTTAAATTTCATTTTTATTGTGTTAATGTGATGTTCTTAAACCTGTATAACGACCGTAATTATGTTTCTAGTGTTTCATGCAACATCCCTATTAAAATACTGTGCTCATTATAGGATATGAACCTTAGTTTGTCAGGATCTTGTACTACCTCTGAGCAGGTAATGACTGTAAATCTCGACTGCGTTCAACCCTGCATACATGACTCATAGTATTACATCAAGAATTTTGCTCACTAGGTTAAGAAATTATCAAGTTACGCCCGCTTCGTTAAAACTTAGATTCTAATAGAATACCAATACACATATGGTCAATATTCTCAGCAACTCTTACACGCTGATTGCAGACCTATCTGTGGCAACTAACTTCTAACTAATCTGTGGCAAGACACAAAGTAACTACTGACTAATCTGTCATAATACTGTATACCAACTATTGAGGAATCTGTGAAGTGCCTTAGTAACAATTGGGTAAGCTGTGGCGAGTCGTCATATTTACAAATAGTCCCACGGTATTGCGCAAACTGTGTAAATGGAGAAGAAATTCTTCGTTTACTTGTCGGTTTTAATTTACTTTGGAGTCTTGGAAAAGCGTTGTTATCTCAGGATCTAGTTTTGCTTTGTGGACATTGGAGAGCGTTTGTTTAACCTTTAATGACTTATACCCAATTTAAAACAACATAAAGTAGGTACGTATTGTTTTATGTTTAAGCTGCTCTTTTTATTTATGGATATTTGTATAACCTGTTAGCCGGGGATGGAACCCAGGCCCTTCGCTTTACAGGCAGAGTCTACCAAATTAGCCACGGAACCAGCTTTAAGTAAGTTATTACAATAAATAATGAACACTGACATATCGACTCTAGAATTATCTGTATTTAAATCATCAGGAACTACGAAGACCGTTATCCCAGAACATCCCGCCACAGGAAAATAAAAACAATTTGGTACCTAACTGATTTCAGACCCTTTCATTACTGGACTAGCTTCAGCCCGCGGGTTCACCCGCGTTCCCATATGAACCGTGAATTTTCGCGGGACAAAAAGTATTCTATGGCAAACCAAAAAACGTACAAACACACTTTCGCATTTATTTTATAAGTATGAAAAAATTGATTATTTTTTTAACATCATGTTCATTGTGGTTTTCCTCAGAAGTGTACACAGTCTATTCCACACTTCCCTTGACTGTACTTTTCTTGTGAACAAACGAGCTGCATACAATAATGATACTCCAAACTGGAATAATTAAACTGAGTTCAAGAAGTTAAGGCACTCTTACGTAATAACAGGTCGCGGGAACAATACTGCTTACTGGTACCCTATGCCGAGTATCTAATACCAGCCCATCGCCTTAAATGATCGCCTTCTGACGTAAATCGGTCACAGAGACGTCTTGTTAGTCGATGAACAATTGTACTACGCAGGTAAGTACCTGTGTTGTACGGAGTAAGATTAGGCAACCTGTACTGTGGGAGACAGTACTTGGTTCTGTCTAGATAGTTTTCAGACGAAGTGCTGCCGCATTATATTTGGCCACCGAACGCGGCCACTAACTCGACCACAACCTGCGGACCAGATTTCTCATCAATTTTATGTGACATCGGTACACACTGAGCGTTTGAGTGGCTGCGACAGAGCCGTAAGCTAAGACGCTGACCGCATTTGCAGCTCGTCTCCCGTGCACACTCAGTCACAAATGCCGGCTTCTCCCCGGCCGCACAAAATACAGATTCTAGAGAACAGACGGGGCTTGGGTGTTTAGGCCGTCAAGAAATGCCCGAGCGCCCCTTCTTTTCTATTTTGGGGCTACGAATAGCTGAGACTGGTGGCTGCACCGAGCCACGGTGGCCGCGTCCAGTGGCTGTGTCTTGTGGCCGCGTTTGGTGCCCAAATGTCCTTTAAGCCCAGTAATTTCACTTACTTCTTTGCTAATCAAACCGGAATACAGTGTTCCTTACAAATTACTACTTGGCAGGACTGCACGAGCAAAGGCACCCACCCATACGGAAACTCGTAAAAAAGTTTGGTAAACCTTAACATTTATCGGAGTACAGCTACTGTTTTCCACAACGCAATCGAGTTGAAGTAAGTTACTCCTCAAGTCCTCAATGAGGCAACGTTAAGAGGCACCTTAGTTTACAATACGGAGTCACGACTGCTCCAAATTAAAAATTAATGCGCCAACGAGTCGACCCACAAAACAACGGCATTCACTTATTGGGCCAAAGTCTGATTACTTAATACCTAAATGCCTAAACTGGAAAGTGGAACAGGTATTCGTAGAAAGTTTATCTTTATAATCGTAGTAGGATTAAATTTATAAAAGACTTACACTACTTTTGTTGTGTGACTCTTTTTTTTTGTGGAGCACGCTTGCCTTGAGGAAACCTATTCACTCTCGACTTGAAAACTTATCTTTATCGGATTAAGATTACGCGACACTATTGAGAGTTCAAACCTCTGAGACAAACATGTTTAAACTAAATAATTGTTGATTATTATTTTAGTGACAAAGATAGCTTGTTAGTGGGAGGACTAACTCTTCTGCGAGTGTCCGTCTGGGTTGTTACCACCGCTTTGCTCGTGAAGTCTGCCGCCAATCAGTAATGTGCAAACATTACTGTGTTCCGATTTGATGAACAGAGTAGCCAGTGAAATTACTGGGCTTATGAGACTTAATACCTAATCGCTCAGAGTAACGAGCGCACTGCAGTGCCGCGCAGGCCTTTGTGTTTCAAAGTTCTGGGTGGCACTGCAATTCTTATGGGCCGGCGTTATGCTTACCACCAAGCAAACGACCAGCTCGTGCCATGCATGAACTTAAACTGTTTAAATGCCTCCTCTTTAACCTGCTTAAATAATTCCTTTTTTTATCCCCGTTGATACCTCTTCTTTAATTCTTCTCAAACGGAAAACACCTGACAGAATACATATACCTACCTTATTTTTCTAACATTATGATTATCCTTCCAGTATGGTTAATGCCCATAAAATGAGAAGCCCTTATACCAGTAGCCCAATATACTTAACGACTTCCCCACAAAATCAGGTTCGCCTCACCTCCGTCACAAGTGGCTTATTATGTCACATGCAAAGTATAAAAAATAATCAGATCCCGCTTAGCAGGTCACCGTAAGCGCCTTACCCGACCCCCACTTGACCGCAATCCTGCTGAGTTATGGATTTGAGTATGGAGTAGCTGGTTTAATGTTGTTTTTTATTTTACCTGCGGTTGAGTTTTATAGGTTATTTACCATCTTTTTACTTACCGTACGGCATATATATCTTTAGTTTTATGTCGTAGGGTGTAAAAGGATGCTAAATTTTACTGGAATATTATTTTGAATACATACATAGGAATTCGTTTTTCTATTTATTGCTCTTTATAGTTTTGTTTTTTTTTTGTTAGATCTTAAATGACGATGTGATTGAAGGTTGTGAATACGTGCATTTGCACTATGCACATTTGCATGTGCACCCAAATAAAAATAAATTCAATTCAGCCTGCTTTTTATACTACGTCTCGGATTTTTTTTAACTGAAAAAGTATAGAAGTAAGGGGGATAGAGGTTTAAATATAATTATAATTATTAGAGACCTTTTATAGGGGCCAACATATAAACCAAATTTTAGAAAATCTTCATCAAAAAAATTTAAGTAAACTTAAATTATTTATTGGACCGATATAGCAGCTAAAAGTAGTTCATTACCACTTATAGCTGCTATATTGGTCTAATTTTATAAAACTTTAATACTTTTTCTGACAATTAAAATTATTTTTGGCGACTCCATGTCCATCGCTGTTCACAAGCCATTCTAATGCCACAGTTTAAGTGTCCCTTTACTGCCTCAATCCATTTACTAACAGCTTTAATACTATTAGAGTGGATGTCACCACAACGGCTTCTTCAAGTATCCATGACATCACTGTAAGTCTTTAAATTTTTAACGAAAATTGACAAATTATATTTTAATATTATTTTATTTATTCGAAAGATAATAACGTGGATAGCTGAAAATTTTAGTACCAAGATGATAGCAAAATTTTATGTAAAACAATCTCATATATGAAAGGGGTGCCAAAGTTCCGGGTTTACAGGCTTCCTATTTTGGCTTTACAAGATGTCTATGGCAACAACCTAGACCGAGTTTAATTTTTCGTTTCTTTATGGCGACCATAGAAAAAAGATTGTACCTACTATAACCTAATGATGTAATGATATCTAAAGTGCACAAAATGTTCATTTTGCAATGAAACCATTGTCAATTTTAAACCATTTGTTTAGTAGAGTTAGTCAATGGTGTCAATTCTATCATTTCATACCTAAAGTAATTTTAGTTTCATTCTCTCTCTTTCCAATACATAACATGAGAAAGAGATGGAATATATTTTAGACCTGTCAAATTAATCCACTTGCTTGTGTCTAGTGTAAATTTAATGGCAATGAATTCAGTGGCATCTAATTTATCAAGATCGAAAGATATTTGACAGCTCTAAAACAAAATTTAGATATGTCAGACATCTTCCGTCTCTTTCTCATGTTATGCATTGGAAAAAGAGAGAGCGAAACTAAAATTAGTTTAGGTATGTAATGATAGAATTGACACCATTACCTGATTTTAGCATTGTATGATTTCAAATTGTGTAGTCTGGTATAATATGATGTTGTTCAAAATAGCCCATCATAGAACTCAAAACGTAGCGCACAAAATTCTTATAAAAAAAGATCAAACAACCTCAACAATCCTATTTTCCCAACCACCCGTTACTTCACAGATTTATGAACGAAAACCAAACATTACTAGCTCCAAGGGAAGTGAAAATAGACGACCTCTGACAGATTTGTATAATACAAAGCCCTCAAGATAGCAGCCGCGCCATCCGTCCACTAAGCTGATTTACTGAGGTCCAACAAAGCACTCCGTTATAAAAGAGCCGAGTACTAAAATAATCCAGACTGGAACTGCAAACGTGCGCTCTGTGAGGCCAGCGATGATTAAATAATATCTCTGGGAGACGAAATTATTATAGTGTGAGTAGTATGAGTACTTTGTAGATGAGAACCTTTCGTGTGTTTGTGCTCTCAAACGACTGGGGTTAACAAATGAAACACGATTTGCTTTTATAAATTTGATATTTAAGCAGGGTTAATATCAATATCAATCCAACCATGTTCCATCTTCTCTCTTGTCTCTCGTGCCCTACTACATACACGAACGCAAACGGGGATGTCGCACCGTCACTCTGGCAACACATTTGACAGCCCTAATATAGGGTCGAGTAACCAAAGGGTCACTGTATCACCTTATTTTATGCAATGTGTGGTCGAAGACGTCGAGCTTCTGGAATTTAGCATAGTATTTGCTAGACTTTTTTTTTTTTTTTTTTTTTTTTTTTTTTTTTTTTTTTTTCGGTTCCGGTTCCGCATACGTCAAACGCTTTGTGAATCGATCTTACAAATTAAATTAAATTCAGTGTGAAATTTTGAACTCTTTGCACAACAAAATCTCTCCAGATCTTCCTTGATACGTGGATTTGTTGGAACAAAATCCAAATTAAACCGAAACTTATGGAAAAAGTGAAAAAACTTCAATCACATATTTCATCCATACATTTTTGAGGTTAGTTTAAATTGTCAAACATAAATCGCTATCAGTCATTTTCAATAGACAAGAGCCAAGACACAGTGCTACCAACGTAAAAGTTAAAAGTTGCGTTCAGAAACTCAAATTACATTCCATTACAATATGTCTACCCAGCTGTCACCTGAGATGACACTACTCTTGTCGAAAATGACAGAAGAATTAAATAAACAAACAATCACAATCACGGAAAATATTACCGAGGCAGTTTTGAGGAAAGTAGATGAAAAATTACAGCCAATAATAGAGGAAAATGAAAAATTAAAAAGTAAAGTGGAAATACTGGGTAAAAAGATACAGTATCTCGAAACAAATTGTAGGAAAAACAACGTAATACTTCACGGGCTCTCAGAATCAAAAGAGGAAACCCATGAAGTTCTAACTAACCTGGTAACGACGACCCTAAAAGACATAGATGTGAAACTTGAAATTGGAGAAATAGATAGATTGCAGAGGCTGGGGAAAAAAGGAGATGATGAAAGCAAAACTAGACCGATTGTATTGGCCACCACAACATTGCAGAAAAAAATACAAATTCTTAAAAACAAAAAGAAGATGAAATCAAACACCTACATCACTCATGATTTTTCAAAAGAAACCTTGCAACAGTACAAAGAAAATAGAAATAATTATAAAAAGGACAATGAAAAGAGAAAAAGATCAGAAACGCCGAGCCCCGGTAACCTGAACGAGAAACAAAACACTTCAAAAGTGCAAAGAAAAGATGCATTTCAGTTCATGCGCGAGAGATCATATTCACTATCAGACAAGAACACCTACAAATACTAATACAACATCACCAAGAATCGGACAACCACAACTTCTTCAAAAACCACAACTACCACAATGTCTCCCAATACGGCCGGTCCCCGTGGGAGTACTAGACCAAAACCCTCCAACAAAAAGATGTCCAACAATCAAAATTGCGACACTCAACACAAGAACCTTAAGGACGCAAGTAAGCTTACTTGAACTAGAAAAGTCTCTAGAAGACATAAACTATGATATTCTAGGCATAAGCGAAATGAGAAGATTAGATGAGAAAATAGTAGAATATAAAGACTACATTCTATATCAGAAAGGAGAAATAGCAGGTCATAGAGGAGTAGGCTTTTTAATTAAAAAATCACTGAAACATTATATACAGGAGCTGATAGGAGTTTCCGATAGACTAGCAATACTGAACATGAAATTACCAGGTTATAAGAAAATATGGACAGTCGTTCAAGTCTATTCACCCACTGAACAAGCTGCCAAGAATGATATTGAAGACTTCTATAACAAACTATCAGACATAGTAAAAAAATATCACGACAATCACCTTATAGTTATGGGAGACTTTAACGCACAGGTTGGCAACAGAGAAGTGGGGGAAGAGTTTATAATGGGTAATTATGGCCATGGAAAAAGGAGCCAAAATGGGGACAAACTAATCGAGTTCTTATTGCAGAACAATTTAACACTTCTCAATTCAGTCTTCAAGAAAAAACCTAACACTAAATGGACCTGGCTATCCCCAGATGGGAAACACAAAAATGAAATTGACTATATTATAAAACATTCTTCAATGATACACATGTCATACAGAATCTAAATTTCAATACTAATCACCGTATGGTACGCTGTTGCTTAAATGTATGTCCACCCAAGAAATCCAGACAATCCATAACAAACACGCACCTACCAGTGGAACAATACACAAAAAATACATACCCATCTGCTATCAAGCCATTGGTAGAAATAGTAAATTCCGACATAAGTGTACCAGAGAAATACGACCACCTAGAAAAGAAGCTGTCACAAATAAAGAATACCAATGTAGAGAAAGAAACCAATAAACTAAGTGAAAAAACGATAAAACTTTTAGAAGAAAGAAAAATTTTAATATCAGACAACAACCACAGAAAAGAAAACAGAAATCAAATTTCGAATCTTAGCAAAAAAATCAGGGAAAATATGAGAAAAGATCGTAAAGAAAAGAGAATTAAACTACTAGAAGACAAAATACAAAAAATAGGTGGAACAAAAAAAGCTTTTAAGGCATTAAGAGAACATGGAAAGGAATGGATCCCCAGTCTACAAACTCGCACTTCTAACAAAGTAACAAAACGTACAGAAATTCAAAAGTGTGCCACCGAATACTACAAAACTCTCTACTCCAATAGTGAAGTTGATCTATCAACAAAGGATAGTCAGACACAAACTGAAATATACGATGAGGTACCAATTATACTTACACAAGAAGTACAGAAAGCAATCAATTCACAAAAACTAGAGAGAGCTACAGGACCTGACAATATACCAAATGAGCTAATGAGAGGCACAGTACAAGAACTAAGCCCAATTCTAGCAAAGCTATTCAATGAAATACTTTTGACAGGTATTATACCAAAGCAGTGGGGAGAATCACACATAGTTCTAATTCACAAGAAAGGTCCTTTAGATGATATTGGTAACTATAGACCGATAAGCCTCATATCAAATGTGTACAAGGTCTTCGCAAAAGTAATTTTAGAAAGAATAACAAGAACACTAGACGAAAATCAGCCCATAGAGCAGGCGGGATTCAGAAAGAACTATAGCACAATTGACCACATCCACACTATCAAACAAATTATAGAAAAATATAATGAATATCAGAAACCGCTATACATAGCATTTATCGACTACTCTAAAGCGTTTGACAGTTTGGACCACAAACACATCTGGCCAATTCTAAGGCTGCAAGGAGTGGATAGCATCTATATTGAAGCAACTAAAAATATCTACAGTAAAAGTAAGAGCCACATAAAACTAGAATCTAAAGGAGACCCATTTCCTATTAGCAGAGGAGTTAGACAAGGAGACCCATTATCTCCTAAACTGTTCAATGCTGTGCTCGAAAGTATCTTCAGGAAACTAGACTGGGATGAGTTTGGCCTTAACATTAATGGTAGTAGCCTAAATCACTTAAGATTCGCAGATGATATAATTTTGCTTGAAGAAGACCCAACAAAACTACAGGTTATGGTACAAGGCCTAGCTGATAGAAGTAAGGTAGTCGGACTCAAAATGAATGCTAGCAAGACTAAAATTATGACTAATTCTACAGAGGCAGACGTAATAATAGATGGAAACAAGTTTGAATATGTTAGTGAGTATATATACCTAGGACAGATTATCTCTCCCTATGACTCAATGTCAAAAGAAGTAAATAAAAGAATAGCTAGTGGCTGGAAAAAATACTGGTCTCTCAAAGAAATTATGAAGAGCAAAGAAATAAGTATACATATTAAAAAGAAGACTTTTAACACTTGCATTCTTCCTTGTATAACATATGGTTGCGAAACTTGGTCCCTTACTGAAAACCACCGAGAGAAATTAGTCAAGTGCCAACGGGCAATGGAGAGAAGCATGCTGGGCTTGAAACTCAGGGACAAAATCAGAAATACAGAAATAAGAAAGAAAACTAAAGTCTCCAACATACTTACTCGCATTGATCACCAGAAATGGGCCTGGACAGGACATATGCTACGTTGCACAACTAACAAATGGAGCAACCGAGTTACAATTTGGTATCCAAGAGTTGGCAACAGAAGGCCGGGACGGCCAAAAACCAGATGGGAGGATGATATACGCCTGACTTTGGGACCATATTGGACAAGGGTCGCACAGGACAGGATTCAATGGAGACAGTTGGAGGAGGCCTATGCCAAAAGGCACACTGAGCTTAGGGACATTTTGTAGGAAAAAAGACTACACTATATAAATTAATCTTTGTTCTTTACTTAATAAGTTAACTAATTAGATGTAAGAAAATGTTGTAAAACCCTTAACTCAGAAATAAAAGGCTATATTATTATTATATTTGCTAGACGAGAACAAGTGGTAGCACCACACAGAATATGGGTTGAAATAGTGGTGAAACTTTTAGGTACTTACCAGAAATAAATAGAAAAGTATAAACAATTATAGTAGTTATATATAATATTTGTTTGTAGGCACATAGGTCAATAACATTTTAATAGGTTTTAGAAGAAAATGTATGAAAGTTCTGAAAAACATCAGTATTCCATTCTAGTCTTTTTTTTCTGTTAATTGCTCGTGAGGTCGGCCGCCAAGCAGTAGTGTGCAAGCATTACTGTGTTCCGGTTTGATGAGCAGAGTATCCAGTGAAATTACTGGGCTTATGAGACTTAATACCTAATGTCTCAGGGTAACGAGCGCACTGCAGTGCCGCGCAGGCCTTTGTGTTTCAAAGTTCTGGGTGGCACTGCAAATGTTATGGGCCGGCGTTATGCTTACCATCAGGCAAACGACCAGCTCGTCTCGTTACCAATAACATAAAAAAAAAAAAAAAAAAAATTTTTGATGTAAAGCGGCAAAATATACCTATTATTTTTTAACTGGCCATATTTTTTTAGCTCGACATTTAGCCGCTGTCTAAGAAACCGTGTAGCGTTGAGCAGTGTGTCCATACTGTTACTATTGCGATAAAACTCTCCAAAGATTTATAAGTGTTTATTCCTAGCACAGAACTACATCCATACCTTGTCGGAGTTCGCCTTTATGTCTGCCCTTAATAAATGTTGTTTGTCGTAACTGAATGTATTGTTACATGGGATGTGAATGCACTGAATGAAAAATTTATGACCGTCGGTCGGATGAACGATCTTCATACGAGACTTACAAATGAACGATTGAACGAACGGTCTTGTCTTGCGATGCTTTTACAAAAAAAATTTCGTATGAATTATGCCGGCTGCTTACACTGGTTCAGAAGTCAACTTCGGTTATTAATACACTCCTGTTCGATTATTAGTACTTACTCAGAAATTCGTTCACCTTTTTATGTTATTTGGTAACGAGACGAGCTGGTCGTTTGCCTGATGGTAAGCATAACGCCGGCCCATAACAATTGCTGTGCCACCCAGACCTTTGAAACACAAAGGCCTGCGCGGCGAGCAGTGCGCTTGTAACCCTGAGACAAGTATTAAGACAAGACAGTATTAAGTCTCATAAGCCCAGTAATTTCACTGGCTACTTTGCTCATCAAACCGGAACACAGTAATGCTTGCACATTACTGCTTGGCGGCAGACTTCACGAGCAAAGTGGTGGTAACAACCCAGACGTACACCCGCAGAAGAGTTAGTCCTACCACTAAAAAAACCTTTCGGGTCTTACCACAAAAAAATTAAACACACGTTAAACCTGTGTTAATCACTATTTAACGCCTAAACATGCCTTAGTCACGCAATTAAATATGAGAAACCACAAATCCTGATTTAAGTAGTGTCTAACCGTTGTCTAACACAATTCTGTAGTGACATTTCTAATCATTTTTGACGTTTACCTTTAGACACTGTCTAGCTAAACAGGCGACTAAATATTATTTTTTTGTTGTAACGCTATTCGTGTTCAAAGCTGTTCAAAATTTGTAATTCGCTAACCAATTCCGCTTTGTTCGGGACTATTATAATTCATCTAGGAAACAAAGCCGGTGCCGGATAAAAGTAAATGGTAGGTGTATAATTTGTCAATGGTTGCAAAGAGTTCAATCTTTGGCTAGGGCCGTATAGCTATTAATCATGTTATGACACACTGGGCGAACGTACGACAGATTACGAAATAGTATGTTGTACTTGAAAGTTGAGACAAGACTGCGCCCGCCAGAATGGCAGGCCCTAATTAACTGTCAAGTTATTCGACTTTATTGCTGTTAGATCAGCTCTACGTTTCGATTCCGAACCAATAATTACATATTTTAAGTGTACGTGTGACCTCGGGAGTTATTAGTTCTAACACAATCAACAGGCTTATCAAAGAGCTAAGCATCGCAAAAATGCTAACATCATACAAAGATAGTGAATGCCACCAAAAACTCTAGAGTTAATTTGCTGGAACCACCTAGGACAAGTAGGTTTACCACTGCGTTAGCATTGTGCTCAGTAATGTTTTGACTTCTCTTTTTCTGAGATGATAGCCCTAAAACTCTCCATCCTCTGAAACGCATTAATAGTGACTAGGTTCGTACTTATTTTTTTTATAACTAATGCTTGTGTTTGGCCGCTATCTTACCTGATGTTATGCGGTTCACGTTATGTTAGTTCGTCTCTTGAGAACTCCCAAATTGTAGTATTCTGGAAAAACAGATGCCGGCAATGCGTTCTACTCCTCAGCTGTCCGCGTGATGAATGTCGAAGCAAAATGCTTAGTACGGATTAGAGGAATGTCAACCAAAAGGGGATGGCGATATTCCGTACCTTTGATCGTCTGATGATGAAAAAGGAAGGGGAAACCATGTCATGCAGTACCGATGCACACTCTCCAAAATGTACTAGAAGCTTTTAGTTTACAAATATCATCGTGTACAATGTTAGTATGCTTCTTGCAACCCTAGCTGAGATGTTCGTCGAAATGACGATCAGATCGCGTTCGCACGCACATTAACCAGCGCGGGCACTCGCCCTAGGCCATACACCGACCTAACAGTACACCCGCCGCGTGATTAGACGCCACACGATAGGGCCCATTGTCGGAACACGATCGCCTCTCGTACGTCTCGAAATTGCGGAAATGGACGGCTTGCACCCACTCCACTAGCGGGACATTTCAATTGCTGTACCTACTCCGAGTACGCCCTTACATTTCCTTAGGGCGCACAACTGATCAACGACTCCTAGAGTCTGATTTCGTATCGGATTTATTGCTGGGTCAATTTTTAGGTTAAACAGTTTCGGCGTCGTAAATGGTAATCGGACTCACACTTTCTCGTGTTCCTCCCTTTACTTTGGTTCGTTTTTTAGTGTCTGTAATTTATTACGGTCTATCGACGTTTAAGAGTTCACGTCTTAGATCGTCGTTGCGGTCGATGGTCGTAAAACATTGACGCGACGACATTAGTTGAGCGTCAAAGTTTCCTTGTTTACGAGCGAGCTAATGAGGAATGTTAACGTTGTCGGGCGACAACTAGTGCGTGACTGAGTTTCAAGATGTAAAAAGAAATATATTCTCTTAAAAGTGGAGTGCATTTAGTTCCCAAGACATCTGGGATCTCTTGTTCGATTCGTTTTAGGATTACCATTGTTTATAACTTCAAGAGTATTAAATTTAATGCATGGAACATTTTTATTTATATATACCAGTTGTGCAGTGGGAACTGCTACCCAAAAGAAGACCTTTGAAATAATTAAATTTTATTTTTGAAAAACTACATTTTTATCACCCAAACTTGAACACACTAAAATTAACAACATAACAACGCCATTACATTACATAGAAAATCCTCCAGAGCCTAAAGCTTATCCCTTTAAAATATTTCATTGTATCTTCCACTGAAGCATCGTAAATATCCACGGAATATCTATCAGTTTCGCAAACCCCTGGTATTCGATTGGAGCTGGAAGGAATAATCTAGGAAGGCCGAAGGCCTGCGGTGGGTGCTATTGCTCATTCTCTCAATTTTGCGATTCAGGAATGTGAGGTATCGATAACCAAAGATATTATAGGATAAGGAGTAGGTTTGTAATAACAGCTTTAAACATAAAGGAATTCGTAAAATTTTGATTAGCCTAGTCTTCATACGTTCAAAATTAGTCGAATTGAAAATAAAAATACATTTAGTATCTTACTTATTTTAGCTAAATATTGTTTATCTACGACTCTTTATTGATATGGTTTCATTATACATAAGAGAACAAAGCACACATTCCAAAACCTCAACAGATCACAAAGTTACTAATGGTTGTTTTGAATAGAACGATATCAACACCATTTAAAAGCAACTAAGAAAAGCTTTCATAATTTATCTCCCCGCTTTTTTAAAACTAAAATAATGTTATCTCCACTCCAGCCCGTTAACAATCACACCATTTTTTACTCCAATAAAACAAAAATAAGACTGGAATATTTACACTCCGAGCTGTCAGACAAAAACTCCCAACGGTTTGAGAACAATCAATCTTCGGTGTCCTGAAAGGAGTTCCAATCAAAACAGAATACGTAGAAGTAGGGACCGGATAAAGGGCTCTATAAATCATAAAATCAAGCCTCCATTCACAGCGGTTTATTTGGGCGTCGAGAAAAAAAAAAAGCTTGACCCAACGCTCCTCGCATTGTTAACTATAGGGATAGGATAGGCCAAACGCACCTCCAATTTGTCCTGTCAAATAATCATCGCTCCAAAATTATTTATAGCCTCATTAAAATTTCGATAATCAACTTTTTATGCGCCTGGATCGGGAACTTAACACATTTTTTAACTGTCCGCTCTGCCTTGCGTAGGACGCTGTTTAATAGTATATCATTTTTATTCACAAAGTGATGACATTAACTTTTACTGTTCGACTCGAATTGTTACAAATCTAATGGCCATTAAGATCATTAAAAAACGTTTAATGGATATTTTATGTATTTTATTCAGTGAGATACATAGGCACTACGGAAAACAATATTTTTACGCCTCTACATTAATTCTTTGAGTGTCTTGTAAATAAGGTTTTTAGTCAGCATTTTTGATCACACTCTTAGATAATCAGGTGCTTAAAAGTGTCAGGCTTAATGCTACTATAATAACATAACACTTCTCTGAAGGTCTTATCTTGAACATTTGTAAAGCTACACCAAACATTAAAAGAGACCCTTTTTAAGATAGTTTAGATGGGTAATTTTTTTAAATGCTTTGTAATAGACAGCTTTAGATGTAACTGCTTGTTAGAGATAATTGTGAGGACGATTAAATAACACCAGATTTTGTGGAATTGTATGTAAACTATTAACTGGAATGTTTATAAATAAATAAGGATACCTATATTGTAAATGCGAAAGTATGTTGATTTGTCCTTCTTGCACGCAGTAACGAACCGACGTCATTTTTGTATAGATATAAGTAGCCGGAAAATACACGGTCCATGTGAAAATCTCCACGCAGCAGGTAAAACTGCGGGCAGTACTTAGTTGTTATTTTCAATACTAACTAATTTTAAACCGTATTGCAAAAGTGATATAGCACAATCATCATGTTTTTTAACTTTTTACAGGTACACCTGTAAGTAAAAAACCTTTTTGCAGGTTTGGTTTTTAAAGTTTCTAATTTTTAATTTCTTACGAACATTTTTAATTCTTAATACTGGCCTTTGCTAGGATTACGTGAATGATTCTAGTTTGTGCTATAGTGTAAAGCTTCTTCTATTCAAATGGCTTTCTGACCATGAACTTCAATAGACCATTACAGTATTCACTCCGTAATTTCAGGCTCACCATACAAGGCGTAATTACAAACGATATCGCTTATAAAATGTGATCGTTGTTTCACGGTCACTAATTTAGTGTTACCATGCTTTTTGTTTTCTGCGGACATTGTTTAATGTTGTTTAACGATATTTATATCACATCACTATTTAATTTTCTAACTGAGGTTAGGTTTATACTTACTATTCATAGGTATTTAGGCTCTTATATAACTCAAATTAGAACCATCCCAAGTCTTGTATTTAAGTTCTATTTTACGTGTTTCCTACCAATCATATGGTGTATTTGAAATAACGATTGTTTTAAACAGTTTTTTAAATATATTTGGCTCATGTTTGTTTGGTAAGCGATTTGGTCAATGATGAAACAGTCATTTAATACAGTTATATCACAAAAACATACTTCCTACGATGAATGAGCCTAATATTTTCAACATAATGACTAAGCGTTAAGTACCTGTACACACAACCAATGTTTTATCTGCATTTTCGAATTATTTTTTAATCTTTTTGATAACGAGACAAGCGGATAGTTCGCCTTATAGTAAGCATACCACCAGCCCGTAACAATTGAAGTGCCACTCAAAGTATAAAACGCACAGCTCATTACCTTGAGATATTAGGTATTAAGTCTCATAAGACCAGTAAATTCACTGACTACTTTGCTTATAAAACCGAAACACAGTAAAGCTTGCACATCACTGCTTGACGCAGATTACACAAGCGTAGTGGTGGTACCCACCCAGACGGATAATCGCGGTCGAGTTAGTCCTACTACTTCAGCAAAAGAAGGTCACCCTACTCCCCATTCGATTAACCTATGCCCCCTTACCGATCGCATCGTTGTCTGACCCTGCTCAATTACATTTTTACCCCGGACAGGTAACCTGCACCTTGATTGATATACTGGATCTTGCTTGAACAATGGCTAGGAAGTAAGCCTTAGCTTGACTGTAGCTTTGTTTAATATTAAGTGAAGTTATAGCTTAATTCATGGTAGCTTCGTATAAGATTGTAATATTTTATTTTATGCCTTGTTTGTTATAGTACAGAATTTAAAGCAACAATCTACCTAGACTAAAGGGTTTGCTAAATATTAGCTACGTATTTTTGTAACGCTATATAAAATACCAATGTGCTTTTTTAACGTTACAATTTATATACTACAGCCTTATTAATAAAAACTGTATAACGGTTGAATAGTTACACAATGTTTTGTCTATGTTGTTCTTTGGCGATTTTAAACTGAATCGAAAGAGACAAAACATTATTCAACCATTGTACAGTGTTTATTAGTAGGGCTGAAAATGTTTTCCAGATATTGCCAGTGTTTAGTATTTGGAATATATGAAATATCCAGATGTTTTTATTTGAAACTAGCGGGTTCAAATTCCGATAGCAATAAAATGTTTATAAGGTTTTTTAGATAAATATAACTTTGTAATAATCTAAGAAAAATACCTATTCTATAAGTATATATACTACCGTGATTGATAGATTGATATATCCGTGTGGTGGATTACGATACCATACTGTCTCCCTTCTGAGAGAAAGCCGTTATCCAAGCAGTCGGAGCATAAAAAGCTGATGATAATACTCTCACAGCTGATAGAGGAGAGTGGGAGAAAAAGACTTCGACCCTTGAAATAGGATAAGGGCAAGGATATGATGATTCTATATGTGTGGGTTAACATTATATAAAAATCTATTACTCTTAACTACTTTTCTTTCTTAATCATTTTACCTACCCACGTTGTTTACTATGATATTTCTACCATCATTATGCTTGTTTCAGGTATGTCTACAACACATGGAGTGAGGTACGAAGGATAAGTTACTTTTGCAAATAGGCTTAGGTAAGTGGAGAACAGCCTGAGGGGCCTAACAGAGGCCCTGTTACATACTCGCTCAACCCGTCGCTCAACTTTCAACTAAGTTATACGTGTGTATATTCATCAGGCTTTGATACTATAAATCCATCATGTCGTGCTTTAGGAATGAGCGTTGAGGTAAACGAGTCGTAAGAGCAGGAATTAAGATCTTCAATCAGGGTAGCTTGAGCGAGTCGCGACTGAAACCTGTCTTTTTCAGGTTTTTGAAAGCATTGTTGTCTACACCTTAAGTTGGAACACTAGCGGTGTGTTCACGTAAATATAATAGTCAAAAATTTCCCGGATCTTCTGTGATTATCTAAACCAGACATCATATTGTAGTGATTGCCTACTATAAAAGTATCATTAATCGAGTAGGAAATTGCTGCAAAGCGATTTGTTTGATGAAATAATAATAATAGATAATAATAAAGTAACCTCTCTCTCCCAACCCCCGTATCCTGGCGATGATGGTCCAAGCCAAGATTCATACTACACGATTCACCCCATGCGGTACCCTTGAGCTAGTCGCAAGCGCAACACACCATTTTTTAGGACTGATCGCTTTTTGCGCACTACCACCGTTCGGTGACGCTGTGAAGGGCGTTTGACAAACAGCATGAACCTTTAAAAAAAAGTAATCCGTGACACTCCATCATCCTAAACGTCCCAAAACCAGCTTCAAGTCGCGATCAATGCTTAACTTGCATTTCCATAAATCGTCTACTTCGCATAACTCTTTCCTCCAATCGCGCACCAAAACATCAAGGGTCAGAGTGCATACTTCAGTCTCGGAAGGCAGTTGTCCGTTACTTCGTGCGCTCCATATACAGCCACAAAGATAGACTTATGGTGATTTGATACCATTCAGCTGGGAATTGGCGTCTAAAGTGTTGGTTGGCCTGAGATCGGGCAAGGTGGAGCGAATCGCATATCTTGATCACGGGATTGTCATGTGCGAAATTGGAACCGTTAGTGCTTATGCTTCAGCATTTCATGTGTAATAAAAATATTCTTTTTACGTTGACTCTCGTTACGTCAGCCCTTTTTTACGATTGGTCTAACAAGTGTTACTCAAGACAATGTAAGGAATCTAATGATACCCTATACATCCAAATCTCTTCAGACATTTAAAAGCTATGGTGGAATAAAGAAACTCACATGCATAAATGAACTCTGAAAAACATTAGACTCCTTTTTTGGGCAGCCGTGTAATAAGCCCTACCACCGATTTTGATACCAGAAAAATTTATAACTGCCTGGAAAAACTAGTAACCTGGAGACGACGCTGCATAATGCAAGTTGCTATTATAAAAAGCATATTTATATTCGCAAGATCAAACACGAAGTCGTGCGAGTAGTTAAGTTAATAAGTTATCACAAAAATCCTGGCTAATAAATTACTTAGTTAAAAATATGCATTATTAAATACTTAATATTCAAATTTATGTGCTATTATGCATGCAAAATTGCAAGGGCAGCTCTAGTCAGGTAAAAACTTTGAAGCACGTGACGTAGCAAATTTAAATACCAAGAAATACCGAGAAAACGCGAAGCATTCGAAACAAAAAAGCTCAAAGCTCTCGCGTCCGAGCGTCGAGTCACGAATAAAAACATTCGATATTGAATAACAATGTATTTACTTGCAACACTAGCTTGCTCCTACAGTTTTACCTATACTAGCGGAAATTATTGTATTTGTAGCCCTACTAGGCAAAACATGTTCACCGTATTAAAACATAAACATAAACGCTTACACACTCATACCCCCCGCACTAGGATTCCCTGTGTCGCAGGTGGCATGGACATACACAGATACACATCACAAACATCCAAGACCCGAGAACAAACTTTATGCTTACACAAAATCTGCCCCGGCCGGGAATCGAACCCGGGACCCCTCGCCTTGCAGGCAGGGTTACTACCAACTTAGCTACGGAGCCGTCGATATTATACAGGATTTTCATATGTACACTTATGTAACAGCTCAAGTTGTTTTACAAATTTAAATTATCTGTAATCTGTATTGCTGCTATATTTATTAGCTTAACCCAAAGATTGCAAAGGTAACTCTATTTTTTTATTGAATTTTTTATTATTTTACAATAGGCAAGGTTATCCGTCATTTTGTTCCTTCTATAAAAAGTTCACGTAATTTCCCGTCTATTACCAAACGACAAACTGCACTGTTCACCATGGTACGAAGGGATTTCGATTGACTTATATTTTAAATCCAACATCAAAAATGACATAGGATGATCGCAGACCGATAAAGTTTATTTTCTTTTTACACTGCAAGGAAACGAGACAAACAGGTCATTTGTCTGATAGTAAGCATAACACCTGACCATAATAATTGCAGTACCACCAAGAACCTTGAAACACAAAAGCCTTCATGGCACTGTAGTACACACCCGATACATCATGTGTAAAAGTCTCATACCTAGTCATTTCATTGCTTATCTAACTGGAACACAGTAGTAATGCGTGCATACTATTACTTGGTGGCAGATTACATGAGCACATCGTTACAGTCTTAACACCTTCAAAAAATATATGAAATCAAAGCCAAAACTTATAAATTTAATTTCTTCAATATACAAATACAGCTTCATAATACATTTTTATTAGTACGTACACAAAGTGTTAACATGTAATATTCCACGTAACGAAGTATCCGTCGATATGTTTGTGTTGCATAAATGCAAGACGAGTCTTGGATGCCGACCCTGACCTTAGGCCGTTGAACTCGCGCGTGACACTTCGATTCTCTATCGATCACGACTCGAGATTGTACCGCGGAAATATCGATACATCGATATTTTTGTTCGGGAATTATCTGATCGAGTTTGGCTGCTCACAGCGTGACTTAGAAGTTTTCCCGAGAGGACGTTCAATTGGGATTAGGGCTGCCATTCGATCAACTTCGGATAGGATTATCTCTTTTAAGAGTTTCGAGTTTGCTCGTAGTTATTGACTCCGAAATCAACAAGAAACGTCAACAAGAACTTATTTCTTGATTAAAGAACTTATTGTAAAAAAATGATGTTTGACTAACACGTAGCCGGCCTTGCTTGGGTATCTTTCAGGAACGTGTTTTACTAATGTTTGTTAAAGAAATACATAGTTCAGTATAATCAGTGAGTATAAGAAAATGTAAAATTATGAGTTAAAAATAATTACAAATTTATGACTGGAATTTCCGTGTTTTATGATGTATTTTTTTTAATTTTAGAACATGACAGCCCTAGTTAAACCCGATCATTATAAGTAACAGTTAGGTTATTGTGTTGTTGTTTACCGTTGTCGCGTCTTTGGCAGGTGCTCTGCGATACAATCAATGATATCTATAACTGCACAACTTTTGTCTAACCACAGGAACGTTTGCCGAAAGGACGGCTTGGGCTCTTTATTCTTTGATCTAAGATAAGTTTAAGATTGAACTTTTTGCGCGATCTTTAGTAAAGATAATAACATGTATTTCTTGGATTCTAGCTATAAAAATTGCTTTTAAAATGTTCTCCGATTTTCTCCCCGAACCTATTTCTTTTCGAATATTCTCTGTAGTTAATTAGGTATTCCATCAAAGTTAAAGTATTATAAAACACTTTGATCCAAGTGCCGTGTCGGAAAATAAAATCAAGAGGTCTCCAACATTTGGTTCTACATCATCAGAATAATTAATTAAGGTTTAAAAGAATCTTCAAACTGATGTGGAGAACGGTCGAACTTCATAATTTCACTTAATTTTTTTATAGTGTTGGGTCGTTCCCAACATGAGGAAACGACACGCTCGTCTTGTGATCATGCTCGTCGTATGGTCTGTCGCTAAACAGTAATGTGTAGGCATAACTGTGTTCAGCTTTGATTAGTAAGGTAGTTAGTGGAATATGAGACTTAATACCTCCTGTCTCAGGGTAACGAGCGCACTGGAGTGCCCGCGCAGGCGTTTCACAGTCCTGAGTGTCAGTGTAATTGTTATGAGCCGGCATAATGATTACCATCAGGCAAATGCCCCACTCATCTCGATACTGTATAATATAAAAAATACTACTAAGCCGCAATTCTACGTCAAGCTACAACTTCAACATGTGAATCATAACAAAGACATAATTTAAGCTTGATTATCTTTGAAAGCAACATCGTGCCTGACCTCTGATTATCTAAAATAGATATGTCCATAATAAAAAAAATCCAATATATCATCTGTCGGACAACAATAGATGGCAATAATAGATTATACGTGCAAAGGAAAACCACCAAGTGGGGACTTAACAAGTATCAAAAATTCAGTAGCAGTTTTCATAGGTAGTGTAGAGGTATACAAAAGTATGCGGTTCTCAACAAATTACTGTTTTTTAGGGTTCCGTGCCTTGGAAGGAAAAAAGGAATCCTTATATGTTCACTTCGTTGTCCATTTGTCGATGTCGGTTAGTCTTTGAAAACCGTTAATCAAAACCTTACCCGTAGACGTATTACAAAATTATCTACAACCATCCGATAGTTGTTTATCGAATATTATCTTTACCGAAAAATCATGCTCATCGTAAGATTTGGACTTTAGTCCACGTTCTGATTGAATAACGACAAAAATAGTGTAATCTATTGTGGGTATTTCGAATAAAAATGTGTGTAACTACGTCCGAGAAATATAAAAATCAGTCATCAATTGCAAGTAATCTCATTGGAAATCAGATCCTCTTGGGAGCGTAGGTTCGGATCCTACCGACTGCGCCACTTGCAATTGATGTTAATAATCAGGGATTTAGCTCAAGGGGCCTATTTCATAATAAATAGCTTTTTTTTCTTTTTTCATATAAAATATGAGGCTAATACTTATAATATTAGACTAATATTTTTTATGAAACAGGCCCGAGACTGGTTTTTATATTTCTCGGAAGTAGTTCCACACATTGTGATTTGGAGTACCCACAACATTACAAATGGAAGCTAGTATCTCTTAGCCCACTGACAGGGCTCAATGTCGCGACACTAATCGCACCTAGCTTCAATCAAAACGCATTTAAGTTTTGCGAGCACTGTTTTTAACTTCACTTATGACAAAAAATTCATTAAAAGTAATTAAGTAACATAGCTTCTGATTATTATTATAGCTAAAAGAAATCAAACAAAGAGAGATTGAAGATCATTTTTGCAAAGAGAATTTTCATAAATTGAGTTTTATTAACTTCATAAAAAAATCTCTTTGTAACGAAGCTGGCAGAACATGGCAAAAATAAAAATTCTGACATTATTAATGTAGACATAATAACGAGAAGAATTCAACAATATTAATTATTAATTGGGTTCATTTATTAAATTATCGTTTACAAAAGCTCTATAATATTTGATTAATAAAAGTTTTTAACTTCCTTATTACTTTTCGAGCCAGTCTATTATTATGATTAGGGACAAAAAATATTCACAAAACACATACTTAGGTATGATTTTTAGACACCATCTAGATTCTTTATTTTGGAGCTATGCTTATCTGGTTTGTATCTAAATATTTATGTAGGTAGATATACCTACTTGTTTTAATTAGTTTCTGGATTCTAGTTTATTTTAAATATTATCTTGAGATTATGGACATCTTGATGCCACCACATTATAGCGTTAGGGAGTTTTGCCCTGGCCAGCTACCACCAATTTTAGTTGGCTGAAGAATCCAATACAAATTGTATTTGCCACAAACTTTTCATTTGTATTCAGAGAGATGACCACCCGCAAAGCTTCTCCTCGTGAAATGTGTAAACATGCAATACGGGTGTATAACCGATAATAATAAAAAGTAATTATGGCTTAAGGCCGGCTCTACACGTTGACCCCAATGGCACTCGCCCAATGCATGAATGTAGAAAATAGCATGAGCCCCAACGTTGGCGCTAGCGTTCGCAGTGCTATTTTCTAGATCCACACGTATACGAGTGGCATTGGGACTGACGTTGGGGCCAACGTATGAAGCAGGCGCAATAATTGTTTGTAATACGCAAAATTGGCCACATTACGCTAATGTGTAAGCGTAATCACTTGGCCACATTACCACTCCATCTTATCCCATGGGAGCCGTGAGAGTACCAAGACGCTTGCCAAGCGTGTTGTGTTATGGCAAAATACACCTTCATGTAGAACGATGTAGAGCAATGGACGTGTTCTGATTGTTGATGAAGGTTACTCATATTTCCATGCTTCTTTAGAATATAGGCGTATGGCAAAAAAGATTAAGTGAGGTTAAAAATAATGCCGACGAGTGTATTGCCCTTTTCCTTGATTGGCCTATACCAATTTGGAACGGGCACTTAGAGTCATTTACTATAACTTTCATGAATGCTCTCTTAGGGTCCATAAAAATAAAGAAATTTGAATTTGAATTTGTCAAACCTGGGTGCCCGACATTCTGACTTCTTCTGACATTCTGTACGTATTTTTCTTATAGCCCCTATACACGAGCACTCCACTCCACAACATTCCACGCAAACGTTCCGAAACCGCCCGTGCGTGGGGAATGTCAGATAGATTACGTGCAGTGAACTCATCATGTGTGCTCGATACAACGATCCATTTCTCGCTCAGTTAGTAGTACTAGAGACGTAGAATGACCGAAAAATGGTGCGATTGCGCGCCCGGAATTGAGTGACCGTCTGTGGGCTCAAAAATTGGACCATCGTTCCACTCAATCTACGACGCGCAGAGCGATGGAATTGGAGCGACCGTGAATGGTGAACTTTACGGCTTAAACCGCATATGCATAAAACATGGTAGCACTCAGTTGTATATAACAATAGCGGTCACCCATCCAAATATTGACCGCAGCAAACGTAGAGTTATTAATAACGCTAGGCTGAGCTACGCTATGCTCGCTACTCTAGACTCAATAAATTAAAAAAAAAAACAAAATAAATACCTTTTACTTTAGAGGTAGAAAATTAGTCGCGGTTGTTTCAGATAAAATATCTGCGCGATGATTGATTACCTTATACGACTTCCTCATTGTTTTTGTATTCGTTTGCCTGAATTCAATTACGTAAGTTTATCAAATAAGGGTATTATGTTCTTATAATAGTGGTTATATCGTTTTGTTTTTTGTTCACCTGCCAAGAATGGACTGTTAGATAAATGATTACATGTATATAACAATTAGGAACGTTTAATTGATCGCAACGCGGACTTGAAAGCATAAAATTGTTTTTGTGCTGAATGCGCTTTCTAAAACAAACCAGCTATATATACTTTTTATTTATGCTATGGGTAAGCAAGGGATTAAAACTTTGATACCGTTAAACTAATGTTAAGCGTTATATTGGCCCATATAAAAAGAACATACATAACTTCAAATAGAAAATTATTTTGGCGGCACCATACCCGCCATACTTTATATTTGACAATCCAATTCAGTAAAAGCTTTAATAAAACAGCCTTTTCAAATAAATTTTACCTTGACTTTGGCCGTTCACAATATTCTCATAAATGTAAAAGTAAACAAAACACTTCAATGGGAACCTTAGACATGTAATGGAGATTCTAAATTAACAAACATTTTTTTCATAAATTTGTAAGGCATTTTCAAAAACACGTTTTTCCTGGAACAATGTTTACAACGCACTAACAGTTCTTTGGAAACTTATTTCAAAATTTTCAGAATTCCAACCGAGGGCTCTAGCGTTGTCTCTCTTTTTCCGTAGTGCTTGTTTTTCTTCGATGAAACAACAAGTATTTAGGCCATTTTTGCGTTCTACTGAGGCGGTTTAGAAAGGGGCAACTTAAGTATGACTTTTCATAGACATGACGAATACTGTTATTGTCTATTTGGCTCGTTAAACACGAACACAAAAATGCTTGCGTATTGCTTCTTGAAGGTAGGTATATCAAATCAAATCGAGAACAAATTATCTAGTTTTGGATGATTCAGATAGTCTCCTCACTGGGCAAAATCAGCAAAGCGTTTGCCTGAGTGACAGAAATTCACAGAAGAGAAGTTGGTACTGGCTCATCCACCCTTGGATTCATTCTTATTCCATTTTTCATAGATTTTACGTGCTAACAAACTTTAATTTCGTATCCCTTATATTGAAAACTATAAGATGTTTTACACAGTTACATTTCTCTCTTCTTTCTTCATCCGACTTTATAAGATACCAAATCAGGTTTCACAATGTTGTTCGCCGCCAAAATCCTCTGACATGACATAACAGCTGTTGTCTGCAAGAGATGACAGACATGCGAGTAATTGCACGCGTAATCACGATTCAAATAACTTCTCGCCCATAATGTGGTAGCTATGAGTACGCATACTTTACCATCGTGTAAGTTTATTGGCGACTAGCGTCTGCCCGCGGCTTGTCTTACGTGGAATCAGAATAAAATGTAGCACTCAGGGATAATGTTCCTATTAGTGAAAGCATTTTTAGAATCGGCCCAGCTAGCGGTTCCAGAAATTAGGGGTAACAACCAATAAACAAACTCACCAACTTTACTGCTTTATAATATTAGTATAGATTTACAAACACTTATAAGCAAACTTCAAGTGTGTTGGTGACATCGATCTGATTACGTTCTTGTACTTCAAAACCGCGATCAATCAAATACATATAATAACCGAAACTGGGGCCTTACTCCGTAAAACGAACGTCGAAGCTTCGGCTGATGGATCGGCATTTTCCTACTATGAAAGACAAAATGTCAAGAGCGAACATCGAATTGAACGTTGGATCCGAAACACTTTCATATTAAGAAAACTGCGAACCGAAGCTTCGACGTTCGATTTACGGAGTAAGGCCCCTGATGCGACTGCGTAACAAGCCCTTCAAAGCATAGATGCGCTCAGTCTCTATGTCACTATACCTATAGTGGTCACTGGTCACCCATCCAAATACCGACCGGTTCAAACATTGCTTTACGTATAACGCATACTGATACGTTCTACGTAAAGCTATGTTCAGTAGGTATTCGTCGGAGTCTATTATAAGAGATTATTTTTTTATTGTGATTAAATTGTAATAACTGTTGAAATTAATACGTGATTGTGTCCCATTCTGGGTTCTAAATTAATGCCTTTACATTTACTATGACAGTCAAAATGAAATAAAACTAAACTGCTTCCTTTAGTTTCAAAACCATAAAACCATTTTACAAGTTCTTAGTAACCTCAGGTCAAAAGTTTCGACATTCTTACATGTACATGGATTCTTACGACCCACAAGGCATGGAACTATCAGAATATCTAGATTTTATCCTGACTGCGTATGCATCCCTAGGCTAGACTTAAGTACTAGATTGCTAAGCTCTAGGTTCCTAGTCTCTAAGTTCCTAGTATGAAGTAGGAAGCAAAGTGCTGTTGCCTACACATCATTAAGGCTGTTGATGTTTATCTCTGATGCAATTTGCATGGTTTTAAACTTAAGTTGTTTTTGTCTATAACTTCGCTCCTTCGTAATTAATTAATATAATCGAATCTGATTCAAATCCCGTTGGCAGCGAAATTTTGAGATGTACCTAAACATATAATTTCGTTTACATCACATTACATTAATATAATTAACAATAAACGCTTAAACGCTTACACACTCATACCCCCGCACTAGGATTCCCTGTGTCGCAGGTGGCATGGACACACACAGATACACATCACAAACATCCAAGACCCGAGAACAAACTTTATGCTTACACAAAACCTGCCCCGGCCGGGAATCTAACCCGGGACCCCTCGCTTTGCAGACTGGGTTACTACCAACTTAGCTACGGAGCCGTCAAATTAACAATAATCTAATGAAATATCCAAATTTACTTGAGTTTCGTTAATGATGTTTGTTTTTAGTCCGCGTTATTTTAAAATATCCTATTTACAATAAGTGTGATATAGGTACTATAGTACGTATTTTCGTCATATCATTTTCAAACATAACTAAACACAGTTACATAATAACATTAGTGGAGCTTTTACCAGTTAATAACACATGATAAAAATAGATGGATAGATAGATAACTCTTTATTGTACACCAACATAATACAAAAGTGAACATAACTAAATAAGGTAGGTATATTAAGTACAATGGGCGGTCTCATCGCTAAATAGCGATCTCTTCCAGACAACCTAGGTGTAGGTAAAAATGATGCGAGTGTTTTCACATTGTTATCTCGACTTAAGGCTCAGGAGCCGTACTCCGAAAATCAAACGTCGAACGGCTTACGGATTGCAGTTTTCTTCGGATTGTTTCGGATCCAACGTTCGACTTGATTTTTGTACTTGACATTTTGTCTTTCATGGTAGGAAAATGCCGATCTGTCAGCCGAAGCTTCGACGTTCGATTTACGGAGTGAGGCCCCAGGCTTCCACATTATTATGTCAAAATTCTATACAGCTTTGACATATGGACCACGTTTAGACTCATCTCTGAATTTTAAACTAAGAGTCCATACAGATTTGTTAAAGCCACCGATATTACTAATGCACTAATCTTTACAACCTAAGAGACAATAGATCCCCATTTCAACAGTACATATAAACCTTAAGGTTCAACGTCGCCTAACAACTTTTTTTATAGCTTTATGTAACTAGTCCCTTAACGGCGTCCCACCCACACAATCGGGTCTTTCGACACTCAAATAAAGTCATAAATTATAATTTTAAAACCTGTCATGTAAGCATGCGTAAGAGCCTGCTTCCATTGCGACGGATATGTGAACGGGATGTCATGGGATGGCCAAGTTGGCTGATAATTTTATAATCGTTTTAAGATGATACAAATGTATCCTTATTTCGGCATCCTTTATTATTTTCGTTAGGTTAGCGTTTGATAACAATCTGACGAGATACCTAACAAGGTATCTCGTCAGATTGTGACCGACAGTATGCTCGAAGCCTAGGCTTATCCCGTTAAAATCTTCGAGCATACTCTAGGATTGATGTTTGTTGTCAGTTGCGGAGACAAAGTTGTCATTGTTGACAGATTTTCATCACGAAGAGCATAAAGTTTGTTCTCTGGTCTTGATGTTTGTGTTGTACATCTCTGTATGTCCAGGCCACCTGCGACACAGGGAATCCTAGTGCAGGCATGAGTGTGTAAGCATTTACAATCTGATTCATAATACAAGGCGCCACCATTGGTGTTGTGTGTTGAACCTTCATCAAACTCAGTGGGAACAACCTCTAAGAACCGGGTACGAACAGGTCCAATGCTCCAATGCAACTCCATAGATAATCGAGTGACTAATCGAAAAACTATACCGTTCGTTCCGGAAACTAAGTCAAGAACCGGAAACTAAATTCAACCTACGTTGGAATAATAATGGTGAGATGGAAATAATTTAATTATTTAGTTAGTATTGGATTACACATTTGTACGTTTTATTAGCTACCAATAATGAACTTGTTTTTTTATACAAAAAAGTAACGAGACGTGCAATTCGTTTGATGATGGTAGACATAATGATACTATGGGAACGAAAGTCACCAACATAGCTCTCAAAATCAGCCAGTTGAAATGACAATGGGCAGGCCACATCGCGTGCAGAAGAAAGGTTCTCGAGTGGCGACCACGAACTGAAAGACGTAGTGTAGGCCGCGATAAGGTGGACCGATGACCTAGTCAAAACCACGGGGAACCGTTGGATGCAAGAGGCGAGTAGCCAATCCAAGTGACGTTCTATGGGGAGGCCTATCTTCAGCAGTGGACGTCTTCCGGCTGATAATGAAACATAACGCCTGCCCAACAATTGCAGTGCCACCTAAAACTTAAAAACATGACCTGCGGGTACTGTAGTGCGCTCGTCATCATAAGGCATCCTCAGGGTTTAATTCTCAATTTTGCTGTGAAATTTCTCTTACTACTTTGCTTTTTAAATCGGGACACATTAATGCATGAACGTTGTGATGATACATTCAATTCTCAAAGTAGGATTATGAAATTTGTGTATTATAGACAAGAAAAAGGAGTATCTAAGGATTAGTTTTGTACCATTATTACTGCCCAAATTGGGTCTTACAAAGGTCTTACATATTTATTGTATGACTCTGTATCATTGCTTTGCAATCTATTACATTTGCAAAAGCTCTTGTTTCATTGCGATAAGCTAGTTATAAAGTAAATCTCACCGTCAATACCATTACCATCAAATGGCCGGTATTACTTACAAAACACGATAAAGCTGTGCAATTCCGTATATATTTCCATACTATTTCGAAAATAATAATGCCCTGAGCATTCGCCTGCATGAAAAATTCCCATGAAGCTTTTTTTGGTAATAAGTATTTCGCGAAACTTTTTAGAATCTTTGTTTTTACATTTGGCTTTAGAAATATTCCCAAGTACTTGTAGTATTTTTGCTTGGTTTCTACATATTGTATTGAATGATGAATGAAGTTTACTCACATTTTTCGTGAACTTTAAGAATATGATTGGTGGGTTGTTCATCCAGGATCACATATTATTAAAAGTACAGCGCAAGGAGAGAGAAACGTGGGTCGTACAACGACGTAAGTAAGTACTAGGGCCAGCTGAAAATGGCGCCAGAGGAACATCGAACTTACTGCCTACCAACACCGGCGACTCGTTTCACGTTGCGAGTTGCGACATAATTTTAACCTTGCATGGCAGCTACCCAGTTTAAAATATTAGTTTATTTTACTGTTTCTGATCTAAAAAATCAGCATTAAATTTTAACTATAAACTACTATTGCGCGAGTGCCTAAAAGCTTATATTGTAAAAAGTTACATATTCTATTTTGAATTGGAAGTAGAACCAATGTCAGTAGTAGGTACCTACAGCTTACTATTTTCAAGTTACAAGTACCAAATAATGTGAGGAGGCGTTATTTTACATATACATACTCTTAGCACTCTCTAAACACATCTTCCATTTTGTATTTTTAAAACGCCACCATTCAATGATATGCACTGAATGGAATAATTCAATTTACAATCATATAAGATGCATTTATCACACATACGATGGGTTTGTTTGTCTAGAGCCAATATCACCGTGTTGTTCGTCTAGGGACGTACCGGTATCGATAGGGAATATCGATTTTGGCGAGCATGTCAATGAGCTGTTGATTTTAGGACATATTAAACCAGTTTGCCAACTAATATTTTACGACTATTACGGCCAACACTACTAACTTGTACGATAGTTACCTTTGGTTTATTATTACTAACAACTTAATTGACGTGTTCTAATAGAATTACCACAATAGTGATAATAGTAATAATGGAATTACCACAGATCTTTATTACCATAATTTGAACTACTTGGACTAAAATCGCAGCAACGGATATAGCAATAAAATATGCAGGTAAGTTTTTTCATATTGCAATTATTACCTGACATAATACAGAATCTTCTCAACACCATAAATTCCGTGGTTTTCATAATGACACGATTGACTCCTTTGCTGAATTAAATTTGACAATTTTGAAGGATACGCAAAAAACAGCCTAATAATAATGATCGCTTAATATATCGATATCGATAAGCCAAACTCATACCCATCTGCCATCCCTATTCCCCATACGAGTGGGAACAAGGCCCGCAGCGGGCGGCGGTGACCGGCGCTCGACTCGCCTCTGCCCATTGATTGTACCTTACGATGACAGGCCCGGCTATCGCAAATAAGTATTTATTGCCTCCACACAGCCCCCGACTATGATCCTTTGTTTGCTGTCCAGTAGTTGATACGTTTACTTGTAAGCTTGTTAAAGATCCTTGAGAATTGTTCATGTGCAAGCTTTGGCTGCTTGCGATTGGTCATGCTGTTGCTAATATGTGTAAAATTTAACCATACTGTTTGTAATCATTAACCAATTATAGTAAAATAAAGAAAACCTGCACATTATGTACCGAAAGTTAATATAGATAAATTAATGAACTACAATTTCTAATTGAAATTGTATTATTAAAATACCGGTACGATGCTTATTTTGTATTGTCTAAAATTAAGTACTGCAGATCATTTTGTTACTGCACTGCTCCCGTAGTTTAGCAGTTGTTCTAGAACGCGTAAAGATTGCTGCAAAAAACATGACACTCATCTTTCGTGCAGTCGTGTAAAAATAGACATCAGGATTTATTTACCTATATAATAAATTTGTAAAATACAGGTCGTATATGTGTTACTTGTTTCTCGATCCTGAAAGAATCTATATAAACATAACCTTTAATTCCTTGCAACATTAATTGCAAATGAGAACACACAGCTATTGAAAATCTTCAAAACATTAACCAAATGTTTTAATTATGAACAGGATACTAGAAGCAGGATAATTAAGTGGGCTTGAAGGTTTTCCTCATCAAATTTTTCTATCAGGTACAATCGAATATCACCTTAAATGAGTATCTATCTGTATAGTCTATATTATTCTATAATATAGCCACGCTGTATCTGCCTATCCGGAACATTCTACTTTGTAATCGGTCTAGACTCTACCCGTAACATGATCCTTGCATATCATTACATCCATGCTCCATTGCGTGTTGGCTCTTTGAGACTAGAGGCTCGTTTATAAGAACCAATTTATTACCACACAGAGAACCTCCGATACGATCCTTTATTAACTATTCAAAACTGCTTGTAATGCCTTTCATATTAACTCGTTTCAGGATCAGGGGCATAAAACCTTTTAAATGCAAGCTTAAGACTGGTTATATAATCTGTGATCATGAAAATTACAAACTAAATCATATAGCGCGGTCGAATATGATCAAAATACGTTCAAATTACATAAAAAAGTAACAAATTTATACAAACCATACCTCTTGGTCAATCTCAATAACATTAAGTTAGTTGCATCACAACCAGACTTCAAACTATCATCGCCAGCAAGTGTCAGCTTGCTCTCCGATTTAGATGACACGATAACCGAACAATAATCCCCCACCGATCGGTCGATGAGAATCCGACACGATTATTAGTTCAGAGGTCAGATCGTATCGATGACTGTAATAGTCTAACAATATCGTGGCTGAGAAAGGTTTTTTATACAATGGATAAAATTAAATGAAATGGGCTTTGAAAACGCCGTTTTTATAATATTTAAGTATGTTCAATATAGACATGAATGGGATTAACTTGGAATAAATGAAAATGACTTGATAAAAAACAACTGACTCCGGATATATTTTTTTAAATTGGTTAGTGATACTGGCGTTTCTTTCTTCGTCTGAAACTTACCTAGGCATCCGTTTTTACACGACTGCACAAAAAAGGAGTCTAATGTTTTGGGGTTCATACCTGTATGTAGGTATGTGAGTTCATTTATGCCACCATAAATGCCTGAACAGATTTGGGTGCATGTGGTATCGTTAGAATCCTTATATTATCCCGAATGACATTGGCTAGAGCAGTCGTTTTTATATAACTTTTGTTACATCGATTTTTACACTTTTATTATTAATACATACAATAATTTTATTCACGTAGAATGTTTTTCTTTCTTTTAGGCTCTAATTATAGTGACAACCCCTTGTGTGTTGTTTTCATCTGACTTTGCTTAAATCCTTTGGTTTTTTTTTACATTGTTAGATATAACGAGACAAACTAGATTTTTTTTGAGCTTTCCTTTTTTCTTTTGTTATATTCCCTAATTTGTTTTTGATAACCATCGACTTTCTAGCAGGGCAATAACAAAATGTAACTAGCAGTGCCTATTATAAGCAGCTCATTTTCGTCACAATATAATTATATTGATATTGATTTTAGACAAGATGGTGACAAGCAAATAAAATAGAATCTGTATTTAAATTAGTTATCTGATTGCCATCATTTTTCAGTCAAGTTAAATATAATCAATTATTCTCATGATAAAGGTCAAATGAAAAGTACACGTAGCACTTGCATTCCAGATATGCAAAATGGATTCCCAACATTGCCGTAATACAATTCTGTATTATCCAAACCAAAATCACCCAGTTCAAATTAAATTGCTGCCCTAAGGTCATACCATGTGGCTAGCTGGCCCGCTACCGGTACTCTTCTGTCGGTGACCCCTGCTAGTCCGCGCATTCATACAAATGAGTCGGCGCAACGATCTGGCTGCCCCTCATTATGTATTGTACTAGATCCGTAAACCGCTCGCTTGTTATGCGTTCCTGGTACTTTATGCCCACACCATTTCTCAAAAGCACTGCAAATTATTTATTTTATGAGAATGAAGTCTTGTAGAAATGAAAATGGGTTAAACTTTCCTTTGTTGACCATCGATTTGGGGGGGGGGGGGGGTGAGGGGGGAGGGGGGAGGAGGGATACCCCCCTGTACCATCCCCACCCCGCGGAGCCCCATGGTTATGGAGATATCCATGGTTAAAGTTTTGAGGTTAGACTACATTTTCCCATAAATATCTATCGATTTATGGGGCGGGGAGAGGAGGGAGGGGGTAGGGAGAGGAGAACTACCCCCCCCCTGTACCATCCCCAACCCGCGGAGCCCCATGGTTATAAAGATACCCATGATTAAAGTTTTGAGGTTAGAATACAGTTTGACTCCGCCCTAGCTTCGGCGCTGCGTGAAGAGCAGCCCTTCCGCCCTTGCGTGACGAAGCACGGTCACTCGTGCTCGGCTCCGCAGCTTCGGCTTTGGTCGCCTTCGGCGACCAGCCTCCGCCGCTCCACCTCGCACGGTTCCCGTGCTTCGTCACGGCGGGCGAGGGCTGCTCTTCCTTGCGCGCCTCCGCGTTTTTATATACACTCTAGGGGTAGGGCAGACAAGACCACGTGGAAAGTGGGGTGCTCTGATTCGGTTTTGGGTATTTTTCGGATATTCATGTAGTGAGAATAAAACACAACAACAAACGATGACTGACACTGACAACTAACAGAAACAGATAAAAAGACGCTACAAAACAAAATGGCGTCGCTTCACGTTCCATTCCGCAGTATAAACATAAATTCGTTATTTTTTGTGTAAAAAAAAGTCAATGTAATTGTGTAATAAAGCAAGGTTATTGTGCACATTAATTACACACCAAATTTAATAAATGAAAATAAAATTATATTTTAGAAAATATAAGAAATAAAATTTAATAAAATACACCTCTAGCATCAACGGAACGTAAATGTCAACTTTGACGTCTACCATGACAGTTTATCCATAAAAATCTTGCAAATGGCGTGTTATTTTCCAATTTATATCGAAACTTTAAAAAATTATATCTCGTAAACCGTGAATCTCCGCACCTTGAGATATTTGTAAAAAGCTTTCTATTTAAGAGTACTAACTACTATAAAAACGTGAGTTTCCAAATCGATGGTCAACAAAGGAAAGTTTAGCCTGAAAATGTTTATTGAAGAACTTTACTGTTTTGTCGTTATGTTACTGTTCACGATGTAGCCAATTATTTTTCCAATATCTCGTGTATGAACAAAACTGAATTCAAATATACCACAAGATTCACACCTATTAATATTTTTAGCTGAGTATGAATATTTTGTATTTTTAACCGACTTTCAAAAAAGGAGGAGGTTATCAATTCGTCGGGTATTTTTTTTTATCTTCTTTACCTCAGTTCTCGGTCATTTATAAACCGATTTGGAAAATCCTTTTTTTATTTGAAAGGGTATACTTTCAGATTGGTCCCATAGAAATTTCATCAAAATCGGTTCAGTAGTTTGTCACTGAAGTCGGTTCTTTGCTTTTTTAAAGCAATTTTTTGTATGGAGTTTCAAATATGTACATTGATGTCGTCTATAAGTATCTAATAAGAAATATTTTACGACGAAGTTATTTAAATTCCTCCCTACAAGTTTAAATTCGTAAAGAAGTAACGTAATGATACTAATTACATTCTGCACAGTAATAGACTATCCGCACATAAAGCGTTTTTGCTTTTTAAACATTAGGTACTTTAAAGGACGTACTATAGCATGTACGCTACATTTATCAAGCTGACGAAGCGAAGTGAAATGGTGTGGATTAAATAACTGCCCCAACGTGGGAGAGAACTAACGCTTCCAATTTTTCAACAACTTTATTCGATTTAACCAAATAGATTTCGACAAAATCGATTCTAAAATACCAATAAAAGTAACTGCTAACAAAACGTCAGATGGAATGTGGATAGTAAAAAGATTTTATTAGACGAAATGTAGAGTTTCGATACCAGAGTGGGATAGAATTATATTATGTTAATGAATTTATGTTGGTAGTGGGATAGTATTATACAAGGTTGAAGTGATATTTAGCATCCGGCGACGCCCAAGGCATTGTCGGCTGAGCGTCGACATCGCTGTCCCTGTCTCGTTATTAAAATTATTTATAATTCTATTTCGGTCTCCGGAAACCTGGACAATGTTCATAATGCTCCTTTGTGGATCGCGTGGGATGCGGCTTAAGGTAGGTCTGGTATCCCCATAATATGAGAACGTTTAGTGAAGCCCTTTATCGTGGTAATTTGTTTAATCTTTAGTATTATAATGAAGATGAAAACTGAATTTACGGATACGCAACATTCCTTATTGATTATCGTGGATCGTGTGGTATCCACAACAAACTATGGATACTCTATTATGGAACGTATAAATTTTATGGCCTCAATAGAAAAGTTAGTTTTAGATTATGTTTCGAAACGTATGGTACATTTTACGACTTTTCACTTATCGTACAAACCATGTAACAGGGTATCGTAAAAATCCACCCAAAGTATCAACTAAAATGAAAATCTGAGTGGTTTTTTAAATTTCATGCATCACCATCATCACGATTCTAATTTCGATGATCGATAAAAAAAACGAGACGTCACCGTTCCAATTTCATCGGAAGCTATGTTATAATTAAACGCTCAAAAAACTTGAGTTCTTTGTAATTTAATTAGGCATGAAATAGACAATTACCCCACTCTATATTCAAGATTTTTTTGTGGAAAGATAGGTGATACTTCTTTTGGAGAGTTTGATTGGAGATATAAGTGATCACATTGTCTAACCTAACAGTAAATGGGGAAACAAATATAAGACGAACGTTAAATGTTAGCTCAAACTGAGTCCCTCAAAACAAAAAGCTTGGTTCCATAATTATTGCATTACGCACACAAAAATCATAATTTTTTCGTAATAGGTGTATTCGTGTAACTACATTTGAGAACCAGTTCCTAGTCTGAATTTAGGTTTGTTACCACCAATGTAGTAGTCAAATACTACATATTGTTTACTACAATATATAATATATATCAACAATATATATAAAATACAACAAATCATACAAAATTTGGAGCAGATAAAATAATAATATAAAAGTACTTAAGTTAAAAAAGTACATGAAAGAATTTTCTAATAGTAGGTGGATTAGTGAAAAAAATCACTTTGGCCACGTAGTCCGACTGCTGTCGGACTACGTGGCTGCCCAACTGATCGGACGACGTGCACTTTTTGTTCTTGTTAGTTCGATTATTATGATGCTATCAGCTGGTCAGACTAAAATTGCTGTTACCAAAAAACCAAAGTTTGAAATCAAATTCTTGTAAACACGGTTTTGATTCAAGGTCTTAACAGACAGACGGATAACGGAGTGAGACTATAAGGGTTCCTTTTTCTCGTTTCGAACCCTAAAAACGAAAGAAATACTTTAGTTTTATCTGATGTGGTTGCTCTTCTGACCGGTGCTGCCGTATTCTCTCTGTGTGATCACTTTGGTTAGTACATAATAATAATCAATGGTACAATTTTATAGCCTAATAGAGAACCCACAAAATGAGAAATGTATTTGCTTCCATTAAATCGGTCCCTCGTCGGTCGAGTGCGTGTTTCCCACACGGATAAAGAAGTGTTAAAAGCCTCCATTAGATTAATCAGTGTTTTTCTTACTGAGATACATTTTAAATGGTTTATTTGATCTACGGCTGTACTAAGAAAAACATCCTTCTACAATATGAGTACTAGTTAAACTCCTTACGTAAGCCACTTAAGTTATTTATTTTTTATTTTATTTGGTAACGAGACGAGCTGGTCGTTTTTCTGATGGTAAGCATAACGCCGGCCCATAACAATTGCAGTGTCACTCAGAACTTTGGAACACAAAGGCCTGCGCGGCACTGCAGTGCGCTCGTTACCCTGAGACATTACGTATTAAGTCTCATAAGCCCATTAATTTCACTGAATACTCTGCTCATCAAACCGGAACACAGTAATGCTTGCACATTACTGCTTGGTGGCAGACTTCACGAGCAAAGCGGTGGTAACAACCCAAACGGACACTCGCAGAAGAGTTAGTCCTACCACTAACAAAACCAAAGTTAACCATCAACATTTTTACTACGGACGGTTTTTCCCAGTCAAAGAATTATCTTTGTCTGTAACAAATTACTGGAAAAATGTTCAGTCATACGTACACGTTTTATATTATTGTGCAATAGAGTAGCAAACAAAGTCCAAACATTATTATCAAACTCAACTGTCCATTCATAGATCTGAAGAAAAACAAATGAATTGTAAACATAGTTGCTACATTTGATTTATAATGTACATGACGATATTTTTATAATGTACACGCTTTTTAAGCATGCTTTTGATAACGTCGTTTTGCTGTAACGTTAAATTACAATCACAGTTACTACGAGTATAGGTGGTACTCTTTCAATTACAATCACAGTTACTATAATACTTAGGTGGTTTTCTTTCAATGACAGAGAACAACCAATACTCGGTAATCAATCCTACACTGAGTATCTATCTCGTTAGTGTAATTGGACAAATCAAAAGCATTACCACAACATAATAGGTACTCATAACTGTTAACATTAAAACCACGACCGTATAGAGATATACATTGATGCGCTTGGATACACTCTATGCTTTTTTAAAAGATGTTTGTTATAAAGAAACATGTTATTTTTATTATAGATACTGTGTTTGTAACTGCTTTAAATATTTTGATACTTTTTTCATCACCATCATCAGAAAGACGTCTACACACCGTTTTGCACAGCTAGGTACTTGCTTCGCGCGTCCTTTTTATATAATTTTAGATTAATTACATATTATCTTTGAACGATTTTTTAAAACCATTCAAATAGCAAATTTACTCGACAATTTGATGTTAGCCAAAATGCCAGGCTGTCAGAAGTTATAATCATATCTAATAGTTATAAATACCAAACTACACGTTTACGTCCTTTGGAACTGTTTATCCCGGATTATGTTACTAGACACTAGCCAGACCACAACAAGCATCTTAACGGCCTATAAATACGCTTTATATACTATGATAGTCTGGATATGTGCATAAGATAGAACATTATAAGCCCGAAACAAATATAAGTATACAAATTTTTTTTTTTTTTATGTTATTGGTAACGAGACGAGCTGGTCGTTTGCCTGATGGTAAGCATAAACGCCGACCCATAACAATTGCAGTGCCACTCAGAACTTTGAAACACAAAGGCATGCGCGGCACTGCAGTGCGCTTGTTACCCGGAGACATTAGGTGTTAAGTCTCATAAGCCCAGTAATTTCACTGGCTACTCTGCTCATCAAACCGGAACACAGTAATGCTTGCACACTACTGCTTGGCGGCAGACTTCACGAGCAAAGCGGTGGTAACAACCCAGACGGACACTCGCAGAAGAGATAGTCACCACTTATCGATAATAATATTTATATTATGCAACTCTTTTCCTCCCAGTCATACAATATATTTGAATAACATGTAGACCTACATACCCGTATCATCTTTGATATATCAGTCCATATCTCAAAGTGCCATTCACGAAACCTAATGCTACATTACCTAATAAATTAACAACTCTCATGTTAAATAGGAACACACATAAAGCTTTTACCAGAATAACATTAATTGTTTCAAAGAGAACAGCGCTGGGCAAAAATGCTCATATTGTGTAACTCACAAGTCTTGGGCAAACAGACCAGTATAAATAGATACGTCCGGACACTCCCCAGCTTTCACTCTTCTTATGGATAACAGATCGTTGTTTAGTGGTCGGTGGCTCGGTCCTTGGTAACAGTATTGGAGAAATAGAAGTCAGAGCTTGAATTGTTTTGACTTGTCTTTGTAGAAATGTGGAAGATATTGCTTGGTCTTTTTATTTCGTTTAATATTTTCGATAGGCTTTTACGTCTATGTATGAAATTTGATATCGATGGTCGTGGGTGACGTGGATCTGTACTTGTCAGGTCGACTGCCTATTCGATATCCGACAGTTCAAATGGTTTTATCTTTGAGGTGGACCGGTGGGAAGAAAAACTATGCACGGCCATGGGCCGGGTTTGAACCATCGACTATCAAAACGCGTTTATTAAACTTGATTCCAATCACATTTGAATTTGGAGTTTGAATCAAACCCCAACAACGTACTTGGGCTTCCGTTAAAGGAAAACATCATGGTGCAACATGGCATTGCAAAATGGGCTTTTGCAATTCCATGCCTGGCCAGACGAACTTGACTTTCAATTGAGGGTGGTACCTACCAACTACCTACCACCTTCTATTTACAAATATATCGCCAAGCATCTATCAGTGTATACTCGTACTAGGAGTACTTGAGAGCCTAATACTCAAGGCTTAGCCAGTTCACCAACTTCGACCACATCGTTATGTTGCTTACGAATGAGAATAGAAATTTTATAATTTGTGATTTAAAATTACAAAATCGTCTCATTATATCCAGCCAGTGACAGTCTATTCATATTTCTAAATGGGTGGCCTAAAAATACGCTCTAGGCTCTTATTAATAAACAGTGTTAATCCATGGTTTAGTTAAACTATGTTTTGTCTCTCTCAATTCAGTTTGAAATTGTCAAAGAACAACAAAGACAAAACATAGTTTAACTAAACCATGGATTAACAATGTTTATTAATAAGAGCCTAAATGTATACTATGATTTTTGATACGCTGGATGTATAAGACATAAGTCCAGAAGAAACAAAACTAACCAAATATAAAGCCACTAATCCACCAGACATTCGATGACGTAGTGGTGATAGAGTCATGGATGAAAAGACGCCAGACTAAAAGGGAGACTGGCCATCAAAAGTTGCACAAGAAATTAGGCGTAGATTTGGAATCAACTAGAGTGTTACAGTCGAAATACGACGAACTAACTTTAATTGAAGGATATAGATGATTAGAGTAGTTTATCGATGGGTGTTTACTGTTGTTCTTCTAACCTTTCAGTTCAAAATGAATACAAAAAGCTAATTTATAAGAACTAACGCATTAATGAACAAAACATTCGTAATTAATCGTGACCTAAACAAACATAAAACATTAAATTAGCTCGGACAAGTATACATAGAACCAGTTTTAATGTTTATTGTACATAGTCCTTTTCGTGACCCACAACGTACGCAAACAAACATTTGCTTACATTTAAGATGCAAATCTAAGAGGAAACCAGGCACTAATTTGTGGTAAACATAAAGTTAGCATTCAAAAGACGTGACCAGAGAAAGTGGACTGAGATAGTGCGAATTTATCAAGTGCATGGGGTAGATATGTACTGGATTACGCAAGCTCAGTAGGGCTTGGCCACTTGAAAGGCTAACGTTTTCAAGGAGCCACTTTAACTCAATAAAATTTTCTAAGAAAAAGTCTCAAAAAAATTTTAGTCGCCAAGTCAAGGGCTATAAGCCCGAAAATTTCTGTCAAGTGATCGACTCTCGTTGAGTTTTGGGTCTGTCAGCGGTTTTCAAGAACAAGCTAATTAATTTTTGTGGTATAAATATAAGCAATCTATTGTACTTTCACACTACTACTACTACTACTAGTCCTACTAATCCTACTAATATTATGAATGTGAAAGTGTGTTTGTCTGTTTGTTGGTTTGTCCTTCTTTCACGCAGTAACTGAGCAACGGATCGACGTGATTTTTGGCACCGATATAGTTTGTGGACCCGAGAGTAACATAGGCTACTCTTTATCCCGGAAAAATGCACGGTTCCTGTGGGAACGTGGGTGAAAACCGCGGGCAGACGCTAGTACTATTAAAAAAACATGGCATATGACCCAAACAGTCAACAGGTGAGGTTAAATAAACGCTTGTTTAAATAACGTAACTCAAATAGTGAGCTGGTTTATTTTACGTTCAATATAAACGCGCCTCAACTCACCACAGTATTTGTAAACAGTCCACAATAATGGGGAGCCACACTGCTTACTTATCCCGCTAGGTGGCGCATTATCGCTGGTGCTGTTTCACTATGAAACTTCATTATAATATTTAGTAAATCAACAAAAAATCGTCTTTGCAACAAAGTATGCCTCTGTAAAGTGCAATTCAGTGTAAACTTAAGGTACACACGTTTCTCTTCTGACGAGAAAAAACGGAAATTGTGGATCAAAGCATTGCTCACCAAAAATGATTGGAAACCAATTATTCTTCTAGGATAAGTAGAGACCATTTCAAATCTGATGATTTCTAAGACGCGAGCATGTTTACTGGTTATAGTTTAATTCATTAACCCTCAAAGTAACCATCAATGACAAGCACCAGCGGAGGTGGCGCCATCTGAGATTAGCTTTGCCTGTGCCTCCCCATTGGAATAAATGGATCTTATCAATGACAAATTACAGTTGCAGATAAAACGAGTAATTTAATACGATTAATCAAGTATAATCTAGAACATTTTTATAGTTCTTCGTTATAGCCCCGCCTCGTGTTACCAATAAAATAAATGCAGTAGACATACATTTTATTACATACTAGCTGCTGCCCGCGGTTTCACCCGCGTGGAGATATTGGATTTCATGGGTTTTATTTTTTTGCGCGGAACCCTAATTATTTTTCCAATATTAAAGTAGCCTAAGTTACTTCTTGTAACATCAGCTATCTGCCAGTGAAAGTACCGTCAAAATCGGCTCAGCCGTTTCGGAGATTACCCGGAACAAACAGACAGACAGACAAAAATTTTAAAAATGGTTGTTTTGTTATTGGTACCGTATATACTTTCATATGCATTTAACAAAAACTTGTTATTTTGATATTACAAACAGACACTTCAATTTTATTTGTATAGATACATCTGATATGTACAATTGTACATAATATGTATGTTGTATGTAATAAAAATTTATACGAGCTTGCACTCCTAAGGCTATATCTGTTATTTAATATGTTAGTTTATGCAACCGATAAAAATACAGGATGAGGTTCAATTCGGTTGTATTTTTATTTTTAGAAGTCGTTTAAAAAATCTTTTTCACTATCGAACCTCATTAAATAACCTAATGAGGAACAGTGCGTTCCTAGAAGTAGACAAATTGTTATGTTACTTATTCTCGCTCTTAAATATTAATGAGGTACTAATAACTTGTGAAGGAAACTAATGACGGTCCCTGGAAGGACGTAAATACAAAAGTTGGTCGTTTGACCCCATATCCATCAGCGTTTATTGGAAGGTCCTTTCGAAGTATGCCCGAGGGTCAAAATAGACCAGGAGATAAATACCAAATACAGACCATCAGCTTTCATCCTCGATAGACCAGATTTTGATTATTATCTGACATTGCCATTCAGCATGGCAATGCGGTTTGCAAATTAGTTTTGTATATTATAGCTAGTTTTATTTTTTATTATTATATGTGTTAAATGCAAAAGTTTGTGTGAATACACAAACTTTTGCATTTAGTTATATAATATTAAGTAGGATAGGATATTAAGATACTTTTTTCTTTATCTTGTTATTTTAATCTGGCACTTTCACTTGCGTAAAAAAGCTAAATCCAGGTCAAGAAATAAATTAAAAAAACAAAAAACAAAAGCTAAATATTTTTTTACATTGTCTTGATTAACTAGCTTATGATTTAGGGTGACCGAGCTCACTGCAATGCTACGCAGAACTTTGTCGTTCAAATCTTGGGGCACTGTAATCTCTCATGGTGTTAAGTAATAAGGCGTACACCGAAATACACCAGTAGTAGAATCTTAGGAATTCATAATTATTACACATCGAATTAAAAAGCTATGGTCTGTTTTAAGTATTGCGTATATTTTACAATTTTTTAATTCTTTAGCATTGTTCGTGGTTATAGGTAGACTAGACGAAAGAGAGACCAATTCGGACGGACTTTCAACTTTTTCGTCGTAGGTACTATAGTAATGCGATTTGACCCTAAATACTCTGACTCCAACAGACTTCTAATATCCACGCCCTTTTTCCATTAAATTCAGCTGGTAAATTAGTGGAACCTACGTGAAATATCTCATTGCAATTTACACTCAAGTTTTAATTTAGGCACGCTTGCTTTGGCCCTAATCTTGTGCGAAGTAATTTATACGATCGCTGCCCTAGAATTGGGCAAACTTAAGGTTGCCCTACAAAAACCTTAAGAGAGAAATAGAAGTGAATTAAAAACTTATACGATTTTTAATTATGGACATGGCTTTTCCTTTTGATAGAAATCAATAACCTGAACCCGGCGAGCGATTTTTCAACTGGAACTAAAGGTGAAATTTTACTGAGACGTTTGCTTCTGAAGACAATAAAATTTAGTATAAAAAACGGCTGACGGCTCCGTAGCTAAGTTGGTAGTAACCCTGCCTGCAAGGCGAGGGGTCCCGGGTTCGATTCCCGACCGGGGCAGATTTTGTGTAAGCATAAAGTTTGTTCTCGGGTCTTGGATGTTTGTGATGTGTATCTGTGTATGTCCATGCCACCTGCGACACAGAGAATCCTAGTGCGGGGGTATGACTGTAAAAAAAAAAGCTTTTCGAAATTGAAATTGAAGTAAATTTTTGTGAATGACGCAAACTCAAACATTATAATATCTGCTTGCCAAACTGTAAACACATGATCCTCAATCCAACTAACAAGGTACAATCCAGTGACCATAGAAACGATCCGTACGAACCGTACGAACCGTAATGAGGTCACCAGGGGTCAGCTCGCGTGATACTCGCCATAAACTTACCTTTTCGTCCAGATTTACAGCGCCACGATATACCCCCTTATATAGGGGTCACGATTAACTGCACGCCATTAATAATCCCTTAAGTTAACCTCAGATCGATTCGATTTAGTGGAAGGCTATTTGGTTTATCTACAACGATATCTTCATTAATGAATTGGAATTTGTATACAGTTGCAGTACCGGTGCAGTAGTCATTAGCCGTATTCCAAAAATAATTGAATCTCACCTTAAATGAGAACACGTAGTAAAAACATTGAAAAAAGGATAATCCCACTTTATATTAGTATTTTCATAATGGTGAATCTCTTGGAGATTGCAGGAACAAATTTTACTTCTGCAAATACATGTTTGCAAAAAGTGTTTGACTCTATGACGTGCCTCGAGTTGTAGAAGGCAGATTAATAGATTGATCTCCTGTAGTAATTTCCCACAGTGGGATAAATATTTGTACACAGAAAAACGAAGTGGCAATATTTGTATTGTGTCTGTTGTGGGAACGCTAGTTCCTCAACTTCTTAGGATTATTTACTTAAACCCTTACCTCCAGATTATCTTCTTTACACATTTTAAAAAGCCTATTTATAAAGTAACTCATTCCATCATCAAACAACTAATTGTAAGGCTAAGTCGGTAATCCATTAATGGTTGATATTCCTCCTGACCGCAGTAAGCGTTTTGCTTGTCCTTCATCATGCGGACAGTAAAATTTTGATCTCTTTCCCGACATCTGTTTTTCCTGAAAATTACAATCAAGCTATGAATGAGCAATTGAACATGTATCTTCTGAGCACGCTTGTTACACCATCAATCACAGTCTAGTGAGAGAGCGGTCAAACGTAAGCGTAAGTAACGTTTCTATAAAAAATACTATTCTATCTCACGCTATCGATTATCATAAACAAAACGACTCGGTCGTCACTTACTTATGGTATAAAATAATTGACATAGTATCATTTTTATCAACGTTTTCGACATCTGCTTCATTCCTATTTCATGACTTACTGTTACAAAGTCACATAATACATGGCAAAGCTGTGGCCTCGCTACAGCGGCAATGAGAAAATCAATAGTTATTGACCGACAGTCGACGGAGCGCTGACCGTTACTGTTCCCACCGACCTTTACTACAGCAATACCCATTATCAACTCTTTAGTCTCGGCAAAAACGTGAAAACACGCCGTTTGCGAGACAACAGCTCAGCCAATCTCATTATGCTAAGCCTGGGATTTTGTAATCATCCACCCAATATAGGATTAGGGGGCTAATCGCGTTTCTAAACCGACTTCCTACGATTTCACGTCGTAAAGTGATCCTTGTATTATTTACACCTATAGGGATCTGTTAAAGCCCACATGTTCAATGGCTGTTGTAGAGATCATAAAGCAAGTTTGAAAGATCTCTAATGTAGAGTTCTAATATTTTTTTAATTCTATTTTGGTAACGAGACGAGCTGGTCGTTTGCCTGATGGTAAGCATAACCCCGGCCCATAATAGTTGCTGTGCCACTCAGAACTTTGATACACAAAGGCCTGCGCGGCACTGCAGTGCGCTCGTTACCCTGAGACATATTCAATTTATTTATTTGTATAGATTGATGCTGTGGCTATCGAGTAGTCTCACGTCCTCTCCTCACACGCCTAGCGTTATGATAATAGGAATCTATGACCAAAACCGAACAGTGGGGTATTATGTGGCGGGCTGGGGTCAGCGACGCGACATCGTGAGCCGGCCATTTTTGTTCTCGATAGCTATTCTGTGAAAATCTCCCGCTGCTTAGGGCATTTATAAGCACTGCTGCCAGTTTCTTCAAACGTTGATACGGGGAACCTACTGTCTTATTTGTTGGCACAAACAGATCTTTTTGTTGGTAAAAAGAATTGTTTGTTCCCGAAGTGCCATATAAAGATAAGGTTTTTATTTGCACACTACAATGAAAACTACAACATTACAAAATATACTTTTTTATTCTATTTGATAATGAGACGAGCTGGTCGTTTGCCTGATGGCAAGCATAACGCCAGTCCATAACAATTGCAGTGCCACTCAGAACTTTGAAACACAAAGGACTGCGCGGTACTTCAGTGCGCCCGTTACCCTGATACATCAGGTATTAAGTTTTCACTGGCTTCTCTGCTCATCAAACCGGAACACAGTAATGCTTGCACATTACTGCTTGGCGGCAGACTTCACGATCAAAGCGATGTTACCAACTCAGACGGACGGACAATCATAGTAGAAGAAAATGAGTGAAAGCTAAAATTATCCGGTTTCATCAGCAGTATAATTTGTGAAACTACATCAATAAATAAACAATGATTAAATAAAGTCAAATTGCAATATCAAGCATTTAATACCATTTTTTTACTCTACCTAGTTTTAATACCCTTCAAAAAAATTCTTTAAATATTAGGAACGAAAATGCCGCAGATATAATATTAAAACACAGAGAAAAACTGGGTAAACTTGACCTTTAAGAAGTCAAATAGAAATTAGGATCAGAAAAGTTTGAAGAGACGAGACATGTTTTATTCAAACATTTTGGTCTAAGCTTACTTTTCCTAATTCGTTATGTTTCATAGCCAGCCCAGTACATACAATACCTAATTTACGCTATATGTAGCTATATCTAGTAAAATCTATGACAGTTTCAGGCCTTCAAGGCTTAGGTTCATTTCACACCACCACGGAATTCATAGGAATACCATTTTGTACACCTTGCATAGTTAACTTTATTATATTGTTTAACGTACAAACGTAGATGTACTTTATCCCTAATCTCCGGAATCCTAACGGACGACGACCACGGGTGATTAGATATTTTTGCGTTTGTACGTTAATTAATGTACAGTCACGGTAAGAATACCTTCGTCAGTTTCCAAATTCTTTCATTTATCACGTAAGGACACTTAGTACCTTTTGATCTTACGGCAGTTAAACTACTATATAGAATACCATGATTTAATGCAGTGATAATAAAAGTTAAAATAACATTCACCTGTGACCAATGTCTAGTTTACATCAACACAAAACCTTCTCAATGGCTTCTATTAAGAAAAATAAATCAAATTTGTTTCAAGCTATCAAAGTCTATCAGTATCACTTGCATCTCCCCGTAAATTTTCTCTTTGTTAATAAATCTTATTATAACAGCATTGTTGTTATGGTAATGCAATACTGGCAACTAAGTTTAAGCAAGGAGTCTTAACACAACACAACTACTGCGCCAACAAAAATAGACCTTAAGATGACGAACCTTTTCTTACTGCGACTGTACATAAATATTCATTATGCAATGTTCACGAAATTATATTTCGATGAATTCCGCGGTAGTGTGAATCGAGCCTTACACACGCTACTTTCCACCTGCAACCGTAGTACTCTATACATTACGTACCCATAAATAACAATGACAAATGATGTTTTACTGAGATTGCGCGTTACTGTTCTTTCACGTGCTACGTACTTACATAGGTAAGAGCATTTGCATTATGATATTATCACAAACATTGTTTAAAACTGTAGCTATTGTTTAATCTGTGACGATGTGGCTAGCTACTCTAGCTCTAAATAGCCAATAAACTGTCTCTCAGAGAGACGAGCGTGGTGAAGTTTAGGGGGCTTTTTATTAAAAACTAGCATTTGCCCGCGGCTTTGCAAATCAGAATAATGTAGCCTATAGCATTCAGGGATAATGTAGGTTCCTATTAGTAAAATAATTTTTAGAATTGGACCCGTGCGGTTCCAGAGATTAGCGGTTACACACAAACAAAAAAACTCACGAAAGTTTACTGCTTTATAATATTAGTATAGATTTAGACAGGTGAAGGTGGCGAAACGCTTACCATCATTTCGAAGACCTTCTTATCTGATCAGCGGCGCAAGTACGGAAGTCCAAACGATAAATTTGTCGAATCGAAAAAACTGATAAATTTATCGAATTTTGCGAGTACCGAAGTCTGATCGAAAAGTATAACTATTACATTATTTTATAGTATTGTATTAACTTTATATTCTCTTTGGATTCGACCTAACTACTCGATAACTTTTGTTACTACACGTGTTATAGTTCGGTGATGATATAAAGGTCGAGAGCAAAACACACGTTTCTAAAAAATCTATCCAATCTTGCAACGGACCTACGATTTAGCACACATACGGTTGTTATAGATAGTCAACATCATATGGATCACATTACTAGACAAAACAAGTGAACAACGTTCATATCACTTAGCAGATGCTAACCGCGTATCTAGATACTAAAATACGGTCTTCCGCTTTTCCAAATGATCGAACGACAGTAATTGCTTTTCAGCCTGCCTGCGTAGCGTTATATTCTCTTTGGCCTGCCTCGAAACCGATCAAATTGGCAAAGGGGTGTGTCCATATTTCATTTGTTATTCGTCATTTTACTTAGCGATACGATCAAATTGTATAAAATTTGAATAAATATATTGCTTGCGATGGAAACGGTCTTGAACTTTAGAGAGTGCAATGAGCTATGGATTTTCAAGATTTAAAAAGCTCAAGTTTCAAATTCCATACTCATGGCTGGAGGTAGAAACTGAATGGTGATTATTGGTCATTGAAATACTTTATTAGTTTAATGAAATCTTTGGCAGGTATACGTTTATGTACAACAATTACTAAGTCAAGAGTTAACTTTAGTAACGGGATATTTACCATGTATATTATTTGTTTTGAGCCCTCGATATTTCGGCACTGTTGCAAGCGCCATGTTCACGAGGAAACTGAAGTTACTGCGGGTAGAATTGTAGACTTCGATAAGGCTATGAGCAAACGAACCGGTCTACCTTCTTTCGTTCGCGTCGATATAATCGATAATATCGAGGGCTGAAAACAAATAAAATACATGGTAAATATCCCGTTACTAATGTTAACTCTGGTGTAGGGACCATGAAAGTTTAAAAACTTAAATTACTAAGTCGTCTATAGTTCTCAATTATTTTTGTTTACATCCGTTTATATTTAAAACAGCGTGTCACAACTTCATCACTGACAAAGCTGCTACAAAGTGAACACAAAGTATCAAGATGTCGGTATCTGGAGTTGTCATAGTCGCACGCGACAAGATTTAGAGCTTGCTGTAGGTGGAATCACGTCGGACAAATATTTCACCTTGGTCTGCGGCAGTGGCTCTCAAACTATAGACGGTATGGTCTAGACGAGCTAGAAAAATCGGATGGCTTAAAAAACTGGCCTTCTGGATGTTCGTACAATCTTTATTTAATTAATTTAAAACATTTTTGTTAGTGGTAGGACTAACTCTTCTGCGAGTGTCCGTCTGGGTTGTTACCACCGCTTTGCTCGTGAAGTCTGCCGCCAAGCAGTACTGTGCAAGCATTACTGTGTACCGGTTTGAGGAGCGGAGTAGCCAATTACTGGGCTTATGAGACTTACCTGGATGTCTCAGAGTACCTAAAGAGTAATGCAGTGCCACGCAGTCCTTTGTGTTTCAAAGTTCTGGGTGGCACTACAATTGTTATGGGCCAGCGTTATACTTACCATCAAACAAACGACCATCCCGTCTAGTTACCAAATAACATAAAAAAAAAAACATTTTCACCTTTTATTTGACAACGCAGTTACAATTTAGTGACAGATAAATCTAAACAAGAACGGTTTCTATGTATATTTGAAACACTGTCACACATATTATTGTGCCAGTACTGATTATTACCCGGATCATCATAAAACAGGTATATATTTGTAACTACTCGTATATGTATAACATGAAAAAGATTGATGAGCTACTCTGTCCATGGTTCACGCCATGCGGAAACAACCGATGTGAGGGGTGTAAATCAGACGGGTGTTCCGAGTCCATATCCGTGTTCCACGGGTACTATTATCCCTAGTATTCTTTGAACCTGTGAAATAAGAGGGATATACAATTATATCTTTTCTTAGAATGTGGAACGCTGGCGGTGGGAATGATGGTAGCCGCTGCACCGGCCGATTATTTAACAATAATTTATAATGTTTGCACGAAAATTTTAATACAGATTTTTTTATGTTATTTGGTAACGAGACGAGCTGGTCGTTTGCCTGATGGTAAGCATAACGCCGGCCCATAACAATTGCAGTGCCACCCAGAACTTTGAAACACAAAGGTCTGCGCGGCACTGTAGTGCGCTCGTTACCCTGAGACATTAGGTATTAAGTCTCATAAGCCCAGTAATTTCACTGGATACTCTGATCATCAAACCGGAACACAGTAATGCTTGCACACTACTGCTTGGCGGCAGACTTCACGAGCAAAACGGTGGTAACAACCCAGTCGGACACTCGCAGAAGAGTTAGTCCTCCCACTAACAAGTTCTTTAAACCGAATTTATCAACTGCATTTCTCGAATCTACCGCCTATCAGTAGTGTGCAAGCATTACTGTGCAAAATAGTCAGCCAAATTACTGAGCTTAGGAGTCTTACTCGTAAATACATCAGGGTAATGAGCGCAATTCAGTGACGCGCAGGCCTTTGTGTTTCAAAGTTCTGAGTGGCACTGCAATTGTAATGGGCCAGCGTTAATCTCACCATTAGGCAAACGACTCGCTCGTTTCGTCATCCAATAGTATAAAGAAACTAATGAGAGCATCGTATTTCCAACATTTCGTGTAAATCAACGCCAGTTCACATTCGTATATCATGCGTGCGAGACCATTTCCTAACTCCCCTGGTATTTAACTGGCGGCCAATAAGTACGGCTACTGAGTTATGGCCTTTCGAACGTCTGGACGATTTATAGATCGAGTTCGTGTGAGCTAGGTTTACTATTTCTTGGCTAAAGACTAACAGCACAACATGGAAAGACTGCAAGCAAATTATAAATGAAAATTGTATGCAATTATTCACCATCTTATGCTACATCTTCGCTTATGATTAGTCAATCAAACGGTAATATACCGAAAATGTCATTATACAGGTTTCAAAACATCACATTATTGACACAATAAAAATAAAATTCACACAAAAATATATAATTTCCACAAAGATATTGCATCTAAAAGTTTCACGAATTCAACGATTTTTTTTATCGTCCAATAATAATCGTCAGATTCTTTTACATTTTAATGAATAAAAAATGTATGACAACTATGTACTTAATCGTGTTTCATGGCCAAATCAACAAAATGCCTGTTTTTAGTACAGCTTTACGGCCCGCGTTGAACAAGTGACTTCAGATGTTCTGCCCAATTTGTATGGGAGCGCTCTGTACATACGCCCGACTTTGACTAGGAACTTTGACTACAAACACTAGGATTTTGACTACAAACACTAGGAACGTAAAAAATGAGTTACGTTCCTAATGTTTGATTCCCAATTTTTTCAATATTTGACTCTCATGAGAAAACGAAATTATTGAAATCATAAAAAAATTGAAGAAGAAATGTTAATTTAAAACTTGAAACTAGCAAAATGATAGCTGAAAATTCAACTAAATGTTTAATCAACGGACAGTCTCAGCTATTGTGAGACCAGTTTTGTTGGTAGTAAGTCTTCATCACTTAAAACAATGCGTACGTACAACAAATGCGAACCTACTAATAAAATATACTTATGTACATTAAAGAAACTAAAAAACCAATTTCCAGCTCCTAGCTCCCCCGACACCAAATGCAATCTATTGGACTCGTCAAAACGAATCATATGAGCCCAAATTCGAAGGGTTCACTTGTAGTCATTGAAGAGTTCCGCTATCCACCTCCTGGCTCCATCATCAGATTAGCTTCATGATACCAAATTATTGAATTGTCATCCGGACTACATATACATTATACATACAAAGTTTCATTTCGTTAAGAGAATTAGAAGTTGGTTAAAATAGTTTTCTAAGATTTTACTAAACCGTTTGTTAGTTAGTTCTATGAAGCTAATAAAAGTGTGTTGAAAACAATCTTCAAAACAAGGTATTTTCTGCTAGAACTAAATCAAACCAGCATTTCGTTTACGCAGCAACTATAATCTAATCTGTGATTTCGCCCCATTCCTCTCATACTTAACACGGCCTCAAAACGTGATCCTTTATCCCCTTTCCTTTTACAAAATGCTTGTATCCCCGCCAGACAAGTTCCGTGTTAACGTGCCAGTGAACTTGTTCCTGTCTGTTACTTGCACAACTGCTGGAGTAGATAAACATGGCACGAGATTTACTCTAGTTTTGCGTTTTGTATTCGCATTGAGTACCCTTGACGCTGGTTGACGATGACGGGTGGGATGAGTGGGTATACGAAGTGAAGTGCTGGTTCGGTTTCCGAAGCGTGAGAATTACTTTAGAGCTCTTAGTTATATAAGAATATTATGTTTAGTTATATAAAATGGTGTTAGCCCGCATAGAGATTCCCACTGAAACTGTGTTTTTCCGGAATAAAAACTATTTTTTGTCACTCTCCATCCTCATAAACTCTTAATGAAAAATCACTATGTAGTTCGACATAATAATGTTTGCATGTCTGATAGCTTGATGATAGCAATACCGGGCTGGCATAGAATTAACGTTACTTAAAACAAGTTACGTTTCGATATCATGTTTAACTAGCTTCTGCTCGTGGTTTCACCCGCGTGTTGATTCCCGTGGGAACAGTGCATTTTTCCGGGATATGAAGTAGCCTATGTTACTCTCCAGTCCATAAAGTACATTTATGCAAACAATCACGTCGATCCGAAGGATAAATCAACAAATCAACACACCAACAAAACTACAAATTTTCGCATTCATACGGATTGTGTGAAATTGTGTAGTATACAACAATAAAAAATAAGAGCTTCAAAACAAAACATACCTATCCATACAGATAAATAAAATTGAAGTGTCTGTTTGTAATATCAAAATAACAGCTTTTTACTAAATGCATATGAAAGTATATACGGTACCTACAACAAAACAACCATTTTTAAAATTTTTGTCTGTCTGTCTGTTTGTTCCGGGTAATCTCCGAAACGGCTGGACCCTTCGGCTAACGGCTGGGATGTAACCCAAAATCTCCACGCGGGTGAAACTGCGGGGCAGCAGCTAGTTAAAAATATATAATTTTCACGTTACTGTAGCATTTATAACGATACCTTTATCGTTCTAATCACAATTAAAGGAATAGAAAGTAGCAGCGAAAATTACAATAAAATTACATGAGATAACATCCCTAAGCAAGTTATTATAGGGCTATAAGTGAGGCTGCTTCCTGGACGCACAGAAGCGGTATGAAACGGTAAGATTTCATAACACAATTTTCCCTTTCGCAAGTTAAGTTAGTTCTGCGGTCGATGCTCTGATCTTGAGCGTCCGAGAAATGTAGCCAATTTATAATTTAATACCCGGGCTGTTCCACGGTGGGGTGTTCGTTTATTTGGCTTTGTGCAGGATGGGTATTATTGAAAGCTCGTGAGTGTAAGGTTAAAAATTAAGCATTGAAATGTATTAAAAGACATAATGGATGTCGCATAGTTCCTAGAAACTATAAATGATGAATATAATACTAGAATTACAATGTTTTTGAACAGATTTCCTTCTGCTGATGATAACATCTGAAGATTAAAGTTTCAGTTTAAATTTGGTTAAGATCTGATGCACTCCGAAAAATAAGGATGAAAGGTGGTTTCTTGATTTTTAAAGAGCTATTTATTATGCAGCGTCATCAATGCACCCTAATTACAAAATGCTCTGTATCATATCCAAATTCTTCTTCTTCTTTTGATTTCTTGTCGCTTTTGACAGGTCAAAAGATGTTAAATCAACATTCGCTGATGATAACAATATTATGTTAAAATTTCCAATAAGAAAAGGGAACATCCAGTGATGGAGGACTCCCTACCAGTGAAAGCGGAGGGGCTATTTTAAGCAGTTTTAAGTGAGTGTCTTAAGCACAGCCACGGTGAAGCAACAAACAAATCCGGAAATATTTCGGACGTTGTAAGATTATCGTCTTAGCTTATATATTATTTGACTAAGGCTTATACGACACTCCTTGATATTGAATTAGATAAAGGCCAACCTGACTACCTAAATAAACAGATTCTAATTCAAGGGTCAACTGTGTGACTGTTACTTGACGATATTTATCTAGTAAGTGGTTACCCTACTCTCGGCGATCTCCGCCATACAGACTGTGGACCAACTTGATCCTCTTGAGATGTATTGATTGTAGTTTTCAACGAACGAACTTGTAGCAATCTTATTACAGCTATAGAGGAAATTGTTAGCGAATTTATATTTAGCTGTTTTGTAACGAGACAGAGAGAGAAAAGTGAAATGTGCAATTGTGACCTGTTCACACGACCGCTTTTATGGAATATAGGTACCTACACGAATAACAAGCATGTCTTTCAAATGTATGTACTATTTTAGTCAATTCTGCGTAAGTCATGGGAATCTTCCATATGGCCTGATGTTTGCAAAGTATATCTAACGAGTAATTTTAGCATAATTATGTATTTCTTTAAATTATTTGAGTAGTTTTAAGCATAAGAAATAATTTGATCTTAAATACAAAAGTGAACAAAATAATTACGATCTCTTAAATGATGAACGATAAAGTTACTAATAAGTATTACTGTGATAAATATTGGTTACCTTATTTAATCTTGTTAGTATAATTCTGATCTATAGTTTTCTCCGAAGTTAGAGATGTGGTCAAACAACTACGGATGAAGTATTAAAAGCATAGAAACAAAATAACTAAGCCATATATCGTAGGTAACATCTTAAGAGAGGTTGAACTTTGCCACCTTCTCGTATCGTTAAAGTGATACGTTTAATAAAACAAGTCTCGAACCAAAGGACAGAATACCTTTGTTACGTTCAGAAAATCGATTTGACGAAACTCAAAACTTAATTATAACGTTTCTTTTGCCTGAGAAGAGCCTTAACTAATGAACGAAAGACGCTTTGAAACGGGAGAAACGTAATTTTCATAAACAATGAGATTTTGTATTTGCATTTTAATATTTATGAGAAATTTACCTATCATTTTGGGTTCACTCTGAGTTGGCGTTTCCCTTAAAGAAACAGGTGTTGTTGTTAGGTGTTTACAACTGGTTTGTTGGCGATCTAGCCAACTGAAAAATTTAAAAGATGATAAAAATATTTGTAAACCCGTTTTTGTCACGTAGATACCTATATTTATTTCAAACGTTTGCAATGTTTGTGGTCACAGAAAATCTTATGTTTAGTTTGGATATCTATCTAAAAATGTTTTTTTTTTGTTGTACATTTCACAAAATTCGAAAGTATACCCTTTCAAACGAAAAGGAATTTTCAAAATCGGTTCAGAATTCGGGAAATCGGTGAACATGCATAAAAAGTACATACAGACGAACATATAACTTCCTCTTTCTTTTTCGAAGCCAGTTCATACTATCTTTAAGGAAGACTGCATCAATAAGGACAAACTTCATCTTTATTATACACACATTCATTAAGATTGATCAAAAGATACCTGCTAATAAAACTACCAATCTGCTAACAAATTTTAACTCAAAATTCACTGAACAGTTTTGGAACATAAAGGGTTTCTCGTCCACTCGAAGTTACCGCAACATAAACTATAGTTTCCTCGCCGGCTCAGACCGGAATAACTATAGGTACTAGATAGTGCTTTTACCTAACATGCTTTCGATATTTGGTTCCGCCACATTTTACCTGCCAAGGCATGCGTGTTCTACCAGTGAACCAGGCGCGTTATTTATCATGGTCCTTTTTACTATGATACCTATCACCGTTGTCGTTTGTTTCTTACGTAGTAGAAGACAGGTGGTACAATTTCGTTCGCAAACTGACTGATTGGGAAGTCTACTGATTCCCGAGCGGGGCATTGTAGGTATGGAGGGGAAGTTAATATAGGTAATCGAAGTTCATATGTTTTATAGAATTTGACGTACGCACTTTCGTTACTTGAGCTCTTTCCTGTGCGAACCGGTTTTTGAGTTATTTTTGAGAGAGAGCTCTATAGTTTGACTGCACTATCTCATCTGACCTTAATGGACGATATAGGTGAAGAGGTTTTGATGAGCGAATTGGAAGACTGTAATACTGTTAAATAAATAAATAAGATGGTGACTTTTTTCACGTAGATATGGGGGCTTGCCGCTTGCTGTTTATTAGTTTTAGACATTTTTGCACTAAAAAAAGTTATTAATTAGGTACCTACGTAAGGCGATGAAAATTAGTTAGTTTAGAATTTTCTATGTGTTTAAAGTAACACTTGCAAGCTTGTCAAAATGTCTATATTATCATGATTTAAAAACAGTTTTTTTTTAATTCTATTTGATAACGATACGAGCGGGATGTTTGCTTGATGGTAACCATAACGCCAGCCCATAGCAATTTCAGTACCACTCAGAACTTCGAAACACAAAAGCCTGCCTGGCACTGCATTGCTATCTTTACCCTGAGACATCCAGGTAAATCTTATAAACCCCGGAATTTCACTTCTCATCAAACCGGTATACAGTAACGCTTGCACATTATTGCTTGGTGGCAGACTTCACGAGCAAATTAGTAGTAACTACCCAGATGGATACTTGCAGAAGAGATAGTCCTCCTAAACTTAAAGCAGGAAAGCATACACCAATCGCATATTTCTTGTCCCACAGGATGACGATCGCCCTGGCCCTGGTGTTGCTGCTCGCGAGCGGGGCGCGGGGCGGGGAGCCGGTATTCGACTCCAGCACCCTGATGCGGCTGGTACTGGTCCCATCAGATGCAGCTGTCGGCTCCGTCATTTATAGAGTGCGAGCTGCGGACCCTGACTTCGACTATCCCTTGCATTTTGAGCTCATAGGTAAGCCCATTTTTTCTCATCGTTATATCTAATACATTCTGGATTGCAATAATGCATATATATCTATCTACTATACTCATATATTAGATATACATAATATAATTATTCCATAACATCACAGGCATCGATAGTTAGGTATCCATTGTCCTTTGTACAAAGAGTCTGCAAAATAAACTTCATATGTTACCTTTGCCATAGAATAAGCAATAGTACTTTTTCTTTACCTCTTGATTTTGATAAAGCTTGTAGGTTTAATTAAAAAGTAAAATTGTATCCGTTACGATGTTATTTGTAACCATAATCTGCCTCTAGTCTAGTTTCAATCAAAAGTGATTATGAAAGAATCAATTTACCGCTCCACTGAGCTGTTGTCTCTTTTGTAAACATCTTGGTTATTTAAAAAAGAAACGTTTTCATTATGATAACATTAATCCGAACCAATCGAATCAAACACATAACATTAATCCGAGCCGAATGAATCAAACACTCTGTTCAAACAACTGACAGCGTATTTAATTTCAGTTTCATCCTTTCCTTGCGTCAAACTTATTTAAGTTTCATAATAATTTCGAACATCACTGTTTATAATTTAGTCGTAAGAAACATTTTTTTGCTAATTTTATTAAAAAATGTTTTTTATATTAAAAATAAGTGACGCATTTGTATTCTATCTAATATGCTAGCTTTATTCATTAAAGCTTTTATTAATAAATAGTTAAACTACATTTTGTCTCTTTCGATTAAATTATAATTATATGAATAATTATGTTCGAATATGTTTAATATTTATTGTTTAATATTTTTGTGAATATTAATATAATATGTTTACACTACCGTCCGTACTATTATAAATGCGAGTGTGTTTGTCGGGTTGTTAGTGTGTTGATTTATTAGTTATTGGTCCTTCGTTCACGCAGAAACGGAGCAACGGATCGACGTTGTTTTTTTTTGCAGAGAGTTTTTAAAGATAGTTCATAGGCCAGAGTGTAACGAAAAAAAGCATGGTTCCCGTGAGAATCTCCACGATTCACTCAATTACTAGCATTTGGTTGCGCCCCGTTATTGTGGTTGTTGTTCTTTTAGCTAGTAATTATATACGAATATTATCAATAGAAATGGGATATATAAGTAGGTACCATATATATCGAAATATCCGAAACTCAGATAAAATAATATACATGGCAAATATCTACTGCCTGCGGTTTCACTTACTTGGAGATTCGTTGAAGAAATAAAGAATACTTAGATAGGTATGGTCTAATTGTCAAATGTACTTATGCCGGGACGCATCGCCAAGTGCTAAAGCTATTCAACATCATAAGGGTGGTCGAGCTAGCAGTCAACAACAATACAATGCCGCACTTACCACCATTAATCACAATTTATTTTACTATAGCCCTATATATGGAAATATACGAAGTTTCCTTCCAGTAGCCAACATCTACTCTAACACCACAAATTCCAATTAAATCGACACACGTTTAATTACACCCGCAGGTCAAATGGGTCGTCTCGACATCGGCGTGGAAACTCTACCGTGTACCCGCTACAACTCCGTGTGCCAAGCGAACATCATCCTCTTGCGAAGGTTGGAGCCAGGACGATATGTGGACTTCAGACTCTCAGTAAGAAATACCAGAGGCCGCAGCTCGAGGATAGCCTGTTCAGTAACTGGGACCAATGCAACGACCCCAAGGGACACGATATTTCCTCACCAGCCGAGCATTATCTTAGCGCCTGAAGTAAGTCTTTCATCATTCTGCGTCTTGAGAATTTCCTATCACTAGGTAATTTTAGGCTTAGCAAGGTTTATGATAAATAATTTAACTCTCATAAGACGAGTGGATGCTTCAGCCAGATTCATTATTGCTTCTTATGTAAATGTTTTCATAACGATGACTCCAGCCAGGTACTGACAAGAGTGTTATGTTATTTATTTTTGTAAACTACCTACCTAGATATTAGCAAAATGGATAGCGTAAATAGTACACACTTATATAGATGTACCTGTGTACGGAAATAAATGAGACACCACCAGATGTCTGTCGTGATGCACGATGATTGATTATGATGATACTCGCTTCCCGGGCGGGTATGGAATACGGGAATTAACGGGCACTCTATTAAATGTGCACAATTTGTGCCTGTAACGCGTCTGTGTATTTCTGTCCCACACAACAAAAAATATTACGTACAGTTTGCAGAAGATTAAAATATTAAGTCTACTGCTATAAAAGAAAGATACGAGTGTGACGTAAGTAGAGCCAAAGCTTCGCCAGAGGATATAATGGCAGTACTTAGTACATAGATAGGGAACATAATTTCCCAAACCTCATTTTTATTCAAATCCACATTTAACGTCGCTGTTCAAATACTGAGATGTGTCATAAGCGAACTTGAGATCATGTAACTAGTTAGATTAAGCTTGAATAACTTATCTCTTTTCTTTTATTGCAACAATCTGTGTAAGATAGTCACCAAAAATCAAGGTATTTTAACAATTACTTTAAAAAATTCTATGCACATAATATGGTAAGATTAAAATTATTCACAACTCGTACACGATGCCATGAAAGAAGAATTCTTTGTGATGCCACGGAGTCTGGTATAGTTTTTGTCCTAAAATATTTTTATTTAGAGATATATATCAAAAACCATGTTTGCCATAAAAGGATGCTTCTAAAACAACGTCTCTTTTCAGGATGCGAAGCGTGGGACTGATCTTGAGATAGTAATCGCCAGAAAGAATCCCCTCTCGCCGAAGCCTTTAGAATTGGAACTTTGGGTAAGCCATTCATTTACATTTTGTGAGGCGGTACGAGCGGATGATTATTATAATGACGTTTTCATACGCCGCTGCGTGTTTGACGCGAGTTGCGTTGTAGCCACGTAATGAAGTTCCGCCTTACCTTAATGGAGATCATTTTAACAGCAATATAGGTGCTGACGCGACTACGCCTCCTGCAAACTTATTTTACAATCTAATATTGTAGAACATGAGAATCCGCGGGCGTGCAATTTCCTTACATAAAATGAGAGATTGACAATGCAAATCACCAATTTCCTTGGGTATTAAGTTTACGCAACCCGATGGTTCTGGCCACGATAGATCTGACCGTGTGAAAGATTCGGATCGCCCTCATTTACATAGGACCTCGAACGGAGAGTTGATTCTGCGAAATACCAGTACCTACCTGTGTTTCGTAAGAGTACTATTGTATCGGAATAATAAACAACAAAAGACACCCACAGACATAATTATTCACTTGCAAAATTTTATTTGACCTTATATGGGTTTTCAAACAAAAATTGCAAGACTTTTCGAAAATCAGGTTTCCTGTTTCTGCGAAAATACTTTAAATTTTATGTGCTCTTGAGTTATGAAAATGACACATTTATTTGAGACTGTAAAGAAAGACTTAAAGAACTTAGATAACACGTACTAAAATACATTTTTTGGATGAAAATCGCTCTGTTCAGACCCGTGATGGTTTGAAATCCTTTTGTTCGACAACAAAAGTTGGGTTGGTCAGTGCATCTGTTTCCGATGATGTCGCAATTATGTTACAGTATTGAGTTTGAAGAGATTTTATGTATACACTTGTAGTAGCACGCACAATGTCGCCTTGTCTATGCACTAAGTTCAGAGAGAGAAAAAAAAAATATGTAGGTAGACCACACAATTTCATTATTTCGTGCGGTCGGCTGGTTCTTCATTCACGTTGCAGTGCTCCGCCGCGTCGCACTACAAAGTTGGTTTTTCTAAGTTTCTCCGTGTTAACAAGTTTTTTCGTCAAAATCAAGATGCCGAAGAGGAAACATAACGAGGAGTGGGAATATTTATAAGTAAATTGCACATTTACCGATAACTATCGATTGCATATGAGGTTTCACGTTCCAACGATTCGAGTTCTTACTTAACCTACTTTTTTACTCGAGTTCACGATGCAACGCCACGAGTTCATCTTACTCGCTGTATACCTATGCGTACTTAATACGCCATCCATATAGCAACCTGTTGAGGTTATCCTATAATAATAAAATGAAACGACCCGAAAGGTAACATTCTAACTAATTTAGTAATTTGCAATTTGTTCGGTCCACGTTTGAGTTGTCACTTACTGATAATAATGCATACGAGGTTTAACGTTCCAACGATTCGAGTTGTTACTTAACCTACTTTTTACTCGAGTTCATCTTACTCGCTGTATACCTATGCGTACCTAATACGCCATGCATATAGCAACCTGTTGAGGTTATTCTATAATAATAATATGAAACGACCCGAAACTTAACATTTTAACTATTTAAGTTAAGTTCTAATGTTCACGTTTCAACGATTGGAGTTGTCACTTAACGATAATAATGCATACGAGGTTTAACGTTCCAACGATTCAAGTTGTTACTTAACCTACTTCTTACTCGAGTTCATTTTACTCGCTGTATAACTATGCGTACCTAATACGCCATTCATATAGCAACCTGTTGAGGTTATCTATAATAATAAAAAGATGAAACGACCCGAAAGGTAACATTTTAACTATTTAAGTAATTTGCAATTTCTTCGGTTCACGTTTGAGTTGTCACTTAAATACATACGATGTTTAACGTTCCAACGGTTCAAGTTGTTACTTAACCTATTTTTTACTCGAGTTCATCTTACTCGCTGTATACCTATGCGTACCTAATACGCCATGCATGTAGCAACCTGTTGAGGTTGTCCTATAATAATAATATGAAACGAACCGGAAGGTAACATTTTAACTATATAAGTTAAGTTCTAATGTTCACGTTTCAACAATTCGAGTTGCCACTTACCGATAATAATGTATAAGAGGTTTCACGTTCCAACGATTCGAGTTGTTACTTAACCTATTTTTTACTCGAGTTCACGATGCAACGCCACGAGTTCATCTTACTCGCTGTATACCTATGCGTACCTAATACGCCATGCATATAGCAACTTGTTGAGGTTATCCTATGATAATAATATGAAGGTATACGTATAATTACGTATATTAGACACAAATTTGCAATTTGCTGTTAATGTTGAAAACGAAAATCAAGAGCTACGCGAACCAAGACCGTCGACTAGCGCGTTACACGCGAGTTCCGATCGTTCGCTGGATATAGCCAACGTGACAATACTGGAGGATGTATCTCCACCACCAGTGATTAAAGGTGCTTCCAGCAGTGAGGATGTTCCACGAACAGAACCAAGCTAAGGCAAAATTAGCAGCGGTATTGCTTGTATTGACGAGCCTATAAGACTCTTCTTAGTAAGGATAATAAAGATCCAACTGTTCTAAAGCTGCTGATTGATGCTGGGCGCATCATCTGTGACACACAACTCAGTGAGTCAATAACGAGGCGAAATTTCATATTGGCTGTACTAAAGAAGGACTTGAAAGATCAGATGCTGCTCACGATAATAGATAGTTTTCTTGTAGCCAAGAACTAGCCGAAACTTTAAAGACCGCAAAAGCGATCAATAAAACACGTGTGGGTCTCAAAGCTTCCACCTCTAACAAGACTACTGCTACAAAACCAAAGCATCAAGTCGTTAACAGAAATTGAAACGGGAAGGCTCCGGTTCAAAACCACAGACAGCAGCCATCGGCGCCCTCAAAGATGAAGGAGTCTGCACCTCAGAGGCAACAGCACTCGCCATCATCGAGGACATCGCGACTGAACTTCAGTCGCGGCCGCCGCTAGACAATACGGTAAATTACGCCGGTAGACTATCTGTTTTTTACAACCAATGGTCACAAATAACCGCAGATAAAATAATTTTATCGTGGATACGTGGTTATGAAATTCCGTTCACTGAAACTCCATATCAGCATTGTATACCTCAACCCCGAAAATATGCACACTCAGAAAAACTTGAATTTGATCAAGCTATACATAATTTAATTTCTATAAGTGCTATACCTCACTGTGAGCCCTGTGAGGATATCCAATATCTTTTTACCCAAACCGAACGGAAAAGCACGCTTTATCCTAAATTTGAAAAAGCTAAACGAGTTCATTCAACATGTTCATTTGAATTAGAAGATTTTAGAATAATGATCAAACTAATCTCAAGATGTTGTCTCAAGTCAACTATTGATCTCAAAGACGCATATTATTAAGTGAAAGTTCATGATAACTCTAAAAAATATTCAAGATTTAGTTTGAACGGTAACTTGTATGAATTTAATGCCCTACCGTTTGGTGTCAATACGGCACCTTTTGTCTTCACAAAAACAATGAAAACGGTGGTCAGAATGCCACGCTGTGCTGATTATTATCGACAATATATCTTAACGATACCTGTCTAATATTACATAGCTATAGCGAATGTATGGATAACATTACAAAAATGAAAAGTACATGAATTTGCCTGTAAGTTTACAGTCAGATTTCGATTTGTGGATTAAATCTATCGAAAATCCAAAAAATCAAATTAAATTTGACGAATTCAGATGCTTCGACTATGGGGGGTTGGGGGATAGCCTGTGCGGGAAAAACGGCAAGCGGTAGCTGAAGTCGGGAAGAAAGAAAACTTCACATTCATAAGATTAAAAATTTGTCTAGAGGATTTATCCAATTGTCATATTATCTTGCGAATAGATAATACAACTGCGATTTTTTACATTAATCGTATGGGAGGAATGCAATTCCCCCATCTCACAAACTGACCAAAGAAATACGACAATGGTGTGAAGCGCGAATTCTATTTATAACAGCGCTATACATTCCATCTACAGAAAATACTATAGCAGATACTGAATCAAGGTGTATTCACCCGGATATTGAATGGGAACTATCTGATCTTGCCTTTCAGCAAATAATTAACAATTTCGGGCTACCAGAGATTGACATGATTGCTAGTTGAATAAATAAAAAATGTCCTGTATACATATCATGGCACAAAGACCCTGATGCTTGACGCTTTCTCTGTGAATTGGTCAAAATTGTATAAAAATACCATGAACCAGGAACCCGTAAAAACGGGTTCCCTTCCTTCTCAATAATGAAAATTATTAGCGACAAAGCTAAGTGCATACTGGTCGGGCCAACATGGCCAGCTGAACCTTGGTATCCCCTATTTAACCAGTTTTTTACAAACTAAACCACTGGTTTTTTCAAACTTCTGAGGACCTAATAATCTCTCATTCCAGTTTCTGCCAGATCCAGCGGCAGATTACCCTGGATGCCGGAGTATTGTGCGGGAGTCTCTAATAAGAAAACTCCCTCCCGGGTCTTTAGACACATTAATAGCGTCTCTGTCAGATAATTAAATTAAGTAATATGATACTTACACATTCCAGTTATTATTCATGTTTTAACAGAGTTATTTCAATCGGGAGCGCTATACGGCATTCTAAATGGGTTTAGATCTACACCTTCCTTAGTATTAGGAAGTCAGATAAGCACAGACGACTGTGTTTTAAGGGTATATTTAGGCTTCGCCCTCCCTTACCCAAGTATGAATCCACTGGGATACTACATTAGTAATTGAAACTCTAGCCACTTGGATTCCTAATTAATCTCATTCTTTAGAAAAAATCACTAAAGAAGCTAGTTACCCTGCTGGCGCTGGTAACAGCGCATAGAGTACAAACTATTTCAAAAATAGATATCCAAAATTTTCAAAATTGGCGGAATGATATTTCCATTAGGATCCCTGACTTAATAAAAACGTCAAGTGTAAACGCAACTCAGCCAACGCTGATGCTGCCAATTTTTCGAGACAGACCTGACATAGGTCCGGCTTAATTATTAACGGATTATCTAAAAGTAATGTAGCGGCATTACGTGATCATCACACCTCTATTTTTATTTCTATAAAAAACCATATAATAAAGTTTCTCCCCAAACACTTAGCAGATGGATAAAGAGTATACGTTGTGGGTCTGTGGAATAGATATCACACAGTACTCTGCACATAGTACTAGACACCTCAAAAGCTCATAAGCTCGGTGTGAATTTGGATGTTATCAGGAAGACTGCCGGTTGGTCCGGCGGCTCTACAATATTTGCCAAGTTTTATAACAGGCATATATAACAGACAGCATATACAGAATCAAATCATTGTTTTGCTAGAAGCAAAATTGATTGATTTATGCAAAAAATTACTGTAGCTATTATGTTAATAGTTTATTTAAGAAACATTACCTTTTAATTGAGTGATTAAGTACATTTATTACGTCAATTATTGAAGAAATATTAAATATATTTACTTCTGTAATACTTTCAACTGAAATAGATATTTCACAACTTCTCTCAACATCTACAAGTGTATACATAAAATCTCTTCAAACTCAATACTGTAACATAATTTAATGATTAAACGAACTTACCTGTAAGTTAAGTTCTATCATAATTATGTGAAGTAGTGAGTTTGAAGAGATAGCATCCCGCCCACCCAGATTACCTATTTCATAGGTCCCGAATAGTGAAATATCTACTTGAACTGATAAGCTCTGAACTAAATGAAGAACCAGCCGACCGCACGAAATAATGAAATTGTGTGGTCTACCTACATATTTTTTTTTTTCTCTCTCTGAACTTAGTGCATAGACAAGGCGACATTGTGCGTGCTACTACAAGTGTATACATAAAATCTCTTCAAACTCACTACTTCACATAATTATGATAGAACTTAACTTACAGGTAAGTTCGTTTAATCATTAAATTACTGACCATTATGAACAATTTAAAGCCTGTTAAGTTGAAATTCTCACATGCACGGAGAATGGTCAGCCACCCGAGGTCGTACACGCTTAAATGCAACATAATGTGGATCGTATCTTGTCCTTACGCGTAGTATTATAGTGAATCGCTTATTATGTGGTCCGGTATGGCTGTTTTGGTGTTAAACATTACTGCGGAAAATCATAGCTTACGATAAAATTTGACTAACATATAGGCACTTACCACAGACAGGCACCAATACAGATTGTTGCTTGATGTGGTTGATAAAAGTTTTGTGTAAGCAATATCTCTTTTCTGCATCATACCTAGTTTTTTATACACTATCCGTGTTACCAGAAAACTCTTTTAGACGCGTATTGAGCTAGACAGTGTCTAAAGTTAAACGTCTAAAATGATTAGAAATGTCACAACAGAATACGGTTAGACACTACGTGAATCAAAATTTGTGGTTCCCATAATTGAACACGCGACTAAGGCATGTTTAGGGGTTAAACGCTGTTTAACACATGTGTATGGTGTGTTTAATGTTTTTGTTGTAAGACCGTATATTTATTAGCATTTGACAACTATCTCGACTGATTTTAAGCAACGATGTGATTCTGAACATGGACCTGGGTCTAAATCTAGGCTAGGACTGGATCTCGGGTATATAGCTGCCGGAATACATTGACAGGTGTTTGGTGACAGATGTTCACGTTGAAGGTGGTAGCACAATAAAAAATGCTTAAAAACTGAGTAAATAGTATAAGCAGTTATATAAAAAATGATTAATTTTGCTCTCATATCTTCTCAGGGATCACCACTCTTCGCAATCCGTCAGCGGCGAGTGTCAGCCGAAAACACTGAAGGCACCATCTTCCTGGTCGGACCGCTAGACTTCGAAGCCCAGTCGATGTACCACTTGACACTGCTTGCTGTAGTAAGACACCTTTGTATTTAGTACCTACGTCGATTAAAGTTTTGAAACTAAAGCAACGGTACTCCCGACTTGACGCAAAGCTGCCGCCGCCGCACCTTCCACTAAGGTGTAGAATGCAATTCCCAACGCGGTTTTGTATTGCTGCTGGAAATTATTTAGATAGCTACTCAATCACAAGTTTGATGGTAGCCAGTGCAATTCAATGAACAGATACGCGACAGAGAAACGAGTAATAATAATATCTTATCTGAATCAGGTATTTTAAGACTTTGGCCTTTGAAATAAAATCTTTATTGCAAGCCACAGGGAAAACACGTTAAAATGATAACATTGTAGAAATTTATAATACTACGAGTTTATCGCTAACGAACAATGACAATATACCATCCTTTCCAAACAACAATCTCTTAAACAATCTCTCACTCTTCTTTATCACTAAACGACAACATCTTCAACATAGCAATCTTCTTCATCCCTCCCATTGTAGCTCTTTTTTGCAAAGGTAATTCAGTTAAGTGTTTCTAATGTAATTCTACAAAAGTGGCTGATCTGTTTGTTTCTTATCTGATAAAAAAAACATACGTTTATCAGAAACAAATGAAATTTAAATAAAAATAAATCTATATTTTAACAGCTATACATATATATGTGTTCGGGTTCGATGATTCGAGTACCTAATAAGTGAAATTACTTGGCATTTGAGTAAAGTATCAGGGTAACGAGCTCACTGCAGTACCAGGCAGGTATTTGTGTTTTAAAGTTCTGAGTGGCACTGCAATTGGCATAGTCTGGCGTTATGCTTACCATCAGGTAAGCGACCAAATCGACTCGGTTTGACCAATAGTATACACAACATCTAAATATTAACCAATGGGAAACTTTATGTCGCTGGCTGCGCAATTGTCTCCAAATGTCCCTTTATAGAGCTATCTCGCATCAGAAAGATGTTTCATTGAAATTAAGTATCAACATTATAGTCCTTAACTGTAGGTGTGTCATTCAAGTGAATCCAAGAATCCAAATCTTCTGTCATTTGTCGGTATTTCAAAAGGTTTTCGAAAAATAAGACCAAATAACTCACTCATCGTTAAAACCGTACTTATGTCTGAAGGGCAATTTGCCTTTGCACTTACATCTGTGAGCAATCAAAACGGATTTAAATGTTTATCGCTAGCAAATGAACGAGGCTGTGCTCTGATATAGGTACACGGAGCAAGAAATAGCTGGAAATGAGAGTTTAAAACTTAATTTCACACTTTTTAATGTAACTTGTTAGACTAAGCTGTTTAGACGAGTTTCAGAGACAGAATTTCGCCAGCCTTGCGCCTAAAAAAATATTTTGAATTTCACAGGATCCTTACGTAGAGCTGGGCAAGGACACCCGCAATTTGGCCGGACTGGAAGTGGTGGTAGTAGTCCAAGATGTCCAGGACATGCCTCCAGTATTCACTTCCGCTCCTCCCATCACCCACTTGCCCAGACAAGTGGCTCCCGGAGACATGGTCGTGAAGGTCCGAGCTGAAGATGGAGATAAGGGGGCGCCGAGGCAGATCAGATACGGCCTCGTGTCGGAGGGAAACCCGTTCACTCCGTTTTTTAACATCAATGAAACTACAGGTATGATTTTTGCAGTTCAATCTGTTTAGTCTGCATCCTTATATTGAAGATCAAAGTATTTAAATGAGATGAATGGTGCATATTGTACACTAGCTGCTGCCCGCGGTTTCACACGCGCGGTGATATTGGATTGCATGGTTTTAATTGTTTTGCTCAGAACCCTAATTCCTTTTCTAAAATAAATAGTAGCCTAAGTTATTCCTTGTAACATCAGCAATCTGCCAGTGAAAGTCCCGTCAAAATCGGTCCAGCCGTTTCGGAGATTACCCGGAACAACCAGACAGACAGACAAAAATTAAAAAAATGGTTGTTTTGTTATAGATAGGTACCGTATATACTTTTATATGCATTTGGTAAAAAGCTGTTATTTTGATATGTTGTTGTTATTATGAGTGTAAGCGTTTATAAAAAAAAAGGAAATTTGGACAAAATTTGCTAGAGGTACCTACTATATAAACAGTTTACTGAAATAAGCCTGCCATACCAAATTGCGTAATAAAAATACGCCGACCGCAAAATAATCTGACCGTTCATCTAAATGAGCGTGAATTGAGGTCAGTCCAGGGTCCAGACCCTTGACAATGGGTGTTCAAAATTTTAAATGTATGATACCATACGTTATACAAGGGTTCGCTGAAAAGTCCTTCCGGTAAATCCCGACGTGGGGTAAAACCCGAATGTAGGCAAACATTTACACTTACCTGATATTACGAAGGTGCATTTTTTACATATGTGTAAGGTTCCTGTCTGATATACCTTAACGACCAGATTGACAGTTAAGTGAGGTTCGAAACTCGAGTGCTAATTCAGATTTATGATCGCATAACACAAAAAATTGTTTTAAAAAAGCTACGAATCGATTTCAGTGACAAACTACTAAACACAGATTTTGATGAAATGTATATGGGACCAAACTCCAAGTATATCCTTTCAAGAATTTTCCAATTCGATTTATAAATGACGGAGATACAAACAAAAAACACAAAAACATACAAACATAAAAAATACAACCGAACTGAGTACCTCCTCCTTTTTTGAAGGTCGGTTAAAAAAGAGGTGCCCAAGGCAATTTATATGCGAAAGCGGACTTTATGTACTAGAAACTATAGGTCAACTAGCTTCTTCCTGCGGTTTTCATCCACGTTCTCACAGGAACCGCGGATTTTTTCGGGATAATTAGTAGCCTATGTTACTCTCCGGTCCATAAGCTATATCTATGCCAAAAATCACGTCGATCCGTTGCTCCACTACTGCGTGAAAGAAGGACAAACCAACAAACACACTTTCGCATTTATAATATTAGTAGGATTAGGTACCTATACTATATAATATATTCTATACTATATAATATATTAGATTCTCCTACCCCTACCTTTCTTAATGAAACTTCCAATTCTTCTTTAAAAGCACTGTCGTCTTACAAACCTATGAAATTCCTGTATCAGCATCAAATAGCAAAACAAACTCGACTCAGCATAAATATTTAGCCATTTTTTATTCGATGCCATCGCCGTCGTCTGTCCGGCGGCTTCCGTAGGATATCCCACTTCCTTATCGTGAGTCGCCGCTCCCTACCACTTGCCCTACTTGCCCTACTTGGCCTACCTCACCTCGGCTTGCCTCGCGTGACCCCAACAATATCTGATTTACTTTACACTCATTTCCACCCAAACTTCCAACTAACTTAAATACAAAACTTTCGTCATTTAACAGAGACAATTAGGGAACCGGTTGAATTCTGCTACAAATTGAAAGGCGGTTATAGTGAAACATTTGTTACGCTGTCGCTTTAACTACAAGAACATAAACCAAAATTAATGCCGTACAAACTTGGGTCGTTTATTCCAGTCGGTAATACAGCAAGGCCCAGGTTTTATTAGTCTACATATGCGAGCGATAACGCAGTTCTGAGTTAACCTTATTAGTTGAGGAAATCGGGGTGGCATTTCGTAAGGTATAACTGAGTGTAAGTAGAATTTCCGTTTAATAGTGCGTGTTTGCCCGCTAACAGTGAAGCAAACACGACGGTCTCCGCTAACAGGCTCTTAATGCAGCCTTGCATTCTGTAGAACGAGCACATAATGGCTCATTAGACCTTACTGGAGCCCAGCGTCTCGGACCAACATCTATTGTTTGTAAAGCTGCACGTTACTTCATAATAAAGGCACTTCCTTTGAATGCCCTGCCTGCGAGCTAAGCAGTAGCTCCTGACAATACAATCTGACTACTTTCTTGCACATTATCTACTAACTACCTCAGATCAGAAGTGAAGCACGCTGGTCGCGTCGCGAACTGTCTTTCTAAGAAAAGTAGAGACGATATTGCATACACGTGTAGGTAAACGTAACTTACAAGGACTTTTTATCTTTTGGTAGTGTATTCTGAGCACACATTTAATTTGAAGCCGAAGTATAAAAAGTTTTCAACTGGCTTTCTTTGTCATTTTAAAAGTAAGATCGGATCTTTGTACACTGTTTATTTATATTATTAAGTAGGTATTTTGAAAAATATATAAATCTCATGGAGGACAAAAATGGCATAGAGCAGACAATTTGTTAAATTCGAAATACTTTTTTAAAATTCCTTGTGCCTACATTCCACATCCAAATAATTTAACAATGTTGGTACTTATAATAACTACGTTCTTAGCTCAGCAAGATCTTTAGCAAAGTTGCTCGAACTTAACCTGAACTTGGAAGAGTTGGCGCACTTGGCAATTTATCGCATTAATCAGAACACCTTACGGGGTTCTGAATAGAATACGGGATTCAATTAAGCCGGTAGTGTTCGGCATTCAATGTCGGGAGCTCGATCTAGGAAGTTATGAAGGTATCGGACTCGTAAATTTAGCCCGGCGCGGCGGCCGCCATCTTAGTTGCCATCTTTATTCGCTGTTTCCGGACACGAATTTGTTTACCGGTCCTCATAAATTTGAGACTTTAGGATTTTGAGGTGGTAGAAATACCAATTCCTGACTATTAAATATTCGTGATTTATTTATGATACGTAATTTTTACGGGTGTGGCTACCCAACTTGACTGTAAATTTTTTGAATTATCTCAGCTATTTTTTTTCCGTTTATTAGTAGCTAACATTATTAATGGCAAGTACTGACTCATCATCAAGGATCCACAGGCACGCCACCACATTGCCTTCAGAGATCTCAGACTCCAAACTAAGTCAGGGAAATATTTAAAGGAACTTTATTACTGACTTAGCTTAAGCTAGAATGACCATAACAACCTTGCTAGAATCACATTAAGTATTTCTCTAAAGGATATAAATAAGGCCTTATTGTTCTACAGCCTTACCTTCGGGATCATGACAGCAGAAGATTTCTAGTAATTTAATTTTAATTTATACAATGAATGAATAATGGTCCTGTGTAAAGGCCAGGCTTTGCCTATTAAACAGAGACGCGGAGAAATGAATAAAAGACGCAATCAATTCAGTTCATTAGTTAGGGACTCTATGTTCGGTAAGAATTGACTCTTTTTAGACCTTATTGCTAAGGTGGTTAAGGGTCAAGCTTTGTGGTCAATATTGTGAAAGGTTGTATTCATTTGTTCGTAGTGATTGCACGACATGACATGGGATCCGGTGACATCAGGAGTTTAAATATTTATCAATGGAAATTACTTTTTTTAGAGATGTTTTGAAGAGATTATGGCTTAGGCGGTCGACAGTTTTTGAATGTTCGACATAATTACAATAGCATCTACCGATGGGAGAAGCCATTGGCTGTTGAAACACAATTTTCATTAATTATTACTATTATATTAAACTACGAGAGAATCTTACAGAGAGCATAATTACATGACAGAAGTTATGTCAATAAGTTCTACTTACTTTTCACATCTTTTACTAGATATGTACTCGTATATGGGTTTAAGCTTCAACTGTCCGTCAATTCGCGCCACAAACGAAACGCTACGCCCGCGCCATCTAGTTAAATTATGATTTTAATCCAACTGCAACGCTCAACTTGAGTACACCCGTTTATCTCTTTAACACTTCACAGTCGCATTCGAAACACGATTCACCCTGTTAAATATTAAAGAGGCTTGTTGTCACCAATGACAGATGAGTGGAGAGTCAAGGAGTTCATCTGAGAGCACTTTTGTATGCTAATAACCAGTCACATACCTTTTTCTTGGCACCTAGGTACCTACTCGGAATAATGAAAGTGACTCTTTGTACTGCTCTACAATCAGTCGTCTTGGTATATGTAAACAGGGTGGCCAACTTAGAGGTACTTTTACAACCTTTTTACGCGACTGCCTAAAAAAGAGTGTAATGTGTTTAGGGTTCATGTATGTATGTATGTATGTTTGTATGTGAGTTTCTTTATTCTACCGTAACTTTTAAATGCCTCGTTAGAATCCTTAATACCGAGTGATATTGGATATAATTTTGGAAAATTGGAAGAAACAATCTTGCGGCTGTATGTTCCATATTCAAATGTGAAAAAACACTTCTTCAATTATTTATATGGGTATTAAATTGAAATAATTGACAGGTGGGTGTACATGTAAAAAAACAATTCTTCTTTGGCTGCAACGATGACTGCGAACGTCTAAATGAGCGAATGGTTTCGTAGATGATTGAGTTATCATTAGAATACGTTACATAGGCTAGTAAAAATGTGAAAAATAAAAATAAATAATTAAAAAACACGACTGCCCTACCAAAAAACGAACCTAAAAATAAAAAACAAGTTGTATTATTAGTCAGCGAGTAAATGAGTGACCTTTCGCTTGTATAATATATAGATTAACTAATACAACTTGTTTTTTTTTTTTTGGCAGGGCGTCGTGTTTTTATTTAATCTTTTTTTTTTCGTTTTGCTCCATGCGGTTTTGCTTGTAGGTAGGTTAGATAGTTCGATTTGTGCCGATTTTGCGATGTGGGGACAACTCGAACTAATTATTTCCAGTCTGTGCCCTCCTGTTTTCTTAGGGGGACAAAGAGGAATAAAAAGCTCGATCTGTCCCCATGTAGGTATGGAACCGATAGACTAACTACAGTTTAATCATAGTAAAGCTAATTCTCACAACAAAACAAATATGTAGGTAGATTATGATTTTTTTATTATATTCGCTATCTTTGACCACTCTAGAAAGTAGTTAAAGGCTAATAAGCTATCAAGTGTAAAAAAATATTTTGTGCAAAGCAAGAGTGTTTCTTGTCTCGGTGTCGTGAATGTCGTGGTCATCATAATTATTTATTCCCCTATATAGAAAAGGATCCTTGTTTTCATTTATTTATAATTTAAAATGGTGGCAAATAAAAATTCTAAGTTGGCCACCCTGTACATATAGGTACTCGTAAGGCGCACGTGTGTATACTAATGGCTAGGTATGATGAGTGTTGGAATGAATGAAAATGAAAAGGCGCTCTCGCTTTAGATGCTCTGTTTGGATAGGGTGGGGTTGCAGGTCGGTGAAATTGTAAGTGAAATGTTGAATGAACTTTACGTACGAAATTGTTATTGAATTAGGTTCCTTTACTGAAATCATTTTGAAATTAGCGTACCTATTTAACTATAGATGTCTCTGCAAAGTATTCTGAAGTCGTCTGTCTATACGCCGTTTTAATAACTGCTATTAAAAAAGCGAGATCATCCTTACGCCGCAGTGTAACTAATCATCTGGCAAAACAATTACACAGCATAAGCTATTATCTAACTTGATGGTAACTGACGATGCGGTCATTTACGAAGCACGCTTGCCTAGAAGACTTGTAAAAATGCATATAACATAACATAACTGCATAGAATGATCTATGCATAACTGTGACATAGCAGTCGAATATAAAACTGTCTCTTTTTTGTTTTGCGCCATCTACCGGGTAGTGGCTAAATTATTTAGTGAAGTCTTATTTTTCCACAAGTCAACTTCCAGCACTTTTTATAATTTTAAGAAAAACCAATAGATGGTGCAATTATCAAAAATTAGACACAGTCATATTATTGAAGAAAATAAATTGGAACTTTCTTCAAATCAAATCATTTATTTGCTTGTTTTGTTTTGCACCATCTAAAAACTCGGATTTCCCACTATTATTTCGTAGGCATAAAATAATAGCATAAGGCTCAATTCACAACGAAGTGAGTAATTTTCATGTGTAATTACACACATAGTGAATATTACGAGCTCCCGGCTCCCACGGACCCAATCTTTCAACACCAAATAGTTCAAATATGTAACCGCTTCTGAGGTTAGTATAGTTGTGCCACTTTAGTCGCTCAACCGAAGAAGCCGCGGCGTCAGCCATAATGTATCTCAGAAATATGAGACGGTGCCAAAGTGTCAATACAAGTAGCGTCCCACACTACCTAGGGTGTAACGCTACCAGAGATCTGAGAACGCTACAATAGTAGGTAAGTATGTAATTCACAACGGCCAGCAGCGCAGTGGCTGCCAGCTGTAGGTACTATCAAACCATTTTCGACCTTGTCACTAAAATGCACAGTATCGATTCTAGCGTCGCGTTATACTTATTCTCTTTGGAATCGATTGAAAAACTTTCATAACTCACGCTCGTGGCGCCACGAGCACGGTTTTACAACACGAGCCTCCAAGCGCCCACAAACGCTCACAAGCGCATACAAGCGCCCACAAGCGGCTCATTAAAGCGAGATGGCGACCTGCGATTGATGGTGTGATTTGGTGTGAACAGTACCTACTGAGTTTATACTATAATGGTCTTTGTTGGGTAGCAAAACCTAAATGCCCTATGTAGGTAATAAGATGACACTTTCTTTTCCAGGTGAAGTGACATTAGAGCGTCCAATCGAAGAAATCGCAGCCATATCGCACGCTGGAGCGCCGATCTTGCTGACAGTGGTGGCTGAAGAAGTTAGGCTGTCGAGGGAGGAACCAGAAGCGATGTCCTCTACTGTGCAGCTTGCGTTTATTTTACCTGAGAGGGAAAATTCTCCACCATATTTTGAGAATCAATTGTGAGTACCTACCGACTAATATACCCCAGGTTCCTTCAGATTTATTTTATTCATTTATTACTACTAAATCTTACCAGGTGGTAGGACTAACTCTTTTGCGAGCCATCAGCCATCAGCCATCTGGGTTATTAATTCCACTTTTCCTTGCAACGAACTATCCCAATGGTCCCCACCATAGATGTATAAAATTTTCAAGTACACTTTATGGGTTGTGGGTACCACCACTTTGCTCACGTAGTACATCCCACTAAGCGGTAATATGCAAGTATTATTGTGTTCCAGTATGATGAACAAAGTCAGTGAAATTTCCCGAATGTCCCACAAGAACGAGCACACAAGGCCTTTGTGTTTCAAAGTTCTGAGTGGCACTACAATTATTGAGCTGGCGATATACTTACCACAAGGCTAACGGGCCAGTCGCAGTCGTCTCGTTGTCCATTCCAATGGAATATAAAAAAACAGTTCTCTATGTACAAAGGGAATTTCAACACCACTCTGTAAAGTGATATCTATCTCTTTTCAGCTACATCACCTACCTAGACGAAAACGCTCCTCAAGGGACAGCATTAACGTTCTCCGATCCTTACATTGCTCAAGTGAACGACAACGATGCTGGTAAAAACGGGGTGTTCTCACTAACCCTAGTGGGAAACAATGGAACCTTTGAGATATCTCCTGCAGTGGCTGAGAGACACGCGCAGTTCATCATCAAAGTTCGAGATAACACTATGCTAGACTTTGAAGCTAGGAAGTCAGTCGTATTTCAGGTAAGACGAAGAAAAATTATACCAAATTTGAATGGCTGGAATAAAGTTAAACGTGCATCCACGGTACCAAGTGCAGACCACAACCAAAATAGTATTGATCAAAAATAAAATGTTGGCAGTTAGAGCCTTCATGAAGTATCATTTATTTATTTAATGCCAACATAATGCCCATTTTCACAATCCTACTTCCTGGACGGCTCCTTAGCTAAGTTGGTAGTAAACCGGCCTGCAAAGCGAGGGGTCCCGGGTTCGATTCCCGGCCGGGGCAGATTTTGTGTAAGCATAAAGTTTGTTCTCGGGTCTTGGATGTTTGTAATGTGTATCTATGTGTATCCATGCCACCTGCGACACAGGGAATCCTAGTGCGGGGGTATGAGTGTAAGCGTTTATTTTTTTATTATTTTATTTACTATATCCTACTAGTACTTATAAATGCGAAAGTGTTTGTTGATTTCTTGGTTTGTTAGTTTGTACTTCTTTCACGCAGTAACGGAGCAACAGATCGACGTGATTTTTGGCATAGATATATTTTATGGACCGTAGATTAACATAGGTTACTTTTTACCTGAAAAATTAACGATTCCTGTGGGAACACGGGTGAATACCACGGGTAGAAGCTAGTTTAATAATACTTAATTTTAAAATGACACATGTCTAAGCAATTATAACTATTATTTAAGCGAGTATGAAAAAAAATTGTATAGTTAGAACTTACAAAACATAAGAAAAAATAATTTACAATACAACAAAATATATTATAACTTATAATATAACCTGTAGACATGGACCCTTAGACTTTAAATTCAGCTGACCTGCCGCTCATATCATGTCAGGGCTGTAGAGAAACATTATTGTTTTGTAATGTTTTATGTTAATAAAGTATTTTATTTCTATTCCAGATTGTGGCCCAAGAGCTTGGTCCAGCAACTAACCTCTCAGCTACCACTAACGTCACAGTCTACTTGAACGACGTAAATGATAACCCTCCGATATTCCTTGCTCAATCATATGAAGAAGAACTTCCAGAAAACGTCACTGCAGGCACAAGAATCGTACAAGTAGCAGCTGATGACGTAGATACTGGATCATATGGAAAAATTCAATTCACTGCCATATTAGGATATTTAAATACATCTTTACACTTAGATCCTCATACAGGGGCTATAACAGTTGCAACAGACAATCACGGCTTTGACCGTGAGGCAATGCCAGATTTGCATTTCTTAGTAGAGGCTAGAGATAACGATGGAGTAGGTTTAAGAGTAACAGTGCCATTAATTATTAAGCTACTAGATATAAACGATAACCCACCAGAATTTGAGCGATCATTATATGAATTTGTACTCTCACCGAGTTTGAATAACTTCACATCATCAGCATTTGTCAAGGCAACTGATAAAGACGCTGAGCCACCAAATAATGTAGTTAGATATGAGATCATACAAGGGAATGCGGAAACAAAGTTTGCAATAAATGAAGAAACAGGTAAAATCACTGCAAAACCAACTACCACACGATATTTAATTTTAACTATCAAGGAAATACTTAAACCAGTTAATTTTTCAGGAGAACTGTATCTTTTAGAAGCATTAAAAAGAACTAAGAAACAAAACGTTCACAGACAAAAACGTCAATCTTCTGAAGATAATGAAAGCGAAGTTATTATGTTGACAATCAGAGCGTACGATCTCGGAGTGCCGAGATTATTCTCTACCACTATCGTAAAGATATATCCCCCAGAGAGTAAAACAAGGACTATGTCTTTCATAGTACCTGGTGCTAATCCTGATAGAAGAAAGTTAGAAGAAGTTTTAAGTACACTTTCTGGAGGAAAAGTGACTATAGTTGATGTAAAACCTTATAGAGGAAGCGGTGCTACAGATTTAAGTGGCCAGGAGTCTAGTCAAGAAAAGTAAGTAATAATATATTTTTGTATCACTAAGTTATGATTTTCTTTGTCCGGATACATTTGTTTTAAATGACAGATTAGTTGTTTGCCTCTATCTTTCCTGATCTGTCATAACTGACGATATATTATGGTCAAAGAAGGTAATCACGTTAAAATTGAATAGTAGTAGTATTCAATAGTATAAAAATAACTTATTTATAAAGGTATTGTAAGCAAATGAGCAAGTAACCATAATTTAAAAAAAAATAGAAAAATCACTTCTGCTCTAGCTAGTGTCACTCGGGATGATGTAAGGATTCTAACGATACCCTGTAAATCTAAATCTCTTCAGGCATTTAAAAAATATGGTGGAATAAATAAACTTACATAATTGTTTAAATAAGTAGCTATTAGTTATAAAATTGACATATTATGGAAGATTTATCTTATTAATAAATAATTGAATTGAATTGAACAAACATACACGAATCCTGAAAGCAAAAAGCAAAAAGCACATCTATTTTGAGCAATCGTGAAAAAATTACTAAATTATTTATCTGAACTACAAGTAGTTGCCTAAACGTTCATAAACAATAGAAAATATTATAAACGTCCATCTTAATCATTTAAACTATTTTTATATATATTATATATAATTTGTATATAACATAGTATATCTTATGATGTCATTTTTTGTTTCAGGAGCGAAGTAATTGCTTTGGTCCGGCTCTCAGGCAACAATGCCATTAACGTAGCCAAGCTACAAGAACAACTTGCGAAGAATGCAACAATCTATACCACTGGCACTGGTATCAACAGTGGGGTAGGAGTAAACCAGAATAGTGGCTCTGGAAAAAATGAGCAGACTTCTAGCGATGATAATAATGACTCGGTAAGTTTTGTTATTATTGTCGTACTTATTGATATTCTTATGTTATATTGAGAGTACCAATGTCTAAATAAAAATAAAGCGATCCCATCTCTAAAATAACATAGGAGTTAAATAATTACCTGCCTACTCAGTTTTTGTTACATTGAAAACAGATACTAAAATAGATTATTGTTGTTTAATTTCAGGGTATTTACAGAGCAGAGAGTCGTTTATTATTTTGGCTACTTATTCTGTTGGCAATATTAGTAGCTTTAGTTTTACTACTGCTGATATGCTGTTGTATTTGTGAAGGATGCCCACTTTACATGCCACCTCGGTAAATATATTTTTATTAGAGTTTAGTTATTGTATACACTGGCTAATAATATTTTATTTATGATGATATAATATTTGAATATGGAACTAACACTTCTTCTTTTGTGTAACAGCCTAAAGTGCACCAACTAATTCCAGTATTCACACCCAGCTTTTGCCAAACTGTAGGTACTTCGTCACTTATATACCACACTGCTTATAGTTTCACTAATTTACACAGTAAACTTGATATCACAAGTTCAATTTTATTATTGGTGTATTTATCAGTATTTTTTATCTAAAATTTGATTTGAAAAGTAAATGTTGCAAATTTTTAAGATTTTGGGTTTTTTATGACTTGCATGGCATTAGATTTGTTGGTTGCATGATATCATTTATATTGTAATTGTAAGACTATAACAGCTAGGTACATAGATATCCATTAATAAATTCTAGGAAAAGAGTGATACGTGTCAACTCCACAGAGGACGACGTGCGTTTAGTGGTACGCGACAAGAGACTTGGCAGGGAAAACAAGTCGACGCAAAATATACAAAATAAGTCAATACAATCTAATGAGTGGAGAAGAAGGGAAGCGTGGAGCGCTGAAGAAGCAGATTTGAGGACAAAACCAACGCAATGGAAATTTAACAAAAGAAATCAAAGGTCTAAAGAAGCATCAAAACCAGCTTCCACTCCTGGAGATATGAGACAAGAGTTTGTGCAGACGGCGGCTGATAATGATTATAGAGACAATAGACAGTCCTTCCGACATAGGTAATATAATTGTGCCTAGACAATTTTGATTACATTTATTTATTGTTCTGTTAGTTTCATACAACCCATAATACATGAATTCCAACTAATACCAATTTTAACATAAAACTTTAAAACCCTATAATATTTAATACTATTCACCACTGTTTAATTAATTAATCTTATATAATAGCTTATACCCTAATATTTTCCCTTAAACAAACTTAAATACAAATGTTACATAGTGTAATTTTTCTTCATCATGAAAGTGCCAATTTTGTTTTTCAGGGATGGTCCGAACATCATCTACACAAAAGAAATGCAACTCCAAGAAGCCTTTGCAAATAAACATAAAGAGTACATCGATGACTTAGAAAATGGCTACGATAGGATTGCCACCTTGCACTATAATAGAAGGGAACAAGACAACGACTCAATACGAAGACATGAGATCGACCGAGGTTCCGACGTTGGAGTTTTCCACAAGTCTGAAGATAAAACTCACGAGAAAACCGAGAACAAAAACCGTGAGGCTCAAGACAAAACCATTGCTCCATCTTCTCATGCCAGAGACCATTACTTTATCAAAGAAGGCAACACAGAAATATTGAGACTTGTAACTAGAGGGAACAACGAAGATGAAAGGTATGTAAATCTCCCAATTCACCAGCAAAGACCAGTCACTTTAATTCCACACACTCAATATGTCGTAGTTGATAGTGGAAAAGACCTGCTTATGGAAAGATTTATCAGAGAACAGGGTGAAGAAGCTAAAAATATTAGAGAGAGAATGGGTAAAAATACTACAGATTTGGACAATATATCTGGTAAGGATGGTAAAAGTTACGGACAAAGATCTCAAGTTGAAAGCGATATAATACAACATCAATATCACGATTATTCCAACCTTCAACCAGAAGTTCCTGGTTCTGTACCATTGAAAACAGAGCTACTCCAAACAGCATTACTGGAAATGCAAAACAAATCCACTATAAATCATGAACTATTAGAATCGTCTCTTAGAAAGCAAAATGAACTGTTGCATCAGATTCTCATAGAGCGGGAAAGAATGATGCAAAATCAAGAAACAGCTTCGCAAGTTGAGAGTAAGTTAGAGACTCAGAGTTTGCCTGGTCAGTCAGTAATGGCCACTCAAACTGAATGCCATATCGGCACTCAAACAGAGACTCAGCTTTTAAAATCTACCCGAAGAAAAGCCAGAAGCGACAACGATTCCTATAGCGAAGATGATTCCCAAATCATTGTTGAAGATGATGAAACAAAGAAAGCAGTATGGATGAAAAGAAAAAAGCCCAAGAAAAAAATCAAGTATAAAGACCCGAGACGAAGTATTAGAGCTTATGACTTGAAACGAAAAATCAAAACCCCAATTCTTGAAGAAAGTGAAATTTCACCATCTTTAGATAGTGAAAAGTATATTAAGGTTAGCAAAACTAACGAAAGAGAAGAACACGTTAAAAATTATGGTGATCGAACAAAAAGTGTCATCACAACATCCAAAAATGAAACTGTAAGTTCAACACAAATTAAATTATCTGAAAATGAAAAGAAGGCAAGACAAAGACGAGAAATATTAATGGAAATTTCAGATTCTTTAGAAGATAAGGTTGAGTCGGACTTAAGTGAAAAGCGGTTTAGACTTCAACGACAGTCACCGGTAGCAATTGAAGAGGTTACATCTAAACTTGCTCTTGAACACGAGAGTAGTAAAGATACTAAAAGCCAAAGTAGTTCAGCATCAGCTAGAGATGGTCGTAATTTAGTTTTTTCAAGGCAGGGTTCATCTACTGAAGCACGTGATGAAACTGAATTACTGAAAATAAAATCACCAGAAATTGATGAAGGAAGATCTAAAAAAGAAAGTTCCAGTAGTAATGAATCAAGCAAAAAGAAGACAAATGAAGCTGAATCAGTGAAATCACTAGACGCTAAACCATCTCAAAAAAGCTTACCTCGATACATGCAATGGTATGGTAAAAAATCAACGGCATCATCAAAGCAAGCACCTGAAAAAGTAATTCCGAGTAAACCTAAGCGAATATCAAAATCAAAAAACGAAGACGATAAAGCTGGTCGATATGGAAAAATAATAACGAAAGATAATCAAGATTCTGAGGTAAAAAAAAACTCCAAAGGAAAAGAAAATGATTTTATTCATCCACGCATGCTAAAGGAAGAAAAGGTGACTCCCGTCCCTGAAGGACCGTTTCCTGATGTACACCCTTTGCTTCAACATTCCGAACATCGCTATGAACACAACTATGAGAATCAAAATCCTCTTTGCTACATTCAACCGACACACATTCCTAAGTACTTAGGAGGTCAGCCTAATATTCCTTTGCCTCGAAAACAATCTGATCAACCCATATATGTTAACCAGGATGACGTAACAAATAAGCAAAAACAAGAAATTTCGGAAAGTGCGTTGACTCACAGCATATCTATTTCCACGAGCTACGAAGAAGATATAAAGAATGTCCCAGAAGTTCATGTATCGAAGATAAATATAGGAGGAGACAGCGATGTAAGTCATAGAATAACATCGAAGACCGAAGATAATGATTCTGGTATAGCTATGAACACTTTAGTTCAGCAAACTGGTAACATAAAAAGGTTACCTATAACGGAAAAGAAAAGTGTCTTCACTATTGCTTACGACGATGTTCAAACGAAACAATTGAGACCAGATAGTAGTTCTACTTCATATTGATTATTATTGTAATAATTACTAAGATTACGAGTGCCTTATTATTGTGTAACCAAAAGAGTATTATTATTGTGTAAATTCATTGCGTCATCGTTAATTTGACTACTAAGACTTGTGACATTATGCCGTCCAATATTTTGTAAATATAATTATAATTATTAAATCAACTGCCTTTTTTGATGACTGGTTTATTATGAAAAAATAATTATACCTAAACTTAAAGTAATTTAGTAATTAATAAAGTGTAAATATTAATATGACGTCGCATGTTGAAAGTATTACAGTTTTAATAATGATTATTTAAATTATAAATTGTAAGTAGCTATTATAATACTCCATGTAAATATGTAACTAGTTTTTAAGTACATTTATTTCTATAATACTCTATGATACGAAGTTCACTGAAAGGACAGTGTTCAATTATATATTTGTTAAAAAATATAAAGTTTTAAACTTATTAACGACATGTTTTTTTTTCACCTCGCAAATTATAAAAATAAAAACATTACATATATGAATAAGCAAGAATAGCGAAGGCTAAATAACGAGACGATCAATATCATGTGGAGTGAACGCCTTCTATCTAAGTAGGTACTTTTTTTGTCGGCAAAATGTAGAGTTACATTTCGGACTACTTTTAGATATTAGGAAACACACGCGTACGTAGATAAATATACCTATTCATTATAATAATATAGCTATTATAAGAGGACTCAAAAAATATTACAAAACACGTTTTCATCATGCAAGTACCCTGCATGTAAGTTATAGTTACTTGCAACATTAGTAGTGGAAACGTAAATATGCATTCAAATGGCATGTTCCATACAAGCCGATTTTAACTTCGCAAATGCGACGTCAGACTGGCATGCAAGACTTGCGGCTATAGTTAGCAGCTTTATGCAGACCGTAGATGCTTATGCAAGTTTTTTTTTGCTGTGTGGTAACGAGACGAGCTGGTCGTTTGCCTGATGATAAGAATAACGCCGGCCAATAACAATTGCAGTGCCACTCAGAATTTTTAAACACAAAAGCCTGCGCGGTACTGCAGCGCGCTCGTTACCCTGAGACAGGTAGGTAGGTAGTAATATAATAATCAACAAACGTCAAAAAGTATTTGCTCAACAAACCGGAACGCAGAAATGAATCTCTACCTAGTCTGTGCAGAAATGCTTGCGCATTGTACCTGATGATGCTTGGCGGCAGAATTCACGAGCAGCCAACCCACACGGACACTCGCAGAAGAATTAGATAATTTAGGACGACCTACTTTGATTTACTTATAATAAAAATAAATTATCATAGGTGGGTATTTTATACAATACAAACATTCAACACAGAAAAACATTGGACTTTGAGTGAAGTTTGGCAAAATAGGTAAACTCTTTGGCCAATGCTTAAATCATCGCATTGTATTTTATTATTGTTCTGGTGTCCTTCAGCGGCGCAAGTACGGATCTATTCGGGTCGATAAAATTTTATCGACCGTAAAAGATCCGACTTGCGCCGCAGATTCGTTTGCGATCACAGCAATGACCATTATTCCTTCATATTGTATTTGCTACGGATTGTACTAGGCGAGCAGTAAAAGAAAGAACAAATCGAGGAACGACTAACGTACATATCGTCACATGCACGTCTCACACTATATAACTGAATTAATCGTCTGTCCTTTTCTGTGAGCCCCGATTTACTTGGAATGACAAGGTAAGGCGTATACAATTATTATTTTTATAACTCACTCACACTATAGCACTAACTACTGCATCGTGTATTCTGCTCGGTATGCACACAAATATAGAGTGAACGTAGCTATGAAGGTACAAATTTTGCAATTAGTACCACTACTCAACAATAGATGGCGCCGTAAAAGTGTTTATTGTTCATAGATTTGTGATACTGCTATTCGCTGGTAGATGTCACACGGTTACTGAAGTTGCCGAAGTCTTAAAGCACTAACTACTGCATCGTGGATTCTGCTCGGTATGCACACAAATATAGAGTGAACGTAGCTATGAAGGTACAAATTTTGCAATTAGTACCACTACTCAACAATAGATGGCGCCGTAAAAGTGTTTATTGTTCATAGATTTGTGATACTGCTATTCGCTGCTAGATGTCACACGGTTACTGAAGTTGCCGAAATCTTAATATTCGAATTTGAATCCGAATCCGAATGTTGACGGGACATTCACTGGCAGATAGCTGATGTTACAAGGAGTAAAAACTAGCAAAAATTAATTATATTAATTTGGAGTATTAAAAAACTAACTGCTGCCCGAGGTTTCACCTGCGCGGAGATATTGGATTTCATGGTTTTTATTTTTTTGCGCGGAACCCTAATTCTATTTCTAAAATAAAAGTAGCCTAAGTTACTCCTTGTAACATCAGCTATCTGCCAGTGAATCGGTCCAGCCGTTTCGGAGATTACCCGGAACAAACAGACAGACAGACAAAAATCTTCCTCATCTTCCTCATCTACCATCGTACCTAGTTAAGATATCTACCTATAAACTTTTCACATTGTTTCATCAGCAGTCAATCATTCGCATGAGTGGCGCTTCATTCAGCTCATTTGCACAGCCGGTTCGAGCGGAAAATTATTTCTTTTCATATCCCCATTTTTCGCGTCTTACTTAAAGTTTCGCGAATCAACGGGAGTTTACAATTCGGTTGTTTTCTTTCCTTCGCGAAAGCACGGACTAATTTTTATTCTGTTTTTACGTATGTCTAAAAAACTGGCATTTTGGATGCAAAATAAGTAGGTAAGTAGATAAGTAAGACTAGCGTATGTCGCTTCGCACAGGATGACTATTTCAGTTGCTGCTTAGTGCATACTATTTTTTTTTCTTTAGACATTGATTCACCTGATTCTAGGTGACCATGTGGTCGAAGGTGGAATCAATCTAAAAAAAGAGATAGTGTACTCAAGATTGAATGCCGGAATTGGAACACACCAACAAGCACTTGGCGATAGTTTGTTAATCTTGAATATGGAAATGGAGCCTAGACAAAAGCCACACGCTTCTTTTTCCGCTCACGCTAACGCCAATACAATATTTATAGGCCTGACATATTATGAGCTTATGAGATGTCACGTGACTGTTTCAAAATTGGTGGATTATAATTGGTCGTATTGGCTTTTTACACTATGGTGTTGGCGTTAGCGTGGGCGGGAAAAGAAGCGTGTAGTTTTTGTCTAGGTATAGGGAGCTCTAGATAATCCCAGGGCCACCACCATACACAGAAGACAGATTTTAATCAAAATAAATGTAGATAGTTGTCCAACTTTTAATAACAAAAGTACCAGGGCGACATAGACGGACAGGAGGCTATCTTATGGAAATTGCGTTTCCCCGCGGCACTGCTTTCACAGTCCACTGGTTTGATCATAATAAAAACGCGCGCCGTCGCCTTCGCCAGAAGTTTGACCATAAATTCGCTGGTCACAGAATACGTAGCTTAGTATCGCCGCTGGCAACACTTCAGACCCCACGATCTGCTTTTAATATAATAATAAATATCACCGTATACTTAGCTACACTACTTTTTGCGAAACTTTTTTTTGCTCTTTGTTTTTTTTTCGCGAGGGTGAGCCAAGACCATTAAAAAGGTCGGGGCTGGCGATATTTTATGCGATTTTAAGTGTGTAACGGTTCTAATGTCCGTTTTATTGTAGGTGAGTTGAATTATGAAGGCAGAGGTTGTGAGTGTTTGATCTTACCGTAGTTTCTTTACTGTGGTTTAGAGGCGGATGAGATAGTAGTGGTTATATTCTCTTTGATAGATATAAGAATAGTATTTCTAAAAGAAGACAAACTTGATATACCCTTCGTAATCTTAACGTATCTTCAATTTCAATGATAATTTCAACTTCCCCGTCATCCCGATTGCAAGTGCCAGTTGCCTTATTATTCCTTCAGGGGAGTTTGGCTGCAAGGGTTAACTTTGAAGTATCATTCCCATTTATTAATGGTCAAGTTGCACCCCCAAATTAGGACCGATCGCTGTGAGTGAATTATTAAATTGATGTCATTATTGTTACATTTATTACAAATGTATTAGTTGAGGTAAATTTTGTTGATAAAAATTTGAGAATGGCAGATTTTCGTAAGATTCATGTTATTATGCTTTTATTTGTAAACTTCATTTCTTAGATTTTAATTCATGATGTAGTACATCTTATACTAAGATTGTGTCATTAAAATTAGATTTTTACTTATACTATTATGTTTTAAACCCAGGTCAAAATGCCTATTTTAAGATAATAAATCTTTAAACAAACAATTACCTACTTAGTTTTATTAATCTATGGGCCAATAAACATGAAAATCCCGCTAGTGTCGGGAAATACTTTAAATTTTTATTCAACTCTTTCTGCATCTGATTGAGAGCGTGCCCTTTGTATTTAAAGAATTACTAAAGTACTATGGAGCAGTTGCAAATTATTTTATAATACATATTTATAAATCGATAAAAGATCACTTATAATAAAATGTATTGTTTCGTCTTTCTAAGAGCGTTTATCTCGCTAAGTGTATGATGAAACCAGTCCAGGATAATTATCCTCGACTGGTCCCATAATTATGTACTGCTGCCTTGTCAGCTAACAATCTCGTGTTCGTTTTCAATACCAGACCGATTAAAACCAGCGGTCACTAGTCTTCGCGTGGAAGGAATAGTCTAGAATTTTCGCTGGTTATTAAAGAAATAAGCTCTTACAAAACGAAAAGAAGCGAAAACTATTGACAACTCCTTCCACACGAAGACTAGTGACCGCTGGTTTTAATCGGTCTGGTATTGAAAACGAACACGAGATTCTTAGCTGATAAGGCAGCTGGTCCCAAGTAATTACTTTTCATGGCATGAAAAGTGGAACAATATCTCATATTATCTAAATTATCGATTGAATCGAAAAATTCCAACTACAACACTAAAAACACAAAGCCCCGTAACTCAAAAAGCTCATTACTTAAAATTTCCCAATTAATAAATTTTTACAATGAATTCGCGAACGACTAAAATTGACACTTATTGCTCTTCGGATTTGCTCCAGAAAAGCAATTAATCACAACGCCTCTGTCCAATAAATTCGCTTATTTTAATTATTTTCTTATGATTTTAATTTTTGCTCTCCACATCGCTTCTCCCCTGATCGCGGATCCAACAACTGTCTCCACTCACATTTTTCCACTGAGTTTAAGACTTTTATTAATAAAGAAAGATAATTAATACTACTTAAATTTTGTTTAAGCTTTGCAGAACTTAATTAGATTGTTTGATCAAATTCTAATAAAGAAGTTGGTTCTAGCTGTTTGTTTTAAATCTACGTATCCCACGAGAATGGTTTGAAATCACAATTGGTGGCTTTCCTGTTTGAAATGTCTTCGAAGCTTACAATTTTAATTTCTGTCTTTTCATTAGATCTCCAATTCTCAATGTTCTTCGATTATCTCAAAGTTCTATAGAGCCAGGTAGTAAGAGAGTTAAATAGATAACCTTGAGTGAGAAGTGCAAGGTTCTATGATGGAGCTGGAAAGTGGCCACAAAATTACATTACCAATACTAATTTAAAAAAAGGCTGTATGGAAAAATATATTTTCCACAAAAAATTACTAGTCAGTATTTTTCCGCCGAAACACCAAATTTTCTAAAAAACAATGACTTAGAACACCGCCAAAGAATTACAGTCATCACATTTATACTCCCTCAATTAAAATAATCAATGGCCGACCGATTATTTTTCCCGTATTGGCACCGAAAGGCCGCACAATTAACCGCTATTCGTCCACAACAAAAGGCGCCGCCACCCTCTCTCTCCCAAAATTAGTGATGACTTCAATAAAAATAATTCTTGTCTTTTAGGCAAATTGCATCGCGAAAAGTCCGCGAAAGCCTTTAATTAAGGCCTCCCTCACCACCCCGTAAACAGTCTTGTCCGGAGAAGGCCGTCACCTTTTATTTTTGTTAATTCTTGGGGCTCTTTCTTCGCCGCATAAGTTACTTCACCCCTTCCCACCGTGATTCTTTACGCCTTTTTGTCACCGTTTTGAATTCTTTTGAAGACCCCCTTTGCCCCATCTGCTACGCCCGTCAATATTAACTCCTCTTAGGACGGGTTAAACTTTTTAATATCCGTTAAATTTCGTTACACTGAGCGTAATTCCTAATTCCTTTTAAGAATTTGGAAAAAAATTCACCGTCAGCTTTTCCTTGCCCCTTTTAAATCCTCTACTAAAACACAGACATGCAAGTCAAGTTACAGGAAAACAAAAAGACGTTGCGTTTTAACTTCTTATGAACTTTCTTCGTATGTAAATACAAAGGAACAAAAGTCGCAATCAAAATGATATTTCTTAAGATTCGTTAAATTATTCACGAGGGCCCGCCGAAAAAAAGTTATGTAAATCAGAATGTTTAAAAAATGTTGTTTGGAAACACGATCGTGGTGGAGGACAAGGAATTTTAATCTATTTCCTAGTCAATTAATATGCAGGACTCGACCGGTCTGGTTCATCTCCTCTGCCTTTATTGGTCTTGCCATCTCGCTGCTTTGATTTCGATGGGTCTAATTATCTTTCTGCGGTTAGTTCCATTTGCTGTTCGTGCCGATGAACTGATGGAAATGATAATGGGATTCGGGATATTGAGTCGAATATAAAACAAAAGGTTGTGATGCTTCTTTGAAATTTTAGCCGATGTTTGCAAATAATGATCCTTAAGAGTATTCTTTTAAGATGAAGAAGAGTTGTTTTTACGCACTAAAAAATTAGTACAAGGATGTTATGAACAATATTGAATGTATGTTGAAATAACAATGAAAGGAAAACTAATTATTAATAGGTAATCTTTATATACCGAGCAATATCTTTATTTGTATTCACTGACTCATAAGGATAGACCAAAGAAAGATAGAGCTTAATAATAAAAGCTAATGTCCAACATATTGTTCATAATAACCACAAAAGAAATAGTCTCTACTCTCTACTTCTTTTAATAAGTCTACTAAATAGATGGGCCACGGCAGCGGCTGCACAGTGCTCAATTGGAAAGGAAACATACATATTAAAAGTTTCGTCACTTGCTACCACAGCTGAGTAAGAAGACCACCGTCTTCTTACTTCTCACTGTCTGGCTTCTTCTTCTGTCGTCTCCGTCGCACACTTGCCACGGAGAATTAGCAGCGGGCTGAAAAAAAACCGAGAATTTTATCTTTACATTTTCTACCAAGTTTTGACTTGATTAGCTTTTCTACAATTTTTACCAAGTTTTTTTGGAACTCCCAAGTTACCAATACTTGGTAGCTCAGCTTGGTAGTTATACAACAATGACAGTTATTATTACAATCACAGTTACAGTTAATATTCATCCAATTTCCATAACCACTGGTGATCCGAAGGCTTTCGGTCTACCGGTCTTCCACATACCTTACCAAACCCAGACAAGGCAATATTGGCCTAATATATTCAATATCCGGCAGATGATAATTTACAGGGGTAGAATCCATTAAGGGTGTTTACTTGACCTGCGTTTAGTGCTTACTAAGACAACAGGGGTGAGTCGACGGGTGGTGGTCTTTGGGGGTGAGATGTCCTTTGGGATCTTAGAAATTGTGGGACAGCTTGAGATGTTAGGAGTGGTTGTTATATCTGTTTGCCGTTTCATTAATCTTAATTTTAAGCCTACTATTATTCTTCTCGATAGCGTTTTTTAGCGTTAATTTTAAGATCGGAAAACTAACTATCCGTTATATTTACTGAGGATCTTAATAGGGTAAATAAAATATTATATGAGAAAAAAGACCAATAGAAAACAAAAACAAAAGACGAATTGGAAACTGTGTGTGCGCCTTGATCACACACAGTTTGAAATTAGCTCTGGTTACCTCTCGAAGCTATAGCAACTTTATCTAATGACGTTTTTATAAATTTTTCTACTGTAAATAAAAAAAATCCATCACTGTTTGTTTGTGAGGCGGTGCGAAAGTCAACGTGCGAGATTTGAATATCAAATTGAAAGTTCGGTACCGATTCACCTTCGTCCCCGCTGTTGTTTAACTTCCTTTCTTTTATTTTGTTATCGCACGCGGTGTGCTGTTTGTTTATGTATATGAGTGGAAGAAGGAATACTTGAAATTATTTTGAGGGAGTCTTAAAAAAATGAACGTTTTTGGACTTGGATGTGGCGCAGAGGGTTTTCTTTATACCTACGTGTTCAAATAGTCTACTACTCACGTGATCATAACTTATATGATGTGTTCAAGGGTAAAAATGCTTACTATGATTATTTTATTCCACCTTATAGTTATTATCACCTACGGCAAGGCGCCATCAATTTATTCTATTATAATAAATATTCCAGCTTTACGCTAGAAGCCGCATGGTATTTGATTGTCGTTATTGTCTTTTGGTCAAAATGTTACCTGTGTAAAATCATAATGTTGTGTCCTGAAATAAATATATTTTATTTCTTTATTTCTATTACTGTGTGTGTTATTTACATACGTATTTATATCCTTGTTTCTTGCAAGTTGATTTACTACTTACATGCAGAGACCCTTTCCTCATTCTGATACGGAAATACGTTTATGGCCCCATCCTATAATTTCGGATAATCTTTAAATATTGCCCTTGACACTTTCCTGGACGTCAATTTCAAGTTATAATATCCTTATACTACATTATTATTATGCTATACTTTTCAGTGCATAGGAAGAGAGCTATTGGTAATGCTGTGTAAGATTCTTAGGATTTTTTATACTATTTGATAACGAGATAATCTGGTCATTTGCCTGATGGTAAGCATAACGCCCGCCTATAACAATTGCAGTGCCACTCAGAAGTTTGATACAAAACGCTCTGCGTGGCACTGCAGTGCGCTCGTTACCCTGAGATAATAGGTATCAATTCCCCTTTTTCACTGACGACAAGGCGACGCTTAAGTAACTCCTAATGTACGTAAAGTCCTAAATATATACTTCATTATAGTCGTTAGGACACTCCTAAATTTTGGTGAAACTATTTTTGGCCTTAGATATCTCCTAAATATTTGGGCATCCGATTTAGGCGTCTCCTAGGGTTAGTGAAATCGGACCTACGTCTCATAAGGCCAGTAATTCCATAGGCCACTCTTACTCTGCTCATCAAACAGTAACACAGTAATGCTTGCGAATTACTGCTTAGTGGCAGACTTCACGAGCAAAGCGGTGGTGCCAACCCAGACGGACACTCGCAGAAGAGTTAGTCTTACCACTACCACCTAGTAATAACTAGGTGGTAGTGGTAAGACTAACTCTTCCCAAGATCCCAATCATATAAGCAGAATTTTTTTTTTAATTTTCATCATAAAATCATGGGCTTCTAAGATATTGGATGGAAGTCATTATTCCGCTCTGTGTAGGGTTATAATTATTAGGTTAATGTTTTGTTTTTACTTACCCATAATGTAGCTGCGAAGCAGCAAATATGCACACCCTCCCTCACCACCGGTTCATAATATACGACACCAATAAATAGGGACTCATTAATTCCTATATACTAATTCCTACTAGTCCCTACTAGTAGGAGTTAGTAGAGACTAATATTATAAATGCGAAAGTGTGTTTGTTGATTTGTCCTTCTTTCACGCAGTAACGGAGCAACGGATCGACGTGATTTTTGGCATAGATATAATATAGTTTATGGACCGGAGAGTAACATAGGCTACTTTTTATCACGGAAAAATGCACGGTTCCTGTGGGAACGTGGGTGAAAACCGCGGGCAGAAGCTAGTATATTATAAACACATAAAATTGTTCCGAACGGGATCTATAAAACTTAACATCAATTTGTTACCAATGTTTGGATGTGACTGCTTTTGGGCCTTATAAATATACCTATTTACCTTATACCTATTTACATTGCTTTGGCAAAAACAATAGGTGATTAAAATATCCCTCGGTATTATAATATTGTACAACCACCAAACTTTACCAAACAAACATTAAAATCACATCAACATTTGATCAGTAAAAACCGTCAAGATAATGCAAAAAGAAAAGGCAATTTCCTTAGCCGATCGCATGTCAACATTTTTCAAATATCGATATCTTAGGGCTGTCCCTTTTCTTTTTATTCTATATTGATATCTGGCAACCCTGTCACTGTTCCCTTTATTTTATATTAAAGCGATAAACATGTCGATTGCTAGATTCACGCGTGGTCGCGCTCCCCAGCTACGTCTTGAGAAGCTGGGTGCTATTGTGAAACGTTGAAAATCGTTCTAAGGATTAGGCGACGAATTGACTTAGATCAATCGAATGATTGGCGAACAACGGAATATATTCTGATCACATATATTTACATTAGTAGCTCGTTAGTACCAGCTGTCAGAAAATGGTTTCTTATAGTCCTTATTTTATTGCCCTTCGGGGCACTTTTTATTTAGTCTTCTATTTTGGTTTCTGCTGAATCCAATTCTCCGACATTCATACCATTTTTTATCCGATGTTACAAGAAGGTCGCACCACATATCTACTTTTTCACTTATGTTTTTAGAAAATGTTGTTATGATTTTAGTTGGATGTGCTAAGAATATAATAATTGGGATATTGACTACATATTTTTATGGTGTTAATCAATTCATTTTCTTGTGAGAATTAAATGTCTGTATCGAAAAAACTGGAAATCTAACGCTAAAAACGTCAAAAATGAAACCCAAAGTCTGGTGTATCTACGTAACAATTTTTTTGTTTGATAGCTATTCCTACATATTCTTTCACAGTAGAGACTACGGTCGGCAACATCAACTGCCTTCGAATATGCAAGTCATGAGAAAACGCTTATCACGGTCGAGCCGTAGATACGAGATAGGTGTAGGGATGAATTACGGTAACATATTGCTGTTTGATCCGACTTGCTATTCTGAGACGGTGTGCTTGATTACGTCTAAATTGTAGACGTGACTTGGCAACAAATCTCTACGATTCATTTTCACTATAAAATATTTTTACGTGGAAAGTTGTTTTTTTGGATTGCCAGTAGACAATTTCACGTTAGATCTTTTATTGCATTTTGTTTAATCTGAAATTTTGAGGTGGTTTTAGTCACTGAGTTATTTTTCCAGGTCCGTTCCCAAAAGCGGTTGGCGGAACGCACCAATAGGTACTTGGCATAAAATTTTCATCTTGATGGTGATAACTAGCCAGGGGAGAAGGTATTAGAAAATGTTCTTTTCTACGAAAATGCTCTAGCCTCTATGTGCTATTGTTGCATCAAGAAGTAAACGTAAAGAATTAAGTAGGTATTCGGAAACTTTGCTTCAAAAAATTTAGTTTATATTAATTCGCTTTATAAAATAGAGGTTCAAGACTACTAAAATTTACAACTAGTAAAAGTATTGCTGACGTCACAACTATTTTCAGCTTGATCAAATACCATCAAGTTTTCAAATATATAACCCTACTCACCTCAGTCAGTCACTAATGCAGTAAAATTCACCATCATAAATTACGCCGCGATTGACCACCCGATCCCCTAGGGTTGGCACGTCCGCGTATCAATACAGATACGCCACCGTATCGTTCCGTGCGGACACTTCGAGGGCATTAAAAATGAGCCTCGCCAGCTGTCAGCCCTGATGAATCGCCTCACTGCATCTTGAGAAGGAATGGATTAGAAAGGGCCAGCCCGTTATTTGCACATTTTAGTTATCTATCAATCAAAAATGGTGTATTACGCCTCTTTTCAACCATTTTCAACCTGGGTATTGTTATAATTTCTCTAACTATCGATATCAAATAAAAGAGAAGAACTAAAATGGAAAAATTACGATCGAGGTAGGATAAGAATCCTAACCACAAAAGATTTATATTTTAAATCTGATACAGAAATTCTTATGTCACTATGATGTATTTATTACATCATGCTTAACATCAAGGAATCGACCTGCTCAACCCATCAGTACTAACTAAACGATATATAAATTAGAATATTTATTTTATTCCAGAACTAGAAGAAATTGAAACATAATATTAGCTAACAGAATGTTAAGTGGCTTATAAATTGTTACAGTTGAAACTCAAAAGAAAGCCCATGCTCACGTAAATCTCAAACAGACGTTGATTAAACATTAGCGAAACAATGTACCTTGCGAAAGGGTTTTACAACTCCGTTATTAGCAATAACACACACATCCCTCCTGTACGTGTAGATGTTGGCCTATAAAGCTAGCTCACAGTTAGTACAGTAGGCAATGTTTAATGGACTTTAACCATTTGACTGTGTATAGTATCACCTGGTTCCAACCCATCTCTCTACCAAAATCTCCCCATTCATGGGCATGCCGATATTCAGCAGTGGACGGTATTTTCGGCTGATGATAATGAACCATTTGGCTGATGAATTTTTAATGAATAGTACTCCAGCATCAAGGGTACAACCTAAACATAAATACAACCAATTACATTATTACGATCGGTACAATCTTTACCTTATTTCGAGCGTAGAATTAACCTTTTCTTTCAAATAATGTGAAACAGAAAAGAAACGAAAGAGTGATAGTTTTACTTACATCTTTAACTAATTTACAAAAAGACTAAAAAAATTTAATACTTATTCTTATCTTTTATGTCTAGATACCATTTACCTGCATTATTTCATCGGGTGTAAAGTCGGTTGAAAGTGGTAACACGCAAATCTAGCTCTCAATTGAACTGGCGGAATAAATCACTTATAAATTATAATGCTAAGCGACTGATTTGATGTAATTTAAAAACTTTTCTAGTATACAGCCCAAATTCCCCTCTGCCTATAGATTTACTGTGCTACGAAGGCCCATAAAGGCGCGTTGTAGCCCATAGAACCACAGAATACGAGTACACAGAACGAGTAGAACAAGCGATTGTGTGAACAAGCGGCCGCTTGGGACCCGGAACTTTCCGAATTCCCGGACTGGATTCCCCGCCTTGTCGCGAGCAGAGTTTTACGGCGAAATTAATATGGCAAATTAATGCGCGTATAATTTTGCGAGGGGGGTTTCTTGCGACACATATTGCTTGTAGAGTGAGAGCTGCCATAGTTTGAAGTTTGTCTAATCCCGCAAAAGGTTAATTGTGTGATAAAAATAGCAGGAGTTTCTGCGTGTGCTGATCTTCGTCGGCTCGTCGCTCACGTAATAGAACTTTTGTGAGATTTTGAAAGTGATCAGTTGCTCATTGCTAACCCGTCTGGATATTGATTTGAGATGTGGCACCGGGGTATGGCCTTTGCAAATTGCAGGGTAGGCAAAAAAAGTTGGTAAGAAATTGCGAGTAGGATAATTTTGATGTACTCACATGAAATGTCTGAATATGTAATATTTATTATTTTACTCTACTATCTTACTAAGATATACACAGAAAACGTTTCTAGTAAAAGTCGAAACAAATTCGTTGAACTTTGGTACAGAGATGCCACCTTAGAGGAAAAATCGTAGGTTATCCTCTAAGGATGCCACCTTGTCCCATATAGCATAAATACATATAGAGTAATCATTTTTATCCCGGAAAATTCACTATTTCCGGGGAAATTTGGTAAACTACGGATGGAATTAGGGCCCAGCTAATTAATACAAATAACATTTACTGAAATTACACAAAAGTAAATATCACTAAATCATAAAAATAAGGACTACTAACTGCCATATCATGACAAATTTTGCGATGACTGTCATTCAATTCAATCCATAGATTCTTAGAACCTCTCTCAAAACGACCGTAACTCTCAAACTAAATACGTTTGGGATTCGCATCATTTTTCCATATGGAAATGATGTTACAACGAAGGCACAAGACAACACAGATATGCTAATTAAAGGAAAATACGGGATCCCTGTAGGTACTGTCTAAATTCTGCTGTTTATTTTGAGTCGGCGACGAGGAAAACGCTGTTTTTAATTGCTCTGTTGAATCGTAAATGGAATGGTTAGAAAAAATGAAGACAATGAAGAGAACAAGGAAAATTGAATGCTTTTTAAACATCATCAGTCTTTCATTTGATTATAGATGGACTCTGTCCTTGATAAGAGAACTGGAAATGTAAGCCAGAGAAAAAATGACGTGTGGTGAGTATAGATATTTTTAATACAGAAACCAAAATTAACGTATTATACGAGCGGGTTTTTCACCAGATGGTAAGCGCCATGCTTTTGCATTGCGAATAGTCCTGTGTGGTTTTTTTTTTTTTTTTAATTTTGTTACATTACACTCTATGGACCCGTGGTCCATACTCTTATAAGATTAGGTCATATATTAATAGAAATTAACGATATAAAGAAAAAAAAACATCAAGACGGGAACTATGGTCTTAAACTAAATTAAAATAGAACTAAATTACAAGACAACAGAAGGATTACAATTGGAGTTGAACAGACACCACAAGCGGCACCCGTTCACGAGTATGACCCATGTGCCAGCCATCGCTCTCCTCAACCATTACCGAGGGAAGAGGGCGACCCGCCACACGATGCCGCCGCGAGCAGAATCCTTTTCGTGAGCATGACAACTCCAGTTGCTTACATAGATGAACATAGTTTTATATACATAGGTACCTATATACTAGGGGATTGCAGGGTGATCGGTGACTGGGGATTATCGGCCGTGGATCCCGCATTTCCTAACCTCATAAGCTCTTGAACCACTTCTTCATTACGGTGTTGTATGGCTTTTCGGAGGTTGTAGTCCACGATCATCTGTGGTGTCGCAATCATAGCCCGCTTCACAAATCTGCCTATCGCGTCATCACTGTCATCGGTGTAGTAAACACAGCTGACAGTGTGTCGTGATACTGCTACTACTGCGTGTGGAACGCTATCGTGAAGCTGTAACTTTTTCGATCTTGTTTGAAGGACGATAACCGACTCGTAAGTAAGTCCCTGAGCTTCGTGTATAGTTAGAATGCGTGACCCTTCACCACTTCCATATCCCTTGCTGGTCAGGGATTCCTTTTCTTCCTGGGTGTTAACCAGAAACAGGGTGTTTGGAAGAGAGATGGGTATTTGGGCATCCTTATACATATTTAGCTTCAGGGAGCGCACCTGAGGTCTTGAGGAGTATATACCGGAGTATATCTCACTAAGGGCGTACGCTACATCCATTGGATTACATCCTGTGTGGAATTTAACTGTGCTGATCACACTACAGAAACATTTTTTTTCTTAATTCATTAATTATCTTTAACAACCGAAAGACAATTTTACATATTACGACAGCTTGTCAGTATTTTCCTCTTATTTGTACGAACTCTGAATGACATAAATTTTCTTACTAAAGAAAATAACTGTAAAGTCTCCCTTTTAATTGCACGTAAGTTCCCAGTGAGACACTTAAATGTACTAGGAGAGCACAATAAAGAAGAGCATGCGAGTTTATGAATGCTATTCGTCACGACAGTTGAACTCGTGGAATACAGAATATATTATAGTCACTACGTGCGGTACACAGAATAAAAGGGAATTATTTTGAAACAGACAGTTATCATGTTAAGGGAAGTGGGATAAGGAGGGTTCTTTCTTACACGATGTAAACTTCTACCTGAAAATAAAGATAAAACGACTTTTTGTCTCATGACATGAAACTGTTAATTGGATGGGTACATAATTAGATATAGAATGGAAACTTCAAAGCGTCAAATAATTTCAAAACCGTTGTGAAGATTCGAGAGCAAATATACTAGTTATCAAAAAGAAGAAAAGTGGGATATGGGTTTTTAAACTCCGTTAGATTACGATATAGATAAAAATGTACCCTAAAAAGTATTTCAAACAGCTAAAATTTTTTTCGTTCTTGACTACGGTCACTGGTCACGTTATATTTGGTACCAATCAACTCGTTATAGAATTGATTGAACAAATTTTGATTGAATTTGTATGTAAATAGATTTGAGAGAAACACTACACCTTCATCCTGACGTAGGTGAAGCCGTGTGAAACATCTATTTGGTAATAAAACTAGTCCCGGTAGCTCTTGAACTTGGACGTGAAGCTGAGACGGGCCGCAAGTAGACCTATAAATTAATGCCAGATAACAAACACAGAATGGCATAAATGGAATATGAATATGGCCGTCGACAATATCGGGAGCAAACAATTAGAGGCGAGTTAGGGCGAGGGTGCCGATTAAGTTATATATGCGGGCTAATAGGACAACCACGGGCTTGGAGATTCTAGGGCAATATATTTAAACTAACTTTTAACTTTTTTTACTTTGTTTACGACAATTATTCATATGGTTGTCGGCATCTTTAATGTTTTTAATAGCAAGGCAGTACAAATGTAATTAATACATACTTTTCTGGTTTCAAAAAAGGAAAAGGTTTTAAATTCATCTCTATATTTTCGTGTCTGTGTTACTCGATTTACCTAGCAATTGTAAATCTATTTTAATGATCTACCAAATGAAAAGGTGGAAAGGTGTTTCAAAGTTCTGGCACTGCAAATGCTATGGTCTGGCGTTATCACCTGCTCATTTCGTTATCAAATAACATAAAAATAAAGATTACTCTTTAAAAAAAATGTTTTTTCCTAACACTCAAAATCCGCAACGGATCCACGGTAAGCCACAACCGATGGTCATCCTCAATCCAAGGGTACCTGACTCAGGAAGATTAAGATTCATCCAAAGGCCCTTACATGGAAGCAAACATTGTATCCGATGTCTTGATGTTTGCGAAGGTAGCAAATGTTAATTTGGTATTCACCCTACGACCGACGCCCAATATTAATATTTTGGTAAGAAGGGACTGTTTTGCAAGAAAAACATTCATTACGTAAACGCATGGCTTTATTTGCGATGTTGTTCTTAATGAGATTGGTTTTGTACTGTGCACCTTCAGACTAGTGTTGTTACCTTGGGAGAAATTTACGAAGAAAAATCTGGGGCAAACCGATAGTTAATTTGATTATATATACCTACGAGTGAACTTAGCACAACTTCTTATATATGAGGGTAGCTGAATTGTATGAAACGCTTAGTACAAATTATCAATCATACAAATACTCGTCAATACTTCAAGCATACTGCGAACAACGTCGATGGCCTGATATTTAATTGGACCGACTTTAATTTGTTGTTGGAATTAAGAAAGTTTAATTGAACTAATTTTACTACTTTAGAAGCTAGAGTTATTGTTCTAATGTTTACTTTTTCGTCACTCACAACAACATTCAACACTCAATTTCAAAACGTTTATCAGACTTCAATAAACAGAAGTGATGACCACACCGTTCACCAAACAATAGCTTCAAATTACCGACACCCGCAAAAACCAAACACAATTAAGACGTTAAATTATTCGGATGACAGGCCCCTTGGGGCTCTAATGTCCCTCTTAGCACTTTAATAGTCAGCGGTCCCAGGACAGCGGTCAGTAACGGCCCGGAGGCGTTGCCGAGACATTGGGACTCATGGGAAACTCCCTTTGCTAGTAACCACAGATTAGTTTCATGGGAGAAAGCATCTTGACCATGGACTAAAAAGTTGATACTGGAAAAGTCAATTAGTATTTTCTGGTCTCTAGAGTTCTTTTGAAAATTATAATGGCTTTGAAGCGAATGCCACTAGTCTAGGAGCTCTGATCAAGTAACGAAGTGGTGAACACGCTAGTCCTATATTAGAACAGAGATGTTACACGGAACACAAAATACATAATTACTGTCGTCAAACATGTTTAAGAACACATGAACACAATAAAAAGGAAATTCGCAAAAAATATATAATTTCCACAAACATACCGCATCTAAAAGTTTCCCGAATTCAACGATTTTTTTTATCATTCAATAGTAATTTGAGTGATACTATCAGGTTATTTACATTTCAATGAATAAAACAACGTAGTACAACTTTTTTCACGACTAAAATCAATAAAATCCATGTTTTTATTCGGTCCAAATTTACGAGCCGCGTTGGAAATGTGGCGTCACACGTTCAGGCCAATTTGAATGAAATGTTTTGCGCTCAGTAGAAATGCCTGACTTTTGACTCTCATTTTTGACGTTTCTAGTGTTCTATTTCCATTTTTTTCGATAAAGACATTTGATTACTGTAAGGTTGTTACCTTAAAAAAATGCAGTCAACTTCCCGGCTAGACCTCAAGTGCGTGCTGCTGATACATACGAATAGGGGCTTTGTGACACTTCAATCTTAGGACGGTAGCTGATTGCCCTACAACCATGCAAATGTGAAACATACACACGTTTACGTCGTTTTAACGTGTAAACTTCGCAAGTTCACATTTTATGGACCAGAGAGTGATTTAGGCTATCTGCATCATTTTAGAGCGAGTGTGTACATGTGCGAGCATGTACATAAGAATAGACATAGATAAAAATATAGCATGGATTTTGAATGAATAATACCGTGTCACGTTAAAGCTGCGTTAAAGGTTAACGTTCTTCCACCAATAACAATGTCCAAGTAAAAAAAGTCTAAAGTCCAACACAATTCTAACAAAATAGACCTAATCCAAAAAGGCTAATAACTTAAAAGAGTCGCCCGATAAGCAAGTTAATCCTGAAGACAAATAGCGGGTATGATCATTGTGGCCAATGTCCGAAACTGTACAGGGGCGGTGAGTGATGTGTTTCTTTTGTCTCGGTCTACCACCCGAGCAGATTACATGATAGTTGTATGGAGACAATGTAGTAGTGCGTCAACGATCGACCGCAACAGTGAGTATTGGAAGATTGCAATTGTTTAGAAAGATAATGGAAGATTTGATAATGATATTGATAAATCTTTTGGAACGTTTCAAGACTTAATAAATTCTAAATTGAAACCTCAATTCATCAAATGTTTGAACGGATGAAACTGGATAAGTTTTTTAGATACTGAATAGCGATATAAATAGCTTAATTATATACGTGTAGACGTCACCCGCAAATCGACACACCGATATGTTCAATTGTTCATGTATTTTTCTCACTCTTCTCTATAGACCATATTTGTTTCATGAATAAACACCTCTATATAAGTATGTCTCATAATTTATTTTCCATTACTTAAAAAAGTTTAACTTTGTACTGTTTTTTAAAGATCTCTCTAGTATTTAGTTTAACCTCTCTGCACATTGTAAGTTCTACATCCAAACCAGGGGCCAAACGTCAAGTCCGGCACATTAAGTCCAGCCGCAAGGAGGGTCGTCAATCGGGGTGGCTTTATTTAAAATCGACGCCTATTGTGTCTAAGGAACTGCTGTCCCTTAATTCTGACTATTGGGATTTGTAAAGGGACTTATTGATTGTTGCTTGAGGTGAACTGGTTCAATCTTACATTATCGATGTTTTAAAAGAAGAACGTTGCTAAGTACACTACCTCCAACCGACTACTGGCGCAGCTTAGTATTCAGTACCAAAGAGTTTTAAGTTCATATACATGAGAACTACATGGGTGATGCGGCGGAGGAAGAAAAATAGCGGTTATCATCGCACGTCCATTGTTTTTTTAAATATGTCCAAATAATTTCTTTAGTTTTTTCGATAATTGCTAACATTTATATAGCAGGAACGCACTGATCTGGGATTTTTTATTTATAGGTTTCCACTTTTAAGCCCTTAAAACTAGTTTCTTTCAGTTCTTCGCACAACATGCAACTGAGTTATTGCCACAGGTAGCTTTAAATTGAATACATAATATCTGAACTTCGATTTGATTTGTTTTTTTTTATAAGACTTACCATAAGAAATCTTGAAAGATATTATCAATATCAGAATTTATCCACTTTATTTTGAAGGATACCAATTACCAGCAAAATGTACAAAGCCAACAGTTACGACTTTAAATCATAAGCAAACTAATCAAATAAACCTTTAACTCTGAATGACATGTAGGTATATATGAAAAAGTATAGCTTATATACATTCCGATAACTCAATCCCTACAAATCCCTCGTAAAATCAGTAAGAAAACTTACGAACATATCCAAAAATCCCCCATTTTATTCCTTGGCAGTTTCCAGCATTATCGGCAAATCTACTAGGCAAACATGAGTCGGTAGGATATTCGCTGAGACTTGCGAACCATCGGATAAATTGACCGGTAATAATAAAATGTAAGGGGTAAGGATGTAGATGGCTATTTAGATAATTGTTGGCCGGGCGTCCAGTGTATTGGAAGCGGATAGTCCGATAGTGGGAGGTTTTATTACCACCCTGTAGACGCAGTATGACTTGACTGTGAGACAGTAAACAGGCTTCTAAGGAACGGCTCGATTCGATGCTATACATTTTTGGCTTAACTTAAAGGAATTTCGTATCTCTTTAAAAATGTTTTACCTCAATACGCGCTTTTAGACGCTTGTTTAGCTAGACAGTGTCTAAAATATAAATACTGCAACACAACTTTCACAAGCAAAATGATTATAGAAATGTCTCAAGAGAAGTGATTTGGATAATCTTTAGACACTTCTCAAATCAACACATCACTTACACACAACACAACTAAGTACATAATATTAATTTCTTTACATTTCAAAAATTAAAAAAATGGATGACACCTATTATATCTAGTATACTCATTGCATATCATGCAGTTTTTCACGGCCAAAACCAACAAAATGCATGTTTTTAACACTTTACGGCCCACGTTGATAATGTGACGTCACGACACAGATTAGGTAATAGTTCCTACGTCACGCGTTCAGCCCAATTGGTACAGTACGCTTTAGCGCTCAGTAGATACGCGCCCGACTTTGATTCTCATTTTTAACGTTTCTAGTGTTTGATTTCCAGTTCGATTTGATAAAGGTATTTGATTCTCATGAGAAAACGAATTAATTGACATCATAAAAAATGGAGTGGGCAGACGTTTTGCTTGATCAGGCAAACAAGATCACGTTTCTTTGTAATATTAAAAAAAATACATTCTCTAACGCGCAAGATCATCTACTGCTTAACTAAAGTGTTGTGTTCCGATGGTCATTTATGGGAAAACTATCAACGGCCAGCCGGATTGATGGCGAAGCATTTCTTTGTTTCCCATTTAGGAGGCGAGATATTGATGTCCTATTTGACGGCTGACGTAAGATGGTAGCTCTTTATGTTTGCCTTAGTTTGAATTTCATAAAATTATATACTTATAATCCTTTGATTATTAATAATCAAAGATATAAACGTAACGGTGTCAAGTTAAGATTTGGATGAGGTGTTTAACATACGGATCAAGTACAAATGATTGGCCGACTTCCCTTGCATGTCGGAACTCGGAAAAGTTTCAGTATCGAGCGTGCTTTCCGAAGCACGAAGCGTTATTTATACAAGGCCTGCGTTTAAATACTATCTTGCCAGTTGGTAAGTAAAACTAAATTAAAAAATAATTTAAAAAAGCCGACAGGTTCGTCAAATTCAGATATTTACACCATTTTAAATTTATAAAAGAATCCTCAAATTAATTCTTCAAATCATCCATCTGTAAGCACAGTTATCCGAAATCAATAAGCCTCTGTTGACTCTTCAAGTCTTCACCCTACAATTTCCATTCAAGTATGCATGAGGCGGGCGTGCTAAGCCGAATATTATGAGACTATTGCCGTCGCAGGTGCCGCTAAACTCCCTTCTTGAGCGTTGCCTTCGCTATGGCGGTCACGTCGCAAAGTTTGGAAGACATATCAAAGGTTAAACAGATGTATGCAAGTGTTGAACACAGGAATATGAAAGCTACAAAAAAATACCCAAGTTTCTTAAACGTGGACGTTAAGTGTGCTATGTATTTCCATAGAACGACTCATGAATCTTACATCCCGGTCTATTTTATAATGAGTGGATGGTGGTAGAAAATGCTTCATCATTAAGTCTCTCCTTTTGTAGTTTTGTACTTTGCAGTAAAGTTTTAAGTAAATTTTTTTTTTTATGTTATTAGGTAACGAGACGAGCTGATCGTTTGTCTGATGGTAAGCATAACGCCGGCCCATAACGATTGCAGTGCCACCCAGAACTTTGAAACACAAAGGCATGCGTGGCACTGGAGTGCACTCTTTACCCTGAGACATTAGGTATCAAGTCTTATAAGCCCAGTAATTTCACTGGAAACTCTGCTCATCAAACCGGAACACAGTAATGCTTGCACACTACTGCTTGGCGGCAGACTTCACGAGCAAAGCGGTGGTAACAACCCAGACGGACACACGCAGAAGAGTTAGTCCTCCCACTAACATAATCCAAAAGGTATAGTTATGTTCAAATACTTTAGTTTTAAACTGGCTATTACTGTGTTTTTCTGGGCTACATAGACCTCAAGAAAGAAGTAAATTTTATAGACATCTTTCAATTTTATTATATTACTTAGTGTAAATTATGTAAACTGGTGAAATCTTGGTAACGCTAAATTTCCCAGTAGGTATAGATTCTTCGCTACCGCTGGCTACAGCAGTAGCGCAGAACGTTTAGGTCTGAGCGACACAAATATTAACTGGATAGATAAGCTAATTCGCTAACACAAAGACTTATCTATATCAAAGGATGGATTGTTTGTTGATCTGATTACGGGAGGTTTGCTCCAACGGTGGGTGGTCAGTTGACCGTCATAATTTGGGACCAGAATGCGTTCATCGGTGCATAAAATATTCGCAAAAGGACGGCAAGGGACGGTAAACAGTGGAAAGCGCAAACGGTGAAAGTCGCGTGCCATTACACTTCTCACCTGCTGTTCGTACGGCCACGGGAAAGAAAATAAAGAAATGAAAGGGAAAATAAAGAAACAAAAGATAGAAATAAACAAAATATTGTGGATGTGTAGAGCCTTTTCTGTTGGAATAGTTTGACTTTGTGTTTTGATTCTATTTGAGAAGTTTACTAATGTTTACAATTATCCGATTATGTGTCATATAGTATACAAATTAATGTGAAAAGCGTTTAAAAAACCAAACACTGCTTTATTTATCTGTCTGTGAAATAGTTTAGTTACGTCCACCACAAAAGGACCCAAAATTAATATGTGTATTATAGATAATTACCATCCACCAAATAAGAATACTGTTCACAAAGAATCATGAAGACTGTTCTGTTTGAATCATCAAGCGGTAACTAAGTCAATTTAAAAAAGGTTTTGCAAGGATATTATCATTACGTCCTTTTTTGTTTCTTGAAACGGCTAATAAAACGCGTGTCCAAAGAAACATAAATTAACTGAATCAAAATATAATATATTATTTGAACACTAACTTAAATGTATAAATGTGAACTCCAAAACACTAAATTGTATAAAACAATAAAACCCTCTTACACCCCATAATAATAACAAACTTAACAAAACAATAAAGCATCTACACAATGCGTGGGGCCTCAGAAATAATATTAGCGTTACCGTAGGTACTTACTTACGGGAAAAATCAACATAAAGTGAATAAAAGAAAATTATGAATTGCTAGAAAATAAATTACCCCGCGTTGGCGGCAAAATAACATCACATTTGAATGCCTTTTATGCTTTATGGCTCTGTAACTATATGAAATAACTCCCGTAGCCGGTTTATGGGACATGAGGGCACGTACGCAGCATAATTTTTGAGTTGTTGCGAATTTTTGTACTTAAGAATTGTGTTTGGATACAATTCTTAAAAAGTTATGGTATTGCCAAGAGAAGCAGGCCGTTTTTTTAAGTAATATATTCAAACTGTTTTATTGGTACGCAGGAAAAAATTTAGGCTTTAATCGTTCAATAAAGAGAGACATATTATATTATTTATAGTTTGTACACTAATATATAAATAACAATTATATAACTTAATAACTCCTGCCCGCGGTTTCACCTGCATTCCCACAGGAACCATGCTTTTGCCCGGGATAAATAGGGTAGCCTATGTTACTCGGCACATAAGATAAAATGCCTGATGCCTTAGATTACTGTAATACCGTGCAGGCCTATTTGTTTATTTTTGGTGGCACTGCAATTTCCATTTTCAAGCTAAGCCTTATGACGCGGTAACGCTTTTAGGAAGATTAATAATAATCACAACTCTATAAAACCTATATATCAACGTAGGTAATAGGTATTTGTATAAAAAATCTTATAGCTCTTATGTTAAGGGAGTGACATCAATCACGGATTCTCTGCACCTCACAGACACTTAAGGGCGGCGAATAAATTACCAATAATTACATTATCGAGAAAAATGTAACCGCCACCTCACCGCCTGCAAATTTTCGAGCCCACGTCGGAAGCCCATAATTCCTAATGACATGCAATAACCGTACCCCCAATTTTCGACATAAACCTCCCATAACAATATCGACATCAGCATTTTTTGGGTATTTTTTTATTTAAGAATAAGTAACACTTTTCTGTGTAATCAAAATTTTGCGGAAGCGTTTCTTTTTGTTAGGGTTGCTGCTCAACAGATCTTAACACTAGGTGCCATAATTTCTAGGATTCTGTACCTGAAAATGAATGAAGGAAACCTGGTCTACGTCTATATGTATTTTGTCTTGGTCGTTTGTCTCAAAAACATTTAATCCGTACTATCGGTTCTATAATAAATGCGAAAGTGTTTGTATGTTTGTTGGTTTGTCCTTCTTTGACGAAGTAACGGAGCAACGGATTGACTTGATTTTTGGACCAGAAAGGTTCTTGTGGGAACACGGGTGAAACCGCGGGCATAAGCTAGTTAAAAATAAATATTAAAATGGTATTTAAGTGGGTCCTACATACAGAATTAATATTAAAAAAAATCCTAAACATAATGCGGTATTTTACAGAAAATGTGAATAAACTCTAAACGACAAAGAATTTTTACATGCTATTTAAACCAAAAAATTAGAAATAATTTTTTGCAAAAATTGTACAGACAACTTATTAAATAATGGCTTTTCAAGTGATCATTATTATTATCTCATAAAAACCTTAATAGTTGTATTACACCAAACAGTGTAACACCATAGTAAAATATTTATAAAATGAATTGGCAACCCTGGTTAAAGGAGTGTTTATCGGCTACCCAATTTGATTTTTACCACCGCACTGATTTCTTTCCTTCGAGGAATGGTGAAGTGTACGCGTGGAATGGCAATGAGATGGTGATATAAAATTCACAGTAGATTCGACCAGCGTACTTAGTTCTGAAAGTATCAACTAGGTCACATTGAGATTAGTTAGAATTTTTTTCTTCTGTGGTCATGACCATTACTTTTTACTGTTTGTGTGTTCAGCTGCAAGAACACACTTGTTGAGATTGCGTAGTTCAAATGAAATGTATTGAATTGAAATGAATTTTGAAATGTGGTTGAAACATTTTTAACTTTGGTCAGCCCTTTAGCAGGTGATAAGATTAACTCTTCTGCAAGCTTCTTTCTGGGTGGGTACCACCACTTTGCTCGTGAAGTTTGCCGCCAAGCGCAATAATGTGCAAGCATTACTGTCTTCCGGTTTGATGAGCAAAGTGGTCAAAAATTACTGGGCTTATAGACTTAATACCTGGATATCTCATGGTTACGAGCGCAATTCAGTGCCGCGCGACCTTTGTTTTTCAAAGTGGTAGGTGTTATGTTAATGCAATTGTTATAGGCTGTTGTTAGTTTTACCATCAGGCAAACAACCCGCTCTTCTCATTATCTATAAAGATAAATAAAATTAAGTGTCTGTTTGTAACATCAAAATAACAGGTTTTTACCAAATGCATATGAAAGTATATACGGAACCTATAACAAAACAAAACAACCATTTTTAAAATTTTTGTCTGTCTGTCTGTTTGTTCCGGGTAATCTCCGAAACGGCTGGACCGATTTTGACGGGACTTTCACTGGCAGATAGCTGATGATACAAGGATTAACATAGGCTACTTAATTTTAGAAAAATAATTAGGGTTCCGCGCAAAAAAATAAAAACCATGAAATCCAATACCTCCACGCGGGTGAAACCGCGGGGGAGCAGCTATTCCAGTATAAAAAGCCGGACGAGTTTTATAAAACGATCTACCACAATGCTATGGTTGCATCACGTTGATATTTTTCACAAAAAGCTCAAGTTCAGTGTAAGATTGTAACCCTCACATCTCACGTAGACCATCGTCACTTCAAAATATTCGATACACTAAACAAACAGAGCAAAGTAATGCGAAAACCTCATATATTTAAATTCAGTGCGGTCCAGTGCGGCGATGTTTCAATTGTCACCTCCTTTACCATCGTAATCCGGTTAGTGAAGGGGGTTTGGTGGTCGTCTTTTTATCTTGATTTCGTATTGTGTGTTTTGGACGCAATAAAAAAGAAATGATGTAAAATCGACATTTCTTTTTTTATGACGAAATCGAAACGAATTTGGTACAAGAATGGAAATGTTTTTAAGAATTACATTTCAAACAAAATAATAAACGAGTAAAATTACTTTTAAAAAAGCGGGAAGCGATTTCGATGACCAACTACTCAACCGATTTTGAGAAAATTTCTATAATCTTAAAGTATAACCTTTCAAATAAAGAAACAATTTTCCAAATCGGTTTTTATAAATTACAGAGTTCAGAGGTAACAAACATAAAACATACAACCTAATTTAGAACTTCCGCCTTTCTTGAAGTCGATTAAAAAATGACAATCCGGCAGTATCAAGGCGATACTAACCAAAGAGAATATAACGCTACGCTAAAATCCCTTTTGCATTTCCCATTTTTTTTTTTATAAATCGCGATTTTGATCAAAAAAAAACAAAAAGCTAACACTACTCTAACTTTATTACGCTTTTTTCTTTTTTACAGTACTTGATATTCACGCTCGAAAAATTTCATTTTCATAATCGCAATCTAAAATTTCTTCCAAACAAGGTCATAAACAAAAGAGTTTAAGCGACACCTTCTCGCTCCCATTTCCAGCTAAGTGCACATGTCCTCCCGATAAGAGTGCCATCGGCTTTCGAGTCACGTGCTAAGAGCCCGCCTCCCGGTTTATGACTAATGTCGGGCTCACATATAGTCACACCTTATGAAGGAGCCTTAGATACAGTATAGCTGCAAACAGTAGATCATCTTCAGCTGGAAAACGTCGACTACTGAACATCACCCTTCATGGGGAAAATTTGCCATAATGATCGAGATACTAACCCTATACCTAAGGTTAGTTAACGATGGCCATAATATACCACTCTTGGCAGGATCACCAGGAGGTGATCGCAGTAGGTTATGACGTATGACTGAGGAGCTGCTGCCCAATTCTCTGGGCTTTAGCCAGCTCTTACAGCACTACGGGAAGAGATGGGGTGGTACTATTCTGAGCCTAGCCCGGGAATACACATCTTCGTGCTGCGATATCTCTTCCAACTGGTGCAACACCATTACACCATTTAGTCCAAAGCAGAGGCCTAATAAAAAGTAGTGTAACGTCATGTAGGCTGATTTGGAACACTGCGGGTACACTGACTACTGGATCTTTCAGTATTTTTGAAGGACGTAGTAATCCGGGCATACAGCAATAGGTGCAGACAAGTACACACTGGTAGAAGGTTTCGGCAGCTGCACGGGTCTGAACGCATCTGCTGCACGCATCTACGCGCCAGTAGGTACTAATATAGGTTTTGTGTAAAATTAGGCGAGAAAGTGATCCGAGTATAACAAGTCGATGTAACAAAATTTACATAAAAAACGACTGCCCTAGCCAGTGTCACTCGGGATGATGTATGGATTCTAACGATATACCCCATACATCAAAATATGTTCACTCATTTAAAAGTTATGGTGGAATACAGAAACTCACAAATATACATACCCTGAAAAGCCTAAAAAGAATACACTTCTTTTTTGTGCAGTCGTGTAAAAACATTTGCTTTTATTTGTGTAAAACATATGCTTTTCACGGAAGAAATTATGCAGCAAAAATAGATAAAATTAAAAAATTGACGATTTTGTGAACATAAATCGTCTTAGTTTGAGATTACAGAGTTAACAACTTGCTTGTTACATTATTATCTCAGATCTAACAACAACGTGGTCTGGTTTTAGTTGGAATTCTTTTAAACATTGACGATAACATAATTTAAAACTTAGTAACTGTTTCTAACTACATTGTGCTCAATGCTGTTTTACATTCAAATCATACTGTTTCCTGACCCTGATTAATGCTATTTTCTTTGCGAGCATTTGTTAACGTCTTTTAAGGAGGTGCATGGCGTGTGTCGTGTCAGTAGAGATCAAGTATGATTTATGTGAAGAAAATGGAAATTCCTACATATTTGAACGAGTTTGTAAGAAAAACCGTTTTTATGCAATTTTTTATGTTTGCCCCTATTTTTCTCAAGAGTTTATTAATTATTGTGTTTTAGTATTTTTTTAACACCCTCTCTCGTAAAGCTGATATAATTCCACCGGTTTTAAATATGTAAAGCGGGTCATAAAAAACGCGTGTGTTATCAAAGCAAATAGTTAAGTTATAGTCCATACAAATTCCATAACAGTATTATTTGCCATTTCAAATATGGAACTGATCGCCGCCGCACCACTCCAGCTAGTGAGCAGCGCGCTGTTGCTATTCAAGCGCGCTGGTAAAATGGCGGGAAAGCAACAGTGTGCATTCACAGATTGAGTTTATTTAAATGTTTTTTTTTCCTGTTTACTCGCAAGTGTGTTAAAAAACGTCGTACGATATACGTGCGTATTGGTTATAACATGCTCGGCTCAATTACGCCCTCGCCTTCGGCTCGGGCTGAAATTCCGCCTCGCATGTTATAACCATCTTTACGCACTAATATCGTAATGTACTATAACAGTTTATTTTGTGTATTAGTTTCTGTAAATTATGTTGTAATGGAGTCGTCACAGTAAAGAATACTTCAGAATATGTTTTATAATGTGCAAAATAATAATTGTAAGTCAAACATAATTGTCATGCATTTGGATACTAACTGTAGAAGTCACGACGAGGTCTGCATGTTCCTGGCAGACGAGACGATTTTTAAAGGTTTTAAACATACCCAAGAAATATAATAAATATTGGCGTGCAATAATAGTACGAACAGTTCGTTCGAACAAACACGCAGCACTCTCATCGCCAAACATTTGCACTCTCGTCTGCAAACCGCAAGATGTCTGGCTGCCTTAGACAAATTAATAAGCAGATAAAGAAACTCTTCGAGTCTTAATTCATTAATTAACCTAATTGTATTTGCCGCGGTTACGGTTATTGTTTGCGAGATTTTAGTGACACAGTATTACAGCAGTAGGTAAATTTGTATGCCATGGACAAAAAATACAATAAAATAAAATTGATGCCGAAATATAGAAAATGCAAAAAGGCAACTGAAATAATTACCAATCGAATTTCAGTAAGTAACACCCAAATCGTTGGTTGGTTGTTATCGTTGGTTTTTTAGGGCTAGCTTGTAGTAAGATGCTGATTGCTATAAAACTAAACGCACTTCATGATTTGAAGAAGTGATGAAATATTATTACTCATCAAATATTTAAAAAAAAGTTTAAAATAACGTTGACACAGTTTTTGTAACCTGATGCTTTCAATAACGGCGAAATATCGAGTGTTAAAAACAAGCAAAATACACTCACATAAAAAATGGTAAATATCCAGTTAATAATACTAATGTTAAAATAACTTCAATCTGTAGAATATGAGATATTATATTGTATTGACATGTAAATAGATTAATCAATCCTCGTACTACATACTGGAGTGATTATATTGTTTTACAATTCATTTTAAAGTCTATCTAGTCTAGTGTCTACCGATAGCGGTAGAAAACTTTTAACGATTTATATCGCGTAAGTATTATTAGTTTGATTGCCGACGTTTCAAACACTTTCCAATATTTAAAGTTCAAGTTTCAAGTTCAAGTTTAAAGAATAAGTTCTATAATTGATCATCTGGCTAAAAGCTATGAATTATTATACTGTGACGCACGGTGGCGCGCGGGTGCCATAAGAATTACGCGATTGCTCAAGAAAAGGGGTCGAATCAAAAACTTTCCCAAGAAAAATTTACCCAATTTAGAGAAAACGAATAAGCGCCGGATACCAACCCGCCGGGAACTTTCCCGAAGATTTTTCACTTTCAACATTAATTGCTACCAAAAGTAAAATAAATCTTTGCTACTTTGCTTTTCTTGAGGCTTGTTTCAAAGCCCTAAGCTAATCAATTAATTAAATTGTTTGTATTTTGTCGACTTTTAAAATATTGCCAAACAGAACTTTGTTTTACCCCTTTTTTGTTTTAAACACATTTTTGGCTTGTTTTGTAATAATTTATTGAGTTTTTGTTTTATATATTACCTAATATCTATATATATTTGAGCCGTTTGGTGTTGAAACATTGGATATGTGGGGGCCGGAAGCTCATATTTTCAAAATTTTATCAGAGCGTTTGATTGATGCGACGCGTAACCACAATGCTGGTACTTATTTGGCTCAACGGATCAGCATTGCGGTTCAACGAGGCAATGCCGCCAGCATGCTGGGTACGCGTCCAACTGGTAGTGGGCTATAACATTTGGATTATCTATATGCCTACTTGGGCTTGTAGATTATCCAACTGTTTTTGTAGCTAGGTTAGATGTAGTGTCTATGTATTAGCTAGTTAATAAAGGCCCGTCAAAAATATATTTGGTAATTAAGTTAAATTTGCCATTTATCAAACAAGTTTAGGGGTAAACATATATAAATTAGGATTGTAATTGGGTGGGACTCAGTCAAAAAGAACTCTCTTCCATTTTTTATACTAATAGCATTAAACTATTTCTTCTTCCGATTCCGATTTCTTCTGCACCAATATACCTAATATCTATAAACCCACTGATAACATTTTACCTGTTTTTGTGATAACATTATTTGTTATTGCAAATAACATAACGCATAAATCGATGGACACATTTGGGGGGCGCATGATAGCTTTGCAGTGCCGCTATAGAAAAACTTTGTAAATAAAATAGATACAAAATATCTCGTTCACCCCGTGTGCAATCATAACATTTTATCATAGGTGTAGGAAAATATCGGGACGGTAAAAAAGTTCGGTTCGGAATGTTATATGCGAAGTTTCTCCTAATGTTTATTGTTTGTTTTTGATAGATCTGATTTGAAATGTATTATTGGGATCGATTTTACTGACTCATTTCGTCTCGGCGAGTGCATGTTATACATCATTTTTCTATTGTATTAAGACAAAAACGGGTCTTTTCGCGCACAAATAAAATCAAAATATAATTTTGACTAACCTCGACGTTTCGATCAAGTTGCATTGATTGTGGTCACGAGAAGACTCAGCATTTACCTATTTAATCTTTTCGTGGGGTGGCTTTATGACGAACCGTTGGTGAGTGGCAACACCGTTTGCCCCGACTCCCTTTTTATACTATTAGAGCAGATGCTGGTCGTTTGCCTGATAGTAAGCATAGCGCCATCCCATAATAATTGCAGTGCCGCGCAGGCCTTTGCTGAAGACCAAAGGCCTGCGCTGCAGGCCTGCGTTGCGCTCATTACCCTGAGACTTAGTAAGACTCCTAAGCCCAGTAATTTCACTGATTATTTCTCACCAAATCGGAACACAGTAATGCTTGCACAATATTACTAATTGGCGGCAGTCATCACAAGCAAAACGGTGGTACAAACCCAGGTGGGTATTCGTAGAAAAGTCAGTCCTACTACCTGGTAACTATCCCTAGAACTAAACCCAGCTTGCCCTAACTAACCATTCGGGATGAACAGGTCCTACGCTGCATACATTGTCCAAAAAATAAATCGTCACTATCCCAAAGCAAGCATTCCAGCTAGTAAATCCTGACAACTTTATTCTGAAAAACTGGCCACACTAAATTAAATAACAAATTAAAGTTTATTAATATCAACAAAACTTTAAATGAATCCCTATTTTCCTAGAAAACAGTTCTCAAACTACCGGCACTTCGGTCTGACATGGAAATGGACTTGTCCAAAGAAAATATTAACTTGGGACGGTCAGGTGCTCTCAAATTCGCAGTTAGAAAAGATCAACATGTCTGCCACACTTCACAGACACACAATTTAAAAGTTTCCTGTACCTCTTTGTTTTGTCCTGAACAAACTCAATTAGATGCCCTTTGCCTTTGCATTATTAAATTTTGTGGACATTATAGGTTTTTATGCTTTGAACTTATTTTCGCTACTCGTAGGCCAAGATTCAGACACGAATCTAGGCGTGGACATGGAAGCAAAATTCCACGCTTATTCTCGTAAATCAATCACAAATCTCCAGAATCCAGGCAAAAGGCATTTTAATCAACGCAAACAAGTACCAGGCAATCAGGGCAAAGTAGGAGGTGGATCTGAATTAGAATTGAATGTAAATGTGCGGGCTTTATCGCGGATTATAGTGTTCGTCTGCGAGCGGAAGATAGTTGCGACCCGACGCTGGCCCGTCCTATACTCTCTCCAACTCTATATTAATACATGTTATTTAGAACCAGCGTAAAAGACCTTCCTCGCGTTTCAAGCACTTTCATACAACCAAGTTAGTTAAGGAGTACTGGAATATTTTGAGAGGTCTGATTAAAATGGGAAGTTTCAAGCCTACGATGGCACCCGTATCATGAAGTCCTCTTTAACAAATTTTACTGCGTACTAATCCACCCTTTTGGGTACATATTTCGGTCCCTTACATGTCTTGTTATGTTGCCAGTTATGAGGTCATTATCCGAAATAAATCTAGGTTATGCCAGGACTTTGGTCGGTTTTGGGAAAATAATTAATTAAGAGATATTCGGTTATTAATTGGTCTGGGTTTTAAACCAGTATAATACCTGTCTCTTATGTGGTGCCACTATCATTCTACAATGAATTATAATACATACTACAGATTTTTAATATTTCTTTATGTAGATATTTGCTGTACATACGTACGTTAAGTATTAATGAATTAACTATCTCTATAGGCAAATAAAACTATTTTAATTCTAATTTAAAATCTAACTTAAAATTAAATTATTTCAAATCTGTCAATATATAAATCTAAGTTCAAATTCAAATATCTGACAAATGTGAACATTATTATAATTAAAACAGCATGGGATTCGGTTGGCTTTCATTAAATCCGTGTCACATTGGGATACGCACCCACATTTCAAACTATCGTTAAGGTGCTGTTACCTAAAGGAACAAGATAAGGTTATGTCTTTGTTAGTGAGAGGTAGCGGAAATGTAAAAATCATTGTGGTAAAAAAACAAAATACCTATACTGCGGTCCTAGTAAGCTCATGCTTAATCATATAATTATTATTCTTGTGTAATATTTAACGGTTTGGTTCAATTATGTGTGGTTCAATTAGCTTTTTTGTCTACGCTAAAATTCTATCGTATTAGCTAAGCGAACGACCGGACGAAGGTAAGTTCCCTTAGCGGTTCTCACAGTTGTGACTCACACTATTCCAGCCTTGTAATGATGGACCTTCTCTACAATTGACGCTTCAATAGAAGCGTCAATTTAGAAATGAGAAATTTCGTGACAGACTCCATGATGGAGAGGTGGATGTAACTCAAATACCAAGTACACCGGACAAAAATGCAGGTGTCTATTTCGTTTGTGAGTGTTGTGAAACCATGTGGTTCGCGTAATTACTAATTTTCAAGAATTTAATATGTAGGTATGATGTGTCAGAATTTACGTATTTAGTTGTGTGATCAACAAAATTCACGTAAATTCTGACGAATTGTATTAGTTCCGCCCCGCGGTGCCGCCACCTGCAGTTCCCACGTTATTCCAATATAAAAAATGTTTTAATCCAAAATATCACAAATCTTTATGGGTAGCATGTCTCTTCCCATCGGCGTGATTGAGGAAAACACCAACATGGAAACTTTCGCACAATTTAGTATTGGAGGATTTCTGCTACGCTGAGCTTAGTAAAGCTACGGATTGCTACGCTTTGTACTACGAATTATCAGCCTACGGCTTGTTCCCTTTTAGGTCACGATTTTTTGCCGCTTTTCTGCCAGATTCCTTTGCCACGCTTTCCGCGCTCTCTTCTCTCATGAACTAGTCCACGACCTCGCTTACAGCTGTCAATCCTTCCAAACCGCGCATTACGCTAAATGGCTCGAGTAACCGGATCAACGGAATCCGGATTTAGGGGAGGAAATAGTAACGGAACTGTAGGAATAGAGCCAGTTATGGACAATAAAGCAATGTTAGAGGGTAATGGGACTTGTTATTTGATGGTCATTCTTACATGTTTGGTGTTGATATGCAAAATTATGGTCGAGTGATGTTAAAAATTTCAAACATTTTATATTGGATTTCCCTTATCCCTTAACATCAGGTGAGACCGTGGACAAAATAATGTAGAAGCCTTTGTATGTCAAAACCAGACTTTTTAAGGACTTATATATGTAATACTAGCTCATCAAAAAAATTTCTTTACGAGGATTTGAAGTTCATGGAATATAGGAAACGCCACAAGCAAAGCCTATTTGCAATAGGGCCGTAGAAGAGGAGGAGAAAGAGGAGGTGGTAGACCATTGTTCACATATTTTTAGTGCAACGGGAATTAAATATATGGACTATGGGTAAGACTACAATATTTTAGATTTCAACAAAAGTGGTTACATAGGTTAATATAAAATTCTTATTTCATCTTTACGCTATGTATTTGTGCATAGGTCAAGTATTCGTTACGAGTATATTTTTCTTTCATTTACCTCATTTATGTATTATTTTTGGTATGCAATAAAGCGTTATTGTAGTGTATGTCACTCGACAGATCTGAAATCTGATTACGATTGCGATGTTTCCGAACTCATTCAATAAACAAAAACACTCCTAAATCAAAACAGATAGTAAAGCTGACGTCACACCGACGTAAAATATACACTCGCGATTCGCATTATCGCCGTTTCAGTTCACATTAAATCTTAGAACCGGGTCATAAATAACGGAAACTTTTATCCTACTGGAAATAAGCACTCAAAAATGCAAAGAGCAGAGCGTTATAGCGCACGTTCGGTGAATTTATTTTGTTTCGCGTACAATTCAAATAACCATAACTCACCTCGGGCTAAGCCTATCTAACGATATAATGAAATGCTATTAAGTTACGAAGAAGGTTAAGTTAGGCTGCATTCAAAAAGCGCTGAGTATCGGTGTTTAATTGCGTCTTTGAATAGTTTTTTTTTTATTGGTAACGAGACGAGCTGGTCGTTTGCCTGATGGTAAGCATAACGCCGGCCCATAACAATTGCAGGGCCACTCAGAATTTTGAAATACAAAGGCCTGCGTGGCATTGCAGTGCGCTCGTTACCCTGAGACATTAGGTATTAAGTCTCATAAGCCCAGTAATTTCACTGGCTACTTTGCTCATCAAACCGGAACACAGTAATACTTGCACATTACTGCTTGGCGGCAGACTTCACGAGCAAAGCGGTCTCTACAACGTTAGTAAATAAGTAACAAGTTTCGTTAAGTAATTCTGGTTGGTAATTATGTTTATAGTATATTCTGTGCATTTATGAGTTTTTCTTCTTACCATGTTGCGGCCCAGAACTTGGCCACGTCGACTGCGTTGCTTGTAATAGCTCCCATTTATGACTTAAAAATGACAATAATGTTCTAAAAACAAAACTGCAGTTATACTGCATCAGTTAACTCGAAGATAACAATACCTATAATTTTATTGATATACAGAAAAAAAAACAGTTAATATTGTTCATAATATTAGTATCTATATTGTAATATGGATATAAAAAATGGGCACATAGAGATCGCTTTTTTACTATTTTGTTAGTTCAGGTAATTCAACGGCATATGATTGAAATAATGAACTAAAATAAGACCAAAACTGGATTATTATTAAGTATTTTCTTGTCTTGGTGATAGCAGTAGAATGTAGATTATGAGTTTGGCTGAGGAGAATGCTGGATATTCTCTTGCGGCATCCACGCGGGAAGAAATGGATGGTCCTATACTTACGTCGGGATCATCAACAACAACAGCACGGCTACCTAACTTGTTACATGCTCAAATGCATATTTATGTGTTCTCTTTATGACCTTTCATGAGAAGCACTTGCAACCTTTTAATACCGACATCTTACGATATCGCACAGCTCCTTGTGAAATCACCCTAAGTTTCGAAGTAAAGCTTAAGTTTAGGACGCGTTTACTTTCTTAGCGATAAAGATGCTTGCTTTCCGATTTATTGATCTTGGATTCACGGTGACTGGAGATAAAGGGAAGTTTAATTTGCCTGTAAGTAATGGTTACTGTTGTCGTGGAACTTTAAATGTTTTGAAATCAACGCAAAGCTTCGAATAATCCAAAATTATTAGGTTTTAAATCTGCTGGACATGTACGTCGAGCTACAAAACTACTTCGACTTCGTAAAAGGTACGGAAAACAAAACAAACTTTTTCACCACATTAAAAGAAGATCCAGTAAAAAGTAAATTGTGAAAGCGCATCTCTTTCAAACAGAGTTGAGCGTAAACTGGAAATTTGAAAAACATATACTACTGCGAATTTTTTTGATATTTTTTTCTGATGCTACATCATAAGGTGTCTTCCTGCGAAAACTTCATAATGCAAGACAGTGAGCTCCTCATCCAGGGGCACCATGTGCTTTTCAACCTGTATAGTATTACCACAAAAAAAACATTTTTAGTTACCTGGTTAGCTAGACAGTGTCTAAAGATAAACATCAAAAATTATTAGAAATGTCACAACAGAATTATGTTAGACAATGGTTAGTCACTAGTGTCACTACTTAAATCAGGATTTGTGGTTGCTCATATTTAATCGCGCCACTAAGGCATGTTCAGGCGTTAAACAGTGATTAACACAGGTTTAATGTGTGTTTAATTTTTGGTGGTAAGACCCATAGAGTTTTACGCTAATTAACCTATCGTTATATTATTCACAATATAAAAAATATAACAGGTACCATTTTCCCAATAAGCAGGTACCTAAATCGATAACTTAATTATTCCACCAACCTCTGACTCAATCAACTTTTCAAGACGTGAACTTAGCCGTCTCAAAAATCAGCGAACCGCGAACGCCTGAAGAAACTCGACTTTAAACTCGGCGGCCATCTTGGATATAATTAGGCTGTTTACATGCAGCCGGCGAGCGCTGTATGAATGTTACCTATTGTCTGACATCGGACCTCCGGAGCTATATCATTTTGCACCTTACCCGGGTAAGGGGAAACGTGAACGGAAAGAGTGCGAAAACGTTTGTCGTAAAATTTAATAAGTTGGGGCAATGGATTATGAGCTATTTGTAACTGTGGCGGGAGACTTTTACTCATGCAGTCCATACGAGTAAAAGGCCCGAGTAACATTTCATATGAGTTATGGTTTATGGCAAATATTTGTCCATTTCCTTTGCGTAAGAAAATTATAGCGCCCACCGCTATAATTTTCTTCTTTTAAATTTCTGTATGAAAAAATTAGGTATAAAAATCGATGATTCAATTATTCGTTTTTTCAGAAAAGTAGAGATTATGTCCATAATTCTAATTAATATAATCTATATTAGATTAGCTCGGTGAAAATTATAATAGAAAAGTTTTACTTTTTTGTTATATTTTTTTTATACTCAATAGGCGTTTGAGTTTGACCGCAATGGTAAGCGACGATGCGGTCAACGATTTAGCATTCTTGCCTCGAAGATACCTGTTCACTCTCATCTTGAAGACTCCCAAATTGCTAAACGTATTTTGGGCCTGTATGATAATCTAACTATAATTGTTTAGTGTCTGCAATAAAACATTAAAAAATTACTCCCCAATTTTCGTTCTCAAAACCAAGTTTAAGTTACGCAACGTTTTCCCTAACAATAATTGAATAACAATACAGTCCCGAAAATATGTTTACCTATTTTAATAAATCTTTCCTCTCATAATAATTACTGCACACAAGACAAAACAATACATTGCAAACAACCGAAACATTAAAGAAATATAAACACAGCCGAAACCCCGTACCGCTAACGACCTCATCCCTTGTTTGCCGAGGAGTCTACACCCGTTTGCGGGTACCCTATTAATGGAATCTACAAGTTACAAGTACACTTTATGGCTAGTTATGTTGTATGTAGAGTTGCAGTTACAATTACAGTTGTAGAAGTTACTTGTGTAGTTTGAAGTAAGAAGTTAGGATAAATATTATATTAAACATTTCATTTTGGTTACTTCTTATAATTGACCGAGCAAGCGAAGCGAGCGGAGTCTTTGCAACAACTGGCAAATTTTGCTTTCTTCCGTCCGCTGGATGTCTAAACGTTGGTACTCGCATACGTATCGGTCGTATTTTTGAACAATATTTGACGAAATTTGGTATAGAGGTTCATATACAATTTCATAGTATTTTTTTTCGTCGGTGATTTTTGGTAGGAGATAATATTGGAGAGGTATTACGTCTAAAAAAAGGAGGAAGTATGCTGCGGCTTCATTTAGCGCCGATTTTGATTGTATTTATCAAAAACATTCGGTACTTGCCCAATTCCAAAGAAGACGGTGTGAAAAAAATTTAAAGGGTATTAAAAATAATTCATATTAATTACGTCATATCGACATGACATATTGAATAATTATGACATCCAAACATCACCTAATTAAAATACAGAAAACTATTCTACATTTCCCGTCAATATTTCTGAGTAGATAAAGAGTAAAAGAGTAAAAGAGTAGATAATTTTATCTTGACACAAGCCATTATGAACATACTTGTAAATCTGAGAATACGGTCCCAAACACTGTTGTGTAAAAATATTAATCTCTCGCTTAATAGATATTTATGCATGGTCAGAGGCAATCACTATGAAGCAATCTGAGGCATTGCATCGTTAGGATAATGAGATGTTTACTGCCGATACTATTATACGGTTCAATGAGTGAATACAATATTAGGACATACAATTTTCGAATATTTTGGAATATTTTTTGTAAGCATCTAAGTGTGTTACAGCAGCTTCACTTAAGTGCCAGTTATAATGTAGGTTTAACATATTTAGATCTGGTGAGATAGTGGTTAATAGTAACTTATCGTATATTAAAAAAAACTCAATATGACAATGTGATTATCCCTACTGATATTTTAAATGCGAAAGTGTGTTTGTTGGTTTGTCTATTCACGCAGTAACGGAGCAACGGATCGATGTAATTTCTTGAGCAGACATAGTTTATGGCCGGAGATCAATAATACACCGTTCCAGAATTCCCACAAGGGTGAAACCACGGTCCACATTTAGTCAGTGATAAAACATTCGAATTTTCGAATAATGCTTGGTTCGTTTATTTTTTTATTACCTGATCGAGACTGGCGGAGAAAATATTAGACTATAAATATTTCAATCCTTTCGTCAACTGCCTGTTTTCCACATCAATATTGAATCGAATTTCGTCACAAGCCGTCGATTCCGTGGATCATTTCCCATCAAAATTAAAAAGTCGATTATAACAAGGGCAGAGGTTTAAAATATTTAGAGTTTGCACGTTCGTCTGGGTAGAGGTCCGAAGCAATTGATTTAAATTGAGCTTTATGACATGGAGAATAAGTTATATCTTCGCTTCGATGACATCTATTTCGTAGGTAGTCTAGACAAAGCAGTATTATGAATCTTCATTGAATGAATCCCGCCGAATATTTGATTATGTAAAGAGACTAGTGAAAGCGATTGTAACTTTGAAACCGTGGTGGAGGGTGATACGTGTTTGTTCTTCGTTTGCATAATATTCGTAGAACAAATTCTACGAAGCATATTATATGAGGCACAATTGAGTAATTGTTTGGTTGTTTGTAGTATGTAGATTTATTTAAACAAATCTTTGAGGAATTTTATCTTTTTCTATTACCGGATATTATCTCTTTGATCTCATAGTCGTGCGAAACTGTAACTGATTTGGCAGCCGAAAATGTCGCATCTCGTACGTAATTACAATGTCTTCAGATACTATCGGTGTTGCAACTAGGTTTATTAGAAACTAACTGATGCCCGCGGTTTTACCCGCGTGGAGATTTTGGATTTCATGGGTTTTATTTTAATGCGCGGAACCCTAATTCTTTTTCTAAAATTAAGGTAGTCTTAATTATTCCTTGTATTATCAGCTATCTGCCAGTGAAAGTCCCGTAAAAATCGGCCCATCTGTTTCGGAGATTACCTGGAACAAACAGACAGACGGAGAGATAGAAAGACAAAAATTAAAAAAAACGGTTGTTTTGTTATAGTTACCGTGTATACTTTCATATGCACATTTAGTAGAAAGCTGTATTTTGATATTACAAACAGACACTTCAATTTTATTTAATTTAGGTAATCCAGTCACTCATACAATAAACGTCATCGGCGCAGCTGTCGCAAAAGAACCATACTTATGTACGGTCTTCCAAAAGTCGGGACAAAATGCGGAACGCAAGCTTCCAATTCGGATCATAACAAATACCAATGAACGTTCGGCCAATTATCCGCCTCTAAAACGAAGGAGCAAAAACTGAAACAACGCAAATTAAAAACGTGTGAAAAGGGTACCGTTCCACGAGGATCGTCGCTGTGAAAAAGGAGCATTCGCCAAGGACCCCGACATGGATGGTTATGACAAATATGTGAGCTGAATTGAGCCGAGGGCGTTAATGAAAATCAACCTTTTTGAAATAAAATGAGTAAAAAAATTTACGAATCTCCTCGAAATCGTTGCAGAATTCGTAGCAGTTGAATTGGAAGGGATTCGAGACCGTAACGGTGTGGAAAAAAAATCCTTCGTGTGGATATAACATTATCCAGTCAGACTCCTCGATTGCAATTATCTGATTGCAACTGTCTCTATGACAAAGATGAGCCATCTTAAAAAAACTTTTTCAACTGACCCATAACAATTTCAGTGACATTAGAACTTTGAAACAAGGCCTGCACGACACTGCATTGCGCTCGTTATACCCTGAGATATTAAGTATTAAGTCTCATAAGCCCATTAATTTCACTAATGTAAAATACTAATTATATAACATACGTAGCCTTTGACAGCTATATTTGTGAACGAGTGACGTAATTCATGTTATCCGTGACGAGACTTGGGAGTGATGTAAATGCTTTTTTGATTATTAAATCAAAATTAAATTCTTTAAAAGTAAAGAAAAACATTGTGTTTTTTGGATTTTTCATGGGAACCACCGTTTCGCGGCAAAATTGTTTTTGTTTAATACAGTCAACATCCCTATTACTGGTTGTTTCTCTTTTTTGCTATTTCGTTAAGTTGCTCCTCCTTTCAGCTGTTTCTTTAAATTTCTCTTGCTCCATTGTGAAGATCAACTTCCTCCAATCTGAAGAAGAAGAAAAAAGCAGATTTTTAAAGAGATTGACCAATACTACTTCTATCTACATGCAATTTTCTAGTTTTGGGAACATTCTCATCCGATACACGAGTGTATTTCATCCAGCATTTTGTACACCATCCGAATTTACCCAACAAATGGCTTTCATTAACCTGATGGTGTCTTGATAGATTGTTTCGGATTTCGCGAATTTCTACGCAATTAGCAACGCCACAGTTTCCGCTCCAGCTTCTACAAACCACAGATTAAGATCAATTTACTATGGCCTCGATGCAGATGAATTCGAAGTTTGTACAACAAAAATTAACAGATTAAGTAGCAGTGACTATGGTAACATTTGCAAATCTCATATCAATTAGGCAAACACCCAAAATCGCGCCCTCGTAATTGTTTTTGAGCGCGTTGCCGCAGTTTTAGCTGTTCGTGATTTATTCCCATTTTAGTGCAAATGTGGCGAATGTGAGAAGTTTTACGCACATTATTAGTCTAATTGCTGGATGTTGTTAACGCTTCGTCTGTGAATGTACGAGCTAGGATGTATGAGACTTATTTATGACGCGTCGATAAAATCCTAAAGGATAACCTTTGATGAGCATCGGAATTTTGTAGTACTAGCTCTAGAAGTATTTAGGTATATATACAATTTGTATTTTAGGAAACTAAGTAGTACCTACTTACTAATAAAATATAGGCACAATTTGTATTCTAAAGACATTTTTTTTTTCTGAAGTCAACTTGTCTGTCAAGACAAGTTACTAGTTATAGTAGCAAAATGAAATAGAAGAAGCACAGTATTAGAATAAAGAAAATACCAATACAGTTCCTCAACTGGATTCTCTATTGACAGTGAGACACAGATCTCCGTAACAAAAGAACAAAGAATACGCCTCGTCCACAATGTTGCACAAAAACGAAAGAAATCACTGGAGACTTCCTTCTGAATTATTCGCGTTTCTGCGACAGCTATATCCAGCTCGAAGGCAGCAGTCTTGACAGATAATTAGGACCTTCATTGTTAAATGAATCTTGCCACTTCAATTGCCAACCTAAACCTATACTCTAAAACTTTGACGATAGGGTTGTGAATCGATTGTTTTAAATTGATGATTCATTAATTCCTTTCTTATATTTCGAGTGGTAGAAAAATACAATAATCCAGTGTGAATAGCGGGCATTGTATTGAGACAGTGTCCAGGAAGGATGTTTTGGGGTGTTCTTTTTATAGCCAAATTTGCGTTTTATGGGCTCTCACGAGGGGAATGGGATGTGACATATCTATCTACGCCAGTTTGCAACTGCTTTTTTTCAGATCAGAATTCGTTAGGGATTTAGACAATGAAGTTACTTCTCTTGCTTCAGGCTTCCTATTTTATTTGCAACTAAGTAAATTGAAAGTAGCACTACGAAATACGAAACGACGAGCATATCATATGAAAGTTCAAGCGCTACTAGGTGCATACTAGAAACTGCTCGTAGCAAAGTAAATTGTTCCAGATGTTGCGTCTCCTGACGTGGTAATTAGCAAAAACTGCTACGTAAATCAAAGTTGACGATCTAGAAAAATTATAAATAGAACAAAAAATATAATAAATAAATAAGCTTATCATATTTCATATGTCAGCATCTATAACGAAAAATCTTTTAATAGTTAATCTATCTATAATATATTAGATACCTACTTATTTTCTAAAACGAGAATAATATTTTTTTTCAAACTATTTAACACCCTCATAAATACAGCTGTTTATAATAGAACGCACACATTCAAACTAATTCAGTCTTGCATGGCTTTATAAACCTTTTTGGGTGTGTGCATGAATTGATCCATAACAATTATTTCTGAAGCTATCCCCTCTTTCTCAATGGTCGGTGTCCAGATGCAAACGACTTTGAAATATGAGTGATATTCATAACGTCCTGCGAATTAGGGCCGGTCAATTTGCCTTTCAAAATCTTGGTCCTGTGAGAGGAAAGTAGATGTATGAGCTAATGTGTATGAGTTTTAGATTTGTGTTCTTGCGTAGACATAATAGTGATTAAATAAATAAATATAGTCACTAGGTTTTGCGTCATAGCGTGACGGATGACGTCATCTGTCACACCGTGCGTTACGTCACGCTTCGAGTACCCGATGTATCGCTTATCTCACCTGATAATAAACACGTGCTAGCCTGCTATGATGAAGTTGAGTGGATTGTTCCGCGATGCGTTGTGAAATTTTAGTAATTTATTTTTTAATAATGACTGGTGTGTTGTGATATTTATGTAATATTTTTATTATTATATGTAATATTTAAACACGCGACTAAGGCATGTTTAAGAGTCAGACACTGTTTAGGGTGTATTTAAATTGTATGTGGTACGAGTAAGACCGAAATAGTGTTTACTTCATTAGCTCTACTGTTATTATAATTTAATTCTACTCGCACTGTATAATTATCATTTCCTGATTTACTCATCAATACTATCACTACTAGAACCATAGTATACAAAGAGAATGACTTCCGCAACGCAGCTAATTCTTACTTTTTATTTACTTGACAATAATCCTGGCGTGGTGACAAAGTAAAACAAAACGAGAGCGTAGGTAACCACAAACACGGGCGCCGGTTGACGTGATTACGTCCGACTCGTTCCGTTTTCACTTTCGACCGCACGAACTGTCACCAGGAGACCAGAAACCACGAGAGTCAATAAAAGCGCGACGACAGCAAAACGAGGTCGAATACAGTCTGTGTCAATAATAATTTGGATCAAATAGCTTAGTATTTTTAACGCCGATGGATAATTTCAGAATAAGTATGTATTGATCGTTGACAGACGATCATTGTCCGATGATGCTGGTCAAAGAACACAAAGCTCTCATGAATAAAGAAGTCTCGCATGAAGTACGATATAAGGCATTGAACATTAGCATTTTTAACGACATGTTATAAACGTTGTTTTATCGAACAACTTTTTTTTCATCAGTTACATACATAGTTTTACTAAGATTTAGCAAAGTCGCGCCTCTGTTCTTTTTTTATGACACCAAATATTACTAGGAGTTCAGCAATCGCAAGAGTATTACGTCAATCGCAGTACATTATGAGGAAACAATAGTGGATGAATAACACGTATAAACCTAGGGACTATCCTAACAGCATTTTAGTGGTAGTATGATAGTGGTGGTGGTAAAATAAATAAATAAATTAAAATGTTGTTTGGATAAAGCTTGTATAATAAATACTACTTTTTTATTTATTTGTATGGTGCCATCATTCGCATCCTCGCAGCAACATATAGGTAATATTATATTTATTTAACTGACTGTACTCGAGTCTCGTCTCGTTGCGACGCTGATGTCCGCGGTGACGCCGCGTGACGAAGGTTACTTTATTGCTGACCTTTGTCTGCCGCTGCTCTCCTGGTCACTCGTTGTGGTGACCATCGATTTATTCAACTTTTTGTTTTGTTGGTTGTGCTTTATATAATAAAGTTTTTGGTTATGTATTGAAGAATATATTTTCTTATCTATTATATTTTCTTCTTGCTGCAACCTATAAAGAAAACTGTTGAGACTCGATTCAAGAAAGCTTTTTTATGATGCGACATACAAGTAGTAAAGCTTTTAATAAGGTACAATTTCACTTAGTTTCAAAAAAATTAAGATTAGAGTTTGGACGATTCACAGACATAATAAATCAAATTAAATTACATCATCAAGGAATTTATACCCAATCTATAAATTGCTTGTACATCGTTTACTTGCAAAAAAATGTGTCAAATGGTTGTCATAATATTACATTTTTAGGTTACAACATTTTTTGCTGTTTCCTGCGTGCAAACATTCAACGCTGGTTATTAATAATACCAATGCTACAGACTAACAAATACTGTGAACACTAAAAAGCGAAAAAAAAAGGTATCAATCAGGTAGGTTTACCCGTTAGGTAGATTACCCGGAACAAACAGACAGACAAACAGACAAAAATTTTAAAAATGGTTGTTTTGTTATAGGTACCGTTTATACTTCGTCATAAGCATTTAGTAAAAAGCTGTTATTTTGATATTACAAACAAACACTTCAATTTTATTTATTTGTATAGATTCTTATACAACTTTAAATCTAGAAAGATATAATTATCACCCTCCTTGTTTAACCAGGCTCAGCGCAACTCAAGATGTACATGACATTATACATGCAGTTACAGGAAAACCAACACAAAACTTCTAACAATGTCATACAATAAATAATCCGTACAACGCTATCCCCAAACACAATGTTTCTGTCCATTCTAATCCCTATAAAACTCACGGATCAGTGTCTAATGCATGAGATGGACAATCGTGACGATGAATATTGAACGAATTTGAGACTTAAACCTTTTAGAATTTTGTTGATGGAGTGAAACCAAACAACACAACTCTACAAGTGAGTTTCATTTGTGAGTTTTCTATCGTTGTTACATTTAGGAAGAGAAACAATACACATTATGACATTTATGTCACAGGCGAGGTAATAGACATTGTCGTTGAAGTGGCCAGTAGGTTATTGTGATACAAAATAATGGCGATTAGACAGATTTATATAATAAAAATCCAACTTCAGTTACTGTTACTCTAGCCATTTGAGCAATTCTGCTGTCCAGCTTCTTGTCATTCTCGATAGAGTAGGTTTTAGAACAAGAATATAAATCGCAACCACGAGCATCTATATCGTATACATGTCGATACAGCTCTTCATCATCAGCATTATTACGCTCACACTGCTGGAATACCGGGCCTCCTCTCAGAGAGAGAGTATGGATCATAATCTACCACGTTGGCCCAGTGCGGCTTGGTGGATTTGTATGGTAATTGAACATGCGGCTTTCCTCAGGGTGTTTCCTTCACAGTTTTTAGGACGAGTGTAACAAATCCGCACAATTTGATATGAATCATTGGTCGAGCCGGGTGGCCAAATCACGTTGCGTTGGATTAAATGTCGCACAAGTTCCCGCTCGGCCACACTTGCTCTTATTCTCTGTATACTCCCGAGTTTGTGCGATAGCAAAAGCTATACTATATTGCTATAGCAATCGCTAGTCTACAACACCATTTTTATGGCTGAGCAGTGAGCACCTTCAGCGCCATTCCAACGTGTGTAACGTGACGGTAGCTCTGCGAATGGAAATTTTGTTCAACAGGACGGACTTATTAGCCGCCTTTCGAAGGCCGAGTAATATGGGAGCTTAGAAACACTGTATGAAATATCTCGAGAGAAAAGGATTCGTATCAAATGATGTGACCAAAATTGGGAACTTGTGTTTTTCGAAAACATAACTCACGTGCGCTCCAAATCGTTGGATGAAAGTACATCTTGTTAAAATAAGCCGAGTTCTTTGTTCCTGGATTTACACTCCGGTCGTCTAGCAAGCTTTCATCTCTGTTTCAATATTTAATAATCCCTCGGTAACGAGCACCATGGTGGAAAGTTTAAATGGTCAGATGTACCTACGTAAGTACCTATAATGATGTATGAAGTATGAAGAGGTGTATTTTATGCAGCAAAATGTATTGTATTTCGCTGATCTTGTGGTAGTAAAGTTCATCACTCGTTGCACCCAATCTGAATTGCATAGAGCGGCCATGGAGTTGGTAGACGGTTTATTTTTTAAGTCAATTTTTTTATATTAGGTAATGAGTGTTGATTTTCTTACAATACAATACAATAAAAACTCTTTATTGAACACCAAAGTACAGTTTCTTGTTTTTTATTACAAATGTGCGTCTAGTTTTAAGGACTCGAAGTGAAAAATTGTACTGTAATTGCACTGTAATGCCCACACTGAGATTATAAATAATAATAAATAAATAATGATTATTGTTTGACACCTTGAATCTTCTATATGAACATCAAACGGTTTGACAATATTGTTCCAAGTGAGTAACTAACACAATAATATTATTCATATTATATAAAACAACAAGGCGTTTTTTTACGTTTTATACTTTTGCACAGCACAGACTAAGTTAGATTTATTTATAGAACAATTGGTTTATTTTTGTCCTCCACGGGATTAGGTTCTTATCAGCCAATTAACTTGTCATATTTAGAATTTTAATACAATACGAACTAATAGTTGCTAATAGGTATAGTAATAATTATTTTTATTACATAAAGTTTAATACAATACGAACAGTTTATGTTGTGTTTATCATATTACACAATTCTGCTCCTAATTTATGTGCGTACTGCAAAGGAGTGGAATTCTTAGGCGTCTTAAGATTTTTTTTCTGAATAAGTATCTTCTAGATCCATTCTATGGCCACAGCTTCGCTTACAATCAGGCGACTTTGTAGCCAAACGTAGAAATACCTATACTAAGGGTACTTAGTTTATAGAAAAAAAACTTAATCTCTTTGTATTTTAAACAGTAACATAAAAACCTCTCTTCATTATAGCAGATGCATACAGTTTCACGATTGATCGTATGATTAAACTTAAACTTATATTCATAATTGGCAGCGATTTGAACCCCTCACATCATAAGGAGGGGTCAAGCGAAGAGCAGAGATTACTTAAACTGCCCGTTACTAAATTGCTGTTTGCATTTTGTATAATGGAGCGGCGATTCGCATATTGGGACCTTCATTTTACTCATAATTATTAAAATGAGAATAAAAAATAGTTACCCGTTTATAACAACGGCCATAATTATATTTCGTAAAATATTATTTCACAGTTTTCTGAAAGACCTAGTTTTGAGCGAAAAGATTGCCTGTTGTAGCGCTTTATTATTTAATTTATAATATATAATAAAGATAATAAAATGAACGTAATGCTGTATCAGTTAAAAAGTCCCTATTAAATCTTTCATTTTATTTGCCTTTACGTATTTAGTTATTACTTATAATTCTTCGAAACTATGTTATCCTGGTAGAAGTGAAACACCCAAATGTACCTACGTTTGACGATAAAAACTTCTGAAAATTAAGGGGTGTTTAATTTTTTGTGGTAAGCCACCTTACCACAAAGAAAAAAGATTAGCTGTTATATATATAGTTGTAACTGTTGTTTAGTTGAGCCTTTTTTTTTGTACTACGTATTTATGTTATCCTAGTAACCATTCTACAATTTAAAAGCGGAAAACGCGCATGTTCTGCTATAGCGGAGTCATTGCTTCATCTTGTGCTGGATCCCTCTACTCGATCTATCCAAACTTAAAATTGGCTTACTGTTTCTTACATCTTATGTGATCCTGGTAGTTATTCTACTTACGAAAGCAAAAAAAGCGTATGTGCTTTCGACGGTACAACGATGCGGTCGACGGACGATGATGTACTTTTGGCTAGATGGTACCTGTTCACTCTCGTTTTGAAGGCTCCCAAATTATAGTCATCGGGAAACCCAGACCCTGGCAAAGAACTGCAGTGCGCATTATGAAAGTCGAGGCAAACACAACATTATTCTTTTGAATCTTTTTATAATCTTAGATACTACTAATATAATATTTGTTTACACAATGTGAAATCAATTCAATGCACACAGGATTTCAAACAAACAGCGGCATAAAATGATCTCTTCTAAACCGACTTATCAGCACCCACCGTTGGGTGTTTAATTGTGAAAAGAAATCTTTGTTCTTTGTCAGCTTCGCGAGGGTTGCTATTGATTTCTTTTGTTTTATGCTGATTGAGACACCTTCGTCCCATCCACCCCACACTTTAAACCGTACGGGAAAAAACGCGCCGCGAACTTTATTGATGGAGGTGGCGTGGTGGTTAGCTATGGGTTTATTTATTGGTATGATTAATTCGGTTTTTTATATACTATTGGATAACGAGACGAGCGGATCGTTGGCCCGATAGCCGCAATAGACTTAATAATCACAAGCCCATTAATTTCACTGACTACTTTGCGCATCAAACTGGAGGTTTAAAGTTAATATAGTTGTTAATATAGCAGAATGTTTTTTTCTTTACATTATTAGAACGCCTTTAATCCTTTGAGTCCGCCTTCTATCTTTCTAGATTTAGGTAGATGTTCTCGAAGCGGCTCTCATTCTGAAGAACTTATTCTCACATAAGACTCGTTTAAACTTTTATTTAACAGTACCAGTGTAGTATAATAACTTGAAGACTTCTTTTAATAAATTACAAGACTTGTAAAATAAGTGCAAGATGCCTATTTAATAACATATAAAAGCACAATGTTTGCTCGCGAGATTTGCACAATTTACATAAAAAACATTTGTTAAAATGCAAAACAAAAAATACAAACGTAGACTGCGAAAAGTGTTCATTTACAAACCACTAACACACTTCCAAGCACATTCATCTTATTCAAAGATAGTGCCTAACTGACAGCCCTAACAATTCAACAATCAATAATAAGCTTTATGCTGCCGCACATAAAGCGTATAGTGCTATACTGTTTTATAATCAGGGTTGTGTAAGCCAATCAGCATTAGTCCCTTTGATGATCGTTTCTGGGCTCATTTCTCTTATGATTGACTAAGGCTTAAAAAAATTAGATTGCCGTTGCCACTTCAACGCGTAAGATACGATCGAAGAGTTTTTTCCGAAGACTTTGCTAATGGGGCTCTGTTTTATCTCAAGCCCCTTAATGTTCTTATGCGGGTGACAATAATCAGATTTTGACACGTAAATGAAAGAGATTATTGGGGAACTGTGAGCAATTTAAAACAAGAGCAATTAAGATTGAGGGAGGTAGTATGTAAGGAAAATGTGCTTAGTTTTGACACTTTTGACAGCTGGCATAATTCTTTGAAGTTCGCAAACAAGTATTTTAAATCAAAGAAGGCAGTTATAGTATCGAAACGATTTCATCCATAAGATATTTTTTTTAAAACCCCTAACTAGGTTTTCTTCAAAGAGCAAACAGATTTTTTTGATAGCTAAGAGCATTCACGTTCGTGTCACCTTACAAACAAATCAAAATCAATTCATTTGTTTAGGAGATCGATGCCACAGACAGACACACACTCGTTAAACTTAAACACCTTTTTTTTTGTGCATTAAATATAGTAACACTAAACCTAGAGAGGGGGAGAGGGTGTAAAGTGCAGATGCCTGGATACACTGCTAGGTGCTTAGCGACACATTTTCAAATTAAAGGCGGTTGCTAATCTTACAATACGGGATGGAATTTTTCAACCACACCCGGAGGAAAGTACTCTAAAACTACTAAGTACTGTCAAATTTTCCTCAAAGGAAACATTCATTTATTTTTAAAATGAAACAAATCAGAACTCAAAGGTTTTCGAAAACTCGCTTGCCACACTCGGTAATCGAACCAACTAAAATCTGAAAAAATAACAGCCTGTACTTTTATGGCATCAATCGAGAGGGTCAACCATAAGGATCAAATCTCTCTAGTAAATATGGTAAATTAAATGAAAGGAAAACCATGAAATCTAAAGTCGATTCAGTTTAAAGTTGTCAAAGAACAAAAAAGACAAAACATAGTTTAACTACATATTTAACCGTTTAACAATTAACTCTCAATTCAAATCTCTTCGACAAGCTTACCTAATGAGTAGACCATCTGCATAATCCATAACTGGATATAATTTATATATAGACAATTGATTGGATTTAACTTTTAGCTCTAACTCTTCTGCGAGTGTCCATCTGGGTGGGAATCACCGCTTTGCTCGTGTAATCTGCCGCAAAGCAGTAATGTGCAAGCATTACAACAACGATTTCAGCGTTTGTTTTATTATTTTTGTTTTTATGCATTATCCATCCACGTTACGTAATCGCTAATCTAGCCTAGTACCTCAAAAGGCATTACAGTGAAAATATGATAATAACCTACCACCAATTTTTCAATTCCAAGACGCTTTTAAGACCCTCAGGACCCCCTGAAGGTAAGAGTGTGCCGTCAGCGGCGTCTTTAATTGCTCACCACTTCGTTAACGGTCGACTTGATGGCATTTTTAATGAACACCAGAATTAATGTAGTGGGCGAAATCGAAAATCGAAGGACGCTGAAGAGGTCCGTTTGTTTGTTTAGGATTGGACTCTATTATCTATGCCAAGTATAGCGGACGCAGAGTGGACGCAATTGAAATTGTTTTAGGCGCTGGCGCTTGACCGGTACGTCTACGTTATTCAAGGATCCTAACAGACCTCTTTCCGTCCTTCCTGCCTTTATCTCATTTTACATGGAGCACAGTAAAGTACGTAAACTATACTGCTTTAGGTTTTGGCAATTGTTTTTCAGCAGTCCATCGTACGCCTGCCTGACATCAATCCTCCTTGAGACTTCTGAAAGTATGGGTCTTAATCCCCAATAAGACAAGGCAGATGGCGAGTATCATCATGAAGTTTTCTTTCACCGTTGTATGGCGAGTGTACTAACTGTGCGCACGTAACCAGATTCAATGTCTTTAGGCTTCAGGCGCGCATCCCACCTTGTGGACACAGTGGGCATGCCCACAACCTTAATTGAGGTCAATAGGCGGACAATGCCGACGTGCGTTAGTGAAATTAAAAAAAAATAACTGTGCTTAATTCGGAATGCAGCGCGTTCGATAAATTCCCTGCTACGGGAACTTTTCCTAAAGTTAAACCGTCTGTTATTCTTATTCCAAAAAAGCTGTAATTGTCCGAACCAATCAACTTTTCCAATGATAAAAATACCCTTGTTTCGACGGGGGATCCTAAATAAATATGCTAAAATAAGACTTCGTATTGCTCCGAACCAAACACTTCAAATCGAAACGAGGGACTGCGAAATAAAAATTGGAAAGTCGAAGATTGACAGGTGCGTCTTAATAAGCAGGCGACAGATGTGCCTTAAGATGAAATGAGAAAAGGTAAATTACTAGCTTTATGAAATCTAAAAAGTTACGTCTGTTGATTAATTTTATTTGTTTCAGTTAGAGTTACAACGTGAAGACGTTAAATCATCACCTTTTTACTCTTTATAGACTAGCTTTTGACTATTATAACGCCGTAAGTGTCGGTGAAAAATATAACAGAAATGCTTAAAATATAGATCGAAAATTTAGGGTTAGATAGGAAATTTTACTTTACTTGATCAAACAGCCGCCTTTATTACATCCCCATACATAACTACTGCAGATAAAGCATTTTAATCTCATACGGGAAGGCCAGACAATGGTCCGAACCGTCTGTATCTCACTTATTCCGCTGCCCTAAGTAAATTTCCCGGCTATCCCTGTTGCCGGCTCTGTTGGTTTTTCCCCGGATTCCTATTTCTTCACTTCTGATTATGTTATTCCATACTTTGGGTAAACAATGGCTCGTTCTAACCCTTCTGCACTATTGCCGTTTCGGTGTTAGGAAATGAATGGAGACGGATTATTGATATTATATTACAGCTTTATTGGTATTAACTAACTACTGTCTGCAGTTTCACCCGCGTGGAGATTTCCACATGTACCATACATATTACTGGAAATAAAACCGTATGTTACTCTCCGATCCATAAACTATCTCTGTGCAAAAAAACACGTCAATCCGTGACTCCGTTAATTGCTGCGTGAAAGGATCCTTAAACCAACAAACCAACATTCCATCAAACAAAGTTTTGCATTTATTATAGTACCCGTAACCCGTTTTCCTCTATTCTGCTCTTATCCTATTTTACATGGGCTCGGTGCAGTGCTTCTTTATCGTGCCCAAAATTGGCTGCTGCGCTAATATGTCGTTTTGAGTAGGGTATTTATACTTGGTCAAATTGGCGCATTTGTAAATAAATAAGAAGCGGCTTTCAGCGCTGTTATGATGTATTTAATGAAGGAAAACGTCGTGATACAACCTTAGGGCGTTTTTCAGAGTTCACCAGAACTACCAGACGAACCGGAAAAACCTCAATTTGTCATGAATTAGTAAATATTCCTCGCTCAAACATAACAGGAAGAATATTCCCATTATTTTTCCGCACGCAATAACACTTCATACACGCGCCCTCTCCTCACTTATCCAACCTTCTCCAAATATTTTTCGGACTCTAACCGCTGTAAAAGGTTTTTGTATACGCTGCTTTTCGGCTCCTTTTGGCAGCTAATCTAATATTGACCATCCGGCAGGCTATTGACTTATGTTTGTGTTACTCATAATAATTCGTCGGGTACATTTTATTATTCAAAATATCAATTTGCTCGGCGCCGCTTTCTTTGGGTTGGCGCCGCATTTGTTTCATTAAGTTTGTTTTAGCTGGAATTATTAACTGGTTGCAAATACAAAGATAGAGCTTTGTGGTGGAGTCCAGACTAGTGAATTCATTTTCTGTTTTCGTTTTTGGTCTAGGATAAGGTTTTTATTTGATTATTTGTAGCAAGAAAATTATATTTAGCACTTAATTTAAACATCGTATCGTTTAGATCTGATGTTTACTTTACAGGATATTTAAATTTTAAGGCAATGATAGCTCAGTTGTAAGGAGCTCACCATATTATAAAAAGTTTAAGTAAATACTGTCGTAACTAAAATTATTTGTGCTCACATATTGCGCGTTGAAACTGCGTATCTATATACTAACAGAGAGCTCAGATTAGGATAGATAAAATACTTTTCAACTCCATATAAAAGCGAAATCAACGATCGTCAGAATGTTCTTATAGCTAACTTATCAGTAAGTAATAACTCAACATTAAGAATTATGGTATCGGATTTCAATTTAAAGAAAATAAATGTATTTACCTAACGTAGAATGGCATAAAATAAGACAATAATGAATAATCCCAGGCCATAATTATCTCCTTCAAGCAGGAAATAAAGAAAAGGAAACTTTCTCAGATATCTCACAGCACAATTGAGTGATCAGTATGCAAAGCCAGCGTTGTGTACTAAGCCGATTTCGAGGAGGAACCGTTAAAAGAAAATTTATTGCATTGAAAAGTCGTACGTAATTAATAAGACATTTGAAGTTGCGTGAAAATGTAATTTAGATTGTTTTCCTCGACGAGGGGTCCTCGGTTTCCTGTCTGCGCAATCCTTACAAAGAAAGAAAGCTTATTTATATAGGCCCGCTTTGTATTAGCGTCTTTAAAAGTACCAGGGGAGCATAAAAAAGAATCAGCATCGATGTCTTAAAGCGTCTTTCGGCGACATCTGAACGCTCGCGCGCCGCCGCCGCAAAATGGCGGTCCATACTCGAATAAATTACCCACCCCATCCCCCGATTCGAATTGTTCGATTCTTTTGAAACGAATCCAGTTTTAAAGTCGAACCTCCTTTATTAGTGTAAGCCAGGGACGATTATCTTAAGCCGCCATTACATATTCAAATTGAAGTCGTTTTGCTTCGCGGAAAATTGACGCGGAATAAACTGAAGCCTTTGAAACCGTTTTTCTGCATTAAGTTGGTGGTAATGAGATTTTTAGTGACATTTTGGCTGTTTTTGAAATGGAGAATAGCTTAATGATACAACCCATTATTGCTTTATTTCGAATATAATTACCATAAATGTGACTTTTCAAAAGAAGAAGAATCTTCGTGAAGATTTTTACGCAATCAGGTTGGCTGTTAGAAAATGCTATCACAGCATAACCACATTCGCCCAAGTGAATTTGCATTTTGTCTCCTTTGCGCCTACTCAATAAAAGACTTGGCGTAATTTTATTTTATTACCATCTAAAGTAAATAACCAACTTCATAAAATAAATTAAACTAAATGATATATTTGCATTAAGTCAAACACGCAAAACGTCAAGGGAGTGCAAGTTTTCGCAAAACTTCAAATACGCCAGAATGTCACAAGACGCATAATGTCAATATACAGAATGTCAAACACGCAAAAATAATCCTAAAAATTGCTCTATAAAGCTACGAACCGAATTCAATGACAAACTACTGAACCGATTTTGATGAAATTTCTACGGGACCAATCTGAAAGTATATACTTTTAAATAACATAAGAATTTTCCAAATCGGTTTATAAATGACAGAGATCTGAGGTAACAAACATTTAAAAAAAAATACCCACCGAATTGATAACCTTCTCCTTTTTTGGAAGTCGGTTAAAAATTAGAAACTATCTATGTACAATCCTATAATCTAATAAACTGCTACGTTGTAATGATTGTACTACTATGTTTCGATTCCATGTACTGCACGTACTTGGTTTCTAGGTCACTAGGCTAATACCAGGATTGCCGAACGTTCGAAACTTGCAATGAAATGACTAAAACAGAAATCTCCCGTCGCAAACTTCAAGCCAGCCTAGGGCCGCAGCACGTACCAAGTGATTAAAATTAATGAAGCTTGCGTAGATTGTCCGTTTCCAACCCAGTAAGTTTCGGACATTCGGTCGAGTCCGAAAAACATAATTTTTGAGCGACTGCCCAAAGATTAACATTTAGATACCGCAGGACTTTTTGTTCGAAGCGGAAACTGTTCCTTTTACACCCTCGTACTTTTAGATATTAAATGTAATGAATAACATGCGTGAACAACGATTTCGGACTTTTATCAATGGGTTTTTGAAAATTGGGTTACATTATATATCTATAATTTCAGCTCTCTAATAAACTATTGACTTGACTTTTTATGGATCCCATATTGCTCAATACAGCTTTCTAATTGGAAAATCTTTCAAAATTAAATACAAAGGCTTTCATAATTATCGTAAATTTGCATTTTTAAGGAAAATTCTAAATCCTCGGTATAAACACAAATACCAATACAAATATTTTTACTTAAAAAAAATGAGACTACTAAAAAGCCACCAACTTTTCAATATGCCATAAACAATTTCTAAATCCTTGCCATTTGTTTTAAAACAGGCCAACGTTCCCCAAATAGAAAATACCTACCTGGCTCGCCATGATTTAGTGCCTTCACACAAAGTGATACGGCTTTCATCACCTACGGAATGACCCGACATCCCTCAAGCTTCCACGAAGCCCCAGATAATATAGGGGATAGTGTCACCTCTCCCCAAGGATTTGTCAGACAAATGCTTCACATTGTATCGGGAAAAAATAGCCAGCTCACTATCGGTCGTTAAGGCTATTTATGGGTGATTTTCCAAGCTTTTTTTATTAATAAAACGTATATTATGCGCACAAGTGCGTTTTATATCTCGCAGACCTTTCTTCGGCGATATTACCGTCCGTCTTCGGACATCTCATATCGAATCTGAAAATATATTGCTCTCTATTCATAGCTTTTATTTTATTCAATATTTCTATTTATCCGAATAGTACGATATCTCAGGTATCGATACGAGCATGTTTATCCCAAACTGGGGTAGCAAAGTAGTTATGCAAACACAAAGATATTGATACTGAACTTTGTGACAGACAAGAAAAACAAAAGTCACATTTGTGTAAATACAGGTTACGAAAATGTTTTGAAAGCATAGATGTTTTCGACATAAGCTTAATATGCAAGTCACTGGTATAACACAAAGTAACGAAGTCAAATTTTGTAGAAGGTATAAAAAGTTTCTTTAAATAGATACCGAAATTATTATCTCTTGGTCGAGTCTCAGACACAGAAAAAGTATCATGTCCTAAATAATTAATAACAATCGGTTTAGCAGGAACTATAATAGTACCTACGCACAATTGTTCCTGCTAAGTCTCGACAAGTTATACCCAAGAGAAGATCTTACGCTATCTCGCGAAGATTCATTTTACCGCCTCAAATAAAATTTTAAACAGTTATAAACAATTTTGATTAAAATAAACATTCCTGTCTTATCCCGCAATCACTGGGAATTGTCGGAAGTAAAATCATTAATTCCTAACTGAATATCGCATTAAAAGTAACAGCTTGTGCGAGGCTTGCCACTTGCGAAATGAAGGGAACTGGCACGATACGTCTTCTCGCCATCTCGCTACGAAGCTTGGTTGATTGCTTGTCTTTAGTGACTATCGAAGATGCAGAAATTAAATCCATACTATGGTCTTACTTTTTTATACTATTTCATAACGATACGAGCCGGTCGTTTGGGTGATGGTAAGCATAACGCCGGCCCATAACAATTTCAGTGCGCTCGTTACCCTGAGACATTAGGAATTAAGTCACATTAGCCCAGTAATTTCACTGGCTACTTTGCTCATCAAACCGGAACACAGTAATGTTTGCATGTTGCACATGCTTGCACATTACTGCTTGACGGTACAGAATTCACGAGCAAAGCGGTGGTATACCAACCCAGACTGACTCTCGCGGAAGAGTTAGTCCTACCACGTAGTAAATAACTAATTAAAAATTTAGTTAGTGGTAACCCTGCCTGCAAAGCATGGGACTCCAGGCTCGATTCCCAACCGCAGCAAACTTTGCTTTCTTAATAAGAAGTTTCTTAATAAGAAAGAATCATAGTGTTACTAAAAACAGTTAATTTTGTGAAAATAATTGGAAGTCATGTTCCATATTCACGGCTAAACTACTATACAGGTTGAGATAAAACATCGTAAAATGACTTTTACAAAACATGTCCAATCAAAACAAATCGGAAACACCTCACCTCCCTACAGTAACGATACTAATTCCAAGGGCGTGCTTCGCAGCCATATTCTTATAAATTAATTACTTGTAATCTACTCATGAAACGGGACTTACACAAATGAAGTTACGGCGAGCTGTAACACTGTTGCGATGTAAACTGGGAGACAGTGATTAAACTCGCTTACACGCTCATCGCTTGCACGCACCACGCGTTTCAGTAGTTGGCCACGTCAGCTATTTTGTCGTCACTGCTTACAATAAATGTGAATTGAAATTTGAAATGATCATACATACTGCTTTCTAAAATTTTCTTAGTTATTTAATTTAATGTAATAATATAGCTGTTGTAGTTCTTCTTAAAAATAAATAAATATAGTAGATAGTAATTGTTGATGATTATGGAGCATTTAGGTACATCTCAAATAATTTTATCTTAAGTAATAATACTTACTTAAACTAATCTATTTGTGTTGCTTTTAATTATGGGTTTTCATCAAACAAAATGATAGTAGAAAATAATTTAAGTAAATATAAAATATAAAAACAGCCACCATCAATGTGACTTGTCTTCAGTATACGGTATTGGTGTATTAAAATAGATCAAAATGTGAACGCGTAAGCTTAGATACTGTTCAAATAAATGTAACACCGTCGCCGTAGAGCTCCAGGGTTCAGTAACGACTTAATGTCGGAGCAAGCCGGAATTAGAAATGAGGATCGCAAAGTACACGGTTAATAAGGCACATGTGACACGACTTTACGCTACTTTATGACACATTGTCGTACGGGATCTTTCTTAGTTTAGACAATTGAGATGCTGGATGGGTTGATTGTACTCCAGGGGCCACAGACCTCCAACAAAATCTTTGCTAGGGGCCAACATATCCTGTCAGCTTGGTGACATTTTAAAGCCGTTCGGCGACGTATTCGCGACGTGGTAAAGTTAGACAGAACAACATATGGCCTTAAAAACAATCTCGTAGCTATCTGTCTAAAGTTAAAGTATAAATTGTAATTGTAGAAAAATTATAAATAAACGAAATTAAATACCTACATTGCCGCGCTAGCGCTCAGTTTTCAGTTCGTTCTTAATTTATTTGTGACTAACTGCTGCCTGCAGTTTCGTCCACAGCGCTTTTGTGTTTCAAAATTCTGAGTGACACTGCAATTGCTATAGGCTAGCGTTATGTTTACATTCAGGCAAACGACCCGCTTGTCTCGTTATTAAAATTGCTTAAAAAAGAGAATCTTTCGACATCTTTGTAACCAGTAGTTTACAGACACAAGAGACGACATTCGGATCGTTAACTTTCCGCTAACATTGGCGGCAATTCAAACGTACGTGCTAAATAGCTACTTTTTCCCAACGCGGTCTCTCCTACTTTGTTATCCTGGTACTTTTACATGTTTAATCGTGCCTTAGGGACGTGGGGAAGTGAGACAGCGGATCGAGAATTGGGAGTCTGATGGGAAGACTTGCAGGTAAGACGTGCTTTAATTTGGCACCTGGCTTTGAGACATTTTATATCGTGATGTGAGACGTTGTGTAGGGAAATATACAAAGATGAGAATAGTAATTGAATGTTGATTAATGTAGGACAGCCCTCGTGGTGACGTCAATTGACGGTCAATGGACTACGCTATAGCGCAAAAGAGTTGCAGATGTGATCCTTTGGACTGAATTAAATTTGTTCGTCGAAAAATTTGTGTTATGTTTGAGTGTTGCAGGGACCTTTACCCTTATAGTTTCAAATCTTAGAACACAAAAAACATACATAGTTGCAATGTCGTGTAGAGTGTTAGTGATAGTCAGCAATCAGTATATTATTACCACGGATCATCCGCGAGATAAATCAATGTCAGAATAACCTTTTTCGACATTAGTGACTTTTCACTGACTACTTATCATTTCAAACCGGAACGCCATGAGGCATACACACGGCTTCACGGAAGACAAAACGTGCAGAACCCTGCACAGACCACTATAATTAAGTTTTCCAAAACATTTGCTGTAATTAGTTGAAATCAAGAGCCGTAAACAGAGTTTCGGCGCGTTCTACAAATCTTAGAAGTTGTCCCTAAGTTGGATTTATCTTTGTTTTTCTTACCCGTTGTAACTTGCCAATCCCTCAATGGTATTTGTTCAAGAGCTCAGTGAAGGTGCTGTTTATTCCGTGCGAGTATTTGTGAATACCACTTGTCGTTAGGACTGTTGCGAATTGAATAAATAATGAATAATAATGTCGTAGTGAAATCAGAATCTATTGGTAGTGGAAACCCTGAAATTAGTTTGAATTATGGGAAATATCTTGATCAAACATAGCATATTGTTATTAATAATTAATTGACTGTCGACATAAACCCGTAACTTCACAGTCACGTAAAACTTTCAATTCAGCGCGGTTATTTATTGTAAAAGTCTAAAATACAAGACTATAAAATAGAAAGCGTAGGTATATTTAAGTAATACCAAAATATCAACCATGCCAATTCTTTTTAACTATAAAAGGAATACTTAGTAAGTATGTTTTTATTCTGTTCTGAAATGATCTAAGACTTGGAGCAATTACTTCGTTCATCAATATCATCATCATCAACCATAAGACGTCCACTGATGAACATAGAACACCACTTGTATCGGCTACTCAACTCTTAAAGCCAACAGTTCCCCGCGGTTTCAAAAAGGTTTCGTATGTCCAAAATAACGTTATTGGCAAATAAATATAGACACTATGAATCACAGTCGACTATAAATAAAAGTACAGAGACTCTCCGCACCCTTCACACGAGATGAGCGAGTCAAAAACTGAAATACCGTTTTAAAAACTCAAATAATATTTTACGACACCTCGAGCGTACTAATTCGCCGTTGTCTGACGAACTGCATAAAGAGTGTCGACGCGCGCGGAAATCAAAATGTATTTATTCTCTCGCCGTATAAAAAGTCAATATGAGAGGCAATAAAAAGAGGATGTCGGGGAGAAATAATAAAAGATAACCTCTAGAGTGAATGGAATGAACAGGGCTTGTAAAGAATGTTTGCGTTGTGGATAAGACGCGATCATGGGGACACCTCCCCCGGGCGCTTAGTGAGGGGGCATATGTCTTTTGTAATTACTCGTGAAGATGCCGAATTATGACAAATTATTTTTGTTTGATGTGGTTGAAGCACATTACAACTGCGTGGTATAACTGCGGAGAGGTCAGGTTTGCATTTTGTACTTTTTCAGTTTTTATTTTAACAAAGCATTTTTGCATTAGTTACCTATAACTTATTTGTATGGCATAATAATCTATCAAATAACGGAATGTATTAATACTAAACCAATGGTTTTAAGAGTGGTACTAGATTTCCTTTCTGTGCGCGCAGCAATTGAGAGAAAATTTTCTTTCATCAAAATAAATACAGTTACACAAAAATAATAATACAAGCTAATTAATGCTATCCTGGAGTTAAAATCTATCTCGAAAAGACATAGATCGATCGTTGAAGTATATTCACATATTTTCTGTCTCTACCATTTACATCTAAGCTTAAAAATAAGTCTTAAATTTTTAGCTTAATTGGCTATTTTATTGAAGAACTATTTTATTTCGACTACGGTTGTTAGTTAAAACTAAAAAATAATTAAATACTGTTTTTTCAAAGAAGTGCTCATAATGGTATATTAGAATCAATAGTTTTTCAGTGAAATCATCCTAGGAGTATCTATGTTACCGAAAAGTACTTATTGACTGATTAAAAGCGGTATGATCTTTGCACAAACTTGCTCGTAATACTATTCAGTACGGTCTCCCGTGCTAAATTCAGATGAGCTGGTGTGCCAGCGAAATATTAATATCGGTTTTTACAATGTGTCCGTTGTCCGCTCACTCATTTTGATGGGAACAATGTGAATAAAAAATCCATTTCTATTGTTCCAATGTTTTCTATTGCGTTGTTAATATATTACTAAGAGATTACGTTAGGTCTTGTAACAAATATTATCTATCCTAATCAATTGGTCTGTAAAAAATACTTAATGATGTTTCAATTCGTTCTCATGATAGCCAAATGTCTATATCGAAAAAACTAGAAATCGAACGCTAGCAACATTAAATATGACAGTCGAAGTATGTATCTGCTGAGAGCTAAAACGCCCCATACAAATTTGACAGAACATCTGAACGTCACTTGCTCAACGCCGGCCGTAAAGCTGTACTTACTGAAAACATGCATTTTGTTGATTTGGCCGTGAAAAACTGCGTTTCAGTACATAGCTGTCATATATTTTTTTATACATTGCAATGTAAAGAATCTGATGGTATCACTTAAATTATCTACTGTTGGATGATAAAAATAATCGTTGAGTTCGGGAAATTTTTAGATGCAGCATCTTTGTGGAAATTATATATTTATTTGTGAATTTCATTTTTTTGTGTTAATGTGATGTTCTTAAACCTGTATAAAGACAGTAGTTATATATTTTATGTTTCTTACAACATCCCTATTATTGTTCTCTTTAATTCTTCCATAACTCAAGCAAACCATAGTCTCTCATTTGCCATTTAACAGTGCTCTTCTAAGCTCCCATCATGATCCAGTTTATCGAGCAAAAATATCGAAAAAGTCTGCCTTATAATTACTTCTTTATAATGAATAAACGACTTTTGTTTGCTAACAACGATTAAAATAATTAAAAGTGTCATTATAAGTGCCATCAATTTCATCTCAGAGGAGACATTAGTGTTTTTACTGGCTTTTCCTGAGCAATAAACGGTAACTTTACCATCTAAAACACTTGTAAAATGAAATTTAATGGGATTATACCAATGCAGGCCCACCAAAGATTACGGAAGTTATATTGGATACAAAACAAAGATATTTTTAGCCCTCGCGAAGTTGGTGATGATGATGAAGTTGTTCGATCGATGGACTTATTTTCTTTTTTTTTTATTGTAGTTGTATTGTAGCTGGTCGTTTTCCTGATAGTAAGCATAGCGCCGCCCCATAACAATTGCAGTGCCACTCAGAACTTTGAAACACAAAGGCCTGCGCGGCACTGCAGTGCGCTCGTTACCCTGAGACATTAGGTATTAAGTCTCTTAAGCCCAGTAATTTCACTGGCTATTCTGCTCATCAAACCGGAACACAGTAATCTTGAAATAGCTTTTCTATCGCACAGTAGAGATTTTTGTAGTCCTCTCTTGGCTGACTACCACTAAGCTTAAGATCTGTTGCTAAGCTCTAAGCTGTGAGTTCCGCAACTTGAGAGCAAGTTCTAATCTATACTCTGGTTTTCTAAACTGGTCCAATAATTAATAATTTTCTATAATACCTAGTTCAGTAAGCCCGGCGGATGCCAACCGATGGCATAAATAGTGATACGGTATGGACAACTAATGACATGATTCGAATTTGAATTTCTATGATCTAGGTGGGTTGGTGAGCCGTCAAGCTCCTTTGCATTATTGGATAACTAAGCAAATCTTCTACGTAGAATGTTGACTACCTTAGATCATATCGTCACGTAACATCAAGTAATATATTGTTCAATACGCTAAACTAAAAATTGCTTTAAAAAAGCGACGAACCGACTTCAGTGACAAACTACTGAACCGATTTAAATGAAATTTCTGTGGGACCAATCTGAAATTATATCCTTTTAAATGAAACAAGAATTTTCCAAATAGGTTTATAAATGACAGAGATCTGAGGTATAAACATAAAAAAAAACCCACCGAATTGATAATCTTCTCCTTTTTTGGAAGTCGGTTAAAAATAACACGAAGCTTTTGTATTTCAAAACAACAAAATTTTAGCTTTCAAAAGTCTTGCCATCCACAGACGCAACACGAAAACGTTCAACTCCGACTTGGTTATTACAATAATAATTGTCAAGTGGTAACATTCTTCCCACTTTTAATTGATCCTCGAGGGCGAGCGAGATAAAACTCTCGTATCTAAACTTTCTCTATTACAGTTTAAGAAAACTGAGCCGTTGTTTGGACGATAAGAAAATTTTCATTGCCTCGACGCGGTGGGTAATGCGCGTGTAATCGTGGAACGGGTGTTTAGTTGTTGTGGGTTTTTGAGGTGGTTTAGAACCGTTTAATTTACATAAAAGTATAGCCTTTTAAATGACAAAATAAGTAAAATAATTAAAAAAAAACACTTTTTAGAACTGTGTAAGTTTATAATTGTATTTTTTAAGTGAGAGCCGAGCAGGAAGTGCTTCGACTTTCAATCTGATGCACCAGAGTTCGAATCCCGGCTCGGCCCCGAACTAGTGACATTTACTAAATTAAGTGCGTATTTAGCACACTCTAAAACGGTGTAGGAAAATTTTGTGATGACCCGCATGTTGTAACATAATTCGGGGACATCGACCAAGCCACAATTCGACACCTAAGTATAACATAAAGTTTATTGGGCACAACAAAAGCAACTTTTTTCTTACAATCAGAAAACAATAACCCGTTACATTTACAATAAAACGTTTAGTGCAAACGTGTAACAACAAACTTCCATATTTTATTATGATCGTTATCGTAAAACCCACCCCGAATTTGCCGTTTAAAAGTTGCCCGTCTACCCGCACCCTTCGTCTCAACCCGTCTGCAGGATTCGATTATAAAATTAAACTAAAACTTGGATGCAAATCGGTGTTTGTGAATTTAATTTTATTTATATGGTTGTATCTTTGTAGGAAACAAATTATGCAATACAAATTATATGCTATCGAATTTTAATGAAAATGTAACCAGCTCGGTTGGATTTTTTACCACTGTGCGATCACATGCGGACCCTGATCCCTATCTAGAAAACTATGAAGTTCACGCTCCCACTAAACCTTGATTTAGAGCAGTTTAACATTTTTACATGTAACGGGAATCAAATCTATTCTATAGAAGGTATGACTTTTTTTTATGACCGATACCTTTCACATCATGGTGATTTTTCCATATTTATTTAAATAAAAAATTTTTTTGTGCAAAATGACATGTTTCCAGGGGCCTGTTTCATAAAAAATATTAGTCTAATATTATGATAAGTATTAGTCTCATATTTTATATGGAAAAAAAGCTGATATTATTAGACTAATATATTTTATGAAACAGGCCCCAGACAAGAATTTATACATTAAATAATAGGTACCGTAAAATCTTGTGGCCGCCTTCCAGCTCCATCATCAGACCAGCTCTGTGAAATCATTATATTGCATTGTCATCCGATTAAAATTACGGCTCAATCGAACACCGGGAAGTGGGTCAAATTTAGCTTGCAAGATTTGACCTAAACAAACATACAAATATTGCAAGTTAAAGAAAACCTTATAAAACAATAGATGCCATCTTAAAAGCTTAATCGTTATCAAGAAACATCAACGTCCATTCGAAAATCAGTCGATACAGAAGAGCCTAACCCCCACTAAGCGGCTCAACGGACGTAAACACATAAATTGTTGGGAAAACTGCCTCTAATTGTCTTGTTTCCGATGCTTTACCTTGCAATTAGTTGTTATTTATTTGTTTTTGCCAAACATAGATTTATCTTTAGCACCGCGATTACGGAAAATAAAACTGTGAAGATCTAACACTAGTTAAGTAGATAGGATTGAAACAGGAAAATATACTTCGACTACCCTATTATACTCTCCGTCCAGTATGTAGCAAAAATTTGTCTTCACTCTTCATTATTATATACTTTCTTTTTATACTTTCTTCTAGGTAAATGTAGAACGCTTGCGCGTCTAGACACACGGCTTTCGCTTCGAAGCGATTATCTCTATCGATAGAACAAAATACAAAAATGTTGTGATTTTTTTACTATTTGAACGAGACTAGCTGGTCATTTGCCTGATGGTAAGCATAAGCCGGCCCACAACCATTGCAATGCCACTCAGAACTTCGAACCACAAAGGCCTGCGCGGTATGGCAGTAGAGCCGTTACCCTGCGACATTAGGTATAAAGTCTCATAAGGCCAGTAATTTCACTGGCTACTTTGCTCACCAAACCGGAACAAAGTAATGTTTACACATTACTGTTTAACGGCAGACTTCACGAGCCAAATTGTGGTACCAACCCAGACGGACACTCGCGGGAGAGTTTTAGTTTGCTTCGATGCGAATGTCATTTGTCTAGGGCTAGGTCTAGAAGATTATGGTCAAAAGTCAGCATATACGTTAAGAAAAAACGGTAGAAGTCCAGTATGGCTCTGATACAACTTATTATACGTGTTAGGAATCGTATACACACCGCGTTCATCTCCTAGAACCGCGTTCACACCTCAAGCAAGCAAACTATAGATGTATCGAGTAACTCTAGGAGACCGGGCGGGTCTTATCAAAAATTAAAAGACGAGCAGGAGACGGGATTGAAAAGCAATTAAAATAGACTCACAGGAAATTACTACGAGACCAGACGCATGGACTAATAGCTTTGCATTGTTCTTGAACTCACTATCAGACTCGTTTCGTTGCAAACCAGCGCACTCACTAAAACCGTCCTATTAATAAACCAGGCCGTAGGCAAACAGAACGGAAACGGAACGGCAGAAAACGCTTTAAACGGCAGAAAACGATTTAAAACCCTGCCTGCTTAAAAAGGCTAATTGGGAAAGGATCAATTTTTCCAACGAATGATCGCCTTCCGCTTTCGGAGATAGTGGTCCAAAACGAAAGTCCGGCGCGTACGTCACAATGACGGCTAAGCCGGGCCAAGGAGCGTTTTACTCCTTTTGTATCTCCGCGTCGAGTCCACCGCCGCTTTCTGACGACGTTATTTTTTAATCAAATATATGCCTGGAACGGGTGACGGACGATAGGGTCGCATCGACGCGAAACTAAAAGGAAAAAGTGCTTTTAAGCAAATACAGGCGAGACCAAGTTGATTGGTTTCGTTAGCGACCCTGTTGATTGGCACGCCGGTAAACAATACGTCTGTCGATGTTTAAGTTTGGAACGACAATAGACTTCTTTTGGGCAAATACTGACGAGACCGTTGATTGGTTTTGTTTTCGAACTAGTCGTTTGACACGGAAGTAGCAAAAAGCGTTTGTTGGAATTGCACTCGATTCATTGACAATGTTTTCGGTGTGAACAATGCTTTAGCTTTTGGTGTTTTATTTTGAATGCTCGATGATGGTATGTTTTTTCTGAATTCGAAATGTTGACTTGGCTGCTGTAGCCAGTTTGTTGAAATGTTGGTGAAAAGCAGCCTTGTATTTTTTACTGGGATAAGTCAATGTGTCGTAACAGTTTGTAGAGTTATAGCGGAACCACTTGAAACCTTGTAGAGGCTGAAAACTATAAAATAATGTTATAAAAGGCTGAAAACTGAGACTACCACTACAATAAATACAATAAAAGTCAGTGGTGAGGAGCAAATGTATTCGACACCGCATACCAGTTGTGCGTTCCGAACACATCAAGAAACTAATGCTTAAGATTCCTTGTATCTAGGGAATCAATAATTACGAGAACCCTAGTCTCCTTGCACCTAGATATAATTTACTGCAATTTTTTTTAAATGCAAAGTTATTTATCGAATAAATTATATCGAATCCGGAAGGAAATATAAATTTCCGGAAATATAATTTATGCGATAAATAACTTTGCATTTTAAAAAAATTGCAGTAAATTATATCTAGGTGCAAGGAGACTAGGGTTATAATAATATAATATAATAATAATATATTTCTCTTTTGCACTAGAGAAGTTAAATCCATCGATGTGTCAATCGACTGCGAGGGTGTAAAAAAGCAGCTTATTCATTACAAACTTTTGTCTAGCCTTTAAAAATGTTTCTAATATTTTGTGCGCAAACAAAGCCTCACACTGTGGTAACCTGCGAACATTCAAAGTTCATAAATTGTCCGCTATATTATTCACGGCGAGTGGCTCACATAAATCAGGGCCTTCAGCCGCTATCTGCCCCCTTCCATTAGTGACCTCAAGCGAGTTACTTTCTTAGACATTCTCCTGTTTTCAGTACCTGTTTTACCTTATTTTAGTAAAATATTAACCAGCAAACGCTAGAGTTTCACACTATTGTGACCAAAGCTAATCAGTACACGACGAACTAAGTCAAGTCTCATCCTAAAAATAGAAAGAACACGGGTACCGAGAGGCATAATATATTTACCTATTTCAATAAAAAGGTAATTCAATAATAAATATGCATTTTAAACTGCTTCTGTGTATATTCTGCTTCTATATATAAATATAGAACATGAATTTAGTGTGAATGACAACGAGAAAAATCACCGGAAGCTGTTAACTTAGGATCCCAACTCATTACGTTTAGCCGATACAGCCGCCAGCCACGTTAGTCGATCCAAGTAACAAAAGAGGGTGTGCAAAAGCGATGATCTGAGGGTGGGCAAAAGCGATGGTCTGTCGCCGCGAAGTGTCGATAAATGAGAGGCCGTTTTTTGTCCTCAAACTAGCGACGGTTGCGATAATATCGGACTGAGTCCGACTCGCCGTCGGTAATGTCTGTGCGGATTATTGCGATATAAATTGTCCGCAGTTGCCCATTCGATTCAATAGGGTTGTCAATTCTATGAAGTTGTTTCAGCTAAAAGTATTTTTTTTAAATTGCTGTCCAATTTCTAGCCCTCCATTTTATAAAGGTTTTACAATTGAAACGTGCCGTCTATAGTATTTCAACATTCAATTTTAAAAATTGATTTTCTTGAGTAAATTTTGAAAAGGCTAAACAAGTTTGGTAAGTATAATAGTATTATTGTTTTTTGCCCCTTACTCAATTATGTTTTCCTAATGTTGTGATTTCATTTTCGTGACGTTAATTAATAGAATCCACCACTCTCCTTTATGTTCAAAAAGCAGCGCACTCTCTATAAAAAAATCATAGTTCATTTTGATTCCGATGAACGCTTCCATGCGAGTTATAAATAAAAGTATTTTTAGAGTATCTCGGCCGGATGACAACCCTATCCAAAACTAGTATTTTCCGCGTTTGACCAGTCACTCCCCAAAGGAACATTTAACGATATTAGGGCTTTATTTTTTATAGTTCGGGACAAAAAGAGCTCAAACGATATATTTTACGAAGTGGCTACTTTATATTTTCCATTTTGTTGCGGAAATAGTCGTATTGACTTATGACTTATGGGCCGCAGTCGTGAGAAATATAAGTTGGCAATTCTTAAAAATATGTTTGATAATAATGATTTTACTTTGGTATAATATAATTACAATGTTTTGGATACCATAATTTACCTTGCTACATAGCATATTTTTATTATGTTTGCAAGGTCATTTTATGCACAATGTTGTTCTACAGCTTAGGATTCGAACCGTCGGCGTCGTCGTCCTACGGTTTTGCAGTTGTGCTCACTACCACAAAGCCATCACCGCTTCAAAGGTAGACAGTTACTTGTCATTATGTGTGGTTATGTTAAATATACATCATAAATACCGACACTTGGTTCCGTATGTAAAAATTAATTACCAAAAAATGATGTAGCGTAAATTCATAAACAAATTATCGGTCTAAAATCTCAAAATATTCAAAAAAGTTTCAGTAAAAAAAAGGACGTCCGTAAGCTCAGGTGATATCAAAAGTCGCAACAAAGGGCGCGAAAAAACCCCATTGTTATCGAGGGCATAATTTATTAGGGGCGCAGGCTCAGTGGGACCTTTTTTTATATATCATCGCATTATCCCTACTTGGAGAGTTACAACTTCTTAAAAGAAATCAGGGGAAATTAATTTAAAGCGTTTAAAAACTGTCCAAAACAAACGTCGACTTTGCCTGCTTTGATAAATGTCCTTTGCGGTCGTTAGTGGAGGTGGGACTATAAATAAGTAAAAGAAACTTTAAGAATGTATATGAAAAGTCCAATTCATATGGACAAATGGTATAAACATATAAAGGATGCTTGGTTTGTAGTGTGAGTTTGGTATTTTCTTCAATTCGGCAGTCAATTCGTCGTAAGCAAATCCCCTCGGAGAGTCAGATTTCAGACTTGACCAATTCATTTTAAGTATTATTTCCATAAATGTTACTAAATAATTTTAATATCTATAAATAAATGACAAAAACATTCGTTATCAGGGACTTTATAAATTTTTACTAAAATTGATGCGTTTTTAATTAGAAGGCAGGTGTTGCATCGATCTCATATTGAATGCATTTAGCATTGCTTGCTTGCTTTGCATTGGACATGATTTTCGTCTTGTCCATGTTCATCCTAAGACCAACCTGATGGAAAACTCTACGGAGGTCGTTGAGCATGGTATCGAGATCCTCAAGCGATTCCGCCATTAAGACTACATCATGGGCAAAACGAAGGTTAGTGATGTACTCGCCATTAATGTTGATGCAGCCACATCCTTTCCAGTCCAAGAGCTTAAAAACATCCTCCAATGAGTTTTTGAACAACTTCGACAGGATTTGTTTCGTGCTCTGGCCCTGGAGTCGGACTGACATGGTGGCATTGCTGTGCAAACACCAACACTGATATACCTATACTCAATTTGGCATCGCTGCAAGGACTGCAGTACCGCCCAAGTCTCGATTGAATAGAATGCTTTCTCATAGTCCACTAACTAATTAACGCTAGACATAGCAGCTGATTATACTCCTCAGTCTTCTGTATAATCTGGCGTAGCGTATGAATGTGATCTACGGTGTGTAGAGTCGTGAACATAATTATACACAAAAAATACAGATTTGATAACCTCCTTTTTGGAAGTCGGTTACAAATAAATACAAAACATTGTGCATAGAAAGTCCGTTCGGGTCCGAAATACTTTTATCATGTTTAACAAATTCTATCGTCCACAAAAATAAAGGCTACTCTACCCTGCTCATCCGTATTCGATTAAAAGTGTCCCTAATATTTTTATCTCCTCACATAAATACCCAGTAATGAGCGTCCCAAAATTCTCGGCCAGTTATAAATTTATTCAAGTCCCACGCGTTCGAGTGTGCATAATTTTGATACAAAAATAATCTGCGTATTATATTAAAACCCCTATTAATTCAAGTAGAAATAATTCTCCGAGCAGAAATTTTAATTTACGAATGAAACAATCACATTCTGGAACGCATGCCCTTAGCTGCTTGCGTGAGGTTTTCTTTTCTCACCCAGGAAATTGGCCCTTTTTCTTCTTGCAATTTCCTATTGCATGGTTAAAGGATATAAGTAACTTTGACTGAAAGCTGTAGAGCGAAGCGGGCTCATTTTGCCCTCTTTCTTTTCCCTTGTTAGTGGGAGGACTAACTCTTCTGCGAGTGTCCGTCTGTGTTGTTACCACCGCTTTTCTCGTGAAGTCCGCCACCAAGCAGTAGTGTGTAAGCATTACTGTGTTCCGTTTTGATGAGCAGAGTAGCCAATGAAACTGGGCTTATGAGACATAATGCCTAATGTCTCAGGGTAACGAGCGCACTGCAGTGCTGCGCAAGCCTTTGTGTTTCAAAGTTCTGGGTGGTGCTGCAATTGTTATGGGCCGGCGTTATGCTTACCATCAGGCAAACGACCAGCTACTCTTGTTACCAAATAGCATAAAAAAAGTATAAAACTATAATATAATAGATTTGTTTAGTATAAAAAGCACTGTTTCAGTGCTCAACTGTTTGCCTAAACACGACAAACGTTACTGCTATTCAAAGCCTACCTCGTACCTCGTTTTGTTTGTCACAGGGGCGGCAAACGTAAACTTTAAAAGCGTTTCATTGTGATGTAATTGAAAAATCGGTGCTGCGAACTACAACCGGGCAACGTATCCATTATTCACGCGACAATCACGTGAAATTCGGAAAAACGATGCGAAAAACGAACGCCTGTTGTTTCACGACGATTCGACGTATAAAAAATTCAGCGACTTAATCGCAGGTCCGACCAAACAAACGGGAACCGATGAGTCGACAAAGTAAACGATCTACAAAATAGTTGACAATTTGCGAAGTCCATTTGTGGATACACATTTAAATCATTGCTATTTAAGTTCTTTTTTTAATGTGTTATAGAAATGGCTTGTTTTCTATTAAAATTACACATCTTGGGCAAGGTGGTAGACGCTTTCTTTATTGAGTGTGTGGCCTAACTTGTGTTGGATACCTATCCAACTGACTGGCAGTGGAATTTATACATTGAACTCAAGTCACGATTTTTGGATAATCCATTAGCTAACAATTTTGAAACCATTAGATTAGTAGAATTGGGACCCAGTAAACTATTGAAGTCTCTACGCATATTTTCGGTCTTTATTTAATTATTTAGAATTGATTTTTATGAAAGCTTAATTATAACAATAAAACCTACACTAAATAGGCATTAGTGATACTTGTTTTTTGACGCTTGGGCCTTGCCATTTTTGGGATAGTACATCCAATACTTTCATTCATCGTCAAGATTTAATTCAACTTTTCAAGAAAAAAATGCTTCCATCAGCCAAGAATGCGCCTCGTTATTTTTCTCGAGAAACCTGCCATGCGGGCCTTCACGTCGGATCCCCAAATCCCGCATGATAAGGGGGAGATATAGCTGACTCATCAAAACAATAAACAAAGTATCGGGGGCCAATTTATTTTATTATTATGCACACAGCCCTATGATTTACGCTGCATAACTTGCAGGTCGTATTTTGGAGGTTTACCTCTATATATTTTACTACTAGCTGCTGCCCGCGGTTTAACCCGCGTGGTGATATTGGATTTCATGTGTTTTATTTATTTGCGTGGAACCCTACTTCTTTTTCTAAAATTTAAGTAGCCTAAGTTACACCTTGTAACATCAGCTATCTGCCAGTGAAATTACTGTATTTTTTTTATAGGTACCGTATATACTTTCATATGTATTTAGTAAAAAGCTGTTATTTTGATATTACAAACAGACGCTTCAATTTTATTTATTTGTGGTATAGATATTCAGCCCGTTATTATTATTGATAAGTTCTTTGACGTAAGTAGAGATTTGATGACAAAATTGATAAATATATTTAGGTGCACAAATTACACATGTCTTTGTCACTGTTTCGGTGTTTTTATTTCTATACATGTAAAAAATATGTAATTATTAACTGTGAGTATATTATGTAATTATATTCGCTCATGCTTGTAAAATATCTATATTTTTGTAGCATCATTTTATTTATTAATCCGTACGTACTATTACAAATGTGAAAATATGTTTCTTGGTTTATCCTCCCTTCATGTCCCGACGGAACAACGGATCGACGAGATTTTTGCGCAAGTACCTATATATAGTTTTTGAGTTGGAGTGTAGCAGGCCTTTTTATTCCGATAAATACACGGTTCCTGTGGAAATCTCCAGGCGGATGAAGCCACAGACAGCAGATAGTAACATTATTTTATTGCAAAAATACTTAACAAATAACAAAAAGAAAGTAAGAATTTACATCCCTGAAGAGTTTCTTGGTGCAGTTTTCACTAACAGAGAAAATAAAAAAATATGAAAACCAGTAGCATTTTATTTTCTTTCTGTTTCAATATCGGTTTTGAATCGACATAAAAAAATTAATGCAATAAAATAATAATAATTTGGTACTCGTTTCATTATTTCACTCAAATAGCTCTTTATAGTTGCGATATTATAGAAAATTGTACTCATTTCATCACCAATCATCAAAATTCATCACTTTCCCAAGCTTACGGAATTAGCAACACTCTAGACCTATTTTTCACCCGGCCTTCGGCAGTTTCAAGGGATTATCAATCAAAGAGCGTTTCCCGGTACAAATTTATCACGAGGTTCTTGTGCCCCGGATAACACAATATCCAACGGAAATCCGGAGGGGTGGCTAGACATCATATTTTTATCATCATTATGTCAAGAAAATTTTTGGCGATATGTTAATGTGGAGCTGCCTAATTTGATGGTCGACATTAATATTATAAAGGTAACAAATTCAAATTATTTGCTATAAATAACTTGACCATTTTACCAGTTGGTAGGACTAACTCTTCTGCGAGTGTCCGTATGGGTAGGTACCATCGCTTCGCTTGTGAAGTCTGCCGCCAAGCAGTGATGTGCAAGCATTACTATAATTATATTCCGGTTTGATGAACAAAGTAGTCAGAGAAATTACTGGGCTTATGAGACTTAATACCTGATGTCTCAGGGTAACGAGCGCAATGCAGTGCCGCGCAGGACTTTGTGTTTCAAAGTTCTGGATGGTACTGCAATTGTTATGGACTGGGTTATGGTTACCATCAGGCAATCGACCCGCTCGTTTCGTTAAATAAGATTCGTTAAAAATTAAGCTTGACATTGGCGTTTGACGAGGAACTTTATTGTTGTTAAATTAAACCAGTTAGTAATTATGTTCAAATTTAAACAGTTAATCGTTTAATATTCTTTATGTATATAATTGGTATAATATAGTTATATTTACAAACTATAGTCATAAACTATTTCTGGTGTAAACGTATAATTCCACAAAGGTAATCATCAGATTTTTTACGCTCCCACTGCTGAGATACCGGCCTTCTTTTAGAGAGAGAGAGAGAGAGAGAGAGAGAGAGAGAGAGAGAGAGAGAGAGAGAGAGAGAGTGCGTGCCAGCCCAGTGCAGCTTGGTGGATGTCAAATGACTGCGAGTTTTGTGGTTCTTGAACATGCATGTTTCCTTCAGCATTTTAGAGAGGGAGTGATAAATCCACACATAACTTGATATAAGTCATTGGCCGAGCCGAGATCCGAACAATAGTGCAAAAATATATTAAAATCTATTCGTGGTGTTTTGGTAGGTCCATGTTATTTCCAATGTCCTATTTTTATTCGACATGTTTTTAACCGGGGTTCCATATTATTGGCTGATTAATGACTGCACAGACACCTAGCCTAAAATTAAGAAAACAACCTAGTAGAAAAACAAGTTAGAATGTCTTTTCTTTTTTTTATATTATTTGGTAACGAGACGAGCTGGTCATTTGCCTGATGGTAAGCATAACGCTGGCCCATAACAATTGCAGTGCCACCCAGAACTTTGAAACACACAGGCCTGCGCGCGCGCGGCACTGCAGTGCGCTCGTTACCCTGAGACATTAGGTATTAAGTCTCATAAGCCCAGTAATTTCACTGGATACTCTGCTCATCAAACCGGAACACAGTAATGCTTGCACAGTACTGCTTGGCGACAGACTTCACGAGCAAAGCGGTGGTAACAACCCAGACGGACGCTCGCAGAAGTGTTAGTCCTCCCACTAACATGTCTTACCTAATACCAATGAAAAAATACGTAGAAGGAAACTTAATTTATTATGATTTTATTTTAACATGTCATATGTGACTGAGTCGTCGATTTTGAATCTGTGTGTAAATTGAAAACTTAAATTTAAAAATTGTGACCGCAGCGCCTTGCTCAATAGATTTAGCACTTTGAGACAAGAAAGATTTTTCGTGATCGTATTTACGAATTTTTTTTTCAGATTCTGGGCACATTTTATACAATTATACTGTATTTTTTGCTTGTAATGTGGTAAGGAATCGGATATTTGTGCGACGAAAAACAGGACGCTTGGCTTTGAACATCGCCTTAATTCATTAGATAAACGTCATTGTTATCTCTCCGTAACGCAGGCGGTGCACTTTTGTTTTTACTTTTAAGTTTAAGGAATATGTTAACAATTTCGATTATATTTTATTTTTAGACTAACATTATAACCATGATAACAGCAAAGAAATCTAAGCAGCACTTGGTCAAAAAAGGTTGGGAACCACTGCACTATTAGTTGGTATATCGACTTTCCGTATTCACATATTTATTATTACATATTTTTTTACATGTTCGATATTTTTTTTAATAAATTCGGTAGCTTAGCTTTTCACCGCTAACTAGCATATTATATGACTTTAAAGCAACATAGTAATCGAAAGTGCTATAGGAATAGGTAAGCAAGCACCTAGAATGAGAGCGATATTGAATCAATCGTCTGAAAAGTTGTCTCAATCGATATGCCAATTGTGATTTTATATTCTAACACGACCAAATCAAAAAGTGTCATTTGTACGACACCAGTGTTCATATTGTGGTTGAGTTTAATTTAGCAGGGTAACAGGCTGTTCTTTTGATGGAAAGAGGACGAAATATCTGAAGGTTGTGGGCGGTAGGCGTTCCAAGATTGACCACGCCTTAATAGGGCGTGTCGGGGTGTTAAAATAATTCATTGTGAAAACGGATAATGTAAGTTGAAAATGGAAGGCAGAGGTATGCGGTTTTGTAGTGTCTATGGTAAGAAAATAAATCATGTTTGGAACATGACAATGTACATTATGTTACCACTTTCGGCTATATCGTCATTTAAATGAATTCATAAAATAGTTTTTCAGACCAAATGATGACGTAAGGTAAAGAAAAGTTACTACCTAAGAGCCACAACATTGCGGTGTGACAATGCATACCTAAAGCGACACCATACCGCCATCCGATGCGTTGACACAACGGAAAAAAAACATCGTATGAGAAAACTATGGCCAATTATTAAGTTTGAAGTGAGACATATAGCACAAAGAGGACATTGACTGATGACTGACAATGCAGGAAATTTCAAGTCAGTAGAACTAGCACAAGTGAATAAAATATCTATGACATAGCTAAAATTCCTACCATGGTGATGAGCAAAGTTATCACTGAAATTACTGGGCTTATGAGACTTTCCTTACACCTAATGTATCAGGATAACGAGCAGATGGTAAGCATAACACTGGCCCATAACAATTGCAGTGCCACTCAGAACTATGAAACACAAAGACTTGCCCGGCACTGCATTATGCTCGTTGTCTTAGTTATTTTTTATGCAAATGGCTGTACACAATTTAAGTTCTATTACCCTATATGATTATAATTATTTATGAGTGTGGGAAAGTATGCCGTATGTTCACTAGCGTAGAAGCACTCGTTAAAAATCCTCATAGTGATAATTATGGTAATGATACACAATAGTTCCTTATCCTTTGTGCAGATTTACAAGATACTCAATCTGTTTAAGCACCACGTTAGAAAAACCTTTTACTTATCATGAAATATTGAACATTTAATTTAATTTAAAAAAGTTAACACAGAAAACAGGTACTTACACTTGGTTATACAAAAATGACCTTCATATTTTTACTAAAATAAAAAACAATTCTATAACGTAAACAGACAAGTCGAAACATTGTGATAAAGCTTATACCCCAAAACTTTTAAACTTTTTTTATAAAAATTGCATTAATTAACCCTCAATATAATTGTTTCACCAATATTTTTGTTAAATTGTGGTTTTTTTTTCACGTACTACTTTATTTGTGATTATATTGTCTCACCAAATGTAGAGCAGGATTACTACGTGAACTTCTACGACGTAGAACAGTTTGATATTAGTTACGCCGTAGCGCCCAAGACTACGCAAGGCGGAGCTTTCCCAACGACGTCATACGAAGTTTTCCGATCGCCTACGACACATACACCAAACACCGTAGACCTTTACTTTGCAATACAGGCGTGTACCTTCGTGTTGTTTTGAGTAGGTGGCTAGGGGTGAGGAAGGTCTTGGAAAATTGGTCCTAAGTGAGGCTGAAGGGATTCGTCAGGATATTGTTACGTAACTTCAGTTTAGCGAGAGCCGCGTTACGGGTAGGACGTTTCGGTGTTTGTCGTAAAAGATAAACAACAACAACGTGTTTATTGTCGTAAACAATAACATCGCGCGCAAATTTGTTTTCGGACTTTGCTGCTGAAGGTTTTTAAGGTAAGGTGTATTTTTTTTTGTTTTTTCTATTGTTTATGGTGGTCAGTGTAATAAGGATTTAATGGGTGGGTTTACCTATCTTTAATTACAAATCGGTTTGCTAACATTTTACAAGTAAATTTGTAACCAGTTACACTTACTGTAGATAGTTATAGTTTCAACAAGGCGTCTTATTTGATGTTATTATAGTAATAGTACTTACCATTGAGCTGGTCTGATAATGGATCGGTAAGGAGCTCACAGGGACTTTTGAAGATTATACCCTACGTCTCTAATCTTAAATTTAAAAATATTATACCATAGTTTTTGACACAAGAACGAATAAATAATAGAATTAAGTGTAAATTTTCTCATATCACTTATCGCCTTAGAATTACGTCCTCTGATTTTGTCCAAATGGGAAATTATCCCGAGACAAAATAGATAAAAAGTAATGTCCAAATCGGTCCATAAATAATGAAGATATCCGTGACATTGAGCCACACTTAGTATATTTTCCTTTCCAGAAAGTATTTTTTTCAACTGTCTAATTGCCTTTCATAATAATAGCCACTACATAAATACTATCTCTAACTACATCTAACTTACCTTCAAACATAAATTAGATATATATTTTTCACTGCCAATTACAATTTGTCGAATCGTGTTATGAAGCTCGTTGAAGGGTTCAGCACAAGATGTGGAAATGAATGTCACTGCCGCATTGGGGTCTATTATTACGTACAATAATAAATACGAAAGTGTGTTTGTAGGTTTGTTGGTCAGTTGGTTTGATCCTCTCACGCAGCAACGGAGCAAGGGATATCGACGTGATTTTTGGCATGGGTATATGTTTTACAAACCGGAGCGAAGCATGGGCTACTTTTTGCCCGGAAAATGCACGGTTCCTTAGGGAACGCAGGTGTAACCGCAGGCAGAAGCTAGTATAAAATATAGCCACCAGCGCACCCTTTCGCATATCTCAGATCGTTTAAAATGTAAGTAAGGCCATAACTGACTGAAATGTTCTTATCAGCGCTAATCAAGTTTGGAATAGTGGTCTATGGTTCTAATTATGACTGAGCTATATCATCGTTTTAAAATCAAAGTAGTTTTGAAATAGGCTCTATATCTTCAATATTTTTTTAAATTACGTTTAAATATTTCAGCAGAGAATTCAAGTGCCGCTTGAAGACATGGAAAGAATGAATATCAATGAAGCAAAAAATGTAGAAGTAAAATTTAGTGAAGTAGAGTTTCGTTCTCTTGCAAAGGAAAATTAATTTACGTTGTGATAATGTAAATGTTTGGTATTTTATTGAAATTTACGAAATTGTACCTATTTAATAATTTATGAGATTACCTAATTTTATTAAATGTCCGATTATGCATCTTTACATGGCATTAAAACTATGTATTAAATTAATGAAAGCGTTAAAAGTTGACTTAAAGTATAATTGGATTAAGAGATTTGAAGAGGGGGTCACGCTCATCTTCATCCCTCAAACCAAATAGCTCTATAGATACTAATCAGCCAGAAACCTACTATGCAAAAGCGAAGAATCTCGGCATAGAAAGAAATAATGATATAATATGAATATATAAAAGAAAGAAAAATTTAAACAATTTATTTTAAAAGATTTGATTCGCATGGACCCCAGCAAAGTGCTGATGAATGCCAGCTCTGAAGAAATCAGTTGTGTTTTTTTTTTTTTTTTTTTTTTTAATTCTTCATTTAGTTTAGGGACTTTTACCATACAATGGCATGCCAGTCCCATCGTAGCCTAAACAATATTAATCTCTTAATTACTTTAATCCCTCAACATTCTGTAGATCAGCTTTGCAGCTTCACACGTTGGGTCCGCTAAAATATGAGTAAAAACCCCAACATCCATTACGTTTAAATTGATGGATTGTATCAATGCTTCTCTTTGATTTTTGTTCCTGACACATTCCATGAGGAAGTGGTGTACATCATCTATAGTTCCGCACAGCTCACAATTTGGGGAATCTACCTTTTTCATTAAGTAACCGAACTTCCTTGATGGAATATGTCCGGAACGTATTCTATGTGCTAACACAACATGTTGTCTGCTTATTCTAATTCTAACAAACCACGGTATTGGAGGAGGCTGACTTTGTATAGTTTTGTACCAGATACCCTTATCTTTACTTCTCTCGTCAAAATATTCTTTATAATTATCAAAACATTTTTTTTTACATTTATAAAGTTGTTCTGTATAATTTGGATACACTGTGAATTCAATCCCTTCTGTCACTGCTAATTTAGCTAATCTGTCTGCCTCCTCGTTACCACGTATTCCTATATGAGACGGAACCCATTGCAATCTCAGCTCTATGTTTTTTGTTATAAGGTTGTTAATCTTACTCAAAATAGTGTAAGCTACCGAAACACCTCTGTGTCCAGAGGCGCATCGAGCTATATGCTGCAGAGCACTTTTGCTATCTGTAATTATTACTGTAAAGCGGTGGCCCGAATTAGAAGCAGCGTCAATAGCTTCTGAAATTGCACTGAGTTCCATCGTCATAATAGATACATCCGAATTTGTTTTATACATTGCAGATATGTTTTCATTATTGTAGTAAGCGGCTCCTAGGCCATCCTTGCTCTTAGAACCGTCTGTAAAATATTTAGCCCAACCAAGGTATTTTTCGTTCAATTCTTTAATGATATTTACTTTAAGAGATGTAGCTTCATGACTTCTTTTAGAACCTTGAACACTATTTAAGTTACTTTGTATTATTCCGTTTATTTTAATATAAGTTACCCAAATGTCTAATGAGAACATTTCAAGAGGATTAGAAGAATGTACACTGAAATCCTTGCACTCCTCAAATGCTGTAACTAATAACGGCTTCTTTTTATTTTGCCAGTATCTTAAATTAGAAAGTCTATGGAGATTAGTTAAAATTTGGATGTTTGGGCTATTCGTACATGACATACTTTTTAGACAAAATTTATAGGAAAGATACAGACGTCTAAAATGCAAAGGTGGTATACACAGCTCACTCTCCATAACATGTATGGGTGTGCTTTTGATGAAGCCACCCACAATTCTTAACGCCTGGTTTTGTATTTTATCCAATTTATATAAATGGACTTTTGCACTGGTATTATAAAGAATACAACCATAATCTAATCTGCTTCTTATCAAAGAAATATACAATGTCCGTAAGTATTTTGGATGAATTCCCCATGAAGCTCCTGCTAACACTTTTAAAAGGTTTAAAAATTTTGAAGTTTTTTGTGAAATCTCATTGATATGTTTGTTCCATAGTAATGATTGATCAAGCCACATACCTAAATATTTAATATTTGTCACTGAGTTTACAGTTTTATCATTAATTTTAAGATTTATTTTATTTTTTTTGTGACCCCTACTAAATAAGCACAATTTTGATTTATCTTCCGAAAGCTCCAGCCCTATTTCTTGTAGTTTATTTATCATAGAATTTAGTGCATTTTGCAAATGAATTTCACAGTAACCTAAATTCTTGTTGGTTAGGTAAAATACAAAATCATCGGCGTATTGTGAGACGGTAATAATATCTGCTATCTCGCGACATATGTGATGCGTTGTTAAATTAAAAAGCAAGGGTGATAATGGATCACCTTGAGCGAGTCCCCTGTCCGTCCATCTATTTTGTATTGTTGCACTATATTCAGATTTAATTTGAAGACATCGAGAGCTTAAAAATGACCACAAATAGTTGCAGATGTTAGAGCCCACTTTTAGATCATCAAGAGTGTTTACAACTTTTTCAACTAAAACATTATTATATGCATTTTCAACATCGAGGAAACATGCTGCCGTTTGGGCGTTCTGTGAGAATCCTATTTGTATAGAACTTATTAACCTAGTCAAAGAATCTAGACAAGACTGGCCTCTTCTGAAACCAGTTGTATTGGAAGACAATAACATATTTTTTTCCGTATACCACTCGAGCCTCTTACCTATCATAACATGAAAAAGTTTACACAAACATGAAATAAGTGAAATTGGTCGAATCTTTGTCTCATCACTACAATTGTTATTACATTTAGGTATAGGAACTATGGCTATTCTACGCCACTGTTCTGGCACTATTCCAGACGTGTATATGGCATTATATAAATGTAACAGATATTCTTTACATACACGAGGTAGGTGGTATACCATTGAGTATGTAATTTCATCACTACCAGGAGCGGTGTTTTTTTTCTTTAGGCAGTTCTCAAGTTCTTGTAAAGTAAATGGCAACTGTAACACATCGTTTTTAGATACGAAGATAGGCTTGTCATTTATAACAGAATCAGGTGCAAGACCTTGTAGCAACTCCTTTTGCTTGGTTTCAGGCGGATAATGTTTCCGTTGACGGTAACCCTTAAACCAGCGCATTTTTTGCCACATTTCAGACACTGAGATAGTTTCATTAATACCGCTACAAAATTGCCGCCAATTATTTGACCTGGCTTTATTTATCAAAAGTAGCGCAGCCAATGTTTTTTCTTCGAGTTTATCAAGATTATCAGGCGTTGGATTTCGTCTAAAAATACTCAGTGCCAGTCTACGTTGCCCTACGGCTCCAGATAGTGAAGGGTCCCAATAATCTTTCGGTTTAAATTTAGCTGTGGGATTTGTACATATTTTTCTAAGTGGTATGTTTTTTTTTGCAGATAAGTTAATCTGTTTCTCTAGGTAGTCATACATATCTTGAACATTATGGGAGCTTAAATAATCAACGTTAGAGAACGGGTTTACCAGATCATCACTGTAACTCAACCAGTTAGCTTTTTTGAAATTTCTTTTAATACTAAATTCTAAGTTATCTTGATAGTTCATTGTAATTTTAATAAGAAGATGATCGCTACCCAAATTTTCATTAAATACCTGCCATTTAAAGTTTACCGCTATATCAGAGGATGCGAATGTGATATCAGGTGTGGATCTTTGCACTGTTCCATTTACTAGCTTTACCCGAGATGCATCTCCATTATTTAGTGATATGAACCCATTTTCTAACGCTGAATCTAACAATTGTGTGCCTCTATTATCAATTTTGTATGACCAATTAGTATGGTGCCCGTTGAAGTCACCTGAAATTAGTGTATTTCTTGAACATAGAGAAAAAAGGCCGTCCCAATCGGTTTGACGTGTGCTTACTGACGACGGGCAATAAACAGAAATAATATTTTCTAAATATCTGCAGTTTAAGATTTTAACATGTAGCGCTTCTATTCCTGAATTACATACACTGACTGGGCATACATAGGAACGTAAAGACTTATGTATAATAATTGCAACACCTCCATATGAGTCATATCTATCTTTTCTATATATATTATAATTTTGAATATTTAAACTTACATTTTCTTCTAACCAGGTTTCAGACAGTACAGCAATATGTATTTTTTCCTGGTGTAATAATACATCAAAACTAACCAACTTAGGCTTCAAACTTTGCGAGTTCCACTGAAATATATTGATCGCGAAATCTGTATGTGGTGTGTTATCCATAAGAGACGCTAAAAAATTTTTTTAGCATCTCGCCTTCTGTAAACAGACTTACAACAAAAGATTTAATTTCCGCCAGTATGTATTTCACAATTAACACTAATTTTTCATCCAACTGCTTCTCAGAAAACGTCACTTCCTTTATTTTCTGGAAAATTTTCCTCCATTCAAATTTCCACTCGGTCCCCGTGCATGTTTTGTCTTCTGGCTCTTTACTACACTGGTCTACTGTTTCTGTGTCCATATTGTAATGTACTATGTGTTTATCTTTTTCAATGTTTTGTGTATTTTTCTTAGGTATTTTCTTTTTACTGTTACTTTTTTGACCATTCTTTTTCTGGTTTTGAGGATTTGTGGAACTGCTTTGTTCTTCTTTTTTATTCGTGGTCAAGTTCGACCAGGTAACAGTGGTGTCGGTGGCAGTGGTTGTGGTCGTGGTCGTAGTGTCGATGATATCGGTAGGTTGTTCAGATGTACTGTTTTTAACTGAATTATGTATGCCTAACAATGGAAAGTCAGCAGCGTCTTCATTGTACCGATCTATATTTATGCATCTTCTTTCCTCCATAATTATATCAAGGGCTTTTTTATATGTAATGTTTTTTTCACTCATTATCACTCGTATCTTTTTTTCTTTCAAAAAGCATGGACAATTTTTGTCCAGTGCCATATGGGGCCCCTTGCAGTTAAGACACCGAAAAATGGCACTATCACAGTTTTCGTGTTCACTTCCGCACTTAGGGCATAGTGATTTTTTACTTGGGCAAAATTTTTTTGGGTGACCAAACTTCCAGCATCCCGAGCACTGAGTCACGGGGAAGACATATCTTTCTATCTTCAACCTGCAGCCATATGCATATACATACTCGGGACAGATGGGGTCTTTAAAACAAAGCCTGATAGTTTCACTGTCTATCCATTTTCCATCGCTATTCATACGTTTTAATCTTCTTATAGAAACAATCTCAACAGAACTACTCAATGACGTCATAATTTCCTGGTCACTCATATCCAAGTCTATTCCTTTAACTAGACCATATGATAAATTACCTTGATCCGTAAATTGTGTTCTTATACCGGATTCTAAGATTTTTGAGCAGTTAATTAATTGTTCGGCTTGTTTTTTGTCAAAAAATTGGACAAAAACCTTGTAAGGGCTCTTATATTTAATTCTCGTAATATTCTGAATATTTTCATTTCTTAAAAGCTTCGCTAAGGCCATCTGTTTCGGGAGTACCTCAACAGAGGTTAGGCATACTTCAAAATACTTGTCAGACGTGTTTAATATCGATCCTTCATCACTCTTGTTCAAGCCTTGCCGATTTTCCTGAGAATCACTTCGAATTAATCTCTTCGGCTTTCTTCGAGTAATAGTAACAAATCCTTCTTCACTGCTGTCCTCACTTTGTTGCCTAGGTCTTTTCTCCACATTCCTCTCGATATTTTGCTGCTCACATTCCATCTCCACATTCCAATTCGCAATTTCTTGCACTTCTTGTTCACACTCATTTCTTATTTCCGTATCACTTTTATCGGTCAACTCCACACTACAAACATTGTTTTCATCCATCGCTAGACGCGGGAATGCGCCCGCTTATCTAAGAAACAAAACAATAAACTGGTGGTGCGGTTTAGATTTCTACGTGCGCTCGATACAGTGCCCGGCACGCGACGAAAAAAATCAGTTGTGTGTTTTAATAATCTTAACGTTTCAGTGTTATTTTACTTTATCTTAAGTGTCCCCGTGATCAAAGGTAGAAAGATGTTTAACTTAGATAGGATCATTTGTTGTTAGTGGTAGGACTAACTCTTCTGCGAGTGTCCGTCTGTGTTGTTACCACCGCTTTGCTCGTGAAGTCTGCCGCCAAGCAGTAATGTGCAAGCATTACTGTGTTCCGGATTACTTTAAATAAGTAAATTTTCATTTTTAATGGTTGTTAAAGGTATTTTATCTTGTTCACCTACCACTTTCAATATGTAAATCTGCCCTCACCACTACACTAGCATATCGCTATTACATTGTAGTTACTTAAACCGTAGAAAAAAACATGCTAATATTATACCTCTGTGTCCATTTCCATGGTTTGAGATTCTACATCAATAAATATTCTGACTTCACAATCCAGCACACCTACGCATTATTATCACTTGAAACACTTAAATGCATTCAAGGGTGCAACACCAAGGGCAAACCACCCCGCGTGGGCAACGGCAGCGGGGGTGGCATCCGTAAACAGGGTAAACAGAGGGTGTACGCGTAAACAACGGGGATGATGCAACTTAATTTGGAAGTGGTAATCGATTTTTTTAATAAATATGCTCGTTGATAATAATTTGTTATACAATTTTTACAAGTTTAAAGGTGCGTACTGCGTATATACAGGCTTGATTGCATTATTTTGATATTTTTTACCATACCCACAGTTGAGGGTGCAAAGAAAACCAAAATACACTAAGTTCTTCAAATTGCACTGCAGAGCTGTGTTTTTATTAATAAAGAACACACCCTGTGTTTATTTTAAAAAGTAGATATTGTATTTGGTAAATTTGATTGTGCTCGTCACTTTCAACCTTTTCCTTATAACGTTTGGTCAAAATAATACCTTGTCATATATAACAAAGAATATTAATCAAATTCATAAACATAATTCCTACATTATTTAAAGCCTCTGTGTTCATCTATTCTCTCCAAAACTATGAAGTGATGAACATAGAGGCTTTAAATAAAGTAGTCCAGTAAAGCGGTGAGTTTTAGTGTAGCAAGATTTACTCGTCGCTGAGAAGAAGGTAATGTAGGGTCTTATGCTAGACTCCTACATAAACTTGATTGTTTGATTGAGTACCAACGGGACCGGGCAGGTGCGGAAATGATACGTGCTTTCCGGTCGAATGCTTTATTGATACTAAAACTTAAATAATATGATGTTACGGGTGAGCCCGTACAGGTAATAGGTACCTACTTACGTACAATAAAACTTGGAAGTTTACTGTAACTTGACACTGGTAATACGCAAACCACGTGATTCCTACATTATATTTCATCATCTGAGATTGTGTGTAGACAAAAGTATTTTTGTATGATGAAAAAGAAGCCTCATTTCACAATATTTTTGGTGAAATCCGTATAATTGCAAAAGTGTGTTTGATGGTGTTGATTTTTCTTTATTTCACGCAGTCGAATTTGACATGATTTGATGCATAGATATGTTTATGGGCCGGAAAGTAACATAGGCTATATTTATCCGGGAAAAATGCACGGTTCGCGGGTGAAACCGCAGGCAGCTGTTAGTCTTGAATAATTCAAATTTTATAAGCTTCGATAATAAAATATTTTGAATTTGAATAAGACACATTCATCTCATACGTACCTAACTAATTAACAAACAACTTTATCTGAATACTTGATTGTAAAAGCCAGAGGGTAATCTTGCCACAGATTAATAATTCACAGAGGCGACAATTGAAACCGCGATACCTGTTATTAAATATGTAAATTAGTTATTTATTCAAGTCTCGGCGTCTTACAAAAGGGGAGATATTTAGGAACTTTCGTAATTCGTTACTTGGCTGTCATATCAATTGAGATTGGTCGGGGAGTGGATTACTTTTGCTAATTCGGGACACAGGTAACATTTTCCATTACAAATAAATCTTCTCAAACTCGACACGTCTTTAATTGTAATCTCTTTATTTAAATTAAGGAAGTTAACAATTAGTGTCGATTCTGTCATCTCATACCTTTTTTATGCTCTTTACTATACTATATTATACTATTTGCTATAGTAAAAGTATACTATTTGGGGACAGATTTTGGGGGAACATTTAAAACATAGGTACTCGGAAAAAGTGGAAAAAATCTTCAAGACTCGATTCCCGTGATGGGCGAACAATAACCAACAAGTGTGTACGGAACCCTCGTTGCGCCTGTCCGACTCGTTCTAGGCTGCTTTTTTTGCTACGAAATCTCTAGTAATGGTATTTATTAATTGGGGTGTATCAAAGAAATGCAAGATATAGTACCACAATATAAATACTCAGCAGTAACACAGCTCCATGCAAAAATATTTTGCTTTTAGTTTTATTAATTTGATTAATTGAAGTAATTTGATTTGCTCAAATTTCACCACCAAGAAGTATTGTGACCAAGCATTACTTTATTTTGTTTTCTAAAGCAAAGTAGTGCAGGCAGTCAAGTACATCTATAATTTATGGGCACATAGGTATAGGTAGGTAGATAGGTACATATATCGTTATCTTTTCAAAAATTATCTTTTTTGTGTGCTAAACAATAAACAAACTACACAAACACTTAAACTTACAAGATGCGACACAATTGAAAATTGTTTTCCCTTGTCACGTCTCTGATGTCATTAAGATTCTCTCTTTTATTTTTACTGGAATAAAACCTGGCTGATAGCCGTACACTAGGAAGAAAATAATTTGAAAAAATCTCAACAACTCATAAGGGGTACTCTGAGACTTGTTGTTATGCAGCTCCGAACCGAGGTTGGAGTAATGGTACTGCAGCCATCTTATATTGCGCCTAGGGCCCATTTCCCTCGAGGATGGTTCAATTTAGTTTATTTATTGTTAGAGTGGGCCACGGCGAAGACTGCCGGAGGTTCGGCTAATTTCCAAAATAAATATTGGCTTAACCATACCCCGGTCTTGACGGAATTGGATGGAGCATTGTTTTGAGTCTGGAATATTCGTTTTAATGAATCATTTTGTAACGCACAGTGGAAATACTTATTGTAAAATTGATTGAAAAATATAAATTTTAATAAAAATAAAGAATTATTATTTTTTATTTTATTTATTTTTCTATCATTAACAATCCATATTCAAATGTATAGTATAGTAGCCAACACTTAGTGACGGTTTGGCAACCGCGCCAATTTGGAATTTATTTCAGTATGGATTATTTGGATACGTAGCTGGCAACCCGGTAATAGGGCCCTAATATTGAAACTCTATACATGTCATTTACTTCTACGATGTTTCCCGCTTCCGTAACAACCAACAGACTGTCTGCTTATAGAAAGCGACGTAATAACACTCTAACGAGCATACTTTCCAGGAGCTTACCTAGTCGCAGACTATATGAGCACAAGTAACATGTTATAGTGACTACACTATACAACGTATACGTATTGCAACGTAGTACCTACGTTCACTAGAATATAGGTACTACGTAGCAAACAACAACAAGACGTAAACATCTCGCATTGTTTTCAAAGCATTACCCCAAAGACAGAGCTCTCTCCGCAAACAGCCAGCAGGCTTCGTCAACACAATTATTATACTCGGACAGCTACCCCAGTCGGACACCCTCTAAATAAATTAACTGGACTGAGAAAACATTGGTTTCGATGCTGGCTGTGTTGTGGATTAATTGCATTAGACGCTCGAAGCTTTACTTCTATTCGAACCATTCTTTGGAATTAAAAATTCACGTTTGTCCCAAAGTCAAGTAAAAATTCACGTTTATGCCGAAGTAAGTAAACAGAAGTCAACTACTTAGTTTACATTTAACTAAAACTTCAACCACTGGGACACTTATTCGCCCTCCATTAACTCCCCCGTATTTTTAACAAATAACCTGCATGATAATTAATTAAAAACTTTTAAATAATATTATCTATTAGCTTCTGCCCGCGGCTTCACCCGCATGGTATATATCTTTATAGTCTATGTTTTATTCCAAAACCTAAATTATCTACATTAGACACTTCTTTTATAATATTAGTAGGAAGTAGAATCGGTATAATATGATCGGACACCTCCTGAACCTCTTGTTGTTCAGTTCCTGCTATAAATCAATAACGGTCATGTTTTGTTTGTTCCAGGTAGTAATAATGGCTGCACCAAGACTAGCAGCGCCCGTCCCCAGAACCAAGAAACAAAATCACGCCAACATTCCCTGCCCCATAGAAAATTGTGGTCGCTTCACATATGGCAAACTCCCTGACCACCTCACCAAGATACATGGTCTCACAGGTCCCGAAAGAGAAGCCCTCAACGAACAACAAAGAAAACGATTCTTCAATGGAGAACTTTGCCAAGTCAGATATCTAAAAGAATCAGCAATTAGAGAGCTCTGGGGAGCTGATTATGAAGACCCCCATATAAGAGCGAAGATACATCAAAGCTACGCCTTAGTCAAAATCAGGATTATACCACTTGCTGCCACGCAAAGAGCTCGTCCGCTGACAGAACAAGACGCGAATGTATTAACTGCTTACAATGCAAGAACTGCTCCGAGACCAGCTAGAGCACAAAGACCCAGGAAGCGGCCGCGACCTTACCCTGAACCTCAATTGAAACAGCCTGAACGATCTTCCAGTGAATCAAGCGAAGCAAGCGAGGAAGAACATAATCCTTTACCACCATCGCCGCCTCCATCTTCACCATCTCTACCCCCATCTCCTGCTCCTTACGAACTCCAGCCAGTTGAAACACGCTTGCGAGACATCTTTGAATCCAAAGTCGATGCCGGATACAAAGCTGTGATCGATGATATGAAGAAGTCAATGACTATGGGCAGAACGCTTGGAGCTAGAAAACGTAAAGCATATAGGACTTACAGGCGGTACGCAAAGAGGCTGATCGCTTATTTGCACCGACAACACTCGCCATTGGCTTACGATGTTGATGTGCTTCTCTGCGGGGAAAGCCAAGTTTGTGAATTCATGGATCGAGTCAGCAGCGAACACAAAACCAAAACATTAAGAAATTATATTGTCGCTGCGATTAAGTTACTGGATTCGAGATTATTTGCTATAGAGACAGATCCGACTTGCAAAGAGAAAGTTGCATCGATGACTCGGGTGTATGATGTTCTTCATGGGAAATTGAATGAATGCGATCGACTTCTAGCGCAGAAGCAAAGGCCTGCGAACCCGACTGAGAGCTTTGACAGTGTTCCTCCAGAAACAATTTTCACTGATGGTTACGATGACTTGGTTTAAATAGTATTTAAAGTGAAGCTTTTGCCGCAAGGGTTTTAACTTTTACCTACTTTATAAAACCTTGTCGGTTTTGATATTCATTACATGTTGTAGTGTTAAGTTGTTAACATTACAATGTTATCTAATAACATAATTAAACGTGTGTGTAAATATAAATATCAGTAGTATCACGTTAGAATAATCACTTAATAAATGTAGCACATGTACTTTTCAGTGATTTTTATTATATTGAAAATGTGTTAGCATACTTTATACAGTTCAAGTTCTAGTCAGCTTTTAAGTAGTCAGGTCTATAAAATATACTTTTATAAGCTACTTTCAATTGTTATTCGTCGCTTCTGTTTTTTAATCCTCGTGGTTCTTGAACTCCTAAAGGAATTCCTAGATATATAATAAATAAATAAACGCTTACACTCATACCCTCGCACTAGGATTCCCTGGGTCGCAGGTGGCATGGACACACAGATACACATCACAAACATTCAAGACCCGAGAACAAAATTTATGGTTACACAAAATCTGCCCCGGCCGGGAATCGAACCCGGGACCCCTCGCTGTGCAGGCATGGTTGCTACCAACTTAGCTACGGAACCATCCGGAGATGGGACTTAGGATCCATGTAGATTGTAGCTATTTAATATGTGATCCTATGACGTCATTCGTTTTATTTATTCGATTATTATTATAGAGCTGTACCGATTGAAACATCGAGAGGGTTTCAAATGTTCAAGCTTTCACGTATTTTTTTTTGTGAATTTTAATGTGATTACAATTTAAGTTACTTTATGGAATGTAACTAATGTAAATAATTATGAAAACTACGTGTTTCAAGCAATAAGATTTTACTTATTTCGTAGATTGTAACTGTTAAAATGTATTAATTAATGTTATAATTTACTGAAAGTTTCACTTTCATAGGTTTCATGTGCAATAAATATTTATTTCTGTATCGATATATTTGCCTATTAATGTTAGAATTTAAGAAACATTGTAAAAATCATGTTCTTTTTTATTGAGTAAATAAATGAGCTAGTCAAATCGATAGATATTTAGTTTATTTTACCATTCAGTTTAAGAGTAAATAAATATTTCACTTAGCCTTGGATAAGAGTAATAAAAAAATTATTTACATCCAATTTTAAGTTTTATTTTTTAAGGTTTTTTTGCAGGTTTCTTCCTTAGCCTTTTTAGCTGGAGCTGTAGGCGAGTAGGTACCTTATTTACCCATATTGTTACCTTACATCTGGTATTTACTTATTACCTCTACGGGAGTCTACGGGGCTAGAAAAAAGTATTATGTTGCATCAGCAATAATAGCTACCTATAGTGATTTTCAATACCGTAAACACAAGCCAAAATATATTTTTATACTTATCTATTTTAACAAAATTGAGGACAAATATTTAATGGTACACACTATTGGTATTACTATAATAGGTATAAGTTATAGTAGGACTAACTCTTCTGCGAGTGTCCGTCTGGATTGGTCCCACCGCTTTTCTCGTGAAGTCTGCCACCAAGCAGTTATGTACAAGCATTACTGTGTTCAGGTTTGATCAGCAGAGTAGCCAGTGAAATTAATAGGCTTGTGAGACTTAATACCTAATGTCTCAGGGTAACGAGCGCACTGCAGTGCCGCGCAGGCCTTTGTGTTTCAAAGTTCTGAGGGGCACTGCATTTGTAGGGGCCGGCGTTATGCTTACCATAAGGCAAGCCAGCTCGTCTCGTTATTTTTAAATAGTATAAAAAAAGATAGCGACATCTACCAGTTTGTAATTTAAAACGTATAAAGTTCAGCTACTTAGCGCTAGAGGGCCTAAATAAAAAAATAGAGCCATTCTGCTTTAGTTCTAGTATCCGGAAATAGATGGCATTACTGTATTTGTTTATAGACATTATTGTATTTGTGTGCGTGGGCCTACGTTTTCAACAGATTCCGCTGCTCGCCGTCACGCCGTTGTTTACAAGTACTAAAATAGCTCCTTGCGATTATATTCGCCTGGTACTTGGCGATCGTAACCGCCTGCTCCAGATTCTCCGCCAGCCGGCCTTTACGTTCCGATCGTTCTATCCTCGATGAATGTTTTGTTTTCTTCCACTCTCTAGACAATCCGTTTTTCCTTCGTTTTATTATATTTTATTTTTATGTTACCTTAGGATTTAAAGATCTATATTTCAAAATTGGCTATGGCTTGTATTATCATCCAATTTTTAGTAACTATCCAAGAGCTATCCGATCTTGAAATATTCTTTAAAATCACGTTTATGAAAATCCTATTCCCACTATTGAAGTTTGTGAGTATGGATTGATGGATGCTTATTCTTATGATGGATGTACGGTGTAGAATTTGCATTAGTACATTTTGCGTGTGGTTTTACCATTTTGTGTGTTGTACGTATAATATGTATAAGTCGGAGGGTATGGATGAATGTCTGTTACTCTTTCACGCAAAAACTACTGAACGGATCATGATGAAACTTTACAATAATATTGCTTATAAATCAGAATAACACATAGGCTACAATTTATAAAGATAATACAAAGGCCTGCACTGCATTGCGCTAGTTACCCTGAGACATCAGGTCTACCTATTAAGTCTCATAAGCCTACCTATATTACCTAAGTAGTTGTAGTTCAGAGTACATACCGCATCACTGGCAGGAGTCCTCCGTTCCCGAACTTAGATTGAACTTGTATCGGATCACGTCTTGGATCAGCCACGTGGCGATTTCCGCAGAAACAGTGCATTTTACTGGGATAAAAAGTATATAATTATATAGATATAGGTCTATATCTACTACTAGTATATTATTATATAGATATAGGTCTATATCTATATAATTATATACTTTTTATCCCAGTAAAATGCACTGTTTCTGCGGAAATCGCCACGTGGCTGATCCAAGACGTTGTTGCGTGAAGGACTAACCTACAAATCCACTTTCAGATTTTTTGTAGTAGGTAGATAGTATAGAGTTATAGATTATACATGGTATTGTCTAAACCAAATGTCTGTCCAAAACGGCATGATCGATGTACCAAGAAGTGAGATTTGTCCTCGACACAGACGAAGCTACAAAATCTTGTAATAAAAAGCGACTTGGTACACTATTATCTATTCTGCGCTTATGTTTACATTTCCATATAATTATCACCATGACTAGGTTTGCACAAGAAGCGTCGATGGACAAGTAGACGAATACGAACCAACCACGTCAACGCGCGCCTGTAGGACGGCAATACGTTAATTTTAAACTTCTTACTCACGGTCTATTCTGGTGTCCACACGTTACCTTGAACCGCGAAGTACGACCTATTTCACTTTAACGAAAGAACGTTCTAGAATAAAGTTATTTATGAAAAAAGTGGGAAGATAGGGCATTGGAGTCAAGACGTGGTGTGGGCGTACAAATTCGTTACTCGCGTTATGCGTTACCTGTAGCGCTAAGATGCACGGCTTTTGTCTTGTCGAGATAGAGATGTGTTTATTTATTTTATTTATTTATTTACTAAGACACGAGCCACGTTACCACAAAAAACACTTTTAAAAGCCTGTTTAGCTAGACAGTGTCTAAAGATAAACGTCATAAATGATTAGAAATGTCACAACAGAATTATGTTCAATAACGGTCAGGCCCTAATTAAATCAGGATTTGTGGTTGCTGATAATTAAACAGGCGACTAAGGCATGTTTAGGAGTTAAACAGTGTTTAACATAGGTTTAAAGTGTGTTTAATTTTTTTGTTGAAATTATCTCTTTATGTCCACTGGTGCTAACATGCAGCGCAAATAACTCTTCTCGTTATATCAAATGAAGAGATATGGGTGTTGATTCTTGCGTTCCATTTGACAGCTATAAAACCAAATTCAGACCTGTCAAACATCTGCCATCCCCTTCTCGTCTTAGTTATTGGAAAGAGTGAACAAACCTAAGGTTTAAGAATGAGATGCCAATTGGAAAGAGAGAGCGAACCTAAAATTAGGTTTAGGAATGAGACGCCAGAATCGAAACCAGTATACCTATTTTACTTTGAATTTGGAATACTTCTGCGTGAGAAGTTACTCGTGAAGACTTGTATTTACCTCACGGTGTGCATCTTAGCCTTGCTGGTTATAAAATATATAGAAGCGTTATTATATCACTTTTGTTTATTAGTATATACTTTTGTTCGTTATCTGAATGCTATAAAATGCACTTTAGTGCCAGACGTATATTATTATATTAATTATTGTTTTAGTTGTCAGTATCAGGAAGTGCATTGTATTGTATTCTTAAGGAATATGTAGTATAATTATAATTTAAGTTATACATTATGAAATTTAAAATCAGGTTTATAGACCGGTGCTCTAAGAAAAGCCAAAAATGTTCAAAATACGAGTTGAAAAAAATGTCTTTAAATATTTTTTTAACTTTATAAAAAACCCAGTATTTTGTTACTTTTAATATTAAGTCTTATATATTAGTGGTTCAATTCATCAAAAGTAGTAACCCAGCCGAGTGATTTATGAAGACAGAATGAGTTTATCATTTTACAACCTATGGTGCTATTTCAATATTAAAAAAAAAAAAAATTGGTGGACACTTGAGTAATTAGTTCCTGTACATTAGTTACGACTTACGTTACTTGTTAACTACTTTATATTTATTAGTTACAAAAACTAAAACATTTCCTTTTATTATATCTTGTGAATGATGATTTCTGTGATGTGTCCAAATAAGAGCTAAAATGTAAAACTAATTAGTAATCTTAAGCACTATAATACCGTAGAGTTTTCTTCGTATGACAATTTTGGTATATGTATCATATATTAAGCGTGCCATAACTGCGCATTCGCAATCAAGCGGCCGACACAATCGAAAAGTGCAGCCGTAAACAATGCAGCGCAAACTGCTATGACGTCATCTCGATCGGTGCAAAGTGCATGTGCACCAAACCTCCTCGCTGTCATGGATTCCTGGTGCTCGTTCCTTCGAAGACAGACACCAAAGGGGCCCTATCCCCTTCGTGCACACCCTTCTCTGGGTCATTGCGCATCTCGCGGTCGTTCACCGGCGAGCTTCATACTATATTTTGTCATTGTTCTGTAGTCATAACGTACGTGATCATTCATGTAAGAATGATAAATTATCTACTATAGTATTGTAAATAACATTTACCACAACTTATAAGGAAAGTGTTTATGTTAGTGTGTCGACGAACACAGAGTTAAAATTCACTCTAAATTAATGTACTGCATACGTCTTGTTCCTAGATAAAAGATAATATTTAGCTATTGCTTTAACAAATCTAATAGATCAAGACTAAAACAAACACTGACAAATGAAAAGATTTTGATTACCCAGTTGTCACTAACTGACGTTAAAATTAAAGTAATCAATAGTCAGTCATATGTGAAAGGATTATACAAAATGTAATAATATCATCTTTCAAAACAAAGTGCTGGCAACTTATGATACCAGGAACTCGATGTACGAGGAAAGCATAAAATTAAAGTAGTGGAATGCAAAATCCTGCATAAAAAGGATTTGCAATGCAACGATGACTGTTAAAGCGTAAAATTGCATACTAAATTCGTAAGGAACGTTTGTATTATTAGTATGGGGTAATTTTCAAGTTCATTGTAAAACTTCCAATTCTTTCTCAATTGCATTCGTAGAGTTTTGTCGACAAGATTAGGTACATACTATAGTGAGGTGATAAAACATATTGTTGGGCGATTAAGTCCATTCTATGAAAGCAATTCTATTAAACCATTACCAGTTCTGCTCAGTTATCTCAGCAACAGTAGAATTAGTGAACAATAAACTTCTTATGGTTACTTATTTCTTTGCATATTTCTTTATTTTATTCTATATTGTTTATTTCTTTTTGTAATGTCAGAATAACAGCTTTTTACTAAATGCATATGAAAGTATATACCTACGGCACCTATAACAAAACGTGTTTGTCTATCTGTATATATTCCGGTTAATCTCAGAAACGGCTGGACCGATTTTGACAGGACCTTCACTGAAAGATAGCTTTTATTCTAAGGAGTAACTTGGGCGAAGCCATGGGACACAGCTATTGGAAATGAAAATGATATAACCAGTGTGGGTTACTGTCTATAAAAAAGGTAATGACATGGTATTTAGGAACTCTATACTGATTTTTAACACAGTAAAACCATAAAACACTATCTTGGTACGAATATTCCTTCAGTTATTATAGATTATAATCTCTTTTTTTTTATTGCAATTGGTCTTGCCTTTGACCACTGTCTCACCTGATGTTAAGCGATGACGCGGTCGACGATGTGGCACGTTTGCCCAGAAGATACCTGTTCACTCGTCTCTTGAAGACTCCCAGATTGTAGTGATCAGGAAAAACAGATGCCAGCAATGAGTTCCACTCTTTGGCTGTCCGCATGATGAAGGTGGAAGCGTAACGCTTAGTACGGATATGAGGAATGTCAACCATAAGCGGATGTCGCATTGCCGTACGTCTGGTCGTCCGATGATGGAAAGGGGAAGGGGGAATCAAGTCATGTAGTATCGCTGCACACTCTCCAAAATGTATCCTGTAGAAGACAGGATCTCTCTTATCTTAGGTTATTTTTGATTGACTACTTTCGCTGGCATCGGCTTCGTTTAATATAAAACTTTAAATGCAGACCGTAGAGGCTTATGCAAACGTACGTTTGCATAAGCGTCTACACTGCCCCTAAAAGCATGTGTGAATTCTTTCAGCCTCGCGCCAGTTTAACACGAACTTGGTTTCTATAAATATAGTGATCTAATTAAATCGATTCAGGCGCATGTACGACGTCTATAACGCCAGAAACTAATTTTGTGTTCTCTTGCGTTGTCGTTTAACGAAACATAACGCCCGTTACGTTTCTATGTTTAGTACACACAGCTCTATTTTTAGTAGCTACAGTCCCAATACATGTTTTCACAAGACTGGTATTTGTTCGCGGCTTCGCACAAGTGAAATCAGGATAAAATGTACGACTTTGTACTATATTTACGTAACAAAATTTCATTAAAATCCATTCTATAATTACAAAGTTGAGTGGCACCTAACATAACGTAAGCTTAGACGCGGGCGTAAGCTAGTATTGCAATGAAACATTTAATCAATATCCCTCTGGGATAGTTTAGTTTTCTGTCACTGGAAGAACTTTCCTACCATCTTCATTTCACGGCATTCCCGATTTCCGACATAACACATTAATTTTAGCTACAAATATAATAATATTAATTGCAGTAAAGATGATACAGTTTTGGATCTTAAATTTATTTAGGATAAGCCTCATCACATTTAGCTTTAAATAAGCTAGCAAAATTAGATAATAATTAAAACAATGTCATAATAATCGTCAATCTTATTGGAATAATGTGTCCAATCATTAATCCATTTCTTTTTCTACATAAAAATATAATTGTTTATTAAATCCATATCTATATAATAAATGTGAAAGTGTGTTTGTACGTTTATTGTTTTGTCCTACTTTGACGCTGCAACGGAGCAACGGACTGTCGTGATTTTTGGCATAGATATAGTTTATGGACCGGAGAGAACATAGGTTTTTTGTCCCGAAAATGAAACGGTTCCTGCTGGAACGCGGACGAAACCGTGGGCAGAAGCTAGTAGTTTATACAATTCTCATTACTCACCTATTTGGTATAAATTATTTTAATAATTCTTTTACAGCATAAAATTTTTAGATCGTAGTAATTTTAACAATTCTTTTCCTTTTTATGGTTATATTTTTATAGGGATCAATTTGCTGTACCGAATGAGTACATAATTATATAAATGTTATTCAAATCATTATTCTTATTTTATGTTTCTGATTTTTTTAATGATTATGCCTCAATAAGATAGATAAATGGTGTTGCGAACTGTTTTGTAGAGTTTCTTGTTTTTTCCTGACTTTGATTGTAAAACTATTTTTATCGGTATTCAACATAACCTATGGCATTTATGGATAATGTACATGTCTATTAACAAATTTTACCTCTTTATAATTTCTTAAATGTTTACACGTACACGATATTAGACGATTAGGTAGTATAGAAAGGTTAAATAACTATTTTTGAAATGTATGTAAACTATTTTTTTACTATTTAACATGACAAAAGTATATTTATGTACATTGTAAGTGGTTTCAGTACTAACATTATACTCGTTTTCTATTTTTAATCATTGATTAATAGTGAAAACTTCAACAATGATAAAGACAGTTGCTTCTTTAGGAGAACCTGTACTATCAGACCAAAATATGTGTAATTTAGTGATATTTATTACCAAGAAATGGCATAGTGTATTACTCCCGAACCACGTATGGGATATTTCTGTCGATCGTTTCTGCGTCGTGTTCGTTCGCACTGGTATTTATGCGGATGGAGCTCTGCCGATGTATAAAACACGTTATTGTGAGGCAGTAGTGCTTATTTTGTTCGCAACTTTGGTGAGAGAGCCATCTAGTGAGGAGCGCGTGAAACGCCGTACGGGTGTGATATTGTGTTGTGATATTTTTTGGAAATCCCAATTTTGAAAAATGCCTGGACGTCCTATTTGGCAGGTAAGACAGTTTAATTAATTTAATGAATCCCTCTATTAAATATAACCTAAAAGTACAACATTATAATTTAAAAATAGTTTACGTTCTAAAGTTTTATTTTATTAAAAGCACAGTTTACAAAACATTATTATGCTTGCAAATAAACGACCTTATTTGTACCATGTATTTTCAAAACTCTACTCTAAAGTACTATAGTTAATTATTAGTCAAAACTTGTGTGACTACAAATCTCCCATTCCTTTAATCCAATTAATTGTTATTATAATCCAAAGATTAAGTATAATTTTTGGTAAAGTAAGCGTTTGAAAAATTAGCAAAGTCTAATGTTTTGATTTTTTAAACGAAATGAAAGAGTGATTCATGCTGGCCTTAGCGTACCTGAAAATACCCAGGTGGGTAAACAACCACGCTTCGTAAACTTCATTAGTTGGCACTTTGACAGAAAAAGATCTGTAAATCTGCTCTGGATTTTAACAGTGGTTTTATGTATTAATTTTGTTCATATAATAATAAGGTAGCTTTCTCATTACGGTTAGTTATTAACGAAGAGATGGAAAACGCAAAACTTTACGTCGGATCTGACATCTGTAGGGCTAACATGCGCACCGTGACAAAATTTACTCGTGGCGTTATCTCGTGGAAAGAAGAGATAACTAGTCTTCTCGACAACCGCTAACATGGCTTAGCGAGTTTGTCGTTTCGTTTTGTCATATGACGACAAACACGAACGGTTCTATTATCTGTGTCTCTTTTGTCGACAAACGCTAACATGGCGCGTCAAGTTTTCTCATTATTTGTCTACTTTTGACAAGTAGTTTGTCGTCGAACTTTTTGAGGACGAGTAAAACTGTAACACGGTAACTAGTGTTCTGTGATACCCTGATACCTATATAATTTGTGTTTCTGTTCTGTGACTATTACTGCCAACGACTATCTCCGAAAGCATACATACTGATCTGTGTCCGAAAGCGTGATAATGGCAGTAAGTACCATATTAGAATTATGTTTTAACTATAAATGAAGAGCGCGAGCGACGCAAAATTCAAAGGAAAGTAGGTAGGGACGAATAAAAAATTAAAAATGTTACTATACATATGTACTATAGCTGAATTTTTAAAGTAATTCATTTGACCACTGAATTTCTAGAATTCTATTTAAATTATTGGTTTTATTTTTTGACACTTTAGTATAATTAATAAGAAAAATAATAACATTTGATATTATATATAAGTACCTATAGGAAATGAAATATGAATTGTGTTACGATTATTGTGTCATTCGTTTTTTGTAATATTTTCAATTCAAGGATAGTTAATTATTCTAATATTTGCATGTCACAATGAGCTGTAACAGTTGTTTATTTAGATATTTGTTTGGTTTTATTTACAAAAGAAAACATTACAATTTTATGGACGACATCGAGACTACATTTTCTATATGTACTGGGATCTCGGACATAGTTTAACGATATTATTTACTTAGTAGTGTTTACTTTACGTTTTACTCACATTTTTCTGCCTGGCAAAATGCAAGCAATTTTTAAAGTAAATAACTATAATAATCAAATTAACTCAACTCAATTCTTATGTGGAATAATCTAATACTTCTTCTTTCTTTATTTCCTATATGATAGTGTGTAAATAAAATTCAAATTCACAACAGCCAGATAAGTCACATTCCCGGAGTTTTGGCGGGAATGCGAAAATGTGCTGTTGTTGATTTTGTGTTATTTACTAAAACCTGTGTTTTATCGAGTGTTAATGTGTGTTCGTAAACGTGCATGAGTGAAAGGAAAATAGTACAAAGATGAAAAATGTGTATTTTCGTATTCTATCCAAAACTCCATAGAAGCTTCAGTAAAGTATCCACCGCTTTACTGAAGCATCACTTCGACTTGACCGCGCCTAGACTAAACTTTAACGACTTTTATTTACCAAAACTAGAGATTTATTATAACTTGACACTGGCTAAATACGCAAATCGCGTGGATCCAAATACAAAACAAACAAAAAAAGTCATATTCCCGATATTTACTTGTCAACTTCACTAAAATGTCATTGTTATGAACGCGTTCACACAGCAAATTAAATAAAACTATAGTAAATAAGACAAATTGAATGAACTAAACCGGTGTTGCTAATCACATGGCAGCACTGGTTTGGCGTCCATTGTCTTCGAAGAGATAATAGTCTCTCGTGTTTGCCATGTTAGCATAATCGACTAAAACGTCGTCCGCGAGAAATCTTGTCGTAGCGCGCGCGCCATATTGCTACTTTGCCATGCTAGGCCAGCTGGCGTGCATGCTTCCCGTCTTTTACTCCGGTAGGTACTTCTCGACTGGACTTACAAATTACTATTCCAAGCTTACTCATCTGCGAGAGTTCTTCTGGGTAGTCCACCGCTTTGGACGTTTAGTGCCACCAAGCAGTAATATGCAAGCATTACTGTGTTCCGGTTTGATGAACAAAGTAGTCAGTGACATTACTGGGCTTTTTTTTGTTATTGGTAACGAGACGAGCTGGTCGTTTGCCTGATGGTAAGCATAACGCCGGCCCATAACAATTGCAGTGCCACTCAGAACTTTGAAACACAAAGGCCTGCGCGGCACTGCAGTGCGCTCGTTACCCTGGGACATTAGGTATTAAATCTCATAATCCCAGTAATTTCACTGGCTACTTTGCTCATCAAACCGGAACACAGTAATGCTTGCACATTACCTACTGCTTTGCGGCAGACTTCACGAGCAAAGCGGTGGTACTAACCCAGACGGACACTCGCAGAAGATTTAGTCCTCCCACTAACTACACTTATAATAATAAATACCTAATACTTCAGGGTAACGAACCTACTTCAGTTCCGTGCAAGCCTTTGTATTTCAAAGGTTTGACCGGCAGTGCAATTGCTATGTGCAGGCGTCATACCTACTGTCGATAAACGGTATCTACAGTGATAACAAGAAACCTACAGTTATAAGCTATACTATAGCTAATGTGGATAGCCAGGCGCGACAAAAACCTATAGTTCGTAGTTATTGATAGTTAGCCAGGCGGTAAAAGAAACCTGTCACCTTACTATGTAAATATTCATCTCAAAGTTTTTCTTCATCAGCCGCTTTAAGTCCATTATTGGATAAGAAACCTCGACTTCTGGGGTAACCAAATACCAATCAGACTGAGCCATAATCGCTTCAAAAAGAATTGTGTGTGATAAGATTTTAAGTAGTTAAACACCTGTGATTGTAGTTTAAAATAGTTTTATTTAAATTATTTACACCATACTTATATTACGCTAATAAATTGATAAGATCAGTCAAGAGCATTCCGATTCAGAAATCTTATTACAAAATGGTTTTGACAAGATTGTGATGAAAACATACATTTATAAGTTAATGTCATTACTTTCACGTAATACAAAGTTAATCTTCATAAAATAACTGTCTAAAATCACAACCAGTCCCCATTAGTGATTTTTCTACATCCTTTCGAATATTCAACTCTGCAAACTAAAGTAACTTATCATAAAAACATAAATTAAATTAAACTTTCTTTTCGGTCTTTTTAACTGTACTTTTAACGTCTCCGATCATGAAGTTGCCTGGTAAGTTGTGAAACAGCTGTTGCATGAAACCAAGTAGGATGTCTTCGATGGTCTTCGATAATATTGGTCGCAAAGACTCAGAAACGGGACGCCAGTTAGCGTTCAAGTAGGCGTTAGTACTCTCCTCTGTAAATGATAAACAATTCAATTATAAATAAATAGATAGCATCATTATTGACTTATTAAATTAACACAATATAATAGTATATAATTATGGCGAAAACTTTTTGTAACTACAACACAACAACAAATCACGTGGGATGTTGATGTCGGTCAAAATATACGGGCCGCTTGCCTGGCAAGTGTGTTGTTTACTAACCAATTCCTGGTAAGTGGTCTGGAAACACAGACTATTAATATTACTATAGATAAAGTACAGAATTATAATACAGTGCTATAGTAATTAATTACAATCTGCAATACACAGTCTTACTATAACAATCCGCTACAATTAGATTAAATATTAAAGGATAAATTAGTTTTTACTAAAATACGTAATCGTAAACCTACATTGTGTACAAGGTTATCTATATACCTATTTTTTTTTGTAATAACTATAATTTTTTTTTCCTTATGGTGCAATAAAGTGTTATCTATCTATCTATATAATATTTTGTTACGACTAGCGCGCCATCTACTCGAAGTAATGTGAAATACAACTAACACAACAAAATACTATAATAAAATGTAGGTGAGTCCTGTCAATTTGACTTTAATATTAAAGATAAGATATTAATAATCTTGTCGTTTTTTTAATTATGTCATATCAGGGCAAAAAATAGGCAAATACCTACTAAGCAAGTTTTTCCGAAAAAAATGTGCTAAATTTTTCGTTGAACGTCTTTCTCATTACCTACCTATTATAATTATTATTATACTTACCATAAATTTACTAAGTATTATGTAGCGTAATGAAATAGTAACGTTTTCATGACGCGTACATAATCTAATGTAGAGGTACTTATTATTATTGTAAATGGCTACAAAAAATTGGCTACAAGCAAAGAGAGTTAGTTTGTCATCAAACTGCCATCCGATTCAGAGGCGACGCCGCTTCAGCGTCTCACCGTTGCAATTTGTATCACGTTAGTACTAGGGTATAAGGAGAAACGAGGAGGTACATAACACAAAATACCTACTTGTCAGTACGAAAACGCTGTCTAACATCATTTTAGAGTGAGAAGCAAAAACTTTCATTGGTTGATAAGACTATTTAATTGTATATAGGTGCGTTTTCCTTCTCACGCACACAAACAAATATTTTTACTTCAACGCTACTCAACGCTAGATGGCGCTACAAAAAGTTACAACCAAAAACATAGATGGCACTAGTCTTTAAAGAAATTACAAGAAATACCCACCGAGAGATTGGATTCCATCAAATAGGTTATTCATTCGTAATTTTAGGCCTCCAATGGCATATTTCACGTGTGCTGAAGTCACGTTGAAAAATGTGAATTCATCTTTGTTGTACAACTTCACGTCACTCACGATATCGATCGTCATATTACCTTGAAAATAAGAATAAATATAAAAACAAAACATTGAACGAGATTTCCCTATTATTACATAAATATTTTACTAGTCTGTTGTTGGAGTTGTGGTTAGGCATAACTTTGAAAATATACATTGTTTCAGTAACAAAGGATTTTCCTTCTGTGGCACCTTGTTGTCAGTCAACGTTTTTTCTTCCCAATTCTTTTTTCCATATACTTTTTTTTTTGTAGATTGTTATTTTTCCTAATTCTAAATTTTCCGATCCTATGCCTCAAATCATAGACGTTTCAATAAATCCGTGCCTCAAACGATACTGGCATCAGTATAGCTCTGAGCCATCAGCCAGCTGTGCTTTATCATGTTTCCGTTTGAAATAGAAACATATATATTAAAATTATTGTAAATTAATAAAATAGAAAGAAATCATTACTTACTCGGTTCAAACCAGCAGACTCCCCGACCAACTAGAGGTATCAGCAATATTTTTCCTTTTAAATCATAAGTACCCTCTATTCTCATTTTTGGAACCCGAACTTTTGTATAGAAGTCGTATGTTTTGGCGTCAACCCTGTAAATATTACAGAAAAATATATAAAGGAACAGTGCAATTTTCCGGGGTAAAAAATAGCCTATGTTACTCTCCTATCCATAAACTTTTATATGTATAACATAGCTTATTATAATATAGATAATTATGCAAATAATCACGTCGATCCATTGCGCCGTTGCTGTGTGAAAGAAGAATAAACCAACAAACAAACACACTTTCGTATTTATTATAGACTTTATAGTACGGACATTGTGTTTAAATTATACATGAAGACCTTACACTTGTTTTTTATTTTTAACTGTCTTGCTAAAACGACCCCCGAGCAAAAATTTGAGAACCCACCGGGAGGGTCGTGACACTGAAAAACACTAATTTAGATTGACGGAAACTATTTTTTTTATTTTATTTGATAATGAGACGAGCTTGTCGTTTGCTTGATGGTAAGCATAATGCCGGCCCATAACAATTCAGCAATGCTATTCCGATCTTTGAAACACGAAGGCCTGCTCGGCACTGCAGTACGCTCGTTACTCTGAGACATTAGGTAACTATTAAATCTCATAAGCCAAGTAATTTCACTGGTGACTCTGCTCATCAAACCGGAACATAGTATAATGCTTGGCGGCAGATTTCACGAGCAAAGCGGTGCAGGCGTACCAACCCAGACGGACTCTCACAGAAGAGTTAGCCCTACCACCTAGTACCTATACAACAACCTGAGTTTAAATTGGTATATAATCCCAAAAGGGAGTCGAATCTACTCCTGGAGGTCAACAACAATTGTTTTCTGAATTTTGAAATTCAAAATTTTTTCGTGGAAGAAAAGGCATTTAACTTTTACGTCATAATTCTACTACAGAACTTCCGGGCAGTCCCAGATCAGCTAATTCACTTTAATTTTTTGAATGTTAATGTTGATTAGAAGTGACTTTAAAAATCCAGAAAATGCCGCGCGCTTTATCGTTAGTATTTTTTTTTTAATTTATTTGACGTTATTCCATGGGAACCGCCCTTGGAAAAACAGATTCACAATTTGTCGACAACCATGGTCCTAATCACCCCCTTCCAGGATAAGATAGGTACCAATTCAAAATCAGCCTGTATTACCACTACTATTATAAGTCCGAGTAAACCAGTTTTTATTTGTAACATCAATTAGTTTTTTTATGAACTAGTTTCCGTCAGTGTTTTTAGGAAAAGTGTCTGGTAACCGCCAGTATTTTTTCTTCATTCTAGTCTAGATTGGTAGAAAAATAATAAATAAAATAATTACATTTTCATACAAATTGAGAATAAAGTAGGAATAAACACACCAACTGTGCTGTGCCGGTTCAATGTTCCCCAACCCAGTTCATCGTACAGTTGTTTGATGTACCAGGCGTTCATAAAACACAAAGAGTAGGTACTCACTGGCTCAGCAACACTTCTGTTTTGCCAAACCCCGTCACAGTGACGTCATCTAGTGCCGCGTTTATATTCACTGGGCCTTCACCTTGAAGAATCCTGATTTTTGGAATTTTGAGTGGATCTAAAGGTAGCATATCGATTTCTGGAAGACCTGTAAGCAATTAATACTTTTAAGGAATATACTTAGGTACTCAATTAAAGAAGTGGTTATATCTGATACCTGGTTGGGCCGCATGAGTGTGGTGAAGAAATAACGCTTTCGCTTTCCGCAAGTTATGTACAAAATATTTCGTAATGAGGCTATGTGACTAGCCCAGCGACCTGTGGACCTACCAAGCTACTTACTATCAACGTAGTACATATATGTATATATATTATGTACTACTTACAATGTATGTTGTGTTTATTTAGAGATAATGATCCTTCAGGGAAATATCAAAGATAATTGAAGTTTATTCCTAAAAATAATAAGCTCAAACTAAAAATCGACTAGGTAGGGCATTACACAATAAACAGCTAGCCTAGCAGTTGCTTACTGTAGAATAATTATAATAATTAATTATTCTGAAGGAAAGCTCTAGTACATTTAAATTGTTAATTATTTATTACATAATATGTAATAATTGAATTGTGTAAAAAATATTTTATTAAAAATAATTAATTTTTTTCTATTTTATTCTATATTTTCTTTTTCTTTATTTTATTATATAATCATAGTATTCCAAATATTTGAATTTAGATTTAGACAGATAAAAAAATACAAACATAAATTGTTTGGCTTGAACTTGTAATTATTTATACCTCTGTCTATTTAGTCATTACCTATTTTTTTAAACTGTTAATTTGTGTGATGTGTGATTTATTATGTTATTTCTGGCTGCACACGTTTTTTTTCCCACACGTTACGTCTAAATGACATTCGACCACTAGGACCGCAGCGTTGCAAAGAGGTATTGGTAGATTTAATAAATATCTAGATAACAGAGGCCAAGCAATCTGCGATGAGGTTGCACAACCAGGTGCACGGAAACCATTGGCCACCGTGCACCGTCCCGTTGATGGTTGTCATTGCTAATGCTTATTATGGAAATAAAATTAAACAAATGACTGTTTACCAGTTCCATAGAATGTTGATACTTGATAGTGTAAATGCAATTGTGAAACGGGAAACTAAGTCAAACAATAAATACTATGATCGAATTTACATTAAAGTAGGTAATCTTTTACGTTAGTCGTTTTGCTACATAGACCTTCTGATAGTGAGCCTTGAATTTTAATAAAATTATAATTTGTGTAAATTGAAATTAATAACATTTTCACGTGTTGGTACTGAAGATAAAGGTAGTTAAGTGCTTCAGTGTCGAAGTAGCAATATTAAAAGAATGTTGTACCATGTACATGTACATTGTACGTAGCTTAAAAGGAAAACGTACTCTTACTTGATACCGCGGTGAACAAAGAGATAGATTTTAATTAATCAGGATCTAAGAAAGCCTCACGGTGTATAGTTGATAGGTCAATGACTTAACTTCTGTAGCGTGTAAAGGTTGCAGGCTACAGCTTTGACTCTAAAGCGACAAAACAAAATATACTTTTGCATTAAAAAAACTCAAACATGTGTCCCGTGTTTGGATACTGAAGGATTCCGGTTCTCTTAGTTCCTGAATCCCTAGTTATGCGGCAACCTAGTTAGGGGTCAGGGTCACGTTTGAGATTGCTGGGGAGCCCCGAATCATAATAACTGTTTCTCATGTATAGATTAGATATAGATAGTGCTACCACAAAAAAAAACAGTTTTAGTCGCCTGTTTAGCTAGACAGCGTCTAAAGATAAACGTCAAAACTGATTAGAAATGTTACAACAGAATTGTCTTAGACAACGGTTAGACACTACTTAAATCAGGATTTGTGGTTGCTCATATTTAATCGCGCGACTAAGGCATGTTTCGGCGTTAAACAGTGTTTAACACACGTTTAACGTGTGCTTAATTTTTTTGTGGTAAGACCAAGAGATTCTAGGTGATAGTCTACTTAGCTTTGTATATTATGGTGGACGAGCAGGTAAGTGGCGGGAAATTTGAAAAAACATACTCACTGTTTTGTGATTTTTTTTAAGAATATTTGGAAACTCAAGCAAATAACAAATAATTAGGCTACCTCCATAGTTTTAATGTGTTAGATTGGCTTTGGAGAAATCGGTTATAAACGTCTAAAAACTACATATTTCAAATTTCCCGTCATCATCCACAAACTCCTCATAGTAAATCACCGTCATTTACTCATCTATTTCTAGACGAAACATAAATTTTGTAAAGTGAGTAATAGTGAATTTGGGAAAGGATCCAAAGCATTCCAAGACAGGCAACGACTTTCAACTAGTGTAGAATTTTACGTGTAGTTCTATTGATCTAACAGAAGTTTAGGAGGCAAAGAAAACACAAGTAATATAATTATTATAGAAATGAAAGCCACCATCCCAAAATTTTAGTTGTTTTCTTTAGTTTTTGGGGTTGTCTGGAAGAGATCGCTATGAGCAATAACTCCACCCGTTGTGACACTTAGTTATTAACTACTTTGTACTCTGGTGTTTCATTAATTTCTTAGGTTTTACACATTTTTTTATCGATAACACGGGGTCCGCTCCGAAATATCTAATAGGGAATCCCAAATTTAAATAAAATATACGCTTCAACCATAATTCGCTTTTTATGACATAAATCCTTAAAACACAACTATTATAATTATAATAATATAATTGTGTTGTGATAGTCATTTCTTAGGTTTTACACATTTGAAACGATTGTTTTTTTTTATTAATAAAAATCTCATACGGAATCCCAAGTTTAAGTAAATATGCTTCAACCTGCATAACTCACTTCTTATATCCTTGGCTTCATTCAAGAGGTCGCCACCTCTACTTTTACTTATAGGTAGGGCTAAGATACGCAACGTGAATTAATTTCTTCACGAGTAACTTCTCGCGCAGAAGAAGAAGTGTTCTAAATCCATACAGATAAATAAAATTGAAGTGTCTGTTTGTAATATCAAAATAACAGCTTTTTACTAAATGCAGATGAAAGTATAATATACGGTACCTATAACAAAACAACCATTTTTAAAATTTTTGTCTGTCTGTCTGTCTGTCTGTCTGTCTGTCTGTCTGTTTGTTCCGGGTAATCTCCGAAACGGCTGCAACTTAGCAACTTTAATTTTAGAAAAATAATTAGGGTTCCGCGCAAAAAAATAAAAACCATGTAATCCAAAATCTCCACGCGGGTGAAACCGCGGGGCAGCAGCTAGTTCAAAATAAAATAGGTATAATATCTCGTCATTTGGCGTAACAAGAAGAGTTCATTGCGTTGCATGTTACTGCCAGTAGACATAAAGAGATATTATATCTCTATCTCGACGAGACAAAAGCATCTAAGCCCTACAGCGGCACAAAAGTCTAAACGATAAATTTGTCGAATCGAAAAAACTGATAAATTTATCGAATGTTGCGAGTACCGAAGTCTGATCGTAAAGTATTATAGTAGCTTTATTCTCTTTGGATTCGACCTAGCAATTCGATAACCTTTGTCGATTTTATCAAGGCTCGATAAATTATATAAAAATGGATAAAACCCAATTTATCGATTTGAACTGTCAATTTTATCGATCGAAAAAATCCGTACTTGCGCTGCAGGTCTTACGTTATGTTGGTATCTACTCGTTTTGTTCAAAACTCTCGTGCGTACTAATGGTATTGTATGACAACAATCATGCATGTTTAGTTGAATGTATGTGTGCAATAATAAATAAATAAAGTTGGAAAAAATCCAATATTTCATATAACAAGGGATAATTTATTTTTGCTGATAAAATAATTGAAGGGCATTATTAGATCCTGGTCAAATTTATTTAAGTCATCGTAGGGTGTGCATCAATCTGCCTTCTCTTTTTTGAAAGACAAATAATTAACCGACTTCCAAAAAAGGAGGAGGTTATCAATTCGTCGGGTTTTTTTTTAATGTTTGTTACCTCATATTTCGGTCATTTATAAACCGATTTGAAAAATTATTTTTTTTATTTGAAAGGATATACTTTCAGATTGGTCCCATAGAAATTTCATCATAATCGGTTCAGTAGTTTGTCACTGAAGTCGGTTCGTAGCTTTTTTAAAGCAATTTTTATGATATTATATTGTACCACTTTTCTGCACTGGAGTCCGTAAGATAAATATTATGGTGTTTACCTGGTCCTAGTGCGTTGAACAACTGTTGCACAGCTTGCCGCGAACAATCATCAAACTCTGGGTCACTTTTCAGGCATGTCTTCACGAAATCAGCTGAAAGTAAATAGTAAGTAAGTAAGTAGTTTTAAATATTACTTACTTTACAACACTATAATATATGTAATTGTTAGTCAACAATCTATTTAGGATGCGTACAAGATGTTGTTTTGGAGAAAAGAATATTTCTCTATATCCATTTCATGTTTCCTTGGTAGGTATCGGTCAAATCTCTACATTAGAAGTCACATCAACAAATATTTAGACAAAACCTTCTTCCCTTTTGTAATGTTTTCATTTCAAAATCAACCTTCTTTCAAAAGTTACGTTTTAATTGATTAGACAATTATAGTTCGCTTTCTTTGTTTCAACTTACTAAAACGAATGGGTACCCACCCTCGTAAACGATAACATAGGTATGAGTATTTAGTGCCAATTTTGACGAAAAACAATTTCAAACTTGAAAAATAAAATTTGAATAGAACACAATCATAAGTTTGTCTATGATCAAAGTTGAGAAATAGTTCCATATTTGGTACACATATGACTTTCAAAAATACGACTTTTGCAAATCAGTGATTTCAAAGTCATCGCTGAGAATTTTGTAATCGGTGATTTCGAAATCACTCGTGACATTAAAAAATCGGGCCCCTGATTATAGAAAAAAGAGAATACAGAATTGAAATATATATGAATTAATGGTTATAAAAGTATCTATGATTCCATCAAATATCTTAAAAGTATGGCTTAAATTGTGTCAATGCTAGACGCATTGTGTAACATGACATTGAAATATTACAAGGTCTGGAATCTTGACCTTCTTAACTCGCTTTTGTAGTTTTGTATCCTTACGTAATATTTAGATATCTATACACTTACGCGCTACTACAACTTGTATTATTGGTTACGCGAACTGTCAGCAAAGTCTTGCATTCTATTGGCGTCAAAGAGCAATAAATAAAATAAGATAACCATCGGGTATTATAACGAAGCTATCTCAATGCCCCGTGAGCAAATGCCGTAATCTATGATATAATAAAATGTGGTTGCAACCGTTTTATGCAACCGATGCGTATTATGAAATCCATCGAGCGCAACCAATGACTTGAAGCGCAACCATGACTCGATATTATTTGTTTATCTCAAAGCAAATGAATGTAGGTCATCGAATCCACAAATACCTGTTTATTATTGCATATAGATACATCCAGCTACATTCTAATTAATGAGTATTGCACTTACGTTTCGTCTTGTAATATTCCCCCGCAGAATAATGTAGCACTAAGATCACTGTGAATAATTTGAACTGCATTGCTGTGTTTTGCGTCTACGCAAGTTTTAGAAGCTGTATGTGAAGTCAGGTTTGCCCCGAGCAGGTGCTCGAGGTGGTGGTACGAGACTAAGGCTCAAGTCTGTCGGTCTCCACTTGCCAGCGAAGAAAGGAGGGGAGCCATACGCAATTGTTAACTATGTAAATAAAGCTTGAACTTTGGTTGCCCAAGTTAATATTGCTAATATCGCGTAAACATTTGTCATATAATTTTTACTTATGCCACGTTATGCAACCAAGGATGCAATGCAACCGTATCTGATGTACCAGGAGCGTAGATTACGCGAGCGGTTGAATTGGTACGGAAAGTACAAGGGTAGCAGGTAGCATTAGGAAGCATTTCTAAACGCATAGTTCCTAGCTAGTTCCTAGCATATGTAGAGCAGTAATTAAACTTTACGTGCAGTAACTGTTACAATCGTTCCGTAACATCAATTCCTTGTTCTTCGATACAATGCATGTGGTAATCGTGTTAACTAAGGAGTTATTGTACAGTGGCTTAATTAGCACATCACACATGTGATTGCTCGAAAGCGCATACAATTAGCGTGGGACAGAAGTTTTTTATACTACCTAATGGATAACGACCCCTGTAGGGCGAGTCTAACTCTAACTTATTCCATGATAGACACTGTTTTAAACTTTCACAACTATTTACTAATTTACACATTTTAACGTGATATTTTCCGTGATTCAAGCCGCCATTCAATTTAGTTGCCTGATGGGTCTTCAAGAACTCTCTCAGCTAGACTAACTGCTAGATAAAGTGACTGCAAATTAAAATACGTACTACCTATGCTTATTTTAAATTTTTAATGTCACAATATCTTGACTGCATATTGCATCGTGTCATGAATTTTGTCACACGACATCACGCCATATCGCGCGATGTGGACTGCTAAACGGGTGCTACTATGAAAGTCAAGTTATTTCAATACTTATGCCGCTTTACGCTCGCACCGCGAAATACCACGAAGGCCGCGAACCGCGAATGTGGATGGGTTAGCCGTTTCGCGGTTGCTGCTCGCTTCGCGGTTGCTGCTCGCTTCGCGGGCGAATTAGTCTAGTTATTTAATTATTAATCTAGTATTTTTAAAAAGTATGCTAGCAGCCTTACATTCAAGTTTGCATTTTGGATGAACAATGACAGATTAGAATTAAATAATTTTTGATTAAAGTCAGTCTTTACTTTATTTTCGTGAAATCACTAGCGATTCGACAAAAAGTTTTTTATAGTTATGTGATTGCTTGTTTGTTACCGCTAATCTCAGGAACAACTGGTCCGATTCTAACATTTACCTACACTAATAGGAACGTACATTATTCCTTAGTAATATAGGTTCTATTTTATCCTGCTTCTTGATCCTCATTGAATTTTGCTGCGGGTATAAGCTAATACATATATATGATTATTAATAATTATATTATAACCAAAGTATCTGTTTTACACTTGTCTCTTAATACCTATAAACAAATGTTGCGGATCGCGCACATTCTTTTGAAATTTTCAGACACCTCAATTTTTTTTTATAGAAGATAACAGAGTTTTTATGTAACAAACATCAAAAATACAATCGAATTGAGAACCTCCTCCTTTTTTGAAGTCGGTTAAAAATTCGGACCTAACTTATTCTAATCCTTTCAGAGTAGACCGCTTTCGCATAGCTTGCGCCATAAACAAGCCGTGAGTCGCGTCTCCTCTTGATCGTAAGTTTATCGGGTCACACTTAGACTTGCCCAATGCATTTGCTAAACCCACCCACCTATGCGAGTTTGTAATACCTACCGCTCTTTGTTGTCTGTGTGGGCTTAGTGGAAAAGTACAATGGAAAAAAAAGCGTGACTTATCCTATCCTACTGTAATGATATTATAAATGCGAAAGAGTGTGTGTGTGTGTATGTGTGTGTGTGTGTGTGTGTGTGTGTGTGTGTGTGTGTGTGTGTGTGTGTGTGTGTGTGTGTGTGTGTGCGTGCGTGTGTGTGTGTGTGTGTGGATGTTTGTTACCGCGTAGGTATCTCTGTTTTGGAGATAGGTAAATGTGAATATTCGTGTACACACAAACAACTTCTCATCCTAAACTCACCTTCTCCTTTCCCTCGTAGGTAAAAATCGTGAAGCGCAATACGTCGTATTTTCGTCATACAAGATCCACCTTTTATACATCTACATACCTAGTAACATATTATGGTAAACCGAAGGACTTTGACCAGCGCCATGTCACAGAATAAGTAATTGGCTATGTCATTTGGAATACGTTCTAAACGACTTCGTTCATTATAATTTAGGGCTTTGGCCTAGTTCGTAAGTCTTATAATACGTTCGTAGGTCTTGTAGTACCTTAAGAACCTGAAGTATGACTCGCCCAACTCCGCGATGGGCCTAGCGCCGAGCGGTAAATATTGTTTCTGTTTCACCACGAGCAAGACGGGGCGCGGAAAAGAGCAAGACAGCACGTCTAGCCAAAGATCAAGAAGTTGGTGAAGCGCAGATGCGAATTTGACAGACAGGCCATAGAGTAATAAATAACCTACGCCTATGACGATGACGACATTATTATAATTTGAAATAATGGTTACCTACTGTTAGTCATATATTGTAGGTAAATTAATACTCTACTGATTGGATTCTACCTATCCGTTGTCCACCATGGAGATACAATGACACATTGATTTTAATAAAATTTTAAAATTAGTAGGTACATGGATTTTTGAAAAAAAACATGTTCATGTTCGTGACCTGGGAACTACGGTTGCTGGAGACAGGAGTCGAAAGCTGAAGCGCCAGCTCAGTGGCGTGATCTTGAATAATTTGCCTTCGTCCAGCAATCGACAAGAATATAAGTTGATGGTACTATACCTATAATTCATGCAACTACATTCGACAAAGTTGAATCATGACCTATTCGATTTTTTTTCATATACATATAAATTATCGAAGTATACGAATGGAGAACACAAAAGGGTCAAAATATTACTATCAAATACACCTAAAATCGTAGCGTAGATCATGTACATTATAATAGTTTTTATTTCACTTCTATACATGCAGTATATACTATACATAAAGCTACAAGTACGCGGCGGACTCGTATTGTCGGGACGAATTCAGCGTGTTGCCGTGCGGCCGGGTCGCACGTTAGCAGTACCTACCTAATCACTCACGCGGAGCAAAAGCATATTGCTTCGCATTCAGCTGCGAGGATCCAAACCGCAAGTTTTTACAGTTTTAGAATTTTTATCGACTTACAATGTTTTTATGTATAATGTACATATAAACAACACAATATTTGTGTAATATACAAAAATAAACTATTTTATCATCAGTCTTATTTAATAAAGTTAAATTAATCACTTCAAATACGCTATTCTTGCATAATTATACTTTAGGGGATAATGTGAAATGAAGACGCGGCGGTGGCCGGTGCCTAAGGCAGCCCTTACACATAATTCATGATTGATAGATAAGCATCAATCGCGGACCACGAGAACACCATGAAAAAACCACGATCCCCGCTTGACGCATATCGTATCGTCTATTGTGGTTGTGGTTGGGGCTTGATGGAATGATCTATTCCGAGCACGGTACCCGCTTCTACCTATGCACCTAAGCTTCTACGACCTCTTGCGACGACCTACTTGTTCCCTATCCCTACCTCGGAATTGGAAATGAAACAATTAGGAGTCTCAATAATAAATAGGTATAATCCTTTAAGGAACAGAGTAGGCGAGCACAAATTTATAAGGTCGTGGGTACGGCCAATCTGATCGTGCCTGCAGCGAAGCACTCCCCTGTATGCGGTGATGATGAGAGGTGGATGGTGGCTCCGTGTTCACGGTGATGCAGCGCCGGGATCCTCGCTGATGTGTTGTTCTGGCTACAAAGCGCACAGAAGGAGGATGGCGTGTGACGGGGCAAGCAGTGCAGTGCAGTGCGGTGTAAGCTGGTACGGAAAACCCCTAATGCGGGGTTGAATCCTGCGCCAAAACTATTTATTAGGTATCCAAATACTCAATTAATCACTTGATTAATTATACAGTGATAAATATAGATTTAAATTTCAAAAATATAGATCGCGCTGGCCGGCCGTTGGAGCGACGAAGCGCAGAGTGGCGTGGACCGGCTCTGACCGCTGTCTAGTGACGACCGGCCGTGGCATGTGACGCGGGCGCAGCTCGATTCTATTCGCTTGCCGTTTCGTGAATCCGGAACGTACAGTGGAGGGCAAAAAATAATATTATTTAAGATAATTAACTTGCTTAAAGCTCAACGGCCGATCATGTGTTTAAAAAAATTATAAATAGGTTTTAATTTTAAAATAGCTATAGAATAAATTATGATATATTTGCTTAGATTTGATTAAATATTAATGTTATGTAACGGTTCCGTTACACTCTATTTAAAAAAATGGTTTCACAACCACTGCTTGCTCAGTGCAGACGCCGCGGTAAATAAGCGGTAGTGCGCATGATATGTATGTAGCGTAAAGCGGAGCAGTCGTTGCTTTCATCCCAGGCAGAGCTTCGAGACAGACGTTCTTGTTAGACGTTCGCTGTTAGAGTCATTTTAACTTTCATAAGTGCTCCTTTGGGGCCTATTTGAATAAAGACTTTTGAATTTTGAATTTCTTGTATATTTAGTGGTTGTTTGATGGTTTTACATCCAGCCGCGCTTGCTCGTGTATTATCTCGTAATCTGCGCTGGATGCAAAAGCATGGTTATTTTGATACCAAAACGCATACTTGCATAAGTGTCAACGGTCTGCATTATGATAGCGCGGACTAGTCAGCTGCAGCACCCGTGCTGTGCTTGCGTTATGTTTGGTACGCTCAGCATAATAAACGGAATAATGAAATTTTGTTATCTAAATACGAGTAGAATAGATGTAGTAGTTTTATCCTGATTTCGCGTGAGTAAAGCCGCGGGGAAAAAGCTAGTATATAACGCATTAAAAATATTGAAGCTAAATTCATTCTAATCCAACCAATCCTACTTCCTTATAAATACGAAAGTGTGTTTGTCTGTTTTTTGGTTTGTCCTTCAGCAACGAAGCAACGTATTGATTTTTGGACGATTTTTGGCATATATATAGTTTATGGACCGGAGAGTAACTTAGGCTAATTTTTATCCCGGATAATGCACGGTTGCAGTGGGAACGCGAGTGAAATCCGCGGGCAGAAGCTAGTATTATAAATGCGAAAGTGTTTGTTGATTTCTTGGTTTGTCCTTCTTTCACATAGTAAAAGTGCAACGGATTTACGTGATTTTTGGCATAGAAATAGTTTATGGACCGGAGAGTAATATAGGCTACTTTTAATCCCGGAAAATGTATGGTGCCTGTGGGAACGCGGGTGAAACCGCGGGCAGAAGCTAGTTGATATTGTACAGCCTTTGATTATCTAGTTTATCACATAAAATAGCTATGCAAAAATAGCTATTTATCTGGGTCAGGATTAAAATTTGTTACTGCTCCCTGTAATGTCTCACACATTATACACTTATCAATCGTATATTATAGCGTACCCATACACGAGCACACTGTTTGTATAATATCAAAATAACTGGTTTTTCACTAAATGCATATGAAAGCATATAGGGTACCTATATCAAATCAACCATTCTTTAAATTTTTGTCTGTCTGTCTTTCTGTATGTCTGTCTGTTTGTTTGTTCCGGGTAATCTCCGAAACGGCTGGACCGATTTTGACGGGACTTTCACAGGCAGATAGCTGATGTTACAAGGAGTAACATAGGCTACTTTAATTTTAGAAAAAGAATTAGGGTTCCGCGCAAAAAAATAAAAACCATGAAATCCAAAATCTCCACGAGGGTGAAACCGCGGGGCAGCAAGCTAGTCTATGGAATAAATCTGAAAGTGTATCCTTTCAGACAAAAAAAATGAATTTTACAAATCAGTTTATAAATAGCGGAATATACATTAAAAAATACAACCGAATTGAGATCCTCTTTTGTTTTGAAGTTGGTTCAAAATAAAATAATTTATTTTTTCCATAACATCGCTGTGGAAACGAACCGTAGCGCACAGTCTCTCGTGAGCAGTTATCGCTTGCCTCATATTATTATTTATGTTCTGTTTTAACCGAATTAAAAAAGGAGGAGGTTCACAATTCGTCTGTTTTTATATTAGGGTTTATATCATGGGTGGTTTAATAAATTTTATGAAAGAATACTCCTTAGAATGGAATTTCATCATCACGATAGTTTTAGACAGTGTCTAAAGATAAACATCTAAAATGATTAGAAATGTCACAACAGAATTAAGTTAGACAACGGTTAGATACTACATAAATCAGGATTTGTGGTTGCTCATATTTAAACACGTGACTAAGGCATGTTTAGGAGTTAAACACTGTTTATCACAGGTTTAATGTAATAACAATATTTTTTTGTGGTAAGACCGTAGGTAGGTTTCTACTCTCCAACTAGTCATAGATACTTTCGCGTTGAAGCATCCATTTTTCATACCTCCGAAGTCCGAGAAAGTACCTAAAGGTTGAAAATGTAACTTACTGATACGAATCAATAGGCTCCTAAATACCTACCAAATCAACTGTCAAATACGTCTCTATAACGTTATAAATATTACCTAATCTGTGTCTCAGTTACAGAATACGAGTTGATAACTTCATCAATAGATACACTCTACGAAATTCGAAAGAATAAACGAACATGCCGCGTACAATTTGAGTTGTGAATTATTGTGTTCGAAGCGTAGACAGAGAAATAGTCCGTCGACGCCGACGGTTCGAAGACTGTCGGGGCTAGATCGGCAATTGTCGGGACTCGGGAGTTTCCGTAGCCTCACTGCGTCTCCCCGTTACCTCACCCCGCGTGTGACGAAGCGGTTGCAAAATGTCGACAATATTTTACATTTTTTTGATAACTTTTCGAAGTTCCTTTTTCATTTTGAATGTACATAATCTATTTCAATTATTATGTATTATTTTCAAAGTTGACTATATTACCGAGGGGCAAGGTGCAAAAGTTTTTTGATTAATCTAGTTTATTATATGAAAATAATCAGTTCAAAACGAGTCGTTTTAGTGGTGGAAATATTGAAAATTCACTTCGCTCTAATTTGATTTTAGTTGTGTTTGAACCAAAACGAAAGCGTTTTGCCCCTAGATACTGCTTATCCGCTTATACATGCAAAATTTCATTTAAATCTGACCTGTAATTTTCAAATGAACAGGGAAGTTCGTTTGTATGGGACATTCGGTTTACGTACCTCTGTTAAAGTCCAAGCATAGTTGCAATGCAACGTGCAACGAGATTGCGTTAGAAACTAGATATCTACTTTGCACTTAGATGTTGGGTATATGTTTAAGTTTCATACTTATATCATGCATTTCAATATTTTTTCCAATATTATGTTAGATTTATTTATTTTATTTATTATATTTTAGGAAGACTATCGACTATACAAAAGTAAACTAAATATTAAGCTAAAAAATACAACAGCCATTTAAAAGCCTCCACTGATAGACACAAAATGAATTTCAAAAACCTACCAAATAGATACAATAAAAAGAAAGAATTTAATAATATGTTGAGCTAGTGTGGCCGAGCGGGACCTTGTGCGACTTTCAATTCGACGCATCATAGTTCGAATCTCGACTCGGTCCGCACCAATGACTTATATCAAGTTAGGTGCAGATTTATTACACTCGCTTTAAAACGGTGAAGGACAACATCGTGACGAAGCCCTCACGTTAAAGAACCACAAAATTCGACGTCATGGGCCGGCTTTATGCTTACCATCAGGCAAACGACCAGCTCGTCTCGTTATCTAATAGTATAAAAAATCCTACGCTTAGCGTGTACCTGTTGGTACTTTGTTTTGTTAAAAACAAATGTAAAACACTTAATTACAATCGCTTAGCGAATCGTTTACCGTGGTCATTATGAAATATGAATTGATGAGCTCCCCATATTTCATGACTGTTGCAAGTATCATGTTCACGGAAATAATGGCGAATGGTGGGTGGTAGAGTGGAGCTCATTAATTCATAATAACTACAATAAATTTCCCGTTGTAATGTAGAAACTTGTGGATAACCGTGATAGTTTAAAACCATTTTTAAGAAACCAACAGTGTGACCACAAAAAACTAATTTTAGTCGCCTGTTTAGCTAGACAATGGTGTCAATTCTATCATTTCATACCTAAACTAATTTTAGTTTCACTCTCTCTCTTTCCAATGCATAACATGAGAAAGAGATGGAATATATTTTAGACCTGTCAAATTAATCCACTTGCTTGAGTGTAGTGTAAATTTAATGGCAATGAATTCAGTGGCATCTAATTTATCAAGATCGAAAGATATTTGACAGCTCTAAAACAAAATTTAGATCTGTCAGACATCTTCCGTCTCTTTCTCATGTTATGCATTGGAAAGAGAGAGAGCGAAACTAAAATTAGTTTAGTTATGAAATGATAGAATTGACACCAGTGTCTAAAGATAAACGTCAAAAATGATTAGAAATGTCACAACAGAATCACAATTCTGTTGTGACATTTCTAATCATTTCTAACACATTAGACAACGGTTAGACACTACCTAACCCAGGATTTGTGGTTGCTCATATTTAATCGCACGACTAAGGCATGTTAGGCGTTAAACAGTGATTAAGACAGGTTTAACGTGTGTTTAATTTTTGTGAGGTCAGACCCTAATAGTCTCATAGTCATAACGCACGAGTTGTTATCGAGTGCAAGGCGCTTTAATTTAAAGTAAATCCAAATTCTCCTGCGCAACAAAACGTTCAACATGTCCAAAAATAATCTCAATACGTTCCCTTCGGCCTTGCTGTAATACCTTGTAATTACAACTAATTAGTGTTCAAATATAACGTGTAATGTCAAGGCCCTGTATTACAGCGCTGAGGATGAATCCATCTTTGTTTTTGGCTGAGATTCAACGTAAACATAACGTACCCCACGCTGTATGATGGAACGGTCGTTTCTGGAGCAGGCGTAAAGAATAATTTACAAATTATTACTGTGTACTATTAATAGTATCTTAATAATGCTTTAAGTTATAAGACTGTCGCCCTATCCTTGGGCTATAACCTATAGGTACATCTCTGCCAGATATAAACTCAATCGGTCCAGTAGTTTAGATATTCTAGAGAATCTATAGAGTCATTCAGAACATTGTTGCTTTGGTGTTCTTGAGTATATATATAAGAAATGGTTTAGTTTGTTAGCCTATACATTTAAATTTAGATTGTTTTTTTATGTTATTTGGGAACGAGACGAGCTGGTCGTTTGCCTGATGGTAAGCATAACGCCGGCCAATAACAATTGCAGTGCCACCCAGAACTTTGTAACACAAAGGCCTGCGCGGCACTGCAGTGCGCTCGTTACCCTGAGACATTAGGTATTAAGTCACATAAGCCCAGTAATTTCACTGGATACTCTGCTCATCAAACCGGAACACAGTAATGCTTGCACACTACTGCTTGGCGGCAGACTTCACGAGCAAAGCGGTGGTAACAACCCAGACGGACACTCGCAGAAGAGTAAGTACTCCCACTAACTAGATATATTAATTATAATTACTACTAAAAATCTATTTTAAACTCGTTTTCATTAGCTTATTCGTGCGAGTGCTAATAATTGTGTGTCCCCAATATTGTGTGAAACAAAGTTTGTAACTCTGTAAGTAACCTACTTCAACACGTCGTATTAGCTTGAAAGTGTGCACACATTTTACGAACCAACTAGGTAGGTCTGTGCGTTTTTAATTGAATGACCTTGGCCTAATGCTGCAACAAGCGATACCACGCCTATAGAAGCTCTGTGGTGGTTTTTTTATGGATAATCTTTTTTCTGTAAGACGACCTAAGTATAACTTATACTATAATGCGAAAGTGTTTTTTTTGGGGTTACTAATTTTTTTTTAGGTAACGAGACGAGCTTGTCGTTTGCCTGATGGTAAGCATAACGCCGGCCCATAACGATTGCAGTGCCACCCAGAACTTTGAAACACAAAGACCTGCGCGCCTGAGACATTAGATATTAAGTCTCATAAGCCCAGTAATTTCACTGGAAACTCTGCTCATCAAACCGGAACACAATAATGTTTGCACACTACTGCTTGGCGGCAGACTTCATTAGCAAAGCGGTGGTAACAACCCAGACGGACACTCGCAGTAGAGTTAGTCCTCCCACAAACTAAAATTTCCCGCAGCATCAGAGAAACATCCTCATCAAGTCATCAAAGAGATTTACTTTTTCCTGGAAAACGCGCGGCTCCTGAGAGAATCTCCACGCGGGTCAAAATATTTTTTCTAAACGAACCAACCATCTAAACAAGCAGACAGGCACAAACATTATAATTTTAGGCACTGTTATATTAAACCATCTATTCAGTGACGTAAATTTAAGTTCAAACAGATGTTCAAACATGTTTATACAATAATGTCAAGTACATTGTTCATAATTAAATACAATACAATACATTGAGCAAGTCACGTTGAAACTAGCGCCAACAAACACGCTGCCGTTTGCCGACATAAAACAACTTTATAACTCTTAAACAGGTTAATTGCCTGACCTAGTGGTTCAAACATAAAGGTACCTAACCACATACATTGTTGATGCTCATCTGATTTTAAGAATGAATGGGTTGAATGCCCTCCCCGTGTCTTTGCGTTAAAATAACCTAGAGCGTCGCGGCATCGGCATCGTCGTAAATTATATTGCGAAGTGACATTGTATATTGCGAAGTGACATTGCGAGATCTTTCGGTTTCACTGGATTGGACGACGCGGTTCCAAAATAACTTTATTTATTATAAAAACATAGCTTCGATGCAGCATTTGAGACGTTTCGTTAGGTTATTATTACTTGAAATCGATTTTTATATTTCAACTGGTGTATCTGTAAAAAGTAGAGGGACTAATGACTGACTGTATTTATGTCTAGGACGGTGTTAATCTATTTAGCGGTTTGAAAGGGATTTTTGTTTGTAAGACGAATGTAGATAAAAATAATTTTCCGAAAGTTATGCAGTGTTATGAGTGCGTCTTTCGTTAGTTTCCTTTACAAAGTCACAAATCACAATACGATATAGAAACACTTCATCCTTAAATATTTTTCATACAACCAAGCTTATAACAATATTAAATTTATATATTTTTTTTTAATGTTTTTGGTGACGATACGATCTGGTCGTTTGCCTGATGGTAAGCATAACGCCGGCCCATAACGATTGCAGTGCCACCCAGAACTTTGAAACACAAAGGCCTGCGCGGCACTGCAGTGCGCTCGTTACCCTGAGACATTAGGTATTAAGTCTCATAAGCCCAGTAATTTCACTGGATACTCTGCTCATCAAACCGGAACACAGTAATGCACACTACTGCTTGGCGGCAGACTTCACGAGCATTTTCTGGTACTTCTTTAGACAATGGTTAATATAATTATACATCCGTACAATTACCCATGTGAAGTGTGTTTATTTTTGTATTGGTTTGACTTCCTTTCAAGCATCAACGAAGCAACGATTGAGGTATTGTTTTGCATAGAGATAATTAATGGGCCGAAAAGTAACATAGGGTATATTCTAGTATATATTCTTACATGTATATATTTATATAAAATATTTTTTACCCGCTTGGAGGAACCGCGCACAGAAGCTATTTAAATATAATAATTAACTATCTATCAAAAATATTTAAACATCGCGTCCAGCTTTTGGATAAAGTAGTAAATTATTATACATTAATACGTGATAAATATACCTGCTGTATAATTAGATATAATTTTGACTTTAATTAGATATAATTTTGACTTTAATTAGATATATTTTTCACTTTAATTAGATATAATTTTGACTTTAATTAGATATAATTTTGACTTAGATATAATTTTGACTTTAATTAGATATAATTTTGACTTTAATTTGTCAAGCGCAATAACTTAGTTAATTAAACCAAATACTTGAATTATGATACAAGTTTGATTGGTAGTATAATAATAATAATATAAATAAGTCAAGCTTTTATGAAGATCAATTAGAGTTTTGTTGGTGCTGCCAAAATCAATTTACATCAACGCCTAAAAGTAGGCAGGTTTGGTTGAAGTCGCACTATATCAGTGTCAACATCTGTATGCACTTAAATTTATATTTAGCAGCTGTTCCTCATATTAAAATGTCCAGTTAGTTCGTTTGCCAATCCATGGGTCGGTTAGAAAATGCGTTGAGATTGAGCTTTCAAGGTAAAGTATTGTTTAATTTATAAAGTGATTATTTATTTTTTATTTTCATTTCTACTACTTGTGACACGTCCCGGCTCGCTAGTCCATACATCCATACAGATAAATAAAATTGAAGTGTCTGTTTGTAATATCAAAATAACAGCTTTTTACTAAATGCATATGAAAGTATATACGGTACCTATAACAAAACAACCATTTTTAAAATTTTTGTTTGTCTGTCTGTCTGTTTGTTCCGGGTAATCTCCGAAACGGCTGGTCCGATTTTGACGGAACTTTCACTGGCAGATAGCTGATGTTAAAAGGAGTAACATTGGCTACTTTAATTTTAGAAAAATAATTAGGGTTCCGCGCAAAAAAATAAAAACCATGAATCCAAAATCTCCACGCGGGCGAAACCGCAGGGCAGCAGCTAGTTATTTGATAAAAATTATAGGCTATAACCTTCTCAAATAATCTCTCTTTTTATTGATGAAAACCGTATGAAAATCCATCCAGTATTTTCTGAGATTACCCCGAACAAACACGAACTCAGCGCAGCGGAGGATTTTAATTTATAATATGTAGTGATTGGGTAACGACACGATTGGGTTGTTTGCCTGATGGTAAGCATAACGGCAACTCATAACAATTGCAGTGCCACTCAGTGGTACCTACTGGGTGGCACGGACACCCAGACCCCCGATAGACAATAGCAGAATAGTTAGTCTATGTATATAGTAACGTTTAGAATGTTCTAATGGTCGTTTGTCCAGCATTTTTCAAGTGAAAATCTATCTGCTATTTTGGTTTAAAATAATAAAACAAAAAACCTTAAAACAAAGTTTATTAAAATAGTGTTAAAAGTATTTACATACTAATTTAAGAATACTTTCGTATAAAAGACTTAACAAAAATAGCGTCCGTTAGATAATACTAAAGTTTAATAAATAAAAACGTATCACACGATCTTTGACGTTGTAATAAAGCACTATGTACGAATATAAAAAAGCGGTATGTAACTCCAAATAATAATCAATGCATTTTCACTGAAGGATACAGTTAAATTAAACTATCTCATGTAATATGAAAGATAACTCTGAGATATAATTAATTTAAATAAGTACCACCGAAAGAAATAAAACTTTGAAAAACAAAACATGAGATGCTTTGAAGTACTTATTATTATGCGTAATCGAAAGAAATACTGGTTGTATCCGATGTTTGTTATTAGTCTCGAAAGCGAGTAGGAAAGTTGCGTTCGTATGTGGACATGTTTTCCAATTTACATATGACGGGTGTTTCCGAAACCGCCGTGACCCGATTGGGAGGCACCTTTATTGTAGCCCATCTGAAGGTTGAGTTCAGAGTTGTGAGCCTTAAGTTGCTCTTCTGTGAATGTGCGCTCGTTCTTATCCGCCATTTTGGGACCGAGTTGGGGTCCTGTCCATTCTGGGTGCTTTTGGGTCTGAAATAGATAGATTAACTCTCTATAGATTAACATTTTAGTCCCTCTTGCGCTAAAACCTAGACTAACCATCGGTGGATTAAATTTAAAAAAAACCTAATGACGCAAGAGAAAATGGTACTTTGTTCTCGTGTTTGCAACTACCTCGAGTAAAATAAGATAACCCGGGCTGGCGGAAGCGGTTCGTAGAGTAACAAAGAGCGGGCTTATCACTCAGAGCAAACATTTATAGACAATCTTATAATGAATGGAATAACACCACATAAAAAATAAGGTGATGTTAAAAAGTGCCTAAATAAATAAGTTTAAAATAAATTCAGATCTTTCTTATCCGAAAATTATAGATTCAACTGATTATTTAGCCTTAGCAGATCATGAAGTTGGTACTTACAATTCTGCCTAGCGAATATAAGCATAAAGTGACTTGGGGAATGTTACGCCTCTCGAAAAGATCAGCTGTCTGGAAAATCTCCTCTTCAGGAACGCCGTATTTCTTGATAGCTGCTTGGAACCTGTAAAAGAAATTTTGTAACTTTGGTAAATTTGGTCAACAACAAAATAGTAAGATGTATCATAGCACATAATTGTTCCATGTAAATCTCGTCCAATTATTCATCCCAACCTCGGCAACAAAAGCGGAAATACTCAGTACGTAGTGTAATACAACAGTTGATGAAACTCCAAATAATGACAAATGAAACCAATATAACTGAAATTGCTCTTTACCTATCCAGCATTGGCGGTCTACTATAATCGTTAATGTTAATAGAAAAGTTTAAAATGTATGGAATTGACATAAGGATTCGTTAAGTTACCATGGTTACCAAGTAATATCAAAATGACGTTGCGAAGAGCCCCAGAGCAGATTAGAAAAGGCTTACTTAAATTAAGCAAATAATTCAAATGTAATTGATGACTTGAAAGTCCTTCACCTCTGGATATTCTCCATGAGCTGGAAGTTAGTTCCTCTTTCTTGGATCTTCTTGACTGATCCGGGGGCCAGCTTGTTGATCAGCTTGCACAGGACAATTCCGTCCTTAAGGACATCTTCATAAGCACCATTAGGCAGCGGCTCACCGATCACAGAGCTGATCCAGGTGATTACTTCCTGTTCTTGTTCCTTGTTTCTGGGCTGGAGAAAGAGAAAGATATTGTTTAAAACATAAGCTACGTTTTCTATTTTCGCCAAATGTAATATAGAGCAGAGTAGAGTATTATTTTAGAATCAACACTGATCAAAAAGTTACTAAGAATACTCGCATTTGTAGAGATGTTTACTGTAGAGAAGTTAGTATACATGTATATCTACAACTTGACATCCTAACTGAAAGTTAAAATGCAAGACTTCTGGATGTACGTACATCAGGAACGTTTGAATCTAGACCTAGACTGTAAGATTTAAATAAGATAGAAAGAGCTCTAGTTCGAGATCATTGGCGCCTACCAATATACGATCGCCGGAAGTTTATCAGACTCGTTGCCGTTCATATTTTATGATGAGTACCAAAATAGTCTCAGATATTGACTTCTAATGAATGAAACGATGATATTCCATTTTCCTCGTGACTAGAAGTTTCATTACAAGAAGTCGCAAATATATAAAGCTTATACATATTTGGTCCTAATATTTTTTGATTAATATTTACTAACGACAGATACGAAAATTCAGTTATTTCCATATAATTTGAACGCGAGACATTTTAAAAACATCTGTTGGTACAAAACATGATGCACACGGAACAAATTATTCTAAAATAGCTTTTGAAAGCACTCAGCGGTTAATTTGTCATACCATTCGTTTTTGAAACGTCTGCGTTGCTGCGTGACCGAGAGCATGGACGATTGACGCCTCTAAAAACGTAAATCAACCAGAAGCACAGATTAGATAACAGTTACTGCCCAGAATCCCGAACCCTGTTAAAAATATTGTAACATGCAAGTCTTGAACGCCGGCCATAAACCACTCGCTTCCAGTGCCAAGTCGTTATGGCGAATGGGTGGATTCCAGCATCACCCAAAATAACGTAGTAACACAAACATATCACTATCATCCCATGGTGATGCTCTGGAAAGCTTTTTGTGTCTGTGTATCTTGTTGTGACGTTTTGCTGTTTCTCTCCAGTCGACGGTAGGTATACGAATTCGTTTTTATTTTTAGTGACGTTGATTATAATGGAAATGAGGTCATACTCGTAGATGATGGGATCAAACGAATGCTTTAGTTATTGACTAATTTGGCTTAGTCTCGGTATAAATCGCTTAAGCCAAGAATATTAATGGTATGAGTTCATTTGAATACGTTCTAGTTACGAAGAAATTTATTTTCTTTGTAGTTTTATAAATACTAATTTTATTCAGCGTTAAAAGTTATGAGCTGTTTTATTACTTTGTTAAAAGAATCTTAGTATAAGCACAGAATAAATAATACTGCGAAGTTAAGTATATTTTCTGAAGGTATTTTTTCCGAAAAAACTCTCGGATAGTGTTTATCTTTTCTACCTTATCCATCGAAATCCTTACTACACTGAGTCACAGAATAGATTGTATTACCTTATTCGAAGTTAATAATAATAAATGAATCAAGAAACAATCTTCTTTCGTAGCATACTATGAGTACCTACTTATTTGTCTCTTTTCTCGATACGGCACCTGATTGTGGGATAGATGCGCTTTTATTATGTTATTATTTTTGTATTATGTAGGTATACTTGATGCTGCGAATAAAGACATTTCTTTCTTCTTTCTTTCTTTCTTCTTTATAATCCAATACCTACTAACTAGTATGCAAGGAGTAATCCATGCTTGTACATTTTAATGAGTCACTAATTTTTTTTATCAGATTAGAATTCGATGTACACTTTTGCTACATAAGTATACAAAGAAAACTCCAGCTTCTTTTTCGGAAAAAATCTGAACTCAAGAACACAGACCAAGTTACCTTCATACTGTTACTAATCATAATAACGTGTCAATAAACGTGGCCACGCGCTGGGTCAAAAACATAAATTTTGTGTTAGGCTGAATTGTAGATCCGAAAAGAATAAGATCATTTAACTTATCTTTGATACATATTTCTTGTTATTTTGAAAAATATTTTTGCCAAAGTTATATTTAATACCTCTCTAATGTAACGATAAAGTGACGTCTAAAACAGCTGCAGCGTTCCATCGTCCATCTAAAACCTAAACACTCAGAGGCAGACGTCAGAAACAGCACTTCGCGTAAAAAAATCTTACAGTTATTTACAATATTATTTCAGAAGCTTAAAGCAATACGTTCTTTGGTTTTGAACGTTTTATTGCCCTACAAATTGAGCCCACTAGACTTCATGTTTAATGTTGTTGTTTTGATTAGATATCAATTGAAAAATGCTACATGGTGAGTGTAGATTTTGAAAAGATCACCTCCAGATACTAAACAACTCAACAATTTGATATTTTAGAAACTTTGGCCAAACCAAGGGCACTAGGAAAAGTAGCGGTTTCTCTATCCCTTTTCCCTACTAAATAAATAAGTAAACAAATATGTGTTTGTTCAGGTTTGTCTTTCTTTCAAGCAGCAACAGTGCAACGGATCGACGTGATGTGTTGCATGTGTTGTAGAGATAGTTTAAGCTGGTGCGTGACGTGACATAGGACGTTTATCCTGAAAAAATGCTCAATTCCTGAAGGAATCTCCATGCGGATGAAACCATGGGCTACAGCTAGTATAAATCTTTAACCCCTATATTAATCTTTCATCTATCACAAATAATAATAAAATGCAATACCAATAGGTTATGATGATAATAATGAAAAATAGGTAATTAGAGAAACGCGTATAATAAAAAGTGTAATAAGCAGTGAAGTTTTTAATCCCTGGTCAAAAAGTCCCAAGTCCAACAGCCCATGTAATAAGCTAGAATTATAAACATTGTATATCTTAATATAATATCAATGAAAGGTATAAACTTAACTGGCATTAATTATTAATTAAGATGGCATGTTTTAATAACTTCACAAGGTTTACGTCCAGGAAATAATAAATTTTAATATTTGGTATCATCGAAATGTAGGTAATTCGGAAGAAATAATACGATGAGGTCCTACGAATCATCGCAAATCAAGGTTTCCATTTATTAAACTGCAAATATGTTTAACAATGTTTGACAATCACCGACATTACTGATAAAATGTATTATTAATATGTATGTTAATTTTATTAAGAGGAGTATAAGTTAACCAAGTTCATAAAAAGTTCCCTTTTTGCTAGTTCTTCCATTAAAGGTGAACAAAGTTAAATAACATTTTGATTGTAAAAGCAATGCATATAAATTGGTATCATTATAATGCAGATGGATTGTTTGTGAAGGTATAATTTGTTAACAACTGATTAAAACATTTATAAAAAGTAAATTATACCAATTATTAACAACATAACGATTGTTTTATTGTTACTGCATGCATACGAAACTAATTAATGCACTAATTTGCATAATGAGCTAAGTGTTAATACATTAATTTATATTTTGTATATAAATACAGTTTTCGTATAGGCCAGGACATTTTCCTGAATAAAAAATGCAATCACAATTGATGAAATATTATTAAAAATGAAGCAGTCACTCAATTAAGTGTTTTAAATCTTACGTACAGCCATTTTAATATCACTAAACTTTTTGACACTTGAGGGCAAGTTTGCGCTGCGATATCAACAAGTGAACTGCGGGTCGGATCCGCCCGCCCAACAAGCCGGCCAGGACGCGGGGGCGGGCGGCGCAACAACTTCTGTTGACTACGTATACAACTGTATACGTCTGCCATAGTTTACATATTGTATATGTATATGCCGTCATCTTTATTTACATCATCCGCTAACGTCAATTTTCCACCGGAAACGCGCGATAAATCTAGTTAAAATAAAATTAATGCTTGTGGCCTAAGAGACCACGCAGATGTTTTACGTTTCATTCATTTGTTGGTGACATGAATTACGTGGAGGGAGAAGTTTTACGAAAAAAAACTTTATAGGGAAAAAACATTTATTTACTTATAGAAAAGGGTCGCGGTTTGATTGAAGAAATAGTTTGTTGTTTGTTGTTGTTTTAGATAATAATAGGTAATAGTTACCTGTTATTAATAATAGGTAACTAAAAAGTAGATAATTATGTTTCGTGTTTCATAAAACAAACGATCAGCTCGTCTCGTTATCATATAGTATAAAAAAACTTGGTAACTTAACGAATCCATATGTCAATTCCATACATTTCAACTTTTCTGCTATTGTTAACGATTCTACAAAGTGACTTGGTCTAGACCCCCAGTTCATCATATCTTCTTGCCGATGACTGAGATCACCGAGAGGAAAATCTGTCTCAATAACAGACAATAAAAGTATTACAATAAGAAGCAATGATTCACAATCCACACTATTATATACCACACAGGATATTAGGCCAGTGATGTAGTAACAGCGTTGTTTTTACTTAGTTTTACGTAAACATTAAAACTGTTTGTTTGGACTGAATCAAATGAGCTCACAGAAGAAAAATAACGGGTGGCCGCTGGCGTAAGAACTCTATAAATATAGAGTTCAGACTCTAAACAGCTGCATCAAGAAAATAGATGAAATTAAAGTAGAAAAGTTTTTTTAATTCTTCTTGTAATAAAATTTTGTAATATTTGAATACTACTCATAATTTTAATATGTTATTTTTTTATCGTATATCTGTGTGACGTGTAATGAATATTATCAAAAAAATATATGAATATGAATATTGTTATATTCCAGCAGCTGCTAGTCCTATTCTAGATTTTGCAGGTTTTTCACTTTAGACCACATCATCGTCATTTCAAGATCTGGTGAAATATATAGTGATCAAACGCTTGCCTGTCGAGTACAAAAAATAATTTAATTCAAAAATTGGAAGGTTAGTTGATGCGAAGGTTTAACATGGCATGGCACTTAGCAGTCTTGCATATCTAGATTCTAATACCTATATCTATAGTGGGGTACTTAGCTTCAAGAAGTATCACATAACATAAAGACTACGGATTAAAATGGCTTTGGCCACGTAGTCCGACTGCTTTGAGTGCTTTGTCCAAGTGATCGGACGTCGTGAACTTTTTATTCCTGTCGGTTCGATTAAATTCACAAGGATACCGAATACTCAGAGTTTTCTGTCTTCTGAGATTGAATACCTCGAAGCCTGAGTACCTCGATTCACGCATAACATAAGTAACGTACTTTGCTGACGTCAATGTAAGACACATCTAAAACAGGCAGAATTAACAATATCAAAACGTCTGAATAGGTACCTAATCCGTACTTCAATGGAATACTAATTGTAGGTCCTATGTACGGAATCAAAACACTCCTCTACGCTGGCAATCTTAGTTCTGAGCAATGTTTTTTTATATACTACGAGTGTCTCAATTGGTGGTGTGATCGAAAATGGAGAGTACCCTAAAACTAGAATGGAGCTGGGGTGCAATTTTTTAATGTCACCGAGTGACTAAATATCAGCGATATGACCGATAGTCACCGATTTACAAAGTCGTATTTTTGTATCTCAGCGGCTGACTAAAATTATCATACAACACTCACACCTATGATATCGTTTACGAGTGGGGGTACCCATTCGTAAACGATATCATAGGTGTGAGTGTTTAGTGACCATTTTGACTTGAAAACAATGTCCAACATAAAAAATAAAATTGAATAGAACACAATCATAAGTTTATCTATGATCAAAGCTGAGAAATAGTTGCATGTTGGTATACAGGGTATGACTTTCAAAAATACGACTTTTGCAAATTAGTGATTTCAAAGACATCGCTGAGAATCTTGTCACCGATGATTTCGAAATCACTCGTGAAATTAAAAAATCGGTCCCCTGGTCTCAAACTATATCAATAGATGCTTGGCAACAGACTTTCAAGTGGAGGATGGTAGGTGGTGCAAGGCGAGCTCTAAAAATAAAATACCATGGATGTCTCTCAATTTAAAATTGGTTGTTTTTCGTAACTAAACCGCGAGGGCAGCAGCTAGTTAAGTAAATAAAATAAGAGCTTTAGAAATGACTTGTTATTGTTGTCCTGCCTACCCACATTTCCTGTTACAAAGCTTGCTTTATTCACTTTCAACATTGGCCCGTCCTTGGTGAAATACCCTTTACTTTCAAGTTTAAAAATATAAAGTTCAATAACCCATTTTAAAGGGTTACATAATTCAACTAGCCATGCCCCGAGGCTTCGCCCTAATAGCCTAAGTTACTCCTTCTAACATCAGCTATTATTGCTTGATAAATATTACTTACTTAACAGACACTTCAAGTTTATTTATTTGTATGTTGTATGTATATATAGTATTCAAAATTCAAAATTCAAAAGTAATTATTCAAATAGGCCCCAAAGGAGCACTTATGAAAGTTAAAATGACTCTAACAGCCGGCCTCTGCAACATTCATCTACCCGAATCACAGACTAAAACTAATGCTGTCTTTATCAGAACATAATAAATGACAAAGACACCAACAGACCCAATCCGTGCTCAAAGTCAACGAACCTTCCAGAAACCCACCGTGCCCGTTCCAAATTGGTATAGGCCGAGCAAGAAGAAGGGCAAGAAACTCGTCACGGCATTCTTTTTAAAAAAAATATAGATGAAAGAAATTTTTAATAAATTATAGATGATTTGAATGGGTTTTCAACTTTCAGTCCTTTCTAAAAGATATTGGGCACCATGCTTTGTTCGATGACGGTAGTTTCATCCTTTATTTTACTACCAATATGAAAAATGAAATTATTATTTAATTTTTGCATCAATATGTGTAATGTACATCCACCAAGGCGTACTGGGCCCGCTGCCCGCATAGAGAATTATGGCCCATACTCACTGAGAGATGGCCTATAACCCAGCAATGTGGGCCTATAAAAGGCTGATGATGATACGTAATTTCAGGTAGGACTACATTGTTGCCATATTAAGCCACACCATATTCGTTACAGTTGCACAATTCTTTAATTCAAGTCACAAAATAAAATTATTAATCTTTATTTATTATTATTGGTTATAGGAAAGATCTGTGGTTATAGGCCTTCTCCCAGTGAGTAAGCCATAATTAATTAAATAAATAAATAAACGCTTACACTCATACCCCCGCACTAGGATTCCCTGTGTCGCAGGTGGCATGGACACACACAGATACACATCACAAACATCCAAGACCCGAGAACAAACTTTATGATTACACAAAATTACCCCGGCCGGGAATCGTACCCGGGACCCCTCGCTTTGCAGGCAGGGTTACTACCAACTTAGCTACGGAGCCGTCAAATATAATTATTAATATAATACAATAATATAATATAATATAATTCTCTATGCGGGCAGCGGGCCCAGTACGGCTTGGTGGTGGTGGGTATAACGAATAAAAAGTTAATATTATAAAACATCAACAAAACCTGACTCTGAATACACTAGCTGATAAAAAAACGATAAAATAACATTTTATGATTACAATTTTACTTGATATTTGTTCAATAGGTACACAAACCGTGTCTGACCAGAAAAGAAGAAAAAAAACGACAACAATTACCTACCCACGTAAAAATTAATGACATAAATTCAAATTCATTTATTGCAGTAAACGTGGTACAATTTTAGGTTTTAAAAATATTTAGAACAAGTCTCCTCACATTTAGCTTTTAATAAGCATGCAAAATTAGATAATAGAATAGGTAAGTGTTAATAAGATGTAAATAAAACAAACTAGGCAGATATACTTGGTCCCATCTATCCCAGTCATTGAGTATACAAGTTACGGTGGTAGTGGAGAAAAGAGTTAGGGGCAGCTTAGACGCTCAAGCAAACTTACGTTTGCTTGACAGAATAACAACGCTTTTGCGTCAAGCGCGCATTTTGAGTATCACGAAATCCGTGCTTGACACAAAATCGTTGTTATTCTGACAAGCAAACGTACGTTTGCTTGAGCGTCTAAGCTGCCCCTTAAAGATAAACATTATTTATTTCATAAATATTTATTTTCTTTCATGGCGAGTTTAATACAAATTTAAACCAAACAAATTCTAAACAAGATCTAAACACATGTAAGTATTTTCAATTGGTTGACACTTTTGCTAATCCTTTGGTTTTCCACGGGTCCGTGGAAATTCATCTTTCTTCTCAAGCCCGTCCAATCAGAACGAAAAAATTATGTTCGAAATTTGAGTTCTTTTCACAAAATCCATCAATTAGCCACGTTATAGAATGTCACTTGTTATTTTCGCTTTTTCATAAAAACGTCGCAAAATGCTTTGGTATATAGCAGAAAAAAAAAATCAACAGCAGCGGATGAGTATTCACAATCGAATACAAGAACAACGCACTAAACATTACCGACGTGAACATTTTGAAAACACTATCGAAAATCGTTTACAAATCGATATAATGCGTCCGATTCACTACGAGGAAGTATTCGTTTTGAATAAGATTTTTACAAAGGGATAATGAAATACGGTTTTCCACTATATAAAAATTAACGACACAAGGCTGACGGCTGCGCAAGACAGGGTTGCACTCGCACACTTATTTCGCATCATTATCAGAATAAATCAGTAAGGAGGTCCTTTTGATTGTAGACGACTAAGCTAGACTCACTAGAACACTATTAAATCACAGTAAATAATGATAATGCTAATTCATAAATTACTGTACTCACGTGATTTGAATTCAAAAACTACTTAAGATGCAGTATGAATTTTAACACATTGTATATGTGTACGTCTTTCTGTATTTTTTTGTATATAATATATTGGCAAACGTGCTAAGCCCATCTGATGGTAAGCGATCACTATCGCCTATGAGCCTTTGCAACATTGGGGGCGTTGCATTGGCAATCGGCAACGCATTGGCGTTGCCGATCTTTAAGAAGTCATAAGATGCAAAACGGCGGTACTTACCGCAGAAGAGTTAAGTCATACCGCCCGGTTTTCTAGTTTCCATTTGATGACGATCAATTTCAACTTTGACTAACGCTGAACGTCGTTGACCGCTCAAAGTGAGTAAAGCCAACGGCGACGGTACTAGTATTCATATACCATTGTTTGTTTAACAATAACATTTATTCAAGGCTTCTTTACCTTTAAAGTCCTTCAGTTATTGAACCGAAATATATATATTTATAATTATAAGTATTGTGACAAAACTATTTATGATCCTTGGTTATTCTGTTATAGATTTCGTACCCAAAAGTCTCAGAGAAAACCTATTGATGATGTTGTCAAAATAAATAACAACAACAAACACTGACACGCTCATGGATGTCTGGATATCATGATATATTATATATACTGTGCTCATGTCCTGCAATAGGATTCCATACGTCACAGGTGTAATGCTGAGATTCAGAGACGAATCTAAGCATGGACTCACGCTTCCATACGTCAAAATTCTATACAGTTTTGACATATGGAAGCCAAAGTCTACGCTTAGAATCGTCTCTGAATCTTAGCCTAAGAGCCTCCATACATGAGCGTTCCATGCAAACCGATCGCCCCACGCGTCGTGGATTGAATGGAACGACACGCGACGGTCCAATTTTGAGCCACAGACGGATATTCCATTCCGGGCGCGCCATCGCTCCATTTATCGGTCATTCTGCATGTCGAGTACTGCCAATTGAGCACGAAATGGACAGTTGTGTTGGGGACACACACGATGAGTTGGAACGTTGGATCTGGAACGTTTGGATATCCAATATTCCTATCACTCCACGTAATTCATCTGTGAGATTCCCCATTCACGGACGGTTTTTGGAACGTTGTATTGGAATGTTGTGGATTGGAGCGCTCGTGTAGTATGGGGGCTCTAATGTACACACGAACAGATACAAACCACGAAACAAACTTTGCGCTCACCATAAATCCGCGGATCCTTTGTATCTCCCACTTCTTGTTGTATACGGATAAAAGCAGCGAGCGATGGCGAATGGCGATGCCATTCAGGAATGCGCCCGCGCATTCGTTTGCGTCACTTATACCTAGTGTGTTTTCCAATATTAATTTAATAAATGTAGCAAAAATTTTTAATTGTCATTTCGGCTGTAGGCGATTTAATTTTTTAGTTTAAAATTGAGAACACTAGTCTTAACCAACCACTATTTTCCATTTCAGTGCGCTGGCAAACGCGAGCCCGAGAAGGAAGCAGAAGCGCAGCAATGGATCGAAGCGGTCATCGGGGAACGGTTCCCGTCAGACCTTTCCTACGAGCTGGCTCTCCGTGACGGCATCATTCTCTGCAAGCTCATGAACAGGCTGCAGCCTGGCATCATCAACAAAGTCAATGTATCCGGGGGCGATTACAAGTTCATGGATAATATTAGCCAGTAAGTGCAATGCTTGAGGTAAAGGAACATATCGTGATGCTCAGTGATGGGGCATTTTATAGTGCTCGCCTAACTAACTAGCTTCCACCCTAACGTTGAAAATCTGTTGCCAAGCGCCTATTGGTGTGTAAAGCAGCCCATCACACCTAATTCATGATTGATGCATAAGCATCAAGCGCGGACCACGAGCAAACCATGGAAAAACCACGATCCCCGCTTGATGAATATCGTATCGTCTATTGTGGTTGTGGTTGGGGATTGATGGAAATCTAGTCCCAGCACGGCACCCGCTTCTATACATATGCATCTACGACCTCTATTCAAAAAATTGTTTCACAACCACTGCGTGCTGAGTGCTGATGCCGCGGTAAATAAGTGGTGGTGCGCAAGTGATGTAAGTAGCGTAAAGTGGATCAGTCGTCGCTTTGACTTCTAGACAGCACTATCTGCCGTTCTTGTCTATTTCGTGGTTTTTTGAATTATATTAATGGTATGGCATAATATTAATGATCGTGTTCTCAAAAAGTGAGGACACTCAGATGTCTCACTCATGCCGTTTACAAGACGAACACGCTGCTAATAAATTATTGCTAAAGCAAACATGTGGGTTGCAACTGTTACTGCACTCTACCTATACCTATCAAAGTCGAGTGGTCCAGCTCTGGGCATCGCGCCAAATTCTTATGAAATATCTGTGGGCAATGGGTATTTGAAGATATTGGAGGGAAATGCCCGATAAACTATCAAGATTGTCTATATTTAATGCAGTAGGTAACTGGATCTTCTGAGTAGGTACCTGTTAATACTAGCCCAGAAGCAAACGATATAATCCTTTTTGGTTTGATGAGCAGAGTAGCTAGTGAAATTACTGGGCTTATGAGACTTACTACCTAATGTCTCAGGGTAACGAGCGCACTGCAATCCCGAGCAGGCCTTTGTGTTTCAATGTCCTGAGTGGCACTACAATTGTTATTGGCTGGCGTTATGCTTACCATCAGGCAAACGACCAGCTCGTCTCGACCCAAATAGAATCAAAAAAAAAGTTTATTTATTGTACCATAACTTGTAAATGCCTGAGCAGATTTGGATGTATAGAGTATCGTCAAAATCCTTACATCATCACGAGTGGCACTGGCTAGGGCAGTCGTGTTTTATAATGTAACTTTTGTTACAATGACTTGGTTGGGATCGGCGCAGTAAGTCTTTCTTCCACTCTCTCCAGTCAGCCGTCATCATGCATCTTTATGCACTTCCCATCCACCTTTACCTGTACTATTATGTATTCTGTGCCTTGACACAATCACATATTAATATCGGCACAATACTTAAAAACCCAATTCGACGAGATGTGGGTGAAAAGTGGATAACAACGATTTATAGGTAGTACGCAGCTGTGAACCTATTAAAAGCTTTTATAATCAATTGCATCTCGAAATAAGCGATGCAAGAAGAAATGTTGCAGTGGCCGTTTTATTAGATAATCTCTTCCTCTATTTACATTACGCTACATACCTAAGTACTAATTTAATGTCAATGAAATAACACGAAATCTAGATAGCATGTTCCTGAAGACTGAAAGTGTTCCACCGCTGCTGGCATCGTTCCAAATTCTTTCAAGTCGTGCGGATCTTTGAATAAATAGGTTTAGAAACGTATCGCTTGCAAAATTGAAGCCGAAAATAGTTTAATGATTTGAATAAGGTTGCTACCGAAACATTAAGCTACAGCCATGTTTTGTATTCCACAGAGTACAGACGCATAGTCAAATTTTTGTAGGTATTTTATTCTAATTACCTATGTATTTTTGTTTTGAAAACGTTATGTAAACGCTACGCTCCAATAATTGCTAGGCTAACATTTTGGCATCGGTGTACTAACCCCGAGAGAAATACTGTACTATACCCGATTTCACAACGATTGACAAATATCAGCGCTCAGCCTATCAGCACACAGGGATAGGCGCGAGGCCGTGGCTTAGCCAATCAGAGCGCATTATATCTGCAAAAATGGTTGAATTTATTTCGTGCAAACCAAACATCACTGCATCTCTAGCGGTTAGTTCCTCGATGCATTTGGGCTATCCATTTCCATGAAATCCATTGCCGGGTGAGCTTGAACTTACGCCGAATGAAAATATCAATAATTCAATCATAGCATTGTGGCTCTAGATAGAGCTATTATACTCCTAAGCTGAAATAATAGATAATAAAATAAAAAAATATGTAATATTGCTGTGTGATGTTTAAAATATGTATAAAATGTAAATGTAAACATAAATGTATTTGTTTTCTTCTTTCTTTCAAATCTAGGGAAGGAAAAATAACATACTTAAGTGGAAAATGAAAGCAAAGTCAAGATTACATTAATTTCAGATTCCAGCAAGCCTGCGTGAAGTACGGAGTGCCTGATGTCGACCTCTTCCAAACCACCGATCTTTGGGACCAGAAGAACATCACCCTCGTGACACAAACCATCTTCGCCATTGGCAGGACGGTAAGCCAATAATTTTTGTGATAAAGATAATTCACTGCCAAAAATGCTAACAAAAATATAAATAGTTATTACTTAATATATATATATATATATATATATATATATATATATATATATATATATTTTTACTAACTACTATTAACTATATATATATATATATATATATATATATATATAGTTAATAGTAGTTAGTAAAAAAAAAACAGTTAAGTGTTCCCCGAACCAAGCACGTTTACTGTATATTTTGTATTCAGTAGATATTAATTTTTTTAGTAAAGTTGCGTGTTCATTTTTTAATTTCAGACGTTTCGACCCCTTTGGAAAAAATTATTTATATTAATCTTTATGTTTTTTAATGCAGAATTGTGTTGTTGGCTTGTAAGTTTGTTGATATGTTAGATTGTCCTTCAGTTAGATTGAGCAATGGATCAACATGATTGAGGATTTTTTGTTAGGCGAGATCCTTTAAGAGCCAGGGAGTGGTATCGTCAGCTCCTCTGGGAGCGCACTGCAGTGCTGCGCAGGCCTTTGTGTTTAAAAGTGCTTAGTGCAAGCGTTATGCTTACCATCAGGCAAACGACCAGCTTGTCTCGTTATTAAATAGAAAAAAAATTTACAAAAATAGAACTACAACCGGGTGAAACCGAAGCCCACAGCTAATAATAAAACTTTTAAACCTCTTTCTTTGTCTCACCACTTTTTTTTAATTTTCCAGGCACACAAACACCCAGAATGGCGCGGCCCTAACCTCGGCCCCAAGCCGTCAGAAGAAAACCGTCGTGAGTTTAGCGAAGACGTCCTGCGTGCCGGACAGTCTGTCATCGGCCTACAAGCAGGCACCAACAAACTGGCTTCACAGTCAGGGCAGAGCTTTGGCGCTTCACGCAAAATTATTCTTGGAAAGTAGAACGGCACTATCATAACTTAACCTATTGTACTTAAGTCATTTTGTACTTAGTTTAAAAATCAACATAGTATTAAAATTTAAAACTCAAGAACTAAACCATCTAAGTACCTATTAATAAATTTACACAATAAATTTATTAGTAAATGGGACATGTAGCGTTGTACGTTAACTTGTATTAAGATTTTGTGCATTTTACTGACTCAAAATAATTATTTTTGGTTTATTTTGATACAAAATAAATAAAGCTTTAACATAAAAACCATTAATTGCAGTTTTAATTATTTAATTATATTCCTGTATTTATAAAATACTTAGTATAAGTATTGGGTGCTTACTAATGAAAATAGCTGCCGTGAGTTCGATGACACCAAGCGACACGGATATTCTAAAAGCCCCCATACACGAGCACTCCGCTCCACAACATTCCACGCAAACGTTCCAAAAATCTTCCACATATGGGGAATCTCAGATGGATTACGTCCACGTACCTAATCCATCTGAGACTCTTCGTTACCATAATAGAAGTTCTCATAAAATAGTTCTTGGATAGTTCTAGTCCTCATAATCAGGTTGGTTAGCGTTTAACCATTTTCACATCTGATTTGAAGTGACGACGAGGTCGAAGGGGGAACAGTGAACACGCTAAACTTAATAAGGCTCTCAAGTGCAGCAGAAATACATCGACAGACTTGACTTGACCCAGAGCTGGTCTGATGTTGGAGCCGGAAGGCGGCCACAGGAACTCTGCAACGAAACGACGTTATAACCCTTTCAAGTTTGGGCTCGTTTGTCTTTACAAGTAGGTATAAGTACCTTATATAGAATATAGTCCGATCCTAGATGATGTCCAGAGTCCTGAAGATAGAGCCGGCTGGAAGGTGACCACAAGATTACACCAATTAGTTACGTACTTTAAAGCTTGTCTGGAAAAATATATTTTTCTACAAAATTCTTATCTTCATTAGGTAGGTATCTACACAAATAGCATATTATGATACCTACTTATTTAATATTTTGCGAATCCCTTTTCAAGAACGGGTGCCACCGAAAATGAGATAAATTAAGTAAGTAGGTATTTATAGGTAGTACTTATGTGTTAGGTAATGTTTTCAAGGACCATTTATTATGCACTATGTAACCACTAGCTCAGTGACGCTTATAATCACCATGGTATTAGGTACTATAGTGCTCTGTCTAAGGCTAAGATTGAGAGACGATTCTAAGCGTAGACTTTGGCTTCCATATGTCAAAACTGTATAGAAATTTGACGTATGAAAGCGTGAGTCCACGCTTAGATTCGTCTCTGAATCACAGCCTTAGTCTTTAAAATTGCATCACATCTAAGTAAGTACAACTGGTACCTATAGAGTATAGGTACCTAGTTTTGTTTGAGCTTAAGAAGTACAAATTTTCAATCAAGGAAAACTGTTTTTGAACAATTTTTTAGCATATTGCTGGTAGGTACCTATAACGTAGCGCTGTATCAAATCAAGACATCTACCTAAATTCTGCATTGACGTATTTTAGTAGGTAGCTTATTATAGTAGTAGCACAGAATAGATAATAGTACAAGTACCTAGTACCTAGTATAATTAATACTACAGGCGGAGAAGCTTTTATAATCCCGTTTGTGTGTCGTAATGCAGACCGTAGACGCTTATGCAAACGTACGTTTGCATAAGCGTCTACACTGCCCCTAAGGGTGCGAAGTGGTGCGAATAGATACAGACCAGGGGGTGTAGACAACTTTCTGATATCGCTTACGAATAGGTAACGATGGTAGAAAGTGCCTTTGTCTAGATCCTGACGATCAAGTTTTGTCACTTAATAATGATTTAAAGTAGTTTAAAGAAACTACAAAACACACTTCCGCACGTCCGGGCTTCATCATCAGAACCTCGACACCAAGTGCCATCTTTTAGATTCATCATAACTAATCATAATATGAGCCGAAACTGAAAGATTTAGGTACTTGTAGCCAGTTGTAGCCACTGAAGAGTTCCACTATCCACCACCTAATATACTTACATACAAAGTTTCATTTCGATACGACTATAATTAGGAGTAGTTATTTACAGCATTTACGAAATAAGTAGTGATTCCTCAATCACATGAAGAAAAGTGTGTAAACTAAAAAAAATCGCGTTTTCAAGATTTATTACATATTGTTTTTTGCGCCATCTGTTGACAAAATTATACTTCTGGTACAATGAAGATCTAGTTACGCTTCATGTTAGTTTACATGCTTCATGATAGATGGCAGTATAGCTGTCACCAAGGTCAATAACTACTAGAGATGCGCTAACATTTATCGATCAACTTACGAATTTATTGTGTAGGTTATCCTAATCCGCCTGTCTTCACCCGCAGGGTTTACCTGAAAATCAGTGTCGAGTGTGTAATGCACACTTGCACACGGCATTTATGCTGAGGTGAATCCCTTTCGGCGCCACATCACTGCAGATTTTCTTTAAAATTTTGTATCGTGTCAGTTTTTGTATTATTGTTAACTGTTTATTTTGTCATTTTCTTATGTTTTATTTACTTTGTTGTGAGAGTGCCGAATAAATGTTTTTTTTTCTTAGTTTGTTTCTTTAAATAGTGCTTAGTGTCTTAAATTAAGTCTCCTGTGTTTAAGCAGATACCAATAAAAATATGGACTATTAGTAAACCTGCCACAGACTAAAATTCTATTGTGGTTGTCCAAAAATCAGCCGTCAGCGGTCACGGTCAGCCGATCCAATGATTCTATTTAGAATTTCGATGGCTTTCCCATCACTATAGTTAAATAACAAGCTCGCGCTACACATATGTACATACTTGTTGTGGAATTTATTTCTCGAGTCTCAAGCTGCGCAAATTAAACGTGAAATGTGTGTGTTTAAACTGTCCAAATGTTAACAAACACGTGAGAAAATGATAACATTCGGCGCTGCTAACACTTCTACGGCGTTGGAGGATACAGGTGGATGAAAGTTCACTTTGTTTTCGTACTGTGGTTTTGAAAATCGTATTTTTAATGTGTTATTTTGCAGCAGGAGAAGTTAGAAGTATTTGCGAGAGTGTTTGCAGCGATGGATCCAGCGCCACCGTACAACCGGGAGGGGCGAACCAGCGTCCTAGGATGGATATCGCCTGTGTCTTGGATATCACACAAACATCCAATCTTGCACATAGAAAGAGAGCTTTGGAAGAAGTACGGTTAGCCTCTGAACTGGTCAATGCTAATTTACATCACATTCATGTAAGTATATCACATACAATTAAAAAAAAGTAAAAAAAGTCAGTTTCATAGGGCAGTGGTTTTATTACAGAAAGGGTATTTGGGAGGGAGCCAACCTAATCTGTACAGCATCACAATGGTCAATTCAATTTTGAACGTGTTTTAGAGTCCTGAAACCTATGGAACAATTCAAGTTTCAATTAACATCTACCAAAGTTCTTACCTAAACTGCAAAAGTTTCACTTTGAATTCTCAAAATAAAGAAAATCAAGATAATGTTTTACAAAACAGTGTTTTCAAGAATTGTACATTGTACACAATTTAAATAAATTTAATAGATGTAAATATCACCCACAGGCCACATGTGCACATTACAATTTACATTATAGTTCTGCGCTAAATTATTATGTTAAGTATATATTATTTCTTCTTATTCACATGTTTTCAAAAGATTCCTCATGTGGTAACTAAAAATATCTCACTGAACCACATTTCTTTTTTCAGTTTGAAAAGCTAGATTTTGGTGAGACCAATGTTCTCGACACATTTTACAATGCGGATGTTGCACTGGTAGATCTAAGCGTTGTAGTACAGCAGAGTTCCTTGCTGTACCATCTCGGAGTAAGAGAGAGTTTCGACATGAAAGAGAATGTGCTACTATACAACGATGTTGATCCCGATTCTACGTTGAGATTAAAGGTAATTAAAAAAATTTAGCTAATGCAAAAGTTCACTCTCCAAGCCTTCTATTTAATTATCAACAATAACAAAAATTACTATTCCTACAATCAACTAAGTTGATACTATCATTTAGAATTTATCCATATCACATGAACTTGCGGCCAAAGGGACAACTGACCTGACTACTTTGTGTTTTATACTATAGAATAATGAGACTAGCGGGTTGTTTGCCTGATGGTAAGCATAATACCAGCCCATAACAATTGCAGTGCCACTCAGAACTTTGAAACAAAAGCCTGCGCTGCACTGCATTGCACTGTAACATATCCGGTTTCATTACAATTATTTTTAAGAACGGATAAAACTGTTTTTTATGTCCCAGCTAATAATTAGGTTTGACCACAGTCTCACCTAATAATAAATAACAATGCAATTAAAGGTGGTACATGCTTTTTTAAGCTACCTCTTTTTGTTTCCTGCTAAAAACAGTATTGAACTTTGACACACCTACAATTTTGATTTAGCCAACTTGTACATGCTTTTAGTTGCACCATATAAAAGCCATTTATATTTATACCTTTAAATAATCCTAATTTACCAAACTGGCATCACTGCATTGATACTGTGGTGAATAACAATCCTTAGCAAATTCTTTTTTTCTATACTTATTAAATATCTCTGTGACAAAAGACTGCTGTTTTGAATTTTAGTCATTGTTTATAATTATCATCTCTTTCTAACTATTATTGGTCTTACATGATGCAAGTACAGATCGGCTGATCCACCCCTCTCTATTTTATTACTTTATGTTTCCTATGCTACAAGGATAGATAACTTCCTCTAGTTTTGATCGTTCAATGCACCTAACATAGTTGACAATATCCTGAGGGTACCAGATCACAATGGCTATTATTCTTAATTTGTCAAATTGTCCTGTCCATGCTCAATCATCCCGAGATGACAGATCAAATGCCCGTGTTAAAGTGTAATTGAATCACCAGAAGACATCTATCTTTCTACATCATATCTGTTTAAATCAGACAATTTTCCTGTTACAAATAGGTATTGAAAAGTATTGGTTGCATATCCTGTCCTACTAATATTATGAATGCGAAGTTTGTATGTGTGAATGTTTGATACCACTTAACTCCTTAACTACTGAACCCATTTTGATGAAATTTGGAATGTAGATAGTTTAGGTTCTAGAATATGCAGCTAATAATATGCAGGCGAAGCCGCAGCTGAGAACTAATTTGTAATAAGTTGATGACTTTATAAATCGTCTCTACAATCGAGTTCCTTACTCTTCCTTACTATCCATCCACGAAAAAGAAAACTGATTTCAGACTAATTTTTTTCCTTCCTTCCTAGACCGTTTTTCCTCTCTGAAGCACTGGAACATTTTTTAACTAAACTGGGTATTTTTTTTTATGTTTGTTACCTCAGATCTCGGTCATTTATAAACCGATTTGGAAAATTCTTTTTTTATTTGAAAGGGTATACTTTCAGATTGGTCCCATAGAAATTTCATCAATATCGGTTCAGTAGTTTGTCACTGAAGTCGGTTCGTCGCTTTATTAAAGCAATTTTTATTAGCTACTACGAGTTTTCAATTACTTAAATTTAAGAATTCAGATGAGTTTCGTCAACTATTTTTCCACCTTTCGCAAGAGAAGCATACCTTTATTATTTTAAATCTTGACAGTAATTAATTTCACTGGCAGATAGCTGGTGTTATAAAGAGTAACTTAGCTACTTTTATTACGTGGTCGAAGCTGCGAGGTAAAGCTAGTTATTTTTATAAAACTGCAACAATGTTAAGTTTCAAAGTCGACCGCATCGTCACCATCAGTTGAGTTGGCCAAACGCAAGCCTATAAAAATAGGTTGTAACGCTTTTTCGACATGTTAGAGTTAGTTACATTAGAAAATATTGTAATTCTAAGTGGATGGTATAATTATTCAGAGTTTTAGTTTAGGTATAGACGCGAATGGGGTTATCAAGACATATAGGTAACTATTTTAGTCAGGCTGTTTGTGGTTTTGTGGTACGGTGTAGGTAAAAAATGGTATTATTAATTTATATTATTTTACTATTAATGAATGAATAATAACTTGAATTAGTCAAGTGCGAAAACTGGTTCAGGCTTCCAAGCCGTGTATTTTTTATTCTATTTGATAACGAGACGAACCTGCCGTTTGCCTGACGGTAAGCATATCGCTAGCCAATAACAGTGTTACTTAGAACTTTGAAACACAGTCCTGCGCGGCACTGCAGTCCGCTGATATGATTGTTGTATCAATATGTATCATGTTCATGTTTGTATTTATCTTTTTTTTTACAATCCACAGATCTCTCTACCCAACTTCCTGTTTGTGTCGTACAAGCTCACAGACGCTGGCACATGCGTGACCACCAGTCCTGCAGCCACCAAGTTCAAAGGGGAAGACTCGGCAGACCCCAAGCAGCTCCTCACTTTGCGCCTCAGAAATATACTGCAAGATGTCGAGGTTCAAACGAAGTGAGTTTTCGTTTACTTTCACAAAGTTATGACACACCACGCTTTGCAAACTTCTTGGTTTTCTGCTTTTAGCTTCTGTCTGTTTTTTAAACGGGCTAAATGTCTTTATTAACTAGCTAATACATAAATAAACACTACATCTAACCTAGCTACAAAAACAGTTGGATAATCTACAAGCCCTAGTAGGCCTATAGATAATCCAAATGTTCTAGCCCACTAGAAATGTTCTAGTCTGTTCCTTGCATTGGGGAACTAACCTCTAGAGATGCAGTGACATTTGGTTTGCACGAAATAAATTTCACTATTTTTGCCTAGACATAATGCGCTCTGATTGGCTAAGCCACCGCCTCGCGTCGATTCCTCGTGCGCTGATACGCTGAGCGCTGATATAACTTATAGCAAAATCAATACATTGTTGTGAGATCGGATAGTACAGTATTTCATCTCTCGGGGTTATAACCGACAGAGAAATATTGTCGGGATTATATCCGTTTTTATGCAGCTGAGTTGTCGAATCAAAACGGGAAATTTCTCTGACGGGATGCGATTCCGAAATATAAACGATCAAGGTACTCGCTTCCGACACGGATATCATTCCGAGTGAATTAAAATAGCGCTGCAGATCAAGGGTGAATCGGGACGTGTCAGCAGACCCCTGAAAATCACGACGTCCCGCGCAAATCGGTCTGGCAACACTACAAGTACAAGACAAATAGACGTACTTTTTTATGGAATTTGGTAACGAGACGAGCTAGTCGTTTGCCTGATGGTAAGCATAACGCCGGCCCATAACAATTGCTGTGCCACTCAGAACTTTGAAACAAAGCCCTGCGCGGCACTGCAGTGCGCTCGTTACCCTGAGACATTAGGTATTAAGTCTCATAAGCCCAGTAATTTCACTGGCTACTCTGCTCATCAAACCGGAACACAGTAATGCACTGTTGCTTGGCGGCAGACTTCACGAGCAAAGCGGTGGTACCAACCGAGACGGACACTCGCAGAAGAGTTAGTCCTCCCACTATCAAACTGTACTTTAAGCAATACTTGTAATTTGTCTTCTTCCAGGGCGCACCTTCAAGAAAAGTTCCTCTCTGATCTTCGCAAAGCTCGTGAGACATACAGCGGCCAAGAGTTGGCAAATGTTTTACACGCAATGCGTCGCCGTCTCGACGACCCGGCCGTTCTATCTGGAGACACGATTCTAAACATGCTAATCTCGTACAGGGAAATACAGGATTACGATGCGATTGTGCAAGTGGTCGATGACCTTAAGACGATTATGAATCGGAAGAACTATGTGAATATGCCGATTATTAGGTTCATGTACGCGTTTGCTATGAATAGGTGAGTTCGTAATTTTTTATGAGATAGATAGATAACTCTTTATTGTACACCAACATAATACAAAAGTGAACTAAATAAGGTATATTAAGTACAATGGGCGGTCTTATCGCTAAATAGCGATCTCTTCCAGACAACCTTTGGATGGAGACGACATGAGGTAAGGCTTTAGAAAGTCTGTTTCAGTAGTTTGTAGTAATATTGGTAAAGAAATTACGATAAGAGTGACCATTGTATCTTAACACTTATTTTTTTTAAATTTACATTGTTGTTTATTTGGTGTTCCATTTACAGACTTCCGTGTAGTAAGTAACAAGTTACCAGTTCCATAACTGTTACAAAAGTACTTTTTCCTCTGGTTTTTCTCTATGGATTAGCGTTTGACCACTATTTCAATTATCATCAAGTTAGAGATTTCCTTCTTTCAGAAAACTGACATAAGAATTTAAAAAAAATATTAAGAAATTCGGCCACTAACTCACCTCGGTAAGTAAGTGAAGATGTGGCTGAAGATGGAACATGCAGATTTTGAGATTTTCTATTTAAGTCTTCTTCTTTCTTTATTTCCTGGCTTCTATTTAAGTCACAATTCTTTTAAATAAACACTGCATTTGCAGGGCAATTATTCGTACAAAAATGTGTTCAACATCAGTCTTTAGAGTTTATAATCGCATCACATAAAGCTAACTAATTTTGAAAGAGTATATACTAAAACGTAACTTTTATTTCACAGGCGTAACAAAGAAGGCGATAGAGAAAACGCTCTTAAAGTGTGCGTAAAAGCGTTGGAGAAAAAAGAGAATCGGTTCCCCGACATGTTATGCCTGTGTGGACGTATCTACAAAGATAAATTCGTTGAATCTCAGCACATCGACAAAGAAAGTTTGAATAACGCTATACATTGGTAAGTCTTTCCCTTTTTATAGATGACTAACTTTTAACCGCGGCTTCGCACGCGTGGATACTGGATAGAATGTATCCTGCACTCAGCGATAATGTAGCTTCCTATTATTGAAAGAATTTTTAGAATCGGACCAGCGCAGCAGCGCAAGTACGGAACTCCAAACGATAAATTTGTCGAATCGAAAAACTGATAAATTTATCGAATGTTCCGAGTACCGAAGTCTGATCGTAAAGTTTTTTTTTTATGTTATTGTAACGAGACGAGCTGGTCGTTTGCCTGATGGTAAGCATAACGCCGGCCCATAACGATTGCAGTGCCACCCAGAACTTTGAAACACAAAAGCCTGCGTGGCACTGCAGTGCGCTCGTTACCCTGAGACATTAGGTATTAAGTCTCTTAAGCCCAGTAATTTCACTGGCTACTCTGCTCATCAAACCGGAACACAGTAATGCTTGCACACTACTGCTTGGCGGCAGACTTCACGAGCAAAGCGGTGGTAACAACCCAGACGGACACTCGCAGAAGAGTTAGTCCTCCCACTAACAAATCGATAATCGTAAAGTATTGTAGTAGCTTTATATTCTCTTTGAATTCGACCTAGGGTAAACGTCCCATTACTCGTCAGTTTCTCAACTTCGCTGTCTTTGCAGCTTTGCCTCGTCTCTGTTTGTTAACTTAGAAATATCAAATTTTTTGACGTGATTACTTATTTATAATTCTTTTCGGTAAATATATTTTTAGTACGATAAAAAAACCACAAGTTATTAAAATAATTGAAAAACTGAAAAATCAGTGAATTGTACCAGTATCCGTCAGATTTGTCCTAATTTTACGTACTTGCTTCGGCAGTACATAAACTAAAATTGGAACGATACAGAGAAGATTAGCATGGCCCCTGCGCAAGGATGACACGCAAAATCGTGAAGCGTTCCACATTTTTTGTACATGTATTCTAGTTGTGTAATCCTTTCTTGGCCTTATTGTTGTCTATGTTGTTAAAATATAAATAAATTGTAATTAACGCTGTTGGATTATCGAAATAAATAAAATAAAAATAAAATAAATTTTCGTCAAAATGTCCCAGAACTCGTCAATTTTTAACATGATTTTGAACTCTATAACCTTGGTATTAAGGTTCATTATTAAATTGTTTTTTGGCGATATAACCCTCAAATTAAAAATATAGGGCAAAAATATACCTAAAATAACCAAACGCGTCGAATGCCTAGGACAAAAAAATTAAAGAATATTGCGTTATAATAACAAGTTTTGTGTGAAAAAATATAAATAAATATACAAATATATTTTCCAGAAAAGCTTTTTGTAAAATACGTAATGGGTTCTGTAGTCTCGTAGCAACCTTCCGGCTCCATCATCAGCATCCTAAATATCGTCTAGGATCAGAGTACTTGCTTTACAAGAATCAAACGAACCCCAAACTCAATGGGATTATGACATTACGTTACAACGTTACTATGGCCACCTTCCGGCTCTGTTATCAGACTAACTCGGTGATATAATTATATTGCATTGTAATCCGATTTACATATGTATAGAAAGAAAGAAAGAAAGAAAATACATTTATTTCAGGACATCACACAACATTACAGTTTTACACATGCATAAGAAAAAAAAAATGAAAATAAAGGACTCATAAGTACATAAATATAAAACCCAATGTTGCGTGACGCCATGATATGGGTTCCGACTCAACATGCAATTAAGATCCAAGGACCTTAATAACTGATTTTCAGTCGGAACCCACACCTATGACATCACGAACCTCCGGACAGTGATACGTCAAAATATAATGATTAAAAAAAAAGTAGAGGATATGAACAAAAAAAAATGAATGTAATTTTTCGGCTCAATCGAACATCGGGAAGTGGGCCAAATTTAGATTGCAAGATTTGATCTGCTTTGCTGATCAGGGATTCCTTTTCTTCCAGGGTGTTAACCAGAAACAGGGGGTTAGGAAGAGTGATGGGTATTTGGGCATCTTTATGCATTTTCAGCTTCAGGGAGCGCACCTGAAGTCTTGAAGAGTATACTGGAGTATATCTCACTAAGGTACGCTACATCCATTAGATTCAGGTGTGCGCACAATAACTCCTGGCTGATGGTTGCTACCAGGCTTAAGCAATTGTACCTTAGCTCGAACAGGTTTTCCCTGTCGATATAAGGCAATTGGTTGTGATCTTTGACGAGGGCATCTTTATTAACATCTGACGGTCGAGTGGCCATGAATATGCCTCAAAGTGGTTCATAACAGCCTCATCAACCATTAGAAGGTTGCATCTGACCGCCTCCTTAAACCCATTTACTAAGATCAAGGCCATAGTCCACACTTTGGTTTTTACATAGTGTCTAATGCAGTGCGCAAGCTTTTCTCTTAGATCTTTATTTGCCTCGGTTGTAGTGGTGACTATTCCGTCATTTTCTAAGTCGAAGTTCCCAACCAGCCCTATTGTTTTACCGCATCCTGGAACCCCATGTACCCAATTGATTTTCGGTACTACCCAATTTTCCAAAGCGTCTTTGAAATGATATCAGCCATCTTCAGAATCTTATCATCCAGCGTTATCTTCGTGCACCGGGCTGTAACTACTATGGTGTCATTTCAGTGGACGTTAAAGCGTAGTCGTCCTGCTAGAAGGACTTCATGATGTTCCGGCAGGAAATATAATTAACCTCCTTACTTGCTCTTACGATAGCCTGAAACTCGACAAAAGCGTTGATTGCGTGGTCTAAGGGCGTCGACGCTGATATGTGATTAGGTGGACTGACCTCTACCTTGTCGGCTCTCGTTAGTGTGTCTTAGGGCTGTTTAGGACCAAGGGGGATTCCTCAAAAACTGAACCAAAGCGGCTACCTGTCTTTCCAGTGGTTGGATAGCTCTTTATCTCGTTCCCTGTGTTGCTACGCTGATGAAGATCATAAAATCTCTGAATCTCCTTTCCCGGTTCCTCTCTTTAGGAATGCCTCTTTGCTGTTCTGAGGCTATCACGACTGCTACTTTCTGTTGTAAGAGTTCCGAGTCACTCTGAGTAGTCAAGTTCATCGCCATAGCTGTGTCGTGTTTCGGTACTTTGAGGATGCTTAGGTGTTCTCTCCTGTTCTCGTACACGACCACCTCATGATTTATGGACGCTTTAATGCGGCCGATGTGGTGAACGACTTCGCCTTTTTCGTACTCGACTGTCATTGCGTGTAGACGGTCAACACACCCACAAAGTGAGACTACTCTCACTTTGTGGGTGTGTTGACTGTACCTGGTTTGGCCTCTCCGAGTTTTGAGAGCTTTGAGAGATTTGAGTTAGAGCGAGTTTTGAGAGATACCTGAGCAAAAACAGTCTTCTCACCCCATTCGAATAGTGCGATCGTCGATTCTTGACCGCATTAATCGATATTGGTGGTCTGCTATTTCCGTCACAGGTAGCGCGTTATACGTTTTACGTTTCATGCTCGTTCGGGTTGTGCTTCCGTTCAGCAAAGAGGCGAAGCTTGGCGATATTGCAACATGATTTATGGACGATTTAATGCGGCCGATGTGGTCAGCGACTTCGCCTTTTTCGTACTCGACTGTCATTGCGTGTTGACTGTACCTGATTCGGCCTCTCCGAGTTTTGAAAGCTTTGAGAGATTTGAGTTAGAGCGAGTTTTGAGAGATACCTGAGCAAAAGGAGTCTTCTCACCCCATTCGAATAGTGCGATCGTCGTTTCTTGACCGCATTAATCGATATTGGTGGTCTGCTATTTCCGTCACAGGTAGCGCGTTATACGTTTTACGTTTCATGCTCGTTCGGGTGGTGCTTCCGTTCAGCTAAGAGGCTAAGCTTGGCGATATTGCAACATGTTTCCGTGCTCCCGTATTGCAGAATCTCGGCGCAGTCGTCCATGATATTGAATATTATATGTATTACTTAAATAACCTAAAAATAAATATGAAAACAGTAATTTTCATCATTAGCTATAAAGTAATTTGATATATATAATATTTTATAAAATAATTTGATATTACTCATTACTATACTTTAAATATTACTTTACTTAATAAAATACTAATGATGGGTCAGGGAAGTACATGTAAATTTTAGTGGTCGATCTAAGTGTCCTATATTTATTATATTTTCATTTTTCATTTTACTAACACTATGGATCTATGGTATCTGAAATAAAATTTTTGAATTTGAATTGAATATATTTGGGCTCAGTCTACTGGGCAGGGAAAGTCATACGCACGAAGTTACGTCATATATTGCTTTAACTACGCCATACAAAAACATACGAATAAGAGCTGCCGTACGGGCACGCGGTTGCAAGGTGGTGGTACGACTAGCACCAAATTGCGCGTATTGCCTCGCTTGCAAAATATCAACCTGCAACGCATGCCCCTACAAAATATACAAAAAAAGAAAAACCGAAAACTTTTTATTGTATGTACTTATTATAACTATAATTTTATATAAAAAAATAGAGGTGGTCTTATCGGTAACCGTAATTCCATACTTGATTATAGAGGTAATTATCTTTAAATAAAATAAAAGTAATAGTTTTGCGAACCCTCAATTAATATACTCAAATAAAAATCTGACCGCCACCGCCCCCCTAGAATTAAACCGTAAACCGTATCACTGCACGATAAGGTTCAAAATATACTCAATGACGATCTTACGCGCATTTTGTTAATCATGTCCCAGTTACCGTCAAAATAATATAAATACTGACGGGTATTGGGTCAGATAGGGTATTTTAAGTACGAATACCTGTCATACGCATAAATAAGCAGCTAATAATAAAAATAGCACAATTTTATAGGTTATATCGTTAGAAAATTAACTTGAGCGTTTCACTAAAATATCACACTTACCAAAACGGCCTCCTGGTCCTGTGAAACTTGAAAACAAAAGTGGTGCGCAGGACTACACTTTCAGTTACTAAACTTCCCAAAAAACACAAATTTCAAAATCGCTAACTTTGATAGCTCATTTCTCCGGAACCATTATAGATATAACTAAATGGTGCCATTTTAATTATGAAGTATATTATTTTAAATATATTGCTATAAAAACCTTTTATTAAGCTCTTGTTTGAAATAAGTAACTGGCCTTTTTTTACAACCTGACGAGTATTGGGACATTGACGACATTACCAGCGTTTACCTTAGCTATTCGATAACTTTTGTCGGTTGTAACAAGGCTCGATAAATTACATATATAAAAATCGATAAAACCCACTTTATCGATTTGACCTGTCAATTCGATAAAACCCACTTTATCGATTTGACCTGTCAATTTTATCGATTGAAAAGATCCATACTTGCGCTGCTGCTAAATAACAAACAAACAAAAAAACTTACAAACTTTACTGCTTTATTATTATAGAATAGTGTTGTTCATTTTAGGTATCGTCAAGGTTTCGAAGTGCAGCCAAACGAATACGCGGGTATTAACCTCGCGACACTGCTAGCTATAGCTGGAAACGATTTCAAAAATTCACAGGAATTGCAACATATTGGTAAGTTCAAAGGTTTTATTTAAAAAAAAAACAAGGCAATCTCGTAGTAAAAAATCCCAGATTTTTGCTTAAAGTTTACATTTCGTTATTTGCCATTTAATCGAAGCTACTAGCAGTGGCAGCGTAGCACGGGGCTGGCACCCGGGACGGCGTTTGCAGTTGCACACCCCCCCCCCCCCCGCTCCAAATGAAAGTTGCATACAGGGTTCAAATTTTATTGTATGATCTAAGAAGGTTAAAAAATTATGAAATTGAAAGCGTCATTTTGGCACCCCCCTGTACTTGGTACCCGGGGCGGCCCGCCCCTGCCGCCCCCCCCCCGTTACGCCACCAGTGGCTACTAGGAGTGACAAAGCCACTTGACTAGGGTCCGACATAGTATATTGGCAGGACGCGGGTTCAAATGTCGGCGTATTGAGATTAGTTTTAAATGCATACATACAATTTTAGTATACAGCTATATTTTACTATATTTTTACACCACTCAAACACTTAGGCTAAGATTCAGAGACGAATCTAAGCGTCGACTAATGCTTCCATATGTCAAAATTGTACAGAACTGTATCTTAATATTCAGGTTTAAAAATATTAAATTTCAGGAATGGTCCTCAATCATCTCATTGGCAAAAAGGGCAGTCTATCATCACTCAAAGATTATTGGGATGTGGCAACTTTCTTCGAGATATCAGTTTTGGCTCAAGACTACGTGAAAGCAATACAGGCGGCTGAGTGTATGTTCAAACTGAAACCGCCCAATTGGTACCTGAAATCGACTATTGGGAATATTGAATTGATTGATAGGTAAGCATTGTTGAATACCTAAATTACTCTTCACAAACGAATTTAGAACTATAAAATTTATATAAACTTATTTTTATGTATGTATGTATGTCACCATAGTATGCCTTCGGAGTATTCTTTTTGTTAATTTAATGATGTCAAGGGAAAATTGCATGAAATAGTTTGATTAGCAAAAAAGGGTGCGAGCCCTGGAGCTTGCAGAGCGTAAAATAAATAATAATAAAAAAAAACATTGTTGTTGTTTTTGTAAGTTGATAGCTCCATGGACAAGGGTTGGTATTCCTGTCACATATATATGCCCAATGTGCATTTGATAAAAGAAATTGGATGACTTCATCAGATCACCTAGCAACACCGATAATTGAACAAAGATTATGACAACGATAATAGCAGCACATAAAAGGTCGAAGTTTCAACATTTTCTCAGACTACGCAAAATACTGTGCCAAATTTACCAAGAAATCTTGGACACAGATATTCGACTAGTGGAAGCGGCTTCTGTCTAAGAAATTGTATCAATTATATATGACAGAAATTGGATAAAGATATTTGATGAGTGGAATACTACCCTAAGTTGGTAGTAACCTTGCAACCTTCAAGTAACCTGCAAGGCGAGGGGTCCTGAGATCGAAGTATGAATATGTTTTTGTATATATACAGGTTTAGAAAGAGCGAAGAAACTTCGGCCGAGCAGCAAGTGTTTTCATTCTGGATGGAATACTTCCTGGAAGCAACTAAAAGCAGCTGTGAAAATATTATTAGGTTTCCAGTGAGTAAATGCATATTTTTACTACTTTATTGAAGGTTGAACTTTGACAAATTTTTAACTGAATCGAAAGGGACAAAGCATTTGGTAAATATTCAACCGTTATACAGTCTTTATTAGTAAGGCCGTAAGTGTTATTCTGATGCACAAGCTATATTACTGTAAAGTATCATCAAAATCCGTTCAGTAGTTTTTGCGTGAACGGGTAACAAACATCCATCAATCCTCACAAACTGGTGTTTATAATATAGGATTAATAGTTCGGGTTTGATATCTATACAAATAAATAAAATTGAAATGTCTCTTTGTAATATCAAAATAACAGCTTTTTACTAAATGCATATGGAAGTATATGCGGTACCTATAACAAAACAACCATTTTTAAAATTTTTGTCTGTCTGTCTGTTTGTTCCGGGTAAACTCTGAAGCAGCTGGACCGATTTTGACGGGACTTTCACTGGCAGATGCCTAATGTTACAAGAAGTAACTGAGGCTACGTGGGCGAAGCCGCGGGCACAGCTAGTTACAATTTATATTTGATAACATGTTTCCGTTCTTTCAGGTGTTAATATTAGAAACTACGAAGGTATACATGCCGTCGTATCTAAACGTGAATATGGGCGCGGAACAGAAGTCGGTGGAGATACTCAATCTTTGCTTGGAGGCCATGAGGGAGAAGTGTAGACAAGTGCATCGGTGGTTATTCACATCGGACATGATTAGGAGCTATAGGTATGCAAAATTACGTCTAAACCTAAAGCGTAATATTGACGCTACATCAGTATTACGTCAGTATTACGCACGAAGCGTTTTGCTTCTACATTCATTTCCGCTTAAAGAGAGGAGGCTTTTTTAATGAGTAGGCTATAAATAAAGGGTGGTCGTTTTATAAACTTTTTTAAAGAAAACCTCCCCTAAGGCGTTAAAGTTTTAAGGGTTTTTAAGGGCTAAAAAGAGTGCCGACGAGATTCGTTGGAACGGGCACTTAGGCTCAGATTCAGAGACCAATCTAAGCGGGGATTCGTGCTTCCATATGTCAAATTCTCTACAGTTTTGACATATGGAAGCAAAAGTCTACGCTTAGACTCATCTCTGAATCTTAGCCTTAGAGTCATTTATGTTAAACTAGCTTCTGTCCGCGGTTTTCACTCGCGTTCCCACATGAGCCGTGCATTTTTCCGTGATAAATAGTAGCCCATGTTACTCTCTGGTCCATAAACTATATCTATGCCAAACATCACATTGATCAGTTGCTCCGTTACTGCGGATGCATTTATAATATTATGTAGGATTTCATGAGTGCTCCTTTGGGTAAAGAAATTTGAATTTGGGTAAAAAGACTACGGTTTCGTATTTTCAGTTTGTACAAACGCGACGAGCGCTGCTTATTCCTGTACGTGAGCGAGAACTCGGATGACTTCCAGATATTCCTCCCGTCGCAGGCGTGCCGGCAGAGGCTGCACGACCTCTTGGGAGAACTTACCGCGGACCACGAGAAGGTCACTGACCTGGACACTAGTGGCATGCAAGATCAGTTGAAGGTGAGTACACCGTTATAAAGTACTAATGGTGACCCGCTTTTTCATAAGGAGATTCAGGAACTATGCCAATGCATAGTTCCTTAATCTTCACGAAGATGAAAATGTATCCCGGGAAAATTCCCGGGATAAATTCTGTTTCCAAATAGCTATTATCTAGGAGTTTTTATGACGAAATTGGATAAGTTTCTTTTAAGCAAACAAATATTTTTGCCAAGGACACCAACTAGACTGTATATACTAGGTGGTAAGAATAATTTTTCTGCGATTGTCCGTCTGGTCTGGTACCACCGCTGTGCTCGTGAAGTCTGCCGCCAAGCATTATTGTGTTCCGGTTCGATGAGCAAAGTAGTCAGTGACATTATGGGGCTTATTAGACTTAATACCTTACATTGCAGGGTAACAAGTGCAATGCAGTGCCACGCAGGATTTGTTTCAAAGTTTTGAGTGGCATTGCAATTGTTATGGGCCGGCGTTATGCTTACCATCACGAAAACGACCAGCTCGTCTCGCTATCAAACAACATAAAAAAAGATGCAGGAACTATGCATTTGCATAGTTCCTGAATCTCCACGAGGATGAAAATTTATGCCGGGAATATTCCCGGGATAAATTCGGTTTCCAAATAGCTATTATGATGAGACTGTGGTCGTTTGTAATATATTTAAGACCCTCACAACTAGTTCTTTCATTTGATATGTCACACGGCACAGTTTAAAAAAAAAATTTTTTTTAATTTTTAATATGCCCTTAAAAGTAACCCCTATGTCCAAAATTCAGTATGTACGTCCGTGTTTGGTTCACAGAAATTAATATCTGTACCAAATTTCAAGATATCGGTTCAGTATTCGATGAAAATTGGCTGTAGCACACGGACGTACACCTACACGAGTGATTCGTTCCGTTCCGTTTTTTCGTTTGGAAGTGCAGGAGCCCAATTCTCGCGCAAATGACATCATGTCGGATTCGAGATATGTCGAAAAAAAATGGCGTATGTCGATTGAAACCTAATTTTCGTATTCTCGGAATGTCACGTTAGAGATATGTCTACTCCTAGCGCTCGACATGCAACGAGTGGTCTGTGACATCATGTCGGATTCGAGATATGTCGAAAAAAAATGGCGTATGTCGATTCAAATCTAATTTTCGTATTCTCGTAATGTCACGATACAGATATGTCTACCGCCAGCGTTCGACATGCAACGAGTGGTCCGGAGCAATAGACTTTTGATGTCGTATAGAGAACTCGAAATGTTTGTTTGTCTGTGAACTGTGATTTTGCTATGTAAATTGCAGATTTCTTTTGTATAATCATTATTCTTTGTTAATTAATAATTATCAAATAATTACTACCTCCCCCCAATGAGAGATTCGGAATCTCCAGCGTTTGTTCGTGTCTTCGGGACACTTGAGTGGTTGTTAAGTGATTTTTAACAGTGTTACAGCTTTAACAATTTACAGCTTTTTTTAATGTAATATGTTAACACTTCATCAAAGCCCTACAGCGTCTGAAAGCCGAGCAGTCGACGTTCTCGCTGTAGAACTTTACCAAGATGTCAATAGTTCCACCATATTAGCCGACGATTACCAAGCAACAAATTCAATGTTACTTTGACAGGTAATTTGTGTACAATGTTAAAGGTAAATGAAATTATGTTTAATACCCTTTATCCGGATCTTATTTTAACATGATGGCTCTTGTTTTAGATTCAGATTGTTCTTGCAACGCGGCAAATCACGGAGAGAGGCTTGACCAAGATTGCACTCCAGAAAATTTTCACCACCTAAAACTTTACTGGAACAGCTGCGCCAGCAACCCAAAGCCGTGCTCCGTTATGTAAAGGAGTTGGGATGGCTTGGGTAAATGCACAATACACCCCAAAGAAGAGGACGGATTGCAAACAAGAAGAGGACGGATTGCAAACATGCAAGAACCGTTTTCCCAGCCCTAAACAGGAACAACACAAACAACCTACTAAAGTTACAACGGCAGGATCTTGGACTTTTAGTAGGGCTCATCACAGGCCACTGCAACTTAAACTATCATCTACATAAGATTGGAGTGACAGACAGTCCTCTATGTCGGGGCTGCTTGCTGGAAAATGAGACTGTGGAACACGTGATGTGGCATTGCGAGGCCACGGAAGAAATAAGAATAACTACCGGAATGCGTGAGCAGCTGACGCAACAACAGCAGACGACTAACGTTCAGACATATAGTACAACAACAACATCAACGTTACTGGAGCAGCTTTGCCAGCGCCCCAAGGCCGCACTCCGTTCCATAAAGGAGTTGGGCTGGCTAGGGTAAACGCTGGCAGGGGGAAATGCACAATACACCCCAAGCGGGACGTCAGTGCAGGCCTTATCACCCCCACCTAGAATAACAATACACCCGAAGCGGGACGTCAGTGCAGGCCTTATCGCCCCCACTTGAATAAGAATAAGAAAGAATAATTATACTGTATAATAAAACAATAAAAAGTAATAAAAACTTTTATTTCACTATATTCTCTCTAAAATTACAAACTATAGCACAAACAAATAAAATCCTAGATGCTAGGGGGACATGATATGGGCTTAATTCGTTTTTTAATCTTGTATGTCTTAGCTAGACCAATAATATGTTCTATATGAACATGTTTGCTCGCTAATTTCCAATCCAGTATTATTGTAACACCTGATATTTGTGTCTTTCCTTTCAAAAGCATCGTAGTATTTATAGTAATGTCTTTTGGAACAAAAATGTCCTGTACATTAAAGCCTCTGTCTGTCATGATAGAATCACCACTGGCACAAAGATTTTGCAGTTTGGATCTTTCTATAATCTGTCTATCACTGACTGAACCTCCATAACATTCTGAGACAAGATGTAAGACCACCAGGCGCAGCCCCAATCATTGCCTTCACAGTATTTTTGTGTTTGTAGCTGCTAAATGTTACATGCTGTGCTACAGGATTCCCAGGCTTCATTATGGGTATTTCTGTTGTGTCCACTACTGTTCTTAATATATATTAATGATTTGCCAAACATTACAAATCAACATTGTGTGCTGTTTGCTGATGATGTTTCTATTGTGGTGCCGCATATTAGCAGCAATCAAAAGTTTGAAGAGTTGCTTAATTTCGAAGTAGAATCAGTAATTAACTGGCTAGAACATAATAATCTACAAGCAAATTTATCAAAAACAAAATTTATTCATTTCCAAAATTATAACAACACTGACAATTTTAAGGCACATTCGTGAACTGCCGATCAGACAATTTAAGACAAAACTGTTCAAGTGGCTGGTAGATAAATGTTTTTATGACATCAAAGAAATATTTGCACAAAAATAAAAATTAAATCATATTCTGTCTAGCCTATTCCTTTTGATATTTATTGCAACGAGACATGATATGGGTTTATTGTACTGTGATTATAATTTAATTAATTTTGTTACATATTGCATTCAATTAAAATATTATTATTATATCCATTTTTATATGCTGCAAAGCAAACCTAGTTGTACATCCGTTGTTGGACAAACTGTCATGAACAAATTTTGATTTATGAATAAGATCTTTTTATGTACACGGTTTTAACAACAATAAATATTTCATTTCAATAATTCTTGCTCTTGGAAAACTTCTTATATAGTATTGAACCGATTCTTTATTTGGCCAAATACAAATTAAATTCCAAATTTTATACATCAAATGTATCCATGTTATAAAAATGTTAGCGATGCTAGTTTGGGAAACACCAAATAAAAACTGTCTACTCAAAATCTGGTAAATATCTGCTTAGCTTGATCAGCGTTATTAACAGTTGATCACCAACACAAACATTAATAATTTTACTTCCCTTGTAATTTAAATTATTACATATGTGTCTAACACCAGCATGAATTTATCATAGTTTTCTAGCCTAGTATAAAAATGAATAGCTTCTTGCTTCTTTCTAAATACCGAAGGCTTCTTGATGTAGGTGTTGTTGAAACTCAAGTGCACCAAGCCAAGGGAATACGCTTGGTACAGTCCCTTTTTGAGATAGCTGCATAAAAATGAATAGCTTCTTGCTTCTTTCTAAATACCGAAGGCTTCTTGATGTAGGTGTTGTCGAAACTCAAGTGCACCAAGGGAATACGCTTGGTACAGTCCCTTTTTGAGATATCTGCATATTTGAGGATTTCCTGAAAAACAGTAAAAGGTATCAAACAAACTCTTACAAGCTACTTATTAAAAATAACCACAGAGATTATGATAAGACGATCTGTGACACTTGACCAAAATAAACACATAATAATTCACCTGTATAATCTGATTCTCCCACATAATCAGATTCATGGAAATGACTCCGACCCATGTCGGTCGATTTTGTTGTGGAGTTCATGAAAAGTACTCTGTAAATACCACTAAAACCAAACAAAATAAAATGAAAGATCTCATGCTAGAGCTGACAGAAATCGTATGTATTCGATACCGAGTAACGAGTACATCGCCAGATTCGAAGTAACGAATCACTACTTACAAATTCAATTGGGATGTTGACTGATTTTGGGAAAGTGTTTAAAACGATGTGTATGGGCCTAATGTAACCCAAAATATTTAAATTTACTTTTTCAAACAACTAATATTTTAATTATCATGTATTTTAAATGCCGTTTTAAATTTTGCTCCAAAACGCCAGTGACGTCACGAGTTCAATTACCACAGAGTAATTTTCTATAACACTGTAAAGCGACAAGCAAAGAGAATATAACCACTACTACCTAGTTTGTGCTACGTTTAGTGACAAGTTGATTCGATGCTTTCTCTGTATATATTGTTATGTATTAAAATATAAGTTCTAAGTTTTTTGAGCTTATTGATTTATATATATGCTTTGGTTAATTGGTTAATTAATACACTTTGGATCTTAGAATCTATGATTACTATTATATATTCATTGTTGGTTATAGAAATAATGATTTTTGGTATATAATAAGTAGGTACTTACACGGAGGTCTTCACATTTCTACATTCAGCAGAGCAGAAATTATCGTTTGTCGAGAAGAAATTGGCCACCGTAAAACAATCAATTCTCGGCAAATTGGAATTATTTGCCTTTATGAAGCCACTTTCCATCATGGGAGAATATTCAAAAGTCGAAATAAATTTCGTAAAATAAGCGCGGAATTCACAGCACAGATAAATAATCACAGAAATCACTCTAAAATACTGAGCAGTTAAGCGCAACGAGCTATATACTCATGGGAGTTTTGGCGGGAATGCGAAAATGTGCTTTTGTTGATTTTGTGTTATTTACTAAAACCTTTGTTTTATAGAGTGTTAATGTGTAATAATAGTGGATTATTAACCATTAAGTGTTCGTAAACTTGCATGAGTGAAAGGCAAATAGTACAAAGACGAAAAACGTGTATTTTCGTATTCTATCCAAAACTCCATAGAAGCTTCAGTAAACTATCCACCAATTTACTGAAGCGTCACTTCGACTCGACCGCGCCTAGACTAAACTTTAACGTGACTTTGACGACTTTCATGCACCAAAACTAGAGATTTATTATATATTATTATTTATATAACTTGACACTAGTTAAATGCGCAAATCACGTGGAGCCAAAAACAAAACAAAAAAATATATATACTCATTCCGATGGAAACAGTGACGTTACGGGCGTTTTATGTCACGTGACTTCGGAGTGATGTTATTACATTTTGATTATTTAATTTAAATTAAATTCCTTAAAAATAAACAAAAATATTGTGTTTAATAGGATTTCTGTCACAAAAACTACCGTTTCGCGGCAAAATTATATTTTTATTTGAATACAGTCAACAACCCAATTCTTTACTCGTATGTTTCGTATGATGTCAATTTGATTCGTTATCCGTACGAATACAATGCATGATGCGTGAACTGAAAGGGTTTGTCCAGCGATAGAATTAATGTGAGTGAGAAATAAGCATCGTGGCTTCGTATTGTTTATATTTTTTCCAACTTCAAAACATGGAGCAGAAGGGTTTTAATTATTATTTTTTTCATGAGTAGGGTTCCATAAATTTTATGTAGGAATACCATCTCTTAAGGGTGAAAAAATGGGTGATAATATTCCATATTTCACGACATTTTCGCAAGTCGGTTCCCGCTTTTTCCAAAAACAAATTTTTATATAATAATATGAACCAGGGATTTCTTTCCTTAAAATGCCTACTATTATTTTCAACTTTTTGATTTCATTATTTTACTAAGGATTTTTTATGGTGTTACTTTGTGCCAATAATGTCATTCACTATATCTAAATGTATAACAAGAAGAAAGTACTTAATACGAACGATATCATACCAAGGAATACAATGATACGGGATACCAATTACCAACCAACAGGACTCGATGCGATGTTTCATGCTAGTATTCGATTGTATTAAAAGTAACAAGACGAAAGTAACGAGTACTAATGATTTCAATAACGAATACATACGAGTACTCGATTTCTCGTAACTTTTACAGCTCTATCTCATGCATAGATTAAAAAGATTTTAATTTGATATTGCAGAAAACATTTCTTTCCACGCGAAAGTACAAAATTTGAAAATAAATTCTCGATTTTAAAACTGTCTACTTTGTATAAATTTATTCAATTACATATAAAATGTACGTTGTATGCATTATTACATAATCTTCATATATTTAAACATTTGAAATGAATACTTGTGTCATTTCTCGATTTCATGTGAATGCAGTCGATAAAACGGAACGTATTTAAAAATGTCTAGGAAGCAATCTATGACAACAATTAGTCTGTGGACAACAATCTCTAACCGCATCGAGAATGCAGTTTTTTGAATGCATAGACATTTTAGTGAGACTTTTCGTAGAGACATATGATTAGAGATAATCTTGAATCCGACATAATGTCCCTAAATACGAGAATTGGGCTCCAGGTCCAAAAAGAAATGAATTTTTGCTGTAATATTTTTTATTTGATGGAATCAGGCGTTACTTTGCGGAAATCCATTTTAGAAACTGGAAATAACCAGTAAGGGTTGGCAAAGCCAACAGTAACTGGGAATAACCAGTAAGGGTTGGCAAAGCCAACAGTAACTGGGAATAACCAGTAAGGGTTGGCAAAGCCATCAGAAACTGGGAATAACCAGTAAGGGTTGGCAAAGCCATCAGTAACTGGGTATAACCAGTAAGGGTTGGCAAAGCCATCAGTAACTGGGTATAACCAGTAAGGGTTGGCAAAGCCATCAGTAACTGGGTATAACCAGTAAGGGTTGGCAAAGCCATCAGTAACTGGGAATAACCAGTAAGGGTTGGCAAAGCCATCATTCAGTATAGATCGAACTTAGGCCATTAGACATTCTTTATCGCGGAATTGAAACTATAAATTACTCACTTTATATAATCTTATGTAATATTTTTTTTTAATTTTCTTTTCACAGTTCGAATACGAGCTCGATGATTGTAACAAACGCGTGATCCTCGGTAAAGGCACTTACGGTATAGTATACGCCGCTCGGGACCTCAACACTCAAGTCCGCATCGCTGTCAAAGAGATCCCGGAGAGGAACCTGGGGGACGTCCAGCCGTTACACGAAGAAATCTTGCTGCACTCCCAGCTGCGTCACAGGAATATTGTGCAGGTTAGGAAAAAAATGGTTGTTTTTTTTAAAAAAAATGGTTATATAGGCGTGTAGCCTGCCGGGTAATTTTTAACCGACTTCCAAAAAACGAGGCGGTTCGTCTGTATTTTTTTTGTCGATGTGAGTAACATGTGGTTTCTCCGTCAATTGTATGATTTTTTTATGAGTAGAGTATATCTCAAGGGTCCTATTATACATTTTGTTAAACAATACCAATATAGAGATATAGAATAACAATGTAGAATACGGGTCGTAAAAAGACGGATGACATTTCAAATATCGCTATGTTTCTGTCGAAGTCGTTTCCCGGTTTTTTAAAAGCAATTTTAATTCATTCGGAATGATTCCGTGTGGGATGCAACTGTTTTCTTATAGTTCATATTCGCAATCTCATGCTATCATAGTAATTTCCCGTTTAGATTCGACAGCTCCGCTGCATAAACATGGATATAATTCCGACAATCGCTAGGAGAACACTATCTCTTTCACACGTTAAAAGTTAGAGATGTGCGAGAGAGATGGCATATCTAAATTTCCGCGAGAGTCGCATGTTACAACGATATGTTTATTTCCAGTATCTGGGCTCAATATCAGAAGATAACTATTTCAAGATATTTATGGAGCAAGTGCCGGGAGGGTCGCTGTCTGCGCTATTGAGGTCCAAATGGGGCCCGCTCAAGGAAAACGAAGCCACCATTGCTTATTATACGAAGCAGATATTAGAAGGTAATCTTGTTATTTAAATATTAAAAAAAAACACGAGAAAGTAAAGTTACTGGTCTTAAGTATCATTGAAAATGTCTTTTCTAAAGACAGCCAATCCTGCTGCTGTGAGAAAATGAACACGATAGCAACTAGTTAAAAATTAACTATTTTTTTTCTTTTGTTATTTGATAACCAGACGAGCTGGTCGTTTGCCTGATGATAACCATAACGCCGGCCCATAACAATTGCAGTGCCACCCAGAACTTTGAAACACAAAGGCCTACCCGGCACTGCAATGCGCTCGTTACCCTTGAGACATTAGGTATTAAGTCTCATAAACCTGATAATTTCACTGGCTACAGACTGCTTATCAAACCGGAACACAGTAATGCTTACATATTACTGATTGGTGGCAAACCCAGGTGGTAAAAACCCAGACGGACACTCGCAGAAGAGTTAGTCCTAGCACTAACAAACATAAACAATTTTTTGTCATTTTACCAGGTCTAAAATATCTTCACGATCAGAAAATCGTCCACCGAGACATAAAAGGCGACAATGTTCTAGTCAACACGTACAGCGGGGTCGTCAAGATATCAGATTTCGGCACATCCAAACGTCTCGCCGGATTGTGCCCGTCCACGGAAACTTTTGCTGGTACTTTGCAGTATATGGCACCGGAGGTCATCGATAAAGGTCAACGGGGTTATGGAGCACCTGTGAGTATATTTTTTACACAAACAAAGCGATGATGGCTTAGGGATGAACGCATGGTGTGTTTGTTGGTTTGTCCTTCTTTCACGCAGTTACGGAGCAACGGATCGAAATGATTTTTGGCATAGATATAGTACTTTTTATCCCGAAAAAATGCATGGTTCCTCTGGGAACGCGGGTGAAAACCGCGTGCAGAAGCTAGTACACCAAGATGTGCTGACTACGTCCAACCATTTATTTTATTTTTGACACAAGCACGCCTTTGAAATTCCATATTGACAGGCAACCATAGACAAAAAATGCTCCATAAACGCTGTTGTTTTTTAGGGTAGCGACGTGTTCTTTACCTCCGATATTTATCTATATTGATATTTATTGAGTCCACATATCAGGTAACGAAAATTATTCAAGTTGATTTTTCCCAAAATATTTCAATATAATATGGAAATATAGTTGTCGACAACAATTCAGAACTTTCTATAAAAAGAAAAATAAACTTCAGTACTAGCTGCGTTGTTTATGTTTGTGAGTATGTATGTTTTATACTTAAGTACTTTCTTTTGTTGTAGGCGGATATCTGGTCCTTGGGATGTACTGTCGTTGAAATGGCAACTGGTAATCCACCGTTCATTGAATTGGGATCACCTCAAGCAGCTCTCTTTAAAGTAAGTACAATATAATGCATAGGGCACGCAAATAGCCTTAAGAAATCTATACATACGCCACGTTTAGCGTTCAGCGTAGTAGTTCATATTCGGCGTTTTATTGAAATAAAACGCCGAATATGAACGCCGAAAATGCCGCGTACTTCACATTTGAAGCAGTTTTCATTTTTTTTTGGAAATTTTAAATGCCTTTTTTCCAAAGGCTGTTCTCATAACTTGTTGACAACCATTCTTAATCACTCCCTTCCAGGAGTTAGTTCTGTTAATACCAATACAAACTCACCCTGTATAAACACTACATCTATCCTAGCTACAAAACAGTTGGACAGTCTACTTTTGCCATTGTAAGGTATAGGGTATACGCTGCAAACTGGTAGACCAGTTGGCAGCACAGGAAAAACGGGGCGGTATTAAAAAAAATGTTACAATGATATTACAGGTTGGATATTATAAGATGCATCCTGAGATTCCAAGCGAGTTGTCGCAGAGAGCAAAAGGCTTCATCCTCCGTTGCTTCATACCGGAGCCAGAACAGCGCGCTACGGCGGCAGAGTTGTTGGAAGACCCGTTTTTGTGCGAGTTAGTATACTTTTTTACTGTAAAAATTACCACTACCCTTGGTTTCAACCAAGGGCAGTGGTAATATTATCTACGTATATATGATAATTTTATCTACGTGGCGATTCCCATATGAACCATGCATTTCCGGGATAAAAAGTAGCCTATGTTGTTCTCTGACCCATAAACTGTATCTATGCAAAAAATCACGTCGGACTGTTGCGCAATGGGGAGGCACAGGCAAATCTAATCTCAGATGGCGCGACCATAGCTGGTGCTTGTCAATGATGTATATTTTGAGGGATAATGAATTAATAAACCAGTAAACATGCTCGCGTCTTAAAAATCATTAGATTAGAAATGGACACTATATAACCTAGAAGAATAATTGGTTTCCAATATTTTTTTATGAGCAATGCTTTGATCCACAATTTCCGTCTTTTCTCGTCAGAAGGGTAACGTATGTACCTAAATTTTGCACTGATTTGCACTTTACAGAGGCATATTTTATTCCAAAAACGATTTTTTGTTTACTTACTAAAATTGTATAATGAAGTTTCATAGTGAAACAACACCAGCGATAATGCGCCACCTAGCGGGATAAGTAAGCTATGTGGCTCTTCCTTTGCTGCGTGGAAAAAAGAAACCAAAGGACATAATTCATATACTAACGCCACCTAGTTATTTTTTGTTGAAATATTATGATGTAAGCAAAGGTGGTACCCAAAACTACCACCAAAACCACTGCACCACAGTATTAGGACTGTAACCTAGGGCATCCCAACTGACGGTTTTAGTTCCAAGAATCACCACCGACAAAATAAAGATTTAAAACTTGGCGGCCTCAACATTGAATTTGTACCTAGTCTTTGTGTCGAACGCCAAGATCCTTTTTCATTGACTGCAACATCGGCCAAATCTAAAACAATAGTAGGTTAATTTGTACATACTACCAGTACGTTATTGTGTAAATTATTTCCACCTTTTTTCACTCAAATTAACGCAATATCATTTTGAATCAATTCGGCAATTCAACGTTTTAGCTTACAGCATTGACTGTGGCCAATACACGATTTTCTGAGATTTTCCAGGGTGTCTTTTTTATGGAGCTTATAATTCATTTCAGGAAGAAAAAACCTACTAGTCGACTAGGTAGCAGTATGGACTACAGTCGCAGTATATCAGTGCCCGCCGACAAGACTCGTCCAATCACGGCTCAGAAGAAAATTTCCGAGCCCGGTATGGCCGGCAACTTGCCGAGTTCGCCGGAAATCGAGTGAGTTGGCTGTATCGTAGATGTCTTTGGTTTGGACAATGCCTTACGTAAAAGGTGAAATTGAATGTAGCCATGAACTTTCTAATGTAAGCGTGTGATAAATAATACGACGTTCCGCCTCTGGCAAGCGGTCAACCTCGCTTTTAGCAGTGTAAAGAATTTTGCTTATGCTTTGAGGATCCTATTAAGATTTGATGCAATCTTGAACGACTTTATATTGTATGTGTGTTTGCTGTAGTTTGCCTTCACTTTGTTTGCGATTTGAACACTGATGTAAGGCTATATTTGAATTTGTTGCAATGTTTTTGATATAGAAGCATTATTTGGTATGTTTATGTACACATCTTTTCCTGTAATTGGCGTTGACTAAACCAAAGATCTACGGTTGATTAGTTGACAACACTCTTGAAGCACTCTAGCGTTCTTAGATGCATGGTTTCAACGAATATCTACTTATAAAAAATTTAGAAATTAAGCTATGTTTTGCATGGCCCTTGTAGTTGATTTTAGTGAATAAACCCGTTTTTATACGTTGTGTGATGTTTTTCTATCATACATGCCATTCATACATGATTTGGTGAAAGGGCTTATGTATTGGGCAGTGAGAATTAACATTAAAATGGTATTTATTGAGTTTTACATGAAATCAATTGGCAAACATAAACTCATTTGTCCTTTCAACCATTTGTTACGCCGGCATCGAAGCAGGTGCAAGGATTTTTATCGAGAAGTTGAGATTTGTTAGTCGTACAGATTTTTAAAAGTGGTTGTTTAAAAGTGTGTTTGTACTGAGATTAGTGCACCCTTAGTAGAGGCCTAATAAATACGATTCCTGGAATAAAACTGAAGAAATCCTTTAATCATAGCTATTCTCTTTCATAAAAAAAGATAATCTCGAAAATTCATTTATCTATCTTTCACTTTCTTATTGCAGAAGCATGTTATCTGAATGATTTGATTTAGATTTGTCCTACTTCTGATCTTATCACAGTTCTATCGTGTTCAGTAAAAAGTTTAGCATCAATTTCACTACAACGGCACTTTCACCCGACCACAGACAATCCCTAAATTTAACAAACACACATAACACAAATAATTGTAATAACAATATGTCGATTGCTTTGCACCTAAGCCTGTGTTTATTTTCCCAAATCCTCAAGGGTCAAAACGGTCCGGTCTAACCCGACAATCACTAGGACCGCTTCGTCGATGCTATCACCGATTCTGATTTACCCGCCGGATTATTCAAACAGCAGGTAACCGTTCGTTGTTGTAACGCACTGTTTGTTAATTGAAACTTTCATAGAATACTATATTGGCGAAATAGATAAAAGCTGCTTACTATCCGCAGCTTTCGCTTAAGTTATGGGACACAGGGGCAGTATTATCTAAAAGATTTTAAACGTACTAAATTCACGGTCTCATAAAAAACGACGCAAATACAATACTCGCAAGCCGACAGTCAAAGTCATTCCCTTCAAAAAGTTATCATTTTCGCACATTATTAACTACCCTAAAATTTAACATAAAAATATGAGTTTTTCGCTTGAGTTTTTAAAGGAGCGATAGTAATATTGCATTCTATGAAACTACACATGCACATAGCACTTTTTGCTGGAATGACGTACAAAGATTGCACCTAGCTTTTAGAGTCCACCATTCAATCATTCAATATACCTTCTACATATTATAAACATACGCACGCAATTTTGTACGCAAGTGCGTACGTAAGAAACGTGTGAAGGGACATTATCACCAAAAACATTAAAATTTAACATTTCGTGTAATGCTCAAGTTCTAATGCTTACTTCCAAGCAATCTAACCCATTTTATATATTTCAATACGTAACGGCTTTCTTTGTATTTTTTTTTAATTTTCTTCATGTAAAATATATTTATGATGATATTTTAGTACTATGCCAAATACGCCGTCTACTGACGAAATGGACAGCAGTGATACTATGTTAAATAGGAGAAGCTCTTCAGGAGGGCTGCTTTCGCCTGAGGTAAGTTTAGTAATCGTAAAACATTGTAAAATACGGCCTTTGTTGGTTTATAATAGTATTTACGGACATGAGAAGACAAGAAAGAGATGGAAGACGTTTAACAGATCTAAATTTAGTTTTAGAGCTGTCAAATATCTTCTATCCTTGATAAATTAGACGCCACTAAATTCATTGCCGTTAAATTTACAGAAGACACAAGCAAGTAAATTAATTTGACAGGTCTAAGATATATTCCATCTCTTTCTCATGTTCTCATTTAGAAAGAGAGATTGAAACTAACATTAGGTTTAGGTATGAGATGACATAATCCAATGTTTCGTCTCTTTCGATTCAGTTTAAAAACGTCAAAGTACAACGAAGACAAAACATTGTGGAACTATACCACCTTTATACTTTGTTTATACCCTTAATCTATAAAGATTAATAAAATAGAAGTGTCTATAATAGACACTTCTATTAAAAAAGGTTACAAACAATTTGTAACCTTTTTTTTACATTGACATTAATCCATATAAATGTATATACAGTACTTATATTAAAAAAGCAAGTTTTAAAGTTTTTGTCTGTCTGTTTGTTTGTACCGGCTAATCTCCGAAATGGCTGATATAAATACTCTCATATTATTATAATGTGTTCATTATTTCAGGTCGACATGACAAACGTACCTCGATCATCCATAGACGTGGAACAGGATGGTTTCTACTTACTAAAAAAAGACTCGCAGCGCCGTCTCACTCTCTCACGGGTGTTAGAACAGGACAGCGAAAAGATATGTTCGAAGTGGATGCTGAGTATTCAACAGGATTTTGGTAACACCGTGCTGACTATGGCAAGTAACTTTTTGTTTATGAAAATTCATGCCATTCTAATTTCTAGCCCTAAACCTTGTTTCCATACAGATTATGACGCGAACGCGTTACGTCTTTTGGTAGTAGGGACACTTTTAAATCGGCCAAAAAATGGATTGACGTCATATTTCGGCCAATTTTGGAGCCATCCGTGATTCGTTTGGTTTTAAATATCTGCTTGTAATCATGGACCAATTCGATTATGGAAAAGTGCGTGGCTGAATAATCTATAAAATAAATTGAAGTGTCCGTTTGTAATGTCAAAATAACAGCTTTTTACTAAACGCGTGTTTAATGAAAATATATTCGGTACATACAAAAAAAACTTATTTTGTCTGTCTGTCTGCCCCGGCTAATCTCCGACACGGCTGGACCTATTTTAATGGGATATTCACTGGCAGATAGCTGATGTAATAAGGAGTAACTTAGGCTACTTTTATTTCACGTGGGCGCAGGAACGGGCCCAGCTAGTTTGCAAACACCTAGTTTGCAATAAAATGTCTATGAACTATTCATAGACATTTTATACCATATATACGGTCGATTTATTACGATCGTGTATATGGTTTGACATAGTTTAAACATTTTGAATATTCTTTTAGAATCACCTTGAAACTCTGCGCTGCGCTCTTAAAGAGTACATAATGGACCAGAACAGGAATGTCATAGAGCAAGCAATTACCACCCTGAAAGAAGAACTGGATTTCGACGCGAACGCCATTAACGAGCTGCACTCAGCCATCTATATGTTCCAAGAAGCTGTGAATGTTGTGCTGAGAATGCACAGTATCAAGCCGCATTGGATGTTTGCGTTGGATAATCTGGTTAGGAACGCTGTTCAAGCAGCGATTACTGTACTTTCGCCAGGTTAGTAATATACGATCATAAATGACAAAGAAACACAGGACTTGACATTCGTTTTTGTGAATTCTTTTGGGTTTTTTAACTTCACTTTCACTGGTGTAAAAAGTAAATGAACCCTTTACCGAATGCAATTGTAATAAGAAACCAGCAGGGCTAAAATTTTCCTATGACTAAAACGGTTTGTTTCTCTCCTATGCTACCTCCATTTGAGATTTTTTAATTACTACCGAGAGAGGTGGAAATCCGAGAGGCACGTCTCAACGGTTGTGTCCCACCCCATTTGAGATTTCTACCCTGTAAATAATGTTACAGAATTAGGAGCAAATCTAGCGGGACAAGATTCGAGACGCGGTGGTGGAGAACGCGGCGTTTGTGGCGGCGAGGTGGCCACGCCCTCCGCCATGTCCACCGCCACTTCCACGAGAGACCACCAATTACATCAGTTGAGGCAAGAAAATCACAAGTACGTCCATTCTTGTACATATAAGTCAAGCGGCGCAAGTACGGATCTATTCGGGTCGATAATATTCGACAAAATTCGATAAAAATGACAGTTCAAATCGATAACGTGGGATTTATCGAGCTTCGAAACAATCGACAAAAGTTATCGAAACGCTAGGTCGAATCCAAAGAGAATATAGAGCTACTACAATACTTTACGATCAGATTTCGGTACTCGCAAAATTCGATAAATTTGTCGAGTTTTTCGGTTCGATAAATTTGTCGAACTTCCGTACTCGCGCCGCTAGTATCGGCATATTTTTCGAGCTTAACTAAGAGCTCGACGCGAGGGGGGCTGGGACTTGTGGGACTTTCATTCATTTACGGGCTCGGATCCGAATCATTTTTGTTAGTGGTAGGACTAACTCTTCTGCGAGTATCCGTCTGGGTTGTTACCTCCGGTTTGCTCGTGAAGTCTGCTGCTAAGCAGTAATGTGCAAGCATTACTGTTCTGGTTTGATGAGCAGAGTAGCCAGTGAAATTACCGGGCTTATGAGTCTTAATACCTAATGTATCAGGGTAACGAGCGCAATGCAGCGCTGCGCAGGCCTTTGTGTTTCAAAGTTCTGAGTGGCATTGCAATTGTTATGGGCTGGCGTTATGCTTACCATAAGGCAAACGACATTGCCACAATGTCTTATTAAAACAATTTATTTCACTTTCAGACTTCACCAAGAGCTTTTGGAAAGCTACCAACAGTATCAAGCCTTACTCAGGCAAATGTTAGAAGAACAAAAGGCGCAAACGCAAATTATTCGAGAGCTAGTTGAAAAAAGGCCTAGGTGAGTAAATGATCTGATAAATAATTTTAAACATATTTTACGAACGAGACAAAATATTCTTGTTGATTCAGGTATTACAAACTGTTAGATCCGCGGAGTCGCGAGGTGCAGGGACACGACCATTAAAAGAGCGGGCTAGAAACGCACTAGTTTATTTTACGAGGCAGAGGTGCGGGCGCAGCCGCGCGTACTTATGTAGCTAAATACATAACACAAACCTAAACATAATTTTAGTTTCGCTCTCTCTTTCTAATAAGAACGTGAGAAAGGGATGAATATATTGTAGACCACTCAAATTAATCCATTTGCTTGTAACTAGTGTAAATTTGACGGCCATGAATTTAGTAGTCAAAGATGAAATATCCAAACCTAAATTTAGACCAGTCAAACATCCTCACCATCCCTTTCACATGTTATTTATTGGAAATAGAAAGAGCGAAATTAAAATTATGTTTAGTGTTGTAACACCAGAATCGACAGATACCATGTGAGATCGACCAAAAGTGTTTTTATCTATACAAATAAATAAAATTGAAGTGTCTGTTTGTAATATCAAAATAACAACTTTTCACCAAATGCATATGAAAATAATTATATACGGTACCTATATGTAACAAATCAACCATTTTTTAAATTTTTGTCTGTCTGTCTGTTTGTTCCGGGTAATCTCCGAAACGGCTGGGCCGATTTTGACGGGACTTTCACTGGCAGATAGCTGATGTTACAAGGAGTAACTTGGCTACTTTTATTTTAGAAAAAGAATTAGGGTTCCGCAAAAAAAAAAAACAATGAAATCCAATATGAAACCGCCTCCTCATTATACATTTTACCTTTCAGAAGTATAAGTCCAGAACCGGAAGACCCGCCCGACTCATCAGAAGGGGATAAGATAAGGGAGTGGTTGGAGTCCCGGGGAGTGCCCGCCGTCGCCGCGAGCGCTCTCACGTCGCAGCAGTATTCGCTGGAAGATTTACTGCGGCACGCGCAGCGGGAGGACATTGCTAGGCTTAATCTCAAGTAATTACATCACTCTTTTTTTTTTGCTATACTATTGGATATATTTACTATACTCTGTTCAACATCCAAAATCTTACATATTTTATGTAAACAAAGGGGAAAAAATTGATAGAAAACTGTGCAATCCATAATTTGATGATAGACATTATTATTCATTGATTTTAAATTATAACATGATAAACTTGAATTATTGAAAAATTTTGAATGGATCGGTTTTGATGTTTTTTTTATTCGTTATCGTGACGAGCTTGTCGTTTGCCTAAGCATAACGCCGGCCCATAACAATTGTAGTGCCACCCAGAACTTTGAAACACAAAGGCCTGGCGTGGCACTGCAGCGCGCTTGTTACCCTGAGACATTAGGTTTTAAGCCTTATAAGCCCAGTAATTGCACTGGATACTCTGCTCATCAAACCGGAACACAGTATCGCTTGCACACTACTGCTTGGCGGCAGACTTCACGAGCAAAGCGGTGGGTAACAACCCAGACGGGCACTCGCAGAAGAGTTAGTCCTACTACTAACAAAACCTAAACCTATATAACGACAGTAATTATGTATTTCGTGTTTCAAGCAACATCCCTATTATCATTCAACAGAGGCGGCATCGAGCTTCGTCTATGGCGAGCTATCCAAGACCACCGCCTCCGCTCCGCCACCCATCTCCGCCGCTCAAGCAGTACAGAAACGGACATAGACAACAGCATTGTCGTCGTCGAATGCCAGACCTGTAAGGCAACCAAACGGACTGGCAACTCTGCCCCTAACACGCCATCTGTCGTCATCAGAGAACAAGTCAACGGCGACGGCACCGTAGAGTATTACGGGAACAATGGTATCGATCTTTGACTATTGCGTGGATGGTGCACTCTACAGTAACAGCATAAGAATATAGTCGTCCTAAATAGTACCCTATCTGCGTGCATTAGAGACGAATTTTTAAAAGCAGTTTGTGTCGCAAGTTTTCAGTTTGTCATACTCATGCTTTATAAAAATATGGTGCTGTTTTGGACGGCAGAATAACCTGCGGAAGTAATACGTATTCTTATGGTACAGGTCTCGTTTCGGTGGTCTTGGTAGTTTTAACGTGATTTAAGTAATACGAAGGTGTGGCCATAAAGGCAGCGAAGCGGAAATGTGACGTTGCGCTATTAATCAAAACAGCGATTTGAATATTGCCGCATAGAAATTTTAATTCAAGTGCTCATACTTAAAAACTCTTTGCTGCTACCAAGTTTCGTTTTTGTTCAAAAAGGCCTTAATTATGTATCTTCAGAAGTCGCTATTTTCAAAATGAGTAAAAATGCAGTGTACACAAAACAAACTTTACCGTGTATTTTGTCTTCCTTAGTTTTCTATATAATATATTTAAATATAATTTTGTTGAAAGTCCGGTTTAATTAGCTACCACGGAAATGAACACTGGTTAAAAATGTTGGCAAGCAAAAATAATAAAAAAAAATAGAAAGCAATGATCTAATTGCATGGATTGTCAATTTATGTACAAATTCTTCAACGTTTCAGTTACAGTGATTTCTTACTATAAACTCTTCACCAAAAGAAACTCCTTCAAAAACCTGTACCTAAACTTGTACTTCGATTATGGGTTATGTTCGATATCTCAGTTTATTATATTAATCTTTTGTTTATAAAACAAAAGAGTTCCTTAATTTACCAAGGAAGAAAAATTTTAATATTGAGCTTTATTGTAAAGATTCAAGTGTTAGATTAAAAAGTGTGTAGCTTTTCAGTGTGCTTAAAAAGTAACAGTCTCTAACTACTTACCTCGATAATTCCGCCCAGAAGTATTATAGTTTGCCTTTGTGTTCATATTAACAAACTAACTGAGAAGACTAACTAAAAGTATTTTGTTACATGTATAGTATGTACATTGTACATATTTGTCGTATTCGTTTGTGTTGTTATAATACAGAAATCTGGCACTTTATTTTGCAAGGCGAAATCAATTAAAAACTTTTCATGACAATGGGGCGATGTCATCTTATTTCTGCCGCTTGGTGGCGCTGTAGTAGATGGATACCTGTCATCCGGTGACGGTCTGTTATAGGTCGAGATCTGTCACCTGGTGACGATTTTTAGAACTACTGAAATTATCTGCCCAATGGGGAGAAGTCTCGCCATTTATCCCGCTTGGTGGCGCTATTGTCGATGGAGAAATGTCACCTGGTGACGATTTTTAGAACTACTGAAATAATCTGCCGAATGGGGAGAGTTCTCGCCATTTATCCCGCTTGGTGGCGCTATTGTAGATGGAGATATGTCACCTGGTGACGATTTTTAGAACTACTGAAATAATCTGCCCAATGGGGAGAGTTCTCGCCATTTATACCGCTTGGTGGCGCTATTGTAGATGGAGATATGTCACCTGGTGACGATTGTTAGAACTACTGAAATAATCTGCCCAATGGGGAGAATTCTCGCCATTTATTGGCGAGAGAGCGCCATCTAGTGGCGCTATTGTAGATGGATGCCTGTCACTTGGCGACGAGTTTTAGAACTACTGAAATTATCTCCCCCATTCCTTCTAATGGTCAAACCGACCAAATCTAATCGCGGCAGTCAATTATATTGAAGGGCTGTGGGCCTTAGATGTTAATTCCATGTTTACTATTTCGAAAGCACTCGCTGGTAATTTCAGCATACCCTTAGAAACTTGCTTGTATTAAATATGCCGTTTGAATCTCCTACATAAATAAATAACGCCCACCACTGCTAAGTTGGCAGTAACCCTGCCTGTGAAGCTAGGGCCCCGGATACAATACTCGCCGAGGCAAACTTGGTGTGGGCAACATTGTTATTTTTTACCTATGTATGAGTGTGTAAGTGGTTATGCTTATCTTGACCTACTAGGTTTTCCTTTGTCTATGATGTAGCCATGTGACACAGGGGCACGGTACAGATACTTGCTTACATATATAGGCACAAGCGAACCAAGTGAGTCTTGGCTTCCGGTACTAGATGACGCCACTGTCGTCTGCCCAAATACAATTATTTAATTATCATCAAGTTATTGTCGTAACAAATATTTCATAAATTTTTTTCTGTAATCGGTCCCATAATGGCGATCGAACCCCGACGCTAACATGCTATAAATCAGCTTATCGAACTAAACCATTGCGCTATGGGATTTCTAATTATTAAAATATCACATTGTTTTAAATGACCTTAGTTTCGGTGTTGTTTGTAATATATCGCTTTGTCACATACTAATTAATAATTGCGTTAATGTAACCACGTGAGACCTAGAGTGTGTCATCCAATATTAATAAGAACGTGTAAATAATGCTTTGTAATTTATTGCTATCGCGTATTCAGTTGTTTTATATTAATAGTTTTAGTAAAAACGATTCTGAAGTGATTATAACAAGTAATTATTATTGCTGCCAATTTGAATGGAATAACAAGGAGGGTATTATATTATCCAATAATAACAAGGAGAGTATTATATTATCCAATAATAACAATGAGGGTATTATATTACCCAATAATAACAAGGAGGGTATTATATTATCCAGTAGTTACACTTACTTGGACGCTTTACAATGGGTGATGTCACGGCCGGGTAAATAGAATGGAAAATTTTAAATTGAGTGCGTAAAACTGAAAAAAAATGGATATCCTAATATCCAAATAATGCAATTTGGATATTAGGATTACATATTACTTTATATTCGTTTATAGATTGTTATCACCGCGCCAAGGCCGACTAGGGGTATGAAAAGAGGAGGAAATGCCACTTCACTTTATCCATACATTCGATTCATCAACATTTATCAATTTTTTTACTATATTTATAACGTTTTTCATTAATATGAACGTGTTCCAGATTTTTTAATACAATATGAACCTTGGTTCCATCAGTAATATAAACAAGACGTGTAATTAAAAAAAACACAACCTCCCTACACAGTGTCACTAGGGATGATGTAAGGATTCTAACGATCTTTAATTCCTGATCTGATTTGAACATTCAAATCAGATCAGGGCCCTATTTAATAAAGCTGACAATTCGACATATAATATGTCAAAAAATGACATAATTGTAGAATTGTCGCGCTTAGGCTGTTTAATAAAAGTGACAATTATGTCAAAAATCGACCGGTGAAATCTTCTAAAAACGCGTTTAATAAAACTCGACATATGTCAAAAAACCACAGTCAAATTTAATCTGACAATAAAAAAATTGTCGTGACAAATTTGTCAATTTTCCACCATGACAATTTTGTCGCCTGTAAGTTTTATTAAACAGATAAACTGTCGAGTTGTCACTTATTGACATATGTCGGACTTGTCGGATTGTCAGCTTTATTAAATAGGGCCCAGGGATTAAAAAAATGTGGGAGAATAAAAAACTCACATACGTACATGAACCCTGAAAACATTACACTCTTTTTTGGCAGTCGTATAAAGAAGGATGCTGATGCGAGGCGGGTCGATCAATTCGGGCGCCCATAGATTTCTTATAAGCGGACCACAAATTCAAAATCTTCGGCCCACAGAGTTCACGTAGTATTTTTTTTTTTTTTATGTTATTAGGTAACGAGACGAGCTGGTCGTTTGCCTGATGGTAAGCATAACGCCGGCCCATAACGATTGCAGTGCCACCCAGAACTTTGAAACACAAAGGCCTGCGCGGCACTGCAGTGCGCTCGTTACCCTGAGACATTAGGTATTAAGTCTCATAAGCCCAGTAATTTCACTGGATACTCTGCTCATCAAACCGGAACACAGTAATGCTTGCACACTAGTGCTTGGCGGCAGACTTCACGAGAAAAGCGGTGGTAACAACCCAGACGGACACTCGCAGAAGAGTTAGTCCTCCCACTAACAAATACTTGTTATATCCATTCAGAATCTTAGTTATCTGTAATTATAAGCATAATATTATAAGTATCGAGAGCTATAACAATAAAGGTTGTTGTAATTTACGCACAAAGGAATGGTGCTCTAATCATGTGATGTTAATAAAAATCAAAGTGCCTTTTTGAACGCTTTATGCCTCTGTAAATAAAATAATTATTGTAACGTCAAAGGTAATATATAAAGCAATAGTAACGCAAGTTGTATGAACAATGTATTTGTATAATGAGATCGCAGGATATAAATTTACGGTTAAGCACACACCACGGCGATTTCTACAAAGAACCGTAAAACGAGGTTAGTTTGATTAATTTTAAAATTAAAACGCGTCTCACTATTTTATTTTCAAAGTTTAAATTATGAAATAAATACCATAATGACGACTTGATATACAGATTTAAATACAACACTAAAAAAAATGTAGGACTTATACTTTCAGAGTAAAAAACTAGAATGTGGCCTATGAACCTTATATTGAAAAAGGGGTCGCTTTGATTACCTTTGTTTTCTCGACTGATTCTTAAAGTATCCCCAAAGGCAGGTCACAAAATTTATCTGAATTCTATACTAAGTTTAAAAATTTTTTACCGGCTGTTTGACAACACAGCGCACAGCTTTTGGAAAAAGATGGCAGAACTGTCAGTGCAGCCAACCCAAAAAACTTAACAATCTGCGTGTCGAAACTAGTGAAATACGAAATAAAAAAGTAAAAATTGTAGTAATCATCAAAGACGCCCCGTAATTTGAAAGTCGCCCCGTTTTACGGAATGCGTTTCATAACATAATTTATTTTTTTTGTGATGATTTGGCGACTGGTCGGTATAGCCCGCTTGCATAGAAGATAACTGTTCACTCCCGTCTCGTAATTTGTCTGTTACCTTATTTGTTTCACATGATCAGAGGTGCAATTTTTTAAAGCCGCCGAGTGACTAAATATCAGCGATATGACCGATAGTCAACGATTTACAAAAAGTCGTATTTTTGAATCTTAGCGGTGACTAAAATTATCATCCCTATGATATCGTTTACGAATGGGTAACCCTACTCGTAAACGATATCATAGGTATTTAATGCCAATTTTGACTTAAACACTATTTCCAACATATAAAATAAAATTGAATAGAACACAATCATAAGTTTATCTGTGATCAAAGCTGAGAAATAGTTGCATGTTGGTAATACAGGGTATAACTCAAAAATACGACTTTTGCAAATTAGTGATTTCAGAGTCATCGCTGAGAATTTTGTGACCGGTGATTTCGAAATCACTCGTGAAATTAAAAAATCGGGCCACTGTATCATTATTGTTTACTCACATTCGCGCTTACCGACATAAGTAATGTTATAGTGTATATTATATATTGTATGTATCCGATAAAAAACTGAATTGAAGTCTGCTTCGATATTGATAGATTATTGCTATGAATAGTTTTTAAACCGGGCCTCTAATTGTATCAATTATTTAGATACGTTAAAGATATCTATACAAATAAATAGAATTGAAGTGTCTGTTTGTAATGTCAAAATATCATGCTTTTTACTAAATGCATATGAAAGTATATACGGTACATATAACAAACACAATTTTTAAGATTTTTGTCTGTGTCTGTTCCGGGTAATCTTCGAAACGGCTGGACCGATTTTGACGGGACTTTCACTGGCAGATAGCTGATGTTATAAGGAGTAACTTAGGCTACTTTTATTTTAGAAAAATAATTAGGGTTTCGCGCAAAAAAATAAAACCCATGAAATCCAATATCTCCGCGCGGGTGAAACCGCGGGCAGCAGCTAGTTTATAATAATTTTACTAAAATATATTTTCTTATACGATATGTAACTTTGTTATTAAATTGCCCTGGTGTGTGGCTAACCTTTTAATGTTCAATTGTTTTTATATAAGTAGATTTTTCGTCATATAATAGTATTGTTTAGTTCTCTGTTAAGTGCCATACCAACATAATATATTTTAATACCCTTATTACTATAAGAATTAAAAATAATTAATAAAACGAGTTATTTACATTGATCTGAAGTATCATCAATATTAATTTATATATAATTATTTATGTTATAAAACTAAATTCGATGTGAAATAGCTTTACAATACTCACGGAACTTATTTTTGAAGTACAAATAAAAATATCTATACGATGTTGAGATATTTATAGAAATAACGGTACAAAATAGTGTACTTCAATATTTAGTTTTCAAGATCAGGAAATAAAACTTAGTGTAAGAACGAAATAGCTGGGCAAATAGTAAAATTGTAAATAGAATGCAGCTTATCACAATAATGTTATTTTGGCCTGCGGTGCCCTTAAAATTATTTATACCTACTTAAGTATATAAAAACATGATGATGTAACAAAAATTACATCACACGAATAAACAGAACTCGGGATGATGTAAGGATTCTAACGATACCCCATACATCCCAATCTGCTGCCTTATCAGCTAACAATCTCGTGTTCGTTTTCAATACCAGACCGATTAAAACCAGCGGTCACTAGTCTTCGTGTGGAAGGAATAGTCTAGAATTTTAGCTGGTTATTAAAGAAATAAGCTCTTACAAAACGAAAAGAAGCGAAAACTATTGACAACTCCTTCCACACGAAGACTAGTGACCGCTGGTTTTAATCGGTCTGGTATTGAAAACGAACACGAGATTGTTAGCTGATAAGGCAGCTGGTCAGGCATTCAAGTTATGGTGGAACAAAGAAACTCACATACATACATGAACCCTAAACGTATGACACTCCTATTTTTGTGCAGACGTGAAAATATGTTTTCCATGAAAATACTTGTTTTATGAATTGATCAGGTAAAACGTCATCGGCGTAAAAACCTATTTCACTTTCTCAATTCCGTAAAGGCAGGCTTTAGCTCAAATGTCGCCCGGAACCACGTAGGCCCGGCGAAAAAAAAAACAGTTAGTCTTTATTCAGTGGTGATAAGGTTCAAAATAGCTTTAACTTTATGAGACATTATTATTAAAGCTATGTTGAACCTTATCATCACTGTGAATAAAGGCTAACTGTAACCCCCCCTCGCCGGCCCCCGCGGTACCTGTCGACATTTGAAGGATACTTTCCATAAGCTCAAATATGGACTATGTATACACAAGTCAATTAAAGATTGCAATACAACGTTTGAATATATCCTTACATCTTCTACAAGGAAACATAAAAACCGTGTTGCCGTTTGTTCTGTTTTAGACATATATCACAAGATAAACTTCAAACTAAAGAAGATAAAGAAGTGAATTTACACTTTGCTTAGACTTAATCATATTTAATTTTGTTTGTTGTTTATCACTAATAAAGCAACGTTTTAAAGTTCTCATTTTATTCCGTGTGCAGTTTAAAATTTAGGCCATCTCTCTTACACATCTATTTATCTTTTAATGTACGAATTCTCCTAATTTTAGATTCATTAAAATTTAATTTAATTTAATTTTAGTATTTTTAATAGCACACCAGAAACGCACTAAATTTTGTTAAAGAAAATAGCTTATCTAAACTGACGGAATGTGATTTCATAAAATTGCTCAATGTTGCCCAAACGCAAAATAAAATGTAACATAGGAGTGAGCAAACTCGCTAATTTCCCCCTTAACCCAAAAAACAAAACAAAGTTTGCTGTGTATTCAAAATTTACTTAAGTGTTGTAAATAATCACAAAATAATGTCTTCCTTTGTGACAGCTAAAATTAAAGATTTTATTTATTTTCACATTTGATTATCAGCACCAAAGGAATGTCAGCTGAAATATAATTTCTAAGACAGGTACTAATGAGAGATTATTGTGAATTGTTAAAATATTAATAAATCTAATATTGTTAAGTATTTGCCCACATAATTATATTTTTGAAGTAGTCGATTAATAAACTATTAATGATTATTTATTGTGTTTTCTTAAGCGTTAGGGGCAGCGAAGACGCTTATGCAAACGTACGTTTGCTTACGCATTTCGAGTATCACGAAATCCGCGCTTGACGCAAAAGCGTTGTTATTCTGACAAGCAAACGTTCGTTTGCATAAGCGTCTACGCTGCCCCTTGTCAGTTACCATACCACCTGCAATCCCTTGAATGCGGGTGTCTACTATTATTGAAGTGTCTCACATTGCGGCCGATCGCATATCCATCAATCTATTTGCCGCAATAAAACCGCAAATGTTTTGCGATACATACCTACTCATGTTTGATCGTATATTTTATGAATAACTAATTATAGAAGACCTTTTTTTGTTAAATTACGAACTGTGAAATGAAATACTTATCTGATTTCGTTCTAAAAATCTTAAGGCTATTATACAATTAGGAAAGTATACCTGCTAAAAAGGCAGCTCAGGGGTGCAATTTTTGAATGTCACCGAGTGACTAAATATCAGCGATATGACCGATAGTCATCGATTTACAAAGTCGTATTTTTGAATCTCAGCGGGTGACTAAAATGTCATACCTATGATAACGTTTACGAGTGGGGGTACCCATTCGTAAACAATATCATAGATATGAGTAAGTATTTAGTGCCAATTTTGGCTTAAAACAATTTCGAACTTAAAAAATAAAATTGAATGGAACACAATCATAAGTTTGTCTATGATTAAAGCTGAGAAATAGTTGCATGTTGGTAAACAGGGTATGACTCAAAAATACGACTTTTGCAAATTAGTGATTTCAAAGTTATCGCTGAGAATTTTGTCTATCATATGATGTGATATCGAAATCACTCGTGACATTCAAAAATCGGTCCCCTGCTCTTCACATTTGAATCATTGCCAGGTAAAGGTTATATCCTTTAACTGGCAAAGCACCTACACAATGCACTGTATACTGTGTAGGTGCATGCCTGCAACGGCTGCAACCCTATGTTTGTATTTGACAATAACATTTCGTCTCTTATTAACAAACAGTGTTAAACGGTGTGTAATCTACGTTGGGCTAGGACAGGTTATTATATCAAAATTATTACAAGTTCGTAAGATTCGTGTATTTTTAAAGCAATATCTTCTTTCTTTAGGTATTTCCCGGCTTCTGTGGTATGTTCGCCACAATTTCGCCAATGTCAAATAGGTTTAAAGCAATATTATTATATTTTTCCAAGTACCTACAATCAAAAGGTGCAAACGTCATATTAAAAATATAATGTTTAAATATGGTCAAAGGAGGCGCGCTGCTTGTTCCAAATGCCAAGGAGGCGCGTTGCCTACACGGTGGTTGCACTATTCAACCGCTTAGCATACAATTTCATCCATTTCTTATGTTCGTTCTTATTTGGCAAGAGTCATATATTGCTACTAATGAGCAAAACAATCTGGACCTCAGTCTTTGTAAAGCACAATAATAATATATATAGGTAAATAAAATTATATAATGTTAGTACCTCGCCGCCCGCTGGAACGAGGAACACTGCTCTCGTTCCAGCGGTCGGCGAGTCAACCCGTGTAGAGGCGAAACACGGCTCGAAGGTCGGGTCGGGTTGAGTTCGGTTCATGCTGAGAAACGTTGGTTGTCCAGCGTCGCGCGTTAAGTTTGATTAAATTCAGTATAGATCGAACTTAGGCCATTCGACATTCTTTATCGCGGAATTAAAACTATAAATTACCATCATTATATAATCTTATTTAAAATGGATTTCCGCAAAGTAGGTAACGCCTGATTCCATCAAATATACAGATACATACACAGGGTACATACCTACATTTGTTTTTTGTTAGTGGGAGGACTAACTGTTCTGCGAGTGTCCGTCTGGGTTGTTACCACCGCTTTGCTCGTGAAGTCTGCCGCTAAGCAGTAGTGTGCAAGCATTACTGTGTTCCGGTTTGATGAGCAGAGTATCCAGTGAAATTACTGGGCTTATGAGACTTACCTAATGTCTCAGGGTAACGAGCGCACTGCAGTGCCGCGCAGGCCTTTGTGTCTCAAAGTTCTGGGTGGTACTGCAATTGTTATGGGCCGGCGTTATGCTTATCATCAGGCAAACGACCAGCTCGTCTCGTTACCAAATAACATCCTAAATTAAAACACCCACCAGTCATTACGGTAACATTCAAGACTAGGAAGATACGTATACCGGCGTCCCCGGAGACAACATAACACGCTAAGACATTAATTCACCAATGTTTGCGGGATACGTCTACTCTAATTTACATACTGCGAAACGTATTATCTTAAGTTACGCGCCGTAATGGCATTTGTATTAGTTTGTTGACGTTAGCGGTGTACGGTGTAGTGTTGTTCATTGTTGGCTTACCGTAATATGAGCATTGCCTGCGGCACACTGCCATGACTGTATATACTCTATATACCTACTATATACAGTCTATACAGTAACCCTATATACAGTCGAATGTCAATATTTCAACATTTTTGATAGTGTAGTGCGTGCGAGTGTCTGTAAAATACATCAGACAAAATATTGACATACATACGTCGCAACATTAATTAAGAACTTTTGATAGGTACATTTTGTAAACTGCGCGAGGTAGATCTACTTTGGACGTATCATTTGGAATGGATTAGATATGAAGGTACCAATTAACGTTTATTACAGCCACATAATTCGGTAGAAAAAAAAGTGTAGTTTAGTTAAATTGCCTGACTGTATAGGTACCTATTTATCATCCATACTAATATTATAAATGCAAAAGTGTGTTTGTTGGTTTGTCCTTCTTTCACGCAGTAACGAATCAACGGATCGACGTGATTTTTGGCATAGATATAGTTTATGGACCGGAGAGTAACATAGGCTACTTTTTATTCTGGAAAAATGCTCGGTTCCTGTGGGAACGCAGGTGAAAACCGCGAGCAGAAGCTAGTGTGTCATAGTCCACAATGCTGGACCCAGATCTTCAGCTTTGTTCGTGTACCTAACCAAAAGAGTACCTGCCAGCTAGTTTGAGCAGCTATGTACGTTGTACGTATATCTTAATTCTAAAGGGAGGGCGTACCTACACTGCATTTGCATACACACGGTCTCTACTCCAGAGCCCGTCTAGCTAGTTAGCTACAATAAAGGTTATCTGTTTAAGACGTGCTAACAAAGACTATAAATCCTGTTGACTAATGATACAACTTCCCCTCATGCGAAAACGAACTATGTAAATGCACTACTCGCCACTGCGAGTACGAGTGCAGACTTATAACTTATCGATATTCAATGTATATACTATTATTAATTATTTTGGAAAAATAATAACCTTTCGTTTGGATTTGTTAACCGACTTCGAAAAAAGAGGAAGAGGTTAAATGTTCGACTGTATGTATTTTTTTAAGTATTTTAACTGATTTCTCCGTCAATTGTGGACCGATTTTGAAAATTATTTTTGTTGTTTGAAAGTGTATCATCTCAAGGTGGTCCCATATACATTTTATGGAAGAACATCTAAAGATGAAAAAATGGTACTTGAATTTTCATATATCGCGATATTTTCATCGAAGTAGGTTCCCGCTTTTTTTAAAGTATTTCTGCTTTTTGTTGTTAGATTTCCAGACATCCCAGAAATAAAGGAAAAGTGGATAGAAGCGACTCAAAAAGAGAATTGGTTCCATACATCGCAAGTCATGGAATCCATTCAGTAGCTTCGACGTGATGCGTGGCCAAAATACAGACAGACAGACAAAAATAAAAATACAGTTTTGGCTTCAGTATAGATAGGAGTGCCATCCAAAAAAAATGTGACCTGGAGTTTTATTATAAGTAGTAGTATAGATTCATTTATAAAGTAAGTATGTATTGTCTAGGTTTTCCATATAATAATTTATTATTAATCGTATATGTCAGGGAATCAAGAATGCGATGCTAACTACCTATTCAATTTTATCGATATTATTCTGTTCCGTAGTAGTCGTACCACATCACTAAATTGCGTCATCCAAATGATCGGCCAATTGCAAGCATAGAATATTACCTCGCCCCCTGCCCGCGCCGGTGAGACATGTTTGTATGAGGAATAGTGTTTATGAGCTATCAACAGGCTAAATAATCTGTGCGTGCTAACTATGAGCGAATCAGGGTATTTTTGTCTTCATCAATAAAGTGCTTTCGTAAAGTGTAGCTAGATACTACCGTACCACAATGCCGTAGGTAGGTATAATGTGTCACTAGGTACATCACTATTTAAACGTGAATGTTTTGACGTCGGTTTAATCTCGGACTAATGTTTACTGACAAAGCTGCTTGTAACAATGCAGTTTCTGCTCATAGTGTAATTACCTTGTTAGTGACGAAAGGATTTCTTGGAATATTTGAGCTCAGCTATTCAAGTGCCTACCTTACGTTGGCAGGCACTTGGGATAGCTTTGAATTGGCTATGCGTACCTACATATGAGATTGCGTACAAAGACTCCTTTTAACGCGGGATTTATGTGTCACATTTTTTGAAATCTAAAGTGTATCTACGAATACATTATTGCAGCTGACTGGAATAACTAAATGAGGTGTACAATAGTGACACCATTACGTTCACGGGTTGTCTTTATATCTACGTAACCTATTTAATTTTCTTAGTTGAAATAATATTTGATTGTTAGGTACACTCCAGGCTAATTATGCTTTTATAATTGCTATATAAAACACTAGCTCTGCTGCTGATAACCGTTTCCCGCAGGAATCGTGCGTTTTCCTGGAAAAATAAAAGCCTATGTTTCTCTGCGGCTCATAAACTATCAATGTGCAAAAAATTGCTTTATTCAGTTGCTCCGTTGCTGCGTGAAAGAAGGACAATCAACAAACACACGTTCATATTTATAATGTCCCTAATAATAAGACGAATATCCCTATACTAACATTATAAGAGAGGCCTAACCTAGGTTTTTAAGACAATATAGGTAGGTATCATAATTAAGATACCTACATAGTGTAACCAATTTATTATTTTTGATAGAAGGTTACAACACATGAAAATGTACATGAAAAGATTATATTTATACCTTAGAATTTTTTTTATACCTTAGTAATTATAGTACTTAGTTAAAAAAGAATACCGGAAGTAATTTTGTAGATATGAAGCTATAGGTCAGTAATAAACTTAGAATTAATTTGAAATCTGATAGGTAAATGGTAAAAACAGTATAAGGTCCGAGACCCGAGTTTATCAACCATTTTGATCCGAACTTCAACGTGTACCTACCGAGGCGAGGTTCATAATATACTTTGCTTCAAATTATTAGGATTATATTTTTAGAGTATTTTGAGATCTGCTGTCAGAACTAGGAATTGATCAGAAGATCACGTGAACATCGTTCATTTCGTGAACTCCGACCTAAAGTTGACACTTGAATTAGTTTCATTAAATAGGTAAACAAGTTTAAGAAAGGTATTAGGTATGATATTTGTAGGTACGCAAACATTTTTAATCAAACCTAATAAATTAGTGACTGAATCCATCTGATTTGCCTTTTTTATTTGCGAAGTTTCAAAACACTGGGGTGGATGTCTTCTCAATTACTGAACCGTCTTTAATTTTATTAGAATATGCTTAAGACTTCGAATTTGAATTTCAATTCGGTTTCCCTAAACTCGCGTCTGCCGAAAGAAAGGAACTGTTAATTTTATTAGATCCGCCCTGAGGCTTTTTAATGTAAACCTGAAGGTGATCTCATTATTCTCTTTTCAGGGTCCGAGGCATGGTTGGAATCAATTTATAGAGCGAATGTAGCCAAGATTGTGACTTGTGTTATACAAATAAATAAAATTGAAGTGTCTGTTTGTAATATCAAAATAACAGCTTTTAAATACTAAATGCATATGAAAGTATATACGGTAAGTACCTACCCATAACAAAACAACCGCATATTTTAAATTTTTGTCTGTCTGTTTGTTTGTTCCGGGTATTCTCCGAAACGGCTGGACCGATTTTGACGGGACTTTCACTGGCAGATAGGTAGGTGATGTTACAAGGAGTAACTTAGGCTAATTTAATTTTAGAAAAAGATTTAGGGTTCCGTGCAAAAAATAAAACCCATGACACCAATATATCAACGCGGGTGAAACCCCGGGCAGCAGCTAGTAAAAAATAAAATATGCTATTTGGTAATGAGACGAGCTGGTCGTTTGCCTGATGGTAAGCATAACGCCAGCCCATAACAACTGCAGTGCCACTCAGAACTTTGAAACACAAAGGCCTGCGCGACACTGCAGTGCACTCGTTACCCTGAGACATGGGTATTAAGTCTCAAAAGCCCAGTAATTTGACTGGCTACAAACGCTGGTACCAACCGAGACGAACAGTCCCAGAAGAGTTATAGTCCTAGGTACCACCTAGTTTTGTTCGTACTTATTGACCATATTCGCTCTAAAATGGCTACTATATTGTATGTCTGTGTAAAACGTTGAAAAAACATCGCGAAAAAACTCACATGATCAAGAATCACAAAATTCACGGAAATGTGACATCCACCAAGCCGCATTAGTCCCGTGTTGTGGATTATATATATAGCCCATACTCTCAGTACTTCCAAAGGGGGTTGGTGTAGTACACCTACACTTCTAATACAATCACCCACTACAATAGTAGGTAAAACAAAGAACGCGTATATAATATTCCAACCAACCAGGCAATCAATAAGTGGCAGCACGGATTGTAAACAAAATTAGCTGATGACATATTAGCAATTGGGTAACCTAGTTGTTTCGTTATACAATCAATTTATTGTGGTGTTGATATATTTATAAACATATCGTTAATAAAGAGCTTTCTTACTTGTTATGGCTGTTTGCAACTTGATATCTAATGTCTCCAGGGTAACGAGCGCATTGCAGTGCTGCGCAGGCCTATCTGTTTCAAAGTTCTGAATTTCTGAGTGGCCCTGCAATTGTTGTATGGGGCGGCGTTATGCTTAGGCAAACGATGAGCTGGTCTCGTTATCAAATAGTATTAAAAAAAAAAGTCCAAGCTTACTGTTGGGATTCGACCCTTCGACCTAAGAATCGGTATGCGACACTACCACTGAGCTATTAAGACTCCAAAAACTCTTCTTTATCCCTTGTACAGACTTCACCCACGATTTGAACGCAAAGTGTCTAGGTGTGAGAGGGTACAGTAAATCCCTCGTTATAATTACATCGGTGTGCTTATATCGTCGCCGAGTCTGCTGGCAGTGAACCAAAACGTTGTTATTCGCATAATGTGGATTTATATCTGGCGAGAGATCGCTAGAGCCCACCGTCTGAGCCCTGAGCAAGCCCTGAGCAATTTGCAAGAAGTGATGCGCTAAAGCCAACGGTACGGCACGAGCGGCGTGTTATCTCCATCATAATTTATTCTAATGGGTGGAAGCATAAACTTATTCCGCGTGATCGGGATTCGTATCGAGAAAATGCTGAAATGAAGTTAAATGTTTAGCAACTCCTTTGTAATCTGCAGGATACTAACATCGTTGAACTTTACGTCGTAGTTAATGTCCGCCTGCATGCGTGATAAACACTGAAAAGAAAGTAAAATATTATAGCTACCTAACTACCTACCCTATGTCACGAATCTAATGACACCTCATATAATAATAATTAGGATAGTAATACATGTTAAAATACGTGGAAATCGTGAAGGCTACAGAGCGTGCCCAAGAAATAATCCATACTGTATACGCTCGGAAAACATAATAACCCTCTTTTCATGAGAAGAAGAATAATTGAAAATTGGGATCAGTGGCATGCTTTGGCAGAAGACTAATAAGGCTGAGAATGGAAAAGGATGAGGCTATTAAATCTGAAAGCAGTTCACGAAGTAGGTACCTAACGAAGTTGTTACTATATGCCTGTGGCAGAAAGTGTTTTCAATTCATCGATAGCACAACAAAAAACTTCAATGAATAGCAAAACTCTATAACAATCTTGTTGAAACGCCATCACTTTACACGTATTGCATCGATATCACCTTTTTATAAGTTTATTTAAACTTTTTGCGGCGTCTGCTTTGCTGAAGCGAGCACTTTTCTCTTTACCCAAGAGAGAATCGGAGACCGGTACGACAGACGTTTTCACCACGTGTTGAAAGGTCTTAGATAATATAATATAAAAGCTTTCAAGAGAATAGCGCTTCACGGCGTGTCTGAAGTATCAATTCAGCTTGTAAGATGACTACCTCTCGGATGTTCCAGACCTCTGATGGCTGTATTGGAAAATTGCTCGGGTACCGAGGGAAATCCTGGGGGACTTGCTTTTATTAAAACTTTATAAGGAGATACTTGATCATGCAAGTGTAAAAGCAATTTTGTTTCGTGTTATCGTTGTTATCATGAGCGTTTATGTAAAGTTTTTGTTAGAACAATATTGTTGCACACAATGATTTCCGAGCCACTGGTCTACGCGGAATCAAAAGAATGTACGCCGCTTGTGATATTTTAAGGATGTAAAGGGATTCCACAATAAAACAAAATACGCAGCGGAAACCGAGAGTTGCTTTTGTTTTACTTATCCGAGCAATTCAAAGGATACAAAGCGTTTGAAGAAGGGCAATGCAATAGGAGCCATGTCTGTAAAACTTCCTTCACTTTACCTAATAAAGATATTTTGTGAAAGGGTAGGGTATTTGCATATTGGCTGGAGCTGTCTTAATTTCACCGTAACGCGAGAGGGTGGGTTTCGATTCAAGGGTGTGTCGCCCACATGCTGTTGTTACAATGCAATTTATTGTTCCAATCTGTGTTGTCTGAAATTAGAATGACATGAATATACATGCGAACGAATATGTTTTAATAACGTGTGTCGTGGATGCAAATTTGTATGTTATTGCAAATTGGGTGGTATAAATGAGATGTTGATTTTGTTAAACGGAGATTGCTACTGAAAATTCATACTCATTATACAGGATTAATGCAATAGGTACTTATAGTACCAACCTCGTTTGCTATATCAGGAGACGAGTGGCTACTCGAGAGGCGGAAAACTTTAATCTCTGTTATTTTTGTTTCCTACACGTAGGTACCTACTTATCTAAACGTTTCGTTTGACCACTATTTCACTTGCTGGTAAACGTACGTTTACTGTTGACGCGGTCGACAATGAAGCACTAGAATATACCTATTTAGTCGCGAGCTTAGTTGCAATCAGAAAAAACAGAATCGTTCGTACAATATAACCCAAACTCCAGCGTACCTATTCGATTCAGTCGATGGTTTTTGGTTATTTTTATCAACTTTTGAGTCTACGCAGGCTACCTCTGCTGCCAATTTTGTAATTTTTGATTGCTCTAACATTAAAAATAAGCAGAGACAGTCTAGAAAGTTGATAAAAAATATCAGAACCTATATGAATTAATCTTAGACCCGATTAGCAATGAGTCGAGGATGGCTGGAGTTTGTGTTATAGAGTACGGAGGTTAGGCATGAAGTTCCATTCGTATTATGAATATGGAATCAAAGCGCTTCATGCGGGATGGGGTATTCGACTTATTAATATATTAGCAGTTAATCTGGTCGAACGCTTTCAGACTCTACCCCTGCATTAGGATTCCCTGTATCGTAGGTGGCATGGACATACACAGAGAGATACACACCACAAACATCCAAGGCCCGAGAACAGACTTTATGCTCTCACCAAATGAGGGATCGCTGCGTAGTTACTTTTTTTTAATATTTATATTATGGGCTTGCGTTTGACAACTATCTCACCTGGTGCTAATTGACGATGCCGTCGACGATGTAGCACGCTTACCTACCTAGAAGATAGCTGTTCACTCGTGACTTGAATACACACAGGTTATAATGATCAGGAAACACAGTTTTGGGCAAAGAGTTCCACTACGGTGGGTACGGCTAGGGTACGGCTCCAAACTTAGCCTACCAACTTAAAAAAAACTCATATAATTTTCTGTAGCGTGCTTTATAAGTAAGTATTCTGTTATATATTTTAGCAACAGTTTACACTAAAAAGTCTTAACATTGAAATGGATTAGTAAGATTAATTTAGCCGGGCGGGGGCAGGTTACATCTCCCAGTTTACACAACAGGGCGTGAAACAAGGTGTAACGAGCGATTCTGACGTTCGTAGACTACCTACCTATCTAGTTAATCGAATAGATACTGTTTGCGTATACGGTGAGCTAGGTATTAAGAGCCAGTGAATAATAAGTTTTATAGCGTGAAAAATGCACTGAATTGAGACCCTTCCTTTTTTGGGAGCTGGTTAGAAATTACATACAGTCGAACGTATAACCTCCTCCTCCTTTTTCGAAGTCGGTTAAAAATACAAATCAATAATATGACGAAGACGTCGGACAAAACACTTAACCTGATTGACCCTGGGTTGGTATTTTTATTGCACGGAGTTAGGCATTCGACCGCTGAAGCATCCTCGTGAAGAAAATCCTGCCTTTTTTAATAGTCGGGTTTTATTTGTAAAATCCTTTTGAGGGTACATTTTTTATTTTCTAAGGTGGTGTAGGTACCTATATGTATAGGTACCTAAAGGCAATTATGAGCTGTTGGTGCAATTTCGTGATTTGTACAAATAGTTCATTATAATTTGGACGATAAGATTTAGCAGTTTCTACAATACATATATCTATCTGTCAATAATTACTCGCACTTAGTACAATTTCTTAGTTTGTACAAATTCTTAATTCGTATTAATTTGTACGAATGGCTAATTTGAACTAAATGATAATTTGCACAAATTGTGAATTGGACGAACTGTGAATGTGCCGAATTGAGAAGTTTACCAGATTGCCTAATGGCAGGGAAAGATGATAGAGCATGCAGTTTATGTTATGTTTCTTAGTTAAAATGTAAATGGGAATTTCGATAGCATGATAATATTAATATGTTAATTTTTTCAACTGTTTTTTAGCCTTTATTAGCCAGCTACTACATAATTACTACAACTAACCTAGCTACAAACAAAGATAATCTACAAGCCAATATAGGCTTTTACTTTTATTTTATGCAACATTATCATATTATATAAACACTGTGATAAAAAGCCCTAGCCATACTAAAGTTAGCGATGGAACCTATTATATTTATGGCAAATAGAGAAATAACTGACATTACTACCGCGTCCATTCGCGAAGGTATGTTGACGGATTCTCCACGTAGTATTCGGAAAATCTCTGGTCTACCACAGAATGTTAACTACAGGAGGTATTTTGAGATAAGTTTGGATGGCTGACTCTAAAATTATGAGAAACTGCGAAAAATCATGAAAGCTGCCGCAAACTCCATTTGGATGAAATATTTATATGTTTTGGAAATATATTTAGTTAGTACCTATCTACACATTTAGGTAGCTACTTATTTAATATAATTTTTACTTATATAATTATTTAGGCATGCTAATTGGGGATGGAGCTATGCTTACCATCAGGCAAACAACACGTTCGTCTCGTTGCCAAATAAATAAAAAAAATTACATTATTAGAAAAGAATACATGGGAAGGATAATTTTTAAGTTTACTTAGCTTTTTGCATTATCCTTCGGCAGCGTTGTAGGAATTAAAAAAGTCTAGTAAATGTGGTGTAGGTATTTCTAGCTTAAACTATAATTAAAACCCTTTTATTGTAAGGTGTGAATTAAACGATGGCGTTCCTTTTAATTATCTTTTATTTTCTTTCCCTCTTACTCCTATTACATTTATGCTCCTATCCCTACTCCTAATCCTATCCCTATTCATACTGATTCCAAATTCGCTTACTCTTTCATACTCGTAGTTATCTCGCATCTAGCCACCTCTCTCACAATGACGTTACGTTCCATTCAATATTTCCTTAAACTTTCACTCTTTCTAATATAGGAAATTCTCATTCATTCCTTCTCTTTCTTACATCTTTTGCATTTCACGTAATGCTAAATATAATGCTTACTTACATTATCACTGTTTTAATTTTTCGATGTGTGTTAACCAAACCCATTTCAAAAATTCATCCTGTATTAGAAACCCCATTATTCAGAGTACATTCCTATCATATTCGAATGAAATCTGGAAGTTTCAGAACAAATCAAATTTTATACGGCTAAATTAAATTTTTGACGGCTCCGTAGCTAAGTTGGTAGTAACCCTGCCTGCAAAGCGAGGGGTCCCGGGTTCGATTCCCGGCCGGGGCAGATTTTGTGTAAGCATAAAGTTTGTTCTCGGGTCTTGGATGTTTGTGATGTGTATCTGTGTGTGTCCATGCCACCTGCGACACAGGGAATCCTAGTGCGGGGGTATGAGTGTGTAAGCGTTTATTTATTTATTTATTTATTATTTATTTATCTTACCAAAAATTATGACAGAAATGTACCTAGGCATAAACATACGTACGTATATACGTACCGAAAGCAGAGTTCCGTTTAGAGTAGCTAATTTGTTTACAGAAATATCAAAATAGATTTTGATCTTTCGCTTTAAATCATCTCAGGATAATATAACACTTCTCCAAGTAAATCAAAGCTTAAATCAAGTAGTGGCAACAGGTATTTGTACAAACAGATGGAAGGTTGCAGAGCTTCATTTGTACTATTTTGTAACAAGAAGATGACACTTTTCTTTTGCCATCAAAAGGAAGATTAGGAATTGTGCTGTGACAAAGTTTCAAGGTGTTGCAAGAAGTTTGGTTGTATCTATCGTCTCGCTATCATCTTGCTACGAAGAAGGGTTGACTTTATATTTTCTTCAAAATGAAATTGTATGTGGAATAAGACGGGGGCGTTATTTTCGGAATATTCATATTATGCTGGCGGATACTTTGCTGGTTGAAAGTGGATCGCAAATCTAATTCCTCAGCCCTACTTTGTGAAAGGGTACCGATTGCATAGCGCTAAGAATTTTTATTTTCCCACCGTTTTTGGGTTTTATTTTCGTAATATAAAAATGTATATTATTGTTAGAAATTTATGACGACAAAGAAGCATATATTCGATTATGTCTCTGTGATCAGCAAGGTGAAAACCGGTAGCGATCACCGTATCGTAAAAGAAAAAATTAAAATTAATGTCAAGCTTGAATGGTTACGTCTGGTAAAGTATACGCTCCGTCCAAATCCTGCACAAATCGGTAGGTATTTAAAAAACCAAAATCTCCCAATATTTGTCTTACTGTCAACTACCCCATTAGATATTAAGTACACTTATTGCTAATTAATTAACTGTCAAACAATCAAAATTCATTTTATTTCAAACAAGCTGCTGTCCGCGGTTTCACCCGCGCGGAGATATTGGATTTCATTGTTTTCATTATTTTGCGCGGAACCCTAATTCTTTTTCTAAAATAAAAGTAGCCGAAGTTACTACTTACTTGTAACATCAGCTATCTGTCAGTGAAAGTCCAGTCAAAATCAGCCCAGCCAATTCGGAGATTACCGAAACAAACAGACAGACAGACAAAAATGTTAAAAATCGTTGTTTTGTTATAGATACCGTATATATTTGGTAAAAAGCTGTTATTTTGATTTATGATTTTGTTGTTTGTTTGTAATAACAAACAGACACTTCAATTTTATTTATTTGTATAGATAATAATTTGCTAATAGAAAAAGGTAGGCAAATATGAAGAAAAACGACAAAAAAAGTCAAGTAAGATAGAATGAGACCGTAAAATAATTCTCACTATTATTTTCACGAAGCTTCCTAATCAAATGATATTTTTCTTTGTTAATGAGAAACGACGGAGGCACTTTAATTATCAAAAGACGCTTGTCTGCTATAGACTTACAGTTTTCATAATTTATGGAATGCCAATTTTTCTCGTATAAAAGCAAAGCACGTCTGAAGACGCCTTCGTGATCACGAGAATTAAATTGAAGCGTCGCTGTCTTGGTTTTAATGTAACTTCTAGTCAGTAGCTAGGTTTGGTCCCTTTTAATAATAATAATAATTCAATTATTTCAGATTAAATATCCATATTCATTTCCACGCAATTAATTAACAACCATAAAATTAAATCTACCTAATACTTTTTAGTACCTAAGTGTAAATTTTGGCTTTGCTCAGACTTAGTTCGTTTAGTTTATTGTTGTCTATTTACCGCAGATGAGTAACGTTGATGTCATTTTTGAAATTATTTAACTTATAGGTACTTATGACTGTTTCAATTTAAAATGTTGAACTAAATATTTTGAAGAATAAATTCAGCTTAGAATATATTGTTTCCTCTTAAGAAAAAATGAATTGGAATCAGTTATTATTAGTATTTTAAAATATTAATTACACTTGTTTATCTTTACATTAATTTATAAAACATACAACCTTTGATGACACATTGTCACTGATAGAGATAGAAGAATAGAAAACGGTCAAAAGCTAAACTAATAGAAAGTTAAAACAAAAACTGTGGACTAAATATCAAATAAATATTAACGTGGAATTTGAATCGAATATAGAATAATTTTCGATATAAAACCAGCTATATTGTATACTTGCAGCCGCATATCATATTCCCAGTAAAAATTGGAAGAACAATGAAGGTTTGTGTTAATTAACAAGGTTTCATTATCCCTTCATTTATAACTAATTTAGCGAACGAAATATCACGATAGTTAACTAAGTATCGTGATATTTCGTATCTATTGTGTTACAAATTTACAATTAACGTTTAAAAGAACATCATTCACTGTGTTATATAGTTTATTTTCGTCACAATCGTAACTTTTAATGGAAAATGCAGTGAAATCATATTTCTAGCAGCTCGTAGATTTTATTTCTTTATAAACGAACACAAATAATTGGATGGCATAGTACTGAATTAAAGTGTATGTGAATATACAGATATATACCACGCGGGCGAAGCCGGGGCAGAAGCTAGTATTTTAATAAATTTACGAAACTCTTAACGAGCGCGCTCATTGTTTTTTGTTTGTCCATGGATTTTCTAATAGGTATCGTGTGTCACTATCCAATAAGTGAATCCCTATCAAATAAGTGTAGTGGGCTGATTTAATTTAACCAAATTTTATATGGATTTTACAGGTTTTTAGAAACATTGCACTTTATAATGATAAAACACGCGCCTACGTGGTTTTTCATTACGCTCGTTATACTCGACCCGTTAACCCAGTACAGTTTTACTGAGTATCTTTTCTCATCAAATCAGGATGCCGGGACATTACATACTACAGAGTTTGCAGACTACACGAGCAAAGCGGTGGTAACCACCCAGACGGACTCTCGCAGAGATTTTAATCCTACCGTTTAGTACTAGATAGACAAACGGACAACAAAGTGATAACAGTTATAGGGGCTCCGTTTTTTAACATCAAGGTACGGAACTCTAAAAATCCACTCGCATATTCATTTTGAACAAATTTGTAGCATTGTTCTCAGCGTCATACTTAGTTTTTAAAGATATGAATATTCAAACATTATTTTTTCTTTCATTTGCAAATATTGTAAAACGAACTATGTTAGTCTTACGCAAAGCTTAATTTCTAAAGTTCTCTTGAAAGTTTTGAAATGTTTTATTTTTAAATACTACACCTACTACATACAAACCTTTAGGTAGGTACTGTTTTAGACCAATCCGCATAAATAAAATAAATCTAATAGTAATCATAGTAATAAACTATGATCTACATCTAAAGTAATATGTTTCCATTCATAATTTCTCACATAATACGCGTCCGAGCAGAAATGCTATTCTCGGGCCATAGAGCCTTTTGAAGCGTCAATTCCCTAACCGCGCGCTCATCTTGGTTTTAATTTAAGTTTTCTCGAGAGCCGAGACGTTGCCACACCTATGGATCTGCATGCAAGCTTATGATAAAGCCATAGCAGAAAGAGAACAGGACGTCTACAATAACTCTACCAGACTTACCAGGTAACTCTACCAGACTTACCAGGTAACTCTACCTTACCAGGTCGCAAAGGGCGAAGTCACCAGCAACGTATCCAAACAATTCACAGGGCCCTGCTTCACCAGGTTGCCACGGCAACGAGTGGACGGCTTACATCATGTCGTTCAAAGCGCAAAAGATCTGCAGTTGTTAAACACCTCTAAGTCACTCTTTAAAGTAGGTACCTACCGACCGCAGTGAAAGTTGCGTAACTTTATAATCGACTATTTATCCGTTTAGTTTGGAATGAATGGTGCAGTACCGCGCAAATTGTAATTACGAAACCTGTTCTAGGGAGTTACGTACCTAGTGTAAATAAACTAATTCACACGTAACTCGCATATTCAGTTGTCTAGAGTTGTCACACTTTTCTCTTTATTCTATGAGCGGGCTTCATTTAGCCGTAATGGGTTTAGAACGAGCCGCGAGGTGCCGCGTGTGCTGTGATTGCCAGACTCCCCCGAGACAGTTACCTACGTACGTGGATAAACAAACACAAGTGTGACTCTCGCGTATTTACTTGCCTAGGCAAGTAAATACGTAAAGAAGAAATAAAGATATTGCTTTGTTTATGTATTGAACTGCTGCTTTTGTTAGTGGTAGGACTAACTCTACTGCGAGTGTCCGTCTGCATGGGTTGTTACCACCGCTTTGCTTGTGAAGTCTGCCGCCAAGCAGTAATGTGCAAGCATTACTGTGTTCCGGTTTGATGAGCAGAGTAGCCAGTAAAATTACTGGGCTTATTAATGTCTCAGGGTAACGAGCGCACTGCAGTGCCGCGCAGGCCTTTGTGTTTCAAAGTTCTGGGTGGCACTGCAAATGTTATGGGCCGGCGTTGTGCTTACCATCAGGCAAACGACCAGTTCGTCTCGTTATGAAATAGCATAAAGACAAAAGGATATTAGTAAAACTAAAAAGGGATAAAATGATTAGGTAGGGTAAAACCGGGATAGATGCCGCAGTGGGATAGACGCCTCGTGTTCAAAAAACCTAATTTCCCAAACTCGCAACTAAGAATTAATAATTTAAATAAGAAGCGCAGGCGTCCCACACATTTGTCCCCGCAGGTTGTCTTGCGGAGCGAAAGTGTGTCGCTTGTGCGTGTGATTATCTCCGCAGCAAACGCCGCCTAAGCTTAAAATTTTCAAAAGTAAGTATTTGCCGTGATATAACTTTATAATTAGCAATAAATTCTGTTATATTTTTTATTATTTCAATACACTGGTTCATTAAGTGTACACCTAGGTGTAAATAATAGCTCTTTTGTTTTTAGATTATTTAAGAAATAAAAGGGCAACTATCCCTTTCAAAAAGGATAGTTGCCCTGATTTTTTGAGGTATAGGTGCCCTTAAAGGCATCTATCCCCTCATACACATATACACATGACATTCTTAATGTTTTTTTATGTTGTGTCCGGTGACACAACATAAATCTTTAGGAAAATATATGAAAGAAAAGAAGATTTCAGAAAGGATGATAAAATAAATAAAAACTAAGTTAGACAAGAGAAACAAGACTCAAACTACAAACAAAAAGGAGAACTTAAAAAAACAAATAAAGGAATCAAAGACAATAATGATAAAAATGTGAAATTAAAAATATATTATTTTAGTGAAGAAGACGATAACGAATGGACTGATCTTTATGATAAAGAAGATGATAATTATTTAAAAGTAAATAAGGGTCGAATCTCACGAAAAAGACAAATTATGTACAGTTCAAACAGCGAAGATGACGAAAATCCATCTAAAAACGACTATAAAAGTAAAGGAAAGACAACTAAAGATTTAACTGTAAAGCAAACTAAAAGAGATGAACGAGAAGACGCTTTGGAAACTATAAAAATCAAAATCCATAGAAAATTTTAAAATTTAATATTTTTGTTAGACAAATTCTTAAGTTATGCGTGTCATAATAGAATTACCTTTTAAAGATTACTATTAAAATTTTTTTAAAACAATGGATTTTTCTTATTTTATTCGATTAGGCATCTATCCTATAATACAGGCATCTATCCTTCTTAGCATTTTCATGGTGGGGCATCTATCCTCAAAAATAGGCATCTATCCTCAAGAGACATGGTCTGCAATAAGTTAATTTCTAAAAAATCTGTAATTGTTAGGTCAACAAAAACAAGTGATAAAGTAATATAAAAGATTAAACTAGCTATATTCATAGAGATTATTCATGATCAATTAATATTTTTGAAATTAGGAGCGTATTTCTAAAAGTGCGGCATCTATCCCGGTTTTACCCTATACATTTAAATCAAAATTATACGCACCAGCCGTGTCCATATGTTTGGCATAACCCTGATTTTTCATCTTCCCTAATTGACTGTCGTCCATTTGGAGAAACGCCACTTTTACTTTCCCCCTTTAATATAGGAACGTACAATTTCATACCCGAGATTAATGGAGAGTTTACCCTTAAAAAATTACGTTGAAGGGTTGTCCCTATTTTTGTGTCGTTAGTGTCGAGGTGCCATCAGTCATGCGTAGTCAGCCTACATCTGAAGTAAATCTGTTTTGAATCGGCTTCATATCAGCGCAATTTGGATAACGTTTGATGGATGCGACAACCCTATAAATAAAAATCATCGATCACACAGTTGTTGATCTCTGACTAAGATATCTTGAGGTATCTAGTGTAATCTAGTGAATTACCTCGAGACTTAACGTGAACGAAATGAAGCGGGAAAAGCGCGTGAAAGTTTATCTTTTTGTTGATTTCTAGTTTGTTGCTAAATCATGCCGAAGCGGATTTGACCTTACGAATTTTACGCCTTATTACAGTCATTGTACTTACATCAAGAAACCATATTCATAAAAAAAAAGTAAAAATATATAATCATCTGAGTATATCATATAGGGAAACAAATTAATTTCATCCCGAGCGCTTTTCTGAAATCTCGCCAGGAATATTGCAAATTTAATACTAAATTAATACATAAGTCCAGTTATAGAAACAAAACAGTGAGGTTAACAACCGGTTGCAAACTTACAACAAAATGCGCAATAACCCCGGCTAGCTCGCCGCAATCAATCAAGCGACCGCGGCCTCCGGTGGCCAGCCGCTAGCCGCCCTTATTCATAATGCACGGTCCTTCACACGCTGGCGAAGATATTAAATTCGTTAAATGTTAGCTTATTACACCTAAACACTTGTGGGAGTAAGCTTTGGAATAGTACATCAATTTACGGGGGCCTACAAAAGCAGTTCACGGCCGAGTAATATTAGAACGACGATCTAAGGGGCAGTGTAGACGCTTATGCAAACGTACGTTTGCTTGTCAGAATAACAACGCTTTTGCGTCAAGCGCGGATTTCGAGTATCACGAAATCCGCGCTTGACGCAAAAGCGTTGTTATTATTCTGACAAGTAAACGCACGTTTGCATAAGCGTCTACGGTCTGCATAAAGCCGTAATTCGAAAGGACGAGCCACCAGCCGATTCATTTATAACTCTAAACGAGGACTGTAGTTATTGCGGCCAAAACTTGAATAGTTTTTAATATGTGAGGAACATCAAAAAGGCGAGAAACAATACAATTTAATTAAAGAAAACATCCACAATATCGTATCCAATTTTAATTTCCGCCAATTTAACTGCGAGCCGTCTTTGTTCTCTTTTGAAAAGAAATCAACATTCAGCCTAAAAAAAATATCGAGCGCCTAGAATACGTTAATGTTAGTATCTACATAAAAAAACTCGCTTTACCTACGAGTAACCAAATTACCAAGTAACCAAAACTTATTCTCCAAATATAATTTCACAAATCGATGACACAAAGTTACATGATAAAACACGACTGCCCTAGCCAGTCTCACTCGGGATCATGTAAGGATTCTAACGATACCCCACACATCCTAGTATGTATTTTGCAGTTTACTTGTTGTTTGAATTGTTTTACATTTTAACATTACTACTTAAAGCACATGAAATATTTCCTTTTTTGCCTCATAGCAAATCTTTTTAATCCAGTAACAAAAACTAGTCGGCTAGTTTGTTGAAAGTAGCTGGATATTTGTTATCCATTTGTTATCCTATTATAAGTAAACGTCTCGCACTATACAATATAAACAACAGACGCAGTAAAGCGGAGGTTCATAGCGAAATGTATTGTATGTACGAGTATTCAATTCTATTATTTTGTCTAAGCCGCCTATCTCCACGCAACAGACCCGCACAGAGCCGGACGCATTCGCTCGTGCCCAACGATGTAATTCTGCTACAAATTAATTAATTCTTTATAATGTTTGATGCAAGTTTGAAGTATCAAGCACTATCATGATGACTCAATTGACACGAAATGACAATGTAACGAAGGTGTAGCTTGCGCTTAGGGCAGCATAGACGCTTATGCAAACGTACGTTTGCTTGTCAGAATAACAACGCTTTTGCGTCAAGCGCGGATTTCGTGATACTCGAAATGCGCGCTTGACGCAAAAGCGTTGTTATTCTTACAAGCAAACGTACGTTTGCATATACATCTACGCTGCCCCTTAGTAATGCCAATCAATCTACACTAGACGTAAATACAAAGGCACGGATTAGCACGGAAAACAGACAACAGCGAAGCACTCTTCTGTCATTCTGTTGTTGTATTAAAAATACTTTAGAATGTTATTGATATTAATCGAATTGACTACTTACTGACAAATCAGCGGCGCAAGTACGGATCTTTTTGATCGACAATATTCGATAAAATTGACAGTTCAAATCGATAAAGTGGGTTTTATCGACTTTTTATATAATTTATCGAACCTCGATATTTTCGGCAAAAGTTATCGAATAGCTAGGTCGAATCCAAAAGAATATAGAGCTACTACAATACTGTACGATTAGACTTCGGTACTCGAACATTCGATAAATTTATCGAATTTTTCGGTTCGACAAATTTATCGAACCGACTTCCGTACTTGCGCCGCTGGTGATAGAAAAATTCCGGAAGTGGTGCGTAAAGTAGCCGGTTATCGGATGCATCACTATGCGGCACTGTTATTAAACGCCGCACTGAGTGATGGCACAAAGCGCGCAGTGGAGCGTACATTGATAATAATTAATATTGTTTTATTAAGCCGCGTATCTCAACGGCACGGGCTCACGGGCACGGATTCGAACGCATCCACGCATGCATAACTCTGTAATGCTGTTTTATGTAAAGATAGCTTCTAATTCCAATTTACTTGGATTTTAGTACATACAAGCACGTAATTCTGTACTGAAGCGCTTAAAGGATACTACCATAAAAGAGGAGTTTGTTTTTTGAGTTTCACTTTGATTTCTGAGTAAAACTGATTTTTTTCTGAGTTAGGTAAGAACTAGTTGACGTTCTGGTTTTCATATCCTGTTGACAAAATGTATGTCATTTTAATTCTTAGGCTGGTTTATCAATATCAATGAAAACGGCTATTTTACTTTAATTATTAGGTGCTGAAATTGTTTAATGGAAATGAAATTAGCTTTCGTGAGTTTTTAAATTTGTGGATGGTAATTGGCCGCATTGGCTTTTTACTCTATGATATTGGTGTTAGCGTGAACGGAAAAAGAAGCGTGTGTATTTTGTCTAGAGAGCCTTGAGAGAGCCTACATTTGGCGAGTTCTTCGAATAAGTCGTCACTCGTCACTAAAAATCAGGTGATAATGTTTGAACGCAAAATAGACAGCTAGTGTCACAGAATAAGTATACTGATGAAAAAAAGGTAGCTATCATCATATTGTGAATATTGTCGAGTCAATGTTGTGTGGAAGATGTACGCTTGTGTTTAATTTTTAGACCGTTGCATTTTTCTTATAGGTACTTGTATAGTACAATTGTACAATTTTTATAAGAAAACTGTTTTAATTAAGCCATTAAAGAAACCATTACAGTAACTGGTTACAATTCATAAAACTTTCTTTTCTTATCGGATCAGTACTCCAAATTGGTGTTTAAATTAAATTCACAAAATAATTTGAGAACGTAGGTGCGTACAAAAAAATCAATTTGTTTCCCCTTCAATTGTCAAGCGAGAGGCGGGCCGGTTCTGGAAGCTACTAACATCGACGACATCTCATTAGAGGAGAAAAGTGCACGAATGTAAATTCTTTTATTAGAGGCACGGCAGGGCACCGGAACTCGCCCGTCAGTTTCCCAAAATTCATTGGCCGGTTGCGCTCTGTGATATTTCGTTATAAAATAATTCAAATATAAAATTTAATCATGCAACCCGACACAGAAAGAATTCATTCAGTCAATTTGATTCAATTCTTTCAGCTCAAGCAATGATGTACTATGATCTGAGTATCATAAAACAAACAAGAAAAAAACGCGTTAGTATAGGCGCTTACACTTCTTTGCTCATCAAACCTGAGCACATCAATGCTTGCACATTACTGCTTGGCAGCAGACTTCGTGACCAAACGGTGGTACCAACCAAGACGGACACTCGCAGAAGAGTTAGTAAATCGGAAAGGTTAAAATCAGATATCCAAGCCCTCTGATTACTGTGTTGGGGGTTACAATCAGGAACTAACTACTGACTTGCATAGATTTTTTCCGCCGTTAGTGAAATTTCATTGTTTGTTTTAAGTTTTTCATAACCAGGTATTGCTTCTCTAAGCGTCTGTCCTTGACTAATACATTCAAATTTATTCGTTGATCGGGCGCGTCTCACTGCTAACGCATTTAAAAAGTGATTAGAAGTTAAATTGACACAATATGAACTTTTTGTGCCCACAACGGGGCTTAATCGGAAACGAGATTATTCAATTTTCATTCAAATCAGCGACGCTGCATAAAATTAATGAATATAAGTCTCTAAGTCAAAAGTAATCGGGAGGTTCCCTTATAGCGCATGTGAAAATTGGGCCACAGTCGCAAATGACTAATTGCGAATTCTACGGTAGGCACCCAACGTCTAAGGAAATAAATGTTGTAATGCGAATTTACTTCAAGAATATCATCTCGATTGTGACCCCATTGCATGATCTCTTATTAGCTGTTTATGATCGCCTGGATATATTGCTGTAACGTAGGTAGTCTTCCTACTAACGTAGATCCTCTTTGTTTCAATAAAGACGATCTGTGGTGTTTCAACACCACAATGCAGAAATAAAACAACTAAAATGCAGAAAAAAATGATGTACCCTAGATATGTCGAAAAAAATCTCTTCGTTGTTAAGCGTATAATTTGAGAAAAGATGGACCCATTTGACATTTTTTTATATGTTCAAGAAATTTAAAGATTGGAAAAGTGACCAGTAAAACTGGGCGAGATAAATTCAAAGTGCCTTGTCGTATGGGATTTTTGTATGAACTTAAATTTATTGAAATGTGGACAAGAATTGAAATTGGGACTAGGCCTGAAGTGAGGCTATGTGCTATAAGCGATATATTTTAAAATTGAGGGTGGCAGCTAATAGACAAGGGAACATAACAAAATGTTCAACACCATGTTTTTCTTCATCAAAACCTATCGCTTTCAATAAAAAAAATAGTCTCTCTAAGTTGAACGTGACATTAACATCAGTGGAATGCCTTGCTCTGCTGAGGTAAGTTTTACGAAATAAAACGGCTTACCACGAAAAAAATATTCTAGACCAGTCGAGTATAATATTTACAAAGGAAATTGAGATTAAATTTACATAGTAGCGTTCGCGTTCCAACGTCTGTTATGTTACAGAATTCATGAAGGTAAATGTTTAGTCCCGCGGGGCGAAGTAACAACGCCCGCAGAATCACCCGTGTGCGCTCAACTTATGGTAATTACATTTAGAATACGCCCGTAGCAAGAAATGTGCGGAAGTCAGCATTCACATACCTTAAAGAATTAATATCGGCGAGAATTTTAATAACGCATTAGCATTTCAGACTTCGAATGAAATTACACCTACTGCAGTTCTTCTGGTTTTACTGTATCATATTTTTAGCTATAGCGCCACGGTGTACTACTTTCAAAGCTTATATGAACATCTTGTTCTTGAATATTTCACACTCGTTTTCGTTATGTTGTTGTAGGTTTCAAACCCCCGTTTGATCTACGGATCAATAGAACTTCTATGAATGAGCTACCATGCGCTTCAATCTATATTTCATTGTGTCAAAAGCGCTAAAGATCGTCTAAGGTCTAGGTTTTATTCCTATAGACTTTGGAAAGAGGCTCAGTTACTGTTTAGACGATCTCTATATGAATATCTGGTTTTCCACCAAGTAGCTACTCATCAGATTGCCTTACGTTTGTAAGGCTGCCACTCAATTTAACAGCTGACCCCTCTGACTGACCCCTGCCTCGGGCGTGTAACTCTTCGGTAACCACTGTCGGAATCGGAAGTGTTGCCTTTGACGCCGCGTCCAGCGGTTTAAGCTACAAACTTTGCGCGTAACATATTTAATCCACGAAGCAAAAAAATGTAATAATGTACATTGTGTTGACGTTCAATAAATAAATTAATGAAAGATATTTGACAGGTCTAAAGAAAGTTTGTCATCAGTCCAATATCTTCACTTTGACGGCACTAAATTAATGACCGTTAAATTTATACTGGTTTCTAGCAAATGAACTAATTTGACTGGTCTCAAATGTGCTCCAACCTTTTCTCAAGTTCTCATTTGGAAAAAGACAGAGTGTAACTAAAATTAGGAGTTTTATGACAACAGAATCTAGGCATTAGGTAGTTTTTTTTGCTCGAAGAGAAGTAATGTGGAGCGACCTCTTTCCTCCTATACCTTGCACCACAATCCAATCTTGCCGGACACCGGAAATAGTGGCTGAGCCGAAACTTGATAGTGCGTCAACCACTAGGTACTCACTGACTGATGTTGTTAATTAAATTACTTATACATCGAGAAACTAACTCCTAATCAATGTGATTATATCACTGGGATAAGCCAATGCAGTAATTTGGGTCTATCGTGGTAATCACAGATCTTTAGTGGTAATATAACCCTTTATTATTTTATATACTTTCAAACATGGTGTTTTTGTTTAATTTTTTTTCTAATTAGTTTCTTGAAAACGGAGATTATTAAATAAATAAATAAACCCTTACACTCACACACTAGGATTCCCTGTGTCGTAGGTGGCATGGACACACACACAGATGCACATCACACACATCCAAGACCCGAGAACAAACTTTATGCTTACACACAATCTGCCCCGGCCGGGAATCGAACCCAGGACCCTTCGCTTTGCAGGCAGGGTTACTACCAACTTAGCTACGGACTAAACTATTAGCATTGGAGAGCTAGTGTTGCCGAGCGGGAACTTGTGCACACAAACGCATTATCGTTCGAAGATATTACTGCCGATTCATTGGAGTATTTATTTTTAAAGTTCTATACAAAAAAGCCGATTTTCAACGTGGCACTTGCTAAGCTTCATTTAAGTGAAGGTAAATCGAGTAAATCCTTTCATTACTTACGACGCATTTGCATAATCGCCGGGGGCTGATTAAATTTGTAAGCGCTGATTCAGTTGGTTTAGCAGTAACATCATTAATATTGAATTATTAAAATTTCTCAAGTATTTAATACTGTATGTAGGTACTATGTATGTTTCCAACAGGTTTCCTCAGTGTAGCGCTTCGTATATGATATCGCCGTTGTAGGTACCTACCTACTTGCATAATATATAACTATCTATTTTAAATATCTACCAGGTTAGGACATAGGCCAGGATTACAGTCATGAATGTTTGCGTTTTGCTGAGAAAATAATCATGGTTTTGCGATTATCGAAGTATTACTAAGCATTACATGCTCACGCTCGGGTTGAAGTAAATCCATCAAAAATCCATGAAACAGACAAGAACAACAATATAGTTAGATATTGCGGTCTCTCTCCCGAAGCCGTGCCTGAAAGTCTTGAGTCGCATTTATTTTCAGCAGACGTTATACTTACCCTCAGGCAAACGCCCTGCTCGCCACGTTACAATATTGCAATACTTAACGAAGTAGAAGTTATTACTACCTCCCGTGGCCAGACTTTGCTAGACACGTAACTCTAAGTTAGTTTACAAACTTTTCAGTCACAATAACCCGCCCAATGAGGAAATTTATATTGCTACATTACAAAAGCTCGGAGTTTCATTTCGCTAAATTAAATATTTCAGACAAATAAGTAGAGCAGAGTTATGTAACCATATGAATGATCTATAGCTGTGCTCCGCGGCTTCGGCCACGTAGCCCAAGTTACTCCTTGTAACATCAGCTATCTGCCAATAAAAGTCCCGTCAAAATCGGTCCAGCCGTTTCGGAGATTACCCGGAACAAACAGACAGACAGACAGTCAGGCAAAAATTTTAAAAATGGTTGTTATATTGTAGGTACCGTATAATTATACTTTCATATGCATTTGGTAAAAAGCTGTTATTTTGATATCACAAACAGATATTTCAATTTTATTTATTTGTATAGATATAGCAGATTTCTGGTATTTTGACAAGAAAAGAAATTCAATATCCCCAGTTAATTTTTTTTTTATGTTATTTGTTAACGAGACGAGCTGGTCGTTTGCCTGATGGTAAGCATAACACCGACCCATAACAATTGCAGTGCCACCCAGAACTTTGAAACACAAAGGCCTGCGCGGCACTGCATTGCGCTCGTTACCCTGAGACATTAGGTATTAAGTCTCATAAGCCCAGTAATTACACTGGATACTCTGCTCATCAAACCGGAACACAGTAATGCTTGCACACTACTGCTTGGCGGCAGACTTCACGGTCAAAGATGATAAGAAACTTTGATAGTCATATCATCTTTAGGGTGTCTGGAAGAAATCTATCTATCTAGAATAGGACTGGCTCAAACGGCCGTAACACGCCATAAATACTACGAACAAAGTCAGAATTAACGGGATAAGTTACCATTTGTATTGGGTTTCCGATATTTCGGCGCTGTTGCAAGTACCATGATCACGGGCACGGGAGAACGATCACGTTCTCCAGTACGTTGTTCGTAGTTTTGATGGCTGACAGTTTAAAAACATGCCACATGTACTTATGTACTTGGCAACAGATTCTCAACTTAGAGCGGTATCTAGCCAGCGGAGCTCAATTCAATTCAATTCAATTCATTTATTCATTTCATTTGTAACATAACAGTATACACCAAAGCATTACAAATAAGTCATATAGATATGATAAAATTATTATTCAGTCGTATACAATTACTTACATCAAGTTTGTCATCACTACATTATATTAATTTGAAGAAAATGCCTTACCACCGTGCTATAAAAAAGGGTATAAGATTACTTGTTTCTAACTCTAGGTTATCACTTGGTTCTCATAGTACAATTAGGGCTTCATTTTTCCATTTTGAAATGAAGAATCTACTGAACTTTACTAGCAGGTATGGACGGATTACCTATTGATCACCACTACTTTCTTCCTACCACAGATTACACTTTAAGTAGTTTAAACAGCTACCGCAAATAACTTCTCTGACCGCAAGCCAAAGGTCCAAAGATAATGAACGACCCTCGTCCACAAGGGTCGTGGTCACTGGAACAAAGGGTCGAATATCTTAACCTCACTGGAGATGCCTTAAGAATAATTACTTGGTGTAACTGAGGTACCGCCGTTGGTCAACATAGAGTGAAGGAAATCTTTCACCAATTCAATTCACCTAAGTCATATTACCTAGGTGTATTGATTCTCGCACTTTCAATTTTATCAAAATGAAAAACAAGCATGATAGTTATCAATATTTATGTATTTATTCAACTTTAACTTTATAACATATCTTTAGTTATAATACTTAAACAATTCTAATATTATGTAATATTTTGAGTTTTCACAGGATGTATTTTCAGCAGGGTAAAATACGCAGACCACAGACAAAAAACTCTCAATTAAAACTATAGATAAGTAATATTTGGTTTACGTTTGAGATATCAGAATCGATAGTAAATGCCTTATGTGTAATAAGGCATTTATTACACCACGCGATGTTCAGACTATCTTACTAAGACTGTCTCACAATCTTAGATAAGCTTAGTAAGACAGTCTGAATATCGCGTGGTGTAATAAGGCCTTAATGACGGCCAAGTCCGCAGCCATTGTCGTCATCAAGTATTTGACGGCTGCTGGCTGGTAGAAGATACTCGTAATCATATTTAAAGTAGGTATGTGTCGCCACAGAAATACCCTAATATTATGCATTTCTCACAAAGATCTTGAGGGTGACGTTTAGCGGGATCGCTCTTGTCCAATCCTTCAGATTTCTCCAGAGGTGTCTATTAACAAGTGAAAATTTAAGGAAACTAAAAAACAAACTTCTACCTCCTGGCTCAATCATCAGAACCTCGACACCAAGTGCAATCTATTGGACTCGTCAAAACGAATCATGAGCCCAAACTCGGAGGGTTTACTTGTAGCTACTGAAGAGTTCCACTATCTCCCGGCTCCATTATCAGATCAACTGGAGTTGATCCCAAATTATAGTTTTGTCATCCGAACTACACATAGTACATACTTGTAATCTACACTGTACCAACACTAGAGATCATCTTGCGTATGCCACGCACATCTGGAGTGAGGCCATCGAGAGGCACTACTAACTAACTAACAAACAATGTAATAAAATCTTAAAAGTCCAGTTTAACCTACTATCGAAATTAAACTTTGTATTACAAGTGAAGCTGATAAAAGTGCGTTAAAAACAGACTCGCAGCCTCTATTTTGTTAGAAAAGCCTTCGAGATATCGAGAGAACGTGCCTCTCGATGGCCTCCATGTGCGTGGCATACGCAAGATGATCTCTAGTGTTGGTACAGTGTAGATTACAAGTGTAAAATATAAAAAAAACTACTGACCAGTTTAAACGCAAACACGTCGATTTTGCACGTGGTGCACTTCTGGGCATAGTTTACCCACGAATTTGCGCTGCACCACATTCTATTGCAGTTTGGACATCTATATTCGCCGAATTTTCTTTTATCGTCACGTTCTTCATCGGATCCACTGGACTGCACAGAAAAATAAGGAGTAGGTATTAGCACAAAAAATAATTGGTACTAGCTGCTGGCCACCGTTTCACCCGCGTGGAGTCATTGGATTTCACGGGTTTTATTTTTCAGCGCGGAACCCTAATTCTTTTTCTAAAATTAAAGTTGCCTAAGTTACTCCTTGTGACATCAGCTATCTGACAGTGAAAGTCCCGTTAAAATCGGTCCAGCCGTTTCGGAGATTACCCAGAACAAACAGACAGACAGACAAAAATTTTAGATTAAATTAAATTAAAATCGGAACACAATAGGTAGGTAGTGCTTGCGCATTGCTTGGCAGCAGACTACACGAGCAAAGCAGCAGTACCTAAAGACTTGTAGTACCCGCCCAGACAGACACTCGCAGAAGAGTACCTGAATAGGTATTTTTATCACCAACTCTTCATAACTAAGCACACCACTATCATCTTCTTGCCCTCAATTCATTTTGGATCAGCGCAGATTTCTTCCTCTCTGGCCTGTTAGCTGTCAGCGTTACATGCATTTCTAATTCATTCATATCCGCCTTCACACAATCCATCCACGTTTTCTTTGGTCTTATTCTACCGGCCCATCCCTAAACATTCATAGTCATCACTTATAGCAGAGAGCACCGTAATATGCGTTATATTCCTCCTCATAACATGCCGTATCAAACGTTTCCCTTTCATCGTCTCAGTCACTGGTGCTATTTTCAAACTCCCTCTAATTTACCTAGTAATTTCTTACTTTATCCATTCTCGTTACTCCATACAATCACAACATCTCAACATTACTTAATATACCTATTTTAACATTCAGAAAAATATAACTTATCCAAAAATAAAAGTAAAAATAAAACTGAACTTCGAAAAAGCAATTCAATGAAAAAAAAACTTACCGCCATTGTTGTTGAAGCAAAATATCCAAGATTTAATAAGATAGCTGATAACCCAAGGCAGAAGGCACTATTAAAATAATCAGGGAAATGACGAATTAAATGCAGTTCAAAAATTCCGAGAACTACCTATTACTAGGTAGGACTATACTACTCTGTGAAGTATTACATCAAATTCAAGTATTATATTTTCTTTGTATATGGTACAAATCAAATATCGTCTAACTAACACTGAAACCACCGAGGGAATGAATGAATGAATAATGAAATGCAGAATGCTGAACGCGTTTGTCAATTTTATAAACCAGTGATAGTGATGTGAAAGTATTCTCATAAAGTGATAACGTTTCTCGATAAATAGTCCTCAATTCATAGAATCGTGGTAGGACTAACTCTTCTGCGAGTGTCCGTCTGGGTTGGTACCACAGCTTTGCTCGTGAAGTCTGCCACCAAGCAGTAGTGTGCAAGCATTGTGTTCCGGTTTGATGAGCAGAGTAGCCAGTGATATTACTGAGTCTCTACCTAATGTCTCAGGGTAACGAGCGCACTGCAATGCCGCGCAGGCCTTTGTGGTTCTAAGCTCTGAGTGACACTGCAATTGTTATGGGCTGGCGCTATGCTTACCATCAGGCAAACGATGCTAGCGATGACAGCGTGTTATATAAAAACGTACCACAACTCAAATTTGCTGTATAAGTTTATAGAACAAAAATGGCCTATAAAGAAATGATGTCAACGTTTACAACACCGCTCTATACAACCGTTATAGTACTGCGTTATAGCAAGTTCTAATATGACTAGTACAGGACGATATTGCACTTTAAAAGTGTTAACAGATGCCGTTATTTATCTAATTTGCGTTATAAAGTTTTCAACATATCTGCTCTAGAGCACTTATTAGTAATTTCGTTTTGCGCAGTGATGAAAACTCAACTACAGGGCCATATTGTGATATTGTGGATATTCAGATCGTCTACTACTTTGCGTATCTAAACCCAAAGTTCGCCTAGTAGAGATCGGTTTGAGCGATATTGCCGGCCGTTGTAGCACTTATTAAATATTTTGAAGTTTATTTGTCCTTTCCTTTGGTGTGTTCAATAAATAATTATTGCTTTTGTGATTAAAATAAACGCTCAATAACTTAGATAGGTAAAAGTACTTATTTTGTATTGTTATTTTACAACAGTTATTTCTGTTACTGTTCCAAAATAAACGATTAAAGAATTGTTATTAAAGAATATGTAACCGTTTACATAACTAGATGCAAGCCCTACGGTTTAGGAAAAATCCCGACCATAAACAATCCTGATTGCTAACCACTTGTTTTTTTTTGTATAGCACGTAGACGTATTCTTTCCATTTTTTAAAAGTTTATATCTATGGCTTCTTTTTTAACATTCAAATCATGCCAGTGCAAATGCGTGCATATAAAACGGTGTAAATATACGTAATATAGTAAGCATAAATAAAGCTGTGAAAGAAGTATCAATTTGATTAATGAAACCCTTGATTAATAACCCTTTGATCAATGACCTTTTTAAATGACCCGTATGATGTAACACTCCTTTTTTTGTTTTGTTTTTGGCTCCACGCGATTTGCGTATTTAGCCAGTGTCAAGTTATATAAAACATATTAATATGAAATAAATCTCTAGTTTTGGTGTGTAAAAGTCGTCAAAGTCACGTTAAAGTTTAGTCTAGGCGCGGTCAAGTCGAAGTGATGCTTCAGTAAAGCGGTGGATACCTTACTGAAGCTTCTATGGAGTTTTGGATAGAATACGAAAATACACGTTTTTCGTCTTTGTAGGTACTATTTGCCTTTCACTCATGCACGAATACGAACACTTAATGGTTAATAATCCACCATTATTACACATTAACACTCGATAAAACACAGGTTTTAGTAAATAACACAAACACAACAACAGCACATTTTCGCATTCCCGCCAAAACTCCTAACACTCCTTCTTTCCGTTTGTTTTTTCAAGTTTCTATATAGAGTTTCATTTTAATAATATCAAATCCTGCCAGTCCGAGTGCCTGTATAGAAAAAAGGTGTAAATATACAATATAAAAGTATCAACATGATGCATGGAATGGCGATGGAGGTGAAGAATACATCACAATACTATGTGATAACGAGACGAGCTGGTCTTTTGTCTGATGATACGCATAACGCTGGCTCATAACATTTTGTAAGTGGGAGGACTAGCTCTTCTGCGAGTGTCCGTCTGGGTTGTTACCACCACTTTGCTCGTGAAGTCTGCCGCCAAGCAGTAGTGTGCAAGCATTACTGTGTTCCGGTTTGATGAGCAGAGTATCCAGTGAAATTACTGGGCTTATGAGACTTAATACCTAATGTCTCAGGGTAACGAGCGATCTGCAGTGCCGCGCAGGCCTTTGTGTTTCAAAGTTCTGGGTGGCACTGCAATTGTTATGGGCCGGCGTTATGCTTACCATCAGGCAAACGACCAGCTCGTCTCGTTACCAAATAACATAAAAAAAAAAAAAAAAAAATTGCAGTGCCACTCCGAATTCTGAAACAAAGGTCTGCATGGCACTTCAGTGGTACGCTCGTTACCCTGATTACATAAGATCAGTAATTTCCCTAACTACTCTGCTCATCAAACCGGAACACAGTATTGAATGCTTGGATATTACTGCTTGGCGGCTGACTTCACGAGCATAGCGGTGGCACCCAGACGGACATTCGCAGAAGAGTTAGACCTACTACCTATTCAAAAACTATAATTCTAAAACGTAGAGTGCTTTAATTTCTTTTCATGATATATTTTAGATCAAGTGAAATAAGGTAGACGCAATCTCTAAATTAAAAGGGGATAGCATTTGGAAACCGACATTAATAAAACTTATATTAATGTGTAGTCTAGATATTGTAGATAATATTTATCACAAATAATGATTTTTTGACACCGCCATTTTTTAATTATATTAATTTAAAAAATCCATAGTACCTATAAATTAGGAGAAGGTTTTTTTTTATGATCTTTGGTAACGAGACGTACTGGTCGTTTGCCTGATGGTAAGCATAACGCCGGCCATAACAATTGCAGTGCCACTCAGAACTCTGAAACACAAAGTCCTGCGCGGCACTGCAGTGCGCCCGCTACCCTGACACATTAGGTATTAAGTCTTATAAGCCCAGTAATTTCACTGGCTACTCCGCTCATCAAACCGGAACACAGTAATGCTTGCACATTACTGCTTTACGGCAGACTTCGCGAGCAAAGCGGTGGTAACAACCCAGACGGTCACTCGGAAGAGTTAGTCCTACCACTAACTAAAGCTTATCGAAATCGTACTCAATCGATTCTACCTATAGTCCGGTAGCGCTAGCACTTTTTGGGGTCATAACTTACCATAATTCTAGAGTAGCTAATTTTTTGCCTGAGGATACAGTTGTACATAAAAAGCTTATTATTGAGTTTTGTGTCACATCGTGCACTTGCATTTTCAGGAATTCAATGGTTTGTGACTGTTTTGTTTAAATCAACATAAAACTGTCAAAATACTTTTTGAGTTTAAAAATATAATGGTATTCTATCTAAGATAGCCTGAGTAGTATGCAAACCTAATTTGTGTCAGTTTCATTAATTACAAACTGACATACGGTCAGTATGCAAAAACTTTGCCAAAATAAAATCAGATTTGAAAATTTAGACACGACATAATTCAGATCACCTAAATATGCCCATTAAATAAATTTGTGCCTAATTAAGCCACAGGTTTTGATGATAATTAATTATTTAGCTTTTCCAAGCTTTTGTAGCTTCAAAAAAGTATTGCCATTATTAGAGTTTACATATTCAATATCATAAATGCATGACAGATCGACAGTGTAAATTTGTGTCATTTTCATCCACGATTTACATGAAAAAACACAAACAAACGTTTGTGGTTTCTCCGAACGAGAGCTACAGGCGGCAGCGACGCGCGGGGGGTATAAATACCTACGTACACAGCTCGCCCGCGCCGCACAGTGGTTCCATTCCGGAAAAAGGTGGACATAGGAACAAAAGTTCGAAATTAGGTCTGATTTTTTTTTATAGGACAGGTGACTATCTTTCTAACAACTTTTATTCTATCACAAATCTTCGTTGGATCAATAATTAGCGAGTTAAAAAATCTTCAATTATTTTTTGTATGGAAAAAAACACATTTGGTTTTATTTCTTGAGTTACGTTAAATCGGCTGTTGTTTGGCTTATAAAATATGGTAGATCACATTATTTTGTATCCATAATTATTATTTTTTTGAAAATCCTTCGACCGCCTTGCGATTTAAGAGTGGTCAAACATTGCAATTTTTTTCATGACTATAACTCATTCTATAAGTACATTTTGGTCTAGTTTTATTTTTTGTAGAACAGCTAATATTATTCCCTAAAACTTTTATTCTATCGCAAATTTTCGTAAGATCAATAGTTAGTGAGTTAAAAATTATTTTATATTTTTTATTTTGGATGAAATTTTATTTAATTTTTTTTCTTGAGCTATGTCAAATCGGCTGATGTTTGGCGTACAGTATATGATAGTACACATTATTTTGTATACAGAAAAAAAAATATTCGTAAATCCATCGACCGCCTTGTGATATACGAGTGGTCAAACATAGCTATTTAGTTTTGCATGACTATAACTTATACTATGAGTGAAATTTTAGTCTTATTTTTTATTTTTACAATGGATAATATTATTCCCTACGATTTTTCTTGTGTTACATTTTTCCCTAGGATAAAAGTTTCCGAGATTTTATTTTACTTTTAGACGTAATACAATGGATTTGACGTATGTACGACTCGTGTTTTAGGATAAACTAATATATTTGGAATTTGGAAAATATACAACTCATGAATCTGTTTATTTCTATATTTATATCTATTTGCATATTTACTAACTTATCTTTATCATTATTATTATCTTTATTCCGGGCTTCTGATGCTTCCTCTGATGCCTGAAAAAATAAGTATGGTTAAATAAAGTATGGACAACTTAACAAACCAGGAATATACAAAATATTTTTATAAAAATCTTACCTATGGGTAAAACTGAAAAATGGATGCATATATCTGCTCCATGAATTAATAACTTATGAATACTGGCTGGCATGTAGTACCAAGGATAAAGCTCCACATACAGTTTTGACGTTTCTTGGCAATAGCTTCTGAAGTTATCAAAGTTTATTTTCTTTCCCGAGGAAATAACTTGCAAAATAACTGCCAATCGCAAAATTAAATTTTCGTCGACTCCAGTTATTCTAGACGACCTTTCATAGTCTATGAAAAAACGCCTAGCAGTGTTCCCATCGTTTGTGGTTCCAAAGCCCTGCCAACAAGAATGAACAGAATTAAGCAAATTGTTAAGTTAATTTCGCTCAAAAATCACAGTACCTACATAATTACAATAGTTTAATACCTGTTTCACTATATCTATAAGAAGTCCAGTCTGTTCCCGAAATTCCCGTTGCGTGACAGTTTTCTTAGCTTCCTTTAGAGCCTTATTTTCTCTACGAGCACTCCATCTTTGAAAGTCCATTTTATAAAATATATGGAGCAAACACTCCATGCAGCGAATCTTCATGTGCAGCGACGAAATCCCATATTGGTAAATTTCCTGTCGAGGGGTCTTGGTGTCCAAAAGTTCCAAATTATTCATTTCACTTGGTTTAGCTAAGCAAATGGGGCACGTTGCTGATGAAGGTACATCTGCAACAATATTGGCCACTTTACCGTCTATCATGGTCATGTGCAATTTGTGCTTCTCCACAATGCGTAGGTATAAGTCTTCTACACTCTCTTCAGGAGGGTAGCATCTCTTTTTAGCGCTTAGAAGTTTTTGATACGATGGGAGGTCAGCACAGGTTTCCTCACGTAGAAACAACCCCAGCACCATGTACTGCCATTTAGAGAGGGCAAGCGAGGTAAACAGTGCTAGAGCTTTATCTTCTGCAATTGTGACACTACTCTTCTTCTTGTAAAGAAGATCAGTCACATCTTGAACGCTGTCAGGATTCTTAGAAAGATGATCCACAATTTTGGCTAATGCATGCTTTCTATTCGCTTTCAATTCGGAGGTATAAAAGTAATACAAATCTTCTTCAGAATTTTCTTCTATAAAAGAGCTGGAACGCCTTTTTTTCTACTTATTACTCAAGTCTTCAAAAGGCACCCTTTTTGTCTTTTTAGTACAGGTGCTTGCTTCCGCAGTACTGACTGGGTGTATAAATATTTCGCTAACTGCTCGATCTGATTCTTCATGTAGATCTTCTGAAATTCTCATTACAATGTCAAAGTCGACTGTGTTGCAGGAAGGCCACAATGTTTTTCTCCAACCAGTTGCGATTAGATTCCCGGTTCAAAAAAGTTTTTTGGCATTTGTTAGCATCTTCCCATCGTTTATTGAGATTTTTTGTAAAAAGTCGGACAAATTCTTTAATTATTTTACGATCCTCTTGAGACACTTCACTTGGAATTTTGGAAAGTATGTCTTCGTATAAATAGTTGTGATCCTTCATATTTCCGCTCCTACACAATTTCAAGTATAGATCAAGATTGGTTCCATATCCAGCCATTGCCAGAGATATTATGTAGTACTCTCACAGTTAAGCAAGAAGAGCACAATTAAATAAAATATTTCATCATTATTATTTAAAAATAACTTTAGATTGGCAATTAGTATCCGTATGCCTGAGCATGACAGCGGCTAACGACCAATCAGAGCTCAGCACAAAGAATGAGTCATTTGTTTGTGCACTGACACTGACTAATTACCGTTACTCAGAAATTGAAAACAATAGAATTATTATTCTTCAATGTTTTCTTGGTATTAACAACTCAAAACCAAGTCAATAAAATATTTTCTGGAAGAAAAGTTTTTTTTTCTTTAAAATATTAATATCAAAAAACATGTAAATAATATTATCCATTGTAAAAATAAAAAATAAGACCAAAATTTCACTCATAGTATGAGTTATAGTCATGCAAAACTAAATAGCTATATTTGACCACTCGTATATCACAAGGCGGTCGATGGATTCACGAATATTTTTTTTTCTGTATACAAAATAATGTGTACTATCATATACTGTACGCCAAACATCAGCCGATTTGACATAGCTCAAGAAAAAAAATTAAATAAAATTTCATCTAAAATAAAAAATATAAAATAATTTTTAACTCACTAACTATTGATCCTACGAAAATTTGTCATAGAATAAAAGTTTTAGGGAATAATATTAGCTATTCTACAAAAAACAAAACTAAACCAAAATGTACTCATAGAATGAGTTATAGTCATGAAAAAAATTGCAATGTTTGACCACTCTTAAATCGCAAGGCGGTCGAAGGATTTTCAAAAAAATAATAATTATGGATACAAAATAATGTGATCTACCATATTTTATAAACCAAACAACAGCCGATTTAACGTAACTCAAGAAAAAGAATCAAATGTGTTTTTTTCCATACAAAAAATAATTGAAGATTTTTTAACTCGCTAATTATGGATCCAACGAAGATTTGTGACAGAATAAAAGTTGTTAGAAAGATAGTCAGCTATCCTATAAAAAAAAATCAGACCGAATTTCGAACTTTTGTTCCTATGTCCACCTTTTTCCGGAATGGAACCACTGTGCGCCGCTCCGCTCGACTCCTTTCGTATCGTCCGCGCCGATGTAGGTACTTATATAGCGTAGTATGGAATATTTACTCTTTTACGTAATGAACAAATGGGTAGGTATAGAGATAAAAATAATGACGTAGGTACCTATTTAGAATCTAGTAATCTCAATATGAATTACTTACCTAATTTTCTTATTTAGTGGGTTAACAAGTTCGAGAATCGACCCGACAACCTGGTGTATCAGAGCTTCTAAACCGAATTACTCTATGGAGTTACCAAACTCATAAACTTTATTTTAGGTACCTACGTCCTTTAGGTTTCATTAAAAAAAGTAAAATAGATCTTATTACAACATAGCATAAAGTATGTTGTTGAATGATATCGCCGAGGACTTTGACATAAGCCGCCTTCGTCGCGATCGGTGTTTTTGAGAATGTAAACAAACAGAATGAAAGCAACCTTATTACTCAATGAATAAAGTATATTTTTAAATGTTGCTGTTCCGTACTATGGTAAAAGCCGCTTTGCGTGTTTTATTGTTTCTTTCGCTTTTACTGTACCTAGGTAAATATTTTAATTGCCGCATATATTTTACACTAGCTGCTCACCCGCGGTTTCACTCGCGCGGAGGTATTGGATTTCACGGTTTTTATTTTTTTGCGCGGATTCATAATTATTTTTCTAAAATTAAAGTAGCCTAAGTTACTCCTTGTATCATCAGCTATCTGCCAGTTAAAGTCCCCGCAAAATCGGTCCAGCCGCTAGCCGTTTCGGAGATTACCCGGAACAAACAGACAGACAGACAGACAAAAATTGTAAAAATGGTTGTTTTGCTATAGGTACCGTATATACTTTCATATGCATTTGGTAAAAAGCTGTTATTTTGATATTACAAACAGACACTTCAATTTTATTTATTTGTATATAGATTATTTATCATCCAAATGTTTCCAGTGATACTGCCATTTTTAATTAATTTTAATTTATACAATAACACAACTATAAAGTATAAACTAAGCAGTTCATCTTTCAAATGTCGGCCGGAACCACGTAGGTCCGGCGGCAAAAAAAACCAGTTAGACCTTATTCAGTTGTGATAAGGTTCAAAATAGATTAACCATTATGATCGAATAAAAATGCTAACTATATTGAACCTTAATGTCGGCCGGAACCACGTAGGTAAAAAAAAACAGTTAGACCTTATTCAGTGGTGATAAGGTTCAAAATAGCTTGAACTAATAGAATTGCTATTAAAATTGCTAAGGCTACCTGTTTCCCCCGCACCGGCCCCTTTAGGACCCTCCGACATTAGCACGCGCCGCGCGCCTGTGTGCCCCGCGGCACCGCCCGCTGACCCCGCACTCACACACACAAGAGTTGCGCGCCAAAACGTTTGTTTTCTTTTTCAATAAGATTCCATGGATAAAAATGACACAAATTTTGGATAGTGTTTCGTTACATTATAGTCATAATAAAGACGTAAACTCTAATACATTTTTGTGGCTTTTACAGGATGTTTTACGAAAAAATTAAAATTGCTACAAAAGATGTGGATGAATTTGACACAAATTCTTTTGAACAACAGATACCAGTGATCTAAAACGCATAACACCTATTTAACACAGGCGAATATTCTTTTAGAGCTATTTAGGCCACGTGTTAGGTATTGGTTAAAAAACAGTGTTCCCGTGGACGGAAATGACACAAAATGCATATGTACATCGGCTACTACTTCGTTAGTATCACGAAAGTGAAATTTTCTACTCTGATATTCTTTTCGTCCGATATTGTTCGAAAAGACAAATACCTAAATATCTACCTACCCAAGTACCCAAAATGACACAAATTAAGGAATTAGGTTGTGCTAATGGTCTAGAACCTATATGCAAAAAACCAAAGATTTTAATATTTTCGAAACCTCAAAACCTAGCGCTATCCGTCTACTACTTCATACGAAGAAAACAATTCTAACATGTAGGCACATCCTTATTTTGCTGGCATTACCATAAACAATTATAATATGTTTATAGTCGGTAGGTACTTTTATTCCATAGACTACTACTAGGAGTACTAAAGGATACTACGTATCAGACGGAAATTACGTCAGGCCATACGATCTGGCTTCTGATTGACTGTGGTGTTTTTTTTTGTCGTCGCAAGTTTGCTGGCCTTAGGCAATGCATTCATTAATATCATTTATTTAAAACCTGCTTGAATAGAAAATGGTTGTGTGAAAAAAATTTAAATATTTATTTTAAGAATTCTTTATTAGTAAACGTGCTTTCGACAGATATATATATAATATAACCGACAGGTACAATATATATATATATATATTGTACCTGTCGGTTACTAAGGTCTGCTTTTGTACTTGTCCTTTCAAATAAGTATAGCTTATATTTTCGCCGAAGTAGATTGACTAGGTTCTCGCTTTATGAAAGTCACTTGTTCAATAATAGTTTAACACTACAATTAGCTCCTTTTTTAGCTTTAGGCACGAAGTCTCTGAGTGCATTACTATGATATTAGAAGCAGGCAACAGAAGCGAATTTACAGAATATGATGGTAGGATTCGTCACCCCAACTGTCGAATTTCTAGCCCGTATTCTCAAACAAGTAGGCTTTGGAACGAGGCAACTAGAGTCTAGTGTCACAACAACTTCTTTGAGTAGGACCTTGTTGATGTTGCTTTGGCTATAGATTAGATTACTAGCAGTAGATCTAATGTCTCTACTATTAGTGCCGCCGTTTCCGCGCAGTTTTTATAATATAACTTGTCTAACATACATACATGTATTACATAAAACATACATTATGTTTTATGTATCTAGATGATGCGACGAGCCGGTCATTCGTCGGAAGTGATCCACTCCGATGGTGAGCGCCACAGGTGGACGCCTGTGAATTTGTAAATATTTTCCTAGTGTCACAGAATACATAAAAGTACAAGGTAGTGTAAGATTTCTTATTTACTTACCCGACTTATGTTTTGGAAACGCTGCTTATCGGCGTCTGATGTAAGGATTCTAACGATAGCCGACACATTGAAATCTGTTCAGACATTTAAAAGTTATGGTGGAATGAACTCACATACAGACATACAAACATGAACCATAAAAACATTACACTCGTTTTTGGGCAGTCGTGTAAAAATACGCGAATTTCTTACACGAATTGCGCATCCGTTTGTGTGGACTATAATCTAGATAAAGCTACTTCAAATCGGCCTTTAGTGACTTTAGTTGCTTCGTTCCAAAGCTGTAAGAAGTTGTCTATAACACCGTCGCAATACTTTTCCTCACCTAAAGCTCATTGCTCTGTTTATTTGCCTTAATTATGATGAGAAGCTGAAATAATCACAGCAGAGGTATAACGTCCTCGACGTAATTTGCGTCTTGAACGAGAGCAAACAGGCTAAAAACGACTGAAGAGCCGTGTGGTAATTAGAAGCCTCGCTATGTACCGTCAGCAGAAGAAAGAGAGAAGACAATTTATTCAAAGGACAGTTCCTTTAACACCAGAAAATAACAAAATCAAAAGAATACTGCACTTATCTATTCTATATTTTACTTCTTATCTGCCTACTATAACCTACCTACTTACCTCTCTTCTTACCTGTGATTGTACTACTACTTATTGTTATTAGATTTTATTTATTATTAAAATCGGACCTGAGACTCTCTTTAGAAGGAATTACAGAAGCCTGACTTAAAAATTATAATTAGTATAAACTAGCTGATCCGACTGATCCTTCGGTTGTCCTATTTAAATTTAAATAAATTTTTAACTTTAGTTTCTTGAGTTCATACAAAAATTTCATAGAAAAAAATCACTTCTTATTTCCCAATTTTCGAAGGCTAAATAGAAAAAAATCGGGCTATTATGAATATAAAAAAATGTATTGACAAATCGGTTCAGCCGCTCTCAAGTGATGCGCTTAGATGTGAAAGTGTGTTTATTGGTTTGTCCTTATGTAAATTGTAAATTTGGAATTGTAATATTGTAAATTTAAATTTTGCTGTCGCTACTGTAGGTAAGCTTGCGACGCCGACGGCCGGGCCTCTTCAATCGTTAATCGGTGCAACCCTTCCCATTCTAGGGTTGTCACTTCCCTTGAAATGGAGATCGTCAACCGTAACTAGGACTTAGCGGGGTTGTTTGCATTACCTTCTAAGACCTCATTAGTAACTCTTTTTAAACATCTCGGATTTTTTACGTTTCTTTTTATTCTGAGAAATGTTTACCAATTCGTTATTTATCTCATTTAAGGAGCAGAATTCGGCGCTTTTGTAATTTTATTGCCAGCAATTTCACCGAATGCGGTTTTTCATAATTATATTAAGTGATTATTTATCTTCTAAAACTTTAAGATGCGCGAGCGACATAGCAGCTTGCCATATTCTGCCCCTTAAGTGACAATGCGGTTGAATACGCTAAATCGAGCGCAGGACTAGCTTTACAGTTACACATACATAAGGTACTAAATCTTGTATAATTAGTTACGGTGCCAACAAGTAACAACAAGTCGTTTAGGAAATACGATACCACAGACAGACACACAGCTACACCCCTCCTTTTTCACCGGGGTTTTGTAAGTGGGAGGACTAACTCTTCTGCGAGTGCATGTCCGTCTGGGTTGTTACCACCGCTTTGCTCGTGAAGTCTGCCGCCAAGCAGTAGTGTGCAAGCATTACTGTGTTCCGGTTTGATGAGCAGAGTATCCAGTGAAATTACTGGGCTTATGAGACTTAATACCTAATGTCTCAGGGTAACGAGCGCACTGCAGTGCCGCGCAGGCTTTTGTGTTTCAAAGTTCTGGGTGGCACTGCAAATGTTATGGGCCGGCGTTATGATTACCATCAGGCAAACGTCCAGCTCGTCTCGTTACCAAATAACATAACAAAAAAAAAAGGTTTATTTATCTCAGCATATTATAATGCCGGGTGTACATGGTGTAAGACGCTAGACGCCGATTTTCAGATAAATCCTTACGACTGACGTTAACAAATATCCAATCTTCAAACATCAAATGCAAACAAAGACGCGGGTAACCACTAGTAAATCACATAAAGACGCCAGTGCAGGTAGTAGATATATTGAAATCCACATACCCGAATAGATATGCAAATACAAAACCGTATTCACATGGCTGACTATTCAATTCAGAAGGTCCAGCTAGCCACTTTTAAATATTCCATGTGCGTTCTACCGTAAAATCTACAAAGAAAACATATTATAGATCTTTTATTGCATTTTCTCCCCATTTTTCGGTGGCCGGGTATAGATAACGCAATTTTATGACACTTTTTATCAATAATACAAGAACTCTCGCGTGTATCTCGCATTTTAATATTTAATATTGATATAAAATTTTCGATCGCTCGTAAAACACGTAGCTAATGAAAATTGGTCTGAAATTTTGACTTATTATTTTTATTGCCGAATTTGTACGTGGAATTTTAAATTAAAATTTTGATACCTTTCTAATAATGAAATGGTTCTGCAGCTTTTATTAGTTATAGTCAAGTTTGTTTGCAATTTTCAAGCGGTATAAGCGCAGCATGAAGTAATATGGTTTTGAGAATATTTTTGGTTGATGCGATGATGACTCAAAAGTTATGAGGTCACCGACTTAACACGTGAAGAGGACGTGATGAAGTTTGCTGACAAGCTATAGCAGGTGTATATGACAGCGAGTTGGTTTTTTTTTTAATGTTATTTGGTAACGAGACGAGCCGGCCGTTTGCCTGATGGTAAGCATAACGCCGGCCCATAACAATTTCAGTGCCACCCAGAACTTTAAAACACAAAAGCCTGCGCGGCACTGCAGTGCGCTCGTTACCCTGACACATTAGGTATTAAAAGCCTCATAAGCTGAGTAATTTCACTGGCTACTCTGCTCATCAAACCGGAACACAGTAATGTTTGCACACTACTGCTTAGCGGCAGACTTCACGAGCAAAGCGGTGGTAACAACCCAGACGGACACTCGCAGAAGATTTAGTCCTACCACTAACAAAATCAGAAGCTTTAAAAGCTATCTCTGCTCAGTTGTTATACAGCATAAATATGCAGTATAAACGGCCGTATCTTTTGAATGCGTTTGATTTTTTCACAGCTCCAAGAGATTGCAGACCTAAGTATTTATTTTGATCTCTGAGTATTTAAAGTAAATAAAAGTTTGTAATAAAATATGAAAGTTGTTGCTCAAAATATTGAGTATTTTGAGACAAGGGTTTTTCTTGGTCTTTTTGGAACTTTTTTTCAAGATTCTTGACGACCATTTTATACTTTATACTTAAATTATTTTAAATTAGTATTTTCTTTAACCACTTTACTATACTCATATTTAGGTAGTTGTTTTACTGTAGTTTTTTTTCTGGCAATATGTATGGAAATGGATATAATTGTGCTGCGAAAAACAGAATGTTTTCCTGATCTCTCAGAATAAGGAGTGCACTGCAGTACCACGCAGTTTTTTGTTTTACTGTCCTGTGTGACACTGCAGTTATTGGCGGGCGGTGATAATTGGCAGTGATTAGGAAGTAATTCCCCAAAGGCTTAGAATCAGGCAAACGATCCAATCTCCCCGTTCACTTTAAAAAGTTGTTGTGACGCAGCGACAAGTCGTAATCGAGTGCGACTAATCCAACGCGTTTCTTAACATTTATTTGAGTAAATAAACACTCAATTGGCGTCTCGCTTACGGTGTTAATTAGAGGCTTTAAAGGGTTAAGTAGCGCTTTAAGTATCCACTCAATCAAATTTCCTTTCCTTTTAAGAAACGAACTCCATAGATACCTTTATTTTCCTTTTTCTCGGATGTCAACGGCTCTTTTACTGTCAATTCCATGACGAAGGGGAGCCTTTAATTGATATAAATATTTGCGCAGAGAATTTTCTATAGTAAAGCTTGTCGTCTCCAAATTAGACAAAATTCTCCACTTTGTGTGTACTTTCGGAATTATTATTTGTCTTATTATAAATTAAAACGTCTGAAGCGTCAATTGCAGGTGCTTTCTTAATTAATTGACAACGCCCTCGTTTGTTATAAGCTGTAGAAAGAAAATAATAAAAAATATTAGATGTAGGTATGTATATGGAAGAAAATGGGCAAAGCCTTTGCCCAGCAGCAATTCAATAGAGTATTATAGTTTTATTTATATGAAATCTTAATTGGAGTAAGCAATAAAATATTCCTGCTTTCTTATACAGGGTTAGTTTGAATTGGTAAGTTATCACGGGAGGTGGTGATTTGGACCATACCTACTTGGTCGATAGATTTGACGACTGTCAGAAATACTTTCCCTTGAAAATAATTCATGCAAAATTTTCATAAAAAAAAATTCACCTTCCAACGTGAAATATGCGACATTTTCTGGGGTTTTAAGTATCTTCTAATCAAAATCATCACTTAACAAAGTTCAACATATAGTTCAAGTGAATCAGCTGATCTGGGGCTGTCCGGAAATTCTTTAGTAGAATTTTGACGTAAAATTTAAATAACATTTCTTCAATGAAAAATTTCCAATTTCAAAAACTCGTAAAACAAATGTTGTTGACCTCCAGGAGTACATTGACCCCCTTTCGGTATAACATACTAATTCAAACTCAGGCTGTATACCTACGTGCAAAACTTTAACTTATTGTAATGATAACTATTAGATGAGACGTGATTGTGATAGGTACCAAATCCTAGCATTCCACATTTTTCAAATAATCTCTTTTTTTTATATTATTAGGTAACGAGACGAGCTGGTCGTTTGCCTGATGGTAAGCATAACGCCGGCCCATAACAATTGCAGTGCCACCCAGAACTTTTAAACACAAAGGCCTGCGCGGCACTGCAGTGCGCTCGTTACCCTGAGACATTAGGTATTAAGTCTCATAAGCCCAGTAATTTCACTGGATACTCTGCTCATCAAACCGGAACACAGTAATGCTTGCACACTACTGCTTGGCGGCAGACTTCACGAGCATCTCTTAAATAACTGTCAAAAACATAACAACAAGAAATCCTTTCAACGACTCGGTATATTCTAAAAGCTTTCGCATGGAGCCCTTCCCATTCAATATCTATTTACTTATATTGGTATCACCCGACATGTATGCAGTTGGCGTGGAGAACTCGTTTTAGCGCTAGAAGTGAACCTAAGCATCGTACTAATGGTATTGAATCTAGGGACCAGAGGCTACTGGTTTTTGGGACAACCTGTTGCAAGAGGAAGGTTTTGCACCTAAATGTTGTATACTTCTGTGAGGCTTATTTTTTATCTCTGGGCTATGAATCAGTGTTTTTGTAGATTCTTGTTAGTTACTCATTTGATAAAAGTCTATTGGCCTTAATACCACAAAAAAAATTAAACACTAAACCTAAACCTGTGTTAAACAGCGTTTAACTCCTAGATATGCCTTAGTCGCATGTTTAAATATGAGCAACCACAAGCAGTGCCTAACCGTGTCTAACTACATTCTGTTGTGACATTTCGAATAATTTTATATGTTTATCTTTAGACACTATCTGGCTAAAGAGGCGTCTATAAAAGTGGGTTTTTGGTAGGTAACATGGTAAGCGTTCATTTTGTTTGTGTTCTATCTATCATGCAGTCAAAACGGCTCTTCGGATTATCAAAGATGATAATCAGAAAAGCATACCCCTGAAGAAGAGACCCCGGAAATTAGTATCACGTGTAAGGTCGTGATTTATACTTGTCTAATAATACAAAAAAGCTGGCCGGCAGCCAATGATATAGACAGAAATGTACAGTCGAATCATGTCATTGGTTGGCGATCAGAAAATTATAGTGCGAATTTTTAATAGTTACGAAAAGTGAACTAAAATTATATTAAAATTACATATTATGTTTTATTTAACTTAGGGTCTAAACAAATCCTAGATCGAAAAACATCGACAAATGACGCGAGTTTGTAGACAGTTATTTAACAATTTATAATGTTATTAACTTGTTTATAAATAATTTTAGGTAGCATTCTGCAGTATAATAATTTCAAATTACCTATCTGTACACCAATTAATCTGTGACACCAGGCCAGACATCTCTGGATGCATCAGCCGCAGTCCTAGACCTGATGCATACTTATTGCCCGATTTTCCACTGAGCAGTTTCAATTGAACAACGACATTAGTGGTGTTTGTGTACATTTATATAGGTACCTACTCTCAGTCGTCGCTTTCAGTTAATTCCAAATAGAATGGCTTGTTTAGTCATAATTTGATTTGAGATGGAATCTTACAGAAAAGGCTGAAAGGCATTTATAATAATATTATTTAGTCACCGTGTTTTATTAGATTATGTTTAGGCAATGACTATAGTATATAGTGAGAGATGGGAAAAAATTTCATAGGAACGGAAAAATTACAAGCAACCAAGGTTAAATTAGCATTAAGTTTTTTGCAAACAATAAGTTTGGGGTCTTATTAATAAGAGTTAAACGGTTGAGTAGTTAAACTATGTTTTGTTTCCTTCGATTTAATTTAAAATTGTCAAAGGACAACAAAGACAACACATAATTTAACTAAACCACCGATTAAAATTGTTTATTTATAGAGCCTATACTAATTGAGCACTAATTTTATCTGTTGGTGATTAATGATGAGGTCGGTGATGTAGGTAGGCACGTTAACCTAGAAGACAATACAATCAACACGACCTAATGACTAAAGACGACTTGGAATGATTACGTGTAGGCAGCGGCTGTTTCTGGTCGTTTATATTTTGGAATTGCATCCCATTAGAGAATTTTCCTGTGATTCGACAACTCAGCTGCATAATCACGGATATAATCCCTACAATGTTTTTCTGTCGTGATACGATTTTGATAAATGATCAGAAACAGTGTCTTCCTATACACGGAATCATTCATTGTGAATTAACAAAATATCAAATAACACTGCAGGTTCAGTTCCAACAGGAAATAAATATTGGCAAAGAGTTCCATTTAAAACTATTTTATTACTGATAATCCTCACATTTGCATAATAATAATCATTTTATAAATGATGGTGCTTGGTGGTGCTCTGGTCATATCAACAGTGCCTACAAGATAATATTAACGATAAATTATCCAAAGATTTTTCCATCTAGAAACCGCAGAAATATAACAAAGGACAAAAATACGGAGCAAAACCCACAAAATATCATATGAGTAGCTTTATGACGACCTTATGAAAGACAATGTGCAGACTAGGCGAGCATAAGTTGCGAGGAGCCATCGCAAGTGCGGGTAATGTGAACTGCTCTGGCTTTATAGTTATTTGAGTGGGCGGACCAGTTAACGTCCTAATTTATAACGTTAATACTGAGCACGTGATCACCACTGGACGGCGTAAAGGCCATATTGTGTTATAACACTCCCCGTTAGGGTCCAAATATATTAGGTACGATGCGACGTCGCAACGTCATTATGGATGATGTCGCTCGGACGTCGTAGTGGGTGAATGTCAGATTACTGTAAAGCCGAGTCTCTTGACAGTTTCCGTTCAGAGTCATTGCATTTTATGGCTATTACGTCAACTGATCCCACTTGGGCTGAACCCGTAGTCATTTATCTTTTCTTTCTTATTCTTGATACACCCAGACAAACAATCGCAGAAGAGTACTAACTCTTAAAAAAGACTAATAGCAGGACTCATAAAGACTATTAGCAGGACTACCTGCTAATAGTCTTTATCTATGTATAATTTCAATGCTTAACCGATAATGATGAAAAAGTTGATTTATCATAAAACTTTAAACTTTTTTAAAGTTACAACTGTTAATTTTTTTCTAATAGTGAATTTAAAAGTAATCAGTCCAAAAGTAAAGTAAAAATAATTTTAAATGTAGATTTGAAATTGGCATCGCCAGCAGGTGCCCTTTTAATAAACTCTTTGCTTTGAGCTAGTAACAATAGACCACAATATCTGAAACTCTTTTTGTTTTATTTTTATTCCTTTGTACAAAACGAAGGCAATCTTTTACTGTCTTCAAAGAGAATTTTCACAAACACCGAAGAAAATAAAATCTATGTTGGGATGAAACTCCACAAACGTGAGACGCGTGAAAGGTCCTTTAGTATTTTTTTTGCTCCTATCTGGTAACATTTTGTAACCTTTTCATTTCTTGGTCTACTCGTAATTCCTTTGTTATCAATAACACACATGAATCCGTCATTGAAGACTCGTTATCGTTGGAAACGAATAAGCTTTCCCATTTCTAAACCGAATCGTGATTTAATACTGTTCGTTAAATGACTAAACAAAAGTTTTGTGATAAATAACGATTCAACAATCATTCGTTTTTCTCATCTCGTGAGCGTGTGAACATGGCTATATGACAACCACTGCTGCTGGAAAGTAAATACGAAATGATACAGAAATAGCGATATGTCGAAGTGTGAACGCACCGTAAGAAAAATTTCCTGTAGCGCTCAAGCATAGCGTGTGTTTCGTAGGGCATGTTAGGCCACCACAGCAGTGCAAGTACGGAACTTTGCGATAAAATAGACAGTACAGCCAGCTGTATGTCAGAAAAACTGTTCTATGATGATCATAAGAGTTTATTTATAACAAAATACCTAGAGACATTCGTGAACTGCCGATCAGACAAAACTGTTCAAGTGGCTGGTAGATAAATGTTTTTATGACATGAAACATATTGCATTTGCACGCGAATAAAAATGATATCACATTTTGTTTAGCCTATTTCTTTTGACATTTATTGCATCAAGACATAATATTAGTTACTATGATTATAATTTAATTAATTTTGTTATTGCATTTAATAACTATTAAAATATTATTATTATTATATTCATTTTTAGCTATAACACAAGCTGCAAACTCAGTTATACGTCCGTTTTTGGACAAACTGTCATGAGCAAATTTCGAATTATGAATAATATCTTTTTTGTACGCAGTTTTAACAACAATAAATATTTCATTTAATTCAATTTAAATCTAGTTTTGTGGTTGCCCATATGAAGACACGCCACTAAGGCATGTTTAGGAGTTAAACGCTGTTTAACATATCTTGTTGTGGTATTAAGACCGTAAGTGCGATGCCCCTTCTAAATTTATATCGATATAGAATATCGCACTAATCACATAAATCACTGACTTGATTGAACCTGCACAAGTGCACAGGTCTGTTCACGCTCCAGTCCACCTGCGCAGGCACACCTAAGCACAACTGCACAGGCAGATTTCTCTGGCAGACCGTAGCGTATGTGGCCGGTATAAGGACCAAAGCAAACGGCAAGGCATGACGTTCTACCGCAGACGCGCGCCCGGCGGGCGGGTCTAGTAATCGAACATTCGGTATTTCAAGCAGTTAGACAAGATTTGAGACGCATTGTTTAAGTTATTCCGAGCATCCAACCGTTCGTTCGGAGACTATTTCCAGGGCTGTCGGTGCGAAATATTACTTGTAAGGGTGTGGTGCTCTTTATTTATTGCTGAGACAAATACCTGCCAGTGTTTTACAGACTAAAGAAAATATTGATGTAAAAATATGTAAGTATTTTTTTTGTGGAGCAAAAACATGTAAACTTTTTTTTCTACTTTTTATACTACTATTGGATAACGAGACGAACTGGTCGTAAACATAACGCCGCTTTGAAACATCAATCAATCAATTGTTAAAAAAATTAAACGGGGCAAATATGTATTTAACAATTATTACTGTGCATTGTATAGTATATTTGGCGGACGAGTTGGGAAAGAATTGAAATACAGCAGGAAACTGACTATAACAAAGTGCAGTACTATTGCAAGTGACCTGTCAGGGAATGCGACGAACTTACAAATGTGACGAATAGCGGAACGAATATGGTGGAATAAAGAAACTAACATACGTAAATACAGAAACCCTGAAAACATTACGCTCCTTTTTAGGGCAGTCGTGTAGTAAAAAATAGATAACACATAACTTTTTAAAATATTAGATACAGGAAAGATCAGTGCTTTACAACAAGAACGTAAACTTAACGTACATATCTAGGTTTTCATTTATTTGGTTCTATCAATCAATGAGTCAATAAATCAATGTTCGAATAGTAGGTACCTAGTCATTTTTTCAGCAGTAGGTATTTTTAATATTCGCATTGGTGAGTCAAGCGATAAGTGTACGAGGTTGGCCTTGATAGCATGATTCACATACACATGAATCATACGACAAAAACTAAACTAGATATAAACCTGCAATCACGCAGCAAAATAATTTTATTTGGCTGCAATTACGTCCTACATGTCTCAGTGTTACTTTTAAAAACTTTATGTCAAGTGAGTATTTTGTTGTGATTTTGTTTTAAAGGGAAATGTTTCCAAAATTTATTACTAGTTAGGTTTCTCTTAATTAGAATATCGATAATAATTAGAAATCAACGGTATAGTGCGGCTTGGTATGTTGATGTGTACTCTGACCAATGCGGCTTGATGAATGTCACTTGTGCTCGAATTTATTTTGAGATGAAATCCACACATTAATTGATTTAAATCGGGCGGGTTGATTAAAGCGGGGCCAAGCCGGAATTTGAACTCTGGTGCGTCAGATTGAAAGTCACACAATTTCCAGCTCGCCAACACTCGCTCTTGCAGTGATCTCACCGAAGCAACCGCATACACTGATTATTTATTAATGTACGAAATATTAAACGTAATGGTTGGAACACTCAGTGGTGCCCAACCTCCAACTTCCAATGTGATCGATGTCAAAAAAAGCAAATATTTTTCGCCAACTCAAATTATTTGCGGACAAGTCTACCAGCCCTATGAAACGCAATCGCTATGCGAACGGTGTACGGGTCAGGTTCGTTACTTCCAGTTGCAAACAATCAAATAGCTTCGGAGTTACGGAGATTCCCTTGTGACACTTGATTGCTGGATATTTTAATGCAGTTTATAAATTTGATGCTATCTTGGCGAGCGATAATAGTCGAATGGTACTGCGTGCTACTTTCAATCCAGCGGTACAGATTTCGAATTCCTGCATCCGTGGCTGTTTATGTTTTGTATAGATTGGTCATTGATAAATACCTCCTGGGAACCAGTTTGTCCTAAAACTAAAAGACATATAGGTACTACTTACATCTGTCATTATACATAATATATATTTTACCAGGTGAGACTAACTCTTATGGAAGTGTCCCTCTGGGTGGGTAGACACCTCTTTGCTCGCGTAGTCTGCCGTAATGCAGTAATGTGCAAGCGTTATGATGTTCCGATTTAGTCAGTAAAATTAGTAGCCTTATATGAGACTAATACCAAATATCTCGAGTAACGAACAGAATGCAGTGCTTGCACATTACTGCTTGGCGTCAGACTATACGAGTACCGAAGTACCCACCCATAGGGACACTCGTAGAAGAGTTAGTTCGACAACCTGATTTCCTAAAGTACCTATATAATTTTCTCAATAGTTACAGTTGTCCAGGAAAACCGTGAGCAGAAGCTAGTTGCTATAATTGGCGGAGTGATCTCTTCCACACAACCGGGCATGGAGAGTAATAAATGTAGAGTACAGTAAATAGTGATCGCAAATGCTAACTTACAGAGGATAAAAAACAATTAAGTTTTTTTTATTTCAGCCATTTGTTTGAAAAGATTATTCCAAACCATCTGCTTCAGTTTATTTACACTAAACACAACAAAAATACCCTTCAAAGGGATCTCGGAGTCGGGCTCGATATTTTCTGTAGAAAGACTCTTTGTTCACATGAAAATATTTACCAGACTGCTTCTTACAACTGCAACATGCTCTTAACAATTCCCTCTAAGTGTGCAGAGAAAAGTGAGCAAGAGAAATAACCTTGTGCTTGTATACGTGCTGGACTTTTATCATTTTCCCTGTCTTTGATATATCACGTACACTTGGCAAGGCTTGTGTTCAGCTGTTACTGTTAAAGTGAAGTAAATTAGCTATGACAAACTTAAATGCACATCTCTATTTTGTTGTTGTTGTAAACGCACGGATAGTCTTTCCTTTGTATATCTTATTATCAGATATAACAGTTATAATTGATAAGATTATAGCAGAAGATGAAAAAAATTAAGAGCCGAAATATTGATGACAAATTCAAATTTCTTTCAGTATTCCCGCGAACGTGATGCTTGCAACAGCGTCGAAATATCGGGAGCTCACCAGCTTAGAATAATCACGGTAAATATCCCGTTACAATGTATAAACTAAAAATTCATTATTCTCATAGGGCTAAGAGGTCTGTGTACCTTCACCTAGCGGTTGACCATATTCCAAGGAAAAACGAACGAAATGTAGGAAGTTAGTTATATTTGTTCTACCAAAATATGTATATAGGGAGAGCACTCTTGAAGAGACTCAAAGGCTAAGATTCAGAGACGAATCTAAGCGTGGACTCACGCTTCCATACGTCAAAATACTATACAGTTTTGACATATGGAAGCCAAAGTCTACGCTTAGAATCGTCTCTGAATCTTAGCCTAAGTGCCCGTTCCAAACTGGTATCTAAGACTGATCAAGAAATATTGATAAAAAAGTTTTTACAATGTTTCTCATGCCTAACGATCATGTTTAAAATTTAAGTCTAAGTATTAGAGAGCTGTTTGCTTCCATGAACATTTGTCATCAACATAACTCACACATAATAGATAGAACAAAAAATGAGTGTTAAGACTAGTTTAGTGTATAAAAATCCAGCATAATCCCAAAGCAGATGGATATTTTCATAAGATTTCCTCTCCCTACAAATAATAAATGTTGGTTAAACACATGCCATTTACGACCAAAATAAAATAGGTACATTTTAACATGAACGAGTAAGTAGTAACAAGTTTTATTTGTTTATTATAATCAGAGTGGCCTGTAAGGTAATTACACTTATCATTAACACTTTTCAGTCACAGTTCTAAAAGACAACAGTGGAATTATAGAAATAAAAGTAGTTTAAGTCGCCTGTTACAATACTCAGTCTCAACTACCACAGTATTTTCAGTGAACAAAGTATTAGCTATTTTTCTACACCTATATGTCCCTTTTTCTTTCTTTACTTTGTTTTGTGTGTTTCAGACGATTTATAGTTTGGTTACAAGCTTACGAGGCCACGTGGATGTAATAATTTGTTCGTTTTAAAGCATTTTAATGAAATTCCCAGAATGTCTGGGTGGTGTTACAAATTATGGCTAATGGTGATGTGGAATTTATTCTGCACTTCGTATAATTTGATGGTGGTATTGTGGTGAAGTCACGAAAAGTGTCAGAATAAGTGGCACAAAACGCCTTTAAGGTTGGAAAAGGGTTTATTTTTTATTACAGCAATTAACCGCTTGCTTTACCTAGAAACGAATTAAAGTACGTAGAGGTGTTATTAAGTATTTTACCTACTTATTATTTTCCTACACAATACTAACTCAGCATTGACTAATACTCAGCATACGTTAGGTACTGTTAGTGGGAGGACTAACTCTTGTGCGAGTGTCCGTCTGGGTTGTTACCACCGCTTTGGTCGTGAAGTCTGCCGCCAAGCAGTAATTTGCAAGCATTACTGTGTTCCGGTTTGATGAGCAGAGTATCCAGTGAAATTACTGGGCTTAATACCTAATGTCTCAGGGTAACGAGCGCACTGCAGTGCCGCGCAGGCCTTTGTGTTTTAAAGTTCTGGGTGGCACTGCAATTGTTATGGGCCGGCGTTATGCTTACCATCAGGCAAACGACCAGCTCGTCTCGTTACCAAATAACATTAAAAAAAATACGTCAAATCCGTTCCTCATTGCCGGAAGACAAAAATGAGTGCTTGGCAACAGATTTTAAACTTTCTAGTTTCTAGCTAGCCCATTGGCATTAGAAAATGCCCTACTATTATGCTATTGTTGCATTACGATGTTTGCCTTCACAGAAAGCTAAAGCTTATTGTAAGAATAAACCCGTCAACCTACAAACCATCATCGACGGGAACCATGTGGTGGCGGAGGCCATCGCAGAGTTCTAACGGAGTGGGGCGGCGACGGGAAGTGTCAGTAATTAATATAGATTATCAAGTATAAATTGGGCGAACAACCGGAGTGGCCATGGCCACTGGAATGATTTTGCTTGCAGTGGCGTCGTGTTGCGGGTCGCCCTCTTCCCTCTAAAATGGTTGAGGAGACCGATGGCTGGCACATGCGTCACACTCGTGAACGGATACTGCTTGTAGAATCTCGTCCACTCCGATTGTGTACTCTATTAAGTATTCTAGTTTTATAATTTGTAATATTTGTATTTATATAAAAAATATATATATATTATATATAACATGTATGTATGTGAACGACACTTTGGTTAGGCTTTCGGAGTAAGTTTACTTTTGTTAAGTTGATAATAAGTAAGAATTTTTTCTGTATACAGAATTTGAATTACCAAATAAAGGGTGCGTGCCCTGGAGCTTGCAGAGAAAAACAGATTAAATAATAAAAAAAAACCATCATCGACCGTGACTAGACTGCTTTCAACATGTCAACTTTGTTACTAAACAAACCTGAAACAGTTTGAGTAAAAGCCACGGCTATTTTCATAGCGCTTAATGTAAATCGATCGATACCAGACTCGCTTCGAGTGCATCTTATTTATTCATAAACTTTGAAAAAGACTTCCTACGCAAGCTGCTCTTTAAAACTTATCTTAAAGTTTCTCCGAAGTTTCTAGAATCTTTTCAAGAAAAAATATTGCAGATGAAATTATAAGATTTAACTTTGGCGTTAGTAAATGACGTGTTACTATCCCTAGTGATATTATAAAAGGCGATTTTTTGTTAGTTGACGTATCGTAGAGCAACGGAGCAACAAACCGACGTTTTTTTTTTTCAGAAAAATAGTTTATAAGCCGCAGTGGCTATGCATTTTATATTGGAAAATGTAAGAATCTCTACACGTGTTCCTTGCCCTTTTTCTTGAGGAAGCAAGCTTTGGAACGACGCAACTATAGAGTCACAAGTTCAACAGTAATGCTTACACATTTCTGCTTGGCGTCAGATTTCACGAGCAAAGCGGTGGTATCAACCCATACGAAAACTCGCAGAAGTGTTAGTCCTACAACTTAGTAGGACCTAGTAGATAGAAATACTACCAGCACAATCCTTTGAAAAAGGAATAGGATTATAAAATTATATTTTCCAATATAGCTGAGGAGTACAAGTGGAAGCTTTATACTTACTCAATTTTAGTATTTTGTACAAAGCAAATGAAGCGCCTGGAGCTAAAATTCTACAGTTTCCGGTAATGAAAATGAACACCAGAAAAATAAAATATATGCTATTGAGGGCCTTAACTCAGTAGAATCCTGGGCCTTCAATAGACTAGATAAACTTGTTTAGTATAAAAGAAGTGGAATAGTAGTAAAGTGGATAGAATAGATAAACCACTCGTTTTGTAAAACAAGTGACAAACCACTTGTTTAGTAAAAAGAGTGGTATTATTACAATGGCGGTTATTAACAAACCATTCTAATTATTAATGATTATAAATTATTATTTTAATTTTTAATTATGATATTATTATTAATTTCCGCTCATCTCGTTATCCGAAAAACACGGTAGACCACACGAGCAAAACGGTGGTACAACCCACCCATATGGACACTTACAGAAGAATTAGTTCTACCATCTAGTAATATAGTGACCACGCTACATTCTGCGCCAGTTACTGTAAACTGTACAATGTAGTACAAGCAACTTTTCAGTGTCTAAGTTTTCTTTTGCGATACGAAACTGTTCAAAGCTCGTAGTTTTATTGTTATCTACTTTGTTGTAGTTAATCTTAACCGTTATTCTGTTCCTACGACAGAAGTTGCCTCAAAAGCACTTTGTGTTACATTTACTTTGAAGGATCAACTCGGTGAATTATTATTACGACTTATTTTATAAGCAAACTTCGTAATTTTCTTAAGGCCTTCAAACGTTACGAGATAAAAAAAAACAGCAATATTTTTATAACGTTAAGATGCAAGAGGCAGTAGCCGATGGAGTAGGCATTCGTTCAGTAGTGGATCTCTTCAGATTGATGATGATGATTATGATGAATAATTATAAATTCAAGTTCTCGATATATGCATAAATCTTTAACCCTCAGCATTCATTACCACGTGATATTTCAAAGTCTCTTTCTTGCGAAACTCTCTAACTAAAACAATTAAACTTAAGATACTGAAAGCAAGACGCTTACAAAGCCAAGGTGATAACTAGAATGAACACAATCCTCTCACCTTTACTACCTACACGACTTCACCTATTTCAATCTGGAGGCAGACATCCCGGGGTGTTTTCAAAGGGTTCGTTTTCCACAACATTTGGTATATTTACACTAGTCTGATGGCGTTGAACTGTGGAATGGAAAAGTTTAGCGCTTTTACACGATAACGATTTTTCGTGCGTCAACGCAACTATTATTGCTTATTTGCTTATTACGGCAGCGATGGTGGCTCAGTGGTAATCAGCGATCTGTAGGTCAGTAATTAGAATCCTATAAAATGTTTAAGCTTTCGGCGCTGGAAAACATCGTAATACAATTTGAACTATATTGCCATGGTATTAGAGCACTTTCTAGTGCAATGCTCACCAGCTACCACCCTCAAGTAGAAAATCTGTTGCCAAGAAACTATCGGTGCCATCATTTTAGTATTATGAATAATAGCATGTATTTTTCTTAGACCCAACAGCTCAACTGATTTTGTTCAAAAAAAACATTTAAGTGAATCTATTTTGCTATATTTTACGTCTTATAGGTATTCTCCTTATAAGAGATAGAGGCTTCGTCACACACATGCAGGTTTACTAATAAAATATCTCACCTGAGATCGAAGGTGACGACTGACGACACACAAGGTAGAATAGAAAACGTATCTGTAGTTACACAACAATTCGTTATAATGGGCAAAGCGCCAAAGTCCAGACTGAGATCGTATATAACCTGAAAGCTCACGGCCGGGTAATGGCCTCGACACCTTCACCCTAACACGGTTAATGTCAACCTCTTTTTGCAACCAGCTAATAGGGTTTCCTTTGTTTTGACTGCAGACCTTTCAGACACTACACTATAGGTATACTAGGGTCAGGGAGTCTGCTCACAAATTGCATTTCGATTGACATAATAAAAAAAATTGAGTCAATCTTTGGATGGAATGAATTTATTGAAATCGTAGACGAATTGAAATGGCTTTACTAAAAATACTGCCAAACTAATGCTATAAAATTACAAAGTTAAAAAAATATTATATAAATAAAAATACATAAATAAATATAAGTATTAGTGTTTTATGCATTTTTAGGCTTTTTATGTATTTTGGCAGTATGGTCCTGGATAAGAATAGTCATCCCATCTCATCTCCTCCAGTGAATGCCGTTAGAACCAGCTAAGGGAATATCCAGGGAATGGGCAACCATTCTCCACTGTCAACATGCTCCAGAATTTACGAAGAGGTACAGAGCACCAATAAAGTGGTGCCGAAAATTAGGCACGAGAAATATTCACCGTATGCGGTTGGAAAAAGCGAATTATAAAAACTAAGTTGAGGAAAAAAAAGCGAAAGTGCAAAGTGTCACGAACGGCATTTGGCATTCAGCCACCGGCGTATTGATGCGGCAGACGAGAGCTACTTATTTATTCATAAACGCTCAAAAACTTGTCAGTGGCACAGTGCAGCCGATAGTCAGAAAGTTATGTCTACAATCCTTTTGGATAAAAAAAAATAAAGGACTTGGTGGTGACGTTAGATACCTATGGTGTGTATATAGTTACTGTCTAGGCCGTCAAAAATTCAGCCCCAATAAAAAGAAAACCTCTTAATTCTGTAAAACAAACAAACACAATAACTTCATTCAACTTTTACTGACAAACTTTTAATGGTTTCAGACCGCCAAAAAATCGCACAAATGCAGTAGGCTTAGGTTTCGAATCTTCTTTTAACTATCCTTCTGCTAGGCAGCATAATATCTTCAGCATCAGTAATCCCACTGGTTTATTATATCCTGTGGTACTTTCACTAAGGGAGGAGGTACATGCATGCACTACCCATCCACTTGCATATTAGTACGCCGACTGTTTATTTTAGCAACCATTTCGAACGTCCGCCGCATCCCTTTTGCGTTATAATCGGAGAAACTGTCAGTTCGTGTACGGTACGTTTTATTTTCGTGGCTTTGTCACAATGACAAAGACGGCTCCGTAGCTAAGTTGGTAGTAACCCTGCCTGCAAAGCGAGGGGTCCCGGGTTCGATTCCCGGCCGGGGCAGATTTTGTGTAAGCATAAAGTTTGTTCTCGGGTCTTGGATGTTTGTGATGTGTATCTGTGTGTGTCCATGCCACCTGCGACACAGGGAATCCTAGTGCGGGGGTATGAAAAAAAATAAATAATGACTTATGTTTTGCCGTTGCGTTATTGAACATTTTCAAATATGAAACAACGGTTTTTGTTTTAAATATACCAGCGGCAGCAAGCATGCGGCCCGACTCTTGGTAAGTACCAGGTGGTTCGACTAACTTCTGCGAATGTACGTCTTGGTGGGCACCACCACTTTCCTCGTGTAGTCTGCCACCAAGCCAGAATTTGCAAGTATTACTGTGTTCCGGTTTGATGAGTAGTCAGTGAAATTACTGGGAATTAATGAGACTTATTATCTAATGTCACAGGGTAACGAGCGCAATGCAGTGCCCACCTGTGTGTTTCAAAGCTCTGAGTGACACTGCAATTATTACGGGCTGGCGTTATGCTTACCATCAGGAAAACAACTCGTATTGTTATCCAATAGTATAAAAAATATATATATTTACTGACAGGCGGTTAAAGACAGTGATGGCATCACCGCTTCAAAAATTTCCCTAGGGCCACCTGTCGTAGCGAAAGTAAGTCGTAACCAAACAGGAATAAACTCGAATGTGAATTCCTCATTCCCTGATTCCCCATTGTGAAGTTGTAATAACAAAAGTAACACTACATAACATCATCATAGATTAACGACCTCTGCGTGACGAAGCTCAGTTTTGCGGGTAGTTTTATAGCCCGGTGGTAATATCCCCGTCATTTTCTCGCTAATCTGTTGAACTTCTTTTACTTTGATATGATTTGTTCAGGGGGTTGTAGAACTTGATTATAACTGCTAGTGAATTGAAACGGATTGATTTCATGTTTGAAAGAATGGATGGTAAAATGAAGTTGTATGATACAGTAAAGTTAAAACTTAATTAATGTCGCCATTGTAAAATTAAACAAATGTTAGTTAAACATATTAATATGTCAATCATAATACGAGTAGTTAAGTCAAAAAATAATGCTAGGTCATAATTTATTATTAATTAGTTTGTGCATCATACAGTGTACCTTTTGTGATGAGAAAATAATTCTAATGGAACAGATTTAGATTCTAGAACCTAATTCTAATGCTTTAAGACTAAAACTTTCTACAGTCATGGAAATAAAATGTTTTTCATTTCATATTATGTTTCTGCCAGTGAGCGTTCTCTCAAATCCGAGTGTCTCCATAAAAGTTTTCAATTCGTCGTCAACAACTCATCAAATTCCAATAACATGGACTTAAAGAACTTTTCCATCGTATTTTATATCTCGTATATATCTATTATTCGATTTTATTCTATACTATAGTTTTTACACATCTTTGCTCTTATATAATAATTGCAGTGTCACCCTATAAATAGACAATGTTTTTTAATTTTTTATGTTATGTGGCAACGAGACGAGCTGGTCATTTGCCTGATGGTAAGCATAACGCCGGCCCATGATAATTGCAGTGCCACTCAGAACTATAAAAAAAGGCCTGCGCGGCACTGCAATGCGCTCCTTACCCTGAGACATTAGGTAGGTATTAAGTCTCATAAGCCCAGTAATTTCACTGACTACTCTGCTCATCAAACCGGAACAGAGTAATGCTTGCACACTACTGCTTGGCGGCAGACTTCACGAGCATAGCGGTGGTAACAACCCAGACGGACACTCGCAGAAGAGTTAGTCCTACCACTAACAAAAATTGCATTCTCTCTGTAAATTCAATTTGCTTAATTTCCTCCTTTACGCACGAAGCGTTTCGCCTCTACCTTCATTCATTTCGTAATCCCTTTGATAACTATTATCACAATTTTTAACATTTTTAAACTGAGATTGTCGTCATCAATTCGTAGAAATCAAATAACTCAGGCTTAACGTCGTGGAAGGCGCCTGTCCTTGTCATCTCTTGTCTAGACAAACCTGTGCGATTCGTGACTTTTTCACGATTCACAATCCCACGACAATTTTTGCTGTTGCCTGTACCTGTGTACGGTTGGTAATGGTGAGAAAGTCGAGGACCTTTATTTTAATGGCTTTTTTATAGAAGCTGCCTAGTTTCACATTCATATATTTTTTACAAAATCCGTAGCTATTTTTTAACACAGTAGGATTGATTTCTATGACATTTAACCTTTTAAAATAGGTACCTAGCGGATTTACAATCTATAGTATTTTTAATACTATACAGAAGTTCTTGCTTCTCACAGTCATGATATAAGACTGTAAAAATAAAATAATAATAATATTATAGGTATGATTTAGGATTTGATAGGAAGGATATGTATTTTATTTGAGTTTAAAAGGGAATAATAATATGAGTGTGCATAAGTTAATTTTTTGCCTAATAAGAAGGTATGAAAACTACCGTTGTTGGTTAAAGTGAGTAATCATTTCTTTCACTTCTTGATTTAATTTCTTCACTTTTTATCCAGGCTTTAACAATTGATTTGCCTCAAGTATCAAATCTAGACAAAACCTGTACCTAGTACCAATATTTTTTATCGAGTTTGCTGACTGTATCCCCACCTCAGAGATCGTCGGCCATAATATTAAATTTCGCTTCGAGATCTCAGACGCTTGAATCCATTATGCCGCGTCATCAAAATTAGAGTTATAGTGGGCTACAAAATGAATGAGGTTAAAAAGAAATTGTAGATTATATGCTATATTTTCCATTCTAATTTTAAGATTTACTTAGTGGTCAATTTTATAAATATCTTTCATGTAGACCGAACATATTTCGTTAAACATAATTTTTGTCTTCTTTTAATCCACTTCGCATTTTATGGCCACAGTCCAAACTAGCTGAAATTCGTGTTGCATGGTAAAGCCTATTTTTTCAGTTACAGCTTATTTATATGAAGTTGTAGAGGTCACAAAATTATGATCCTGTAACAAAATTTGTACCTACATAAAAACACGACTGCTCTAGCCAGTGTCACTAGGGATGATGTAAGGATTGATATGCCATACATCATACATCATCATACATAAGAATGATACGTCATACATCGAAATCTGCTTAGGCATATAATAGTTGTGGTGGAATAAAGACACTCACATACATAAATACAAACATACATACATGAACCCTATAAAAACATTGCACTCGTTTTTTGTGCAGTCGTGTCAAAAAAGATTCTATGTCTGTTCACTCCCTGAATTTTATAACAAAGCTTCGTCAAAATCTTTTCGAAAAGTAGCGCCAACGTAAAAGTCGTTACAAAATGGTTTTTCTTCACGTGGCCGTTTCAGTTCTTTTCAAAGTCCGACTTTTCATTCCCTGGAGACGTCAGTTCAGTTGATATTTTATAGTCAGTGTTGCCAATTTTAAACATAAATATTGGCAGCGCATGGTTGATTTTGTGTGAGTCTGCGAGTAGGGTTGCTGATATAACAGTGGTCCAGACATACTAGTAGCGAACGACCGCTCAATTTCCGCATCGAAATCGGTGGGGGTCTATTTTCATGTTCCACTTAATTTTACAGTAAAAGTACAAGTAAGTATAGAATGATTTTATTTGATCTATACTATTAAATCTAAAGCTGCTTTGTACTATGTCTCGTCACCTTAAGTAGTTGGTAGTTGATGGATTTTAAGGCTGTTGCATAGCTGTTTTTAAAGGTCAAAACAGTGACTTCACTGGGCATTTCTGCCTTTGTCTATACTTCACTATTATCTATTCTGTGCCTGGCAGAAATAATTACAACAGATTATCAACTCCTGTGTCTGTTCTGGTCAAATCTGGTTGTAATCTTCCTTTGTACTTGTTCTAACCTTTTACTTTTAACACAGTTCCTATATGTATGTTCTTGTAACGAATGACCTAATCAAATAAGCGTAGGACTACGTGTCTGCAGAGAGTAACGTTTTATAAATAAAACAGATTGTGATTGAGAGCTGAAGGTTTATAACATTCTCGTAGTGGCGCAGTAATTGACGTAGGCAGGCTTGAACTTGAGTAAAGTAGCCAATAAAATTATTGGGCTTATGCGACTTATGCGACTTAATACCTGTCACATGGGTAACGAGCGCACTGCGGGCCGCGCAGGCCTTGGTGTTTCAAAGTTCTGAGTGGCACTGCAATTGTAATGGGCCGGCGTTATGCTTACCATCAGGCAAACGACCTGCTCGTCTCGTTATCAAATAGTATTAAAAAAATAGTTACATCTACCAGTATCTCTTCTTAAAAGGTTTTGGAATGCATTAAAAAGTTTTTGTTTACTATATTACCTACTTTAATTATTATTTCCCATGAGGGAAAATATCGAGTGTTCCCTGTATAGTCCTGGATAGGACCTGGCGGCCATGATGTGTGACAGCCAGATACGTTTGACGCGCATCGGAACTACCCCGCGGAAACAATGACGTGCCCAAATTGATACTACCCTTAATATGGTGCTATCATAATATACGCATCGGTTTGGGCAGAAAATTGCCATATAGCAAAAAATAAATATACTCTTTTTGATACAAGTTTTTTTTTTATTCTTTTGGATAAGGGGACGAGCGGGTCGTTTGCCTGATAATAAGCGTAACGCTGGCCCATAACAATTGCGGTATCAGTCAGAATTTTGAAACATAAAGGCTTCCCCGGTACTGCATTGCGCTCGTTACCCTGACACGTTAGGTAAGCCCAGTAATTGCACTAACTAGTGAAAGTATCCTCAGATTACTTGTTAGTACCTATAAAAGATTTCTTGATTTTCAACTTTAAGGTAGTACCTACGTAGCTAGGCTAGCACTTGAACGTTTGTCAGAGCAAAGAGTTTTACGGCGAACGTGACCGAATGTGATCGACGGATACGGTCACGGGGTCTACCCCGGTCTACCGGGGCAGAATGTTTGTTTTTTTTTCCAATATTTTGAGTGTGGTTTAGTTTTTATTCTTATCGGCTTAGAGGCGTCATCCATACTTCCATACTAATATTATAAATGCGAAAGTGTGTTTGTTGGTCTGTCCTTCTTTCACGCAGTAACGGAGCAACGGATCGACGTGATATAGTTTATTGACCGGAGAGTAACATAGGCTACTTTTTATCCCCGAAAAATGCACGGCTCTAGCGGAAATTTCCGAAACGAAAGTTCAGTATAATATAATAACAAAAAACATGAAATAGCAACTGAGAATTTTTCAAAGCAGATTTGTCAACGGATTGTTTTTTCACTGAAGCTAGTCATATGTTTTTATTTAGGTAAAGACCTGCATCTAGCACATTAAAAAATGATAATAGTTCTATGGTCACATCACGGTGTTCTCGGTGAGTAGGAAAATGCCAATCCGTCAGCCGAAGCTTCGACGATCGATTTATGGAGTAAGGCCCCTGATCTAGATAACCAGAAGGCGCAGGTTCTTATCCTGTTGGCAGCGAAATTTTTGAGATAACCTGATGATGTTTAAAAGGTTACTATTATAGCTTAATAACTGTATTATAGCTTACTAACTGTATTAAAATCATAAACGTAAAATTCACTGAAAATTTACGATAGCAAAGTCTACATTCGATAAACAACTATTTCATCGTATTACGGGTACACGGCTCAAACTGGCTGGGAATAATCTGCCGTCATACATCGGATATTGTGTTTGCCGTCCGTCCGTCTCGCTTGTCCGGCGAGCCAACTATGCTGCTAATATCACTTAAGCTAGCAATGGGAGGTATTAAGGTAGCCGGTAGGGGTACATCAGAGTTTGAATGGGGGTATGAAGAGTCATCGCCTAATTAAAGTATGTGCTTTAAGCCGTAAGAAGCCATCATCTCAAGAATTTCGGAGTCAACATCAATAGCTATCATAGCTATAGTTATAGCTCCTATCACCATAGTTATTAAATTGGGTTGTAATCTATACAAATAAATGAAATTGAAGTGTCTGTTTGTAATATAAAAATAACAGTCTTTTACCAAATGCATATGAAAGTATATACAGTACATATAACAAAAAATCCCTTTTTAAATTTATGTCTGTCTGTCTGTCTGTTTGTTCCGGTTAATCTCCGAAACGGCTGCATCGATTTTGACGGGGCTTTCACTGGGAGATAGCTGATGTTACAAGGAGTAATTTAGGCTACTTTTATTTCAAAAAAGAATTATGGTTTCGCGCAATAAAATAAAAACCATGAAATCCATTATCTCCGCGCGGGTGAAACCGCGGGCAGCAGCTAGTAATAATTATAATTGACCGCGTACGAATAAGTTAAGCTGCGTAAAATGGGATTTCACCAAACTTTTCACCAACATTAGATGTTCTTTTAAATATTTAAAAAGAAAATTTAGCTCTGATTGGGTCTAAGATTATTTCAGGTTAGGAAATTTTTGTGTGCAAATTGCCCCTCTTACTCCGTTCTCAATCCATCTCTGCACACATATCTACAAATTCCCGGTTGCAACAGAGTGCTAGCCCAGACTTTTGTGTGACGAAATCCTTCAACCATATTATATTTAAAACTTCGTGTCGGGTTTAGCATATCGCATGAAATAATATATAACATATGGAAGCGTATTTCATTTACTGGCTATTGAAATTAACTTCATTATTGAAATTATGTTTTGTTGTATAAAAGTGAACACGCAGAACGCCAAATTATATTTACTCCGCCGTTGAATTTCTTGCCCTTCTTCTCGATGGTATAGGCTTAGAAATAAGGTAACTCACAGACTTTGGTTTGCACGAAATAAATTCCAGCATTTTTGCCTACATATAATGCGCTCTTATATTATAATGTGCTAGTTTGGGCTCATATGATTCGTTTTGACGAGTCCAATTGCACTTGGTGTCGAGGTTCTGATGATGGAGCCAGGAGATGGAAGTTTTTTAGTTTCTTTAAACTACATATAATTATTTGACCTAGCTTTAAATGTTAATCAACTTACGTTGCTGACTATACATCCAAACCCTTTTAGCTTTCAGATTAGAACGAACTAAAAAAAATAATTAACAAAAGCTGTCAAGTGTCTGGCAGCTGACAGTTTCACCTGTTACGCCGAGGGGGTTCCGTGAAAAATGTTTCTCAATTTTTAGTCTTATCTGAAGCTTAAAAAGGTAAGTTTAAAAAAGGTTTGTCTTAGCTTGAAGCGGTTGTGAGCGAATTTTTCTAAATTATTACATGGATAGGATGTTTCTTTTCTTTGTTTCATGATTCAAATGCTCCCTTGAGCTTTTTGGGTAGGTTTAGATCAGCAAAGTAGTCAATGAAATGACTGGGCTTATGAGACTTAATATTTGTAATGTCTCAGGGTCGTTACCCTGTCGCACTCGTTAGTGCACCGCGGTGCCGCGCAAGCCTTTGATAGTATCACAAAGTTCTGAGTGGCACTGCAATTGTTATGAGCTGGCGTTATGTTTACCAGGCAAGCACTAAAAAGCTCGTCTCCTTATCGAACAGTATAAAAGAGAGCCTCGTGAATGTGATGCAACCACAGTATGATGCAGTAAGGCATTTTTACGTGCTTAGCTCAAAAAAATCTTAAGTTGAAGATATATCACCAATAATTTCACTATCTATTTTGTTCTTATAACCGGAGCATTTTATAGTAACAAATTACTGCTTGGCGGCAGACAACACCAGCAAATCGGTTCAAATCTATCAAAAGAGCCATCGTTCCTTAATTATACTATTACAAGAAATAATATCGAGTGGTCGCGATCGTAAGTAGTTTACACTGGCAACTCGTTTTTTTATCAACTCTTACAATGTGTCATATACCAAATTAACTTACGAGCGAAATTTTACGCGAAACTTTATCCTTTATTGAGAGGAAGATAAAACTTTAAGTGGGAGGCATTATCGAAGCGAAAGCAATGGTGCTTCATGTCGAACAAATACCTGAAACTTAATTTATAATTTCCTATTAGAACTTTCTCTTGTAGAATAGGTACGTGATTTCAGTATTCAATGTGAGTTTTAAAATTGCATGTTCTGATAAGAAATAAATGAAGGTTTCCAGGTTTTGATTCCGTATTATAAAAGAGGGAATAATTTTACGGGCCCGTCCGCGTCCCCGTGGTGTAGTTGATAGGTCGACAGACGCGTAGTGGTTGCAAGTTCGATACCAGCAACGGAACAAAATAATGTATACTTACTGCACTTAAAAAAGTCTAAGTTCAATTATTTGATGGATATTTTTACAGTTATAATTTATTTTATTCTGAATAAATGGGCGATCAGTAACTAAATGTGAAAATTTCACTATACGTAAGTAAAACTTTTGCTTTGTGATTTTAAAACTAGAAAAAGTGGAAAACTATGCAAAGAAAGCTAATTAATGAAGATCTTATAATTTACTATTAAATCGAATATAGTTACTTATCATTAATTGACTTATCATTAATTGAGTAAATTGAAAGAAGTTAGCCACTCAATTCCAATTGCCATCGTTGATACTTTAAAAACACTCAAGAAAAACTCAACAAAACATCCGCAAGAAATTCGAGATAAAGGTATCAAATTAATTTTTAACAAAGCATCGAGCAAATATAGTCGAGTTTTTCCTTTATGGAGCATTACAATGAAAATTCTCTTCTGAAATTCGACTATATCGTCTTAAGCCACACGGAGGGAAAAAAATAATGATTTATTTATATCAATGGGCTATATTAGAGCGCGGTGTTTTCCTTCGCAAATTGGTTATTGTGCGTTGTTAAAGTTCTTTTATTACAGGATTGTTAGTAAAATGAGAGGGGGTAGGTCTTTTTTCAATTACATCCCCTGCTTTAGATAATAAAGGTGGAATTATGGCTAATTTGAGATTTTTTACGGGAGACATTTTGTGTCAGAATTGACGGTGAATTTTGTTTGAAAAGCATTGTTTATAGAAAGGAAGGAGGTTGAAATGCAGGATATTGTGTTATGGCGATATGACTATAGGTATTTGGTGGTATAACAAAATTAAAATGTACTTATTGTTTTTTTATTTAGTACTAGCTGTACCCCGAGGCTTCGCCCACGTAGCCTAAATTACTTCTTGTAACATCAGCTATCTACCAGTGAAAGTCCCGTCAAAATCGGTCCAGCCCACATACAAACAAACAGGAAAACATTTTAAAAATAGTTGTTTTGTTATAGGTACAGTATATACTTTCAGATGCATTTAGTAAAAAGCTGTTATTTTGATATTACAAACAGACACTTCAATTTGATTTATTTGTATAGATATAGATATAGATATAGATATAGATATAGATATAGATATAGATATAGATATAGATATAGATATAGATATAGATATATATATAGATATAGATATAGATATAGATATAGATATAGATATAGATATAGATATAGATATAGATATAGATATAGATATAGATATAGATATAGATATAGATATAGATATAGATATAGATATAGATATAGATATAGATATAGATATAGATATCGATATAGATATAGATATACTTACCTACATGCATGTAGGATTAAACAAATTAAAAGTTATCTGAATATAATAATTATAATATATAAATAAAAGGTTCTGAACGATTTAGTTCCGCTATACCATCTCGTTATGAATTATGGTATTCAAGACCTGCTTATATATAGTATTCTATTCGTAATTTAGCATTCAGATCATGCTTGATTAATAAAAAATTGTAGATAAGAACTGAATATTAATTTTTTTAGTAAATTCTTGCTTACACTTATACACACACATTACTACACGTCATTGAAACTATTTATACTTGGTTTTTTGTGCAACAACCGTTTTGTCTACTTATATACCAACTTCCAGGCAAAACTAGCAAACAAGTAAACATAGCTTAGGCATTTATAATTTAAGCATTACAAACCAAGTAGTAGTTTACTTGGAACCAAAATAACGACTTCTAAGAAAAGTTACTAAAAAACGTTTGTAAAAGTTTCCCAACAGATTCCCAATTCCAGAAATAATGATCATAAAAAATATTCGTTTAAAAAGAACAATAAAACGAAATCAATTCTACTTTTTTCATACCTCATCAACTCCTTTACGACCCACCTACGTAGTATCCTAGTATTTTCTTAATACAAAGACATTTCCAGCGTCTAGACTTGGCCATGTGTGAAATAACCTGGCGAATACTACATCCACTAATAAACCTTAAACGTAGGGCGTAAAACTAATAGCAACCGTCACATCGTCGTAAACAGCGTCATGAACGGAGAAAGAGGCTGGGCGGGCGTTCGCCTTGTCTCACGAGATTGACTGACGTCATTAACTACGTGCTTTCGTCTGATGTATAATTATTTGAAAAAATGTTTGTTTTCTTTTTTTTGAAGTGAACTCAAAAGGATAACTAAATGACTTCGCTGAACGATTTTCAGCATTGATTGTTTTTTTTATGCTATTTGGTAACGAGACGAACTGGTGGTTTGCCTGATGGTAAGCATAACGGCCCATAACAACTCCGAACTTTGAAAAACAAAGGCCTGCGCGCACTGCAGTGCGCTCGTACGTCGACCCGTAACAATTGCAGTGCCACTCAGAACTTAGAAGACCTGTGCGGCACTTCAGTGCACTTGTTCCCCTGATTCATTAGAAGTCTCTTTAAGCCCAGTAATATCGCAGCTTGATCTAGTCACAAAGAATCCCAATTTTGTGCCAGGGTTTATGAATGTGTGTGTAGAACTAACTGACAGGTACTTGAAAAGATGTGACATGTAAGAACATTGCTTAGTTCACATTTTAATGTAGAGTAAATAGGTATAACGAGAACAGTTGATTTAGTACTCATAAGGACCCACCAATGAATGTCCAACTCCCTTAACGTGCAGCATCAGTGTCTCATTCTCTATGAACTTTCTTATATTTACTCATTCTTTTACAAAGTACTTACTTTTATATGTGTATTTACTCATAACAATTAAAAGTTAAAAGATATTTCTTACTTGCCTTCGTATTAAGTCTTCTGTCCGCATCTAAAATAAAATGTTTGCCATAATGTTGCATGGTGGTAGATCATTTCTTGATGTTCGTCTGGCCAGGCGATTTTCAACTTAGAAAAACTAGGTGGCAGCTGGCTAGCTACTATTCCAAAGCCAAGCACAGTGGCTTCAATCTAAAAATCAGTCAACAAGTGATGGGTGTCGGTGAAATTACTGGGCTTACAGGGTAACGCAAGGCAGTGCCCACGCAGGGCCTTTGTGTTTCATAGTTCTGAAAGGACTGCAATTGTTAAGGTGTTACGCTTACCATCAGGCAAACGACCGGCTCGTCTAACAAGACGATAAGGTTAACCGTTTATAGTACCTAATATCCCTATTGTACCTTGGATACTGTCGAATAATTTAATAATAAGATGTATTCCGGCAATTTATTGAATCTAAAAAAAACTCAACCAATAATAATTTTCAGATTATAAAACAAAGTAACCAAAGGAAAATAAAACAAACAAAAATATTAGGTACAATAAACGGTTAACCTTAAGCGGCAATTCTCATCCCCTCAAGCTGAAGAATGCAGCAATAACACAGACTTTACGTGTGTAATGGTCGCCTTAGCTGATATTAATGGTGGCGGCGTGACGTCGCAAGTTTGGGTATATTTTGGCGAAAGTTTATAAAAGATAATCATGACTGTGAGCTTGATGAACGTGTTAGGGATGTTGAACGCTTGAAGCTAACAGTCTTTTGGTTGGATGTTTGTTTAAACTACGAATAAAGGATCGCATAAATCGAGTGGTGGATCGTGAGTATGAGCTTTGTTCCGGTGGTGAGAGACTCTTCAATGGCTACAAGTGAACTCTTCTTAGAGCGAGTGTGGACGAGCGGGAACTAGTGCGACTTTCAATCCGACGCACCATAATTCGAATCTCGACTCGGCCCGTACCAATGACTTATATCAAGTTATGTGCGGATTATTCACACTCGCTCTATAAAAGGGTGAAGGAAAACATCGTGACGAAACCGGCATGTTAAAGAACCACAAAAATTCGTGGACATGTGACATCCACCAAGCCGCACTGGGCCCGCGTGGTGGATTATGGCCCGTACCTGTCTCACGCTGAGAGAAGGCCGGTATCCCAGCAGTGGGAGCGTAAGAGACTGATAATTAAACCCTTCGAGTTTTGGCTCATATGATTCGTTTTGACCAGTCCTATAGATTGCATTTGGTCTCGAGGTTCTGATGTTAAAGCTATGGAGGTAGAAGTGTGTTAATTAGTTTATTTTAACTACATATGATTATTAGTGTGTTGAGTGTACTGCAGTGTTCAAACCAAAGACAAACTGCAGGTTGCTGATAGTGGCTTGGCGATAGAAATGTATATTTAAAAAGCCAAGTAACAAAAGTAAGAATACTCACCCGCACTAAAGTAAAAAATATAAAAGCAAACGGACATGACATAATTGTAGTGTTCAAATTCCGACGAAACCCTAAAAGCCTTGCATTCAAAAATGGCATTGGAAATATATCTATCTATACCTTTGTCAATTTTGCCCTTTGTAGAACGAGACAGAGCGAAAAGCAGCCCACTGGTTTCGAGTCTTCAGCACACGTTTTTACTGTCACTGTCAGGCGTCGCTGAATAAAGTAATTTTCTCCGTGGATTCAATTACAATTTATAATATGCCTCAAACTAGAGAAACGTTTTCCATTAAAATTGTTGCCTAAGTTGTATCGACATTTTTAAAACGTTTCTTAAATTAATATGCAAACGGGTGAAATACCAAATGTTAATAATGACTTATATTTCACATTAAAAAGATAGGCAAGTTTGTTTGTTCATATTTTTTTGTATGTTACTACCATAGAAATATAATCTCTGGAACCTCTTGCACGAATTTATAAACTCTCACAATCATAATCTAAATTAACCATACGTTGCCTTTTTATCCTGCTTCCACGCGTGCCAAATTGCACGAAACTATAGTTACATAATAAAGATATTACCAATTTAGCATAACAATGACCAGTCCTATCACTTAAAGCGATGTCTACAAGGCAACTTTCGAATGAAAACGAATACCTAACGCAACATAAAAAGGAGTGGAGAGTGAACAAAAGACGTGGCTACACTCCTATATATGGATTATTGTCCAAAGTATTTACTAGATTTTTCCATCCATACATCCATACAGATAAATAAAATTGAAGTGTCTGTTTGTAATATCGAAATAACAGCTTTTTACTAAATGCATAATATGAAAGTATATACGGTACCTATAACAAATTCAACCATTTTTTAAATTTTTGTCTGTCTGTCCGTACTTTAATACTACTTTACTGTCTGTACTTTAATTTTGGAAAAATAATTAGGGTTCCGCGCAAAAATATAAAAACCATGTAATCCAAAATCTCCACGCGGGTGAAACCGCGGGGCAGCAGCTAGTTAAAAATAAATGAAAAATCAAGTAGGTCCTATTTTTAAGTTACTAGTAAGTAGCTACAAACAGCTACGCCGTAGATCTCGAGTGACTCGTAGCATCCATTATAAAATTGACTGCCTCACTCACGAAACGTATTGACTTTGCTAAAATCGTGCAAAAGTGTTATTGAACTTGAATTCATTATGTTTCGTTTCTTTCGGCTCGCATATATCATTTTGCTGCTAAAAACAACTAATGGCGAGAAGCACTGCTTATTTATCCCGCCTAGGTATTATCGCTGGTGTTGTTTCGCTGTTAAATTTCACTATAGAATTTTAGTATTAAAATTACTAAGTTGAGTTGAAACTAACAACAACAACAGTAATGTGCAAGCGCTATTGTGTTCCGGTTTGTGAGCAAAGAAATCAGTGAAATTACTTGGGCTTATGACATGTTTCAGGGTAAAGAACACAATTCAGTGCCGAGCAAGCCTTTGTGTTTCAAAGTTCTGGGTGGTATACTGCAATTGTTATGGACTCGCGTTATGCTTACCATCAGGACAACGACCCGCTCGTTTAATTAGCCAGTAGCATAAAAAAACTGTGGAGGCCAGAGTATAGATTAAAAGCGTATTAAAATATTTTCAAACTACCTACATATTTCATGTACAAATAGAAGTGCAGACGCCTAAGATATGGTGCAGTATATTCTCAAAAAGCATAAGTTGCAGATGGCGCGGTAACTATCGCTAATGACGCCTGAGTTGCCAGTAAATAACGTACACGAGCGCCGCGAGACGATCCGCAGCCGAGATTGTTGCTGGTGTTGCCACTATTTATAATAATAGTGGTTATTACGCTATAGGGGGGAATATTTTTATTTGCGACATTCATTTGTTATTGTTAAGGATGTCGTTCATATTTGCATAGTTTGAGAACTCAAACTGAGCTGGAATTGTATAATTTGTTAAAAATATAATTTAACTAGCATCTGCCCGCGGTTTGACCCGCGTTCCCACAGTACTATTTATCCCGGAGAAATGCACGGTATTTCTCCGGGATAAATAGTACCTATGTACAATTGTCTAACCGGAGAGTACTCCCGTCCATAAAATATAGCTATGCCAATAATCACGTTGATCCGTTGCTCCGTGGCTGCGTGAAAGAAGGACAAACTCAAAATCAGAGGAGAGATCAAAATAAGAGGATTAGAACAATGTTTACTAGTCACCTGCTAAAATGCATTTAACCTATACTATGATCCTAAGAACTATATGATAACAACACGCCGTTCTCATGATGACTATATTAGGTACCCGATCCCAGACAGAGAGCTTTGGACGCATCTGGTCTAAAGTTAATAACTCATTTTACAGCTTTTCTGTCGTCTGGCTATTAGCTTTACGTTTTACGGAGTTTATGTTCTTAATAAGCTTGCTACGATAAGATCAAATATTGAACTGAGATGTCTAGTAAATTGAAAATCACATCTGATCCTCACGTACAAAATAAACTAAGCATATAAAATTTTATATCTTGACTCTCTCCATAAGCAAAAGAGAGATTTTATTTATATCTCGCCTGTGTGATTGCGTGATTACCTGGTTTCGATAGAGTTCTTTTTAAAATAGTACCTACAGCCATCCAAAATAGATTTATAGGTATAAAGGCTGAAATTTAATCAGTAAAGGTGCATAAATAGTGGTCTTTAATTTCTAAAGCACTGAATACAAAATTATTCCGACCTCATTAGTTCTCTCCATCCAAAGGTTGACTGGAAGAGATCGCTTTTAACGATAAGTCCGCCCATTGTACTTTAGTGTGGCTTAATATTTCTGTACTGTTCATTTTTTAAGTGTGGGTACGCAATAAAGTATTTTGCATTGTATTGTAGGTATTCACATAAATAAGCGAAATCATTATAAAGCCATACATTAATTATATTCGAAAAACATCTTACACACATTCTCCTTTCCTTCGGTATTTAGGTAATAAGTAAAGCATAAATAATATACTTAATAAACATAATATATATGATTACATGTATTATCTTCAACTGCTACTTATTACAATCATCAGACGTACTAATAGGTATGAATTTCTTATATGAATGAATGAATCTTTTGAATGAATATTTTTCTAAATTTTATTTAACTATTGGATAACGAGACCATCGGGTCGTTTGCCTGATGCTGGCGGCCCATACCAATTGCAGTGCCACTCAGAACTTTGAAACACAAAAGCCTGCGCGGCACTGCATTGCGCTCGTTACGCTGAAACATTAGGTAGTAAGTCTTAGTCCAGTAATGTCACTGACTACTTTGCTCATCACACCGAAACACAGTAATTATTGCACATCACTGCTTTGCGGCAGACTACACGAGCAATGCGGTGGGATCAAGGCAGACCTGGAGGGCAATCGCGTTAAAAATTATCAACTAAACCCCTACTAAACCACAATCGCATCACAGCTTTTTGACCGTTTCGTATCGCGCTAATAGTTTTACCAAAAGTTGAGACGTATCTGGACAACAACTGACAGTTAACGCTGTCAAATGAACGGCAATATCGAATTCCACACGCCTGAACCGAAATTAAACCACAGTAGGTATCAAACAACAACTAAACCATAATTGTACGCTGTCATTTCAAATTAGCGCGATCAGGGCACTGGACACTAGCAGAAAAGTTAGTCCTACCACTTGGTAAAAAGATTGTATGTATAAAGTTAGTACTAATATTAGATGTTACCTATCTTTACCGACCACTAATACCAGCCATCCTTAGATTATAATAGTGCACTTAAGAGCACCACAATTTAAAACTTGTTCCCATAACAATGAAAATGTAATTAACAGTATAATACCATGTCGCAGTCACCTCAAGCAGCCGTAAAACGGCTAGGGATGTAACTGATATCCGGCATCTCGATGTATCCGGCCAATTTCAGTTCAATCCCGTGGCCATTGATGGGTTAAACACTTCAATGATTATTTGGCAAAGATATCTACTAAAATTATATTTATTCCCTATTTAGGTGCTTTTCATTCATTACCACAAAACATTACAAAAACTTTAAATAAATAAAAAGGAACAAACCTATAATTTTTGATGTTTCAATATTAATGTCTACCAATCGCTTCAGTATTATAAGTAACTTACATAAGTAAATTAGTATTCAAATTCTTTAAACGAGAGTCGAGATTAAAAATATTTTTTTGTGTTAAGCTAATTGACGCAAGAAAACAAAAGAAATATTCTTCTTTCTTACACCTCAAGTATCATCTCTGTTTTTCGTTTGCGATGTTTTTTAATTCTAGACATGTGTGGATTAGATTATCTCACCCGATCATAATTGACGATGTGTTTTGTGGTGACCACTACGTTTAAACTAGAATGATGGATAGTAAGGCGGGCACTAAAAAATACCCTACCACTAGAAGTCCGAAAGAAAGTAAAAAAAAAATCCAGCTCGCTTATTTCGTCCGGATCTCCGTCCAAAACTTGAACGGTAACATCTCTACCATACACAATGAATGCAATAAGACGACCATTAGGACTTGCAGCCACAATAATAGTAGCTATAACAACAACTTCTAGAATCTAATTACTGGATTCAAATGTGGAGGCTGACTTAAGTGTCTGTGTTTGGGTTAGGTACAGTTAAAATTAAATCTTGCACTTGTTCACAACATTGTACTTACATTATTACGGAATATTGAACGTAGTTATTATTAACTGATAAGCAAGTATCATGACTACCCCATGAACATTATATTGCAATAGTGTCAAAATATTGGGAGCTCATATGTTAAGAATAACTACGGTAAACATCCAGTTATAATAGATAAAGTTCTGAATAACCGTGTTTAGGTATACAATTCACATCAAAATATAGCCTTATAAATTACACTGGTTAAATAATTGGTACTTCTTAAAAGCGAAAAACTGACCTTCATGTTCGGAGTCCACCATGAGATTGAATAAATTTAATTTTATTCATAAAAACAGTGTTCCTAACCAGATATATCAATTATTAAATTATATAAAATCAAAGAAGCATCTTAAAATTTGGAAATGGATTAAAAATGAAACTACAGTAAAAAGGCTATGTATTTTTTTTTACTAAGTGGTAGGACTAACTCTTCTGCGAGTGCCCGTCTGATTTGGTAGCACCACTTTGCTCGTGAAGTCTACCGCCAAGCAGTAATGTACAAGCATTACTGTGTTCTGGTTTGATGAGTAGAGTAGCCAGTGAAATTACTGGGCTTATGATACTTAATACCTAATGTCTCAGGGTAAAGAGCGCAATGCAGTGCCGCGCAGGCATTTATGTTTTAAAGTTCTGACTGGCACTGCAATTATTATGGGCCAGCGTTATGCACCACCAGGCAAACGTATAGCTCGTCGCATAATTCTATAGAATTAAAAAAAAATAGAACCGCCCCTGACAAGTATCAAATCTTAAAATAATTATAATGTCTAGTTGTGATCATAATGTGTAGTGTTACCCTTGAACTTATCAATCAAAATAGGCTATACCTACCTATAATTGATGGTTAGTTATAAATGGTGATTAACTTTAACTAGTCCATGAGTCATGAGTCATGACATGATAATTACCACCTATGAACCATTTATTAGGTTCGTATTCTAATTAAAGTTTTCGTTTTGATACATACATTTTTTATCACTGTTATTGAAAATATAATTTAATTTGTGAACAAAAAGTAATAGATTCTAGTTAACTTTCACACTAGTTTAGTCTTATATTTATAATTAGTTATAGTTAACGGACATGGTTAGTCACTTTTTGATGGATTCATTTGATACCCAGCTGTACTTAAAAAACAAAAAACTTGTCCCTACACAGAGCATCGGGACGCTGGCGCACGATCGACGTAGCGTGACAAGTGGGACTCTGTCGAGGAGACGAGAAGTCGTCACAACGAGGACGCACCTTCATTATGATTCATAATAATTAAGTAAACTGCCGGACGCAGTTCAAAATAACGACCTTTTTATTGGTGATGATATGTTATCATTTTACACCATCTTATCAGATCTTAGGTGACAATGTGGTTGAAAGTGGTAAACACGCTAAATCACTGGTTTTTTATACTTGGCTAATAATGTAAGTAAACTCAGCGTATACCAAGTAATGACATCAATAGTGGTTCAACCTCTCTCTCCCTCGCTCGCATGGCAGGCGATGAAGTGTCGTCCCACCAGCCACAGCTGTGGGCTGGCAACTGCACCACCAGCCCTCCGCCTGCCATCACTCATCCTGTAGTCTTATAGCCCTTTCTACTACTAAAATAAAGGTCCATCTTTCAATTTCAGATAACGTCATTTTATATAAGACTGTTGTAACATAGCTCTAAGTCTGTGGTTAAAGACAGACGTAAATAAATTGTTGCCATTCTAAAGAAATGAACATTTCGGAAAAAACACTAATCAGATAGTAGATCAGTTAAATTTATCCATTGAATAGCAATCAGTTAGTTAACGTGCAATTGTATGATCGGCCCTAAGTAATATGTTTCTAATTGTTAGTGTGCAAATAAAGAGTTAATCTATCTAACAGTTCAATTTCCTGTCAGAATTGAAATCAGAGAATAACGAGTTAGTGAAGTCAAAGTTAGCATCTCGAAATGAAGTTCATAAAACTATTCAGCCTGCCAGACAGGACGTAGTGTAGAATTCAATCGCATAAGAGGCCGTCTGCTGAACTTCAGTTTGCATCAAACTAACTACGATGCGATGGGCCAGCAATCATTCTAATGGTTCCATTCAAGTGGACGTAATAAGGGAAGGGGAAACTATGTACACACTGTGTTAAATTTAATTTAAAGCACAAGGAGTGCTTTAAATTAAACTTTTTTACAATTATGAAACAACATATCAAACATATTTTAATTATTTAATAAAACTTTACGCACAAGTTCAATGAAAAAAAGGAGCATTTAATACGGTTTCCACAATTTTCTGCCAGTCATCCTGTATTAGAAAAGAAATGTGCTTTACAAACGTAGATACTATACGAGTACAAACGTGCTTTTAGTCATACAATTTAATGTATTTAAAAGTAATTAAAAAATTATTAACACATAACCACAAAAAGAATGTCCCGTTAGGTATTAAAATAGTAGACATATTATCAACACATATGACATTATTATTGCCAATACATTATAAAAAGTTACAAGTTAAAAGTTCGTGTTATGCTGGTTCATTAATAAATTTAATATCAATCATACTATCTGGATTGTTATAGGCTCTATTATAATTTTAACTACACCTGACATACAACCAGTAAAAAAAATATGAAGGGTCAATTTCATAGGAATACTTGTAAAATAGGTTTTATTTTTAGTATATACAAACATCAGTTACTAAAGAATATTTACCCCCACACAAATCCTCCATCCAACCCTGTTAACTTGGGTCAACTCGCAGACCGAATTAGTTCTTTTCAAACAACCTCCATCATTGAATTGAAATGTCCAGACAGACGGCCTTACATTACTATTATATAGCTATTGCAGTTTTACAACCGATTCTTCAAAAGATATCTGTCTGCCATTTCGCAGTTTGTAAATAGTAGAGGCTCTGGAATATCTCTTTATTTTTGTTTTGATGTCGAAGTGAGCCCTTAAAAGTTGGAAAGACAGGCATTTTTATTTGAAATGCTATATGTTTATGCAATAGTTTTAGCAAAAATTCTCGTACGAAAGTAAAATGGTCAGCACTATGTAGAATTTATATTCGTACCTTATAAACATTCGCAACAGGTAAAAATCCACGACAGTGATATTTTCCACATTATAGCACAGCTATAGGTAATAATAGCTAAACATTAATATCGAAGACCATACTAATTTGTATAGAAATTTTGGAACGAGCCGTTATAAACCTATTGTTACATACCTAGTTTAAGGCAGATTTATTATTATCAGTACTAATTATATATTATGTAGAGCTGCTCTTACAGTTCACACCAAAGTCAAGACAAGTTTTACAATATCTTACACAAAGAACGAATACATACAAAACAAACAGTTTTTTTAAACTATTGGATAACTGCTAAGCATAACGTGGCAGTCCATAACAATAAAAATTAAAATTATTGATTAAAATTATTGATAAAGTTTAGTATAAGTACAAATAAGTCATGAACGGATTCCTGAGCTATCTGAGAGTTGAGCTGATGTATATTGAGTGAGTGTCAATCTGGGTAGGTACCACCACTTTTCTAGTGAAGTCTGCCGCCAAGCAGTAATGTGCAAGCCTTACTGTGTTCCGGTTTGATAAGCAGAGTAGCAAGTGAAATTACTGGGCTTATGAGACTTAATACCTAATGTCTCAGGATAACGAGCGCTCTGAAGTGCCGCGCAGGCCTTTGTGTTTCAAAGTTCTGAGTAGCACTGCAATTGTTATGGGCCGGCGTCAAGCAAACGACCAGCTCGTCTCGTTACCAAATAACATAAAAAAAATTTTGTTATGGGTTACCACCAGGCAATCGATCGGGTCATCTCGGTATCAAATAGTATAAAAAATATTTATAACTGACTCGAAAACTGTGCTAAACAGTACAACACGAGTAAAAACGATTGAAAGACGGTTTGTAAGACGTCACGAAACTTATTAAAACAAATTCCTGTTTCCATAATGGGACATTACTTGCCTCTAAGCATTATTATTACATTTATTACTTGAATCGTACATTAATAATAATGTTCTGTTCTCACGTATGGATGGGACGATAAAAACTTCGTAGACGGTGGTATCATTATTTATGGCTGAGGTTTACTTAGGCAAAGCTGGTTAATTGCTTTATTGTGAAGCACTCTTAGTACGTGTTGATGTAGTTATCAACCTCTATAAACGATTTACTTTCTTAGGCGTAGTTAACTTTCGTGAACCATGTCTGATCTTAAGTGACGAAGGTTGTAAACAAGGTGGGGTTAGAATAGAAACTCGCTCTCAGGTGCGGCTCTCGGAATATACCGATATCTACTGTACTTAGCCACAGATTTTCAATTAAAGGGTGATGTAGCCACAGCAGGTGAAAACAAGAAAATACCCTACCACATGCTATGGTTATAACACGTTTTCCTTTATAGAAACCTAAAGCTTATTTCAAAATTTGAATCCTTATACAGGTTGATTGGAAATATACGATAGGTACATTCCTTGCAAGGGGTTAAAGTATAGAGCATAATTGCAGATAATTTGATTAATGAGTTTCTGTGGCGGCCTTCCGGCTTCATCATCAGACCTCTGTGACATCATTATATCGCATTTTCACCCGATTTACATGCATGTAAAATTTCGACACAATTGAACACCGGGAAGTAGATCAAATGTAGCTTGCAAAATTGGACCTTTACTGACAAGGCAAGTTAAAATATAAAAAGCTTGAAACAACCGGTATTCCTATAGGTGTTATTACCAAGTGTTAGGACTAACTTTTCTATGAGTGTCCGTTTCCACTTTTCTCTGGTCTTGTCGTGCATCTCGTGCAGGCCTTTGAGTTTCAAAGTTCTGCATGGCACAGGAAGTTAGTATGTTATATATTTTGGGTGTTACAAGCATTGTGCTTATAAAAGCATAATGCCTGTAAGCTTTTGCCTGATTATCAGGCAAAAGACAGGCGTCGACAGACGTCTCGTAGCCCAATAGAATAATTACAAAAAAGGTGTGATAATAAAAGCTAAAAAATATATCTACCCAACACCCAACTTAATTAGGTAACTTTACACGACAGTTCTACCTAAAAGTTTGTCTTACGAATTGCTTCATTCCAAACATAACTAGAATATTATTTTGCATTTTCATTTCCAGTTCATACTTACCTTCAATGGTCTCCTACGTCTAAACTCTCCCAAAGAGCAGTCGGCGACATTCGGTCCCTGAGTATTCCGCAAAGGAGGTGTTTACATGCATTTTATACCGAGCACTCCTTATCAAGTTGCTACATTTGTGCTTCAGTCGTCATATTATAACATGGCAGTAGTAAAGATCACTACAACAAATGCATGCGCTAAATTTGATGGAAGAATTTTTACAATAAGTTCTCCGCCAAGTTTGTTTTTTATACAATTGGATAAAGAGACGAGCTGGGCGTTTGCCTGATGGTGAGCGTATCTGCAGCCCATAACAATAGCAATGCCACCCATATAACTGCGCGTCACTGTAGGGTGCTCGTTATCCTGAGAAATTAAAAGCCCAACAATTTTAATGATTATACGTTTATAAGATGTCCTCTAAAGTATATAAGCTCAGGTATATAGACCCTGAACCTTGATAATGAATCTGAAAACAATCCACTATAGGTACCAATCCTACATACAATACTTAGATATGCTAGGTACATATTATACTTGAGATTTTTTAGTGCACAAATATTTATCTCTTCCTCAAATCGAAGGGCACCGCTCCTCATCAACTTATGAACCACACCAAAAGCGCTGTTGAATATTAACTAAGACTTTATTTATTTTCTTTTAGAATCATTTTTTGGTATGTACGCAGGTAAAGCCAAACGTTTTGGCCGGTTAGAATATTGTTATTAAGTTACGTTTCATCCGTAATATGGAAGGTACAGAGCGTGTGCATACTCTGCATACGCAGTCTAAAATTCGGGACATAATTTTTGCCGCAGCCCGCGAGCAATTTGAATGTTAACTACTGTTATTCTCAGTATCTACTGCAGATGTCGTCAACCTTCCAGATATATATTTACTTCGCGCGCTTTCTCACTTTACGCGGCTATAAATGCAGGTGAAAATTGAAAAAGTTTATGTTACGACCTTTTTTAGAATCCCTAAAAGGAATGTTCGAGTCTAATTGACGCTGCGCTGTGCCTTGTCGAGTTGTAATTTATTGACATGTTTCTTGTTTTGAATTGATCACCAATCCTGAATTTTTAAGCCATATTATTTTAAAACAGAGTGTGGCCGAACGGGACAAGTGCTAGTTTCAATCTGACGCACCATAAGTAGTTCGAATCCTGGCTCGCCAGGCAGCAAATGACGAATGCAAAAAAAATAAAGTTATCTGCAGATTAACCATATTCGCTCTCATAACGGTGAAGGAAAACATCGTCAGGGTTTCCAGCATGTTCAAGAATCACAAAATTCGAGGACATGATAGGTACCCACCAAGCCGCATTGGGCCCGCGTTGTGGACTGTGTGTCCCATATATAGAAATATATCGATATATCGCTCTGGCTCTCGCCGCTCGATGGTCGCTCGCGCAGTGGAGTTTTATATTGTAATTATTATAAGTTTGATTATCATTACAAGCAAGTCTACAAGTAAATGTCGTGTGTTCATTTCAAACTTCTTACGGTCCCTCCAAACCATCATTGTACCTAGTGGAGAATTTGGAGAACCCAAGAAATTCACCAAATACCATTTGTATCTAGTTCTAATTTTGTCCACCCGAATGGCTAAGTTGGTGGCCACCAACTCCCACGCGAACAATTACCACGAAAGATGGCAAGAGATAACAGCACCATTACAACGATTTCCTAGGCGGACTCGCAGACGCACGGACCAGACGGTCGCTCGTAAAAGTGAAATATTATATCCACGTTCGCTGAATTTAAAAAATCGCCTTTTCCTTCGAAACGTATGATATGAGCTTTAAATCATGCCAATTGTCTGTCTAAAGCTGGGTTTAGACTACGACACCATACACCGCACATTCAGTATACACCGAGTGTCATAATGTGTAGGACACTACCTTTATATTCTTAGTTAGCACCTACTTCGTTTGATAATAAGCATATACGTGCTAAGTTGGCCTGGCAGCGAATTTACTAGTATCAAGCAACAAAGGTATTAAAACACTACTTACGTTTCTTAAATTCTGATGACTGATTTTTTTTACTATTACGAGTATGTATGTTACGTACAGAATATTGTTGAAAATCAATTAAAGGCCGGCAAACCGATACTATAGGGGCCAAACACCCCCTAGATTTAAGGTAAATGTCGCTGTGAGTATGAGCGCGAGGGAAAATACACTACCTTCTGGTATCTTGCTCTACAAGTGTCTGTTCTGAAAAATAAAGAAATGTATGATTGACATATTTTGTATCGTAATTTCTGTCGTATTCTAAACTTAGCTTGATACATTGTTAGAATTTGATTTTTCCTGGGCCCTATTTAATAAAGCTGACAATCCGACAAGTCCGACATATGTCAAAAAGTGACAATTCGACAATTTTTCTGTTTAATAAAACTTACAGGCGACAAAATTGTCATGGTGGAAAATTGACAAATATGTCGGATTGTCGCGACAATTTTCTTATTGTCAGATTTTTTACTGTGGTTTTTTGACATATGTCTAGTTTTATTAAACAGCCTAAGCGCGACAATTCTACAATTATGTAATTTTTTGACATATATGTCGAATTGTCAGCTTTATTAAATAGGGCCCAGGTGATAGTAGTCCTTACTTGGCTAGCTACCACTCTGGCGTTGAAAATCTGTTTGCCGTAATCACTGCATTAGTAGACGATGATTGTTCAACATAAATTACCTGATAATATATAATTGATGATAAATATATACCTAATTAGCTTACCTAAGTACAGCAGAGCTCTGTTTAGATTTAACTTTATAAAGAAGCCCCTTTTTACTACGACCTAAAAACTTTTATGAACCAACAAGCTTCTGCACGCGATTTTCACCCGCGTTCCCACAGGAACTGTGCGTTTTTCCGGGATAAAAAGTGGCCTATGTTACTCTCCGGGCCCTAAAGTATGCCAAAAATCACGTCGATCCGTTGTTCCGTTGCTGCGTTAAAAAATGACAAACCATCAAACCAATAAACACACTTTCACATTTATAATATTAGTAAGATTTTAGGTAGTCATAACACCTGCAAACATTTACCTAATCTTTCCGCTTTTCGACGGTGCCTTCAAAGCGGAACTACGAAGCACCAAAGCCGTGTGAAGGGCGCAATTAAGGGCTCTTGCTATTAGCAAACTCCAGGTCCAAACTCTCATCTTACACTTGAATTTCGTAAACTGCGTAAAGTTTTTGTAATACTAGATTGTTGTTTGGGTGGCAATGAGTGTAGTAATAAGATAGGATTGGGAAACTACACAAATAGATGTTCAGAAGTTTATAAATTCATCAAACAAATTGAATCTTACAATGACGAGTACAATGCAGATTTAGGTAGTATGGAGGAAAATATTGTGATACAACTTTACGCCAAAAAAATCACTCAGACTATTTAAGTTTCAATGGGGTAGATGGATAGAAGTGAATATCAAGATACATTCAAAAATATATCTAAAAAAAAATTGTTTGTGGAAAAATATATTTTTCTTTTTTATAAAATACGTAATTTGTACTGTAATCAGATCAGATTAGGACAAAACACCCTCGGTCTTACCACACAAATTTTAAACATACTCTAAACGTGGATTAAATGGCGTCTAAGCCCTAAACATGCCTTAGTCGCGTGTTTAAATATGAACAACCACAAATCTTGATTTAAGTAATGTCTAACCGTAGTCTAACTACATTCGGTTGTAACATTTCTAATCATTTTAGACGTTTATCTTTAGACAATGTCTAGCTTGATCTTAACAATGGTTTTGATAGTAAATACGTAGAACATAAAACCTTTATTTATCTCAGGCTTAGCCAGCATCCGTTCATTTCCCTTTAAATTAATCAACGCGAAATTGCTTGATTACTAAAATAAACGTAATTAAAACTTTCTGAATTAACTTGCGCCTGATTTCTTTTTTAATTTGGCCCTGACTCGCCTAATTCTATCGCAACGGGGGTTTGACACACCCTCTATTTAATCTGACCCTTTGTCATAGAAAAAAGGTTTTTTTTAAGATTTCAAAAAGAAAGCGAAGTGTTTTTGAATGGACAATTTTTTCCTGCTTAATAATTAATTTTGTTTTGACTAAGATTATGTAGAATACTGATCTAGGATCTTATTGATAAACGGCTGAATAATAGTTAAACTATGTTTTGTCTCTTTCAATTAAGTCTAAAATTGTCAAAGAACAACAAAGATAAAACATAATTTAACTAAACCACCATTTAAACAAAGTTTATTAATAAGAGCCTAAGTATACGTTTAACGTATTTTTTTTAGATTCGATTTTTTTACTTGTAATATCGGTGTCATAAAGTTAGGAATCGCGTAAGATAAGTGCAACATGCTTGCATTCTTAAGTAAGTACCTCCTAGAGAGATGAGTGTCGGCTTAGGCACTGTCAAACTTTAGTGCAGAAGGGCATAAGAGGGCTTACTCAGCTGAAACAGATGGAACTTTCCAGAGTGCTGAGTAAGAACGCATGTAGAGCGTTAAGATAGGTATTCCATTGTTCGTATCAGTCTTAAAATCGGCAACGCTAGTTTTTATTTAAATTTAAGTATAGTTTTCAAGAAAGCTACATAGCGCTCCCCAAATTTCACCACCTATTTTAAGGTAAATAATTGTACCTTAGTAAATAATGTTATGTACCTACAACCGAGTTAAAAAAAATTTACTGATTCCAGATGAACATAACTACAAAACCCCTATTCAAAGGTGATTCATCCAGAAGGTGTTTCATTTAATGACTCAGGTCGTCGTCTCCAACTGGTTTACTCCGAACGGGATCTTTACGAGTCATTACGTTTGCTGACCGCGAGGGATGAACGTGACGCTGTCAGTATATATTTGAGATACGTATTTCCTATCTTTAGACAAAAAAAACTACTTTTTAAAAATTCGGGAACCGACTTCGGTAACAATATCGCTCTATATGAGATTACCTCCATTTTCTAACTTTAGGGGTGGTATTCTTTCATAAAACTTAAAAAGGACCACGAGAGCATACCCTTTCAAACAAAAAAAAAGAATGTTCAAAATCGGTCCACAAATGATTAAGAAATCGGCGAACACACATAAAAATACATACAGTTGAACATAGAATCTCCTCCTATTTGAAGTCGGTTAAAACTAGCAATTCTTGTAAGTTATAGACCGTATGTTTTCTAGTTGTCTCGCAGTGTCTTGTAAATAGCAACTAACCTTTGCAGATATTTGCGGGCGCAATGCAGTCTAAAAATGCTCATATAATCTACTATTAATATAAGCAGGTCCTTATAGATTACGTATAGATATACAATATGAAACCAGGGTTTAGGAGTTCCTAAAACGATGGTATATAGGTAGATGTACCTACATCACTTATCTGATGGGTAGTTCAGATTCAGGGCTACGCACTCAGGACTTATACAACCGATATAATAAATATTATTGGGTGTGATCCTTTCTCTCAGACACAGACATCACCTCGTCACTTCAGCGTATAGAAAAAAAATTGCCATCCAATTCCCATCACTATCCTATCCATTATCCACGTGTCGCTTTTTTATTGACGGAATACATCCTCACAGGCCTCATCAAAGGTCGGTAGCGGGGAGATTGGGCAAAGATGGCTCCCCAATTTTATTGCATGTTACGCATCATAAACACGGCCAGCGGCGGTTATCTGATAATGTTCGGCGAATTTTTTTGGTGTGTCGCATAAAAGTTGTTTAATGGGTGGCAGAGAATAAAAAATGGCCGTTGTTTTTGAATTCGATTTTGGGGTTAACAATTTTTTTGAAAGGTTTCAGATAGGATGCTACAATGTAGCATCTTTGTTCCCGACATGCTTACTGTATGTAGGCTTGATTTAAAACCTTTCAAAGAAAATCTATTTAGTTTGAGGAGGCGAGAAAAAATATCGTATTTTTGAAAGCGACATTGTATTCAAATACATTATTACGACAGTTACTGCATGAAAAAAACACCTAAAGTTATCTTTCAAACTACTTTTGATGTCTCAGTAGGTATGTCTGGTATTTAATAACGTGTGTTGATGAAATTAATAACTTATTATAAGCACTTATTTTAATAACATTATAGCATCATTGGTATATTCCGATAGCTGCATGCAGCAAGTTCCAATTTAGTATTAGCGGGTTATGTTAGGTTAGGTAAGGTTATTTAATTAATTAAAATTAAGTGAGATAACGCTTACCTATTACAGAAAATAAAATAAAAATGTATGTAAAGTAGAATTAAGGTAAATAGGAATAGAATAGTCTTTCTTGTTTGCTTTTTTCCGCCTTTTTAACCCCCACGCAAAAAGGAGGTGTATCTGTCTGTGCCATCGTATCTCCTAGAAGGATGGACCAGTTTTGATTTAGTTTTTTTTGTTTGAAGGTGATTGTTCGAGATTTTGCAATCTCGATCAAGTCACTTTTCCATTCCATCCTTTCAAACACAGCTAAGGAGCTATGATTCTAAAAAATCTGTTCAGCCGTTGGAAGATAATCGGGACATTAAGTGGGGGGTTTTTAAAATTTTCTTTTAGCTATAACAAAGAATGACATTTTAAACTTGAATGTACGTAGAATGCTCGGTTAACAATGTGGTTACGTCTACAACCGAGACTAAATTATAATGATTTCAAATCACACAAAAGAGTTCACCGATTCAGATCTCATCGATAATAAACCTACTTATAGTTAAAGAGATCTTTAAAAAGATTTTCCACTTCGTTTCACGCACGACTTGCTTATACTTGACTTATACCTTTCCAGTTTCCACTTCAATCGATAGATGAACAATAGAATCTGACGAGTGATTACACTCAAGTCATAAAACCCATATTTCACAATATGCCGATATTTGTGTGTCAAAAAACTAACAACAGGTCGACGACAACCTCACCTTATGTTCAATGACGGTAGTACCTATAAATAGGCAACACGTTAAGCTTAGAACATCTAAGTACAGACTTCGTCATCGTCCGTGATTCCCCTTAAAGTTACATAGCAATCTATATAAATTGGAAAATTAGGAAGGTACTCCAACCTATGCTCCTTACAAATTGAAATTTCTATATACTTATACCATATTTATGTATATAGGAAACTAGCTGCTCTCCGCGGATTTACCGGCGTGGAGGCTTCCATGGGAATCGCACTTTTTGCCGGGATAAAGAGTAGAAAAGGTTACTCTCCAGTCCATAAATATATCTACGCAAAAAACACATCGATCCGAAGCTCCGTTGCTTTTGAAAGAAGGACGAACCAACAAACAAACTTTCACATTTATAATTTAAGACAGTAGTAAAATATTTCGGGATAAACAGTCCTGAAACAAACTCTGAATCTAACTAGAAGCGTTTAAAAATAACAATATTTAAAGTAAATACAAAAAGCACGAATCCAATCAAGTTTGTAAACAAGAGGGGCAGTGGTGGAAAAGTGGTCTAACGCATAAAATGTTCACGCAGCGGACATTGCAATAAAACCGTTTTATGTCTCGTGTTAGTTCGGATAAAACACCCCAGAGGTTTCTGCCCAGCGCCCAGTTTATCACCAGGCGCTTTATGATTCTTAAATTTCTATAAACTGTGCTATGTTATTCATAAAATGGGTTGCGCAACACCCTTTATCTCAGTAATATGAGTATGGAAGTGGAAAAAGTTTTATGAACGCACTCTCCTAAAAAATAAAGGCAGGCAAGAGAAAACCCCGAGAGCTTCGTAATGCATTTGTAAAAATATCAGGAGTCTACTTAGTATGGTCGTTTCCATATTAACATTTATGTATCTAAGAAGAAATTAATTCAAATGCAAATGTGAGGCCGAAAATACCGTGCCCTATGTATATTGTATTTTTATACCTATAGTGTAGGTAGTCTGTATGTGTCTTAATGTAAAATTTGCTTCAGAAAAATCTAAATTTACAACTTATATTACCTTTTTCTGAAACGAATTTTAAAGAAATACATCTACACTATAGGTATAAAACTTTCAGCTGTCTCGTTATAATGACCTATCCGGGGCAAGAGGGCAAAAGCCCTCCTCAAACCCGTACAGGGTTTTGAGAAGAAGTCCCATGAATTTCCCACTAGTAACGATAACGTTACAACGGACAATAAGGCTTAGAAGTACTTACTTCTTAGGTACGTTAGGTAGGTAACGTTAGTTACGTTTAGGTACTTACCTAATACCTAAACCTTCGTAGGTATAGGTACTATTGAGCTGTCGATGGATAATGATCGCAGTAAAAAGTTGCGAACAGACTGGTTTCGATTTCACGTAGGGAATCCGTATAGTAGGTACCTACCTGCCTATGTAGGTACCTACATTCTATTCCTGAAAGCAGTCCCACAAAAGTATTAGGACATTTACTTCCTACGTAATCAGTGAAGTAGAACTCAGTAGAAGTTTAACCAAATCACGCAAGTTTACTCCTTTAATCCTTTCGGGGGGTGACGGTCTCCATTATTTACATTGGCGAAAGGTTTCGATATTTATTAACCATCAGAGCGTAAGCTTGCCACCGTAATACCGCATTAGGAAGATCTAGTGGTTCCGATAGCGTACTCAGACCAATTTATGAGCCCATGTTTATGCAATGGGTTTGAAATAGAGCAATTTCAGAAGGTATAGCTATCTAACTGATGTCTGTATGATACCTACTACTAACTAGTTGCATAACGAAGTAAGACTATTTTTAATTTTAAGCTAAATCCATTCGAGAATCTTTACTGCCTGCATAAGGTTGAATGTGTGTAGTTGTAGGTAACCGGTCTAACATGGCAACTTTACGAAATTTTCTAAGAAAAATAAAATACAACCAACTATCTACATATGTAGGCTATGGGAGCGATCCTATGTCAGAGTCCGTCTATATATTCATATCGTCAGATTTTATATTCTGTTATAAACCAAACAATATAATCGATGACCGACTATTATAATATGGAATAATCATGTGTTTATGTTTTACATAATCAGAATTCAACTAAAGTAGGTTCCTACATAACTAGGTACTTAATAAACTTCTTTGTGATACTTACTGTAATATTGTATAAAAAAAGTTGTTATTTGGTGCAAGTAGGTACTTATATCGAAGGTGCTTCCTTTCTCACTTCACTCGTAGTTTAAAAATAAAATTCTGAGCGCAGCGAGGGTTTCAAAGCCACGAGACCCAAAATAACTTGTTGCCAAGAGAAACACACCATCTTCACATCAGCGAGGAAATATTTTGTTTGTCAATCGACATCTGTCTACAAAAGTACTTTTTCCACGCTAGCGGACAAAAAGTATTTTTGCTCGTAGATTTCAAATGATAAACCATTAATTTCATTTACTGCGTAACAAAACACTATATGACCATAGCATTGCAAATATGTCATAGATATAATAAAAATAAAGACTTCTCCGAACTTGTAAGGTGCAAAAGATAGGGTATTGTTACTGTCAGATTCAAAATATTACTGTGAATGTATGGATATGTATGGGGCACTGATAATAAGCAATAAATACAAAAACGGAACATATGTATTAAATTATTATTATTGGTTGTAGGTAAGTACTCACTACCTAGTCGGCAGTCTCGACTCGGCCAGCACCAATAACTGATATCAATTTATGTGCGGATTATTCACACTCACTCTAAAACGGTGAAGGAAAACATCGTGAGGAAACCGGCATGTTCAAGAACCTCAAAATTCAAGGACATGTGAAATCCACCAAGCCGCACTGGGGGCCCGCGTGGTTGATTATGGCCCATACCTCTCTTTGAGAGTCAAGGGGCCTGTTTCATCAAAAATATTAGTCTAATATTATGAGCTTTTTTTTCTATTTTCATATAAAATATGAGGCTAATACTCATAATATTATATTAATAATATTTTTTACTAATATTTTTTATGAAACAGGCCCCAGCAGTGGGAGCGTAAGGATAATGATGAGGCAATACCTACCTACCGCTAAATAGAAGAAATCCTTATTTTTAAGATATTGAAATGGACTGAGCGTTCATTGAAAAAAGTCATACATTTTCTCAGTAGGGTTAGTGTGAGATTTATAAATAAAACACTAATAATATTTTTTAATTTTTATTTTATAAAGGTTTCATTGTATTTATCGTAGGTAGTGTCATTTGAAATAGATTCCATTGCTAAGTAAGCTTTTAAAAATGTGTAGTAGGCGATTACAACGTACCTATTATTATTAATTAACTAAACAAAATAATAATGGTACCTAAATGTTATAAACAAAGTTATGATTGACAGAAAATCTGTTTTCATAAACAAAATTATTAGTAAAGAAAAACATTACGAAATAACTTATTTATTCGGTTATTTAATTGTGCATTAACTAAAATAGGATAAGATTAGATAAAAATTAAACTAACTTAAGTTAAAAGCTGCATTTTAATTTTGTGTCTAATGCGGCTGCATGAAAATATTATTTTAATTTAAACTATTTTTTTGTAAATTACAAAATACATTTTCCTTAAATTTACAATTAAAAGAGTAAGCGACATCACATCATAAATTAATTTATATTTCGAAACTTTATGTCGCTTAGAATAACGATTAAGATTAAATAAATTTCAACTTTAATACTTTTTACGTCTTCATTTGAAAATATTTAATCCAATTGTATAGAGAGGTTTTATTCAACTATGATTAGTGTAGGGTATAGAATCTCGTACGATTGAAATAACTTGGATTAAATTTTTCACAATGAAAATATACAAGGTAAACAAAAACCGTCCCATGGCCTTGTGCTTCATAAATGCTGTAGGTACTCACTGATCAATTTAGTATATCAAACAAGTTATTATTTAATATACTAAATTGTTTTTTCTGTAAATTCACCACTCAATTTAAAAATGTCATACGCTTTATCAGGCCCGGGTTTGAAATGAAGACTTTAATGTGCTCGAAGCAGAAAGTCAATTGAAATGTTATTTATTGACATAGGCGGAATGGACAAGCCTTGCGAAGCCATACAAAAGTTTATTTCACGTTCTGTGATGTCGCTTACACTAAGTTATACAATTTGCCTTTATATAATTGGCTGTACAAGGTTCCGGCCGCGTAGCAGGCAGTTTCTTTTTCCAAACTGACAAGACGTCACGAACGCTCTCTAAAATAATTTCCATTCAATAACAGACAAACAAAATTGGACTAAACAACAAGGAATTTGTACTTTGGAAATGTGATATAATATAGAGAAACGACTAGGTCCTCATCAAATGAATATTAAATACTTAATAAAAATCGTTATAATATAAGCAATATAAAACGTAACATAATCGGAAATACTAGTTAATATAAATTCTGCTAAATAACTGAAATAATTCAGGTTTGTTATCAGAATTGTAATGGGGCGGTCGAGGTGTTAAAGTAGATTATGAACGCCGATGGAATCGACTAGACTCGGCATGGGATCGAAAGTTCTAACCTTACAACCGCCCACTACAATATTGATACAGATTTATCTAACAATATATTATTAATCAAATATAATTAAAAACTTCGCTAAGATTTTGTACCGAAAAATGTTACTAGAAACGTTAAAATGATATGAACAGCAACACTTTGGTAATGATCACAACTGAAACAAAGTTCTGCAAACACGCCGTTCTACACATTTCAAGGATCAGTGTTGGCTGCATGTTCGGTTGTAGGTACTGGTTACCAACATCGTATTTATAACAAATGTCACAACATCAAAGCTGGTATAAAAACACTAAGCTTACTAATCTACTACCTGCGATTTCTCTTTTTCAAAGAGTGAACTTACCTACAATCGTAAAGTAAAAAACATTGGCCCGGCGCGGGCGCAATATCAGTATATCTTAGCAAAATTAACATGTTTTTTTCGCCTCTCGAGTTTTATTACAATTTTCTGAAACAAACTATCTCACCCAATAACCTATCGCTTCACCAACTTTACCAAAATAGACAATTCAACGCTCACTTTCCTTATAAAAATTAATAGCATTTTCAATTTTTAATCGTACAAAATGGAACTTTCTTATCAGAATATCGTATCTCTAATTTTTTTTGTGCCAATTCCTTACGCATCGCATCGACTTCGCATGTACAAAAATATACGCTGTGACGTATAGACAATTTTAAAAATAATATCATTTATTAATGGTACAAAAGTATTTTAATATAGAGTTTTTAAAACGATTCCTATAATAAATTCAAGCACTTACGACCTAAAATTAAATTGGCGATCCCTTCTGAGCATCCTACCCTAACATACCTTGGTTTCTCGAACCATATTTCGAAAAATTGTAAGTAAACGAGAGATCATTATAGAAAAATATGACCACACTCATTACTAGAGAATAAAACGTGGGTACTCCACAGAATAAGATAAATATAAAATATTACTTATACATTCGTTCAGACACACATTACCGATAAACACACACTAACGATTTATATTCAGTATACGACAACAAAATTAATTTCTGACAAATATATACATCACAAAAATTTCACTTCCAACAGGATTCGAACCTGCGTCTTCTGGCTTGCCGGGCCAGACGCCTTAACCACTAGGCTATGGGAGCAATCGATGTTGACTGCGAAATTCTTGATATGATGTATTTTTTTTTCGACTTACAAGCTTATGAACATCCGCTAGTGTCGGTTAACACTATAAAATATATTTCATAATTTCTGACACTTTAATCGCGCACGGAATATCGTCTGTCTGTAATACCGATCGTTTTTCAAAATAGTTACAAAATCTATAAGCACACGGATCGTTTAGATCAATATTAATAGTGGAAACACGGTAAGATAGTACGACCATTAGTAATTTATAGAATAAAGTTACAAAGCTTTCAATCAAATAGGAAAATGCAGACAATTACTTACTACTACGACCATTTCGCTGAACGTTCAACGTCAAGAAGGAATCCTACGCGTTTTAGTACTTAATTAGTAAATTCTATGCGATATTCTAAACAATCTGCTGTCTTATCAGCTAACAATCTCGTGTTCGTTTTCAATACGAGACCGCTTAAAACCAGCGGTCACTAGTCTTCGTGTGGAAGGAGTTGTCAATAGTTTTCGCTTCTTTTCGTTTTGTAAGAGCTTATTTCTTTAATAACCAGCGAAAATTCTAGACTATTCCTGGAGACTAGTGACCGCTGGTTTTAATCGGTCTGGTATTGAAAACGAACACAAGATTGTTAGCTGATAAGGCATCTGTTCAGATTCCTTCTTAAATTTCAACGAACAATCGGTCTTAAACCTATTATCGCTCTGATACACGTACCTACGAGATCTAGTCTCGGGTGGTCTTATAAAAATTCTTAACTACACTTCAGTAAAAAAACGTACAATTACTCGTTTAAGTTTACGCGTTACACATATTAATATAGAAAAAACGTTATCGCTAAAGTTACACGTTACGTTACGAAAGTACAAAAGTTATTTTCATCTCGTCACTACAAAAATCCTGACACTCATACCCTGGTGCACCCCGCGCGTTACGTAAAAAACTGTAACTCTAATTGCCACGCAATAACTTATGTATTATTATCATTAACCAATTCGTAAGATTATCACCGATTTTTGAGTTCCTTACAAATGTTATTGGCCAATTACTTCGGAGAACGGAACGTCGTGGTGTTTGTTCCTACCACGATCTGTGGTTCCTACTAATAATGGTAGCATGTTTGCTGTCTCATCCACAGCCGAATCCCATTTGTTAGTTTCCATTTTTAATACCTAACCTTAAATTTCACAGCAGTACCTAACCTTAACAGTCTGGAACTGTTCCTATTTTATAAATGTAAACTCGTCCAAAACCAACAAATGCGATCGAAAGTGACGTAAACCTACGCGTACAAAAGTTAATACTACATTAGTGTAGAAAACATCGAATATCAAAATATAATTAACATGTTGTTTGCAATTTTCACTAACCAATGACAGCCGTATACTAGATCAGCCAACGCGTTGGGTATTGAGCTTCGGGCGACGCTGGGTACCTTAATGGATATTGAATGTCACTCTGACAGGTGCCTGCCTTGGCCTAATCGTCCATCTTTCATCATATTCTACATTGGCGAAATTGTGGCGAACATTCCACAGAAACCAGGAAATTAAGTGAGGAAGTTGAAATTTCATCACATTGAGAAAATCCAAGTCAAATGACAGGTTTTGGGCCGTTTCTTGAGGAAATAAAAATGTAGCAGTAAATGACGCGCGATGTGTACCTATTCGCCGCGATCTAGTGAACTCGTAACTGCATTTGGCATTCGCGGAACTAATGATGATTGAGTTACTTGGGTTTTGCTGGTTTACTTATTATTATATAAAGCCAAGGATGAGTCATGAACTAGATCACTGTCACGACACTATTTAAAGGGTGGCATTATTTTACGGAATGACATTAGATCCTGACATTTTACTATATCAAATGAAATGTCTGAGTATATGTTTCTAACGGTTCGTCTCACACAGAAACAAGGTTTGAATATTTCATTGGAATGACAGTAATAGTTGACTGATATATCAAAACATGCGTGCCCTCAATGGAATAAAAAGCGCAAGACTTTTATTTATGCCATGAGGTACTGAGATTTCTTTCTTTAAAGAAAAAGAATTGACAAAAGGCAGCGATGAAAGGCAGGCATAAAGTTATGTGCGTACATATTAGTTCATTACAAAGATTTATAAAGTTACTAATGAACTTACGATTAAGCGCGCGAATGCACGATTCCTATGACCAGAATGCACACAATTAAAAACAATTGGTACTTATACCAATAATTATTATGAAAAGAATATGACATGACTACCTTAAAGTTAAGTGTGACCACATTCATACATCTCATTTACCCGATATTATATAAAAAAAATCTTAACTCCCTAAAAGAACTACGTAGGAAATAAGACTGATTAACCTATATTAAAAAGGGAGATATAAACCTACAGAAAACATTATGCCAATGATCATCCTACTTGCAGAGTGCTTCTAAAAGGTACGAAGTACGAATCCTACGTTCATAAATATATACGATAAACATTAAAACAATTAAATTTAAAGAGAAAAAAGTAATAGAAGATATAGTTTTTTTATAATAATTAACAATTTTTGGGTCTAAAATTTAATCAACTAAAACAAAAGACTACAGGAAAGAAGTTTTCTATTTAGGATTTACAGCAACTATTTCGTAAAGATTTATCTAGAAGTACAGTTTTTTTTATATGTATTTGATTTAATTTTATAAAATTTGTAAAAGTAACAAACTGTTTCACTTTGTACTTTTAAGCCATTATCTAAATAAATTATTATTAATTACAAAATTTAACAAATAAACTAAGAAGTTGGCAACATTAGGGTAATTAAATTTATATTATGATCAAACTGAACAACTAAGTGACTAAAATATGAATAATAAAACATATTATACGTATATTAATCAATTAATAAAGAGAGTAAGGAAAACCAAACTATTGTTTTTATATGACCGACTAGTTTGTCCGTCAGTTCTATACTTATTAAGTGTACAACCATTAAAAGCGTCAGGTAAGGTAAAATTGATATTATACTTAATTAAAATATACCAAAAACAATTGATTATTCGGCTGTTAATTTGTATTCGCCTTGATAAATGTAGTCGTCTTACTTCAGGGATGGCGAACCTTTTTTAGCATAAACGCGTACATAAAAAATGTGGACGTGACGTCATGCCGACAATCTTTAGAAGTTTAGTGAAGAGTAGAAAAAAAATAAGCTCCAATTTTAACAAACCTGTATACTTACGTTTTTCTATGACATCACAATTAAGTGAAAGAATAAAAGTTGTTTACGTACTTTATATTTTCAAAATTAATGTAGGGCAGTTTTTTGCTACTTCCCTTTAGTTCGCCATCGCTATCCTACTATAATGTACTCTGAAAGTCAAATCTTATATTTCGAAGGATAAAATATATTTGAAGCCCAATATTAAATTGTTAGAGCAATATTGTTATACTATAATTTACTATTTTTATTTATTTAGTTATAGGTAAATGTAATTCGAAGATCTTCAATATTGAAATATCTATTTAAAATATGAAATAAACAGCCTTTACGTTTGAATCGGAGGATTTTGATATAATTTTATTATTTGGAATATCATAGCGTCTTTTTGTACCAGAAAGGGAATTCATGACTTTTAAAGAGTCCTCTTTTAAAGTACTATGATAAATCTACGTAGTGGCTTTGTAATTAGACTATTAAACATAGGTAATATATGGTTTATATTTATGTCGCTCGACCTAAGCGCGCACGCATCGCAATGACAGTTCACTTCTCATTTGTACATGGTCACCATCAGATGATCTGGTTAATTTTTTTTATATTTTCCTAAATATACCAACAACAGCTCGTCAATTTTTTTTCAATATTTTCTTATTTTATTTCATACATACATTTATACAAATGTATACTTAATATTAACTTTAAATATAATTATATATTCGAACGAGCAAACTTCGATAAAATTAAAATTGATTAACACATGAAATGTCATCGAAATGCGGCAGTTATTTTTAAAATATTTCGGATATTTCATATCTATTATTGAAAATGTGTAATATCAATTTCATATGCAATAGCTTGAGTTTCAGAGCGCACCAAGCTAATTTCAAAAGCTTTTTGTTCCAAAACAGCGGCAAGAACAAACCCGCAGGGAATTTGTAAGCAGGTTTATTTTGCAGTTTTTTAGAAGCTTTTAAAATGTTGGCGACTCCTGAATCTGTCTTGTATCTCATTTTAGACAAGCATCTGCGTGTAGGGTTTATTATGTACATTATTACTACGCCTTGCTATGACAAAGATTAAGTAAGATATAAGTAAAGTGTAATTCTTAATACTAAGCGAAGATAATATTAAAAATATTTAGGTAAAGGGCATATACACACATGGCGACTGGTTACCAAATTCGAAACTACATATCGATAGATAATTATTTCCAAACACGCCTATGATAAACCCAATTGATAGAATTTCGTTTTTGATTCCGATTTTATTTTTATCCTTAGGTGTTTATATTTTGTCTGATTTTAATTGAATTCGTTCAACATGATTTTTAATTTAGTTTCTAATTTTTAATTTAGTTTAATTTAATTTTAGTCTTAAGCCAATAAACTAGGTATCGCATTTTAGATTTCTGTCAAGTATCAAATAATACTTGTACAATTTGTATACTTTTTTGTTTCTAATGTGCGCTGTACATGATCAAACTCTTGTAACAATAACCAGTCGCCGACCACACAGACCGTGCGTGATGAAATGACGACAAATGAGTGCAGTGATGCGGATGACTTGACAGGTGCTTGACGATGATCACCTAATAACTACACAACGATACGATAACGTATTCAGTCGAACCTTTTGGGGCCTAATACGAAGAGAAAAACATGAAACGTTTTTAAATGATCAATATTCAGTATAAAATACGAAATCATTATGTTCAGATGGGTCACTAGTCACATGTAAAATGACAACTGTAAACATATTTGGCAACTTGTTTGATAATGCAATTGGAATCATTTTTACGATTGCAATGACATTTTTGATAAATTCTCCACTAAATAGAAATATTACTGTGCATAATTGTTTAATTATGAAATGTATATTTCCGAGATTCTGAGACATTCTTTTGTTACAAAACATAGTTTATCTTAATTTGTGAATATAATAGTTATAGTGGATATAATTGTATCTTCATTTTATTCTTTTAACATAGGAACGATGTTTAAATGTACTTCTTATTAGGCCCCGGCGATTACATTAGTAAAATGTAAATGGCAGTTACGATTTTAAGGAAGATAATGCAAAAAATTTAGTCTAAAAAGTGTTAAGTCTTCATTATAATTATTGCCTAACTCTCGGCAGTCTACAGTTTTATCACGATACCCGAAATTCTGTAAAAATGTATCCTTAACCATCGTTTAATCCGCACCACTTTCATTATAACTTTATCAATAAACACGCACTATAACTAAGAATTTATCACTTGTAATCACTTTTGCGAGTTATAAGTATCAAATGTATAAAAAACTTACCTAACCGTTAACGTTAAACAATTACTGAGTAAATGTGCACATCACTTATATATATTATATGCTTAGTAAATGAATAAAGCGCTATTCACTTATAAATAAATAGACATTCATGATAGTATAAAACCCTTAAGATTAAATACAATAATACAACATGTACTGATGTTACGAGATGGGCCGATAACGGTAAGTACTAAAATTTAGAATAATCAAAGAGATATAAAAAGAAAACTCAATGATCTATGGTGTTTCTTTCTAGTTTAATATTTTGCAGTAACTATTCTCTTTTTGATATGGCACAATTCCAAAGTATAACTTGTATTCATAGTTCTTTCACGCACAAAACACCACTTATCAAAGAGATGCGATAATCACAAACCATTCAAAAAACTTTCACGATACATAAATAATTATGAACCTTAAAATAACTGTAATATAAACACGTTACATAATCATATTATTAGTGCCACAGCAAATGGGTACCTTACAATTAAAGTCCTCTACCATTATGTTTTAAATAAGACAAAATTATTATAAGATAAATTACGAAATCGAACATGAAAAACTATCATGGCATCTTAAGGTATTATTATGTCCCTCTAGACGTAAAAGTGCCATTTGGTGGGAGGAAACAAAAGTTCATAAAAACCTAAGAAAATATTGTATAACACTTAAGTTAGGTTTAAAATTTTGCTAAAATAAAACATAACTAATAAACTAAATTGAACTAAACAACACGCCGCACAAACTCTCCCTATCAGATAGGGCGATCAGTATCACTGAAGTAGGGTAATCAATAATAATTTAAAAATTCACCTTAAATTCCTTCAAAAGGATAAACTCCCAGACGAGAATCGATCGAAAACAAAAAATGCAATTTCTGGCATCACTCATCCGCTAATGATCATTTTCGATATAAATCAACCTTCAATCAAAAAAGTGCAGAACAAAAATAAAATAAAATCAATAGTACGATCTAAACCACATAAACATATTTTCAATAATACCAACTTAATTTTAACAGAAATTATAACTAACGTCACAGGACCGCGGAAAGAGTCCGAAAGAAAACGTCGTCACACAGAGTCCGATCACAGGTCGCGCACTATCACCAAGGTATCAAACGATTCGGTTCAGGTAGTCCATGAAGTCATTGGAGAACAGCTGCAGGTCAGGCTCAGCGGCTGGCTCGCGGCGCGGGATGGTGCCAGCGCTGAACGTAGGCCGCTCCACAGGCACTGACGGCTGTGGACCTGGCGGCCTAGTCCAAAGTGAGGCCAAATACCGCTCAGCGAGCGACTCACCAAGACTGATCGCGAGTGTCTCCGGGCTCAAGCCAAGCATTGCGAGCGACTCGGTGATACTCCCGAGTGTCGGCGCGAGTAACTTGCTAGATTCATCTACAGGGGGAATGGTTTCGTGCGCGTGGGGGGTCATGCTCGTTTTGACGACGGGACGCAGAGCTGGCGGCGAGGCGCGACGCGGAGGCGACGGGGCCATGCTCCAGGCATCCATGGCAGCCGGGGGGGTGCCGGGAGAGGTTCCCGGCACCGCCGCGTGTTATGGCCACTGCTGGAACAGCGGGTACGCCCGTTTGGTGTAGCAGTACGTCAGTGGCTTGACGAAGTGTGTGTCGAGGAGGCCGCAGTGCGGGCACGTTAGCGCGTGCGAGTAGTCGGAGTAGTTCAGTCGCTGGGTTGGGTGCAGCAGCGGCTTGTAGCACGTGTTGCACTGCAGAGAAAATTATCGTAAAGAAGCTAATAATATTGGCGACGTTAAAAAAATTACAATACATCAGGAGTTATGCAGGGAAATCATAATGTTTTCATTATAGAAAAGAAAAGCATTTCGAATTTCAACAGAATTTGTCTGCAGGAAAAAAATTAAAACATCGAATTTGTCTATAGGTAGATCAAAGGTCTTTGCCAAATTTAAATATAGGGAAATGGTCGAAAAATCGGAATTGAAGTATATAAAAGCAGTAGTCGATATTGCCTACTCAAGCTTTGCTTAGCATGCGCTTAGTTTAAGTAGTGTTCCAAATGTCTCTGAATACAAATTCGAGCGTAAGCACTACTTTTTGACATAAGGAAGACAAAGTCCACGCTTAGTCTCGTCTCTGAATATCAGCCTAAAAGTCTTCACTATGTAACGACTTTGTTTATGAAAGTGTTTTGATACGTTTACTTTTTACTTTTCATTTTTTTTCATTACTTATACTGCTAAATTGTGCATGTAGCCTACACCTTTAATTATAATAGCATTAGAATAGAGCTCTTGCATGTTGTGTGACTGTTATAATGTATATTATGTTGGTGTTCTTTTTAATAAATAAATAAATAATAATTTATGGCGTCGGTTTAAAAGTGCTAGAACAACTTCAAACAAAGTTGATTAAAGAAACTCACCTTCAGCCGTTCAGAGCAGCACGGCGTAGCCATGAAGATATCATAGGAGTACATAGTGCCCAACACCAGCGACGAGCCGTCCCACTTCTGGCCACAGAACCGGCAGCGGATTGTCCTCTCGGGATCGCAGCGCTCGAGGCAGCCCATGCACACGCAGGTCAAGTATTGCGTGCGACCCTCCACTTTCACCTGCGAACGACGACATGATTAAGTTCAATGTTTACTGTGAACGAAGCTACTGAAGGCGATTTAACTGTACAGTCTGACTTGGTCTGACTGTAGGTAGGTAGGTACAGAACAGATAAATCGTTAGGTGTGTAGAACAAACAGTTCAACTCAACTGTACAGATTAACTGAAATCTAATCAAAATATCATTAGAAAAACCTGCTAACTAGATCTGTGCAGGTCCGTCACTTTTGTTGCAAGAAGCGTGAAAGTGTGTAGGCTATAGGGACAAACAATTTATCTGCACGGTATACGGTATACGTGTGTTCTGTGCGAGGGTATAGTTAAGAAGGTGTGTACCTAGTGACCCTCAAAAACCCTTACATACTCATACCTCTCTGTTGCAGGTGGCATGAACACACACATCAAACATACAAGACTCGAGAACAAACTTTAAGATCTCTACACAAAATTTGCCTTGGCCGGGTATCGAACCCTTCTTCAAAATTCTTCTAGGAAAGTTTGACTCTTATCACTGTAACGTGTGATTTTTTTTATGACACGTTACATTCTTTAATCCTAGTTTTAGCTTCCAAATTAAGGACCTTCGGTGGTATTTTGTTTGTTTTTATCTATAGTAAACAATTTTGTGTTCAGCGCCATCTGTGCAGCCTGTGACCAAAGTTGCTATCGACAATCGATGCCTTGACATGCAACTGCCTAGGTGCTCGCACGATGGCGCCACTATTTTAATTTAATAAATTTGCTCCCAATCTGAATCATTTCTTTTGTTAAATAAAATAATAGAATTATCTTACAGCATATTAGTTCAACTTACTTAGAAATAAAATACAATAATAGTTTAATTTAATCAATTTAAACAGCTGGCAATTTTGACAACTAGCATTGCTGTGTCATGTGACAGTCAAATTTCCACCTTTTATGAATATAAAGAAATATAAAGTATCACACATTAGATATTCAACAAAATTAAATAGCCAAACAAATTACAGTTATATTACACCACATAAGCAGTACTGTGCCTAAACTCCAAGAGCAAATCTCTTTCAATCCAAAGTATTTGTTTTGAAATCCACTACGGCTAGTGAGGGGACCGAACTCAAGTTTGCTGTGTTGGTTTTATCGAGGAATCTCTGCCCTCATCGGTTTGAAACATGGATTTAAATTTTTCATCATAAAATGGTTATTCTTTACATTGATATCTGGTTTTCATGCATTGCTGGTTCAGTATCATGGAATAGGAAGTTGATTCTCTTGACATTTCACCAAAAATGTTCCAAAATGTGTCGATAAACAACCTTTTTATCGACTCAATTTTGTCGATGAACTTGCGGATGTGACTTGAACATCACTTTTTCTTGTGAACCCGATCGGAGACGTTCGTCGTCGAGATATTGTGGAATATATTTTTATAAAGCTATCAAATTGAGGCTTTGTGTTCCTGGAACTTCCAAATTTGGTAAGATTTCGATTCATCCACGCCTGTGAATATGACAGGGGTGATTCTTAGTTTTGGATCGTTGATTTCAGGAGCAGGATTTCGCCACGTCGATTGACGTTGCTAGATGGTTGAAAAATAATTTATGATTTTGAAGCAGTAGTATCGATTGATACTTAAAAGACGCCAATAAGGAGTTTTCCACGCGTTGGAAACGAATTAAGGATAGCCGAGTAAGTTTCTTGCCTATTTTTTTGAACATTTTGACAGGTTAGAATTCTGACGTGTCATCTCTTTGGCACGTCTTCATATTTTCCAACGCAGAATTTACAGTGGCTTCTTTTGCGCAAATTACAGACATCTGTTCGGTCGCTTCCCCGGGGCATACGCTCGTGTTCCTCGCGGGGCATTTTCACGCTGGTTTGGCAAATTGATGACGACGGGATCGCTGCGACGCGCACTGCTTGCTTGACCTATGCACCGCGCCTTCCTTGTTGCTAAGGGTACTCGTGCTGGCCAGGTCCCCAAGCTTGAATCACCCTTCATCATCTAAGTAAACTAACCCAGGTGAACTCACTCCATTATTTGTTAATTTCATGCGTATTTTGTTCAATTTGTACCCACCGAACCATAAATTGTCCGACCGCATCGGCGGAGCTACTAGAAGTTTCCATCTGCATTAGAAGAATTATTTGTCTCTGGAATTTAAGTAGAAATAAGTGACCAAGTCAAGAGTAAAAGTTTAATTTTAGAAAACAGTTTTCATTTCATTGTTAAATTCAAATGTTGCAATAAAAATACCTATTTACTGAGACTATATTATTTTTTTATTTTAATTTCTTAACTCTTCGTGCCAGGGTTCTAAAACTATAGGTACGTGGCGCCCAAGTTGAATGTTTGTTAGCCCCAGAACCCACTGCTAGCCGAGGCATTCCACCTTACCGCCACCCAAGCTCACGCTCACAGGTTACATCACCATTTTCATAAATTTAAGTCCCATAATGGCGTTGCGGTCAATGCAGTCAACTCCGCAATGGTAGTGGCCCTAAATATCTATCAATATGTAAAATAATGTGCCCACTGAGAAATCGGTGAGCTAAGGCAAAGCGACAACACGCGATAGAAATTCGAGTAAGTTTAGATCTTACCGTCACTTGATTAACCTGTCTGTTTTGTCACTCTCTCGCAAAATTCGATCTTACCGTCAATTGATTGACTTGTCTGTTTTGTCACTCTCTCGCAAAATTCGAGTAAGTTTAGATCTTACCGTCAATTGATTAACCTGTCTGTTTTGTCACTCTCTCGCAAAATTCGAGTAAGTTTAGATCTTACCGCCATTTGATTGACCTGTCTGTTTTGTCACTCTCTCGCAAAATTCGATCTTACCGTCAATTGATTGACTTGTCTGTTTTGTCACTCTCTCGCAAAATTCGAGTAAGTTTAGATCTTACCGTCACTTGATTAACCTGTCTGTTTTGTCACTCTCTCGCAAAATTCGATCTTACCGTCAATTGATTGACTTGTCTGTTTTGTCACTCTCTCGCAAAATTCGAGTAAGTTTAGATCTTACCGCCATTTGATTGACCTGTCTGTTTTGTCACTCTCTCGCAAAATTCGAGTAAGTTTAGATCTTACCGCCATTTGATTGACCTGTCTGTTTTGTCACTCTCTCGCAAAATTCGAGTAAGTTTAGATCTTACCGCCATTTGATTGACCTGTCTGTTTTGTCACTCTCTCGCAAAATTCGAGTAAGTTTAGATCTTACCGCCATTTGATTGACCTGTCTGTTTTGTCACTCTCTCGCAAAATTCGAGTAAGTTTAGATCTTACCGTCACTTGATTGACCTGTCTGTTTTGTCACCCTCTCGCAAAAATTGCCTATGTCTAGTTTAGCAAAGTTAGAAGATACTGCGTTTCGCTCCCAATCGTCGTCACAAGTTTTACAAGTATGTTTGTGTTCGGTTGCCATGGAGTGACTCAGGCAATGGTAATATGCAAAGAGGTTCGGACCAATATTGTAGCCAAGGAAGGAAATAACCACCACATTTGATAACCACATCGAGGCTTCTAAGATCATTGGCATTTTGTAAACAAGTTAAGTAACTATGAATTCAGTTCTTCAATTTTGACGATTACGATGTTACGATAGTGTTATCATTCTAATAAAGTTGTTTTTCCTGTGAGTTGGTGACAGTGCGTATTATTCCTGGAAACGTAGTTAGTTAACGGGACGCCTGCTTGATAGGGAAATTATGTTCAGGCGCGATTGTTGTCTTTATATGAACTACCTGTTCTTCTCTTGTCTTACTCGTATAGAAGACAGAAACAAAAAGTGAACTGATGCAACTCTGAAAAAATGGGCTAATCTCGGCAGCAAGTACCGAAAAAGGGTAATGTGAGCATGGGAAATGTACCCCTGCCTTTTGAGATAGGGAGTGCATGGTAATCCCAACACCAAACAAGACAAACACGCCGTCCTCGCATCACTAATTCGCTGAATACACAGTGAGAAGTTACTTTGTCATATGAGTTGCAGACATTTTGTACACTTAAATAAACTTTTGGATCGTATTTGATTTTAAGTGCAAACAGACTGGATGTTTTAAGCGAGATTTTCGTTAATTACATGGTATTTACTTTAGCGATACACGGATTTGGGGAGAGGTCTAAGTACCTCCGTTTGGGTGTAAGGAATTTGGATTAGAAATCAGCAACGTAATGAAGAAATAGAGAAAAGAAAATCAAAGTTGTTGTCATATAGACGAACATAAGACAAAATTAAGTCCTACCTCTACAGCGCTATTGGTGTGTTGACGTGGACTCAAGAAGAAGGTACCATCAACCAGCGGATACCGATCGAAGACATGCATGGTCTCTTTGCAAAGCGCACAGGATACCCGAGGCTTGTGCTGACCAGCCAGGGTCGATAGGATGAACAGCCTGGTATCGTCGTTGCCGTGGTTTCCTTCGTCTTCAATCTGTAACAAAGAAAACACTATTGCAGCAAAACATTCGAAAAGAGCTCTTAAATTGTGGTAGCATATACTCGTAGAAGGATTGTCTGTGAACACCTGTAACACTTAGGAAACGTATTGTGAAGATACTTTAAGTTTGTCATCTTGAAACATATCACTTTATTGATACACCTCTAGGATTACAAAAAAGGGTTTTTATTTTTTAAATTAGAATGTAACAAAGGGCGGTCTTGTCATTATGCGGCGATGTCTTTAAGAGATCATAAGATGTAGACAGTTTCAGGTTGTCACAATTTAGTGAAATAAATATTAGGTACCTATAATCATTTTTGTTGTTATCTTAATTTTATTTAGTTTGTATCTAGTATTGTCCATTTTATTTTTATTAATGTAATTGGCTTATGCTGTTTTAATTAAATAAATAAATAAATAGATTCATAACATTACATGTCAATAAGTCAGCAGTGATCTCATTATCTGCTCTAACGGAACAATATAACTTTATAATATAAGCAATAACCATAATTGAAAAGTAGACACGACCCCATTGAATATAAATAAACCTTATAAAGACGCGTTAGCTATTTTAATATTTCACATCTCACATTTACATATTACGATTAATGCATCCACCCACGACACTTACATACTCTCCCTCGTAATAACACAAGTAAATGGATGCATAAAGTTGAATAATGAAAGGCTGAAAGGCAATTACGCAGAATTCAGAGTCGAAGTCAAACAAAGCCCCCAGCTACCGAGATCGATCGAAACACAATTCGTTCACGTACGAACAATTTGAGAGAATAATAATGAAAGTTTAACGAGACTCTCTAGCATAGGCACTTTAATTAAACATTACGAACTGTCATAGCGTAACTCCAATCCCGGTTTCTGCTCGTGTATGGGTTAATAAACCATTGTTCTCTTGAAATAGTACTGTCTGGTTAGTCAGCGATGTTAATAATTGTGATGTATGCGGCGATCGCGCGCTCGATTGGCTACATGACGTCTGCACATGGAAGAGAATGCACCGAGCATAAGTAAGGAACTGGCGTACCAGTGCGCATATTGAGGCATTCCGATCTATTATTAGAGTGACGTCGCTCGTGACACCAGGAACACATAAAACGTACTAGCCGAGAGCGTTGACCTGGGCAAACAAACTCACTATGATTTGCAATGTAGCAGTGCAGTTTGCCAAGAGACGAGGCGGGGGCGGGCCATCCGGCACGGCAAACAAGCCGATATCTCGACACCCGACTCCGGCCGAGAGCCGTATAATATTCCGCTCGTGTTGAACATTTTGTTATTTAACTCTCGATCTTAACATTCGGGAACGGGCGGTGTTAATGTGACTCTCCATTTGTAAATTGCGACAGTCCGACTCCTGTCGTCGATTTTGAGAGTGATAAATAACTGGCCGTGAGCCGTGTGCTCGGGACTCGCGTGATTGATTCCACCCGATGCAGCAGATGTTCACTCACACATATCGCAATGATTGATAGCTCAGACTCGACCAGCAAAGAGTTGAATGTCGCGAGAAACCAAGCGAGTTCACAGCTAATGAAACGTCTATGAATTACAGAGTTAATTAGAACGGCGCTGGAGTCGTCGCCTTTGGACTAATGAGTGACAATTAAATTGTTAAGTGTCGCGCTCACGACGGTTTAGTGAGGTTGCGGGTCGCGGCCGACGAACCCGAGCGACGCTGTGCAGCGAACTTGCACAATTTACTATTGTGCTGGAAGATTGATGAGCACTCCGACATAGACTATTTATTTACTAAATCCGATCACGCTTTGTCTCGCAATCGTCGCCGTTTGTAGGGTTCATAACTCGAAGTAGTAAACCGAAGGCATAAAACTGTGATGAGTTCTGGCGAGTAACGAGTAGCTCCCCAAAAAGAGAAATCTTAGTCCTGGACAAATCGTAGAGTCCTGGTTTTAAAGTGAGCTGACGGAGCAGACGGTCATTCGACTACTGTACGCGATTCTACCGCCTCTAATTACCACAATTTACATAGTAGGGAAAGTTGGCAGTCCGAAAACTAGTCTCAAATTGCCTAAATGCTTCGCCACTTCCTAGCCATTTTCTCGGATTAAACCTCAAAACTCTTCGAAAGTAAAATGGAGTCTTCTAAAGCACATGTTATACAATGAGTTTGGATTCGTTCTGGTGAAAATTTAATCGGGGTTTTGTTCGTTTGTTTCAATGTTCAAACAACAGAGAGGTGCTTGAAGCGGCGAGGAGACGAGAGGTATGGAGAGTGCTCGAAGCGTCGTTAGCACTCAACGTTCCGCAGAACGAATGTACACACATTAAAACTTTCCGAATTGAAGGTGATGCAATAATTAAAGAGGTGTAGGGGTGCCACCCTCCCGGAAAGCGTGTCTGTATCCGAAAAGATAAATACAAAAGCAAACAGTTATTTTCTCCACCACTTGCTATTTTTACGTCTCGATTATTAAGCAACTTTTAATAAACTCCATACTGTGTCGTAATGTCTCCTTTAAAACGCGCGCTTTTCATATTTTCTTTAAATAAATAGCTGGAAGCTATTCACGTTACATTGTCAACATCATTTTCCATTGTTCTTGCTATCTCCGCACGTACACAACACGGTAAAATCACAAAATGTTCACAAACGAGCTTCTATTATGTAACGGCAGACATCGCCAACTAAAGGTTGTATAACGACTATAAATCTGGATTGTTCCCTGGGGTCGCTTATTTTTAATTAGCCAAATGAAACTTTTCCTATTATATTTCGCCGACGTCGACTCTCAACACAATTGAACATAGCCGCTAAAGATAAAAATTAAATACAAAGAGCGAAACGGTCCGAGCCCGGAGAGCTCAGAAAGACTAGGGGAGAAACCACGCCGCAAATTCAATTAGCCGCAACAAGATATCCAATAATATGAATCTGATACTACCGATAAAATTATTTAATTGAAATTTTAAACATCTCCATTTTAGATTGTTTCTTGTGTAAAACTAGCAATTCAGACCTGAAATGTTTCAGAGTTGATGACGCGGTCTCGAATAGCAATATTTCACCGGTGCCATCTTAAACAATAAGTCTTCGAGCGGATTGTATTTGTGGTGCTCGATACATATATCCTGACGGCTGCGTAGCGTTTCGCCCGTATTTGCCATTGTCTGAGAGCTTCCACGTTACGTCATACTTTGCTCTTTGTATCAGAAAATGCATTCCGCAGTAATGCAATTGAATGCTTCCCCAGCAATTTTCCTGCGTAAGGATTTTGTGGATTTTCAGTCATAATAATATTTTTCCTTTCGACGATTCTCTTGTCTGGGGAGAATAACTTGCAAAGTTTTGTCTCGGAAGATAAATAACAATGTAATGAATCTTCTCGGAGACTAACCCGGGTGCAGCGCAGATTGCTTACAACTTTCAAAAGAAAATTATGGGTTTATATCATGTTCATGACGAGCATTGGACTGTTACTCGTGCAGCTCATCAGTATTCGACGATCAAAGGACCGAGTTTACGTAAATCCTCAACATTTATTACTCGTGCAATTCCTTAAATGCTGATACAGACAGCGCGAGAATTCTTGGAATATTTTGGTAATTTTAAAGAGAAACACCTCATAGAGGAATTAGAGTACAACAGGATTTAAGAGTATTGAGCTGGATTGAAAATATTTTGGCGTTAAGGTATTCATAATATTCGTACGACCGTGCCTGTCAGCGTTCGCAAAAATTCAAAGGCTTGTGTGTAGGATATTTTCTCGCGTGAATTTGTCGCACGTCCCAAACATTCCTCACGACGCGACGCGAGCGCAAATTCCGCGATAACATGCAAAGAGTTACAGGTATTTTAATTTGACGCTAAACGGGTGAAGTGATGTGAATATTCAGGTACTTTCAGAGAAGATTTTCAACTAGTCTGAAGTCGCGCTACAGTCGTTATTATTTTTATTGCTCACTGTCTCGGGAGGATATGAAGTGTTGGAGCCATTGCGTCGTCACAGTCACAACGAGAGCAAGTAAAATTTAGATTCAAATGGGTGTTAAAAATGCTCGAATGCAAACTGAGTGGGTGTGGTGGGGGTTTGATGCGATTTTGATGAGGTTCCCCGGCGGGGAGAGCGATCGAGCGACATTTTTATTAAAATGTTGCCTGACAATAAACCGTTGTTCGAATGAACGAGTTGTCGTAAATTCGTGGAAACTAATTGATTGGGTGGTCCTGTCGGGACACGTTTCGACGGCTGCAATCGAAATGAAAAATGTCTGTGTCGCTATAAGAATTGAAACGTTAGCTGTGATGTTTAAGTAGTGTTTTTCCGCAGACGTAGCTGTAACAGCAAGAACATGGAAAAGTACTTATCCTAACTTCGTTTTATCGTTAGCCGTATTGTTGTGTCAGTTAGTGGCTATTGAGTTAACGCGTCAGTATTATCACACTAGACATACTCTATGTTTACAGTGTTATTGTCGAATAGATAATAGCGCTAGGTTGAAGGTAGGTATATGTGTACTCTAATTAATTGTGTATTCTAGGATCAAAATAGATGTTTAAAAATAGATATAAACGGTCTTACCACAAAAAATTCAACACAGCTTAGATATGCGTTGAACTCTCGCTTAGGGTTAAACATGCCTAAGTCGCGTGTTTGAATATGAACAAACTTGGTTTTCGGACGTCTTCCTGCTGATGATGATGAACCTTGGTTTAAGGAGTGCCTAACCATTGTCTAACACAATTATAATTAAGTAAGAAATGAAAAAGTACCGAGCATAAACAATGCTGCATAGGTATAAACAATGCTGACTGTATTAACTCAGCCCATAATCCCTACTAATATTATAAATGCGAAAGTGTATTTGTTGGTTTGTCCTTCTTTCACGCAGCAACGGAACAATGGATCGACGTGATTTTTGGCATAGATATAGTTTATGGACCGAAGAGTAACATAGGCTAGTTTTTATCCCGCAAAAATGCACGGTTCCTGTGGGAAAGCGGGTGAAAACCGCGAGCAGAAGCTAGTTCATAATAATCGTAGTTCCAATAGGACTTCTGCATCGATAAGCCACGACTTTTCTTTACTAAATATTTACTTTAAAATACATCACATACGATATCTTATGTTATCTCCATGTGGATGTTATGTTATGTCTATATGTAATTTGATCAAAATCACCGGACACGTGCGTGGAGATACAGCTGAGCCAATAAAGGCATGTGTGAAAAAATTATAAAAACACTTTAAGGCCCATCTACTGTTTGTTTACTTTAAGGCCTCAGCCTTTACAATGAGGTACTGTAAGAGGCAATAAATATACTTTTATGTACGAGTTATTTGCGTCTTTTTGTTGTAATGTGTCTTCGGAATTTATTTTATCGTCGTTAAGTCCTTGGATTTGAGACGTATTGTCAACATCGAACAAATTGTCTTTTTACCTAATATTTCTTTCTTCCATGTGTCAAATTCTACAGAGTTTTGTACAGAGTTTTGAGAAATTGTACAGAATTTTGACATGTATACCTATATAAATAAATACAAATATCTGTCTGAAACGTCTCAAAACAAGAACAAGCTCAGGTCACAATTATCTCATTACATACATGCAACGTTATGTAATACCACAACTCATAACCAGAATTATTTTTAATCACAACAATATAATGACCCAATAAAACTATTTGCTTACTCACGCAAACATTAAGATAACGATCCAATAAAAGTATTTACTTACGCAAAAAATAAATTTTGTCTTGTTTTTACCTGACAAAGATATTAATAATAGCTTCATCTACTGCTACTACAGAAGTAGTTAGTTTGAAGTATATAGCTTGATTACATCTGTGTTATGGCTATTCTATGAATAATAGTAATGTTACGAACAATCGTTGTTTACAATTCTATAAGTTACCTATAGTTAGTAATAACCTAGTCTATAGCTATTATTATCGCTAGCATAATTGGAAGTCCTTTGGAATTTAATACCTAACCACCGTTATTGGATAATTATTATTATAAATTCTCGCGGTTTAGTTTGTTAGACAATTTCATGTTATTATCAATAACGGTGTACTTAGTAATAAAATATTTTTTGCCGCGCGTTTCGGAACGTACAAGTGGTTTGGAGAAGAACTTGCGCGTTTCGGAACGTAAAAGTGGTATTGAAAAGAACTTGACAACGAAATCATTTCTACACTAACAGTGTTTCTCTTCTGATTATGACCTAATTGGTTTTTGTAGACTTGTTATCGTGGTGTACACCGTCATAGAGAAGGTAGTTGTTAAGATGTCTAATAATAGTACCTACTGCTAAATCAAGCATAAGATAAAATCACACAATCACAAAATAAAAATATGTTAAATAGTTCGTTTAAAAACCCCTGGGAAAACTGTACGTTTAAATTGTATTGTATAGAAAGACAATAAATAAGTCTTGTCTACTCATTAGCTGTTGTTTAATGAATTTCAACTAAGGAGCAGGTGTTGCTTTAGTATTCTATCCTTACATATCACTCACATCACATCGGATTGTCTTTAAATAGATTATGTATCTAAGATCTGATATCTTTCCAAACTGAAATTCCAACCAAATACAATAAGTAAGAATCCTGCCATTTTATTATTCTACGATTGTATCGCAAAATTTTATTTATTAATAATTATTATTACGATTGCAATATAAGTTTTTTTTAACGGAACCATTGAATTCTTGCATTTAACAACATAATGTTAACTAAATTAACAAATTCATAAAAAATACCTATTTCCAATATTAATCAGTTGAAGCTATGATTAAGAATAGGGATTGAGCCATGAGTGCAATTTTGGTATTCCTCACAACAACACGAGGTTTCAACTCCTCAAAAAAAAAAGTATAAGTAAAAGGTATGTTTAAAATTCATAAATTACGCCTCAGGTGTGCTACTCGTAATATCCACGCGATCAAGCACACCTAAATTATATTGTTTCTATATTTGGAGAACAGAATGATTGGTCTATTAACACATATTTGAATACTTGCGTCTTAAATTGCAATCGCATCATCTAGATGATTTGAAGCACATTTTTCGTTAGACCGCTAGTTTTTGTTACAATTAATTGTGTAATCAATTAATTAAAATAAAAACTAGCAGAACCTGACACAACAACACAATACCGTCTCGAAATAGAAGTGATAAACTCATTAGGTATATATGACGAGATGAATAAAAACAAACTGCGATTACGCTATCAGAGCGATACGAGTGTAAAACAACCATTTGCCATGCACCGATAACCCTGCACTTAGTTTGTGTCACCTCTCCTATCAGTGTTTTGCAAAGTTGCCAGAAGGCTAGCGGTTATCTGTCATAATGACGAGAATAAGAATGACATTTGTGGCGATAAAGTGAAAATTATTAGCGGAGAAATTGCTTACGATGATAAGGACGGAGATAGGGAGATGTAGATGTTAAGAGCAAATGTTATTATGAGTTACGTAAACTGAGATAACTCGTGTGCTCGCACGAAGTAGCTACATTTATCTTTTTTTATTCTACTACATGGGACCCCCAGCCGATTCTTGGTACACAAAGTAAAATTTTTGTACAGCTCAAAAATGATGTGTGGTAACAAATAAATATGTATATCTCTGCTTTAGTACATGTATTTCTGTACATACACCTTTTTGGATTATTTTGGCCCACATTTCCTTTTCTTAAAAGAAAGATTGAATTCGAGCGTGATATGTCTGATATTAATAATGTTAAAAGTATTCGTGAATACTAACCATGAAAATCTTTTTTGTAAGTTCACAAAGGCACTGCAGACTTCAAAATAACTTATTTTTAGAATAAATCCACACTTGTCTAAACAAAGATAAAAACATCAAAGCAAACAAATATTCTCGAAATGAACGACACGACATAGAAAAATGACTTGGATACAAGCATTGCTAATAAGAAAGGGAAATTGAAATAATATGATAGCTATATAAACCTTTACGACTGAATAAGCTTTTAGCAAACCTGATAAAATCAGTAGACGACTTACGTCATCTAAACGCTAAAACCAAACGAATTCACGAAATGAAATCAAATGCAGACATTAAAGTTAACTGTGGCAATAACATTTCAAATTCTATGTTCAGAATAATGTTTACGGTACATTTTGTGTAGACTGTTAACAGTAGACAAAGATATAGATGCAGACAAGTAATGTTGATAGAGAAAGGACTAGTCAACTGCAAACAGCCAGTGTGTTTCGTTTGTGCATTCAGTATCCTGTGGTTCAGTGAAGCGAACGATGAAGATACGAATGCATGTTTCTCGTGCAGACAACATTTCAAAGTAGACATTTCAACCTTCCAAATAGAAGAGAAATATAAAAATTGCAATTGAAATATTAGGGCAATAAATCAGACGCCTTTACTATAATCAAACATAAACTATATAATGTATTTATATAAATACTATATATGTGAATATTACTAGGCGGTAGAACTACCTCTTCTGCGAATGTCCGTCTGGGTTGGTACTTGGTACCACCACTTTGCTCGTGAGGTCTATCGCCAAGCAGTAACGTGCGAACATTACTGTGTTCCGGATTGAAGAGCAGACTAGCCAGTGAAATTAGTATTATTATGAGACTTAATACCTAATGTCTCAGTGTAGTGGGCCGCGCCGGACGTTGTGTTGAAAAGCTCTGAGTAGCACTGCAATTGTTATGAACCAGTGTTACGCTAACCATCAAGCAAAGGACCTGCTCGTCTCGCTACCAAATAAAAAACAGTTGCCTTATAAATGAGATGACATTTTTACTAACTGACTTTGATAAAGGAGGAGGTTATATGTTTGACTGTATGTATTTTTTATGTAGTGTAGTGTATGTTCACCGATCTCTCCGTCAATTGTGGACCAATTTTGAAAATTATTTTTTGTTGGAAAGTGTATACTCTATAGGTAGACCCATATAAATTTTATGAAAGAACGCGTAAATGTGAAAAAATGGGAGTCTAATTTTTATATATCGCGGTGTTTTCATTAAAGTCAGCTCCCGCTTTTTTAAAGTTTCGATAACAAAGTTGTTTTCATTTCAAATAATATAGAATATAGAAATGTATGCAGAAGATATTGTTTGTACTGTGCTGGATGACAGCCTCATATTTTTAGTTTTGCATAAAGACAGTTGTTGGTTTTTATTTAATCACAATTTATTACTAGACACACTATTATTTATTTAGTCCAGATATCGGTTGAAATAGAAAATACAACCGAATTATATTTAGTAGTAGTAGTGCTAGTAACATTAATAATTATATGTAGTTAATAATATCAATGAGAAGCAAATTGTCTCTGATAATGATTTCACACTAACAACATACACAGTAACAAATAACAATGCAATTAGATAATTGCAAAGCGTGTAAGATTTAATAACGAAATTTATAAAATAGCAACCAAGATGCTTAGTCAAAGCTTGAACAAAGCGTTTAATTAAATAACATTAGCACTAACTAATAAGCGATTTATTAATCGTTTTGAACCTTAATTGCTATACAATACAAGTGAAGTAAAAACACTATGCGTAACGATCCTCAAAATATCAGCATAAATGTTTAATACTCTCGTTGGTCAAATGGACGTTTTGACAAGCGATTAATAATTCAGATATTTTAAATTAATGATACAGATTGCAAAGTGAATAAATGAAATAACGATATCGGATACCCCACGCATCGCGTACTAAGCAAATGTAAAGATAAGTAGGTGTTCGATGTACAAATCGGTGTGATAAAAATGGAAAACAATTACCACAACCATCTTATGTAACTCGAGAAACATTTAACTTCGATAAAACTAAATAGAATAGCTATTTGAAACGGCTTTTTATCGTAGTTATTGAACGCACACATGCAGCTAAGTAAACAGGGGTAAGGAAGAGAATATGGCAAAAGCGGAAGCGGCTACCTAACACATGTTTACTTCTACTTTAAAATTGTAAAAAACATGCGCTATCAAGTTTAAATTTATCCACTAAAGAAGGTGGACAATATTTATAAAAATGTTACATAAAAAAACACGACTGCCCCAGCCAGTGTCACTCTCACGAGTAACGTAAGGAGTCATGTAAGGATTCTAACGATACGTCGAAATCTTGTCAGGCATTGAAAAGTTATGGTGGAATAAAGAAACTCACATATATATACAAATATGAACCCAAAAACATTACAGTCCTTTTTTATGCAGTCGTGTATAAAATACTAGCTGCTGATAACGGTAAATGTACAATAAAATCATTATCTGATACAATGTAATAACTTGACAACACTATTTACTATAAAAGCATAATATTTCATAATAAACAACCGTCGATTAATAATAAGATAAATATAAAGATAGATCAAAGTAAATAAAAAATGACTAGGGCTTAGAATAAAAACGTAATATTACTATTGATTCACATAAAGGAGAACAATGAGTTCTGTCTCATAAGGCTAATAAATTTAAATTCAAATTGCATACTTCTATTTCAGCCAGTTGTATTTTACAGCCAAAACATTCGTAAACGATAAGCGAAATCGAAAACCACCTGACGACCTTGAACATTTAGATATAAATGATTATACAATTAAATCGCTACTACGCTCGCTTACATCTAACACCCAGTTCTTACCCATCACAACTACGCCGTATCCGATAAGCCTCAGCCCTCAACCCAGTATCGCGGTCACAGAGGATAACGCCCGCTCCAAGGCGAACGTAGGTATCGCCACTATAAACATGTCCACACTCTTACATAACACGTTCAATATTGCTCTAGGCTGGTTACAAATTACCCACAATGTAAGTTTAATGACGCAGCACATGCTATTTGTACCTATTTGTTTTCATTGAAGTTTGGAGTGGTTTTAGAACTGTGAATTTTACTATCATCTAATGTGATGTTCACGAAATTGAAAGAATACAAATCATCAACACTCAATAGAATAGAGAAGATTGGTATGAAATTAAAAACGACAATCTGAAATGAAATCTGAATCAAATAATCTACGTTTAATGTAATCATTTACAAAATTGTATACTTTTTTCTAGATTACTTTACGATACGTTAGGTACGACGTTAGGTACACGATAGTGTTAGGTACACGTAATAGGCGTTTGACAAGTGACTAATTAAGTCCAACGAGATCACAAGCCCTTATGGCGTCCAGTGCATTAATCCAGCCATTCAAATGTGTTCCACTTATCATGCACACATCCGGCGGCCTTAATAGTTAAATAATATAATCACTACGACTAAAAGTAGGCAATAATAAACGAGAGTACCACAGGGCAGTATTCTATCGCCACACTTTATACATATATCGTTTATTATCCTATAGTTGTGTTACGTAACTAGATAGCATTAAATTTGTCACAGTGCACGAGTTACTTTAAAGATAAAAATATCAATACCTACGCCTATAAGTAAGAGCGAAGACGATAACAAGTTTTATATACCTAGGGGAGTTTAAGTATGCAACCGGCAGATAAGTATTGGAAACAATGTTATCAGGCGTTGCCCACATAGTGATTGCGTTGCATCTAGTGGTGCTATCAAAATTAGTAGTACTATCAATGATTATCATACAGATGTATGACTCCGTATTATATTGTATGATGTTATATAATGTGGTTCTATGTTTGGACCGTGTACTTAGATTTTAGAATCATTTACTTTACCACAAGTGCTCTCCTGGGGCCCATGTGAATAAATAATTTTGAATTTGAATTGAACATATGTATGAAATTAAGATGATCGGAACCAATTATTTAATTTAATGTTAATAAGTATGCAAGTAAGTATCATAAGGATTTTTGATGAGGAAAACAAAATACGTTTATTTTGTATATTTTCTCACAAGCAAATATGAAAAAATCTTACATAATCTTTCTAATTACATTTTAAACTACCAGCGGCGCAAGTAAAGAAGTCGAAACGATAAATTTGTCGTATCGAAAAAAACTGATAAATTTATCGAATGTTGCGAGTACCGAAGTCTGATCTTAAAGTACGAGTATTGTAGTAGTTTTATATTCTCTTTGGTTTCGACCTAGCTATTCGATAACTTTTGTCGGTTGTATCAATGCTAGATAAATCATATAAAAAAATCGATAAAACCCACTTTATAGACTTGAACTGTCAATTTTATCGATCGAAAAGATCCGTACTCGCGCTGATGGCATAACATTAAAACTACACACGACATTACCATCGTAGGGGGCTTATTTGTTTTGGATACTTCGGCGCCATTGTAATTTGTAACTTTTTAAGCTCCATGACGATATTTTACATGAAGAATTACAGGTGGATGAGATCGTTATAAAGATTAAGGGCAGGAAACTTGTAAAACAAAATTACAAGCAAATATACAAGATTAAGATTTAGATCTACAAGCAAAGGATTATTACAAGCTATTTGTGTTATAAGAAAAGGTTTTATCGTTTCGAAACAAATAAATCTTTTAGTTAAGAGCAGTTAGCCTTCGAATTAGAGAATATTTGCATTCCATTCCCATAACGATTCCATTATAACATTGATATGCAAATTCATGCAACAATTTGTATTTCAAAGGATTTAGATTCCTGTTCGACGGTGATACAGTAAGTACATTCGATTTGTATAATGAATATTATGCGACAAGTATTACTTTTAAAATTAAGATTCAAGAATTACTTTTTAAGCAATTATTCTGAGTTTAGAGACAGTAATTGAAAATGTTTTTTTACCCAAAGGTAGAACTAATTGCCATCGAACCATGATTAATATCAAACCTTTGCGAACGAAGAGTTTTGCTTATAAATTTATTGTCCATACCGCCAAAAAGATCTTGTCGTTAGTCTTGCCTGTAGTAGGACTATAAACTGGTGTTAATACAAATCGCCGTTTAGTATCAGAAGTGGCATGGACGTTAATCGCCAGCTTATTCTAACAAAAGGGCCGAAATAATTGAAATAATCCATTTGTGAAACTGCTTATTTTTCATAGCAAAGTGTAATGCAAGGTCAGTCTATCAAGGAAATTAACCAATCATCACATCAGCAAAGCATAATTAAACAATCATCTCTAGATAAAGATACGGATCAATAATGCAGATATTTTGAGAGATAATTACGAAAATAATTGGATTTGTAGTTATTAATGCAAACAATTAATATGACGGAGCGATCCAATCCCTTGCACCTATGCAAGGGATCAGAATGCTCCGAATGATGTATATCTCGGTTTACGGCGATGCTCGACGCTCCTAATCCGGAGTAGTCCGAAGTATTACCCACGACGATTTATAGTCTGGGCACGACTAGGCGGTGCCAACGAACAACTTACATTGTATCTCGCAACCTGATACCTGATACACTAGTGTTCAGCATTTTTCTGTAATACGACACGCTTCTCAGACATTTTGTAACCGTAATATAATGATTGCAATGGCACATGTGGCATGTAGTAAACAGGAAGTTGTGACTGCCAAATACCGCTGAGGCTGCTATGTAAACAACAGGGTTCTAATATAAATACTAGCTCGCAATAGAAAGAGTTAACCAAGTTTAAAATTTCATCCCGAGCTTTTGTGAAGAGCACTCGTAGTGTTTAAGGAGTCAGATCCCGTTTATCCACAGCCGTCGACTCCTTAGGAATGTTAAAGGATTTACCGCATTTATAGACTAGCAGAAAAACTCTAACTAAAAAAACCGAGAACCTAAAGAAAAGTGAAGATTTACGCCGGTGATTCCTGAGATAGCAACATCTACCACGATATTTATTTGTCATACAAAGTCTCGAACCAACGTAGTTTAAAGGATTTGTGCAAGCGATCCAGCGAACGGCGTTTATCTCACGTTTAGTCGAGTGAGAATCAATCGGTAAACAGTCTGAGTGAATAAAATAATGGATAAGGTCTATGACCTATAAGTAATTCATAGAATGAGCGAGTGAACGTGAGGTGCGGTGGCGGCCCGATATGGCAGGTGCGTTATGTAAGCAGGTTGCAGCGCAAGCGCACGGCTCTGATACCAAATGCCACACTATTCCTATGTTGGCCGACTCGCGGCTGGCTTGTGCCAAGGCCCCGCCAATTGAAAGTAGATATCCATTGAACTCGAATCAACGCTCCACAACAATAATACAATCATAGATAAAACAAATCAATGCTAATAAAGGTCGGACGGTATATAAAAGGGCGAAATTGCGCCATTTTTAACAGGTGCCGTCTAAACTCGAACTTTAGACTTAGACGCCAGACAAATTTATAATGATATAGCCCATTACCGCTCGCACGGTCTCATAACGATAACCGTAGATATAGTCGTTACCGTGTCGTACCCTAAGGACTTTAAAAGCGGACAATTTAAAACATAAATTAGATAGTGCAGTGTCTAAATACGGGAGAATACCGGGAGGTAAGCGACTACCGGGTGGTTAGAGCCGATGAATAACGAAGTGAGAGAGACAGTTGACGGGAAAGCGTTTGAGAGTGAAAGGGAGGGGAATCGGGAACCGGGTGCAGCAGCCAGAAGTGTGCGCTGTGCACACAGAAAGCAATCGATTAGCGGGTTGGCCCGCCGCCGCTCCGCCACAGCCAATCTATCGACCTTTACGTTCCTATTTTAAATTTATAACTGCCCAATTGTTTAAATCATAATTGGTTATTGAATTTATATTACTCGTATATATATTAATTACATTGACGCTGCGCGCCCTTCTTTGTCGCAAGCATCGTAATATTTTGCTCTCATTCTACCCTGCCTGATAGTAACTTCCTGTAGGATTTCTTTGATCAATTTCTGTACAAAAAATAAATAAGTTCGATATCTAAGCAGGTGATTCTTGTGGGTCTTGTTTACTTATTGAGCTTCGCCTCACGTCGTGCAGACCGGTGATAACTTATTTAACTGAAACTGTGATTTCTGTAGAAACGTATCGCAGACATCGCAATTTTTATTCGTTTTTTTTTCTCTCAACAGCTGGATCTGGAATAATTTTGATGGAACTAATCAGTATTCAGCAAAACATCTTGGTGTTGGCTTTCCTCAATTGGCTTTGCCAGACGGTCCCGAAGATTAGAGCACGATTGAATTTGAAATTATAATTGCAAACTTTTACCTGGAAATCCTGAATCCCAGTGGAGAAATTCTTGAAGAAAGAACAGAATAATATAATGAATATATTAATTTAGCACTACCACTAAGCTTACGTATCTTAGAAACATACCCTATTGATTTCCTTTCACCCAGTCACGTCCTACACTACTATGTCAAGAACAAAAAGAAGCTTGTTGAACGTAACTGATTATAGTATGTTCTTTGCTTTTAATAAAATAGCTACAAATATAGACGTAAGTTGTACAAGTGGTTACAAAGAATTTGAAGTAGTAAACCTAATCTAGTAAGTAATCAGTAAAAACCTGTCAACAGTTTTAATCATAAAATAAAGTCATCAGTCAATATATTTACATTAAAACGCTAAGCGTACAAGACCATGTTCAGGAAATGCTTGTAGTTAGGGCTTGTCAATGTCCCAGGAAATGAGACCATATTATGTGCTGATAAGAAAGTCATTTCCGAAGGGATAGATAGGTAATAATCTATTACATTTTCGTTCGAACAATGCAATACTTAAAAGTAAAGCAGGAAAACAAAACATTGTGATAAACATAGCCCTAATGATAAGTCTTTGCAGGAAGTTTTTAATCTTATCCAAGTTATATTACGTCGGTCGTGCAAACAGCAATGCAAGTGTGCAAAGATTTTCCGCTATAAAACAAACACAGACACGCTCACAATAGCTATTTGTTCAAGTGAAACATACAAACTTAACCGTCTCGAGACGGGTCCCAAGTTCAAGGATTCATTTCGCGCCGGAATATAGAATCTCTCAAGCGTTACAGCTAGAACAAAGCCTTGGCTAACTCTACAATGTGTTTAGTTTCGAGATTAGAGGAATTCCGTCCAACACCTAAACACGGATTTTAGATAACATTCAAACTCCGACCGCACTGAATATAAATGAGATTTTAGAACGCCACAGCGCCCATCTTAGGGCTCTCGTGCATAATTACTAGACGTTACAAACGCTCAACTACATCGGAACACCGATGAATAACTTTAATGGACGCTTAGTATATAATAGGCGCTTAGGTAACGCTTAGCTGGGATTTGTTGGTTTCTTCAGTTCTATTTTAGCCCGGCTAAGAATTTGCGAAATATATCGCTACAATGTCTGGTTTATTTCGTCTCGGCGATGTGACAGGGTAGAAGAGTGGTAGATTGCGTGAGGGTCGGGCACGCACCCTCGTTTCCCAGCTGTTTGAGTTTATTTCAATGTCAAGACCGATCAATACCAGTCGGGGATGTAAAATTTCGGCTGTTCTCGGGCCGTTCCGGGAGCTACGAACGGAGGCGCGGGCTTACTAACCTACCGTAATATGCCAGTCAGGGTGCGTGTTCGCCCGTCGCGATCAATAGCCAAGAAAGGCTCGCCTCCTTTATAAATAGTCTTGAACTTCACCTCGGACGCCCGCTACGGAAACTCGGAGGCGAAAGTGTAGAAATATCTTTGGTTGCATCACAATCTCCGAACAATAAAAACGGTTTTCTTTGTCCGTAAGATGAATAATCTCTGATAATAAGCCGTTGGTGCCGAAGTACAATGTGACGCATCTCATTATGCAAATCAGATGCACAAACCCCGACGGAGAGAAAGTTTGAATATCTCAATATAACGTGACAATCGGCAGCTGATGTGAATATTTCACTAACTTTTCATGTAAATTGCTCTTGAACGTACATTGGCGCGATGACGCGCTGGAAAATATCAGAGTTTTGCTTGGAGAATATTTCCAAAGCCACTCGAAAAGCTAATATCACGGGGTTTATGCCTCATCAGCATGCATACCGGCGCAATTGAAGCTCGAAATATTTAAAGATTTAAAATTGAAATCCGACCGCGCTCGCCAAATAAAGGAATTAATTAAAGGAGCACAAAACCGATGAGATGGAGTGAAATCAAGCTAGAGCGCCATTACAGTGAGTGAGGGAGCAAAAGCGGCGATATTAAAGGACGAAAACGAGCGGTTCATTACTGGAAATGCTGGCAATAACAATACGGCTAATGGTCGTCTCGCGATCGTCTCAATTCCCGCTTCGAATCAAAAGAGATTCCTTCTCTTAACAACAACAAATCCTTTACTACTCTAACTTGTTTATAGACTAGCTATTTAATAAAGCTGTATTAAAGCTTATTATATAAAACTGGTTCTATAAATAGTCTATTGATTACCATAACGCATACAATTTACAATTGGTTATAATAGAATCGCATCAATTATAACGTTGCATTGTTGAGCAATGCTAGTTTATAATTGGCGCATACGACACTTAGTGTTACATAACTGATAAATAATTGTAAACAACTTTGTACAGTCAGCTATAGCAGAAAGTTCAAACCCCCCAAAAGATCCTTAAAACTTAGATAATTTGAATGAGCATGGGAAGATAAGTTCGACGATAAGTTTTGCCCCAAAATACCGTGCATTATGCTTTTTATCACTTCCACCCTGGAGCTTAGGGTCTTAGCTCTTGCGATCTCCACCCACGGACAGCCAGTTAAGGGTCTGATTTAACCCCAGGGAGTCGGAGTACACGGTGTCGCCGCTCACCGACGGCTCGTCCCAAAGCCGCCCCTGCGTTATTATTATTATTCTTTGTTTCCTCATTCCTGATTTCAGAGCACAAAGAAGCCTCGAACAAATTATTGCTTCTGCATTAGTAGTTGTTTTTTTTATAGTTTATTTTTACAGCACGACATGTGGATGACATAACAAAAACCTAAGTACTCCTAGGTAGTTACCCCGATAGTATTAATCATACTCATATATACTTACATATATAGTTTCTCGGTATAAACAATTTAGATTTCTTGGCTATCGCAAGGCGCGAGGCGTGTGGGTAGGTCACGTAGGCAATATTATATTTATTCTCCATTCAGTGTTGTTTTTCTCGATAAATAAGTATGAGTGAGAAACCGCACGTCGACCTACTTCGATGACGAATCGTTGCATTAATATAGAGTCATGGCTGGTCAGCGCACGACATTGTTAGCTCTTGTTAGGAACAATTTATCAATCAATTCAATCCGTGAGCAGGATTTGTACTAATCAAGGGGAAAAGTGACATGAAAGCGGATAAAACACCAGTAACAGGAAAGTCTTCAGAATCTCTAGATTACTGACGGAACGTAATGTGATGAGCTACAATTACGAGTATTGAATCTTAAAATGGACAACCTAAGGATAGGTCAATGAACTTTTATAGCGTAAAGGTTGTAGGCTCGACTCTCGCGGATCACGTATTTGGGCATATTATCGTCATCAGCCGGAAGATGTCCTCTGCTGAACATAGAGTCCCTCCCTATAGAGTCATTTTGAATGGGTACTTGCCTGTTTTACATCCAACGGCTCCTTGCGATTTATTTAGGTATATAAAAAAGCAAGTATTTGGCCCGTGTATGGGTGTTATACAATCATATTCCTCGAATCTCTTAACTTTAACTAGACTTACTTTAATAGATATAGTGTATGGACCGAAGAGTACATAGGCTAAGTACTTTTATCCCGGAAAATAGACGATTCCTGTGGGAATGAGGATGAAACCGCGGGCAGATGCTAGTGTGAAATAATCTAAGAAATTCCGTTGTATGCTTGCGAAAAACTCCGAATTTTCTACACAGATTCGGTTAATTTCAAGTCTAATTAACGTAGAAACTACGAAAAAACAAAACAACTTCTCTAACATTACTACCAAAACTGGTAAATTTCGATAAGCAATCAACGCAAGCACTCAATTATCTAACAGCTTTAATTGCAGTTATTTTACGTAGTAGCTGTTAATGGAACATTTAAATTTGAATCTGTGCGTGTCTAAGTGCTCGACTCGGTGTGATCACGCAATTCTATCTCCAGTTATTATAATTTGTTAAAGCAATAAGTTAGTACGCTTTACAATCAGTTGAACTTATACTTACATTGATTTTATTCTTTAGTTTGCTGTGGTATTGACATGCAACTTTTTAACAACGAAGTGGGTTCTCTTTGTCGTAGTCCCTTTTAAGAAGGGAACCCAACATTTGTTGCGTTTGTATTGTTGCTTATTCTGCTTCAAACACAGTCTAAACATGTGTTAAACAGCGTCTAACTCTTAAACATGCCTTAGTCATGTGTTTAAATATAAACAACCACAAATCTTGATTTAAGTAGTGTCTAAACATTGTCTAACTCCATTTTGTTGTGATAATCTAATCTAATCATTTTAGATCTTTAGACACTGTCTAGCTAAAGAGGCGTCTAAAAGTTGTATTTTGTGGTAACACGGTTAGTGATCGATCTCTTCTTGCGCTTCCGTCTACGTGTTATCCAAGTTATAAATAAATAAACGCTTACACACTCATACCCCCGCACTAGGATTCCCTGTGTCGCAGGTGGCATGGACACACACAGATACACATCACAAACATCCAAGACCCGAGAACAAACTTTATGCTCACACAAAATCTGCCCCGGCCGGGAATCGAACCCGGGACCCCTCGCTTTGCAGGCAGGATTACTACCAACTTAGCTAAGGAGCCGCAGTTGTTTATCTTTGGTATCAATAGTATACTAAACGAAACGACGTAACCCCATCGAGTTTGGGCTCGGTTGGTTTGTCTTCACGTTATATGATAACGCATTCCAAAAGCGAAGCAATGAAAGTCGACATTTAAAAATACTATTTGAAGAGGTACGGTGTATTAATACATTTTCGTTAAGTAGCGTCGACTAACTCAGTAATTAAACGTTCTTAAAAGCGTTTGTGACAATTACTTTATGTTGTTTAAAAATTAATTTCTTGGAAAAATAAATCTTTAACCGCGTTGCGGTTAAACAATACTGCGTTTGAGACATAAAATGATGCAGCAAGCTTCAAAAAATTCCGCGCACAACACATCCAATACTTAACCTCGCCTCCTAATTAACATCCTTGCTTCAGCACAGTACTAACATGTTAGATTATAAAGCAATACTTACGTTAATCTCTTTAAGGAAAATCTGAGAAAAATACTAGAAGTAGCTAGGTTACATGTAGTGTTTATTTATTTAATAGCTGGTTCATAACGGTTATTAGCCCGTTGAAAAAAAAAGTACCTGTTGGTAAAGTACATTTTGGTTCGGTATTTTAGTAATTTTTAAGTAAAATGGCATGAGTGTCGATGAAGTGTTCTTAGTGTATTGCGAAAAAAACAAGTTTATAAAATACATAACCGATTGTGATAAAACCATAGTTTTCTCTCTCTCTCTCTCTCTCTCCCGCTCTCTCACGTACAGTTCTATATTTTTATTTTAATACTAGCTTCTGCTCGCGTTTTCCCCCGCCTAGAAATTTCCACGGGAACTGCATTTTTCCGGGATAAAAAGTCTCCTATGTTACTATACGCTCTATAAGCTATATCTATGCCAAAAATCACGTCGATCCATTGCTCCGTCGCTGCTGAAAGAAGGACAAACCAACAAATAGTAAACACAGTTTCACATTTATTAGTTAGTACGTATTTGTACATATAACATCTCTGCAATTGTGTATGAAAATTTTTAAAATGTACTTAAATACATTAAGAAAAAATGTTAATAATAATAGTAAAAATAATGTTAGTGGGAGGACTAACTCTTCTGCGAGTGTCCGTCTGGGTTGTTACCACCGCTTTGCTCGTGAAGTCTGCCGCCAAGCAGTAATGTGCAAACATTACTGTGTTCCGGTTTGATGAGCAGAGTATCCAGTGAAATTACTGGGCTTATGAGACTTAATACCTAATGTCTCAGGGTAACGAGCGCATTGCAGTGCCGCGCAGGCCTTTGTGTTTCAAAGTTCTGGGTGGCACTGCAATCGTTATGGACCGGCGTTATGCTTACCATCAGGCAAACGACCAGCTCGTCTCGTTACCAAATAACATAAAAAAAAAAAATTAGTTAAAGTTGGATTAATTTTTATTTGTTTGTTACCGTTAATATCTGGAATAATTAGTCCGATTCTAAAAACAATAGACTACACTATGCTACACTATCCCTAGTGCTATAGGCTACATTTTATTCTGATACCACATGTGAAATCGCGGGCTAGAGTTAGTCAGCAATAGACATCTAATAGGTACACTAGGTATAATAAGAAACTAAAAATAAAAAATTATAGATACCCAATATATATATGTAGTTGAACAAATTTTAAATTGACTGATCGTGCATTCTTTATCCTCCCATACAATAATAAAGTTGAATAACAATGCAATCACTCAAACAATCAGCCTTTGGAACTAGTAAATTTACGTATTCATTTATTGTAATCAGTTAATAAACAAAGGTATTTGAACCTATGCCAACATCAGGTAATGCCGTGCGACGTAACAAATCAAATTGCAGAATATGGCGACATTAAGTCATGGGTAGAGATGCTTGTGATGTGAATGAAAATAGCGATGAATAATTATTTTTATTTAAAATAACACTGACTGCTTTCAATCTATTAAACTTGTCAAAACGAATGAGCCCAAACTCAAAGGGTTTACTTGTAGTTACTGAACAGTTTCACTATCCAGTCTATTCACCTCCTAGCCCAATCATCAGATCAGCTCTACGACACCAAATTATTGTATTGTCATCCAAAATACTACATACGAATTTTACTTTCGATACGAAAATTAGAAGTAGGTTATAATTGACTTCCAAGATTTGATTACAAGTTACAACTTACAAGCGAAGCTAATAAACCCGAGTTAAAAATACACAGTAAGTACGTTACTAACAAGCTACAGTATACGTTAAGGTATAGGCTGATCTGAACACTAAAATCCTCGGCCCAATCCAACTTATAATAATTTTTCGTTACAATATAGTGCAAGCCAGCCAATTGTAAAGTTAGTAGGCGTGGATGTGTTTTTATGTTGCAATTTGCTGGCTCGCAGACGACATTTTGTAAGTCAAAGTGGACTGTGAGTTGCTTGTCTGAGAAAAAAGCGAACACGAAAACGCCGATGACGAAAGCCCCTGTTGCTATTTTCACGTCGCGGCCGGCCTATATCCATTGGTGTTTAAATATTTTTACATATATTTTATGCATAGTACTTGGTTTCTCAATAACTACATTTGTTTAAAAATCAAAGAATATGGATTTAAAAATTAATTCCTGAAGAAGGTTCTAATCTGTTAAAAAGTCATGAAATTGAATAGTTGACAAGGATCGAAGCTCAATCGCAGAGGTTGACAGTTTGACAATATTGAGTGAAATGCGTTCTTGCCTAAAATATTATAAACAAGTAAAAAGACATAATATCGCTCTATTTTCGATGGAATCAATACGTCTATTTGAAACACGAACCTATGTCAATAAGATTATTGACATTTTATCGATATCGTTAACTTATCGATAAACCGTTCGTGATATACTTGCATCCTTAGTAATATTCTACGCAGCAGGGTTGTCATGTTAATTCAGTTTATAATCTACGACTCGCGTTTATGACAAAACTCGTAAAAACAATCGATGTGGTGACAAAAATCTAAATGTAAACTGTGAGAACCCAACATTTCAGAAGTAAAACTGCGCGAAGATGGCTAAAGATGTGTCTTATCTGGGGTAGAAGATATATGGGGATTGGGGAGTCATTGTGTCACTGATTCAAATAAAACGGAAGCGAACTTTTGAAAAATGAAATGATTACATGATAACAATTAACATCAAAATTACTAACACCAGGATTTTCTTTTGTTTTCGATGTCTGATAAAATAAGAAACTGTCATACGATCCGTTTGTTTTTGTCGTAGACAAAAAAACCTTGGTAAAAAAATAACTTATTTGATTATAAAAAACATAAAATCTATGAAAACAAATTTCATATTTTTATAACTTTTCTGCTTCTAGACTTTCCAGCCTCACGGCAGCCCTAGCCAGCTAGATTTGCAAGCGTTGCGCCCGCGCTGCATCGCTGTAAGTGGGTTACGCGCGAGCGTCGACCCCGCGTCCGACTTCAGGGTTAACACGACTCAGGGCTTCCACTTTACAGCGACTTTTTGCTGATTGGTTACAATTTGTTTTGCTACATGTTTGAATAGTTCTAGAAGCATGTACTGATCATTACGGAGTGACATAGTTTAACGCTGTTCAGTGTTTGACATCTTTGCTGTTTAGTGTTTGATGGGTACTTTTGCTGATTAATGTTGCTGTTTTGCTATGTTTTTGATGGCTCTGGAAGTACTCACTGATGATTACAGTCTTGTTTCACGCTTTTCAGGCACAAGATATAGGATGATGTTTTTCTATTTAGTTTTGTAGATTGGCTGATTGGTTTAAATAAGTTTTGCTACGTGTTTTTTTTGTGTTTAGTTAGTTCTAGCGTTTGTACTGAGGAGAAGGTGCGCTGCCTACTATGTACATAAAAGTAATTTTTAGCTAAATGCCGCTGTAAATCCAGCTGTGTTTCAGAGCTATAAGGTTCGTAAGGCTACATAAGACTTACATTGACCTTTTTGTAGGCTAATCGGATAGTTTTGATCCGCGATTAAATATGTATAATATTTCTCAATATGTGTACCAATTCATTTAAAAATTCTTGAGCAAGACGGTTAAAAACAATGATACAAAGTGTTAGGTAGGTACATATATGTTTTTAAGCCATAATAGATTATCATATAATTATCAGCTAATAGCTGTTGAGCAGTAATAAAAAGGCATCTTGTAAGAAAGTAATAAACAGCATAATTTAAAACAATGATAGTATAGACATACAATCACAACAATTTCAATTACAATTGTTTTCAATTTGCAGTCTTATTACGCAATTTTTCATGGATGATTTCATTGGTTACATGCCAAGCAACAACAACGCAGGACTAAAATACGCGCTAGGGTTGTCAGAAATTATAAAATCTTGATGAACCGATAATTGCTAAGCGATGCTTATTCCTAGTACAGAGTTAGAATCACAGAATGAGCTCTCTCAAACATTGCGGTGCATATCACGATGGTAAGACATTTTTGTCGATGCTATCATTTCATACCTAAACCTAATTATAGTTTCGGCATCTCTCTTTCCAATACATAGCATGAAAAAGAGATGGAACATATTTGACAGATCTAAATTTAGTTTTAGAGCTGCCAAATATCTTCCCAACTTAATAAATTAGACGCCACTAAATTAATTGCCGTTAAATTTACACTAGTTACTAGCAAGTGGATTAATTTGATAGTTCTAAAATATACTCCATCTCTTTCTCATATTCTCATTTAGAAAGAGATTGAAACTAAAATTAGGTTAAGGTATGAAATGTTAGAAACGATACCACTGTCTAGTGCTCCCTTGGCTAGCTCACCAACCTCTTGTCGAAAATCAGGTGGCACCTATTTATTGGTGTGTTAACGACTCCGTGTGTCGCTAACCTTTCTAAAATTTAAAGAGTGCCAGCCCTTACCACGGCTATAAAACATAAAATATTCACCTATTTTCGACACCTGTTACGTTTAATAACTAAAACTTTAGATGTAAATATCAATTCGCTAATAAACCAGCTATTTTGGCCTGAAATCCAGCCGATGTTTTCAAAACATATTAGTCATGTTACCGTAGCTATCGTGATAATAATAGTAGTAGTAGTAGAGTCGAGTTCAACGACCGCCCTAGTTCTATACTAGTAAACACATCTAGCACCGCGACTTTGTAGTTTCTTTGAGATTATTTTAAATTTGAAATTCAATAGAATGAGAATGGAAAGTTTAGTAGGCTCGCGAATAGTTGCGTTTGCTGGCAAGGGTGGGGCTAATAACAGGTTAAGTTACTCATAAAACTCAATTATTGAGAGGTAGGTAATGGAATTAGTTGCGCACCTAACAACGTTTTATGAAAAGTCAGAGCTAACTACGAAAATGTTTTAGGAATAAGGTAGATTAGGTGACTGATCACTTTGATCTAAAAATAAATGGCATTGATTTGCCATCTGCGATTTATCTGTTGATTGCAAAGATATTTTATGAAAGGATATCACGCCTCTAAGGATGGAAAAACGGGGATGTAATTTCAAATATCGCGATATATTCATTGAAATCGATACCAGCTTTTTTAAAACAATTTTGCTGTTCTATTTCATACTCATAATGAACATGCCTTACTGCACAATTTATTACTGGCATAGTGCATATTTTTCAGCAGTTCTCGACTCGCGGCCTGAATGTTACTCCGCTATTTGGCAGCAGGTACGACAAACTAAGTAAAGTGAACTTTACGTGTGAGTAAGATTTGTATGAAAAAGAGAAGATAGCCAGCGTGATTGTCATTTCTGCTCCCCGCAAGCGTATAGCCTAAGGATTTGATGGATTATTATACCACTGTATTGGCAACAAGAATGTTCATGTTAATCAACCCGCCTAGCCTATGTAATATGTATGTACGCACCGACTGTTATTTTTAGCTGCGTATTGGCAGATCTTAGAATAAATTTAACTAGTATTTTATAAGTTGACGCGCGATTCATTCACACGCCGCGCCGGTTATTTACCTGTGGCGCATGATGTGAATATATGTTTGATATCCATCAAGCCAAGTCTGCTAGCGCATGCTGTCACACGACGTCGCAACTAGCAAGGCGTAGGCGACCAGCGAAATGGCGTTACTGGCAATCCTACGCATGGCCAGGCGCTTTATGCACATTAGCTTTTCACAGCACTCTCTAATGACTAATCCATTGTTGAAATAATTGATAATCAAATCATTAATAATACGAATACTCCTCAATCTCGCGTGCGCATTCAATCTAACTTGAATTGAGGGTGCCTATACTTGAAATTTGAAGTTATTGATCAATTTTCAAATCGATTAACTTTCATCCTCTAATACAACGAATTATATAATAAAATAAGCTCAGGCAAAAATAAAATCGTATTAAAACAGCGAGGAAAGTTTTATTATAGTTCTCAACCGATAAAAATTTCAACATCGCCGCTAAATTACGAGAGCTACCGCGAAACGTTCTACCAAACTAAATGTGCGCAGAACGCGCCGCGGGTTTATCAAGATTGAATTCGACACAAGTACCTAAACGAACTACAAAAACCTGCTCCAAACACTCACCTTGTACGGCAATAGTCTCCTGCAAGTAACCAAGTAGCGATTAAAAAAAAACAAGTTGATCGGTACACGAAACGGTCTCGCAAGTTTGCAGGTGGTTTCTGGACAAAGTTCGCACGGCTTACCATTTATAGACTTTATTGGATAGTGCTTGCGAGTGTTGAAAACTGGACACGAAGAACTGCCCAACACAGCGTGTTACACCACATATCTTGAGCCTTTAGATGTCCTGAATTCTTTGCGATTTTAAATCCTTAATTCAAGCAATCCAGTCGATTAATGGAGTAATGGCCACACGCTTACGAAACAGTTGATATCTGATCTAGTAAGTTACACGTCGCGCTATCATTCTACCAGTTTTTGCCGCATAGGAAAGTTGTACGAGACCTATCCAGCCCTATTGTATCTATTAACCGTCTACTTTCTCATTTCTTGCCATTTACGGTCCGTTGAGAAAATCGAGATGCATTTGGTATCGTATCAGCTCATAATGAAGCGACGGTATGTCAGCATAACTCTAACCGTAGTCTGACTGATATAGCCATTGTAAACGTCTTGCCATATTTTCCTGCAATGCGAGTTAAAGTCGTAAACTCGTAACTAACGTGATGATGGCTTCTTCAACAAGTTGTTTTATGCTGGGAGCCTTTTATGAATATCATCATCCGTTTAAACTAGAATTCTCATTTCCATACTTTCATAAACGCTATGTGAAGTTCTGAACAGGTTATTGGTGTCTCTTGGTTTTATTATGCTATTTGGTAACGAGAGGAGCTGGTCGTTTGCCTGATGGTAAGCATAACGCCATAACAATTGCAGTGCCACTCAGAACTTTGTAACACAAAGGCCTGCGCGGCACTGCAGTGCGCTCATTACCGTGAGACATTAGGTATTAAGTCTCATAAGCCTAGTAATTTCACTGGCTACTCTGCTCATCAAACCGGAACACAGTAATGCTTGCACATTACTGATGGCGGCAGACTTCACGAGCAAAGCGGTGGTAACAACCCAGACGGATACTCGCAGAAGAGTTAGTCCTACCACTAACAAAATTGTTGATTGACTTCTTTACACCCAAGCCGCATGGCAAGTAACAAATTCAAATTCAAATTCAAAATGCTTTATTCAAGCATTTATTCAAAGGAGCACTTATGAAAGTTAAAATAAATTACTCTAACAGCGGGCCTCTGCAACATTCATCTACCCGAATCACAGACTAAAACGAATGCTGTCTTTATACTGATTAAAAAATCGAACTCATTCCTTTCCATGACCTTGCACCGAAAACCGATAAGAAGCAAACAGCTCAAGCTAAGGCGATTTGAAAGAGCCGCGCTAATCCACATGGGAAGCCTTGAGGCGGGTGTTGGGTTGCTCGGATTGGTTACATGCCGACCGCGGCCTCATCTTCCTGCGTTCTCGTGCCCTGGTCGTGTTTTGTTATGAATGCGCTGCTTTATATTTTAAGCACATTTTTATTTAAACTGAACTGTGGAGCAAGTACGGAACTTTGCGATCCATAGCGATCAATAAATTGACAGTTCAATAAGATAAAATTAGAAATGCGTAGGTCGTTGTTGATTTTTTTCGAAAACGAAACACAACCTTTTTCCTGAGAACGAAAACTAATCTCTGAAACTAGTTTTGCGACGACACAGGTTTTACTTGTAATATATTATCGACTGCATTTCCTACACCATGAAGTTAAATTTTCAATGCATTGACCGAATAACCAATATCGTGAAGTGATTTTCGTGTTAAAACCGTGGCGAACGACGATAAAACCATTTTATATACATTTATGTTAAAATAGCCTTCGTTCCATAAACCAGCCTTCGAATTAAGAATCGGCTTCGTTTCATTTTTGAAAAACTCAAGAACTACCTATCTATAATTTAAATTTGTAACCATTCGAACTGTCAATTTTATTTATCAAAAAGATCGGTACTTGGACTTGCTGTTAACTTTTCTTTTTATTTAACTTTTTCTTTTCTTTACTTTAAGTTTAAAACTAAGTAGGTATCTCATGTTCGATTTTCGTCTAATATTTTGATGTAGTTGGATATATTTTTTTATTATAGTTCTCCAAAACCATTTTACATTTTCAGCAGTGTCAGAAACGTGAAATTTGCACGCTCATCAAAACACGTGAAGTTAAAACTCTAAAAATGTTCTTGTCTTGCAATTTTCGGTAAAATTAGACGGCTAGGTACAGAGTTGTTATTAAGTTTGATTCGAAGCCTTGTAGCTCCAAGTTGAATATTTTTTAATCTTTAAAATCATATTTGTAAAGACACGTTTACAATGCCACTTATTTTTTTAGGTTTATGTCGTCCTTCTTCTATTCTTATCGATTTGCTCGATGTTTTTAACATTTCCCACGCTCTGCATCTTCGCAGCCAAAATAGAATGCCAGTTCTGCATTGTAATCAAAAGGTAATTTGTGACTTGTTTATTGCAATTCTAAATTAAGACGTTTCAAGTTCCTGGTATAAATAAACTTCAACAGAACGAGTATCTGTTAATTGAGATTTGTGACTTCACAAGAATCAAGACTTGTTCAGTCAGTTGCAACATCCAAAGCTAGTTAATATAAATGCCGCTGACAAATTAATTCCCTAGCACATATGAAGTAGTTGAGCTCGTTAGTCTAATGTCTGATCACATGGCGATAGAATCTGAACATGAAAATTACCTTTGAGATACATTCATAAGCTTTAATGCCAAGACTCCACCAGCTGTGGTAAGAGTTATGCTACTGATTTTGTTGACTGCAAAATTCCAATTTCTCGGTGTTGGTCACACAAAAGATCCTTTTTCTTTTTGGTGTACGTATATTGGCTTGAAGCATCTACATAGTAATAATGTTGTTTTATTCAAATATTTTATAAAACGTCAATGTTTTTCATATTATCATTTATCATTATTTATCTTTTCTAATCTGTGTTTTTGACTCTTGTGCCTACTTAAATTCTTTTGACAAGCGCTTTTTTTTAACTCATTTTATTGTGACAGATTTAAATAACCCATTCTTCTGTATTTGTATGCCTACTAGGCAACACATGTTGGACACTAACGTTGTAAAAATGATCTGCATACATGCACTGATATTTATGTATGTAACCTCACATGTTTCTGACAAATAAATTATCTTTATCTTTATGATTATCTGGTTATCTTAAATTTGATGGACCTCCGACTCTTTCAAAAAGTTCGTCCGTCTTTTCGATAAATTAGATTTGTTCATCGCATTGCGTTTTGCATCACCATGTGTGTAATGCATAGCATCGTTGCACGGTGCAATCTCAGCCTTACTTCAAAGAACCGGTCGTCGTAATCTTTATGCAGGCAGACACCAGGACACCATAAATAGAAGGAGTGGTCGCTTTAACGATGCTGCGAAATCGTGCCTCGGTTGCACCTCTTATCAATCATGTTTACGACTCCACTATATAGTGATATGGAGCGATACAGTTTCACTTGGTTTCACGTTTCACCTATAGACGCAGATTAGAAGCCACGAAAATAAAGCGTAACCTAATGTGAGTGAGTTCTTCAAGTTTTTCATTGGTTTCTTCGCAAGCTGCTGCAGAACCATCGCTTCTGAAGCCGTTTTACTTTTGCGACACTCACATTGACTGCAGCCATTGAATTTTATGGTCGCATTTTTATCCATACCTACACCGATTTAGGAATGTGTGGCGACATTGCAAGTCGTTTTTATTTCCAAGTTACTTAACACACAATAACGCAATTTAATCGCATGCCCCAATTTGTCATGAATCGAACGTTTTATGATAAATTATTCATTCATAAATATAAAGAAGAATATATTGTAACTTTACCAAAATATTCAGAACCGTACATTTTCACAGTACTTCTGAGCGCCAGTAGAATATTATTGAGTAGCTAACACAAGGTTGCAGAATTATGAATTTCCCCTGACGTCTAACTGAGCCCTGTCACGCAACCGAAACGAGTCTACAAGACAATACTGGAGTTATTTACGCGATAGATAAGTGACTAGAATGTTTTCAACCGTTTCAAATTATCTAGCGTGCACGAGTTTGCACGTTCTGACATTTGGTAGCGCTGCGCTTGTCAGAATCGCACGAAAACCCTATTCAAATGACTCTTTGCTGCACTATCCGTCGAAATACTATCTTTAGTGGTTTTAAAGTCACTTATCAGAGCTGTATTAGCTTTATTGTGAGTTAATTCAAGTTACCCGACAGGATAAAGCATTGGGCTAATGAACCGCGTTCCGTGGCTAATGTAATTGTGCTCGGTACAGTGATAAGTGGTACAAATTATGTTTGTTTGGCTAATTACATCTGATAAGTTGGAGGAAATAATAAGGAAATAATAATGGAATTATTAATTTATTTAGTAACTATTTAAATTATCACTTGACAATATAAATACAAATGAAGGACAAATGACGCTTGTGCAAGGAATTAACTATGAATGAACGCGTGGCCTACGTGGCGCAAAAATAATATTAGGTAGGTGATAAGAAATACCGAGAGTTGAATGAATCAACCTTAGTCCCAATTTTAACAAAATCATATTTAGTTTCGTCCTTAATTATGATTTCCTGGTATCGCAACGATAGCGACTCAAACATAATTATAGTCAGTTAATTTCATATAATATAATAAATAGCAAAAAAACTATAGTTACTCTATAGTTGGAAGGTAAGTATAAACCATTTAAGAATTTAAAAGCTTAAAACTTCAGTAAGCATATCAAGTAGAAACCCAAACAATTTACACTCCCAGGCCACGCAACTGAAAACAATAATTATTCAATCGTCAGTGCAGTAGAAATAGTACAAAACAAGTGCGCACATACCTATTCGAGTGCTGTAATAAACAACAAACAACCAGCGAGTAAAAATAGAATCATGGCGGCTGCTAGGGTAATGACCGCCGGTTGACACACAACGGGCTCAAGGCCTGTTGAGATTAGATACCAGACTAGCATAACAAACATACATAACGACCGGCAATTGCAAAATAATCCGTGTATAGAACAATCTTCTAACGGATATAAAACATAACGATACATTGTCCGCGGAGACTAACGCAAATAAAGACCTAGGACTGTAAACAGACGTAGAAAAATGAGAGCACGATAAAATCTCGGAAACAAGAGAAAATTAAGTTGAATAGTATGAATGTAGGAATATGAAAGTAGATTTCTTTTCAGGTATTTGTACTGATGTTGGTAATGTTAGTTGTGAACTTAGTTATCGTAACTAAACTTAAATTCGTTTCTTAAGAAATAAACATAATCGGCGTTATTGATAGTGAAATTAAATTTTTAGTACAAGTCTCATCTAATAAGGATATTTAAATCTAAAGTAGTCTAGTTCCACTTTAGGAATTGCAGACTAAAAAATAGAGCTATGATCGCAAAATATCATAAAATGGGCTCGGATGCTTCGTAATCGAAGATTAAAGAGAATCTCTGGAAGAGATAGTGTTACCACACCCACAAACGACCCTTAGCCCTGGCAACAGACAACACAAGGACGTTCAGGACTGACGAAAAGACGGTCGAATTGGAGGAAAAGATGGACAATTTATGCTGGAATGTTACGGGGTTATCAGAAGTTCGAAGACAGGGACAGGACACAATAATCCTAATTTCCGGTAACTTGCTCTTTCACCGAGAGGAAGACAAACAATCCCAAGGTGATGTCGGGTTCCTCGTCCGCAGTCTCTCGTAAACAAAGTCGTCAAAGTCGTGACGGCTACCTTATACTCAGAATAACCAAACGGTATTCGCTGAAGGTCATATATGTATACGCAGCAACCTCGACACGCCCAGACGATGAAGTAGAAGCTATGTATAATGGGCAGGTCACATCGCTCGCAGAACCTACAATCGATGGGGAAGATAGGTTCTCGAGAGGCGACTAATAACCGGAAGACGTAGTGTAGGCTGGCACCCCATAAGGTGGACCGACGACCTCGTCAAAACCACGGGGAACCGTTGGATGCAATAGGCAAGGAGCCGATACAAGTGGCGTTCTATGGGGGAAGACTATGTTCAGCTGTGGAGATTTTCCGGTTGATGATGATTATGATGTGCATCTTAATGGATTGATAGATTTGATGTTATCTTCAGTCCAACCGGTTCACTACTTCGAAATTAGTCTAACTTTCAGTCATCATTTTCAAACCGACTTGCAGTTTCTACTTCAGTTTTACGGGTTTATATTGTTTTTGTACTGTGTTATTTATAAAATTTGCATGAGATTTTAAGACGCTGTTTAGTATTAATTTCTAGCGTTATAATTAAAGGTTTTTTTAATTTTACCAAACAGACGTATGTAATTAAGTTTGAATATCATTAATAAAATTATAAAACTAGTTCAATTGAATGTCAACGGGTAACAAATTTAATTTACTTCAAAAATAAATACTAGTGGAATCGCTTTTTTATTTTAGTCAAAAGCGAATGTTACGATTATTGTAAAAATCTCTGATTGGAAGTTCTAGGGATCTATAAATCGATCTACCACGTAAAAAAACTCAATCTCACAAAAACAGAAATCAAGAGTAAGGTTTACAAAAAAACGACTTATAAAAAGACATGTATCTCCTTATTTAAAAAAAATGTCCTTTCAGTAAAAGCGTCTTTTTCTCTTACATACATCAGGTATCGTGTTTATATTTTGCTCGAACGAAATGCTTAGGTTCTTTTCGTCGCCCAAAAAACTTGTTTGTTGATATCTATAATGATATAACATTTATGTAACCATTAAATCAGATATTAAGAGTCATTCCATATTATGAGTGCATGCATATATAAATGCTAATCAGAGATGTTTTTTGAACATGCATAATATTTTATGCAAATATATAATTATTTTGTTACAAGCTTAAATTTGCCTGACTCTGTCCGCGTTGGGAATATTTATGTTTTTTTTTGTTTTTTATTTTTTTATTTGTTACATTACACTTTACGGACACGTGGTCCATACTCTTATAAGATTAGGTCATATATTAATAGAAATTAACGATATAAACATGATAAAAAAACATCAAGACGGGAACTATGCTTAAACTAAATTAAAATAGAACTAAATTACAATACAACAGAAGGATTACAACTGGAGTTGACCAGACACCAAAAACAGACACCACCCGTTCACGAGTATGACCCATGTCTCAACCATTACTGAGGGAAGAGGGCGAGGGGAAAATTGCGGGAGGAGGGCATATTTATGTTAGGAATGTCTTTTGTAGGTTTAGTTTTCAGTTCGCTACAAAGTACTTACACTGAGAGTTATTTCTTGTACATGAGTATAAGATACTGATTGTCTTGAAAGCATTAGTAGTATAATACGATTAAGACTGGTTTTTTTCTCTAGCACTATCTCACCTGTCGATTGGTGACGACGCGGTCAATGATGAAGAACGCTTGCTTAGGAATTACCTTTTCACTAGTGACTTGAAGAAAAAATAGAGATCGGAAAACACTTTAACTTTATTTTTGAACGCATTAAATTTAATTTTGAATGTGCCCTTCTGAACTATACAAAAACAAAAATCCGAAGCCTGTGTTGTTTTTTATCATGGTCACGGTATGAACTACAATGTCATATCAGCATCACACACAAACATTTGGTATGTACAATTTATGTCATTTTTATGTTTCTCAGGAATGGATACCTATTTTCTATTGCACCTAACTGTACATTTTAGTAATGTATACTGTAAACAAGCAGTTCTCAACTCTCAAGTTATATAATCGGACAGACATACATTGCTTTTTATCATGTAAAGTTTTTCAATGATAAACAGGTTCTCTGGCCTTGACATTTATACCTACTCATTAATGTATTTATGATGATCGTATGTCATTTTAAAATATACGTCGTTGAGAATGCGTTTTATTTTTGTGTTTATGATCGAGACAATATTGATGTTTTGTGTGATGTTTTGCGCGTGGGTATGTCCTTTTTTCTATCGTATATAAAAGATTTTTTACCTTAGCAAACAATATTGAAATACTTCTTTGAATGTGCTGTAGTCAAATATGTGTAATACTATTATCTATTCTGTGGTGTAAGTTAGCACGTCATGTCATATTCTCATTTTTTATGTAATAGAAATATGTTTGAATGGTTTGAATGAAAACATAGATATAATTTAATGTTTCAAAATCAGAAACCTTAATTTTTAAACTTTAAAATTACCTTAAAATTTAAAATTCAGTTGCAATTGATAGTGCAGGCTTTAGGCCTAAGTATACTTATTTATTTTATAACAACCTAACCCAGGTGTCGTTGTCCATCGTCGCGCGTTGCGTTTGGTTAAATTCAGTACCTATATATCGAACTTAGGCCATTAGAGATTCTTTATCGCAGAATTAAAACTATGTGAATAAACTGCTTTATACTTCACCATATAAAAAATACAACGTGTACTTACCATAAGTTAAAACTACGGAAAAACAATAGCACCACAGAGCGTAAGTGAACCTTTAAAATATTCAAGTGGCCAGACACATGCAGACTATCTAATTTTAACCAAAAACGACCAAAAAATCTACCCGAGAGGTAACTTTATCAGACCTGTCTCTATAAAGCAAGTCGTGGCGCGATTAAATTACTGGAAAGTTACGTTTGGGAACCTCCCTCCGGCGCCACCCGTGACAGGGTTTTATCGCGAAAAGTGTCCGCCAGTGTTTTTATAGTCTCCGCAACAAAAGCAAACTTTCACCTCTGCAGGCTTTTCAGCAGTAAAAATATTTTATTACGAAGGGTGGCAGACAGTGCGTCACAGTAACAGTTGCAGCTTCAGTAAGAATCTTCAAGGTTTTCGCCTAATCGGCCTATGATAATGGGGATGAGAGCAGGTTTACCCCATTATTCGGATTGGCAGTATATTATATATATTTTATATACACTCATACTCCTGAACTAGTATTCCCTGTGTCGCAAGCGGCATGCAACATAAACATCCAAAACCCGAAAACAAACTTTCCGCTCACTACACAGTTTGCCCCGGCCGGAGATCGAACCCCCTCGATTCGCAGGCAAGGTTACCAACTTTACCACATTGACGTATTATTACGTGTCCAAACATACTGTTTTGGTGACTTTTTTGCCAGCCACCTGCCTGACAAAGGAAGTTCCTTGGAAATATTATTGTACGTGATTTGCTCGCTACCACGTGGGAGATCTAAGGTGCTTGGTGACCCAAGGTTTTCGCCCAATATGCCTATAAATCAACTGCTTCATTAAAATAAATAAATCTCATCATTTCCGTATAGGTGCAACCCATTGCAACCGCGTCTAACCAGATGATGACGTTTCGATTCATAATGGATAATTCATTATTCTAGTGAGTTAATTAATTATATATTAACCCCCTTATTCATATATGCTCAATAAGATAATCTATGCTATAAACTGCTCTGTCAACTTCTCGTTGACGGAAGATGTTGCACGTGAAAACGAGACAAAACACTTTCTAGTAATAGTAGGGTGCTTGAATGAATTAGGGGGTTAGTGTACAAAACGCAAAACGAAGTTTCCTGAAAAAAAAAGTGATGAAAACAAATTACTTTCGCATCAAAGATTATTGCAATTGTTTCACAATGTATTTGAAACCATGATTCACAATTCAAATAAGGGAACCGGCATATATATGTATCTTTCGTTATTTTATTTTATGTCTAGAATTAAAAACTTACCTTGATCTGATATGAATTGACTTTGTGCTTCGGAAGAAGATTGAAAGTGGAAAAGTCTATTCTTCTGGAGAAGATCCCGTTGGCACCAGCGCCGGCTCTGTAACGAAATAAAACATGATTTATAAATAAATGTAGGTACCTGCTTAGGTACCTATGTTCAATATGATTCAGACAACAGATTTACTAATATTCTTTTAATGGCAAGTTCATTTATTAACTAATTACTTTTTTTCTGGACCGAAATCGATGGAGATAGATGGTCCCCTTTAAAGGATCCAGATTTCCTAACCACGGTCCTCAATAATGACTCAGATGAGGAAAATACTTGATCCAGATTCCAGTGACCACAATCCTCAGCAATGACTCAATTGAAGAAAATACTTTTTTTGAGCTATTCAGCCCGAGGTATATAGTGTTAGTTTGGTTAGATAGACAAGGTTTTTACCGTGCGACAGTAACATATCAATAATTACTTTTAGACTTTCTAGACATAGGAAGTTTGATCTCTAAGTATCTCTCGTTTGATCGCTATCTCGTTTTCCTTTTTCGTCTGAAAGAGTTAGCCCCAAAGCCTCATATTAATTTGATATTAAAATGTACTTCGAAATTAGAGCAAAGGAAGACAGATTCCACATTTATAAAGAGCATTTTATAATAATAGTGCAAATTTTATGCGTGCATGTTTCGCTCGAATCGTGCCGACATGACATTTTGAATGTATGTCACGCGTTCAGTAACGTGAAACTATTTGCAACAAAACACGTTTGTCTTTTATCTGCTGGCAGTATCAGTGGCGCCGCGCAAAAAAAACAAAGTACTGAGGTGGGGTAAAAAAACTTGTTTTTTCATTGCCAAGGCCAACCGAATTAGATACCTACCGGCTTTCGTATCTCTTCGGGCGTGTCAACCGCATTGTGTTTACATTCATAAGATAAAAAAACTGGCTTTGATTATGTTGTCGGCGAACGTTTCGTAATCGTTTTCTTCTGAACCGGGTATTAGCTGCTATTAAATTATATACTCCCAAATTGGAGCTTTTAGCATACGTGCTTGTTATAGAGTTGTTTTTTTAATAGTTTGATAAATTCGTGAGCTAGGCTTTGAAGGTTTTTCCCACAGCTTTTAAACAACACGTCGTGCCGTCTTGTTTTTTGCGTCTTTTTAAATCGTTCTCTATCATCTGTCATCTTAGTGCATACTAATACGTTGGTAAATATATATATTTATAAAACCAGTTTTCCTTTGACGAAAATGTCGAACCACAAAGATAATCAGTCGATTTATAGTCATTGCATACGTATTCCACGTGCAAGTCTGGTTACTGTATATAATGAGTTCCAAAAGTCGTGTATGACTTGCGTTACCGGAAGCGAGGCCGACTTTAATGGGTGACCTTGAAAACAACAATGGGTTGCTTTAATTTCATCAACAAAAAGCCGACTGGCCCAGTAAAGTTGCGTAATAGCATCATAGGCCGAACGTTCCCAAATCGACATTCTACCAGTAGGGCGGAGGGCCTATTAGAAAAGGCTTTCATCGCACTCACATATACGTCCGTCTCCAAGCACGCAATATACATTTACCTCTGATTAACGAGGTAAAGTTTTTTTTTGTTAATTTCTGGAACACTGGGGTGCAATTTTTGAATGTCATCGGGTGACCGATAGTCACCGATTTACAGAAAGTCGTATTTTTTAATCTCAGCGGGTGACTAAAATTATCATACCTATTATATCGTTTACCCCACTCGTAAACGATATCATAGGTATGAGTATTTAGTGCCAGTTTCGACATAAAACAATTTCCAATTTTAAAAATAAAATTGAATAGCACACAATCATAAGTTTATCTATGATCAGAGCTGAGAAATAGTTGCATGTTGGTAATACAGGGTATGACTTTTAAATATACGACATTTGCGAATTAGTGATTTCAAAGTCGTACGCTGAGAATTTTGTCACCGGTGATTTCGAAATCACTCGTGAAATTCAAAAATTGATCCCCTGGTTCGATTCCAATAATGATTTCACATTAGTGAAATCTTTATTGGATATTATTAAATAAGAGTCTACGTTATCCCTGAGTGCTATATGTTTAATTTTAATTTCGCGTGCGAAGCCTTGAGAAAAAACTAATCGTAAATATAGCAGCACCCAAGCCAAGACACATCTATACTAATATTACAAAGCAGTAAAGTGTTCTTATGTTTTGTTACCACTAATTTCAGGAACCACTCGCGCTGGTCCGGTTCTAAAATTCTTCCACTAAAAGAGGAAGCTATACTTAACATTTTTCTTGAGTATAGGCTACATTTTATGCTGATTACATTCGTGCGAAGCCGCGGACAGATTTTTGTTATATATATTGAGAACTAACTGCTGCCCGCGGTTTCACACGCGCGGAGTTATTGGATTTCATGGTTTTTATTTTTTTGCGCGGAACCCTAATTTTTTTCTAAAATAAAAGTGGCATAAGTTACTCCTTGTAACATCAGCTATCTGCCAGTGAAAGTCCCGTCAAAATCGGCCCAGCCGTTTCGGATATTACCCGGAACAAACAGGCAGACAGACAAAAATGTTAAAAATGGTTGTTTTGTTATAGGTACCGTATGTACCTACTTTCATATGCATTTGGTAAAAAAGCGTTATTTTGATATTACAAACAGACACTTCAATTTTATTTATTTGTTTGTACAGATATAGCCACGCTATGGGTTGATTCGTCAATATCCTTTGGGAATTACAACCTAATCGACCTACAGCGTAGCGACATTACTTTTCAATCCAGTTTGGCAGTTTTATTAGTTCAAGGCTAGATTCAGCGCTTACCGCCGTACTCGGAATCCTTTCATTGTTACTTAAGCAAATCCTTAGTGTAGATTTCTTGTGTAATTCTACACTAAGGACTTGCTTAAGTAATCATTAAACGACTCTGAGTGCAGCAATCAGTGGCTAAGATCTGATGCCGTACGAAAAACTACCTGCATTCATCTACGACACTCATATATTCACACAGTAAATACTTGAACCAACCATAGAAATAGAGACATAAATACGATTCGTATTCTCTCTGAATCGTATCGTCTCGAATCGTATTTCAGCACAGCCGATTTAGGTAGTCTTTGCTCCGTTTATAATGGGACAGCAATAAGCCTAATCACTTCTGAGTTATGACCATCATACGTAACTTGAATTACTCCAATAAGAATAATAACACAGCTTTATGTGCATTTTTCTATTTGCTGTTTTTATCTTTAAGTCTTTTGTTCGTTTTGGAAATCCCGAATGTGACTTTTTGCGGTTGTTTAAATAAAATAGAGTGCCCATTGTTTGTTATTATTCATACCCATTTTCTTAAGTAGTACCGTGAGTACGTACTTACCTAGGTATGTTAAGAATTTTTACTGGCTTTTTTTATAAAAAGGTTAGTGTTTAGAAGATAATGGAAGCAAGATAAGTAAACCTACCAGCTACCACCTACCTCATGCAAGTGCGTTTTCAATCGATAACAAACCATTTGCCAAAACCTCCAACGCAACATATGATACATATAAAGGTAAGCAAACGTTTTTAACAGTTCTCAGTACATTCAAGTGTAATTTCATCGTAAAGACGTTAATCTACACTAGATTTCCTATACGTGCTTAATCAACAAGACGTATTCTACAAAAAAAATGGGTCGCTCGCTACGCTAGTGCTTCACACTCCGTCGATAAAAGGCCTTGTTTACAGGATCAACATTGTCGGGCCACGGCGCATTCAATATGGCGGTCTTAACCTTGGGAACGGAATAAAAATAACTATGTTTTTTGTCGAGTTGATTTTATATTAGGAGTGCGGGCGGACGTGGCATCGCTTGTGTGTGCATTCGACCAAAACGCTCGACACGCACCGAGAGCCCGTGCACTGTTGAACAGTGCTTAAGGTCCAGGAAGGAATGTGTTTGTACACACTCAGTAGCAGCTTGCATCCAGCTAATGGATGCTATGATTGTGGCGTCAACCTAAAACTTATTTTAATTCCATATTCTTCTATACAAATAAATAAATTTGAAGTGTCTGTTTGTAATGTCAAAATAATAGCGTTTTATTCAATGCATATGAAAGTATGATACTGTAGGTACTTTCCACTGCAACTGCGCGGGCGCATGGCACGAATGCCCACAACACGCGCTGTATAGAGTGGTAGAGGCGGGAACGATGTATGAAATAGTTTCTCGGTAGACTTGGATTGTAGGCGCATTGTAATTGAAAAAACGCTGATTTTTAAGTTCCTTACTTTTATTAATAATTGACTTTTAGTAATTGAGTATAGTAACACAATCTGCCAAACGCAATCAGAGCAGAGTAAACGTGATTCGTGCGATGTTTTTGTTAAGGAAATTCTTCGAGCCCACATAAACCAAAAACCACCCGTGTGTGTGGATTCTCAGATGGATTACGTGGAGTGATAGAAATATTAGAAATCCAAACGTTCAAATTCAACGTTCCAACTCATCGTTACTGGCCGATACGACGACCCATTTCGCTCAGTTGGTAGTTCTCGAGACGCATAATGACCGAAAAATAGAGCGATGGCGCGCCCGGAATGGAGTGCCTGTCTGTGGGCTCGAAATTGGGCCATAGTTCCACACAATCCACGACACCCGGAGTGATGGATTTGGAATGCTCGTGTATGGTGAACTTTAGCCACTTTAGATAGGAACATTCGCAAATAATCATGAAAGTTTACACGAACGAATTGCAACCATGAATTGATTCCACTTAGCCAGGTAAAGCGAGAGGGAAACAGCTCCCGAAAGGAGACATCAAGCAAGGCAAGTACAATTTGTACTTGATCGAATAGCGTAAGTACTATAATCACAATTTTATCATATTTAAAGTTTATTTAAAGTCATAAGCAACTTAACTACACTGGGGAAAAGGTAGAGGTAACAAACAACAACAACTTTTCTTTTAAAAGAATTAAACCCGTTTGCTTGACAAAAACTGAAAAGAACGGAAAACATGCTCTTTGTGACTCCCATATTTAAAACGAATCTCACGACACTTCGCAATGTTAAAATCCGTCAAACATTTTAGGCTACAGAGCGTGCCAAAGACCGTACGTATGCTCGAAAACTTTACTCTCCATTCCATCGGCAGTCGAATAAAATTGCGCATCGATCGTCAAAACCAAAACCGACCGTCAAGTATTTCGGCGATCGCTTACTTGTACAGAGCGTACATTACAAAACTCGCACTGTTTGTTTAGGATTAAAGTGTACACGGCTAAAAGGTGCGGTAACTAACGATAACACGTCAATTCATAACGCCCAGACTTATTACTCAAGCGCTAAAAGCAATTGCAGTTGTCCAAGTCTTCTGTGATGTTTTGTTTATGAAGATGTTAACATTTGTGTTTAACAAACTTGGTTGTCAAGGCTAGCGTTGTTTTCATTGCATATACTTATGTTTAATACAATAGTTGTTGCGGTTCGAGGTTCTGCACGCCATTTACTTTTCCCTCGGGAACAAACAGTTGAGCTAATTATACTATTACTTATTCTGTGGGTAAGCTTAACGTGCTCACCAGTCATCACTTTGAATGCATCGTTATAATGGTAAGTGTCAATAAGTCTTTTGTGGGAAAATATAGCAATTTACTAGGTGGTAGAACTATAACCTCTTCTACGCGTGTCCGTCTGGATTGGTACCACCGCTTTGCTCGTGAAGTCTGCCGCTAAGTAGTAAAGTGCAAGCATTACTGTGTTCCGGTTTGATGAGCAGAGTATCCAGTGAAATTACTGGGCTTATGAGACTTAATACCTAATGTCTCAGGGTAACGAGCGCACTGCAGTGCCGCGCAGGCCTTTGTGTTTCAAAGTTCTGGGTGGCACTGCAATTGTTATGGGCCGGCGTTATGCTTACCATCGGGCAAACGACCAGCTCGTCTCGTTACCAAATAACATAACATAAAAAAAAGAAAAATGTATCATTAATCTCTGTTGGACTCTCTAGTAATCCTTAGCTAACATCGCACGTATTCCAATTTTATAACCTCTATGCTGGTTAATTCAACCTCTAATTCTCGTCTTATTAGCTCAGTCACAGATTGAATTGTTTACCTTGAACAATTTTTGAAGCAATAACAATACACCCGAGACTAGACAATGACTGTTTTACGTTCGACTATAAAACCAATTTCTTTTAAAATCGAAATGGGTTAGGTACCTACACACAATTTTATTAGCATTTCAGAGCGGCAGCAAACAACATTTAGGCTATATCTTTACCTAAAATATGAAATAAGTTGGTAGACTACAGTGCAACGGACCTACAGGCGAGCTTGAAAGCACAGATTCTTCTCCAGATTTCGAAAAAGTAGTGGCGCGAAACATGCTCACGTTCGTAATGCAGCTTAGACGCTCAAGCAAACGCATTTCGAGTATCTCGAATCCGCGCTTGACGCAAAATCGTTGTTATTCTGACAAGCAAACGTACGTTTGCATGAGCGTCTAAGGTGTCCCATACGCTTATTCAAGTATTCGTTTTGTCGTCAAAATAACCATGCTTTTGCATCAAGCACGGATTACGAGACAATACACGCGCAAGCGCGGCTGATGCATAACCATGAAACATCCACGAAATAGACAAGAACAGCAATACCGCCAGCTAGTGATGTCTCTTTCAGTCCCTACCTGGGCTCAAATTGACGACGGCTCCGCTTTACACTACATACATAACTTGCGCGCCATCGCGTATTTACCGCGGCTTCTGCACTGAACACGCAATGGTTGCGAAACTATTTTTCTGAGTAGATATTGTAGAAGCGGCTGCCTAGCTGCACTATCTCTAACCGTGGTAGGGTTAGCGCTCGGACTAGATTTCTACCAAGCTCCACCATAGACGGTACGATAAGCGTCAAGCAGATCGTGGTTTTTCCATGGTTTATTACGAGGTCCGTGATTGATGCTTATCCATATATCATGTATTAGGTATGAGGTCTGTCTGCATAGACAATACTGTGGCCCTAACTTTACACTTTTGTACCTAACACAAACACATTAAAAGACTTTTTAACTTGGGCTTGAAGGACTAACAAGAGCTTTGTTCCATCAAAGTTGATCTTTTAAGAAATGTAAAATATTTAAAGGCTTTTGGAAGACGTCATTTAAAATGTGAATTATATTTCTAAACTTTTTGAATGCGATTACTTGATTAAGCTTGTGGATAAGACTGGTAAAATGGTGGTCAAACATAGGCCTACTTATTCTTAATTAAATATAAATTTAAAAAAAAATTATTGTCTTTTTACAAAGTAGCCAGTATTAACTTTGAAATAAAAAGTGCCTACTCGTTGAAAAAAAAACACATTTTGAGAGGAATGCACTTTAAGCGCCCTTGTCATAGGTCACTCTAAACTATAAAAAAAACATTTAATATTGTACAGAAGCTGTTTGCTCGGTACAGGAGATAAGCTGTCTATTGTGATTTGAAAGTAGACACCAAGTGGGAGCAGCATTTGGACCGGTTCTGGACTTTCTCATTCATGCGACCCACGTTGGCCAACCGGCTCGACGCTGGGACCGAAATGCAACATTTTCTTATTAGATCATGTGTACTCAAGGCATTTTGTTCCAGGGTCGGGTTAAGTTTGAAATCTCCCCGCGAGAAGCGGGTCCGTCGCGCTTGAGATATAGAGACAGCGGAGCACAAGGAATTTCTTTGTTATGTTTTCATTAATTGGTTTCAAAACAAAATGTGTTAATGGTTAAAAAATATCAAATTAAATTTATGTTGATCTATAGTGCATAAAAGATAGCTTGATCTCTGCGACAGCTGGCAGTAAAATCACGCCTATGAATTCCTGAATTTCTCAACAGTACAGACAGTACCTGTCAACGTCATACTTTATGGGCATGCTGACCTAATTAGTGATGGGCGATGAATCATCGTAACCACAGACTGTAATCTATCGATATTTTAAATAAAACTGAATTTAAAATAATTTATCATTTAATTTTATTGTATATTTTAATATAATAACATTATTTACATGTGTACATACTTGATCTAAAATAATAGTGGGTAAATAAAATCCAATTTCTCACCTACTCATGTAAAAGTGCGGTCGACAATGTATCTGCAAAAACCTGGAAGGAGGTGGTAACCAAATGCAGAAAATTAATGGAAGAAGATTGGGAGCGGGATGTCAGATTTGATAATATTTGCGAACAAGAGTTCATAATAAATTTACAAGATTGTTCTAGCAATTCAGAAACTGATTCAGATGTGGATTTGGGGTGTACTCCTTTAAGAGAATAAATGTATTTTATATTCAAATATTCGTTTAATTTAGGAACGTTTGTAATTAAATTAAACCTAATTAAATGTTACATTAGCATCGATAATAGAAAAAACGTCGATAATTACTATGGACATTTTTTATATCCGGACAACCCTAGCAATGTCAGTTTGACATATGTCGCAGAGATCAAGCTATGTTTTGTGTATTATAGAAACTATTCAAATTATTTTTTTTAATTACCTCCCTAAATTTAAATTGTAATTATTGTCATTGGTCAAGAATAATTTAGCTTGCGGGCCTTGATTGTATTTTTCTTAGCAGGCCTTAAGTTGGTAGTGCATGGATAAGTCACAATTATTAGATTAGATCGGGTAATTACGTGGGTCCAGTTTGAAATTGTTTGCTGTTTTTGGGTGTGACGAATGATAAAATGTTTATAATGGACAAACTGTGACCGCAGAAATATTTTACTGTAAGTATGTTACTGTAGATATTTAAAATGACTTGATAGGCTTTATCAGCTCTCTTGGAAGGATATGCTTATCTGTTATCTTATAATCTTTATTGTGTTACACATTCTAGGTGTTCCCTCATAACGAATTTGGCTATGAAACACTGAAAGTTTAGTTGCAACTGAGATACGCCGCGTACAGCTACCGTTCTGAAGAAGGTAGGTAACCTACTACTCAAACAACGGGATATCTTTGAAATGGTTTGGAATTTCCTTAAATATATTTGTTACTATTTTTAACACGCTTTTATTAGTTAGTGTATTTGTTAGTGGGAGGACTAACTCTTCTGCGAGTGTCCGTCTGGGTTGTTACCGCCGCTTTGCTCAATCAAATCGTTACCAATTAAAAAAAAAAGCTTTACTTACTGACTACTTAACTAACAATCAATGTAATCAAATCTTAAAAGGCAATTTTTACCTACTTCTATATAATTGTCGTACAAGAATGAAACTTTTTATGCATAGTATGTTGTAGTTTGGATGAACATGCATTAATTTGGAATCATGAGCTGTGAAAATGGAACCAGGAGCTGGATAGTGGAACTCTTCAGTAGCTAAGTAAACCCCTCAGGTCTCATAGGATTCGTTTTGATGACTCCAATTATTGATAGCGCTTCGAGCAAGAAGGAAGCGGTTTTTTTTAAACTAGATATAATTTTGTGAATTAACGTTTGACCACAACACTATCTTACCGAATACTAAAGCGCCGATGCGGTCGAAGGCGCTAAATCTAGAATGGACTTATACCTTGAGAGCTTACGCTCAAGTTCAGCTTCCGGAACACACCTCAAACATTAGATAAATGTCAGATTAAGCCCCCTAATATATTGTATAAATGTCATAACAAATACTACAATGCAGACTGCAGAGTCTGTAAGACAATAAGGCCACAAGCTAAGGCAGCCAGTACACCTATTGCATGATTGATGGTTAAGTTTTATCTGATAAGATTATTATCTGGCTGTGTTGCTGTTCTTACCTATTTCGTGGTTTTTTGATGGTTTTATAACATGCCGCGCTTACGCATGTATTATCTCGTAATCCGTGCTTGTTGAAAAATCATGGTTATTTTGACAGCAAAACGCAAACTTGCATAAACATGTATGGTCGACCTAAGTGCACTCAATCAAGTTAGACGACTTCCGTACATTCTAATAACACAGAAAATTTACAAAAACGAACCATTATTATTATAATCAGCCTGTTTGAGTAAATAAATGGATAGATAAAGAAGTGGATAAATGTAACTTCTTTGTTGAATAGCAGTCGTACGCGCGAAACTCCCTAGGTTTGTTATACAAATTATCATTGTAATTATCCTACGGATAGACATGATGCGACCAGAAAGCCTTGAAGCCAAATAATGAAACAACTAATGTGTAAAGTTCGACAAAGGGAACTGGCGCTTTAAAACAAAGACGAGTCAAGGTGCCTTTGAGGCACCATTTATGCATGTTCGGAGGAACGTGCTTCGAAAATTCTTTGTGTGACCTGCATTACAGAAAAGTCGGTAAGAGGCCTGTTTAATTCACAAGTACGCCACCGCAACCAGTCAATTATGTACGTCTGGAATTGTGGATGAATAATTTGTTCCTGTAACCGTCCCAAGAAAACGACGTTGTATGAATCGACGAATAACACGTCATCTTATTCAATGAGTAGTACCTACCTAACAGCTTCGGCGTAATTGGGCAGTCCTTACTGTTTATTAAGAGACTATTAAGCCTCTTGGTTATGTAATTATTACCTACATATTGACAACTTGGCATGCATAAGGCAAACATGTGGGTATTGATTTATCAACATCTTTGGAGAGTTGAAGGATGGTTAAAGACGCCACTAAGGTTGGAAGGCTTTTTATTAAGGACTTTAACCAATTATACCCAAATGGTGAACAGCTCCTCGGATCTGCCACTGTTCACTCACCTCACCAGCGCTTCCAGCTGTCTTTCAAACGTCATCATTTTACTATTCTTATGTGAATGCATTTTATTGCACTGTTATCTAGACTATTATGACAAGGATGCATGAAGAGATTTCTCTCAGAGAAAGGTAGGCAATGCGTTGACAATGCCTGTAGTATGGCTGATGTTCATAGACTGCGGTGTCCACTTAACATCAGGTGTGCTGCACTCTTGATTATCATCGATAATTATACAAACAATACTTTAGCTGATGAAGAAATGGCGTAGTATAAGTACCCTTTCACCTAAGACCGATTCTAAGGAATAACCTAACCTAACCTAACTCTTTGCAATGGATCTGCAATGAGCAGGCAGTGGCGTTTAGGTAAATTAGGCATACATATTTTTTCTAGTGTCAAACATTAATTAATTAATGTCAAACATGAAGTTGGTGTTATTTTCTGGAATATAATAATAATAATAACAAATAACGCTTACACTTATACCCCCACACTAGGATTCCCTGTGTCGCAGGTGGCATGGACACACACAGATACACATCACAAACATCCAAGACCCGAGAACAAACTTTATGCTTACACAAAATCTGCCCCGGCCGGGAATCGAACCCGAGACCCCTCGCTTTGCAGGCAGAGTTACTACCAACTTAGCTACGGAGCCGTCCGTAGCTAAGTTGGTAGTAACTCTGCCTGTCCGTTGTGTGGTTGCTATTGTTACTTTGTGTACATTAAATGCAAATATGAATTCATTGTTTACAAACCGTAAGTCCATAACCCCGAGAACCTATAGTGGGCGTATTGTCTGACAACAGTTACATCATTCGCGTACATGCTTTAATTTAATTAACAGTATGCTAATTACAATTTATAGCCATTAATAAATAAATCTTACCGTAATTTTTAGCACTGATAAGTAAATGTTTGTTTAGTTTATTCCCGAAAAATCCAATTTAGAAATTTTCTTTATAATTAATATACGAGTAGTATAAATTAATTTGGAATGACGTATTTCGAAGTGAGGTTCTCACAACTTTTGGACAACCATGGTTCTAATCACTCCTTTCCGGGATAACATACCAATGCCAACACTGTATCAATATCAGCCACTTACGTTCCCACTGCTGGGATACCGGCCTTCTCTCAGAGAGAGAGAGCTGTGGGTATAATCCACGGACCAGTGCAGCTTGGTGGAAGTCACATGTCCTCGAATTTTGTGGTTCTAGAACATGCCAGTTTCCTCACGATGTTTTCCTTCACCGTTTTAGAGCGAGTTTGGTAAATCCGCACATAACTTGATACAAGTCATTGGAGCGGGCCGAGTCGAGATTCGACTATGGTGCGTCGGATTGAAAGTCGCGCAAGTTCCTGTATAGTACTTTCATAATATGCATTTAGTAAAAATCTTTTATTTTGACATTACAAACAGACACTTCTATTTTATTTATTTGTAAGATAAGATATATATTTCTATAGATGTATTATATAAGATGGAAGCATAAATTCGCGCTAAGACTAGTCTCTGAATTTTAGTCTATTGATTGTTAGTTAGTTTAATTGTTATTGTACTTCGTGGCATGAGCCCTAATATAGCTCATTAAACCAAATAACTTTACTAAAATACATCTGGCTGGATGTGTAGACGAATAAAAAAAACTGCCAACAGCCGACCTCATGCACTGTCAAATAGCCGACTTGCTAATTTACAGTCAAGGTCAATGACAGCAAAAACACTGATAGGTTTTAGTAGGTACCTACTTGTCTTGCGCGTGTATTTTTTTTGCTATCGGCCCGTACTTAATTATTGTAAAATGGTTTATGAAATTTGTGTTCCGCCTTTATCTCCGCAAGCTTTTTTACCGTTTTTAGTTTGAAATGCGTCATTTTTACGAGACCCTCCAATAATTTTTTAATTTTGACACGCAATGTTCTACCAAATGAATAAAATATATGTGTCTGTTTGTAATGTCAAAATAACAGCTTTTTACTTAATGCATATGAAAGTATATGTTATGGGTCGTCGTTATGTTTCCCATCAAGCAAAACACCGGCTAGTTTCGTTACCAAAAAGTAAAAAAAAACGGTTTCCTGAGGCGAATCTTCTGCTACCTACTTTTTTTAATTAATCGTACCTACCTACCTACATACAACTTGCGTCACCTACCTCCAAAAATGTATGTTATAATATGCTACAGAACCCTAACACCAAGTTGGCGTAGTTTTTGCGACACCGATGCATCACCGTCTAACCGCGCGATGTAAACAAGGCCGACCTTGGCCTCGAACAATAGGCCCCGCAGGCCCCACTAAATTCGATTACCTAACAGTCTCGGGCTATCGAGCTCACGATTTTTGCCATAAACGATTACTACGCAGTCTGGATTGAGACTACTCGAGACTGGAAACGGTTTCGGCGGATTTCGTGATACTCGAAATGCGCGCTTAACGCAAAAGCGTTGTTATTCTGACAAGCAAACGTACGTTTGCTTGAGCATCTAAGTTGCCCCTAAGGTTTTGGCGAGCCGAGCGATTTAAGCAATTCAAGCGTAGATATCGATTTAAGATTTTACCGAGCGGGAACGAAACGAGTTCCACGAGTGATCGTGTTGTTGTTTCCAAAATACTTACGGTATTACCACAAAAAAATTAAACACACTTTAAACCTGTGTTAAACAGTGTTTAACTCTTAAATTGGCCTTAATCGCGTATTTAAATGAGCAACCATAATACCTGATTTAAGTAGCGTCTAACCGTTGTCTAATACAAGTCTGTTGTGGCATTTATAATCATTTTTAACGTTTATCTTTAGACACAGTCTAGCTAAACAGGCGTCTAAAAATGTTTTTTGTGGTAACAGCTTGCTTAGAAAACTATCAGAAAAATTGACATTGCCACGGAAGACATCAAATATCATATGAGGAACATATTAACACAAAAAAAAATGGTTTTCTACGCAAACATTTTCTAAGAGCAAAAAGTGAGCGAAGCGAGCGGTGCACTTATTGCTCCTGCTCGCTTCGCTCACTTCTTGAGATGTCGCAAACGCTTTATCAGATTGGACAGTCTAATGCAAAAGGCTTGATCGAGATCGTGTCTGATTTTGTCATAATATGTTCATATGATCTAATATATCTACTACAGCACATCTACATAGGATATCCGTATGTTCTAAAATGTAAAATAACACGAATGACTTTGAACGGAGGGCATTGTTGATTTACAATCGTTTGCAGATGTAAAACAAATAAAATGTTGAATGTATAACGTGTTGTGTGATTGTGCTCATGTTCATAATATGGTATCTCTGTAGTTATTGTTTTGACTTTGAAAATGTCGTTGGGTTTGGTTTTGCCCTCAGCTTTACATCATACATCAAAAATGTAGCAACCAATTAAAATTACAACCACTTCCTTTCCAAAAAAAAAACAGTTAAAACATGCGGTTGAGAAATAGATACAGATAGAAAATATTTGAAATAAGTAACAACAGATAGTAGGTAGGTACAAAGAACAAAGAAACTCTAAATTCCCAAACTAACGGATTGTGGCTAATGGGAATCCAATTAAGCCAAATTCTTTCTTCGGTATGTGAAGGTTGGATCCAAGTGATAAATTATCAAAGAAAAAAAAACTGAACGTTGCCGCTCCGAATGATTGAAGTTTTTTTTTAGTAAACAAGCTGGTCTTTTTCGTTGGAATTAGAAATAAGGTCCAAACAAACGGGTAATAAAAATAATTAGGCAATTTGTACAATTGTTCGCGGGGGCGTGGCGATCGATCCACGACTATCTTCATTAAAAGATAGGGTTACCACTTACCACATTTATATCTTAATAACGCTGAGTATTACAATTTTACGATCAATTCCATTAATATTTCGTAACAAGACACTAAAACCGTGTCGCGTCTCTTATTAATTTCACAGTTTATGGTCAAGCACATAACACATTCAATTTATTGTAGAGTGTATTCTTGGACACTGTGGCAACCCTGTCGGTCTAAAGAGTTCAGCTGACTCACTCAATCGTCCGTAACGATGAATAACAGTTTTATTTTGATGTCCAAATAAACAGCAGCGAAATGGTTTTAAATTGAAGAAAACACAACAAATTAAACCATTTAGAAGTTTGTTTTTGGTATACTGAACGGAATCTGGTACCTATTTATAATGGAAGAAAGTACGTATGTTTTAGTGTAAAGTAAAAGAAGCATGGCAATTGGGATTAGGAAGAACTGAGAAGACTGACATCATTGGATGTAACAGAACGTTTTTTAATTCCGATAGTTTAGCATTTATGACGGTCTATCTCACTAATCTTAGATGATCATATTGTTATTGTAAATGTTAATCTGTAAATTATTTAATGATTTACGTCTTAAAGATGGTAGCTAGCCCGGAAGTACTTGAAAATAACCGGGTAAAATACCAAGCGCTAGAGAAACTCATTAAATACATACTTATTTAAAGTCATGTAAGGTGAAGGGACAAACTAATTCCATTATCATAAGTTCCCACTTTGAATACATAACACGACCGGAATTTATTAATAACACCTCTTTGTTGTCCAAATGGCTTCTATTTAAAATTCATATAGAGTTGAGACACTTCTACATTAAACCAGTTTCATAATAAAAAGTTATTGTATGGGACCTCGACTCTATGAGTTCTATGATATCGTTATTACAAAATTGACCATAAATTGAAGTACCTACCTTGATTAGACCGGTTTGTAAATAGTTATGATATGAGTGCCCACTAAATGGGAATGATATGAAAAGATTACAGTCAATTATAAACAGAATTATTAAAATAATTGTCAACGTAATTGATATCAGTTTATTAAGCTAGAATAAACCTATTTTAAGTAGGATTCTATCAGATCTCAAATAAATTTCGAAAAATATACCCAACAATCCCACACATAGATCCTGTCTCCTAACTAGGATATCCATTAGAAATGTCTAAGGCAAACCATGAAGGATCAGAATATATGGAAACCATGGTTCAACCAGGCACATGTTTTCCTTGTTCATCACGTAGCGGGAATTGTACCAGAAACTCATAGAAGCTGTAGGAAATTAGGCCAACACAGGCTAGTGACTGTACTTCCTGGATATCTAAATTACTTTCTAAATTTCTGTGAGCAAAGCTATATAAGACGATAAACCTATCTTGGCTTAGAATTAAAACAAAATGTCAAAGTCATAAGGATGCGCGGAATACTTCCTCGGATAAGTATAAACGTATTTAGTGCATCGACTGCCTTTATTTAAGGTAATTGGTTCCTCGTTACCGAGATCGCAAAATGGTGGCGCGAGTAAATGTCAGAAGGCCAATTGCAACGCCACTAAGGAAGCGGCATCTTAAAATATACAAGTGCAAAACATAAGAAGATACCTACTAAAGTCTTAAATATAAACTTGCTTCGCTTTTAAAATGGAATTGTTTAACTTAAAATAGGAACTAATATATTATTTACTATTATTATAGATATTTGATAAACTTAAGCGGGTAATTTAAATATCAAAGTACTTAGTTATGTGATATTCAGTTGTTTGTTAACGTTATGTGAGACCTTTCCAAACTACCATTTTACCTACTAATTATTATTTATTCTCCGTTGTGTCCACATCCGTGGCCAACATAGTTTGAAAGAAGTAGCTACGGAAATACCCAGTATAACAAAACTGAGTATATCTTTAGATACTGAGTTTGAGAGAAGTATATAAAGGATCTTAATAACTCTGGAGTAGATACCCAGTATAACAAAACTTAGTAAATCTTTAGATACTCATTAATTGGTCATCAAGTAAATAAGAATTAAATATTTTTCTTGCTACATCGCACGATTCTGCAGAAAATCGTAAACGTACAAGACGAAACTTATTCACTTTCTTCCTCGTTTCCATCACTTATCAGTCATTGTCTTAAGCACAACGTCGCAAGATATCTCTCAAAAGGTTGCGTAAAAACTGTAAACCCGTTGCTCAATCATGTTTACGTAACTTTAACAATACAACGACCCAAAAGGACCGTCTAAAAAAAGATCGTTTATTAATCAACATACAAGTTGTCAAATTAGCGTTCACGAACGTAAAGAAAACAAAACAATATATAATTTCCATATTACGCAATAAGTTAAATAACTTCACGTCTGCACAGCGGGTGTGGGAATCATTATGTAATTATTGAGACGCAGACTAAAAAATATAGTGGGTTAAGTTTTTGTTGCTGGGCGTCTTGACCCAACGTCTGTCAGACTCAATTAGTCTGGATTGAGGCCGGAAAGGGTACGCGCTGCCTTTCTTTATGGCCGTTTGAATGTCAAAATCATTGCGTCGCGCGTCGGCTAGTTAATTAAAAAATAGCTTTTGGGCCGATCGTTGAGGATGAACGGTACCCAACTAAATAGAACGTATGCTGAGGATCATTAAGAACTTCTGTAGGACAAACATCGTCTTTTTTTATGCTATATGGTAACGGGATGAGCTGGTCTTTTGCCTGATGGTAATCATAATGCCGGCCCTTAACAATTGCAGTACTACTCAGAACTTTGAAACAGAAAGGCCTGCGTGGCACTGCAGTGCGCTCGTTACCCTGAGACATTAGGTATTAATTCTCATAAGCCCAGTAATTTCACTGGCTACTCTGCTCATCAAACCGGAACACAGTAATGCTTGCACATTACTGCTTGGCGCAGACTTCACGAGCAAAGCGTTGGTAACAACCCAGACGGACACTCGCAGAAAAGTTAGTCCTACCATTAACAAAAACTTCATCAATATAAAGTAACAGTAATATAAGTGAAATAACGATAGGAGCAATTATTACCTCCTTTTTCTTTCCTCTCTCGTTTTGTCAAGTGGTAAAGTCACAGATTAGGCAATAAAAGTATATCTGCATAGCAAAATAACTATCTCGAATTTGTATCAACGCAGGGAGCTATTTGATTAGTGTATTCAGAGTGTTCAATGAAACGGAAAATTGATAAATTGTGTAGACTATGGTTATTCTTGTGGATTTTCCATTTGACTGTGCAAAATTATGTAAGATCTTTGTTAGGTATTTTAAGGCGGTCGTTTTTCATGTCGAATGTGTTCTTAGGTGGCCTTAGATTATCTGATGCATTTTTGTACGTAGGTAGATAATACAGCAAGAACGCTCGTGGGCATTTGAAATGTTGTCTGACGTGCGGGGCTTAGTTAGATCGGTGGGCTTGAGGGTTAGGAGTAGCTGTGAAAAGAATCACGAAAAACTAACGCAGAAAAAGTACTACTGGCTGCGGTCTATATTTATTATACTAGCTTTTGCCCGCGGTTTACACCCGCGTTCCCACAGGAACCGTGTATTTCCGGGATAAAAAGTAGCCTATATGTTACTCTCCGGTCCCTAAACTATATCTATGCCAAAAATCACGTCGATCCGTTGCTCCGTTACTGCGTGAAAGGACAAACCAAGAAATCAACAAACACACTTTCGCATTTATAATATTAGTATGGATTCTAGCTTAGCAACCAATAGCGGCTCTCAGAGCCCAATTTATCCGAAAGCTTTCGAAAGACTGTTTATTATTTAAGATAGGATGCATTAACCTGTGCTATTATAAGTACCTGTACAGTCAGATCTAAAAATGTGGATGTAAACAGATTGATGCAGAAATAGGTGCGTTGCTAATTCAAACTCGTAATACCTACCAACGGCATAGACTGACAAAATTACATAGCCGGCGCGCTTGGAACTCGCTTTGAAGCCACTTCATTAAGCCAGCTCGCTTATAATTTTGTACATAAGTTTTTCTACATAAGTAGCGAAAAGATCAGGTAAGAAAAATTAGAAATTTCTAGCTGAATCAGCTGTCATCATAATCACCATCAGCCGGGAGTACTAGTGTGTGCGCTACGCTAATTGCACTTCTTGCCAAAATCTTTGATGGCTAAAATATAAACTGTCATACTTTGATAGGTTAATTAGCGAGTTTCATTCCGTCTATATTTATTTTATTAGTCTATCTACGAGTTAATTTGAGCCGAAATAAAAACAACGCAAACATGATAACTTTTAACGACTACATGCAATTTATAGTGTTTGCTATTTTAGTTTTTGCAGTGAGTAAGAATGCTACATGTTTGATTTATAACGATTTACTGAATCAGCTCCGATTCGGGCTATCCGATAAATAAATAACGTCGAATAAATGATTAATGTTACACAAAAATAAAGAGACCCGTTTAGTTTACAGTAACAATGTGCTAAATATACACACCCTGTACCTATATAATATTTAATAATAGATACTGTTATCTAATTTAACTAATAGATATTCAAACCATGAATGCCTTAAAAACTTGTATTAAAAATTCGTGACAGAAAAAAATAGCAATATTAATCATAAAGTAGAAAATACTAGACGTTTTAAATATTGTGTTGTAAAATAAATCAAAATGAGCCCAGAATAAAGAATTAAAAAATAAAACAGAACTTTAACTCCTAAAATCAATAAAAAAAACAAAAGTAGTAAAATTTATTTTGTAACAAAAAATTCTCGTGTGCATGATAAACGTGTAAGCTGCCTTTACTAAAGAAATAAAACCACGAGCCTTAATTTTACTACAAGTCGACGTAACAAAAGTTACATAAAGAAACACGACTGCCTTAGCCAGTATCACTCGGGATGAAGTAAGGAATCTAACGATACCCAACACAACCAAATCTGCGGCGCGAGTACGGATCTTTTCGATAAATAAAATTCGATAAAATTGACAGTTAAAATCGATAAAACCCACTTTATCAATTTTAACTGTCAATTTTGTCGAATAAAACCCACTTTATCGATTTTAAATGTCAATTTTATCGAATTTTATTTATATCGAAAAGATCCGTACTCGCGCCACTGTTCAGGTATAGGTATAAAAGTTATGGTGGAATAAAGTAACTCACATCCAGACATATACATACAAACATATATACAAGAAACCTAAAAAACATTACTTACACTTCTTTGTTGTGCAGTCGTGTAATAATAATTTTGGACCATAGAATGACGAACCATGTTGCGTCGGATTGAAAGTCGCAAAAATTCCCGCTCGGTAACACTCGCTCTTATAGAAGACTTACATTGATTTGTACAGAACACCGCCACTTGACCAATATCCATGTTAGCAATAGCAACAAATCTCATGTCATAATAGAATACTCACATACGTTTCATACAAATTACCAAAAATGTGTTAATGTAATGCATTACAAATACACAGCGAGCATGTCGTTAAATGACACAGATGACATTCACAATTATTATTGTTGACAACGCCAACGGAACAAAGTCGTACCTACATTGAGGCAACAATTGTAGCAGAAACAAAGGGTTTATGTAATGATTAACCTCTACGTTCACAATCATTTCTAAGTTGAGGATGGTTATGGTTACATAAATACTAGGTTTTACGGTTGTACTTCCACGTTTATGACTCGCTGACGATGAGTCCTTCGGCCTTCAGCGGCAGTGTTACTATGACTGTTGTTTGCGATAATGGACTGTAATTAGGTATTAAAATTTTCCTGTTGCAAATACGTGCTTTTAACGTCATTTAGGGAAAAATTTCAGTATAGTCATAGGGGCTAAGTATCAGTTGTCATTTTATACTGTCCTTCTAAAAGAATTGTCTACGATTTTACGAGCAGAAAATTATCAAATAAATAACCACTACTGCCTTATCTATATCTAGAATCCTGAATAAAATATGCAAGCAATAAAATTCAGATTTTGAGAGACGGTTTTAAAAACTTCAATTTTTTCTCACATTGACAATGGAATAATATCTACTTCAAAACTCACGCATGCTAGACAGTTCTTTACTATCGCGGCTCTAAATACGAAATATATTAATGATACTTACTTGGAAAGGTGTCTATGTAATAGCTGCTATTATAAACAAAGCATATTAGAGTTTAGACTATTGAGTACCCAAATTCAAATAGAAATCATCCAGTTCAAAATAAGCAGGAACTGCAGGAATAAGTGGTGCTAGGTACAATAAACACTAAAACATCTATGCCAGTAACTAATAGCTCCCAGCACATGATACGATATCAAGTACCAAGTCAACGTTACCATAAATCTGCTGCAGCCGTCATCCTAGGTCTATTGCTAGTAATTTGCAGCAAATATATTGCAGACTGCGTTAGCAACAGAGATAGGGCTGGCAATAAAGGACATGAGGTCAAATCCAGATAACAGCAGAGTTAATCAATAGGTTGTCTGCTGATTTTATCGTCCAATTGTTCAAGTCTACCTCATGCCTGGCATCTAATATTTTTGTCAGATTTTATAATTTTTCACTCTCATACACAATGGTGTCAATTCTATCATTACATACCTAAACTAATTTTAGTTTCGCTCTCTCTCTTTCCAATGCATAACATGAGAAAGAGACGGAAGATGTCTGACAGATCTAAATTTTGTTTTAGAGCTGTCAAATATCTTTCAATCTTGATAAATTAGATGCCACTGAATTCATTGCCATTAAATTTACACTAGACACAAGCAAGTGGATTAATTTGACAGGTCTAAAATATATTCCATCTCTTTCTCATGTTATGCATTGGAAAGAGAGAAAGCGAAACTAAAATTAGTTTAGGTATGAAATGATAGAATTGACACCACTATCATTTTAATTCCGTGTGGTTCCGTTAAGGGTCATTAGAAAATATCGAAACTCGATTAGTCCTACTATAGTAGTGTTTTCACTCGTAAAGCAATATTTTACATCATTTTGTATACTAAAGAAACTGACCAGAAAATACTGGAAGGCAACCCTTAAGAGCAAGCAATAGTAATAGTGAAATTTGATCCTCAGGCGAATCTACATTTATCGGATGACAAATAACGCGATGTAACGATTTCACACTAGAGAGAGCAGGAATTTCAATAATTACGCTTTTAGCCACAGCTTTTAGATTATACTTGGAAATCATTAGACTTTCATTAGCGCAGCTTAATTGAAAGCTTAGTTATGGTACGTTTAAGTTGACTATTGTTTATTAGAGGGGTCTGATAAAGTCGAGACTCTCATCAGTGTACCTGAGACCGTACATTTCCCAATGCAATTTACACTAATCTTGGATTACAGAATTTATAGAACCTAGTTTATCGCATTTGTAAGATACTCAACGATGGTTACATCTTAAAAACAGACGATTTGACAGAAAGAAAAAAAGGTTAACTTGACACAAAAATAAAAAGTATTTTTAGTTTTCTTTTTTTCTAAGCATATGCACATGCCTATATTCGTATAGACGAAAAGAAGGAATACAGAATTAGTAAAATAGATATCACTAAAAACCATCATCATATCCACATGGTAAAAAAAATGGAAACAAACTAGATACTGACTAAGCTACACCGCTTACCCGAAAAGGCCAACTAAACAAACAATAAATTAAAACACTAACTACCTTAAGGTAAGATATTAAAGGAGCTGACAATACGAACAGTAATTAATATTATCTGTGGTTATTGCTAAAGCAGAACAAAAGCTTCACACCCAGTCAAATGTCAGACGATGCTCGTAAACCAGGGTTTTGTAAATGAAATTTGGCCTCGGCTTACACCTAGAATGCTCTCAAAAATGGCTATAAAAAAATTCAACAGCTCTAAAAGGGATCTAATTGTAAGTTGTTCTTAACTAAACCTCTGTTTAAAGTCTTTAAAACAGTCGATCCCAACCTCCGACTCTTGACGGAATATCTAATCTAATCTAAGAAATTATAAAGGCTTGCTTTGCTTTATCTGATTAAAAGTCAAGATGATTGAATGCATTTCTGCGGACTCACCAAAGATAATACGGAGGTATTTGTAATGGCCAATAAAACAGGCGACTGTAACAGTAGATCTGACCTTTATGAAGGGACAATGAACGCGATAGGTTCGAGCTCATTGAACTACTGAACTTTACTTACGGGTGCGGATTGCTGAACAACGCTCACATTCCTACGTATTTTAATGACAATCTCTTGCAGTTTACTAACTACTACTCCAGTGTATGAAAGTATAAATTAAATCTTAAACAAAACATGCTCGTCGTAACATAATATTAAAACTTGATATTCGAGAATATAAAATCCAAATCTGAGCTGGCAGGTTGCCAAAGAGCAATTTCAAAACGATGTAGCCATAACTTGACGCGGAATGACTAGTGCCTAGTGCCCTTTAGGGAAATAGCCCAAGCGTCAAAACGACGGCAAATGATAGCTATCCGAGGCTTGGAAAGCTGGAAACAGACGTGATAGAACAATTGCATGAGAAGGCAGAAGTGGATGGTGTGCTTGTGCAATAGAACGAAAGTGATGGTCTTTTTCCTTGCTCGGCAACATCGGTTGTCGCGCTAGCGATCACCATAATATATTTAGCTCGAGAACATAAAGCTTCGCTTACAAATTTAATTGCATCGACGAACGCCCGCCTCGAGCCGTAAATAGCCACGATTCGTCCCTGATCCTACCCAACTTTCTCCCGCTGCACTGCAAACGATGAGTTATAATTTTTGTTTTATTTTTGTACTCCAACTTTGGACATTGATTCATTGGGATCCGAGGGCTCTGTCTTTTTGGTTTCTAATCACGAGCAAGTAATCGATTAACTTTGAAACTGAATCATTTAACTCATAATCTCATCGTAGCAGCTGCTGCATCAGAAACTGTAAGTATAAGATCTTGTTTCCAAAGTTTCATTCAAAGCTGTCGCATACATGCCCATTACGGCGAATGGTCAGCCTCGTCTGGCGCGCAGAACTTCCAAGAGTCATTTCGAGAATTAATGGGTAAATTATGCATAGTCCGCTCTGAATTGTCGCTGTTCCGTCGCTGGACTGCGTAATGGATTCAACTACACTGACCATACTACGTGACGACAAAATATCCACAGATGTACAGAATCCTTTCAGTATCAATGAGTATCGCAAGATGATTTAGTGAATCACAAGTAGAAGTGCATTGCATAACATATATAGGAAAGCGAACAGTGAACACCCCACAACGTACAAAGGCCATTATTATTTCGAACAGTAAAGTGCATTCTAAGGTAGAATCGATCATTTGACAGACGTATTGTCGCGCGCCGCCGAAAGCGGAGGGGAATTCGTATATAGCGAGCTAGCTCGACGGCACATTGGTGCGTGCCCACACGCGTAACCAACGCACAATGCATACAATACACACGTAAATACATCTTTGCTCGGCTCCACTATGCATAATCACGCGAATTTGCAAGTAAAATGATACGACACGGCAGTTTTTGAGCTTTGCAAATGTAAAAACACTGCATTGTCTCGGCTAAACCGGGTTTTTTGGTGGCGCATGGTCCGTATTGTCAGTGTTGTGGTCCAAAAATTTGATACAAGGTCGTCGACAATGTTGTTTGACAATGCTATGCATTAGGACTGAAAGGGTTTGGACAGGTTTCGTGTTTGGATGCAATTTATGCAGGCATGCGCCGTTGCTTCGATCACGCCCTAAAAACGGCACTAACGAGCCATGCCGGCTGTTGGCGACCCGGTGGGAACGGAAATCGCTGCCTCGCACTGACGGGAAACAAGCAGGACCAATTGCTACCACTTGATCATTTCAGGATTGCCATATCAATTAAAAAACTACAGAGCCTTGTTTCATACATCATATTATCTGCACTTAGTTCCCATCGCGTAAAAGTGGCTACTAAGCGAAACCTGATCAAACCATTTCGATTCACATTCACATGTCGCAGAAAAGTGAATAATGTTATTCGTCTTTGTTCAATCAAACAATAATAGCTTTCACAATGGATTTAAAAATACCTTATTTATTCAATGACGTGTTAAAACATGTGCATTTGTGTATCTTAAGTTGAAACCAAAAGTGTGTCGAGAATGTATTGACTCATAAGTCGTGTAAAGGCATAAGAGCTTATAAGGTTTGCAAATGATATTCGTATTGAAATTGAAAACTTGAGCAAATAAAGTAAACACAAAGAACCGTTGACTTTAGCCGTAGGAGAACAAAATGCGACGATAAAAATGCCAAAAATAGGCTGCGCGCTGACAACGCTCGGACCTGCGATAAGATGTCAAAATTATCTCACCAAAGCGAAGCTTTGAATTGTCAAATGTAAACAAGCTTGCTATGAACTTCAGATAATTTTTGACGGCTCATTTCTAGCCGTCCCACGGAGACCCACCTTATGTTTTAACGCCTTAGGCGACACCTTCAACATTTTTGATTATCTATCTTTATTACAGGTTCTCCAATTTCGTAACCAGTACAATTTCGTTACGTAATTTCCAGCCAAATAGAAATATTATTTACAATGATGTAAGGGATCATACTTACCAATAATTGTTTTTCTTAGGAGTACATACATAAATTTTATATCATGTATGACATTGAACACAATATTTTCATGAAAGTAATAAAGTATCGTTCGTATTCAGTATGTCTTAACCGTTCGTAATGATATCATTGAACATCCCAGATGTTTATGATATTAACAGCTCTGAAATGTGACCAAATAATATATTATATGATTGTAAAAAAGCGCAAGTATTTTTGGTTTTGTGTCAGTGTTCTGGGACCATAGATTATGTAGTTCCTGGTTTCATAGATGCAAACAAACCTTAGTTAGGATTCCGGGCCTACTTCGTATGTAACGATCGTTTGGTGATTTGATTCAAAGACGAATCTAACGTTTAGGCGCAGAATTTCCAATTCGCGAAATGTCTTATTCGCGAAATGTCCAATTCGTAAGCGTGGATTCATGCTTTCAGGTGTCAACATTCTCTTTATATACAGATTTTACATATGGAAGCGAAAGTCCACGCTTAGACTCGTCTCTGCATTTTAGACCTAGTGACTCTTAAACAAAAGACGAGGTTTTGAACTAAAATTTAGGTAGCATAACTTAATCGACATTTATTTTGCTTGTGTATACAGATTTTTTAACTTGATAATATTGTAAAGACGGTCACAGTGTTCTTTGATACCCTTTACCGGCCTCCCCTCTTTCACGCTCTACCGGCCCCTGAATCACTCGCTGGTCGCGCCTCAGACGGCATTCTTGGGACCGCCATGTTTATTCCTACGAACGTTTAAATGGTAACAGCAAGTACTGTGGAATCCTTTGTTTGGGTGTTCAGATTTTGGTTTCGTTTTTATTTGAGTTACCGTATAACTTCAGATTCTGAATTATTAAGAATTTTGTAGTTTTATTTGTATATAATTGAATGAAGTGAACACTGTGAAGAACATACTTTTTTTAGTACTTAATGCACTTTTTTGTTATTACCCTGAACAGGTGAGTGTTTTACCATTATGTCACCGAATCTTGAATGACGATGGGGTTGAAGGTAGTAAGTTCGCTGGCATTAGACTTTTTTCTAAAATCTTACACTTAGTTATTCCAGAGATGAACATTTTCATAAGACCATTAGCTACGGTTCTTGTTTTTGCAACATATTTGCTTTTGTCTTTCATATCGACAAACTCAAAGATAATTTTAATGTATGTTTGTCGAGTGCAAGTTTACTCAGTTTGGGCCTTAACGTTTGATGTTTACTTCGGCACAGCTTCGAGGGGCTCGTCCCAAGGCCACGGAGAACGTGCTCGGACTGGCTTTTGTACAACAAAAACATAGCAATTGACGTGTCGTAAATAAATTATTTAAAAGTTACAATTTTACGCAATAAAAAATTTACTACGAGCGGATGTAGATCGTTAAAACTTCGCTGATTAAAAATGATATAATAATATTTCAGAGGAAAATTGAGACTTTTCTATTAATATTAGTGATTTTATAGCATTTTTATTATAATTTATCCATGGTTTGTCTCATTTCAAAACCGACTTTACGCATTCATAACACACATACTTTAACTTATACAAAGAACTTTTTACTTACTTTATGCAAAGTATAACATCGTTTAACAGAATTAAACAAACGAATAGCGATTACAGAACATTTTTAAGCGATTTTTTTTAAATTAAAATACATGTTTATCTCCCATACTGATGATGGTCATAGAAGGATGACATAGAAGGCATCTGGACGTAACATTATGACGCTGTAGCCAAGATCCATTACGCACGCGTGCCGTAAAAAGACAACCGAAGACTGGCTAAAATATACGAAAACAGTTTATAGACAACACAAATAATATAAAGTATTTTTCCTTATACATAATGATCACAAGTCCTATTTTAAACAGTCCTATTTTAAAATCGAAAATCTGAATATACGTATTTAAATAAAGCTATTAATTTGAAGGCACGCCCACCGATCAGTTATTGAGAATAACAAGCCACGACGAACAATTTTATGAGGACTTGCGAAACGCAGAATAAACGTAATAGGCGAAGTTTATTCGAACAAATTGTCAGGAACAGTAAATTGTGAATGTTGCACACCTCTAAATGGAGTAGGTTATATGGAACAAACCACGCGATCTTCTTTTTGTTTGTACTCGTAACATACACTGTAATACACTAAGACTTGTAATATACACTCTTCGCAGAACTTTGAATTTGAATTTCGAACATATGTTTTTACTCTTGAGAGTTTGGTCGTACGCTATGCTGTATCTTTTTCTTTTGGGAAGTGATCTTATGACCACTATCTCCCTTTTTTTCGTGACGACAACATTCAGCCTTTAAAAGAAAATTATAATTTTTGGACCCAAATGATCCACGTTTATTGACTTTTCGGTAGCCTACAAAGTCTCTCATTGAACATTTGTCGGGACAGGAAGAGCATGCCAACAAATGAGCCATCGTCTGCAACGGGGCACCATACTCCCACTAGACAGTCATCTTATTTGTGCATGTTACTTCTGCAGCGGCCCTGCTGTGTTCGTAGCTGATTTAGGCGCGTTTTTCCACACCGACCATGATAGCTCGTGGCCGCCCGGAAGGTTTTCTACAGGAGCAAGAAAATCACTGGATGGTGCCCGAGCTTCTTGCCACAGTCGGCCGTGGTCTGCGTCACTCGAACTAGGTTTAGTGCACTTAGTGCATCTCGCTACTCTCAATCTACTTCTCAATGGGGCTACCGCAAAGTGCTTGTCGATGGAATCTCATTTTGAGATGTTAATTGACCATGCCAACGGAATTGGTAAAACATTAAAACCAAGAATTGGGACGAACTCTCAAGAGCGACTGCCGGATAATCTATAGATCGAATAGATCAATTTAAACTTAAAATCATAATACTCGCGAATGATTAAAAAGTGCTTACAACATTGCCGTCAAGCAGCATAATATTTGACGACGCTGCCTAATTAAAAAAAACTCCGTTGACTTGTGCCCTTATATACAGGGTGAGTTTGAATTGGTATGTTATCCCGGGAGGGGGTGATTAGGACTATGGCTTCCGACAAGTTGTGAGAACTTCTCTTGGAAATACGTCATTCCAAATTTCCATACAAAAAAATAATATCAACTTCAAAAGTGAGTGCTCGCGGCATTTTCTGGAATTGTTTCAAAGTCCCTTTTAATCAACATCATCATCATGAACTTCAAGTGATTCCGCTGATCTAGGGCTGTCCGGAAATTCTGTAGAGAATTTTGATGTAAACTTTAAATATCATTTCTTGAATGAAAAATTACGAATATCAAAAACTCCTAAAACAAATGTTGTTGACCTCCAGGAGTAGATTGACCCCCCTTTCTGGATAATGTACCAATTTAAACTCCGGCTGTATATAACATTCTACTAATATTATAAATGCGATAGTTTGTGTGATACGTATTTCCGTAACTACTAAACCGATTTTGATGAAATAAGGAATGTAAATAGTATAGGTTCTGGAATAACACACAGTCTATAAAGATATATACCACGCGGGCGAAGCCACGGGCGGAAACTAGTTATAACATAAATTTAAGCAGCCATATTGAGCGGAAGGTTACTTATGATGTACATAGCTATAATACCTTATATTTATGCCTACTATGATAATCTAACATAATAGGATACGAAAAGTTGCGCTTGCGCATACGAAACGCCTCATTTGGTTTATATGGATAGATTTGTAAGTCATTGACAGTCTATGGTAAAGTTCTGTATTTTTTTTTATCTCTATGCTGTTTTTATATGTTTCAAAAAGAAATGTTTAGCGAGTGAGTATACTTTTTAAGTTTTTGTAGAAATTTTGATTTTAAATAGAAAACTCTAGCGTGGTCAGTTTACGTAGCTTGCTCGCGAGTAAGTTTATCTAAAGGCCTGGTTATTTTGGGGGACCCTCGGCACCAACAAATATTTGATCTATTCCTAAGCGCGTTGATCGTTTCACTTTACAACGCAAGCGAAGTCGCGGGCAAATCTATACTTAAAATTATATTTACACGCTGAACGCAGATTATGCAACAGTTAGTATGTAACTGATAAATTTATCTAACACCCACGCGTAATAACCTACTCCATTAGTGATATGATGCGAATTCACGCTGTATAAGTTCCCCTGATGTATTTTTTTTATATACAGGTAATAGTTTAAATTGCATATTAATTGTTATAATTACATTACAAATCATTACAAACAAATGTTCTTGAATACATAAGTGCATGAGTACCTACCTGCATTGTTTTATAATATTTCTCGTTCAAGTATTTTAATTTGCCCATGGAAGAGTTAGGTTTGGTTCATAAGTACTTTTGACTATAAGACTTCATCGTCAGTTCGCATCAAATGACATTATGGTCAAACTAAAAGAAACGTGACGGTGGCGCAGATCAATTTGTCAATGAATAATTACAGCTATCTTTTGCATGAATCTGCATATTTTGATTATAGAACTGGCAGCTGCCTAGATATTTGTACAAATTAACATAGTAACTTGATATATAATTATCTTTGTAAATTGGTTTACAGTAATTATTTACAGTACTATTTTGTGTCAAAACGGTGTAAAAAGCAATCACTCAAGATACAGGCTATTTCACTCGCTATTAAAACAGGTTCTCTAAAATTGCAAATACAGCAGTTTCGTAAGGTAGGTATAGACCATTATAGAAAAATAATAATTTATCTTTATTTAAACAAGCTTTTTATATGTTCTATACTAGCTGCTGTGCTGCCTGCTCCTGAGATTTTACCCCGTGGTGGGTCCCACAAGAACTATGCATTTTTTTTTTTTGGTAAAAAGTATCTTCCGTTACTCTCCGGTCCATAAACAAAAAATCATGACGATCTATTGCTCCATTGCGGCGTGAAAGAAGGACAACCAATAAACACACTTGCGTACTGTCGCCAAGCCATCTATGGGTCTGTTCCGAAAGGTGGGCTCGTCGAAATCTAAGTTTACCGAGCATATTCAACATTTTCGACCACGTCATCTAAGCTGATATATGTATAGGTTAGGTTAATAAAGGTTAACAAAGGTTATAATGCTTTTGTATTTAAATAAAGTTGAAAAGTCGATGCGTTTGCTTTTAGTTGAACGTAGGTATTAATTCGCAGTTTACCACTATCTCGTCCAGGCGAGATAATGATTATACGAGTAGAAAAAAAAAACAATACGCAAACATCAAAAACAAAAAGACCTACCAAAAATGATTCTAACTATACCTATCTACATAGGGGTTTTTTTCGACGACAATTTGGCAATGGGTCCAGCTGGCCATAATTTCGGGAAAAACGCATTTTGAGCCCGGAAACGGAAACCAGCTGTGCAGCGATGCGCGGTTAATGTATTAACCGGCGAAATTGCATTTTTAGGGCGTCTGCCATTTTGGAAGCTTTGTTGCCGCGTTTCACAAAAAAGGTGCGAGTGAAGGGTAGCAGCATGCTATTATTTATTTATCAATTAAAGCCCAGTAAACAAAAAAATAAATGCAATTTCACCTGTTTTTTGTAATATTGAGTCCGTATACATATCATCCTGTATATTTGTCCTGAGTGGCTGACTGACAGACAGACAACGTACAGCCCAAACCACTAGCCGTAAACTTGAATTTACGAGGGAATGTTTAAAAAGGGGTAAAAACGCACACTAAAAAAGGAATTTGGAAAATTCGCACCCCTGCAGGGAAAACATTTTGGGTCATCCTTGATCTTACCCAAATAGACAGGCTAGTTAGTCGAAATTTTTAATGTAGACTCCAGAGATAAAATAACACGTGCGTCAGGCTTTATCAAAGTATTCAAAATAGGACAGTCATATCAAATTTTATTTAAAAAAAGAAAAATTGTGTTATTATTTAATTGATAGCTATATTATAGAACGATAGTGTTTGGGTTTTCATGTTATCTGCGAAGATTGATAATATAATACTCCATTCCCTGGTCCCGGGTTTTATTGATGAATTGGAAACGGATATTAAGAGACTCTTTCGATTTATCTTTTTGAAATCATTATGTACAATTAATGCAACTATGGTCTGATGATGAGATCCTGAGAGGTTCACTCTTCAACGTTAGGGCCATGTATGTAAGTAGGTACCTAATTCTGTGTCCTTTTGCAATGTAGACTCTGAAAGAGTCTGGTATCTACCTACATAGGGGCAAACGTACGTTTGCTTGAGCGTCTAAGCTGCCCCTTACAAATCGGTCCATAAATTGCGGAAATATATCACTCACCCACCTTACACCTATAAAGGTGAAAATACACGGTTTAACCAAATTGAATCACTTTGGTTGAATGGAGCAGAAATGAAAGGAATGCTGTTGTTGCAATGACATTGAATGATTCACTTATAAGTTTACATGGATCAATTTGGTTGCTTCATCCAAATTGAAAGACAAAAGTGAACCGTGTATTTTCACCTTAAGACAAAAATCGTACCTAAAATTTTAAAAAATCGAATATGGAAATTAATTTAAAAAAAATGCAAATAACGTAGTAAGTAGATACCTACCTAACTAGTAACACAGTGCACACTACCTAATACACAGACGTATTAAAAAACAAAAATAAAATAAACATAATAGGTTTATAATAAGTTACTTACCTGCAACGATCTGGAGCTCAGCATCATAAACTTGCAAAACAGAAGGCGAAGTCATGAATTCTAAATTTATAAATCTAGCGACGCAAGCTGTATCGACTATCTTACAAATTAACATGAGCTATAAATTAGATTGTACCTACCTATACCTGCCTTGCCTGGCCAAGTAGATTACATTAGTTGCAACTTGCTTAAATTCAATGGCTAGGCGTGCGCGGCGCAGCCGGTTTCAGCCTGCTCGAAGAACTGCCATAAACCAGTTCCACACCTAGTTATCTGATATGAAATTGACGAGAAAATACCTCCATGGGTGTGAGACTGTAACTGGTTCCTACACCTAGTATCTACCTAATATCACCACACATTAGAAAATCACCTTCAGTCATCAACTTATTTGTGATGAAGAAAAATCTCTGTAGGTTTTCTTTGACACTAGGTTTGAGAATAGGTAGGCAAATAGTAAATACCAAACTAGTACCTACCTACTTCTTTTCTGAGTGTTCGACTTATCTAAAATGTTGAATGGTATGAATTTATATAAATTTCTGGCGATAATAAAGTTAAAAGTAGGATAAAAATAATAAATTCGGAACTTAAAACAGTATGTTACATAATTGGCATAAGTTGTCATAAAAATACCTACCTAGGTAAACTACCTACTGCGTCAAAGTGTTAATAACTCAAAGTAAGATGATTATTAGACTAGGTTTTATTATCTTTTATCTTATTACTTATAATAGTATGTAAAATAATACCAGTCATAATAGATCAGAATCCTAAAAAAATATATGTTAGAGTTTTATTATCAGAAGAAGACATTTTTTCCCAAAATAAACGAATGTTTTGATGCCGCGCGCAACTCCGGTCTCCGTTCGCCTTGAACTTGACATTACCACCCTCGCGGCTTTCTAATGTTTATAAATATTACACCGGAATATTACGATAAGTGTTAGAATATTTTTGTGACATTGCTGAAATATTATATACACCAAATCTAATTCAAACTTCAAAACATCTATTTCAAAACTACGTGGAATAAAAAGTATGAACAACAAAAATCTAACAAGAATCAAGTTAGGATTAGGTAGGAATTTTTCTTACCTAATCCTGTCAGAAACGGTGTCAGGCTTGGAGTTCCTCTTCCCAGGTGTGAGAGCAAGAGATGGCGCGTGTGTGGGACTCGCAGACGGCTCGGAGGACGCCGACGGCGGTGAACAAGACCCCGAGGAAGACAGACTGAAAGCCCGCAAGCGCCCATCCGGGGCTGCTGGCGCACGGCCCGACCTCGCCCGGCGACGACGCTTCTTCTCATCATCGGCCCGGATCACTCCAGGAGGAGCCCAATCGAGATCTTTCTTCAAATGCCCGCGACCGCACCGGCAACCGCAAGCCTTGAACGCCAAATCATACCCCTTCTTCGTCCACAAATTCTGATGCCTCTGTCTTTCTGACCATGAACGGGCTCGGCCACAAGATTTTAGATAGGCGAGCACGCCGGCCTCCCATTGCTCGAAGCATTCTCTGTGCATATACCGGCCGGCGGCGCACGTGTCATTGTTGCATAGCACGCGGATAGCATCCTCAACGCGTACCGGGTCGCGGTGGCGAAGGCACTCGCCAGGAACGCAGCACCCGCGAGGCTCTTCTGGCTCGCGCTCGCCGGTCGCGCCTTGCCGTCGAGGCGCCATACCGACATTCGACGAAAACGAACGTGCGCGGAAGTAGTGGAGCGCGTCACGCGAGACACATGCTTGCCGGAGCGCGCGCGGCCGACTAATAACAGCGAGTGAACGAAAGCGAAATTTCAAGAGCGCAGGCCGCAGCGCGTCGCCGCGCCGCCGCCGCCGCGCTGCCCGCCTGCACGCGGGGCTGACCTTGCGGCCCGCGGGGCGCGGGGGTGTGCGGGGGGCGCGCGGCGGGTGCAGCGAGGGGCGGGGCGAATGCGGCCGACTCGCCGGGTGGGGAGAAAGTGCCGCTGCCGAGCAGATTTTCACTTTCGCGCGGTAGCGGAAGCGGCAGCGATAGCGGGCGACGCGGGTTTCTTGATTGGCTGCTGGGCACATCGATGAGAGCCTGAAATGTCTCAAGTGCAATGTTTTAATTTTATATAGTATAGGACAACTTGGACAGCTCAGTTGCAGGGTTACAAGTGCATAATCTTTATCTTGGCTACATTTATTTAACAACCTATTCATAATAAGGCTTTACAAGTACCTACCTACCTAGACGAAATATTTTTCCCCCTTAACCTCAACTCGTAGGTAGGTAGGAATAACCCAAGTTACCACCCTCAAGTAAAAACTACTGAATCTTTCTTCGACACTCAGAAAAAAGTGAATAAGTCCCATAGTTTTTACTTTTAGGTAGATAGCCTTCGTTATACTTAGGTAGTTTATCAATCTAGGTAGGTAATGGTACCTACCTATATAAAAAAATATCAGCCTAGCATAAACCTAAACGCGATGGGCGAAACGCCGAACGCTTTATTAAATTTCACCCTATCATCCACCGGTACAGTCACCCTACTACTAACACAACTACATACATATATCATGATCTCATCTCCTGATATAAAGAAATTAGCAATACAAACAACTACGAGTACTTATACTGCGGCTTGTTACTTGTATCTATTCTTTGCCTGTACGTTCAAAGCAAAAACAAAACCATCACAACAACTTATGCCCCTTTTCACCAACGACGAATAAGGCGAAGTAACTCCTAATTTAAGCAAAGCCCTAATTATAAACCGTAAGAACACTCCTAAAGGTTGGTGAAACGTTTTTGCCCTAGGCAACTCCCCAATAATTAGGCATCCGATTTAGGCGTCTCCTAAGGTTGGTGAAAACGGGCATTATCGCCTTTCAAGCTTATTCCACAATCAAATCCGAAAAACACAGCACAGAATCTAAATCCATTCACTCGACGATTCTCATGGGCACGTGTTTAGGGATGAGGTATGAAAAGGAACAAGTCTCCGCAACCGGTCCAAGGATATAGGGAGCGGATAAATAAAGGAGCTATTGAAACGATGTGTGACCCAATTCCATTCTTACATTCTTCTCGGCCAGGTGGATGCATTCCGTTTTGAGGGGAGATTGATCGGGCAGTGTTTCCATCTTGTAAGTTTTCTCCATTTGTAAGAGGTTTTTTTGAAACTGGCATAATATTTCTTTAACTATAAAGTCGTAAATTAAACATTAATTCATTTTAAATTGTTCGCCTCTATCAGGTTTCTGACTTATAGACACTTATTCATGTAAAATAGCGTCATGTTCTATAGGTAGAATAAAGAAACAAGAAAAAGAACGGTGAAAGAAAACATCGTGAGGAACAATTCTTTAAAGACTTCACAAAAGAATTCGAGGACATGTGACATCCACCTAGTCGCACTGGGCCCGCGTGGTGGAGAATGGACCATAGTCCAAGGGATGGCAGGTGGAGGTCCGGTTTTGTTGTCGGCCCACGGTGGCTGCGGCTGGTGGGGCGACAATTCACCACCTGCCATGCACGCGAGGGAGGTGGAGCTGGTGGTCGACGGTGGATGTGGCTGGTGGGGCGGTCCTCACACAGCTCGCACGTGCGAAAGAGCCGGTATATTGCCCGTTATTCTGGCAGGCAATTCCCTGGCGTCCTAATGCCGGAGGTGGGGTCCCACATCTGGGACCAACGCGTCACGTCGCGGTTGGCTACTAACATGGGCCCACGCCCCACAGCTCCCGCATGTTGGCGTCAATAATTATACACGTCGGTTTTTTAGTTGGTAGGTCGGCCTCATTAGCCGGAGTCCAACATAACGACCACGCTGCCCTCGCGGCTGATGATACCTATCCATTGAAGATTTTTAGCGACGTAAAAAGGTACTAGAAACTACCGTACGTCAGTGATAGGTAAAGCTTTTTATATAGTAGACCGAAGTATCAATGTTTGATGTTTCAGCGTTTTCTCTCAAAGCGCTCATTGTGAGATTTAAACTCTCACCGTGTTTGTTTTTTGTGGTAACAAAAAACAACTTTTAGACGCCTGTTTAGCTTAGACAATGTCTAAAGATAAACGTCTAATGATTAGAAACGTCACAACAAAATGAAGTTAGACAACGGTTAGACATTACTTAAATAAATATTTCTGGTTGTTAATGTTAAAACACAACTTAACGCATGTTTAAGGGTGAGATGCTGTTTAACACATGTTTACAGTGTGTTTAATATTTAGTGCTACGACCGTCGACGTTTTCACAACATATCTAATAATACCTATTATACGAGTATAACTTGTATAATTACTTTATTCAAAGAGATTGTCTCAAATACGAACGAGTGCATTACCTACTTATAGTTGGTAGTTTGTACCTATTTATGGTATTATGCTACCTACTTTGAGAAACTTCTTAATAACTGGCTACCATTATAATTTATAAGTTAACAACATGGCACGTTTTTTCATCTCCTTTTACAGCGTTTCAGTGACATAATCTGACCCAATACTTATGGAAATTAGAAATGCCGATTGGGCAACACCGAAAGAACACGTGTAAAACACAAATAATATGCAGTTTTATTAAATCTGACCACTAACACACTGGCTATAAGGAATAAAATAAAAAAAATGGGGGAACTCGGGAAACTGCGTCTCAAATAACGAGTTCCAGAAATCTGAGGGGTTGAGTAAGTACTTAAGTCCAATTGTGAGGCCATCTGTGTGACCTCTACTATAGAATTTGAAATTTAAATTGGTTGCAAGATCTACGACGCATTTGGCACTATTATGTGTCTTGTTTTGTTTATAAATTTTTTCACATGTGCAGAAAACCATTTTTTACAAGCTTTTAGTTTCGATGTAGATATAATTATTTATATTTGTGTAATATTTTTTTTTTTTATATATTAATAGGCTTGCGTTTGACCACTATCTCACCTGGTGGTAAGTGACGATGCGGTCGACGATGTATCACGCTTACCTAGATGCCTGTTCACTCGTGACTTGAAGAGACCCAGATTATAACTATCAGGAAACACAGACTCGGGCAAAGAGTTCCACTCCTTAGCGGTACGCCAAATAAACGTAGAAGCATAACGCTTCGTGCGTAAAGGAGGAATGTCAACTATGTATCGATGTCGCTTCGCCGTTGGTCTGGTTGTCAGATGATGGAAAGGAGAAGGGGGAATTAATTGGTGGTAATTTTACTACTTACAAGCTGCTGCCCGCTGTTTCACCCGCGTGGAGATATTGGATTTCATGGGATTTATTTTTATGCGCGGAACCCTAATTCTTTTTCTAAAATTAAAGTAGCTTAAGTTACTCCTTGTAACATCAGCTATCTGCCAGTGAAAGTCCCGTCAAAATCGGCCCAGCTGTTTCGGAGATTACCCAGAACAAACAGACAGACAGGCAGACAAAAATTTTAAAAACTGTGTTTTTGTTGTAAGGACCCTATATACTTTCATATGCATTTAATAAAAAGCTGTTATATTGATATTACAAACAGACACTTCAATTTTCTTTATTTGTATAGATTAGTTAAGCGGAATTGGTACCAGGTATACACCCTTATCCTTTACTATTTCAGTAAATTCTTTCCATCAAAGATTGCCTGGTAGATAAAGTTTGTATTGAAAAGGCCGCCCAATGTAGCACTTACTGTAACTTAGTATCTAGTTACTTAGTAATAGTATAGTTACTATGTTCATTATAAGTATATTACTATTCTACGTACATTGTTATCAAAAGGCTTAGGTCTTTCATGCATAGGCAAGTACTTCAGAAGCACTTACAGGTAGGCGAATACAATATTATATTAAATGCAGTGTGACCAAGTGACCTTTAAAAAAATATTCTCACTCACCTCACCATGTCAGAACGAATAACATGAAAGAATGAAGATGTAAAAAACAACATTTGTAATACTTTACATGAATACCTCATTTCCTTTTGAGCTGTGATGAGAAAGGATGATGTTTCACGAAGCAGGAGCTAGGCTATGAACTATAGGTCAGGACGGCATTGGCATGGTAATTAAAAAAATGTATCTGTTTGAAATTGCATGCAATTGGAACCATGAATGCTATTGCATGAAGTGACGATATTATGGTCGAATATGGTAAAGCATCTCTAAGCCTAGGACAGTTGACGCTATCTAGTCTCTAGTACCTCTGCTGGCACACACTTACAGGTGTTTAGTGACAGATTTTAAAATTGATTGTTGGAGCTGAAAAATTCGTCTAAACTACAAAGATTCGTCTCCTACTCCTTCAGCTTCGTGAACTTCCAAATTGAGTAGTGTTACTGACGCTGTTAGGAAAACTGGTCAAAGAATGGCATTTAAAAGAGGAGACCAGCTTTCTGCAGCAGCGGGTAGATAATAGTTGATGAAGAACAAACCTGGTCACTGAATTCGTCGGCCTTTTCTCTTTTTAATCCTTCACATAAACATTGTCAGACATTTTCTACGTCTTAAAAGCTAAGGAGTCTAATCATAGTTTACTTCCAACCTTTTAAGCTAAGAACAGGTAAATACGCATTTATTCTAATACCAACTGCTGCCCGCGGTTTTACCCGCGCGGAGATATTGGATTTCATGGGTTTTATTTTTTTGCGCGGTAGCCTAATTATGTTTCTAAAATAAAAGTAGCCTAAGTTACTCCATATAACATCAGCTATCTGCCAGTGAAAGCCCCGTCAAAATCACTTCAGCCGTTTCGGAGATTACCCGGAACAAACAAACAGACAGACAGACAGACAAAAATGTAAAAAATGGTGTTTTGCTATAATAGGTACCGTATGTATTTTCATATGCATTTAGTAAAAAGCTGTTATTTTGATATTACAAACAGACAATTCAATTTTATTTATTTGTATAGATTGCAGTACCGAATCGCTTAGCCAATCTATGTAGAACTTCACCTTAAATCATAAAAAGTACCTACACTAGCAGAGGGTACATTGTATTGGTCAAGCCGTATAACTGGGTACTTATAACATCCTTTGTTCCGTTTGAAGGTTGTGGTTCCGTACAAAATAAAACAACTTGTTCAATGCCAAACTTTTTCAGAGCCCGCCTTCGCCTCTTGAATCATCTTCAATGGTACTTATTTATAGAAAATGTAGGAAGATGTAGGCAATTCGATTGGTAAGATTTGTTTTTGGAGTTCAGAAATAATAAGTTTTAGATAGTTGTGACTTATGTTACGGTCGGCTCAATAAGCAGTTTTATAGACATTTTGGATGTGTCCATGAAGCCATGTCGTGTTTGATTTTACAAATCATAAATATTCAAATCTTAGTAGAAGTGATAAATAACAACAAGCAAATAATACTACGCCAAGTCCTCTTTCGTTACAAACGTACGTAGTTCCTTCGTTTCTTCCACTGATCTACATGCTGTTTTCAACATAGTAAGCTTTTAGAAGTTACGTAATTGGTCCTTTTACCTTGTGGTCTCCATCATCAGGATCCTAGACATTATCTAGGATCAGATTACTTGTAAAGAAAAATCAAACGAGCCCTAAACTCGATGGGGTTACGTCATTTAGGCTAAGATTCAGAGATGAGTCTAAGCGTGGACTTTTGCTTCCATATGTCAAAAATGTATAGAATTTGACATATGGAAGCACGAATCCCCGCTTAGATTGGTCTCTGAATCTGAGCCTTAGTTACAAAGTTCCTGTGGCCGCCTTCCGGCTCTATAATTAGACCAGCTTTTTGACAACATTATATTACATTGTCATTCGATTTACATATGTAAGTAAAATTTCGGCTCAATCAAACAACGGCAAGTGGTTTAATTTTAGCTTGCAAGATTTGACCCATACTAACAAATCATGTTAAAATTAGAGCTTGTGTAATTAATAAATAACGCCAAAAGAACACAAATCAATCCGTAACAAGGAACTCCACGTTTCCAGGAAATGAGGAACTACGATGACCGTGATACTCAAGTATAAACTGGTTACATATTTCCCGGATAAACGAAAAAATAGGTCATGGTATGTAGTGGATAAATAATACTTGAGGGAGGTCAGATCTTAGATATACGATGCAAAAAATACGATTCCAGCAACAAAACAATTTAATATTCCATATCCTTTTCCTTGACCTAAATGATCGTAGAAGAAAACCACAACACGGCGTAGCTTTGGAATATTATACATTACCTAACAAACCTAGAAACAAAATAAAGAACACACATGGAATGGACACTTTGGACACATCACTCTCCAAATAATTAGGTACAAATAGTAAATTTTTACCATATTTTATTCCCCTTCACGAAAAGAGTATACATACATCGATTCTTTCGATTTTTTTCACACCCTTTTGTTTAGAATTCAATACCGAATGTTTCCACCAAATACTATCCAAATCGGCCGGTAAATGGCGTCGCAGCAAACTTCACCCCTTTTTAGAGGCAATATCCCTCCAAACAAAAATCGCCAACGACAAAAAAAATCTATAAAATTCTAGACTACCAAGTTTCATCAAGACTAGTGGAAAAATACCTGTACTCGAAAACGTAGGTACATCCGGACATCAACCCAACAGATGAAAGCATAATTATAATAAATAATTAAACGCTTACACTCATACCCCCGCACTAGGATTCCCTGTGTAGCAGGTGTCATGGACACACACAGATACACATCACAAACATCCAAGACCCGAGAACAAACTTTATGCTTACACAAAATCTGACCGGGCCGGGAATCGGACCCAGGACCCCTCGCTTTGCAGGCAGGGTTACTACCAACTTAGCTACGAAGCCTCCAGAGACTTCCGTTCGTTTCGCTCACGCGGTCAAAAAGATGCAAACATACATAGAATACTAAAATGTCCTGCTCAGCACTCCACCGCACTCGCTTTAAAACATCGGCCCTTTAGAAGTTAAAGACACATTCTGGCCCTTCCAACTATTGTTCATCAGCCCTTACTATGTCTTATTTTAATTGCTTCCTTCCACGGTACCCTATTCCCTTTTTATTTGACCCACATCTATGGTATAATTGTTGAAGAATAAATTATTTAATTATTGCTTTTATAGGTCAGCGAGTGAGGCAGGTGTATCCAAGCGTGCACCTGCAAGGGCTGTTCAAGGTCTCGGCAAAATGTGGTTTTCACATGGCAGTGATGCAGGCATGCGTGTACTTAACTACTTATGTCTTTGTTATGGGCTAAAAATAGAAAGGCACGGATGCGTCAGTCAGGCAAAAGTGAACACTTGAATACTCCAAGTTATATTTTAATACTTTTTTTAAATATGAAATAGGCTTACGTTTGATCGCGATCTCATGCAGTCCACGATGTAGGTGCGCTTGCGTAGAACTACTATTTATCAAATAAGTAAGAGGATCCCTCAGCTTATTGTTGGAAAACAAACTAAATTGTTTCATAATCTTGTGGCTGCAATGTGCCAGATTGAAAGAAAATATCGCGATATAGATGAAATTTCGTTCCCCCATATTTCTACCTTTAGGTACCTACTAAAATTTGGAAGTATGGGATCACCTCGCGAATACATACTTACCCTTTCAAACAAAAAATTATAGGTCACAAATCAAACCATTATTATTCTGTCTGATATGGTAATCTTAAGTAGGTACACATAATTATAATGTCATTTCTATTCGAATTTCTTTTTTTGCATTATTTTTTATTCTTTTAGACAACGAGACGAGGTGGTCGTTTGCGTGACGTTAAACATAGCCCCGACCCATAGCATATGCAGTGCCACTCAGAACTTTGAAACACAATGGCCTGCGCGGCACTGCAGTGCGCTCGTTACCCTGAACCTCATCAGCCCAATAATTTCACTGGCTACACTGCTCATTAAACCGGAACACGGTAATAATTAAGACATCACGAGCAAAGAGGTGGTACCAACGTAGACGGACACTCGCAGAAGAGTTAGTCCTACCACCTAGTAAAATTTGTTTAAAATGCATAATTTTTTATTACTAAACGGACATTTAAAGTCAAATAAAAAAAAAATTTTGATTGTGGCGTAAAATTTTAAGACAAACTGTAAATAAATGGTTTTATTATGGTTTATGGTTTACATAAATTAATTCTATCTGGGTTCTCGACCTCTGTCAATGCTGAATTCGTTTTTTAAATTGTAGGTACTTCATAATTATACGATTGCCCTTGGAAGTTGTTTGGTTGACTTCTAATTATTATCATCTACCTATCCTAAACTCCAACAACGTAAGCTTGCCACATTTTATAACTTCATCATAGCACAAAACATCCTACTACTTACTTCCTACTAATGTTATAAATGTGAAAGTGTTTTTGTCTGTTTGCTAGTTTGTTGGTTTGTCCTTCTTTCACGCAGCAACGATGCAACGGATCGACGTAATTTTTAGACTTTTTGACTTTTCTCTCTTTGACTTTTTATCCCGGAAAAATGCACGGGTCCTGTCGGAACGAAGGTGAAACCGTGCGCAGAAGCTAGTATAGTAATAATATGACCATAGTCATCAGAACCTAATGGAGACGACATCACCAGCATATCCACAAATCTTGTCACCTGATCAGATCAATCTACCTTGTTTCCAAAATATTTAAATGCCCCCATCAATTTTAAGAATTGAATAATTAAACCCTTCAGGATGACGATTTGCAAGGTTGATTAAATAAATCCATTTGAGCAACTCCTTAAAAAGCTTTCATAAAGTACATCTCACAATTAAAAAATGAGTGTACTATATTTTCTCAATAGGCAGTCGGTACTGGTATTCATTACGCAGTTATCGAAGCATCCAAGATTCCTTCGATGCGATCCACGCGAGAGCCCGTCAACAGAAACATATACAAATAAGTGGTTATTATAGCCTTAAGCCTATAGGTATCCTGCTGAACCGGTGGGCCTTGATCTCACAAAGGAACCCTCGCCAATATGCCGGCAAGCTAACCTTGAGTTATTTTTAAACCACGCTTGCATTCAAGTCCCACCGAGCGTCTCCTTCCGAGTATTACATAATGCGAGTTTTTAGTTTTCTTATTCGTTCTCCTTGAAAAGCGTGTGGCCCTCTGTCATTTTCGTTTATACCCTTTGTTTTGGTTCGAATATTTTATTTCTTTCCACCGAAACGTAAAAGGAAGAGGCAATGAAGGGTTAGCGCTTTTTGTATTATTTATGGTGCGTAATAATGGCCTTTCGCGTCCGCTGCTATGGTGATGTTTTGAAACTGGAACAGCTGTGGAAACTTCGAAGATGAGCGTTTTCTCATTGGTCACGGTTTTTGGGTACTTTATACCTTTTATATCGGTTCATTACACATCAATAACAACTATAATAAAGCTATCCGCACAATTGTGAGGTGTGTTTATTCGTAGGTACCTTTGTCGCCGATGCTATTATCACGGTAGCTTGCATACATCCCCAGTTTATTGTGTTGTTTGTGCAGTGAAAGGAATTGGATACCGGTATAAAAAGGATACATCGGTAATATCTGTAACCCGTTTAACTTGTTCACTTAATACACTCGTTGTTTTGTTCGTGTTGGTCGTTTTGTGCTGCAACAGGAGATGGGATATAATTTCTGAATTATTTTTAGATGCAAAGTCCTCGACGCGATTCAATGTGATATTGTTTGAAAAGGGCATGAAGATATCCTATGCATTGGCTGGATGTTCGTAAGCATTGTCAATGCCAATATCGTCAATCGTGTTCATGTCTTTGGCATTTTATAACTTCAGTTCTTCACAATTGAAAATAGTTACTGTAACTTTGCCCAAGTCTACCTCAAGATCATTAATCATGTGACATAGATTCACATTTGCTATAAACTTTCTATCACCCAGTTTGATATATCACAAAGCTGTATCATCGGAAACAGATCACCCAAATTTAGCTTTAATAAAACATTCAGAAAGTATGCTTTGAATTTCGATTATGTTCCCATATCGTGATTGGAACGATAAAACTTCCACTGTTTTTCTACCAAGCACGTTTCTTGGAACTATTCCGTCGGTGCTACTTAAGTTTCAACTCTTGGTCACGAAGGAACTGCTACCTAATCTTTGTGTTATTGCATAACTTTAGGAATAACAACGGCGCACATTGCATAGGATTATTGACCTGAACTTAATCGAATTCTTGGAAAACAAAAACATATCAATATGATTTAGTGTGTCACTGAAAGCTCATTATGGCAATTGCGTTAAAGAAAGGCAAAGAATTATACTCGTACCACTTACTGTTTCTGGATATAATGCAGATAACGTTTAAGGAAAAGAATAAGTAAATTTGTATGTTTTTTATGCTATAAGCATTTGCGGCACTGAAGTGCGCTTGTTACCCTGACACATCAGGTTGTATGTACCCAGTAATTTCACTAAATACTTAGCTCAACAAACAAACAACAAAAACAAACCGAAACACAACATGCATACTGCCTATAGATAATAATATATGACATTAATTATAACTGTAAATATTGAGATATTATTATCACATAGTATATGTCGACCCTTAGAAAAACCCTAAGTCCGCGGTATAATAAACGCGAAAGTGTGTTTGTATGTTTGTTCCTTTGTCCTTCTTTCACGCAGCAACGGAGCAACGGTTCGACGTGATTTTGGGCATAGATATAGTCTGTGGACTGGAGAGTGACATAGTCCATCTTTATATTCCGGAAAAATACACGGTTCCTGTGGGAACGCGGCTGAAACAGCGGGCAGAAGCTAATAATATTATATTTTTAAAACTGACCATCCATACATCCATACAGGTAAGTAAAATTGAAGTGTCTGTTTGTAATATCAAAATAACAGCTTTTTACTAAATGCATATGAAAGTATATACGGGACCTATAACAAAACAACCATTTTTAAAATTTTTGTCTGTCTGTCTGTCTGTCTGTTTGTTTGTTCCGGGTAATCTCCGAAACGGCTGGACCGATTTTGACGGGACTTTCACTGGCAGATAGCTGATGTTACAAGGAGTAACATAGGCTACTTTAATTTAAGAAAAATAATTAGGGTTCCGCGCAAAAAATAAAAACCATGTAATCCTGTAGTGTTGTGTGATGTCCTGAAATAGGTAAATGTATTTTCTTTCTTTCTTTCTAATCCAAAATCTCCACGCGGGTGAAACCGCGGGGCAGCAGCTAGTATATAAATATATATAAAAAGTTAGTAATAATACTTAATACATATACTCATACATTTATTGTTCTCAACTACCACATCGTTGCAAAAAGATATTTTTATATCAGCCGGTATATCATGACCTTTATGTCTTCTTATAATGTCAAGTGTTCTTCTGCAAAATATTATTACATTAATTACAGATTTTAAATTAATATGCAAAATATTACGTCTTTACAACTAAAATTATTACAACGCAACGTACTAATAAAATAGATCACACCAAATTATGTAAGTACCTATCAGGAATAAATTTCGACGTTTTGCTTAATATAAAGTCTTTTAAAAACTAACGTCCAACGATCTCATACAAATGACCTTATCAGGATTCCGCGTACATAGAGCATTAGGAATTATTAAATAATTTATTAATTACAAGGACTATGATCCCACAAAAACCAAATACGGAACAAACTGTGTTTAATTTGGTCCCATTGCGGGAATAAACCCGCAATTAACCATTACGGGTTAGAGCCCACATACTCGAGCTCTCCAAACCACAATATTCCAATACAACGTTCCAAAAACCATCCGTGTTTGGGGAATGTCAGATGGATTACGTGGAGTGATAGAAATAGTAGATATCGAAACGTCCTAACTCATCGTTAGTGGCCGATACGACGACCCATTTCGCGCTCAGTTGGCAGTACTCGAGACGCAGAATGACCGAAAAATGGTGCGCACGGAATGGAGTGCCCGTCAGTGGGCTCGAAATTGGACCATCGTTCCATTCAATCCACGACGCGCGGATTTGGAACGTTCGTGTATGGTGAAGTTTACAGAAGTAAAGTCCGTGGACCTAATATCAAACTACACCATAAGGTCTGTCTATTAATCTTTATTAATCTTTTATTTAAGTAATAAAGTAAACTAAGCAATACTACTAATAAATACACATGTAAAAAAATCAATAAACGCTTCTCATCCACAGTTTATAAAATAAATATCTAAACAAAGACATCGTCTGTCCCATTTTTAACGTATTGGGCATTATGTTCACACGGCTCTCGGCCACATGTTTTTCATTGCGTATTTTTCTTCTTATTTCACATTTGCTCTTGTCTGTGACTTTTCCCGCGAGAAATTCAACTAATTACCATAAATCATTTTTTTATTGTGTATCTTTATGCTTTGCGGGTTCGTTCGCAGCTTTATCGCCTTAAGGCTTTTTATTAAGCTCATTATTTATGTATGCATGTGTAGGTAACGTCTTGTAGGTATAAGTAACCAATACGTTTTGATAGACTTGTGCTTTGAATGCACATATTAAAAGAAGTCTATGTAATCAAAGTTACATAAAAAAACACGACTGCCCTAGTCAGTGTCACCGGGATGATGTAAGGATTCTAACGATACCCCATACTCGTACATCGAAATCTGTTGAGGCATTTAAAATTGATGGTGGAATAAAGAAACTCACATACATACAAACATGCATACATGAACCATAAACACATTACACTCATTTTTGTGCAGTCGTGTAATAACAGCAATTATTTTAGAAAGTAAATGAAAGAGAAGTTTCTTTGAAAAACCGCGGGGAACCGTTGGATCCAAGAGGCGAGTAGCTGGACGTCCTCCGGCTGATGATGATGATAATAAGGCAGCAAACTCCGTGACATGTGATCTGTGACTCTGTGACTTCATTATATTGCATTGTAGGTAATTATATTTGTATGTAGCTAACACCACGAAGTGGGTCAAATTTAGCTCGCAAGATATTTTACTTACACAAACATTTAAACATTGCAAGTTAAATAAAAGTTTGTAAAAATAGAACAGATTTATAAATGCAGTAATAATTATTGTAAATCACAGACAGACTTACAAGTAACCTTATCCATAATGACCAGTCATATGACATCATGTGCCTCTAAATGGGAGCAATTTTTGTATCAACTCGTGTTCATCGTAAAACATGGATTTGTTTGTTTTTCATTTTATGTTCATAACCGTATACCGTCATGATCGTATAATGCGAGAATAGAATAACGAATATGAGAGTTTTTAACAAGCAGATTATGAAATAAATCTGCTTTATTTGTTAGAGCGTTTTTGTAATCTGGAAAAAAAACCTAAAAATATAGTAAGTACACATTTACAGAGTAAATTCATAGAAGAAGTGTTGTTCTACATATCAAAAATGTAGTGCATTTGTGGATTATCTTGTTTAGGCGCTTTGTATGTGAAATCGACTTATAGAGCGTCTTGAAAACTTGAGCTACTGTTACTATATTTTTAACCGACTTCAAAAAGGAGGAGGTTCTATATTCGACTGCATGATTTTTTGTGTATGTTCACCGATTTCTCCGATTTTAAAAAATATTTTTTTGTTTTTAAGGATATACTCTCGAGGTGGTCCTATAAAATTCACTACAACGTATTATATTATAATTATACTGTATACCGTATTATAATTTTACTGGTGCAATTGATACCTACTGATTAATATGAAACTGAACATACTGATGAATTAAAGCATTGATTGATTGATTGAATATGCCTGTTTATTATCAAAATAGATACAACGATCTTTAAAATGATGAACATTTTTAGTTCAGTTCAGTTCAATTAGTTAATTTGTTCGAAGGATGCGATTATGTCATTGATTTGACGTCCACCACGTTTGTTTACACTGTTGGATACCTAAAGAAAATAATACTTTACATTTACAAAAGTCAACTATTCATTCATTTATTAATCTCAAAAAGTCAACTTAATTTAACGACTTAGTCATACTATAATATAGATCATTTCTCATTTCTGATCATTTTTCGAAGATTCAATAAGTGGGTAGAGAACATGCGTATTTAAATAAAATCCAATAAGGAAATCAAAACTACGAAATCACAATCGTGAACTACTATCGGAAGCATTGCCATCGCAATAAAAAAAGTAAATTACCACTCACCAATCCGAATTATTCTGAATGGGCAATATTAAAAACGTTAATAAAATCATTTTATAGTGCCACCGCATTGTATGGCAAGCACAAAAAGATACAAAAGGGAAGTGATTAAAAAGACATAACATCTTTTAATAAAAAAATCCCTTTTGATACACCGTCGGCGTAACGACAGGAAAAAAATATGATGTCAGTAAAAAATTATAATGGGACGCCTCGTAAAGTCCACATTTGAATAGAAAAGTAACATATCAAAAATTTTCAGTGATCCGTATTTTACGAGGTTGTCGTAAACGCGTACTTAGCGGGGTGAAATAAAAGAACACCCTATAGGTCGTGCTCAAGAATCGTTGCTGTAAAAGAGCACCCTTTATGTTGTGTTTAAGAACCGGTGCGAGCTCATACGAGGGGATGTAATCAGTTTGCAAGCGCGTATTTATTGTATCCAGTTTTCAACATCAACGTTGTTATGCTTATTGCTTTTATTAAATCGATTCTCTTTTTTGGAATCCGTTTCATAATGCGGAAATGTTGAGGGTGGATTTGGGTTATTAAATATTGAAATGTTTTACTTTGGAGCTGAACTTTTCTGTAATCAGATTATCATTAATTATCTTACCTACTGAACAATATTTGTGAAATACATTACTGAAATACCTTTTTTCTGCATGTAATACTGTAACACTTTTTATTTCTACTGTATTTCTGTAATACTTGAACCTGTACGACAATTTTCTATACTTGTCCAATAATGAAAAGAAACTTGACGGCCCATCAACAAACGACAAGATAGAAATTCAAATTCGAATCATGTTATTGGTTGGTGATCGGGTCCCTATAATTGCTTTCATTACCTAGTTGGCATCTGCAGAGTTTGTTTATATTATTTAACAAGACGTATAGATAATTGTCGTATACATAAATTACCACAAAGATTGACTATAGTAATAACTACGCCCATCCGTCAACATAAACAATAAACATGGGTCAAAAAGATACCAACATGTTATTGTAAAACCACAGACAAAAGATTTCTACAGTACGTAAAAGTTGCCGTAAGTTTAATTAACATACAATCTGTTTTACTTGTTTACTTAACCATGTTCAAAAGTAGGTATTTATAATGTAAAAATACTCTCACAGAATGTATAAAAGGCTTTAATATAAAATTTACTTCTCCCCGCAGCAACCGGATGCCCATTGAGTAACACAATAAGATTTGCTCATGTTGAACTTGGCTATAAGGAATACAGGTGGTCCAACAATGAGGTCCCTGAGGGACGTCCTCCTTTACTATTTTAATAAGAAAAAAAGATCTCCTTTCACTCCGCTGAATTACTTTGAAACGAATAAATAAATGAACTGTTGGATCTCGAGATTGAATTAGAAAAGAATTTGTGCGTAATAAGAATCGTCCATTCATACTTTTATGAGGGAGAGGCACAATGAGCAAGTCGAAAGCTTCACCGATGTATAGTTGACAATGATAGAAGGTATCGGAGCGGAAAAAGGATCAGTTTTCCTTTGATGTCACGTCGCAAAGACTTATAAGGAGCCAATAGGATTGAAGAAAAGTTACTTTTGGGAAAATTGGGTCTGATGACATGAAACGACATTATTCAAAATACCGCCATCCTGTAAAAGGTTTTCAAAAAGTGGACATATTGAAAGGAAAATGAAATGAATTTATTAGGCTTCATACCTACCTTACCCCACGGGATAAAAACTATACTAAAAAGCAATGCAAAAACAAAATGGTTAAGTAAAAATATATAATGCAAAGTTTGTGAATTTAGTAACATTTTCATACACATACTACGTGAATACATACGTACGTCCCCATCTCCAGTCGCCTATAAAATACAATTATGATAAGCACTATCGCACCCACATATACAAGCTATCAAACAAAAAAGGAGAGTATATCAGTTTATCCGTTCTGGAGCTATGACGCGACAGACAAACAAACAAAGGTACCATCTTTAAACACCACACTATTTGTGTCGGAGTTTAAAAATTAATAGTTACCTAACCGTGCACCTACCAACCTAATGATAGTTAATCTAGACTTTACGAACATCTAGGTATCTAAATTTTACCTATTCGAACTTTATACACTTTCTTTTGACTTTTAGGTTACGATATAAAAAGCTGAGGGCAAATCTCAAAGTCAGCGGTGCATTTTTACGCACGCATTATGTTTAATGCGCAAAAATCATATTTCTTTCTCCCTTTGTTTTACGGGATTTTCATTGCAGCCACTTTACGAGCTTCGGTGATGGCTGGTACTCTCCGTTTACAACCGAGCAACAATAGAATACAGCTCAATAGAGGAGACACGTAACTGATTAATTAAAAATCCCAGTTGTCCTGCCAAAAAGAAGAATCCACGATGTCGGTACCAGAGCGTATTGTAATTTTAACACTGACGTACTTATTATGAATAAAAAAATAGAAAGATATAAATAAGTAAATAGATCAATAATAAAAATCGGGTCTGTTGGTGTCTTTGTCATTTATTATGTTTTGATAAAGACAGCATCAGTTTTAGTCTGTGATTCAGGTAGACGAATGTTGCAGAGGCCCGCTGTTGGAGTCATTTATTTTAACTTTCATAAGTGCTCCTTTGGGGCCTATTTGAATAAAGAAATTTGAATTTGAATCAAAATTAAATAACTTTAAAATATTAGGTTTAATTCTAACCGCGGCGTTTCACAAAATATGCTAGCATTTTTATGGTCTTTCACGCATCAGTGATCTTTCACTGAAGCAATGACAGATGGGGTATCAGTATTAGGTCGAATATAGCTACTTTCTCGATGCATCCGAGTAACAGTACTAGAGGCAAGATTGCGTGTTTGATACTAATTAAACGTCTTGATGGCAGTTCGGAGATACGTGATTCGTCTGGACGCGCTGAGTAATGTGTTTCTTACAGCGTTTTTATGGGGCTTACCGAAGCAACTTTCAAGGTTCTGTTTTATAGCAACTATTGTTACTACTGTGGCTCGGTTTTGTTGATATGGTGAGTCTGGGGCCCTTAAAATTAGTTAAGTTCGTAAGCCGTAACTCATTCGTAAATAATGAATCCAGAAATTATAAGTCGATTATTTCTTAGTTGTATCTTTACCAAGTGAGATTTGCGCCTGTCAGTCTAGAGCTTAGCTGCGTCTTTTGTAGATATCAACGACTTTAGGTGTTAAATATCCAAACAAGTCTTTCAGATCAAGTGCCATCATACCGTTCGGACACTGTAGGTAAAGGTAGCACGTAAGACAAACATAACGATATTTTTTTATTTTTTATTAGGTTTTCCATCATGTTGATACATTGAAATAATGTAAGTAGCTATGTAAAGATATATGTACCAGCCCAATAACAGGCAAACACAGCATGAATAAAATGTTTATTTAAAAAAATGTTTTCCATAAATAAGGTTTAACTCGTCCAAAACCAACATCAACAGAAATAAAACAGCCAACAAGCTTAATAACAATCACATGACACCAGAATTCAAATGAGATTTACAAATATAGCGCCTTATGTCACCGTGAGATGATTTTATAAATTAATACCGATTGTAAATCTTGCAGCACTCATGTTGTCGCCGACTTTAGGGATGTACAATTGTACAGGGTAAATATTATTTGGACGGATAGCCAAATATAACAAAACCGGCAACGTTTTTGTATCCGTGTTTTCAGTAAGATTAGAGTAAGATCGCGGATCTATAAAATAAAAAAGCTCTATGGCTTGTAGACGATCACAACTGTTTTTGTATCTAAGTTAAATTTAAGTGTGTATGTAGTAGCTAATTAATAATGGGTTTTAGCCCACTGAAAATAAATAAAAGGAACAACTTTAAATAGAAAAAATAGACGTTTTTATCGCTATAAAGCGACGTCTTTCGCTCCTTGGTACACGAGTTATTTAGTCTAAAGGTTATAAAAAATCTTATTTTAGACTAATTAATTTGTAATGACTTTAAACCAATTTTATTAGAAGACACTCCATCACCTGCCAATTTCGCGTCCTATTAAAACTTTTAAACAGGTGTTCATAAATACTGGGATCAGCTGGTATGCTAATACATCCTTATCCAAAACGTTATCTCAAACAGTGTCGTTAAATTGATAATTTACCCAACCAAGCCCAGTCAGCAACGGCGGCAGTATTCAGTAATCTGACTAATATTATGAAACCTGTACAGGCCGGATAGTATTTACCGGACGACGACACCCATCTCTAGACCCGTCAGTAAATTGGAAACACCTCGGTCGGGGGCAGGATTCTATTCCTGTGCTTGACACCACCGCCCCGAGACGCGTCATTGTTAAAGACGTGCAACTGGTTGTAATTACTTCAGTTGCGTTTTACGTAGTCATGTTGCGATTAGTTACGCGATCTTGTTTTGTCTGCTGGTGAGGGCGTGATTAACACATCTTGGGGTGAAGTTTTGTGACATGTTTATTGCTTTGTTTAGGGACTTAGCGATTTTAAAAGACCAGGGGCCTTACTCCGTAAATCGAACGTCGAAGATGACGGATTGACGGATCGCAGTTTTCCTACTATGAAAGTGCTTCGGATCTAACGTTCAATTCGATGTTCGCTCTTGACATTTTGTCTTTCATAGTAGGAAAATGCCGATCCGTCAGCCGAAGCTTCGATGTTCGATTTACGGAGTAAGGCCCCAGAGCCTACAGGAGAGAAGAGGCCAAATCGTGAAGGATGAAGAACTCACTACAGTAATTACTAGTAGTTGAGTTAGTTGAGATAGTGGTTTAACGCTAAACTATCGAAAAAAAATTACCTCATCACATTACCCGCTGCTGGTCATATAGCTTTTAATCTCACATTACATTGATTACGTATAACAAATGTAACCGATGATACTTATCATCGATCTATCCACTTCACAATAGCCTTGATTGACGGTCTCAATAACTGCAAACATCGCGAGAAAAAGCGATCCATTTGTATGCCTTTTTTAATCATACCGCTCTTGAGCTCTCAAGTGGATATTCATCTTGACTGTACAAACAAAATGTAACTGTGAAACTGTTTCATCGTTCAACAGATAGTGCGGGAGATAATGCTAAATTTAGTTACTCGTCAGTATTAAATTACATAGAGAGACCTTAACCCCTAACTAGATCTTTCCCTTTCCATCCAAACGTGGACTGGAAGAGATCGCTTTTAGCGATAAGACCGCCCTTTGTACTTTAATTTTTAGATCTGTTACTGTGGTTATTCTCTTAAGACTGGTGTACAATAAAGAATTTTGAGTTGATTAGATTTCTTATATTTACCATGGGGTCACGACACCCAAACTCATAAAAAACATTCCCTTTGCGAGAATCAAACTCGCAAACTTTTCACGCTACATATCAATTTATGAAGAGCATAGCGTACGTAAGCACTACCACTTCTTTGTTTTTTTTTTTATGTTTTCTGTGCAACAAGATAGCAATATGATCTGACAGCATTTTGCTTATCAAACGCGTGTTGTCTTCAACTCGATACTCCATGCATAGGGGATGGTCGTTAAAATTAAAAAAACAGTCTCCAAATGTCATTTCGGAGGAAATAAAAGAACCAGAGCTCAAGTTTCAACTAATCCACGCGTCTTATATTTTTCTTCTCAAAATTGGTAATTGACACGTGATTAAACTTGACATGCTCACCCCTACCATATTTTTCAAAACTGTATCTTGAAGCTTCCTTTAGAAATGACGCAATACGGACAAAGAAATATTATTTTGTCCTCGGTTTCGAGATTTCAAGCTGCTGTCAACGAAGCAGAGATTTACACCATATCTGTTAGATTTAGAACCGTGGAGACAAAGGAACTTTGTTCAAAATCGCGGGGTCATGATGTCATACCAGTTTCGAAACGCTTCTAATTAATAGACAGACGTTTACGACCCGGTAAAACAGTGGTTCTCAAAGCTAGTTTATTATTTTCCTCCGGGTGGTGGAAGTCGCTTTGGAATAGTTCAGTTTAAACCCAGTTGGGCCTAATTTTAATAAAATTATTAGTTTTTTTTATTATATAAAGAATATTTAGCTGCCAAATGCAAGTCGTAAGTAGGTACCAGATTATTGTGCTGAATCTTAAATATTTACCAATACTTTTAGCAACTTTCAGCTTTCTCTTTAATAAGTGTATACATAAACCAGCTACTGCCCGCGCTTGTCCTTACGTAACAATGCATTTTTCCGGGATAAAAAGTAAACTATGTTACTTTCCGGCCCAAGAACTATCTCTATGCAAAAAATCACGTCGATCCGTTGCTCCGTTGCTTCGTAAAAAAAGTACAAACCAACAAACAGACTTTTGCAATGGCACGCTCTTAGGGGCAGCGTAGACGCTTATGCAAACTTTGAAAATTATCACTAGAAACGGGATATTTACCATGTATATTATTTGATTTGAGTTTCCGATATTTCGGCGCTGTTGCAAACGCCATGATCACGGGAGAACTGAAGTACTGCGGGTAGATGGGCAGACGTAGCTATTACCAAATTCAAGAATTTCAATCGTGAGGATGGGTTTCAACTGTCGAATACCTGGAATCCAGTGGTACGGTTATGTAAACACCGGCATAATACGGTTCCGAGTATGCGGGCTGACACGGTCAGTATTGTGTGTCGGAATCCAGTTCGAGATAGTAGTGAGGACAATAGTAGTGGCACGCGTAATAAACGAGTGAGGAAGAGGGTAGATCGCTACGTCTGCCCATAATCACCATCTACCCGCAGTACTACAGTTCTCCCGTGATCATGGCGTTTGCAACAGCGCCGAAATATTGGAAACTCAAATCAAATAATATACATGGTAAATATCCCGTTTCTAGTGATAATTTTCAAAGTGTTGATGACCATGACAGTTTAAAAACCTATATTGCTTATGCAAACGTACTAAGACTGAGATTCAGAGACGAATCTAAGCGTGGACTTACGCTTCCATACGTCAATATTCTATACAGTTTTGACATAAATATGGAAGCCAAAGTCTACGCTTAGAATCGTCTCTGAATCTTAGCCTAAGAGACTACGCTGCCCTTTGGCATTTTACCCGAAAAAAGGGCGATCAATAAATCTACCAAGTTTGAGAGACCACGAATATAATTCTTGAAATCGTCCAATACCGTTCAAGCTCGGCTTCAAAGAAAAATAAGAACTATTATGCGTGTCCGAGTTTATGGACCGTTGTGTATTGTGAGCTGAACTCGAGCGGTGAACTAATTCTTTGTTTCCAATTCTTTGTTTCCAGAATTAAAGCTTTCTGCATACCTTCACGACTTTTGCGACTTCCCAACACATGGGAAACGCACTGCGATATAGTAGGTAACGTAAAAATAAACAACAAAACTTACACTTACTTATTTTGTAGTCCGTAAGTAACTGCTAGAGGTATTTGTTTAAAAATAGTCTATGGTCTCGTATTGTATACAAAGTTTAAATCATGGTTCATCGTAACAAAGAGATTAGCAAAGTTTTATACAAGCTTCAATTCCCATTGCGTTCGTTATTTAAATCTAGGTAATTCCTATTGACAATCTTGATATTTGGCACGACCGTAATGTCAGTTAAGTAAACAAAAAAACAAACAAAAATCATTTTCTACGTTGTTATTAAAATATTGCTGCTGCCGACGACGGTTATATGCGTAGAGATTCTCAAAGAAACCTTACATTTTTTCGAGAAAAAATTGCCTTGCCTTAATGTCACTATCTGGATGCCGATAAGCCACCTCTATCCAACACGTGCCGTTCCTCCATTGTTGAGTGGAATACAGTTTCGCATTTACTCGTATAACTTTAGTAAGGATTGTATGTTCTTCTAATGATATCGCACCGTCGTCGTCGCACTGGTTGCGTAGGTACCTATGTGTAAGGCTTTACTGCGTACGAGCGAACTTCAAGAAATTAGTTCGAAGTCGAGAGCGCTCGTTAAAATACAGTTGTCTGATAGTTCTGAGCTTCTTTGTGGTCTGTTTATTACAAAAGTGGGCGTTAACTCGCTGTATTTTCTAATGGATTTTAGCCCAAAATCCGAATAGAGATTTTATTTTATTTTATTCTATTTATGGGTATAAGTTACAACCCCGAGTCAAATACGTCTGGGGTCTTCTGTTATTGTTATTTACTCGGTTGCGGTCGAAGATGTAGCACTCTTAAAGACTCGCAGATAGTATAGTGTTCAAGAAAAACAGATGGCGGCAATGAGTTCTACTTTTTAGCTGTCCGCAAGATGAAGGTCGAAGCATCTTAAAACATTAAATTCCACGATAACAAATCTTACACATGGTAGTGACAAAGCGTGACAAACTGCTGCTTCTAAGCTCGAAGGGTCATGGAATAAGTCATATTTTAATGCAGATATTGAAAGAGAACGTTTGACGAGTTTTCAAAACGATTGTACTGATAGTCGCGATCGTGTCTTTCAGAGACAAACATGAGAAAGAAAACAGGAATGGAAGCGACGAGGAGAGACCATTCTCCCTGGTCTGCTTTAAGTATGTATTGAGGCTGAGATGTATTTATGTCTTAAATCTTAATTGGTAGTGCAGACAGTAGCCATACAGAATCATAACTGCATTTACAGAGATCAGCCAGCCACAGAGCATCGCGTCTGTATTGCAACCTTTTTGGGACTGTATATACCTTTGCCGGGTGTGTGCCATGGATCTAAGCTACTAAAACCATGTATGAAGCTTATCTCTATCATCAGTAACTTGAGATTGGAGGAAAATCCAAAGTAGCACTGCACCATGTATCAAGATTGTAGTCATAGAATCGTGCTTTGGATATTAACAATGGAGTAAAAGATTAAATTTGTGGCACTCAAGAGGCCGGTTTGTAGATTTATACTTTACCCAGTACCTATAGTAGATATTAACTCAGATTCTTTTATTCAGAAACTTCAATTGTATTAGAAGAAACCAGGTCTCTATCCAATGAAGAACATTAGAAAAGGATGGAAAATGTTATTTAAAATTAAATAATTTCTTATTGAAGGAACACAAGTTGTGTAGAAAACTTTGTGCATTCAACGCGAATCCGGAGGTTGACTGGGGTCGGGAGGGAATAGCTCCGACGCGGTGGACGAAGGGCGCTAATCTAGCTAAGGCTCCTTCTCACCGGCCCTAGGTGGGCGCTCACGGAAGATATTGTGTGACTAATTGCCCGGTTCCAAAACCCGAAGAAGAGCAAGAAACTCGAAGGTGGAGTGAAGTCCAAACTTATCTAACCAGGAATTAACCTCGCCGGCTACCGCAACCGAAAACTGAACGGCTTCCTGCACCAATATTCAGACTGGTGCTAGGATTCGACTGGTCGGGCGAACCCAGCGCAGCCAATACAATGGCCACGATGGCCTATTATCGTCCAAGATGTGCCGAGGGCGGCGATGACGGAGAGTGAGGGCAGCGACGACTGAGAATGCCTTTATCATAAGTACCTACTATACAGGGTGAGTTTGAATTGGTATGGTATCCTGGAAGGAGGTAATGAGGACCACGGTTGACAACAATCTGTGAGAACCTCCCTTGGAAATAAGTCATTCCAAATTTCCATACAAGAAAAGTAAAAAAACTTCAAACGTGAAGTGCGTGGCTTTTGCTGAATTTTTCTAAGTCTGTTCTAATCAACATCATCATTTAACAAAGTTCAACATAGTTCAAGTCGGATCTAGGCCTGCCCGGAAATTCTATACTAGAATATTGACGGAAACTTTGAATGCACTTAAATGAAAAATTCAGAATTTCAATAAGTCGTAAAACAAATGTTGTGGACCTCCAGGAGGACATTGACCCCATTTCGGGATAAGAGTCCAATTCAAACTCAGGCTGTATAAATACTTTAAATATGTACATACCACTGCTAAATTCTTTTATTTTTTATACTACCCTATAATCAATTAGTTTCAGCGTAATTTAAACATGGAAGAATTTAAACGATAACGTGGATGTCAGTTTTCTTTGTTTTTTATTTATTTATTTATTTATTTTTATTTATTTATTTATTCCCACACAATAACGTCAATTTACACCTTACTTTTAAAGCCAAGCATGAGTCTAAAGACACATGTACCATACTGCAAGGAATCGAAAATAAAAAGGTGTTTATGACTTGTAGCCACCCATATAGGCCGAAACCCGTGCTTGGGTGTGTTTGATTGTTTCTTTGGTGTGGGTTGGTATGTTTAGACTTCTCGACATTACTGTTAATCTCATTGAAGTAACTCTAACCCCAGTGAAACCTTGGTACAAGTTGATGCACTTAATCCTAATTGAATCATATTGATGCTTGAAAATGCTTTTGCGATGTCTAGACATTAATTGACATAATGCACTTTATATTCTCGTCTCGTTATTTTATTTTAAAACAATGGTACTGAGCAAAGATCACAATAACACTATATGGATTATATAAGTATTACTAGCTGCTGCCCGCGGTTTCACACGCGCGGAGATATTGGATTTCATGGGTTTTTTTTTTGCGCGGAACCCTAATTCTTTTTCTAAAATAAAAGTAGCCTAAGTTACTCCTTGTAACATCAGCTATCTGCCAGTGAAAGTCCCGTCAAAATCGGCCCAGCCCTTTCGGAGATTACCCGGAACAAACAGACAGATAGACAGACAAAAATTAAAAAAAAATGGTTGTTTTGTTATAGGTACCGTATATACTTTCATATGCATTTGGTAAAAAGCTGTTATTTTGATATTACAAACAGACACTTCAATTTTATTTATTTGTATAGATCTATGTTTCAGAATGAATGGGAAATTATTTCCACTTTTTCGTTTAATTTACAAGAAAATATAAACCTAACCTTAACCACAGAAAATATACTACGTCCTTAACCTCAGGAGTGGTTCTACTCGTATTTGAGTCATTTGGTGTTGGAACATTGTCTATGTGGGTGACGGGAGCGCATACCTCAAAGTATTGTCATCGTTGGATAGCCTGGTTGATGAGACTCGTGACCAAAATGCTGACACATACCTATAACCGCTGCATTGCACGTGTCATATCTAGGTATAGTATGTTCCGGTTTGATGAGCAAAGTAGTCAGTGAAATTAATGGATTTATGAGATTGAGATAATTACTTTCTAAAGTCTAAAGCAATGAGCACAATGTATGCACAATTGAGCACAAATCAACAAAAATGCATATTTTTAGTACAGCTTATACAATGTACAGCGTTGAACAATGTCAGCTGATGTTCTGTCAAATTTGTATCGGGCGTTTTAGCGCTCAGTAGATTTGATACGCCCGACTTTGACTCTCATTTTTGACGTTTTTAGCGTTCGATTTCTAGTTTTTTCCATATAGACATTTTATTCTCATGAGAAAACGAATTGATTGACATAATAAAAAAATGAAGTCAACATCCCTATTATGTCTACTTATAGCACAGAATATGACAAAAACAAGCTGGTTCCAAGGGATTTGTTCGATAATTCTTAAACTTATACTTTCTGCATAGTGAATTCTTTTTTCGATTTTTCGATGGGCTTTTGTTTCAAAAGTCTTAAGTAAAAAATGAGAAATGTGTGAAATAAGAAAGTTCACGTTTCAAACTACGAGTACTAAACAGCCACTCTAAGCATGCTCGACGGTAGTTGACACAACTTTACGTTCACTTTACGTCCAACACGTATCTAAAAGTTCGTAACTAGAGATTTCCACGTCCACTCAAACTGACAAACGTTTGGGACTCAGTGAAACTTGTTAGAAAAGTAAAAAGAAGCTGCGAAGACGTTAAGGACTCGAACGCCCGGTGCTTGTGAACCCGGGTTGCGTATTTATGTTCTATATACAAGTCGAAATGTGTTTTTTTAATTTAAACTTTTCGTCAAAGTTATCGTGTTTACCGCCCCTATAACATTAAAAAAACAAAATTTGGATTAATTGGACCGCCACAACTTGCAAAATAAAAAACTAAAAACAAATAACTAGGTAATTTTAGATTAACATTCTGAAATTTATGGATAAAAATGAAGTAAAAACATGTAGGTAATGGAGTTTGTGTAAAGTATTTAGCTATACTAGTGTAGTTGCTATTAGAAAATTACAACGATTTTCCCATATTCTGTGATATCTCAGATTAATATCCCGACGGGCTTTGCAAATACGCCCCCCAGTCTGCGACAGAGGCGCGATTTAATTTACATCTCCACACCAATTGTTCCCAACTCTAGAGTTCGTCGAACGGCCTCGGCCGTCGCCACCGTCTCTGATTTATTTTCCACCAACAAACCCTAAATGGATTTCAGTTCCTTAATACGTTAACTTCGGGACATTCAGATTGCAGAGCTAGTTTGGAGCATTCAGAGTTAGATGGGACCGTTCAGATTTCAGATTTAGTGTGAATTGTTTGAGTAGAAGATGAATTGTTGAGAGGATCCTCTTACCCTGTCTTTAGCTTAGTGATGGGCTTATTGGTGTTGTGTTATAGCCGATAGGTATACTCAACTCCTATCGTAAGAGCAATTTTCATCCTGAATTCGATTATTTAACGCCGGGCGGATAGATATTTGTGCGTAGGAACAAAAGTATCCAGCGAATTCTGTCTTGAGAACCGTGGTCTTGTATGTATTGATTACGCTCGTGAAGTCTGCCGCCAAACAGTAGTGTGCAAGCATTAATGTGTTCCGGTTAGTTAGCTAGCAGAGTAGCCAGTGAAATTACTGGGCTTATGAGACTTAATACCTAATGTCTCTGGGTATCGAGCGCACTGCAGTGCCGCGCAGGCCTTTGAGTTTGTAAATTCTGAGTGGCACTGCAAATGTTATGGGCCGGCGTTATGCTTACCATCAGGCAAACGACCAGCTCGTCTCGTTACCAAATAGCATAAAAAAGAGTTCTGAGTGGCACTGCTATTGTTAGGGCTTGCGTTATACTATCAGAGAAAGGAACAGCTTGTCTATTCATTGGTATATTAAAAAAAAATAGTTAGGTTTATAGGCAGAGTCGTATCACAGTTTTACAATTCTGTAAAACTGTGGTGGTGTGCTTATGCAAATCTTAGCATGCACGACGAAGTTAAATCCTCAGAAATCTTCTCATTCGGGTGGTTCTTCCATAACCGCAATGAGATCAGTCACTGCCAATATTTGCATGAGAGCAGGCTTGCGAAAATCCTTTTGAAATATAAGCAGGTATGAGAAACCTGAAAAGTTTTGTGATGCTTTTCGCCAACGCAAAACTCGTTACATAATTTTCGAGTTGCAATTTTTTGCATGAATTTGGTTTTTCTGTATTTGACAATATTAATGCAACCGTAGTAAGGTTTGTGGCATGATGCTTAGGTATTTTAATCGTATAATAAGTACATATCGCCAAGCACGTATCGCTAGGTTCTGGACAGCCGCATTAGAGAGGCAGTATCAATTGATGCTTCCAACTTTAGGAAACATTAAAAACCAGTCGAGACAATTACAAAAATAAATATAAGTGGTCAAGTGAGTATCGAGACGAGAGTAAAATAGGTTTCGTGTCCGTAAAAAATATTATTAAATCGTGTCAGACACGGTTCCTACTATAATATTAGAATGTTTTTTGGTTTGTCCTTCTTTTACGCAGTAACGGAGCGGAGTAATCACGTAGTTCCGTTGAACTACGTGATTTTTGGTATAGATATAGTTGACGGACCGGAGAGTAACATAGGCTACTTTTTTCCCCGAAAAATGCACGGTTACTGTGGGAACGCGGGTAGAACCGCGGGCAGAAGCTACTATTACAATATTTTTTATTAGATTCCCTTTGTTTATTAGAAACTCTTTGATGCACTTGCAAAAACTGTTCCGTACAAACTGAACACGTTAGTAAACACAGACAGGGACAAGCAATCTAACAAAAAGCAAAGGTGCCTTTGTAAGGCTACCTATTCCAGAAAACTGTCTGCGCAGAACCAACTTTGCTCTCGAGTTAGAATAAGGGGCTAGAAAATTAAATAGCGAAGCCTTGTGGAATTAGATCCGGTCTGCGGATATGAAAACCAATATTGACTGTGGAATCCGTATATAGGATTCTAGTTATAACAGTGCTGTATTTTGCAGGCTATATTTACACTTCCAGATAGAATGTGCTTGGAGTGACTAGTGCTGGATGTCATCGTTATAAAATCATAGCATGGTAGTAGGGTAATTTTGGTGCCCGTCTTTATATATAGACTAGCATCTGCCCGCGGTTTTCACCCGCTTTCCCACAGGAACCGTGCATTTTTTCGGGATAAAAAGTAGCCTATGTTACTTTCCGGTTCATAAACTATATCTATGCCAAAAATCACGTCGAACCGTTACTACATTACTGTGTGAAAGAAGGACAAACCAACAAACACACTTTCGCATTTACAATATTAGTAGGATTAGTAGGATACCATCTTTGACTTATAAATCTGTCGCTAAAACCTTTTTGTTGCAGTTCAGAGCCACTACGAATATTATGACTAGAAACGGGTAACCATGTTTATTATTTCGAAACAAATAAATGGTATATATCCCGTTTCTAGTTATCATATTCGTAGTGTTGTGACCATACGAGTTAAATAAATCTTAAGAGTCAGTCTTTAGTCTAAGTTTATGGATCTCATTCCTCCAACCCTACCGTCGTCCACAATCCATACAGATAAATAAAATTGAAGCGTCTGTTTGTAATATCAAAATAACAGCTTTTTACTAAATGCATGTGAAAGTATATACGGGACCTACACCAAAACAGCCATTTTTAAAATTTTTGTCTGTCTGTCTGTCTGCATGTCTGTTTGTTCCGGGTAATCTCCGAAACGGCTAGGCCGATTTTGACCGGACTTTCACTGGCAGATAGATGATGTTACAAGGAGTAACATAGGCTACTTTTATTTTGGAAAAAAAATTAGGGTTCCGCGCAAAAAAATAAAAACCATGTAATCCAAAATCTCCACGTGGGTGAAACCGCGGGGCAGCAGCTAGTATAACTTAAAATCCCGCAAGGTTGTAACAAAACGCTAAAATAACGAGTATAAAAAATAAGATACTTATTCAAATAAGTGTGATACTCAGGCGTATCGCGAATCAAACCTTACACAACGTAAGCGGCTTGTAGAATTCAATAACATTTATATACATTCAATTCAACACTGATAAAGCTATCTACTCGTACATCAAAAAAACCTTTATGTTGTTTATCGAGAAACTTTCAAAGGAGCTTTAATCTGCCTGATTGGGCCTTCAGTGCTATTAATAGCTTTGCAATGGGACTCCCACGCCTGCGGTTTTGTACACAGCAAGTAGACTTAGTGAATGGAGAGAAAAGTACAAGTAGTACATTAAACGTGGATGGTAAAAGGATTTTTCTATTCTCTGTTATTCAATGGCGCGTCGGGCACGCTGATCTACTGAGAAATAATCCTACTTATACTACGAGTATTATAAGTTTTAGTTTTCACAGGAAACTAACATCTAAACTTGGTTTATTGAACGGTTTTGGAACAAATTGTTTGGTGGAAAAAAAATGATTTTTGAAACGGGTAGGTATTAAGTCTCATAGCAAATCATCAGTAATTTCAATGGCTACTTTGCCCATCAAACCGGAACACAGTTATGCTTGCACATTGTTGCTTGGCGGTAGACTTCACGATCAAAGCGGTGGTACCAACCCAACGGACACTCGCAGAAGAGTAGTCCTAGCACCTAATAGTTTGACTAAAAGGTATGTTTAATTAATCTTCATAGGTTATAATAACAAGATAATCACCGTGGTTGTTCGCACCCAATATTTCTAAACTGTTCCAAGTATCATGTTCACGGGAAATAATAGTAATAAAAATCATATACTTAATCCAGTATTCATTGCAGTAGATACTTGTAATTTGAGTGATGAATTATGAGCAGTTGGTACAATTTCTAGTTTGTCCAAAAACTAATAAATAATAAATAATAAACGCTTACACTCATACCCCCGCACTAGGATTCCCTGTATCGCAGGTGGCATGGACACACACAGATACACATCACAAACATCCAAGACCCGAGAACAAACTTTATGTTTACACAAAATCTGCCCCGGCCGGGAATCGAACCCGGGATCCCTCACTTTGCAAGCAGGGTTACTACCAACTTAGCTACGGAGCCGTCATCTCATAGAGAATTACTAAGGTCAAAAAACAAAAATGTGTTTGCAGCTAAAGTAAAACTTTTAACTACGACCTTTCAAGCATTCATAAAAAAGAGCAAGTAAAAATATGTAATCATCGCAATTACACTGCTCAAATTCAATACCGGATTAATCCCATCCCCCTGTTTAGAATTCTTTGGGGTGACCCGCTGACTCACTACCCTAAAGTCCTTGGTACGTAACCATTGCCCAATCTGCGTATTAGGGTGGATGAGGGTGACGTCATCTTTCATCCCCTTGGGATGACATCATGCGACATGCGAACGCAGTTAGTAGTTATTGCACAGGCACTTTTGTTTGGCGAAAACTTAACTATTCGACGAATATATAGTTGAAGAACAAAGAAATTTTATTCGTAAGCAGTCAAATAGGTCGATAAATTAAAACTAAAATAACTAAATAATATACATACACATCTATATACAATCATAATCTAATAATCCGCTACCAATAGGCAACTTTCCCAAAATACTGGCAGCTTTGCCACGTTGAATAGCAATGCTTAATGTTGAAGAATGAAGAAAGTTAGTGGGACTGTTGCTCTTTTCTGACACCTAGTGTGGTACCTAGGTATCTAATACCTCAGCGTAACAAGCGCAACGCAGTGATGCATTGTAGGCCTTTGTGCTTGAAAGTTCTGAGTCGCACTGTAATTGTTATGGGCTGGCGTTAGGCATACCATCAGGCAAACACCCCGCTCGTCTCGTTATCCAACAGTATAAAATATGTATCTTGTTTAAAAACATAGGGAAAGAGCTTATAAATGCTAAGAATGCTTATTCAGTCTGCACAGATAAAACTGAGCAACGATCATGCCTTGTAAATGCTTGAACTCTAAATCCAAACAACTACCACCCTAAATGACCAATGAAATAGTTGAAACAGCCCCAAACATTTACAGCTAAGCCACCTATTCCCGAGCACAGTCGCCCGGATTTTAAAATCAAATAACAATGAAACAAACGCCGAGGCATTAATGTAAAATGCAAACAAGATTTCCTAGCTAAACATTAATAACACATTTTGATCCCCGTCTCGACTCTTAACCAGAATTAAATTATTATTGCATCTGTAAACAGTTACGACCCGCGATTAAAACTAACCACATAGCAGTTGAATGAGAATAGCGCCCGAGGCACAACACTATAACAAAGCTTTATAGCTAATAATATATGTTACAACGTTACATTATAACGTAAAACGGATATTAGAATAAAGCAGTTACTTCTAGGCCATAATTCTAACGCGACCTAACGTTTTAAGCGCAATAAAAGCTATCCAAATAGCACCAAAATATATACACCCTTTTCCGAATAGCCAATTCTCTTAGAAAGGTATAAAATGAGCATTTTTTAAATGGATATTTGAGTGCCCGCGACTTTGATGGCCAAATCTAAGTGTTAGAATTTACTGAGCACCGAATGTGGGGATTTTACATTCTTTTTATTTTTATAGTATGTGATAAAATTGTGCATTTGAATCACCCTTTTATTACTAAAGGTAAGACGTTTACTAAATAATCTAAAGATAAAGGGAGATTAATTTTAAAATAATTTAATGAATCGTGCCTTTGTCGTGAAAAAATTAGCACGAAGTAACACCTTATCATTTTGTTATAGCAATGAATTGTAAGGTGATGTTATAAAATTGCCTTTGAGATTCGATTATTTTAACTGAATCTTTAATCAAAATAGTCTTCCATCTTGCTCTTGTCGCATTATGGGATCGGCGCCGTGCGTTTTTAAAGACATACTACTTTAAGGTTTTTGGAAATTTTATTACAACCTGCCTGACAGCAATCCTCCTTGGGAATTTTGACAGATGCAGAACGGACCGCAATCCACGCAGGTAAAATGCGAAATTTAATTAAAATCATGAAGTAAATCAATTAGACAAAGTTAAAACGTTACGTTTACGTTAAGTTTGATTTTAAAAGTTAAATTCAGGTAAAGTCCGAACTTTATTCATTACTTGTACCAAATCTTTCGTTTGAAGAACCACAGTAAATACCTATTTATAAAGAATCCCGTGCAAAATCAATTATAATTCACTTATAGCAAATTTAACTTAATACTAACTCGTCCCAACTCGCTAAAAGGTTTATTCAAAAACTTAACCCTTCCAATAAAGAAACTATTCTGAGTAAACTTTAAACACAAATTGTAGTTTGTACCTAAACAGGTTTTAGAATCGATAACTTTCAATATCTCCTTATATATCGTTGGAGCTTTGCCCGGGCTAGAGTTGGCTATTTGTCTGCTCAATCGCTGTACGAAATGGGCTTATTAATTCCCCTTTATGTCTTTGAACCTCCACACACTTGAAGATTTTTGCGTTGACTTTGCAATTGAAATACCTAATGTAAAACACGGTTTTATTTGACGGCTTTTCGGCAGTCGATTGGGTAATATCTGAAGACATATAACTGTATTGAGGGGAAAAGCCTAATTTGTGTCTCAGAAATATGAGACGGTACCAAAGTGTCGACACAAGTAGCATCCCAGCCTAGGGGCCACCCCAATTTCCATGGAACGAGCGTCATTCCGTCAGGCCTTTTAGCATCGTCACGCATAAGACCATTCGGTTCGAGAATGGCTGCTACAATGGCGCTGGCAAAAGTCCGGTGGAGGCTGGCGTGATGGGAAATTAGACCAGCACTTCTGGAACACGAGATGCCGTTATGACCGAGCTGATCGACAGCAGTACCACACTGGCAGCGATGGGCAACATAGCACCTCACCAAAATGTAAGCAAACAGCAAGACGAAAAGCAGATGGATCTCATAGGTTACAACAGCCATGATTTTGATTTAGCACTAACATGTTCCAATTTGCTACACAGCAACTGTTTCCGATGCGTAACTAGTGTGCGGACGCCATAATTCCCTTTTATGTCTAAGGGAGCACACACGCTATTTAAGCGATTTGGGAAGACTTTACGTTAGCTTTTCTTTATGCTACAATAAAGTAGACGATACCGTCTGTAATAGCTTGCTTTAATTGCACGCGATCTCGCCACCTGGGTCTTCTTGTTTGATTCGGCACGCTTCTGGGTTATGGGCTGTTATTGTTTTGGTTCAAACCCATTGCATTGTTAAGCGGTAATTACTTTTTGTTCCACATGCAAATAAATGACATAGAGTACGATATTTAAGTTTTATTTTGTGTGCAGATGGCGTTGTTTAGACTTTATTGCAAGCGTTCTCAGGTGGAAACTTTTGATACCTCAATCGCATAAGTATTATAAGTAATATTCCCTAACTTTATCACTTCTGTGTTTCGTGAGCTAAATATATTGATCTAACAGCGAGAGGGGGCAACCGGCATCATTACCGGCCTATTTGCGGGGCCAATCTAGTTAACATTGATGTTAAATAATGATTCTTATTTCCTTTGGTTCCGTGCAGGCCGGAGGAACTCTGATGAATTCAACTTAGATTTATTTTTAGTAATCTTTTGATGTGCCTTCAACTAAATTTAGACTATGAAGCTACACACCGTGCATTCGGTGTATACTACGAACCGAACACGTTGCGACCAAGTGTCCCTTGTGGACAGTAGAGCAATTTATGTCTGACATGCTTTGTGTCATAATTGTCGTAGTCTAATATAGCTGTTATATCTTCTCTGTTTCGTAGAATTTTTAGAATCGAACCAGCGGTTTTAAAAATTAGCGTTAACAAACAAACTTACAGCAAATTTTACCTCTACTTTAGATATACCTGGTTAATGACGTTAGTAATAATGTCTATTTGTCGTTAGTTACTTAGGAATTTCACTGACTACTCTGCTCATTAAACCTGAACACAGTAATGCTTGCACGCTACTGCTTGGCGGCAGACTATAATATGAGCAAAGCGCTGGTACCCACCCAAACGGCCACTCATGTAGTAGAGTTAGTTCTACCACCCGGATATGCTGAAAGAAAACATTTTGATTCAACCATAGCATACGTTTATAGGGCATTTTTTAGCCGGGTCAGCTAGCACCAGTAAGTGTAGTGTCGCAAACGACGACGCCTGACATGTTGTTATCGTCGCTATTGTACCTATGCGAAGCGCCTTAGTTTGTTAGAAAATCCGCTCTTGTGAAATAGAACATTCTACCTAGTTTAACGTTGATATATGTTTTAACCTTACCGTCCCCTTTCGTGCACAGTGGCTCCAAACGAGGGCTTGATTAAGAAAATGAACGATTCACAATCGTTTATTACGGACAGCAAACAAACGAGCGGCGAATCTCATTCGACCAGAGTCACACTTGATTTATCGCACTTGTTCGATCCTGCAACGGGAGTCATTTATATCAATACACGACCATCTGAAAAAAAAAAGCTTTTAGCGTGAACGTATTCAAAGCAAACAGTTGAATTAATGTGCCCATTTGAGGACGAAATAGCGCAGTGAGAGTTGAAGCACTTTTGTTCTCGGTACAAGTTTGTTGTTTGTTGGGATTCTTTGAATGGAGTTTTGTGTTTGCTACGAGTAAATTAGTTCCATAAGGAATAAGGAATAGGTAATTTCTAAGTCGAGTACTTATAGTTTCTTGTGTCAGTAAATATTTTAAACGAACATTTCCAAAATTGTCGATATGAATAACGGTAAAAATTGGAGTAACCAACCATGTATCTCCCTTCATCAGTATTTGTTTAGGAATGAAGCCCGTCACGCTATCTCTTCCTAGCTCTGCCTTTGACTTGTCTAGTTTCATCTGGATTATTTTGATGCGTCAATTTATGCAATTTTTATTTCAAAATGAAACATATGCAAAAGAACTTAAAAGAAATATTTCATTCTTCACCGTTCAAAAATACGGTGTATTTTCTTTAAAAATATCCGGCGCTGTTATTCAAAGTACCAGGCTATCATAAATCAAGTGGAGCCGAAGGTGTTTGCGATGCTCGAGCGTCAATTCTAGCGTTGGCCACCCAGAGACGCACATAAATAATATTCGAGGCTATCGATAATGTCTGACACCGCTGATGCTGAACTATTGCCTCGATCTTTCTATATTCAAATATTTTTGAAGTGTTTGCTATTCGGACTAGTAATCCTAAAACAAATTGTTTGTAACGTACAGCGATTGAAAAAAATGTATCGAGTGGCAGTTTAGAAGGGCACCTATACGTGTTTTAAATGGATAGAGATTTGGATTTGTTACAGATAAACTAATACGTGTAAAAATAGTTGCCCTTTTGTAGGAATCGAACCCTGATTATAATACCATTGACCTATAAAATAATCCACAGGGGATGTCATAGATCAACAAAATAAGGAGGTAAAGTAGAGCATTGATATAAAGTTCTTACCTAGTAACCACTTCGAGTCATAGACTGTTTTGTAACTTTCCATCAGTTGGAACGCATTAATTGCACCTGCATCTACACAAATTGCATTGTGTTTACAGGAAAGAGTTCAACGTAACTTTCTAGATTGTATTTTGCCTTGGAGTATTTTCCGGTTATCCACCCTGTTTGTAGAATAGTGGTATTCTACAAACAGGGTGGATAACAGGTACTAAATTTATATGAATGAATACTGTAGGTATCTATACGGAATCAACAGCAATAACTCATTTGATGACATATATATCTTGGTACTTAGTTTAAATAATATTAAAATGGCAATTTTTATAAAACTAATTTCACAGTGAGATGATACATGCCCATCACATAATTTTATTTCTACCAGGACAGGTGTCCTTTTTTGTTATTTGTTAAGTTATACTAAAAACATACATTTTGTTGATTTGGCCGTGAAAAACATGTACACTCTTTTATTCATTAAAATGTAAAGAATCTGATGGTATTGTTACGGAGACGGGGTAAAAGACAACTCGCAGAAACATTTTTTTAATTTTCTGCCACTTACAGGCGTTTTCAGCAGGCTGAAACATGTTTTCGGGTCGTTTCGGAGGAAGACCTAACACATATCAGTTAATCAAAAATTACTCCTACTTAACACCGTTTTCAGCAGACTGAAACATGTTTTCAGTCCGTTTCAGGACACAAGCAATTACATGGCACCATTTCCTGAAAACCCATTTTCAGGCCATTTCAGGCCAAGTTACACCCCTCCGGTCCGCGGAACATTCTCGAAGGTGTGTGAGAAGGACAGCCTATCGTGTGAAAGAGAGAGACGATTAGCCTCGATCATGTCTCTCAAAACTTCCAGAAGAAAGTGTGAGCAGGATGGCTATATGCGCAAAAGAGAAGAACAATTGTACCTATTACCTAACCGAATGTTCCAGAATAATGCAAGAGAGAGATAGCTACACGCATGATAGAACGAGATGGACATAGTCTACTACCATCTGGAAAGTCCTCGATGTGTGTACAAGGGACGGATGTATGCGTAAAAGAGAGACGTCCATAGTTGACCTTGAACTGGATCATTCGGGAACTTGGTAGCACAATTTGCGGCGCATATATAAGCGGATCGGGACGCGGCCAGGGACAGTTTCTATTGAGATACCAAGCGATACACATCGGAGTGAGTTCAAAGCGACTAGTAGTGATTGTGATATCTGTGACTAAGTGAAATACTAGTGATTGTGATATCTGTTACAAAGTGAAATACTAGTGATTTTTGTAGTGAATAGTGTTGCAAGTGATTCCTTTTGAATTCAATAAAGTAACTGTTTGTTTAACGGCTTCTTTCTATCAAACGTTACCCTATAGCTCGTAACATTTTGGTGTCAGAAGCGGGATAGAAAGATGCCTATAACACCGAGGGACGATCAAGAGGAGTCTGGAGGAGAAACACCAGGGATACAGACGCGTGCACAAGCAGCTCGTGACGCAGCTCGTCGTCAAAGTTTTGATGCCAACCGCACCATGAGTGAAAATCAGGATTCTTCCAACCTATTGCTGACTTTGCAACGCATGATGGAGGAGCAAGCCCGCCGTCAAGAGGAGCAGGCTCGCCGTCAAGAGGAGCAGGCTCGCCGTCAAGAGGAGCAGGCTCGCCGCCAAGAGGAACAGACTCGTAGTTTGTTGGAAGAACAGGCTCGCCGTCAAGAGGAGCAGACGCGTGGTCTGTTGGACGAACAAGCTCGTAGTCTGTTGGAGGAACAGGCTCGCCGTCAAGAGGAGCAGGCTCGCCGTCAAGAGGAGCAGGCTCGCCGTCAAGAGGAGCAGACGTGCCGTATCGAGGAACGTTTGGAGGTGATAGGCGTGCAGTTCAAGGAAAAACTAGAGAAGTTGAAATTAGAAGTGGAGGATCACGATGACAGGCTTTCCAAGCACGACAAGCAAATACTTGGAATAGAAAAGGAGGTAAAATCTTTGAAAATTAATGGAGTAGTGACATCTAGTGCTCCAGCAGGTAAACTAAAAGCACCTCCATTCGACGGTACTTCTTCTTGGGGAGCTTATAAACTTCAGTTTGAGACCGTATCAAAGGCGAACGGTTGGACCAATGAACAGGCAGTAACTGCCCTTATGTTAGGGCTACGGGATCAAGCCTTGACTGTATTGGACACCATGACGGGAGAGGTTACTCTAGAACAACTGAAGAATGCCCTGGAGTCTCGTTATGGCGACTCACACCTGGAACACGTTTACAGGGCACAGTTAAAGGACAGAGTGCAGCTAGCTAGTGAGAGCCTGCAACAGTGGTGCCTAGAAATTGAAAAACTGGTTAGAAAGGCTTACTTATCTTCACCATCTCTGGTTGACAGCATGTTAGTGCAAGCATTTATAGATGGGATTAGAGATCGGGAAGTCAAGACAACCGTTAGCCTCGGTCATCACAAGATCCTAAAGGATGCTCTAGCCCACGCGTTAGAAGTGGAGGCAGTTCGCAGAGATCCTCGGTCTTACCGCGTCCGAGCGGTGACAGACAAAGTAAAATCTAGAGGCGGACCCACATGTTACGCGTGTGGTGAAATAGGGCATATGAGGTTTTCATGCCCTAAGCGAGATTCAAAGAGTAATGTGGAGATTCGGCGCCGAGTATCGGAAGCAACAGATGTTGTAACGGGCGCTGCCGCAGAACAGCGGCAGGGAAACGAGTAAACGCCAGGACCGCGGGGCGGGTGCTGGCCGGTAATGTGAGGAAGGCCCCAAAAGTCATGATCTCTCAGACTCAAGACGGGAATACCTTAGTCATTGACGGGGAAGTCAATGGGACTAAATGTGAGTTAACTTTGGACACTGGAGCTTCGCGCACGGTAATCAGGTACCAGCTTCTGAAGGATTTTGATGAGAGATATTCACCCTCACGTGGCCATATTCAGCTCCTGACAGCTACTGGCCAGCACATAACCGTCCGGGGAGAGGGTGTCGTCGAGTTCAAAGTTGGTGAAAGTTCCTATCGGCATAAAGTTGTTATTGCAGATATAGTAGATGACTGCATCATCGGTTTGGACTTCATGAAGAACCATAACTGCAAAATTGATTTAGAAAGCGGCATCTTCATATGTGGCGTAGAGGAAGTCTTTCTTAAAGGTAGTTTGCCCAGAAGTGTTTACAATTTCCACAGAAGTGTTGTTTCAGGAAGCTCACAGACACAAGACAGTAGCAAAGAGCAAGTGGTAGAGAAAGTGGACAACTCCAAACCTTGGATTTTAACCCAAGCAGTACTCGAAGGATGTAAAGAAACGGGAGGGACTGGCATAGTTAAGCATAAAATTGAGACTGGTACAGAAACGCCGATACGCCTGCGACCACGCAGAGTTCCTGTTGCGTACGAAGGTGAAATAGAGAAAATGGTCTCGGAAATGGAAAGAAACAATGTCATTGAACCGTCATCCAGCCCTTGGTGCTCTCCTGTTGTTTTAGTAAAGAAAAAGGATGGCAGTCTGAGGTTTTGTGTTGACTACCGCCGTCTAAACGACGTTACAAAAAAGGACAGCTACCCACTGCCAAGGATCGACGATACTTTGGATACACTAAGTGGAGCAAAATGGTTTACCACGTTAGATTTAAAAAGTGGTTACTGGCAGGTGGAAATAGATCCTAGCCACAAAGAGAAGACGGCATTTTCCACAGGTAAAGGACTTTGGCAGTTTAAAGTTATGCCATTTGGACTTTGTAATGCGCCTGCCACTTTCGAAAGGTTAATGGAAAGAGTGCTGTCAGGACTAATTGGAGAAGCCTGTCTAGTGTATTTGGACGATGTGGTCATTATTGGAAGGGATTTTGATGATCATATCCGGAATCTGCAACGGGTGCTTACTAGATTGCGTACTGCTAATCTCAAACTAAGTCCAAAGAAGTGTTCGTTTTTCAAGAAGGAAGTTAATTACTTAGGCCATCTTATATCGGAAAATGGAGTTCGAACTGATCCGGAGAAGATAGTTGCTGTTAAAGATTGGCCAGTACCTAAAGATAAAAGCCAAGTACGCGCCTTCTTAGGATTATGCTCCTATTACCGAAGGTTTGTGAAAAACTTCGCTGATATTGCGAAACCTTTGCACAGACTTACCGAAGAGAAAAGGCAGTTCATATGGGACGAAGAGTGTGAAGCTGCATTTAAAGACCTTAAGAACCGCCTATGTGAAACTCCGATACTTGGTTACCCTGACCAAGAGTGCGAGTTCATAGTTGATACAGATGCCAGTGGAACTGGCACTGGAGGAGTACTATCCCAAATTAAAGGCGAACGTGAGGAAGTAATAGCCTACTTCAGTAAGTCATTGTCAAAACCGGAACGTAACTACTGTGTCACTCGAAGAGAACTACTGGCTGTTGTAAAGACGCTACAACACTTTAGCAAATACCTGCTTGGACGCAAGTTCCGTCTAAGAACAGATCACGCTGCACTGAAGTGGCTACTTCAGTTCAAGAACCCGGAAGGACAAGTGGCTCGATGGATTGAACAACTGCAAGAGTACGACTTTACAATTGAACATCGCAAGGGCAGATCCCATGGAAACGCAGACGCTTTATCCAGAAGGCCTTGTCATGACGAATGCAAATATTGCACGAGGCAGGAGGGAAAAGAGCTCGCTCACGTGAGGCTACTTAGGACAGACACCATTAGTCCAGATTGGTGTGGGAAAGCGATTCAAGAAGCACAACAACAAGATAGCGACATCAAGCCCATTTTGGATTGGATGAAATCTTCTGATTCTAAGCCACGGTGGAGTGAAATCGCTTCCACAAGCACCACAACCAAGAGTTATTGGGCTCAATGGGATAGTTTAGTTCTGCACAATGACGTGTTATGTCGAAAATGGGAAAATGCGCGAGGTGACGTATCCCATTTACAGCTAGTTGTACCAAGATCCAAGATCCGTGATGTATTGGAAATGTTTCACGATGGTTCATCGGGTGGACATTTAGGGGTAAAAAGAACCCTAATGAAAATCAAAGAAAGATTTTACTGGATACACTGCCGCGAGGATGTAGAAGACTGGTGCCGGAAATGTACAGCTTGTGCAGCTGTGAAAGGACCGCAGACCAGAAGTAGAGCTGGAATGAAGCAATATAACGTCGGAGCTCCGTGGGAAAGAATTGCAGTTGATATAGCTGGACCTTTTCCATTAACGGAAGAAGGAAATAAGTACATAATGGTGGTGATGGACTATTTCACAAAGTGGCCTGAAGTATTCGCCATTCCTAATCAGGAAGCAATTACGGTAGCCGAAGTACTAGTGAACGAGGTATTTTGTAGAGTTGGGGTGCCCCTAGAGATACATAGTGATCAAGGAAGAAATTTTGAATCCCAACTATTTCAAGAAATGTGTCAAATAATGGGAACCCACAAAACTAGAACTACGCCTTACCACCCACAGTCAGATGGAATGGTTGAACGGTTTAATCAAACTTTGGAAAGACACCTGGCTAAATTAGTGGATAGTCATCAAAAGGACTGGGACAAGTATATCCCATTATTTCTACTGTCATATCGATCTGCGGTTCACGAGAGCTCGAATGTAACACCTGCCCTTGCCATGTTCGGTAGGCAGCTTCGTTTGCCTGCAGATATCATCACTGGTCGGCCCCCAGATCCACCAGTGAGTATAACAGAATATGCCGCAGAATTACGGGAAAAATTACATGAGATCCACGAACATGTTAGATTATCTGAAAATAAAATGAGTGAAAGAACGAAAACTCGATATGACAGGAAGATGCACCATGTAGACTTTGAAGAAGGTTCACTAGTCTGGCTTCATAATCCAGTAAGACGAAAAGGAAAATCTCCCAAACTTCAAGCTGATTGGGATGGTCCTTACACAGTGATTACGAAGATCAATGACGTAACATATCGCATAAAGAAGATGGGTAGTGCCAGAAACCAGCCTAAGATTGTACATGTGAATCGATTGGCACGTTACAATGGATCTAATGATGCTCGGGACGAGCATGTCTAAGGAGGGGGCAGTGTTACGGAGACGGGGTAAAAGACAACTCGCAGAAACATTTTTTTAATTTTCTGCCACTTACAGGCGTTTTCAGCAGGCTGAAACATGTTTTCGGGTCGTTTCGGAGGAAGACCTAACACATATCAGTTAATCAAAAATTACTCCTACTTAACGCCGTTTTCAGCAGACTGAAACATGTTTTCAGTCCGTTTCAGGACACAAGCAATTACATGGCACCATTTCCTGAAAACCCATTTTCAGGCCATTTCAGGCCAAGTTACACCCCTCCGGTCCGCGGAACATTCTCGAAGGTGTGTGAGAAGGACAGCCTATCGTGTGAAAGAGAGAGACGATTAGCCTCGATCATGTCTCTCAAAACTTCCAGAAGAAAGTGTGAGCAGGATGGCTATATGCGCAAAAGAGAAGAACAATTGTACCTATTACCTAACCGAATGTTCCAGAATAATGCAAGAGAGAGATAGCTACACGCATGATAGAACGAGATGGACATAGTCTACTACCATCTGGAAAGTCCTCGATGTGTGTACAAGGGACGGATGTATGCGTAAAAGAGAGACGTCCATAGTTGACCTTGAACTGGATCATTCGGGAACTTGGTAGCACAATTTGCGGCGCATATATAAGCGGATCGGGACGCGGCCAGGGACAGTTTCTATTGAGATACCAAGCGATACACATCGGAGTGAGTTCAAAGCGACTAGTAGTGATTGTGATATCTGTGACTAAGTGAAATACTAGTGATTGTGATATCTGTTACAAAGTGAAATACTAGTGATTTTTGTAGTGAATAGTGTTGCAAGTGATTCCTTTTGAATTCAATAAAGTAACTGTTTGTTTAACGGCTTCTTTCTATCAAACGTTACCCTATAGCTCGTAACAGTATGTTCGCCTCTTTCATTCCTATGCAGACTGAAAGTGACAGCGTTTTGGCTGTTGTCAGCGTCTTAAGGTCAGGTCATCAAAGGCTAACCTATCGAGTTTAAAAAACAGCTTTTTTCTACTACACGATTTAAAAGTTTTCCAATAGCAAGCCACCCTTAAGGGCCAGATCTCCGTCGCACGGATTTCAGTTTTGACCCCCACTTCCCCGCAACAAAATGTACCACTGCAACACCTAGCGCTATTTTCACAATTATAAATTTGCGGAACCAAACACTTCCAAGTATTAGCGCCATCTGATTAGGACTGCTGGGACTACGTTTCAATGCGCAAACGCCACACGCCATCTGTATTTTCATACAAGAACTAGCTGTGAATGATATAGCCAGTTTGCGACAATAAATGTTACAGTACATACACGCATAGTGTATTTTGAACCCCGATTTTGACTCAACTCGTTTTTTTTACAAGTATCAATAATTTTAATAAATGTAAGCTCTAGAGTAAAACTCCCGCATGGATACGACAATTATTTTATTTTTAAAAAAATATCAAAGTATACATACAACCGGGTCATGAGATTAACAAAAAAAAATATATATAAAAAGAACTGGAGAACTTATTTGAGTTTTTATTTTATTATATAATCTTATACTTCATAAAACACCTTCTGACAAGATTTTGTCATTTTACTTTGTGTAGATAACGAAATATGAATATTTTTATCCTTTTTCTTTTTTTTTTTTCTCGACTATAACGCCGTATTAGTTGGAGATTTCTAAATTAAACAATTTTTTTGGTATCCGTTTATCGATATTATTATTTAACCATAACTAATTCCGCGTTATCTAGAAGTTATCAGCAATTTTCATTTTTTGTCAGGGTTGTCACGTACGCACATCCGGATGCTTATGGTATTCAAAATTTTTATCCGGATCAATGGGGATCCACGCGCAAAGCTCAGAGCAGATGGCGCCAGCGGCGCGATGGCCACTGTCAAATCATTTTCGCTTTGTTTACATGTAGATTTTTTATATATTTTTGTGTTCAAACCGGTCGAATCATCATAATGGATAACGTGTATGGTACCTGGAAGCTTAAAGAATTGAAAGATGTACTGAAAAAACTAGGAGGAAAGATAACTGGAAGGAAAGCAGATCTTATTGAGAGGTAGACGTTTTTATAATAAAATATTTTTAACAGTGTTAAGTTACACAATTTACAGCTTTTCTTTAATGTAACACGTAAACACTTACTTGATTCATGCTAGGAAAATTTACGAAAAATCACAGACCATTATTTATAATAATATGTGGTTTTTTATTTTTAGGTTAGAAGCTTAAGACTGAAATATTAGTTTCGGCCATCAAAGCCCTAACAGCGTCTGAAAGCCAAGCAGTCGACGTTTCCGCTGTACAACTTTACCAAGACGTCAATAGTTCCACAATATTGCCGAAGATTATCAAGCAACAAATGCAATGTAAGTAGTTTCTATACAATTGACAGGTAGTTTCTATCTATACAATGTTAAAGGTATATGAAATCATGTTTAATACCCCTATCCGGATCTTATTTTAACATGATGGCTCTTGTTTCAGATTGTTCTTGCAACGCAGCGAATCACGGAGAGAGGCTTGACCAAGATTGGACTCCAGAAAATGTTCACCACCTACAACTTTACTGGAACAGCTGTGCCAGCAACCCAAAGCCGCGCTCCGTTATGTAAAGGAGTTGGGATGGCTTGGGTAAATAATGGCAGTGGGAAATGCACAATAAACCTCAACATCAGTGCAGGCCTTATCGCCCCGACTTGAATAAGAATAAGAAAGAATAATTATACTGTATAATAAAACAATAAAAAGTAACAAAAACTTTTATTTCACTATATTCTCTCTAAAATTACAAACCATAGCACAACCAAATAAAATCCTAGATGCTAGGGGGACATAATATGGGCTTAGTTCATTTTTTTAAATCTTGTACCTATGTCTTAACTAGACCAATAATATGTTCTATATGAACATGTTTGCTCACTAATTTCCGGTCCAGTATTATTCTAACACTTGGTATTTGTCTTTCCTTTCAAAAACATCGTAATATTTATACTAATGTCTTTTGAAACATAAAAGTTCTGTACATTAAAGCCTCTGTCTGCCATGATAGAATCACCACTGGCACAAAGATTTTCCAGTTTGGATCTTCCTATAATCTGTCTATCACTGACTGAATCTCCATAACATTCTGAGACAAGATGTAAGACCACCAGTCATAGCCTAATCATTGCCTTCACAGTATTTTTGTGTTTGTAGCTGCTAAATGTCACTTGCTGTGCTACAGGATTCACCGGCTTTGTTATGGGTATTTTTGTAGTTGATCACCAACACAAACATTAATAATTTGACTTCCCTTGTAATTTGAGTTATTACACATGTGTCTATCACCAGCATGAATTTATCATAGATTTCTAGGCCCGTATAAAAATGAATAGCTTCTTGCTTCTTTCTAAATACCGAAGGCTTCTTGATGTAGGTGTTGTTGAAACTCAAGTGCACCAAGGGAATACGCTTGGTACAGTCTCTTTTTGAGATATCTGCATATTTGAGGATCTCCTGAAAAACAATAAAAAGTTTCAAACAAACTCTTACAAGCTACTTATTAAAAATAACCACAGAGATTAAGATAAGACGATCTGTGACACTTGATGACCGAAATAAACACATAATAATTCACCTGTATAAGCTGATTCTTCTACATAATCAGATTCATGGAAATGACTCCGGCATAACCTTGTATGCTGTATAGTACAAAGTTTTTGCGACGTATAGCTTCTTTTTTATTATTGGATCCTTGGGAAATAAATGTACACCGGGGTTCAAACATCCTGGTACTGCACACAGTGGCATAAAATTAAATAAAATTAAGATTTACTGAGTTATAGGTTATAAAATGTATGAAACTGACAGTTTTCAATGGCCATGGCGACGATGCGCCACCTATCGTGATAAATTGGCAGTCAACATCCCCATTCAAATTTCTTTATTCACACGGGGCTCCAGGCCCGTCCCAAAGAGGTAAGTATACACTAATCAAAATCAAGACCCAGAAACTCGTCGATATTATTTTAAAATAAATAATGATTTGTGATGGCAAGTTTAGAGTGCCTATTTCTATTTTCTTTAAAAAAGGTGTAATAGATTCGCGTGAACCCATGTTGTAGATGCATTTCCCTACTCACTCTTCTATACAAATAAATAAAATTGATGTGTCTGTTTGTAATATCAAAATTACAGATTTTTACTAAATGTATATGAAAGTATATACGGTACCTATAACAAAAACACAATTTTGTCTGTCTGTCTGTCTGTCTCTCTGTTTGATCCGGATAATCTCCGAAACGGCTGGACTGATTTTGACAGGACTTTCACTGGCAGATAACTGACGTTATAAGTAGTAACTAAGGCTACTTTTAATTTAGTAAAAGGGTTGGTATTGGTTATACTTTCATAAAATTAGTAAATTTGTGTACATAATTAATATAGGGTGGTGACCTGCCTACTTAAAACAATAATCATTTAAATCTGTTGACAATTGGCAGATAAATCAAATTAAGTCACCACAAAAAACTACAGATAACTGAACCTACTACTTTAATTGAAGTTGGTTAAAATATTAGTAGTTTGTTTCGTATAAAATATGAACAACAAAAATCCATAATTATCTCAAGAGAATATTTTCAGATGAGAAGGTGATGACCCTGGACCCGGATTAATCTGGATATAACATTAATTGCTGATAACTTCTAGATAACGCGGAATTAGTTTTTGGTTTTAATAATATCGATAAACGGATGCCTAAACAATCGTTTAATTTAGAAATCCCCGACTAATATATTATTGTTACTAATTACTAATATAGTATTGTTATAGTCGACAAAAAAGAAATATATAGAAAAAGGATAATAATATTCATATTTCGTCATCTACACAAAGTAAAAAGACAAAATCTGGTCAGAAGGTGTGTTATGAACTCACGAACTAAATCACAAAGCTGTTCGAATAAAATGTTTAGAAGGCAGTCAAATCTATGTTTCAGTGAAGTCCTAGGGTCGTTTGTTTCTGTGTCATTACGAATTTAAACATTTTCTTTTTTTTTTCTCAAACTATCGGCCGTTTCCGGAATAGCTATTTACACACATAGATACCTCACTAATTCCTCTACGCCCTCACAACATATCTCGTCATAATTCCATGGGCTAATAAAGTTATCAGCCAAAACATTGTATGTCCGGTTTACTCGGTTACAGGAATGATACTTTGTTTTTTTTATTTTTTTATTAATTATTGACAAGTGGAATATGGCAGGTAGGTAGTTTATAGGTAGGAGTATATGAATAGTATATAGTATATGTAGAGTATATAATAGTATATAGTATTTTATGATATTATATATTTATTTTTGCGGTTATCCGGATCAAATCGGGACGATTTTCAAAAAATCATATTTCTGGAACTAGATACCTTTGATACCTGGGAGTTTTACTCTTGCATTTTATTTAATTAAAGCTATTAGGTTTTGCAGTAAAAATGGAATGACACAAAATCAGTCAGGAATTAGTCATAGTAGTTTATTTTATGCGAAATTAAATTTCCTTTAATTATTCATTCATTTTAATCTAAAGAGTTAGCCTGTGTGGTTTTTATGTTATTTGGAGTTAACTTTAAGACCCTTTATTTTTGCTTGCGAGTGTAGTAGGTATATTTATACTAATAAGTATAAAAATAGTTTTTCACCTCGCAAGCTCAGAAAGGTATTGTTTATCATTCGAAATCTGCGTGCAGAAGTACATTATATCCACTGATTTTATATAGCGTGGCGCGCGCAACGCCGCACGGTACGAAGTTGCATAGTATATTATGAACCCCAATTTTGTCTCGTCTCGTTTTTTTTACAAATAGGTATCAATAGTTTTAGTAAATTAATCTCTAGAATAACAAGGACACGACAAGTAGTTTTTTTTTTAAAAATTATCAAAGTTGCCCTACAATCGGGTCATGAAATTAACACAAAAAAATATTTAAAAAGAACTGCGGCGCAAGTACGGATGTCCTAACGATAAATTTGTCGAATCGAAAATACTGATAAATTTATCGAATGTTGCGAGTACCGAAGTCTGATCGTAAAATATTATAGTAGCTTTATATTCTCTTTGGATTTGGATTCGACCTAGCAATTCGATAACTTTTATAGGTTTTTCAAGGCTCGATAAATTATATAAAAAATCAATAAAACCCAATTTATCGAGTTGAACTGTCAATTTCATCGATCGAAAAGATGTACTTGCGCTGCTGGAGGACTTATTTGAGTTTTTATTTTATTATATTAGATAATCATACACTTCATAACACACCTGATCAGTTTTTGTCTTTTTACTTTGTGTAGATATCGAAATATAAATATTTTTATCCTTTTTCTTAATATTTTTTTCTTTCGGCTATGACGCCGTATTAAACTGAGATTTCAAAACTAAGCGATTGTTTAGACATATTTTTATCGATAATATTAAAACCGCAATCTAATTCCGCCGTATCTAGAAGTTATCAGCAATTAATGTTATATCCAGACTAATCCGGGTCCAGGGGGGTGACACCGTCTCACCTGAAAATATTCTTTTGACATAATTATGCATTTTTATTGTTAATATTTTATACGAAATGAACGTCAAATAATTTAACCGTCTTCAATAAAAGGTATTAATTACACAAATTTACTAATTTTATAAAAAAATACGGGTGGTATTCTTTTATCTAAGGGTGGAAAAATGGGGGATGTAATTTCATACCTATATCGCGACATTTTCGTCGAAGGTATTTCTCGCTCTTTCATTTCCGACTTTAAAATGGCCGAAAGAAAGAAGAAAATAAAAAGATCCCATTATCAGCTGAAGCAGTATATTTATTGAAACCTGTTGTTGAACAAAATATTTTATTTATTACTCCAGATGACCCTGATGATGAAAATGTAGTCATTCAGAATCTTCATTCTGAATGACTACGATTAAATTTGTATCTAACAATAACTCTTTGACCCTGTTTTTTAGCTGCTGTCATCGATGTAATTTCTATAATTATTACAAAAGAAAGAGTAGGTACTTGCCTCTACAACATGGGTACACGCGGAATCTATTAGACACATTTTTTAAAGAAATAGGCACTCCATCACTAATCACTATTTATTTTAAAATAATGTCGGCGAGTTTCTGTCTCTTTATTTTGATTAGTGTATACTTACCTACTTGGGACAGGCCTGGAGTCCCATGTAAATAAAAAAAAAATTGATCCGGATAAAAACACTATAAGCATCCGGATGTGCGAAAGTGACAACCCTGACAAAAAAAGAAAATTGCTTATAAATTGTAGTTAACGCGGAATTAGATTGTGGTTTTAATAATATCGATAAGAATATGTCTAAACAATCGTTTAATTTAGAAATCTCCGTCTAATACGGCATTATAGTCGAGAATAAAATATAAAGAAAAAAGGTAAAAATATTTATATTTCGTTACCTACACAAAATAAAAAGACAAAACTGGCCAGAAGGTATGTTATGAAGTGTAAGATTATATAGTAAAACTAGCTGCTGGCCGCGGTTTCACCCGCGCGGATATATTGGATTTTACGGTTTTTATTTTTTTGCGCGGAACCCTAATTTTTTTTTCTAAAATTAAAGTAGCCTTAGTTTCTCATTGTAACATCAGCTATCTGCCAGTGAAAGTCCCGTCAAAATCGGCCCAGCCGTTTCGGAGATTAGCCGGAACAAACAAACAGACGGACAGACAAAAATTTTAAAATGGTTGTTTTGTTATAGGTACCGTAATACTTTCGTATGCATTTGGTAAAAAGCTGATATTTTGATATTACAAACAGACACTTCAATTTTATTTATTTGTATAGATAAAAACTTAAATAAGTAAGTAGGTACTCCAGTTCGTTTTAAATATTTTGTTTTTGTTGATTTCATGACCCGGTTGTAGGACAGATTTGATAATTTTTTCAAATAAACTACCTGAATAACGAGATGAGACAAAATCGGGGTTCATAATAACAAGTGCGACGATGAAAACACAAAAAATAAAATTGTGCAAAAAGTGACCTTTGATGAGATTCGATATATGGTGCTAAGTGCAATCGTACGCCTTCGAGACCGAACGCTTCGACCACTAAACCAACACGACAGCTATGTGTTAGGTCGAAATTAGTAACATATTACTAGTACTTGTATTTTGTTTCCAAATTACAAAACGGAATTGTATCATCGTAGTTACAATGTCAACTCATTTCTCAGCTTACCCACAAGCTTGATAAATCAATTAGTTATTCACAGTTTGATTTACAGTTACAGCAATTTTATGATACATTTTTTCATCGGACCACAAATTTTCACTCTGATAAAATATGGTAACTTGATTCTCAAACTACTTGAATTATTTTATTTCGAATATTTTCGATCAGTTACAGTTAATTACGTGTTGACGTATTATATGTAGTATATTATATTATATAAATATATATATATAACCCCTCAAATGTCGGCCGGAACCACGTCGGTCCGGCGGCAAAAAAAAACAGTTAGCCCTTATTCAGTTGTGATAAGGTTCAAAATAGCTTGAACTAATAAAATTGCTAACTATATTGAACCTTAACCCGTCGAATGTTGGCCGGAACCACGTCGGTCCGGCGGCAAAAAAAAACAGTTAGCCCTTATTCAGTTGTGATAAGGTTCAAAATAGCTTGAACTAATAAAATAATAAAATTGCTAACTATATTGAACCTTAATGTCGGCCGGTACCACGTAGGTCCGGCGATAAAAAAAAAAACAGTTAGACCTTATTCAGTGGTGATAAGGTTCAAAATAGCTTGACCTATAATAAAATTACTATTAAAATTGCTAAGGTGGGGGAAACAGGTATTTTTCCCCCGCGCCAGCTCCTTTGGGACCCTCGACACTGGATGGGTATATATATATAACTAAAACCGACAAATTGGTGGGATTCGAACCAACACCTATATCCATTATTATAGGAGGTAGGTAATACCTACTTACTTCTCCCGTACCTAAGGCTAATATTCCACCCGTCAAAGATCTTTGACCAAGTTGCCTTTGATCGAAGAACTTGGATGACTTCATCAAATCATCTAGGAACGTCAAAGTTTGAACAAAGACCAGAAAACACAAAAAAAAAATTGTGCAAAAAGAGCCCTTGCTGAGATTCGATATATGGAGCTAAGTGCAATCGTACGCCTTTGACGACACGCAATCTATGCGGTCGAAATTGGTAACAGAACTTGTTTTTTATTTACAAATTAGAAAACGGATATGTATCACAGTTTTAATGTCAAATCATTTCTCAAAGATTGATAAAACAAATTCGCCTAATGTACATTTTTTTATAAGATTGTTTACCCATAAATATGATAGTTTTATTTGTGTAAATGTCCTGGAGAAAAGTGACACAGGTCCGTCTAGCAGCGCGGATCGCCGCGGAATGAGATAGAGCGTGAAGCAAAACACGCGAGTAACAAGAGAAAAGAGAGCGCCACGATGTTGCCGCTGCTCGAAATTAAAAACGTAAGCGACATTTCTAAAAATCCATATTATGTAAAAATAAAACAATTAATCAAAAAAGTAGCTCGGTCGATTGTTTTCTTATTATTTGGAGAATATTTAAGTGAAATATAAGACCGATACACTTTCGTGTTTAGGATATACAAGGGAATAACTTAATTTTCAGGGTTGCGTTTGACATTTTTTTTTATCGAGACTTTTACCTTAATTCGTGTTTTTAACCCGGTCGATTAGTCATTTATATCCTCGAGTATAACGTATTAAAATATCAATACTATACAGTAAGCAGGAACGACACAATATGGGTGGCAATATTGACTATTCTGGGCCTTAAATCTTCTAGTCTACATTGTTCTCCCAAGAGTTATTAACGAAGTCCGAGATAGTGGTGGAGGCTCCGACCTGTCCACCTCCTCCGATCGCCAATTTATGCCTTAGTATCTTGTAAATCTACAGATTTCTTGTGTACGAGTATATTTTATCTCTTAGATACCATCATGAGAGGTATTCGTCATATCGCTTCATGTTGCTTGTCAACAGATATTTCCTAGTTAAGTGTGCTCCATCCGTCGACCACTTCTTAGCTTAATATTAGGTGAGATATAGTGGTAAAACGAATACCTATTTATATATATAAAAGGGATGGGAATGGGATGTCCTGACTCCTGACTAATGACAGCTCCGTAGCTAAGTTGGTAGTAACCCTGCCTGCAAGGCGAGGGGTCCCGGGTTCGATTCCCGGCCGGGGCAGATTTTGTGTAAGCATAAAGTTTGTTCTCGGGTCTTGGATGTTTGTGATGTGTATCTGTGTATGTCCATGCCACCTGCGACACAGGGAATCCTAGTGCGGGAGTATGAGTGTGTAAGCGTTTATGTTTATGTACAGATGCACGCGTAGATTAAACCGCTGAAGTTACAAACCTGAAATTTTTACTGTCTTTTTCCAATCGTAAAGCGGACGCACACTAAGAACGGATTTTATGATATTCAACCCCTAAGGGGAGAAAGACTGTGTGAAAGTTGATATGGAGATTTTTTTTAATGTCATGATAATTAAATTTTGGAAATAGACTAGGCAAGCAAAAATAACTGAAAATCAACCCCTAACTTGGTGAAAAGATATGTTATACTCTGTAATCTTAAAAAGTTAGAACTACGTACTACTACTACAAGTACGGCACGAGTTATTCATAACATGCCGGTGTAAATAAATTCCTACGAGAGTAAGTATAATTAAGTTTTGTAATAAGTAGACTATAATTATTATTCGTCCATAGTAGACTCGTGTTTACTCTGGTAGACTTTTCGATATTTCGGCACTGTTGCAAGCGCCGTGATCATGGGAGAACTGAGGGACTGCGGCTGAAGGTCTTCCTCACTCGTTTATAATACTGTCCACACAGAGCCGGATTATCCATAAGGGGCAGCTTAGACGCTCAAGTAAACATACGTTTGCTTGTCAGAATAAAACGCTTTTGCGTCAAGCGCGCATTTCGAGTATCACGAAATCCGCGCTTGACGCAAAAGCATTGTTATTCTGACAAGCAAACGTACATTTGCTTGAGCGTCTAAGCTGCCTCATAGATACCCACTCCGCGGACGAAGTCACGAGCAGCAGCTTAAAAAACGTAGGTGAGAAATCTCCTAGACCTACCTATTTATATTACCTCTAGGAATATCTATATTCTACTACCTATTTCAACTATAGACAATAACGTCAATAATATATTTTAGTATGGAAAATGCTTTATCTTATCTAAGTGAATCTTAACAAAATATGTTGAGCCCTCCCTGGAAGCACGTTACTTCATGAGAGAGCTCAGGGCAGAGTGGAAATTTACTCAATACTCAATTATTTATTGCAATAATATTATAATGTACATTATAATATAGAGATAATTGTATTGTTAGTGAAGTTCACATATAATCCTGACAGGGTATAGCAACAAAGAAACAGAGCGAACCGATTCATTCCACAAACAAACATTACATTAAATTCGTTTGGGATTCACATTTTTTTACGGGTTCTATGCAGTTTTACCTGCCTACATAATATAACATTATACATAGAAATGGAAGTTAATGATATTTGGACCTTTTCTTGTATACTTTGTGTTGTTCTATATTCTTAATACACGACATCAGTTCGGTCTCAGCTAATCTCAGTTCGATCTCAGCTAATCGATGTGGTCGAAGACGATGAATAAACTAAAGTCCTTGTTAAAATTATTAGCTCGTGATTTTAAAACTGGTTGAGTATATGGAATTTCCAAATCTGAATACTTCTTGTGTTTTGAATTATTAATTGCTATTATTGTCAGTAAATAATTGAATTTATAAGGAAAATGTTAGCTATTTCCAATAAATAATAATAAATTATAAAATATTATGACTTTGTTGAAAACATTAGTGTTACATTAGTTTATGATTTAATTAATGAAAGAAGAACGTATTTATCATTATTCTTACTGTATGTACACTGGTAGTAAGATCTAGAATAATGAACTTGAACTTCCTGTGATGCCGACCGTAGACGCTTATGCAAGTATGCTTGTTGCTGTCAAAATAACAATGCGTTAGCAACAAGCGTGGATTATGAGATAATACAAGCGCAAGCGCGGCTTGATGCATAACCATCAAAAATTCACGAAATAGACAAGAACAGCAATACAATCATCTAGTGCCTTCTCTTTCGCTCTCTGCCTGGACTCAAAGTGACAACGGCTCCGCTTTTTGCTATCTACATTACTTGCGCGCCACCGCGTATTTACTGCGGCTTCTGAACAGAACACACAATGGTTGTGAAACTATTTTTTTAGTAGAAGCGGCTTTTATTCATTGCAATTAGAATGTGATAGATAATATCATTTAAATTATTAATGGATAGTAAAAAAACCGTTGAATTCAGGAAACATTTAGATGCGGTTAGCTTTGTGGAAATCACATACTTTTTGGTGAATTTCATTTTTATTGTCTTAATGTGATGTTCTTAAATCTGTATAGTGTCAGTAATAATGTATTTTGTGTTACATGCAACAAGTAATTAATAATATACAATTATTAGTCCCAACGCTGTTACAACCATTCCTCTCAAATAATATAGTATTTTGCTCGCTCAACGAGTGTATAATCAAATCGCTGCTCAAATTGGGGGCCCAATACAATTAGTAGACGAGACTTGGAAGTTAATGCGGTTAATCGTTAAGCGAATTGCAAGGAAATTGCGCCCCACTCGGGGGCTGATTGGGCAGTGGGTCGATTAGGAATAAAAGTAATTTTCGCCTGAATAAATATGTCACAGGGGAGAGAAATAGGTATATAAGCAGTAGATGATCAATATTCGTATCGGTATTCGCAGTAGATGTTGATGTTGGTAGAGGAGAATGCTGCTGATGCTCCTCATTCCTTGGCTTTTTTATAATACTGGATAACACAACGAGCGGGTCGTTTGCAGTCGTTCGTTCACAATTGCAGTGCCACTCAAAACTTTGAAACACAAATGTCAACGGGGCACTGCAGTACGCTCCTTATCCTGAGACGGTAGGTATTAAGTCTAGTACTACTTTGCTTGTTAAATCTGAACACAGTAATGCTTGCACGAGCAAAGTGGTCGTACCTACCCTTACGGCACATACGGAAGAAGTTGGAGAGGTCCTTAGCCCATTCTGCTCCCATTGCTGGGATATATACTGGCTTTTTCTCAGGTAGAGAGAAAGAGATAGCGATGGGCCGTAATCTACCACGCGGGCCCAATGCGGCACGTCACACGTCTTTAATTATTTTTGTCGTTCTTGAATATGTGTGCTCGAATTGCAAGTTGCACAAGTTCTCTATCGATCCTATTTGCTTTAAACTTTGTTATAAATTGTATGAAATATCCTTTTCAAGAAATATCTGCCGTATATAATAAAAACACCATATTGTACTGAGATTAACTGAAAGATGATGCTCTCTAATGGTTTCATAACATCATTAGCCTTATTACGCTCCACTGCACGGACTCCGGCCTTCTCTCAGAGAAGGAGTATGGGTCATAATCCACTACGCGGGCCCATATGCGGCTTGGTTGATGTCATCGAATTTTGTGATTCTTGAACATGCGGGTTTCCTCACGATGTTTTCCTTCACCGTTTCAGAGCAAGGTAAGGTTTCATTTATGTACCTACAATTTTGTTGGTGCAATAAAGAATTTTCCATCTATCTAATCCGGGATCAAGATGATAAAACTTAACTATGCAGTAAAATTATAAGGAAATTGCGCACTACATGGGACGCTGATTACATAGTTCGTCAATAAGCAATAGGTTCGAAGTTTCTACCTACAAGTTGCCCTGTTCATTTATTAATCAAACAACAGTTTTGGCTAGACTAGAATTTATTTGACATAGTAATAATACCTAATACGCGGTTATTCTAGGCAATTAGACATTATAGATTAACGCGTTTTTGAAACATCATACAATACCTACAGAAATATTAAAACTCAAGATAAGGTAACAATAAGTTTTACAATTTAAATATCTTTATTCACATGGGCCCAGGTGAGCACTCTTGAAAGTTAAAATTCCAAGTAGGTATAGATAGACCGATCAAGAATTAGCAAGAAACTCGTCGGTATTCTGTTTAAAAAAGATTTTCACAATGATTTTAATGCTAACAAGTATGTTTAAAATTCCAATTTTTAGTATTAGAAAATTGTCGCCAGGAGGTTCTTGAGCTGTTTGACGCCATGCATCTTTGTCATCTACTTACGGAATACTTAATGACTAACTTAACTTATGCTTTTTTATTCATAAATTCTTATCTATATCCGTTTAATCTTTCCTTGTGGTAATCTCAGTTATTGTTTTAGGAATTTTCTTGTAGAATTTGCGTTATTATTGCTTAAAGAACTCTCTTCTTCGCGATTATGACAGTAGGGCTGCAGGGTAGCAGATTATTACGTCCTAATCAATTAATAGGTACTGTTAGATTTATTTTGCGAAAGTGTGTTTGTTGAGTTGTCAACGATACCCTGAATTCTAATTCTTACGATAAACAGAATTGAAAAGGAAATCGTTCTGAATAATGACTGTTTTGACAACCGTATAGCGTAATAAATAAGTTAATAGTTTGAGGCGAATCGAACTATAAAATAGTTACTTTACTTAACACTTGTTATACTATATGTTGTTACTTGTTTATACAGGGTGAGTTTGAATAGGCAAAATGCATATAATGTTACATACATCATTTACGCGCACCACCGCGTATTCACCGCGGCTTTTGCACTGAACACGCAGTGGTTGTGAAACTATTTTTTTTATTAGAGATCTTAGAAGCGGTTTCGGGTCGTCTCTTTCACTACGTCTGACCGGGGTAGTGCTCGGACTAGGTTTTTACCAAGCTCCATATAGTACGATATGCGTCAATTGGTGATCGTGGGTTTTCCATAGTCTTCGCGTGGTCCGTGTTTTCATCCATTATGTGTACGGGCTGCCTAACGTATTTCAACCAACGGGACTACTAAAACAGTAACGGGACATTTTTAGCAGTTCTATGGGCCTTTTACAAGACTAAAAATGTATATAATGCAAATATTGGAGAATAAAGCAAGTTTGCATCTCAGTATACTATGTGATTCACACCGATCGGATCAAAAACTCGTTGTTTTGCATGTCTACACTATCTACTATATATATGTAGGTAGGTATGGTTGTTTATTATGACGTTGGTCAAGTACAGTTAGCAGTGAAAAAAAATTTAATTGAAGCAGATGTTATTCTTTTTCATAAGTACCTTAATAAAAATTACTCATTAGTTACTAGTTAGCAAGACTCACAATCAATTAAAATGATAACTTAGATAATTTTAATTGAAGAGTTATGTTAGTTAGTTAGTTATCTACCACATTAAGTAAAACTAACGAACAGCTGATTCTAATTTTTATAGGTCAGGTTTGGTAGGTCAGTTTTATGAGGGCTGCCATACATATAGATTCTTCATTTTAGATTCCACTGCTTGATTTGACCCGACTTGGATGAAAATATCACGATATTTGAGATTTTATCCCCCATTTTTCCACACTTAGGGGTTTTCATTAATAAACTTTATAAAAGAATTACCCTTACAACTCATTAAAACTGATTATTTAAATCGGTTGAGAATTAAAGGAGTACAAAAAAAAATACAGACGAATTGAAAACTTGTTTAACGAATTTTGGAAGTCGTTTAAAAAATCAACTGAATAAGACTTAAGTTTCCTTAACAAACATGACAGCGCAAATCAAATCAGTTGGCAAAACAAGATGGCTGACAAAAGTTTCTCATTTCTATCAATATTTTTTGAAACAATTTTTAGAATATTTTTATTATTCTCGGATTGTTAATCCCGTATCTCGGGCGGTGATCCCGAAGTTTTGAGATTATAATAGGATCGGGATCCCGGTATCAAACCATGAGCACCCAATACTCTGACATATTTCATACGTCAGAGTATTGGGTGCGGTGAGTTTCTACTCTGAGTATTTCATAAAACAGTCATAAAAATTAGTTAAAAATATCGATTTTACTGCGAACGGTACCTACAGATATGAGCAACAAAACGTATTCGCCAAGTATTTAACGTAAGAACTTGACCTCAACTAACCAGTATCACCGAGGCAAGGCGGACGGCCGACCTGTTGTCTCTATATTTCAATATATATTTTTATCCACCTAGTCCTAACTTTAGTCTTATTTTACGAAACTAGTCACGAAACACTTGAGGATTAGAGGTGATGACAGTGGTTTTGTAAAACAGTGTTGTGCAGAATAAAAATGAAGAATCAAGTTGTACTTTTTGTGTCATCTCTATTTTGGAGCACTGTTTGTGAGTAGAACGTTCTTGACAGTGAACTTTTATGTTAAGGAAAACGATATACAAAATTAATAAGAACACAAAATAAATTATATTCTTGAAATATGTATACAAGTAATAGTCATAATTGTTATAAATAGTAGGTATGGCCAAACAATACAGGCAATGTTTCCTTAATATGCATTGTTTTGTTTCCAATTAAAGTTTAAATAAATGTGGTTTTACTTATAGGTGACATTTGAAATCTGAGTCGAAGTGATAATTATATATGCATAGCTGCAAATAGGTATATTAAAACTGGTTTTTGTAAGCTTATAACAATTTGTATACGTACCTCAATTATTATGAGTGGAAACCCCCAACTTGGAGATGTTAGTGAACTTTAATCTTGATGAATGCTCTGTTTTTTTAACATTTTAGTTTCTGAGTTTATTGTCGACCTATTTACTTTTATAGGCTTACAATTACTTATAGATTATCCAACTGTTTTTTACCTAAGGTAGGTGTAATATAGCTAGTTAATAAAGGCTTTTAGTCCTTCGATAGTAGTCCAGTCATTTGGTAGTTTTACTTGGAAACTGAAAAGTTTTGAATTTTTATAGATTTTGACCAGCTCTCTTCATGATTTTTTCTAGTCATCTTCTTCTTCGATCTCGTTAAGTAGCTACAGGTTTGCTCGTGGAAAATATCCATTTCTTTTCCTATTCACAGCTATCTTGCAGTGGTTTGTGAATAATTATCACAGGTTTTTTAAACCATTTGTTTAGTAGAATCGGGGCCCAGGTCAAAATCTTTAAAACCTCGAATTTTCAAAACACTCTGAATACTTTGTAAGTATCACTCTACTATGTAGGTGTAAAATAAAATATACATTTTGGGAAAGGGATTAGGATATTCTATTATTATAAATATTCATTCACTCACGTCAATATCTTACGGGTAATAAAATTTCCATCAGCTATTTGAGGAAATCTTTGTGTCATTAAGTTTTGATCTTGAACCTTCGTTTGATCACAACATCTCATCATTATCCACTGTAGGGTTATCGACACGAGTCATTGCATTAAACAGGAAAATACCTACTTGCTTGATTGTAAAGTGATTTGTGAAGTGATTAATAGTATTATTATTGTAATTTATGTAGATATTCGAGCTTCTTGCCTCTGCCTCGTATTATAGATGCTATTTCTTTGTTTTTAAATTTAGTTTTGCTATTCATTGTATTTATTAAGATTCAAAATAGATCTTTCTCAAATAATAGAATACAGCCAATATTAAAATCTACTGCGATCGTCAAGACACCTGTCAAGCCTGTCAAGACACCTGTGGTTATTATAGCAACCTACTCCCCTTTATGGGGAGGCCTAGATTCTACAGTGGACGTCTTCCGGCTCATAACTAATAGTACTTATTACCAGAACGGACAACTATATCAGGCATGCCGGATGAACAATAATATATAACCACAACAAGTTTGTACCTACTTGTACACTAACTTCTGTTGTGGAAATTGTGGTTTTATCTCTCTTTTGTTAAATTATTTTAATATCAGTTTTATTCCCAAATTTATGTTCGTGCCTATGATAAGTATAAGTGGAGTCGTTTAACGTTTGAGTAACAGATTCTTTCAATAATCAATCTTTTCCAGTATCACAGTCAAGTTCCTGCGTCACACCATTAGGAAATCCGAGCACTTGTGTCTCTCTTTACGATTGTCCTCAACTAGTGACAGCTTTCGAAGAGAGACCACTCCAGAGTCGCGTAATTAGCTTCCTGAGGCAGTCGCAATGCGGCTTTGCTGGATACACGCCAAGAGTCTGTTGTGGTCCTCTACCACCGAATAACAACAATAATTACGAGCCGCCGACAACGGTGAGAATTATACTTACTTACTAATTTAAATTTAAAGAATGATTACTTGGTCAACACCGTAGGAAGTTTAGATGCAAGAGGCGAGTAGCCGATCCAAGTGGCGTTCTATGGAGGAGGCTTATGTTCAGCAGTTATGTTCATGTCTTTCGGCTGATGTCTAATTTCAATACTGCTTTTCAAATACATTTGTGGCATTTCTTACGTACATGAGTACATAGGAAAAAAGAACGCGGATGGTAGGCAGAATGCAGTGAATGTGGATATTTTCCCTTGATTTTTACTATTTTTATCACCATTCACCACTTTCCACTGGTGTACATTAAACACGGTTGAGCTTGAATTAATTATTAGGAGAAATTTGGCAAATAAACATTTATATTTATTATTAGGCACACAGAAAATATATTTTCCACCAGTCATCCTGGACTTGAAAGAAAAATGGTGCCGATGCACAAAATATAAGAGTACAGATAAAAGTTAAAACACGAAAAACCCGGGTATTCAAATACGAATAAACTCAACAATTTACGGGCTGTTAGAGTGAGTCTAATTTCGTAAATACCTATGCCAATTAGGTCACATGACAGAAAAAACAATTATTTTATTGCAAATTTAATTCAGTTTGACAACTGTAAATAATTTTAAGCAGCTCCTGTCAATGAATGTAGATTTCCCATAAATGTTGCAGAGGATATGAACCAGTATTTGCTAACGTGTGTAATATAAAGATAATCGACTGACTTACCTTATTTCTTGGCGGAAGTTAGTGATATTTTAAAGAACTTCCGATTAACCTCATTGGGATACCGTAATTTATAGGACAGGTTCTTGATTGGTTCATGCTTAGTACCTTATACTCGATAAGGTGATGGTTGAACTTTATCATTAAGGATACAGCTATAATTGTGTTTTTGCATCGTTTTAAATTCATTCCGGAGGAGTATACAACTTACGTATATAACAAAGTAATATCTGTGCAATAAAAAATACTGTGAACCATAAAAAATACATTCTAGCGGTCCTTACTACACACACTATGATTTTCTGGTTACGAAGAAACTTTAAAAAATATCTTAACAGCTAACTTAATTTTTTTCCGATCCCTTCCAGAGAGCACCTCGGCCCACACAAAACAACCTCGACCAGAGTCAGGTCGATCCAGCATCTAATGAGGACTCTAGACCAGCTTCTGGGAACTCCTGCGGGGTCGACACTAACGGAGACAGGATATTTGGAGGCCAATTCTGTGATCTGGATGAGTTCCCGTGGATGGCTTTGATGGGATATCTCACGCGTAAGTTGTATAAGTAATCTTAATACAAGTCATATCTTTTCTTGTTACTTGTATGTATTTAGGTCTTGTCCCAAGACGAAATTGTCTTGATCTGCTTTACGTTTCGATCTCTGGATAAATCTGTAATGTTATGTAAACCCTGTCATTGTGTTACCTATGTATCTGGTACGACGTACTTAATATGTCATTATATCCTGATCTCAAAAAAATCACTATCTCTTTAATCATTATATATTTCGAAATAGCTTTTGAAGTCGTAACAATACTCTGTACTAAAATCACAAATATGATATTGGTAATTCACTAGATGGCAGGACTAACTCTTCTGCGAGAGCGCGTCTGGGTTGGTACCACCGCTATGCTCGTGAAGTCTGCTACCAAGCAGTAATGTGCAAGCGTTACTGTGTTTCGGTTTGATGAGCAGAGTAGCCAGTGAAATTAGTGGGCTTATGAGACTCAAGGTAACGAGCGGACAGCAGTGCCGCGCAGGCCTTTGCGTTTCAAAATTCTGAGTGGCACTGCAGTTGTTATGGGCCGGCGTTATGCTTACCATCAGGCAAACGACCAATTAGCATCGTTACCAAATGGAATAAAAACAAAAAATAATGGAAAAATGCCTTTACCTCTTCACGGCTTATGATGCTTAGAGCGTAGGAAGGTCATAGGATTATTAGCCACATGAGTATCAAGCAGCGGCAGTTTGTTACGTTTAAAGTATCATGTTTATTAGTCATAAAAAGAGCTTACAGATTTGGCATGCTTAATTCTTCTCTTGCCTCTTTACCCCGTTTTTGTAGATTTTTTTTATGTTATTTGGTAACGAGACGAGCTGGTCGTTTGCCTGATGGTAAGCATAACACCGGCCCATAACAATTGCAGTGCCACCCAGAACTTTGAAACACAAAGGCCTGCGCGGCACTGCAGATAGCTCGTTACCCTGAGACATTAGGTATTAAGTCTCATAAGCCCAGTAATTTCACTGGATACTCTGCTCATCAAACCGGAACACAGTAATGCTTGCACAATACTGCTTGGCGGCAGACTTCACGAGCAAAGCGGTGGTAACAACCCAGACGGACACTCGCAGAAGAGTTAGTCCTCCCACTAATAAAATATAAAAAAATAGATGTTAGTTTTGTATTTTAACTTTTTGCCTAGGTACTGGTTCGATGACGTATAAATGTGGAGGAGTTCTCATCAACAAGCGTTATGTGTTGACCGCTGCTCACTGCATCGTCGGGGCCATCGAGACTAAAGTGGGAAAATTGTAAGTACCTGGGCAGTTTTTCAAGTTGGAAGGGTATTTTATGGTATTTTCCTGGCTATGATATCAGCGTTAAGTAAAATCAAATTTTTATTTATTTGTTGTCCTACAAAGATTTGATATTTAACGGACAATACCTACGTCTTTATATACTGCCCAACTGAATAGATGCTTTTGTTTATTCTTCTTTTATTTCTCTTGGTGCGTCAGTTTTGATGTAACGGATAATTAGTTAGATCAATAAAATACCTACTAGAAAAGAAAAACAATAGCGAAAATAGACTTTGCTCAACCTATTCTCGCTATACTTAGTGATGTTATAGTATGATGTAAAATTAACAAGTAAAGAGATGCAATTGTGTGTTTGTCATGTAATTATGATTCGCGTGTTGAAGAAAAACCACAAATATATTTTCAAGAATTGGAAACGCTCGGTATCCAATGTTATGTTTGAATCATACTTCTAATTATTTATTTCAGCGTGAGTTATTATGGCTGTTATTATATCATAAATAATATTACATATGACGACTCATTGTTATTTGTAATTATCAACTCGAACATAGCCTGTTGATGATAATGATGATGGCAAACTTGCCAGTGACCTAGGCTTGTCCCTAGTCTAATAGAATCTTATATTTACTAAGACTGCGGCTTCTTTGTATAGTATCTCCTTTTCATCGTCAGTGTCTCCTATTCATAGTATATTTTATGATTAGAATTAATAATTAGAACTTATAGCTATTCAAAATTGTTTCTTTCCCAGGACCACTGCTCGCCTAGGCGAGTACGACATTCAGAATGATGTGGACTGCCTGGACAACGTCTGCGCTGATCCCCCTCAAGAGATCCTAGTTCAAGTTGCTGTCGCCCATCCAGGGTATAGGGATAGTAATAAAAACAGAGATGATGATATTGGAATCGTCAGACTTGCTAAGAGAGTCAATTATTCTTGTGAGTTTATATTGACACTGGCACTTATTGATTTCATACTTATACTAGCTTGGGTGTCTTTACTGCCAGATTTTGATCCCGTAGTGTCTCATATGAATCACTTTTGAGAATATATAAATTGATAAACATGGTTTTGTAACCATTATCAAAAGTCAGATTTTTTGTTATTATCTAGGAATCCAAACAAAGACATATGTTAAAAAATTTTAAGTCACAGGCAAGTAGTATAATAAACTAGTACGATTTTAATATAGGTTATATGTTTACAGTAAGTCGTTAAAGCTTTTGCCATCATCTAAATAATAATATTTGACAAGCCTTAGCAAACAATACTTAAGTTTGTACGTGATTGTTAATTATATTATATTGCGTATTCTAATTATTAAAAATATAATTTTTCCAAATAAATTAATGATGATTCATTACTGATGTTTCAATTTCTTCCAGACTACGTTAAGCCCATCTGCTTGGTGAATGGAAACGACAACCTGGAAGTAGGCAGTGACGTTTACGTCGCAGGCTGGGGGCAAACCTTATCGGGTACGTCTACGTTTTATTATCGATTTTGTGAAGTCAATGTCGGACCGATTCGCAGAATGCAATTATAGGCATTCGGGTTTTACGTTATGTGGAGGTCGATGATTCGAGCGAGCGTCTTTGGTATTTTCGATGAGTAGGTATTATAATCTAGGAATGGATGACCGCATCTTTGAATTGTGTAGTTGTGTACTCACTCTCTCAGCTACTCATTAATTTACGGAGTTTTGTGATGATTTGAGCATCAAAAAAAAAAAACAGAAGAGGTCTATTTTTAACCAACTTCCAAAAAAGGAGGAGGTTATCAATTCGTCGTGTTTTTTTTTTTATGTTTGTTACCTAAGATCTCGGTCATTTATAAACCGATTTGGAAAATTATTTTTTTATTTGAAAGGATATACTTTCAGATTGGTCCCATAGAAATTTCATCAAAATCGGTTCAGTAGTTTGTTACTGAAGTCGGTTCGTAGCTTTTTTAAAGCAATTTTTTGTTAATCAAATGTCAACATTGAGCGCTTTACTGGACCAACTTTGGAGAAAAAGAAAAGTTTTGAAACATGGTTTCCACAATACTGTCGAGTTTATGTAACAATATACAGGGTGAGTTTGAATTGGTATGTTATGCCGGAAGGGGGTGATTAGGGCAAAGGTTGTCGACAAGTTGTGAGAACCTCTCTTGGAAAAAAGGCATTCAAAATTACGAACTAAAAAGATTAATAAAAAACTTCACGTGGAATTTTCTGTATTCAAAGTTCAACGTAGTTCAAGTGAATCAAGTGATCTCAGAAGCTCGGCCTGGAAGCCCGCAAGCTCTGTAGCAGAATGTTGACGTAAACTTTAAATGCCATTTCTTCAATGAAAAATTCCGAACTTATACGATCACTCTTAAAACAAATGTTGTTGACCTCCAGGAGTAGATTGACCCCCTTACGGGATAACATACCTATTTAAAGTCAGGCTGTATATTGTTACTTATACCCGACAGTTTAGCGTTTGACCACTAATTCATCTGATCTTAATAACGACGAGGTAAATATATTTGAGCCTAGTATAGGGATGGGTGGCTGGAGTGATCGCTGGAAAAAAACACCGTTAGGTGCTTTGTAACACATTTTTACTTGGCAGTGGTAACTAGCCAGTTGAGCACTATACTACTGAGCCAGCTTGAGCTGAAAAGTAACAAAATAATTATTTAATAATTTATTTTATCAATCAAATTAATGTCAGATCGTCGTAATTAATTAATAGAGATACAAAACCAATAACACGAATAAGTTGATCATTTCTTGTTTGTTCTTCTCTTGTATGTTTTTCATATCTTTTCTATTTATATTTACATTTTAATTTTTACTTTTACAGGTAAGAGCAGCCCAATAAAATTGAAGCTCGGCTTGCCTGTGTTCGACCATAACGAATGTGTCAACAAATATCAACGCCTTGCAACAATCAGCAACAACCAGCTTTGTGCTGGCGGAGTTTTCGCTAAAGACTCTTGCACTGGCGATTCTGGCGGCCCACTTATGAGGAAAAGACCTGAGGGCGTTTGGGAGACTGTTGCGATAGTTTCTTATGGAAATGGATGTGGCAGAGACGGGTGGCCAGGAGTATACACTTCAGTTGCTAGCTATCTCAATTGGATCCATGACACTATGAAATCAACAAACGTTTGAGTGACGTGTTCTATCAGTTGCCATTTGATCTCTCTATGAAGCGACCTGTGTTATCGAACGTGACACATTTTTAATAGGATAACATTATTAGTGATATGTAGTATATTAGAAGTTTATCACTAAGTTTGCTGTAACAAAATTGTATTAGAAAACGTATATAACCTACTCTGGTACGTTAGTAAGGAGTGTAGATCCTAACTCGGAAAAACTTAACTGCGTTACTGTTTTAACTTGAACTATGATAGTATTCCAATTTATTTATTATTATCAGATAAAACTCAATCTATATCTAAATAAAAAAAAAAAATTTTTATTGGCATCGATATTTTTTTGTATTCATGTTATGATTGCGTTCATTAATATTATTTGCGACGTACATGTCTGAGATAAAATCATGGTTTATTATACAAATAATGCCGATACAAACCAATAAACTTACACATATTATTAGCCAATATAACTATATATATATTTTGTAATTAAATCAACAAAATAAACAATGATAAAACTCGTACAAACAAGTTGTGTTATTTACTTCTGAGTGCCTCGCCTGGGTTTTCCCAAGTTTTTATTGCACCTATTGTGAATTTCCGATTACACAATATACGATTCATGTCTAGATTTATTGACATTGAAGTTGAACTTCATTATACTTTTTTCTTCAAGGGAGGATAGCGATATTAAATATATAAATTTTATATAATAACGATATTAAATATAATATAATATATAAATTTAAAGGTGATAAATTACGTATTATCAGTGGTATCAACAATGGAATCGGACATAACTCGTGAAGTCTGCCACCAAGCAGTAGTGTGCAAGCATTACTGTGTTCCGGTTTGATGAGCAGAGTATCCAGTGAAATTACTGGGCTTATGAGACTTAATACCTAATGTCTCAGGGGAACGAGCGCACTGCAGTGCCACGCAGGCCTTTGTGTTTCAAAGTTCTGGGTGGTACTGCAATTGTTATGGGCCGGCGTTATGCTTACTATCAGGCAAACGACCAGCTCGTCTCGTTACCAAATAACATAAAAAAAACTTTTCTTTAGCGTCTTTGTAGTGTATATGTGGCGGGGAACCGTTGGATGCAAGAGACAAGTAGGCTCTACGGGGGAGGCCTATGTGCAGCAGTAGACGTCTTCCGGCTGATGATGATGATGATCTGGAAGTAACAACGGCCTCGATATCAAATTACAAACCTAAATCTAATTTTAGTTTCGCTCTCTCTCTCTTTCCAATAAATAACATGAGAAATTCTACTTCAGGGTGTGGTAACTAGCCAGGTGGATGCTAGAAAATGACCTACCACCATCACCAGCTTCACCTGCTGTGGTTGCATCCCGATGTTGTCAGTAAATGGTCAAGCTCATTATAAGATTTGAACTCTCGACGGATCGGCGAGTAACTATCACTAGACACTATCACTGAGCCGTAGCAATTTCAAATTCTATTTTCTATGTCTGACTCATTTATACATGTTGAAAAAGAGTGAATCCAAAGGGTAAGGGCGGGATACGGCGCGCGGCTTTCTCGCTTGCGCATCTCAACATTTTTGATATAATTATAAAAAATGCATTCGGTGAAGTTGCTGGCAATAACATTAGAAAGGTAGGTACGGCAAAAGTATAATTTTTATCCGATCAGCTACATACGTACACCCACAGGGTACATGAAAATAGGCAAATAGAACCCATTTTTAGGTCTGAAAACTTAAGTAGATCAAACTGAATTTTTCGTTAAACTTTTGAAATATTATTGTCAGCAACTTCACCGAATACGATTTTTCATAATTATATTAAGTGATTGTTTATGTTTAAAAATGTTGAGATGCGCGAGTGAGATAGCGGCGCGCCGCGTCGTATCCTCAAAAACGCTTATGCACTTATAGTGCAGGATAAAAGACTTCCCTGTGTCACAGGTGACATGCATCACAAACATCCAAGACGCTCAATACACAAAATCTGCTTCGGCCGGATATCAAACCTGGAGCTACTCGCTTATTGATATAAATATTAACAAGTAGATGAAATTGGTGAGAAACCTTACAAATAGCTCTTTAATACCAACAAAAGCTCATAAGCCTTAGCGGAGAATACCAAAACAGGGCTGTAAATGGATAACCAATGCACTATTAACAAAATTTGAATATTCAACTGTAGGGACTCCCAAGTGTCACGAAACGTCCCCACGTTCTAACAAAGATATTCAATTAATTGTAACACTTCATTTGCATATAAGCAAATATAGGTGTCATGTCAGTGACAATCAAATTAAGTGGCGCGCTGAAAATTCTACGTGCATAATTAAATCGTTTACCCTTTTCAAGTTATGTGCGCCTGGTATCTCAAATTTTGTCGTCATGCTTTTGTGACCTATAGGTACTTTTTATCAACTCTCCACTTTTTAAGTCGCATGATGTTTTAGTCTAATAATTTTGTTTGACCACTTGATGTCATAAGTGATGATGAGTGATGTGATTGAGTGATGATGTGATAGAAGGAGATAGAACCCTAACTCTAGAAGAATTAGCTTTAAAGTGGCATTTGCCAGAAAACATCGATAGTTTGATGCTCGATGAGGGGTTGGTAAGTATATATAAGCAGTTGAGCGTAGAAAATGTTAGAGAAAAGAATACTTTTTAACTTTCACGGTTATTCAATTGCTTTATAGGTTCATTATAACGAGACATTTACCGTGACCATTTCGAGGGTCGATGTGTTCACGGGGGTAGTAGTGAATCTGCGGGTGGATGATAATAAATACCGGAAGGTCATCAGCCAATAATAGTAACGGTAAATATCCCGTTTATAATGTATAATATCCTAGAAAAGTAAAATTGCTTTTAAAAACGTGGGAACAGCTTTTGAAAATGTCGCGATACATGAAATTTCATCCCTCATTTTTACATCTTTAGGGGTGGTATTCTTTTATAAACTAAAATATTTAAGTACCTACCTATGAGCATGGTACCATTTTGAGACTACCAAATTATACATTTAAAAAATAGTATATAAATCCTTCTAACATACATAAAGTTACATATAATCGAACGTAGAACCTCCTCCTCCTGTTTTGAAGCCAGTTAAAATCCTCAATCTATGGATCTCATTACTCCATTAAGTGATGAGATTTAATATCAATCACTACTGCATTCAAAACTTGATTATTGTATATTCAACATGAACATGAATTAGTACAGTCTGATAGAAAAGTTTCTTTCAAAATGCGAAAGTTTGTTAGGTGGTTAGTGGGAGGACTAACACTTCTGCGAGTGTCCGTCTGGGTTGTTACCACCGCTTTGCTCGTGAAGTCAGCCGCCAAGCAGTAGTGTGCAAGCATTACTGTGTTCCGGTTTGATGAGCAGAGTATCCAGTGAAATTAGACTTAATACCTAATGTCTCAGGGTAACGAGCGCACTGCAGTGCCGCGCAGGCCTTTGTGTTTCAAAGTTCTGGGTGGCACTGCAATCGTTATGGGCCGGCGTTATGCTTACCATCAGGCAAACGACCAGCTCGTCTCGTTACCTAATAAAATAATAAAAAAAAAAAGTTAATCACAAAAGAGCAAAATTGGATGGTGAAAAAACAGACTGAACAAATACATAAAATATTACTAACCAGAATGAAAACACACAGTAAATCAAAACCGTGAATATATCCATTTGTTTCCGAGCTTGATAACAAATACGAAGAGGGGAAAGTAGAAGTGGAATCTAAAAATTACGACAGTTTAAAAGTAGGCGTCATCTACATAAAACTACTATATTGGAAGTGATATATGTTTTACGAACATCCCCCCTTTCAGGAAATACGTGTTTTACTTAGATATTAGTCGAATTAATTTGAATTACTTATATTTCCAGTGTGTTTAAGACTTTAAAGTAAATATTGCGTGTGAAAGGGAGATAATGTTTTAAGGACTGTGCTTTTGTCCTATATATTTAATATTTATTGATATACAAAATTACTATTATAATAACAGAAAAAGTAAACAACAAACTAAAATAACTAAATAAAATACACACTAATTTATTTACAATCTTAATCTAATAATCCGCTACCAGTAGGCAACGTTCCCTACGTACGTAAAATGCTGGCCGCATTGCCACGTTGAATGGCAATGCTTAATCTTTGACCAAAGTAGACGCCAGCATTTTGGTCACGTGTGGCTTCGACCAGACGCCCTGAAAGTTCTTTAAAAATTCTATGAGCTCCAGGTCCCCACGGTCCAAGTGTCTCAACCCCAAAAGGCTCAAATATGTAACTGCTATCAAGACTACTATATTTGCGCCTTTTGAGGTTCTCAGCGGATTCAGCTGCCGCACCAGCCTTATTTTGAGTACCGGGAAGATGTGACGGCGCAAGGGTGTCAACACAGGTAGCGTCCCATACCAAAGGTCGCCCCATCTTCCACGGAATAAGAGTCATTCCATCGGGCCTTTTACCATCGTCACGTACGAGGCCATTCGGTTCTAAAATGGCCGCGCAGTTGGCGCTGGCAAAAGCCCGACGGATTATGTCGTTAAGACTGGCGTGGCGTGAAATTCTGCCAGCGCTTCGTTGGCAAGATAAACCGTGGTGACCGAGCCGGTCAACAGCACTACCACACTGGCAGCGGTGCGGAGCACAGCATGATGCGCCCAAGCGAAGGGATGCCGCGATGCGGAAAGCTGAGGAGTCCAAAAGAGTTCCAGTGTTTTGCGATGGAAGAGCCTGAAGCCACAAGCCCGATTCCCACTCGGCAACGGCTAGCAGACGGGCGCGCTCTGCAGAGCTCAAGTACGTATTAAACAATTGCTTCCATACTTGCTCGCAAAGCGGCCGGTCCCATAGCCTTTGAGAAGATGGTGTATTAGGGAATTCCGAGTTTGGACAGGCTAATAACCATGTGTTTTTAGCCTCGGTAGAAAAAGTTATTTCTGGATCAGTTATAGACGCTGCAAGTATTTTTTGGGTAAGTTTTTGTGTGCTATGTACCGAGGACAGAAACGCGGGTAAAGCCACACCAGATATTGATCTGATGCCCAGGCCCCCCGATCGCACTGGAAGTGAAGCTTGCAACCACTCCCGATCTTTCAAATTTATATTTAAAATGGATTCCAAAGTTGTTTTTACAATGTTGTCTAAAGACTGAAGAAGATCTGTGTGCTTCCACAGTTGACAACAACGTAAAGTATAAGTGAATTTAGGAATAAAAAGACAAAAACGAATTATAGTAAAAGCCCTGTGAGTACTGATTTTAGAAAGACGGTCCGAGCATAGTAAAAAATTTTGAATTTTTTCTTCAACAAAAAGAGGGAAAGATTCGTCTAGAATAGGAGAACCCAATAAACGAAGTGAATACTTGTCTATTACTTTTATATTAGGAGCCAAATTTTGATTTGACTTTTAAATAAATTTTGTCGATGCAGAAAGTTAAATAATGTACTTTTTTAGAATAAAATCAGATGATCCCACATTGGATGCTTACTAAATAAATAATAATTATAATAATAATCATTTATTGATCCAAAAATGCATTTTAAGGTTACTTTAACAAAAATAATTCACAATATTAAAATGTAAATAACAATACCAAGTTATAATAATTTAAATGTAACTACAGATTAAAGCAACCATTTAGAAAAAAATAAATAATAAAAATAAACTTTAGACTGTAATTATTTTAGTCGTTAATAGTTAGGATTTTTATTCAATTCAAAACTGTATTATTTACAGCGATGTAATTATGTTATTTGGTAATGAGACAAACTGGTCGTTTGCCTGATGGTAAGCATAACAATTGCAGTTCCACCCAGAACTTTGAAACACAAAGGCCTGGGCGGCACTGCAGTGCGCTCGTTACCCTGAGAACATTATGTTTTAAGTCTCATAAGCCCAGTAATTTCACTGGCTTCTCAGCTCATCAAACCGGAACACAGTAATGCTTGCACATTACTGCTTGGCGGCAGACTTCACGAGCAAAGCGGTGGTAACAACCCAGACGGACACTCGCAGAACAGTTAGTCCTACCACTAACAATGTTCTCTATTATCGTAAAATAATTCACAAAAGAAGATACAATCTGCCGGACCACACAGATAGGTGTTTTGCTACAGATTTTCAACTTGAAATTGACTAGGTACCAGCGAGACAGCACTTGTATGTTCTCTACGATCACGAATAATTTGTAGCGATAAAAAATATAACAGATACCAGTCTAAAGTCCTTGACAGAATGTAAGTAAACAGGAAAATGGCGTGTCGCATGCCTCTTTACCACCACAATGTGTTTATGGTACACGCAATACTTACCATAATGATATTATCATTTCAATCTCTATACTCCTACAACACTGATCATTATCAAGTAATATATATGATTCTGGTTTTACGAATAGCAAGCTTGTTTTTACCAACCCAGTGAAATAAAATGATAGCTCTTAGAGTCTTATTGAAACTTATTTTGTTGGAAGTGTTTTTGGTGAAGCTAGGAATATGTGATAAAGTAAGGTTTTTAATACATACTAGCTGCTGCCCGCGGTTTCACCCGCGCGGAGATATTGCATTTAATGGTTTTTATTTTTTTGCGTGGAACCCTAATTCTTTTTCTAAAACAAAAGTAGCCTAAGTTACTCCTTGTAACAACAGCTATCTGCTAATGAAAGTCCCGTCAAATTCGGCCCAGCCGTTTCGGATATTACCCAGAATAGACAAACAGACAGAAAAAAATTAAAAAAATGGTTGTTTTGTTAATGTCAATAAATTTTCAGCTGTCAATAACAGGACATGTGACATTCACCAACCCACGTGGTGGATTATGGTCCATACCTCTGTCTCTGAGAAAAGGCCGGTATCCCAGCAGTGGGAGCATAACAGGCTGATGATGATGTAATAATAATTGTGTCATCATTGTGAAAATTTTATATTACAAATCTTTTTTCTAGTTTAGTGTCGGATTCAATGAAGGCTTCTCGAGTTGCAAAGATTTTAAGAACGATGTATTTAAAGGAGATAATATGCAACTTGGTCAAACGAGAGACGATGGAAAAGAAGCTATGTATTTAGAGGGTTTTATGGAACTTACGGAGCCAATGGGTCCCGGATATATGGTACGTATCGCGATTACATGCAATTTATTTATTTTATAGTTCGAGGGTTATGGTAAGCAAAAGAAAACGACACACGTCCACTTTACCAAAAAGAACTACGAGTATAATAAATGTCCACAATTATCAAACATGAACAAAATAAAATAAAATATGAGATCGCTGTGGCCCGCGGCACTCGCGCGCGCGTGCGTCTCCCGAGGCTGATTTGTGGCAACTAACGGCGGGAGGGTGTGCAGGCGCGTGTGCCCTGGGCCAGACGAGCGGAGCGGCGGGGCAATGGTGCGGGGCGCGGGGTACTAGGAACAGTACCTGCTATAATTTCAATTACTCAATACAATACAATAATACTTTATTGCACACCAAAAACAAAACATAGTACAGGAAAATAAAACACAAAATCTATGGTAGTTAATGGTATTACATTTGGCGGTCTTATCGCTTAAAGCTATTTCTATCAGACAACCTGATGGACAGGATTTATATGAAATATAATGCGGTCGGTAGTATACAGAGATGCAGAGATATACTTTATAGATAGAGTTAATAATATACATACATACATACCAATACCTACTATAAAAATAATAAAAGATATAGTGCATACATAAATACATATAAATAATATTATTCATACATATTAAAATGATATATATTATATTTACACACAACTACATAAATTCTAGTATTGCAAGGAGAGATGATGCTTATACACCGTAGTTTTCAAAATAGGAAGAGGTTTAGCATTCCTCATAGATATAGGCAATGCGTTCCATAGACTAAGAAACTCTCTACCATACCTTTTACCATAATCACCTCAGCAGACCATAAAGAATCTCTTTTAGCATATTGGGGTCGTACAATTCAAATACTAATAATAATTAACTGCTCATTTTTTCTAGATAGAAATTGATATAGCAAAAGAAACAGAATTAGGCAATGAGCCCATGTGGAGCTGTTCTTTGGATGTTTGTCAGAGTTTGGAGGAAGAAGATGCTCCATGGTCAGGTGCGCTGGAGGCAATGGATATGAAAAGTTGCCCTCTTGAAGCGGTAATATTATTTAATGTGCATCTTTGCAATCCGTTAATTATATTTTTATCAAAAAAGGAGGATCTCAATTCATGTTTTTTTTGTGGCGATGTTATTTGACTTCTCTGGGTCAAACTGTCAATCGATAATTATACCGATAATTTTTTCATGATTAGGATGTTATATCAATGGAGGTCGTTTAATATTTTTTATGAAAGAATACCATCCCTAAGGGTTGAAAAATGGGGGTGAAATATCATAATGTCGTGATACAAAGTCAAAGTCAATTCGCGCTCTTTTAAAAGCATTTTTTATATAATATATTGTTACGGAGACGGGTTAAAGGGAAACTTGCAGAAACATTTTTTTAAATTTTCGGACACTTACAGGCGTTTTCAGCAGGCTGAAACATGTTTTCGGGTCGTTTCGGAGGAAGGCCTAACACATATCAGTTAATCAAAAATTACTCCTAGTTAACGCCGTTTTCAGCAGACTGAAACATGTTTTCAGTCCGTTTCAGGACACGAGTAATTACATGGCACCATTTCCTGAAAACCCATTTTCAGGTCGTTTCAGGCCAAGTTACACCCCTCCGGTCCTCGGAACATACTCGAAGGTGTGTGAGAGGGACAGCCTATCGTGTGAAAGAGAGAGACGATTAGCCTCGATCATGTCTCTCAAAACTTCCAGAAGAAAGTGTGAGCAGGATGGCTATATGCGCAAAAGAGAGGAACAATTGTACCTATTACCTAACCGAATGTTCTAGAATAATGCGAGAGAGAGATAGCTACACGCATGATAGAACGAGATGGACATAATCTACTACCATCTGGAAAGTCCTCGATGTGTGTACAAGGGACGGTTGTATGCGTAAGAGAGAGATGTCCATATTTGACCTTGAACTAGATCATTCGGGAACTTGGTAGTACAATTTGCGGCGCATATATAAGCGGATCGAGACGCGGCCAGGGACAGTTTCAATTGAGATACCAAGCGATATACATCGGAGTGAGTTCAAAGCGACTAGTAGTGATTGTGATATCTGTGACTAAGTGAAATACTAGTGATTGTGATATCTGTGACAAAGTGATATACTAGTGATTTTTGTAGTGAATAGTGTTGCAAGTGATTCCTTTTGAATTCAATAAAGTAACTGTTTGTTTAACGGCTTCTTTCTATCAAGCGTTACCCTATAGCTCGTAACATTTTGGTGTCAGAAGTGGGATAGAAAGATGCCTATAACACCGAGGGACGATCAAGAGGAGTCTGGAGGAGAAACACCAGGGATACAGACGCGTGCACAAGCAGCTCGTGACGCAGCTCGTCGTCAAAGTTTTGATGCCAACCGCACCATGAGTGAAAATCAAGATTCTTCCAACCTATTGCTGACTTTGCAACGCATGATGGAGGAACAGACTCGTGGCCTGTTGGAGGAACAAGCTCGCCGTCAAGAGGAACAAGCTCGTCGTCAAGAGGAACAAGCTCGCCGTCTAGAGGAGCAGACACGTGGTCTGTTGGAGGAACAGGCTCGCCGTCAAGAGGAGCAGGCTCGCCGTCAAGAGGAACAGACACGTGGTCTGTTGGAGGAACAAGCTCACCGCGTCGAGGAACGCTTGGAGGTGATAGGCGTTCAATTCAAGGAAAAAGTAGAGAAATTGAAATTAGAAGTGGAGAACCTTGATGACAGAGTTTCCAAGCACGACAAGCAAATGCTTGGAATAGAAAAGGAGGTAAAATCTTTGAAAATGAATGGAGTAGTGACATCTGGTGCTCCAGGCGGTAAACTAAAAACGCCTCCATTCGATGGTACGTCCTCCTGGGGGGCTTATAAACTCCAGTTTGAGACCGTATCAAAGGCGAATGGTTGGACCGATGAACAGGCAGTAACTGCCCTTATGTTAGGGCTACGGGATCAAGCCTTGACTGTATTGGACACCATGGCGGGAGAGGTCACTCTAGAAAAACTGAAGAATGCCCTGGAGTCTCGTTATGGCGACTCACACCTGGAACACGTTTACAGGGCGCAATTAAAGGACAGAGTGCAGCTAGCTAGTGAGAGCCTGCAACAATGGAGCCTCGAAATTGAAAAACTTGTTAGAAAGGCTTATTTATCCTTACCATCTCTGGTTGACAGCATGCTAGTGCAAGCATTTGTAGATGGGATTAGAGATCGGGAAGTCAGGACAACTGTAAGCCTTGGTCACCACAAGACGTTAAAGGATGCTCTAGCCCACGCATTGGAAGTGGAGACAGTTCGTAGAGATCCTCGATCCTACTACGTTCGAGTGGTAACGGATAAAGTAAAACCAAGAGGCGGACTCAGGTGTTATGCGTGTGGAGAGTTAGGGCATATGAGATTTTCGTGCCCAAAACGAGGTTCACGGAGAGATGTTGAGATTCGACGCAGTGATTTGGGAGCAGCTGATGCATTAACGGGCGCTACTGCAGCACAACGTCAAGGAAAGGATTACGCCAGGACTGCCGGGCAGATGCTGTCCGATAGTGTGAAGAAGGTGCCAAAAGTGATGATCTCTCAGACTCAAGACGGGAATACGTTAGTCATTGACGGGGAAGTCAACGGGACTAAGTGTGAGTTAAACTTGGACACTGGAGCTTCGCGCACGGTAATCAGCTACCAACTTCTGAAGGGTTTTTCTGAGAGATATTCACCTTCACGTGGCAATATTCAGCTCCTGACAGCTAATGGCCAGCACATAACCGTCCGAGGAGAAGGTGTCGTTACTTTCAAAGTTGGTGAAAGTTTCTACCGGCATAAAGTTGTTATTGCAGATATAGTAAGTGACTGCATCATTGGTTTGGACTTCATGAAGAACCATAACTGCAAAATTGATTTTGAAAGCAGCGTCTTCATATGTGGCGTAGAAAAAGTTTTGTTGAAAGGTAGTTTGCCCGGAGGTGTTTACGATTTCCACAGAACAGTTGTTTTAGGAAGCTCACAGACACATGACAGCGGCAAACAGGAAGTAGTAGAAAAATTAGACAACTCCGAACCTTGGATAGTAGCCCAAGAAGGGTTCGAAAGATCTAAAGAGACCTTATCAACGAAAGAGTTGTCAAAAGCAAAGGAACTATTACGGCAACTTTCCGAAATGTTCGCCACAAATGATGAAGACCTAGGAAGGACTGGTGTAGTTAAACACAGAATTAAGCCTGGAACAGAAATACGGATACATCAGCGGCCACGCAGAGTTCCTGTTGCGTACGTAAATAGAATGAATGAAAGAACGGAAACTCGATATGACAGGAAGATGCACCATGTAGACTTTGAAGAAGGTTCACTAGTCTGGCTTCATAATCCAGTAAGACGAAAAGGAAAATCTCCCAAACTTCAAGCTGATTGGGATGGTCCTTACACAGTGATTACGAAGATCAATGACGTAACATATCGCATAAAGAAGATGGGTAGTGCCAGGAACCAGCCTAAGATTGTGCATGTGAATCGATTGGCACGTTACAATGGATCTAATGATGCTCGGGACGAGCATGTCTAAGGAGGGGGCAGTGTTACGGAGACGGGTTAAAGGGAAACTTGCAGAAACATTTTTTTAAATTTTCGGACACTTACAGGCGTTTTCAGCAGGCTGAAACATGTTTTCGGGTCGTTTCGGAGGAAGGCCTAACACATATCAGTTAATCAAAAATTACTCCTAGTTAACGCCGTTTTCAGCAGACTGAAACATGTTTTCAGTCCGTTTCAGGACACGAGTAATCACATGGCACCATTTCCTGAAAACCCATTTTCAGGTCGTTTCAGGCCAAGTTACACCCCTCCGGTCCTCGGAACATTCTCGAAGGTGTGTGAGAGGGACAGCCTATCGTGTGAAAGAGAGAGACGATTAGCCTCGATCATGTCTCTCAAAACTTCCAGAAGAAAGTGTGAGCAGGATGGCTATATGCGCAAAAGAGAGGAACAATTGTACCTATTACCTAACCGAATGTTCTAGAATAATGCGAGAGAGAGATAGCTACACGCATGATAGAACGAGATGGACATAATCTACTACCATCTGGAAAGTCCTCGATGTGTGTACAAGGGACGGTTGTATGCGTAAGAGAGAGATGTCCATATTTGACCTTGAACTAGATCATTCGGGAACTTGGTAGTACAATTTGCGGCGCATATATAAGCGGATCGAGACGCGGCCAGGGACAGTTTCAATTGAGATACCAAGCGATATACATCGGAGTGAGTTCAAAGCGACTAGTAGTGATTGTGATATCTGTGACTAAGTGAAATACTAGTGATTGTGATATCTGTGACAAAGTGATATACTAGTGATTTTTGTAGTGAATAGTGTTGCAAGTGATTCCTTTTGAATTCAATAAAGTAACTGTTTGTTTAACGGCTTCTTTCTATCAAGCGTTACCCTATAGCTCGTAACAATATGTATAAAAAAGCTTAATATTTGTATTTTTATTGCAGAAAGAATACCACTGTGCAAACTTGACTTTGAACATGCAATTCCTGGAAGACAAGTTGAACCGCGAGTACGTAGGATCATATGAAGTTTGTATGAAAGTTAAAGACGACGCAATGAATGTCAAAGCTTGTCACATTTTAGGCATAGCCATTGTAGAAAAGGATGAGTAGAACAACATAAGAAGAATTGTTCTTCACTGTCTCAATAAATTGTGTAGTGGTAAACGTTTTGTTTCTTTTATAGACCATCCCAAGGTGCTGAGAGTCATAAACAAAAGGTATTAACTTTTTTTTTATTTATTTATTTGGTAACGAGACGAGCTGGACGTTTGCCTGATGGTAAGCACAACGCCGGCCCATAACAATTGCAGTGCCACCCAGAATTTTGAAACACAAAGGCCTGCGCGGCACTGCAGTGCGCTCGTTACCCTGAGACATTAGGTATTAAGTCTCATAAGGTCACTTCACTTCTATTCGCGATTCTATCTCTACGGTTACTAACAAAGTTTGTACGATATATACGTTACCATGGAAACGACGGTTACCATGACGTCAGTAACTTATTTAAATGAGTTTTGGTGGGAATGCGAAAATGTGCCGTTGTTGATCTTGCGCGAGAGCCGACGCACGCCTGTTAATTTGCCTAGTAAAAGCTATAGCCGTAGGGAATTGAGGTGCAAAGTTAGAAAATGACGTCAGTGTCTCGTCTCGCCTCTTTCTTCACCCCCGCCGGTTGCTGCCGCTCCCGGCATCCTGCCGGTTGCTGCCGCTCCCGGCATCCCGCCGGTTGCTGCCGCTCCCGGCCTCCCGCCTCTGCGGCGGCCATATTTTGATTTGTCTTTGTGTCGATACGAATTGTTTGCCACGTGTTTGCGTCGATTAATCTTTTTAATCCACATAATATTCAGTAATAACGTGACTTGACTGCCGCAAAACAAAATGTATCGTAAGTGTTGTGTTCCTAAATGTGATAGCCAACGACAGGGCGTTAAGTTAGACCTTTAACCAGCTTTTAATTCACTCGGAATGATAGCCGTGTCGGAAGCGTCAGTCTCGATCGATCATATTTCGGAATCGCATCCCATCAGAGAAATTATCCGTTTAGATTCGACTACTGAGCTGCATAAACACGGATAATCCCAACAATATTTCTCTGTCGGGATGCGATTCCGAGATAGAAACAATGAGGAACAGTTTCTTTCTACACGGAATGATTCCGTGTGAATGGAAATAACCCTGCAGGAGTCGAAGCCGAAGAAATATAAGGATTTATGATAGACATGGTTCTATTTTAACGATGGTGGTGTCTAAATTACTCTTAACAAAAAAAAACAAAACAAAATTAAAATAAACGCCGTAGTAAAATAGCGTATCGCGTTTTTCATTTGAAAAACTCCAACAGCTATCTGAAAAGAAATGTCCCTTATCTGACGCAAGATTAGCAATTTAGAATATTTTATGCTAATCTCTGGAGCGTTTGTTCAAAAAGCGAGCGTTATTCAGAACTAAAAGATTTAGCTTAAGTTTTTGCAATAAATTGCCCTCAACGTTCATAAAAGTTACAAAAACATACGTGCAAACTGCATTATGAAGAGCAGCGTCGGTAGGGGTGCCTAGTAAGGGATTGTAGGGCTTTAAAATTGAAGTAACTCCTAAGAATGACTAGTATTTAAAAGTATGTTTAAACAACTGCACAGAGCAAGATTTGAGAACTCGCTAGCGACGGTGATTCCTGGCTAAATAAGTTTAGTTAGGAACTGCATGAGCTTCACTCTGCCGTCGACTTTCTTGCCCTTCTTCTCGATGGTGTAGGCTTGGGAGACGTAGCTTTAGCTAGATTATGGCCCAATTCAAATGGTCACACTCGTGCGCCAGGACTTTTTTCTTCCAATCTCCGTACCCCGGCGGCGCCTTCCCAAGCTGAGGGTTGTACTGATGATACGGTTCACACCTCGATCATAAAGTAAGTTTAACTAGTACCTACAGTAATTACTACGATGGTGAAATGTAACATTTGCTTCTAACACTACGTGACATTATTATTGAATGAGTTATTGTAGGCTTTTTTTCATAATAGTTAGGGCTGGCTCATTGGTATAGTGAGATCATCCATCAATCGTTAGGGGCAACTTAGACGTTCAATCAAACGTACGTTTGCTTGTCAGAATAACAACGCTTTTGCGTCAAGCGCGCATTTCGAGTATCACGAAGTCTGCGCTTGACGCAAAAGCGTTGTTATTCTGACAAGCAAACGTACGTTTGCTTGAGCGTCTAAGCTGCCCCTTAGGTGAGCTCGAATTCTACAATGACCTTGAGTTTGGAAGGAAAATAACGTGATGAAACCATATCGACATAACTATACGTTTCCGGTTATTACTTTTGAGAACTAGTTATTCGACTAAGTTTAGTCCTAAAAAATAACGTGGTTGGCAGCCCTAAACCTAGGTCACTTGTTGTATGGTAATGCGGGCCCACGGTTGGTGTTCCAGCGATTCAAAATCGCAATATTATTCAAATACCACATTTATACGTCATACAGATTTATACACGGACGGTATTAGGAATTTAATTATTATAAGCGAACTTGTGATGGGTAAGTCATATTTTATTATTCGTCGGGAAAATTTAATAAGTGACGTATTACTTTGTCTTTACTTTCAAAGTGACTTTCAGGAGTTTAACGGTCGTTTTTAGATGTGAGCGTGACTTTTTTATATGGGTCAGCGTCTTCTCACTTTTTTTTATATCTGTTACACTGTTTTTTACGATTCCGTCCCAATAATTTAAAAACGAAACCCGTATAGGTACCTAATTAGTATCATAGTTGGCTTTCAATCTGTCTAAGCCCTTTATCTTAAAAATTGATGTTTATGGGACACAACCCCACAGTAAAATGTTGTATCAGTAAACTTTTCATGGGACACAACTCCACAGTAAAATGTTGTATCAGTAAAATTTAGGTACCATGAGCTTTCTTTAACGGTCCATAAGTAACGACTCAACAAAGACATTTTCATTTCTAAACAGAACGCTCAAATGAAGTAATCTATGAACAAACGAAAAGAACTTGGAAAGTCCAAACAAGAATCCCGATTCACTTCAAAGAGCTCAACTATTTGCTAAATTGAGAAACCGTGTCTGCGGATGGCCCTCGAAATTGACGAAAAAGGGAAAATCAAAGCGGACATTCGACAGGACAGCGCAAACTTGTTTCTTAGTACGGTCGGAAACAAAACTGTCTAGATTTTAGTTGTTTACGCAAGATCAAGTGTTAACTTGAAGTACCTAGATTAATTTATGAACTAATGTTATTTTATGTGTGAGTTTATGTTATGAGTGTGTTTGTAGATTTGTCCTTCGTTCACGCAGCAACGGCGCAATGGATCGACGTGATTTTGTATAGATACATAGTTTCTGGACCGGAGAGTAACATAGGCTAATTTTAATCCCGGAAAATTCACTGTTCCTGTGGGAATCGCCTTGTGGGTGAAACCGCGGACATAAGCTAACATATGTTTGTTTTCCTAAGTATTTTCTTTTGTGTAATCTAGTTCGCTTTCTTCAATAAGTGAGGGCCACCAATCACCATCCGTCGTTTTGTTGTCGTTACGCATTACATAGGTATGTTGTTTTGGGTTGTCTGGAAATTACTGAATGTGAAGTTAAAAATTAGTCTACTTACTGAAACTATGATACACCTTGCTCTTTTGCTAGCATAGTGTTATGTATACATAACTTTCTTTTTCAGGTTTTGTAAGAATTTAATAGTTATTTCTGCTGAGTTGCTGACCCTACATAGAGCACCAGAATAGATGAAAGTTAGTACAAGATGAGAAAGAGTTTGTTCGACACGTAACGTTAAGTTTAGATTATTAAAAATCAGTACCTAATCAGAATAGTAAGGTAATACCATAAATACGAGTAAATTCTAGACCACCCATACAATACTCACAAAATACTCAAGTTATGTTGTGAATGACTACAAAAAACCATGCAGAGCCAAGAATTAAAATTAAAAAAATACTTTTCACTCTGTAAGACGTAGAAACTCGACACATTTTCTTGCCTGCTGAACAAAATAATGAAATAAAAAACAAAACAAAACATGACACAGAAAAAACCGAAAATCAATTTAATTAAAAACCGAAAATCAATTTAACCCTCCTGCACAACACAAGAAACGCTGAAGGAACACACCGCAGTAGAGTGTTTACAATCCATTCAAACTGAAGGCTAGATAATCTTTTGTAGTTTATTTTTTTAATTTGCAACGCAATTGCGTATCTTCTAAGATAAAAACGTGCTACGTTATTACGAGTACTAACCAAAAAATCAAAGAAAAATGTGCCACCCAAAGGATGAAAACTTCTAATAAAAGAATCCTCACCAAAAAGATCTGTGAAGAGGCTGAAAAAGCCGCACGCACATCAGAAAAATGTGATAACTAGCGTAAGGGACGTGCCAAAGAGTCCTTGCTCTTTCAATACGAGAGTTCGCAATAAAGCCTGAAGTGGGTCTGCTAACGACGCAGTTCTGATATCCGAGATTTGAGTTCCGCGAGTGAGGTGTAAACACGTTTGAGTGTGCGTCGACACTTAAAAAGTAATATCGCTGCTTTGTAAAAGTGTCTTGTACCAAGAAAAGTATCTCTGCTTCAAGGATTTGTTAATTGAAATGTATTTGACAGTGACTTAGTATGAAAATCGAAGCAAGAAGTGGAAGTGGTAAAGATGGGGTGGTTTTAGCTTAGTATATAGTTAAAACCACCAATTGTTATGGCCTGCTCGTTTAACATCTACTAATTACTATATATACTTTTTACTAGGTGGTAGGACTACCTCTTCTGCGAGTGTCCGTCTGAGTTGGTACCACCGCTTTGCCCGTGAAGTCAGCCGCCAAGCAGTAATGTGCGAGCATTACTGTGTTCCGGTTTGATGAGCAGAGTATCCAGTGAAATTACTGGGCTTATGAGACTTAATACTTAATGTCTCAGGGTAACGAGCGCACTGCAGTGCCGCGCAGGCCTTTGTGTTTCAAAGTTCTGGGTGGCACTGCAATTGTTATGGGCCGGCGTTATGCTTACCATCAGGCAAACGACCAGCTCGTCTTATATATAGTTATATATAAGTATGAACTTGGATTTTATATCTGACAATAACCTAAGTCATCAAGCCACATGGACTAATACTTAATTTTATTCACGATCTATGATGGCGAGATCCAATGAGAAATATCCTTTCATATATAATTGGTATTCATAGTTATCTTTTGCATGTAACAATTGACTAAACAAACAGTTTTAATTCTCCTGAATTCATTCGCTTTCCATATCAATCTTTTAGTACCCTCAAAAGCAATCTCACTAATTTCGTCCACCGTTAAAACTAATTCAAACGTTCTCAACGAACCGTCCCATTTCCTTTCAGTGCGGGACCCTCGCGACACAGACATTTAGGAAAAAAGTTAATGGTGCTTAAAGCTCGGACGCTGTCCTGTAATTACGAATTAAAAAGTTCGTCCGCTGGACCCCACTTTTTTCTCATTTATTCGGATGCGAATAAGATAATATTGCATCCCCAAATCTATCACTTTTTCACACAACTTTCGCTTCTGTTCCATTTTTGTAAGGTCTATATTGCCTTGTTATAAAACTCAATTACTTTTAATGTTATCTTTACATACGACAGTTTTATACATATGTCTGTTTTACAAAGCACCGCGGAATTAACGTTTACATTTACCATGTATGCATACCAGCTTTTGACTGACTGAAAAAAAAGAAGTTTCACATATCTATCAGGTTAGAATACCTTGTACCTTGGACTACAAAAAATAATGACTAACATTTAGTTTCAATGTAAAAAAAGTAGGTTTTTGTACATTTCATCTAATTTTTTATATTATTTGATTACGAAACGAGCTGGTCGTTTGCCTATGGTAAGCATACTTTTACAATTAAAAGTAAATATTGCTACATTATCATAATCTGTTATTGAAAAATAGGTATCACAAATGAAGTAGTATATCGATTGTGAAGGAATACTACATGGAGTGACAGTTTGTAAGCCAAAAGAAAAGTTCGTTATATTCTTCGATTATACCTATTTATATTTTTTAACAAACTGCTAAATGTTAATTAAATGATTTTTATTGTTAGATATATTTCAGTCACCACAACATTGTCTTTGAAGTGATGATTAGACTAAACCCTGTAACTGTTATAGTAACTGTTATTTTTTTCATAATATACAAAGCATATTTTCTTCATTTAAAGGTTTTAAATTTTACAGATTGAAAAGCTACTTATTACTATAAGTAGTACCTACAAGGTCTCCGGCTACTTGAAAAGCTTGATACAAACACAGACACTCTCGAGTTATCTTTGATCATAAGAGGAGTGAATAAATAAAGTTTATTTCTAAAGTAAATAATAAATAAAAACTTCTTTGAAGTAGTTTGTCGCAAGTAAGTATAAGCGTGGGTAAGCAGTGAACTAAAATGTGTAGTAAATATAGTCTTAGATTATGGTTGACACAATAAAGTAAATATAGTTAACTGTGTTATATTAATCCAGTGTAGAAACTTTACTATAAATATAGTTACTTAGCTAACGACCAGAGCGTCTCGTTATCCATTACTATAAAAAACGCAATGCAACGCAAAAAGCAAACGTTCCAAAAACCGCCCACGTGTCAGATCAATGACGTCAAAACCCAGATGAATGACATGGAGTGATAGAAATATTAAATTTCAAATTCCGACGTTCCAACTCATAGTGTGTGGCCGATACAAGGATCCAATTCGCGCTCAGTTGGTAATACTTGAGACGCAGAGTGACCGAGAAATGGAGTGATGGCGCACCCGAAATGGAGTGGCCGATGTGCTCGAAATTGGATCATCCACTCAATCCACAAAGCGCGAGGCGATGGAATTGCAGTGATCGTGGATGGTGAACTTTTTTTGTTTATTATTTCAAACGCCTTTCTCCCCGTGTTGATTCTATTTTGCGACGACCATAACAAAATACGTAAAGCAACAAAGTTTCTAGAAATGCACAGACTTTAAATCCAGCGTAGAAACTTTGGAAGATACCGTTTCGAAGAAACAATACCTACGTGTGGTACCTACTTACTTGAGGTAAGTAAACACAGAAGTATACAAAGGATTTCAGCTGAAGGCAAAGTTACAAAGTAATTTAAGTTAGCATCTATCTGATTTCAATTCTGTACACATGGCGTAGGTTTATACCGACACAGAAAAAAGTCTTTAAACTAACCAAGAGGGCGCAGTGACCCAAAATGAGTTATGGCCTCCGATAAAAAGAACCGGCCCCATCTATCTATCTATATCTATCTTATATTTGCCTCCTGGTAATTCTCAACTTGGAGTTCACGCAAGTCCTTGCCAACCTCTCCAGCGGTACCTAGGACGGCCGGCTGGTCGATCACTCGGCCATTCTAAGTACGCTCTTTCTTATAAAAAAAACAAAATTGAAATTAAGAATAATGTAGGTGCAACGCGTGTAGACTAGTAAACATAATATATTCTCCTGTTAGTCGGTCACCGATGCTCACCAAGGTAATGCATTATCACTGCGTATCGCCCGCGCCGCCCAGGATGTCATTCCGTCTGATGTAAGTTATGAACTGACCAATCAGAATACGCCGTCTTTCCTCGTCCCCGCCAACATCTACCGATTGTGTTCTAATGCAAAACTTGGATTATACGGCGTCTAGGTTTACTGGTCTGTGGTACAACGTGAAGATGAAATTCCACTACGCTCGTTTGTACAATTTTTTTTCACTGGAGAGCGAGCTTTTTTCATTCTTTTGGTCTCAAGAGCATTTGTGTTGTTTGGGACGTTTTCAAAATGGAACAAGTTTTCAAGTAGTAGTTTGTCATTTAACTATTGCTATAAATCTAGGCCGTGTCGATAAAATTATTGTGACTTTATTGAGACACTGGAATTTTATTTTATTTATGATTTTATTTGATGTGTGTAGCACAAGTTTAATCACTAACAAAATCATTACGGATTTAATTATGTATTTGTATCTAATAATAAATTTGATACATATTAATTTTATTAAATATTATGATATACAGCGGTTAAGAGGATTTCACAAGCCAATGAAAAGTTAAATTACGTGAAATCTCAACGCGTTGTTAAAATTACAGCTGGCATTTAAATTTAATTTAATTCAGATTATATTATGCTTCAGGAATACTCGTCTTATTTTAAATAGTAAATGATAAATAGCTAAATTGTTTCTCATTTAGTAAACCTCAATGTAATCGAGCTAAGTTTTTCTTACAAAGCTCCATCGTAGACTGTTATTGTCTTTCAATTTCTCCACATAGTTACTAGGAACGTATAATAGCAGCTCGTAGTGGGATGTTATGAAGGCATTACGTCATTGTCGTTTCAGCTACAATCAGGCTGTATAAGACACTATGCGGTACGTAAACTTGTTCAGTTTTGGCTAAGGCTCATGTTTCGTAAAACAATATATTTTCTGCTTTAGCTAATAATAATCTGTGTGTTCTAAAAATTACATTCATTTCTAAAAATTACAATGTATGCGTTTTCAAGACAAGAGTAAACTGATATTTTTTGGGCAAGCATTATAATCCATATCGTCATTAGGTATCGTCATGAGATTGAAGATAAACGTTAGCCCATTCATTAAAAAAACAACATACATACATATTTTATCATCGTCTTTTTCCAGTTTTTGTTGCTGAATTTTGCCCTCGACCTTTGTAATATCTAAAATGAAAACTTTTGAATTTGAATATAGCATGCTTCATCATTATTGTCATCGCAATGTTTAAACACTATCAGCCCAATTTTTGTAAACTTGGTTACTGTCTGCGCAGACGTCTCATTTTCATTAAACAATAAAACGACCTCATGCGGTTGTATAAAAGTGAATTACAATCTGCAATAAAATCATATTGTGTGAATCGTTGCGATATTAAAGGGACTCGAGATTATTGCCACAATGTTATTTGGTTGTTTTATGACGTCAAAATAATAAGCGACGTGACGTTTACGAGTGGGTCATAAAACTGCTGGGCTCCGATTGTTCATGCTCTCCTGGTATTCATTATTTAAGTAGATGATAGCTACAACACTATACATTCTATTTTTACATTCGACATAATGACAGAGTGCTATAATTGGTGTCAAGAACCGATTTACTGTGGTTTTTATAATTGATTTAACGCGATAGTGTTAATCGAAATCTGCTTGTTGGTTTTTAACACCCAACACAAACAAAGTGGTGTTATAAGTCTAATATGTATAGCATCGTAACTCCCAAACGAAACATGATATTGATTTGATTGTTTGAAATGTGAATGAATCAAGAATGCTTTAGCAATAATTCAAGAAAATCTGTGCAGGCATTTTTTTTTTTTTTTAGACGATTACACTCATACCCCCGCACTTGGATTCCCTGTGTCGCAGGTGGCATGGACACACACAGATACACATCACAAACATCCAAGACCCGAGTACAAACTTTATGTTTACACAAAATCTGCCCGGGCCGGGAATCGAACCCGGGACCTCTCGCTTTGCAGGCAGGGTTACTACCAACTTAGCTACGGAGCCGTCAAATTTTAATTTTTAATTTTAATTTTATTTTAATTTAAAGATGATCAGCTCTTTTTGTTGGGGCTCTTCTTGTTTTGCTCTTATTTTTAATTTTAAATCAGAGATGATTATCATTAACTCAATCAGGGTAAGTTACACAGGAGCCATGAGAAGGAGCAGGAGCCAGGAGCACGAGAAATAAATCTTTATTTCTCAATAACCTGAGGTTGGGTTTGATGAAAAATATATTTCAATTTAAACTACAAGTAAAATGTTTTTATAATATATTTTAGCTAGATACGTAAAAGTGAGTGCAACTTTTAATGGATGTTTAATTGTTAATCAAAGCGAACAATCTACTCGGTCTGTGTAAATTATTCTTAGCTAAAATTTTCAAGAGAGATGAACTGTAGAGTTATTCAGATCCAGCATTAAAAACCCTTTTAGCAAAATAACTGTTGAAAAACAGATCTTTCTCAGAACTTCTCCCTGTGATTGATGGATCGCTGGCTGGAAAAACGGTATTCTTGAGTTTCTCCAAAAATAATAAAATTTAACAAAAATATTTTATGTGAAAGTTTAGACATTGTGGATTATAGGTACAAGTTTTTTGAGAGAAACTGTTTTTCAAATTACGTGTTTTCATCTTTTGAATATGCTTAATTGCTTAGTCATACGTCATACCTAATGATGCTGTCAACTCTGGCATGGTACAGTAAGAAAAGTATAGTGAAAATATTTTTGTAGAAAACATACATATTTATATACATACAAACATTGCAATTTAAATAAAATCTTTTAAAAATTGCTAAAAACCTAAAGTCGCTATTTTGACTGTTGACTTAAAAACAGCGTGTGAAAAAGCTAACTGGTTACTCATGATAGCTTATGCGAGTGACTCTTCTGTGGATGGCCATCTGGGCTAGTCCCACTGCTTTGCTCGTGAAGTCTACCACCAAACAGTAATGTCCAAGCATTACTGTGTTCCGGTTATTAATTACTAGGCTTATATAAGACACTTAATACTTAATGTCTCAGGGTAACGAGCGCACTGCAGTACAGCGCAGGCCTTTGTGTTTCAAAGTTCTGAGTGGCACTGCAATTGTTATGGGGCGGTGTTATGCTTACCATCAGGAAAACGACCAGCCCGTCTCGTTATCAAATAGCATACAAAAATGTTTAACCACTAGAGTAACGGTGGCTTATGACTTCGTCGTTCAGATTTGTATCCTTCTTTTCGATGGTGTAGGCTTAGGAGGCAACTAGAGCCACTACAGTTTCCGCGAGCGCCCACCTCGATCATGCGATTAGTAGCTTTAGTTAGATTAAGGCCCACTTCAAACGGATGCATTTGTGTGCCACCGTGGAGAGTTGAACTTCATTATTCGGCGACGGCCCAAACAGGGGCCTCACTCCGTAAATCGAAAGTAGAAGCTTCGGCTGACGGATCGGTATTTTCTTACTATGAAAGACAAAATGTCAAGTGCAAAGATCGAATCGAACGTTGGATCTGAATCACTTTCATGGTATGAAAACTGCGATCCAAGCCGAAGCTTCGAAGTTCGATTTTCGGAGTAAGGCCCCAGGTTCGTATCACATGCTTCACCAGTGATCTAGTCACCACACCCCATTTTTTAGGGCTGAGCGCCGTCTGCGCTCCCTTCTCTTCATTGACCCAAGTTGTTATACCAACAGTATGTGTTTTCAAAAAGTACCAATAGAATGCATCTTGCAGACAATTTATTATGAAACACCTTTATCTATTCTATCCTTTATCTATCGTCTTTTCATACAAACATGCAAATGGCGATACTTTTCTCAGCGATAATAAATGTCGCATGCGGCCACAGCCCAGCTGATATCGGATATTTACAGCATGTTACAGCGCAGTCCACCGAAATAAAATATTTTCCCCAGAGCCTGACCATTTGTCGTGAATATCGAGCGCTTTGTTCTGAGAGCTCACAGAATATTTTTATGCTTCTACGTGTCTAAAGCTCCAGGTTGTTTGACTAGTGGTAAGCGTTACAATCGCATCATTTTTATTAGTGACATTTGTAAGTCTTTTTAATCGACCTCAAAAAAAGATGGAGTTTCTCAATTCGCTGTCTGTATTTTTTTGTAAGGTGTTTTTATTCGATTTCTAGGATTTAAATTTATTTTTGGGTTATATATTGATGGGTGATATATTTATCAAGGGCGGTCCTTTAATAAATCTTATGAAATGACTTGCCCGCATTTTTTTTATTAAAAAAAAACAGTACTTGATATAAAAAAATTAGGTATATTTATGTTAATAATTAGGTGAAGGAGCGTTTCTTTTGTCGCTTGACAAAAGTACTTAACAGTCTTCTGTCAGGTGGCAACAAGGCGCGCGCCTTTAACGGTTGGGTAATGCCTCTACTAATATACTCCTTTGGCATACTAAAGTGGACGCAGACTGAGCTGGACTCCCTGGATAGGAGAGTCCGTCAACTGCTCACCTATCATCGTATGTTACACCCACGTTCGTCTGTTATGAGACTGTACATTCCGCGGAAATGGGGAGGTCGTGGCTTTTTGAATGCCAAGACGCTTCATAACTGCGAAGTGTGCAGCCTCAGGGAATATTTCCTTAACAACGAGTGTGGGATGCATCGCGATGTGGTGGCAGTTGACAGAAACCTCACGCCTCTCTCGTTGGCAAACGAGAATTGGCGCAAACCAGTGGTGATGACCACTGAGGACCGCAAGGACGTATGGAAGGGCAAGGAGCTGCACGGGCGGTTCTATCGGGCCTTAACAGGGTCCGATGTGGACCTGCTCGCGTCGGTGAACTGGTTACGTTTCGGTGACCTCTTTGGGGAGACCGAGGGTTTTGTCTGTGCAATTATGGATGAAGTTATCAAGACGAATAACTACCGGAAATATATTATGAAAGACGGTACGGTCGACATCTGTCGGGCATGCCGCCGTCCGGGAGAGTCTCTCCGTCATATTATTTCCGGTTGTTCTCATCTTGCTAACGGCGAGTATTTACACAGACATAACCTTGTAGCCAGGATCATCCATCAGCAAATTGCCCTTCAATACGGCCTTGTCGAGTCTGAGGTGCCGTACTATAAGTACGCACCGGCGCCAGTTCTCGAAAATGGCCGTGCATTGCTCTATTGGGACCGCTCTATCATTACGGACAGGACTATTGTTGCCAATAAGCCTGATATCGTACTGGTAGATCGGTCCCAACGCCGGGCAGTGCTCGTTGACATCACCGTTCCCCATGATGAGAACCTCGTGAAAGCCGAGAAGGACAAGCTCAGCAAGTACCTTGACTTGGCTCACGAGGTTACCGCCATGTGGAATGTTGATTCAACGATCATTGTACCGATAGTTGTTTCGGCGAACGGCCTTGTAGCGAAGAGCCTCGACCAACATCTCAAGAGGCTCTCGCTAGACGGTTGGATCAAGGGTCGGATGCAGAAGGCAGTGCTCCTTGACACGGCACGTATTGTCAGGAGGTTCCTCACTCTGCAGCCCTAACCACCGGTAGCTTGGGCCCTGCCCCGCTGCCGGCGGCACTCTAGGTTTAGGTTTTTTGTAATATTTTGTTTTTTTATAGAAATATTGTAAAAAACTTAGACTTAAGATTGTAAATAAATACAGTGAATAATAATAATAATAATATTTATTTCTTTAACTTATCTTATCTTGTGACATTACAACTTAGTTTAAAGTAAATCTTAAGATAAATTATTATAAAGTCGTTTCTTATGGTGAGTCACTGTCCCCCGTACTAGTATAAACTGTGTTACAGGGCACAAGACCTTCCCAAAAACATGGATCAAAATTTATTTAGAATTTAGGAAATCACAAATTGCAAAAAATGTAATGAAATTCAGTCAGTGAAGCAAAATAAACAACAAAAATTGAAATGAAAAGGATTAGTTGATGGTGTATTTGTGATGTGAGAGATATACTGTGCATGTTATGTTTACGTGTGTATTGAAGTTTTCTGAGAGTGTATTGGTGTGTGATTGTATGAGTGAGGTAAGGTTGTTCATCTGGACATCAACTTATCTACCTCATCGACAAAGAAATAAGTTATTAGTTCGTTGACCTATCAATTGGAGTTGCTATAGGTTAACGAACTAACTTCTTCAGCGCATAAAAATATTCGGTTCGTTTTTTTACAGCGAATAAAATATATTTGTTGCTTAAAAAAAATCACAAGTATACTGTTTTTTGTCTGGGTATAATGGAATCATAGTCCTTTAAGTTTCTGTTTTCCTAGATATAGAGAATCCTAATGAGGTGTTTGTGATATTTATTTAGGTAAATAAAAATATCTCGATAATTTCGCTGCCAACGGAATTTGATCCCGCGTCTTCTAGTTATTTAGACCAGACGCTTTTATCATCTAAGCTATAGGAGCGGTCGATGTTAGCATGACTTTATTTCGACATACTAGCTTAGCGTGGGATACCTAACACTTTTTTTTATATTATTTGGTGACGAGACGAGCTGGTCGTTTGCCTGATGGTAAGCATAACGCCGGCCCATAACAATTGCAGTGTCACCCAGAACTTTGTAACACAAAGGCTTACGTGGCACTGCAGCGCGCTCGTTACCCTGAGACATTAGGTATTAAGTCTCATAAGCCCAGTAATTTCACTGGATACTCTGCTCATCAAATCGGAACACAGTAATGCTTGCACACTACTGCTTGGCGGCAGACTTCACGAGCAAAGCGGTGGTAACAACCCAGACGGACACTCGCAGAAGAGTTAGTCCTCCCACTAACAAAACTTTAAAATATATTAACTTTACAATTAATATTCTTTATTAGTTTGTATAAATTTGACTTCCTACAAAAAAATTTATAAGCAGTATTCACTTCCAACATTTCAGTGCATTCCGAAAATATCCAAGCGGAAAATTACTCAGCGCAAGAATGCAAAACTACATAGTTGAAGGAATGAATCTTTTTAACTCGAACAAAACACTTGCAGAAAGCACCTCACTTTCATGTTGGGATTGCAGCTATGTCTCACTAATTGTGAATAAGGACACTCGCCAGCGTTCTCCTTTGTTAACTAAATTAAATTAATTGTAAGGAAATATTTAAAGACTGGGAGACACTAACAGAAATATTTACTAGAAGTAGCTACATCGTCCTACTAATATTGTAAACGAAAAAATGTATGAATCTTCACAAACATCCATATGTCCTTCCGGACCTATGGATGTTTGTTATATATATATATATATATATATATATATATATATATATATATATATATATATATATATATGTGTGTGTGTGTGTGTGTTAATTTTAGACTATGTGTTATTATGATGTATAAGCTATAATACTGTAAATTTTCATCAAAATCCGTTTATTAGTTTTTGCGTGAAAGAGTAACAAACATCCATAGGTCCGGAAGGACATATGGATGTTTGTGAAGATTCATACATTTTTTCGTTTACAATATTAGTAGGACGATGTAGCTACTTCTAGTAAATATTTCTGTTAGTGTCTCCCAGTCTTTATATTATATATATATGTATATATATTATATGAAATACTAGCTTATATATATATATATATATATATAGGCTAGTATTTCATATAATCTGCTTTATACAAATAAAATTATTGGCAAATAAAAACTGTACTTACATCAACATTTTTACAGTTTTAGGCTTGTTGTTTGTTAGTGAGCGTGTTTATTTCAGCCCAAAATATGAATAAAACCTCTAGTAACTAAACTAATCAGCACCTCCCGCTATTGAAACGGGACTACTTCGTGGTGCAATTGGCAGCAAACTCTAAAGCTCGCTTTTGTCTAGACTTTAACCAGAGACGCTAGTTTCAAACATCTAGTTTTGTAACGTGCATAATACGATCATATTTTGTTACTTTAAGATCCAAGTTGCATATTTGTTAAATTAAATTTGTACTTTTAACTCTTTAATGTTTTTATTTTACAAGGGCTCTTGAATCATCTATTTATTAGTTAGTGGTAGGACTAACTCTTCTGCGAGTGTCCGTCTGGGTTGTTACCACCGCTTTGCTCGTGAAGTCAGCCGCCAAGCAGTAATGTGCAAGCATTACTGTGTTCCGGTTTGATGAGCAGAGTAGCCAGTGAAATTACTGGGCTTATGAGACTTAATACCTAATGTCTCAGGGTAAAGAGCGCACTGCAATGCCGCTCAGGCCTTTATGTTTCAATTTTCTGGTTGGCACTGCAATTATTATGGGCCGGCGTTATGCTTACGATCAGGCAAACAACCAGCTCGTCTCGTTACCAAATAACATAAAAAAAATTAAGGATGTACCTAACCACTTTGTGAGTTGTTTGTTATCATGACTTTGTATTTGTCAAAGGCATCAAAGAGCTAGAGCACTGTGTATCATAATGTAGATAGTTGGCAATCAGTAGTCAATATAACCATCTTCCCCCAACACTGACACTAGACAGCGCCCGAATAAAGCCAATTTACACACCCCTGACGGCTCGACGTCGGTCCAAATCTGGCTGGACCATATCTAGTCGGGTATTAATAGATTAAAGTAGCTCAGCAGATCCGAAGTCGAATTTTCGCTAAGCTCGGCTTATTGCTTCGACCAACTATGCGATTAATGAAAGCCAATAATAAAAGTTTTAAATACTGCCAGGGACATAGCTTTTCGTTTAGCAAGACTATATGTTTAAGGTTGTCATGTGATTATCCTTGAGCACCCTTCTCAAAGGCATTACAGTATTAATTTATAACTACTTCAAATAATTACTCAGTTTTTTTTATGAGTTTTTGTTTTGCAAGATACAGAATTTAACATGCACAAACTCTTGTTTGTGCATTTAACCTCAAGTCTGTCATGTACCTACTTATAATCCTATACTTTAATTAAGTATTTATACTATTTTTTGTACTATTAATTATTTAGATTGTTGGAATTGAATACTAACTACCAACTAAACATAAATTTATTGTGTTATGTGTTTATTTTCAAATAAGTTCTTAATATAATTTTGTTCTTTGAGAAAAAAAAAGAAACCTTAATTTTAACTCCTAGATACTTAAGATTCCAGTAGAATCATTGAACTCTCAAAGCGCATTCCAAGAATGACCAAACAGAAATTTCTGCTATACATTATGGCATTGTAGATTCAGACTGAGATAGTACCTGATTGTTTCTAGGGCGCTACTATGAAATAGGAATCTTTCTTCGAATTGGGTAGTTGCGTGAAGCACAAAATACATATTTACTGTGGTTTAAATACAGGTTAAAGAATAAAAATGAACTTCATTAAAAAAAAATCCACAAAGATACTGGATCTAAAAGTTTCCCGAATTGAGCTTTTTTTATCATCCAGTAATTTATATGATACTATCAGATTGTTTACATTTCAATGAATAAAAAGAATGTACTTAAACGAAGTTTTTCATGATCAACATCAACAAAATGCATATTTGCAGTACAGCTTTACGGCCGCCGCATTGTATGTGACGTCACATTCCATGAGCATTTTGTGTGGAGCGTCTTAGCGCTCAGTAGACACGCCCGACTTTGACCCTCATTTTGACGTTTCTAACGGTTGATTTTCAGTTTTTTCGATATAAACATTTGATTCTCATGAGAATACGAATTGATTGACATCATAAAGAAAATGGTGTCAAATGCCCTAAATTATCTGCCACATGAATGACGGAGCATCGTTTTTGAACGGCTCGACAGATTTGGCCGAGATTTTTTGTGGTGTTCGTAATGTCAGGACAATAATTGGATGAAAGAAATGTTTTTGTAAAACCATGGGAAAATCGGATTTTTTTAAGAAAAACTGAAACAAAATTTAATTGATGGGGTATTTCTGCTGTCGCTGTAAAAAAAAGAAAAAAAATCATTACCTACGTGAAATGAGGCACATGATCACTGTCGAAAAGCTATACCCACGCGAAACCAAACGTGTTGCTAGTTATTTTATATAGATCAAATTACTGACTGAGGCTCAATCGAAATCGGACTCCAGAAAATATACGCCACTAGATTAGCGATAGCTTCCATAGCCTAGTTTGTTAAAGCGTCTGGGCTAGATAATCAGAAGGCACGTGTTTAAATCCCGTTGGCAGCGAAATTTTGGAGATATATATTATATAATATCTTTTAAAATGTATGTTTTATAAAAATACCTGTCTCTAACCCAGTAAAATTGTATCGTATCCAAAAGTATCTCGCATGTAGAAAAGACCACCTGTCTCGCAGTCCCATAAAAAGCAGTAAGTAGTTGTACACCTGAACTTTATTCGAATTTACCAAATCGCCTTTCACAGTAGACGAGCTCAGGTAGTGGACAGATACCAGACAACGACAACACTTTTACAGCCCCTACGAGTTTCGAATACAAATTGTTTCTGTGCAATCGTAAAATGCAAAAGCCGTGATACACATTTGTAAGCCGTAAATATATATTAGTTCGCGGTCTAATACATTGGCGAAGGGACGTGATATATTATGATGAAAGTTGTAAAATATACAACGCAATTTGTTTGGGATTTGATATTAATTCTGAAGTTATAGAAAAATGTTTATGGTTTAGTTTCGTTTAAATTGCAGGCACTAAAGGTGGATCTAAATAAATTGGAGATGACCTACCATTTGTAAATTTTTACCCATTACAAAAAATAAAATTCTAGTTCTCATTTCAATCCTTTTTGCTTTTTCTATTTGCATATTTTTTCCTCTCCATTTTTGGACAAATTGGATTTATTGCTTCAGGGAGTTGCTTTTTAAGGGAATATTTGGGTTATTCAACTTAAATTTGGTCAAGATGACTAAAATCGCAAGTTTCAACCTACCTACCTACCTCTAGGTTTCAACTTTTGTCCGCATTTAAATTTAAACCGCATTTATGTAAGTCTTCTCGGCAATATTTTGTCTATAACAGTATCTTCAACACAGCACCTGCGCTGTCTAATTCTATAAAGGACGAACCTTTAGCAAACCTATCTTTTTAAATCCCGTCATGTCCTTTTATATAAACTAACTCAAAGGCTGATTGGCAAGTGCCGTGTGTGAACGTAATCCGAAAGCGAATCTGCGAAAAAATCTCATACTACTCTTTTGAAAGCGTTCCGGTGTATTCTCCTTGAGCCGAAAACTTTCGCAATACATACGAACCCAAGTTTAAACTCCCGTAGAAAGGGGATCCTGCGATCATCTGGCTCCTTCTAATAAAAAGCTCCACGTTTCTGAAATATGTTGTCAGTGCATAAACTTTACGGCTTTAGTTTCGTCTATGAGACAAGTTTAGCGTGATAAAGCTGCTTTAGAGCACTCTTCCAACAGTTATGGAACATAGCGGAATAAAAGCGAAATTCGCCTGCCAAAAAACACAATAAAATTTAACAGAACGTCACATTATATGCGCAATTATAATTATTTATCGTTTCCAAATGGGTGATGTTACGCAAATTTTATTGAGAGCAATCTCGATAGTATACTTTAATGTCACTAGAGCGAGATAAAATACGAACGCGGGCCATAATTTTCGTGTTCTCGAATGGAGCCTACATAATTCGGCTTACATTTGCCGTGCAGTTTATCAGGAGGCATCCCTCTATAGATATTAATTCATGTTATTTAACATAGAGAACCTTTGCCATTTTGCATTTTTTTGATTTAGCGTGTAGCAATAACGGTGTGGCGCTGCATGCAAATGACTGAAAATATTTCATTCTAAATAACAGTGTTTTATCATAGAAAAATTCGAGGCAACGACTTTTTTGAGCAAATGGGTGATTTGCCTAAGTCTGGACTTGAATATTAATATATTCAAGTAGTTGTCGCCTTTTGCAATATTTACACAAAATTATGATCCAGCAACGCTTTACCTATAGATTAGATGTAAAACCTTGGCAGTCAAGAAGTTAAATAGTGTTGGTTTTTGCTAGTTTTCATACTGGAGAAAGGTGTATTTAAATTTCCTTCTTTTTTACTTCCATTCAAAGTTAAATCTATTTTCGAAATAACACGACTAGAGCATTTTTGAGCGGGTTTTAGGCTATACTTTTATGTGTCTATGCAAAACGTAAGTTACTTATATAAATATTTTTTTATGTTATTTGGTAATGAGACGAGCTGGTCGTTTGCCTTATGGTACTAAGCATGACGGCGGCCCATAAAAATTGCAGCGCCACCCGGAACTTTGAAAGACAAAGACCTGCGCGGCACTGCAGTGCGCTCGTTACCCTGAGACATTAGGTATTAAGTCTCATAAGCCCAGTAATTTCACTGGCTACTCTGTTCATCAAACCGGAACACAGTAATTCTTGCACACTACTGCTTGGGCAGACTTCACGAGCAATGCTGTGGTAACAACCCAGACGAACACTCACAGAAGAGTTAGTCCTACCACTAACAAAAAAATAATTATATAAACTTATCCTACAAAAGCAGAAATCTATCCATTTGATGAAAAATTTGACAGAGTGATCACCCCCAATCTCAATCACTCAATCTTGTCATATTGAGAACGCGTAATTCACTATCTCTATCTGTAGATACAATTTCCAATTTCGCATCAGTGCCATTGATTTAAGTATTTCCCGTATCATTTGTTTCTCTCCCATGTTCCAATATCGCATTTTTTATTTTTGTTAAATTGCTTTCCTTTGTAGACTCCCCTTCATATAAACACGTGTGCGCCTGAGCGTGACATAGATTTGTTTTTAAGAATCGTCGTTTATTTGGTGGCTTAAGGCGAAATGGCTCATTCTTATAAGTTTTTGACATTATTGTCTCGGAGAGTGAGTTCATCTGTCTGTTTTATCTTTATTGTGATCGGCTAGTTTTTATTGGGTTTATTTTTTATACTTACAAACATTTACATAGAAAAAAAGGGTAAAATGCATAATACTTTCTTTGCCGTATTGTATTTTTGGTTTGATTACCCTTTTTTTTAAAGATATTTCTGATAAAATCTTTGCTCTAAAATCATTTCTTGCTTTTCTTGAATCTTTCATCGTTCTAATTTTACAATGATTAAGTGTTTTCCTTCGGAAACTTTTCGGTTTAAAATTATCTCAAAAAAGGAAATCTAATGTCACGGAATTTCAAAGCGGGTTTCTAACGCATACTCATCCTTTTCCATTTCACATCGCGTTGAATTAATTCTGCCTCGAAACAAAAAAGTCAATAAGCGAAAGCCTCATAATTCAAATTCGTTTTTGATTGCTCGCTCACATGAAAGCTATGTCATACCCATGCCTTTTAACAAGCAGATAAAATGAACAGTCATAAAAAGTGGAAACACTCACGTCAGCATTGATGCAAAACATCATTCATTACAGGCCTGCTGACAATAAATAGATTATAACGTTACAAAAGTGCGGAGTAAGATTTCTTTCCCTCGTTTCGTAATACAATAATCAAAGGGATATGAGGGGAAACGAATCAAAGGTATATATGCGAGCGATAAAAGATTGAGAAACGGGGTCACGGTAGGGCTGTGCTAATGCTGTAAAGATTGTGTTATTTCAATACTCTGTTAGAGGTTGCTATTTTGGGATTATTATGTATGAAGCATTGGTTTAAAAAATTAAATGCAAAATATTAATAAAATTCAAAAACTTAAAGCACATTCACATACTATTTTTCTTTGCTTAATCGGAACCAACCGAATTTCTCTAAATAGGTGTTATTTATTAAAAGCAGCAGAATAAAAAAAATAGAAGCACAAAAAAACTGCAAACATTCACCTTTCAAATCTCAAAAATTAATAAAAAAACCGTGCTCTTTTGTCTTTCCTTACCGTATCACAGCTCTAAGTACAAGAACCGCAGAAACGGGAGCAGCTGTCACGCATGAGATAATCCTGCGACGAGAGAAAACGCGCCCCATACTGCGACTTGCCAAATCCCCCGGGTACGCAAGTACCAGGCACACATGATAATGCGAAAAGTAATTTTTATATTAAACCCTTGGAAAAACATAAAAGAGAGGTCCCACCAAGCGTCTCAACTCGCGAATGCGCCGCTCAAATTAGTTTTTTCCGGAGATTGTTTGTTCATGCAACGCTTTTTTGTGTAAACATTTTTGAGTTTACCTCTCAAAAATGTAGTTTTTAAACAATACAGGAAAGTTTTAATTACATTGGTGGCCGTTTTTGCTGGGACCTTTTGGGGGAGATATTTTTTAATGTTTTGTGGAAATGCTCGAAGTTTCCTGTATACAGGTAGTGCTTAATTAATTAAAAGCTTAGGTTATGCCATTATGGGTTTTATGGTAATAGACGGCGTCTAATATGCGATGCGATGCTTCAAAGGCAACATGAGAGGAAACATGGAGTATGTAAACATGGATCGGCCCGAATACCAAAAGTTTATCGTAATTAATTAAGAGTGAGAATTATTCTGGAAATATCCGGGATATATAAAATGTGTATAATATTATTCTATGTTCTTATACGGTGAAACGTACGTCGCTTTTTTAAGTTATAAATATTTCGACAATATTAATGATAATTTTAGTTTAATTTTATGACTGATATGTTCTGATAAAGACAGCATCAGTTTTAGTCTGTGATTCGGGTAGACGAATGTTGCAGAGGCCCGCTGTTAGAGTCATTTATTTTAACTTTCATAAGTGCTCCTTTGGGGCCTATTTGAATAAAGAAATTTGAATTTGACATTTTTAACCGACTTCCGAAAACAGGGGGAGGTGCTCAATTCGTCCGTATTTCTTAATGGTATCTAGACAGTGCACACGAGCAAAGCGGTGGATACTCGCCCAGACGGAAACTCGCAGTAGAGTTAGTCTTATCATTTTTACTATGGTCTTACCACCTGGCGAAAACTATTTGTATATACCCACTCCACAGCTATGTTTCCTCTTGGTCTACTTCAAAGTCTACAGGCGAAACATTAAATTTCAGCGGAGCGTGTGTGCACGCGCGTTGCACGGCGTGATTAGATTACTGTCTGTTTCCTTTTTGGTGAGCCTTTATGAGTCTATTTTAGGAAATCGTTATGCTTCTATGCGTCTAGTGCACAAAACGATGGAGTAAGTGATTGGATTTTGAGTTTTTGTGTCTGCTACCGGACATTGGTAAAATTGTGCATTTAAAATGGTCCGTCAACTTTGTTGTAGTGTGGCGTGGATAGTAGGTTTTGCTGATGGGTAGGAAGGTTGGCGATTGATTTTCATTTTCAGGGTGGTAGCTTACCAGGCGATCACACGAAATTGTCTTGCCTTGGTTTTAGCCCCAAGTCATGAAATCTTATAGGCAGCTCCACAAATCTTTGATCGTGAAATTGTGTTTAATTATCAGTTTATTGTGCAATGAGGTGTCATATCTCCGAGCTGATTGTTCATCGCGCATGCATCGGGCATACAATATGCAGGCTAGGGCGGCAATTGTATATTTGGTAACAGTTATTAATATTGGTTACTTTTATAGATGTGTACCAACTACGCGCTGCATTGCACTCGTTACCTTGAGACATTAGGTATTAAGTCTCTTAAGCCCAGTAATTTCACTGGCTACTGTGCTCATCAAACTGTAGCACAGTAATGTTTGCACATTACTACTTGGTGGTAGACTTTACGAGCAAAGCGATGGTACTAACCCAGATGGACACTCGCAGAAGAGTTAGTCCTACCACCTAGTATACTAATCCTAGTAATACGAAAATCATTGGTGACATACTGGTTCTAATTCGGACATAAGAAAATTGCTCAAGGCCATAAATTTAATCGTAGTACTGTATAGAATTATAGCAACATAAGTATGAAGCTAAATTATGTAAATTGGAGACGCTGTAAAAACCTAGGTGCGGACTATGGCCTCAATTTTAGAAAATGTGTTTAAGGAGACGGACAGATGCAACCACAATGGTTGACGAGGCTCATAAGAACCACTAAGGAGACATGGTCATGGCGACTCGACTTTCAGGTGACAATAAAGTTCTCCTCGTCGGAGATCTCAACCAATTCCCTTTTATCGACAGGGAAAACCTGTTCGTGCTAAGGTACAATCGCCCAAGCCTGATAACAACCATTAGCCAGGAGTTGTTGTGCACATACGGGAATCCAATGGATGTAGCGCCCTTAGTGAGATATGCTCTGGTAAGCCTTCTGGTATACCTTCACTCCTGCCAACACCCTGTTTCTGGTTAACACCCAGAAAGAAAATGAATCCCTGTCTTTATATGAAGCTCAGGAACTTCTTACATACGAGTCGGTTATTGTCCTTCAAACAAGATCGAAAAAGAATCAGCTTATCTTTTTATCTATCTTTCTATCTGGCTATCTTTTTAATATCGTTATTAATATAATAAAACCTAATCTTAGACTATGTATCACGTTTCTGTAGAGTGTAAATTACTACAGTTTAAAAAAAAATTATGTACTGTTTCTAAGTCTGCGTCGAGGGCGGGCGGCGGACCGAGTACCAGTTAAATTGAGCAGCGCTACGCCCAGACTCTCATTTCCTCCATCCGCCATTGTGCTCCACTCACAATACAAAAACATTTTTTTACGAATTTCGACAAAAAAGTGCTTTGAATTCTTTCCAATCTTCGCCTCTATTCAGCTCGTGAAAACTTATTGTCTGCCCGCAAAAGAGTGGGCGTTTCACATCGAATTATACTGCAGCAATAAATTTAGACACGCCTTTAACGCGTTTTTAAACTAACGGGTCCTGAAATGAGAAATATTCAAAATAATGGAGAGCATAGAAGTCAAATAATAATCATACCTAATGATAGAAGTAGTAGGTAGAATATCAACCAGTATTCGGCCAGCTTAAATACAGAAGCGGAACACATAGACGTATCGGTAGAAATTACTAAAAAAAATCCGACTCGGACTTGCACGACAACGGTTCCGTAAAAAAGTAAAAAATAATATAGTGACAAATTTCCCATACAAACGAGGCTTGAAGATTTTTCTCGCTTTTTTTCTTTCCCAATTCTGTTTTAAGTTTCTCCATAAAATCAATCCCTAAAACGTATTATTTTTTTTTGTCTTGTAACTACAAATTTACGGTTTTAGGATTTTTTGTTTTTATTGGCAGGTTTACTTGTGCTATAAGACATTGATTCTGGCCAAATTTCATGATTCTAGGTCAACGGAAAATGCTTTATAGGTTATATAGGTTTTGATACCCGGCCTTGACCAGACCGACAAACAAAGAAGTGAGACTATAAGGGTTCTTTTTTCCTTTTGAGGTACGAAATCCTAATAAAATAAATTTTGATTCTTCAAACAATTTGATTGAGAGTTCCCAACCATTCATGTTGATGCTTGGCTCAGTTGTAATGACTTGTCGACCACCGATTTGTGGTGATGTTCTTGTACTCACCTGGCTTGCTACCATCCTTAAGTTGAAAATCTGACCGGTTAGTTCCAGTTCCTTCAATCACATCGGCACTTTATATATTATGTACTATAGTCAGAGATAGGGCTTAAACACTAACTTGATGAAAAAAACATACAATGTTTTGTCTGCATTGAGGCAGACATGCATTTTTACGTCATCTTGGTATACGCCCTCGTAGTCCAGCGCTGGGCGAGTGGTATTGGGGACGTGTGAAGTCGGCGTTATATATAACACAAACTGCAGTAAAAGGCAGCTTAATTCGAGTTTCCAACCAAAAAGTTTCTTAATTTTATTGCAGTGATAATGAGGATGATAACTCTTAGAAACATAACTCATTTAGAAACTCGCAGAGATTTGACTCTGGAATTGCCGTATTATAATAATTAATTGTCATAAGAAGGACTTAATGGTCGTTAGGTCTGGAGATTAAAACAACTGTGAAGGTAGAATAAAGATGTACTCTTAATTCAGGTACCTAATGTTTACTGTCTAAGATTTAAGAGGTAAAAAAACGTCTAAGCACGTGTTGGTCTACGTGTTAGGGGTCATATATGGAGACGCGGCGCGTTGTGATGTGCGTTTTGCAGCTCACATGTGGGCACGTATGAGAGCGTTAATGCCAGGTGGTAGGAGTAACTCTTCTGCAAGAATCCGTCTGGGTGGACACCACCGCTTTGTTCATTAGTCAGTGTTGTACTCTGCCGTGAAGCATTAATGTTCAAGCATTATGGGTTCCAGTTTGATGAGAAAAGTAGTCTGGGCTTATGAGACTTTAATACCTAAATTGTCTGGGTAATGAGCACACTGCAGTGCCACGCAAGGTCAATTTACTGACTGGCACAGCAAATGCTATGGGCTGATCTGATTATGGAACCAAGAGGTGGATATTGGAACTTTGGGCTTTGGGCTTTGGACTTTGGGCTCGCATGATTGGCTTTGATGGGTCCAATAGATTGCTCGTGATGTCAAGCGCATGTTGGTGTCGAGGGTCTGATTATGGAGCCAGGAGGAAACATGTTTTAAGTTTTAATTATAATCATTTAACTGCTACACAAAAAAACAAAGCCTGATCTATACCGGTATAACGGTATACCGTTCAGTATTCTCGAAAAAGCTTGAATTTTGCAAACTAACTTTTGATAGAAAAACCTACGCAAGACTTGCAAGATCGAACTACGCGACTAGGATACCAAATCCAGGTGCGGGAGTGATAAATCAGACGCGATCAGGTTATCGACGCCGTGAGTATATTTGCATATAAAGTTAGTGGAAACTATTCGTGGAAGATTGATGTATGGTGGCCATCCGTGAAGGAGCTTTAGCTACGGCTTAAATTGTAAAACATATAAATGTAAGGTAAAAATATTTTTAGGTGTTAACACTAGCGGAATTTTTACGTAAATAAATACATCTCAAAAAATCCGCTCCAAGCGGGTTCCGTACCCGCATTTTTCTGGCTAGATTAGGCTTGCCTTGCAAGGAGTTACATTCCTTACTTTCTTCGCTTTGTGCGTAAAGGTAGAGGAACATGAACAATGTGACAAAACAACGTTTGTCTGGTTGTCCGATGATGGTACGGGGAAAGAAAATTAAGCTATGTGCCAAGGCACACTCAGGCCAGATCAATAAAAACCTGCCGGAGGAAATAAACCCGCCGTAATAAAAATTGCAAAGAAATTATACTTTATGTCACTTTAATATATATAATAAATCTAATGACCGAATCTCATTCAAACCGTTCAGGCTGCAGAACATGCTATAATGAAATAGACATATTAAATACATACATGCACTCGAAAAACATTACCCCCTTTTCCTTCAACAGTTGGGTAAAAACCGCTAATGTATCAAGAGTAAATAGTATTCAAACTCGAATCTATTACCAGTTTACAGTTTTCTGTCACGTCGTCAGCACATATTACACAGTATCGTAACGTATCGTAGGTTTATGAGTATTCAGAGACGAAAACCCATATTTTATATGTGATTCCACAGAATTGGTAATATAAGAGAAAGGAAACCGCTTTATGATGGCACTTGAATAAAGTTAGATTTAAAAGTTAACGGCATATAAAATGCAAACGTAAAGTTACGACTACCATGTATTGGTTTGCAGACGCAGATCTTTAACTAAGAACGTATGTGGTAACTTTACTGGGTAACTTTCCAGAACGGAAAAGGTACTAAGTATTTTCTTTAACAAGGTCCGTTGGTGTAAGAAACTACATTACCATATTTTGTACTATATCATCTAACAAGGAGCAGAGACTCAGAATGTTTCTTGGCCTCCAATGATAACAGCCGTTACTTCGGTCTTATATCACCTCCTGTATATCTCAAAAGCTAGTTCAGAAGTTCGTACTACGAGTAGGTCATCATTAAATCTAGTATAACAGATACAACAATTTAATACCACACCTTACCTTTTAATCCAGTTTAAATCAAGTTTTATGATACCATTCCACTGATTAATCGTTCGATTAGCACTTTATAAATTTGTTGACGGAAAAAAATATCCATTCCTTAATTAAAGGGTCGGTTTATCTAAAGCAATTTGTATAATTACAACCTCGATAGGTAGCTATTTCAACTCTTTACGAGCGAGCCCATCGGCAAGATAGCGTCACTAATTGTCGAATAAAAAAGGATTACAGCTAATCCTTGTTTAATAAAAATGTTAATCATGAGATTTCCCGTCGAGTTATGCAAATCGTCGCACCCGCCCCGCTGAAGATTGGCTGGGTAATATGTTGCAACCTAACACTGTAAATTTTGGTGCTATGTTTTTGTTAACTCACGACTTGTTTATTATTTTAAGTGGGTTTGCTGAATTTAATTTGAAACACTATCAAAGTGCAGTAAGTACGTCTTAACAAAAGCTTGGTAAGATCAGACTTGCACTTAGATAAAAAAAATTGAGCTATCAAAAAAAATGGCAAGGGAAAACGAAAAACTGTAACTAACGTTTTCAAAATAACTGCTTTGCACAAAGATAGAAGCGATTCTTATTGATAATGGTTGAGTATGATATAGTATAAGTGGATTGCTAAACTTTAGGGCGAATTTTCAAAGAGTTTTCGATCACAGAAAACGTGATGTAACTAAAGCATGATGAGAGAGAATTTTCGAATGCTCTTATAGCTACCTACCACCCTAAGTTTGAATTTTTTAATACCAAAAGCCTGCGGTGCGTTCAAGCAGAGAGCCTGAAAAATTTTTAACGACCTATTTTCATTCGTAAGTCAAAGAAGAATCACAAAAAATGCTTTTAAAAAGGAGTAACGGACTTAGATGAAAATATAGCTAAATCTATAAGAAATTTCATCCCCCTATTTTTCTATCCCTAAGGGTAGTATTTTTTCAGAAAAATTATGTATGGACCACATCTGAGATGAAAAAAAAAGAATCATTTATTTATTTAAGTTTGCTAGAATTCAAATCGGTTGACGAATGGCGGAGAAATCAAGTACTTAAAACATTGACAGTAACTAACTACAGACTTATGGACTAGGAATTCAGTATTAAATTTTTTAATTGATTTATTACTTATAAACAAAAATTGCGATAAAATAAAACTTTCTTCCACGCATTCATTTTAAGGTCTTAATTAATATCTGAGATTTCCTTCCATCCCAACCGACATGACATACGAGTACATCTCTTAAAGCTGCAATTTATCATACCTACCTTTAAAACAAACACTTACCCTACCCAATTAGGTACAGAGTCCAAAGGTGAAGATAAAATTTAAATATCCATACGAATGAACGTATCATTAAGGAGCGAATTCTTGGGGATTATGAAAAGGTCTGAGCACGTATCTAATTTTTAAAGCGTGGTATTACGATCTGCATACGTAGGCGGGATAGAGCGGGGACTAAGGAAAAGTAGAGGTATTGGTATCGATATCGATGACAAAACTGCCAATGCTGGCTGAGATGATCAATTGTCAGCAGTCACCGACCCATGTGTGTCAGTCGAGTGAGGTGCGCTTGCCCGGAAAATACCTGTTCAAGCGAGTGATTACAGAAATGTATAATTATTTTGCTTTTTTACAGCGGTTTATTGTCTCACGCAAAGCTGTTAGTTTCGAATAATAATTATTATTTTTGAACATATTCAGAGATATTAAGATTTTTTTTTTAACTGAAAAAGCTGGCTATCCCCTGGCTTCGTTTAGATATGTGATTAAAGCTCGTTTGAAAAGTCTCTAAAACTAGGGTGAAGCACTAAAGCTAATAGATTGGAAAAGATAAAGGGCTTAGAAGGCTTTAGAATTATACAAATTTTGACAACTTTTGAAGTTTATATCGCTTTTATTTAAGACTAAAAGTAAATAATATGCAACTTACAAAGTATGTTAGTAGTAAGCATCACAGCTAAATGTTTTAATCCTTAAAACCATTTTACTACAAAGTTGAAGAGTTTATAATCCGTAATTTTATTTTTTTTGTAATATCGATGAGAGTTTTAAATACCCGCTCTCCTCCCTAGCTCTCTGCACGTTTGAAAAAGAAATTTATTTTAACAATTCATACGCTCTCCCACAAGTCGGATTATTGTAAATAAGTATAACGACCGACACCCAAATTAATCTCTAGAGCTTTTTAACGAAACGCGAAAAAGTTTTGAAACCAAACTTTCTCCCGAGTCGACTTTACAAATCCAGCGGTGAAATATCGCTTTCCCTAACAGAATTATTCGTACCAATAGAATGTTTGCACATTTCCCTTTACAAATACACGTAGAATATTCACCCACTTTAAAAAGGTGTGTTTGACTTAACTAATAAGCATACGGGCTACCGCTAGGGGAGCCTGTGAACTCTCACTTTTACATACCAAACTTTTCTCATGAGCACGCGATGTGCTCGAAAAATATTTAATTTGAGAATTGCTACCAATTTATTGATGTGATAACATACAGAACCCACTGAATTTTATACCAAACATTCGGTTTGTTCAACACGGTTGAGAGAACACATTGCGACCTATTATATATCGCGGCAAAAGCTATCTCGATAATTGACTGTTGGAATAATTTAAATAAATTGCGGCCAGCGGCTATATTTCAACGGCATATTATAAATCAAAGGATTAGGAGCGAACGAAAACGGGTAAATGGATACTGGCAATAGAGATAATGCATGTTATATTCCGCATACGTTATAGGGCGATAACGACAATATAATCGAGGGGGAGCGGGGTGTCACAGCGGCCCACAGCAGGGGGTGCTGGACAAAAAGTACTAAGTGCGAGTTAAATACCCTTTGTGTCTCATGCTCTCCTGGTTGCCATTCATCGAGGGTCCTCTCATTATTCAGTTGAAATTCGATTATTTTCCCATTTTGGAAAATATCCATATCGTCCCCGGCTTTCACTTTAATTGAAAACGGGACATTTTGCCTGTCATAGAACTGATCGCTCTTAATTTATTTACGCTCAAAATGCGGCTACTTTGTACAAAACAGTTTCATTACCCTACCCACTCAACGTATTAATATCATGTTTTTCGAGTAGAAAATGCTATTAGAAATTGTTGATTTATTTATGCTTACTAAGGCTGATATTCAGAGACGACAGCTTAAAACGATCTAAGAACTGTCTTAGCCAAGCATCGGCTAAGCCGCTCAATCGAATTCGTATTCAGAAACAAAGTTCGTGCACGGTCTAAGCTAAGATCACACTCTCGTTATCTATGGCTGTTAAGTTTTTAATTTTTTCACCGGAACGTTTACCGGTTTTATCATTTATGTATGAATAGCAATACAACAAAGATAGCGATATACAAAATGTCACTGGAGTGAGTGAAACAACAATATTAATGCTATAAATCTATTTTGATATTATAATAAATGAAACATGTTAGTTTTGAAGTTTGACATTTCAATGTTTGGTTATTATGGTTTCTACCGTTATCATTTGGTGGCGCCACTTCTGTTTTGAGAGCGGCTCAAGTAGTCGATATTGCCTACTCAGGCTTTGCTTAGCATACGCTAAGTTTAAGTAGTGTTCCAAATGTCTCTGAATACAAATTAGAGCGTAAGCACTACTTTTTGACATAAGACTCGTCTCTGAATATCAGCCTAAGTAGTGTCAGAAGTTATAGCCATCGATTTAGCACAACAATTGTAGATAAAACTATTGTTTTCTTTAATTTTGCAATTTGGGTACCTTCAATTAAAATTCAAATGATTTATTTACATAAAACATGGTGATATTATAATAGAGTTGTTGAATTATTATGGTTCCTTTGTTCTATTGTCCACCTCATGAGTACATTTTAACATTTACAACTACATTTTATAGCTTTCAAATATAAAGCTTTTATTACGGCTCTTCACTTGTCAAAAAAGTTTTATAGGTCCTTAGATAATTCCACATAATCATAAAGAGATCCTGACCTGATAAGTATAAACATAAAACTTCAACCATTAGTCTTTAAAACAAAAGCCTACATGAAAACCAATTGATCCTTCCACCAGGAAAAGTTTTAACAGTAATTTCTCCTGATTGTTTTAATAAGAGTTCGTTTATCACAAACATACGGAAGTAAATATCCTGTCCGAAAGTGATTACTCGGCGCGCAGTTAAGCACAGTTATGACCGGCTTATTTCCCATTCCGAAGGTATTAGTCGGCTGGTCACAGATTTATGTAATTTAATGTGTTGCCAGTAGTGTTTGAAAATAACTAATCACGCATTTTAATTGCAATCCCGTCCTAATGCTTTTCTAATGTAGAATTATAATAATACAAGTATTTCTCCATTTGTTACGAAGTATTAAATTGAATTAATTGGCGGATTTGGTGTCGGAAGCGGCAAAATAACTATCGGCTTGGTTTTTGTAAAAATCGGATGTGACCAAATTACATGGATAGCAGTCACTTATTACACCATTTGTGGCACCTCTGTAATTTAGCAAGAAATTTCCACAGTAAACGGGAAGTTACAATTCAGGGCAACACCAGTAATTTATTAAGAGGTTGGCTTATTTTAGGAGGCTTCTCTCTTTTTCTACATATAAGCGGTTGGACGTGTGATCAAAGACCTTCCTGCGGCGGGTTGATCCCTAATATTTCACTCATAATTGGTTTACTCTAAGCTTGCAGCGGTTCCGTATGTTCCCTTTGATCCGGCCACTGTATTAACTTGTAGCCAAGACGTATAGCGGACATTATTCGTTTAGATCTGAAGCTTTGCTCAATAGCGTCATTTGCCGTTTGAAAGAGAGTATTGGGGAGCTTTGCGGATCTTTCAGCCCTTTTCTGTAATATTTTTCTCTAATGGCAACATATGTTTTATAGAAATGTGGTGATATTTACGGGATATTCGAAAAGTATATTCAGTACTCGGTTTTATTCAGCTGCTTACTGCCTATAATACTTCTTGTATATTATTAATATAATCTCGTAGTCATGATATGATAATTATGTTGATATTAGCCCAAGCACCTATTGAATTGGAGCAAAGTAAAAACAGCTAAAGATGCAAGAAGCTACTTATTCTCGCCTATCTCCACTTCAGTATAATACTATTTTCAATGTACAGATGCCTACACAAATTAATTCTAGTCATTACGAAGCCATTTTGATTGAGGTTATAACATACCTAAACCCTATCTTATTATCATGGCGCTAACAACAGTGCTGAAATATCAGACTATTGCGAAATAACACAAAATCAATAGTTTTAGTGTTTTTTTTTCATTTTCACATATGTTCCGATAGTAATAATATACACGTTGGTAGTAAAAATACCTTACATAATTCAAAAAATATATGTTGATCTCCGAAACGTCACAAACAAACCGAACCACTTCATGCCGAAAATGGCCAAGCCTTGACTTCATCTTCAGCCAATTAATTCAGCAAACCCCATAGTTAATTGTTTAACATGTTATTCCACTACGATGATTTACGCATCTGTTCCATAAAAGGCAACTTTGGTACAGTATGACCTTATTAAGCGCGCAAATAAGAATAAAACATTGGTTAAAAGAGGTTACGATATTTTTTGTATACTTGATAGGTATGTCATCTGATGAGGTCAAAGATGCTGAATTATGATAAACCTAGATTAGAACCGGCTCTCAAGTGCAGTCACCGGAAGACATTGATAGGAGTTTGGTGACCAATTTTCAATTTTAGGATGGTAGCTAGCCAGACGAGCGCTTAAAAATGCCCTACCACCAAGCTATAAATAAATAAATAAACAAACGCTTACACACGCACTAGGATTCCATGTGTTGCAAGTGGCATGGACACACACAGATACAAATCAAAAACATCCAAGACCCGAGAACAAACTTTATGCTTACACAAAATCTGCCCCGGCCGGGAATCGAAACCGGGACCCCTCGCTTAGCGGGCAGGGTTACTACCAACTATACGGACTACTACTAGCTACGGAGCCGTCAAAATGGAGCCTATGGATACATCATAATGTTTTAATTAACCTAAAGCTCAAACTCTGTGTAGTATTCAATCCATCATCTTACAGGTCTGCAGCCCAAGTCGCAATAATCGCTTCGATTACGGATATAATTATTGCAAAAAAAAGTACCGCCATGACTTAAAAAATCTGATTTGAATTTGCAACAAATCACAGACTGTCTGATTTTAAATGACGATGTGGTCGAAGATGGTTAAATACGTTAATCCTAAAATATATTACATATTAACGCGATGATATAATAATAATAATAATAATAGGTTTATTTCAGGCACAGCGGGCCCATAGAATAAATACCTTATAGACTAACATACATACAAAATATAATACTTATAACACTTAATTAGCACGTTTGGTCGGCGACGTGTGATGCAACATGGTGTCAGGTAGCCGGCCCCTGAAGCGCCGGAACATGACTCCTTTCGGCCAAAATTCCACTTTAGTGAAGGTCGCCAGATGTACAGTCGGTACTCTCACCACAAAAGAATTGAAATTCGTCTCGTGGCGGGACTCCAACTTCGCGACCCTCAGCGTGAGCTTGGTTTTCAGCCTGATGTACTCCACCACATCATTATAATTTCAGAACTCCAGGATACGTGTTAAGTATTGATTAATGATATTATCACTCGTACACACCGATCATATCAATGTGATGGTACTATATTATTGTTTTCGCTTATTGTCGCGTTGCCCCACAGACCGGAAGCTGTCCGCCCTTGTCCCTTCCATTTCCGGCCGCAGGGCACAAAGCTGGCCGGACTTTTACGTTGTCATAAAAATAAGATATCTCGTTTACGTTACATTTTGGTTATTTTCTACGTCCGTAAAGTTAATTTGTTGTAAATTACTGTCACATTAATTATTGTAATTAATGCTATTTTATAAAGATCTCAATTTAACCTCTAAGTTTGCGCAAACTTCTTTCAGCAAGTTTATTTTTGGTTTTACATATTAATATAAAAGATTTAATTAGTATTTTTAGTCGACTTTGCAAGTAGTGTAATGTTTTCAGGGTTCATGAATGCATGTGAGTTTCTTTATTAAAAAAAAAATAAAAATAAAAAAGTACAAAATACTAGTATACAGATAGCTAAGAGTAAACAAAGATTTTCCTGGAAACATTTCTTTCATAAGAAACAGCCCCGATTCAGTAACTTGATTCGCAGCCCCTTAGCCATAAAATGGTAAGGCACTCACAGTAAATTAGTCGCAACAAAACACTAATATGTAGAGCCTCTTCATCACGACTTAATGGCGTCTGCAGCGGACTCTACCGTAATAGATTATTGGACTAGACGAAAGTTTTCACTAAGGGTCCTTGGATGAATTGAAAGAGGTTAGGAAAAAGTTTACATAAAATTAAATAGGTACTTAGGACTTTTATATAATTGGATAACGAGAGAGCAGGTCGTTTGCCTGATGGGAAGCATAATTCCAGCCCATAATAATTGCAGTGCTACCCAGAACTTTGAAACACAAAGGTATACGCGACACTGCGCTCGTTAACTTTCGAAAATTTCGAAATTTTGTGGTTAATTTTTTTACCCGAGTGCCGAAGGAAATAATATAAGGAGGGTAATATTTTTCGAGCATTATGTCTATTTCTTTGACACGCTCTGGAGCCTAAAGCCGGCTCTCTACACATTGGCCCCAATGCCACTCTTCCAACGTATGGATCTAGAAAATAGCACTGCGAACGCTCGCGCCAACGTTGGGGCTAATGCTGTTTTCTAGATCCACACGTTGGGCGAGTGGCATTGGGGCCTACGCGACGTTGGGTCCAACGTGTGGGGCCAGACAAAACGGAATGACGGATGTTGCCATAAGGTGGCATTAAATTAGTTTTATTTATGGGAATGACGTAGGGTATAATTTGTTTTCAGTTTTATTATGCAGGCAAGTTTTTTGTTTTGTAATTGTTTAATAATTGATGTTTTGTTCTCTGTAGTGTTCGTCTGCTATCTCACATAAACTTACGAGACGATGTAAATCTTTTGCTTGTTTCAGTGTAAATTTACGTCTTTCTTTTTCTCATCTGAGCAAAAACCTTATATTTCGCATTTTATCCGAGCAGCCATTGTTAGAAAGGAAAGGCCGACGACTGATTGGAAGTATTTGTGAAAAGCACGAGTTCTACCGTCGAGTCTTTGTAGTGCTGATTAATGTTAAACAAGCCAGTTAGAAGGTAGTTTTATTTCACTTTGATTTTGTTATTTGGATGGTTAACTTCGATTATGAACTTGCGGTTTACAAAGTTGTGGAGACGACTTCGTAATTATTTGATTGAACTTGGCTTTGATCGGTTTTTGACGAACTCGATAAACTTTGTTTAAAATTGACAGGCTTTTAATTAGTATTAAACTAATTAGATTATTAATACTTTGCAGAACAACCAATGAAAATATTAAATGAAAACTACGACAATTTTTGTGATAGTATAATCGGCGAAAAGCAATATCTTCCAGGCAATAAAATGATCGTAAATACTTTACTGAATAAAATACAAAATTAGTGGTTACCTTCCATTACCTATGAAGTGTTATTAAAATTAATAATTTTTTTTTATATTATTTGGTAACGAGACGAGCTGGTCGTTTGCCTGATGGTAAGCATAACGCCGGCCCATAACAATTGCAGTGCCACCCAGAACTTTTTTTTTTTTTTTTTTTTTTTTAGTTTAATTTATTTTGCTCTGCAAGCTCCAGGGCTCGCACCTTTTGTTTGATATTTTTACATTAATATACTTGAAAAATTACTTACTTATCATCTATTTAACAAAAGTAACTTACTTCGAAAGCCTAACTAAGTGTCATACACATAACATATATAATATATATATAGTTTTATATCAATACAAGTATTACAAACTAGAATGCTGAATTGAGTACACAATCGGAGCGGACGAGATCCCACAAGCAGCACCCGTTCACGAGTTTGACGCATGTGCCAGCCATCGCTCTCCTCAACCATTTCAGAGGGAAGAGGGCGACCCGCCACACGACGCCACTGCAAGCAAGATCATTCCAGTGGCCATGGCCACTCCGGTTGTTCACCCAATTTATTTAACCTATGTTACTTGGTAACCTATATTAATTACTTCCCGTCGCCGCCCCACTCCGTTCGAACTCTGCGATGGCCTCCGCCACCACATTGTTCCCGTCTCTGATGGCCATTTTAAGGTTATAATCAATGATCCTTTTAGCAGAAACCGCCTTAACCCTCATCACGAAGCGGCCTATCGCATCGTCGCTATCATCGGTGTAGTATATACAGCTATTTCGATGACGCGACAATGCCACCACCGCATGTGGGACGCTGTCGTGCAGCTTCAGCTTTTGTCCTTTGGTTTGCATGACGATCACCGACTCGTACGTCAGTCCCTGAGCTTCGTGAATGGTCAAGATGCGTGACCCAGTGCCTCCCCCGTATCCCTTGGTGATCAGGGATTCTTTCTCTTCCTGTGTGTGTACTAGGAAGAGAGTGTCGGGAAGGGTAACGGGTATTAGTGCACCTGTAAACCGCTTCAGCTTCAGAGAATGAACTTTGGATGCCGATGAGTAAATGCCGGAGTACACCTCCCGAAGGGCGTAGGCGACATCCATAGGGTTCCGATGCGTACACAACAGTTCCTGACTGATTGTTGTTACCAGGTTTGGACGACAGTACCTTAGGACAAAGAGGTTCTCCCTGTCAATGAAAGGTAACTGGTTGACGTCTCCAATGAGAAGAAGTTCGTTAGCACCACCCAGCCGACTTGCCATGACTATGGCCCCGAAATGGTTTAAAAGTGCCTCATCAACCAAAAGACGTTTGCACTTATGGGATGCTTTAAAACCATTCACTAAGACAGAGGCCATAGTGCGCACCCTGGTTTTGACCAGGTCGCCTATTCGTTGCGCTAGTTTTTCTCGCAAGTCTTTGGCTGCTTCCGTCGTTGTGGTGATGATAACGTCCTCCTCCCCATTGAAGTTGCCAACAATCCATGTTGTTTTTCCGCTTCCCGGAACCCCGTTTACCCATTCGATCTTAGGCATCACCCAGTCGTCCCAAGATGCTTCGGCTTCAGAGATTCCCAAGACGGATTTCGCCGTCTCAAGTATCCTGTCGTCTAGCATCGTCCGAGTTCGCCGAGCAACGACCAAAATCGGATCGTCATGCGGGGCAGAGAATTTGATTGGACCAGTACGCTCCGTCCCCTCCTTTACCAGAGCCACAAAGCCACTTGTTGCATTAAAAGCTGCCATATAACTTCCCGCCATCTGACCCCGTAGGATTAGGCTGTCGTTGTTGTTGTATATAGCAGCTTCTTCCTCCTCGAGGTACGCCTTCAGCAGATTTTCGTTGATGGCGCCACCCAGCTGATAGCACTGCAGGATCTTCTTGCAGATCATAGTGTCGACCACTATGCTTGCTTTAGTTATAGCTAGGTACTCGATGAAGGCGTTTATTACGTGGTCTCGCGGCCCCGTCGCTGGTCTGAGGCGAGGCGGACTGACTTGTCCCATGTCGGCTCTCGTTCGGGCTGGTTTTGGTTTTACCTGACTCTGCCGTATCGTTTCCTCTTTTCTTTTGGGCAATGATGGTTTCAGCCTTAGGAGGTTTTGTGCTGCACAACTGAAGGCATCCACGAACGCTCTGATGCGACCTGATGACTTACGCTTCGGGCTCTGCTGTATGGCAGCGTTTTTGGCGGATGATTCCGCCTTCTGCTGCATGCGCTGGGAGCCACTGATGGTGCTCGGGTCCGGTACAGGGTGTCCCCAACTGTCGGTTGCGTCTTGCCTTTTGAGGTAACTGAGATTTTCACCTCTATCCTCATACACCACAATCTCGTGGTATTTTGAGGCTTTTATGCAACCCAACCGATCGGTGACTTCACCCCTCTCGTGCCCAACCACCATTGCGTCTACGCTAATTATGCGGGCGATGGTATCCGCTTCTTCTGCAAGCGTAGTCAACATCGTACATGCCTGAGAAAAGGAAGTCTCGTCCGCCCCTTCGAAAAGTGCAATCGTCTTGTTTCGCGATCGTACCAGTCGACATTGGCTTCCCGACACCCTCGTCACCGGCATGGCATCATAGGTCTTGCGTTTCATGGAGATATTGAAGTTGCTGCCGTTCAGAAGCAACCCCAATCCTGGAGAGATGGTAATGTATTTATGTCCCCTAGGTTTGCAGAAGCTGATGCCTAGGCGTTCCTTGGCATCGTCCATGAAGAGGGGCACACCTCTCAATCTGATCCTCGGCACTCCAGTTTCTCCACTCGCCAAAAGGTTGGATGTGGCAGTGGTGCGCAGGGCGATTGGCCGCTGGGTACTGGTGGTGTGTGCGGTGCTTTGGATCTGATCTTGAGGCGTCTGTCTGGGTTGAGGTGGGGGAAGATTACTGTTTCGTTTTGCTGCAATGAGGAAAATTTTCTCGGAGAAGGAAAGGAATGCCGACCTGCTCTTTGGATCCGCTAGGATGTTATGGAGATCCGACTGCTCTAGCTTTCTTTCCATCTCGAACTCCAGGTCAAGTCGCGCAGCCGAGAAACGGGGGCACTCTAGCAGTATGTGCCAAACGGTCTCGTTCACACCGGGATCGCACTCGCAAGCGGGGCTATCCTTCAGTCTAAACCTGTAGAGATACTCGGCAATCCCTCCGTGTCCTGTCAAGATCTGCACATGCGTGGGCGTCAACTTTGTTGTTCTTGTCATCCGGTATGCCTTGTTGACGTCCGGGAGAAACATTTTTGTGACGGCTCCTGTGCTTGAGGTATCATATCGATCCTGCCATTTGCGGACCGATTCCTCGCGGATCTTTTTCTTGACGTAGGACAGCGGGATTTTGTCGTAGTCGAGGGCCGTATTTGCGAGTGCTGCTGACTTTGCGAGCTCATCGGCTCTTTCATTACCAGCAGTCCCGACATGCGCCCTCAACCAGAGCATCCGAATCTCTCTTCCCTGCGCTCTGATTTCTCCAATACAGTTCTTTATACTTCCTGCCAGGGGGTGACTTGTTTTCGGGTTACGTAGCAGTTCGAGTGAGGATCTTGAGTCACTCAGGATACTGACGGTTGGGTCGCTGCTACTTCTCACCATTTGAGTCGCCCTGTAGAGAGCATAAAGCTCCGATTGGAACACAGTGCAGGACGGGTGAAGCCTGAAGGTGGAAGAGTGGAGCTCCTTACCCTTATCCCACCAAGTTAGTGCAGCACCTACACGACCCTCTATCTTACTACCGTCGGTGTAGATTTGAGGTCCGGTAACTTGGTGGGCCTCCTCATTCAGTAACTCGTAGTCGGTGGTTATTATTTTGGACGGATGTTTTTGGTCCAGGTAACCGATGTTAAGTTCGAGTTCCTTTCCTGCTGGGAGGTAATCACGGGTAAGGTTTTTCTTGGCTTTATACAGGAGAGATGCTTCCTGTATCCTCAGGTCCAGGGGGAGGAGACCCGCAAGCACTAGCGCCGATGTTAACGAGACAGTTCGATACGATTTGCATACTTTTTGAGCGAAACCTCTCTGGAGCGTGTTTAGCTGGTCTTTTACTAGCTGTAGTTCTACTGCCTGGGACCATGCGCTCGAAGCGTACAGCATGATTGGCTCTACCACTGCGACGTAGATAGTTCTAATTATCTCGCTGTTAAGACCCCAAGTCACCTTTGCGACACGCGCTAGCTGTTTATATACGTCCGCGCATTTTTTGCATAAGGCGGTTACGTGTGCTTTGAAGGCGAGCTTGTTGTCGATCACAAGACCAAGGAGCTTTATCTCGTCGACGAGACATAGCGTTGTGCCGGCCATAGTCAGATTGGGGATGTCGTATTTCAGCTTCTTTGTCAGCAGCATAGCATTGGTTTTGTGTGCGGCAAAGTTTAGCTTGTTTCGACATCCCCAATCCACAACCATTTCCAGCGTGGCATTGGCTGTCTGCTCTAGGGTGGTGGATGATTGGTCTGTGAAAACGAGAACTACGTCATCTGCAAACGCTTGACAGTATACTCCCTCTGCTTCCAGTTTGTGCAGCAATGAGTCTAGTATAACGTTCCAAAAGGTTGGTCCACCAATGGATCCCTGGACACAACCCTTTGTAGTCTCCTTCTCATATGCTGCTCTGGCGTAGTTGACCTTGATCTTTCGGTCGTTGAGGTACGAGCCTACCATAGCGTACAGATTTCTCGGGCAGTTTTTCGCCCGAAGTTGGTGTTTTAAGGCGGGCCACCATGCATTATCGAAGGCTCCCTCTATGTCCAGAGATATTAGGAGAACAGTCTTTTTACTATTTACTCCTTCTTTCACGTGGTTCACCAGGTCATAGAGGGCGTCTTCGGTGCTTCGTTGCGGCATGAAGCCGTATTGGCGCTTATTTAGGGTGGGGAAGATGTGCCATTGGAGTCTGCGGACCAGAAGCTTCTCCACTATCTTACCGAGCACTGACAGAAGGCCGATCGGTCTATACGATTTTGGATGGGTATAGTCGGCCTTACCGGGCTTTGGAATTACCACCACATGTGCTGTTTTCCATTGCTTGGGGAAGTATGCTAGCGATAGACACTTATTAGCTATCGCCATGAATACCTCCCTTTCGCATCGGATCGCAGCTTCGCATATGTCAGAAGTTAACCCGTCAGGCCCGGGGGCCTTTTTGGGATTTTGTGATTGAAGTACAACTTCCAACTCTGCAAGTGTGAATGGGGGATCATCTTCTCTTAGTGCCTCGGTTTCATAGTTGCTTGTCAGTGCACGTAATTGGGCGTGGCACGGTTGGTCGGTGCTTTCTGCGTCGTCGGGGTAGAAAGTTCTGGCCAGGAGCTCTGCAGACTTTTGTGGGGTTAGGGTGTTGCCTTCGGCATTCCTGAGGAGCTGATCTTCTTTTCTCCCCGAGGCTTTCCTGATCACCCTGTATATCATGTCCCACATGCTCTCTTTGGTTTGTGTCGTGCAGTACTCCTTCCAGCTTTCCGTTCTGGCATTTTCGGCCTCATTGGCGTACTTCTCCTTGGCTTTCCTGTACTCGTTTATGCAGTAGTCGACACGGGAGGGGCATGCGTTCCTGATCCTACGCTTTTTCCTTAGGACGTCACACTGCAACTCATCCAGTTCCTTAGTCCATCCTGGTGGTTTGGCTAAACCTTGCCAGGTTCCTGCTGCAGGAATGGTCTTTTCGCAGACTTCGTGGATAGCTTCAGTGTAAGATGTTATTATGTCCTCAAGCTCGTTAGTGGATCCAGAATCTCCTACGGAAGCAGAAGTAATGTTCCTTTCGTTCAGGGAGATTTTTAGGAGTGAGACAAACTCTGACCATTTTGCCTTCCTAGTATTGTATTTGCGCGTTGTGATTGGCCTTAGTGGTTTTAAGACTTTCTCCAACCGCAATGTGAAGGTTATAGCGTTATGGTCTGAGATTGTAAGATCTCGGTTCACTCTCCAGCCCTCAATTTTACTCAGGAGCGGCATGCTGCAAGCGGTGACATCTACTATGCTCGTGCAGGCTTTGCCGCCCCTGAATACCTCAAAGGTCGGTACGTCTCCCACGTTGAGAATCTGGAAGTCCATTTCGTTCAGGAACGCATTATAGGCTGCCCCTCTCGGGTTCTCGGCTACGCTTCCCCACCAAGGGCTCCAGGCGTTCACGTCTCCTGCAATTAAGAGATTTCGCGTGCCCAGCTTCTCGCACATTGCTTTCGTTCGGACCAAGTTCGATTCAATGTCTTGGTCCCCCTCAAAGTAAACGGATATAACTCCCAACCGTAGGCTTTCGCCTACCAGCAAGACGGCCGCCTCAGTCTCTGTTACCAGCTGCGGGTCGTGTATTACCTCCAGCCGGTCCCCGAAAATGATTACGGCTGCCTTAACCGGTTTTTGACGATCGAGGGTGCATTGGATAACTCGTGTTCCTGGATATTGTTTTAGGACGCCGCTTTTACCCACATAAGGTTCCTGTACGAGGGCGACCGAAACACCAGTATCTTTTGCGACCCGAAGCAGTTCGGTCGTTGCTAGTTTGGAGTGATGCAGGTTTACTTGGATGAAATGCAAACCTGGTCCACCTGATCTCTGAGGGGGTGAGCTTATGGTTACTGACGTGCCCTTAGCAATAGGATATGCGAGACCTCGCTATCGAGTCCCACTTCTCCCTTTCCGGGCATTCGTCGCTGAATGCATTATGTCTGATTTCTTGACCCGTTCGATGGGTGGCTAGGCAGTTTTTACATTTAGGTGCAATTCCTTCCCTTCGCGGCCCGCACTTCTCCCAAGAGTGGGCCCCCCCGCAATGGCTGCATTGGTCCTCGGACTCCCGGCACACCTTTCTCGTGTGCCCGAAGCCCAGGCACTTGGCGCACTGTACGAGAGGCGACTGGTCCATTACAGGTCTCCACTGGATACCTATGTAGACTTTTTTTGCCTCCACTAGGCGCTTATGCAGCTGTGGGGAAACCTCAAACACGGGGTGGCACTCATGCGGGTTTCTGGCCTTTTTGCGGTACCTCACTCTCACTGTTGTCTCTTTGAGGTCGACGCCTTGCAGAAGATGGTTGTTCTGCTTTAAGAGGTTCGCCACTAGTTGTGCGTCGGTGTGGACCGATAGGACGTCCCTCACTACAACCAGAGGGTTACCGGCTTTTGCCACCTCCGCCCTCAAGTCCTTATCGCGCTGAACTTGACCGTGAACAAGGTTGAGGTCCTCCTTTGAGGGGCAACTCAGGACCACCCTTTTATTCCTGGCTTTTCGCACCCTGTTAACCTTTGCTCCTGTGGTAGAAGTGTCCAGCGCTACCCTGATTCTTTCTATGACGTTATCCGCGGTGTTATTTGGATTAGTCGACGAGATAATCAGGGTATGGTTGGGCTTGGGGGCGGGTGGTGGTCTAGCGGCAACCTTTGCATAAGTAGGCTTTACACCTTCCACCAGTGCGAGCTCTGCCTGCAGGCTTCTAGTCGGCGGTGGCGATCTCATCTTTTCCGCCCTGATTGTGCGGAGCTCTGACGAGACCGCCTCCAGGCGCTCGGTTATCGGTTGTAGGTGCTCGCCTAGGTCAAGTTGTGGCGTCGGTAGAGGCAAAGGCGCTGTGATCTTATCCGCGGCCATTGTTGTTAACGTTTCTCTCATTGCAGCTAGCTCTCGCTGCACTCCAGGATCCGGTTCGGCGCTCGCTAGCGGCCTCGACTCCAGCTGAGACAGGAATTTTGAGCTCTCCCCTAAGAGTTCAGCTGTGCGTTCCTGATTCTTGTGCAGATCTCTTCTCATCCCATCAAGTTGGGAGGAGAGGGACTCAACTCCGGCTTTCACCGAGGCGTAGTCTCTCCTCAAGGGCTCTATGTCGTTTTTGCCCTCTTTCGAGATGATTTCTTGAAGAGATCCCAACTTGGTGTCAAGACCCCTTGCTAACTGGTGCGTTTCAGCAACCATTCTGTGAGGCTCCCGGGTCTCGTAGCCCAGCCAGTCCCGTATCGCCTTGGTCTCGTTGAGATCGGCAGTGATATCGGTCCTAGCCAAACTAAGCTCCCCTGTGAGCCCCTTTGTCAGGTCACTGATTGCCTTCGAATGAGCCCTTTCCACCCGGACCAGCTCCGTTGCGTGTCTCGTGCGCTCCCTTTCAAGGTTATTTATGTGTCTGAACCTTGAGTCCGAGAGGGATAGCACGGTCTCGTAGAGTGTCTGGAGTGCCTCGAGGGCTTTTGCTTTCAAGTCTTTCCTCATATTTCCCGCGGTCTCGATGGCGTCCTTCCCCCTAAGCAGCATGTCGTTTGCGAGTCTTGTCGCCATGTCCATCTGGACGCCCGTGCGCTTCCCTGAGGGTGCCGTCAGCATGCTGGGGCGTCCTCGACTCGGGGCACAAAAGTCATCGGCATCGAAGGCGGACACATCGGAGTCCTCATCCGACTCTACAGCCTTGGGGGGCGAGATCCCGCAATGCTCCCAGTTAATCACCCTCTCTATTACTGACGGCGTCGGTCCCTGCACGGCCGGAGGGGACGAGGCAGCCATGACGCTGGCCGCGGCCGAGTCTGTGGCCTTCAACGGCCGTCTCCTTCTCTCCGGGACAGCTGGTGGTGGCATCTCAGCTACCGCACCCTCAGAGGCTGCTTTTGCTGTTCTCTGTGGGTTCGTGACTAGTGTTGGGGGCAGCAGCTTTTCGGATGTCACCGACTTTGCCGTGGCCTTTCTCAAAACTTTCTCCCGCATCGTTCGCGTCTGCTTCGAGGCGGGAGTGGGGTGTAAGCTAGTACTGGGTTGGGCGGAGGCGGGGGCTAAGGCTGAGGAAGACATTTTTTTTTTTTTTTTTCCCTTTCTATTAATTAAACCTAGGTATTAATTGTAAAAAAAAAAAAAAAAAAAAGCAATATTAAAAAATACTAAGAAAATAAAATAATAAAAATAAAACTATACAATATATAAATGAACAGAAATTAGCTAACGTATAAAATATAAATTACAAACACTTAACCACGGTCTTCGAAGTACGCCTTCTGTAGCGCGCCGTAACTGAAGATGTATTCCAGTCGCTGTTAGTGGTCAGCTTTGCTACTCGCTATTCAGGTGGCGGTGCGGTGGGTACTGGTTCCGTCGGAGCCTAGCCGAGCGTGATGCTCCAGGGACGGGGTGTTATGTGACGTGCTGGCTATGTCGGCTATGATAGCTATATTAGCCAGGCACAAGAAATTGCTTACTCGCAGTCTCCGTCAGCGTCCTCGACACAGAGTAGTAACTACTTTTGTTCGTCAGCAAACTCAGCAGTAAACGCGAATCGAAGGTCGCCGCGTTTTCTGGGTCACACGCACGCGATGCGGCCGAGTTTCCGCGTTCAACTGTTTGTAGGGGCTCGATGGTGTCTTTGGAGCCCTATAACTCTGAAGTTTACTGACCGAATTGGATGATGGTAGAGTCTGGAGAGAGGGGACGTCCTGGCGATTGCAATGGAGTAAACCGCCAGTCGGAGACTTCAACGACAGCAGCGTTTTCGGCTCGGGAATTTTTCTCGGGAACCACTAGGAACACACACTTGCCCACACGAAACCTGGACAGTCGGGCCACATGAAACACGATTACAAACTGACAGGCGCGTAGCTCTATAAATTCCAATTAAATGAATTTTATTTTAGGAGCGAGATGTTGATGTTACGATAGTTTATAGGCGTTTTTTTTTCACCCAGAACTTTGAAACACAAAGGCGCTCGTTACCCTGAGACATTAGGTATTAAGTCTCATAAGCCCAGTAATTTCACTGGATACTCTGCTCATCAAACCGGAACACAGTAATGCTTGCACACTACTGCTTGGCGGCAGACTTCACGAGCAAAGCGGTGGTAACAACCCAGACGGACACTCGCAGAAGAGTTAGTCCTCCCACTAACAAAAATATTAATTAATGTATTAAAACTTCATGTCTGTTTTTCTTAAAGTTGTATTATGTTATACGTACTTTGTTATTTTAGCTTAAACATTATAAAACTTCTGTAACATTAAACAGTTCAAACTTAATTTTCCAAAATAATAATATCAATAATAGAGAATTTAATTTATAAATAGACAATTAATTTTGGCCCTGCAGGACTAACTATTCATTATAGTGGAAATAATTACGCATCCCAAATAATTGGGACAAAAACCCTTGTTTAAAACATCCCAAGGCCTGCTAGGGACAGCATTGTCCCATTTTCTATCCCGTTTTCCGTCCTCGAATGAGCTCAAACTGACCGGAGAATCTCAAATTGTTGGTAATAAACGCCCAGTTGATTTGGTATTGTGTTTGTGAACTATTCTTGAAATTGTCGTAGGGTAGAGTAGATTGGGTGACTTTGATATGGGTGAATTGGCTGTTTCGATCCTAAGAAAAGAAGATACACGTTCCTGAAGCTGAGTATTTCATAGAAACAGTTGTTGTAAAATGCTTATTTTGTCTGCCTGTCAATGAAAGACTTAAACAAGGTTCATAAAACATATCAATACGATTTTAGAAGTCAAACTTAATAGAAATTCTCATACTAAAGCAATAAGACCGAAACAGTCCTGTTTTACGTCGCACAAATGGCCGTTTCCATAGATATTACAAGCATGAAAAAAATACAGTAACTATATCACCGTTTATTTACTACCGTTTGTTCATTAGTAAGACCTCATAGACTACAATTTATAAAGACATACCTCTCGGGCGAAGCTGCGGGTGGAAGCTAGTAGTATGTCATAAATTACCAATTTCTCACATACATTTGCAAGATTAAATATACATACAAGTAGATACATTACAAGTATACCGTTATTTATTAATTAATTCAGTTTGATTTTCTGAACATAACCAGTTAGACCCACATAATAAGACATACCAAATAATATATAACTCAAATTGCCATGTCAGGAACCTTCAAAATCAAAAGGAGGACTTAAATGAGAAGGAAGGAATATAATATTATTTATGGCATATAAGATCTTATAAGTATTTGTTATGTTAGCATGAACAATAGCATTGCACTAAAGAATTCACCCTCATATTCACATGCGTAATGAAATAAGTATTATTTTTATTAGCGTTCTGGACATTAAATACAGGTCAAGAACAGATGTTCCTAAACTTTTTCTAGCATTGAATAATAATCACTTTTAGCGGCGATTATACAATTTCTATGCTGGTAAGTAATTTTAAATTTAAATGTTATTTTTAATTATAAAAATAGTGTCACAGATTGCTTTATTTTTTTGCAGTTAGATAATCGACGAGCAGGACCATTCACTTGATACAATTAAGGTTTATATTACAATAACAATTACTATAAATCAAATCTTAAATAATGTTTTCCGCATAAATATCCATATATGATTATTTTAAAAAATTGCATCTGATTTACATCCACACAGCTCTCTCACCGCACAAAATTTTATACCGCAGTCCTATTGTTAACAGAGTTGATGGACTTTAAATTATTTCAAAGGCAATCGTATTATCTATATATTATATAAACTTCTTTTGGCTATGTCTAAAGAATGAGCGAAGAAAAAGATAAATTTTATGCAAAAATAGTAACCGAGTAAGGCAAGTTTTATCCGTAAAATAACAAAATGAAATAGTAAGACCACGTGACTAGCGAAAGTTTCATGTAAAGACAAGAATGATGCAATGACGAAGTGACATATGACAGTGACAGTGTATACAAGACAAGTGACAGTGTATATGCAAAGATAGAGTGAAGTATGGAGTATACTTTCTGGTTGCTCCAAAGCGAACGCATAATAATAGGTGTAGTGATGCTCTAGATAAATTTGAGGGCCTAAAAACTTTGAGAATCCCTGTCTTCAGGCTTATTATTTTTGGGTGATTGTCCACACATGTTATTATGGAATGCTTGTAATATCGTATTTCTATTGTGCAGAGCTTGTTTCTATTCCAACGACGAAATAAAACTCGTAGAGTGAGGAGAGGGGAACTCACTTTGTGATGCTGGATCGAATGACATATAGTTAATTTGTTTTTTTTAGTAATGTTTTTATAAGAACCATAATTTTGTGTAAGAGTAGGTTCAAGGGACTTTTAGAAAAGCGGGAACCGATTTCTACGAAAATATCGCGAAGTTTGAAATTTCATTCCCCATGTTTTCACCCTTAGCTTTTCTTTAATAAAATTTATAAAATAACCACTCTTGAGATATACTCTTGATATGAGTATGGTCTACTAAAACATAAAAAAATGAAACAGGCAGCTCGATCCTCGGTTGAGAATTAATGGAGAAATCAAGTGGCACGGCCATAAAAAAAAGAAAAATATACAGACTAATTGAGGACCTCCTTTAATGGAAGTCGGTTTAAATGCAACTGAATGAACCGTGAATGTAGCTAAAGAGTTGTGTTAGTTGGCAACTTCGGCATCGACCTACGGACCGGCACTAGACCTCAATACCGTTAAGTCATCATCGCATTTGTACTATTATCTATTCTGTGTCATCGCTTCAAAAATCTCCCATTGCCGCAACAAATAATGCTTATAAATTTAGCGGTACTGCAAATATTGTTATTAGAAACGAGCAGTATCGTAACACACTAACCTAACTATAGTCTCAACGTTGTTGGGCGAGCGAAGCATGATCCAATTATGTCCCTTTGCTCTGGCATCCAATCAGCGACGATACAGCATGACTTTAGTGGTTCCGTCGACTAAGTGTATCCAAAACGAATTTCATCGAACCAACTATTTGTGGTATTTGGTATACAGAAAATGGTAATCTACGTATGCATGTCAAAAAGTTTTTTATTTGCTTTATCATATAATATAAATTAAATTAACATTTTTTTTTTTTAATTTTTTCAACGAGCTTTATTAACTAGCTAATACATAAATATACACTACATCTAACCTAGCTACAAAAACAGTTGGATAATCTACAAGCCAAAGTAGATAGAGAATCCAAATGTTCTAGCCCACTACCAGTTAGAAGCGTACCAAGCATGCTGGCGGCATTGCCTCGTTGAACCACAATGCTGGTCCGTTGAGCGAGATAAGTACCAGCAAGGTTACGCGTCGCATCAATCAAACGCTCTGACAAAATTTTGAAAATATTATGAGCTCTCGGCCTCCATATACCACATATTTTATTGTAATATTTATCAACTGAGATTCTGAATATACCATAATGGAACCAATAAACAGCACCAAAAAAAAAGTATCAAAGACGCTGAATTCGCTCACCATAAATTAGGACTGTTTCTCAAGTGCACACCAATAGCTCTTTGGCGACCGTATTTACAACTTGAGGGTTTCAGTCTGCTCGCCATGCTATGATGGCGTCACGTTTTTTTGCTTGACTGAAAACTCAAGTTCATTGTAGAATTTGAACTATCAACCCACAGATTAGCTACATTAAGTCAGCTAATTCAGCCATCATCATTTCAATCGTAGTCTGCAAAGGACAAGAAAAAAATATTGATTACTTCAGTTCAAAAGCCATGGGACCATATTCAACACTACAAGGGCAATAAACAATTCAAACTCGTAAAACATTCATAATTATTATTTTGATTGAACAATTAAATAAGTCGTTGAAATCTATAACCCGTATCGCACTGTATACTTGAATAGAGCTTGATTATTTGCTGTATCTATATACAATGTTAATTGTATCCAAAGTCACCTTTGTTCCCTCAGAGGCAATACAATTACGTGAACAGGCAGCTAGCCAGCTAGAGGCCGCTAATGGATGTACCACGCTCGTCGCTGGAGCGTTATTATGTAACTTGCGATTGCTTTCGCTAGCAAAGCAATCGCAATCGCAAGCAGTTTCTGAAAACGCTCGCTGAACACAATCAATGGTAATAGTGATTAAAATAAAAGTGACTATGAAAGACTCTGACATCCTAATCCAGAACCCATTTTAGTTTTAGAAACGGATGGAATTTATTTTAAATCTGTCAAATGAATCCCCATACTTCTTGTGTACATTTAGAGCTGTCACACATCTTCCTTCCCTTTCTCATGTATTGTAAAGAGAGAGATAGTAATATTAAAATGAGGTTTAAAATTAGGTATTTGACGAATTGAAGCTTATTATCTGACTATAATTATTTTGACCTATAGAAAATAATATAATTAAATTTGAACTGTTGTTTGTGTTTTTTTTTTGTTTTAGAGCTGATGGATTTGCTTAAGCATTGTTTCGCCTGATATATAACGATATGGTTCAAACACGATAAGCTCTTATGTACCATGCATGAATACACCTTTAGATACTTGGTATAACCGATTTTCAATTTCAATTTGCGGTTAAAATCAAATTGCTCAGTAACAGATTCGTTTTTTGTAAAATTAGGTATTTGAAGTTTTTAATAAATAGTGAATAACAGTAAAAGATAAGTTTAAAACAGTGTGAAGTTTCTGTTTGGAAATACCATTCAAGTGGCAATCCATTATAAGTTACGTAATAGGCTCGTCACGGTTTACGTTGTTTACTAAACGCAATTATTGTCCGGGTCCATTTTGCTATATAAGATTTAAAGCTCAAATTAAGTGAATTAGTAATTGGAGAATAGGATGAGTGGCGATCCCTGCCCTTTAGTCTGAAAGGATATATCAAAATTGGAGTAATTCTCGGTATGCTTGGGGCTATAATTAAGCAATGTATGTATTCCGTAAGCAATGGATGTTGTTTGTTTTTTGTTTAAAATTAGCCATGCATGCGGTCGGTTTATTTTTAACTTTCTATAGCGCAAAGGCTTATTAATTAATTGTTTTTGTCTCCGGAATCTAAGGATTTTATTTTATGTAAGAGGATAATTATAATAAATGCTAAAAATAAAGGTGCCAAAATCCAACGCTTGGTACGCTAGCAAGTATTAGGTATTATCAAATAATCAAACATATTAGACTAGACGAGCAAAGTGGTCTTCTTCTTAGCGTGTCGATGTCAATTAAATGTTTGCAGCCCAGAACTTGGACACGTCGGCTGCGTTACTAGTAGCGTCCATAAGGTCCTGCAGCGTGCAGGTGACAGGGCACGCAGGACACGAGGAGTTGGGCCATGGTTTGTATGGCACCACACAAACAGTCCAGGTTGGAGGCTTCTGAGAATCCCCACATTGACATGTTGTCCTTGATTCGGCCGACTTGAGTCCGAAGCCTATTTAAAGACTTCCAAATCAGCCATGGTTCCTCATGGCCTGGTGGGAGATTCTCAGTAAAAGGAATTGGAAGGGACACTCTCTCACGCCACAGGTCGCGTCTGGCTCGCGAGGGCTCGCTGGTAAATGGCAAAGTGGTGTTACCCACTGAGACGTACACTGTTGGACACTGACACCGAGAACAATTATTCTCCTCACCAGCTAAAAAATTTTTATATTCAATTTTAATACTCTAAAAACACTTTTCAAGTCTATGAAAAATTTCGATCTGTCACACACGAAAGTTATTATCGCGTAAATTGAAAAAGGTCTAGAGATAATCCCGTGTTGATAGATATCATCGATAAATAATCGACCCCAATCTACTCGTGTCATCCCGAGATTAGAGTAACCGCTCAACCGCACGTAATATCTGTTTTCAAATCAATTCAACTTTCAAAAACGAGACTGTATTGATAAAATGACAAGAACACGAGCGTAAAGACTTAACCCTCGAAGGTATTAGGCGCGGTTCATTGGTTTCACAAGTGCTGATGGTAATGATTGGCTGGTCTTACTTTAACAATGCTTTTTAAAGAACAAACCATAGATACTTGTAGTAAAATATACCTTAATAGTAAAGCTATAGTGCTAGTTTTGCTTTGTCCAGATTACGTTCAGACATTTGGCAGAAATCAATGCATCTGCTTACCGGATTTTCATGTTTCAGTGATTGGCATTGTTAAGAGTTAGGGGTGATCTGCGGCCCTTTGTGCTTTTAAAAGTACTGGTTTGTCAAGTAGACGCATTGATTGTTGTCTATGAGTGCATTTCTGAAAATTGAAACAAAGAAAATCTTCAATAAGACATATAGTGTATTTTCTATTATTCTTTTGCATGGATAAAGATACGAGCAAATTGTTTCAAATGGTAAGCATAATGCCGCGGCATAACAATTGCAGTGCCACTTCCAAATTTAAACACAAATGCCAGCGCAGCACTGCAATGCGCTCGCTAAAATATAATGTCTCAGGGTAACCTCAGATATTATACCTAGCTTTTTTCCACCAGAGAATCACTTATATCATGTTACTATCCTGTGTTCATTTAGGAACTTCTAGTCACTTAAATTGGGATATTTTTTGTGATCATTCTACTGAAAATTTGTGTGAGGTATTTTTTTTAAAGTAAAATATAACTAAGTTTTACTTTAAAAAAAAAATTAGTGAGTACTAGTTTTGGATAAGTTTAGGAGCTCTTCTAATAAAATGTCATCTTAACAGCATGGGCATATTCAAATTTCATCTTAAGCTTATTCAAATTCTAAGAGATCTTATAAGCAAATGGCACTTTACAATTATACCAACTAAATTGGCATCAAACCACAGCCTACAGGTGGTATTCCAAGATAAGTACTAATCTAGCTTCGAAATAAAGCTATTATTGAGTGTCAACGTCTTGAGGATTATTTACGTATCGCGAAAATAGAACCTTGTAAGACTTCAACAGATGTGGAGTTTATAACGTGCATGTGTAACGAGATTCGCAAACAAGAACACTTATAACATCGTACATTTAAAACATGTTTCGATACTAAAGTAATCTCTTATTAATTTTATTTTAAAGAATTGTTGTTGGATAAATAGTGAAATAACAATTGCAGTGTCATTTAGAACAGAAAGGCCTGCGCGGCACTGCTTTGCGCTCGTTACCCTCTCATAAGCCATGTAATTTCACTAACTACTTTGTTCATCAAACCGGAACACAGTAATGCTTGCACATTAGCTTGGCGGCAGACTAAATGAGCTAAGCGGTGGTACCTGCCCAAACGGACACTCGCAGAAGAGTTTGTGCTACCACCTGGTATATAATGTGCGTGTGTAGCAACGACTATGAGATGAGATTCACAGGCACGAAAACCTATACATTGAAAGAAAGAAATTATTTATTTCTAAACTAGACACATATAGCTTGAGCAACTCACATCAAAGAGAACAAAAACATGTTTACATAATATTTATTTATATATTTATTTATTTTTAAGGAAAACCAACAGCTGTATTACAATAACTTATAAAACTAACATAACATTAGAAAGCCAATGATAGGTTCTCACGAATAGTAACAGAGAAAAATATAAGGTGAAAACTAATTTATAACAGTGGTGTAGAAAATTGTAATAGTAGTCCGACAGTCACAAAACTTATCAACCGTTATTAAACGGGCGCTAATGTTGCGCCAAAAAGAAATCTCTGCTCAGTCGCATCCTTGCTGAATAATAGGAAAAAAGAAACAAACAATAAACCATACAAATAAATACGTGATAACAATTAATTAATAGTACGTAGTACGGCAGTGCGTCTAATCTGCGCCTAGTTTGTGAACGCCCTTATCGGCATCGGATTCACATCAATGTCAATGGCATCTAGAAAGTGTATTGCCCTACGACCTTTATTGGAGAAGGTTCACAATAATGCAAAAATATTCTCTCTTTGGGACACGGCCGTTTACATTTTTAATTTACTTTAGAATTGGGATCTCATAACTTGATAGGAATTATTTTGGAATAGCTGGAATATACCGTAATTTTTTTACAAAATTTAACGTAGAAGTTTGGAATTTATTAACCTTTTTATAATAATCACTAGTAATGTTGTTTGTTTTTACTGGTATTTGAAGCATATCTGATGTAGATATGCTTATTATAAACGAGCAATTCTTGTATTGAAATATTTTTTTTTTCGGCTATCTGAGGAACGGCTCTAACGATTTGGATGAAATTTTGTATTTTTCGATAAGGTTTTACTTTTTAAGTTTGCTTATAAGTTGTATACGTGGTAGAAATGCAATATTAGGCAAAAAAAAATTCGCACGTTTGTTTGAGGTTCCGCTGATGCTAGGTCATCTAGATAATTCATTTCGGGTATCTGTAAAAACGCAATCTTATACAAACAAAAAGGTTCTTAAAAAACACCGAGCGAAGCTCGTTCACACAGATATTAAGTAATTATACCACAGAACTCAAATAAATTTAACATCTAACACAATTTGTTTGGTTACAGACTCCATAAATATAACAAATGAAATTCACGAGAAATAAATATAAACGCATAGACGGTTCTGATTACCAACTCCGTAAATATAACAAATGAAATTCACAGGTAGTAAACGCTTAGACGGTTCAAATCCGTGAACAACGAACACCGTGAAACTCTGGCAATTACGTACATGCGGATTAGTTTAGTGGTTTGTTGCGTAGTGACGTCCTCAAACCTGATCCGATTAGCGTAATTGCCGAAAATCTTATCGAACGATGGCTTAGCGACTTGTAATTACGTATTTGTGTTCTATATCGACGTATATGCTATTTTATTGCGGTGTTCATGCGGTAGACGTTTTTCTTTTTTAACCGACATAAGATTGGATGTGGAGGTTGTCAAGCTAACTTTTATATTTTTTATATTTTAGATATGATCATGACCACTTATTTTTACAGAGTTGTCCGATTTTGACAATTCTTTTTTCATTAGATACGGTACAATTATTTCGAAATAGGTTCAATTTAAATATGTAAAAGTCGGGTGGAATTTTTTTTTTTAATTGTATGCTTCATTTACTAAACAAATAACAATGTCATTTACTGTATTTTTTAAACCAGTTTTCTTTGGAATGGTGTGGGACTGTCCGATTTAAAAAGTTTGTGAAAAAACTAAGCACTAAGCAAACTTTGCTGACCCAACGAACAAAGTTGCAAATCTATTTGCCAACAAAATAATTTTTCAAATACCTATACCTATACATTTTAATCCCGCAGACTTTGCAGATTTGGGTGCTGTAAACTCTTTTTATATTAAATCTTTTAGAGCTGTCTCAAAACAGAAACGTATTGGGTGAAAAACTGTTAGAGCAAACTATAATACGGTTCTTACATTTCTTCCAAATTAAATAATGAAATTTAAATTCAAAAATTTGGTATTGTCTTGGGAATAACCTAATAGGCATTGGTATAATCTAGCCTTAATTACTGCAGTTTGAGTTGCTACATTAAGTAAAAACAAACATTTTTTTTCAGGACCCTATCCCACTCTCCGTTTAATGGTTTTTCTACCAGTTTTGTGAAATAAAAACTGTTTGAGATGTAATTTTTTTTCTTCTCTCACAAACTTTATTATTTATGATATGGTTAATTATTTTTCAGCTGTATCTGAGTTATCGTCAGAAGTTAAGGACTACTATTAAGTATTCTATGGTAGGTGCAGGTACGGGGTAGATACTATAATTTATTTTACTAGGTGGTAGGACTAACTCTTCTGCGAGTGTCTGGGTTGTTACCGTGAAGTCTGCTGACAAGCTGTGATGTGTAAGGATAACTGTATTTCAGTTTGATGAGCAGAGTAGCCAGTGAAATTACTGGGCTTATAAGACTTAATACCTAATATCTCAGGGCAACGAGCGCACTGCAGTGCCACGCAGGGCTTTGTGTCCATCTGGGTGGGTACCATCATTGCCAAGCATAACTGTACAAGAATAACTGTATTCCGGTTTGATGAGCAAAGTATTCAGATAAATTATTGGGAATATGAGTCTCATATGCCCAATAATTAACATCAGGTAAATAGACTTATTTGCCTGATGTCTCAAGATAAAGAGTGCAATGCAGTGCCACGCAGGCCTTTGTGTTTCAAAGTTCTGGGTGGTACTGCAAATTGTTATAATCTGGTGTTATGTTATGCTTACCTTCAGGCAAAGTACGAGCTCGTCTCGTTATTCATTAGTTTAATAAAATGCCTTGACAACATGTGTGCCAATGCGAGACGAACCATTAATAATAAACGCTTACACTCATACCGGGGGATACACTAGGATTCCCTGTGTCGCAGGTGGCATGGACACACACAGATACACATCACAAACATCCAAGACCCGAGAACAAACTTTTATGCTTACACAAAATCTGCCCCGGCCGGGAATCGAAACCGGGACCCCTCGCTTTGCCGGCAGGGTTACTATACCAACTTAGCTACGGAGCCGTCAGCCGTTAGGCGAATAAAAGTTATTTTCTACATATTTATTTATTTAGTACTTTATTGCACAAAAGAAATGTACAAAAGGAGGACTTAATACTGTTAGTATTTGTTTAATTATAACATATTGTTTAATTATCTGTTCTCTCTGGTCGACTTTCCTCCTACTATTTTGAAAAGCAATACGAAATGCTATCTAGTTGTTTTCCATTTAAATTGAGATCCCTTTTCAGCAATGCTTATTAGACGTTGCATTAGACAATAGGGTCTGCTTCAGATACCTGGCTTACCTTTCTAAGGTACTTCGATTAGATAGCAAAGCATTGTTTTTGTCTGATACTATAAATGGAAAATCGTAGTCATAATATATATCTGACTACGCTACAAAAAAGAATACTACTAAAATAATATTATAAATTAGAAAGTGTGTTTGTTTGTTTGTTGATTTGTTGGTTTGTCCTTCTTTCACGCAGTAACGGAGCAACGGATCGACGTGATTTTTGGCATAGCTATAGTTTATGGACCGGAGAGTCACATAGGCTACTTCTTTTCCCGGCTGACGGATCGGTATTTTCCTACTATGAAAGACAAAATGTCAAGCGAATTGAACATTGGATCCGAAACACTTTCATAGTAGGAAAACTGCGATCCGTCAGCCGAAGCTTCAACGTTCAATTTTCAGAGTAAGGCCCCTGGCACTGAAAGTAGGAACAAGCTTTCGCTCAAAAATTAATCACTTAAACAATTTCCTACAGAAATAGCTAAAATCTTGCTATTTTGACAGTTATACATACCTATCCTAGGTATGTATAACTGTCAAAATAGCAAGATTGATACTGAATTACTTAAGTAATCCTAAGCAAAGCTCAACTCCCTCAATTTCGGAACGTAAGTAAATGGGTATTTACCACCCCTCAAGTAGTGATTAGATATTTAGCTTCAAGTTAAGTTATTTACCCTGTAGTTGGAGATTTATCCCGCGTAGCAAGATTCGAACTGATTTACTTAAGCTTCTGATGTCAATGGGCTTCAGGTATCAATTACGTTAGCAGTATGTATACTGCTCATGTATACTGAACTTATTACGTAATACGCTGAAAATATCGAAGTCCGTTTTTTTCTTGAGCAAGTGATGCGGATGATTCATAGTGGATGTGAAGTCACCCACAATCGAGGACGTAATTTTATTTTTAAAATCGACTTCCAAAAAAGAAGAATATTCTCAATTCGGTTGTAATCGTGTTATTGGTAGAACTAACTCTTCTGAGAGTGTTCATCTGGGTTGTTACCACCGCTTTGCTCGTGAAGTCTGCCGCCAAGCAGTAGTGTGCAAGCATTACTGTGTTCCGGTTTGATGAACAGAGTAGCCAGTGAAATTACTGGGCTTATGAGACTTAATACCTGATGTCTCAGGGTAACGAGCGCACTGCAGTGCCGCGCAGGCCTTTGTGTTTCAATGTTCTGGGTGGCACTGCAATTGTTATGGGCCGGCGTTATGCTTATCATCAGGCAAACGACCAGCACGTCTCGTTACCAAATAACATAAAAAAAATATTTGAATTTGTTATCTCAGATCTCCCTCTTTTATAAATCGATTTGAAAAATTATTTTTTTCTTTGATATACCTACTTTCAGATTGGTCCAACAGAAATTTCATCAACATCGGTTCAGTAGTTTATCACTGAAGTCGGTTTTGTCGCTTTATAAAATGAATTTTGATCTCTTGAACTTTTTGTACAGATCCAAATGCCCAGCACAATAAATATTTATATATGTGAGCATATGAACCTTTGATGGGACAGCAAAGGTTAAAATTACGACTATATAATCACTTTATACCTAAGTTACATGTATTCAAATGTCTGCAACATAGGTAAGTACCTAAAGTTCGATTGGCACGTCTTATTTGAACTTAATTAAGAGCACGCTGCTTCTAAATGAACGTCGGCTTGAGATCAAAGCTTCCAAAGTTAATATTTGCAAGCGTCTATTGAAAGAAGTCATTGCCACCAAATGTTTGCAACCTTACCTTTACTGCAAACAAAGATGCAAATATCGCTAATAGTATCAAAACATTTGACTTGCACCATTATATAAGTGCCTGTTATTATGTAAGTATACGTATGTCGTATAGTCTATACAAATAAATAAAATTGAAGTGTCTGTTTGTAACATCAAAATAACAGCTTTTTACTAAATGCATATGAAAGCATACACGGTACCTATAACAAAACAACTATTTTTAAAGTTTTTGTCTATCTGTTTTTTCCGGGTAATCTCCGAAACGGCTGGACAGATTTTGACGGTATTTTCACTGGTAGATAGCTGATGTTACAAGGAGTAACTTACGCTACTTTAATTTTAGAAAAATAATTAGGGTTCCGCGCAAAAAAATAAAACCCATGAAATCAAATATCTCCACGCGGGTGAAACCGCGGGCAGCAGCTAGTATATAATAAAAGCGAAAGTGTGTTTGTTGGTTTGTCCGCTTTCACGCAGCAACAGATCGATGTGACTTTGCATACATATAGTTTATGGACCGGAAAGTAACATGGGCAACATTTTATCTCGGAAAATGCACTGTTCCTGTGGGAGTGCGGGTGAAACCGCGGGTACAACATGCGGGTATACCTATGTATTGTATAATTATACTGTACTAGCCAACAATGACATTCTTTCTTCATACGCTAGTTGGTAGATAGCTAAATAGGATCCAAGCATCTTGTCTGGGCGTTTTGGACCAAGTCTCGAAATAAAATATGTTTTCTCTTTGTTTGAGTAGTACACAAATATTTTCTGTTGCGTGATTCAAACCGTTATGCACTTATGAACTTAATCTATAGGACCTTACAGCTAAACTATGGGGGCTGTTTAATTGTAGAGTGTGATTTGGAAAGTCTTATAATTATTAAATTATGATTTTTGGTGGGTTCACCTTATCGACGGTAAAACTGACAAAGTAAGGTACATTTTCCAAGACGTTGGGTGTACCGTATAGCTAATATTGGACACAAAGTGCAGGCAGTAAAATAGTAAATGCTTATTATTATATTGGTTGACAACAGAACTGTAATTAAAAACTAAATTTTGAACAAAGAATTTATTTCGTCTAAATACCTTTAATTTACGAATTAACCTAATGTACCAAAATATAAAACATCAATAACATTCCAGTTTTTTTTATCTCTTTTACTAAGCATTTCAGCGCTTTGTTTACTTCACACACAACAGAAACTTACTGGCAAAATTTGAAGTGAATTCACGAAACCCGCAATAAAGCGCTAAGACGGTTCCATACCGCCAGCGGCCACAAGTTCCAATAAGTAATTAAAATCCGGAGATGTAGGAGATTACACTCCCGCCTAGGTTTGTTTGCTCCGTCCGCTCTGCACACTTCTCGACACTTATGATTTCCTGGTACTGGTGGCTTTATAGTGTATATATACATAAAGATCTAGCTGTCGAGAGTTAACTGTAGTACCTAACCAATAATATAAAGAGGTCATACCAAGTGGTAGGACTAACTCTTCTGCGAGTGGATATTAGCAAGGGTGAGTACCACCGCTTTGCTCGCGTAGTCTGCCGCTAAGCAGTAATGTGCAAGCATTATTATGTTCCAGTTGGATGAGCAAAGTAGTCAATGAAATTACTGTATGTAAAGTACTGTGTCTCAGAGTTACGCGCGCAATGCAGTGCCTCGCGGGTCTCTGTGTTTCAAAGTTCTGAGTGGAACTGCTATTGTTATGGGCTGGCGTTACATTATATCAGACAAACGACCCGCTCGTCTTGTTATCCAATAGTATAAAAATAGATACTGACTAGGTCCGGAGTTCACGAACCATTTTGAACTGAAGTTCAACTTATATGACCTAGGTTTAGTTCTGAACCGAAGTTCGTATAGCTTAACCTTCGAATTATTTTAAACGAGCCTCTTGACATCTCCTGTCAAAGTTAGCTAGCTCTGAATGGTTCGTGAACCGTCAATTTGCGCGGTGAGCAGAAAATATTTAAACTTCAGTTTACGACTTAAAAAGGAGGAGATACTCAATTGGCCCTATTTTTTATGTTACTCCCCACTAATTGTCAACCGATTTGAATGATTCTTTGTTTCGTCAGTAGGGTATTAGGTATATTATCAAGGAATATTATCTTTTCATAAATTTTATGAAATAATACCATCCCTAAAAAGGTAAAAATAAGGGGATGAAATTTCACTTTTCCCGATATTTTCGTCGAAGTCGGTTTTCGACTTTTTAAAATTATTTTTTAATTTTTACTTGCTCATTACATTTCTTAAGACCTTTAAAATTTCCTACAAATCTCTAAACATCCACCAAATCCGAATACAACCAAAAAGAAAACACATTTCTGAAACAGTCTATCAGCTAAATTAAGTTTACTCTAAAAATCATGGCACGCTCTAATTGGTGCCAAGAGGTAATGCCAAGCCGAGTTTTGTCCCCTAAGACAATATTTGCCCTCCGTGGTCCCTTTACATCTTCTCTGTTGTATGAAACAGATTAATGTTTGTGCTTGGCTATTTACTCTGTTCTTCATAAAAATGCTCTGAACAGTGGCAAATAAACAAGGGAGCTGTGTAATAACATTTCGTGTATTTTGAGATGGTATCTCTTGTAATCCTTCTTTTAGCGGTTGAATTTGCATTTGTTTGTCCCTGGATTCGGAGATTTATTTGGGTGATAGGTTCGGATTTATTTGTACGGTTGTTTAAGGCCCAGATTTTAGTTTGGACATTCTTTTTAGTAACATTCTTTTTTGTTAAGATTTAACACTTAAAAGTTCGCCATTTTGGTTAATACAGAGATGTGTTCATTTAATTCAGCTATACTGTAGCTTTATCATCATGAAATTTGATGATGTCTCGTACTTGTGAATGTGTGTGTGTTCTCACAAAATTACTCACATCGACTTCAGTTAGGTATGCAAATATTTTAAATGAGATCTGAAAAAACGTTTGTTATATATTTAGGTTTCACTTGAGTGTGGCCGAGCGGGAAATGTGCGGCTTTCAATCTGATGCACTATAGTTCTCGTACTGCACAAATGACATAAGTCAAGTTTTGCGCAAATTTAACACACTTGCTCAAAAATGGTAAAGGAAAACAACACGAGGAAACCTAATTGTTCAAGAAACCCAAAAAAGATTAAGGTCATTTGACATCCACATTAGCCCCATGGTGATGGGCCCATGGTGGCCCTTATACTAGAATTCCAAACAAGAGCTAGTCTCAGGCAGAAAGCCGGAATTAAAAAAAATCTAAAACCGAAAAACCGTATGTTTGTAAAGACGTACTGTGTCAATGTTCAAGAAGTTGATATAATATGAGTAGTATAGTTTGAGTGACAGATCGAAAACAATTTGTATCTGTATTTACTACTAGCTGCTGCCTGCGGTTTCACCCGTGCGGTGATACTGGATTTTACGTTTTTTTGGCATTGGTTCCCCTAATTCTTTTTCTAAAATAAGAATAGCCTATGTTACTCCTTTTAACATCAGCTATCTGTCAGTGAAAGTCCCATCAAAATCAGTCCAGTCGTTTCGAAGATTACCCGGTAACGTATATACTTTCATATACATTTGGTAAAAAGCTTTTATTTTGATATTACAAACAGACACTCCAATTTAATTATTTGTATATAGATTGTGTATCTTTATAACATTTTGTATCTTTATTTATTTATTTGTAACATCCATATAAAAAGTGTAAAATCATATAATTTCTGCTTTCTTCCCTTTTGTATTTTCACCAATATTTCACAAAACCCTTTGATACATCCGAATTGCTCCACCAGCAATTCAATTAAGGAAGTCGTTAAGCAATCGATGCGTTACAATATTAAATTCTATTTTAGTTTAAAATGTGGTTCGGTTAAACTTAAATTTATTGCAAGTAAAGTTAGATTTATAGCAGTTCTCTGAAGGGGTTGGATCATGGTGACTTAGCGTTTTCGGTAGCAACCCCTAAATCTTTACGGGTTTATATACAGAGTGTTAAATATAAAGCCTGTAGAATAACTGAAAATAATAATTCAATTTCAAACTCACTTCAGGCTACATTGTAGAAAGTTTTGGAACTCAAATATGATAATAAAATTTATTTTACCAAATTTTAATGAAATTTACAAAATCATGATGTGGAAGAAAGGAATTTAAATAGATTTTGATTTAATTATTTAAAATGGTAGGATCCCAAAAACATAAGCGCTTCATTTAAGCTAATATCTACATTCTACATACATAATTATGTATGTGTGAAAGAGTGCAATTTTTAAAATTCAAACATACGCATAAAATAACACAACTTTATGATCTTTAGATAAAAGTGACATTAGAAAAATTAAGTTATGTGGAGTTAAAAACTAAGAACATTTTCTAGTAAACAAGCAATTTAACTTGTACCAATAAAGCTACCGTAATTTACTATATTGAATTTATATAACCCTAAGGTGTCAAATAGCATTAAAAATTACCACTTGTAACAATTTTATTTCTAACTCCAATAAAAACAATTTAGTCTAGTAAAACAGATTCACTATTCCACGTGTGAAATTCCCTGCGGTCAACATTAAATTCATAGAAACGTGTTTAATTTCACACCCTGTGTATTCTACTTCTGAAATCGAAGATTAGAGAAAGTTAGAATTTAAATTAATTTAGCGGATTATTAAATTTGAATAATGAACTTGGCTGAATTTTTGGACGAAAATAACACTTTAGTGAATTCTGTTTTAAACCTAAGGACAATAGCGCTCAGATAAAGAGACCTAAAGTGTGTGTAATAATTTAGATTTATGAATGGATAACGTCAACTGAATGCTTTAGATTTTGATTATGAATTGGATTTTATAATATTTATGGGCTTTTGAACGGCTACGGTTACGGTTTAAATCTGCGTGTAAAATATATTATAGTCAATGATTTTACTTGAGCATTGTATAAAAATTAAAACCAACTAGTTTGGGTTTTTCGCCCGTTTTGATTTATACTGGAGCTACACTATGGACATCGAAAAAAAATGCATTTCTAAAACAATATTCTGGAGAGTTTTGTGGTAAAACAGTTTTTTATACTATTAGATAACGAGACAGCCGGTTCATTGGTAAGTTCGTATAAATAATGTCGACCTATGGGTCGATGGACCTATTGTTATGACAATTGCAGCCGTACTTCGAAACTTTACAACAGTATGTCTACAAAATGTTTAAAGAACTTACTTTGAAAAACTTAAACACTAACTAGGTAAATATATTATATATTTAAAATATTCTCAAAGCAAATCGCGAATCCTAAAATGAAGATTCTAAGAGTCAAAATATAAACAAATTATTATACTTACAAATATATCATCCAATTAACAACAACTTCACAAAGATTCCTCATTTCTCTAGCAATAAATTTACAAAAACATGCACCGAAACTTGAAGCGCTTCAGCTCCCATTCGGTTATTTAAATTGTAAGAGGTCCGTTTCACGGATTACAGGGTCTTTGGCAACTGAAGCTAATTGCCCTTGTGGAGTTAGCGGTGCTCGCTACAAGATCTGCTAAATCCGAGAACGAGTGCTATAAGATTTATATCGGCAGATAAGGAGGACTTAGCCGGTTTTGAGGAAATTAACGCGTTTACGGTGCGCTCGTGCTGGTGAAATCCTTTTTAACTGACGCTTATTCGAGTTGGAAAATCGAATAAGTTTAATGTTTAAAGTGAAGAAAGTATTTATTTTTAATGTGAAATGATAATGATAATGAAGGGTGTTGTTTTACGGAGAAAAATCATAAAACAAAAATTTCGAGGATATGTGATGATATCCACCAAGCCGCATTGGGCTCGTGGATTATAGCGTATACTCTCATAATTCCCAAGAAGGATTGGTATCCTCAGGCAGGCGTTTGGCTACAAAATTTTTGCTTAAACCTTAAATTAGTATTATGTCCGTAAAGACGTAGGTACTGTGCCGACATCAACCAAAGTGGGACATGGAAAGAAATGAGAGGGTGTTTATAAAATAACTTTGCCCATGCAAACAACTTTTGTTGGTTTTGGAATATTTGGTTTTGTACAATCTTGATTGCTGGACAGCATTTACAGTAGATAATCGTTATTTGGCTCTCTAGAAAAAATACACACACATCTTTTTCCGCTCACCCTCGTGCCAGTACCGTAGAATAAAAAGGCAATACGACCAATTACCATCTACAAGCTAATGTCACTCTCATACATTTTACTGGCTTTAGCGTTAGTTAAAAAAGAAGCGTAGAGGTCCTAGAGTGCGTGACTATGCAACTTGTTGCTACATGGGTACTAGGACAACACCATTATGTTACACTAGTCGCTCGTCAAAGCGACAAGTAGGCGTTGTCTGTGACCCGCCTTTATAGTATTTGGCTAAATTATTAAGATAAGCAAATAAAGATACTTTTAATAAGCGTGAAAGAAATAAAAAATCTTTCATATTATTTTCGTAAGAATTAATTCTAGTTTTACAATGAAGCTACAAAAAATATGAAAATACATTCAAAATGTTCATTTTTCAAGTAGGGTATAAGCCAAGCAATCCAATTTTAATATCTTTCTCATTAGTTATTATCCAAAATGCTCGTGATACCTGCTGATATTATGAATACTAATTTTTTTTCGTAGACAGGGCGTGAACTTAAATTACACACACACAGAGAGAGAAAGAGGTGCAATGTAAGATTCGAAAATTAAACAAGCTTCTCCTCTTATTGTTTGCGTTGAAAAGCTGTGATACCTTTTTCTGGCATTTTTAGATTTTTTGTCTCAGGTGCAGTGGTTTTGATCCTAAGCTTAGCGTATATTTATCTTTCGCTGAATATAGATACCTAAAACCCTCTTCGTATTTTATTTGAAAAGCAATTTTGGTTTATTTACTTATTGAAAGATGTTAGAGGCACTAGACTGTTGATAACGCAATGTTTTCATTTGTATATTTTATCTTTTAGTATGTGGGTAGTAAAATATACTTGTGTAGGCATTACTGCATCATTTAGCAAGTAGCGGTATTAAAATACAATTTACTACGTAGGTATAGACCGAAAACACCTTTCACCATATAAACCTTTATGCATAGTGAAAGGTGGTTTTAAACTAGGTACCTAGCATTAAAGTCTACGCTTCAAAAGAATTTCAAACACATGGTATTAGTAAGTTGTGGTGGTGTGGTTAATTTTTTTAATTCTACAATTACATGAGACGGGCTAGTCCTTTGCCTGATGGAAAGTTTAAGGCCCATAACAAATGTAGTGCCTTCTGAACTTTGAATCACAAAGGCCTGCGTGGCACTGCAGTGAGCTGGTTACCCTGAGACATTATAGGTACCTATCCTACTATCCTTCCTATCCTAATAATATTGTAAATGCGAATGTTTGGTACCACGTGTATCCGTAACTACAAGACATACTTTGAAGGAATAACACAGACTATAACGATATATACCACGCAGGCGAAGCCGAGGGCGGAAGCTAGTTAAGTATAGGTAATTTATGCCATTTAAAAAAGTGTGTGTGTGCACTGTGCGTGTGTATGTACCCGCGTGCGGGCGGGTTCGGACATATATGTTTATTTAAATATATCATATTCATTTTATGCTTTTTGATTTTTTATAAGAGTAGCTGGTATTATCGTTCATATCATACCTTCAAGTAAGAAAGTGATTGATAATAAACAATAACACGCACCGTCTCCCTTCGTTAAAATAGAGTGAAACCACTAAAGCGAGACACTGATTCGATTTCACGTGGAGCGCTCATAGTGGTATCCCCGTAAATCTTACTCACTGATGTGATTTACACTAATTTAATTTCGCTAAGGCGTTTTCACGTGCTGCTAGTCTGTGTGGAGCCTTAATTAGAGTTAAAGACGCCCGAGCGTTAGCTGAGTCTGCGGTGAGTTTAACTGACTGTTGAAATTTTTGAACGTTGTTTACTTCATTGTAAAAAATAACTACCAAATATATTAAAAGTTAGTTTGCTTGGTGATAAACGACCCTCGTCTCACCTAAGAAACTACTATGATCTTATTTTTTTTAAACAAGTGCAAAAAGTATTAATGTGTGAATTTTCATACCAAGCTGTAATGTGGCTTTACGACTGCTTTTTTACCTTCTGAAGCCCGGTAGTGTTTAGCTGTGAATATCCAGCAATTACCTATCCTAATGAAAATTCCGTCGATCTACGTTAGAGCGCTACAGAAAGCGAAATCACATCACATCAATAAATAATCCAGACTTTTAAAGCTGAAGCTAACACTTCCACTGTATACTAAATAATAGAAGAATATCTGCAAGTCGCAATGCTTTAGACGCTTTCTAAATAGCTAAGGGTATTGCTCAAACACCACTACGCCAGCCAAGCAATGACGATTGACAACTTGATACAATGTATTATCTATCATCATAGTGGGATCTTTTTTTATGCTATTTGGTAACTAGACGAGCTGGTCGTTTGCCTAATGGTAAGCATAACGCCGGCCCATAACAATTGCAGTTTATATTACTCCTAGACGGCTGTCTACTTACTAACTTACAAAGTGGTCGCACCACATTTTCAACCTAAATTTAAAGACTAAATAATTAATTTTACTCGTGTTTAATTTCAAAAGGTTCAATTGTAACATAAAAATAGTTATTTTCCATATTCCAGAATAGTTTTTCAAGTACGTACTTTATAATATGAAAAAAGAACGACTTTATGAAATATATTTTATTTTAAGTGTTGATCGACACTATATACATATATATATATATCTCGCCATTTGATTGGTATTGTAACGTATCACAATGCAGGAGTAGGCAATCGCTACAAAGCGGGTCTGCTAGATGGAGCTACGGCTTGTAAGCTGGAAAGAAATACATCATCAAGAAGTATCAAGAATTTCGCAGTCAACATCGATTGCTCCCATAGCCTAATAGTTGGTTAAGGCGTCTGGCCTAGATAGCCAGAAGACGCAGGTTGGAAGTGAAATTTTTGTGATGTATATATTTGAAAGAACGACTTGGTGAGATTTGACGCTAAGTAGCTGCTACAGCTAAGATGCCTTAGAGGCACTCAAGCCTTTTCAGTCGCGTCGAGCCGGATGCATTTTGTATGAGCTCCTAAGAACGCTTTAGATTAACTTGCCTTAATTATAGTCTCACGGTAAACAGGGTAACGCGACGCGTATGTAATCACGATTAGTAATTAGGAGTATGGGGAAGGGTTGCACGTTTAATGTTTGGCTCGCGTAGCAGCGGGTAAACAAGCGGTAGAATCTGCAAAAAAAAATTAAAATATCATTAAAATGAGGATGGGACGAAATTAACATTAACAAAAATGTATCATACTATACATACTATACTACTAGGATTTTATAAATGAATATATTGAACTAAAACCTGCGTGATCATGCAATATGCCTTATTAGTTGATAAACAAATTTTACCAATGAAAGAAGGTATCTAGTTTGATATGCCAGTTTTCAATAGAATATCATTGATATAGATCACAATATTATTAACAGTTCAGTACTGAAACAACATTCACATACACATTCATTTTACTTACTGTCTACAGTCACAACTCGCCAATATACTTGACTAGCTCAAGTAAGCTGTCGTGTGTGTATTTGGACCATAGGTATTTTAAATTGTAATTTTGTGGTTTATTCATAGTCATTATCATGGCTGTTGCAAATTAAGGTTGGGTTGCTTCATTTTCAGTATTTAATTTGAAGCTTCACATTTTTTTTTTGTAAAAGGCGTGAAATACAATTTTGTATTTATTTTTTGACTAGCTTCTGCCCGCGGTTTTCACCCGCGTTCCCACAGGAACCGTGCATTTTTCCGGGATAAAAAGTAGCCCATGTTACTTTCCGGTCCATAAACTATATCTATGCCAAAAATCACGTCGATCCGTTGTTCCGTTACTGCGTGAAAGAAGGACAAACCAACAAATACAGTTTCACATTTATAATATTAATAATATAGTATGGATATATAATATATATATAGTAGGATTAACATTTTAAGTAAGAAGTATATCATAATATGCCATCTTACCCTTGCAATGAATGAATTTCCGCCAATCGCTCTTACTATACCCCCAAACAGACATAGGTAAATTACTTTCTTGTAAGTCAGAAACATGTGTCAAAGAAAGTTTCTTAATATTTAATGAATTGTGCTGTAAACTGCGTTGATTTGTAGGTGTTTGGCTTTAGTTTTCATTATAAACCCGGTAACCGCTAATTCAATAATTTGACAAGTAGGCGTATGTTGTGCAGACAGGTTATGTGTTTATTGTGAATGAATTATGTTGATAGCTTTTGTGAATGTTGATTTTACATATTACTTTATAGATCTTTATGAAATATATTTTATAGTGTTAACCGACACTAGCGGATGTTCACTATAAAATATATTTCATAAAGTTTAAATAATGCAAAATCTCTCGCCATTTGATTGGTACTGTACTTAACGTATCACAATGGAGTAGGCAATCGCTACAAAGGGGGTCTGCTAGATGGAGCTACGGCTTGTAAGTCGGAAAGAAATACATCATATCAATAAATTCGCAGTCAACATCGATTGCTCCCATAGCCTAGTTGGTTAAGGCGTCTGGCCCGGCTTGCCAGAAGACGCGGGTGCGAATCCTGTTGGAAGCGATATTTAGTAGATCGTCAAATATACTTGACAAGAATGTGGTTTGTGAGTGGCGATGGAGAGATGAGAATTCCAGTACAAATGACTTGTTCTGAGAGCGTTAATGACGTGTTCCTAATTTTCACGAAGGAACTTTTACTAACATCTATTCCACTATTTCCACAGGAGAGTCACGAACGAATTTGATGCTCTAAATTAGTATTCTGATTATGTACTGAATACTTTGATGTTGACAAATAAGTGTGGGTTAATACCATAAAGCTCTATCAAACAACTAGACAAAATAAATGTAAATATTACTTCCCACTTGCATTGCGGTCCACCGCTCCACACTATTGGGTAACTAGACCAGCGAGACCGTGAAAATATCACTAGGCTTATTAGACTTAATAGCTAATGTATCAGGGTAACGAGCGCGTTGCACTGCCGCGCAGGCCTTTGTGTTTCAAAGTTCAGGGTGGCACTGCAGTCGCTTCGGCCTGGCGTTATTCTTACTATTAGGCAAACGGCCGTTTGGTCTTGTTAACTTAAGTGCAGCAAACAATGCAAATCAATTCATTTAATTAAGCTACCCATATAAACAATTCATCATAAGAGTTGTTAGTGGGAGGACTAACTCTTCTGCGAGTGTCCGTCTGGGTTGTTACCACCGCTTTGCTCGTGAAGTCTGCCGCCAAGCAGTAGCGTGCAAGCATTACTGTGTTCCGGTTTGATGAGCAGAGTATCCAGTGAAATTACTGGGCTTATGAGACTTAATACCTAATGTCTCAGGGTAACGAGCGCACTGCAGTGCCGCGCAGGCCTTTGTGTTTCAAAGTTCTGGGTGGCACTGCAATCGTTATGGGCCGGCGTTATGCTTACCATCAGGCAAACGACCAGCTCGTCTCGTTACCTAATAACATAAAAAAAAAAAAAAAAATTTACAAAGGTCCCACAAAAGAGCAAAGTTACACATTGTATAAATAATATGCCCTAAGGCATGATTTACTTGTATATTTTCAGCCTATAATTATCACCTACCCAAAATCTCAGCTCATGCGTGATCAGAGAAAGTTTTCAAAGTCGCCGAAAAATCGAAAACTCAGAACGAATAATAATACAACGAAGTTTTTGAAAACTCAACAAATAAATTCTCAGTAAATAAAATAAATTCACTACATATTAACAGAAGTTTCGAACATTCTGCATTAATAAAGTCGTCTGTCAAGTACTACGTAAGTGATGGATATATTTTTCAAGAAGTTATTTACACTGACAGATAAAAATTAAAGCATCTGTACACGTGACGGGTCATTGACTTCAGATACATAACCTGCCCTTTTTAATTGAGTTCACTTTAGTTTGAGTTTACTTTAATTTGGAAAACATTTTTAAGACTATTGAATTATTTGCAAATCACAGGGAAAATGCTAACGCGTCTAGCTGTAGGAAAATAGTAGGTATCATAATATAAGAAATAACTTTACTGATCGAAATAATTTAAAAATACTAAAACAACTATGGTAATATATTATTACCGGGTAGTAGTACAAACTCTTCTGCCAGTAAAACATCACAACATAAATCCTTGTGTTAAACATTATTACACAAATAAATAAATACACGCTTACACACTCATAATGTCACTGTCACAAGCTAAAATTTACTTCAACAGGACGTGCGATGACGTCATCAGGTGCTTATCACTATCACATCTGCCCATACGTACTTTCATTAAAAACATGACCAAAACATTCTTGCAAAATAATAAACCCTCAATGAAGGGTTACAAGCCCTTGGGGATGTAATATCGGATTCGCGAGGGTATTTCAAGGTCAAAATCAAAGCTTTAATCCATCGCAATATCTGCTGATAACGACCTTTATTGCAAATTAGTTCTTAACGGAACAGCGTAAGGTTGAATTGCCGGGTGGTATACCAGTATATGGCATAAAGAACCCTACCGTGGTGTATTTAAAATACAATATAATATGATTATCAAACTGTCCCCCTAACACAGACAAAATCAATATCGTCTGCAACGGGGTAAATGCAAAATAAAACGACTGTGAGCTGCGCAATGCGGAAAAGTTTACACACACGTACATTTCCACCGAAATTCTGGAAAAAGTAAAAGTACCCAGCGCCCGCGGATTTTATTTTTTGCAGTTCAGTGTTGGTTCGCTTTTGATGTACGGAAATTTAGTGTTGCCATATTAATTAGTACAATCTGATTAGTCGGAATTATTTATCTTAGTTTACTGAGGATTGGCGTTTGTTTAATTTATTTTACTTACATTGGAATGCAGGGTTTAAAATTAAGAGTATCTGTCAGATATCTGTTTTTTTATGTTATTTGGTAACGAGACGAGCTGGTCGTTTGCCTGATGGTAAGCATAACGTCGGCCCATAACAATTGCAGTGCCACTCAGAACTCCGAAACACAAAGCAGGCGTTTGTGTTGCGGCACTGCAGTGCGCTCGTTGCCCTGAGACATTAGGTATTAAGTCTCCGTAAGGTATTAGGTATAAGCCCAGTAATTTCACTGGCTAATCTGCTCATCAAACTGGAACACAGTAATGCTTGCACATTACTGCTTGGCGGCAGACTTCACGAGCAAAGCGGTGGTAACAACCCAGACGGACACTCGCAGAAGAGTTAGTCCTACCACTAACAGAAAAGTTTGTAAAGTTCAATGTTATGTCATGAAAAAATACTGTACAACTGAATGTAGTAGGTTGCCGTGTAAATAATGATTTGTCGTAAACTGTCTTTTGTACTTTTTAAGGGTTAATTATATTAAAATATGATTTTTTAATTCAATAACATCACGTATTGTTCATAGCTCACGATTTAAATAAAATACAGTATTACACACAACTAATAGTGCATATAAATAAAATTCTTAAAAATAAAGTTCTACTAATCACTGAGCATGTTATATACTATTCTTGCCACCACACTTAGAACCCACAAAACAAAAATATTGTTCAAGGTTCAAAATTGTAGGAGGTTTGATTCATCTACAATTTTAGCATATTCTTCGCCTTTGGTGGGCTTCCAGCACGTAGGTCCATACTTCCATAGATATACTGCAGTATTTGTAGTGATTATTCAGCTATATTTATGCGAAGCGACGCGGACGCCCGTGACCGTGGGGGTGGTTGTTTGTTTTAATGGAGCTTTTAAAGTTGCCCTTTGAGGCATATAAAAGCATTCGAACATGAAACGATGGTGAAATTAAAATTTGATCACATTGGATTTATTATTAAGTATTTGGTCATTTTGTTTTGAAGCTCAAGTAAGATGTCATGTGTGTATTTGGACCATAGGTATTTTAAACTGTAATTTTGTGGTTTATTCATAGTCATTATGATGGCTGTTGCGAATTAAGGTTGGATTGCTTCATTTTCAGTATTTAATTTGAATCTTCTCAATTTTTTTGTAAAAGGCTTGAAATACAATTTTGTATTTAATTTTTTGTTATGTATCCTATAAAACTCAAATGGGCAAGCACAGTCCTGTAGAAATTTTTACATTAGCTTACTTAATTTAAAAACCAGTAAAGTACCATACTGTAACATTTTGTCGCTACACAGAACAAGTAACAGAATAGTTGCAGTATCCTGTCAATACCTACTTCCCTACTAATATTATAAATGCGAAAGTGTGTTTGTTGGTTTGTTGGTTTGTCATTCTATCACGCAGTAATGGAGCAGCGGATTGACGTGATTTTTGGCATAGATATAGTTTATTGACCGGAGAGTAACATAGGCTACTTTTTATCCCGGAAAATGCACGGTTCCAGTGGGAACGCGGGTGAAAACCGCGGGCAGAAGCTAGCCGAAAAATAAAAGCGAAAATGGTTACTACAATACTTTTTTATTGATACAAAAGATTTTAAGCCCAACAAAGAGAGGCATTTATTTAATCATGACGAAAAAAATCTTAACAAAATATTTCTTGAAATATGAAACTAGTTATTTTAACAAAGCGAGCTGGCTTTCTAACATAAGTCCCAGAGCGACAATTTCTTCTTTAAAACGGTACATTTGAGAAAAAGTTCTTTGTGATTTCGATACCGAAGTCTTAATTTAGTTTTGCCAGTTAATTTTGCCCAAATTGAACTCTTGTGATTTTAATTTTATTTATAAAATATCTTGAATAGTTATAATTTTAAATAGCTTTAAGAAATTTGAGAGTTCATTTGTAAAGGTTATGAAAGTATCTGTTAAGCGCAGACAGGCAAATACTTTACTGAATAAAACTTGAAATTAAAAACGACTTTATCAAATGAAAGATGAATTGAATAACTAAACCTTAATGATCAATAAATACGTGTGTATTTCCAATACACACGTATTTATTTACAGGTTTTATCCAATAATCGAATGATTTGAGTCCTTTCAACGACCCGGTCACTTTCCGAAAATTAGTTTCAATCCTTCTTCAAAGTTTTAAATTTCATATCTCTGCTTCACCATATAAGCTTTATAAAGCTTTGAAAGAGAGCTTAACATGTTTGCACAGGAGTTAATACACGTTCAAATAAGTCTGTAGCATAATAATTACAAACCAAATTACTTCGAGTTTTAAACTCTAGAGCGGTATTAAATAGATTGAAAACTGAGATTTGATGAAATGTTTTCTACATGAAGAACAGCTATAACGTAAATATACTTATTCAGAACGTAATTTAAACTTGTTATTTTGTTTACAGAAAGGCACCTTCGGACATATCAGCTTACATACGGTATGGACTGTAACACATTTTACCTTAAAACATTAGATAATTACATTGAAGAATATACATACATAAAACAATATGTAATGATAATGTATATAAATGTTATCACTTATATAAAAAGAGGCTATTTAATAATAAAATGTGTCCGTTAAACACGAGTACGACACGAGGTGGTAGGACTAACTCTTCTGAGAAACCACGGGCTATAAGGTAGCCAATGATAAAGATATATAAGACTTTAAAATAACTGTAGTACTATGAGCAGTTGAGCACTCATACTGTTTGTACATTGTGTTAAAACTGAATCCGTAGATTACCAAGAGGGTTCCAAGAGGTCACGAATGTAGGTCAATGTATTGCGTAGGCGATACTAAGCAACAGATATTATTTACCGATTTTACGTAGGATTGAATGGGGCATACGTAATTTATGTAAGATCGTTAAAGGTTAGGCGTGTCTTATATTAACCATGTTCATATACACATTTTGTTAAGTTTCGCTGAAAATTTGTAGCACTTATATAAATAGTAACTAACTTCTGCTTACTTTATCTCTGAGTGCTATAGATATTTTATTCTGATCCCACGCGTGTGAAGCCGCGAGCAGACGCTAGTATTTAATAAATTTAATTATGATGTCATAAAATCTTAAACACAAGAGTAAGGGTTTTCGTTAATAAATAGGTACTCTTATTAATACAGAAACCCTTATTCGGTGATTATACCCCAAAAACACCTTTGAAAATTAAGGGTGAGCACACCCTTTGAATAACAGGATACTTTATCGCATTTTAATATGCTTTCCTATCCTACGATAAAGACAGTCCATTATGCGAAATCGACGAGATGCGTGGTCATAACGCATCGTTCCAAAGACGCATTTAGACAGGTATAAGCCATTAGGGAATAATAAAACACCCTTATCGGACCATTAGATGCTCGTAAAATAACAGTTAGTCATAACATAATAATGTAATATCCGTGTTTTTCTGTAGCGGTTACAGCACTTTCGTAGAGGTGCTACGACAGCTACGGGTAGCGTAGCTATTAGTAAAACGTGTAGGTTATATTTTGCTGCGAGATTACGTAAATGAAACTATATACATATTCTTGTACATGTTTTTTAAATCAGTGTTGTCTGACTAATTACTGACAGGACTGGTTCACCCAGGAGCCGACCTCCATATGAATTACGTAGTAAATCATAAAGGTAAAAGTACAAACATTACTTTTTGGTTCTAAATGGTAATTATGGTTGAGGTTTGGAGATATGGTATTATTTTGGGTCTTACAATATAATAAACAGTGTAGTACAGTGGTATAGTTACACAATGTGTTGTCTTTGTTGCTCTTTGACAATTTTAAGCAGAATCGAAAAAGACGAAACATTGTGTATAGCAAGTCCTATCACCTAGTAAGAACAAAATTGCTTGTGTTCATAATATTCACAGCTTAACTAGGTGTTACAAATAACTTTTCTCATTCCCATCAGCAACCAGCTCGTATTAAATAATCTTAATCTTGTTGAAATATACTTTTTTATACTGTTTGATAATGATCAAACAGTATAAAAAAGAATATTCCCCATGATACGCTGACCACCTGCTTTCCAAATCTCTGAAAAAGGTATTTACGTCAGAATTTCAGTATACGCGACTACATCAATCAAAATGTCACTTCATTCTCGCACAAAATAGTTTATTCTCCCCATTTTTTGCTCTCGCAACCGTCAGTCAAATTTCGAGAAAAATAACCCGTTTGCTAGCAGTATCTAGTGATGTAATCACATATAAGTTTGTTGAAGTATTTGCTTTATTAATGTCTGTGAAAACACATACGAATGCCGTCGAGTGAATCTTTTCTTTTTAGACTTGGTAGCTTGCGTTTGATCACCAAGAAATTTATACTAAACCAGCTGTGCCCTGCGGCTTCGTCCACGTGCTTAAGTTACTTCTATAACTTTACTATAACATCAGTTATATGCCAGTGAAACTCCCGTCAAAATCGCTCCAGCCGTTTAGGAGATTAGCTGGAACGAACAGACACACAGACCGAGACCAGAAGAATATTAAAAATTGTTTTCTTGCTATATCTATCGTATATACATTCATGTGCATTTAGTAAAAAGCTCTTATTTTGCTGACATATAAACAGACACTTCAATTTTATTTATTAGTATAGATGTATAAGGTCAAATGTAAGTAATAGGAGCTCATCACAAAAACATTTTGCTGTTTTACCTAAAGTGGATGGTAAAATTATAAAAATCTGGATAATTGTATGTCCACGCTCTGACTGATGGTATTCCAGATGCCTTAAAATAAGTAAAAAATTGGTTAAGTTAATCAAAACGACAACTTGTGTATGCAATTTCTGGAATGTACTTATAATGTATATTAATGTACCTACGACTTATTTATGTATAAAAAACTCACACATATTTCAGTTGAAAATAGCACAACCCTGTTTCCTCATGTTCCAAGTTCCAGGTTTCAACTTTTATTTGTCACGTCCCTAAGCTTGATGGAAGGAAAACATACATCACATGCACAATGCGACGATAACAGTGCGCGCCGATACGGGTTTTTAATATGGAAATTGAAAATACGCTCGATTCATGTTATTTCCCGTCTGTAACAATATTCTTTTTGATAGCAAAAAGTCGCGTTTTTTGTAAAATAATTTAGGTAAGTTAAGTTACGGGTGTTACTGCATCGTTTGAAAAAAAACCTAATCACAACATTTTATCATTATATATTTTATTTTAGGGATTTATACCTATATCAAATAATTCTATATTCGTCACGCCCTTGTACAAGACTCGTTTTAATAAAAACATACTATCTGTTAGTAGAATTTATGCTTGCTCTTTTCACTTACCAAACAATATCGATAAATCTATGTTTAACCTAATCAACGGGGAATTGGTTTTGAATATAAATCATGTATTCGATTCAAGTTAGAAATTCTCGGATTTAACATTATTGAAAATAGAAAATGTTATGTTAAATGTATTACAAGCTATTGATTTATAGCTATTGGATTTATATTACAGTAGTTGTTTTTATATAATAAAAGAACACAACTTAACAAAAAAAAAACAAACAATGCGCAGTAAAGTAACTCAGCCGCAGTCCGCACTTCTACCTCCTGCGTGGAGATTCTTGTAGACATCGTGCATTTAAAAATCAGAAATCTTGTATAGATGTGTTTTTTTATACTTGCGTTTGACCACAATATCACGTGACGGTAAGCGACGATGCGGTCAACGATGTGGCACGCTTGCCTAGAAGATACATGTACAATCTCGTCTTGAAGACTTCCAAGTTGTAGAATTCAGAAAATACAGCCGGCAAAGAATTCCATTCTTTCGATGTTCGCATGATGAATGTTGAAGCAAAGTGCTTGGTGCGGATAGAAGGTATGTCAACCATAAATGGGTGACAAAGCTGTGCGCCTTGTTGTCTAATTGTGGAATTAAATCATGTAGTGCCGTAGCACACTCTCCAAAAAGTTGCTCAATAGATAGATTTCCCTGTAGCCTTTGCAAAAAATCACGTCGTGCTGTTGCTCTGTTGCTACGTGAAAAAATGAGAAACCAACAAACACTTCCGCATTTATATTAGTATTCATATTAGTGTTGATCTAGAAAGAAATAATGGGAAATAATGAATGTTTCGCTATTTTTAACACACAATTGTTACAAGGAAAAAAAAAACACCGCAAAAACTTCAGGTGAGATGAACTCTTATCACAATAAATCATGATATATTATCTGCAGCATTACCGGTCTCACTTTTGACTGATGTATGAATTATTTATACTGGCGACACTACTTTGGTATGTAAATTACATTGTATCGTATACTGTGAGAGAGAAGAAAATATCTTTGTAAGATTTTTAGATTTATTTGGATAATGCCATGGAAGGAAGGGCTCTAAGTCGGAAGTCGGATGGAAATGGAATGCAATTTGGGTATCAAACTTACACTTTTCAGTTATAAGCATTTGTATATTTTCCTACTCATAATAAACTCCACCACTGAACTTTCATGAGCGCCCAAGTCTCATCATAGAACTGGCGAATGGAACTCTACTGGAACCAGCTGTTCGGGCCCATACAAAGTAGCTTTCGCTAGATTAGAGCTCACTTCAAACAGATACACTCTTGCACCGGGGCTATTATTTCCTGACCTCTTATTCCGGTGACGCGCCAATTTAAAAGCTGATCACCAAACACCTTTCTCTAGGGCTGAACGCCTTCTGCGGTTTCCCACTGTTTGGTGTCTAATGGGCGCGTTCGGTAGCTAAATGTACGAATGTATAAAGTTGTGAAGAACCACGTAAAACAAAACCACTTAGTTATACTCCTATACAGGTAGCATTTATGTAGTAGCTATATAAACTTGCCAATTTGTTCAATGAATAAAGAGATGGCCGAAGCAAACGTATTCAAAATAAAAGAACCGCTAATTCATCACGAGTATACGTTATCGTGTTATATCGTCACACCACGTTCGAGGGCTTACAGCGTATTTCTATGAATAGAAGCTAAACAGCTGTTTGTATTCAAGCGGGGCCCATCGTTGATGGTATTGGGTCTTTCATAATGGATATTGGAACAAGGTACAATCCGATACAAAAATAGTATTATGCATTTTTTACAATGTCGTTGTGAATTAAAATACTATTACTAGACAGACCCAGTAAAAGTGTAGTTGTTATATTAATAGGGATCGTTGGATTTTATTTGTTTTTTTTTATTCATAACAGGAAACGTGATCAAATAGGTCAAACTTTTTTTTATTTGGTAACAGGGTGAGCTTGTTGTTTGCTTGATGGTAAGTACAACGCCGGCCCATAACAATTGCAGTGCCACTAAGAACTTTGAAAGACAAATGCCTGCACGGCACTGCAGAGCGCTCATTACCCTGAGACACTAGGTATTAAGTCTCATAAGCCCAGTAATTTCACTGGCTACTCTGCTCATCAAACCGGAACACAGTAATGTTTGCACATTACTGCTTGGTGGCAGACTTCACGAGCAGAGCGGTGGTAACAACCAAGACGGATACTAGCAAAAGAGTTAGTCCTACCACTAACAGAAAAAAATAGTCAACTATAAAAAGAAAGTTAAATAATTGCCTTAATAAATAAAAATAAAATCATTTGATGACTGTAACTGTTTCACTCTATTTTGTTTAGAATTGTAAAATATTTGTGAGAATTAGCTATTGCTGCGATGATAATTAAACGCCCAAGCATTGATGTTTGCTTTACATTTAAAAAATCTCATCAAATCAATACCTATGTTTGGAAGGAAAAAGTTCTTACATTGCAGAAAATATCAGTTTGCCAATATTATGAAAAAAAAACCCCATTTGTATGAGATAACAAAGATCTGGATATATTTTGACTGTGAACTGTACTCCCTGGCATTATTCACCCTTGTGGTTAGGTGTGAAAGGTCTATCATTTCTATTTGATTCCTGATACGGGAATCTGAGATGTAGAGACGTAAATTTTTAAACAAAATGAGAGGGTGTTAAATCAAAGCTTTTTATGACTTTGCTGCGATGACTTTCCGAGAAGAGCAAAAAGCCGTCTGAAGAATATTGTTTTGCTACTGTTTTAGTTTAGGTAGTCGTGTAGGTATTTACCACATGTATGATGAGGTTAAAATATTTTTAAGACCTCAAGCCAGTTTGTAACTACTTATTAGTATTTTTTATATTACCTAATTATCGATATGCAGGCGCTAGATCATTTTAGATACTTACTTACGTACAAGTTGTAAAAACACTTCTATGGATTATAAATTCAAATTTCTTAAATAAAATAACAGCTATATTGTCTTATTTTGGCATATCCATCCATGTTCTCCTCCCTAGGCAAGCCTGTATCCAGGAGGCGAATTTATGGTTTAAGATCTTTATTTCATTTCTCTTAAGATTATAAAATCACTTTCGAGAAATAAACTTATGACTTAGTTATGACTAAGTATACAAACATTATAATAGTCTTCACAACGAGCATCAACACAAAACAAAAGTGGGTATATTTTAAAAACTATTCCATTAATTACCTTTAGTTACCTTTTAATTTTAGTTAACATAGTGTTCTCTTTCATATAGGTTGTCCTTCTCTCAAACTTCGAGAATGTTCCCGGGATCGGTGGGGTGTAAATAGGCCTGAAACGGCCTGAAAATTGGTTTTCAGGAAATAGTGCCATGTAATTGTTTGTGTCTTGACTTGGAGTCATTTCTGATTTACTGATATGTGATAGTCCTTGTTTTGAAACGGCCTGAAAACATGTTTCAGCCTGCTGAAAACGCCTGTAAGTGACGAAAAAATTAAAATCAGTCACCGTAAAAATATCATATTTTAAACCTATGCCTCAGAAACACCCCAACATCCCACACATTCACGACAGCAATGTAATACCCCATATCTTTATAGCTGTAATAGTAATATTCGAGTTATGATTTTAAATCTTCGTCCCTCGCTCGGCGACGTTTTGTTTATTTTATACCATTTTATTGGTAACCGATGGTATAAAGCCGGGATAAAATTTCAATTGCCACCGCCGCAGACAGCAGCCGCGTGTCTCCACAGTTTATTTATTGTATTGAACCTCGAAAGTACTGGAGTAGTGTTTGGTAGAATCGATGGAAGCGGCTTGGTGCAAAAACTACTACTACTAACTAAAGTTTTCACGAAACTTTAAATCTTTCGTTTGCAAACGGGTTAGTAGCCAACCATAACCTAGCATATTTATTTACAATCTTCGACTACATTGTCGGTTAGGATCAGGAGAGATTCACCGTATTCAGGACCGATTTAAAAGGTAAAGTAAAATAATGCGAAGGCGAAGTCATTACCTACTATCTAACTACCAAACCTTATATACCATTTAAAACCATACAAACCATTTATTGATAACTTGCTTTAAAATGAAACGTTATTACTTAGTCGTATAAAAAAAATAAACAATTCATTAAAATACCACATAGAAACTAAAAATCCAAACTCAATAAAAATGTCAGTTCAAATCTTAAAATTACTCACAATATTACAAATCTGTGAAATTACTAGAGATTATACATTCAAAATATTCCTCTATGGTATGTATAGAAATAATCATTACGAGATTTTAGACTTGACATGCCAGTAACAAATTCAATTCACTGCTTCGTCCCATTTAGCACTAGGTGAAGGATCTGTCTCAGCGTAATTGTAAAACTGACAAAGGGGTCTTAAAACTTTTGGCATAGTTCCGATCCACCATTTTTTTTTAATCGCGTCTCTCGTTTTTTTAACACAGAACAATGACGTGGCTCTCGCCAAAAATAAAATTCTCCTACTTGTTTAGCCGCATTAAAAATCACAGTACAGCTCTTCCATAAAGCCGATATCCGAACAACAGTAAGCTCTCGCTTCCACTCGAAAAAATTCAATCGCATCTCGCAGTCTCTCCAATGGAAATCCTCAAAAATACGTGAAAATACTCACAAAGAACTCGCAAAAATACCCGTGTGCTGAAATGAGATACGTTTAAGCTACGTTCTAATTAGTTTCATTTAGCTTGGAATAAAGTGAAACCTTGGGAAGAATGTTTAGCGTTAGACAAGCCCGGTGGGATGATGTTAATGAACACAGTACTGTTTTAGGGTTTGATTATTTAGAAAGGTCAGGTGTTAAAACTCCCGTTCAAGGGCCTCTGATAAGCAATCGTTACCTTTAATCCTTTTGTAAAACAAAGGTTGAAAATGGCGATGCGTTTTCTTTAACTTGAATGTTATTTCGTATTAAGAAAAATAGACACCGTTACGTTTAAATATTTTTACACGCCTTTAGATGACTAAATTTCCTTTCTTTTGGTTACAAAAAATAAAACAGTTGTCGGTCAATATATAGAGCATTTCGAGATAAAAAAAATTAGGGGTTTTTCCTTATTTTTTTTAGAGTCTTAGTTATTTCTGTAAAATATCTTTTTTTTTAAACAGAAAAAAGGAAATCAGAGATAATTCTTTTCTATAAACACTTGGCTGTATTACTGTATTTTTTTTCGCTGGAAATTTAATTTTGCTGGTAATATAATACCTATATGGAAACTGACATTTGTGCGACGCAAAACAGGACGTTTTGCTTCATATAGCGCGTTGAATAGAATTTGACACGGATTTAGCCTCGATCGAAAATACGAACTCAAATAGACCTTCGCAGCAGAGACCATGAGGCGCTATCCCAAGTCAATGACATTTATCATTCTATCCTCTTTACACATACTGTCCGTTTGAATTGATGTAAAAGAGAAAAAAAGATCGCGTGCGGGTAGAAATTAAATAAAAATCCAAAAGAAGCGTGATTACTTCAAAATTAGACGTCTGATCGAAAATGTAACATAACTAAGTTTTTTTCATTAATATAATACGTCTTGTTAATATTTTGTTATACATTTATAAATAACAGAGATAATTTCATTTCAAATTTATTTTTAGAGGTAATTTTATAAACTTTTTTTTTCATGTTATTTGGTAACTAGACGAGCTGGTCGATTGCCTGATGGTAAGCTAACGCCGGCCCATAACAATTGCAGTGCCACCCAGAACTTTGAAACACAAAGGCCTGCGAGGCACTGCAGTACGCTCGTTACCCTGAGACATTAGGTATTAAGTCTCATAAGCTCAGTAATTTCACTGGATACTCTGCTCATCAAACCGGAATACAGTAATGCTTGCACACTACTGCTTGGCGGCAGACTTCACGAGCAAAGCGGTGGTAACAACCCAGACGGATACTCAAAATTACTCAGATTTTATGGAGTAAATTGGTTAGAAACTTGTTTTTTTATTACAACTAGATTATCAGTAATGATGAATAATGACATATATTTTCTCCACTACCAGAAGCACATCTGATTTTGCTCAAAATAAATACCTACTGAGGGCGATACATTTTTATCAGCCGGGTTTCCATAAATTCATACTGCATGCCAAAATACATATCGGGCACACATATCCGACACGCGTTCGGCGATAAATTTGTGAAGTCGGTCCGTTTGTCATTATTGTTTATTAAAATTACTTTTTTTGGGCTTGGGTTGAAAACCTTTTGGAGTGAAATAGAAATGAAAGCTTTTGATATGAAGATTGTTTGTATGTATTTTGTTTAAATCAGAATGTAAAAGATGTTACGAGTGTTGGTTATATTTAGCTAATGTATAATTTGATACAACAAAATGCTTTCGCCAGATAATAAAAAACTATGTTAGTGTATACAAAGACGTCAAATACACAATATTATCAGCCAACAAAATCAAGCCAAAGTCATAATAGATTGTCTTTTATATAACAATAATATTTAAGAAGGTATAACTAAAAAGTTTGGGGTATAATTAGGACAGACAGGAGTTTTGTAGCTAATTACACTTCAAATAATCATTAATATCTTTTTTTTCAACTAGGTACGTAAGTTATCTTTTTGACTTCTTGAAGTATGTAAAAAAGCGTGTCCCCAAAATACAACACCAGAAAATACCAATAACAAAAACAAATGAATTAAATGTCACATATCTGAAGTGAAATTCCAACTTTGAATAGCAACGAGTTGTTGTGCACGTCTTACCAACATATGCACGATACTTGCCCGATAAGGTATAATATATGTTATTCACGCCCCAAAATGCAGAAGAGACGTCCAAATATAATCTCCCTTGATTTACGGTGGGAATGCAGCATTTACAGTAGTCGAGCTTTATTTACATCACTATTGTGGAAAATGGCGCTATTGCAAGCTTTTTCTAAGTTGTGATAGCATTTTTATGCAACTATTAATTTATATATTTTACTATGTACTAACTCTTCTACGAGTGCCCGTCTGGGTTGATACCACCGCTTTGTTCGTGAAGTCTGCCTTCAAGCAGTAATGTGCATTCATTTTTGTGTTCCGGTTGGATGAGTAAAGTAGTCAGTGAAATTACTGCAGGGATTATGAGACTTAATACCTAATGTCTCAGGGTAACGAGCGCACTGCAGTTCCGCGGAGGTCTTTTTGTTTCAAAGTCGTGAGGGCACTTCAATTTTTAAAAGACGGCGTTATCATCAGGCGAACAACCAGCTCGTCTCGTTAACAAAAAGTATAAAAAATTTGGTAAACAACAAACAAAAACAACAAAATATTTATCACAATTGATGAAAGATGATCGTTCTTGCCCTTTGTTTATTTTCACTATCGATAATTTAGAGCTTGACCTAGATTTAAAATGAAGATGTGGTCGAGGTTCAACCTACCATAATTATTATACTTTATATAATCAGGCATTTACACATTTTGGTCGTTTGTCTGAAAGTTTGAGCAAATCGTCTGGCCTAAATAACTGCACTCAGAACTTTGAAACACATGACGTGGCAGGAATAAATAGAGTTTTTTTTGCTATCGGTTAATGAGACGAGCGGGTCGTTTGCGTGATAGTAAGCATAGCAATTGTAGTGCCGCTTAGAACTGTGAAATACGAAGGACTGAAGTGCGCTCGTAGTCCTGAGACATTAGGTGTGAAGTCTCATAATCCCAATAATTTCACTGACTACTTTGTTCATCAAATCAGAATACAGTAATGCTTGCATATTACTGCTTGACGGCAAACTACACGAGCAAAGCGATGTTACTCACCCAGATGGACACTCTCCGAAGAGTCAGTCCTGCCAACTGGTAACACCTGGAGCTTTTTCACTTCTTGGTCGTTTGTCTGATGGTTACGAAATCGCTTGGCCAAAATAATTGCAGTAGCACCCAGAACTCTAAAACAATGGCCAGCGAGGCAAGACTAAATAAAGACAGTCAACCACGGCAATTTCAACTGTATAGCTACATCTGTCGCAGATCATATTCCAATAATGCCTTCCAAAAGCCGATTATTCTGCAAATCCTCAGTCACGCCGTAATTTCCAATAGTCGAGTGCTGAACTCGTAAATGGAATATAAACATTATTACACGATAAGCTTCTAAAGGGCCCCAGCCAATCTTACGCACGAGATTTCCTTCACAATATTGAATCTATACCTACATACCTTGCTACCTATAAGTGACATATAACTACAGTAAGGACTGATGGAGAGCGGAACACTATGCTACGTACCAAAGCAGGCATAATACACTTGATCAACTAGCCTGCCGTATAATATAAATCAAATCAAATCAAATCAAATCAAATAATAATAAATGACTAGGTCATCTTGATTTAAACGTATGCAATTTGCAAAATCTACCGGTGGACAAAGGTGGTCTAACACTGTGAGTGCTTGAAAACGTGACGCCACCAAGACGACTGTAACGAGCTAGGTAGGCACACACGCCCCTCAGCGTACCTTCAGTACGCAAGGGGCAACACTCTGTGTCAATGGGTCCTGGAGGTCGACCCCTCCCAAGGAGCCCCCATCGCGCCCAATGTGAGTAACACCCATCACATCGGAGCCAAACGTGAGGGGTAAACCCATTACACGGCGTAGAAAAGGAGCTTAAGAAAAATAGTGAAGAGAAGAGCTTTGCTCATCAGTCTGACAACTGGCAACAAAAAACGTAAGCGACTTGACTTTATTAGTACTAAACGTGCTTTACCGTAACTCTAGAGTTACAGTTACATACAGGATTAGAAAATATATATATATAGAATATAGATACAGCTACGTTATAAAGACTAGATACGTTCCGAATCACTTTTTACTATTTGGTGACATTTCACCTTTAACATCATTATGTTAGAAGTACAGAAGTCTGTTTGTAGCACTCACTGTTTTATTCACTGTGCACGATCACTAGGTACTGTAAACTGTCTACCCAACGCAAAACTGTCTCTTTCATTTTTAATTTTCTTCTTTCTTTTTGTTATGTCGGAATTTGTCCATCTTATATTTCAGCTATTACATTTGTTCAACTCGATTTATTTTGGTCACATTTCTGTTTTAATGTTTTCCACAATGTAATTGTGTTATTTTTAGAATAATCTGGTAATAGTTATCTTAAAATCAATCCAAGTACTTTTCACGATCACCCACCCGACCCAGGTGTCGAGATTTCAACAGAAGTTAAATTACTATGCCAGATCTAACAAACAAGATAATTTTAGATTATAATTACATTGAAAGTGATTCTTGTAGCTGTTTAGCTATAACAATCAGTTACATAGTAAACAGTTTTATGTTGTATAGATACGGGGTAGTTGAGCCAATTTTACTGTTTTTGAGGTGCAGAAATTAGTCCCAAGTTTATTTGCAGTGAAAAGCAGCAGTGTCCTTACTGTATCATAATTATATAAGCGTCTAATCACAAAAGGCTTACACCCCTTTGAGAATCTGACTAAAGCAGACGTGAGAATTCTTATACGTACCTATTCTAATCTTTCTGCACTTTCCAGCGGATTCGAACCTTATTTACGTCTCAAAGAGATTTGCAAGATTGTGTGACGGCTAGCGGAAAAACGATACTATCGAAAAAGTTACTCACTTACCTTAGCAACTGAAGAACGTAGGTACAAAGTCGGATTCTGGATCTTAGACGTACCTACCTGATTGTCTCCTTACTTAACCACATTCATCAACTTTAATCGTGTCTGGACAAGCAGGTTACTTTTAAAGAGTTTGTTTTTAACTAATACGTTGTATAGGGTGAAGATTGTAAATCAAAAGGCACTTTAGATTCATCATTGCAGCTTGGTACCAATTTTCTATGCGTTTAGAAATGGCGATTTTGGGTTTTATGTCATAAATTTAATTTATTTATATTGTAACAATTTATATTCTATTCTAACAATGTTTTGCCCGGTATTGTTACATATTATTATGGAGATAATTACGATAAGTTAAGTCTCGTTAATTTCTGGTGCTGGCTACAGCGTTCCAAATTTACTTTTGAGGTTGCACACAATCTGGTATATTTCTCACACTGAGTTTTTTTTTAATTTTCGCGCTGTTAGTCTAACCTTTACAGCGCCAACGGTCGGACACAGTTTTAAATATCACTTTTGTATATATGAAAAATCACTGATAAAGGTAGTTGAGATCAGTGCCAGGATTTGCCGCGACGTTAGCTGACCAAGTACGCGTCGCTTATTTTTTAACAAGTGATTTAATTCACGTAATTTTCAGCATATTACTGCAGAATTTTCAGCCTAGAGCTAGGACGTTAGTGCTAAAAGGCTGCCCGGTATTGACTATGTGCAACTGATCCAGTGGCCTACTGCAACGCGCGCAGCTGAACCCGGGTGATAGGGAAAGTGAATCGATACGGAACTCTTGGACGCCACCTAGCTGGTTGTCTTATGGAATATGGAAGCTTCGCGACTGAAAAAGATGGCTGAAAAATTTGGATATTGAAATCACTTACAGCTAGTTTCCTACTATCGGACAGTTTTTACTTGAAAATGAAAGAAATCTTACCACAGACATTATTTAGGTACACGGTTTTTGACTACATACCAAATCCATACATTAATAAATGAGAAAATGTGTTTGTTGGTCAGTTGGTTCGTCGTTCTTGCACGCAGCATCAGAGCAACGGATTGACGTGATTCGTTGCAATTTGCAAAGTGGTATTTTATGGACCGGAGAGTAACCTAGGCTACTTTTTATTCCGGGAAGATACACTGTTCTCGTGGGGATTTCCACGTGGGTAATACCGCGGACTGCAACTAGTAAAATAATTTATTAGTAAGCCATTTTCTACTGGATGCAAGAGGCGAGTAGCCGATCCAAGTGACGTTCTATGGGGGAGGCCTGTGTTCAGCAGTGGACGTCTTCCGGCTGATGATGATTTTCTAGTGGTATGACGGTAAGACTAGCTAGAATCTATCACCAAGCACCCATCGGTGTGTTCCTGAAGCTGCAGAGAACATCCCTAGACATTTTTACAGGGCTGCACTAAAAAAGAATGTACCTAATGTTTTTAGGGTTCATGTATGTATGTTTGTATGTGAGTTTCTTTATTCCACCGCGATTTTTAAATGCCTAAACAGACATGGATGTACGTACCTATGGGGTATTGTTAGATAAAAATATAAAATAAAAATAAACGCTTACACTCATACCCCCGCACTAGGATTCCCTGTGTCGCAGGTAGCATGGACACACACAGATACACATCACAAACATCCAAGACCTTTATGCTTACACAAAATCTGCCCGGCTGGGAATCGAACCCGGTACCCCTCGCTTTGCAGGCAGCGTTACTACCAACTTAGCTACAGAGCCGTCGAAATCCTTACATCATCCCTAATGACACTGGCTAGGGCAGTCTTGTTTTTTTATGTAGCTGTTATTACATCGACTTGTTGTACGTTGCGTCTAGAGGAGAAATAATCTGTATGTTATTGTGATACAAATTTATTGTGATAATTTTAATTAAATGAACAAAAGACTGAAGTTTAAATACCGTGTGATAATCCTGTTATCTTCGGCAGGCGATTCTTAATTAATAACAATAAATTTCTAAAGTACCTTTGTTCTTAGAATCGGAGGAAGCGAAGTGTGAAAGATTAGAAGGGGCCAAGATCGCTTCAGCGCATAATTAATTACTGCTTTCATGTTGAACAGATAAGAATTTTTTAATATTAATTTGGGAACATTGTTTTCGATTTAACTTGCGTTGTAAATATTATACTGTTAATTTTTTGTAAATAATTATTTTCTAAATTTATTTTTTTAAATAATCTTTTTGAAATCTACATTATGTAAACACATTTTGAACATCATTGAGCTGAATCAGAGGTGACATTCAAATTTAAAAGACTTTCTTTGTAAAATTTTAAATAATATTTTTTTTAAATATTGTTTTTGTTATCAAAACATATTTTGATATTATATGTAATAATGTTTCAAATATTTAAATATCATTAATTATACATATACTTTTTAACCGACTTCCAAAAAGGCGGAGATTTTAAATTTGTTTGCAATTTTTTTTTGGTGTTTTTTAAAGAAGAAAGAACTCCTTCATTTATATAAACCGTTTTATTTCTTTATTTGAATGGACTACTTTCAAATTGATCCAATACAATTTCATCAAAATCGGTTCAGATCGAAGTCAGTTCCCGCTTTTTTAAAGCAATTTTACTGAGATATTTCCAAACGGAAGAGACTTTCATCCGAACAGAACCGACAGAACTTATCCCTATTGCGAAGAAACTCTATTGTTATCGGCTCTTCTGCATATCATATTCAAAACTTTTGCATCTCATATAGTGAAATGCTCGCTTTGATTTCCTTAGCACTTCACAATTCAAAAAGTGCCTTATTGAACTCAAAATAAGGCTGAAAGTAGAATGATGTGTGTGCTATGCATGCTGGGCTGAACCGCGTAGCAGATCGAATTTGTCTGCAAAGTTTGAATGTTTCTGTATACAAGGTGGGGTTTACGATGTCGGTGTATGGCCGAGATGAGGGGCCGACTAACTGACGCAGCCTTTGTTTATAACTGACACCTGGAGGATTGTTATACAAAGTTATGTTACTTTGATTGTGTTGGTTATTGACGTTCTGACTTCAGCAGTTAGGTCTTTTTAGTTTTATCGAATAAAGGAGACGTGAAGAGGTTATTATCGTGTGTTTAATGGCCAAAATCGATAAACTACAAGCCATTGTAGACGTATCTATATATTATATCTATAAAAATAAATAAAATTGAAGTGTCTGTTTGTAATATCAAAATAACAGATTTTTACCAAATGCATACGAAAGTATATACGATACCTATAACGAAACAACCATTTTTTAAATGTTTGTCTGTCTTAACGTCTTAACTAACGTTCCGGTAATCTCCGAAACGGCGGGACCGATTTTGACGGAACTTTCACTGGCAAATAACTGATGTTACAGGGAGTAACTTAGGCTACTTTTATTTTAGGAAAATAATTAGGGTTCCGCGTAAAAAAATAAAATCCAACATATCCGCGCGGGTGAAACCGCGGGCAGCAGCTAGTAGACAAATATGTTATTTTAAAAATTATATCACATATTAACAATTAATAGGAGACGTGATCTTAACTCAAGTAATTGGATCACGATTCTCCAAGTTGGAGCACAAAATCTTTTGATTGGCTTTATCTACAATCTACATAAAGCCTAAGTTTGAAGACTTAAATTACATGAATATCTTAGAATAGGATAGATAATAATAGTTCGTACAATATTACTAAATAAATTAGGACATCCATTATACTTAGATAGACAAAAGTTATGGTAGTCGACAAGCCGATTAAAATTATACAAATAACTTAGAATAGGACTTAATATAATAGTAAGTAGCTTATACAATATTATTAGAAATAAATTACGACATCAATTATGTTATAGTAGTCGACAAGCTGACTAAAATTAAAGGAATATCTAACAATGGGATAATAACTATTTGTACAACATTACTGAATAAATTACGACATCAAATAAAATTAGTGGACAAGCTGAACTTCGCCCCTGTCGGAATTGCAGACGCGTTTTTTTTCGTTGGCCTGGCCCGCAAATTTCTCATTTGACGTCCGTAACTTATTAACAGTGCCGTACATAGGGTGGACCCTGGAAGAGCGCAGAAATGACCAGACCCGGGTTAGATCCGGACATTAGGGCGCAGTTGTAAAAGCTTCCACCAGGTGCACAAAAGGCCACTATGGCATAATTATAGAAGCTCACTCTGAACGCACAAAAGACTAGTAAACCGCACTGATAATATACGAAATAATTTTATTTTTAAACTAGCTGCTGCCCGCGGTTTCACCCGCGCAGAGATATTAGATTTCATGGTTTTTATTTTTTTGCGCGGAACCTTAATTCTTTTTCTATAATAAAAAGTAGCCTAAGTAACTCCTTATAATATCAGCTATCTGCCAGTGAAAGTCCCGTCAAAATCGGCCCAGCCGTTTCGGAGATTACCCGGAACAAACAGACAGACAGACAGACAAAATTTTTAGAAATGTTTGTTTTGTTATAGGTACCGTATATACTTTCATATGCATTTGGTAAAAAGCTGTTATTATGATATTACAAACAGACACTTCAATTTCATTTATTTGTCGATAGACTAACTTTGTACATTTTATCTCACATTTGTATTTTTTATCTACAGCAAAATAACAATAATGAACGATTGGTTCCAAAATATCGTCTATCATATTTCGTATTGTGTTTACAAATGCAAACACAACGCAAAGGAAAACGTATAATTTTCTTGAGGAAAAGAATAACAATAGAGATACCTAAGCCTTTTCTAATATTAACGGAGCAGTCGTCACCTTCCCTCATTAATTGCTTTTCAAACTTCTTATTTGACGCACCGTCTTAATAGACCTGTCATTTTGGTATATTTCGTAGAACCGAACTACCACCAGTCTAGGAAGGTCCCAAGTGTATTGGCAAATAAACTCTTCCAAAGTGTAAGGTTTTCTTCGCCTTGCGCACACTCAATACTGTTTTTGAATAGAAATTTGTAATTATCGCACACAAACACCTTGCCTGTAATGCACCCCTTGTCAGGCATGGTTTTGCTGTCAGTCTTGGCTTGATTTTGCAACAATCACGGCATTACAAAGCATTATTTCCAAAGTTTATTCATGCTTCATATAAAACCATAAAGATTCGGAAATAAGGACAATGTGCCGATACTTTTTTATTTAGTTTTCCATCCTGCAACCGTCAAGCTTCACATTAGACGGAGGGTCACGTGTCAAGCGATGATGGTGGTATTTCCATGATTACTGCGCGGTTGGTCAGTTGCCTTTTCTTCGTATACTATATAAAAATGCTTTGCTTACACAGTCATGTCAAAATTTTGATTTTGCTGGAAAGTGACATAGGTATTTTTTATCATATCAAGGCCCGGTTTCTGTGGAAATCTCAACCTGGGTGAAACTTGGGCAGCAGCTTGAAATAAATAATTATCTGGTTACGTGCGATAGTGTCACTGGTTGATTTCTCAAAGACAATGGCTTCATTCAATTCTGTTTTAAAGATTCTTCGTGTAATAATTTTTAGACTAAGTTATCGCTAACACTGATTGTACCTTGATGTACCTTATTTTTTGTGAATACAAATCTTTAATTGCGTGAAAACGAGTGTGCGTAGAGTAATAAAATAGATCCAAACGGGGAGAATTCAGCGGTTCAACTTAGAATGGTTGTCTGTCAGCCACAGGTGATGAGCGGATGGAGTAATTAGACATGGCTGTTAATAACTGAGCTAAGTTTGACAGGCTCGCGAGACTTTAGCTGTCATTAGACAGTCTACGGTGGAGTTAGATATTCAGATTATGATACCTATATACGAGTAGTTGTTAAATGAATATAATGAATATATATGGATCAGTTTTGTATCAATTAGAAGTTGGGGTACAACGTGTCGTAAACATTTTACAAATAACAACAAACAACTCTTGTGGTTAGTTTCAATTACAAAACAAATCACAAAAGCATCAAATCAAGATCACCCACAGACGAGACAGTACTATTTCAGAGTTCAGATAAGTCTGGACCAATTAATTTAAGTTATTCAAACGTTGTAACTCCAGCTTGACCACGTCTCGCTCATAAGTCAGAACTAAACTAGTCATTCAGACGGACATTAATTTGAGGGTACCTTTGGGAAACTTCTGGCTACCTACAACGGACGCTAAATTAGGGTGCCGTCCAACAAAATCATTTATATCAATTCCCGGCAACCAAAGGAATTATTAAAACCGCAGCCTGACCGCGCAGTGTAAAGGCTTCTAATTAACTCGAGTCTGGGCTAAGTTAGATCAGTAATTTGAACTTTATTTTAATGTAGGTAAGGCTGTATAGCAGTCGAGGACTTGCAGCAGCTGCTAACTAACGCCTTCTAACTTATGTCCTCCTGGTAGTTTGCTCCTTGAAATAAAATTAGCGTTTTGAGTTAGTAAAGCGCAATTTGACTCACGGTTCACGACCGTATTTAATTAAAGTGGCAACGGGAAATGCTTTCTTTTGAAAGAAAAAAAAACTGTGATTTAATCTCACACAAGTGATAATGTAGTTTATTTCACGTTAGTGATCGTAAAACACGAGTAGAGAAGACTAATCTTCCGTACCTACCTTATACGTTGAATGATACGGTTATTAATACATAATACCTTCATATGTAATAATAACAGGCTTAACAATAGACTTTCCTCATACAAATTTGCAGACTATAAATAATTTTAATATTAAAATTCACAACACAATGATTACGAACGTCACAATCTAAAAACAATTTCGTTTTAATTCGCGTGACTTAATCTTCTTTTGTTACCGCCACCAATTAAAAACGAATAAAACGTTCGAATTTCAAAAGCTTCAATATTACTTTTAAAATGTTTCTGTGCTTGTTCACCACGAAGTTCTATTTTTAAATTCACTATTGAATGCAGACTTATAAAAGTGCAGAAGGTAGCATTTCACATTTTAAAAAAGTAATGAGGAGTCGTATTCAAGGTGCAAGATGAAAATCGCTCACTTAATCAGGTTTTTAACCACTGTCTTATAAGATGTCAATAGCAATACTTTAGAAACAATAAAAAACAATATTTTCTAGCACACTTTTTAACAATCCCGATTTAATTTTGTGAAACTCTCAAAAGCTTAGTTAAAAAAATATTAAAGCAACGAGGGCTGTTTTCCATTCTTTATACAAACTCCCATATATTTTGTTGTACTTTTTTATTTTAGAGCCGATCTTTCAATAGTCAGATAACGTCCTGTTAGAGAATTTCCTGAATCATCACAGCCACACTAAGACGCATGGCGAAGCAGACGTAAATAAGTTGTCGTCATTCTAAAGAAATAAACCTTAGTTAGTTAACGGTCCATTAATTTGGAAATGAAAGACCCGAAAAGCACCAACCAAATAATCAGTTAAAGTAAACGATTCAATAGCAATCAGTTCGTTAACGCTGCCATGAAAGATCGCCCCATAGTTCTTACAAAACCAATTGAAATAAATATCTAATGGTTTCCAGTTTAATTACCATTAAAATAATGTTCTTACAAAAACTATTATTAACCAACTTCCAAAAAAGGAGAAGGTTATCAATTCGGTGGGTATTTTTTTAAAAATTTTATTTTATTTTATTTATTTCGATAATCCAACAGCGTTAATTACAATTTATTTATATTTTAACAACATTTGTTACCTCATATTTCTCTCATTTGTAAACCGATTTGGAAACTTATTTTTTTATTTGAAAGTATATACTTTCAAATTGGTCCCATAGAAATTTCATCAAAATCGGTTCAGTAGTTTTTCTCTGAAGTCGGTTCGTAGCTTTTTTGAAGCAATTTATATAAAGAAATCGTATTGTTTCATTTCTATTATTGACAAAATATTTAATCACAATAGAACTCCGACACAAGATGCTTAAAATAAAAGACTGCACGCTACCAATCTTCATCTCATAATCTTTTTATCTAATGCTTGAGATACTCAAAGGATAAGTAGTAAGTGTTAAGTAGACACTTAGAATTCAGCTAGCGTAGGTCAACCCTTACCACGGGGTAAAATTATACGTTTTGCCAAATTGTCCGTCGGCCTATCTGGTTGATTTCGAGATGTCTGCACTGCGTACTGTCGGCACGAAAAGTGTTTGAGATAAAATATAATGTGTATAAAAAAATGTGTAAGAGTTATAGAGTCCTCTTATACGCATGAAGCGTTTCGCTTCTTCATTGATATCATGCGTACTGCTAAGGAGTACAACTCCACGCCTGAGTCTGTGTTTCCCGATCGTTTTAACCTAAGTTTCTTCAAGTCATGAGTGAATAGATTTCTTCTATATAAACGTGCTCCATTGTCGACCGCATCGTCACTTTCCAGCAGGTGAGAGGACAAACGTAAGTACGTTATTGAGCATAAAATAAAAGTAATTTATGTAATTAGATGACATACCAACCGTATGTCACTCAAATGCTAGATAAGTGTAACATGAGTGACACCCAAAGACGTTATTAACTTCCATATTATCTCCTGCTCCGTAATTTCTAGAAGTCTAGTTTCGTTGTCAGAAATCACTCAAGAGTTTTGAAAATAATGACATGTAGTAGTTTATAATAGTAACTAAAGTGTAAAAAAAGAAAAGTACATTTCCGGGAAGGTCTTCAGTATTTTCCCGTTGATGGGAGTTGTGGAAAAGGGGGAGGAGAGATTTAGGACCCTAATTTTACTGTTTACACAAGCATTTTGCAGTGAAATGAGCGCACATGCAGTGCCGCGCAGGCCTTTGTGTATCAAAGTTGTAAATAGCACTGTAATTGTTATAGGCGGGCGTTATACTTACCATCAGGCAAACGACCAGCTCGTTTAGTTATCAAATAATATAAAAAATAAAAATCAAATTTCCTCTAGTTACAAGTCTACGCTAAAAGCTTGCCGCTCCGAAAACTTACCGATAAGTTACTAACTTATCAGACCTGGGAGCCGTCTACAAGAAGCCACTTAGTTTATGGTACAAAATATTTTGACGTTCCCGAGAATGACAAGCTCGTTAGACGTAAGCACTAGACGGAAAACTTGCTTTTCTACTAGACGGTACCTCCAAGTATACTTGAAAAGTTAATAATTCGCAACCCGCTCCCAGCACTTGTCTGATTCCCCATTCATATTCATATTTATTTCGTTCCACCTATTCGCTTTGGGACTTCTCAAATTTAAATTTTGATTTTAACAAGACAAAGTGGACGTAGCCAGGTTCTTTGTCTTTGAGGGCCTGCTAACTTTGAGACAGCACAACGGCCGGTCAATTGTCTGTATTGTACCTATTAGCACCTATCTCGATGCATGTTCTCTCCTAAAGTTTTTGCCCAACTGCCGAAGGAAAGGAGGGTAATGCTTGTTGACCGTATGTATGTATGTTTCTTTTGCACGCACTTAGGCCTAAACGGATTGACGAATTTTAATTATTATGAGGTGTCATAAGATTCCTTTTAATTAGGATTTATGTTTTCTATTCAGTTCTTACTACGCAGATGGGTTACGCAGAGTGTAACCTCCACTCGCGTGAATCTCAAACACCTCACCTGTTTTTTGTGGCCAATCTGGATTCTACTCCGTCGTGATGGCAACAGATTGGAAATGTCAGTCAGGCTTATGGGTCCAGCCTGCCTTGACTGACAGTGTTTTTTACATCGCTTTTGTTTTGGTCATGGGTCTAATAGGCCCTACACTACCGTAACCTAGCTACATCCCTGCAAGACACGCGGCATAACTTACACTCGTCAAACAAAATGTTTGACGGCGTGGAATCTTTTGAAATTCCTGAATGAACCCATTTAAGCATTGTTAATAAGAAAATCTTATATTAATGTAAATTTGACGCAAGACGAGCGCTTTTGTTCACTTCCGTTGGGCGTCTTTGTATTATGAAAATGTAGACATATGGAAACCGCATTTTCATTAAATATGGTTCAAAAGGTGCTTCGTGTGAATTGAGGAAGGGATTTAAATTAATGTTCACTACAAATACTAAACAAATTTAAATCAAAATATGCGGATTTCCTCACGATGTTTTCTTTCACCGTGAGTGTGATAAATCTGCACACACCTTGACATACGTCAGTGGCCGAGATTCGAATAAGGCGCGTCGGATTGAAAGTTGCACAAGTTCCTGTTCGGCCACACTCGCTCTTCTTTGGTTAGTTGATAGACTTGATAGTATTTGTGAATTTCGATGTACTAAAATACACTCTCACAACGATTTAAAATTATTAATTCAAGCGAAATAACTGCGTTCACCACAAGTAAAGGAATGCAATCACCATTCGGTTAATTAATAATTCTAGACCGGTCTGAGGACATAAAGTCTGCGGTTCTCAGTCTACCCTTCCCACAACCCTCTATAGTGTTGAAGCTAGTGGCATGTTAAGTAACGAGTCAGTAGGTACTGGTTATATATGGGAAGTGATTGGCTATTTATGATTTTTGTGTTCATGGCTCATTAGTCATTAAACGTTTTGAAAAATAGCTTAACTATTAAAGAGAAAGACACATTACTTTATATAGAAAAATAAATAATTTAAATAATTAACATTTTAAACGTACAGAATTAAGGTTAAAATAGTAGCACAATTCACCATGGTGGTATGGTGGCAAGACTAGCTCTTCTGCAAGTGTAGGTCTGGACCGGTATCTTTGCAAGGAGGTATCGTCTTGCACCAAACTGTCTTGTGTATGTTTTACAGTGTTCAAGTTTGATGAGCAAACTAGTCTCAAATTGCTTGGCATTTGAAACTTGGTACCTACCTGAGGTCTCAACGTAATGAAAGCACTACAGTGCCGCACAGCCTTTGCATTTCTAAATTCTTAGGGACACTGCATTTTTTATGCACAAGCGTTAAACATCAAGCAAACGTAAAGAAACTCTAATGAAACACAACAATAGCTCCAAAACTATGTCTATTAGTACTCCGTTTTAATACTGCCCACATTCACTAAGACCACTCCCTACATATTAATTTTACGAGACTGCATATAAGCCAAGAATTTAGTCGTGTATTCAGAATATTTCGTATTGGTGGAGCAATCGATGCTTATTCGGAGTTCAAAGATCGAGTATAGACGATTGACTGCAACTGCTATTAACCTTTGAAACGAATAAATTGCTTTGTAGATATAAATTTTGTAGTGTTTCTTGGGCTAGCCCCTAAGTTGAATATCATTCGATAAAACCCAGGGTACACAATCGGGTAGTTGCATTAAACACAAAATATCTACACAATTTTTTACATTATCTTCGTTCGTTAGATATGTATATTATTGTGTATATATTGATGTGTATATAATTTAGTTATTTTAGTTTATTTTCTTTTAATATATTAAATCTGTTATTATAAAAATAATTATGGAATGCTTTCCAATAATGATAAATCTAACACAATCATCGTTAACACAATCCAAATGAAAATCATCTAAGTGTAAGTTTCCCTAATTCAACGATCTTTTTTATCATCCAACAGTAATTTAAAAGATACTATCAGATTCTTTACTTTTCAATGAATAAAAAAAATTATGACAACTATTAGCGATTGCTAAATCGTCGTAAAAACCGACCAATTTTATTCCGATAATAATTAGGAAGGAAAGTTATGGAGGTCAATGGACCTCCACAAGAGTTAAAATTAAAAAAAAAAACAGTATAAAGTGTTAAATTTTTTTATTAAAAAACAGAGCTGTGTTTGTGTGTCACTGTTAAATTTCTACGCTTTTCGTTAAAATAAGCATACTAAGAGATCACCTAGACAAGTACTTAGTTTAACCAGATACTAGCAATCAAGCTGTTGAAAGAAGCTTCCCTTATGCCCCCTCTCCCCTCTCCTACCTTCATTATACGGACGGCTAAGGAGCGGAATTCTTTGCCAGCTCTGCGTTTCCCAATAGCTATAATCTAGGAGTTTTCAGGATGAGAGAGAATAGGTTTATTCTAGGCAAGCGTACGACACCGTTGTTGACTAGTATATACTATTATTAATTCTGTGTCACAGGTGAGATTGCAGTTAGGCAAATTTACATGACTACTCGTATTTTATATTAACTCTTGACATTACCTATCATTATTCTATTTTTGACATTAATATCTTTTCAATTTTGACTGTTTTCCTAAAACTTAACATTGAAATTTATTTTAGTTTATAACTTTTCTTCTTCTGTAATAATTTTTTTTTTGAGTAAGAAAGCATTTGTACACCGGAAACGGTAGAATATTTGTAACTATTATTATTTAAGATCACGAACACAATATTCTGATAAATAAATTGAATTTGAATTTGATTTGATTTAAGAGAAAAAAGACAAGACAAGACCTTAATATATTTTATGCTTAATATATTTAATGCTTATATTTAATGCTATATACGATATATGCTATATATGCTATAAATGCTATATATATTTAATGCTTAATATATTTTATGCTTACGACTTACTTTTTGATCTAATAATATGATTACAAGACCCAAATTGCTTATTTGAATTAATAAAAACATACTCAGCTTACATGATATCTAATTTGCGAAAAAGGTCACGTACCAAAAAAGCAGCTTATTTTATACAATAGTAAATAATATATTATATTGAAAGTTAACCGGTCCCTAGACGGTTGCTCCAAGAATATTGAAGAAACTAGTTAAACGAGTCTGCACTTTAATTAATGTTTATGAAGGGAATGTAATGACTTTGAATTATTAATTTTGTGATATTTAAAAGATAATTTTACTGTTGTCTGACAAGTAAAAACGTTTAATATGAGTTTTTGGTTGGATGCGTATTTGTACTGATGAATGATTAAATAATGAATCGTTTTAGTTTTTAACCGACTTCCAAAAAAGGAGAAGGTTATTAATTCGGCGGGTTTTTTTAATGTTTGTTACCTCAGATCTCCGTCATTTATAAACCGATTTGGAAAATTATTTTTTTATTTGAAAGGATATACCTTCACATTGGTTCCATAGAAATTTAATCAAAATCGGTTCCTTAGGTTGTAACTGAAGGCGGTTTATCGCTTTTTAAAGCACTTTTTGACTTTTGGTTTGCATTTTATTTGTTTGATATAATATGTTAAAGGTATTGATTGTTGCAAATTTTGAAGTATGAATTTTAAGATTTTAGCTCCATATTTTGGAGAATAACTCGTTATCTGCGTGCCAGAGATGGCGTACTATGTACCATGGGTGTATTATCACTATGAACCCAAGCAGGGCTTCAAGGTAGTAAATGAGACAGCACTATCGCTGTTCTCGTCTGTCCCATAGATTTTTGATAGATTTACATCAAGCCCAGCGTGAGCGCGTAATCGGCGCCTGTTACAAAAGCAATGGTTATTTTGACAGCAAAACTCAATGCATGAGCGTACTGTACCTAATAGGTGCTTATGGTTAATAACTGTTATAGCTTCATTTAAAGTTCTCCCAAGAAAAAACTACTCATGAATAATAATGTCTATTATAAATTCACAATAAAAATACGTAACATACGAGTACGCATAGATAGAGACGTATACAACGCGCCAGACATTTCCTAACTCTAATGCATCATGTTATAACGTATTCTGCTATTTAATCTCGTTAAAACTATACGTTATAACGTCACAGAGTCGTTATACTGTTACCTAAACATGCACAGGTTTAGTGCACTTGTAGGAAACTTGGGATATTATATTACGCGTCTGGAATTTGTATGCAGCATTGAGTAATTCAGATTTCAAGGTAATAATTTTAGAGGTATTTAGTATGGATGCTGTTTTCTCTGTTTAATATTCACTGTGAAATCACAACAAAGGATTTCGTTTGTGTGATGTTGAAATATTATGTTGGTCCTTTCCTACGTTGGTATTGTTGCTTTTTGGAATAGAAATGAAAACTCCTTGTTCGTTTCGTTTTTTTAGGTAGGGCCCTGGACGGATAGTATACGTACTTGCTCCTACAGATTATTTATTAGCGAGATTTATTCCTTATGATTGTCCCTTTCGATCGGTACCTATCATAAAAATACAGAATGTTTATTTCCTACATTTGGCGGGTTCGATTCCCGGCTCTGGCAAGTGACTTTTAAGACATCTTTGAATGCAGTTATTTTTATTTCTAAAAATAAAGAAAAGTTTCCTTTGAGCAAAATTTGCTAACACAAATATTTAGCGTACTTTCCTTTCGGGGGGCATTGGTTTGGCCCACCCTGTATATTTTCATTTGCATTTAATAAAATAAAAACCATCCTCCAAAAGCTGTTATTTTGAGATTAAAAACAGACATTTAAATTTTATTCATTTGTATGTATAGAGTATTATTATAGCCTTTATTATTTAAACAACAAGTAAACATCATTTCGAGGGTCAGCGAGGAATCTATCTGCCAAGTTGCGGTTTCATTAGCCATCCCTGACTGGATTTTATCGAGATTGATATTCTAACTGAATTCCATTAGAAAGCAGTTTAGATTAAATATTTTGTGAAAAGGTCAGCAAAATATCTGGATATTTGCTTTACCAATTCTAATTTTAACTACAGCTGTAGTAGGGTCAGCTTTATTCATCATCTATGAAAAGATATATTGAACAACACAATTTATATACAGTCCCAATTGTTACAAGCGAATAGCCTCTAATAACTAGTGTTAAGTCCAGACATGAGACAACTCGGTTTGGATAATCGACGTCATGTATTTTCACTTAAGTATAGTTCAATGAGGACTGCTGTCTTTCCCCGCGTCTTCCCCTTGCGTAGCGCTGGGATGACTACGGCGTAGCACTGACTTGCTGACATCATAGCTCCCACCCCGTGTTCTACCTATATTCTTACACTAGCTAACCCGACACCTACTTAATAATTTTAATATAAAACAAAAACAAAATGCATTCCTGTAAAAGGTAATCCACGTGCTTAATCTGCAGCCACATTTTCGCTTACCTACCATCAGATGAGCTGGGAGATAATGGTAGATCTGTTTGTAGTAAAAAAACTCTTTTTACAGAGATGAAACTTTGTAAGCGCCTTGTCTCCGAAGTTGAACAATTTCCTAAACGATAATTATCTTCAAGAAAGTAACGTAATTAATATACTCACTTAATTTTCTATTTCAGTTCATAATAATCTGAGGTCTTTACAAATATAAAATCTAGTAAATATTTGACGAAAATATAATTTCCCAAGCATAAAAGCAACCTACGTCATCTTAAAAGGCTTTCAAAGCAAATAATCAGATCTGACGATATGGAAAACTTATTTCAGTTCTATTCATATGTGAAATGTCGTAGCGTGAAAAATTGCCAGGCGTGTATCGCGCAAAATGATCTTTGCAATACATACTGTGTTGTATATTGTGTTAGTGAGTAGTGAGCATTAACCTTTAAGAAAACTTGAGACTAGTGTTTAATTTTTAAAATACATATTAGAACGTTCTGATTGACATGTTTCTTTGTACTAGCTGCTGCCCGCGGTTTCACCCGCGCAGAGATATTATTCTTTTTCTAAAATAAGAGTAGTTTAAGTTAATTCTTGTAACATCAGCTATCTGCTAGTAAAAGTCCCGTCAAAATCGGCCCAGCCGTTTCGGAGATTACCCGGAACAAACAGACAGACAAAAATGTTAAAAGTGGTTGTTTTGTTATAGCTACCGTATATAATTTCATATTCATTTAGTAAAAAGCTGTCATTTTGCGTCAAGCGCGGATTTTGTGATACTCGAAATGCGCGCTTGACGCTAAAGCGTTGTTATTCTGACAAGCAAACGTACGTTTGCTTGAGCGTCTAAGGTGCCCCTATGACCCCAGAACAAACTGTAACCTCATCACACAAAGTTTGCTCCGGCATGTCATCGAACCCAAGACCTTTGCGGCACGTTTACTACCACCTTAGTCACGATGCCTTCAAAAAATAATCCAAATACCAATCCAAAAGATAGGTATGAATGCGGATATTACAGCTAACTATTTCATCAGATTTCATCTCACATACCAGGCTCCATTCAATCTCCGTAAATAACGTCAACACAATAGATAAGGCTATGACGCTTATCGCACGAGCGTGACTTCCGTCATACGCACGGTTCGCCCTGCCATCCCTTCAGATGCAGGGCCTTAAAGCGGCTTACAAGATTATTGTTACAATTGGTTCACTGCGTGGAGACTTGGAAGTTTGGAGTAGCAGGATTAGTGAATCGGACAAAGTGCTGGAACGTCAATGAGGTTTCGGACACGAGTCGTGTACGCGTGAACGATCTATTATAAATCATAGCGTCTTTATTCTCAAAGGATGTGGCTGCAGGGTGTTGGTATATATAATGTTATAGTGGTAGGACTAACTCTACTGCGAGTGCTCCGTCTTGGTTGTTACCGCCGCTTTGTTCGTTAAGTCTGCCGCCAAGCAGTAATGTGTAAGCATTACTGTGTTCCGGTATGATGAACAGACTACAGCCAGTGAAATTACTGGAATTATGAGACTTAATACCTAACGTCTCAGGGTAACGATCGCACTGCAGTGCCGCGCAGGCCTTTATGTTTCAAAGTTCTGGGTGCCACTGCAATTGTTATGGGCCGGCGTTATGCTTACCATCAGGCAAACAATCAGCTTATCTCGTTACCAAATATCATAAAAGTATCATAAAAAAATATTAAAAAAATAAAGCGTTTATCTATTATTATATAGCATACAATTTTAATCACCAGCACATGAAATCCAAATTAAAACTTAACATCTCTACTTAACGATCTCATATTAAGCCCTCATAATAAATCGTCGTTTGGGGCCGACAGGACATTATTAAAATACCACATCACAACTGCTCCTACACTCTCCTAATTAAATTTCACACTGAAGACAATGCGAGCCATTAAATTTTACAACCCTTCGAGTTTTCATCAGTGAAAGTTTATAGTCTGTTTATAGTCGGGCGATTATATTGCAGACTAGCTGCTGCCCGCAGTTTCACCCGTGCGGAGATATTGAATTTCATGGTTTTTATTTTTTGCGCGGAACCCTAATTATTATTCCCAAATAAAAGTAGCCTAAGTTACTCCTTGTAACATCAGCAATCTGCTAGTGAAAGTCCGGTCAAAATCGACCCAGCTGTTTCGGAGATTACCCGGAACAAACAGACAGTCAAAATTTTTAAAAATGGCTGTGTTGGTGTATGTCCCGTATATACTTTCATATGTATTTAGTAAAAAGCTGTTATTTTGATATTACAAACAGACACTTCAATTTTATTTAGTTGTGTAGATAGGTCTTGCTGGTCAAGCAAGTATGGATTGTGCTTAGGTATTAGTATATTAGATAGGATTAATACATAATTATGGTGATTGGAAATAAGTAGTATAGCTATATTTGATCATGTGATGCCATGACCGTAAGATGGTTATTTCTGAGTTATTCTAGATTAGCTAATGAACTTTATTCAGTAATTTATGCGCAACAATCCTTACATTGTTTTTTTGGAAAATTTATGCTTATTTACTTAAAACATTTTTTTTATAAAATGACACTAAGTTTTTAAATTTTATAGAGTTTTAGCTAATTTTGGTTTTGAATGATGTTTTGGTTGTTTGAATTATTAGAAAACTACAAAATGATGCTTAAATAAAATGGGGCACAATAAACTAAAACTGTAAATTTTAGCTGAAAACTGGGGTTTTTGATTAAGATTCTTTAATAACTCAGAAATAACGTTGCGGAAATGGCAAAATTAGCTATGCTCTACTTTAACCCCTTCCAAGGAATGTATGGTATTTCCAATCACCTTGTATACTCTTAAGTAACGCTTATCATTATTAAGCAATCGGTAAAGTTAGCAAAATCCGTTAATTACTTTATAGAGTCCACATCACAGTCATGCCCTTAAGCGTCGCTTGTCTTATGAATACAGAACAACTCTTTCTTATTGTATTTTGTTCTTCGTGATTCTATTAGATTAACTCATAACAGTTAGACTCTTGTCTATTATTGATATTGCTTTCTTTGGAATAGGTTTTTTTTCTGTTACCTACACGATGTTCTTGTTCATACGGGATACACAATCTTATATAACATGTACTAAGAGTTCTTTCTATGTATACATCTTGGCTAGCTATATCCTTTAAACTTTACTCAAGATCCTGTAACTAATGGGATAACAGAATAAAAACATGATCACTGGTTAAATTTCTTTGCAGATTGTGGGGTTATTAGCCGACCCCGCAAATACCTTATATGGGATGATTAACAAAACAACTAACTACTACTATGCCATTTCGCGTTCACGATCAGAGACGTGACAATCTATTATACAATGAAAATACTATAAATAAAGCCCAGAAATCACATATAAATAGTGTGAAGTTAATCGAATCTTATTTCATCCAGGAAATGTCCCGTGAAGAATACCAAGTAGGTCTGCCACGTATATCACAAGAGATATTCTTTCACGCCCGTTGATCGCACGGATGGCTTCCGATACTTATACACTGATATATTAGATACAAGCTGCTGCCCGCGGTTTCACCCGCGTGGAGATATGAATTTCATGGGTTTTATTTTTTGCGCGGAACCCTAATTATTTTTCTAAACTTAAAAGTAGCTTAAGTTATTCCTTGTAACATCAGCTATCTGCCAGTGAAAGTCCTGTCAAAATCAGTCCAGCCGTTACGGAGATTACCCGGAACAAACAGACAGACAAAAATTTTAAAAATGGTTGTTTTGTTATAGGTACCGTATATAATTTCATATGCATTTAGTAAAAACCTGTTATTTTGATATTACAAACAGACACTTCAATTTATTTATATAGATAAGAGTGGCACTCATGTATATTTTGACTCACCGCTCTTGACAGATCGGTAAAGATAAGCAACGTTCGCTGTGGGCAGTACTTGTACCTATGTAAATAAGATGACAATTAAATATAATGACATCACAGAGCTGGTTTGATGATGGAGCCTGAAGACGGCCACAGGAACTCTGTAATAAAACGACATTTGAGTCATTCGAATTTGGGCTCGTTCCATTTGTCTTTTCAAATGATCTGATCCTATAGACGGTGTTTAGGGTACTGATGATGGAGCTAAAAGGTAGCCACAAGATTACAGTACCAATTACATATTTCATATAAGCTTGCCTGCAAAAAAATATTTTGCAACAAAAACCGCTTGCCCGTTACATATGCTATCTAGAACTTCAAGAGGCCTATTCGGTACTGCAGTGCTTGTTATCCTAAGACATCAGGTATTAAGTCTCTAATGCCCAGTAGTTTCCCTGGCCAACACTTTGTTCACAAGCCAGAGTACGTGAGTTATGATTGCATACATATTTTGCTTGGCTCCCGACCACCCAGACGGACACTGATAGAGCAGTAAGTAGCTCTACTTGGTAAAGTCTACTTCAATTTACCATCCTTTTCAACTTAGTTTTATATAAAACTATATACGTCGAATGAAACTACCCAAACTAACAAAAGTCCCAGTCTACACGCAAGACTGCGACCGCCCTGGGGCCTTACTCCGTAAATCGACTGTCGAAGCTTCGGTTAACGGATCGCAGTTTTCCTACTATGAAAGTGTTTCGGATCCAACGTTCAATTCGATGTTTGCTCTTGACATTTTGTCTTTCATAGTAGGAAAATGCCGATCCGTCAGCCGAAGCTTCGACGTTCGTCTTACGGAGTAAGGCCCCTGTTTACATACGACTCTCACATAATATACGCTGTCCATCCGTCCGTCCGTCCTTCAATGAATTCGGCTCACGTACACATTCCTTTTTTCAACAGCCAACTGTATGTGCTCCGACTGAAATTACAGTGTTTTCCGTGAATTCCCTCCATTCTGATTCGTCTATTGTGTTTTTATATGCTGCTTGTTACTGAAATTCGCATTTGGCTTGGGAATTTAATTTTTCGCTGTTTCTTGACAATTTGCGTAAAAAGATACTTAGGTACATGCTACTCTTTGGTTTAAATGAAGTTTTTTTATTACTAAGTAACGAGAAGAGCGGGTTGTTTGCCTGATGGTAAATGCAACGCCTGTCCACATCAATTGCAGTGTCACACAAATGAAGGAATCGAACGAACGAACTTTTAAATACAAAACTTGCACGGCACTGTATATGTAGTGCGCTCGTTAGTCTCATAAGCCTAACAATTTCACTGACTATAAAATTAGATAATTACAAAAAAAAAATGTTAGTTAAGGTTAGTTCATTTTTTTGAGCAAGCTATAGATGTTGTATTTATTATATAAATTTATGATAAACTTCTATTTATTTTCGGTATTTTGTCATCAGATCATGAACAAACCTGTTCCAACCAAACATGATCTAGTAACCAATTAGTGCACCGTTTTACAATCTATCCAATTTTTGGTTATAGTGAAATTGTGAACATGCCCCTGTGGGCAGGTCTTGAACAGATCACGTGTACCTACATATAATATATATGAGACAGTTAACTTAAAAGCAAACTACACGACAAATAATCAAAGGACTCGCAGGATGAGCGCCAGACGCTTTTACGCTAACTTTTATCGCATTTTACAAAATTCGATTTTAAAACTCCGTCGCGGTGCTCAAACAAACAAATCGTAAAGGAGGAGTCATAAACACAACGTTCCTACCTACGCCTTCGATAAATTAAATGGGAAGATACGGTACACTGTAGATGTGGAGTCAGTCAGGCCGGGTTGGTACCACCGCTTTGCTCGTGAAGTTTGCCGGTAATCAGTTATGTGCAAGCGTTACTGTGTTCAGGTTTCATGAGCAAAGTAGTTAATGAAATTACTGTAGTACCTGATGACTCAGTGTAACGAGCGCAATGCATTGCCACACAGGCATACAGGCATTTATGTTTTAAAGTTCTGAGTGGCACTGCAATTGTTATGGGCTGGCGTTATGCTTACCACCAGGCAAAGACATTATGTATTAAGTCTCATAAGCCCAGTAATTTCACTGAATACATTTCTCATCGAACCGGAACACAGTAAAGATTGCACATTACTGCTTGGCGAGATACATGAAGAAAGCGGTGATTCCCACCCAGACGGATACTTGCAGAAGAGTATAATTCCTACCACCTTTACCTTTACCTTTGTTAGTGGGAGGACTAACTCTTCTGCGAGTGTCCGTCTGAGTTAGTACCACCGCTTTGCTCGTGAAGTCTGCCGCCAAGCAGTAATGTGCAAGCATTACTGTGTTCCGGTTTGATGAGCAGAGTAGCCAGTGAAATTACTGGGCTTATGAGACTTAATACCTAATGTCTCAGGGTAACGAGCGCACTGCAGTTATGCTTACCATCAGGCAAACGACCAGCTCGTCTCGTTACCAAAAACATAAAAAAAGAACCTGGTACTATAAAATACTGCGCCATTATCGTTTAAATAACGTGTCTCTCTTTTTGATACATCTGCGACCTACACCTTAGCTGATTCAAAGGAAATTGCTTATTTTACGTCAATGTGACGGGTTTATTCGCAGACTCTTACATTATCCGTTTGTAAATAAAACACTTTTACGATGTCTTGAATAGTTAAAAAAGTAGATTCGAGCTTAATAAAGATGAAATCTCTTGGGAACGATCAATCATGATTAAAGTACTGTCATTTTTTGCATATTTTTCATATTAAAGTTTGATAACTTTTTTTTTCAAAATAGTTTTAAAAGTGTTTGACTTGTTTTAAACTTAAATCTGATCGTGGTTGCAAAATCAGTTCATCTATATAAAAAAATGGAACTTTTACGCACGAGTCACATAATTGATGTCGATTTTCTAAAGACAAGAGCACATAAGAGCTTAGATACATATATTGTTGTACTACCTTTCGCCCGTGGCTTCGTCCGCATAGTATATATAGTATATCTTTATAAATTGTATTCTATATATATAAAATTTCATCAAAATCCGCTCAGTAGTTTTTGCGTGGACGTGTAAAAATATCCATACATCCATCCTCACAAACGTTCGCCTTTATTATATTAGTAGGATTAGGATTTAGAGGGTCACTGAAATATTTTACATGTAAAGGGGTCGCGTACCTATTTAAAAAAAATTAAATACACTGATTTACACTATCGAAAAGAAGGATAAGAGTAAATAATTAGATTCGCGGTGGAGTAACGCTTGCCGCAGTGAATGCTTTCTTTACGCTTCTACGATATTTCTAATTTTTTTTTTCATTTAGTTTTTTTATTTTACCTCGTCCAGTCCATTACAGACTCGTTATTTTCATTATCCATCTCATACATAATTTAACCGTAAAATAAAACTGATGAAATACAACGCTGCGGTCAAAACTCATTTTTATTACATCCAATCGAAAATAATAACATTGTGAAACATAAACAGGTTTTGATGAATGCAACGAGAGCAATAAAAAATCTGTAAAATAAACAGTCTCCCGATAAAATGAACTTTATTTTTAGAGATAACAAGTAAACAACTTTTTTGCTTGTAAAAATATTTCTATAAAGTATAATCTCTGGAGGGCGTGGGAACCAGCCAAGCCGTGTCTACTGGAGTTATTTAGTTGTATGAGTTGTTGGATCGTAAAACACTATTAGAAGAAAATGTTATAAGTGCAAGATTTAGTTCATGGCTATGCCAACACGGTGAAATTATCGCACAGTATTCGTTATCGAACCTTTTTAGGTTTTCAACCGGCTAATAAGGCTATTAGCTAATAGATAAATACATAAATAAACACTATATCTTACCTAGCTGCAAAATCAGTTGGAGAATCTACAAGCCAATGTTGGAAGCGTACCCGGCGTGCTGACCGCATTGTCACCTTTATATTCGCTGCTCGATAACATAAAAGTAATGTTTAGTCGATTATTAAAAAAAATTGCCATTTGTTTTCTGAGAATATAATTAGCCGAATAAATAATTCCGACACATCGATTTTCAATAGGTGAGATTTTAAAGTGTATCCTGAGACATAAGGTATTAAGGTCTCATATGTTAATTTTCATTATTACTTGGCTCGTAAACCAGAACATAGTAATGCTTGCACATTACTGCTTGATGGCAGACTTCACGAGCAAAGCAGTGGTTCCAAGAAGGACACTCGCAGTCTTCTGCGAACTTCTTGGTACCACTGCGTTATTCCTACCACCTGGTACTTACTATAAGCTACTGAGCCATCGTCGTTGTTTAAAATAATGTACCTATCTTTCTTGTAGGGTAATAATATACCACCACTGGTCCTGTTAAATATGGTGTAGATATAATGGTAAAACCATAATGGAGTTAATTAATAAATCATGCTTTCTAATTGAACAAGCAATGTTAAGTTTTTTTAATGTTATTTGTTAACGAGGCGAGCTGGTCGTTTGCCTGATGGTAAGCATAACGTCGACCCATAACAATTGCAGTGCCACTCAGAACTTTGAAACACAAAGGCCTACGCGGCACTGCAGTGCGCTCGTTACCCTGAGACGTTAGGTATCAAGTCTCATAAGCCTAGTAATTTCACTGGCTACTCTGCTCATCAAACTGGAACACAGTAATGCTTGCACACTACTGCTTGGCGGCAGACTTCACGAGCAAACCGTTGGTAACAACCCAGACGGACACTCGCAGAAGAGTTAGTCCTCCCACTTACGATAATAATAATGTACCACCACTGGTCCTGTTATATATGGTGTAGGTATAATGGTAAAACCATAATGGAGTTAATTAATAAATCATGCTTTCTAATTGAACAAGCAATGTTAAGTATTCTGCAAAATGTAAGTATTCTTATTTTTTTAGACGTAAGCTATTGTTTCTCAACGACTACAAAGCTGCTCTCATAAATCATTTATTATTTCCTTGGGTGTATTTTACAGACAGTATGGGCTCATGAGCTTATGTTTAAAAGGACTTGGGCTATGTTGTTATACATTTCTCTATCTACAAATTGCTTGTCAGATGACAAATTCAAATGAGATAGTCATAATGATAAATTATTTATTTTATAATATACACACAATACACGTCACATTATCATACTACTAGCTTCTGCCCGCGATTTCACTCACGTAGTGATTCCAATAGTAATAGTGCATTTTCCGAGATAAAAAGTAGCCTATGTTACTTTCCTGTCTATCTCTATGCAAAAATTGCATTGACCCGTTGCTCCGTTGCTGCGTGAAGCAAGGACAAACCGGAAAATTGACGGTTCCCCTGGGAATCGCCATTATTAAGTAGAACAATATGTTAAAAGTAGGTATGAGTTCTACCTATATTTTGTTCATACTATAAGAAATTGATAATTACAAGTGTTTTCAATGAAGTCTAGTAATAATTGGACTTGTAAAGGACCTAACCCACACGAAGCTACTTTTGTTGTTGACATTGAAGTATAGAGTGGTATTTTTCAGTTATGTATTTATATACATTTTTTCAATATACCATTACATTCATTGCATTGTCAATATTTTTGTATAATTTGATTATGGTCAAAAATTTAAGCAGGTTAGGCACGTTTACCTAGTAAACATAAAATACCAGTTTGTGGCTGGCCAAAAAAACTGTTTCTGTCGTTTTATCAAAAAAACTTTACTTTGCTAATAGAAAGACCTTACTTCATATACGATTTTGATTGAGAAATTTATACTAAACTACTAGATAGCTAGCCGTGGCTGTTTTTGTTATACTATCCTTACTGTCTTTTTTGTACTGTACCTCAGATTAAGAAAACAATAGATTTATACGACAATCTATCAACAGGGAGTCCAACAAGGATCCCATTTAAGTAGACAAAAGCCGAAGCGAGAGACGACGTTGGCTAAGCGAAGCGTTTTATATTATATTTATCTTTAATTACTACAACGTGGAAAAAAAGTAAAAGTCGATCCGCAGAATAATGACGTGATCCGGGGGAGTGGGAACAAATAACGATTTTCTTTTGTTGGCTTATTATTCTTTAGGGAGTTCATTATTCGAACCTGTGCTTGGGAGCGCTTTGTACTACGAGATATGGTAGGTACAGCTACGAATCAGTAGGCGGCCTCAATAGTAAGCCTCACTTTCATCCACGTTGCGTCATTTTATAAGAAAACTTTCTTCTGGTTCTTAATGATCTAACTATTAGAATACAACAAGATTTTCTTTCAAGATTTTGTTTTGATGGCTTCGTGGCTAAGTTAGTAGTTCTGCCTGCAAAGCGAGGAGCCCGGGTCCGATCCCTGGCCGGAGCAGGCTTTGTGTAGTGAACTCCGAAATGGCTCCGTAGTCAAATTGAGTTAGAGTGGGGTCGAGATGTTGTCTCTGTAGCGATAGACTTGCGCCCGATGATGGTTGATGGACCTCCAGACTGGCCACGGAAGATCGCGCCCTAGGGGCAGGCGTTTCTGCATTGTAAAACTAAGTAGAGCGGAGTAATTTTCCTTATGGTCTTATGCTTATTTGGAAGGTCTTTGGAGGCTATTGTTGTGCGCAAAAAGCTTTTTCGGCTTTTTAACTGAGCTCTGTGTGTCAGTGGTCCTTTTCGTGCTTTGTATATTTTGTTTGTGTATTCATGCCACATACGACACAGTGAATCCTAGTGTAACCCTGGGTACGAGTGCGTAATTGTTTCTATTTCAAAAATAAAAATATGAATTTTTGTACTATACAGTAACGAGACGAGCAGGTCGTTCGCCTAATGGTAGAAACATAACATCAGCCAATAACAATTACAGTGCCTCCCAAAACTTAGAAACACAAATGCCTGTGCGACACTGCAGTGCGCTCACGCTACCCCTCTAGGCAAAAGCCACACGGCCGGCGACCGTCTTTACGCACCCAATCGCTCCTTCTGTTCTCTCTCTATTTTGCACCGGTGGGAAGAAGCCGGCGTTTGTAGTAGAGTTCAAGCGAGAGACGAGCCACAATCGTGGCCATCGCCCTAGATTGGGACTCGGTCATGGCCAGTCGAACGCTTACGTCGATGCCATACAAAATGTATGAAGAGTATTGTCTGCAGCTTGTGGTTGCGTTAGTGATGCCGTTCAGTGGCCCAATGCGCGCCTACAATTGCAGTCATTCACAAATATCTTTAAAGAAATAATCACTCTTTAAACCCAACATAACGTGCGAGTAGAAGTAAAAACAATACCTAGCTGTACTTATTTGAAACAGAGGCACATAAAAGGAACATAAAATTAACATGCTCCATGCAGCAATTTGTTCAAATCGGGGCATTTTTCTTGCCTCCAATGTCACCATGTAATTTACGACGGGGTCCCTGTGTTTTAATACCTTTTCATTAACAATTTTAAGGTCCAGTTTATTGAGGTTATAAATAACTCTCGCAAGCCGACAGTCGTAATTTGACAACAGAAAAAATAATACTAATTCCGGAGGACGTAATGAAATCAACAGTTTTAATGTTTGGCAATTTCGTTGGAAGCAATTACTAGAAAAAGAAATAAGATAGGCTATGTTTAAGGCGTGTATAGCAACTAAATAACTTCATTTAAAAGGCATTTTTAGCAAAATCAGATGAGCTTCTGGCACTGCAAAAATATATGTCATTATTCATCATATTACTGATAATCTTCTTGTAATTAAAACAAGTTTCTAACAAATTTTCTCGATACAAAAAATGACAAAGTTACCTCTAAAACTGCTACTGATTTTTTATAGACAGATCTCTCTACGTTTCTATAGGTAGTTAATAAACACCTACTCAACCTAACCATCTATAAATATCTCCTTCCATCCCATGCATTGCCACAATTACGTTCCTACCTTTAAATTATTAATTAACTCACCATGGCCAGCTTCGATTGCGAAGGGGATGAAAAAATAAATCACGTAATGAAATCGCTGCCCGGGCGGTACAAACGGATCCCAACCGCGTTCGTCCAAGCTCGAAATAGTCAACATCTGGATACGTCGGTGTTAAGCACAGATATCTTAGTGTTAAGGTAGTACTGATTAGTTGTTAAATTAAGAAATATGAGCGATGATGACACGTAGGTAGTGGAGATCACCGACCAATAATTGAAATGAAATTAAATGAAATGAAACCTTTTAATAAAATAAAATTTACGCGTTTATCACAAAAAAAAATTAACACGCTCTAAACGCCTCGCCAGCGTTTAACTCTTAAAGATGCCTTGGTCACGTGTTTAAATATTAAACAACCACAAACCTTGATGTAAGAAGAGTCTAAATCAATGCTGCTGTGACATACAGCAGACAGACAGACAGACAAAAATTTTAGAAATGGTTGTTTTGTTATATGAACTGTATATACTTTCTTATGCATTTGGCAAAAAGCTGTTATATTGATATTACAAACAGACACTTCAATGTTATTTATTTGTAAAGATTATGTATGGTTGTGCACAATGATGCTAAGATAATAATTAGTATAAAAATCAGACTATTAACTTATTGTATAAGTTAATTTTTATTCAGCCTCATAACTCATCGCAAACAAAAACAGTTTCCATTTGAGCGCCATCAAAAACCGCTCTGCACGACATCGTTTTTTCAATATCCGGCCGCGGCTTTTGAATATTTCAACGATTTGAAATGAAACAGTCGTCACTCGTCATATACAAATGAAACAAATCAACATCGGGAAGCTTTCAAAATATTTAGTCGAAGTCAAAACACAACACGAGATTCAAATGAATCGATAGACTGTACGTCCGACGATCCCCTTCTGGTGTATAGTTACTTGCGTATGGTATAATATTTTTGACCTTGGGTTCCTGGTAACCTAGCAACGCGCTCAGATCCCCTAGCCAAAATTGCAGATAATCATACCTATAGGATGCCTACAAAGCTCTGGCGTGGAGCTATAAAGTGTCTGCGTTTAAAGTTTGGACATGGAATAGGTTTCGGTCTAGTGTTTTATTTAGCCCTTTCGAGTTGGAGAAAACTTTTGTGAATGATGCAGCGGCAATGTTTCCAAAACTTGTTGGAGTCAGGCCTTAACTCAACACGATAAAGTTTAAAAATTCTGACTCCAAGATTACAGGATACGAGAAGAAGACTGCGATCTAAAATTTAACAGTTTGTAAACTCGTAAAATTCTTGAGGATTTCACCTACCTCACAACCGTGCTGTGAATGTAGCACACTATTCTAATACACAACATGACAACCAAGAGGTTTGGAACAGCGCAACTAGTTGCGTCATTCATTCCAAACTCGAGAATCACTAGAACATCCATAAGCGCAGTCTTTATGCCCATAGCTTTATAGATATAGATTAGGGCCCGTTTCAAATGGCTGCGTCCATGCTCCGAGGGTATGCTCTCCTTATCCCTGTCTTCCGGTGATGATCCAAATCGAGACGCCACACCACTTTTCTGGGCTCACCTTATACGCTAACCACTTCTAGACTAAAAGTACGATCCTTCAAAAAATATCAAAACAATTCAAGCCACATCCAAAAGCTAACCTTCCTAGACCTCCCGAATATTTGGCAGCGGCTGCACCCCTCGTTGGCAACAGGGTTGCGTCATCCCCGACCCTAACCGACACAATCGCACTGATGAATACCTTCAACATACAAGTACAAAGATAAACGCGTCTGTGTTAAAAGTTCCAATTATATATTTTGGTGAGGGATCAAAATTCTAGAATTTTTTTATAAAGCACTTGAGAACTATTTACAAATAGATAGCCGCTTATTTTGATGATTAGCAGCTTAAAATATATGTCGTTTTTTCTTGCAAATTAAATCACGAAAACGGGCGAACGAGCGTGGCTCAATTAGACCTCCGAAAGGTTCTTGGCTAAACAACTGTTGTCTACGACAGAAGGAATCGATGGCTTAAAATGACTTTTGAAGCACTGCAATATTCCATTGTGGATCTCTAGCGGCCACCCATCCTAGTACTGATCCATCGAAATTTGTTACTGAGAGGTGATCAGATTTCACTACTACCGATTCGACTGTTATGATGACTTAAGTTTTTTTCTCAGAAACCACAGTAGAGTTGTTCCCACAGAATTTCCAACACGTTGGAAATTTCATCCAAGCGTCACGTCTATACAAAAATTTCCAATTTTCGCTCCGGATTTTGTTACTGACATACACGTAATGTCAACATGACGATGAAAAGTGTTTTGTTACTTTTGTTGGCAGTCGGCTGCAGGGGCTGCTATTTTTGACAGAATAATGAAAGGAACATGAGAACGCGCAAGCTTTTTCATTTTGCTGTTTAAGTCTCTAGCTATTAAGTTCTTTGGTTTTATATTTATTTAAATGTAATTCTTTAAAGTTATGCAAATGGCATCCATAACACATCGACATCCAAAACTTGAACAGGTATTGACCTATTCAATTTTGAATGTGAGTTGTAAAACAAAGGCTAATAGTTTTTGAACAAAGAATTGTATAAAAGCGTAGGGATAAGGAAAAACTATCCCCAAAATAGCACAGATACCTACTTTCACACTCGTTCAAAGATTAGCAGTGACACAGTGAACTGATGCGTGGCGACACACTTACCACGAGCCCTTGCATTTTTGTCCTCAACACACTCTCCCTGTGACATACTTGATGTTTCCCCCAGTAATTACTTCCCTCGCCCTCGCCCCAACCCCATGATACCTAGGTATAGTCTGGGTATAACTAGATGGTACAGGGATTTGCGAGGGGAATGCTAAAAGGGTTCCCGACTATGATATAAATTTGCATCGAAGTTATATTGTACACGTTTCGTATTGCAGGGGACGGGTGTCTGTTATTTTGAACAAGCATTTTGCATGGAATACTATATGAGATACCAAGTTTTGAATACATCTTATGCAGGTACAGAAACCAAACCTTTGTCAAAAAGAGCGAGTTCTTTGTTCAAATGTTATGAGATTCTGAATTTGAGTATATATTTTGCATTATATGTCTGTCTGGTTTGACAACTTGGGCTGCTTTCATTCTCGTATAGGCTTGTGGTGTCAGAAGCCTTGGTTTCATCCGAAGGCTTTTGATATGGCTTCCTAAGCATGGCGCTCAGTTGTAGTTACCGTATAGCGGTCACCCATCCAAATACTGACAGCAGCGAATGCTGCTTCATTTTTGCGATCAGTCAAGAACGGCGTGTGGAGCTGAACCATGACAACTCGTACTAAAGGTGTATTATATAGTTAAAAGAAGAATGGTGACATCCCGTAAAAGGTGCGAGTATACAAGGACGATATACCTGTTCCATGTCTTAGGATCTACTCGCAAAATCGATAAGGATATTTATCGTATACGACATCGATTCGACAATGCTCCGAATAAACTAACCATAGCAAATGTTTCTACGACAAGTCTTTTTTAATTGTCAAACTGATATCGGTCGTTCGATCGCCGATACGATAGTGAAATCTATGAAACTTACGACACGAAAAGTGCAACGATATAATATCTTTCATCGATTTTGCAACTATCAAAAAGTAGGTACTTTCACCATTTCAATCACAAAACTTTTATATTTGAATGGAATCAGGCGTTACTTTGCGGAAGTCCATTTTAAATAAGATTATATAATGTGAATATGAGTATATAATGCTGGAACGCTGGAAATCTCGTTCCAGCGTTCGGCGAGTCAACACCCTGAGGATGCCTCGTGTAGAGGCGAAACACGTGTCGAAGGTCGGTCTTAGTTCGGTCCATGCTGAGAAACGTCGCGTCACTAACCATACTGACAAAGGATATTGCAGTTGCGAGTAACTAACATTTTTTATTAACAAATTGACTAACTTTTTGAGTTCTGCGTTTAGAGTTCCAGCCGTGCCGGAGGTGGTTCACATATTCCAACCAAGGGTTTCTAACTAACTAAAAAATACTAATTGCTGGTTTTAAAGTCCATCGTTGCGAGCTCAAGAAAGTTTTTTATTTTTATAACAATCTAACCCAGGTTTCGTTGTCCAGCGTCGCGCGTTACGTTTGGTTAAATTCAGTATAGATCGAAATTAGGCCATTAGACATTCTTTATCGCGGAATCAAAACTATAAATTACCCACATTATATAATCTTATTCACAAAACTTTTCCTTAAAAATATCCTTTTCATGCTTTACAATTTTAATGAATAATCCAGTCACCCAAATTGGAAGTCAACTTAAAGAGAGTGTCCATTAAAAGGTATCTAACATCCAGCGTCAAATTAACTTTGGAAAAGTTTACCCTCAAAATAATTAAGGATTCGCCGCAATTATCGCCGCAAAATCAAACTCCTCTTTGATCGTTATCTGTAAAATAACGCGACGCAAATATTGACTTTACAGCTAACAAAACAGGGAATGAATTCACTTGTCACTGTTTGTTTAGACCGTTTTGTGCTATGAAAATTTTAATAAGCGACTGGGCGTACCCGAAAGTTGCACACTTTTGCCTTTTTGTGGAACCAACGGGAGCCACAGTAATAATTGTAATTATTTACCAATTGTGACCAAAGTTTTGGTCCCGTAATTGCAAGACGGTTAAAGTATCATTTGATGAATAATCTTTCGATTTCAATAGAGTTCGAGCCACCGCCAGCGTTCATTCAAGGGCTATATTATTGGAGAAGACTGCGACGAGTTTTAATTTTTTCACCTTTCTCGTTTCAAAGTTAAATTATTTCGCGTGATGGAATTCTTTAGGGCTTTACAATTCGCGACTGGATGTTTGATACTTATTTGGAAATACAAAATATCATTTAATAATATTCTGCTCGTTATTTAGACGCTTCGAGTCGTATCTGTATTCCTTGGATTTTATCGTTTTCTACCATGTTTTTAACAAATTAAATGGCAATTCCAAGTAAACTACGTCACGACACAGTTCGACATGGAAAGCGACGAACCGACTTCAGTGACTAACTACTGAACCATGGGACCAATCTAAAAGTATATCCTATCAAATAAAAAAAGTTTTTTTTTAATCGGTTTGGTTTTAAATGGAGATATGAGGTAACAAACATAAAAAAATGCATCAGAATTGAGAACCTCCTCCTTTTTTGGAAATCTGTTAAAAATGTGGCAAACAATACAAATAAATAAAATTGAATTGTCTGTTTGTAATATCAAAGCGGTTATAGCTTTAATACATATGAAAATACGGTGTACACTGTACATATAACAAAACAACCATTTTTACAATTTTAGTCTGTCTGGCTTTGTGTTTGTTCCGGGTAATCTCCGAAACGGCTGGACCGATTTAAACGGGACTTTCAGTGGCAGATAGCTGATGTTATAAAGAGTAACATAAGCTACTTTTATTTTAGAAAAAAATTAAGGTTCCGCGCAAAAAATAAAAACCATCAAATCCAATATCTCCGCGCGGGTGAAACCTCGGGCAGCAGCTAGTACTACATATAGGTCGAATCGTCTATCTTCAGGCCGAGAGTTGGAATCCTACAATGAGCAATCGGTGAACAATGACAATATAACAACTTTGTGATATTAGATTCTATTCTTCTACAAGTTTGTTTTTGAGTTGGTTAGACGGTGCTGGATTTTTCGTATTCATTTGCCGTCCCAGTTTTTTTTCTATGCTACTTGTCTTTTCAGTTTATATTTTGACACCCGCCACAGACAGACGCAAGTTAAATTAAAAACACTCTTGCTTTTTTGCGTCGGGGGTCAAAAGATAAGTATCTATTCTTTATCAATTCGTCGCTTCGAGCGCCACATCAATCATAGTTCGATTACGTGTGGTTTATTTAGAACCAGCCATGGAATGAAGCCATCAACTGAGGGGTCGCGACAAGTCTATCAATCAAAAGTCCTTTAGAATGCGTCACGCTATAAGAGCATGTCGTGCTTGTCAAACGTTATCTCTCCATTGGACCAGCGGAGCGAATAATAGCTATTTACCTGCAATCCTGTCATCCCATGTCGCAGGATTATCTTGTCTCTCATCCGATTTTGATTCTTTTTAAGATACGAGGAGATTAGCGAGGGTCGCTCGTTTGTCGCAATTCGAAATATGTATTTGTGAAATTGGAAATTGGAGCTTTTGTTTGTTTGTGGATTGGTGATGGATAATTGTTTTATATTTTTGTTTTCTTATATCGCCTAGTGATCACATAGACGCTGTTCAGCCAGAATTCCTTGTACCCATGTATGGAATCAGGATATATATGTCGTTATATAGTTTTCTTAGTTCCTGTTTAGTGATTGAGAATAGTTAGTAGTAGAGAAATAGTTATAAAATTAATGATTAATGACAAAGTTGAACAGCTAACTTACTTTTAATTGTTAACCGATTTTGAAAAAGGAAGAGGAGGTTGTGTGTTCGACTGCATGTATTTTCCGATTTCTCCGTCAACTGTTGACCGATATATTGAACATTTTTTTAACGTGAGTACCTACATGTATACCCTTATGTATACCATAAGGGTATACATGTAGGTACTCTCGTTTAAAATTTTTTGAAAAAACACCTAAAGGTGAATACATGGAAGGTGAATTTTCAAATATCACGGTATTTTCAGCGAAGTCGGTTTTTTAAAATGAATTCTACTTGTTAAACGTAAACGTAGCATTAAACACATTCTAAAAACCGTTTTGAAAATAATGCTAGCGAGTTTCTTGCCCTTCTTGTCAATAGTTCTGTAACTACTTGGAACGGACATTTGAATCATTTTAACTTTCAACTTCCGTGCTAAATGTAGTAACTACTTGTTAAGCGTTGGCACCGGCCCAGACGAACACTCGCATAGGAGTTCAGAGTCTTACCACTTGGTAAAACCACCTGGATATCGGTAAAATAAAGACTTCCTGCAGAAATACTGGTTACCTGAGAGCAGAGCCCAGGAGGTCTACTCGCAAAATCGATGAACGATATATCGGTGCGACGAAAACGTCTCGTACCACGATTTCACTATCGTATCAACGATAGAACGGACGACCGAAATCAGTTTGGCAATTAAAAAAGACTGGTCGTAGGAACATTTTTCATACTAACTAATCCTTTGTTTGATATATTCGGGGCAATAACGTATCCTGATGATTATATCGTTATGGCTTTTGTGAGTAGACTCCTTGGAGCGCAACTAGTAATAAAATATAAAGGATGATGTATAAACGCAATATATATTCCTTCCGAGCTTGTTATTTATACTCCAGTTCAGTATCTTCATACGTAATGTCCCAACACCCAACACACTCGACTATCAAACGTTCCTCTATTTATCGGAAACCCTTTTGTGCCATCCGAATCCTCTCCTAATGGCCATGTTTTGGTCTGCACTGGCGAGGACGCGCGGTTTTAATTATTTCCCACCAATTTACGAGTGGCCATTAAAGAAGAGGCCCCTTGCGACCCATTAGAGTTCTGCTTATTTGTCAGGACCTCTTGTTGATAACTTTACGGCGTTGTGTTTTATCGCACGAATTTATGTTAATCTCGACGTAGGACGGTAAAACCATTGCGGGAGTGCGATATGTGTGAATTGTTAATAGGCGGCCTGTAATTAGTGCCTGTGATATAATTTTGTACCGGACTGTCTTTTGTAACAAACTTTGTACCTCAATTATATGTCCGTATAAAAAGATTAATTATTTTTACGTTCTGTCTAGTTTTTTTTTTTTAAATTTCTAACATAAATACATACATTTTTAGGTGGTAGAGCTAACTCTTCTGCAAGTGTCCGTCTTTGCTCCTGATGCCACCAAGCCGTAATGTGCTAGTATTACTGTGTTCCGGTTTGATGAGCAAAGTAGCCGGTGAAAATACTGGGCTTATGAGACAGGGTAACGAGCGCACTGCAGCGCCGCGCAGGCCTTTGTGTTTCAAAGTTTTGAGTGGCACTGCAATTGTTATGGACTGGCGTTATGCTTATCATCAGGCAAACGACCAGCTCGTCTCGTTATCAAATAGTACAAAAAAACCTGGGGCAAAAATGGAAAATGTATGTGTACATGGAGACTAAATTCATGTGCAAATTTTAATAACAAATTGTTGAAAAATCTGTCGCAAGATTTGAAACAAACTAATATTTATAGTGAAGTGAAGTAGTTGATGTCAGTATGTACCGGTCTGAAATTTTAAATGTTAGATTTTATTCGTATCTGAAAACATAAATCGAAATATACCAAGTGTATATGTTACCTACGAACTCTTTTTATATTTGTTAAAAAATCTACCTATTCATAAAATTTTTCGTTGGGATGCAAAATTGCGAGTAAATTGTCCCAAACCAATGAGATGTTAAGGTTTGGGTCAGTTAATAAATAAAGAGCGTCCACTAGCGCTCCCTCTCGGCCGCATACCGTCAATCACTACTGCACTCAACGAGATTAAATTTGAATGTAGTTATAAAAGAGCGATAGCTGGTTTTATTGAAAGTAAAATGGTGCGTGCCGTTTTTCGATGGAAAAACAAAAACACGGATTTTTAGATGAAACAGCAAATAACGAAATACTACATTTTCAGGCATGCTTTTCAAAGTTTGCGATAGCCCTCGTTATGGTTTCTAAGAAGCCAACGACCCGCTCGTCTTGTTACAATAGTATGAGTAGAGAAATATTATGTTCCAAAAGACGTATTCGTCTAGTAGACACTTATCTGAATTCCTTACCTGTCTTTATATCGAATCTTTTACCATCCCATTTGTTCATGTGGAATTCTTTGTTTTTCTTCAAAGTTGTGTCTCGAATCAAAGGAAATTCGATTTATCGGCGTACGTCAACCTATAGCAAATAAACAAGAAGGGATTTAGTTTTGCGAAAGGACTTTGTGCTGCATAGTAACATATGCAGTGCAGGTATCGGCGGGAGCAGGCCTAACGAAGACCGCTCGTCGCTTGAATACTTGATGTCAACGTTTTTTAGTTTTCGCCTCATGAATAAATCTGGTTTGGACGTCGATTTGATTTGACTTGTTTTCAGAAAATGCTTTGTTTTGTGTTGCTTTTATTTAAACTACTTCATGAAGCTCTCGGTTCGACAACCTTTTTTAACACACCTTTATTAGACTTACGTGTAACTAACTGTGTAATGGAATCTTGGAAGCGAATTTTTTTTTTTAATTATCGAATATAATTGAAACTTTGTATGCATATGTAGTTTGGATGACAATACAATAATTTGGTATCATGGAGCTGATCTGATGACAGAGCCAGGAAGTGGATAGTTGAACTCTTCAGAGGGTAGAAATAAACCCGTTGAGTTTGGACTCACATGATTCGTTATGATGTGTCTAATAACTATCCACTTGATTGTCGAGGTTCTGATGATGGAATTAGGAGGTGAAAGTGTGTTTTTTAGGTTAATTAAACTACATACAATTATGTATGTATATCACATTTTTTTTTCAGAAACAGCATTATCCGTTTTGGTTTGTTTAAAATGTATTCTGTTAAGGTAGATTCTTAAGTCAGGTCACTGTTTTTGAAAGCAATTAGGTACTATAAAAGAAGATCATTATCAGCCTCTTACGCTTCCACTGTTGGGATACCGGCCTTCTCTCAGAGAGAGAGGTATAGGCCATAATCCACCACGCGGGCCCAGTGCGGCTTGGTGGATGTCACATGTCCTCGAATTTTGAACATGCGGGTTTCCTCACGATGTTTTCCTTCACCGTTTTAGGGCGAGTTTGAATAATCCCCATAAAACTTTATGTAAGTCATTAGTGCGGGCCGAGTCGAGATTCAAACTACCTATGGTGCGTCGGATTGAAAGTCACACAAATTCCCGTTCGGCCACACTCGCTCATAAAAGAAGATCAGCCCACGTTAACGACATTTTCGAGTACTATTTGGTGGCAGAATATACGAGCAAAGCAATATAAAATATATGTTAAGAACATCTGATGATTCACACCAACCAAGTAAGGTAAGCCAATGTATGATTTCCGCTTTTTTAAGATTCTTGTATATTTATGATCTAACTTCCTATATAGATGGTAAACCGCCACACTAAGTCCTAGTTTCTGTTTGATCAATACAAGCCATTGTTAAAGTAAGGCTTGTGATTCACAGGTTTATCGCGGTGAATGAAAATTATAAAATAATTCTTTTCTATTCAATATTGACGTCGATCTAGTCAATTTTTCATTTGACTAACAATGGTTATGAGAAAACTTATTTCCAAAGTTTTGAATCATTTTACATGAAAATAGATTTTGCACCTCACAAGCTCGGAAAGGTACGCCTTTTCCACGCTAGCATGGAAAAGGCGTTTTTGCACGCAGATTTCAAATGATAAATGAAATCCTTCTCTGCTCTAAAAATTGTGTGTTTCGCTTGGCAGCAAAGTTATTTTGCGTCTCGTACTTTTGAAACCTTCGCTACGCTCAGTATTCTATTTGATCTTAGACTCCTTCAATACAAGTACTCGCACCAAATAACTACTTTGCAGCCTTGCATGTAAAATAACAGTTTTTTAGACAGTCATGGAACAAAACGAATGAGAGAATCGTTTGCCAAATGGTAAGCAAAATAATCTGTAATCTTAATAAACTTAATCTCAGCCGACACTGTACTCCAAGCTTAATAATTTGTAACGTTTGCAGGTAAGAAGTGTTAAATAGATTGACCTGTGTCAACTTCACAATCGGATCTTGAGCAGTCTTCGTAGACTTTAACTCGGTTTGATGTGTCATATAAGTTGAATAGTGTACTAAAAATATGTTTTTTTGGTGAGCATTACGACCTTAATTTTATCAATTTTCAATGAGTTTGGGCGGGAACACAAAATATGCCGTTCGCAATTTGGCATTTTTTCTCAAAACCTCTATTGTGTAGTGAATATAATGTTGGATTATTAACCACATCTAAGGATCTTATTAATAAACAGTTCAGTATCGGTTGAACTATGTTTTGTCTTTGTTGTTCTTTGACGATTTTAAACTGAATCGAAAGAGACAAAACATAGTTTAAATATCCAACCATTTAGTAATTATTATTAATTAATATTAAATTCTATAATATTAAAGAATTTTTTATTAATAAAACCCTTAGTATTCATGGTGATTGAAAAGCAAATTATACAAAGACGAAAAACGTGTCTGATCGTGTTCTGTTTGTTATATTAATATACCATAATAATATAAGAAACAGAACATGTTTTTTACAATTGTGGTTCAACGAGGCAATGCCGCCAGCATGCTGGGCACGCTTCCAACTGGTAGTGGGCTAGAACATTTGGATTATCTAAAGGCCTAACATTGGCTTGTAGATTAACCAACTGTTTTTATAGCTTAGCCTTCATTAACTTGTGACTTCATCTAGCTAATAAGACAGATAAATAAAACAATTTTTTGATACCGTGTTTACCGTGTTGTTTGTTTGTTGTTCCATGTTGTTTATAATACCATTTCTCATTTCTTTTTCTAGCTTGACAACTGGCTTGTTAGCTCTCTTGGGCACCTTCTGGATATTTGAGTATGAAACCACGCCGAATTTCAAATTTCCACACTGGACTCAGTTGCTAGACATCTTGGGCCTAAAATGGCCCGAATTTTTGCCAAGTCTACCGAAGCTACCGTTTAACATATCGGATATATTAGGAAGTCTCCATATTCCAATACCACCTGTAGGAGATCTTTTTGGCGCAGGTAAAGATTTAATAAATAAACTGGGTAATACGACTTCTGAGTTATCTGATGAAATGAAACTGATTTGTGATATGGCTGCAATGCAAGGCAAGATTTTGCCAGGTTGTCCCAACAGAAATAACAGCGCACTCCCTAACTCAGTCCCTGACTCAGTCCCTGACTCACTTCCTGACAATCCAATATTTGGCTAACCCAATAACGATTATTTAAAGAAGAGCACATAGTCAACGTTCCATGTAATAGTCATAACAGGTCAGTAGAATGAAATGCAGTCATGGTCATTGAACACTTAAAAAGTTATTAAAATAAAAAATAAATAAGATAGGTTTTGATTTTTAGGACAAACACTTACAAAACAAATTTGCCTAGTATTAACAAGTAGGTAGTTGCACTCTCTCCTTATTGCGTGTCCGTCTTGGGTGCGCACCACCAATTTGTCATTAAGTCTGTCACCAAGCAGTAATGTGCAAACATTACTGTGTTCTGGTTTGATGAGCAAAGCAGCCAGTGAAATTACTGGACTTATGAGACTTAATACCTAATCTATCAGAGTAACGAGCCCACTGCCGCGCAGGTCTTTCTATTTTAAATTTCTGAGTGGCACTGCAATTGTTCTGGGCAGACATTTTGCTTACCATCAGGCAACCGGTCGGCCCCGTCTCGTTACCAAACAATATAATAGAAAAAAAGAGATATAATATAGGCCGATAACTTGAAGATTATATTAATATCTCTAATTATATTAAGCAGCGCGCATGATTCATAAAATTAAATTGAAATGTAATATAACTATTGAATTTTAAACCGACTTTGAAATAGGTTGAGGTTATATGTTCGACTGTATGATTTATGTATGTTCACCGATTACCCGTCAATTATAGAACGAATTTAAAAATTATTTTTTTTTATGGGTGAACTATCGAATTTATCCCATATAAAATGAAAGAAAATTTGAGTTGGATTTTGATATATCGCTGTAAGTAATTGTATCAAAATTGGTCCCCGCTTTTTTAAAAGCAATTCTGCTTGTTGATACCACAATCGCTCACGTTTTGAATTTGATACGTCAAAAAATTTTTGTGCCAGGTACTGATCTGTTTGGTGCAAATAGTCGTAAAATTTGACATAGTACTTATTTACTTCGATATCGCTAGTAGGGCAAGTTTCTGATTAGGACACGTTTGCCAGGCTTACCTAGGCCTATAACAATGACCTTTAGATAGTTTAAATAATATTTTATAAATAAATTATTATATTTAGCTGTAGAATCTATGTAGTAGCTAGTAAATATGTGAAAATTAAACAATTACTTTATCACCAAGAAAACTATCTAGTCATTAATTAAAGATAGTATATTTTAAATTTGTTCATCGACTCTAACACGATTTTCACGTAAATATGTGTACCTACATCTAATAAGTTTCGCTGCTAACTGTATTCGAACCCGCGTCTCTGGTTATCTAGACCAGATGCCGTAACCAATTACTAGTTTTTTTTATCTGCAAGGATTTTCTTGTTTGTTTATTATATATTGGGCCATGGGTGCTACCTGCTTTCGTAGCCTAACTGATAACCACATAGTAAAGAGAACAGAAAGGACGCTCGGGTGCTTAGGCCGTTTTTACGCACCCAAGCGCCCCTTCTGTTCTGTCTCTATTTCGTGCGGGGCGGGGAGAAGTCGGCATTTGTGGTCGAGTGTGCGTGGGAGGCGAGCCAAAAACGCGGCCATCGCTTCAGTTTGTGGCTCGGTTGCGGCCACTCAAACGCTCAGTTTGTACCAATGCTATACAAAATGTATGAAAAATCTTATCCCTAGCTTTGGTAGCGTTAGTAGCTGCGTTCGATGGCCCAATATGCGGCGGCACTAAGAATGTTAAGTATATGTAATTTTAATTAATTTAATGGAAAAGTTCATTATTTTATTGATAACATTTGGATATGTATCTTAAGATAAGATCTTTATTTTAACTAATAGTACTGTACCTACTATCTTAGTAGGTACTATCATGCTAATTGTATAATAGATTATAATAAAAAATATAGAACAATATAAATGTGTAGTTTTATTATAGTCCAATACATAAACATTTAGATTTGTTGGAGAAGTTAAACCGAAGCAGTGCCGTTCGGCTTGGCGGATGTCACATCCTCGAATTTTGTGCAGGTTCTTGATTTTGCGCATTTCTTCGCAATGTTTTCCTTCGGAGTTTTAGAGCGAGTGTGTTAAATCCATAACTCCAGTGGCGTGAGAGATGAGATACGAACTTAGGTTTAAAGTCGCACAAGTTCCCACTCGGACCAATTTTGGTTCTTGCCATCCTTTACTACACGATAGATGAAGCCTACAACTAGATATTAAAAAAGTGATGAAGTTATTCCCGACTTCCCCACCAAACACCCCAATCATTGGATACTCTGAGAAATTAAAGGTTTTTTTGTATACTTTTGGTAAGCGAGGATGTGGTCGAATGTGTAGGTAGCACGCTTGCCTAGAAGAAGTTCATTGTCGTTTTGAAGACTTCCAGATTATATTCATCGGGAAACACGAACGCGAGACGCTGGCAACGAATTCCACTTGGTAATACGTATTATAAAGGATGAAGCAAAATGCTTAGTGCGTATATAGGAGGGATATCAACTATAAAAGAGAGCGCATTGATGAGCACCTGCCGTCAGTCCGGTGACGCTGTAAAGGTCGCAAGAACAACAGAACGGCAAATGAAAAAAAAAGAGCACCTGCAATGCTAGCATGCGCATCGTGACAAAATTTTGTCGATGCTTATTTCGTGCATTTGTCTCGTATTCGCAGGAAAAAGAGCGAGACGAAACAGTAGACAAAATTTTGTCGTGGTGCGCATGTTAGTCTGGCTGGTCGTCCGATTATAGAAAGGAGTTGAAGGAATTAAGCTGTGTGCCATCGCATACTCACCGAAATGTATTCTGGAAAATACCGATAAACTGGCAACTTTACGGCGATGCTCGAGATTCCGAAGCCTTCCCACAACCAATGTGTCGTCCCATACCTATAAGCTTTTATTTTTACATCATTGAAAATCAGTAATTTCACCACAACATATTGTGAGAATTGTGAACTCAAATAGTTCTCGAAAAGCAATTTGTTTTCAACTCTCGTAAGAATTAGTCCTGCAACTGCGTCTATTAATCCTGAACTCCATTTGGATTTACTGCTTCAAACTTTTTAAATGTATTTGAATAAATTCGACGACAAAATGCTCTCTTTTTTGTGTGGAGTGCATTAGTTAATTTTCGCTTTTCGCAATTTCTGTGCGCTATAATTCAATGTAGAACATAAATTCGGCGTACATTAGTTTTCTATTTCTAGAGCTTTTCCATAGAAAGGGGAGGTAATTTGTTTTTCTCACAATGGGTCGTCTAGACAAACGCATAATAATTCAAGTTTCACTTAGTCGTTTGTAGACGTTAATGGGTGACGCGGAGCAAAAATGTATATATATAATTTTAGGTGTCCACACAGAGATTAAAAACGAACGATACCTCTCCTTTCGAATCTTTATTATAAGTGGAGGATAATTTTTGACGAATTGACATGACGTACCTACTCTATTGCAACATCAGGAGAGCGACTAATGCCAGGAAGGCTGACTGCAAAAACATTGCCAAAACCGAATAAAATAAGCAGTATATATGTAGGTATCAGTAAACACGTCTTGCACCGACCCCTTCTAAAATAGGACAAGGGCTGCAAGGAGGAGCAGGAGGAGGTGGTAGAAAGCCCTGGTTTGCTACATAAGCACTAAAAACATGCACATACCTACATGTTTATGTTTTGAAAAACTATACTAATATTTTACTTTGATGCTTGATTTTTAATGCTGGGGCCACACTAACGGTTAACGTCTATATTTATTATCACGATAAAAACGGCCTTAAAAGATTCCAAAAAACAACGCGATAAAGCGAGCTACACTTGAGTTTAGCTCCAAAGAACAAGACCGCCATGCGAGCAATCGCTTAACGTCAAACGCCAACGTGAACGCCGTTGTCAAAGTCATGGCTACACAGTACACTGACGTTTTATGTCAGTTTTAGCGTTAATCAACGCCATTAGCCGTAAGAGTGACACGAGCATGATAAAAAATTTAATACATTTACAACTTATCAGCTGCCATTTATTCTGTATATCTTCGTATTTTGAAACAAAAGAAGTTTATCTGTTATGTTTTTTAAAGTTTTGTTTACTCAACTGTACATTACATTCAGTTTTTATCTGGCGTCGCGATGCTTTCTAATGTTTTATACGAAACGGTTCAGCGGTTTTATCACCAAAGTTAGACTTTTTACAGAGGGCGACACAAAGTGTCTTTTTTATTTCACTTATAAATACATGATACTTTATGATACAGAATACAATATGTAGTATGGAATTTGCCACGTGGTTCAAAGTGAAGAATACGGCCATTATCAGTTAAATTAAGGTTTTTTCAAAAGGCGACACACACAAAAATACGCGTGCGTGCGCGCTCACTAAAAAATATTCAGGTTTGTCCGTTAAAAGGTCTATTTTAGGCTATTGTACTGTCTATAAAATATTGTGTTCTCTTGGCAGACAACGGTAAGTCGCAAAACAAACACAGATAAGAACGGTAGACAAATTGAATTGTTAGCGTGGAGTTTCCTTTGACTCTGCAATGCTTCGTTAGGATGTAAATTGGTTAGGTAAGTACAAATTGTTGAATAGTAAGTAGAGTAGTATAAAACAACAATTTATAAATGTGAGGCAGCTAAGATTAGTTCAAAAGCGCATTTATAAGCTTAGAAAGTACTATTTTCTTTTAAACAATACTTGCAAACAAGCCCATCGCCTGATTTCAGGAGATCATCGTTGGCTACTCTTTTTTATACTATTGGATAACGAAACGAGCAGGTCGCTTGTCTAATGGTAAGCATAACGCGCTCACCGACCTTTGAAATACAAAGGCATACGCAATGCTATCACTGCAGTGCACTCGTTACCCTGGGACATTAGGTTAAGTCTTATAAGCCCAGTCATTTCACTGCAACTACTTTGCTTTTCACACCGGAACACAAACTGCTTGCACATTATTCCTTGGTGGCATGTACTACACAAGCAAAGTGGTTCTACCCACCCAGACACGTGAACACGTGGTCCGACAGCTCATTCCAATCGATCGGACGACGTGATTTTTATTTTCTATTAATTTTATTATTAGAAGAGTTGTCCTACCAACTGGGAAATCAACAGTTTAATACTCTTTGTACTCGTCTTTTGGAGTTCCTCATACCGCACCATACTTATTGGTCGACAGGCGCAGACGCTCACAGTACGCAGACACGCTCATACCACATTATACAGGTTATTGCTGCGTGGCAGAACTTGTACTTGAACCTCGTACTTGATGAACGGTTGTTAAGGTACAAGTCCAAGACTTTCTACTTGTAAGATTTGAATTTCTGTGAAATTGATTCCGAGCGCGGCGTCATTGTAGCCTGCGGGTAAGACATACTTTATGACAGTTCCTTAGTTGAGCCTCGAAACGCAGAAACTAGCGCCAAGGGAAAAGGAAGGAGGTAAGTGAATGACTGAGACCTGCAGCCGCGTCATCTGAAGTGTTGCAGCCCGTCTCGGAACAGAGACGACCGCAGTCGATCGCAGCTGCAGTGGACCGCAGGCAACACTGCGGTCGACTGCAGTTGCAGGCCGCAACGCTGCCTGCGAGTTTGCAGCCCGTCTCGAACTTATACCTACTGTTAGGTCCAGAAATGAGACAACTCGGTTTGAATAATCGACACGCGTGTATTTTCACTCGTAGTTCAATGAAGACTGCTGTCCTTCGCTGCGTCTTCCCCTTGCGTAGTGCTGGAACGACTACGGCGTAGCATCAGTGCTACGCCGTAGTGAATGACGTCATAAAGTCAGCTTCATGACGTCATAGCGTAGCACCATACCATGCTCTACCTTTATTTTTACTACCTTTATCATGAAACCGAAAAAGCCTTAACTAGATTAGATTTTCAATGTAACGGTTAATTTTATACCTCCAAATTCCAATCTTCTATACTTACTTATTCTGGAACTGCAGAGGCGAAATAAATATAACAAGTACCATACCTATATGTCTTAATATTAAATAGGTATATCCATAAGTAAGTATATTTAAATATTAATTCCAACCCCTCTTCTCAATAAAACCATAACAATAGCGTTAAATATGTACTGTGGCGGCGAACATTAATATTCTCCATTAAAACTACGGCTTAATAGCAGTTTTACGTCTTATTAAAGGGTTGTTAAAATTTTATGTGGCGTTCTTAGTTTCCTTCACTCTAATTAAAAACGTTTTCTGAATAATCAAGATGCCTTTATATGTTGTCTGCGAAATGAAAGTATTCAAATTGCGTACATATTGCAAAGTAGAGAATTTAAAGAGTGTATCGTACCTACTAGCAAAACAAAAGATATTGAAAATTGTATCGTCTTTTGTTTTTTCTATGTGCCTATTGGAAATGCGAAACGGAAGAATTAAATCAAATCATTCATTTGCTTGAATATATGGGTACAAATTGGTGTAAAATATAATAGGTAGTTAGCTATCGAATAATCTACCACAGCGACATGCAAAATGAATTTCAAAATACATGGCAAGTATAACAAAAATAAGAATTTATGTTATACTTGCTATGTTTGTGGCAAATGACGTGAGCGTCATTTGTCGACATTTTTGACCTGGATTTCGAGCGTGTCCGACGCTCTTTCTCAGGGAGTGCACGCGGCGAGATCGCAACGACCACCGGTCGAAACCTACATCGAAAATATCGACAAATGACGTGAGTTGTAGCCGGTTATTTAACAATTTATTATTTTTCTTAGCTGTCCAATATATTGGATAATACATTACATATATAGAAATTCAAATACAAATTATGACATTGGTTGGTCTTCGGATCACTATTTGTGTCATTAGTTGGCATCCACCGAGTTTGTTTACATTATTAGACAAGTATAGAAAACTAGACCGTACATAATATATATTACTCAGACAAACTTCACTCTATATTACACATTCCAGCTTCAATTATTCATAACTTATACGAATGCGTTTGTATTTAGGTAGTACAGTAAGTTACGCTTCACCTTGTCTTATTTGTATATATTTGCATGAACATGGCAGCTGGATGTAAACCCACAATGATTTATTGCTACATGCAAGATATTTTTACTTCTTTAGATATATATGTTTAAAAAACAATAGCTTTTTTATACTATTGGGTAACGAGGAGAGTGGGTAGCTGTTCTGATGGCAAGCATATAACGACGGGCCATAACAATTGCAGTGCCACTCAGTGGTTTTTAAAAACAAAGGCCTGCGCGGCACTGCAGAGCGCTCGTTACCCTGAGACATTAGGTATTAAGTCTCTCAAGCCCAGTAATTTCACTGGCTACTCTGTTCATGAAACCGGAATACAGTAACGCTTGCTGCTTGGCGGCAAACTTCACGAGAAAAGCGGTGGTACCAACCCAGACGGACACTCGCAGAAGAGTTAGTCCTACCACCTAGTAAAAGTTTCAGGGCACTTCTAGCCCTCGCCTGGCTAGCTAAACTTAAAAATCTGAGCACCAAACTCCTATCAGTGTTCCAGCAGTTGCATTTGAGATCCAGTTCTAATCTATTTTTAGAATATTCACTGGGCTTATGAGACTTAATACCTAATGTCTCAGGGTAACGAGCGCATTGCAGTGCCGCGCAGGCCTTTGTGTTTCAAAGTTCTGGGTGGCACTGCAATTGTTATGGGCCGGCGTTATGCTTACCATCAGGCAAACGACCAGCTCGTCTCGTTACCAAATAACATTAAAAAAAAAATATTGACCATCAACGACCACCGAGATAATGTTTAAACGGTTACCGAGTATAAAAAACATGTAGATATGTTGGGAATACAATGAATGCAATTACACGGTGTCTACCGAGTGTATATCGACTGACACCAATAACCTCCCCTCAAAGCCACCACGTCGATTAGAGCGCTTAGAAAACGACAGTCAAACGTTGATGGTGCCTTTAACAGCATCTGACTATTCCGCCCTTATTATCTATTTACAACCCGCATTTTATTATTGGGGTTAAGACTACTACAGGGTGTAAAAGCTACTGGGTGTAGCGCATAGGGTGGGCGGCGTGGAGAGATCGGACGCTCGTTAAGGGATGGGTTTACGACCATCAAAAGATACTTTGTAAGATGGCTTCCGGTAGTTCTTACGGTTCAGTCGTAATTCAAGGCGTTTCTGGGACGTCTTAAAAAGGTTATTATTTACTTATTACATCGGTTGTTTCATGTATGTTTCTTATACTATTGGCTAACGACACTAGCGGATTGATTGCCTAATGACGCCATCCCACAACAAAAGAGTGCCACTCAGAGCTTTGCAACACAATTAAGGCTTACGTAGCACTGCCAGTGTGCTCTGAAACGTCTCATAAGCCCAGTATTTCACTACTATGCTCATCAAACTGGAACATCAATCGACACTCGCAGAAGAGTTAAACCTACCCACCTGATAAAATATGCCGATGTATAGAACTGGAATTATTGAAACTCGAAGAATCTAGATATATGTCGTACTTCGTATCTGTTCATCTCCTGCTCTGATATTGTGTTCTGGGTGTTCCATTTTCCACCTCTAATAACACTGACTGTAAAATAGTTAAAGTATTTTTAATATGACAAACAAAATATTCCTATTCTTATTAAATGTAAAAATAAGAGTTGACCTTTCATCCATACCTTGCCGTCGAAATTCTATCAAATAATTTATTTTACATCTAAAGTCATTTTGATAAATACAATAATTTCTTTTCAGACAGATGTACTCAAATCTATTTGGTACGTGCTCAAGACGTTTGCTCTGGCGTTAATGAACAGCTGTTTGCATCTGAAATTTAAATCTTGGGTATTTCAAGAAATATACAAGTCATAGTATAGTATTATACCTTAACAGACGATGTTTTTGGATTTTACTAAAATCTTTCTCTGTATTATATTTTTGCATCCATTTGGCATTTCAGTTAGATCATGACTTAACAAGATTTATTACATTCGTTCATTGTAAAGTAAAAGTAAATCAAAAACTAATTTATTTATACACCTTTACGAATTATTTACATGAACAACATTGCCGAACTAGCCCATCATTAGAAGCTATTTTAATTATTGTGGTTTATTTTTGTCTTCAATCTTCAATCGAAAAAGTGTTAAATTCAATTGATACATACGCAACAGTGTTTGTTGGTTTATTTTTCTTTCACGCAACAACGAAGCAACAGATCGACGTGATTATTTGCATAGAGTGAATAATGCAGGCTACTTTTATTTCCGAAAAATGCGTGATTCATACTCGCTCTAAAACGGTGTAGGAAAACATCGTGAGGAAACCCGCATGTTCAAGAACTATTAAACTCGAGGACATGTGACATCCACTATGCCATAATCAGCCCGCGTGGTGGATTATGGTCCATACCTCTCTCTCTGAGAGAAGTCCGGCATCCCAGCAGTGAGAGCGTAAGAGGCTGATAATGTATGTATGCATCGTTCCTGCCCCACGCGTATGAAACCACGGACTGCAGCTAGTAGTAAAGTAATGATTATTATTTACTTTTTTTTTCTTTTTTTCTGATTTGCTATTGAAACAATTTCAACGTTTCAAATTTCATGTCTGAAAATCATTCCACTGAACACACTCAACTAAATCCACAAACAAATGAAAACGCAATGCGGCATTATCTAATAATGTGTGTAAAACAGTTTAATAGTGTCCGTGTGATTACGATGCGAGACTCGCGTTGTGTAATCGAGTTAGTGCGGTCCACTCTAACTTGATCATTACAGTAGTACGCGACCACGTAGGTGCACAAAGAAGTACATTTCACTGAAACAGCTACGGTATGAAGGTTTATACGTGACTGCTTATACTCGTATTACAATATTATAACGAACTAAGCCTGCTGGTAAAACTGGTAAAGCTGGCGAAGGCAGGCACTGCAGTGCGCTCGTTACCCTAGTCTTTAACTCCCAGTAATTTCACTGACTACATTATTTAAGTTTGAAATAGTGTGATAATGGTGTTGTTTCCGGCATTTCAAATCTGTTTCACTCTTTGTCCACCAGTGGTGGACAAGCGGGTGGGGACAATTAGAATGATCGCTCTCTTTACAGTGTGAGTTTGACTTGATTTTACCCCGGAGAGGGGTGATTGGGGCCATGGTTATTGGTAATGGTTATAATATGGTAAATTTAAGGGCCATAAAAGTGGCGTCTAATTTGTCAAAGATGGTAGATATTTGACAGATCTAATCGTAAATTTAGATCTGTCAAACATCTCTAACGCTTTGTCATGTTTATTATTGCAAAGAGAAAGCGAACCGATTCTCAAGAGTAGCACGCGAATACCGACGACAGATTTTCAACTTGACGGTGGTAGTCTATAGTCACCTTGTTTTGATATGATTGAAAAATTAAAAGCAATCTTTTACACAACGATGTCGTTTCTAGACTACGTTATCTCCGTGATGTCCTGTCGCACATGATGCGTCAGCAGTTTTCGTGAATGCGAGTAATTCTGCACGCCTTCAGAACTACCGCCTGTGGAAGGTTATTACCCGGTGATGAGACATAACTTCATTTAATTTCGTCAATTGAAGAGATGCATGCCTTCGAACGTACCATCGATTATCAGGAGAAATTGTAGTCAAAATTCTACTAATAAATAAAACAGTAAAGTTTGTAAATTTTTTGTTTGTTTGTTGTAGACTGATACTCGTCGAAGAGTTAGTCCCATCACCTGGTAAAATGAGCTTCATATAAAAACATCCCGGCTTGCTTGAGTCTCTATTCGAATCGTCTTTCGGCTACGTCATGTTGTCATATTACATTATGATGTTACTGTGGCTAAACGCTATCATGTACTTAAAGTAACTCCAAAAATAAACTAAGAAAACCTGTCTCTATTATAACCAAACAAAAGAACAACACAACAATGACAAATTAACGCAAACTGTCAAATTGTGTTTCCATTATAATGGCATTTCCTAGTAATGTCGGAAACAGATAAATCTGCACAATAACAGCATGTCACTTGGATAAATGTGACGTCAATCCGTGACCATTTGTTGTCTGCTCTAGTGCCATCTAGCGGTCGTTACGTTTGGGTTACACAGCTGTGAAGTTTGGAAAACGTTTTGGAAACTTTTGCTATAGAATAATGCTCATTTAAGTTTAGTGTCAAGTCACGTTTTTGCTGTAATTTTAAAAACCAAATAAACAACAAATTTTGTGAAAGTATGAATATTATTAGATTACTTTTACGCGGCTTAGCTGCTTGCATACATATCCTTCCTTAGATTAGGGATAACAAACAAACATGCAATAAACTTTATATATAGATACTATAATTTTACATAGTACTGCCCATTGGTGAAATACATTGACAATACATATTCATACTGTAATTCGTTGGGAATATTTTTTCCCATCGAGTAACACTGTGACTCGTTGCAGCTTTTCTTTTGAGAGCAATTTCCATCGACCCTCCCTTGCGTAATAACAGTGTGACTCGATGGGAAAAAAGTCCCAACTAGTCACAGTGATGACTGGTTGGGAACCCACCATATTTTCCATCTACAGAGCCTTTTTTGTGTTTGACTGTAATTTTGTTTGACCTATCTTATTATTATATTAAACTTATGGCTAAACTTATCCCTCTAAACATTCGTTATTATAACAAACCAGGTGATAGTTTATGGTTTGTAGCAGGCTGTGAAAAGTTGATTACTGCTTTCTGGGTTTTCGTCAGACTAAATTTAGCTACTTTTACTGTTTGGCTCTATGCAATATGGTCCTGCCTATTCCTCGTGCTTGCATATTTTTACATTACTCCATACTTAAGTCACAACAGGTTGTCAAAAAAAATCCCTATGTGTCTCCACCCCATAAGCCACGCATTCTAAGTGTAAGAAGAGGGGAAAAGACAAAAACTTAATGACAAGTGGACAAAGACGCAGATTCGAGACGCTTGTCAAAGCTGTTAGACTGTCAGAAAAGCTTTGTCAAAGTGGAGGGAGCCAAAGCGTGTCTTTCTAATCCGATAAAAATCTTTGTGTAGTTTTTTTTTAATATTTTTAATAATAAAGGATATATTTTTATTAATAATAACATCTACTTGAATATTATTATGAACAAATGTTTTAGTATGAAAAAAGTTTTTTCAATAGCAAATAGGAGTTAAAAGTCGTTACAGTGCGTCTTTTCTATTTGCATCAAGTTTCTATTTGAAATATGAATAATCAACAGTTTTGAAGCGTTTTAACTCAGTAGTTAATTGAAACTAGCCGTGAACAGTCGTGAACTTTTAGAACTAAAATGCTTACATTATTGTTTGAAAACTTTTTAAATTTAATACCTCTCATAAAAAAAATCTTTTCTAACCCTCGAAAACTATGGAATATCAAAGATTAATCTATTTTCTCGAGGTAAAGCTGAAACCAAAAGCCGATTATTTTCTATTTGAGAAGAACTAGGGAACCGAAGAAGGCCCTCAAGAAAATCAAATCAGACAATCAAGTGGAAAAATCCATGTCCACTGTTCAAACAATCAACTCGAGTTACGTGGTCCGAGTTGATGTGGGGCTCCTCACCTCACTTATTTGAGCTCCACTCCACTCTGCTACATTATAGAAACATCCAGTAACTCAAGTACAGTTAACATGATCGATACTCGAACATGTTGGATTTATCTCTACAAACGAAGCGTATTGCTTCCATAATTTTGCTAAGCGTACTGGATAAGGACTGAATAGAATAGTTGGGTTCTTGTAGAAGTCTGTTTTTCCAATCGCTATAAATAACTTGAACAACTTAATGTGGCAAGTAGATATCTCGACAGTAAGCAGCAGTATTCCTGGACACGATGTATGTATGTATGTAATGAAATAAACGCAAAAAACTTACAGTTTAAGGTTAATAACAGAAATCGACAAAAACAGACGAAAAGCTCCAAATTATTACGTCCCAAATTAATTAAAAAACTGCAATGTTAATAGCAAACTAACTTAAACATTTATGAAATCCTAAGCACTTAGGTATTGCATAAACTTCTTGAGTGTTTGCATAAAGTTCCTACATTTCTTCTACACTATTGAAATTTGTTGAAATGCGACGTATTCCATAATGTTACTTTTGTGTTTTTTTTATGAAACTACTTACTTACATTGTACTTAGAACACTAAAGAAAGAAAGAAAGAAAAAAATGTGTTTATTCGCAGCATCAAGTATACCTACATAATTAATACAAAAATAATAACATAATAAAAGCGCATCTAACCCACAATCAGGTGCCGTATCGAGAAAAGAGACAAATAAGTAGGTATCTACTCATAGTATGCTACGAACCGGTCCCAACTCAGCGTATGCCGGCCAATCGACCTACATACGATTAGTTGTGAGTCAAATTATTTTAACATGGACATGTTTTACTGTTCAACATTTATATTGTATCCCCACAACCGGTCTCAAGAGACCCAGCTATTTGTTTTAAAGCTTTATTACTAAGTAATGTGTGCACAGGTCAACCCTCTAAAAATTTAACGATCGACGTTGACCAATATCTCTAATGCATCTCATCCCTTCAATATCTACCCAAATAAGAGGTCCATCTAAATAAGAACTTTGTTTATCTTCATTTGCGTGCAGACTCCCTGGAGCAACGAATCAATGGATGTTTTAAATGAAATACGACATTGAGAGAACTGATAGGATATCTAAAAGTAAATAAATATTTACATTTATTTTAAAGATGGTTTAAAGAAAAATGCTGCGGTAGTCGCAAGGGAAAAAGATTTTTATGTGAATCGAATATTTAAACAGAAAAGGTGAGGTTTTGCATAGATAAAAAAAGTAAGCTAGTTAAAGTCCTCTTTTTTATTTTAGTACACTTTAAATTGTTACTCAGAGTGTCGAAAGCAATATCAGTTAATCACTGAATCTGTTCTACAATTCTTTTATGTTTAACAATTTTCTTAATTCATGAAAGAATATATTCAGTACTAGCTTGTGCCCATGGCTTTGCCGGCGTGGTACATATCTTTATAGCCTATGTGTTATTGCAGACCCTAAGCTATATACATTCCAAATTTCATCCAAATCGGCATAGTTGTTACGGAGATTCGCGGTAACAAACATTCACACACACCACACACACGACACACAACTTTCTTATATTAACTAGGATAGGATAGGAAGTAGGATGTACAGAATTGGACCTGTTACAGATTTATTAGAAGTGGACCTAATAGGTCAGTAATTTCTGAACTACAAAACCCATGATCTTGAAATACTTATGGGTCAATCTTTAAAGTACCTCCAGTGTATCAAAAACAGAATTAATGAAATCGGACGATACGTTAATGAATTACAAATACACATTTTGACTTTCATCCCCTCTCCCAAGGGAGCCGTGCTTAATTTCGGTATGACAAGTATCCTATGCCCTACATCGTAGTATGAACTCAAATCATGCCAAGTTTTATTGGAATTCATTCAGTAGTTTTGGCGTGATGCGCGGCCAAGATACAGATAGACCGAAAGACAAAAATGAAAAAAAATACAGTTTTGTCTTCAGTGTAGATTATAGAGCAGCCTTCAAAAAAAATATTTCAAAGTATATTTGCAATGTACCGAATTGGATATTAATTCAATTCAAATACGAATTTAATAAATAAAATAATAGATTATAATGATTTTATATTGGATCTAAAAAAATTGTTTTCATTAACGTGATTGTTTACAACATCAGCTATTGAATTCTTTGAAACGCCTTACTCGTGCCACAACGTTTTTCATAGGTTTTTTATACAGACGTGAAGTGTTTTCCCCTTTGTCGGCATTTCATTACAAGCTCCCATTCACTCTATAAATTAAACTCCGTCGTAAAACCGCGGACCCATCGTGTCCAGTAATGTATTCACCGTTTCAAATACAAAAAACTTGTTCGTCTCAATTGGGGGACCCCCCTTTTAACCTCTAGTCAGGGAAAAAGGTGTCAATTTTTGAAAGATTGCGTCGCGTCATGAATATTATATGAACGAATCGAGTTAAGGGTATTTTGCGATAATGTTCGACGTTTTGATTCTGTCAGTGCAGTGGAAGACAGTACTAAATGTTAAGAATAAATATAAATAAATAAAGAAGTGCATCAACAGATCATCAACGCAAGTAATAATTATGTGGAACCAATCTGCGGCGCAACTATGGAAATCGGTTCGATAAATTTGTCGAATCGAAAAACCCGATAAATTTATCGAATGTTGCGAGTACCGAAGTCTGATCGTAAAGTATTGTAGTAGCTTTATATTCTCTTTGGATTCGACCTAGCTGTTCGATAATTTTTGTCGATTGTATTTAGATTCGATAAATTATATAAAAAGTCGATAAAACTAACTTTATCGATTTGAACTGTAAATTTTATCGATCAAAAAGATCCGTACTTGCGCCGCTGGTCTTATACACATTTGGAAAAAAGAAATCCATATATACCGGTGATATTGATAGGCTGATAGCATAAACCTCATAAACAAAGCTTACAAAGTAAGGTGGGTGAGCAATTAAAATGCACTGAACGCATTTTGTTGAGTTTTAACATACGGGGGCCCAACAACCAATGCCCAATGCAGAACATAATGATATAGCCAAATTTCGCAATACTTACATAATTATTTGTGTGAACTCACTATTTAATTTACATTGTGTGTAGTGGATGTGAGAACGCAATTAACGTGTAAAATTGCATTTGTGCACATTTGTTGGTGTGGCAGTACGAATGTTTGTGTATGAGACTGTGTGCTGTGGGAGCAAAGTGGGAGCGATAGTGTAAGTGTGTGTGGGTGTTCTGTGATTGTGTTTACGAGTATACTTCATAGTTTTGTTTGATTCATAAAAATATGATCAGTATTGATTTTTGTATGATTTTGTATTATTTATTTATTTATAATAATATGAACGCAATTGCAATTATACATATTACCAAACTAACAAAAAATTAATTAAAAGAAAAATTCATCATGTCATTACCAAATAATTTTAAGTCTAGGTTACAGTAGCTATGTCAAATTTTAAGATTAATATTTGATTTATGGTCATAGGACTCACAAAACGTCAATAATAAGTTTGAGACAGTAGGCCACTTATCACAAAAAATGTCACAATCAGGATATATTTTGAATAAGAATTTTTAATCTTAGATTTACTAATTCTTCATCAAATTCATAATAATATTATAAGTACGTATTTATTTAGTAAATAATAATTGATACAAAACGAAATGTTATTGCGATGTCATATTTGAATGTAAACTTATAGGTAATTTTAGTAACAGATTAAGTACTGCATCTGTCAACGTATAGGTAGTGATTTGGATGCTGTCAGCCTATGTCATTTCACATGGATTTACTCGATTTACCCCTTGTTAGGCGTAGCATGTCAATGGAACGGGTAGCGATGGCTTGGAAAATTTGCCTTCTTATATCTTGTTTAAGTTTATATAATCAGTTGAGATATCAGATTTAAATACTTACATTGTGTCTATAAGGCGGTATCCTGAGTCTATAACATTTATCATTCTTATAAATTGTTAAAAAACCGGCTATAACTCACGTCATTTGTCGATATTGTCGACCTAGGTTTCGAGCGTGTCCGACGCTCTTCCTGGTCTGAGTGGTCGTTGCGATCTCGCCGCGTGCACTCCCTGAGGAAGAGCGTCGGACACGCTCGAAACCTAGGCCGACAATATCGACAAATGACGTGAGTTATACCCGGTTTTTTAACAATTTATAATGTGTGATACTCACGAAAATTTTAATAGTAAAAAATTTATCATTCTGTCCTCTTTACACATAGGCACTGTCGGTTTGCATTGATGTAAAAGAGTAAAAAGATCCCGCTCGCGTAACAATTTAGTAAAAATCCAAAAAAGCGTGACCTTACTTCAAAATTAGATGCCTAATCGAAAATGTACAAGCACTGAGTTTTTTGTCATTATATAATGCGTCAGTGTTGTTAATTTTTCGATATAAAATAAAAAACAGAGCTGTTTCATTTATAAATATCTACTTATTAATTATAAATATATATAATTATTTATAAAAATTATACATTAATAAGACATTATAAATTACAAAGCACATTATAAATTTGGTGAAAGAAAACTATCGCCAAGGAGGGACAGCGATGACGCAGAAAAAATAGTTATTTTACGATTTCCGAAAACTATTTCTCTGTCGAACACTTAGTTCGCGTAAAATTCGTTATTTACGATCATAAGTTTTTATTTGTAAGAAAAGAGATAAAGATCGCAGTATCCGCTAAAATGATACATCGACCATTTTTCTTTTTCTTGAATTGAGTTTTAGTATTTTGAGATTTCTTTTTCAGAGTTGGAAAATTATTTATATATTTTACAAATGAATCTTGACGATTTATTTTAATTTTGTTATTGTTGACTATCCGGATAAAAACAGGTTGACTGAATTTATTTATTTGGCGTTATTATTAGGTTACATATCTACCGTTGTTTTTTTAGTGTACACTGTACTTACACATATTTTAAAATAATAATAAACTGATCAAAACCATTATAAGTACTGTTGAATATTAAGTTTAAGCTAAGTTATGGAAGTTTGTTAAAAATCAATAAAAATCATTTCATTTCAAATCATTTCATTTCATTTCATTAGCATACTGAAAGAGCATACTGGTTATCGCAACATAGGGAATCATACAGCCATAATCTGGGCCACAAAAACAACTAGATATATTAAGATATCTATCCACCTGTAATTATAATTAAAACAATGTATTGAAACTAATATCTGTAACAGTGAAATTAAAGAAATAATTACTATTATTAATATTATGTCGCGTTGTCTTTTTGCTCATCAATTTTATTTGGCATATACCTAATTATAGTAAAAATAATGTATTGAAAGTAATAAATATCACATATCTAATGCTTTTAAAAAAATAATTACTAATAATTATTATTATTATATGTGGCGTTGTCTGTTTGCTCATCAATTTTGTTTGGCGTGGACGAATTAGGCATCATTTTTACCATATCAAAAATTGAGCATAATCATTCAACACATTAACAACTTTAAATGGATTCCCTTTTATGTGGTTAAAGCAACAGCCGCGTAATAGAAAATCGTATTACCCATAAGACACCTACTCAAAATTCATTAAAATTTGTTCCTAGTCAAATGTAATTTATTTAGGCAAAAATCCCCAAAAGTAATATTCATTGAAGCGTATTTAACGTTCTAGCGAGACTAGTGTTGTGAAAATATATATCGATGGTTAAAACTTATACACTCACCAAATTTTCTACACCGAAGTGGTTCCAACAAAATACAAGCTAGACAATAATAAATAATACTAGCTTCCGCCTGCGGCTACGTCCACGTATATATCTTTATCTTTGTATAATAATGTATAATATATATATTTATGAATGGTAGCCTATGTGTTATTCTTTTGTATAAGCTATATTACTGTAAAGTTTCATCAAAATCCGTTCAGTAGTTTTTTCATGAAAGAATAAAAAATAGCCATTCACTTTCACAAACGTTCGGGTTTATAATATTAGTAGGTTAGGATACAAGACAATGTAAGCTAGACAACGATTTTAAATTATTTTGCAAATCTTATTTGTGGGCGTAAATCTTTCTCTGAGGCTCTCAACAACGCACTGGTCTCACTATTTAGTTTTAAAAACATCTTCGGACTCTGTTGATTGTATGGATTTATCACTCTTTACTCTATCTTTCAGTCATAAATAGAAGTGTAGATCAAAGTGGCGTTATTCTTGTGATGAACCCTATGACTCCTTCCTCAATTTACCCATTTAACTGCCAAAACTGTTTATTCTTCCTGGAACAAAAGTAATGTTAATTAAAAATAATAATTATAAACTGTCTCTGACCTAGCTCAGACTAAGAAACTAACTATCCAAATTTGTATAAACGAACTACAATTTCATCGATAACTCACGCTTAAGGTTAACCGAACATCACTACGATATAAGGGTCGTATTAGTGTATAAATTATTCAGCATATCTTCCTCTGTATTATGTCATTTACGGTGTTACCTTTTAGACGAGTATTTACACAAAAGGAAAGAGAATCAAAAATGATAATTACATGCAAATCCGGGGATCGTTTGAGAAGCACTCAGCGTTGCCTTCATTTTCGAAAGATAAATGTACTTTTTTAAAGAATGAGGGACTTTAATGAAGTAGCCTTGAATAAGTAAAGGCTTCTTAATTCTCATCGTATTAGATTATTGTCGTAAGCTTAAATAATTTTAACAACAAAAATTAAACAAAAATTACTATATTTTGGTCAGCAAATAAATAGAATTAACATAATTAAATTAAGTTAAAGTATAGTTTAACTTAAGCTACTTTAGTTTAATATTCAAGTTTAAATATTACAGGTTTAAATATCAAGGTTTTAATATTACTAAGAATAAATATTAAGTACCAACTTAGTTTTTCTAAGCGTATGTATTACTACACACGAGTATAAACTATATTAAATCTCTTACCATAATGAGAAAGATCGCAATAATTAGTTGATAATTACTAAAACTTGATAGGTAGTAAAACTTTGAAACATAAAAGCCTACGCGGCACTGTAGCGCGCTCGTTACCCTGAGACATTAGGTATAAAGTCTCATAAGCCTAGTAATTTCACTGGCTACTCTGCTCATCAAACCGGAAACAGTAATGCTTGCACACTACTGCTTGGCGGCAGACTTCACGTGAAAAGCGGTACCAACTTAGTTACAAGGCAGTTACATCCGAGCTATAATAAATGCGAAAGTGTGTTTGTAGGTTTGTTGGTTGGCCCTTTTTTAACGCATCCACACTCAATAGCACAACGGATCGACGTGATTTTTTGCATAGTAGTTTATTGAACGGAGAGTAACATCGGCAAGTTTTTATCCCGGAAAAATGTACTGGTCCTGTAGGAATCGCAACGTGGATAAAACCGCGTGCAGAAGCTATTATTATTATTATATATATAACTATAGTTAAAGTTTTTAGTTTCAGTCTATGATTGATCCAAAACACATAACAAGAAAAATCACCAGAACCCTTAATGACAGAACACTTTAGTGATTATGTATAGACCTTTCATTAATACTTATTACGCTGCAAAAGCCAAGACAAAGGACTTATAAAGTATAATCTGTGCAACCCTTAAAGGGTTGGCCCTCCTAACTATTAATGTGATTCATTATAATAATAACGAGCAGTCAAATTCTTGGAAAGTAAATGAAATGACTACTCATTCGTTTATATCTTTTGTGATTCATTAAAGAATTGAAAAATACTTTAAAGAAATCTTGTTACTGATTAACTAAATGGAAAAAAAAAACTTGTGGAATTTTCTCCTTCATTAGACAAACCTTTAAAGAATATCAAATTGAATCGAATTTAAATTTATAATGGAAAAGGAATGTATACCCAGGTTTTTATTTTAAATTTAACATTAATTGGGTTTTTACGAAAATATTGGTTAGATATTTCTTTTTAGTAAACTGAGCCTAGATAAATTACAATGTTGTGTCGCAATTTCCATACGAATAGACCCGATATTTGTATACAAGGTGAATCTATTATATTGTAAGTAGTCTAAGTTAGTAGCAGTGCCACTGCACACACTATCGCTTTGCGACAAGGCGAGATAGTGATCAAATCCTCATTTATAGTGAATATTAAAAAAACTGCCGAATCACACCAAATATTGTAATGACTACTTTTCTGCGAGTGTCCGTGTGGGTTGGTAACACCGCTTTGCTTGTGCAGTCTGCCGTCAAGCAGTAATGTGTAAGCATTACTGTGTGTTCCGGTTTGATGGGCAGAGTAGCCAATGAAATTACTGGGCTTATGAGTCTTAATTCCGTAACGACCGCACTGCAGTGCTGCGCAGGCCTTTGTGTGGCACTGCAATTGTTATGGGCCGGCTTTATGCTTACCATCAAGCAAATGACCAGCTCGCCACGTTATCAAATAGAACAAAAAAATATTTTTGATTAAGCAATTACATAGTTTTAAATAAAATACACACTAATTTATTTACAATCTTAATCTAATAATCCGCTACCAGTAGGCAACGTTCCCAAAATGCTGGCAGCATTGCCACGTTGAATGGCAATGTTTAGTTTTAAATTAAATATTATTTTTATGGTTTTTCACATCAAAGCCTCTATGACGCAATAGTTGCTTCTCTTTCATTCCTTCAGACTTACAGTGACATCATTTCCTCTGTTGTCAGTCTTAATTACCTACTACATATACACTACACCTAATCTAGCTATAAAAATAATAATAATAACAATAATTTATTGCTCTCTAAAAGACTAAAGTAACATTGCATGTACTTAAATAACTAAGAGTACCTCTTAATAAACAAAGCATAGATATTTGTAGTTTAAATTATACTTGTTAGGTACATGTAGACAGTAGATTGCAAAGAAATATACCTTGACCCTTTCGTAAGGCCATAATAATAAAAGCCATTAGATAATCTTCAAGCTACTGTATTCTAAGATATAAATCCAAGTATTCTAGCCCACTGACAGTTGGCAGCTAAAATCATACAATATAATTCTTGAACGAGTAAACAAGAACTACAAAAAAAAGACATATACCATAATGTACCAAGTAGTTGTATAATAGGTACCAAATAATGTTATAAACGTAATTTAAGAGGCTTCGAATATATTTATAGGTCTATTAACTAGATATATTATACTGAGAGGCAATTATACTAAACTGCTTTCTCTTCTTGAATCAAAGTTTAGTGTTCCATTTCATTGAAAGCCTTAAGAATAGATATTACTTAGGTAGAACGGTTAAAGAATATGTATCACTTAAAATATAGCTTTTGTAATTTAAAACACTACACTTACTGTATATTTTTAGTAATTGTATTTTTAACAGCTTCTAATAGTGTTACCACAAAAAACCATTTTTAGATGCCATATTTAGCTAAACAGTGTCTAAAGTTAAACGTCTAAAATGATTAGAAATGTCACAACAGAATTGTGTTAGACAACGGTTAGACACTACTTAAATCAGGATTTATGGTTGCTTATATTTAATCACGCGACTAAGGCATGTTTAGGCGTTAACACAGGTTTAACGTGTGTTTAATTTTTTTGTGGTCAGACCTTTATAGTTTAGATAGATTATCTAATCTATCTAGTAAATATAAGACGGAACGCTAATAATTTTATGTGGTTTAAAGAAACTGAAAAATATACCAACACAGAAACACTTCCAAACGGAACGAACACTTAGTGTTATTTAACTGTCATGAGTGCCCATTGTAACCAACGTTATATACACATAACGTTCGTTCCATGTACTTAGCATGCAATTTTCGAATTACCTATATAATCGTGGGTGGCGTTTCCTGTTTTATTCAGATGTAAGAGAATTTTATATTTTGATCTTTATTTGGTCTTCATGAGGGTTTAAAATTAACTTTTGATTTACGGAAAGTTTAGTTCGTGAGAAGTTGTACGCTTATGTTGACGAGCTGCAGTATGTAGTTTCACAGGGAACCTTAACTACAACGTAATAAAGTCTATAATTAAATCCACTGTTCTAAATAGATTTGTTATACTTTACTGCTTGGTTTATTTTATTTTACTCGTCTAGTTTATTTTGTCGGAACTCAATATCGAAGTACTTTCTTGAGAGCGTTGACAAATGTCTTGGTTCTTAAAAAATTATTTAAACGCATAAATTAGTCTACGCGTAAATATATTACAGATATTGATTTTCAGGGTTGACAAGAGTTTAATATGATATAAGAACCTTATAGTCTTGTATGGGGAAACTAGAATGAATTAAGCATCATAGTAGACAATTACAAATTGAAAGCACAAAAGATAATAGTTATTCATATAGAGTTTGATTAATTTTAAGTACTTTGAACATTGAGTCATTTGAATCATTCTGATAATGTAATTTTAAGTGTCTAATATTATCAGTGATTCAAACCTAGACTTACGTAATACAATTTGATATACTTTGAATTAATATCTAACGTTTAAATTGTAGTTATGGCCAAGTTGTGTTGTTTTGTTACATCACAGGCCAATGTCATTTTATGTCTTATATAAACAAAGTTAAATTGTAGACATTATTTGTATATTCCACCAATTTTGAAATAAAGAAGTTTTGATTTTCGTACATAATTTAGAATTATAGAAGAAACGACTTCGTTCCAACCCTACCATGTGGTAAAACTCAGAGTCACAGTATAGTTACTGTGAGTATACAAGTTTTACACCATGATATACAAGGATTTATTTGTATGAGAATAACGTAATTTATATACGATCTAATTTATTAGGGACTCTAATGAATTAATAAGTAGTGCTGATATGGGATTGAGTTGAAAATGAATGAAATTATTCTGAAAAGTAGACTACAAAATCACTTAAATTTTAAAGCGATAAAAATCATTAAACGCGTTATCGAATTACATTATAAATAATAATTTAGGTATTCACTTAAAATGTAAACTGTTTGCCTTTTGTTGCTACAAACCATGTTTGTTGCAAGTTCACGTACTGCATCCGGATAGGTTTACTTTGGACAATATTTTCAGTAAAAAATCTAACTCTGTGAGTGGACTGATTTTTTAGTTCGGTTTTGCCAAACAACATAAATTTAAAATTAATGGTGTTTGGATTTATGTGACATTTTATGCCATAAGTGGGAATACGTGACTACTCCAAGCATTTGAAGTGTGGGATAACTTAGAAGACCTGCAATTTGGCGGGATATGAGAGGGAGTTGTGTTTTAACCGCGAAAGCCGTCGGTCAGATATTCGGGAAATAACACTGGAATCCAGTGGGTTTTAACTGCGAGAAACGTCGGTCAATTATTCGGGAACAAACGCCTAATTATTTGCGCGCGCGCAGACAAATTCAGACTTTAATCGTAACTAATAAAACTAGTTTCTCGTGTCGTGACTTTCCCAGTGAAACCGTCGTATAATGTAATATCGTCGCGAGTGAATTAAAGAGTGCAGTGAATAGTGTATTGTGAGAGTGTATCATATAATATTAATGAATATTTTATTAGAGTTTTCAGTTAGCGAATACTACGAGCTCTGGACGTCATTTTAGACTACGTTGTATGTATTTCTTTAAGTTTATAAGTTAGCTAGGAGGTACTTTTTATCCTTTACAGACATCAGCTGGGAGAAACTACGTTGTATTTGGGCTATTGCAAGGGGTAGGTTTTACAGAATATATACATTTAGGAAATGTTTAGGAGGAGTGGAAATTGAATATTTTGTGTTGATGTATGAAGGAGATAAATTTCAACCATTACAAAAATGTAGTATTGTAGCTAGGATACTTTTTCTATGCCTAAAATATTATATTACCAAAATCTTATACTTATGATTGAATGTAACATACATACTTTTAGCAACAGAATAATTTATCATTGCCCAGTTGGATGTTTGTTAATACGGAGGATTTTGATTTCATGAAGGAGTTTTACTTTATATTCTGGAGCGTTTGAAGAGTTCCATTGTTCTTTGGAAACTTCTATTGTTAATAGTCACTATTATGGAAGCATGCAGTCACTTTGGATGAGTTCCAATACGCATATGGATTGTCACATCATCACGCATTACTTTATACTTGGATCTCTCATCACCCGAATTCCTTGGAGTCTTGGGAACTTCATAAGTTTGCATATTATGTTACATTCATTCATCCCAAAACTATTTATCATTTAAAATAATATTTAGAACAAAACCTTTTAGTCAACGCCCGTGCACATCTAGAAAACTCACAGCGGCCCGTTTAAAAATGTCTGTCGGATCTACGTGACGAGCGTTTTAAACACGTTGCTATTCAGCAGGGTTCCAGACTAGCTAGCCAGGAGCGGAACACAGGGTTTGATGTTGTAGCTGGTTTCTGATTAGCAGTCTCTACGTTTGCAGCACTCAAATCCGCCCAAGCACTAGGTACACTCACTACAAAGACGACCAATATGATTCCTATTAGATTCTTATTAGGGATAGTTCGAGTCACAAGGAATCTTGGTCATAAATTAGAGTAGGGATAATATTACCCTAGATCAAAGTCAACGAGGCTAATCAAAGCATGTATGAGATGTATGATTTTGAGGATAGATGACGAATGGAACGGATCGGAAAGAGATGAGGGTTTGTGAGTTTAGATTCATTTGAGGTGAGGTAGGTCTAAAACACGACGGATTCTGTCGGTTGGACGGGGTGAAGGCTGGTCAGGGAGCCCCGTAATCAATAAATCGCTTAGGGTTCCTATTTATCTAGACTTTAAAAGTCTAACTCCTTTTCTCAATTTCCTATTTCTCTTAGATATTGCTGTTGGCGGCTGTTGCTATTGAACGAGTGAATTCCTCATTCTAAATAAAAATATATTTATAATATATTACTATTTTACATGTATTATATATGTAGTTTATAAACTTACACATATAATTAATCTATCATATATTAATTAAGAAGTGAAGTGTGGGGGAAAAGTGATTGGCCAAGAAGAAAGAAGAAGGATCCTAGGCGGTTTGCTGATTCCTGGATTACAGTTAAGTTGCATGCTTTGATTTGCTGTATAAAATCTATTCTTTGTGCTTCATTTCTATAACGAATCATGAATTTATTTACTGCGTGTGATTTATTCTGTTGTATCTATGTTTTCAGCTCTTTTCTTCGAGCATATTACTTCTATTTAATTAATACAGCTATTGTCGAACGTGTAGTTCAATTGAACTTTATTTACCATGATTAATTATTTTCGTATGGAAATTCATTTTTTTAGATTTACGTGAATGATTTATTATTGTCTCCTTTTATTTCAGCCATTTATTCAATTACTTATCTATGATTTATTCCTTTATAATTATTTTGTGCTTGAATTATTACTACGGCTCTTTTGTTTTAACGGTTAATTAGATTTATTTGCGGTTCTTGATTTGTACGTCTTATTCATAAAACACAACGTAAAATTTACACAACGTAATGGGTCCATATTTCGAAAATCTAGACGATCACACCAGGCCTAAATTACAAATAAATGACAACTAAATTCAACGGTCACAAAATTAGGTACGTTCAGGCTTTGTCATTTATTAATTATTAGTATTTTACATTTAATCGAGATAGGCAGGTTACAGTTGGTGCCGTGTGACCAGAATAATGCGTCAATAAAAATTTGAATCAATCTATTGATTCAAATTACGCGTTAAAAAGAACTTGAGTTACTACGGTAGTTAGCAGTTAGCAAAGTAACACATCGAATTTTTAGGTTATTTTAATTCAATTACCCTTAAATAATTTGAACTTCTTCTAATAGGCAACAAATAAAATATAGTAGGAATATCATTTTGCATTTTATTTTAAAAGAAGCTTTATAAATAAATAAATAGGAAGATACTTCACTACGCCACTCACGCGTGGTGGCTAGAACGTATTCAAAAGAAATTTCTTTGACACTTAGTATATTATTCGAAACTTACAAGGGCTCTAAACTACACTGACAGACTTAAATACTTCAAAATGCATTCCTTGGATAAACAAATAACTCTTATAGATTTTATTTTCCTTTTGAAATTATTAAGAAATCAACTAGATTGTTCTCAACTTACTAGCAGTTTCAATTTTAGAATTCCCAGAAAAACCCCACGTAAGCCCATAGTAACACTTTTTCCCCTTTACGAAGAACAGTTCTCAGTTCTAACTCCCCTGTAGCCAGATTAATTAAGTGTTTTAATAATTATAGTAGCCTCATAGACATTCACTTTGTTTCTCTGACTGGTTATCGTAAACAATTGTTGAATACAATATCGAGTAAATAATTAGAAATCTTCTAATATAAGTTAATTTGGATTAGTGATATTTACCTGTAGTTGATTGTGACATTAATTTAAATACCTATTTTTGTAAACGTTTATTGTAAGCATTGTCGTTACAATAGTCGGTAAACTTTTTAAATAAATAAAAATAAAATAAAATAAACGATTAAATACGTAGCAGATTAGATACAACTAAATACAATAGATAGATTAATACATTATGTAGTTAGATAAATAGATAGGTAGTTTAAATAAATTGGAGTGATAATTAATTGGAGTTAGATAAACATTATGTATCTCGATTGTTGCACAATATGTGTATTTAGTATTTAAAAGTGTCAACTTTCAATCGAAATCAGCAAAGATATTGTAAACATGCAAATACAGTTGTTTTAAAAATATAAATTAGGTCAAATACGATTGTACGAAAAAAAAGGGTCGCATGGCGCCGGCTATGCAATCTAAAAAAAAAACACGCGACATGGTTCAGGTAAGGGAAGTGCAAGGGTCGAGGCCCACAAGTGGTTGACTAACATAAAAAAGGGTCCAAATGAGAAATATTTTGAACATAGAGGCGAAGAATGTAACTGTTAAAGTTTTAAATATAGTGCAAATATTATGGGATCGTTAATTCAATATTATCTTAGCTGTATATGACTTAATACAGTATTGTATTTGTTAATAACTTTGCTATGGTAGGAATAGTGCGCGTGCACAGGTCACCAGATTGAAGCCTAGATCTAGATCTGTAATCAGCAAACACAGTCCACTGGAGAAGGCCGAAATTGTTACACAAACGAGCCAGCATCACTGGTGCTTGTCATTGATGTTTACTTTGAGGGTTAATGAATTAGACTATAAACAGTAAACATGCTCGTGACATAAACATCATTAGATTTGAAATGGTCATTAGATAACCTAGAAGAATAATTGGTTTCCAATCATTTTGATGACCAATGCTTTGATTCACAAGTTCTGTTTTTTTTTTTTTCCTCGTCAGAAGGGAAACGTATTTACCTTAAATTTACACTGAATTTCACTTTATAGAGGCATAGTTTATTGCAAGGACGATTATTTGTTTTTCACTAAAATTTTGTTATGAAGTATCCTAGTAAAACAACACCAGCGATAATGTGCCATCTAGCGGGATAAGTAAGCAGTGTGGCTCCCCAAAATAAATAAAATAAAATAGTTAGCAAGTGTTGAGCAACGCCATCTGCGTGACTCGAGCCGAACCCGCATGTGTCACCCATTCGTAGACATTATCGACCCGAAGTCCCCGAACGCATAGTGAACCCGTTTCGACCTCGAAAGGTTCATTGAAACAGAGAGATGGCGTTCCACGCAAATACTTGAACTGCGAAGTAACGTCGCCGCCATTTTCTTTGACTTTTACAAATTCTCACTATCGACCCGAACCCATATTGGACCAGATTAAATTCAGGGAACTTTTGTCGCTAAACAGAGAGATGGCGCCCTCGCAAATAGGTACTTAAACGACGTAGTGACATTGGCGCAATTACTTTTTTTCTTTTACAATTTTATGCGGACTCAGACAATTTGTTGTACACGATTACATAATTTACAATACATTAATAAAAATTCTATACTTATTGGGTCCTTATGTAGCGCGAAACATGTTGGAATATAGATAGACCTACTCTTTGTTTGCACACTACAAAGTCAAATACAAACACAATACTTCTTTTGTTAGTCTAGTAGTACAAAGGACGGTATTATCGCTTGAAGCGATTTTTTGTGGACAGTCAAATGGAGAGGAATAGTATGTTTATTGCAGGAAGATATTGCTATGCAAAAATTGCTTTAGCTGCTTTAAATAGAACACTATTAATTACATATTATACATACTACATCATTGTAATAGTAGTTAATTTAATTTCGGCGTCTAAATCGTTGAAGAAAATAATAAAATATAGTTGGGAAATTCGTACTCATGTTTTGTAACAAAGAAAGGGCCATAAAAAAAAAAAAATCATGTTGTTGGCCACGTGAACTTTGATTTAGATTGATGTAAAAGGGTTTTTTTTTTATGAAATACTTTTGTTTGAAAATTTCGTTAGTTACGAAATTGGTGGTAGAACGAGGCGAATCGAAGGGTTCGATTCTCGCCTGTTTGAAGTTTGTTCTAGATCTTTGTATGTTTGTCTTGTGTGTCACTTGTGACAAAGGGAATTTTAGTGCAGTGGAAGAGTATGTCAGTGTTTAGTGTTTAACTTTTTAAATCGAAATGAAGTGTAATAAATAGGAATATTTTGTGCCTGAAAGTTTTGTGAACACATATAGCCACGAAGCATTTTACTGATCATGGATGTCAATTCCTATTTAAGGTATAGATCTGAAATTACGCTCAACCCGTATTGGCTACAAAAGGGGGCAATTGGCCAAATTACGGTCTCATAAAAAAAAAAATTAATTAAGATGTGTTACGTCGCGAGGCTTCTAAATGATTTTAAAATATAAGACGCCTTATCAAGTAGGAGGGATTCCTTATGCGAATACAGACATTGATTGAAACAAAAATTAAAATAATAGAATATAATCATGCTTTTAATTTGAAAAGATATCACGTAAATGAGAAAGAGAGTAGTGACTAGCATCGGACTCTATTTAAATAGTGAGTAATTTGTTTTTGGGGTTATCGTTTCACATTGGTTTGCCATCTTAAACTCTAAGGGGTGATGTGGATAGGACATTAACATGTTTTGATATAAGTCAAATAAATAAAAAAAAGTGAAAGGAGTGTGTGTTTTATACCGATTTTCATTTTACAAATGATAACTTTCCTAAACTCTAAGGGGTGATGTGGAAAAGATGTTATATGTAATTTATGAGCATAGAATCATTGTGATGGTTCAACATTTATTATTTTATTTTGTGTTTGAACTTAGTAACCTTACTAAACTCCAAGGGGTGATATAGAAATGATGTTAAATAATAATATGCAAAAGGAGACATAAAAAAAAAATTATACTGAATGACTTTGAATACTTTAGTTGTGAACTCATATTATGTGATTTTCTCCGGATTTTCCTTTTAGAAAATGAAAACCCGTCAAAACTCAAAGGGGTGATCTGTAACCAACGTTATATACACATAACGTTCGTTCCATGTACTTAGCATGCAATTTTCGAATTACCTATATAATCGTGGGTGGCGTTTCCTGTTTTATTCAGATGTAAGAGAATTTTATATTTTGATCTTTATTTGGTCTTCATGAGGGTTTAAAATTAACTTTTGATTTACGGAAAGTTTAGTTCGTGAGAAGTTGTACGCTTATGTTGACGAGCTGCAGTATGTAGTTTCACAGGGAACCTTAACTACAACGTAATAAAGTCTATAATTAAATCCACTGTTCTAAATAGATTTGTTATACTTTACTGCTTGGTTTATTTTATTTTACTCGTCTAGTTTATTTTGTCGGAACTCAATATCGAAGTACTTTCTTGAGAGCGTTGACAAATGTCTTGGTTCTTAAAAAATTATTTAAACGCATAAATTAGTCTACGCGTAAATATATTACAGATATTGATTTTCAGGGTTGACAAGAGTTTAATATGATATAAGAACCTTATAGTCTTGTATGGGGAAACTAGAATGAATTAAGCATCATAGTAGACAATTACAAATTGAAAGCACAAAAGATAATAGTTATTCATATAGAGTTTGATTAATTTTAAGTACTTTGAACATTGAGTCATTTGAATCATTCTGATAATGTAATTTTAAGTGTCTAATATTATCAGTGATTCAAACCTAGACTTACGTAATACAATTTGATATACTTTGAATTAATATCTAACGTTTAAATTGTAGTTATGGCCAAGTTGTGTTGTTTTGTTACATCACAGGCCAATGTCATTTTATGTCTTATATAAACAAAGTTAAATTGTAGACATTATTTGTATATTCCACCAATTTTGAAATAAAGAAGTTTTGATTTTCGTACATAATTTAGAATTATAGAAGAAACGACTTCGTTCCAACCCTACCATGTGGTAAAACTCAGAGTCACAGTATAGTTACTGTGAGTATACAAGTTTTACACCATGATATACAAGGATTTATTTGTATGAGAATAACGTAATTTATATACGATCTAATTTATTAGGGACTCTAATGAATTAATAAGTAGTGCTGATATGGGATTGAGTTGAAAATGAATGAAATTATTCTGAAAAGTAGACTACAAAATCACTTAAATTTTAAAGCGATAAAAATCATTAAACGCGTTATCGAATTACATTATAAATAATAATTTAGGTATTCACTTAAAATGTAAACTGTTTGCCTTTTGTTGCTACAAACCATGTTTGTTGCAAGTTCACGTACTGCATCCGGATAGGTTTACTTTGGACAATATTTTCAGTAAAAAATCTAACTCTGTGAGTGGACTGATTTTTTAGTTCGGTTTTGCCAAACAACATAAATTTAAAATTAATGGTGTTTGGATTTATGTGACATTTTATGCCATAAGTGGGAATACGTGACTACTCCAAGCATTTGAAGTGTGGGATAACTTAGAAGACCTGCAATTTGGCGGGATATGAGAGGGAGTTGTGTTTTAACCGCGAAAGCCGTCGGTCAGATATTCGGGAAATAACACTGGAATCCAGTGGGTTTTAACTGCGAGAAACGTCGGTCAATTATTCGGGAACAAACGCCTAATTATTTGCGCGCGCGCAGACAAATTCAGACTTTAATCGTAACTAATAAAACTAGTTTCTCGTGTCGTGACTTTCCCAGTGAAACCGTCGTATAATGTAATATCGTCGCGAGTGAATTAAAGAGTGCAGTGAATAGTGTATTGTGAGAGTGTATCATATAATATTAATGAATATTTTATTAGAGTTTTCAGTTAGCGAATACTACGAGCTCTGGACGTCATTTTAGACTACGTTGTATGTATTTCTTTAAGTTTATAAGTTAGCTAGGAGGTACTTTTTATCCTTTACAGACAGCAGCTGGGAGAAACTACGTTGTATTTGGGCTATTGCAAGGGGTAGGTTTTACAGAATATATACATTTAGGAAATGTTTAGGAGGAGTGGAAATTGAATATTTTGTGTTGATGTATGAAGGAGATAAATTTCAACCATTACAAAAATGTAGTATTGTAGCTAGGATACTTTTTCTATGCCTAAAATATTATATTACCAAAATCTTATACTTATGATTGAATGTAACATACATACTTTTAGCAACAGAATAATTTATCATTGCCCAGTTGGATGTTTGTTAATACGGAGGATTTTGATTTCATGAAGGAGTTTTACTTTATATTCTGGAGCGTTTGAAGAGTTCCATTGTTCTTTGGAAACTTCTATTGTTAATAGTCACTATTATGGAAGCATGCAGTCACTTTGGATGAGTTCCAATACGCATATGGATTGTCACATCATCACGCATTACTTTATACTTGGATCTCTCATCACCCGAATTCCTTGGAGTCTTGGGAACTTCATAAGTTTGCATATTATGTTACATTCATTCATCCCAAAACTATTTATCATTTAAAATAATATTTAGAACAAAACCTTTTAGTCAACGCCCGTGCACATCTAGAAAACTCACAGCGGCCCGTTTAAAAATGTCTGTCGGATCTACGTGACGAGCGTTTTAAACACGTTGCTATTCAGCAGGGTTCCAGACTAGCTAGCCAGGAGCGGAACACAGGGTTTGATGTTGTAGCTGGTTTCTGATTAGCAGTCTCTACGTTTGCAGCACTCAAATCCGCCCAAGCACTAGGTACACTCACTACAAAGACGACCAATATGATTCCTATTAGATTCTTATTAGGGATAGTTCGAGTCACAAGGAATCTTGGTCATAAATTAGAGTAGGGATAATATTACCCTAGATCAAAGTCAACGAGGCTAATCAAAGCATGTATGAGATGTATGATTTTGAGGATAGATGACGAATGGAACGGATCGGAAAGAGATGAGGGTTTGTGAGTTTAGATTCATTTGAGGTGAGGTAGGTCTAAAACACGACGGATTCTGTCGGTTGGACGGGGTGAAGGCTGGTCAGGGAGCCCCGTAATCAATAAATCGCTTAGGGTTCCTATTTATCTAGACTTTAAAAGTCTAACTCCTTTTCTCAATTTCCTATTTCTCTTAGATATTGCTGTTGGCGGCTGTTGCTATTGAACGAGTGAATTCCTCATTCTAAATAAAAATATATTTATAATATATTACTATTTTACATGTATTATATATGTAGTTTATAAACTTACACATATAATTAATCTATCATATATTAATTAAGAAGTGAAGTGTGGGGGAAAAGTGATTGGCCAAGAAGAAAGAAGAAGGATCCTAGGCGGTTTGCTGATTCCTGGATTACAGTTAAGTTGCATGCTTTGATTTGCTGTATAAAATCTATTCTTTGTGCTTCATTTCTATAACGAATCATGAATTTATTTACTGCGTGTGATTTATTCTGTTGTATCTATGTTTTCAGCTCTTTTCTTCGAGCATATTACTTCTATTTAATTAATACAGCTATTGTCGAACGTGTAGTTCAATTGAACTTTATTTACCATGATTAATTATTTTCGTATGGAAATTCATTTTTTTAGATTTACGTGAATGATTTATTATTGTCTCCTTTTATTTCAGCCATTTATTCAATTACTTATCTATGATTTATTCCTTTATAATTATTTTGTGCTTGAATTATTACTACGGCTCTTTTGTTTTAACGGTTAATTAGATTTATTTGCGGTTCTTGATTTGTACGTCTTATTCATAAAACACAACGTAAAATTTACACAACGTAATGGGTCCATATTTCGAAAATCTAGACGATCACACCAGGCCTAAATTACAAATAAATGACAACTAAATTCAACGGTCACAAAATTAGGTACGTTCAGGCTTTGTCATTTATTAATTATTAGTATTTTACATTTAATCGAGATAGGCAGGTTACACCATGTGAATAAATAATTTTGAATTTAAATTCAAATCAAGCTCATTCAGTAACAATCCTATCTACGTTACGACTTAAAAAATAATATGTGCAGTTCGAATACATTACATCCTAAATTCCATAGAAATTACATCCATGGAGATTTTAATAACTCGTCTAGACCGAATATTTGTAAAGAGCTATTTCTGCTCACAAACTCAACATTCCTTCTCAAGGAGTCAGATCACCGAACGTTTTTAGTAGTGGCTTGTTCGAATCAGCGAATCCATTGCTCTTATTTAGACTCAATCACATAAAATAGAAAATAAAAACTGTAATGAGCCAACTTCATCTTTGGAATTCGCTTGTCTGGGAATAACAAGACGAAATAATGAGTCGTGTTCTGGCAGCGAAGTTTGCGCTGGAACGGTTAATTTTCAGGTTTTATTTGTTATTTACTTTATGTTAAATGTACTGCTATTTATTGAGCTTCGGAAAATTCTTTCGTTTCATGTATTTTCTGTGGTTAAGATTCGTTGTATCGACATTGCAAGTCGTATTGGCTTAAGTTTGAACAGACAGATTTGAAATACATTCCTACGGGAAGCAGAGATGAATCCATACTTACTAATATTATAAATGCGAAAGTGTGTTTGTTGGTTTGTTGATTTGTTGGTTTGTCCTTCTTTCACGCAGTAACGAAGCAACAGATCGACGTGATTTTTGGCATAGATACAGTTTATGGACCGGAGAGTAACATAGGCTACTTTTTATTCTGGAAAAATGCACGGTTCCTGTGGGAACGCGAGTGAAACTCGTGGGCAGAAGCTAGTATCATTATAAGAGTGAATGACTTCCCATACCATCTACTTGTATATCTGTTTCCTTAAGGGTGTAATACCCTCTGAGCAAACTTTCTTAACGTATCTCATATTGACTTAAGTCCGTTGTCTTGTTGGCATCAATCTCTGAAATGGGCAAGGTATTACAAAGTTAGGGACCTCGCCCAAAGCCCAAGAGGTCACTTCCTCTTATAGTTAATTATTATAATTGGGAAAGGGTCCGCAACCATGTGCAAAATGTAGAATGGCCACTTTAACTGCCACTTCGTCTTGTTAAGGTACTTATTAATTACAGTTAAAGTTATCGGGAAATGGACAAGTGATTTCATTAGAATCTGAATTTGATCAGAGTAATTTATTTGCATGACGGCTCCGTAGCTAAGTTGGTAGTAACTCTGCCTGCAAAGCGAGGGGTCCCGGGTTCGAGGCAAGCATAAAGTTTGTTCTCGGGTCTTGGATGTTTGTGATGTGTATCTGTGTATGTCCATGCCATCTGCGACACAGGGAATCCTAGTGCAGGGGTATAAGTGTGTAAGCGTTTATTTATTTATATTTATTATTTAATATTGTCCAACGGTTTCTAAAACATGAGAAAGTGATCATGACTCAGTGGTAAAGACGTCGAACGTCGTGTTGTATAGGACGATGCCTTGCATCTTCATTAGAGATTTATGTTCGCAAAAATGCACCCGGAATACTTTCACATGCGTAGTGAAGTTATGACGAGACAAAAGAGACAGAAGTTACTACATCAACCACATTGTCTTAAGGATATAGACATAAGAGAAATGTATACAATATGGTAATTTTAATATATATTAAAATACCAAATGAAATAATAATAATTATTATTTTTAATACAATTTGTAGCTCTGTCCTTCTTTCACATCGCAACGACGCAATGGATCGATTTTTTTTTATATATATATAGTTTATGGACTGGTGAGTAACATAGGCCATTTTTATCCCGGGAAAATGCCTGTTTGAATCGCTACACAAGTGAAACCTCGGGCAGTAATTGTATATTTCCAATGACGATGTGAATTTTTTAACGAGACGAACTTGACGTTTGCATGGCTGAAAGCATAATGCCGGCACATAACAATTGCAGTGCCACTTGGAACTTTGAAACTCTAAGGCCTGCACTGCAGTGCGTACGTTACCCTGAGACATTAGCATATAGCTATTGATGCATAAACTAATTACCTGTTTGAAATAGCACGAGACCCTTCATTTATACCTCGTAACTTAATTACTTGTACTGGTAGACGAGTACTGTGGTCCTACAAATAGACCAGTATACCCTGATCTATCATTCAGTATTAAATTTAATGCTTCGTTCTTAACAACAAAACATTATCTTCAACTCTGAGGTCAGGTAAAATTGGTCCTGTATCGTTGCGTAGTTATTATACCGTATTTGAGAATGGAGATTAGCTGTTATTGGCTCTTATACGTAGTACAATAGAGGAGAGAAGAACTGAAATTAGATATGTAGCAGTTAGCAAATTAGCCGGATAACTACTTAACTATATTGTCAGACATTGTTTTATTAGGGCTCGATTATTAATATCGCTCGAAGGTAGCAACACAAATACATACCCCTATCAATTTAATATTTTACTTAATATTTAATATAATACTTAATATTTTTAATTAAAATTTTGCGTAATTTATATGATTTATAAAATTACTTTTTCAGTTCTTAATCATAAATTTACTTCTTTTACTACATATATAGTAATCTGTGGTTGCCACTGCTGGGATACCGGCCTTCTCTTGGAGAGAGAAAGAGAGAGTTAAATAGCAGTTTAGCTACTTCATGTTTCTTTTTTGATCTCGTTAGGTAAGTAAGTTATGGTTTCATCACCAAGTTTTACTAAGTCTAACCCATCGGTTCAATAGGTTCACGTTATATTTACTCACAGCCCCGATGGATATGCCGGATACTTGCCGACTCTCCAAGGCAGCTCTAGTCTAAAGTCAATTACTATGGAATAGTTCGGGCCCATACGTGAAGTAGAAAAGCTCTCGTGGCAGCGTCGAAACTAATAAATTGACGAAATTGCCAATATTCTGGAGCGTTGACGGAAAATCAAATTTTGTAGTTTAAACTTACAAGAAATGCTATTTGTAAAATATATTTGTATTATTTTTAGAAATAAATTGTGTTGATCTATAAAGCCTTATTGAGTGAAATTATTTCAATAGCTACCAATTATTTCAATACCTTTTTGAAATTTCATTCATTAGCTCCAGACAATAAATGACAATGCAGTTGAAGGAGTAATACCAAAATTAACATCGGGCTGGTTCTCATACACAGCTAACGATCATAACGGTGGGCTAGTATATTTTTTTTATAAAAATCTGAGACGCTTTTCTTTACTAAATTTATGGAGCATCAAATTCTCATTATCAAACCTAGAATTATTTTATGACAAGATCAACAATGTCCTCGACCAAATATGTTTTTATACCTTATGAGTTATACTATCTGATTATGAGACGAGCTGGTCGTTTGCCTGATGGTAAGCACAACGTCGGCCCATAACAATTGCAGTGCCACTCAAAACTTTCAAACACTACTACTACTACTGCAGTGAGACATTACTCGTAGGTATTAATATCTGTTTTCAGCAACCCTAGGAGATGCATAAATCAGATGCCTAAATATTTAGGACTTGCGTTGGGCAAAAAATGTTTCACCAACTTTTAGGAGTGTTCTAACGGTTTATACATAGTTAGAACTTTCCTTACATTAGGAGTTACTAAGTTAGGCGTCGCCTTATTCGTCGTTGGTAAAAAGGGGCATTTATCTTATAAGCTCAGTAATTTCACTATAAGTATACATTTAGGTTTTGAACGAAAGTTAAAATTTCTCAGCTAATTCAAATTTACATTCTGATATTGACGTTATCGCACAATTAAAGTTCTATTTGCAAGTTCCAAATTAAGTGTACAAAGTTTTTTCAAGTATAATTTGATTTAAAGGTAGGTAAATTAAGTTTTAGATGTACCTGCTGAAATATATTATTATGTAAATATTATACTTTGAAAGATATTAGAAAAACTTGTAGAAATAACACTGAAAGATCATGGACCTTTTTCACGAAATTATCATCATAGGTAATAAAAACCTCTAAATACAAAGACAACGAAGTACAAAGTGCAGAAGATGAGAACCATCATCATCATATAGAAGACGTTTACGGATGACCATATAGTCCTCCCCCATAGAACGCCAACTGGATCGGCTACTCGCCTCTTGCATAGGTACAATGGTTCCCCGCGGTTTTGACAAGATCATCAGTCCCTCTAGTGGAGGTCCACCCTACACTTCGTCTTCCGGTTCGTGGTCGTCATTCGAGAACCTTTCTTCCCCATCAGTTCTCGATTCTGCGAGCGATGTGGCCTGCCCTTTTTAACTTACTGTCTATAAAAAATAACTAATAATAACTTCTACTTAGTGTTTATTTATGTAAGGCTATTAGCCCGTTAAAAAGAACTTACTAACTTTGCGAGCTATGTCGAATACTTTCGTTCTTCTGCGGCGAATCTCTTCATTTCGGATAAAAATGAAGATGAGAATAATTAAGATAGATCCACTGAAGTTCCCAGTAAATTTCATCGAAATCACAAAACTCGCTAACGAGGCTAGCTACCATAATCAAGTTGTAAATCTGCCGCCAGGCAAGCACCTATCAGTTTGTTTCCGCAGTGGTAGTTTAGTTCCAATTTCATTTTAGGTTATTGGATGTTCACAAACATCAATAACATCACCACATAAAATCAGATGAGGCAGCGGTTGACCCCCTGTAAAACGAGACTAGGGTAGGAAGGAGAAACTTATATGTTGCTACATCGGTTTTTAGTAAGTAATAAGTCAGTCCAGCCATTTTTAAAACCTATCCATATTAAAATCTTATACTGCGAATAGTCTTTTCTGAATGTCTGGCCATATGCAATAGCCATATTTTTGCCGGTAAACTTTTAATGTATGCACGTTTCGCTAGTGAATAGGGTGGTCTGAAGTAGTGATGTGCTGTTTCCCTCAGCAATACGTTAGATGTAGTCTTTTTGTGGGTTTACAAAGACTTTTTGTGACCTTCACAAACGTGACCTCATCACTACAAGAGACCGTATCGATATTATATTTAACTTAATTTGACAACTTTATCTTATACATAACGGCCGAAATCAATAATGACGGTTATATTTAAAAATCGAATGGATGACTAATTTTGGCTTCTTATATAAGTGGTGCAGCAGTGGTTATAAATATACTTCATAATATGTAAAAACAATCTTCTTTTTTGCATTTCATTATTTCGATTATATTAAATTAAATAAGATTGCCTAAATGGGCGACCATATTCGTTCGAGTCCCATAGATCGTCCATTGCATACCTATGTGGTAGAGCACGAGGTGTATGTAAATAGACGTCACCTGGTCCTGGTTTCCACAGCGGTTGCAGTGGGACTCGTCAATGGGCTATACTGAGGAGGCATTTAAATATGAATTTCATTTAATTCATATTAAATATGTAGAAACGATACGATAGTATAGTTATTATGTTAGTGGGAGGACTAACTCTTCTGCGAGTGTCCGTCTGGGTTGTTACCACCGCTTTGCTTGTGAAGTCTGCCGCCAAGCAGTAGAGTGCAAGCATTACTGTGTTCCGGTTTGATGAGCAGAGTATCCAGTGAAATTACTGGGCTTATGAGACTTAATACCTAATGTCTCAGGGTAACGAGCGCACTGCAGTGCCGCGCAGGCCTTTGTGTTTCAAAGTTCTGGGTGGCACTGCAATTGTTATGGGCCGGCGTTATGCTTACCATCAGGCAAACGACCAGCTCGTCTCGATACCAAATAAAATTAAAAAAAAAAATTATAATCGATACGAGAGCATCCCTACCGTGTGAGGGGAAAATAGAAACTTGTTCCGTCGATTCCAAAAGCTTGAAAAACTAATTTAACTGCGTCCCTTAACTGCCACTCCAATAAAACCTAAACTACTAATATTTATGTATTTTCTAAACTTAAATTTGTTTAAATTTATAAAAGTGCGATTCGCATCTGAATACATGAATTGACTTTGATAAATGAAAGTTTTTAATTTCTACATTTTTAGAATCATAAAGAACTTGGCGATTTAAATGCACATAGAATTAAATAGAATTTTTCAACTGTATTAAGGTTATATTTTGTAGGTACTGTTTTGCTCCGCGGCTGTGCCTACGTAGCCTAGTTACTCCTTGTAACATCAGCTATCTACCATTGAAAGTCCCGTCAAAATCGGTCCAGCCGTTTCGGAAATTACCCGGAAGAAACAGACAGACAGACAGACAAAAATTTTACAAATGGTTGTTTTGTTATAGGTACCGTATATACTTTCATATGTATTTAGTAAAAAGCTGTTATTTTGATATTACAAACAGACACTTCAATTTTATTTATTTGTATAGATATTATATACTTTATAAACACTTTCTTAATTTACCCAAACTGTCATTACAACGATAGTTCCTTTTATTAGTTTCAAAGGTACAATTATTATTATAGTCGCCACGATACTGGATTATCTTTGCAATAAATTGTACAACATAATCCAAACAATACAGTTCTCTAATACAAAAGCTGTGAAATAGAGTTGACTATAGCTGAGGCAGTAGCAATACAGTTCATTATCAAGGCAGTATAATATCACGCCATTTTCGTGGCAATTTCGCAAATGTTATCTGCAGTTCATGTCAAGGTGCTCCTAATTAGACGGCCGACTTCGCGCAATGCATGTTAACGACTGACATTTGCATTCGCATCGCCCTTTAAGGAACGGTCGCATTGAGCGAGCGCTTGAACATTCTACTCTGATATGATAAGTTTAATATAGAGTGAGTGAGATTGAGCGGGAACTTGTGCGACTTTCAACCCGACACACTGTAGTTCTTGACTGGGCCCCACACCAATGACTTAGGGGCAGCGTAGACGCTTATGCAAACGTACATTTGCTTGTCAGAATAACAACGCTTTTGCGTCAAGCGTAGATTTCATGATACTCGAAATGCGCGCTTGACGCAAAATTGTTGATATTCTGACAAGCAAACGTACGTTTGCATAAGCGTCTACGCTGCCCCTTATATCAGGTTATGTGCAGATTTATCACACTCGCTCTAAATAGGTGAAGGAAAACATTTTGAGGAAACCATAAAACTAACAAGAACTACAAATTTCGAGGACATGTGATATCCACCAAGCCGCAGTGGCCCCGTGTGGTGGGATTATGGCCCATACTGTCTCTTTCTGGGAGGAGGCCGGTATCCCAGCAGTGGGACCGTAAGAGGCTGATAATGAAGATTTATAATGTTACATGTAGGCAGGCTTTTTGATGATAGTAAAATAATAACTATATTTTGTAGGTGCCATTCTGGCTGTTAAGTACTTACTTGTATTACAATTATTAGTGTTATACCTACACCGTTTCTTGAAAAGAAGAAAACCGTTTATTTGCGGCTCTTTCAATTTAATATAAATTGACACAAAGCAGCAGGTATCGAACATTGTCAAAGGGTAATTGGGTTAATATAAACTGATTATGATGATAATGATTAGGTCGTAATATGGTGTCACCTGACAGATATCTTAACGATTAGTCATGGTTACTTCGCTTCAACTAGTCGACGATCCCTGTTACAAGCAATCAAAGTGCGAACATTCGCAAACGCTCGTTCACAAAAACACACTCTAACAGGGTGTTTGACAGTGGGAGAAGGAGGCAAGAGGGGAAATGGCAACTGTCAAAATCACCACGTGATCATTACACCGGGGAATGAGTTGGAAAATGAACGCTCTCGGATAATTGGCGTCCGGAATGAATTTTGTGATTGGGTAACGCGATATTTTGATGAGGTGCGGATGACGCTGTGTTTGTTAGACTTGTGTGTTTGACCTGTCACTGTATATTTTATTGAGATGAAGAGCTTATAATGTCAATTTCCTCACCACAGCTACAGTGAATAGTGAATACTCGTATACTCAACGATCCCGATATACTGCAGTATAAAGAGACGAGACGCTTCCCTGATGGTAAGCATAACGCCAGCCCATAACAATTGCAGTGCCACTCAGAACTTTGTCCCTTTTGTCCCACGTAATAAAAGTAGCTTAAGTTACTCTTTATAACATTAGCTTTCTGCCAATGAATGTCCCGTCAAAATCGGTTCAGCCGTTTCGGAGATTTAGCTGGAACAAACAGACAGACCGACAAAAATTTTAAAAATTTGTTTTTCTTGTAAGTACCGCATTATATACCTACTTTCAGATGCATTTAGTAAAAGCTGTTATTTTGACACACAAACAGACACTTCAATTTTTACACGACTGCACAAAAAGGAGGCTAATGTTTTATTTATTTGTATAATATATAGATGGATAGATACAGATTAAATAGATAAATTAAACTAGTCAAACTAGAGGTACACATAAAAAGGTCTGCTCTTTATGAAAATATCCGTTATGTATTTTTTTTTTTTTTTTATGTTATTTGGTAACGAGACGAGCTGGTCGTTTGCCTGATGGTAAGCATAACACCGGCCCATAACGATTGCAGTGCCACCCAGAACTTTGAAACACAAAGGCCTGCGCGGCACTGCAATGCGCTCGTTACCCTGAGACATTAGGTATTAAGTCTCATAAGCCCAGTAATTTCACTGGATACTCTGCTCATCAAACCGGAACACAGTAATGCTTGCACACTACTGCTTGGCGGCAGACTTCACTAGCAAAGCGGTGGTAACAACCCAGACGGACACTCGCAGAAGAGTTAGTCCTCCCACTAACAACTGTATATTTTTACATGGCAAAACGAACAAGCAATATTTATCTGCTTGTGTATTCCCGATGCTGCGGATTTGCGAAAAGCCACTTTACATCATGTGGAAACTTTGAAACATTGAACTAACGTCAAGCTGCAAACATCTTGTCGCATGCATTTATCTGATGTTGCAAACTAGCTTTAAGCCGTTATGGAGCTCTTTGATGTGAAGCACCATGAATAATAGGCTTTACCAGCGGTCATTTTGTGTAAGATGATAAAACAATGATGAACAAAGGTGACAAACATATAACAACCAACAATTAAAATGGCTTTATATAGCGTACAAATACATAGCCTAAAAGGACATAGTCAAAGATGGTCTGTAAATATGTACTGCTCCGACCCCGTGTAAAATGGCACAAGGGAAGGAAGGAAGTGCTCGTGAAGCCTGCCGCCAAGCAGTAGTGTGCAAGCATTACTGTGTTCCGGTTTGATGAGCAGAATCGCCAGTGAAATTACTGGGCTTATGAGACTTAATACCTATATAAATAAATAAATAAATATAATGTCTCAGGGTAACGAGCACACTGCGGTGCCGCGCAGGCCTTTGTGTTTGAAAGTTCTGGGTGGCACTGCAATTGTTATGGGCCGGCGTTATGCTTACCATCAGGCAAACGACCAGCTCGTCTCGTTACCAAATAACACAAAAAAAAGGAAGAAGTAAAGTTAACCTCGTTGCAATACCTTAAAATTAGCAACTACCAGCTCTCACGCTACAGTCTAGAGCAACTACGTTACTTTACTACTATTGCCTGTTTATAATATTTTTGTTTGCATAGACTTGATATTTGCGAAATTGCAGTTTATTCCAGTGGGATATTAAGCCACCCGCCGAGTTCCGCACTTTCAGCCTGTAACGACCGTCTTCCTGTTTATCGAACTCTCTAGACGTTTCTATATTATTTTAGATCGTCTGTTTTGTTTGTACAGACTTTGTCTGGGAAGATATTGTAAGCGAGAATGCTTTGGATAGTTATTGGGATTTAAATTATAGTGAAGATTATGTGACGGACATGTGGCAATTGTACAATAAAATTATGATATGATCTTGCTACATTAAGTATTAAATAGACCTAACTTTACTATCCTTGTGTTATCTACCTACATAATGTTTTTTATTATATTATTGTATAGCTAATAATATGTCACCTGATGACAATATAAACAATTACAAACTCATACTCCTGCACTACGTTCTTGTTAGTGGGAGGACTAACTCTTCTGCGAGTGTCCGTCTGGGTTGTTACCACCGCTTTGCTCGTGAAGTCTGCCGCCAAGCAGTAGTGTGCAAGCATTACTGTGTTCCTGTTTGATGAGCAGAGTATCCAGTGAAATTACTGGGCTTATGAGACTTAATACCTAATGTCTCAGGGTAACGAGCGCTCTGCAGTGCCGCGCAGGCCTTTGTGTTTCAAAGTTCTGGGTGGCACTGCAATTGTTTTGGGCCGGCGTTAGCTTCCCATCAGGCAAACGACCAGCTCGTCTCGTTACCAAATAACATAAAAAAAAAACTACGATTCCCTCTGTTGCAGGTGGCATGGACACACACAGACATGCAACACAAACACTCCATACCCGAGATTTTTTTTATGTTCACCACACAAAATTTTCCCCGGGCAGGTAAGTGCTACTAGCTTAGTCACAGGGCCGTCAACGTGTTCGAAGGTTTGCTTTCCTTGATCGGAAATCGATAGGTTTTTTTAATCAGATAAACATTGTGCTGATGGTTCTACACTCGCGCCACAAAGGCCCGCGAAAGCCGGGAACCGTAAATGTGGATGGATTCGCGGCTTCACGGCCGCGATTCACGGCTGCTATTCGCGGATGAGTGTGAACGGCCATTAGAAATGCCTTATGGTCGTCTTCTGTGTAGAATAATTATAGCGTACATATAATTATGGTTAAAAAAATTTACGTCACAAACCAGTTAGAAGACGACTTAAAAATAGTTACTCGAGGAAGCGTGAGGAGTTCTAATGTTCTATATTTTTTGAAACGCATGAAAAAAATTCAAATACAAAAAGATATGGACCATACTATTTCAATTACCTACGATCCATCCAACTCGTTTTCTGTTCATTAAGTACGCCCCAAGAGGGCTCATATGCTGCCTAAAGTATTACAAAAAGGCCCTTTGTGTACTACCCTTTCATAGCTCATTGAAATGCTCTTTTATACGCCAGAGACTGTCCTAACACTCGTAACATTTTTAACTGTATGCCGTTAATTTTAGGTTGGAATTTGGTTTGCCGCTTTTTTTGGCAAACTGAGGGCCTACAAAAACAGATACTCAGTTAAACAATGCCCGTTTTGATAGTATAACGGTTCTTGATGAGGGTTTCGTATGGGAGTTCCAAACAATTGCGATGTTGGAACACTTTTCGGGCTCTTACCTTTTTTCCTATTGAAACATGAGGTGCTGTTGTGATGTCTCAATGAAAATGTTAAAAACACAGTACAGTCATAGTAAAAATGCCTTCGTCAGATTTCAAATTCTTTTCTTTATCACGTAAGGATACTTAGTACATTTTGGTCTTACGGCAGGTAACAGACTACTGTATAGAATACTATTATTGAATGCAGTGATAACAACGGTTAAAATAGCATTCACATTAGACCATGTCTTGTTTACGTCAACATAAAACCTTTTTAATAGCATGGCTCTATAAAAAAATAAATCAAATTATTTGTTTTAGTTAGACGGCTCCGTAGCTAAGTTGGTAGTAACCCTGCCTGCAAGGCGAGGGGTCCCGGGTTCGATTCCCGGCCGGGGCAGATTTTGTGTAAGCATAAAGTTTGTTCTCGGGTCTTGGATGTTTGTGATGTGTATCTGTGTATGTCCATGCCACCTGCGACACAGGGAATCCTAGTGCGGGGGTATGCGTGTGTAAGCGTTTATGTTTATGTTTATTTCACTGTCAAAGTCTTAGTTATTATTATAATAGAATCGTTGTCACGGTAACGCATTACTAGCATAGACTAGACAAATACGTTTAAGCAAGGAGTCTTATCACAAAATAACTACTGCGCAAACAAAAATAGACCTTATGGTGACGAACCTTTTCTTACTACGACTGTACATGCAGCGAATATTTTGGATTATAATTAAAATGAAATGTTACAAGAATACTGAAGGGAGTAACGTCGTAATAAGGAAGGTATTTTTACTCCGGGCTACCCCAGCTGAAATAACATGGATGAGCAAATTAAAAGCAATTTTCTTCACGCCGTATAAATTTTCTGTGAAGCTTAAGCTCTTTATTATATTTTATTAGTATTAATATGTGACTGTGTGGTGCCTTAAAAGCTGGCTAAGGGAATATCCAGGGAATGGGCAGCAGCATTCTCTTCGGTGAACATCATAATCTAATCATAATCTCTTGCAAGAAGGAAGAATTAGGCATTAAAATTATAAAACAGTACCTACTGTTATTTACTTTATGTGTTATGTGCTTTACCTGTAATTTCTTAGTTACCTGCATAGAAGATATTATTTACTAGTTAGGGACAACATATAGCCCTAACTTAAGCCAATTCCAAACAGTAACATTACCTAACTAATAAGTCTAATAACGGTTATGTAATGGCTCTTCCAACTTTAACGGCTCTTCCTTTATCGCCTTATCGTCCAATAAATGCAAATCCATATTTATAGTGTTTCCTAATACCCGTAATCATCAAGATATTCCAAAGTTTCGTCCCTTTGAGGCCCATAGACATATCCAATCAAAGAGGTTTATGATATTATTATAGACATTTACATTGTAAACAGTAGTGGGTATATCAAAATTCCAAATAGTTCCGGATTACCTTTTGTAAACTAAAATGGGACGCAATCATCATCTTGTGGACTAGGATTACATGGGGGCAAAGGATTATTGCGAATAAATAGTACAAAAGACGATGTCTACGTTTATTACGAACGTACATAATTAGTTAAAATAACTGAAACTCCTCTGTCACTTGGCTTTGGTTGCACCACGCTGTTTTCCTTCCTCAAGCTCATTTTAGGATGCGGAGTTTGAAGTCACACTGACCTCACTACCAATTTTAATTAATTTGCCAACAACAACCAAAAAAACCTCTGATTTATATTAATACGAATTACAAGTTCATCTCTACTATACGGAAATATCGAAATGCTCAGGTTTTCCCTGCGTGATAAAATCCGAAACGAGGAGATCTGCAGGAGAACGAAAGTTACCGACATAGCTCTCAAAGTTAGCAAGTTGAAATGGCAATGGGCAGGCCACATCGCTCGCAGAACCGATAACCGATGGGGAAGAAAGGTTCTCTAATGACGACCATGAACCGGAAGGCGTAATGTAGGACGACCCGTGATGAACCGATGACCTTGTCAAAACCGCAGGGAACCGTTGGATGCAAGAGGCGAGTAACCGATCCAAGTGGCGTTCTATGGGGGAGGCCTATGTTCAGCAGTGGATGTCTTCCGGCTGATGATAATGATGATGATGATCCAGAAATTTAGTCACAATAAAGCATAATCAGCCCAATAAAAAAATAATTGAAATACGAAAAAACCTCATAGTAGTCTTAAAAATAAGCATTACCTCCCCGACTAAAAGGATTATGGACAACTCAGCACCAACTATGCCTGATGCCTCACTTATGCAATGTTCGGACCGCCCCGGGCGCGACCCTCGGTCCTGAGCAAATATTCCTGTAATCATTCGCTTTTAATTATTATTGGTAGTAGCTAAGTTCTGTTTGATGTATTGATTAGAAACGTGTTTGTCCTCAAGTGTCGACGGGCGACGTAAATAGAGTCTCTCAAGCGGTCTGCAGTGGTGGCCGGTAGACATTGTCCAATGTTTGGTAACCACAAATTCAAACAGTCGCCAATAAGATTAAATGAATTAATTGTTACAATTTGGATTACAGTTTTATTTTCTTATTTGTTGACAGTTTATAAACGTGTCTTGCGGAAAAGGGGTTGCAAGATGTGATCCCTTGCGCGTTAATGTGTAAAATACTTTTATGTCAAAATAAATGATTTGTATTTGTTTGAATTTGTTAGTGTTGCATAATTATCGCAGATTATTTAGTCATTATTATTCATTTATTATTATGATAATTATGGTGTATGGTGTGTTTGTCGTAGTACTAACTCTTCTGCGAGTGTCCGTTTGGGTTGTTACCACCGCTTTGCTCGTGAAGTCTGCCGCCAAGCAGTAATGTGCAAGCTTTACTGTGTTCCGGTTTGATGAGCAGAGTAGCCATAGTGAAATTACTGGGCTTATGAGACTTAATACCTAATGTTTTAGGGTAACGAGCGCACTGCAATGCCGCGCAGGCCTTTGTGTTTCAAAGTTCTAGTTGGCACTGCAATTGTTATGGGCCGGCATTATGGTTACCATCAGGCAAACAACCAGCTCGTCTCGTTACCAAATAACATAAAAAAATAAATAAAGAAAAAAAACTGGAAGTCGCTTTGGTACCTACTTTTGTATCACTGGTTTCGCTTATTACTTTACACGGTTGTCGGTTGTTTACAACTTTACACGATGCATTTAAATGCAGTGGTGAACTGGAGCCAGTGGTGCACTGGAGCCAGTGGTGCACTGAAGCCAGTGGTGCACTGGAGCCAGTGGTGCAGGTTATCCTGCACCACTGCCTCTTAATGCGCATGTTACCCACACAGTATATAAGTACCATCTGTCTAAAGTGCCACTGTACCTAGTAAGTACATATTTTAGCTACATGAAGTCAGTTTTTATTCCCTAACAACAAATTACAACAATGATCATCATACTTTTATTTCGACTCGATGAATTCGAAGGCTATTTTTAAACCGAATAAGCCACACTGTTACAATGTGGTTCGGTGATAAACCGGCCATCAATAATACACTCTTAATAAAAACCATATCTTTACTACTGGAATTTATGTATGTCGTGTGAATTATCACTACCAGCAAAAACAAATAAGCGAAAACGACATAAAACCTCTTATCTCTGCGTATCATGCCCCTGCAATAAATACAGTACGATCGTTACATTGAAAATTTCATATAAGAGACGTAAACACATTGGGGCGACATTGTCGCGAACTACTACCAACTTTACGACGATATAAACATAAAAAAGTCATCGGAAACGCGAGAGAAAAATATGAAAATACACCTAATATCGCACCTACGTTATACTGAAATGGCCAGCAGTATCTAAGCTACTGTTATTTTAGACACGTTTGCAAAACACTTGTTGTAGTTGTAATCCATACTTCCATACTATCCATATCCATACTCCATACTAATATTATAAATGCGAAAGTGTGTTTGTTGATTTGTTGGTTTGTCCTTCTTTCACGTAGTAACGAAGCAACGGATCAACGTGATTTTTGGCATAGATATAGTTTATGGCCCGGAGAGTAACATAGGCTACTTTTTATCCTGGAAAAATGCACGGTTCCTGTGAGAACGCGGGTGAAAACCGCGGGCAGAAGTTAGTGTGGCATAAAATTGACATTGACAGCTGTCAATAAAATTATATAATGTTGACAAGTTGATTTAATTTGACAGATCAGTTTGACGGTTCCTGTGGGAACGCGGGTGAAAGCCGCGGGCAGAAGTTAGTATATATATAAACCTATATTATTACGACCCTGTAGTTTGATGGCTTCTTCGCTAAGTTGGTAGTTTGTTTCTTTTTTTGTTTCTTTGCCTGTACAGCCCCTTGCTTTGCATGAAGAGTTCGCCCTGGGTTTGATCCCTGATCAAGTCAAATTTTGTGTGAGCATAGAAGCAAAATATAGAATTACTATGTTTATTAAACTATATCATAAGCACCTTAATGCCTAGGGCACCTAATCAGCATTTTTATAAGACGCAATATAGTTATTGATTTTGGTGTTTAAAATCTAAACTTAATATTTAAATCATTCGCTTTTTTTAAATAAGTACAATGGAGTATGTTTTAGACCTGTCAAATTAATCCACTTAATTACTCTAGATTAAATTAAATGGCCATGAATGTATTGCCGTCTTATTTGTCAAAGATCGTGGAAGTTATTTGACAGCCCAAAAACCTAAATTTAGACCTATCAAACATCTTACATCCCTTTCTTATGTTTTTTATTGGACCAAGATTTAGGTTTGCTATGAAACATAGTTAAGTAGGACATGTATTATATATCAATAACTAGTTACGAATCAGTGCTGAAGAAAAAAACTTCTTTCATAGCTAGTTATGAAAAATAGTTATGTAAATGGAAGGTATAGGAAGCTATAGGTTTGTGGTGCCAGAATCGACAGCAATATATCTAAAGCTTCACAACTGTTTTGCACAGTAGCTATATGTTTGAGAATAAAAGTTTTTCCATTTAACGCGAGTATTTCCCTATAGAAGTCATAAACACACCGGCCAGTCTGAACCCCTCGCCCCTCACCCCCTATACCCCCGCGTCTCTGTTTGCCCCTTTTTGTTAAGAGTAAAAGTTGAATTTTATTTCTACCCTCACCGTTCCACGTTTGTTGATGAAAAATGTATTTTTACAGTGAGTTTTAAAAGTAATTCTAAAAGGTTCTGAAGTTGGAAAGCTGTTTAGTATCATATTCTCCAACATCGAAATTGGTAATACCTACCTATGTTACTAGGTGGTAGGACTAAGTCCTGCGAGTGTCCGTCTGGGTTGGTACCACCGCTTTGCTCGTGAAGTCTGCCGCCAAGCATTAGTGTGCGAGCATTACTGTGTTCAGGTTTGATGAGCAGAGTAGCCAGTGAAATGACTGGGCTTAAGAGACTTAATACCTAATGTCTCAGAGTAGCGTGCGCACTGCAGTGACGCTTAGGAGTTTGTGTTGACTATATATAGATAATAATCCAAATGTTCTAGCCCACTACCAGTTGCAAGCGTACCCAGCATGCTGGCGGCATTGCCTCGTTGAACCGTTATTCTTTTGTTATATTAACATACAATTTACTCGTAATGCGGAGACATTTGCAATACCTATTCTACAATTTAATACGTAGACTTCGCAACATTCGCTTTAACTATTTTACTAGCATCGACACAATAAATTCCATAAATGTAGAGTAATTAATGTATACACTCTCCGTTTTATTTACGAGAGCGAAATGTAAAAGAACCCTACAAGAATTACATCCAGCTGCTTTAAAGCGCTACTCAAAATATACTGCTTCACCGCTAAAACAAATTACGTTTAAAAATAAATACCATGGAACTCGTAACATTTACCTTAATGGAAACACCCATAAACAAGAACCGCGTACAAAAGTGGGTACATTCCGGTCTGTCCCGGAATTCAGACGGGCATTTCGTAAATTGTAGATTATTGAACACAATGTAGTTTGTTAGCCGTACCTAAAAATTATTATATTTTGCGTATCAACGTAAATTCTTAAGAACTTACTTTGTGGACGTCACTGAAAATGAACGATGAAGTCCTTTTACATGTGATGCCTTATAAATGGTTTACAATAATAACGCTCCCACTGCTGGGATACAGGCCTTATCTAAGAGAGAGAGGTATGGGCCATAATCCGCCGCGCAGGCCCAGTGCGGCTTGGTAGATGTCACTCGACTAACTCTTCTGCGAGTGTCCGCCTGGGTTGTTACCACCGCTTTGCTTGTGAAGTTTGCCTCCAAGCAGTAATGTGCAAGCATTACTGTGTTCCGGTTTGATGAGCAGAGTACCCACTGAAATTACTGGGCTTATGAGGCTTAATGCATAACAGGGTAACGAGCGCATTCCAGTAACGCGCAGGCCTTTGTTTTTCAAAGTTCTGAGTGGCATTGCAATTGTTATGGGCCAGCGTTATGCTTACCATCAGGCAAACGATCAGCTCGTCTCGTTACCAAATAGAATTTAAAAAAAATCTGACTAAGGCATGTTTAAGAGTTAGACGCTGTTTAACACGTGTTTAGTGTCTGTTTAATTTTTTCGTGGTAAGAGCGTATTTGTTTACTAGTCACTGTCTCTCCTAATACGAGAACCTTGCGTTATTGAGTGAGTTATTTAATAGAAGGTCCACGTGCATTTTTGGTTATTATTATTGGGGCTTATAATAACCCTGGCATAATCCAATGGAGTCTCATTACTGAGCGTTTGGAGCCCAACTTTATTTGCTTTCCCGGCTTTGCCTGAAGCCTCTTGATACCCCTAATATCACGTAGTTAGACAACGGTAGAACGTTCAGGATGGGCAAGATAACATAATTATTAAAAATTGCTTTCGATGTAGCGGAAAATGTTTTTTCATTAGTCGCTCCAGACGTTAAGATTTACTGACTCAATTTGGTTTGAAATTGTTGCTCGTGTTATTTTTCAGGGCCCGTAATATAATGTAATTTTTGTGTTTCTTTGAGAGTAAGTGGATATCAATAAAAACTTTCTTGTATCTTGTATAATTATATGTATGTATAAATATGTTCAAAGGGCACAATCAGCATAGTGCACTACAATATAACGAAGCAATAAAGGATAGTGAGTGAAGCTCAGGTGTCGCACCGAAACAATTTCGACTCAATTGTTTCATCCAACAGTTCTAAGATAAAAGTTCTTATACATATGAAGGGTATATTTCCCAACGACAGTGGGAATTTAAATTCCCATCGGAATCACTAATTTAAGTAGTAACACTGAAGCTTTACGATATTTTATGTACTAAACTTGCTTGAGTGACGGTGTGTACTGTAAAAAATACAAAAGTCAACCGCTAGTTAAATGTAGACCTGACTTTCATCTACTTTAAACAATAGTTTAAAACATCAATTTGGTCAATTTGGTTTGGTCAACTTTGGTATGAAGGTGGTAGTTTATCGGTGGGTTGTCACAACTAACCCTCCCCGCATCGCTCGTCATCGCACCTGACGAGCGCATTCAGTGCCGCGCAGGCCTTTGTGTTTCAAAGTGGTACTGCAATTATTATGGGCCGGAGTTATGCTTACTATCACGTAAATGATCAGCTCGTCTCATTATCAAATAGAATTAAAAAAAAAATGAAATTCTTTGTTTTGTTTATTTATTTATTTATTGCATATATGTATTTAAAGCATTAGTATACAGATCTTATGTACATATAGTATGTGCTATGTTAGTGATACATGCGCCCTGTTAGGGCATTTTCAAGTCAAATTACTTTAAATTAATTATGTTTAATATCTAATTCTATAATAATTGTATTGCATTATATATATTTTTATTCATTCAGAAACTACAAGGTTTAAGACAATATCTGAGTACATAACGTAACATTAAAGTACTTGATTTTACAAGAAAAGTTGATTTTTACGTTAGTATTTTTTTTTTAAATCTTGCTTTCCTCTTAGCAAATGTATAAACTCATTTACACCCTACGCTCCATTTACACATACAGCAATTTGTTTCGAATTCGCGTACATTTTTCGCTACACGTAGTTATCTTTCTCTCACTCCGCTGGAGCACTTTAAAAAGGATTTACCTACTTCTGTTTTTATCCTCAAACTGAGATACATATCTTTGTAGTTACCGAATGATAGTAAAAACTATACACATTTCGTTTGAAGAGTGAAGAAAGTACACACATAAAAGCAACGACCTTATCAAAACCGAGAGAATCTGTTGGATGCTGGAGGTGAGTAGTCAATCAAAGTAGCGGTCTATGTTCAGCGGTGGATGTCTTCCGCCTGAATAAATAATCTAAACAAAAATGCTTTGTTTTATTTTCTGATAAGTTTGCGTTTTACCGCTATCTCACCTAATGATGTAGTAGAAGATGCTAAACACGCTAAGCTAAAGTTAAGCAAAGTTTTTTTATGTTATTTGGTAACGAGAAGAGCTGGTCGTTTGCCTTATGGTAAGCATAACGCCGGTCCATAACAATTGCAGTGCCACCCAGAACTTTGAGACACAAAGGCCCGCGCAGCACTGTAGTGCGCTCGTTACCCTGAGACATTAGATATAAAGTCTCATAAGCCCAGTAATTTCACTGGCTACTCTGCTCATCAAACCGGAACACAGTAATGCTTGCACACTACTGCTTGGCGGCAGACTTCACGAGCAAAGCGGTGGTAACAACCCAGACGGACACTAGCAGAAGAGTTGGTCCTCCCACTAACTACGTTGAACTAGAATTAACTATCAACTATAGAAACACGCAAATTGATGTTTGGTTACCTAAATTGATTTTCAACTAGAGGATACTAGCTAGCCAAGTATGCAATACAAAAATACATGACAAATATGGCATAAAACATTCAAGTTATATGTACGTACAAGACTGTTTGTGAAACGATGCTAAAATTGTAAGTAACATCCGATCCGCTACTTTAATAAACAAAGAATTCACAGCCACGTCGTCGCTCTATATTTCGCGTTTCCGTTCTGTAAAATACCTCCCCATAACATTATGTTGATGGTGGCAATAACGCTTGAAATATTTAGGAATATCCTAACAAACGAGCCGCGCTGTGATAAATAGGAGGTAGACAGTGAGGCGGATTGACCGTGTCGGGAATAGTCGGGATAAAGATTTGGTGGAACCACAAGGAGTCTCATTTTTTATGAGACGATTTGTTCTTTGAAACAGAAAGGTATTGTGTTTTTATACGACTGAAAAAAAATGAGTGTAATGTTTTCAGGGTTCATGTATGTATGATAAGATTCAAATTCAAATTCAAAATCAAAATGCTTTATTCAAATAGGCCCAAAGGAGCACTTATGAAAGTTAAAATAAATGACTCTAATAGCGGGCCTTTGCAATATTCGTCTACCCGAATCACAGACTAAAACTAATGCTGTCTTGATCAGTCGATCAGTCTTTGTCAGTAGAGTTTCTTTAGTCCTCATAACTTTTATATACCTGAACAGATTTGGATGTATGGGATACCTTTATAATACTTACATCATCCCGAGTGACACTGGCTAGGGTAGTCGTGTTTTTTTAATGTAACCTTTGTTACATCGACTTGTTGGATGAAATTTTAGTTTAGTACTTTGCGAGAAATACATCTCCACTAGATATTTATACTGCGGTTTAAGTACAGTACAGTGGTTTAAGTTTGATAACTATGTTCGAGCTTGTCAATATATTTTAAAAATATTTAATCCATATGTTTTTATAAATAAATATGTATTTATTGATTATTGAATCGTTTGAATTCTGAAAACCACAAACAATCAACTACAAATATAGATAAGTTTATGTGGATAAATATATTTTTTCAGACAAGTTTTAATTAAATACGTAATTGGTACTGTAATCTTGTGGCCACCTTCCAGGTCCATCATGACCCATCAGGACCCTAGACATTATCTAAGATCAGAGTACTTGTAAAGACAAATCAAACGATATCTAACTCGATGGGGTTATGTCGTTTCATTGCAGAGTTCCTGTGACCACCTTCCTGCTCCATCATCAATCCAGCTCTGTGACATTATTATATTGCATGGTCATATGTTTACATATGTTTGTAAAATTTCGGCTCAATTAAGCTTCAGAAAGTGAGTCAAATTTAGCTTGTAAGATTAGACCTAAACGAACAAGGCAAGTTAAATAAAAGCTTGTAATTTAGATTTAAATAGGTAAGATATAGAGCGAGTGTGGCCGAGCGGAAACTTTTGCGACTTTCAATCCAACGCACCATGGTTCGAATCTCGACTCGGACCGCACCAATGACTCATATCAAGCTATGTGCGGATTATTCACACTAGCTCTAAAACGGTGAAGGAAAACATCGTGAGGAAACCCACATGTTCAAGAACCACTAAATTCGAGGACATCCACCAAGCCGTACTGGGCCCGCGTGGTGAATTATGGCTCATACCTCTCCATACCTCTATACCATACCAAACCTCTGAGAGGAGGCTGGTATCCCAAGCAGTGGGAGCGTAGAGGCTGATAATGTAATAATTTTAATGTAGATATGATATGACAGAAAGATACTAGCCAGTATTGATGCAAACTCTATGTATGTACCTATAAATCTAACTACCTATAATAAACCAAAACATTACCAATCTTCTAAGCATCCAAACTACAATATAGATGCTTAATGTCGGTCATTTCTCTATCAAAACTTTTAATCTCCATTTCGGTAACCCTTTGTATCACGCCAATTATCCTGAGCTTTTGATATGAGCATCGAACATCAAAAGGTGGCCCAATTTATTAGCGCAACTTCAAAATTTTCTGTCATAATTGGATGGGGTAGCGAGGGTAGTTCAGACTAATTAGGGATCTCTTATTGGCTCGACCAATATATTGTTACCTTGTAACTGACCGGTAGTTTACATACAGGTTAGTAGAATGGCTGATAAAACCTAGAGAAAAGTATGAATACGTTGTGACGAATACGTGTTTTTGGTAGATCAGAGCAGTAAAGAAATTTATGCTGACCTTGCACAAATGACGTTAGGAAAACATAATATACAAGAATCATACAATTTGAGCATATTATGTGACACCCTCTATATATACTACTGGAGGCTGATGTCCAGCAGTGGATGATTTGTAGCTGATGATAATGGTGATGTGACATCCATCAAACCGCATTGTGAATAATTGGGTCCACGTGGTGGATTATGGCCCAAACTCTCAGAATTTCGGAGGGTTGGTGTCAGGTGACCTGGTTATAAAAAAATGACAAAACATAAAGCAGTCTGTTTGTAAAGCAGCACTGTGCCGACTCCATGTTAAATGGGACATGGGAATAAAGAAGGAAGGAGGAGGTACAGCTTTAGCACCCGTGTGTCACATGAATTGCAAAACGAGCATTGCCTGCTTTCAGTAAGTGGGAAGTGGGAACGTATTGTCCAGGGACTCGGCTCTTATAATCCGGAGTTCGCACCGACTGACGGGTGAATCTATTTGTAATGAACTGGGCGAGTTAAGGCGGAATTAATGATTTTTAGTTTGAAAATACATCAATTTTTGTTCCCACGGTTGGTTATATTAGCTTTGAACCAATTGTGTGCACAAACGCTGATTTACCTACTAAATCGTGTGAAGCCAAAAATGCTTTTAAAAAGTGCGAGCCGACTTCTACCAAAATATAGCGATATATGAAATTTCATCTGCCATTTATCCAACCTTAAGGGCGGAATTCTTTCATGAAATTAATTTAAAAAATCGGTCGACTATTGGCCGAGAAATCGAGTAGCATCGCCACAGAAAAAATAGACGAATTGAGAACCTCCTGCTTTTTTGAAGTCGATTAAAATAAATTTACTTATTCAATTAAATTCAATAAAATAATAGGCATTTATTCAAGTAGGTACATACAAGGTACACTTTTAAACGTCAATTACAATAAGATAAAATATCCAATATTAACAATTAATATAAGTTGAATTAAAAGCCGTTAATGTGACATTTTGCAATTTCTTAAGATAACGACAAAAGTGTTTAATAAAAAATTTAAATGAAATAACGACCGCATCGCTTTTTTGGCGACATTAGCTGCGAATATTAAAGTTTGGACCCTAATAAAATTATTCATTTGTATCAAGAATCCCGGTCAATCTACGAACAAATCAAGTTTCTACCCTATAATTCATGCAAAGTCACGACGTCACTTCAGCCGATACGATTTCCCTACGGACCGTCTCAACAAGATGGAACTGTGGAACGATGGGTATCTAATTATGAATTCGATGTGGCCAATAAATATTCCAATGGCATCAGATTTGCATAATGCCGACCGTATTTACAATATCAGATGTGCGGTGGATAAAGTATGCATGAGTTTCACAAACAATACCGAATCTGTTTGTACGTATAAACTGATGTTTAAATTTAGGGACTATTTGTACAGTTGAAAAGTATATACGTGAATCAGAATTAGAAGTAATTTATTGAAAGAATAAATGCTGCGAAAGCATCATACAATGTAAAAAATATTTAAACACTAGCTTCTGCCCGCGATTTTCACCCGCGTTTCCACAGCAACCGTCAAACCGATGTCAAATTAAATCAACTTGTCAACATTACAAAACTTTATTGACAGCTGTCAATTTATTGACAGTTGTCAATGTCAATTTTATGTCACACTAACTTCTTCCCGCAGTTTTCTCCCGCGTTCCCACAGGTTATAATGAAGGCAAGTAAAAATATAAATAGATTGCGATATTTTCATAGTATTTCTATGCACTGTAGTATCTATTAATTAACTAGAATGAGGTTATATTCTTTTGATACAGCTAAAATAAGACAGATCAATAGCCAAAACCTAGATCAAACCACCAAACGATGGATAATAAGCAATTCCAATATAACCAAACATAATCGACTACATATTTCAAAATAAATTGATGTTTTATCTGATCATTGAACAACAGTTTGTTTTGAGGCAAACAAAGCAGAAATAAAATCAAACACGGCACTATGCAAGCGACATCAAAGAGTACAACAGAGTAGACTCAATTACTATTTTGAATTGATGGGAACCCTTATTAGGTAGAGGCAATTTTGTGGACAAAAGGACGCTTCGTTGCATTGAGGATGGACGCCTGTCGGCGATTGAAAGTTTCCAGATGATGGGCCGACGCGACGAGGCCACTACAAAATACATATCATTGTAAACAGTAGCTAAGGTTACTAGTTAAAACTACACACGTTTTGTATGATTGAATTGGCCACAGAGAAAATAGTTATAAATGTCACAACAATATTTGAAAAACTTTCGGTAAAAGTAAAAAGGTTTATTTTTTTTTGTTATTTGGTAACGAGACGAGCTGGTCGTTTGCTTGATGGTAAGCATAACGACGGTTCATAACAATTGCAGTCCCACTCAGAACTTTGAAACACAAAGGCCTGTGCGGCACTGCAGTGCGCTCGTTACCCGGAGAAATTATGTATTAAGTCTCATAAGCTCAGTAATTTCACTGGCTACTCTGCTCATCAGACCGGAACACAGTAATGCTTGCACACTACTGCTTGGCGGCAGACTTCACGAGCAAAGCGGTGGTAACAACCCAGACGGACACTCGCAGAAGAGTTAGTCCTCCCACTAACGAAAGCTTTAACATAGTTTTACTAGTAGTTAGTTGTTTAGATAGTAGTACTAGTTAACATAGTTGACAGATATGACATTACCGACTTTTGGCACAATTTGCAGCTATGATAAATAATGGCGCCACTATGCCATCGCCATTTCAGTTGTTTAGCGTGCTTGGCCCTCTGCTAAAATGTAATTTAGACATCTATATTATTAATTGATTTCAATTAAAGGTAGGCGTCAGGAGTCGTGTGATGGATAGCTGAATGTAATGATTCTGTAAATATTGAACTCATAAAGTGTATATTTTGTTAATTTATTGTATTTGATGATATAGAGACGATCATATTGTGTTTTGTAAATAGAATAATATTTATTTAAACTTTATCGGAAGTTATATATGTATGTGTATAGTTGACATTTTCTTAGTTGTCCAATAATGCAGACGAACTCCGCGGATGCCTACCAATAACAGCAATAGTAATCCGATCGATAACCATTTGAATTTGAATTTCTATCTATGTCATTGCACCAACCAATGACATAGATAGAAATTCAAATTCAAGACGTCAAGTTTGCTTACATTATTGGACAACTAATAAAATCTCCACTATAATCGTACATACGTGTGTGTTTGCCTCAGTTTGTTTAAAGCTTTTCTTCTGTTTTATACTGCGTTACCGTGACCAGCCTCCCTGTCCGAAATTTATTGAATTTCACCCCAAGGAGAATGACCACACGGTTATTGTTCCGTCGGACTTTGATTAGGGGTACAGGTAGGTACATTGAACATGATTTAGTGATGTTGGAGAAAATTTGGACACGCATTTGCTTAATTGAAACTTTGATGTTTAATTAGGGACTTGTTCAACGCGTGCATAATTATTTGTTTCAGCTAAAAAGAGCGTAACAATTGCGTTGATCGAACTCTGTTCCTTTGTTACGAACAAGCGGATTGGCTGAAGAGGTTTTTGTTGCTGTCTTCAATGAGTCTTCATTTCCGTCTTATTTGCAAAGCACCATAGTTAAAGTCCAAATTTTTTTTCGTTTTTTATATGGTGCCAGATTCTTTTTTTAAATCGACACTAGACGTTTGTACCTAATTTCTTCTGTGTCAGTTTCTTCTTTTTTATCGAAAAAAACGGAGGAGGATTATTTTTCTAAAATAAAAGTAGTCTAAGTTACTCCTGTTAACATCAGCTATCTGCCAGTGAAAGTCCTGTCAAAATTGGCCCAGCTGTTTCGGAGATGACCAGGAACAAACAGACAGACAAGACAAAAATTTAAAAATGGTTGTTTTGTTATAAGTACCGTATATACTTTCATATGCATTTGGTAAAAAGCTGTTATTTTGATGTTACAAACAGACACTTCAATTTTATTTATTTGAATAGATTAAATTTTTTCTAATTATTAGAGTGTAACTGTGCAAGGCAAGCACTTGGTTTTGTTTGATGCTAAGTACTTCTGTTTGTTTTGATTTCTATGCCGCATTCACCACTGCTGATGTTCACTATAAAGCAATATTTTTTATGTTTATAAAGCTGAACAACGTAGGTACCTACACTAAACCGCAGTATCGTCTGTCGCCTGTACCAACCGGACAATTTGTCCCGTTCAGAGGGAGCTTTTCAATAATAATTCCACGATAAATTCTCTGCCGCAGAGGTACTATGAACTGATATATTTTAGGCTTTTTTTATGGGAACTTTATTAGTATAATCTTTATGGGTAGATAATATGTGCAATCATAATAAATAAATCCTACCAATATTTATTATACATATCCTCCCTATGTAAATGTCCCTATGTCCCTATGTATGTCCCTCCTTTTGGATTAGCCGTAGTTGGGTAGAAATTATGTTTGTTGGTTTGCAACAAATCACCGTGATATTTTGCATAGCGGCAGTTAATTGGTCGTAGACTGACATTAGCTGATCATAGTTTATCCCGGAAAACTACACGAATAATTTAAAATAAGATTAAAAGTTAAAAAAGCGAGAATTGACTTCGACGAAAATATTTATTAAAGAACCTTGAGAAACGAAACACACAAAAAATATAACTTTTTAAATCGATTGACAATTGACGGAGAAATCGATAAAAATGGACGCGAAAACAAAAACAGATAAATTGAGAACTTCCGCCTTTTTAAAGTCGGTTAAAAAAGGGTGTTGTCTGATATACATAATACATCATAAATTATTTTCTTTAAAACACAATCTGCGATCAATCAAACCAATAATCTATTATTATTATACCGAGTCTAAGTTAAATCAGTGCCATTACGAAAAATACAAAAATATAACTATCACTTTCACAGTAGCACCGTCTGACCGCAACTCCCGGGATAGTGGCAACCTTAAGCAATTAATTATTATTGTATGACTTTTTGACAGCATTCCGAAAATAGTTTCTTTATTGAGCTGCCATGTAGCCAAGCGTCACAAATTTATTGTTTTCTAAGATTTTATTTATGTGGGCTATTGTTTTTGGCGGTGGGTATAAATTTTGAATGTATAACGCGTAGATATTCTTTTTTTTTCAAACATGTTTTTGATGTGTATGATTTTTGTATAGTATTAATTTATTCATTTACTCACGAGAATCAAATGTCTATATCGATAAAACAGGAAATTGAATGCTAAAAACGTCAAAAATGTGAGCCAAAGTAAATGTCTAATGAGCGCTAAAACATCCCGTACAAATTGGGCTGAACGCGTGACATCACATATTCAACGCAGCCCGTAAAGTTGTACTAATAACATGCATTTTAACCGACTTCCAAAAAAGGAGAAAGTTCTCAATTTGGTGTGTATTTTTTTTTGTTTATGTCTGTTACTTCAGATCTCCGTCATTATTTAAACCGATTTGGAATTATTTTTTTGATGAGAGTCAAATTAAGGCGTATCTACTGAGCGCCAAAACGCCCCATACAAATTAGGCAGAACATCTGACGTCACTTGTTTAACGCGGGCGGTAAAGCTGCACTAAAAACATGCATTTTGTTGACTAGGCCGTGAAAAACTGCGTTTAAGTACATAGTTGTCATACATTTTTTTATTCATTGAAATGTAAATAATCTTTAAGTATCATTTAAATTACCATTGGATGATAAAAAAAATCGTTGATTTCGTGAAACTTTTATGTGTTGTATCTTTGTGCAAATTATACATTTTTTGTGAATTTCATTTTTATTGTGTTAATGTGAAGTTCTTAAACCTGTATAAAGACTGTAATTATTTATTTTGGGTTTCATGTAACATCCCAATTATTCATCTAAATATCATGAACACTCATTCCTACACTGTATAATGTATAATAGTTGATACTATACCTCCCTGTTGAGTTATGGTTGGGCAAGCGACATATTGCCAACATTACAGTAACGAACTGCCGTAGACATGCCCTCGGAAGGTGGATGACCTTTATCCATTGGACTGAAATCGGTAAGCTCTCGAGTAGTGGTTTGGATTTTTTAGGGTTCCGAATGAAAAAAACGGCCTTATAAAGACCATTCGTGGGTGTCTGTCCGTCTCTGACACTCAATTCGCTCCAAATTTACTTTTTTATCTTATTTGATAAGAGAAATATAATTAATACAATATACAAAAATTATTTATAGTATATTATAGTCTAGTATATGGCAAAGCCATCAGTAAATAAATGAGTATATGGCAAAGCCATCAGTAAGTAGATTCAGTATAGATCGAACTTAGGCCATTAGACATTCTTTATCGCGGAATTTGAAACTATAAATTACTCACTTTATAATTATAATCTTATTTAAAATGGATTTCCACAAAGTTCCTGCTGCTTTAGTGTAAACAGTGTTGCAGAAGGCAGTGTCTTCCCTTAAAATTAAGTCAATTACAATATAATAAAACACATAGACGAAATAGTTTTTGCGTGGTTATTTAAATATACAGACAAAAAGAACAAGACATTAATACTAGCGCCGCATATGTGTGTGTGTGTGTGTGTGTGTGTGTGTGTGTGTGTGTGTGTGTGTGTGTGTGTGTGTGTGTGTGTGTGTGTGTGTGTGTGCGCGCGCGCGTGTGTGTGCGTGCGTGCGTGTGTGTGTGTGTGTGTGTTGTGTGTGTGTGTGTGCGTGAGCGTGTGTGTATGCGTGTGCGTGTGCGTGGAATTGATAAGTTCGGAGTGCATATATCATGATTGTCTGTGCTAAATTTCATGAAAAATTACTAAAGGATGAAAAAAATTGCTTAAATAAAGCTTGCAAAAATAATATTGAAAAAAAATTGCTTTAAAAAAGCTACGAACTGACTTCAGTGACAAACTACTAAAGCTATTTTGATAAAACTTATATGGGACCAATCTGAAAATATATCCTTTCAAATAAAAAAAGAATTTTCCAAATCGGTTTATATAATATGACCGAGATCTGAGGTAACAAAAATAAAAAATAAAAAATAAACAAAACCCGACGCATTCATAACCTCCTCCTTTTTTGGAAGTCGGTTAAAAAATAAGGGATTCGCGGTATATTCGCCAATCGGTTCAGAATTTTTTTTCTTTATTATTATTGCAGTAACACGCTACAATAATCACGACGGTGCATTAAAATGGATGGTAGCTATCTGTCTCTCTAAATGAGTTAGTCGTAAACGAGATGGTCTGTAATTGAGATCATTTGTTATTTCAGACTTCATTAATGTTCCGTGTTCTTCTCCATTATGTTCCATTTTCGTTATTATTTTTTACAAGACTGCACGAAAAAGGATTTTATATACATACGAGTATGTGTTTAGGGTTCATGTATGTATGTCAGTTTCTTTATTCTACCATAACTTGTCTAGCCTGAACAGATTATTTCATTTTTAATAGATTTTATAACAGATAGTTTAATTTTTGCACTACTGGATAACAACAAACACTACTGGACAATAGAGGCAAGTGTGTCAGTTGCCACAAAATTAATGAGCAATATTATCAGTTCAGTTCTGTAACTTTGTTTAAATGGGCAGAATGTCTGTATCACACTACTGGCAAAAAGCCTATATCAGCATATATAGCAACCTATGGTACTCTCCAGTCCATAAACTATATCCATGCAAAAAAATCACGCGAATCCGTTGCGCCGCTGTTACGTGGAAGAAGGACAAACCTATAGTATTATCGCGTTTATTGTAGTACGAATCCTACTAATCCTACTTCCTACTACGAGTGATATTATAAATGCGAAAGTGTGTTTGTTGGTTTGTTCTTCTTTCACGCAGTAACGAAGCAACGGATCGACGTGACTTTTGGCATAGATATAGTTTATGGACTGGAGAGTAATATAGGCTGGTTTTTATTCCGGAAAAATGCACGGTTCCTGTGGGAACGCGGGTGAAAACCGCGGGCAGAAGCTAGTCTACCATTTAGATTACTGATAATTACATTTAACTTATATATCTTCAAAAACAGTAGATAATATAATCCAAAATGTTCTAGCCCACTAACAGTTGGCAAGTGCCGGTGGCATTGGCTCGTTAAACAAAATTGTAACCCTCAAGCTGCTTAATTCTTACCTCGTGTTTCCAATACATCTCTGAAGCAAACTAAGGGAAAATTGTAAAATTGCTGCCGTTCCTCATACCACACACGACGACCTTATTAAAGTTTAAAGGTCCTGGCCATTATTCATAAGAGCAGGGCGAGTTTTCCCACATACAAGTAGGTATACCAGGTACACTTGTATGCTTGCTTCCCAAGTAAACATTTTTGCCAGGTGTTAGGGCTAAGTAAAACCGCGGGCAGCAGCTATCTTTTAACAAAGTTCAACATAGTTCAAATGAATCAGCTGATTTAGGGCTGCCCGGAAGTTCTGTAGTAGAATTTTGACACATTAAATTCCTTTTCTTCATAGAAAAATTCTGAATTTCTAAAATTGGCAAAACAAGTGTTGTTGACCTCCGGGAGTACATTGACCCTTTGGGGGATAACATATGTACCAATTTAAACTCAGGCTGTAGATCCGTGAACTTGTTAGGTTTGAAACACCGGACCCAGGATATGGTCTTGCTTGATTCCCCCACATAATAGTCGCTATAAATTGAGAGAACTTTATTGGCTATTAAAATAAGTAATGTAAACTGTTTCGTAGTTGCTGGTTTAGAATTATATTATGAGTATTGCTTTTTGATAGGATAACATCGAATTGGAAAATGGGTATTTTTTTATTTTTTATTTTATGTTATTAGTTAACGAGACGAGCTGGTCGTTTGCCTGATGGTAAGCATAACGCCAGCCCATAACGATTGCAGTGCCACCCAGAACTTTGAAACACAAAGGCCTGCGCGGCACTGCAGTGCGCTCGTTACCCTGAGACATTAGGTATTAAGTCTCAAAAGCCCAGTAATTTCACTGGATACTCTGCTCATCAAACCGGAACACAGTAATGCTTGCACACTACTGCTTGGCGGCAGACTTCAGGAGCAAAGCGGTGGTAACAACCCAGACGGAAACTCGCAGAAGAGTTAGTCCTCCCACTAACAAAATTAGTATTTATCGGAACTGTATAAAATTTTAAAATTTCATAAGTGCTCGTTTGGGGCCTATTTGAATAAAGACTTTTGAATTTGAATTTGAATTCAGTGCGAAAACCTAAGGTGAAGTAACGAGCAATTTTTTACATTTGTGATAACTTATTTTTAAAGATTTGCATAAATGAGTAAACTTATTAATTTAAATAAATTTGGCGATTTTTAAAAAAAAAAAATTTACCACTCGCTATTACACACATTAACGAAACGAAATGAACAATTGTTTTATCTGATGAAGTTACAACCCTATGTCAAGTCTAGAGGGTTTTGGTCAAAAATTGTATACAATTTTTGACCAAAACACATAATGCTCTCTAGAGGTATATATATATATATAGGAAATGATTATTATAATAATTATAGAATAAGGTAGTCATTTTCCCAAATGTGTTATAATAGCCACATAAACAAAAGTTTTTGTACTCAAAATCGGTTTTTATCTCGCATCTCGTACACACGGCCAAGCTTTCACTGAGTAGCTTCTGAAGAGAAAACATCCATTCAAAGAAAATAAAAAGTCTAAACAAGACTCAACAACCAGACATAAACATAAAACTGTAAGCACTATACCCCTCCAACTTAGATGCTTTTTAAATATAATACGGAGCGTACAAAAGCACTAACTAACTGTCTCATTAAATATGAAAAAGTCATGACTGAAATATTGAAGCGCCCTCACAAAGAAACTGAAACTAATTTGCTGCTTTATTTACTGCTAAAGTGTACTTTCTGTAATGCCTAGGTCTTCATTACGGAGCGTTTTAATTAGTACAATGTGGATACTCATAGTTCGCTGGAGCTTGAAATAAGTACTTTTACAAGATCGACTCTTTACGGTACGTAAGAAACTACTTAGAGAAACTTTGTTTACATTCAGGGAGAAAGAAATGTATTTACATTTTCTTTTATGTGATAAAACAGTGTTTTATTTGTATACTGATACTGTTTTGTGAAATAAAAGTCAACAACATAGGGTAAACTGAATTTGGTAAGCTTTTCACAGTAACATAAATAGATATATACCTATACATATAATCCCACTTCCTATCCTACTAATATTATAAATTCGAAAGTGTGTTTCTTGGTTTGTCCTTCTTTAATGCAGCAACGGAGCAACGGATCGGCGTGATTTTTGGCATAGATATAGTTTATGGACCGGAGAGTAACATAGGCTACTTTTTATCCCGGTGAATATGCATGGTTTCTGTGGGAACGCGGGTAAAACCGCGGGTAGAGGCTGGTAATCTTAAATTTTACTTAGTTACATAACTTAAACTTAAATTTTATTTATTTTTATGTATAGTTTCGGTAACGAACAAGCAGTTCGTTTGCCTGATGGTAAGCGTAACGCCAGCCCATACTCAGAACTTTGAAACACAGATACCTGCGCAGCACTGCAACTCGCTCGTTACTCTGAAACATCATGCATTAATCACTAACTACTTTACCAAGGTAGGTACTCATCACACTAGAGCACACAATAATGCTTGCACATTACTGATTGCTGGCAGACTACACGAGCAAAGTGATTCCCAACTAGATGGACACTTGCAGAAGAGTTAGTCCATCCATCCGATAGTTCGCCCGCTGATCTGGAATTCAGTCTCATACGTCCAGTACTATTTTTGGGTTTAAGATTCAAAGAACAGCTTTTCTACTTTTCATTCATACGATCTTCATACAACCATCAAATCACAAAACTCAATCAAATTAAGCCAGCATTCGCTCAACAATCCAGTGACTTCCCGGCACGCATTGTGTTGAGAACTTCCGTGAAATTAAACACGATCTTTGCAAAACTATTTATAAAGATTCCTTGGAGGGTGGAACCCATTCAGGATGTGAAATTTGACGTGTGAGCTCTTGAACGCTCTTGATCGGTTCAAATACTTCCATTGTTGGAGCTTGTAAGGTGAATTTACTTCATAACCAATGAGACTGGTAATAATTCGTCTTTATTATGTAATCATGTATGTATAATGTATATATTTACAGAGATGTTAAAAAATCAATCCAAGATACAGTGAATTAAAACTCGTTAACTCCGCGTTTTTATACTGGTCCATTAAAGTAATTTTTATATATTGCTAGCTTCTGCAATCACTTCACGATGTTTTCCTTCACCGTTTTAGAGGGAGTGTGCATAATCCGCACATAACTTGATATAAGTCATCTCTATGGTGCGGGCCGAGTCGAAATTCGAACTATGGTGCGTCGGATTGAAAGTCGCACAAATTCCCGCTCGGCCACACTCGCTCGCAACATTGCATACTTGTATCATAATATACTATTTCAACACACTTGCTCGTAAAGTGGATTATTATTACATCGCTTTAAGGCTCATAATCCAAGATATTAAACACGCGCGATTTTTACTTTACATTATCGCACTCGTGTTTTATGAATATGTCCCGATTAAGTTGAGTTTGTACCTCACTGCAAGTTATAGGTTTGATGACGAGGCATTCTTAATTTACCGCGTTAGCAAAAATGTTTGTTTTCGTTCGCCCTTTGCTTTTAAAGGCATGAAACCATACCACCTAGTTTTACAAAGTAAGAAACAACAAAGAGTTTTATGCGGCTAAAACAGTCAACATTTCTTTAACCAATAAATTGTTCCTTAATTATGATAAATAACAAGTTTGTTTATTTCCTCGCAAGTGTGTTTAAATACGTCGTATTATACGCGTGTGCATGTGCTCACTACACACTCTGCTCTCATATCGAACAATGACACTTAGTGTGTGATACACCTTAGCACTTTAGCCTTGTGCCAACTTAGCACACTTGTATCATATTGTACTATTGCCAAACATGCTTCCATGGTAGCTTTGAGAAACAAATGCACATCATAGGTTGTTATTTGTTGTGAAGTGCATTCATTTCTTTTTCAACTTTCCTTGCATCTCAAGTTTGCTTGAGAATAAATAAAGCAATTTAAATTTAGACATTTATTAACGTCTCTATAGATTTCCTCTTCAGATATGGAACCGTACTCCATTGCATGTGAATAAAGAAAGAGTCTTGAGCGATCCACGTGCAATATGACTATTTTACATAGACCCTCTCGAAGACCTACAATTTTACTTTCAACCTTCTCTATTTTTGTATTTATGATATGCCGTGGAACCGTACATGGTGCATATTATATACGGTTGTAACTTGGTGTAACTTGGTTATGATATGTTTTTGAATTGGTTACTAAGTATAGTTAGTAAAATGCTTACAGGTTTTTTGGTAGTGGACTGCTTATACGAGTACATACATTGGGGTAGCTCAAGTTACAGTGGTACGTACAATCGAAAGCATACAAATCCGCATTTATAAAGATTTCAAACAGATTTCGCAAATGAACACAATTTAGAGACGAATGCGTTTTCCGATTTTCATTTCGATGAACATTTGTTACAGGTGATTCAATCGTAACGCGGTAATATTTATATATCTTTTGAGATAGGGAAGAAAATAGCATAATAAAATATATTCTCTTTGTAATATAATATATTGTTACATATTTTTCCCTATACAAATAAATAAAATTGAAGTGTCTGTTTGTAATATCAAAATAACAGCTTTTTACTAAATGCATATTATGAAAGTATATACGGTATCTATAACATACAAGTAACAACCATTCTAAAAATTTTTGTCTGTCTGCCTGTCTGCCTGTTTGTTCCGGGTAATCTCCGAAATGGCTGGACCTATTTTGACTGGACTTTCACTGGCAGATAGTTCATTTTACAAGGAGTAACTTAGGCTACATTTGTGAAACCGCGGGGCACAGCTAATTTTAAATATAATATGTACCTAACTAAAACTGTAACTACGTTGTTATGATGGTATCTAAATTGGGCAACTACATACATATGATTCACACATAAATGGGTACCACATCTAAATAAATGAATAAAATAAATTAAGCTAACGAATGTGAATAGTAGCATTTTTAATTGGTCATCACATTTAAAATTAAAGGTGCTTATAAATCAAACCCTAAATAAGCACACCTAAATCTCAATAACTAAAACATACCTACTCGTACATTTTATTCCAAATAACCAAAGGGAATAGCAAAGCCATAGAAAGCACCCACATTAGCATGAAGTGGATGACATACACTCATAGGATTAATCCATATTAGTCATGCATCAAAGAGCTCCAAACGATATAGCGCGGAGACGCAGTATACTAACAAACGGTTGCTGAACTTTATATAGAATTTTTTTTTTAAGTTAGTTCGAAATATTGATGTTGATAATTTAGCTTGGATACTCAAATTAGGTTATCTACTCGCACATTATCCACTAGCGACCATCACATAGTGGTTGAGTACCTGAAGCTAGGCGTCACCAGGTCAATAGCGAATGACCGCGTCTTCACGTGTGTAGCAAACCCTTACAAAATGGATGAACTACGTAGTCATTGACCACTGTAGTTGCGGTCGCGAGTGACCCATGTGCGATTAATAAATAAATAAAAATTGTTTAGACTATCTGGGGCCCACCTAGTCCCAAATATTTTTTTATTCGCGGCTTTGCTCACGTCGCCTAAGTTGTTCCTTATAACATCAGCTATCTGCCAGTGAAAGTCACGTCAAAATCGGACCAGCCGTTTTGGAGATTGCTAACGCTGAAACGTTGTAACGACCTTTTTTCGAGGTTAAAGTTTTTTTTCTTTCGGTTAATAATGGGCCACGAGTTGCCAAGGTATAGTTACGACTTTTGCGATATGTCGGAATATTTTCAGCTGTAATGGAGTTCATATCCCTTCTACCAAGGCCAGCGTACCATAAGCAAGATAAACCAATTCAGTGGTTAAATGTTTAACCCAACTTTCGTCGTTTTAAAAAATAAGGGATATAAAAAATAAATGTATAAAATAATATTCTTTATAATATACTAGCTTCGGCTCTATATCTCAAAAATCACGACTATCGTTAGTCACGACGACCGTTAGTCACGACTATTGTTCCGTTGCTGCGTAAAATAAAGACAAACCAACAAATGTACAAACACTGCACTTTTGCATTTATTATAGTACGGATTATAATTATTTAATATAAGTTATATAATATCATTTATATATATATTTTATATAATAACAATGTTACTTATAAAATATAGATTTTCACATAGGTACAGCTGTTACAGGACTGTAATAAGTGGTTCAATGTACTCATATCTTTACCTTACTATTCTAAATCTCCCAATACAGATTAAAGCGTTTTTCCAGTTGAATTTAATAATTAATAAAATAGTTGTTAATTGTGATGACCTTAGCAACCGTTTCTTTCTCTCCTGTGTTAAAATACCCCAAATAGCAGAATGGAGTGGTGCCCTCTCGTGAATCAAATCCCCAACAATGGAAGCGAATTATAAGGCAATAGCTACGTTTGAGAGCTTCTTGACCTATATCTGTCAATGTTGAATTATATTAGCAGTTATTATTTATTTATTTATTTATCATTGGAAAACTTACAGCCTATCAAATTACAGTAAATACAAAACTTAGAACTAAAAACCGGGCCAGTTACAAGTTTACACCTATAATATAACACATTTAGAAATTACCTTAGTGCTTAGTGCTTAGTGGCAAGAAACCGAGTTTTCAGAGGATATCGAATGAAATTATATGGATGGCAAAATCTGTACTTTAATAAATGCGAAAGTGTGTTTATATTGACGGCTCCGTAGCTAAGTTGGTAGTAACCCTGCCTGCAAGGCGAGGGGTCCCGGGTTCGATTCCCGGCCGGGGCAGATTTTGTGTAAGCATAAAGTTTGTTCTCGGGTCTTGGATGTTTGTGATGTGTATCTGTGTATGTCCATGCCACCTGCGACACAGGGAATCCTAGTGCGGCGGTATGAGTGTGTAAGCGTTTATGTATGTTATGTATGTATATGGTTGTTGGTTTGCCCTTCTTTCAGAAACTGAGCATCGACAGCATATATATAGTAGAGAGTGCATAGGTAACTTTTAATCCCGCAAAATGGACGGTTCCTGTGGCAACGCAGGTGAAACCACAGAGCTGCCATAAATTAGATGCAACGACTATTTATAATAAGAACGTGGAGGATATTCTTTATGTGAATATATTTGTCTTCACTCAACAAAAACCATATTTTTAAAATTTTTGTCTTTCTGTCGGTAGCTGCTGCCCGCGGTTTCACTCGCGCGGAGATATTGGATTTCATGGTTTTATTTTTTGCGCGGAACCCTAATTCTTTATCTAAAATAAAAGTAGCCTAAGTTACTCCTTGTAACATCAGCTATCTGCCAGTCAAAGTCCCGTCAAAGTCGGTCCAGCCATTTCGGAGATTACCCGGAACAAACAGACAGACAGACATACATTTTAAAAATTGTGTTTTTGTTGTAGTTACTGTATAATATACTTTCATATGCATTTAGTAAAAAGCTGTTATTTTGATATAACAAACAGACCCTTCAATTTTATTTATTTGTATATAGAATAACTATATAATTATTCCAATACCTAAGTATAATGTTACTTGATGAGAATGAAACGCGCTACCTGAGTTTCTTAATCTAAATTGTCCACAGGTACCTACCTCACAACCTTAGTATGGTTTGTGCTTATTCTAACTACAGTACTATTATATTAGTATGTCAATCTTGATTTTTCAAATTACAGAGCCCACTTCATTGAATTAATCTAATTCTTTGAACGACCATTGGTTCGATGACTATGTACTTTTCTTTGATTAGAAGAAATAACTATGTAGGTAGTTTTTTGAATGACGTGATCCATTTTATATCCTACGACTTATTTTTTTAATAATCATGAAATTTAAATATATATTATATATAGATGGCGTTCTATATTTTTACTTTTATCATCTCTCGCAATAATTGTACCCATATTTGCAATTGAAAACTATGTAGCGGAGGTTTTCGTAAGTGAGACACGACTACCTCAAAAGTTAAATTTTGTAAAATAAAAAATATTTTAGAATATGAATAACCAAGAAATCACAATTTCACGTCAATGAAAACAATTTCAAATCTCTTTTAATCATAGACTAGTCGCGTTTTCTACAGCGTAGATGTTGCCCAAGTGAGATCTGTATATTATAATGTGGGTAAATATATCTGTTATTAGCTAATAGTTCGTGTTAATAAGAAATGATACGAAATTATCATTTGCTTTAGTCTCCTCGTTAATGTTGCTATAAATAACATACATATTCTAAATCAACGGTATTGTACATATGTAATTATATTGTCTCTTCAACTTCATCTTACATTTTCATCTTACATCTTACATTTGGCTGGGCCCAGTGGCGTATTTTAGAATTCAGCGCCCCGGTCCTGCAGGCCCCGCCGCCCGGCCCTGCCTGTCGCCGCGCGCCTTACAATATATACGATAGCCCCACGTCTTGATGTGTATCAAACTTACACCCACGAGCCCTCACGACCACCTTACGATATTTAGGCTCTTATTAAGAAACAGTGTTAAACGATGGTTTAGTTAAACTATGTTTTGACTTTGTTGTTCTTTGACAATTTTAAACTGAATCGAAAAAGACAAAACACAGTTGAACTAAGTATTCCACAGAGAGCCTTAGATAGGCTTTTTTAAATTTCTTCTGCTTGTGCCGCCCCTCGCAGCCTGCCGCCCCGGGCCATGGCCCTTTTGGCCCTAGGGTAAATACGCCCCTGGCTGGGCCAAATAAAGTTATAAAGAATCAATGAATCGTATCGTATACTACGATACTTTTGTTCAGTGCAAGCTATTTAATAGACCTGATCTACATATTATTTCTCTTTATTTTTTATTCGTACATCAAGTGCTGCAGTCGTTTTATACATATAGCCAATATGGCCACTAAAAGTTTTGCCAGCTTAAAAGAGAACTTCTTATGCGAAATTGATTTTGTCACCAACATTGGTTCCAAAGTTTTCATTTACCCATACATCGGCAGAACTAAAACAGTAACTAACTGTTTCAGGATTACTTGTATTCTTATATTCATAACAGTAGCCCAGTTGACCGTTTCCTTGATTGCGACAAAGTTTCAGAATTGGTTCCAAATTATTAACATAGCTCCTAACTTGGGAGTGTGTATTTTAATCTTGATTAAATTTACAAAAATGCATACACGTCAAAAAGTCTACGACGATATCATAAAACACTTCAAAAATGAGGTGTTTGACTTTATTGAAACGGAATCCGAAATGCACAAAGCTATTTTGGAGAGTTACACAAAAACATCCAGAATATTTCTTCGATTTGAATATTACTATACCATGATTTTGGTCTCAATAGTAATAATTTTTCCGAGGTTCCTCATGTTCTATGAAACAAACATACTCTGCAACAATATTCAGTACCTATACCCTTTTGATGGATGGTATCCCTTTGACAAAGTCAAGTGGTATTACGCAGCTTATGCCTGGGAGACTATAATGACTACCATTGTTATTGTGTTATTTGTATTCGCTAATATGATACACATGTTGTTCGCGAAGTATATTTGTATGGAACTGAAGATTCTGGGAAGTACAATGGAGAACCTCATTAGCCCTGAAGATGTTTTAAATATTACGAAACGGAGATTTGTTAAGGAAACGCATGGACGTATTAAAACTAAGTTGATAATGATTATTAAAAGGCACCAATTTCTGGCTAGGTAAGATAGTAATATCACAAGTTACGCTTTTAGTAATTTACTTTGTTATTGATATCATACAATCTTTACTTTTTTTCAGCATGGTAGCAGATTTGGAGAAAGTGCTTGGTGCGGGAATGCTTTTGATATACGTTTTTGGATCAGTTTTTATTTGTCTTACTATATTTACAGCTACGGTACCTATTACACTTTTATACAAGGTGGTGCAAAAGTTATCACCCTATTGGAAGATGCTATAATTTTTGCAAATGGGGGCTGTATTGTTATCGCATCCTAAATTCAAAATGTGATAGGCGACTTTCTCAATTATTTTTCTTAGCGGTTGCATTTCAACACTTGTTCGTTTTTTTGATCGAATCAATGACAAGCACAACTAAAAATTGTGCTAGCGGTGAACTAGGACTGCCAAAAGTCTCTTTTATAAGAGATCCAAAATGGACTATAAATCTATAATTCGCCTATCAGCAATCTCAAGCACCGTCTATTGCATCTTTTAACTGTGTGCGTGGACGCAGCCCACTTGAGTGTGTGATATGCGTACGAAATCATCGCGCTTTCGTTCTCTTAACAGAGGCATATGTCAGTTCTGTTTTAACATTTGTGAAGTAAATACATACAAAATATACTTCAACAAGACTTAAAGCGCGTGTAATCTACGATTAACTGTGAACGGCGAGCGCTACAGAGCCATGCTCAAAGACTTTCTCCTTTCTCAATTGAATTAATTGGGACTGGAGAACATGGTTCCAACAGGATGGAGCTAAAGCGCATAATGCACGAGCCACAACCGAAATTCTGAGGATTGTATTTCTGGGTCTAATCTGTCGTTTTGGTGATTCGCACCGGCCAGCAAGATCGCCCGATTACACCGTTCCAGACTTCTTTTTGTGGGGTTTCTTGAAGTTACAAATCTATGCCAACAAGCCTCAGATTCTTAAAGCCCATAAAGAGAATATCCGTCAAGAATACGAGAACCTATCGCCGGAAATTCTGGCAGGAGTGATGGAAATTGCAATAAATCGGGCCCGTATGGTCATCAATTCTGGCGGCGGCCACTTGGCCGATATCATTTTCTCGACGTAATGGGAAAAAAATAAGACATCAAATAAACATAATCCACAAGCAGAATCAAAGTTTTCATTCATAAAAAATTACAGCCTAAGAACATAGGATGAAAACTTACGCCACCTTGTACCTACAATATTTTTTTCGTCTTTTGTGTTTGTATTTTGTTATAAGATAAAAAAAATGAGCAAGCAGGTCGTTCACTTGATGAAAAACAGGTCCATAACGATAACAGTGTAGTACTTTAAAACACAAAGCATCTGCGAGTTACTGTATAAATAATGACTTATTTCTTAACTTTTGTAGGTTGTTGACAACTTATACATGAGTTTGAGATATTTCTCATTCTTTTGTTCCTTACTTGTGGAAGTATTCATACAGTGCGTCATAGGACAACTTCTGATTGACCATGTAAGTTATTTGGGTAGACAACTAATCGAATTTTCAAATTTCAGCTAGAAGTTTTATCAGGCTATCGATCATAGTGGACTTTAGTTACCTATCTTATACACATAAATAAAACATCAAATAAATTTTAGAAAAAAAAAGTTCTCTCAATTCTATACTATGAATTATGATTTATGTTCATGCCACTTGCGATATTCGACATTGTAGTGTTGAGGTATGAGTATGTAAGAGTTTTATTTAATTTGTATGATGATATTCCAAAATTAAGTAGTTACAATGTGAATGTTTTTTTTTCAGAGTGAAAGTTTAGAGCAATCTATATATTTTACTGATTGGCCGTACGCAGATCGAGATACTAAGCGAATGCTGCTCATATTCCTTATACGTGTCCAAAAGCCGCTAAAATTTAGTGCTAAAGGTTATTTGACGATGAATTTGGATACCTTTAGTGGGGTAAGAATCAGCCATACTATCCGTGGTATAATAAATACCAGTGTGTTTGTTGTTGGTTTGTCCTTCTTTCACGCATCAACTGCACAACGGATTGACGTATTTATTCGCACAGATATAATATATGAACTATAGAGTAGCATAACCTATACTTCTTATCCTGAACATACTTCCTTTACCCTGTATGTATGTTAAGGACATCTGTATTTTTACCAAAACACACCCATATTTTTTTAAGAAACGAATCGATATTATTTCCCGTCAAAAAAGAGCAAAGTTCGCTAACCTATTATATCAGCCTCCTGCCCGAAAAGATTTGTACAAAAGGAATGTTTATAATATGTGTATATCAATCTATAATAATTTACCTAATGACATTAAGATCTTGGACGGTAACAAATTTAAAAAATCATTGACTGAATGGCTTCTTACAAATTGTTTTTATAGTCTTAAGGAATATATGGAATTTTGTAACTAGAATTATTTATAAAACATTTGCACGTCTGCTTGCAGACCAAATACATTATACCAACAATTAATTTTAAGATCCTAATTTTCATGTATTTTGGCAAATAAATTATTTGATTTGATTTGATTTGATTTGGAAAAATGAACTTTTCCTTTGGGAATCGCCACAAAGTTGAAACCTGATAACATGAGGCAGAAGCTATATAGTTAAACAAAAATTACTAAATGTTGCCCGCTGTTACAATCTCGTCGGGATTTCTACAGGAACGGTGATTTTTTTTCCTGGATATCTTACTCTCCGGCTTTTAAACTATCTCTATGCAAAAAATCACGTTGATCCGTTTCTCTGTTGCTGTGTGAAAGAAGGACAAATCAACAAACGTACAAACACACTTTCGAATACATACTAATATTATAAAGCGAAAGCGTGTTTGTTGGTTTGTCCTTCTTTCACGCAGTAACGAAGCAACGGATCGACGTGATTTTTGGCATAGATATAGTTTATGGACCGGGGAGTAACATAGGCTACTTTTTATCCCGGAAAAATGCACGGTTCCTGCGGGAACGCGGGTGAAAACCGCGGGCAGAAGCTAGTTTATTATAATACAGAAGTACAGGTAGTACGGACGGATAGTAGTTTTCCTGAGTGAATATTTGCCTCTTGTTGTATTTATTTTGGTATATTTTTATATTGTATACTTTTTTCTTGCATTTTAATTTACTATTTATAACCCATTTATTTTGCAGGTTTGCAGTTTATCCTACCAATTCTTCAATTTATTACGAACTGCTTACTCATAAATTATTTTATCACTTAACATTCGTAATTTCTTCGTAATTAATTTGCATTAATTCGTACATTAGTTCGCCTTCATTGTGTTATGAAAAAGAAATGAAAACTCACCTCGAAACGTTCGAGAAAACGTTTTGGTACGGAAGAAGTTCTATTATACACTGATTTAGAAAGTAACAATAATTTTAGATTAATAAATCACTACACAAAACATATCATTGTTTCATTTTTAGTAAAAAAAACTATTTAATGGTGTCAATTCTATCATTACATATCTAAACTAATTTTAGTTTCGCTCTCTCTCTTTCCAATGCATAACATGAGAAAGAGACGGAAGATGTCTGACAGATCTAAATTTTGTTTTAAAGCTGTCAAATATCTTTCGATCTTGATAAATTAGGTGCCACTGAATTCATTGCCATTAAATTTACACTAGACACAAGCAAGTGGATTAATTTGACAGGTCTAAAATATATTCCATCTCTTTCTCATGTTATGCATTGGAAAGAGAGAGAGAGCGAAACTAAAATTAGTTTAGGTATGAAATGATAGAATTGACACCACTATATGTTATTTTACACTATCCACTAAACCACACTTAGCAATTTGATGGGAATTGTGACCCATATTTTCTTTGACTATCGTTTTTCTAGCAGTGTAAATAAGGCTGATGAAGATGTCTTTGTTTACAAACATTTAGTTTCTTTTAATTTTATTTAGTCTAGCAATACACTTATATATACTTACAATAGCTCATCGAATTTTTAAAGAACTTTCTGGGGCCTATTTAATAAAGCTGACAATCCGACAAGTCCGACATATGTCAATAAGTGACAATTCGACAGTTTTTCTGTTTAATAAAACTTACAGGCGACAAAATTGTCATGGTGGAAAATTGACAAATTTGTCACGACAATTTTCTTATTGTCAGATTAAATTTGACTGTTTTATTGACATATGTCGAGTTTTAGTAAACGCGTTTTTAGATGACAAATATGTCAAGATTTCACCGGTCGATTTTTGACATATTTGTCACTTTTATTAAACAGCCTAAGCGCGACAATTCTACAATTATGTCATTTTTTGACATATATGTCGAATTGTCAGCTTTATTAAATAGGGCCCTGGGCGTCTGGTCGAAGCCACACGTGACCAAAATGCTGGCCTCTACTTAGGTCAAAGATTAGGTATTGCCATTCAACGTGGCAATGCTGCCAGCATTTTGGGAACGTTGCCTACTGGTAGCGGATTATTAGATTATACACCTTTTAAATGAATTCACGTGTATTATTTGGAGCTCTCGTGTATACAATATTTTTGGCATTATGTTAGTGGTTAGTGGTAGTTGGTAGACACAAGACAAATTAGGCTGGAAGACAAAATGCTACTCATGTTATGCGTAAATTTTTTCACCCAATAACATTCAAAACGAACACGAAAAAGACATTTAAGAAAAAATATGAGGTGCCAACGATGGCGGAAATTCGGCAAGTCGAGTCGACAATGGGTGCAATATTAAAATAGTCATCCTCATTGCAGCCATAAAAACAAGATGTCTACTTCGGAATGGGCGGAAATGTAGGCTTATTCTGGTAATATTTCCGATGAAAATTGACTTGTATTATTGAATGGCACTGCACGTTGATATTCGTTTTGATGAAATTGTCATGACTATGGATGGTTAAAATATTAAGTATAAATTATTTAAAAGCCTATTAACTAGCTAAATACATACAGATGGATAGCATTTTTATAAGATAGGTAGTGAAATTGAGTCAATGTTACTAAGGATCAATGGTGTTAGCTATTATCGTCTTGAATGAAAGAATAACTGTTATTTATTGAATTTATTTGGCGACACTCTCAGACTTTTCTCTATTATTAATTTAACATTTACTTAGGTATTTAACATCACCAGTTATTTTTCTGATTTCATGGGACATAAAATATCCTTAATTTTATTTTTTCTGAAATTAAGATAGCGCCATTATTCAATTGAATTATTATTATTGATTTCAATTGAATCATTATTCATTTGAAATCAGCTTAGCTCGGAAATCGCCAACCTTTTTGAACCGAAATTGAACTATGATCTCGATTTAACCCATGAATCTCGGTTCACAGGTTTAGGGTATGTTTAACTTTTTGTGGTAAGACAGCAAATGTTTAAACTTCAGTTTAAAATATATTTTGGAATTTGAACTGCCGATCATAAAATTAATAAGTGATTTTTAAGAAGGAAAAACCGACTTCGATGAAAATTTCGCGATATTTGAAATTTCTTCCCACATTTTTCCACTCTTAGGTGTGGTATTATTCAATAAAATTTATAAAACGACTACCTTTGGGATATAACCTACTCATTTAAAAAAGAATTATTCAAATGGGTTGGCAATTGGCGGAGAAATAGAGTAACATCGCAAAAAAATACAAATGAAGTGGAAACTCCGCCTTTTTTGGAAGTCGGTTAGAAATGTTCACTTTTTATTTCTTGTTAAAAAAGTTTTCACTATAGTCCTATACTAACTTAATAAATACCGTAATTAGTTGATAAATAGTGGGTATAGTCTAAAAGCAATTCTAAAATTAAAAAAACACAAATTTTAGAGGCCGGCTTTTTTCAGTAGGTCCCAATACACTTAAACTATAAAAACAATAGTATATTCATAAATACCTATCTTTCTTCTGCAGGCAAAGCTACTTGAAGTACTTATCGTACTTTCATCAAAGAAGTCGTCAATAAAATAATGCTTATAGTAATCACGTAAAAAAATATAAAAAAGGGCACGTTCAAATCGTGATCATTATTTTTTTACGAAGTAATGATCACGATTTATTTAATTTTTATGAATTAACGATTTTTCTACTATATAAAGGGGAGTAAAGGGGGGTAATCAGTAGTCAGTCGTGTGCCTCCAAGATGGATTCAAATCGCTTAATATTTTGTCTGCTACTAATTGTACCCTTGGGTATATTAGGCGAGCCAGGTTTAAGTGGTAAGTTTAATTTTTTATTATATTATTTTATTTTTATTATTATTTTTTATTACATATTTTCCACTGTTGTGTGTTACAATACAATAATTTGATATCATGGAGCTGATACTGCATCCCTGATGATGTAGCCAGGAGGTGGATAATTGAACGCTTCAATGGCTATACAAGTAAACCCTTCTAGTTTGTGCTCATATGATTTGTTTTGACGAGTCCAATAGATTGCACTTGGTGTCGAGGTTCTGATGATGGAGCCAGGAGCTGGAAGTGTGTTTTTAGTTTATTTAAACTACATTTTGAACTACTCGCTTGCTCAGGTTTCAATACAAGTACTGGCGCCAAACGCAAACAAACAACTTTGCAGTCTTGCATAACAAATAACTGTTCATCCTAGCATGATCCATTGCAATGATTATTAGTGTAACTGGTTAATTCATATTAAATAAATAAATAAATAAATAAATAAATTGCTGCACTTTTTGAGATTGCATTAGCTCAACAATTTTTATTTATAAAATGAGGAATACGACTTTGTTTTAATATGTTATTTTAGAAGGTGGCTTCAGCGATCCTGATGATGACTTTCCCTTCGAAGGTAAGAAAAACTCATAGTTTCTAAATTTAAACTACAACAATTATTTAAACGCTTATGGAAACATAACACGTATGTGTTCAACGAGAGCACGCAATTGCACGCAAATTTATTAAATGTCATGTAGTCAGCCGCCAAGCAGTAATTTGCAAGCTTTACCGTGTTTCTATTGTATGAGCAAAGTGGTAAGTGAAATTACTGAGCTTATGAGATTTACCTCCATGTCGTTGAATGCAAACTCCAATATAATTCAACTCGTTGTTACTCGAGTCTATGTTTTCCTTACCTTCCATAGGCGGATCCGTCTCTGGATGGGTCCGTCGATGGCTGACGGGGTTTATGGGGTGTAAAATACGGGTCCGCGACCCCGTCCAACAGCTGAGCTGTTTTACCCTGGGTGGCAAAAAAAGAGGAACTCGGGCAAAAACTCTAGGCGCGCGCGTTCCCACGCCCCTCTTCAGAAAGGATAATATGGCAATGGAGTACGCGGAGTACGTGCTCGCCGGAGTTGAGATTCCACAACTAGGACCAGCGCGGTTGGGCACCCAGTTGTCAACTAATATGGGCCCTCATCACGGCGTCGAGAAGGAACACTCGTCCGTTTTTTAGTTTGTAGGTCGTTCTCGTTAGCCGGAGTTCCACATATAATCCGCGCTACCCACGCGGTAGGTCGTATCCATGAGGATTTTCAGCGTAAACGTTTGCCGAACTACTGAAAACTGTGTTTCAGCTTCTCCCATCGTTAGACGCTATTTTAAATATGTCGAAGTTCATGAATGTTTCGAAAAACTTATTTAATATATAAAGTACCTACAATTAAAACTAATCTAAAGCATGCCCTTATTTGAAATGCACGTTTTATACGATCAAATTTTTTAGTGTTATATTACTTATATACTATTTGGATAACGAGACGAGCCGGTCGTTTGCGTGATGGTAATCATAACGCTGGCTCATAACAATTGCAGTGCCTGTCAGAAGTTTGAAACACAAAAGCCACAAAGTAACGAAGTCCTATAGGTAATATATATAAAATATATTGTTACGGAGACGGGTTAAAGGGAAACTCGCAGAAACATTTTTTTCAGATGTTCTAACATGTTCGTGAATCTCTTGTAATTTTTCCCGTAATTCTGCGGCATATTCTGTTATACTCACTGGTGGATCTGGGGGCCGACCAGTGATGATATCTGCAGGCAAACGAAGCTGCCTACCGAACATGGCAAGAGCAGGTGTTACATTCGAGCTCTCGTGGACCGCAGATCGATATGACAATAGAAATAATGGGATATACTTGTCCCAGTCCTTTTGATGACTATCCACCAATTTAGCCAGGTGTCTTTCCAAAGTTTGATTAAACCGTTCGACCATTCCATCTGACTGTGGGTGGTAAGGCGTAGTCCTAGTTTTGTGAGTTCCCATTATTTGACACATTTCTTGAAATAGTTGGGATTCAAAATTTCGTCCTTGATCACTATGTATCTCTAGGGGCACCCCAACTCTACAGAATACCTCGTTCACTAGTACTTCGGCCACCGTAATTGCTTCCTGATTAGGAATGGCGAATACTTCAGGCCACTTTGTAAAATAGTCCATCACCACCATTATGTACTTATTTCCTTTTTCTGTTAATGGAAAAGGTCCAGCTATATCAACTGCAATTCTTTCCCACGGAGCTCCAACGTTATATTGCTTCATTCCAGCTCTGCTTCTGGTCTGTGGTCCTTTTACAGCTGCACAAGCTGTACATTTCCGGCACCAATCTTCTACATCCTCACGACAATGTATCCAGTAAAATCTCTCTTTGATTTTCATTAGGGTTCTTTTTACCCCTAAATGTCCACCAGATGAACCATCGTGAAACATTTCCAATACATCACGGATCTTGGATCTTGGTACAACTAGCTGTAAATGGGATACGTCACCTCGCGCATTTTCCCATAGTGTTACGGAGACGGGTTAAAGGGAAACTCGCAGAAACATTTTTTTCAGATGTTCTAACATGTTCGTGAATCTCTTGTAATTTTTCCCGTAATTCTGCGGCATATTCTGTTATACTCACTGGTGGATCTGGGGGCCGACCAGTGATGATATCTGCAGGCAAACGAAGCTGCCTACCGAACATGGCAAGAGCAGGTGTTACATTCGAGCTCTCGTGGACCGCAGATCGATATGACAATAGAAATAATGGGATATACTTGTCCCAGTCCTTTTGATGACTATCCACCAATTTAGCCAGGTGTCTTTCCAAAGTTTGATTAAACCGTTCGACCATTCCATCTGACTGTGGGTGGTAAGGCGTAGTCCTAGTTTTGTGAGTTCCCATTATTTGACACATTTCTTGAAATAGTTGGGATTCAAAATTTCGTCCTTGATCACTATGTATCTCTAGGGGCACCCCAACTCTACAGAATACCTCGTTCACTAGTACTTCGGCCACCGTAATTGCTTCCTGATTAGGAATGGCGAATACTTCAGGCCACTTTGTAAAATAGTCCATCACCACCATTATGTACTTATTTCCTTTTTCTGTTAATGGAAAAGGTCCAGCTATATCAACTGCAATTCTTTCCCACGGAGCTCCAACGTTATATTGCTTCATTCCAGCTCTGCTTCTGGTCTGTGGTCCTTTTACAGCTGCACAAGCTGTACATTTCCGGCACCAATCTTCTACATCCTCACGACAATGTATCCAGTAAAATCTCTCTTTGATTTTCATTAGGGTTCTTTTTACCCCTAAATGTCCACCAGATGAACCATCGTGAAACATTTCCAATACATCACGGATCTTGGATCTTGGTACAACTAGCTGTAAATGGGATACGTCACCTCGCGCATTTTCCCATTTTCGACATAACACGTCATTGTGCAGAACTAAACTATCCCATTGAGCCCAATAACTCTTGGTTGTGGTGCTTGTGGAAGCGATTTCATTCCACCGTGGCTTAGAATCAGAAGATTTCATCCAATCCAAAATGGGCTTGAAGTATTCGCCATTCCTAATCAGGAAGCAATTACGGTGGCCGAAGTACTAGTGAACGAGGTATTCTGTAGAGTTGGGGTGCCCCTAGAGATACATAGTGATCAAGGACGAAATTTTGAATCCCAACTATTTCAAGAAATGTGTCAAATAATGGGAACTCACAAAACTAGGACTACGCCTTACCACCCACAGTCAGATGGAATGGTCGAACGGTTTAATCAAACTTTGGAAAGACACCTGGCTAAATTGGTGGATAGTCATCAAAAGGACTGGGACAAGTATATCCCATTATTTCTATTGTCATATCGATCTGCGGTCCACGAGAGCTCGAATGTAACACCTGCTCTTGCCATGTTCGGTAGGCAGCTTCGTTTGCCTGCAGATATCATCACTGGTCGGCCCCCAGATCCACCAGTGAGTATAACAGAATATGCCGCAGAATTACGGGAAAAATTACAAGAGATTCACGAACATGTTAGAACATCTGAAAAAAATGTTTCTGCGAGTTTCCCTTTAACCCGTCTCCGTAACAATATATATATGTAATTGCTGAACTATTTGTTGAATTGAGTATTTAGAGGGCTCATCGAACCGAAATACCTTAATAATCCAAGCACTCTACTGCTTGACGGGTGACTACTGACTACACGTACAAAGTGATGGTACCTACTCAGCTCGTGCTTTTCTTGCAAATCGTAGTTTCTAACTCCCAGATCCAGAATTACAGTAAATATCAAGATTTTTGGTAAATTTTTAGAATTCTTCGATACATCTCCCGAGTTTTCAGCGGAGTCTTCAGCGGAGTCTAGCTCTATTAGCAGAGGTAAATTTACACAGTTTAATTGGCTATTTGACGATGTTTGACAAATGTTTCAAAACACGTAAATAATTAATTAGTACCCCATACAATTGAGATTTTCTCAAGAAATGCTTAATTTAATAAAACTATAAGTATTTTCAAAATTAATTCATAGTTGAAGCGACGTGAAACCAAAATAACTTACGTATCTGGTTCAATGGATCAGCATTGCGATTCAACGAGATAATACCTCCAACTTGCTGGGTACGCTGTCAACTGGTATTGAACTAGATCTGAATTATCTATACCTAGGTCTACAGTGGCTTGCAGATTATTCAATTACTGTTTTTGTACCTATGTTAGATGTAGTATTTATGTAGTAGCTAGATAATAACTTTAGCTATTTTTAGCTTTAGTTATTAGCTTTTAACTAGTTAAAAACAATTGGCATTAAGTATTTATGCGCGAACAGTCAGTCACGTGACATTTTACTTTGTGACGTCACAATCTACCAAAAACCAAAGTTAGAACTTAGAGGTTAGTTACGATTGAGGTAAGTTAAGTACTAGATACTAAAAATCCTCGGCCGCTTACGTTACCGACGTCAGCAATAGGGGCCTCACTCCGAAAATCGAACGTCGAAGCTATGAATGAAGCTATGAATAAACGTTGTGTTCTATGAGTCGATAGAGTAGCGCTGTAGCACATGACGCTAACGATACATAAAACACAACGACGCATGTACTCTGTGACACATGACGCAGACTTCACTGGCACTTTTTTTGGCCAGAGTGCTACGCAACCAACTTCAGCGACAAAGGAATTCAGGCCTAAGGAAATGAGAATATTAAATTAATTATTTCATTTATTTAATTACAGCAAGCGGCGCCGTTACAAAAGCATCAAGTATGAGTAAGTACATAAATCAATTTAAAAAAATGTTAAAATCCAAGAATGGTTTTTGCTAATAATGATTTAACTCTCATACTAAAAAAAATGTCTTTTCTCTTTCTTTTACACAAACCGCAGTTCAATTTTAAAGTTATACTATTCGTGCTTTACGGCTTTTTTTTTTATTATTATTTAATTATTATACTCTGCAAGCTCCAGGGCTCGCACCCTTTTTTTGCTGTATAAGTTATTTTTACATTATAATTTCTTAATATATTATTACTTAACAAAAGTATACCTACTCTGAAGGCCTAACTAAAGTGTCACATATTATACATACATATTATTAAATTACACACTATTATTATTATTACATTATACATACTACATACTATTATTACATTTATATAAATATTACTAGTGTAAGTTATTGCTAGTTTATCAAGAGTAGTTAATGAAGTGCACAATCGGAGTGGACGAGATCCCACTAGCAGCACCCGTTCACGAGTGTGACGCATGTGCCAGCCATCGCTCTCCTCAACCATTTTCGAGGGAAGAGGGCGACCCGCCACACGACGCCGCTGCAGCAGGGTCATTCCAGTGGCCATGGCCACTCCGGTTGTTCACTTAATTCACTTTTCCTATGTCAACTCTCCGTCTCCGCCCCTCCGTTCGAACTCTACGATGGCCTCCGCCACCACATTGTTCCCATCTCTGATGGCCATTTTGAGGTTGTAGTCCACGATCCTTTTGGTGGAAGCTTTACGGCTTCGCCCAGCTGGCCTAACATGGCAAAGTAGCAATATGGCGCGCGCGCTACGACAAGATTTCTTACGGACAACGTTTTAGTCGATTATGCTCACATGGCAAACACGAGAGACTATTATCTCTTCGAAGACAATGGACGCCAAACCAGTGCTGCCATGTGATTAGCAACACCGGTTTAGTTCATTCAATTTGTCTTGTTTACTATAGTTTTATTTAATTTGCTGTGTGAACGCGTTCATAACAATGTCATTTTAGTGAAGTTGACAACTAAATATCGGGAATGTGACTTTTTTTGTATGTTTTGTATTTGGCTCCACGCGATTTGCGTATTTAGCCAGTGTCAAGTTATAATAAATCTCTAGTTTTGGTAAATAAAAGTCGTTAAAGTTTAGTCTAGGCGCGGTCAAGTCGAAGTGATGCTTCAGTAAAGCGGTGGATACTTTACTGAAGCTTCTATGGAGTTTTGGATAGAATACGAAAATACACGTTTTTCATATTTGTACTATTTTCCTTTCACTCATGCACGTTTACGAACACTTAATGGTTAATAATCCACCATTATTACACATTAACACTCGATAAAACACAGGTTTTAGTAAATAACACAAAATCAACAACAGCACATTTTCGCATGCCCGCCAAAACTCCGGGAATGTGACTTATCTGGCTGTTGTGAATTTGAATTTTATTTACACACTATCATATAGGAAATAAAGAAAGAAGAAGAAGTATTAGATTATTCCACATAAGAATTGAGTTGAGTTGATTTGATTATTATAGTTATTTACTTTAAAAATTGCTTGCATTTTGCCAGGCAGAAAAATGTGAGTAAAACGTTAAGTAAACACTACTAATAAAATAATATCGTTAAACTATATCGGAGATCACAGTAGATATAGAAAATGTAGTCTCGATGTCGTCCATAAATTTTTAATGTTTTCTTTTGTAAATAAAACCAAACAAATATCTAAAGAAACAACTGTTACAGCTCAAGAAGTGTTACAGCTCATTGTGGCATGCAAATATTAGAATAATTAACTATCATTGAATTGAAAATATTACAAAAAACGAATGACACAATAATCGTAACACAATTCATATTTCATTTCCTATTGGTACTTATATATAATATCAAATGTTATTATTTTTCTTATTAATTATACTAAAGTGTCAAAAAATAAAACCAATAATTTAAATAGAATTCTAGAAATTCAGTGGTCAAATGACTTACTTTAAAAATTTAGCTATAGTATGTATAGTAACATTTTTCATTTTTTATTCGTCCCTGACTACTTTCCTTTGAATTTTGCGTCGCTCGCGCTCTTCATTTATAGTTAAAATATAGGTAATTATAATATGGTACTGCCATTATCACGCTTTCGGACACAGATCAGTATATATGCTTTCGGAGATAGTCGTTGGCAGTAATAGTCACAGAACAGAAACACAAATTATATAGATATCAGGGTATCACAGAACACTAGTTACCGTGTTACAGTTTTACTCGTCCTCAAAAAGTTCGATGACAAACCACTCGCGCTTAAACGTCAAAAGTAGACAAATAATGACAAAACTTGACGCGCCATGTTAGCGTTTGTTGACAAAAGAGACACAGATAATAGAACCGTTCGTGTTTGTCGTCATATGACAAAACGAAACGACAAACTCGCTAAGCCATGTTAGCGGTTGTCGAGAAGATTAGTTATCTCTTCTTTCCACGAGATAACGCCACGAGTAAATTTTGTCACGGTGCGCATGTTAGCCCTACAGGTGACCAAAGTTACTCGTTGTAACGTCAGCTATCTGCCAGTAAAAGTCCCGTCAAAATCGGTCCAGCCGTTTCGGAGATTACCCGGAACAAGCAGACAGACAATAATTTAAAAAATTGGTTTCTTATAGTTATACCGTACATATACTTTCATATGCATTTAGTGAAAGGCTGTTATTTTGATATTACAAAAGAACACTTCAATTTTATTTATTTGTATGTAATTTGTATGTTTCTATAAAAGAAGATTATAAGGCTGCCAACTAGACCTTGTAAATAATATATTAAAACTATTACTGATGTAGTGAGGTCATAGATGCTCTCTTGGTTCGTTTGAGTTACGCCACATTTTGGTATTGCTTAAAATATATCTTACTATGGGGATCTACTGCTGATTAAAAGTAACATTTTCGTATCACAAACGACTCGTTAATAATACTTAAACATTGAAAATTAATCTAATAGAAATCTTTTAATAATAGTTGTTCTAAAACATTCTTCAATTATATGTTTTTTTAAATGAAATTATCAATGCATACCTATAGGAAAAAAGCTAAAATACGTTAAATAAATAATCTACTGTGGTACTACCAGACAGGTTGGTAGTACCACGGGCAAAAAAAACACCCGTGATACTACCAACGGTAGTACACGGGTAAGTCGCCGATTTTTTTATACCGTTGTAGAAAAATCTATACAAATAAATAAAATTGAAGTGTCTGTTTGTAATATCAAAATAATAGCTTTTTACCAAATGCATATTTTATGAAAGTATATACAGTACCTATAACAAAACAACCATTTTTTTTAAATTGTCTGTCTGTTTGTTCCGGGTAATCTCCGAAACGGCTGGACCGATTTTGACGGGACTTTCACTGGCAGATAGCTGATGTTACAAGGAGTAACTTAAGCTACTTTAATTTTAGAAAAATAATTAGGGTTCCGCGCAAAAAAAAAACCCATGAAATCCAACATGTTCACGTGAGAGAAACGGCGGGCAGCAGCTAGTTAAACATATTGATATTAACATTTGCCTACTATCTTGCCATATCTTAGTGTAGCGACACACTTGCCGAAGGAACGGCCCCGAACGATCGACTAAAATAGGTATACGCTCGCAGTGTATTTTTAAGTAACAGACATGGTAACTAGTAGTAAAGTGAAAGCACATCAGCTGAAATTACGTCGCGTTTGACACCGTACGTATTCGTATCGCTAATCCAGTCGCCGAAGTGTCAATTGCCATTACTTCGGCAGGGGTGGCTCTACGACGTGGTTATGAATATTTTAAACCTAGATACTAGAAATAAATATCTAGTTCTGCTGTGAGCAGAGGCCCTAATGGCGTTACAGCATTTACCAATGGTATGTAAACGTTAATTTTTTTTAAGAAAATGAAAAGTATATTAGTGGTGGCAAAAATAATGTTGAAAAAGTAATACAATACAGTAATATACGTTACTAAAACATTTTTAAACCTAGCCCATAGTTTACGTCGTTTATGTTATCTATTGACATATTAATATAATATAATAATTATTATTGTCTTATAGTAATATTATTTTGCAGGCTTTGCTTCAACAGGAGGCAAAAAAGATGGTGCTTCTGCTCGAGCAAGTAAGCAAACGTATACATTTTTACACCATAACTTTCATTATTAAAATCTACCGTTTACTGAATGCTGCTGTCAATTCACTGCATAATATTCCCTTAGCCGGCTACAACAGTACTTACAGGAAGAGACGGTATTGTCCTATTCATACGCAGGGACCATACCATTACAGTTAGTATAATTATTCACCAATCAAGCAGTTAAAATGTTGTAGGTTCAGCTGCGATTGCAAAGGGCACCGAAGCAGGAAAAGGAGGTATGTATACATTATTGATAATAATGGGTTCTTCTAATGGTCTGCCTAAATAGTCTAGCTTGTTGGTCAAACAGAAAAAAAAATCGTCTAACTGTGAGGAGTGATATAAAGTACAGCTGTAATTGAAAAAAGTAATTATTGTAATATCTTCTAAGAATTACTTAAAAACATTGCTTATATTTGTATCTAACAAATATAAAGTATGTCTGATTAATAAGCATACACAGCATTAATAAATAACTACGTACAGTATAAGACACTTCCTCATAAACCCATAAATTAAATTAAATTTGGAGTTCGCAAACAACAGATCTTGTTTCTATTATTGTATCTATTTTTATGTTATTTGGTAACGAGACGAGCTGATCGTTTGCCTGATGGTAAGCATAACGCCGGCCCATAACAATTGCAGTGCCACCCAGAACTATGAAACACAAAGGCCTGCGCGGCACTGCAATGCGCTCGTTACCCTGAGACATTAGGTATTAAGTCTCATAAGCCCAGTAATTTCACTGGATACTCTGGTCATCAAACCGGAACACATTAATGTTTGCACACTACTGTTTGGCGGCAGACTTCACGAGCAAAGCGGTGGTAACAACCCAGACGGACACTCGCAGAAGAGTTAGTCCTCCCACTAACTATTAATATTATGAATAAACAAACAAGGCAGTTAAAAAAGTCAGTAAATAAAAAATGAAGCCCGTTTACGTATGCGTAGGAGGTATGTTCTTATAGGCAAGCATAATAATAATAATAATAAACGCTTACACTCATACCCCCGCACTAGGATTCCCTGTGTCGCAGGTGGCATGGACACACAGATACACATCACAAACATCCAAGACCCGAGAACAAACTTTATGCTTACACAAATTCTGCCCCGGCCGGGAATCGAACCCGGGACCCCTCGCTTTGCAGGCAGGGTTACTACCAACTTAGGTACGGAGCCGTCTCTCGTAACTCGTGAATCTCGGTTCATATATTAAAAATGATTTCGTCAACCTCGTTTAACGTCAGTTCGTACATTTTAACATCTGCTTTTAACATCTATGCTTGTATTTGAATTTGCGCGACCCTAAAAGAAACACTTTTAGACACCTGTTTAGCTAGGCAGTGTCGTCTAAATTATTAGAATGGTTACAACATAATGGACTTAGATAACGGTTAGACACTACCTACTTAAATCAAGTTATGTGGTTGCTCATATTTAAACACGCGACTAATGCAGGTTCAGCGTTTATCTCACGTTTAGGGTGTGTTTAACTTTTTTTGGGTAAGACCGCAATTGTTTAAACTTTTGTTTAAAAGAGGTATGTTTTGGAATTTGAACCGCCGAACCTGACTTTTAAAAAGCAGATACTGACTTCGATGGCAATTTCGCGATATTTGAAATTTTATCCCACATTTGTTCACCCTTAGGCGTGGTATTATTTGATAAAATTTATAATAAGACCTTTGGGATATAACCTACTTTAAAGAAGATTATATTATATAATGTGGGTAATTTATAGTTTTAACTCCGCAATAGAGGTTCGTTGTCCAGCGTCGCGCGTTACGTTTGGTTAAATTCAGTATAGATCGAACTTAGCCGATTAGATATTCTTTATCGCAGAATTAAAACTATAAATTACCCATATTATATAATCTTATTTAAAATGGACTTCCGCAAAGTAACGCCTGATTGCATCAAATATTTTTGGTACATATTCAGATCCCTTCAATACAAGACTCGGGACTTCAGCGGGGTCTAGCTCTTTTAGCAGAGGTAAATTTACATTGAATATTTGAATTTTTTAAATTGGCTATTTGACGATATTTGAAAATTGTTCCAAAACACGTAAGAAATTTAATTAGTACCCCATACAATTGAGATTTTGTCAAGAAATGCTTAATTTAATAAAACTATAAGTATTTTCAAAATTAATTCATAGTTGAAGTGAGGAGTAACCAAAATAACTTACGTATCTGGTTCAACGGATCAGCATTGCGATTCAACGAGATAATACCTCCAACTTGCTGCGTACGCTGTCAACTGGTATTGAGCTAGATCTGAATTATCTAAAGGTCTATAAAAGTGGCTTGTAGATTATTCAATTAATGTTTTTGTAGCTATGTTAGATGTAGTATTTATGTAATAGCTAGATAATAAACGCTTTTAATCAGTTACAAAAAACATACTGTCATTATTTATGCGCGAAAACAGTCAGTCACGTGACATTTTACTTTGTGACGTCACTACTCTACCAAAAACCAAAGTTAGAACTTAGAGGTTAGTTACGATTGAGGTAAGTTAAGTACTAGATACTAAAAATCCTCGGCCGCTTACGTCACCGACGTCAGCAATAGGGGCCTCACTCCGAAAATCGAACGACGAAGCTTCGCCTGTCTGGTCGGAGGTTTCCTACCACGAAAGTGTTTTGGCGTGTGTTTTGTTTTCAATTCGATGTTTGTACTACTCGTACGTGGTATCAAAGAGAATATAACGCTACACCAGCTTGGTATTTTGTTCGTCCACACTCGTCGTAGGAAACCGACAACCGAAACTTCGTTCGATTTTCGGAGTTAGGCCCCAGGCGACTGACGTGACATCGGTACTTCACGAGCCGACGTATCCGTCACGCATACGAATATACGTCTTGTTCCATCACGATGCTGGCACTTTTTTTATTTAGCGTGCTACGTGATCGATGTTGGTAGCGTACATCCGTCAAGCTTACGAATAAACGTTGTGTTCCATGAATAGATAGAGTAGCGCTGTAGCACATGACGCTGACGATACATAAAACACAACGACGCATGTACTCTGTGACACATGACGCAGACGTCACTGGCACTTTTTTTGGCCAGAGTGCAACGCAACCGACGTCAGCGATAAAGGAATTCAGGTCTAAGGAAATGAGAATATTAAATTAATTATTTTATTTATTTAATTACAGCAAGCGGCGCCGTTACAGAAGCATCAAGTATGAGTAAGTACATAAATCAATTAAAAAAAATGTTAAAATCCAAGAATGGCTTTTGCTAATAATGATTTAACTCTCATAATAAAAAAAATGTTTTTTCTCTTTCTTTTAAACGAACCGTATTTCTATTTTAAAGTTGTACTAGCCGTTCCTTACGGCTTCTCCCAAGTGGCCTAAGTTATCTCCGAAACGGCTGGACCGCTTTTGACGGGGCTTTCACTGGCAGATAGCTGATGTTACAAGAAGTAACTTAGGCTACTTAGGCTACTTAGGCTACTTAGGCTACTTACTTAAGGAAAAATAATTAGGGTTCCGCGCAAAAAATAAAACCCATGAAATCCAACATGTTCACGCGGGAGAAACCGCGGGCAGCAGCTGGTTAAACGTATTGATATTAACATGGGCCTACTATCTCGCCATATCTTAGTGTAGCGACACACTTGCCGAAGGAACGGCCCCGAACGATCGACTAAAATAGGCATACGCTCGCAGTGTTTTTTAAGTAACAGACATGGTAACTAGTAGTAAAGTGAAAGCACATCAGCTGAAATTACGTCGCGTTTGACACCGTACGTATTCGTATCGCTAATCCAGTCGCCGAAGTGTCAATTGCCATTACTTCGGCAGGGGTGGCTCTACGACGTGGTTAAAGATGATGAATATTTTAAACCTAGATACTAGAAATAAATATACATACCTATTAAAATGTTGTAGGTTCTGCTATGAGCGGAGGCCCTAATGGCGTTACAGCAATTACCAAAGGTATGTAAAAGTTATTTTTTTTTTAAGAAAATAAAAAGTATATTAGTGGTGGCAAAAATAATGTTGAAAAAGTAATACCTACAATACAATACAGTAATATACGTTACTTAAACATTTTTAAACTTAGCCCATGGTTTACGTCGTTTATGTCATCTATTGACATATTAATATAATATAATAATTATTATTGTCTTATAGTATAATCATTTTGCAGCATTCGCTTCAGCAAGAACAGGAGGCAAAAATGGTGGTGCTTCTGCTGGAACCGGTAAGCAAACGTACACATTTTTACAGCATAACTTTCATTATTAAAATGTACCTTTTACTGAATGGTGCTGCCAATTCACAGCATAATATTCCCTTAGCTGGCTCCGACAGCACTTACAGGATGAGACGGTATTGTCCTATTCATACGCAGGGACATACAGAATACCATTACACTTAGTATAATTAATCACCAATCTAGCAGAGTAAGTAAACAAACATTAAACAGTATAAATAATATTACATTTTACAATGTTGTAGATTCTATTGCAAGCGAAGGCCCTGGAGGCACTTCAGCAGGAAGCACAGGTATGTAACCGTTATCAACGGTATTTAATTTTCTAGTAATAAAAAATGAAATTAATAATACGTAATAATTATACCTACATTCACTATTATAGTACATTTTTCAAACCTAGCCAATAGTTTATGTCGTATATCTCATTTATTAACAATAATATTTATAATTATTATTCTCTTATGTATTATTATTCTTGGGTCTTTGCCCTGACCTTTGATAGTTGTTAATGGAACCGTAGCCAATATTAACAGGTCCTTTTTAATAAAAGTATAAATAAATTATGTGCGGGAGGAAGGTTAATGATTAAATGGAATATTGTAAGATATGAGAAAAAAAGCCTTGAATATTATAATGAGTTTTTGATTGACTTTAAACCGGTCTATGAAATGAGACCCCGGTACCTGCCAATTTGGCCTCACGTAAAATATGTAGGCAGGTGTTGACTTGCCACCCACTGAATGGTCCCCCACAATTGCCGGCAGTATAATTGGCGACGTAAGAGGCAACGTTGGTGTGGATGGCTAGTAGGTGTTGAGAGGTGTGCTGCAGTTTCACTCAGGCGCTACTCCCGTGCATTATGCTTTTTATGACTTTCATCCAGCTTAGGGTCTTAGCTCTTTCGGTCTCCACCCTTAGACAGCCAGTTAAGGCATGCCGGCGTCAGAGGTCTCATTTAGCCCCAAGGAGTCGAGGTATACGGTGTCGCCACTCACCGGCGGCTCGCCACAAAGCCACCTCTGTTATGCCTATTATTATTATTGTCTTATAGTAATATTATTTTGCAGGACAAGCTATAGCAACAGGAGGCAAAAATGGTGATGCTTCTGCTGGAAGCGGTAAGCAAACGTATACATTTTTACAGCATAACTTACATTATTAAAATCTACCGTTTACTGAATGCTGCTGTCAATTCACTGCATAATATTCCCTTAGCCGGCTACCACAGTAGGTACTTACAGGAAGAGACGGTATTGTCCTATTCATACGCAGGGACCATACAGAATACCGTAACACTTAGTATAATTAATCACCAATCAAGCAGAGTAAGTAAACAAACAATAAACAGTATAAATAATATTATATTTTACAATGTTGTAGATTCTTTTACAAGCACAGGCCCTGGAGGCACTTCAGCAAAAAGCATAGGTATGTAAACGTTATCACTGATATTTAATTTTCTAGTAATAAAAAATGAAATTAATGATACGTAATAATTACACATACATTGATTATTACATTACATTTTTCAAACCTAGCCAATAGTTTATGTCGTATATCTCATTTATTAACAATAATATTTATAATTATTATTCTCTTATGTATTATTATTCTTGGGTCTTTGCCCTGACCTTTGATAGTTGTTAATGGAACCGTAGCCAATATTAACAGGTCCTTTTTAATAAAAGTATAAATAAATTATGTGCGGGAGGAAGGTTATTGATTAGATAGAATATTGTAAGATATGAGAAAAAAGCCTTGAACATTATAATGAGTTTTTGGTTACATTAAACCGGTCTATGAAATGAGACCCCGGTACCTGCCAATTTGGCCTCATGTAAAATATGTAGGCAGGTGTTGACTCGCCACCCACTGAATGGTCCCCCCGCAATTGCCGGCAGTATAATTGGCGACGTAAGAGGCAACGTTGGTGTGGATGGCTAGTAGGTGTTGAGAGGTGTGCTGCAGTTTCACTCAGGCGCTACTCCCGTGCATTATGCTTTTTATGACTTTCATCCAGCTTAGGGTCTTAGCTCTTTCGGTCTCCACCCTTAGACAGCCAGTTAAGGCATGCCGGCGTCAGAGGTCTCATTTAGCCCCAAGGAGTCGAGGTATACGGTGTCGCCACTCACCGGCGGCTCGCCACAAAGCCACCTCTGTTATGCCTATTATTATTATTATTGTCTTATAGTAATATTATTTTGCAGGACAAGCTATAGCAACAGGAGGCAAAAATGGTGATGCTTCTGCTGGAAGCGGTAAGCAAACGTATACATTTTTACAGCATAACTTTCATTATTAAAATGTACCTTTTACTGAATGGTGCTGTCAATTCACTGCATAATATTCCCTTAGCCGGCTACAACAGTACTTACAGGAAGAGACGGTATTGTCCTATTCATACGCAGGGACCATACATAATACCATAACACTAAGTATATTTAATGACCAATCAAGCAGAGTAAGTAAACAAACAATAAACAGTATAAATAATATTATATTTTACAATGTTGTAGATTCTTTTACAAGCACAGGCCCTGGAGGCACTTCAGCAGAAAGCTTAGGTATGTAAACGTTATCACCGATATTTAATTTTCTAGTAATAAAAAATGAAATTAATGATACGTAATAATTACACATACATTGATTATTACATTACATTTTTCAAACCTAGCCAATAGTTCATGTCGTTTATCTCATTTATTAACAATAATATAATTATTATTCTCTTTATTATTATTGGGTCTTTGCCCTGACCTTTGATAGTTGTTAATGGAACCGTAGCCAATATTAACAGGTCCTTTTTAATAAAAGTATAAATAAATTATGTGCGGGAGGAAGGTTAATGATTAGATGGAATATTGTAAGATATGAGAAAAAAGCCTTGAACATTATAATGAGTTGTTGGTTACATTAAACCGGTCTATGGAATGAGAGCCCGGTACCTGCCAATTTGGCCTCACGTAAAATATGTAGGCAGGTGTTGACTCGCCACCCACTGAATGGTCCCCCCACAATTGCCGGCAGTATAATTGGCGACGTAAGAGGCAACGTTGGTGTGGATGGCTAGTAGGTGTTGAGAGGTGTGCTGCAGTTTCACTCAGGCGCTACTCCCGTGCATTATGCTTTTATGACTTTCATCCAGCTTAGGGTCTTATCTCTTTCGGTCTCCACCCTTAGACAGCCAGTTAAGGCATGCCGGCGTCAGAGGTCTCATTTAGCCCCAAGGAGTCGAGGTATACGGTGTCGCCACTCACCGGCGGCTCGCCACAAAGCCACCTCTGTTATGCCTATTATTATTATTGTGTTATAGTAATATTATTTTGCAGGACAAGCTATAGCAACAGGAGGCAAAAATGGTGATGCTTCTGCTGGAAGCGGTAAGCAAACGTATACATTTTTACAGCATAACTTTCATTATTAAAATGTACCTTTTACTGAATGGTGCAGTCAATTCACTGCATAATATTCCCTTAGCCGGCTACCACAGTACTTACAGGAAGAGACGGTATTGTCCTATTCATACGCAGGGACCATACCATTACACATAGTATAATTATTCACCAATCAAGCAGTTAAAATGTTGTAGGTTCAGCTGCGATTGTAAAGGGCACCAAAGCAGGAAAAGGAGGTATGTATACATTATTGATAATAATGGGTTCTTCTAATGGTCTGCCTAAATAGTCTAGCTTGTTGGTCAAACAGAAAAAAAAATCGTCGAACTGTGAGGAGTGATATAAAGTACAGTAATTGAAAAAAGTAATTATTATAATATCTTCTAAGAATTACTAAAAAACATTGCTTATAGATACAAATATAAAGTACTTATGTCTGGTTAATAAGTTAGTATTTTATTATGGTTAAGCATTAATAAATAACTACGTACAGTATAAGAAACTTCCTCATAAACCCATAAATTAAGTTAAATTTGGAGTTCGCAAACAACAGATCTTGTTTCCATTATTGTCATCTAATATTATGAATAAACAAACAACGCTGATAAAAAAGTCAGTAAATAAAATATGGAATATAAAAATAATAAATATAAGTGGAATATTATGGGGAAACGACACATCATGCGCACGATGTTGGTTGTACAGCGCCGCGCAACTACGCGCGTCACTGCGTATCAAGCCGAGCAGAGACAAACCGAGCACGTGAACGCAGAAGGCGGTCTGACCCACACTTTATTATTCACTAGCCGTTGATCGCGACTTTGTCTGTGTGGTATTTCTTAACTGCTTGTTGGTGTTGGTAAATGAACACCAGCCTAATTATTTTACATTTTTGGCAAAATTGGCAGATTCTTCAGAGTTATCAAAAACTTTTTATTAGCATTTTATATTGTCCATCAAGCTGATGGTGATTTGCTGTACCGGGAGACGACCAGCCTGGCCACAGGATAGCTGATAAAAAAAAACCCGAGAATATATCACAGGTAGCAATTATGTGATAGGTAACAAATAGCCGCTGTGTGATACCAAGCTCTGCTACCAGAGAATGTATGGAACCACACTTCCATCCGTGATACACGGAGTTAATAATCATAAAATGAACTGCCTAGGGGTACCTGTAGTCCGGGGTTACCACTCGCAGCTCGCCGAGTCCAGGGTCGACCCTGGTAGAAGATCCAGGCTGCACTATCTGAGCTTGACACCCCCAAACAAGCACTACACGGCACTCAAGGCTTGGATACAATACGCGAAGCTTAATCGTTCCCGGTATTCACAAATGATTTGTTGGTACTGGTTATTCACTCCCAAAACACAAACTTGGCCCAAGGATAGTCCAAGAATGCAGTTCAAAACATCTCGCTCCCCGTGGAGGATTAAATCTCTTGGACGCGCGCGTAATCGAGGCACGAAACCAGAGTCCAAGGAAATGCAATCAAATATTTTAGACCGGCGAAGTACAAGGACCGCTCCCGGCCACGTTCAAGGGTAACTTGCGGTCGAGGCGCGAGAGCCCGGCGCCCACGCCGCCCGACCGGTAGCAAATAGGTAGCAATTATTGAACAAACTCTCACAGACAAATGCCATAGGCAACCAACCATCCTGAAGGTAGCTTGTCTAGAATTAGTAATGCCTATCAGAATAACCCGTGGGGTACGTACCGGTTAAGAATAGTACCTCCCTCTTTTCCCATGGGTGCCATAAGAAACGGCTAAGGGAATATCTAGGGAATGGGCAGCGGCATTCTCTTCGGCCACGATCATAATCTACTGCGATCACCAAGACACCTGCCCAGTGTGATGTATTATGGCAATCCCCATTATGAATAATAACAAACACAAATATACGGCCCCCAGTCCCCGGCATCTCCGCTATCCATGGTCATGGTAGCGGCCACTGTAACGACGAGCAGGGAGTGCGAAAAATCCCCGGCAGAGATCCGGCAACCAATCTCACAAACGACCCCTGATCCTGGCAAGCTATAATACATGGATGCTCAGGACTGATGAAAAGATGGTCAAGTTGTAGAAAGAGATGGACATTGGACAAGTTATTCTGGGATGTTATGGGATTATCAGAAGTCTGAAGACAGGGACAGGACACGATAATCCTAAATTCCGGTAACTTGTTCTTCCTTTGTTTCGTTGTTGTTTCTTGGGAGAAAAACAATCCCAAGGTGGTGACGGGTTTCTCGTCCGCAAGTCTCTCGTAAACAACGTCATCATAGTCGATACTGTAGCGTACTCAGTAATTTTGAAAGGGTGATATACCTGAATCAAACGGTATAATTAAGGTATTTCTTAAGGGGTTTCATGTGCATCGATTGGACCCCATGTACGTTCTATCATTATCAATTGTTTAGGAGATTTTTTCCCAATTTTTGCCAATCTCCAGGTTAGTGCGCGAAAATTAAATTTTGTAATAGTCTTTAGAGATTTTTTTTAATGAACTTAGCTGAATAAATGTCCTATCGATTGATGTTATCACTTTGGTACTACAACGTCTTAGCATTAAAATAATAACCTTTAAAAATATCTCCTGTTGAACCTATTGTACAAAATTTATGGAGTCAAATTATAAAAAAAACACAGTATATTTTTTTATGGTAGCTATTTTAAAAATCTTGTCAGTGACCTAGTTAATAACCCTCAACATTTTAACTGTCTATAGTAGGGGGTTCACATTGAAACAGTGCGACAAAGTGAAGATAAGCTAAAATATGTTTTGAGCAAAAATAGAGCGTCACTTTTTAAAAATTTACAAAGTGACCAAAAACTTGAAAACCATGGGTGATTTTAAAAAGCATAATTTTGGATTTCCTAAACAGTCATTATGTTCCCCACCCCGCTGGTTAAGGATTATCCACTCTTACGCCGTACCCTTTACACACGATACTATACACTTTAAAGTGAAAATTAATTATTACTAGCTTTTGTCCGCGGTTTTCACCCACATTCCCACAGGAACCGTGCATTTTTCCGGGATAAAAAGTAGCCTATATGACTCTCCGGTCCATAAACTTTATTTATGCCAAAAATCACGACGATCTGTTGCTCCGTTACTGCGTGAAAGAAGGACAAACCAACAAATCACCAAAACAGACAAGAATCCAGAGGACTAGAACGTTAGGTAAAGCCACACCAGATATGGACCTGATACCCAGGCCCCCCGATCGTAGCGGAAGTAAAGTCTGCAACCACTCCTGATGTTCAAACTATGTTTAAAATATATTTTATTGTTGTTTTGTATTATAATTTATAACTGTTGTTTATTTAGGTCGAGGAGATGGAGCAGGAAAAGCAACCAGCGCTAATGACGGTAAATAAATTATAAACTAAGCTAAGATGGTCTGATGATGGAACCGAAAGGTGGCCACAGCAACTCTGTAATGAAAGAAAGAAAGAAAAAACATTCATTCGGCACTCTCACAATAAAGTAAATAGAACATAAGGAGAACATAACAAAATAAACAGTTAACAAGAATACAAAAAATGACACGACACAAAATTTTAAAGAAAATCTGCAGTGATGTGGCGCCGAAAAGGATTCACCTCAGCATAAATGCCGTGTGCAAAAAATACTCAACGCTGGTTTTTGGGTAAACCGTGCGGGTGATGACAGACGGATTAGGATATTAATGGAAAACACATAAATAAATATACAACATAGAGATAATTATTATTATAGTAGATATAAATACAACAATATACATAAACTTATAACAAATATTAATAAAATATATAAAATAATATAATTATATACCTACATATTAATATACGAATAAATAATGTATACTAAAACAAATATATTAAGAACCAAACATACAAGCAGAAAAAGAAAAAAGGAAAACACGAACTAAGTATTGAGAATTGAGATTGAATTCACGTGGTAGGTACTTACAGAACTTAATAAAGATAAAAAATGATATAGTAATATTCAATATATATTATTAAAAAGAATTATGACAGTAACCACAAATCCACAGCGCTTAAATTAAAAAAAACATCATTATACAAATAAAAAATAAATTAATGATTATAAGAACGACATGTCAATATTTACATTTTCATGCTGCCTCTGAGCACTGAAAAGGTAAATTTTAAGTTTGAGCCTGAAGTGCTCAAATTTTTAAGCATCGTGATTGGTGGCGGCAGATTATTCCAGCACTTCGAAGCAGCATACCGGAAAGCACCTCTGAAATTAGCCGTGCGATGGCGTGGAATAGACAATTGCTGAGAACCGTGCCTAATAAAGCAACGCCTAGTGTCGGTTATTTAAGCTTATTGTACAAATAAGGAGTTTCTCTGAAGTTAATGACACCGAAAAGTAGGCAGGCAAGGTGAAGTTTACATGGCATTTGAATGGCGTTACATGACTCCTCGGCGGAATCGAGAAACAAAATCTCGCGAACGCTTACAAGCTTTTATTTGGAGCTAAGGTTGAGACCTATAATATTAATTTTATATATTATATTACATACTGTATTATTAATTTAAGACCTATATTATAGTGATCTCGCTGTGTCTTCGCTTTTTACCGGTTTAGTGATAGTTTAATCAATATTATAATTTTAATCACACAATAGACAAAGCGGAATGTATGGTAACACAAAAAATGGTAGATAATATACGATTGGATAGTCAAGAGATCTGACAAAACAAAGTATAATCAATTGCTAAGATAATAAATGTTGGAGAATTACACACAATCTACGTTGCGTAATCAAGTAATTATTTGCAGGTACAGGCAAAAAGGGACCAGCCAAAGGTAATTTAACCAAGAAGTAATACTGCTAAGATCTTCATTAGGACTTTTTAATGCTCCATCAAGGTCCTTAGGGTCAAAATGTACATATACCTGCAGACCATCAGCGTAGATATGATATTTAGTGTGTTTAATACATTTGATGATGTCTGCGCGTGAAAGGACGTAACCCCATCGAGTTTAGGCTCGTTTATTTTGTCTTTACAAGTACTATGATCCTAGATGATGTCCAGGGTCTTGATGATGTAGCCGGAAGGTGGACATAAGGTAACAGTTCCAATTACACGTTGTCACACAATACGTCTATAATACTAATACTATAAAACAATGAAATTTATGAGCTTTTTTTTGTTTGTTTGTTGCTGCTAATCTCTGGAACCGCTGGTCCAATACTAAAAAATCTTTCACCAGGAAGCTCCATTATCCCTGAGTGCTGTAAGCTACAATTTAGTCTGATTCCAAACGTTCGAAGACGTGGGCAGACGCTAGTATTTTAAAAATACTTGTCTGGACAAATATAATTTCCACAAATAACTTATTTGTAATTAATACATTAGTGAACACTGAAAAGTGTTAAAAGTAGTACAGACGCAATTTGTAAAACTGATCAAGCACAGCCATTAATTTGAATTAAAATTTTACAGGAAATACTATTAACAACAATACGATTCCAATATCGAATATGAACACAAACGAAGTCAATGCGAATGCCAGTAATACACAAAAAAGTGGTAAGTATCAATAAATAACATGCCTTTTGGTAAGAATAACATCGGCCCATAAGAATTGCAGTGCTACTCAGAACTTTGAAACTCTACGGTTTGCGCGGCGTTACGTTGCGCTTGTTACCTAGTACTAGCAGAAGAATTAGTCCTACCACCTTATCAACTGACATAAAATTTGTAAATCCAAGTCTTGATTATAAGTCTAAATAGTACAAGTAGTAGGCCGAGTCTGTGACATGATGTAACATGACTATAGCTCTGCCTGCGGTGTGACCCGAGTTCCCACAGGAATCGTATATTTTTCCGGGATAATAAGCCTATGTTATTCTCCGGTCCATAAACTGTATCTATACCAAAAATCAGTCGATCCATTGCTCCGTTGCTGTGTGGGAGAAGGACAAACCAATAAGCAGAAAAACACACTTTTGCGTTTATAATTTTAGAAGAAAGTAGGATTAGTAGGATAAAGGGGTTCTGTCGGTTGAATTTGTTGCAAGGGATCTGTTATGTGCATATGGACAAAATACACAATAGACAAAACAGAATGTATGGTAACCTCCGGTTTGATGAGTTAAGAAGTCAGTGAAATTATTTCTTAACACCTAACAGCTCAGGGTCACAATCACACCGCAGTGTGTGGCTTTTAGGTTTCAAGTTGGATTGCCATTGTTATGGTCAAGAGTTATGCTTACCAACAGGCAAACGACTTGTTTATAGTCTCGAGGTGTAGCAAAAAAAAACACATCGCAGATATTATATAAATATTCAAGTGATCTGACAAATCAAAACGTTAACGATTATTTCAATTCTTCATTGCTTCATGCATTTTTATCATTTTTTTCCTCATTCTCTCTCTTGAAGATGTAGGTAGTTAAAATGCATTTATATTAATATAATTTATTAATAATTTTGTTAGTGGGAGGACTAACTCTTCTGCGAGTTTCCGTCTGGGTTATTACCACCGCTTTGCTCGTGAAGTCTGCCGCCAAGCAGTAGTGTGGAAGCATTACTGTGTTCCGGTTTAATGAGCAGAGTAGCCAGTGAAATTACTGGGCTTATGAGACTTAATACCTGATGTCTCAGGGTAACGAGCGCACTGCAGTGCCGCGCAGGCCTTTGTGTTTCAAAGTAAGGTGGCACTGCAATTGTTATGGGCCGGCGTTATGCTTACCATCAGGCAAACGCCCAGCTCGTCTTGTTACCAAATAACATAAAAAAACGTATATATAAATTATTTAAGCTTTTTCCAGTTTGTTGAACATTTAATAAAAATAATAATTTTAAGAATTGCATGGACAAAACAGAATGTATTACAGAATGGTCACATCCTAATTCATTATTATTATGATATTATATTCAAGAGATCGATGACAAAACCAAAACTTTACGATTGATAGGTTAATTACGTTAGAGAATTACATAACATCTAAGTTTACTAATCTAAAAATAATTTACAGGTGAAGACAAAAATGGACCGCCACCATCGAATGGTAACTATTAGTTAAAACTTTTGATACGTTTTTTTGTTGCATGGAAAATTAAGTATGTATTTTTCAGTTTGCAAATCAAACGATACACAATAATTGTGCAATTCTTTATTTTTCTTCCATTTACCGACACTTTCGGATTTTGACCGATTCATGTGAAATCTTAGCTCAAGGTTCACCATGTTGACTTCTTGAAGCATATTTTGTTTAAGTTCAGAGGCCGATGCGGCAAAGAGGACGATATCATCCGCGAATCTCAAATTCTACATCTTTGAAGCTTGGGAGAGTTCACAGGATGCTATTGGAGTATTCTGTGACCTCTCCAAAGCCATTTGATTGTGTGGACCACAGAACGCTTATTTAAAAAATGCATCATTACGGCGTGCGTGGGACAGCTCTTGATCTTGTAAATTCTTACTTGACGGGTAGACAGCAGAAGGTTGGCATCGATAGAGTAACATCTTGTGGTTCTTCAGTGAAGATAGGCGTACCGCAGGGATCAATACTGGGCCCCTTTCTCTTTCTAGTGTATATAAATGACTTACCCTTTATGACAGACCATATAGCATTGGACATAGTTTTGTTTGCTGATGATACTTCACTCATTTTTAAAACTGATAGGAAGGACAGTGAACTAAAGGAATTAAATGCTAACCTTGACAAAATCTCAGAATGGTTTGCTGCTAATAATCTACTACTTAACGCTAGTAAATCTAAATCTATTAAATTTTCCCTTCCCAACGTGCCACACGTGGAATCTAAAGTGGAATTGGAAGGCAGCAAACTTGACCTGGTGAATAACACTGTATTCTTAGGATTAACTATTGACTCCAAAATGCAGTGGAGTCCTCACATCAATGCCCTATCGGGTCGTTTGAGTTCCGCTGCATTTGCAGTACGTAAAATTAGGCAGCTGACTGATGTGGCGACGGCAAGGTTGGTATAATATTTTGCATATTTTCATAGTTTGATGTCTTATGGCGTCCTACTTTGGGGATCTGCTGCCGATATAGATACCATTTTCATATTACAAAAGAGAGCAGTACGCGCCATCTATGACATGGGTCCACGCGAATCTCTGAGAGACTTTTTTAAAGAAATAGGTATTCTAACCCTGCCTTCGCTACACATTTTGGAAAATATAATGTATGTACGGAAGAATATTACTAAATTTAAATTAAAAAGTGATGTACATGAGTTAAATACTAGAAGTAAACATAAAATTGTTGTACCCGGGTTCAGATTAAGTAAAACTAACAAATCGTTCCTGGCAAATGGTGTCAGATTCTACAACAAAATTTCTAAAGAATTAACTGAATTACCACAAGGAAAGTTTAAACGTATAGTCAAGAATGTATTAATTAAAAAAGCGTATTATAAAATTAAGGATTATGTAGATGACAAGGATGCATGGAGGCAAACAGCTCAGGAGCCTCCTGGCGACTACTAAACTTTAAATTGTTAGTTGTTAGCATTAGAATCATTGTAAAAAAATATTTTTTTAAAAAGAATGCCGTGACGTGTTTCTTGCCCTTCTTCTTGCTCGGCCTATACCAATTTGGAACGGGCACGGTGGGTTTCTGGAAGGTTCGTTGACTTTGAGCACGGATTGGGTCTGTTGGTGTCTTTGTCATTTATTATGTTCTGATAAAGACAGCATTAGTTTTAGTCTGTGATTCGGGTAGATGAATGTTGCAGAGGCCCGCTGTTAGAGTCATTTTAACTTTCATAAGTGCTCCTTTGGGGCCTATTTGAATAAAGACTTTTGAATTTGAATTATAAATAATTTACAGGCGAAGGCAAAAATGGATCGCCACCACCGAATGGTAACTATTATTTACAATTTTAACAACTTCTTTTACAAGCTTTTATTTGGAGCTAAGGTTGAGACCTATAATATTAATTTTATATATTATATTACATACTGTATTATTAATTTAAGACCTATATTATAGTGATCTCGCTGTGTCTTCGCTTTTTACCGGTTTAGTGATAGTTTAATCAATATTATAATTTTAATCACACAATAGACAAAGCGGAATGTATGGTAACACAAAAAATGGTAGATAATATACGATTGGATAGTCAAGAGATCTGACAAAACAAAGTATAATCAATTGCTAAGATAATAAATGTTGGAGAATTACACACAATCTACGTTGCGTAATCAAGTAATTATTTGCAGGTACAGGCAAAAAGGGACCAGCCAAAGGTAATTTAACCAAGAAGTAATACTGCTAAGATCTTCATTAAGACTTTTTAATGCTCCATCGAGGTCCTTAGGGTCAAAATGTACATATACCTGCAGACCATCAGCGTAGATATGATATTTAGTGTGTTTAATACATTTGATGATGTCTGCGCGTGAAAGGACGTAACCCCATCGAGTTTAGGCTCGTTTATTATGTCTTTACAAGTACTATGATCCTAGATGATGTCCAGGGTCTTGATGATGTAGCCGGAAGGTGGACATAAGGTAACAGTTCCAATTACACGTTGTCACACAATACGTCTATAATACTAATACTATAAAACAATGAAATTTATGAGCTTTTTTTTTGTTTGTTTGTTGCTGCTAATCTCTGGAACCGCTGGTCAAATACTAAAAAATCTTTCACCAGGAAGCTCCATTATCCCTGAGTGCTGTAAGCTACAATTTAGTCTGATTCCAAACGTTCGAAGACGTGGGCAGACGCTAGTATTTTAAAAATACATGTCTGGACAAATATAATTTCCACAAATAACTTATTTGTAATTAATACATTAGTGAACACTGAAAAGTGTTAAAAGTAGTACAGACGCAATTTGTAAAACTGATCAAGCACAGCCATTAATTTGAATTAAAATTTTACAGAAAATACTATTAACAACAATACGATTCCAATATCGAATATGAACACAAACGAAGCCAATGCGAATGCCAGTAATACACAAAAAAGTGGTAAGTATCAATAAATAACATGCCTTTTGGTAAAAATAACATCGGCCCATAAGAATTGCAGTGCTACTCAGAACTTTGAAACTCTACGGCTTGCGCGGCGTTACGTTGCGCTTGTTACCTAGTACTAGCAGAAGAATTAGTCCTACCACCTTATCAACTGACATAAAATTTGTAAATCCAAGTCTTGATTATAAGTCTAAATAGTACAAGTAGTTGGCCGAGTCTGTGACATGATGTAACATGACTATAGCTCTGCCTGCGGTGTGACCCGAGTTCCCACAGGAACCGTATATTTTTCCGGGATAATAAGCCTATGTTATTCTCCGGTCCATAAACTGTATCTATACCAAAAATCAGTCGATCCATTGCTCCGTTGCTGTGTGGGAGAAGGACAAACCAATAAGCAGAAAAACACACTTTTGCGTTTATAATTTTAGAAGAAAGTAGGATTAGTAGGATAAAGGGGTTCTGTCGGTTGAATTTGTTGCAAGGGATCTGTTATGTGCATATGGACAAAATACACAATAGACAAAACAGAATGTATGGTAACCTCCGGTTTGATGAGTTAAGAAGTCAGTGAAATTATTTCTTAACACCTAACAGCTCAGGGTCACAATCACACCGCAGTGTGTGGCTTTTAGGTTTCAAGTTGGATTGCCATTGTTATGGTCAAGAGTTATGCTTACCAACAGGCAAACGACTTGTTTATAGTCTCGAGGTGTAGCAAAAAAAAACACATCGCAGATATTATATAAATATTCAAGTGATCTGACAAATCAAAACGTTAACGATTATTTCAATTCTTCATTGCTTCATGCATTTTTATCATTTTTTTCCTCATTCTCTCTCTCGAAGATGTAGGTAGTTAAAATGCATTTATATTAATATAAATTATTAATAATTTTGTTAGTGGGAGGACTAACTCTTCTGCGAGTTTCCGTCTGGGTTATTACCACCGCTTTGCTCGTGAAGTCTGCCGCCAAGCAGTAGTGTGGAAGCATTACTGTGTTCCGGTTTAATGAGCAGAGTAGCCAGTGAAATTACTGGGCTTATGAGACTTAATACCTGATGTCTCAGGGTAACGAGCGCACTGCAGTGCCGCGCAGGCCTTTGTGTTTCAAAGTAAGGTGGCACTGCAATTGTTATGGGCCGGCGTTATGCTTACCATCAGGCAAACGCCCAGCTCGTCTTGTTACCAAATAACATAAAAAAACGTATATATAAATTATTTAAGCTTTTTCCAGTTTGTTGAACATTTAATAAAAATAATCATTTTAAGAATTGCATGGACAAAACAGAATGTATTACAGAATGGTCACATCCTAATTCATTATTATTATGATATTATATTCAAGAGATCGATGACAAAACCAAAACTTTACGATTGATAGGTTAATTACGTTAGAGAATTACATAACATCTAAGTTTACTAATATAAAAATAATTTACAGGTGAAGACAAAAATGGACCGCCACCATCGAATGGTAACTATTAGTTAAAACTTTTGATACTTTTTTTTGTTGCATGGAAAATTAAGTATGTATTTTTCAGTTTGCAAATCAAACGATACACAATAATTGTGCAATTCTTTATTTTTCTTCCATTTACCGACACTTTCGGATTTTGACCGATTCATGTGAAGTCTTAGCTCAAGGTTCACCATGTTGACTTCTTGAAGCATTTGTTTAAGTTCAGAGGCCGATGCGGCAAAGAGGACGATATCATCCGCGAATCTCAAATTCTACATCTTTGAAGCTTGGGAGAGTTCACAGGATGCTATTGGAGTATTCTGTGACCTCTCCAAAGCCATTTGATTGTGTGGACCACAGAACGCTTATTTAAAAAATGCATCATTACGGCGTGCGTGGGACAGCTCTTGATCTTGTAAATTCTTACTTGACGGGTAGACAGCAGAAGGTTGGCATCGATAGAGTAACATCTTGTGGTTCTTCAGTGAAGATAGGCGTACCGCAGGGATCAATACTGGGCCCCTTTCTCTTTCTAGTGTATATAAATGACTTACCCTTTATGACAGACCATATAGCATTGGACATAGTTTTGTTTGCTGATGATACTTCACTCATTTTTAAAACTGATAGGAAGGACAGTGAACTAAAGGAATTAAATGCTAACCTTGACAAAATCTCAGAATGGTTTGCTGCTAATAATCTACTACTTAACGCTAGTAAATCTAAATCTATTAAATTTTCCCTTCCCAACGTGCCACACGTGGAATCTAAAGTGGAATTGGAAGGCAGCAAACTTGACCTGGTGAATAACACTGTATTCTTAGGATTAACTATTGACTCCAAAATGCAGTGGAGTCCTCACATCAATGCCCTATCGGGTCGTTTGAGTTCCGCTGCATTTGCAGTACGTAAAATTAGGCAGCTGACTGATGTGGCGACGGCAAGGTTGGTATAATATTTTGCATATTTTCATAGTTTGATGTCTTATGGCGTCCTACTTTGGGGATCTGCTGCCGATATAGATACCATTTTCATATTACAAAAGAGAGCAGTACGCGCCATCTATGACATGGGTCCACGCGAATCTCTGAGAGACTTTTTTAAAGAAATAGGTATTCTAACCCTGCCTTCGCTACACATTTTGGAAAATATAATGTATGTACGGAAGAATATTACTAAATTTAAATTAAAAAGTGATGTACATGAGTTAAATACTAGAAGTAAACATAAAATTGTTGTACCCGGGTTCAGATTAAGTAAAACTAACAAATCGTTCCTGGCAAATGGTGTCAGATTCTACAACAAAATTTCTAAAGAATTAACTGAATTACCACAAGGAAAGTTTAAACGTATAGTCAAGAATGTATTAATTAAAAAAGCGTATTATAAAATTAAGGATTATGTAGATGACAAGGATGCATGGAGGCAAACAGCTCAGGAGCCTCCTGGCGACTACTAAACTTTAAATTGTTAGTTGTTAGCATTAGAATCATTGTAAAAAATTATTTTTTTAAAAAGAATGCCGTGACGTGTTTCTTGCCCTTCTTCTTGCTCGGCCTATACCAATTTGGAACGGGCACGGTGGGTTTCTGGAAGGTTCGTTGACTTTGAGCACGGATTGGGTCTGTTGGTGTCTTTGTCATTTATTATGTTCTGATAAAGACAGCATTAGTTTTAGTCTGTGATTCGGGTAGATGAATGTTGCAGAGGCCCGCTGTTAGAGTCATTTTAACTTTCATAAGTGCTCCTTTGGGGCCTATTTGAATAAAGACTTTTGAATTTGAATTATAAATAATTTACAGGCGAAGGCAAAAATGGATCGCCACCACCGAATGGTAACTATTATTTACAATTTTAACAACTTCTTTTACAAGCTTTTATTTGGAGCTAAGGTTGAGACCTATAATATTAATTTTATATATTATATTACATACTGTATTATTAATTTAAGACCTATATTATAGTGATCTCGCTGTGTCTTCGCTTTTTACCGGTTTAGTGATAGTTTAATCAATATTATAATTTTAATCACACAATAGACAAAGCGGAATGTATGGTAACACAAAAAATGGTAGATAATATACGATTGGATAGTCAAGAGATCTGACAAAACAAAGTATAATCAATTGCTAAGATAATAAATGTTGGAGAATTACACACAATCTACGTTGCGTAATCAAGTAATTATTTGCAGGTACAGGCAAAAAGGGACCAGCCAAAGGTAATTTAACCAAGAAGTAATACTGCTAAGATCTTCATTAAGACTTTTTAATGCTCCATCGAGGTCCTTAGGGTCAAAATGTACATATACCTGCAGACCATCAGCGTAGATATGATATTTAGTGTGTTTAATACATTTGATGATGTCTGCGCGTGAAAGGACGTAACCCCATCGAGTTTAGGCTCGTTTATTATGTCTTTACAAGTACTATGATCCTAGATGATGTCCAGGGTCTTGATGATGTAGCCGGAAGGTGGACATAAGGTAACAGTTCCAATTACACGTTGTCACACAATACGTCTATAATACTAATACTATAAAACAATGAAATTTATGAGCTTTTTTTTTTGTTTGTTTGTTGCTGCTAATCTCTGGAACCGCTGGTCAAATACTAAAAAATCTTTCACCAGGAAGCTCCATTATCCCTGAGTGCTGTAAGCTACAATTTAGTCTGATTCCAAACGTTCGAAGACGTGGGCAGACGCTAGTATTTTAAAAATACATGTCTGGACAAATATAATTTCCACAAATAACTTATTTGTAATTAATACATTAGTGAACACTGAAAAGTGTTAAAAGTAGTACAGACGCAATTTGTAAAACTGATCAAGCACAGCCATTAATTTGAATTAAAATTTTACAGAAAATACTATTAACAACAATACGATTCCAATATCGAATATGAACACAAACGAAGCCAATGCGAATGCCAGTAATACACAAAAAAGTGGTAAGTATCAATAAATAACATGCCTTTTGGTAAAAATAACATCGGCCCATAAGAATTGCAGTGCTACTCAGAACTTTGAAACTCTACGGCTTGCGCGGCGTTACGTTGCGCTTGTTACCTAGTACTAGCAGAAGAATTAGTCCTACCACCTTATCAACTGACATAAAATTTGTAAATCCAAGTCTTGATTATAAGTCTAAATAGTACAAGTAGTTGGCCGAGTCTGTGACATGATGTAACATGACTATAGCTCTGCCTGCGGTGTGACCCGAGTTCCCACAGGAACCGTATATTTTTCCGGGATAATAAGCCTATGTTATTCTCCGGTCCATAAACTGTATCTATACCAAAAATCAGTCGATCCATTGCTCCGTTGCTGTGTGGGAGAAGGACAAACCAATAAGCAGAAAAACACACTTTTGCGTTTATAATTTTAGAAGAAAGTAGGATTAGTAGGATAAAGGGGTTCTGTCGGTTGAATTTGTTGCAAGGGATCTGTTATGTGCATATGGACAAAATACACAATAGACAAAACAGAATGTATGGTAACCTCCGGTTTGATGAGTTAAGAAGTCAGTGAAATTATTTCTTAACACCTAACAGCTCAGGGTCACAATCACACCGCAGTGTGTGGCTTTTAGGTTTCAAGTTGGATTGCCATTGTTATGGTCAAGAGTTATGCTTACCAACAGGCAAACGACTTGTTTATAGTCTCGAGGTGTAGCAAAAAAAAACACATCGCAGATATTATATAAATATTCAAGTGATCTGACAAATCAAAACGTTAACGATTATTTCAATTCTTCATTGCTTCATGCATTTTTATCATTTTTTTCCTCATTCTCTCTCTCGAAGATGTAGGTAGTTAAAATGCATTTATATTAATATAAATTATTAATAATTTTGTTAGTGGGAGGACTAACTCTTCTGCGAGTTTCCGTCTGGGTTATTACCACCGCTTTGCTCGTGAAGTCTGCCGCCAAGCAGTAGTGTGGAAGCATTACTGTGTTCCGGTTTAATGAGCAGAGTAGCCAGTGAAATTACTGGGCTTATGAGACTTAATACCTGATGTCTCAGGGTAACGAGCACACTGCAGTGCCGCGCAGGCCTTTGTGTTTCAAAGTAAGGTGGCACTGCAATTGTTATGGGCCGGCGTTATGCTTACCATCAGGCAAACGCCCAGCTCGTCTTGTTACCAAATAACATAAAAAAACGTATATATAAATTATTTAAGCTTTTTCCAGTTTGTTGAACATTTAATAAAAATAATAATTTTAAGAATTGCATGGACAAAACAGAATGTATTACAGAATGGTCACATCCTAATTCATTATTATTATGATATTATATTCAAGAGATCGATGACAAAACCAAAACTTTACGATTGATAGGTTAATTACGTTAGAGAATTACATAACATCTAAGTTTACTAATATAAAAATAATTTACAGGTGAAGACAAAAATGGACCGCCACCATCGAATGGTAACTATTAGTTAAAACTTTTGATACGTTTTTTTGTTGCATGGAAAATTAAGTATGTATTTTTCAGTTTGCAAATCAAACGATACACAATAATTGTGCAATTCTTTATTTTTCTTCCATTTACCGACACTTTCGGATTTTGACCGATTCATGTGAAGTCTTAGCTCAAGGTTCACCATGTTGACTTCTTGAAGCATTTGTTTAAGTTCAGAGGCCGATGCGGCAAAGAGGACGATATCATCCGCGAATCTCAAATTCTACATCTTTGAAGCTTGGGAGAGTTCACAGGATGCTATTGGAGTATTCTGTGACCTCTCCAAAGCCATTTGATTGTGTGGACCACAGAACGCTTATTTAAAAAATGCATCATTACGGCGTGCGTGGGACAGCTCTTGATCTTGTAAATTCTTACTTGACGGGTAGACAGCAGAAGGTTGGCATCGATAGAGTAACATCTTGTGGTTCTTCAGTGAAGATAGGCGTACCGCAGGGATCAATACTGGGCCCCTTTCTCTTTCTAGTGTATATAAATGACTTACCCTTTATGACAGACCATATAGCATTGGACATAGTTTTGTTTGCTGATGATACTTCACTCATTTTTAAAACTGATAGGAAGGACAGTGAACTAAAGGAATTAAATGCTAACCTTGACAAAATCTCAGAATGGTTTGCTGCTAATAATCTACTACTTAACGCTAGTAAATCTAAATCTATTAAATTTTCCCTTCCCAACGTGCCACACGTGGAATCTAAAGTGGAATTGGAAGGCAGCAAACTTGACCTGGTGAATAACACTGTATTCTTAGGATTAACTATTGACTCCAAAATGCAGTGGAGTCCTCACATCAATGCCCTATCGGGTCGTTTGAGTTCCGCTGCATTTGCAGTACGTAAAATTAGGCAGCTGACTGATGTGGCGACGGCAAGGTTGGTATAATATTTTGCATATTTTCATAGTTTGATGTCTTATGGCGTCCTACTTTGGGGATCTGCTGCCGATATAGATACCATTTTCATATTACAAAAGAGAGCAGTACGCGCCATCTATGACATGGGTCCACGCGAATCTCTGAGAGACTTTTTTAAAGAAATAGGTATTCTAACCCTGCCTTCGCTACACATTTTGGAAAATATAATGTATGTACGGAAGAATATTACTAAATTTAAATTAAAAAGTGATGTACATGAGTTAAATACTAGAAGTAAACATAAAATTGTTGTACCCGGGTTCAGATTAAGTAAAACTAACAAATCGTTCCTGGCAAATGGTGTCAGATTCTACAACAAAATTTCTAAAGAATTAACTGAATTACCACAAGGAAAGTTTAAACGTATAGTCAAGAATGTATTAATTAAAAAAGCGTATTATAAAATTAAGGATTATGTAGATGACAAGGATGCATGGAGGCAAACAGCTCAGGAGCCTCCTGGCGACTACTAAACTTTAAATTGTTAGTTGTTAGCATTAGAATCATTGTAAAAAAATATTTTTTTAAAAAGAATGCCGTGACGTGTTTCTTGCCCTTCTTCTTGCTCGGCCTATACCAATTTGGAACGGGCACGGTGGGTTTCTGGAAGGTTCGTTGACTTTGAGCACGGATTGGGTCTGTTGGTGTCTTTGTCATTTATTATGTTCTGATAAAGACAGCATTAGTTTTAGTCTGTGATTCGGGTAGATGAATGTTGCAGAGGCCCGCTGTTAGAGTCATTTTAACTTTCATAAGTGCTCCTTTGGGGCCTATTTGAATAAAGACTTTTGAATTTGAATTATAAATAATTTACAGGCGAAGGCAAAAATGGATCGCCACCACCGAATGGTAACTATTATTTACAATTTTAACAACTTCTTTTACAAGCTTTTATTTGGAGCTAAGGTTGAGACCTATAATATTAATTTTATATATTATATTACATACTGTATTATTAATTTAAGACCTATATTATAGTGATCTCGCTGTGTCTTCGCTTTTTACCGGTTTAGTGATAGTTTAATCAATATTATAATTTTAATCACACAATAGACAAAGCGGAATGTATGGTAACACAAAAAATGGTAGATAATATACGATTGGATAGTCAAGAGATCTGACAAAACAAAGTATAATCAATTGCTAAGATAATAAATGTTGGAGAATTACACACAATCTACGTTGCGTAATCAAGTAATTATTTGCAGGTACAGGCAAAAAGGGACCAGCCAAAGGTAATTTAACCAAGAAGTAATACTGCTAAGATCTTCATTAAGACTTTTTAATGCTCCATCGAGGTCCTTAGGGTCAAAATGTACATATACCTGCAGACCATCAGCGTAGATATGATATTTAGTGTGTTTAATACATTTGATGATGTCTGCGCGTGAAAGGACGTAACCCCATCGAGTTTAGGCTCGTTTATTATGTCTTTACAAGTACTATGATCCTAGATGATGTCCAGGGTCTTGATGATGTAGCCGGAAGGTGGACATAAGGTAACAGTTCCAATTACACGTTGTCACACAATACGTCTATAATACTAATACTATAAAACAATGAAATTTATGAGCTTTTTTTTTGTTTGTTTGTTGCTGCTAATCTCTGGAACCGCTGGTCAAATACTAAAAAATCTTTCACCAGGAAGCTCCATTATCCCTGAGTGCTGTAAGCTACAATTTAGTCTGATTCCAAACGTTCGAAGACGTGGGCAGACGCTAGTATTTTAAAAATACATGTCTGGACAAATATAATTTCCACAAATAACTTATTTGTAATTAATACATTAGTGAACACTGAAAAGTGTTAAAAGTAGTACAGACGCAATTTGTAAAACTGATCAAGCACAGCCATTAATTTGAATTAAAATTTTACAGAAAATACTATTAACAACAATACGATTCCAATATCGAATATGAACACAAACGAAGCCAATGCGAATGCCAGTAATACACAAAAAAGTGGTAAGTATCAATAAATAACATGCCTTTTGGTAAAAATAACATCGGCCCATAAGAATTGCAGTGCTACTCAGAACTTTGAAACTCTACGGCTTGCGCGGCGTTACGTTGCGCTTGTTACCTAGTACTAGCAGAAGAATTAGTCCTACCACCTTATCAACTGACATAAAATTTGTAAATCCAAGTCTTGATTATAAGTCTAAATAGTACAAGTAGTTGGCCGAGTCTGTGACATGATGTAACATGACTATAGCTCTGCCTGCGGTGTGACCCGAGTTCCCACAGGAACCGTATATTTTTCCGGGATAATAAGCCTATGTTATTCTCCGGTCCATAAACTGTATCTATACCAAAAATCAGTCGATCCATTGCTCCGTTGCTGTGTGGGAGAAGGACAAACCAATAAGCAGAAAAACACACTTTTGCGTTTATAATTTTAGAAGAAAGTAGGATTAGTAGGATAAAGGGGTTCTGTCGGTTGAATTTGTTGCAAGGGATCTGTTATGTGCATATGGACAAAATACACAATAGACAAAACAGAATGTATGGTAACCTCCGGTTTGATGAGTTAAGAAGTCAGTGAAATTATTTCTTAACACCTAACAGCTCAGGGTCACAATCACACCGCAGTGTGTGGCTTTTAGGTTTCAAGTTGGATTGCCATTGTTATGGTCAAGAGTTATGCTTACCAACAGGCAAACGACTTGTTTATAGTCTCGAGGTGTAGCAAAAAAAAACACATCGCAGATATTATATAAATATTCAAGTGATCTGACAAATCAAAACGTTAACGATTATTTCAATTCTTCATTGCTTCATGCATTTTTATCATTTTTTTCCTCATTCTCTCTCTCGAAGATGTAGGTAGTTAAAATGCATTTATATTAATATAAATTATTAATAATTTTGTTAGTGGGAGGACTAACTCTTCTGCGAGTTTCCGTCTGGGTTATTACCACCGCTTTGCTCGTGAAGTCTGCCGCCAAGCAGTAGTGTGGAAGCATTACTGTGTTCCGGTTTAATGAGCAGAGTAGCCAGTGAAATTACTGGGCTTATGAGACTTAATACCTGATGTCTCAGGGTAACGAGCGCACTGCAGTGCCGCGCAGGCCTTTGTGTTTCAAAGTAAGGTGGCACTGCAATTGTTATGGGCCGGCGTTATGCTTACCATCAGGCAAACGCCCAGCTCGTCTTGTTACCAAATAACATAAAAAAACGTATATATAAATTATTTAAGCTTTTTCCAGTTTGTTGAACATTTAATAAAAATAATCATTTTAAGAATTGCATGGACAAAACAGAATGTATTACAGAATGGTCACATCCTAATTCATTATTATTATGATATTATATTCAAGAGATCGATGACAAAACCAAAACTTTACGATTGATAGGTTTAATTACGTTAGAGAATTACATAACATCTAAGTTTACTAATATAAAAATAATTTACAGGTGAAGACAAAAATGGACCGCCACCATCGAATGGTAACTATTAGTTAAAACTTTTGATACGTTTTTTTGTTGCATGGAAAATTAAGTATGTATTTTTCAGTTTGCAAATCAAACGATACACAATAATTGTGCAATTCTTTATTTTTCTTCCATTTACCGACACTTTCGGATTTTGACCGATTCATGTGAAGTCTTAGCTCAAGGTTCACCATGTTGACTTCTTGAAGCATTTGTTTAAGTTCAGAGGCCGATGCGGCAAAGAGGACGATATCATCCGCGAATCTCAAATTCTACATCTTTGAAGCTTGGGAGAGTTCACAGGATGCTATTGGAGTATTCTGTGACCTCTCCAAAGCCATTTGATTGTGTGGACCACAGAACGCTTATTTAAAAAATGCATCATTACGGCGTGCGTGGGACAGCTCTTGATCTTGTAAATTCTTACTTGACGGGTAGACAGCAGAAGGTTGGCATCGATAGAGTAACATCTTGTGGTTCTTCAGTGAAGATAGGCGTACCGCAGGGATCAATACTGGGCCCCTTTCTCTTTCTAGTGTATATAAATGACTTACCCTTTATGACAGACCATATAGCATTGGACATAGTTTTGTTTGCTGATGATACTTCACTCATTTTTAAAACTGATAGGAAGGACAGTGAACTAAAGGAATTAAATGCTAACCTTGACAAAATCTCAGAATGGTTTGCTGCTAATAATCTACTACTTAACGCTAGTAAATCTAAATCTATTAAATTTTCCCTTCCCAACGTGCCACACGTGGAATCTAAAGTGGAATTGGAAGGCAGCAAACTTGACCTGGTGAATAACACTGTATTCTTAGGATTAACTATTGACTCCAAAATGCAGTGGAGTCCTCACATCAATGCCCTATCGGGTCGTTTGAGTTCCGCTGCATTTGCAGTACGTAAAATTAGGCAGCTGACTGATGTGGCGACGGCAAGGTTGGTATAATATTTTGCATATTTTCATAGTTTGATGTCTTATGGCGTCCTACTTTGGGGATCTGCTGCCGATATAGATACCATTTTCATATTACAAAAGAGAGCAGTACGCGCCATCTATGACATGGGTCCACGCGAATCTCTGAGAGACTTTTTTAAAGAAATAGGTATTCTAACCCTGCCTTCGCTACACATTTTGGAAAATATAATGTATGTACGGAAGAATATTACTAAATTTAAATTAAAAAGTGATGTACATGAGTTAAATACTAGAAGTAAACATAAAATTGTTGTACCCGGGTTCAGATTAAGTAAAACTAACAAATCGTTCCTGGCAAATGGTGTCAGATTCTACAACAAAATTTCTAAAGAATTAACTGAATTACCACAAGGAAAGTTTAAACGTATAGTCAAGAATGTATTAATTAAAAAAGCGTATTATAAAATTAAGGATTATGTAGATGACAAGGATGCATGGAGGCAAACAGCTCAGGAGCCTCCTGGCGACTACTAAACTTTAAATTGTTAGTTGTTAGCATTAGAATCATTGTAAAAAAATATTTTTTTAAAAAGAATGCCGTGACGTGTTTCTTGCCCTTCTTCTTGCTCGGCCTATACCAATTTGGAACGGGCACGGTGGGTTTCTGGAAGGTTCGTTGACTTTGAGCACGGATTGGGTCTGTTGGTGTCTTTGTCATTTATTATGTTCTGATAAAGACAGCATTAGTTTTAGTCTGTGATTCGGGTAGATGAATGTTGCAGAGGCCCGCTGTTAGAGTCATTTTAACTTTCATAAGTGCTCCTTTGGGGCCTATTTGAATAAAGACTTTTGAATTTGAATTATAAATAATTTACAGGCGAAGGCAAAAATGGATCGCCACCACCGAATGGTAACTATTATTTACAATTTTAACAACTTCTTTTACAAGCTTTTATTTGGAGCTAAGGTTGAGACCTATAATATTAATTTTATATATTATATTACATACTGTATTATTAATTTAAGACCTATATTATAGTGATCTCGCTGTGTCTTCGCTTTTTACCGGTTTAGTGATAGTTTAATCAATATTATAATTTTAATCACACAATAGACAAAGCGGAATGTATGGTAACACAAAAAATGGTAGATAATATACGATTGGATAGTCAAGAGATCTGACAAAACAAAGTATAATCAATTGCTAAGATAATAAATGTTGGAGAATTACACACAATCTACGTTGCGTAATCAAGTAATTATTTGCAGGTACAGGCAAAAAGGGACCAGCCAAAGGTAATTTAACCAAGAAGTAATACTGCTAAGATCTTCATTAAGACTTTTTAATGCTCCATCGAGGTCCTTAGGGTCAAAATGTACATATACCTGCAGACCATCAGCGTAGATATGATATTTAGTGTGTTTAATACATTTGATGATGTCTGCGCGTGAAAGGACGTAACCCCATCGAGTTTAGGCTCGTTTATTATGTCTTTACAAGTACTATGATCCTAGATGATGTCCAGGGTCTTGATGATGTAGCCGGAAGGTGGACATAAGGTAACAGTTCCAATTACACGTTGTCACACAATACGTCTATAATACTAATACTATAAAACAATGAAATTTATGAGCTTTTTTTTTTGTTTGTTTGTTGCTGCTAATCTCTGGAACCGCTGGTCAAATACTAAAAAATCTTTCACCAGGAAGCTCCATTATCCCTGAGTGCTGTAAGCTACAATTTAGTCTGATTCCAAACGTTCGAAGACGTGGGCAGACGCTAGTATTTTAAAAATACATGTCTGGACAAATATAATTTCCACAAATAACTTATTTGTAATTAATACATTAGTGAACACTGAAAAGTGTTAAAAGTAGTACAGACGCAATTTGTAAAACTGATCAAGCACAGCCATTAATTTGAATTAAAATTTTACAGAAAATACTATTAACAACAATACGATTCCAATATCGAATATGAACACAAACGAAGCCAATGCGAATGCCAGTAATACACAAAAAAGTGGTAAGTATCAATAAATAACATGCCTTTTGGTAAAAATAACATCGGCCCATAAGAATTGCAGTGCTACTCAGAACTTTGAAACTCTACGGCTTGCGCGGCGTTACGTTGCGCTTGTTACCTAGTACTAGCAGAAGAATTAGTCCTACCACCTTATCAACTGACATAAAATTTGTAAATCCAAGTCTTGATTATAAGTCTAAATAGTACAAGTAGTTGGCCGAGTCTGTGACATGATGTAACATGACTATAGCTCTGCCTGCGGTGTGACCCGAGTTCCCACAGGAACCGTATATTTTTCCGGGATAATAAGCCTATGTTATTCTCCGGTCCATAAACTGTATCTATACCAAAAATCAGTCGATCCATTGCTCCGTTGCTGTGTGGGAGAAGGACAAACCAATAAGCAGAAAAACACACTTTTGCGTTTATAATTTTAGAAGAAAGTAGGATTAGTAGGATAAAGGGGTTCTGTCGGTTGAATTTGTTGCAAGGGATCTGTTATGTGCATATGGACAAAATACACAATAGACAAAACAGAATGTATGGTAACCTCCGGTTTGATGAGTTAAGAAGTCAGTGAAATTATTTCTTAACACCTAACAGCTCAGGGTCACAATCACACCGCAGTGTGTGGCTTTTAGGTTTCAAGTTGGATTGCCATTGTTATGGTCAAGAGTTATGCTTACCAACAGGCAAACGACTTGTTTATAGTCTCGAGGTGTAGCAAAAAAAAACACATCGCAGATATTATATAAATATTCAAGTGATCTGACAAATCAAAACGTTAACGATTATTTCAATTCTTCATTGCTTCATGCATTTTTATCATTTTTTTCCTCATTCTCTCTCTCGAAGATGTAGGTAGTTAAAATGCATTTATATTAATATAAATTATTAATAATTTTGTTAGTGGGAGGACTAACTCTTCTGCGAGTTTCCGTCTGGGTTATTACCACCGCTTTGCTCGTGAAGTCTGCCGCCAAGCAGTAGTGTGGAAGCATTACTGTGTTCCGGTTTAATGAGCAGAGTAGCCAGTGAAATTACTGGGCTTATGAGACTTAATACCTGATGTCTCAGGGTAACGAGCGCACTGCAGTGCCGCGCAGGCCTTTGTGTTTCAAAGTAAGGTGGCACTGCAATTGTTATGGGCCGGCGTTATGCTTACCATCAGGCAAACGCCCAGCTCGTCTTGTTACCAAATAACATAAAAAAACGTATATATAAATTATTTAAGCTTTTTCCAGTTTGTTGAACATTTAATAAAAATAATCATTTTAAGAATTGCATGGACAAAACAGAATGTATTACAGAATGGTCACATCCTAATTCATTATTATTATGATATTATATTCAAGAGATCGATGACAAAACCAAAACTTTACGATTGATAGGTTAATTACGTTAGAGAATTACATAACATCTAAGTTTACTAATATAAAAATAATTTACAGGTGAAGACAAAAATGGACCGCCACCATCGAATGGTAACTATTAGTTAAAACTTTTGATACGTTTTTTTGTTGCATGGAAAATTAAGTATGTATTTTTCAGTTTGCAAATCAAACGATACACAATAATTGTGCAATTCTTTATTTTTCTTCCATTTACCGACACTTTCGGATTTTGACCGATTCATGTGAAGTCTTAGCTCAAGGTTCACCATGTTGACTTCTTGAAGCATTTGTTTAAGTTCAGAGGCCGATGCGGCAAAGAGGACGATATCATCCGCGAATCTCAAATTCTACATCTTTGAAGCTTGGGAGAGTTCACAGGATGCTATTGGAGTATTCTGTGACCTCTCCAAAGCCATTTGATTGTGTGGACCACAGAACGCTTATTTAAAAAATGCATCATTACGGCGTGCGTGGGACAGCTCTTGATCTTGTAAATTCTTACTTGACGGGTAGACAGCAGAAGGTTGGCATCGATAGAGTAACATCTTGTGGTTCTTCAGTGAAGATAGGCGTACCGCAGGGATCAATACTGGGCCCCTTTCTCTTTCTAGTGTATATAAATGACTTACCCTTTATGACAGACCATATAGCATTGGACATAGTTTTGTTTGCTGATGATACTTCACTCATTTTTAAAACTGATAGGAAGGACAGTGAACTAAAGGAATTAAATGCTAACCTTGACAAAATCTCAGAATGGTTTGCTGCTAATAATCTACTACTTAACGCTAGTAAATCTAAATCTATTAAATTTTCCCTTCCCAACGTGCCACACGTGGAATCTAAAGTGGAATTGGAAGGCAGCAAACTTGACCTGGTGAATAACACTGTATTCTTAGGATTAACTATTGACTCCAAAATGCAGTGGAGTCCTCACATCAATGCCCTATCGGGTCGTTTGAGTTCCGCTGCATTTGCAGTACGTAAAATTAGGCAGCTGACTGATGTGGCGACGGCAAGGTTGGTATAATATTTTGCATATTTTCATAGTTTGATGTCTTATGGCGTCCTACTTTGGGGATCTGCTGCCGATATAGATACCATTTTCATATTACAAAAGAGAGCAGTACGCGCCATCTATGACATGGGTCCACGCGAATCTCTGAGAGACTTTTTTAAAGAAATAGGTATTCTAACCCTGCCTTCGCTACACATTTTGGAAAATATAATGTATGTACGGAAGAATATTACTAAATTTAAATTAAAAAGTGATGTACATGAGTTAAATACTAGAAGTAAACATAAAATTGTTGTACCCGGGTTCAGATTAAGTAAAACTAACAAATCGTTCCTGGCAAATGGTGTCAGATTCTACAACAAAATTTCTAAAGAATTAACTGAATTACCACAAGGAAAGTTTAAACGTATAGTCAAGAATGTATTAATTAAAAAAGCGTATTATAAAATTAAGGATTATGTAGATGACAAGGATGCATGGAGGCAAACAGCTCAGGAGCCTCCTGGCGACTACTAAACTTTAAATTGTTAGTTGTTAGCATTAGAATCATTGTAAAAAAATATTTTTTTAAAAAGAATGCCGTGACGTGTTTCTTGCCCTTCTTCTTGCTCGGCCTATACCAATTTGGAACGGGCACGGTGGGTTTCTGGAAGGTTCGTTGACTTTGAGCACGGATTGGGTCTGTTGGTGTCTTTGTCATTTATTATGTTCTGATAAAGACAGCATTAGTTTTAGTCTGTGATTCGGGTAGATGAATGTTGCAGAGGCCCGCTGTTAGAGTCATTTTAACTTTCATAAGTGCTCCTTTGGGGCCTATTTGAATAAAGACTTTTGAATTTGAATTATAAATAATTTACAGGCGAAGGCAAAAATGGATCGCCACCACCGAATGGTAACTATTATTTACAATTTTAACAACTTCTTTTACAAGCTTTTATTTGGAGCTAAGGTTGAGACCTATAATATTAATTTTATATATTATATTACATACTGTATTATTAATTTAAGACCTATATTATAGTGATCTCGCTGTGTCTTCGCTTTTTACCGGTTTAGTGATAGTTTAATCAATATTATAATTTTAATCACACAATAGACAAAGCGGAATGTATGGTAACACAAAAAATGGTAGATAATATACGATTGGATAGTCAAGAGATCTGACAAAACAAAGTATAATCAATTGCTAAGATAATAAATGTTGGAGAATTACACACAATCTACGTTGCGTAATCAAGTAATTATTTGCAGGTACAGGCAAAAAGGGACCAGCCAAAGGTAATTTAACCAAGAAGTAATACTGCTAAGATCTTCATTAAGACTTTTTAATGCTCCATCGAGGTCCTTAGGGTCAAAATGTACATATACCTGCAGACCATCAGCGTAGATATGATATTTAGTGTGTTTAATACATTTGATGATGTCTGCGCGTGAAAGGACGTAACCCCATCGAGTTTAGGCTCGTTTATTATGTCTTTACAAGTACTATGATCCTAGATGATGTCCAGGGTCTTGATGATGTAGCCGGAAGGTGGACATAAGGTAACAGTTCCAATTACACGTTGTCACACAATACGTCTATAATACTAATACTATAAAACAATGAAATTTATGAGCTTTTTTTTTGTTTGTTTGTTGCTGCTAATCTCTGGAACCGCTGGTCAAATACTAAAAAATCTTTCACCAGGAAGCTCCATTATCCCTGAGTGCTGTAAGCTACAATTTAGTCTGATTCCAAACGTTCGAAGACGTGGGCAGACGCTAGTATTTTAAAAATACATGTCTGGACAAATATAATTTCCACAAATAACTTATTTGTAATTAATACATTAGTGAACACTGAAAAGTGTTAAAAGTAGTACAGACGCAATTTGTAAAACTGATCAAGCACAGCCATTAATTTGAATTAAAATTTTACAGAAAATACTATTAACAACAATACGATTCCAATATCGAATATGAACACAAACGAAGCCAATGCGAATGCCAGTAATACACAAAAAAGTGGTAAGTATCAATAAATAACATGCCTTTTGGTAAAAATAACATCGGCCCATAAGAATTGCAGTGCTACTCAGAACTTTGAAACTCTACGGCTTGCGCGGCGTTACGTTGCGCTTGTTACCTAGTACTAGCAGAAGAATTAGTCCTACCACCTTATCAACTGACATAAAATTTGTAAATCCAAGTCTTGATTATAAGTCTAAATAGTACAAGTAGTTGGCCGAGTCTGTGACATGATGTAACATGACTATAGCTCTGCCTGCGGTGTGACCCGAGTTCCCACAGGAACCGTATATTTTTCCGGGATAATAAGCCTATGTTATTCTCCGGTCCATAAACTGTATCTATACCAAAAATCAGTCGATCCATTGCTCCGTTGCTGTGTGGGAGAAGGACAAACCAATAAGCAGAAAAACACACTTTTGCGTTTATAATTTTAGAAGAAAGTAGGATTAGTAGGATAAAGGGGTTCTGTCGGTTGAATTTGTTGCAAGGGATCTGTTATGTGCATATGGACAAAATACACAATAGACAAAACAGAATGTATGGTAACCTCCGGTTTGATGAGTTAAGAAGTCAGTGAAATTATTTCTTAACACCTAACAGCTCAGGGTCACAATCACACCGCAGTGTGTGGCTTTTAGGTTTCAAGTTGGATTGCCATTGTTATGGTCAAGAGTTATGCTTACCAACAGGCAAACGACTTGTTTATAGTCTCGAGGTGTAGCAAAAAAAAACACATCGCAGATATTATATAAATATTCAAGTGATCTGACAAATCAAAACGTTAACGATTATTTCAATTCTTCATTGCTTCATGCATTTTTATCATTTTTTTCCTCATTCTCTCTCTCGAAGATGTAGGTAGTTAAAATGCATTTATATTAATATAAATTATTAATAATTTTGTTAGTGGGAGGACTAACTCTTCTGCGAGTTTCCGTCTGGGTTATTACCACCGCTTTGCTCGTGAAGTCTGCCGCCAAGCAGTAGTGTGGAAGCATTACTGTGTTCCGGTTTAATGAGCAGAGTAGCCAGTGAAATTACTGGGCTTATGAGACTTAATACCTGATGTCTCAGGGTAACGAGCACACTGCAGTGCCGCGCAGGCCTTTGTGTTTCAAAGTAAGGTGGCACTGCAATTGTTATGGGCCGGCGTTATGCTTACCATCAGGCAAACGCCCAGCTCGTCTTGTTACCAAATAACATAAAAAAACGTATATATAAATTATTTAAGCTTTTTCCAGTTTGTTGAACATTTAATAAAAATAATCATTTTAAGAATTGCATGGACAAAACAGAATGTATTACAGAATGGTCACATCCTAATTCATTATTATTATGATATTATATTCAAGAGATCGATGACAAAACCAAAACTTTACGATTGATAGGTTAATTACGTTAGAGAATTACATAACATCTAAGTTTACTAATATAAAAATAATTTACAGGTGAAGACAAAAATGGACCGCCACCATCGAATGGTAACTATTAGTTAAAACTTTTGATACGTTTTTTTGTTGCATGGAAAATTAAGTATGTATTTTTCAGTTTGCAAATCAAACGATACACAATAATTGTGCAATTCTTTATTTTTCTTCCATTTACCGACACTTTCGGATTTTGACCGATTCATGTGAAGTCTTAGCTCAAGGTTCACCATGTTGACTTCTTGAAGCATTTGTTTAAGTTCAGAGGCCGATGCGGCAAAGAGGACGATATCATCCGCGAATCTCAAATTCTACATCTTTGAAGCTTGGGAGAGTTCACAGGATGCTATTGGAGTATTCTGTGACCTCTCCAAAGCCATTTGATTGTGTGGACCACAGAACGCTTATTTAAAAAATGCATCATTACGGCGTGCGTGGGACAGCTCTTGATCTTGTAAATTCTTACTTGACGGGTAGACAGCAGAAGGTTGGCATCGATAGAGTAACATCTTGTGGTTCTTCAGTGAAGATAGGCGTACCGCAGGGATCAATACTGGGCCCCTTTCTCTTTCTAGTGTATATAAATGACTTACCCTTTATGACAGACCATATAGCATTGGACATAGTTTTGTTTGCTGATGATACTTCACTCATTTTTAAAACTGATAGGAAGGACAGTGAACTAAAGGAATTAAATGCTAACCTTGACAAAATCTCAGAATGGTTTGCTGCTAATAATCTACTACTTAACGCTAGTAAATCTAAATCTATTAAATTTTCCCTTCCCAACGTGCCACACGTGGAATCTAAAGTGGAATTGGAAGGCAGCAAACTTGACCTGGTGAATAACACTGTATTCTTAGGATTAACTATTGACTCCAAAATGCAGTGGAGTCCTCACATCAATGCCCTATCGGGTCGTTTGAGTTCCGCTGCATTTGCAGTACGTAAAATTAGGCAGCTGACTGATGTGGCGACGGCAAGGTTGGTATAATATTTTGCATATTTTCATAGTTTGATGTCTTATGGCGTCCTACTTTGGGGATCTGCTGCCGATATAGATACCATTTTCATATTACAAAAGAGAGCAGTACGCGCCATCTATGACATGGGTCCACGCGAATCTCTGAGAGACTTTTTTAAAGAAATAGGTATTCTAACCCTGCCTTCGCTACACATTTTGGAAAATATAATGTATGTACGGAAGAATATTACTAAATTTAAATTAAAAAGTGATGTACATGAGTTAAATACTAGAAGTAAACATAAAATTGTTGTACCCGGGTTCAGATTAAGTAAAACTAACAAATCGTTCCTGGCAAATGGTGTCAGATTCTACAACAAAATTTCTAAAGAATTAACTGAATTACCACAAGGAAAGTTTAAACGTATAGTCAAGAATGTATTAATTAAAAAAGCGTATTATAAAATTAAGGATTATGTAGATGACAAGGATGCATGGAGGCAAACAGCTCAGGAGCCTCCTGGCGACTACTAAACTTTAAATTGTTAGTTGTTAGCATTAGAATCATTGTAAAAAATTATTTTTTTAAAAAGAATGCCGTGACGTGTTTCTTGCCCTTCTTCTTGCTCGGCCTATACCAATTTGGAACGGGCACGGTGGGTTTCTGGAAGGTTCGTTGACTTTGAGCACGGATTGGGTCTGTTGGTGTCTTTGTCATTTATTATGTTCTGATAAAGACAGCATTAGTTTTAGTCTGTGATTCGGGTAGATGAATGTTGCAGAGGCCCGCTGTTAGAGTCATTTTAACTTTCATAAGTGCTCCTTTGGGGCCTATTTGAATAAAGACTTTTGAATTTGAATTATAAATAATTTACAGGCGAAGGCAAAAATGGATCGCCACCACCGAATGGTAACTATTATTTACAATTTTAACAACTTCTTTTACAAGCTTTTATTTGGAGCTAAGGTTGAGACCTATAATATTAATTTTATATATTATATTACATACTGTATTATTAATTTAAGACCTATATTATAGTGATCTCGCTGTGTCTTCGCTTTTTACTGGTTTAGTGATAGTTTAATCAATATTATAATTTTAATCACACAATAGACAAAGCGGAATGTATGGTAACACAAAAAATGGTAGATAATATACGATTGGATAGTCAAGAGATCTGACAAAACAAAGTATAATCAATTGCTAAGATAATAAATGTTGGAGAATTACACACAATCTACGTTGCGTAATCAAGTAATTATTTGCAGGTACAGGCAAAAAGGGACCAGCCAAAGGTAATTTAACCAAGAAGTAATACTGCTAAGATCTTCATTAAGACTTTTTAATGCTCCATCGAGGTCCTTAGGGTCAAAATGTACATATACCTGCAGACCATCAGCGTAGATATGATATTTAGTGTGTTTAATACATTTGATGATGTCTGCGCGTGAAAGGACGTAACCCCATCGAGTTTAGGCTCGTTTATTATGTCTTTACAAGTACTATGATCCTAGATGATGTCCAGGGTCTTGATGATGTAGCCGGAAGGTGGACATAAGGTAACAGTTCCAATTACACGTTGTCACACAATACGTCTATAATACTAATACTATAAAACAATGAAATTTATGAGCTTTTTTTTTTGTTTGTTTGTTGCTGCTAATCTCTGGAACCGCTGGTCAAATACTAAAAAATCTTTCACCAGGAAGCTCCATTATCCCTGAGTGCTGTAAGCTACAATTTAGTCTGATTCCAAACGTTCGAAGACGTGGGCAGACGCTAGTATTTTAAAAATACATGTCTGGACAAATATAATTTCCACAAATAACTTATTTGTAATTAATACATTAGTGAACACTGAAAAGTGTTAAAAGTAGTACAGACGCAATTTGTAAAACTGATCAAGCACAGCCATTAATTTGAATTAAAATTTTACAGAAAATACTATTAACAACAATACGATTCCAATATCGAATATGAACACAAACGAAGCCAATGCGAATGCCAGTAATACACAAAAAAGTGGTAAGTATCAATAAATAACATGCCTTTTGGTAAAAATAACATTGGCCCATAAGAATTGCAGTGCTACTCAGAACTTTGAAACTCTACGGCTTGCGCGGCGTTACGTTGCGCTTGTTACCTAGTACTAGCAGAAGAATTAGTCCTACCACCTTATCAACTGACATAAAATTTGTAAATCCAAGTCTTGATTATAAGTCTAAATAGTACAAGTAGTTGGCCGAGTCTGTGACATGATGTAACATGACTATAGCTCTGCCTGCGGTGTGACCCGAGTTCCCACAGGAACCGTATATTTTTCCGGGATAATAAGCCTATGTTATTCTCCGGTCCATAAACTGTATCTATACCAAAAATCAGTCGATCCATTGCTCCGTTGCTGTGTGGGAGAAGGACAAACCAATAAGCAGAAAAACACACTTTTGCGTTTATAATTTTAGAAGAAAGTAGGATTAGTAGGATAAAGGGGTTCTGTCGGTTGAATTTGTTGCAAGGGATCTGTTATGTGCATATGGACAAAATACACAATAGACAAAACAGAATGTATGGTAACCTCCGGTTTGATGAGTTAAGAAGTCAGTGAAATTATTTCTTAACACCTAACAGCTCAGGGTCACAATCACACCGCAGTGTGTGGCTTTTAGGTTTCAAGTTGGATTGCCATTGTTATGGTCAAGAGTTATGCTTACCAACAGGCAAACGACTTGTTTATAGTCTCGAGGTGTAGCAAAAAAAAACACATCGCAGATATTATATAAATATTCAAGTGATCTGACAAATCAAAACGTTAACGATTATTTCAATTCTTCATTGCTTCATGCATTTTTATCATTTTTTTCCTCATTCTCTCTCTCGAAGATGTAGGTAGTTAAAATGCATTTATATTAATATAAATTATTAATAATTTTGTTAGTGGGAGGACTAACTCTTCTGCGAGTTTCCGTCTGGGTTATTACCACCGCTTTGCTCGTGAAGTCTGCCGCCAAGCAGTAGTGTGGAAGCATTACTGTGTTCCGGTTTAATGAGCAGAGTAGCCAGTGAAATTACTGGGCTTATGAGACTTAATACCTGATGTCTCAGGGTAACGAGCGCACTGCAGTGCCGCGCAGGCCTTTGTGTTTCAAAGTAAGGTGGCACTGCAATTGTTATGGGCCGGCGTTATGCTTACCATCAGGCAAACGCCCAGCTCGTCTTGTTACCAAATAACATAAAAAAACGTATATATAAATTATTTAAGCTTTTTCCAGTTTGTTGAACATTTAATAAAAATAATCATTTTAAGAATTGCATGGACAAAACAGAATGTATTACAGAATGGTCACATCCTAATTCATTATTATTATGATATTATATTCAAGAGATCGATGACAAAACCAAAACTTTACGATTGATAGGTTAATTACGTTAGAGAATTACATAACATCTAAGTTTACTAATATAAAAATAATTTACAGGTGAAGACAAAAATGGACCGCCACCATCGAATGGTAACTATTAGTTAAAACTTTTGATACGTTTTTTTGTTGCATGGAAAATTAAGTATGTATTTTTCAGTTTGCAAATCAAACGATACACAATAATTGTGCAATTCTTTATTTTTCTTCCATTTACCGACACTTTCGGATTTTGACCGATTCATGTGAAGTCTTAGCTCAAGGTTCACCATGTTGACTTCTTGAAGCATTTGTTTAAGTTCAGAGGCCGATGCGGCAAAGAGGACGATATCATCCGCGAATCTCAAATTCTACATCTTTGAAGCTTGGGAGAGTTCACAGGATGCTATTGGAGTATTCTGTGACCTCTCCAAAGCCATTTGATTGTGTGGACCACAGAACGCTTATTTAAAAAATGCATCATTACGGCGTGCGTGGGACAGCTCTTGATCTTGTAAATTCTTACTTGACGGGTAGACAGCAGAAGGTTGGCATCGATAGAGTAACATCTTGTGGTTCTTCAGTGAAGATAGGCGTACCGCAGGGATCAATACTGGGCCCCTTTCTCTTTCTAGTGTATATAAATGACTTACCCTTTATGACAGACCATATAGCATTGGACATAGTTTTGTTTGCTGATGATACTTCACTCATTTTTAAAACTGATAGGAAGGACAGTGAACTAAAGGAATTAAATGCTAACCTTGACAAAATCTCAGAATGGTTTGCTGCTAATAATCTACTACTTAACGCTAGTAAATCTAAATCTATTAAATTTTCCCTTCCCAACGTGCCACACGTGGAATCTAAAGTGGAATTGGAAGGCAGCAAACTTGACCTGGTGAATAACACTGTATTCTTAGGATTAACTATTGACTCCAAAATGCAGTGGAGTCCTCACATCAATGCCCTATCGGGTCGTTTGAGTTCCGCTGCATTTGCAGTACGTAAAATTAGGCAGCTGACTGATGTGGCGACGGCAAGGTTGGTATAATATTTTGCATATTTTCATAGTTTGATGTCTTATGGCGTCCTACTTTGGGGATCTGCTGCCGATATAGATACCATTTTCATATTACAAAAGAGAGCAGTACGCGCCATCTATGACATGGGTCCACGCGAATCTCTGAGAGACTTTTTTAAAGAAATAGGTATTCTAACCCTGCCTTCGCTACACATTTTGGAAAATATAATGTATGTACGGAAGAATATTACTAAATTTAAATTAAAAAGTGATGTACATGAGTTAAATACTAGAAGTAAACATAAAATTGTTGTACCCGGGTTCAGATTAAGTAAAACTAACAAATCGTTCCTGGCAAATGGTGTCAGATTCTACAACAAAATTTCTAAAGAATTAACTGAATTACCACAAGGAAAGTTTAAACGTATAGTCAAGAATGTATTAATTAAAAAAGCGTATTATAAAATTAAGGATTATGTAGATGACAAGGATGCATGGAGGCAAACAGCTCAGGAGCCTCCTGGCGACTACTAAACTTTAAATTGTTAGTTGTTAGCATTAGAATCATTGTAAAAAAATATTTTTTTAAAAAGAATGCCGTGACGTGTTTCTTGCCCTTCTTCTTGCTCGGCCTATACCAATTTGGAACGGGCACGGTGGGTTTCTGGAAGGTTCGTTGACTTTGAGCACGGATTGGGTCTGTTGGTGTCTTTGTCATTTATTATGTTCTGATAAAGACAGCATTAGTTTTAGTCTGTGATTCGGGTAGATGAATGTTGCAGAGGCCCGCTGTTAGAGTCATTTTAACTTTCATAAGTGCTCCTTTGGGGCCTATTTGAATAAAGACTTTTGAATTTGAATTATAAATAATTTACAGGCGAAGGCAAAAATGGATCGCCACCACCGAATGGTAACTATTATTTACAATTTTAACAACTTCTTTTACAAGCTTTTATTTGGAGCTAAGGTTGAGACCTATAATATTAATTTTATATATTATATTACATACTGTATTATTAATTTAAGACCTATATTATAGTGATCTCGCTGTGTCTTCGCTTTTTACCGGTTTAGTGATAGTTTAATCAATATTATAATTTTAATCACACAATAGACAAAGCGGAATGTATGGTAACACAAAAAATGGTAGATAATATACGATTGGATAGTCAAGAGATCTGACAAAACAAAGTATAATCAATTGCTAAGATAATAAATGTTGGAGAATTACACACAATCTACGTTGCGTAATCAAGTAATTATTTGCAGGTACAGGCAAAAAGGGACCAGCCAAAGGTAATTTAACCAAGAAGTAATACTGCTAAGATCTTCATTAAGACTTTTTAATGCTCCATCGAGGTCCTTAGGGTCAAAATGTACATATACCTGCAGACCATCAGCGTAGATATGATATTTAGTGTGTTTAATACATTTGATGATGTCTGCGCGTGAAAGGACGTAACCCCATCGAGTTTAGGCTCGTTTATTATGTCTTTACAAGTACTATGATCCTAGATGATGTCCAGGGTCTTGATGATGTAGCCGGAAGGTGGACATAAGGTAACAGTTCCAATTACACGTTGTCACACAATACGTCTATAATACTAATACTATAAAACAATGAAATTTATGAGCTTTTTTTTTGTTTGTTTGTTGCTGCTAATCTCTGGAACCGCTGGTCAAATACTAAAAAATCTTTCACCAGGAAGCTCCATTATCCCTGAGTGCTGTAAGCTACAGTTTAGTCTGATTCCAAACGTTCGAAGACGTGGGCAGACGCTAGTATTTTAAAAATACATGTCTGGACAAATATAATTTCCACAAATAACTTATTTGTAATTAATACATTAGTGAACACTGAAAAGTGTTAAAAGTAGTACAGACGCAATTTGTAAAACTGATCAAGCACAGCCATTAATTTGAATTAAAATTTTACAGAAAATACTATTAACAACAATACGATTCCAATATCGAATATGAACACAAACGAAGCCAATGCGAATGCCAGTAATACACAAAAAAGTGGTAAGTATCAATAAATAACATGCCTTTTGGTAAAAATAACATCGGCCCATAAGAATTGCAGTGCTACTCAGAACTTTGAAACTCTACGGCTTGCGCGGCGTTACGTTGCGCTTGTTACCTAGTACTAGCAGAAGAATTAGTCCTACCACCTTATCAACTGACATAAAATTTGTAAATCCAAGTCTTGATTATAAGTCTAAATAGTACAAGTAGTTGGCCGAGTCTGTGACATGATGTAACATGACTATAGCTCTGCCTGCGGTGTGACCCGAGTTCCCACAGGAACCGTATATTTTTCCGGGATAATAAGCCTATGTTATTCTCCGGTCCATAAACTGTATCTATACCAAAAATCAGTCGATCCATTGCTCCGTTGCTGTGTGGGAGAAGGACAAACCAATAAGCAGAAAAACACACTTTTGCGTTTATAATTTTAGAAGAAAGTAGGATTAGTAGGATAAAGGGGTTCTGTCGGTTGAATTTGTTGCAAGGGATCTGTTATGTGCATATGGACAAAATACACAATAGACAAAACAGAATGTATGGTAACCTCCGGTTTGATGAGTTAAGAAGTCAGTGAAATTATTTCTTAACACCTAACAGCTCAGGGTCACAATCACACCGCAGTGTGTGGCTTTTAGGTTTCAAGTTGGATTGCCATTGTTATGGTCAAGAGTTATGCTTACCAACAGGCAAACGACTTGTTTATAGTCTCGAGGTGTAGCAAAAAAAAACACATCGCAGATATTATATAAATATTCAAGTGATCTGACAAATCAAAACGTTAACGATTATTTCAATTCTTCATTGCTTCATGCATTTTTATCATTTTTTTCCTCATTCTCTCTCTCGAAGATGTAGGTAGTTAAAATGCATTTATATTAATATAAATTATTAATAATTTTGTTAGTGGGAGGACTAACTCTTCTGCGAGTTTCCGTCTGGGTTATTACCACCGCTTTGCTCGTGAAGTCTGCCGCCAAGCAGTAGTGTGGAAGCATTACTGTGTTCCGGTTTAATGAGCAGAGTAGCCAGTGAAATTACTGGGCTTATGAGACTTAATACCTGATGTCTCAGGGTAACGAGCGCACTGCAGTGCCGCGCAGGCCTTTGTGTTTCAAAGTAAGGTGGCACTGCAATTGTTATGGGCCGGCGTTATGCTTACCATCAGGCAAACGCCCAGCTCGTCTTGTTACCAAATAACATAAAAAAACGTATATATAAATTATTTAAGCTTTTTCCAGTTTGTTGAACATTTAATAAAAATAATAATTTTAAGAATTGCATGGACAAAACAGAATGTATTACAGAATGGTCACATCCTAATTCATTATTATTATGATATTATATTCAAGAGATCGATGACAAAACCAAAACTTTACGATTGATAGGTTAATTACGTTAGAGAATTACATAACATCTAAGTTTACTAATATAAAAATAATTTACAGGTGAAGACAAAAATGGACCGCCACCATCGAATGGTAACTATTAGTTAAAACTTTTGATACGTTTTTTTGTTGCATGGAAAATTAAGTATGTATTTTTCAGTTTGCAAATCAAACGATACACAATAATTGTGCAATTCTTTATTTTTCTTCCATTTACCGACACTTTCGGATTTTGACCGATTCATGTGAAGTCTTAGCTCAAGGTTCACCATGTTGACTTCTTGAAGCATTTGTTTAAGTTCAGAGGCCGATGCGGCAAAGAGGACGATATCATCCGCGAATCTCAAATTCTACATCTTTGAAGCTTGGGAGAGTTCACAGGATGCTATTGGAGTATTCTGTGACCTCTCCAAAGCCATTTGATTGTGTGGACCACAGAACGCTTATTTAAAAAATGCATCATTACGGCGTGCGTGGGACAGCTCTTGATCTTGTAAATTCTTACTTGACGGGTAGACAGCAGAAGGTTGGCATCGATAGAGTAACATCTTGTGGTTCTTCAGTGAAGATAGGCGTACCGCAGGGATCAATACTGGGCCCCTTTCTCTTTCTAGTGTATATAAATGACTTACCCTTTATGACAGACCATATAGCATTGGACATAGTTTTGTTTGCTGATGATACTTCACTCATTTTTAAAACTGATAGGAAGGACAGTGAACTAAAGGAATTAAATGCTAACCTTGACAAAATCTCAGAATGGTTTGCTGCTAATAATCTACTACTTAACGCTAGTAAATCTAAATCTATTAAATTTTCCCTTCCCAACGTGCCACACGTGGAATCTAAAGTGGAATTGGAAGGCAGCAAACTTGACCTGGTGAATAACACTGTATTCTTAGGATTAACTATTGACTCCAAAATGCAGTGGAGTCCTCACATCAATGCCCTATCGGGTCGTTTGAGTTCCGCTGCATTTGCAGTACGTAAAATTAGGCAGCTGACTGATGTGGCGACGGCAAGGTTGGTATAATATTTTGCATATTTTCATAGTTTGATGTCTTATGGCGTCCTACTTTGGGGATCTGCTGCCGATATAGATACCATTTTCATATTACAAAAGAGAGCAGTACGCGCCATCTATGACATGGGTCCACGCGAATCTCTGAGAGACTTTTTTAAAGAAATAGGTATTCTAACCCTGCCTTCGCTACACATTTTGGAAAATATAATGTATGTACGGAAGAATATTACTAAATTTAAATTAAAAAGTGATGTACATGAGTTAAATACTAGAAGTAAACATAAAATTGTTTTACCCGGGTTCAGATTAAGTAAAACTAACAAATCGTTCCTGGCAAATGGTGTCAGATTCTACAACAAAATTTCTAAAGAATTAACTGAATTACCACAAGGAAAGTTTAAACGTATAGTCAAGAATGTATTAATTAAAAAAGCGTATTATAAAATTAAGGATTATGTAGATGACAAGGATGCATGGAGGCAAACAGCTCAGGAGCCTCCTGGCGACTACTAAACTTTAAATTGTTAGTTGTTAGCATTAGAATCATTGTAAAAAATTATTTTTTTAAAAAGAATGCCGTGACGTGTTTCTTGCCCTTCTTCTTGCTCGGCCTATACCAATTTGGAACGGGCACGGTGGGTTTCTGGAAGGTTCGTTGACTTTGAGCACGGATTGGGTCTGTTGGTGTCTTTGTCATTTATTATGTTCTGATAAAGACAGCATTAGTTTTAGTCTGTGATTCGGGTAGATGAATGTTGCAGAGGCCCGCTGTTAGAGTCATTTTAACTTTCATAAGTGCTCCTTTGGGGCCTATTTGAATAAAGACTTTTGAATTTGAATTATAAATAATTTACAGGCGAAGGCAAAAATGGATCGCCACCACCGAATGGTAACTATTATTTACAATTTTAACAACTTCTTTTACAAGCTTTTATTTGGAGCTAAGGTTGAGACCTATAATATTAATTTTATATATTATATTACATACTGTATTATTAATTTAAGACCTATATTATAGTGATCTCGCTGTGTCTTCGCTTTTTACCGGTTTAGTGATAGTTTAATCAATATTATAATTTTAATCACACAATAGACAAAGCGGAATGTATGGTAACACAAAAAATGGTAGATAATATACGATTGGATAGTCAAGAGATCTGACAAAACAAAGTATAATCAATTGCTAAGATAATAAATGTTGGAGAATTACACACAATCTACGTTGCGTAATCAAGTAATTATTTGCAGGTACAGGCAAAAAGGGACCAGCCAAAGGTAATTTAACCAAGAAGTAATACTGCTAAGATCTTCATTAAGACTTTTTAATGCTCCATCGAGGTCCTTAGGGTCAAAATGTACATATACCTGCAGACCATCAGCGTAGATATGATATTTAGTGTGTTTAATACATTTGATGATGTCTGCGCGTGAAAGGACGTAACCCCATCGAGTTTAGGCTCGTTTATTATGTCTTTACAAGTACTATGATCCTAGATGATGTCCAGGGTCTTGATGATGTAGCCGGAAGGTGGACATAAGGTAACAGTTCCAATTACACGTTGTCACACAATACGTCTATAATACTAATACTATAAAACAATGAAATTTATGAGCTTTTTTTTTGTTTGTTTGTTGCTGCTAATCTCTGGAACCGCTGGTCAAATACTAAAAAATCTTTCACCAGGAAGCTCCATTATCCCTGAGTGCTGTAAGCTACAATTTAGTCTGATTCCAAACGTTCGAAGACGTGGGCAGACGCTAGTATTTTAAAAATACATGTCTGGACAAATATAATTTCCACAAATAACTTATTTGTAATTAATACATTAGTGAACACTGAAAAGTGTTAAAAGTAGTACAGACGCAATTTGTAAAACTGATCAAGCACAGCCATTAATTTGAATTAAAATTTTACAGAAAATACTATTAACAACAATACGATTCCAATATCGAATATGAACACAAACGAAGCCAATGCGAATGCCAGTAATACACAAAAAAGTGGTAAGTATCAATAAATAACATGCCTTTTGGTAAAAATAACATCGGCCCATAAGAATTGCAGTGCTACTCAGAACTTTGAAACTCTACGGCTTGCGCGGCGTTACGTTGCGCTTGTTACCTAGTACTAGCAGAAGAATTAGTCCTACCACCTTATCAACTGACATAAAATTTGTAAATCCAAGTCTTGATTATAAGTCTAAATAGTACAAGTAGTTGGCCGAGTCTGTGACATGATGTAACATGACTATAGCTCTGCCTGCGGTGTGACCCGAGTTCCCACAGGAACCGTATATTTTTCCGGGATAATAAGCCTATGTTATTCTCCGGTCCATAAACTGTATCTATACCAAAAATCAGTCGATCCATTGCTCCGTTGCTGTGTGGGAGAAGGACAAACCAATAAGCAGAAAAACACACTTTTGCGTTTATAATTTTAGAAGAAAGTAGGATTAGTAGGATAAAGGGGTTCTGTCGGTTGAATTTGTTGCAAGGGATCTGTTATGTGCATATGGACAAAATACACAATAGACAAAACAGAATGTATGGTAACCTCCGGTTTGATGAGTTAAGAAGTCAGTGAAATTATTTCTTAACACCTAACAGCTCAGGGTCACAATCACACCGCAGTGTGTGGCTTTTAGGTTTCAAGTTGGATTGCCATTGTTATGGTCAAGAGTTATGCTTACCAACAGGCAAACGACTTGTTTATAGTCTCGAGGTGTAGCAAAAAAAAACACATCGCAGATATTATATAAATATTCAAGTGATCTGACAAATCAAAACGTTAACGATTATTTCAATTCTTCATTGCTTCATGCATTTTTATCATTTTTTTCCTCATTCTCTCTCTCGAAGATGTAGGTAGTTAAAATGCATTTATATTAATATAAATTATTAATAATTTTGTTAGTGGGAGGACTAACTCTTCTGCGAGTTTCCGTCTGGGTTATTACCACCGCTTTGCTCGTGAAGTCTGCCGCCAAGCAGTAGTGTGGAAGCATTACTGTGTTCCGGTTTAATGAGCAGAGTAGCCAGTGAAATTACTGGGCTTATGAGACTTAATACCTGATGTCTCAGGGTAACGAGCGCACTGCAGTGCCGCGCAGGCCTTTGTGTTTCAAAGTAAGGTGGCACTGCAATTGTTATGGGCCGGCGTTATGCTTACCATCAGGCAAACGCCCAGCTCGTCTTGTTACCAAATAACATAAAAAAACGTATATATACATTATTTAAGCTTTTTCCAGTTTGTTGAACATTTAATAAAAATAATAATTTTAAGAATTGCATGGACAAAACAGAATGTATTACAGAATGGTCACATCCTAATTCATTATTATTATGATATTATATTCAAGAGATCGATGACAAAACCAAAACTTTACGATTGATAGGTTAATTACGTTAGAGAATTACATAACATCTAAGTTTACTAATATAAAAATAATTTACAGGTGAAGACAAAAATGGACCGCCACCATCGAATGGTAACTATTAGTTAAAACTTTTGATACGTTTTTTTGTTGCATGGAAAATTAAGTATGTATTTTTCAGTTTGCAAATCAAACGATACACAATAATTGTGCAATTCTTTATTTTTCTTCCATTTACCGACACTTTCGGATTTTGACCGATTCATGTGAAGTCTTAGCTCAAGGTTCACCATGTTGACTTCTTGAAGCATTTGTTTAAGTTCAGAGGCCGATGCGGCAAAGAGGACGATATCATCCGCGAATCTCAAATTCTACATCTTTGAAGCTTGGGAGAGTTCACAGGATGCTATTGGAGTATTCTGTGACCTCTCCAAAGCCATTTGATTGTGTGGACCACAGAACGCTTATTTAAAAAATGCATCATTACGGCGTGCGTGGGACAGCTCTTGATCTTGTAAATTCTTACTTGACGGGTAGACAGCAGAAGGTTGGCATCGATAGAGTAACATCTTGTGGTTCTTCAGTGAAGATAGGCGTACCGCAGGGATCAATACTGGGCCCCTTTCTCTTTCTAGTGTATATAAATGACTTACCCTTTATGACAGACCATATAGCATTGGACATAGTTTTGTTTGCTGATGATACTTCACTCATTTTTAAAACTGATAGGAAGGACAGTGAACTAAAGGAATTAAATGCTAACCTTGACAAAATCTCAGAATGGTTTGCTGCTAATAATCTACTACTTAACGCTAGTAAATCTAAATCTATTAAATTTTCCCTTCCCAACGTGCCACACGTGGAATCTAAAGTGGAATTGGAAGGCAGCAAACTTGACCTGGTGAATAACACTGTATTCTTAGGATTAACTATTGACTCCAAAATGCAGTGGAGTCCTCACATCAATGCCCTATCGGGTCGTTTGAGTTCCGCTGCATTTGCAGTACGTAAAATTAGGCAGCTGACTGATGTGGCGACGGCAAGGTTGGTATAATATTTTGCATATTTTCATAGTTTGATGTCTTATGGCGTCCTACTTTGGGGATCTGCTGCCGATATAGATACCATTTTCATATTACAAAAGAGAGCAGTACGCGCCATCTATGACATGGGTCCACGCGAATCTCTGAGAGACTTTTTTAAAGAAATAGGTATTCTAACCCTGCCTTCGCTACACATTTTGGAAAATATAATGTATGTACGGAAGAATATTACTAAATTTAAATTAAAAAGTGATGTACATGAGTTAAATACTAGAAGTAAACATAAAATTGTTTTACCCGGGTTCAGATTAAGTAAAACTAACAAATCGTTCCTGGCAAATGGTGTCAGATTCTACAACAAAATTTCTAAAGAATTAACTGAATTACCACAAGGAAAGTTTAAACGTATAGTCAAGAATGTATTAATTAAAAAAGCGTATTATAAAATTAAGGATTATGTAGATGACAAGGATGCATGGAGGCAAACAGCTCAGGAGCCTCCTGGCGACTACTAAACTTTAAATTGTTAGTTGTTAGCATTAGAATCATTGTAAAAAATTATTTTTTTAAAAAGAATGCCGTGACGTGTTTCTTGCCCTTCTTCTTGCTCGGCCTATACCAATTTGGAACGGGCACGGTGGGTTTCTGGAAGGTTCGTTGACTTTGAGCACGGATTGGGTCTGTTGGTGTCTTTGTCATTTATTATGTTCTGATAAAGACAGCATTAGTTTTAGTCTGTGATTCGGGTAGATGAATGTTGCAGAGGCCCGCTGTTAGAGTCATTTTAACTTTCATAAGTGCTCCTTTGGGGCCTATTTGAATAAAGACTTTTGAATTTGAATTATAAATAATTTACAGGCGAAGGCAAAAATGGATCGCCACCACCGAATGGTAACTATTATTTACAATTTTAACAACTTCTTTTACAAGCTTTTATTTGGAGCTAAGGTTGAGACCTATAATATTAATTTTATATATTATATTACATACTGTATTATTAATTTAAGACCTATATTATAGTGATCTCGCTGTGTCTTCGCTTTTTACCGGTTTAGTGATAGTTTAATCAATATTATAATTTTAATCACACAATAGACAAAGCGGAATGTATGGTAACACAAAAAATGGTAGATAATATACGATTGGATAGTCAAGAGATCTGACAAAACAAAGTATAATCAATTGCTAAGATAATAAATGTTGGAGAATTACACACAATCTACGTTGCGTAATCAAGTAATTATTTGCAGGTACAGGCAAAAAGGGACCAGCCAAAGGTAATTTAACCAAGAAGTAATACTGCTAAGATCTTCATTAAGACTTTTTAATGCTCCATCGAGGTCCTTAGGGTCAAAATGTACATATACCTGCAGACCATCAGCGTAGATATGATATTTAGTGTGTTTAATACATTTGATGATGTCTGCGCGTGAAAGGACGTAACCCCATCGAGTTTAGGCTCGTTTATTATGTCTTTACAAGTACTATGATCCTAGATGATGTCCAGGGTCTTGATGATGTAGCCGGAAGGTGGACATAAGGTAACAGTTCCAATTACACGTTGTCACACAATACGTCTATAATACTAATACTATAAAACAATGAAATTTATGAGCTTTTTTTTTGTTTGTTTGTTGCTGCTAATCTCTGGAACCGCTGGTCAAATACTAAAAAATCTTTCACCAGGAAGCTCCATTATCCCTGAGTGCTGTAAGCTACAATTTAGTCTGATTCCAAACGTTCGAAGACGTGGGCAGACGCTAGTATTTTAAAAATACATGTCTGGACAAATATAATTTCCACAAATAACTTATTTGTAATTAATACATTAGTGAACACTGAAAAGTGTTAAAAGTAGTACAGACGCAATTTGTAAAACTGATCAAGCACAGCCATTAATTTGAATTAAAATTTTACAGAAAATACTATTAACAACAATACGATTCCAATATCGAATATGAACACAAACGAAGCCAATGCGAATGCCAGTAATACACAAAAAAGTGGTAAGTATCAATAAATAACATGCCTTTTGGTAAAAATAACATCGGCCCATAAGAATTGCAGTGCTACTCAGAACTTTGAAACTCTACGGCTTGCGCGGCGTTACGTTGCGCTTGTTACCTAGTACTAGCAGAAGAGTTAGTCCTACCACCTTATCAACTGACATAAAATTTGTAAATCCAAGTCTTGATTATAAGTCTAAATAGTACAAGTAGTTGGCCGAGTCTGTGACATGATGTAACATGACTATAGCTCTGCCTGCGGTGTGACCCGAGTTCCCACAGGAATCGTATATTTTTCCGGGATAATAAGCCTATGTTATTCTCCGGTCCATAAACTGTATCTATACCAAAAATCAGTCGATCCATTGCTCCGTTGCTGTGTGGGAGAAGGACAAACCAATAAGCAGAAAAACACACTTTTGCGTTTATAATTTTAGAAGAAAGTAGGATTAGTAGGATAAAGGGGTTCTGTCGGTTGAATTTGTTGCAAGGGATCTGTTATGTGCATATGGACAAAATACACAATAGACAAAACAGAATGTATGGTAACCTCCGGTTTGATGAGTTAAGAAGTCAGTGAAATTATTTCTTAACACCTAACAGCTCAGGGTCACAATCACACCGCAGTGTGTGGCTTTTAGGTTTCAAGTTGGATTGCCATTGTTATGGTCAAGAGTTATGCTTACCAACAGGCAAACGACTTGTTTATAGTCTCGAGGTGTAGCAAAAAAAAACACATCGCAGATATTATATAAATATTCAAGTGATCTGACAAATCAAAACGTTAACGATTATTTCAATTCTTCATTGCTTCATGCATTTTTATCATTTTTTTCCTCATTCTCTCTCTCGAAGATGTAGGTAGTTAAAATGCATTTATATTAATATAAATTATTAATAATTTTGTTAGTGGGAGGACTAACTCTTCTGCGAGTTTCCGTCTGGGTTATTACCACCGCTTTGCTCGTGAAGTCTGCCGCCAAGCAGTAGTGTGGAAGCATTACTGTGTTCCGGTTTAATGAGCAGAGTAGCCAGTGAAATTACTGGGCTTATGAGACTTAATACCTGATGTCTCAGGGTAACGAGCGCACTGCAGTGCCGCGCAGGCCTTTGTGTTTCAAAGTAAGGTGGCACTGCAATTGTTATGGGCCGGCGTTATGCTTACCATCAGGCAAACGCCCAGCTCGTCTTGTTACCAAATAACATAAAAAAACGTATATATAAATTATTTAAGCTTTTTCCAGTTTGTTGAACATTTAATAAAAATAATCATTTTAAGAATTGCATGGACAAAACAGAATGTATTACAGAATGGTCACATCCTAATTCATTATTATTATGATATTATATTCAAGAGATCGATGACAAAACCAAAACTTTACGATTGATAGGTTAATTACGTTAGAGAATTACATAACATCTAAGTTTACTAATATAAAAATAATTTACAGGTGAAGACAAAAATGGACCGCCACCATCGAATGGTAACTATTAGTTAAAACTTTTGATACGTTTTTTTGTTGCATGGAAAATTAAGTATGTATTTTTCAGTTTGCAAATCAAACGATACACAATAATTGTGCAATTCTTTATTTTTCTTCCATTTACCGACACTTTCGGATTTTGACCGATTCATGTGAAGTCTTAGCTCAAGGTTCACCATGTTGACTTCTTGAAGCATTTGTTTAAGTTCAGAGGCCGATGCGGCAAAGAGGACGATATCATCCGCGAATCTCAAATTCTACATCTTTGAAGCTTGGGAGAGTTCACAGGATGCTATTGGAGTATTCTGTGACCTCTCCAAAGCCATTTGATTGTGTGGACCACAGAACGCTTATTTAAAAAATGCATCATTACGGCGTGCGTGGGACAGCTCTTGATCTTGTAAATTCTTACTTGACGGGTAGACAGCAGAAGGTTGGCATCGATAGAGTAACATCTTGTGGTTCTTCAGTGAAGATAGGCGTACCGCAGGGATCAATACTGGGCCCCTTTCTCTTTCTAGTGTATATAAATGACTTACCCTTTATGACAGACCATATAGCATTGGACATAGTTTTGTTTGCTGATGATACTTCACTCATTTTTAAAACTGATAGGAAGGACAGTGAACTAAAGGAATTAAATGCTAACCTTGACAAAATCTCAGAATGGTTTGCTGCTAATAATCTACTACTTAACGCTAGTAAATCTAAATCTATTAAATTTTCCCTTCCCAACGTGCCACACGTGGAATCTAAAGTGGAATTGGAAGGCAGCAAACTTGACCTGGTGAATAACACTGTATTCTTAGGATTAACTATTGACTCCAAAATGCAGTGGAGTCCTCACATCAATGCCCTATCGGGTCGTTTGAGTTCCGCTGCATTTGCAGTACGTAAAATTAGGCAGCTGACTGATGTGGCGACGGCAAGGTTGGTATAATATTTTGCATATTTTCATAGTTTGATGTCTTATGGCGTCCTACTTTGGGGATCTGCTGCCGATATAGATACCATTTTCATATTACAAAAGAGAGCAGTACGCGCCATCTATGACATGGGTCCACGCGAATCTCTGAGAGACTTTTTTAAAGAAATAGGTATTCTAACCCTGCCTTCGCTACACATTTTGGAAAATATAATGTATGTACGGAAGAATATTACTAAATTTAAATTAAAAAGTGATGTACATGAGTTAAATACTAGAAGTAAACATAAAATTGTTGTACCCGGGTTCAGATTAAGTAAAACTAACAAATCGTTCCTGGCAAATGGTGTCAGATTCTACAACAAAATTTCTAAAGAATTAACTGAATTACCACAAGGAAAGTTTAAACGTATAGTCAAGAATGTATTAATTAAAAAAGCGTATTATAAAATTAAGGATTATGTAGATGACAAGGATGCATGGAGGCAAACAGCTCAGGAGCCTCCTGGCGACTACTAAACTTTAAATTGTTAGTTGTTAGCATTAGAATCATTGTAAAAAAATATTTTTTTAAAAAGAATGCCGTGACGTGTTTCTTGCCCTTCTTCTTGCTCGGCCTATACCAATTTGGAACGGGCACGGTGGGTTTCTGGAAGGTTCGTTGACTTTGAGCACGGATTGGGTCTGTTGGTGTCTTTGTCATTTATTATGTTCTGATAAAGACAGCATTAGTTTTAGTCTGTGATTCGGGTAGATGAATGTTGCAGAGGCCCGCTGTTAGAGTCATTTTAACTTTCATAAGTGCTCCTTTGGGGCCTATTTGAATAAAGACTTTTGAATTTGAATTATAAATAATTTACAGGCGAAGGCAAAAATGGATCGCCACCACCGAATGGTAACTATTATTTACAATTTTAACAACTTCTTTTACAAGCTTTTATTTGGAGCTAAGGTTGAGACCTATAATATTAATTTTATATATTATATTACATACTGTATTATTAATTTAAGACCTATATTATAGTGATCTCGCTGTGTCTTCGCTTTTTACCGGTTTAGTGATAGTTTAATCAATATTATAATTTTAATCACACAATAGACAAAGCGGAATGTATGGTAACACAAAAAATGGTAGATAATATACGATTGGATAGTCAAGAGATCTGACAAAACAAAGTATAATCAATTGCTAAGATAATAAATGTTGGAGAATTACACACAATCTACGTTGCGTAATCAAGTAATTATTTGCAGGTACAGGCAAAAAGGGACCAGCCAAAGGTAATTTAACCAAGAAGTAATACTGCTAAGATCTTCATTAAGACTTTTTAATGCTCCATCGAGGTCCTTAGGGTCAAAATGTACATATACCTGCAGACCATCAGCGTAGATATGATATTTAGTGTGTTTAATACATTTGATGATGTCTGCGCGTGAAAGGACGTAACCCCATCGAGTTTAGGCTCGTTTATTATGTCTTTACAAGTACTATGATCCTAGATGATGTCCAGGGTCTTGATGATGTAGCCGGAAGGTGGACATAAGGTAACAGTTCCAATTACACGTTGTCACACAATACGTCTATAATACTAATACTATAAAACAATGAAATTTATGAGCTTTTTTTTTGTTTGTTTGTTGCTGCTAATCTCTGGAACCGCTGGTCAAATACTAAAAAATCTTTCACCAGGAAGCTCCATTATCCCTGAGTGCTGTAAGCTACAATTTAGTCTGATTCCAAACGTTCGAAGACGTGGGCAGACGCTAGTATTTTAAAAATACATGTCTGGACAAATATAATTTCCACAAATAACTTATTTGTAATTAATACATTAGTGAACACTGAAAAGTGTTAAAAGTAGTACAGACGCAATTTGTAAAACTGATCAAGCACAGCCATTAATTTGAATTAAAATTTTACAGAAAATACTATTAACAACAATACGATTCCAATATCGAATATGAACACAAACGAAGCCAATGCGAATGCCAGTAATACACAAAAAAGTGGTAAGTATCAATAAATAACATGCCTTTTGGTAAAAATAACATCGGCCCATAAGAATTGCAGTGCTACTCAGAACTTTGAAACTCTACGGCTTGCGCGGCGTTACGTTGCGCTTGTTACCTAGTACTAGCAGAAGAATTAGTCCTACCACCTTATCAACTGACATAAAATTTGTAAATCCAAGTCTTGATTATAAGTCTAAATAGTACAAGTAGTTGGCCGAGTCTGTGACATGATGTAACATGACTATAGCTCTGCCTGCGGTGTGACCCGAGTTCCCACAGGAACCGTATATTTTTCCGGGATAATAAGCCTATGTTATTCTCCGGTCCATAAACTGTATCTATACCAAAAATCAGTCGATCCATTGCTCCGTTGCTGTGTGGGAGAAGGACAAACCAATAAGCAGAAAAACACACTTTTGCGTTTATAATTTTAGAAGAAAGTAGGATTAGTAGGATAAAGGGGTTCTGTCGGTTGAATTTGTTGCAAGGGATCTGTTATGTGCATATGGACAAAATACACAATAGACAAAACAGAATGTATGGTAACCTCCGGTTTGATGAGTTAAGAAGTCAGTGAAATTATTTCTTAACACCTAACAGCTCAGGGTCACAATCACACCGCAGTGTGTGGCTTTTAGGTTTCAAGTTGGATTGCCATTGTTATGGTCAAGAGTTATGCTTACCAACAGGCAAACGACTTGTTTATAGTCTCGAGGTGTAGCAAAAAAAAACACATCGCAGATATTATATAAATATTCAAGTGATCTGACAAATCAAAACGTTAACGATTATTTCAATTCTTCATTGCTTCATGCATTTTTATCATTTTTTTCCTCATTCTCTCTCTCGAAGATGTAGGTAGTTAAAATGCATTTATATTAATATAAATTATTAATAATTTTGTTAGTGGGAGGACTAACTCTTCTGCGAGTTTCCGTCTGGGTTATTACCACCGCTTTGCTCGTGAAGTCTGCCGCCAAGCAGTAGTGTGGAAGCATTACTGTGTTCCGGTTTAATGAGCAGAGTAGCCAGTGAAATTACTGGGCTTATGAGACTTAATACCTGATGTCTCAGGGTAACGAGCGCACTGCAGTGCCGCGCAGGCCTTTGTGTTTCAAAGTAAGGTGGCACTGCAATTGTTATGGGCCGGCGTTATGCTTACCATCAGGCAAACGCCCAGCTCGTCTTGTTACCAAATAACATAAAAAAACGTATATATAAATTATTTAAGCTTTTTCCAGTTTGTTGAACATTTAATAAAAATAATCATTTTAAGAATTGCATGGACAAAACAGAATGTATTACAGAATGGTCACATCCTAATTCATTATTATTATGATATTATATTCAAGAGATCGATGACAAAACCAAAACTTTACGATTGATAGGTTAATTACGTTAGAGAATTACATAACATCTAAGTTTACTAATATAAAAATAATTTACAGGTGAAGACAAAAATGGACCGCCACCATCGAATGGTAACTATTAGTTAAAACTTTTGATACGTTTTTTTGTTGCATGGAAAATTAAGTATGTATTTTTCAGTTTGCAAATCAAACGATACACAATAATTGTGCAATTCTTTATTTTTCTTCCATTTACCGACACTTTCGGATTTTGACCGATTCATGTGAAGTCTTAGCTCAAGGTTCACCATGTTGACTTCTTGAAGCATTTGTTTAAGTTCAGAGGCCGATGCGGCAAAGAGGACGATATCATCCGCGAATCTCAAATTCTACATCTTTGAAGCTTGGGAGAGTTCACAGGATGCTATTGGAGTATTCTGTGACCTCTCCAAAGCCATTTGATTGTGTGGACCACAGAACGCTTATTTAAAAAATGCATCATTACGGCGTGCGTGGGACAGCTCTTGATCTTGTAAATTCTTACTTGACGGGTAGACAGCAGAAGGTTGGCATCGATAGAGTAACATCTTGTGGTTCTTCAGTGAAGATAGGCGTACCGCAGGGATCAATACTGGGCCCCTTTCTCTTTCTAGTGTATATAAATGACTTACCCTTTATGACAGACCATATAGCATTGGACATAGTTTTGTTTGCTGATGATACTTCACTCATTTTTAAAACTGATAGGAAGGACAGTGAACTAAAGGAATTAAATGCTAACCTTGACAAAATCTCAGAATGGTTTGCTGCTAATAATCTACTACTTAACGCTAGTAAATCTAAATCTATTAAATTTTCCCTTCCCAACGTGCCACACGTGGAATCTAAAGTGGAATTGGAAGGCAGCAAACTTGACCTGGTGAATAACACTGTATTCTTAGGATTAACTATTGACTCCAAAATGCAGTGGAGTCCTCACATCAATGCCCTATCGGGTCGTTTGAGTTCCGCTGCATTTGCAGTACGTAAAATTAGGCAGCTGACTGATGTGGCGACGGCAAGGTTGGTATAATATTTTGCATATTTTCATAGTTTGATGTCTTATGGCGTCCTACTTTGGGGATCTGCTGCCGATATAGATACCATTTTCATATTACAAAAGAGAGCAGTACGCGCCATCTATGACATGGGTCCACGCGAATCTCTGAGAGACTTTTTTAAAGAAATAGGTATTCTAACCCTGCCTTCGCTACACATTTTGGAAAATATAATGTATGTACGGAAGAATATTACTAAATTTAAATTAAAAAGTGATGTACATGAGTTAAATACTAGAAGTAAACATAAAATTGTTGTACCCGGGTTCAGATTAAGTAAAACTAACAAATCGTTCCTGGCAAATGGTGTCAGATTCTACAACAAAATTTCTAAAGAATTAACTGAATTACCACAAGGAAAGTTTAAACGTATAGTCAAGAATGTATTAATTAAAAAAGCGTATTATAAAATTAAGGATTATGTAGATGACAAGGATGCATGGAGGCAAACAGCTCAGGAGCCTCCTGGCGACTACTAAACTTTAAATTGTTAGTTGTTAGCATTAGAATCATTGTAAAAAATTATTTTTTTAAAAAGAATGCCGTGACGTGTTTCTTGCCCTTCTTCTTGCTCGGCCTATACCAATTTGGAACGGGCACGGTGGGTTTCTGGAAGGTTCGTTGACTTTGAGCACGGATTGGGTCTGTTGGTGTCTTTGTCATTTATTATGTTCTGATAAAGACAGCATTAGTTTTAGTCTGTGATTCGGGTAGATGAATGTTGCAGAGGCCCGCTGTTAGAGTCATTTTAACTTTCATAAGTGCTCCTTTGGGGCCTATTTGAATAAAGACTTTTGAATTTGAATTATAAATAATTTACAGGCGAAGGCAAAAATGGATCGCCACCACCGAATGGTAACTATTATTTACAATTTTAACAACTTCTTTTACAAGCTTTTATTTGGAGCTAAGGTTGAGACCTATAATATTAATTTATATATTATATTACATACTGTATTATTAATTTAAGACCTATATTATAGTGATCTCGCTGTGTCTTCGCTTTTTACCGGTTTAGTGATAGTTTAATCAATATTATAATTTTAATCACACAATAGACAAAGCGGAATGTATGGTAACACAAAAAATGGTAGATAATATACGATTGGATAGTCAAGAGATCTGACAAAACAAAGTATAACCAATTGCTAAGATAATAAATGTTGGAGAATTACACACAATCTACGTTGCGTAATCAAGTAATTATTTGTAGGTACAGGCAAAAAGGGACCAGCCAAAGGTAATTTAACCAAGAAGTAATACTGCTAAGATCTTCATTAAGACTTTTTAATGCTCCATCGAGGTCCTTAGGGTCAAAATGTACATATACCTGCAGACCATCAGCGTAGATATGATATTTAGTGTGTTTAATACATTTGATGATGTCTGCGCGTGAAAGGACGTAACCCCATCGAGTTTAGGCTCGTTTATTATGTCTTTACAAGTACTATGATCCTAGATGATGTCCAGGGTCTTGATGATGTAGCCGGAAGGTGGACATAAGGTAACAGTTCCAATTACACGTTGTCACACAATACATCTATAATACTAATACTATAAAACAATGAAATTTATGAGCTTTTTTTTTGTTTGTTTGTTGCTGCTAATCTCTGGAACCGCTGGTCAAATACTAAAAAATCTTTCACCAGGAAGCTCCATTATCCCTGAGTGCTGTAAGCTACAATTTAGTCTGATTCCAAACGTTCGAAGACGTGGGCAGACGCTAGTATTTTAAAAATACATGTCTGGACAAATATAATTTCCACAAATAACTTATTTGTAATTAATACATTAGTGAACACTGAAAAGTGTTAAAAGTAGTACAGACGCAATTTGTAAAACTGATCAAGCACAGCCATTAATTTGAATTAAAATTTTACAGAAAATACTATTAACAACAATACGATTCCAATATCGAATATGAACACAAACGAAGCCAATGCGAATGCCAGTAATACACAAAAAAGTGGTAAGTATCAATAAATAACATGCCTTTTGGTAAAAATAACATCGGCCCATAAGAATTGCAGTGCTACTCAGAACTTTGAAACTCTACGGCTTGCGCGGCGTTACGTTGCGCTTGTTACCTAGTACTAGCAGAAGAATTAGTCCTACCACCTTATCAACTGACATAAAATTTGTAAATCCAAGTCTTGATTATAAGTCTAAATAGTACAAGTAGTTGGCCGAGTCTGTGACATGATGTAACATGACTATAGCTCTGCCTGCGGTGTGACCCGAGTTCCCACAGGAACCGTATATTTTTCCGGGATAATAAGCCTATGTTATTCTCCGGTCCATAAACTGTATCTATACCAAAAATCAGTCGATCCATTGCTCCGTTGCTGTGTGGGAGAAGGACAAACCAATAAGCAGAAAAACACACTTTTGCGTTTATAATTTTAGAAGAAAGTAGGATTAGTAGGATAAAGGGGTTCTGTCGGTTGAATTTGTTGCAAGGGATCTGTTATGTGCATATGGACAAAATACACAATAGACAAAACAGAATGTATGGTAACCTCCGGTTTGATGAGTTAAGAAGTCAGTGAAATTATTTCTTAACACCTAACAGCTCAGGGTCACAATCACACCGCAGTGTGTGGCTTTTAGGTTTCAAGTTGGATTGCCATTGTTATGGTCAAGAGTTATGCTTACCAACAGGCAAACGACTTGTTTATAGTCTCGAGGTGTAGCAAAAAAAAACACATCGCAGATATTATATAAATATTCAAGTGATCTGACAAATCAAAACGTTAACGATTATTTCAATTCTTCATTGCTTCATGCATTTTTATCATTTTTTTCCTCATTCTCTCTCTCGAAGATGTAGGTAGTTAAAATGCATTTATATTAATATAAATTATTAATAATTTTGTTAGTGGGAGGACTAACTCTTCTGCGAGTTTCCGTCTGGGTTATTACCACCGCTTTGCTCGTGAAGTCTGCCGCCAAGCAGTAGTGTGGAAGCATTACTGTGTTCCGGTTTAATGAGCAGAGTAGCCAGTGAAATTACTGGGCTTATGAGACTTAATACCTGATGTCTCAGGGTAACGAGCGCACTGCAGTGCCGCGCAGGCCTTTGTGTTTCAAAGTAAGGTGGCACTGCAATTGTTATGGGCCGGCGTTATGCTTACCATCAGGCAAACGCCCAGCTCGTCTTGTTACCAAATAACATAAAAAAACGTATATATAAATTATTTAAGCTTTTTCCAGTTTGTTGAACATTTAATAAAAATAATCATTTTAAGAATTGCATGGACAAAACAGAATGTATTACAGAATGGTCACATCCTAATTCATTATTATTATGATATTATATTCAAGAGATCGATGACAAAACCAAAACTTTACGATTGATAGGTTAATTACGTTAGAGAATTACATAACATCTAAGTTTACTAATATAAAAATAATTTACAGGTGAAGACAAAAATGGACCGCCACCATCGAATGGTAACTATTAGTTAAAACTTTTGATACGTTTTTTTGTTGCATGGAAAATTAAGTATGTATTTTTCAGTTTGCAAATCAAACGATACACAATAATTGTGCAATTCTTTATTTTTCTTCCATTTACCGACACTTTCGGATTTTGACCGATTCATGTGAAGTCTTAGCTCAAGGTTCACCATGTTGACTTCTTGAAGCATTTGTTTAAGTTCAGAGGCCGATGCGGCAAAGAGGACGATATCATCCGCGAATCTCAAATTCTACATCTTTGAAGCTTGGGAGAGTTCACAGGATGCTATTGGAGTATTCTGTGACCTCTCCAAAGCCATTTGATTGTGTGGACCACAGAACGCTTATTTAAAAAATGCATCATTACGGCGTGCGTGGGACAGCTCTTGATCTTGTAAATTCTTACTTGACGGGTAGACAGCAGAAGGTTGGCATCGATAGAGTAACATCTTGTGGTTCTTCAGTGAAGATAGGCGTACCGCAGGGATCAATACTGGGCCCCTTTCTCTTTCTAGTGTATATAAATGACTTACCCTTTATGACAGACCATATAGCATTGGACATAGTTTTGTTTGCTGATGATACTTCACTCATTTTTAAAACTGATAGGAAGGACAGTGAACTAAAGGAATTAAATGCTAACCTTGACAAAATCTCAGAATGGTTTGCTGCTAATAATCTACTACTTAACGCTAGTAAATCTAAATCTATTAAATTTTCCCTTCCCAACGTGCCACACGTGGAATCTAAAGTGGAATTGGAAGGCAGCAAACTTGACCTGGTGAATAACACTGTATTCTTAGGATTAACTATTGACTCCAAAATGCAGTGGAGTCCTCACATCAATGCCCTATCGGGTCGTTTGAGTTCCGCTGCATTTGCAGTACGTAAAATTAGGCAGCTGACTGATGTGGCGACGGCAAGGTTGGTATAATATTTTGCATATTTTCATAGTTTGATGTCTTATGGCGTCCTACTTTGGGGATCTGCTGCCGATATAGATACCATTTTCATATTACAAAAGAGAGCAGTACGCGCCATCTATGACATGGGTCCACGCGAATCTCTGAGAGACTTTTTTAAAGAAATAGGTATTCTAACCCTGCCTTCGCTACACATTTTGTAAAATATAATGTATGTACGGAAGAATATTACTAAATTTAAATTAAAAAGTGATGTACATGAGTTAAATACTAGAAGTAAACATAAAATTGTTGTACCCGGGTTCAGATTAAGTAAAACTAACAAATCGTTCCTGGCAAATGGTGTCAGATTCTACAACAAAATTTCTAAAGAATTAACTGAATTACCACAAGGAAAGTTTAAACGTATAGTCAAGAATGTATTAATTAAAAAAGCGTATTATAAAATTAAGGATTATGTAGATGACAAGGATGCATGGAGGCAAACAGCTCAGGAGCCTCCTGGCGACTACTAAACTTTAAATTGTTAGTTGTTAGCATTAGAATCATTGTAAAAAATTATTTTTTTAAAAAGAATGCCGTGACGTGTTTCTTGCCCTTCTTCTTGCTCGGCCTATACCAATTTGGAACGGGCACGGTGGGTTTCTGGAAGGTTCGTTGACTTTGAGCACGGATTGGGTCTGTTGGTGTCTTTGTCATTTATTATGTTCTGATAAAGACAGCATTAGTTTTAGTCTGTGATTCGGGTAGATGAATGTTGCAGAGGCCCGCTGTTAGAGTCATTTTAACTTTCATAAGTGCTCCTTTGGGGCCTATTTGAATAAAGACTTTTGAATTTGAATTATAAATAATTTACAGGCGAAGGCAAAAATGGATCGCCACCACCGAATGGTAACTATTATTTACAATTTTAACAACTTCTTTTACAAGCTTTTATTTGGAGCTAAGGTTGAGACCTATAATATTAATTTTATATATTATATTACATACTGTATTATTAATTTAAGACCTATATTATAGTGATCTCGCTGTGTCTTCGCTTTTTACCGGTTTAGTGATAGTTTAATCAATATTATAATTTTAATCACACAATAGACAAAGCGGAATGTATGGTAACACAAAAAATGGTAGATAATATACGATTGGATAGTCAAGAGATCTGACAAAACAAAGTATAATCAATTGCTAAGATAATAAATGTTGGAGAATTACACACAATCTACGTTGCGTAATCAAGTAATTATTTGCAGGTACAGGCAAAAAGGGACCAGCCAAAGGTAATTTAACCAAGAAGTAATACTGCTAAGATCTTCATTAAGACTTTTTAATGCTCCATCGAGGTCCTTAGGGTCAAAATGTACATATACCTGCAGACCATCAGCGTAGATATGATATTTAGTGTGTTTAATACATTTGATGATGTCTGCGCGTGAAAGGACGTAACCCCATCGAGTTTAGGCTCGTTTATTATGTCTTTACAAGTACTATGATCCTAGATGATGTCCAGGGTCTTGATGATGTAGCCGGAAGGTGGACATAAGGTAACAGTTCCAATTACACGTTGTCACACAATACGTCTATAATACTAATACTATAAAACAATGAAATTTATGAGCTTTTTTTTTGTTTGTTTGTTGCTGCTAATCTCTGGAACCGCTGGTCAAATACTAAAAAATCTTTCACCAGGAAGCTCCATTATCCCTGAGTGCTGTAAGCTACAATTTAGTCTGATTCCAAACGTTCGAAGACGTGGGCAGACGCTAGTATTTTAAAAATACATGTCTGGACAAATATAATTTCCACAAATAACTTATTTGTAATTAATACATTAGTGAACACTGAAAAGTGTTAAAAGTAGTACAGACGCAATTTGTAAAACTGATCAAGCACAGCCATTAATTTGAATTAAAATTTTACAGAAAATACTATTAACAACAATACGATTCCAATATCGAATATGAACACAAACGAAGCCAATGCGAATGCCAGTAATACACAAAAAAGTGGTAAGTATCAATAAATAACATGCCTTTTGGTAAAAATAACATCGGCCCATAAGAATTGCAGTGCTACTCAGAACTTTGAAACTCTACGGCTTGCGCGGCGTTACGTTGCGCTTGTTACCTAGTACTAGCAGAAGAATTAGTCCTACCACCTTATCAACTGACATAAAATTTGTAAATCCAAGTCTTGATTATAAGTCTAAATAGTACAAGTAGTTGGCCGAGTCTGTGACATGATGTAACATGACTATAGCTCTGCCTGCGGTGTGACCCGAGTTCCCACAGGAACCGTATATTTTTCCGGGATAATAAGCCTATGTTATTCTCCGGTCCATAAACTGTATCTATACCAAAAATCAGTCGATCCATTGCTCCGTTGCTGTGTGGGAGAAGGACAAACCAATAAGCAGAAAAACACACTTTTGCGTTTATAATTTTAGAAGAAAGTAGGATTAGTAGGATAAAGGGGTTCTGTCGGTTGAATTTGTTGCAAGGGATCTGTTATGTGCATATGGACAAAATACACAATAGACAAAACAGAATGTATGGTAACCTCCGGTTTGATGAGTTAAGAAGTCAGTGAAATTATTTCTTAACACCTAACAGCTCAGGGTCACAATCACACCGCAGTGTGTGGCTTTTAGGTTTCAAGTTGGATTGCCATTGTTATGGTCAAGAGTTATGCTTACCAACAGGCAAACGACTTGTTTATAGTCTCGAGGTGTAGCAAAAAAAAACACATCGCAGATATTATATAAATATTCAAGTGATCTGACAAATCAAAACGTTAACGATTATTTCAATTCTTCATTGCTTCATGCATTTTTATCATTTTTTTCATCATTCTCTCTCTCGAAGATGTAGGTAGTTAAAATGCATTTATATTAATATAAATTATTAATAATTTTGTTAGTGGGAGGACTAACTCTTCTGCGAGTTTCCGTCTGGGTTATTACCACCGCTTTGCTCGTGAAGTCTGCCGCCAAGCAGTAGTGTGGAAGCATTACTGTGTTCCGGTTTAATGAGCAGAGTAGCCAGTGAAATTACTGGGCTTATGAGACTTAATACCTGATGTCTCAGGGTAACGAGCGCACTGCAGTGCCGCGCAGGCCTTTGTGTTTCAAAGTAAGGTGGCACTGCAATTGTTATGGGCCGGCGTTATGCTTACCATCAGGCAAACGCCCAGCTCGTCTTGTTACCAAATAACATAAAAAAACGTATATATAAATTATTTAAGCTTTTTCCATTTTGTTGAACATTTAATAAAAATAATAATTTTAAGAATTGCATGGACAAAACAGAATGTATTACAGAATGGTCACATCCTAATTCATTATTATTATGATATTATATTCAAGAGATCGATGACAAAACCAAAACTTTACGATTGATAGGTTAATTACGTTAGAGAATTACATAACATCTAAGTTTACTAATCTAAAAATAATTTACAGGTGAAGACAAAAATGGACCGCCACCATCGAATGGTAACTATTAGTTAAAACTTTTGATACGTTTTTTTGTTGCATGGAAAATTAAGTATGTATTTTTCAGTTTGCAAATCAAACGATACACAATAATTGTGCAATTCTTTATTTTTCTTCCATTTACCGACACTTTCGGATTTTGACCGATTCATGTGAAGTCTTAGCTCAAGGTTCACCATGTTGACTTCTTGAAGCATTTGTTTAAGTTCAGAGGCCGATGCGGCAAAGAGGACGATATCATCCGCGAATCTCAAATTCTACATCTTTGAAGCTTGGGAGAGTTCACAGGATGCTATTGGAGTATTCTGTGACCTCTCCAAAGCCATTTGATTGTGTGGACCACAGAACGCTTATTTAAAAAATGCATCATTACGGCGTGCGTGGGACAGCTCTTGATCTTGTAAATTCTTACTTGACGGGTAGACAGCAGAAGGTTGGCATCGATAGAGTAACATCTTGTGGTTCTTCAGTGAAGATAGGCGTACCGCAGGGATCAATACTGGGCCCCTTTCTCTTTCTAGTGTATATAAATGACTTACCCTTTATGACAGACCATATAGCATTGGACATAGTTTTGTTTGCTGATGATACTTCACTCATTTTTAAAACTGATAGGAAGGACAGTGAACTAAAGGAATTAAATGCTAACCTTGACAAAATCTCAGAATGGTTTGCTGCTAATAATCTACTACTTAACGCTAGTAAATCTAAATCTATTAAATTTTCCCTTCCCAACGTGCCACACGTGGAATCTAAAGTGGAATTGGAAGGCAGCAAACTTGACCTGGTGAATAACACTGTATTCTTAGGATTAACTATTGACTCCAAAATGCAGTGGAGTCCTCACATCAATGCCCTATCGGGTCGTTTGAGTTCCGCTGCATTTGCAGTACGTAAAATTAGGCAGCTGACTGATGTGGCGACGGCAAGGTTGGTATAATATTTTGCATATTTTCATAGTTTGATGTCTTATGGCGTCCTACTTTGGGGATCTGCTGCCGATATAGATACCATTTTCATATTACAAAAGAGAGCAGTACGCGCCATCTATGACATGGGTCCACGCGAATCTCTGAGAGACTTTTTTAAAGAAATAGGTATTCTAACCCTGCCTTCGCTACACATTTTGGAAAATATAATGTATGTACGGAAGAATATTACTAAATTTAACTTAAAAAGTGATGTACATGAGTTAAATACTAGAAGTAAACAAAAAAATTGTTGTACCCGGGTTCAGATTAAGTAAAACTAACAAATCGTTCCTGGCAAATGGTGTCAGATTCTACAACAAAATTTCTAAAGAATTAACTGAATTACCACAAGAAAAGTTTAAACGTATAGTCAAGAATGTATTAGGCGTTACGTTGCGCTTGTTACCTAGTACTAGCAGAAGAGTTAGTCCTACCACCTTATCAACTGACATAAAATTTGTAAATCCAAGTCTTGATTATAAGTCTAAATAGTACAAGTAGTTGGCCGAGTCTGTGACATGATGTAACATGACTATAGCTCTGCCTGCGGTGTGACCCGAGTTCCCACAGGAACCGTATATTTTTCCGGGATAATAAGCCTATGTTATTCTCCGGTCCATAAACTGTATCTATACCAAAACTCAGTCGATCCATTGCTCCGTTGCTGTGTGGGAGAAGGACAAACCAATAAGCAGAAAAACACACTTTTGCGTTTATAATTTTAGAAGAAAGTAGGATTAGTAGGATAAAGGGGTTCTGTCGGTTGAATTTGTTGCAAGGGATCTGTTATGTGCATATGGACAAAATACACAATAGACAAAACAGAATGTATGGTAACCTCCGGTTTGATGAGTTAAGAAGTCAGTGAAATTATTTCTTAACACCTAACAGCTCAGGGTCACAATCACACCGCAGTGTGTGGCTTTTAGGTTTCAAGTTGGATTGCCATTGTTATGGTCAAGAGTTATGCTTACCAACAGGCAAACGACTTGTTTATAGTCTCGAGGTGTAGCAAAAAAAAACACATCGCAGATATTATATAAATATTCAAGTGATCTGACAAATCAAAACGTTAACGATTATTTCAATTCTTCATTGCTTCATGCATTTTTATCATTTTTTTCCTCATTCTCTCTCTCGAAGATGTAGGTAGTTAAAATGCATTTATATTAATATAAATTATTAATAATTTTGTTAGTGGGAGGACTAACTCTTCTGCGAGTTTCCGTCTGGGTTATTACCACCGCTTTGCTCGTGAAGTCTGCCGCCAAGCAGTAGTGTGGAAGCATTACTGTGTTCTGGTTTAATGAGCAGAGTAGCCAGTGAAATTACTGGGCTTATGAGACTTAATACCTGATGTCTCAGGGTAACGAGCGCACTGCAGTGCCGCGCAGGCCTTTGTGTTTCAAAGTAAGGTGGCACTGCAATTGTTATGGGCCGGCGTTATGCTTACCATCAGGCAAACGCCCAGCTCGTCTTGTTACCAAATAACATAAAAAAACGTATATATAAATTATTTAAGCTTTTTCCATTTTGTTGAACATTTAATAAAAATAATAATTTTAAGAATTGCATGGACAAAACAGAATGTATTACAGAATGGTCACATCCTAATTCATTATTATTATGATATTATATTCAAGAGATCGATGACAAAACCAAAACTTTACGATTGATAGGTTAATTACGTTAGAGAATTACATAACATCTAAGTTTACTAATCTAAAAATAATTTACAGGTGAAGACAAAAATGGACCGCCACCATCGAATGGTAACTATTAGTTAAAACTTTTGATACGTTTTTTTGTTGCATGGAAAATTAAGTATGTATTTTTCAGTTTGCAAATCAAACGATACACAATAATTGTGCAATTCTTTATTTTTCTTCCATTTACCGACACTTTCGGATTTTGACCGATTCATGTGAAGTCTTAGCTCAAGGTTCACCATGTTGACTTCTTGAAGCATTTGTTTAAGTTCAGAGGCCGATGCGGCAAAGAGGACGATATCATCCGCGAATCTCAAATTCTACATCTTTGAAGCTTGGGAGAGTTCACAGGATGCTATTGGAGTATTCTGTGACCTCTCCAAAGCCATTTGATTGTGTGGACCACAGAACGCTTATTTAAAAAATGCATCATTACGGCGTGCGTGGGACAGCTCTTGATCTTGTAAATTCTTACTTGACGGGTAGACAGCAGAAGGTTGGCATCGATAGAGTAACATCTTGTGGTTCTTCAGTGAAGATAGGCGTACCGCAGGGATCAATACTGGGCCCCTTTCTCTTTCTAGTGTATATAAATGACTTACCCTTTATGACAGACCATATAGCATTGGACATAGTTTTGTTTGCTGATGATACTTCACTCATTTTTAAAACTGATAGGAAGGACAGTGAACTAAAGGAATTAAATGCTAACCTTGACAAAATCTCAGAATGGTTTGCTGCTAATAATCTACTACTTAACGCTAGTAAATCTAAATCTATTAAATTTTCCCTTCCCAACGTGCCACACGTGGAATCTAAAGTGGAATTGGAAGGCAGCAAACTTGACCTGGTGAATAACACTGTATTCTTAGGATTAACTATTGACTCCAAAATGCAGTGGAGTCCTCACATCAATGCCCTATCGGGTCGTTTGAGTTCCGCTGCATTTGCAGTACGTAAAATTAGGCAGCTGACTGATGTGGCGACGGCAAGGTTGGTATAATATTTTGCATATTTTCATAGTTTGATGTCTTATGGCGTCCTACTTTGGGGATCTGCTGCCGATATAGATACCATTTTCATATTACAAAAGAGAGCAGTACGCGCCATCTATGACATGGGTCCACGCGAATCTCTGAGAGACTTTTTTAAAGAAATAGGTATTCTAACCCTGCCTTCGCTACACATTTTGGAAAATATAATGTATGTACGGAAGAATATTACTAAATTTAACTTAAAAAGTGATGTACATGAGTTAAATACTAGAAGTAAACAAAAAAATTGTTGTACCCGGGTTCAGATTAAGTAAAACTAACAAATCGTTCCTGGCAAATGGTGTCAGATTCTACAACAAAATTTCTAAAGAATTAACTGAATTACCACAAGAAAAGTTTAAACGTATAGTCAAGAATGTATTAATTAAAAAAGCGTATTATAAAATTAAGGATTATGTAGATGACAAGGATGCATGGAGGCAAACAGCTCAGGAGCCTCCTGGCGACTACTAAACTTTAAATTGTTAGTTGTTAGCATTAGAATCATTGTAAAAAATTATTTTTTTAAAAAGAATGCCGTGACGTGTTTCTTGCTCTTCTTCTTGCTCGGCCTATACCAATTTGGAACGGGCACGGTGGGTTTCTGGAAGGTTCGTTGACTTTGAGCACGGATTGGGTCTGTTGGTGTCTTTGTCATTTATTATGTTCTAATAAAGACAGCATTAGTTTTAGTCTGTGATTCGGGTAGATGAATGTTGCAGAGGCCCGCTGTTAGAGTCATTTTAACTTTCATAAGTGCTCCTTTGGGGCCTATTTGAATAAAGACTTTTGAATTTGAATTATAAATAATTTACAGGCGAAGGCAAAAATGGATCGCCACCACCGAATGGTAACTATTATTTACAATTTTAACAACTTCTTTTACAAGCTTTTATTTGGAGCTAAGGTTGAGACCTATAATATTAATTTTATATATTATATTACATACTGTATTATTAATTTAAGACCTATATTATAGTGATCTCGCTGTGTCTTCGCTTTTTACCGGTTTAGTGATAGTTTAATCAATATTATAATTTTAATCACACAATAGACAAAGCGGAATGTATGGTAACACAAAAAATGGTAGATAATATACGATTGGATAGTCAAGAGATCTGACAAAACAAAGTATAATCAATTGCTAAGATAATAAATGTTGGAGAATTACACACAATCTACGTTGCGTAATCAAGTAATTATTTGCAGATACAGGCGAAAAGGGACCAGCCAAAGGTAATTTAACCAAGAAGTAATACTGCTAAGATCTTCATTAAGACTTTTTAATGCTCCATCGAGGTCCTTAGGGTCAAAATGTACATATACCTGCAGACCATCAGCGTAGATATGATATTTAGTGTGTTTAATACATTTGATGATGTCTGCGCGTGAAAGGACGTAACCCCATCGAGTTTAGGCTCGTTTATTATGTCTTTACAAGTACTATGATCCTAGATGATGTCCAGGGTCTTGATGATGTAGCCGGAAGGTGGACATAAGGTAACAGTTCCAATTACACGTTGTCACACAATACGTCTATAATACTAATACTATAAAACAATGAAATTTATGAGCTTTTTTTTTGTTTGTTTGTTGCTGCTAATCTCTGGAACCGCTGGTCAAATACTAAAAAATCTTTCACCAGGAAGCTCCATTATCCCTGAGTGCTGTAAGCTACAATTTAGTCTGATTCTAAACGTTCGAAGACGTGGGCAGACGCTAGTATTTTAAAAATACATGTCTGGACAAATATAATTTCCACAAATAACTTATTTGTAATTAATACATTAGTGAACACTGAAAAGTGTTAAAAGTAGTACAGACGCAATTTGTAAAACTGATCAAGCACAGCCATTAATTTGAATTAAAATTTTACAGAAAATACTATTAACAACAATACGATTCCAATATCGAATATGAACACAAACGAAGCCAATGCGAATGCCAGTAATACACAAAAAAGTGGTAAGTATCAATAAATAACATGCCTTTTGGTAAAAATAACATCGGCCCATAAGAATTGCAGTGCTACTCAGAACTTTGAAACTCTACGGCTTGCGCGGCGTTACGTTGCGCTTGTTACCTAGTACTAGCAGAAGAGTTAGTCCTACCACCTTATCAACTGACATAAAATTTGTAAATCCAAGTCTTGATTATAAGTCTAAATAGTACAAGTAGTTGGCCGAGTCTGTGACATGATGTAACATGACTATAGCTCTGCCTGCGGTGTGACCCGAGTTCCCACAGGAACCGTATATTTTTCCGGGATAATAAGCCTATGTTATTCTCCGGTCCATAAACTGTATCTATACCAAAAATCAGTCGATCCATTGCTCCGTTGCTGTGTGGGAGAAGGACAAACCAATAAGCAGAAAAACACACTTTTGCGTTTATAATATTAGAAGAAAGTAGGATTAGTAGGATAAAGGGGTTCTGTCGGTTGAATTTGTTGCAAGGGATCTGTTATGTGCATATGGACAAAATACACAATAGACAAAACAGAATGTATGGTAACCTCCGGTTTGATGAGTTAAGAAGTCAGTGAAATTATTTCTTAACACCTAACAGCTCAGGGTCACAATCACACCGCAGTGTGTGGCTTTTAGGTTTCAAGTTGGATTGCCATTGTTATGGTCAAGAGTTATGCTTACCAACAGGCAAACGACTTGTTTATAGTCTCGAGGTGTAGCAAAAAAAAACACATCGCAGATATTATATAAATATTCAAGTGATCTGACAAATCAAAACGTTAACGATTATTTCAATTCTTCATTGCTTCATGCATTTTTATCATTTTTTTCCTCATTCTCTCTCTCGAAGATGTAGGTAGTTAAAATGCATTTATATTAATATAAATTATTAATAATTTTGTTAGTGGGAGGACTAACTCTTCTGCGAGTTTCCGTCTGGGTTATTACCACCGCTTTGCTCGTGAAGTCTGCCGCCAAGCAGTAGTGTGGAAGCATTACTGTGTTCCGGTTTAATGAGCAGAGTAGCCAGTGAAATTACTGGGCTTATGAGACTTAATACCTGATGTCTCAGGGTAACGAGCGCACTGCAGTGCCGCGCAGGCCTTTGTGTTTCAAAGTAAGGTGGCACTGCAATTGTTATGGGCCGGCGTTATGCTTACCATCAGGCAAACGCCCAGCTCGTCTTGTTACCAAATAACATAAAAAAACGTATATATAAATTATTTAAGCTTTTTCCATTTTGTTGAACATTTAATAAAAATAATAATTTTAAGAATTGCATGGACAAAACAGAATGTATTACAGAATGGTCACATCCTAATTCAATATTATGATATTATATTCAAGAGATCGATGACAAAACAAAAACTTTACGATTGATAGGTTAATTACGTTCGAGAATTACATAACATCTAAGTTTACTAATCTAAAAATAATTTACAGGTGAAGACAAAAATGGACCGCCACCATCGAATGGTAACTATTAGTTAAAACTTTTGATACGTTTTTTTGTTGCATGGAAAATTAAGTATGTATTTTTCAGTTTGCAAATCAAACGATACACAATAATTGTGCAATTCTTTATTTTTCTTCCATTTACCGACACTTTCGGATTTTGACCGATTCATGTGAAGTCTTAGCTCAAGGTTCACCATGTTGACTTCTTGAAGCATTTGTTTAAGTTCAGAGGCCGATGCGGCAAAGAGGACGATATCATCCGCGAATCTCAAATTCTACATCTTTGAAGCTTGGGAGAGTTCACAGGATGCTATTGGAGTATTCTGTGACCTCTCCAAAGCATTTGATTGTGTGGACCACAGAACGCTTATTTAAAAAATGCATCATTACGGCGTGCGTGGGACAGCTCTTGATCTTGTAAATTCTTACTGTGATGAGTGATATAAAGTACAGTAATTGAAAAAAGTAATTATTATAATGTCTTCTAATAATTACTAAAAAACATTGCTTATAGATACAAATATAAAGTATGGCAGGTTAATAAGTATACACATCATTAATAAATAACTACGTACAGTATAAGGCACTTCCTCATAAACCCATAAATTAAATAAATTTGGAGTTCGTAAACAACAGATCTTGTTTCCATTATTGTCATCTAATATTATGAATAAACAAACAACGCTGATAAAAAAGTGAATAAATAAAATATCGAATATAAAAATAATAAATATAAGTGGAATATTGTGGGGAAACGACACATCATGCGCACGATGTTGGTTGTACAGCGCCGCGCAACTACGCGCGTCACTGCGTTTCAAGCCGAGCACAGACAAACCGAGCACGTGAACGCAGAAGGCGGTCTGACCCACACTTTATTATTCACTAGCCGTTGATCGCGACTTTGTCTGTGTGGTATTTCTTAACTGCTTGTTGATGTTGGTAAATGAACACCAGCCTAATTATTTTACATTTTTGGCAAAATTGGCAGACTCTTCAGAGTTATCAAAAACTTTTTATTAGCATTTTATATTGTCCATCAAGCTGATGGTGATTTGCTGTACCGGGAGGCGACCAGCCAGACCACAGGATAGCTGATAAAAAAAACCCGAGAATATATCACAGGTAGCAATTATGTGATAGGTAACAAATAGCCGCTGTGTGATACCAAGCTCTGCTACCAGAGAATGTATGGAACCACACTTCCATCCGTGATACACGGAGTTAATAATCATAAAATGAACTGCCTAGGGGTACCTGTAGTCCGGGGTTACCACTCGCAGCTCGCCGAGTCCAGGGTCGACCCTGGTAGAAGATCCAGGCTGCACTATCTGAGCTTGACACCCCCAAACAAGCACTACACGGCACTCAAGGCTTGGATACAATACGCGAAGCTTAATCGTTCCCGGTATTCACAAATGATTTGTTGGTACTGGTTATTCACTCCCAAAACACAAACTTGGTCCAAGGATAGTCCAAGAATGCAGTTCAAAACATCTCGCTCCCCGTGGAGGATTAAGTCTCTTGGACGCGCGCGTAATCGAGGCACGAAACCAGAGTCCAAGGAAATGCAATCAAATATTTTAGACCGGCGAAGTACAAGGACCGCTCACGGCCACGTTCAAGGGTAACTTGCGGTCGAGGCGCGAGAGCCCGGCGCCCGCGCCGCCCGACCGGCAGCAAATAGGTAGCAATTATTGAACAAACTGTCACAGACAAATGCCATAGGCAACCAACCATCCTGAAGGTAGCTTGTCTAGAATTAGTAATGCCTATCAGAATAACCCGTGGGGTACGTACTGGTTAAGAATAGTACCTCCCTCTTTTCCCATGGGTGCCATAAGAAACGGCTAAGGGAATATCTAGGGAATGGGCAGCGGCATTCTCTTCGGCCACGATCATAATCTACTGCGATCACCAAGACACCTGCCAAGCGTGATGTATTATGGCAATCCCCATTATGAATAATAACAAACACAAATATACGGCCCCCAGTCCCCGGCAGCTCCGCTATCCATGGTCATGGTAGCGGCCACTGTAACGATGTGCAGGGAGTGCGAAAAATCCCCGGCAGAGATCCGGCAACCAATCTCACAAACGACCCCTGATCCTGGCAAGCTATAATACATGGATGCTCAGGACTGATGAAAAGATGGTCAAGTTGTAGAAAGAGATGGACATTGGACAAGTTATTCTGGGATGTTATGGGATTATCAGAAGTCTGAAGACAGGGACAGGACACGATAATCCTAAATTCCGGTAACTTGTTCTTCCACAGGGTGGGAGAAAAACAATCCCAAGGTGGTGACGGGTTTCTCGTCCGCAAGTCTCTCGTAAACAACGTCATCATAGTCGATACTGTAGCGTATATTATACTGAGAATAACCAAACGGTATTCGATGAAGGTCATACAGGTATACGCACCTATCTCGACACACCCATGCAAATGATAAAGTAGAAGCTATGTATGAGAACATATACAAGGCCATGCATAATTCTGAAACCCGCTTCACTGTTGTTATGGGAAACTTCAACGCATAGCTAGGCAAGAGCTATAACGTAGTTTTTTTATGTATTTTAAGTTTAGAAAATCGGCAAGTGCTATTTCTCAGTCTATTTTTCAATAATAAAATACCGGAATTATAAAAAACAAGCTTACAAAACCAGTTTATTTTATTATTTTAGTTAGTTAAGTTTATTAGTTATTATTACTAACATAATATAAAAATACAATAAACTTATATATTTTTATTTCGGCTAGCTATAGAAGACAATAGTGGCAAACCTGAAGATCAAGGTGCAGAAAATAACAATGACAAACCTAAAGCACAAGGTGCTGAAGGTAAAACATCACATAATTGAAAATTGATTAAAGTTCTGCTAATGAAAGTTCATGTCTATAAATTAATTCTAACTGGTTTTTAAACGCGTTCATATAACGAGGATAACATTGTCAATTATGGTGTTAATATAACGGTCAATCCGTTTAATATGTATAGTTTTCGTTTATCTTTCGCATACAATATCTCTTTTTTAATACACTTTTATTAGCGTCACTTACTTGTTATAAAACCATAGTAGTATCATCTTTATTTACTTTATTAAATAAAATATTTGTCTCATTATCAAAGTACTGTTTAAAGGTACATTTATAATGCATAATAATATGTACAGTGATTCTTATTAGTTATTATACAAAATAAAGTTGTATATTTCGCAGCATCTACTACAACTAACAGAGATGAAGGCTGTACAAACTAATGTTACGTTTATTTTTGGTTTTAACTGCTTATAATCGTCACAGTCAAATATAGTTAAAAAAACATACATAATTTTTTTATTTACTATTTAGTAACGAGACGAGCAGGTCGTTTGCCTGATAGTAAACAAAGTATTAGGTCAAGATCTAGAGTTGTTTGATTACATTCTACCTTGTCACCACAACGCACGGTAGATTTTTTTATTGCTTAAATTAGTATTATAGATCCGCGATAAACCACCAACTCCCTTAACTGTACGTGAATAAGGAACAAGTCAAAAATGTTATAAATGTGAAAGTGTTTTTGTACGTTTGTTGGTTTGTCCTTCTTTAACGCAGCAACAGATCGACGTGACTTTTGGCATAGATATAGTTTATAGACCGATGAGTAACACACGCTTTATATCCCGTAAAAATTCAGGGCTCCTGTGGGAACGCGGGAGAAAACCGCGAGCAGAAGCTAGTGAACAATAAATAAACAATATTGGTTATATTTTTATACAATACAAATACTCAATACACGATATTTTATTGGTACCAGACTAGAAAATAACAACAGCCAAGAAATTAAGTAGGTACACTAGTCGAACTTATCACTTAACGCAATGTTGTTACGCAGTGAAAAAATAATATCCATATAAAATATGTTTTTATTTCAGCTTCATCTAAAACCAGTGACAGATCTGAAACAACTACAGGAAATAAATATAACAGTGACAAACCTAAAGATCAAGATCAAGGTACAGGAAATGGAAATAATAGTGGTAAACCTGGAGATAAAGGATCTGGAACTAATAGTGGCACTAAAACCATTTGCTTTACCTGTAACAAGTCTAATAGCCGAATGCGTTTTCTTATATCCTCTCGAAACAGAAAGATTATATCAACGATCCTTAAGTCAAATCCTGATAATCAAGACATCCAAAAAGTTATTAATTTCTTGAATTTTGGAATGATGTTTATGTAGTATTATTTTAATTGTAAAAATAACTCATTAACTAATGTAATTTGTTTTGCGTGTGATCACTAATTCGTATGATTCTTTACATTATTCATTATCAACTTCGAATATGTCATTTTCTCCTTCATTTCTTTAAAACCTGCATTTTGTACTCATACTCGTATTAGCTCTCTAATTTAATTTTATATTACAGAAAAACAAAGGAAACATATTAGATCTTCTAAGCATAATAGAAGAATTCGCAAGCCCTGCATTTGCAGATAATCTATCAAAATCTGAGAAAAAGGTACCTATTGTTTTTACATTTGTTTTCATTTATCTATTTTAAAATATGTTCATGCTAGGATTTTAATTTCATATTGGTCTACCACTTAGACGAAAATAGTTAGATCAGACACCATGACGACTTGTCGTGCTTTTAGACGACTTTGTTACTGGTTATTAGACATATACCATGTTACCACAAAAAAAACCACTTTTGGACGCCTTTTTATGTAGACCGTGTCTAAAGATAAACGTCTAAAATTATTAGAAATGTCACAACACAATGGAGTTAGACAACGGTTAAACAATACTTAAATCAAAATATGTGGTTGCTCAACTTACGACTTAGGCTTGCTTAAGAGTTAAACGCTGCTTAACAAAGGTATAGGGCGTGTTTAATTTTTTGTAGTAAGACTGACAATGTTTATTTTTTATTACTTTTTTTTTACTTTAATTTTTTCAATTGGGTTACTGTGCAATGACAGCGACAGTGAGTGTAGGCTGTCGAGTGTCCGCCTGCGTGGGTACCACCGCTTTGTTCGTGTAGTCTGCCACCAAGCAGTAATGATTAAGGATTGCTGTGTTTCGGTTAGATCAGTAAAGTAGTCAGTCAAATTACTGGGCTTATGAGACTTTAATGCAGTGCCGTGCATATTATTGTATTTTAAACTTCCGAGTAGCACTGCAATTGTTATGGGCTGGCGTTGTGCTATACCATCAGGCAAACGATCAGCTAGTCTCGTTATCCAATTGTAATTTTTTTTTTATGTTATTTGGTAACGAGACGAGCTGGTCGTTTGCCTGATGGTAAGCTTATGCTTACCATCAGGCAAACGCCGGCCCATAACAATTGCAGTGCCACCCAGAACTTTGAAACACAAAGGCCTGCGCGGTACTGCAGTGCGCTCGTTACCCTGAGACATTAGGTATTAAGTCTCATAAGCCCAGTAATTTCACTGGATACTCAGCTCATCAAACCGGAACACAGTAATGCTTGCACACTACTGCTTGGCGGCAGACTTCACGACTTCACTTTTTAGAATAAAAATATATTCCATAGTTGTGGTACAATATTTTTACTAATCATCTCACTTGATGATAATCTGTAAATAACTAAACAAAATAACAGGGTAGCCCTGAGACATTATGATTATCTTTTTGAACAGTCGTGTAAAAACACGACTACTCAAAACCATTGTCACTCGGGATACTGTAAGGATTCTAACAATACCCATACATCGAAATCTGTTCAGGCATTTAAAAGTTATGTTGGAATAAAGAAACTCAAATACAAACATACAAATTAATACAAACATACATACATGAACCCTAAATAAAACCATTGCACTTCTTTTTTGTGCAGTTGTGTAATAAACAAAAACTAATTTTAAAGTTTTTCGTAACATCTAAAAATCTCATGGAATTTTCTTAATTTTCAGAAATCGCCCCGATTTACAAATACCAAAGGATGGCGCAACGTTCGTGGACATCGATATTGTTTAAGTCTCACTAGCAAAATGCTGACCAGATCCTACAGTAGGAAGCTGAATAACTTAGTACTAGATTGCATTTTCTACAAATGAAAATACCATGTTATATCTAGTTTGGTCAGCATTATTAATTAGTCCATAATGGGAAGTATTAAAAAATGGTGACGGTACAAAAAAAATGACACATATTAAATCTAGTTAAAATAAAAATTTAAAAATAATTAAAGAAGAATAATAATATAATTATTATTTTAATTTTATGTAGTTATATATACTGTTAATAATATAATAGTTATACTATAACAAGCAAATACATATTTTACCAAGCATAAAATACGGTGTTTTTGTATGCCTCCTAATTATTAGATTATATAATAATTATGATCACTACTTCTGTCAATGTCAGTCACAAGAATTATTGTAGACATAAATAATAAAAAAAATTAAATAGAAATGTATGTGTACATACTATATTTATTATTATGTACAAATGGATTAAGTACTGCCACTCATTGGGCCACCGAACGTGGCCACTAGATGCAGCCAATAGTCGCGGCCACCAGTTGCTGGGTGCCGCCTCCAGTAGCACTGGTAGCAACAAAATAGACAAAACAGAAAGAGCGCTCGGTGGCTTAGGACGATCACACACGCTTATGCATGTTTGAGTTTTGCTGTCATAATACATGCGCAAACGCGGCTTGATGTAAAGCAATCAAAAATCCACGAAATAGACAAGAACAGCAATACATCCAGCAATAGTGCTGCCTCTTCTACTCCATGCCTGGGCTCAAATTGCGGACTGCACCGCTTTACGCTACAATACTTGCGAACCACCGCGTATTTAGAGCGACTTCTGTACTGAACACGCAGTGCCAAGCGCCTCTTCTGTTCTCTCTCTATTTTGTAAATAATTTTAAACGTTTCAATGGGACTAAAATAAGACATTCATAAGACTAAGCCGAGGCCTTATTGATGATTTATTATTCATCCTACTATTGTATTATAATTAACGTGAAGGTTTGTGAGGATGGATCTTTGTTATACTCCTTCACGCAAAATCTGCTGAACGGATTTTGATGAATCTTTACAGTAATATAGCGTATACATCAGAATAACACATACATGATGAAATAATGAAAAATATATACCACCCAGGCGAAGCCACGAGCGGAAGCTAGTATTTCACATGATCAATTATCTATACAAATCAATAAAATTGAAGTGTCTGTTTGTAATATCAAAATAACAGCTTTTTACCAAATTCATATGAAAGTATATAGTGTACCTGTGTGTAGTATGTAGTATATTAGTTATAGTGTAACATAACAAAACAACTATTTTTAAAATTTGTGTCTGTCTGTTTGATTGTTCCGGATAATCGGCTGGGCCGATTTTGACGGGACTTTCACTGGTAGATAGCTGATGTTATAAGGAGTAACTTAGGCTACTTTTATTACGTGGTAACCCGCGAGGCAAATTTAGTGTAGAGTAACTTAGGCTACTTTTATTTTAGAAAAATTAGGGTTCCGCGCAAAAAATAAAAACCATGAAATCCAATATCTCCGCGCGGGTGAAACCGCGGGCAGCTGCTAGTTTGTTATAAAATGTTATTCCAAGATCACAAATCAAGTTGATCCTAGATTCCTTGCCCTTACTATAACAACATTTTTAAGTTTGTAAGGAATTATAAGGAGCTCGGTTTCCGGGTGTAGGAACAAACGTCACCTTGACACATTTAGATCTAGTTTGCTTTAAAAAAGTCTTGAAAGTATCAAAGCCGCCCTCAAGACGCCATGCACCTTCTTGTGAGTTAACCCAGCAAAGGATTTTCATATTATCAGCGTAATCAATTATTATTTAAGACGCGGAGGCCTAACACCATCGCATTGAAAATTCATACTACAATTTTCAATGTAAGGTTAAAGTAATACTGTTCTAAGAGAAGGTGGTAGGCCTCCCAGTCATCATTCAGAAATATATTAAAAAGTAAAGGTCCCGACAAAGATACTTGAGGAACACCTATAATAGAATCAGCATATCTAAGGAGAAATGTTTTTTGGTCTGGTCTGGTTACCTGGTAAGCATAACGCCGGCCCATAACAATCGCAGCGCCACTCAGAACTGTGAAACACAAAGGACTATGCAGCTCTGCAGCGCGCTCGTTACTCTGAGAAATTAGGTTTTAAGTCTCATAAGCCCAGTAATTTCACTGACTACTTTTCTCATCAAACCGGAATACAGTAATGCATGCACATCACTGCTTGGCGGCAGACTTCACGAGCAAAGCTGTGGTACCGGTAGAATACAGGTTAAAGCGCCACAGTCTGACGCCTGTATTTCGAAACGTAAGATGTAAACCATCTGAACAATGACCTAAAATCTATACAGATAAATAAAATAGAAGTGACTGTTTGTAATATCAAAATAACAGCTTTTTACTAAATGCATATGAAAGTATATACGGGACCTACACCAAAACAACCATTTTTAAAATTTTTGTCTGTCTGTCTGTCTGTCTGTCTGTTCCGAGTAATCTCCGAAACGGCTGTGCCGATTTTGACCGGACTTTCACTGCCAGATAGCTGATGTTACAAGGAGTAACATAGGCTACTTTTATTTTGGTATAAGAATTAGGGTTCCGCGCAAAAAAATAAAAACCATGAAATCCAATATCTCCGCGCGGGTGAAACCGCGGGGCAGCAGCTAGTAAATTATAAATAACCTGTTATACATACAGATTGAAGTTATCGTAGTAGTAGCAAATTAATACCTTATTAGACCAAAATATTGGCTATACCTACTCTGTATAATGTAGGTATTTCTATAAGTACTCGCTACATAAAATGAGGTTTGTTTTGTTTATTGATGTGGTGAACAAAGCTGTGTTGCTATAAGCTTATGCGGGCTTTTTACACAGATGACTATAGATGCACGGCCACACGATCACGCAAGGAAACCACAAGCATAGCTCTCTCCATAGCTCGTTGTGCAACTTTGAGCTTGCTAATAAGACCAGCAGTAAGAGACCACGTCTCAGTGCCGTAAGTCATCACTGACAACACACACTGGTTGAAAACCTTTGTTTTCAGGCTCTGCGGTATTGTGGACGAAATCATAGGTCGAAGCTTCCCGAACGCTGCCTAGCCGAGCTGGATTTTACGAGAGACCTCTTCGTCGAAGTCAGACTGTCCTATTAGGTAGCCATAGGTATATGTGTAACAAGAACATTGGACATGATTTTCTTCTTGTCCATGTTCACCCTAAGACCAACCTGTTAAGAAAATCCACTGAGGTCGTTGAGCATAATACCGAGATCCTCGAGGCAGAATTACTCGAGGATCGATCTCGAGGATACATCCTCGAGTGATGTATGATTTATGATATGATATGTTTGTCTAAATAATCTTACTAGACACTAATAAATAAATAAACTGTTACACTCATACCCCCGCACTAGGATTCCCTGTGTCGCAGGTGGCATGGACACACACAGATACACATCACTAACATCTGTTAGTGGGAGGACTAACTCTTCTGCGAGTGTCCATCTGGGTTGTTACCACCGCTTTGCTCGTGAAGTCTGCCGCCAAGCAGTAGTGTGCAAGCATTACTGTGTTCCGGTTTGATGAGCAGAGTATCCAGTGAAATTACTGGGCTTATGAGACTTAATACCTAATGTCTCAGGGTAACGAGCGCATTGCAGTGCCGCGCAGGCCTTTGTGTTTCAAAGTTCTGGGTGGCACTGCAATTGTTATGGGCCGGCGTTATGCTTACCATCAGGCAAACGCCAGCTCGTCTCGATACATAATAACATAAAATAAAAAAAAATCCAAGACCCGAAAACAAACTTTATGCTTACACAAAATCTGCCCCGGCCGGGAATCGAACCCGGGACCCCTCGCTTTGCAGGCAGGGTCCCTACCAACTTAGCTACGGAGCCGTCAATGTATGTAGCGTAATGTGCAACAGTCGTCACTTTGAGCCCCAGGAAGGGAATTGAAAAAGATCTGACTGTTATAATGCATAATCCGTGCTTCTTGCAAAACCATGCTCATTTTGATAGCAAAACGCAAACATGCATAAGCGTGTACGGCCGGCTTTAATGATTAAACGCCTTCGCAAATAGACATAATTTATAAACAGTCTTGTAGTTCCCACCAAATCTTTTGGTTAATTTTCAGTGGAGGGGAATGTGAACCGGCTTCCAAATTGTGGAAACTATCGGACAGGGAACACCTAAATAGAAAGTATAGTAAGAAGGATAGTAAGGCTCCGTGCACACTCAACTATAAAAACTGCTGGAATATTATCAGGGCCTATCAATTTATTTAAATCTAGGGACTCTAGTCACTACCTCTTACGTAAACTACTGCTAACCGATTTTCTGAGATATCAAACGAGAAATTAGTAAGGGTTGTTTAGATGCGTGGAGTTAAAATATTCACCAAAATATATTGCAGGCTAGCTGTACCAGCGACTTCGTTCACATGGAGAATCGTTATATACGTTACCTCTGACCCCCGGCTTACCTTAACTGGCTGTCCAGGAGAGGAGACCGCGAGAGCTGACACCCTAAGCTCCAGGGTGGAAGGGATAAAAAGCAATGCACGGGATATCGCCTCAGTGAAACTGCAGCACACTTCTCAACACCCTTTAGCCATCCACGCCAACGTTGCTTCTTACGTAAACAATTGCATTTGTCTAGGTTTTCTTTAGTTTTCTCTAAAGATAACCTAAAATACATAGGTCATCGTAAATAAATAGGTAATCATAGGTAAATGTCAGATTGCTTTTGTCAATTTATCATGCGAAGAAGTAAAACTTGTTTGCTAATAAATAAAAATAAATAGTTAATAAATAGTAGTAATAAATAGTTTTATAATTTTATTACCATCGCCAGCAGTATGTCAGACTTGGTATCTATGAGTCTGAGCCGTACCACACGCGGTCTGGTGTCAGTCAGGGTTCGATTTTGGGCCCACTCCTGTTCTTATTGATGATCAACGACTTACCGTCGGTTGTTCGCTATGCGAGAAGTCTGCTCTACGCGGACGACCTAAAATTATATGCTGACGTGGCAACGTTATCTGACTGCCTAAACATACAAAAAGATGTTGATGCTATTTGTCAATGGAGCGCAGTCAACAAAATGGAGCTTAATATTAGCAAGTGCAATGTCATGAGTTTCGGTCGAATGCGATGCCCCATTAATTTCGATTACAAGATGGACGACCAAGTGATCGCTAGAACTGTTACCGTAAAAGATCTGGGAGTCACATTCGATCGTAAGCTAACGTTCCACGACCATGTCATTTCTCTTGCTAAAGAATCTTTTAGGCGCCTTGGTTTTGTGCTCAGGAACGCCCGAGACTTTAAACGGGAAAGCGTTGTCAGGGTACTTTTCAGTGCGCTTGTAAGAACAAAGCTCGAAACCAGTGCATGCGTATGGAACCCCCACGAGTCCACGTATGCACTGGTGCTCGAAAAAGTTCAAAAGGCTTTTTTAAGATACCTCTACAAGAAAACTTATGGATACTATCCATTTATGTACCCTACCAGGTTCCTGTTGGGGTGTTTGGGATTTAACTCCCTTGAGGTTCGACGAGCAAACGACCAACTGGTAATAGCTTGTAAGATTCTTCGCGGTAAGATTGACTCACCGGAACTGAGCAATGAGCTGTGTCGACTGTACGTACCTAACCATTTTAATAGAAGCAGAAGGCATATGCTGTTCGCAGTACCCGGGTGCCGCACCGTAGCTTGCGCAAACTCCCCCATACCACGCACCCTTACAGCGCTCAACGCTCTCTTGGGGTCCAACTCGGAAATGGATATTTTTGTAGATAGATGGGTAAACATTTTGACAATATGTCTACATTTTTGTGAGGTTAACTAATTGATTTTGTGTTGGCTTTAGCTTCCCGTGACATCCAAATTTTAAATTATTTGATTGTAAATTTAATTCTATTATTTTTTATTTTTTTTTTGTGTTGCTGCCTTGTTATTATGTTATTACTTACTATTATTTTTAATTGTATCATTTAATTTTATCTGACTTTATTTAATCAATGTAAGTGGTTGTTTTTATGTAACCGTTTTGATTAAATCGAATAAATAATAAATAAATAATAATAAATTACTTTATAGGTTTTTTTAATGTGATTTGGTAACGAGACGTCATTTGCCTGATGGTAAGTATAACGCAAACCCATAACAATTGCAGTGCCATCCAGAACTTTGAAACACAAAGGCCTGCGCGGCACTGCAGTGCACTCGTTACCCTGAGACGTTAGGTATTAAGTCTCATAAGCCCAGTAATTTCACTGGCTACTCTGCGCATGAAACCGGAACACAGTGATGCATGCACATTACTGCTTGGCGGCAGACTTCACGAGCAAAGTGGTGGTAACAACCCAGACGGATACTCGTAGAAGAGTTAGTCCTCCCACTAATAAAAGTATGCAGATACCGGGAATATATTATACTATTTTTTATTTCGAGATCGAATACATACTAATAGTACATAGTACAACGATCTCGATGTACTCGTACAATTCGTACATACCTAAATATGAAGGTTAAATTTTAATAGGGACGTGACTGGTAATTGTTTATTACCTATATTATTATAATGATCAACGATGAACTAAGTCACGACAAAATAAAATATTAATAAATTATTTTATTAGAATGTATGAAATAAAGCCATAAATAATAATAAACTGCACTTGCAATAGTCTTCAACAATTAGTATGTAAAAGACACAATATTATCTTGATGGACCTAATAAGTAAACAAGTAATATGTCTCATACATGCTTTTTATTTTTCGACTTGCTCATTCTTTATATCGTCCTTGCTGGAACAGGTAATAAAAACAATAGAATTTGCATTAAATTAAAAGGATCTATTAATTGATATAAACAAACACTTGTAGAGAAGTAAGTTTGCCTCTTACTGCTATTACAAGATAATTGTTCGGGCGCATCACTAGTCACCGGATGCCGTCCGGTGACATTTCGCGGCTAGCCGCGCACTTCTCTTCTATCTATCAGGCAAGCAGCGTGCACGCATTTTAAGTTATTATATTTTATTAAGTTTTTTGTAATTACGGCCGCGGACAATATCTTTTGGAGTCAGATATATACATTTCCGTCCTAATACGGAACATAATATTACTATATGAAGCGATTAAATGACCAAACAAAGACCATATCCAAAATAGTTCAAATTGGGGATGTATATTATCATTGATATTCAATCCAGTTTTCACTTTTCATTGAGAGAAGTAGAAATAATCATGTAACAACAATCAGGTTAAGTTGATTTTTCTAAATAATTAAAAAATAAAAAGCAAATACCACTTTTAATAAACTTATTGGAAGTTAAAAATGTTAAGAGACGAGTTAAAATTTTATGGTTAGCCGGGTTTTATACAAATTTTTCCGATATTTATGAACCAATTGCAGTAATTTTCCATTTAAAAACCTCTATTTAGATATATCTAAAACCTCACGCAGCACTTCGAATATCTAATCGAATCGAATCGAATCTCTATAGATTGTTATTTTTCATGTTATTGTCTTGTAATTTATAACAATATATTGTTGTTTACAACAATAGAAAAGAATAATCAATTGATATAAGGATTCTAATAAATAACGAATCCTTACGAAGGATTAAGTTATATAAGTTACATAATAAAAAATAAAAATATTTCTTCAACTGACCCATGGAACGTAATTGTTTAGTTTTAACTTCAATGTTTTAGATGCATATGCCATAATAAGTAAAGCGGATCAAGTTCTAGGCGACGATGGAGGCAGTCCAGGCAAACAAACTCCAGGAGTTAATATAACACAGACGGTGAATCAGATAAAAATGGAAATAAAAGGTCGGATTGTAACAGGTACGGTATTCCTCGTGAAGTCTGCCACCAAGCAGTAGTGTGCAAGCATTACTGTGTTCCGGTTTAATGAGCAGAGTATCCAGTGAAGTTACTGGGCTTATGAGACTTAATACCTAATGTCTCAGGGTAACGAGCTCACTGCACAGTGCCGCTCAGGCCTTTGTGTTTCAAATTTCTGGGTGGCACTGCAATTGTTATGGGCCGGCGTTATGCTTACCATCAGGCAAACGACCAGCTCGTCTCGTTACAAAATAACATAAAAAACAGGTACGGAAGCGTATGTCACACTTATACACTGCAACACTAAGAAGTAAAGTGGCAACTTGTAGTAACTTGTTGAAAGTAAACATTATCTAGTGTGTATAGATTGTCATTGTTATCAGCTTCGTTGCAATTCGATTATTATTCTCCTAGATTATTATATGTAAAAAAACAATGTTCCACATTAACACATCTAGATGTTGTGTTAAAAATAATTATATTAAAAAAAACACCAATAGTATTGTTAACTAAAGTTTATGTTTGTTATTATGTTCATATTTAGCAATGATCAGAACAAGGAGGATTATTAGTGGATCAGAACATAAAACTGCCTTTATATTTTTTTTATTTAATCAGAAATCACAAGTCGAGGACCAAATGGAGTTAGCACTATTTCATTACAAAGAGGAAATATAGTCCGTACAAGATCGTCAGTATTACAATCTTCCAAATTTGTTAGTCATTCAACTGGAGACAATGAAAGTCAGAATGAAAATACTTCTACGCTGGATGGGAAAAGTTCAAATTCAAATCAAATTATTATAATAGATCTTGCTCCCTTAGATGGAACACCTACAGGTGGGTACTATTAGGACTAGGAACCATTGTTTATTTAGCCAAAAAATGAAAGATATTATCTCGAAAATTTCCTCAATAATGTCATATTACCTTGTAGCTCAGTTGATAGAACATCTGTTGAATAACCAGAAAATGCAAATGAAAATGCAAATCCCGTCGGAGACGAAACTTTTTGAGATATTTTTACCCCTTATTTTACAATCAATGATAAAAGTTGATCAACAATTATATTCAACCGTAGATCGACAGTAAATTAAGCTAAGTTAATATACTTACTTTGAGTACAGAGTTAAGGTTTCCAACCAAAATAAGCTGATTAGTAATGTAAAAATCATGAAACACAAGTTTACCATTTAGTTATATTTTTTGAGCGAGAGTGGTCGAGCGGGATCTTTGGCGACTTTCAATCCGACGCACCATAGTTCGAATCTCGACTCGGCCCGCACCAATGACTTATATCAAGTGCGGATTATTCACACTCGCTCTAAAACGGTGAAGGAAAACATCGTGAGGAAACCGGCATGTTCAAGAACCACAAAATTCGAGGACATGTGACATCCACCAAGCCGCACTGGGCCCGCGTGGTGGATTACGGCCCATACCTCTCTCTCTCTCTCTCTCTCTCTCTGAGAGAAGGCCGATATCCCAGCAGTGGGAACGTAAGAGGCTGATAATGATTTATATTTTTATAGACCTGACCTTTTGGTAAAACCCTGGCAATATAAAAGAACGTAAATTCTATAAACTTTGTCAGAGATTCCAGACATTGTGGAAGTATTATCAGCTTTATCACTTTTAGGAACAAGCAGATCTCCAGATGTATCAACAATTGCGAATGTTAGAGATCGGCTTTTCTCATCGAATAATATCGTAAGTAATATTATTGTTAGTAGTAATATTATCACCTGTACCATAAATAAATGCGAAAGTGTGTATAAGTTTGTTGGTTTGTCCTTCTTTCACGCAGCAACGGAGCAACGGATCGACGTGATTTGGCATAGATATAGTTTTTGGATCGAAGAGTAACATAGGCTACTTTTTATCCCGTAAAAATGCACGGTTCCTATGTAAAAATGCACGGTTCGGAACGCGTGTGTAACCGCGAGCAGAAGCTAGTAATGATATGTTTGGGTAATTTGGAACCCTGCCTGCAAAGCGAGGGATACGGGTTCGATCCCCAGCCGAGGCAAACTTTGTGCTAGGTAAAGTTTGTTCTCGGGTCTTGAAATAATCTTGAAATAAATCAGATGCAAAACATAAAAACATATACCTACAATGTTTCTGTGTTAAGTATATGTGTTCGAATTACACAGGACATGTTCACGTCACAGGGAATCCTAGTGCAGGGTTACAATTGTGTAAACTATTTGTGCACACAACGACAGCCTACAGCTTTATTACTATTTTACTCTGGCTACTATACTCAGTTTGAATTTATATGAATACATTTATATATAATAATTTGTTGTGTGTTTAACTAATCATTGTCTTTTTTCATGTATCTTACAACTTCGCCATGGAAAGAACAACCTTATTAACTACGCAGAACGTCTTTTAGAAAGTTCTAATTTTTAACCAGATTCCAAAAAAAGATTCTTGTAAAGTAGTGAGTTGGTAGGGGAGGTTGTTGACTAACCCGTTACTTTAACAATTTTGATGTACCTACGTATGTTAATATAATGATAAGATACCTCCAGATTTTATTAACTACAATAAATTGTAAAATAAACTGAAAGAGACCATTTCAAGATGCTTTCATGCAAAATTAGTTAAAAAACATAATGCATTGTGAAGAATGTTAAGGAATTGTTTATTATTTCGGATTTTTTTCGTAGAAATTATAGTTACAATGTAGATGGTATTTAATCATTTATATGTATCAAACATTCTACCATGGCAAACACGTCACAAATATGTTCTATAAGCATCTTCCGGTCACAGTTTTTGTGCACAAAGAAGTTTGTCGTGTTGACTTTTTTAATTTTTTTTTATTTCATGAAATGTATTTAATCAAGAAGTTTTTTTCTATAATTCTGAAAATTGTATATAATATAATTGAATATAATTGAAACCGTATCATCATTTGTTTTATTTTTAGATTGTTATTCTTAAGCCAATTAATTATTCATTTTAGTGCAAGAGTTATTTCATTTTCGTAAGTATTTTTGTCATCACATTTTAATATGACTGTTGTCGTTTGGCGAATTAGATCGTTTTGTAGTCTGTGACATTTGGGAGATGGTTAATATACATTAGAAACAGGAATGGCCCCAACACGCTTCCTTGTGGAACTCCAAAGTTATTATCTTGAAACTTGCATCTACTTGTAACTTTATTACCATTTACTACTTTTTCTATTTCAACGCACTGATTTCTATCTGATAGGTAGCTTTTGAGCCATTTATTCGCTTGTCCTCGAATTCCATATTTGTCAAGTTTGAATAGAAGTCGTTTATGATCCACGAAATCCTTACTCATATCTAAAAAGATAGCTGTTACCGGAGTACTTTCATTTATCAAGTCAGTAATAATCTTTATTAAGTTACAGCATGCTAATGATGTCGTACTATTTTTACGAAATCCAAATTGCTCGTTTTTAGTAGATATATTTTGAGTTGATGCAAAATTATGGAGTTTAGCCAGAGTCTAGTTAGCATAATCTTTTTGAACACCTTTAAAAATACCGGTATTAATGTATCTGGGCAGTAGTTGCTCATATCAGTTAGTTCAACTTTTTTAAATAAGGTATATGGTAGATTTTTTTAATTTCCTTCCTCACGTGATATCATCGACGATCAGGTCAAAACCGCGGGGAGCACTTGGAAGCAAAAAGCAAGAAGCTGCGCATTCTATGTGGGAGGCCCATGTTCAGCAGCGAACCACTTCGTTTGATGATGCTAATGATGATGGCACATATCCACAAGAAGACAGTAAAGTTACTCTCGTACATATCCAGTTCGAAGGACCATTAGATGTAGGGTCCAAGTTAGAACACTTGATATAGTAAGTAATAGTTAAAGATTGTAGTTATATTTTATTGACACCATTTTTCCGATTCTCAGTCGTCCGCGTGCGTCCGTCACGGCGTGTCAAAGTGCACTGGTATGCGGAGTTGCAAAATCCTAATGTACTCTGTACAACTAATGTTGTTTCGATTCCAAATAACTTCTTACTTGTATAAAATGCTCATCCAGCAAATATTGAAAACCACACAACTTCTGGGCTATGGCAAAAACTAGCCTCTCGAAAAGACGAAGAAGGACGTAATGCTAAAATATTAGTACATGTATTTTGGAAATGTCGAATTGGTCATGCAAGAAAATACACCCGGTTCTAGCAAACTAAATATATTTAAAAGTAACAACAGTTCATATACAAAGTGCCGCTGCAATGGCGACATTAAATGAACACACGGACTAAGCTAGTTGTCAGAAATCTTATAAAAATTAAATGGTCCTTAAATTGAAATACATATGTTTTGAAACAAACTAAATAATAAAGAGAGTAACAAAATTTAAATCATTCTGTGCGAAGATTCATTCATCAAAATTTACGCACACGTAAAACTCACTCATAACGGCAACGTGCGTCGCACTTACGCGTCGTGACGCGTGCGGCGATAGAGCCAGGCGGGTGCAATGGTGCCAGCCACGCCGGCGCGGAGTGGGCCCGGAATTGATTCTAAGTTGAACAAATTGACCGGTGCGGGTAGGACTCACAACACAACGCGAGCGTACTACTAAATATTACATTTTCTATGTGACCGCCACCACGGCGGACACAAAGGTTTAATCGGCGTTAAATATTCGCCCTCTGCATTTTTACCAACACATTTCCAGCCGCATCCATTGTCCTCAGTTTCACAAAAGAGTTAGTAATTTGAAGGCGTACGAACTAGGTAATGAGGTAAATTTGTTGGTTTGTTACTGCCGATAATCTCAAATCAACAGCTTTTGATTATTAATTAGCAATAAAGCCCATTTTGGTCGTTTCTGAGCAGATCTTAGTCATGCCATGTAAAAGTAAAAAAGTAAAAAGTTATTTATTGACATAAATAAATATTAGGTACAACAAGTAATGAATACATAGGCTCCCGAACTAGTAACAACTGTGTTTCAGGAGCCAGTGGCTTCTCCCATCATGTGACACTACGATAATTATATTATATAATGTGTTATTATAACAACTTATTACAAAAAGAAATCAAAATTAGATGTTTTACTATTACAGATGTACATAAGAAATAAAGTATTTAAATTTATGCCGTTCTACTAGAAGTGTGTGTGTGTGTGTGTGTGTGCGCGTGCGTGCGCGCGCGTGTGTGTGTGTGTGTGTGTGTGTGTGTGTGTGTGTGTGTGTGTGTGTGTGTGTGTGTGCGTGCGTGCGTGCGTATGTATTCCCTATTTATCATGTTTGGGCAGATCTAGCTCCTGATACCGAGTTGGCAGCACTTCCAAGGAGTATTTTAACCTATGGTATCCCTTGTGTTACTTAGCGAGTCAAACAAGGAGTGAAGGTAGTTTAACTTGACAGTTGATAAACATCCGATTTTATCCATTGCATAACGCTAATATAGCGTTTATTAATACGAATTTCCACATGCGACGGTTTAAACCATGGATTAAATTTAAAATTCTTTTGTTAATAAGAGCCAGTGTCTATTGCTGTAAGCATGTGACTGGAGTGAGACCAGTTGAACATAGGTATTATCAAAAGGGCGCCATTACGTTAAATGTTTGCTAGACAGGCTAAAAGCCTTACATAAACACAACGTCTAACCTAGCTATAAAAACAGTTGAATAATCTACAAGCGTTCAATCTCAGTAGATCATTGGGCCTGATCCACAATAGATATAGTAAGATTTTATTTTCTCATTGGATCTATTTTTAAAGATATGTGACACAAAATATATCTAAGAAGGCCTATTAGATTATCCAAATGTGCTAGCCCACTTGGAAGCGTACCCAGCCTATATTAAATAGTCATTTTAGTTTATTTTTATGAGTTTGTTAATTTAGTTTACATTAAAATATATATATATATATATAGCCCGAATACGTGTAAATGACATTTAATTGAAGTTTATTTGATATTCACGAACAGAGCATTAATTTAATAATGTTTGTTGTAAAAATTAATGACTTTCACGAACTAGTTGTAAAATTATGCATTTTTAAGTACAAAATATATGTATATAAAGGAACGCTTTTCAATCATTAATCACAGTTCAACTTGATCTAAAAACACCAAGCCGAGCTTAACAAAACTAAAATGTGGTCTTTCCCCATGTTGGCATTCATCGTACTGTGTGCAGGTTATTCTGGTAAGAAATAAATTATTACGTACTAAATATTGATTTTAAATGTGTATTTCTTTTTTCTATAAAAATAGTAAGTCTTAAACAACTTACGTCATAGAATTGATTAGAAACATCGGAAGTACGAAAATGAATGTGAAAATGGAAATGATGTACGCCAGTGAAGTTACTGGGATTATGCCCGTTTTCACCAACCCTAGGAGATGCCTAAATCGTATGCCTAAGGGTTTTACCACAAAAACATTAAACACCGTTAAACCTGTGCTTGCTAAACGCTGTTTAACGCCTAAACATGCCTTAGTCGCATGATTAAATATGAGCAACAACAATCCCTGTTTTAAGTAGTGTCTAACCGTTCGTTGTCTAACACAATTCTGTTGTGACATTTCTAATCACTTTTGACATTTAACTTTAGACGCTGTCTAGCAAAAAGGCGACTAATAATGTTTTTTTTGTGGTAACACTATAAATATTTAGGAGTTGCCTAGGGCAAAAAAACGTTTCACGAACCTTTAGAGAGTGTTCTAACGGTTTATATTTAGGACTTCGCTTACGTAAGAAGTTACTTAGTTAGACATCGCCTAATTCGTCGTTGGTGAACACGGGTATTAATACCTAATTATTTCTAATAGATAACGAGCGCACTGCAGTGCCGCACAGGCCTTTATAGTTCAAATTTCTGAGTAGCACTGTAATTGGTATGGGCCGTCGTTATGCTTACTATCTGGCTAACGACGGGCTCGTCACGTTATCAAAGAGTACAAAAAAATGTATCTTGCACTACGAATAACCTCTTTCCAATAAATCTATGACAATTAAATAGTATCTAACACGATATTAATGATTCGTGAAGCATCTATATATGCTGCATACATTGTCTGTTCTAATTATACTCTTTGAACAATTTTAAGGTGATTTGCTAATGCGCTTAACTAGCATGACATCATCATCATAATCAGCCTACATCAGTTCACTGCTGGGCATAGGTCTCTCCCACGGCGCGCTATTGAGCCCGACCTTCGGCTTTTCTTCTCCGGTCGCTGTCAACAACCCTTCGTATATCGTCGCACCTAATGCCTGATTTACATTATTTTTCTACAGCCCTTCCCGTGTCGGAGGCAGCAGCTTCTTGTGAGCATTTTTGTTTAATTTATTTATTTATGTATAATTTGACACACGATTTGAATACACGTTTTTACATTGATTGCAGTTCAACCACAGCCAGGACCAATACTAGCTCCAATGGTGCCTCCAGGTGGTAAACCTTTAATCTATACTAACGCTAATAATATTCTCTGGCAAAGATTACGCGATCACGCGACGGCGCTAGATTGAATGGGTGATATTATGTTGAAAGAGTCAGGTCGCCAGTAGTGGCTCGATAAAAGCATAAACAAACCATTAATGAATTATTACGTAATTTATCCTATAGCGTCAATGTAGATCATGAAAAGAATACATAACTGTTACTTTTTTTTTGAGAAATTATGCTCACATTGCGTTGTTTTAGAAAACACAACCAATAATTTAGCTCATCAAAAATATATTGCAATTGTTGGTCAGTTGGTTTGTCCTTCTTTCACGCAGCGACGGAGCAACGGATCGCTGTAACTTTTTGGTCCTGATATAGGAAAAAATTGGGAATAATGCACGAGTTCCGGCGGGACAAAGTGACTGAGATTCAGTTTTTCTCCAAAACTTAATACACACATTTGTAGATTTAAATTGCAATATATGGTTTTAAGTTTGTTTGATTGATTTGATTGAGCAGACGTAGAGCGGCAACTATTCTTAATTCTGTTCTAAGTTTTACTATTGAAATATAACATAAGAATACAAAATTGCTTTAAAAAAGCGACGAACCAACTTCAGTGACAAACTACTGAACCGATTTTGAAGAAAATTCCATGGGACCAAACTGAAAAAAAATCCCTTCATAAAAAAAATCCAAATCGGTTCATAAATGACGGAGATCTGGGGTAATAAATATTAAAAATACACATTGAATTGAGAACCTTCTCCTTTTTTGGAAATCGATTAAAACTGATTGCAATGAAATTAAAACCTCATTCAGAAAATTTCACAAGACTATATCCTTTGGGTTTTGTTGAAATTTACACTTATGTTAAACTTGGTGAGACTTCGGTGTCTGCCTATATGTATCTACAATCTACATAGACAAGTTTTTGTTAGCAGTTCTGATTTTAATTTTATATAATAAACCTACTTAACAGAGGTTAAGAATCAGTTTCTTTTGTACAATAAACACTGATAAGTGTTATATTACTGTTGCACATTAATTTTTGTTTTTGCGATTAACGATTGCTACAAAATAAACCAAGCGTAGCCATTTTTACTCGATTATTTTTCTAGGAGATAAAAACACCAACAACAACATAATAAGCGACAGAAACGAGTTGACAAATCAAAATTTGGCCAATGCTAATGCCAGAAATCAAGGCTAATCGATTGTGAGTATGAACTAACATATATATATATATACCATCACAACGGGAAATAGGAAGTAATGAAATAACAAGACATAAGTATTGAAGATTTTGCCAAAGAACTGTGTCATCGTAAGTCAATGAAATTACATCGTGGTGACGAGCCCAATACAGGGCCGCGCAGTCGTTTCTTTTTCAAAGTTATAAGTAGCACTGCAATAGTTATAGGCCACCGTTATGTTACCCATGTGGCAAACGACCAGCTCGTCTCGTTATCCAATAATATTTAAAAAAAACTATTATTAACAAAAACTGCATTCAAAGGTTTTGGCAAAATCTCATACACTATTATTCATGTCCACACCATCATCAGCCGGAAGACGTCCACGGTTGAACATAGGCCTTCCCCATAGAACCACTTGGATCGGCTACTTGCATCCAACGGTTCGCCGCAGTTTTTATCAGGTCGTCGGTCCACCTTGTGGGGAACTGTGACATATCATTCGTATGTAATATGTTAATATTAATTTTCTTTTGGATTATTAAATATTTTTATTATTTAGATTATAAATGACAGTTTAGTAATCTATTTAATATTTAGTATAAATTACTCAAGTTTCTAAGATTTGAAATTATACCTAATGCCAGCTAATTTCAAAATCAGCTTGAGGCCTTGGAAACCATTGAAAGACGAGTTATAAAACTTATTGGTAACAATGTTGGAAAACTTGTTAACGTCAGGCTCCAGGGCTTAGATCGTCGATGCAGGGTTGCCAGTCTATAGGTCTTCTACAAGTCACATTTTGGAGGGTATGCGATGGCAACACAAGATGTTATTCCCCCATCCCCATTTCATCCTAGTCAAGATGCACTGCATTTCTTAACATACCTCCTGTCTGCACCAAGCATTTTACTTCAACGTTTATCATGCAAGAGCTAACAGGTATCCTATATGCACGCGTGCTACACCGACTACTGCAGACATTGCAGAGATTCAAACGAAGGCCTATTTAAAAAAAGTAGGTGTTTACATCACATTAGTTAGACGAAAAGTAAATAAAAGTTTACTTTTCGTTTGACTGATTAGGCCCCTAATTGTATTGATTGTATTTTTATATTACAGAGAAGAAGATGCTTCATAAGAACATCGAAGAAATAATGCGCTGAAACTATTATGTTTTTTTTTTCTATTTATTTAATCACTACTGTCATAACTATGAATAATAATATTATGAATATAGACCCTATTATTAGCATTGTTTATTGTTTATAATATTTTGGCAGCAGGGCAGTGAAGATCATTTTGTATCGTTACTTTCCGTGATGACACAAGGCTCTGGAACTCGCATCACAACATCGCACTTCTAAGGCTATGTGAACTTTAAACTGACTATACAATTCATATTATATAAATTGATTAGAATGTAACTAATATCGTTTTGCACGCATTAAATAAGCTGAAATAAATGTTATTCCACAAATTGGTAGTTTTTCTTTTCTCAATCCTTTTTTTTATTGCTCTTTTTTTCCAACTTTTAATCTTATGCTTCTATACATGTATATAGCCTACTGTATGTATATATATATATATGGCCTACTATATATAGTACTATATATAGTAGGCTATATAATTTATCCGCACATCTTACTTCCTAATATATATTATATATTCCTAATATATATTACTTTCTAATATATATTATATATTAGGAAGTAAGATGTACGGAAAAATTTAATTTAAAAAGTGTGGTATGTACATTATACATGATTAAAATACTATACATAGACACAAGATTACAGTAGGTACCCAAGTTCAGATTAAATAAAACTAATAAATCGTTCCTGGCTAATGGTGTCAGATTCTACAATAAAATAATTCCTAAATTCTAAAGCATTAAATGAATTACCACAAGTAATGTTTAAACGTAAAAAATGTATTAATTTAGAAAACGTATTATAAAATGAAGCATTATTTAGATGACAAAGATGCATGGAGGCAAACAGCTCGGGAGCCTCCAGGCGACTACTGTAATACTTGGACTTAAATTTTAAACATGATTGTTAGCATTCGAGTCGTTGTAAAAAATATTTTAAAGAGAATGCTGAGTAGAGTTTCTTGTCTTTCTTCTTGCTCGGCCTATGCTAATTTGTAAAGGGCACGGTGGGGTTCTGGAAGGTTCTTTGACTTGATTGAGTCTGTTGACGTCTTTGTCATCCATTATTAGGCTATAGATATTGACAGCATTCGTTTTAATCTGTGATTGGGGTAGAGAAACGTTACAGAAGCCCGCTGTTAGACTCATTTATTTTAACTTTCATGAGTGCCCTCTTGGGGCTTCTGTGAATAAATCATTTTGAATTTGAATTTGTTGTCTACAAATTGTGAAAACCTTCCTTGGAAATACGTCATTCCAACTTCAAACGTGAAATGCGTGTCATTTTCTGGAATTGTTTCTAAGGCTCTTCTACCAAACATCATCATTTAACGTAGTTCAAGTGAATCAGATGATCTAGGGCTGCCTGAAAATTTTGTAGTAAAATTTTGACGTTTTCTTTAATGTTATTTCATAGCGAGACGAGCTGGTCATTTGCCTGATGGTAAGCATAACACTGGCTCTAACAATTGCAGTGCCACTCAGAACTTTGAAACACAAAGTCCTGCGCGGCACTGACTGGTTTGATAGTAGGTAACAGGAAATCTTATAATATTAATTGCATAAATTTTTTTATGATAGTTATACAATTTTTTTTCAGTTTACTATAGATTTGTAACACACATTTTTAATGCTCTATAAAAGTGGGTTAAGCTTGTAGAGATAAGAATCAAAAATATACACAACGTCATTCACAGTAACCCAAGAAAGTTTTTCCCAGTAAAACTTCCTTGCAGTAACCAGCTCATTACAAAGACGACACATTTTTGTCAAGGGGTTATAAAAAGAGGTGTTGTTTTTATATACTCTTAATGCAAAAGGTGGTGGGTCGCGTCGCCTATAGTATACACTATATATATATATATATATTTAGAGAATATAAGAGAGTAGGACAGTCAACATAGGAGTGAAGTATTTTATGCAAATATATGAGATCCTTGTGCTGCCTGCGGGTCGACAATGGTAAAACTTCAAATTTACATAATTTGCTGTCGTATCCGGAGAGAGACCGACCCATATTATACCTAAAAGACAACATTTTATGAAATTTTCTCTGCGATTCTATCAGAGTCAACTGAGTAGTAAGGTGACCAAATTGGAGAAGCATATTCTAAATTAGATCTTGGTATTAGATATATTGTCTTGGTATCTATTGTATATATAAGATTAGGCTTTGATAGAGATACAAGAAACTTTTAGGCTTTTAGTAACTATGTAGTTGTATTGTTCTCTCAATGTTAACTGTTCATTAAAGTAAATACTGTTCTCACCTGTTGGATGGTTCAGCTAAATACCAGCTTGGGGCCGTGAAAACTATTGAAAGACGAGCCATAGGACCTATTGGCAACGATACGCTTGTTGACGCCAAGCTCCAGAGCCTAGAGCATCGACGTAGGGTTGCCAGTCTACCGGTCTTCTACAGGATACATTTTCGTCACGGTATTTCGTCACCCATTTATGGTTGACATACCTTCTATCCGCACCAAGCGTTTTGCTTCAACATTCATCATGCGGACAGCGAAAGAATGGAATTATTTACATCCGGCATCTGTATTTCCTAAATACTACAATTTGGGAGTCTTCAAGACAAGAGTGAACAGGTATCTTCTAGGCAAGCTGGCTACATCGTCGACTGCATCGTTGCTTACCATCAAGTGGGATTGCGGTCAAACGCAAGCCTATCCAGTATTAAAATAAATGCCAAGATCCTAACGGTTGACTTACGGTCAAGCGAGCTACTTGAAACATTGTAATTAAATAATATTTTATGATGCTTTTTAGTGAAGGAAGTCACGAAGCATTTCTCAAAATTGATATACATTTTATTCACACTACACCATTTGAAAACCGTATTAATATCACTTTAGAACAAGTTACAGTCTTCGGAGTTTTCAACGTTAGTAAATACTTTTGAATGGTCAACATAAAGAAGGCATGGGCATCTCAGAGATTCAGCATAACAAAGAACAAGGGACCCATGTGTCTTCCCTGTGGCACCCCTGATGACACTGGTGTAGGAGTAGATGTTAACCCCTTTAGCGCAATGAGTTGGCTTCTGTTGGTGGGGTAACCGCACCCAACGAAAAAATTGCCGTGAACAACGTATGATGAAATTTTAGAACACAGAATTTTATGACTTTATCGGATGCCTTGCGCAAGTCAGGATAAATAGTGCCCACCTGTCCAGATGTTGCAAATGAACCCCATAGATAATTTTTATATACCAAGACTTTTATATACTTTCTATACTACTTATATTATTATGCTTAATAAAGCCGTGTAGGTTTTCAGATAGAAATGGTTTAACAAGTGAGTAGATCTGCCCTCCTAACCATAAACAGTTGATGTAGTCATACTTCGACAATTCAAATATCTTGGCAAAACAAGACAGAATACTACTTGGGCGAAAATTTTCACATCGATTTTTGTCGCCACTCTTGCGTGTTGGAACAATATGTGCCCTTTTCCATTGCAAGGGGAAAATGTCTAACTTGTGTGATTTATTGTATAGTACTGATAAAGGTTCACACAGCTCCAACCTACAAGACTTAACAAAAGAAGGTGGAACCCTATCAGGTCCAGTATCCTTGGTACCGGCCAAACGTTTTAATTTTAACAAAACTTCTGGTTTACTAATAATAAGAGACCAAAATATGCAAAATAGACCGATCCAAAATATTCTGAAAAGAGCTCTCACAGATTTCTTGACCATTTGAACCGTGAGAATTTGTTTTTATAAGACATAACCTATGGTATACCACTCACACTTTTTTTATCATTAGTAAATTTCCAAAATCTACTAATCTCATTCTTGAGAGATTTCTCAATTGAAGAGATATACTTACAGTAGCAGTTGTTAGTTTCTTTCCTCTAGCGCGATGGATGGAGTATGTGTCATAGTATCTGGGATTATTATGTGTTATAAAATGCTTGTGATACAATGCTTGCAAATGCTTGTGCCTGATTCCATCAAATATGCTTGTGATACCTTGATTGTTTAATATAAGAATTTTTTTAAACCAATACTTTACAAAGGTGGCTGGCCTGTTCTTGACGTTTTTGAAATAGGTGTGTGCTTTCTAATAATAGACATTAGTTTACTATAAAACCTATCTAAACAAGATTCTACATTTGAAAAAGAATAAATTCAATTCACCTAAACTAGGTCAGATTTTAGTTATGTCACATTTTTTTATATAATTGAATCACTCAGTTTTACGTGGGTTTAATTTCTGATACCTAGGAATAATGGTGTCGATAGCCAGAGGACGATGATGCGTGTCTATACTAGTTGTATACATGAACTGAGTTAGAGCCACATATAACATATAATTATGTTATTATATATAGCGTACCCATTATGTATCTCAATAGAGATACAAATATACTGGTCACTTTAGCGATGCTAGCTGATTCGGCTTAAGGGCAGCTCTTATCTTGAAGACTCCCAAATTGTAGTATTCAGGAAATGCAGATGCCGTCGGCAAAGAATTCCATTCTCTCGCTGTCCGCATTTTGAATTTTGAAGCAAAACGCTTGGTAAGAATAGAAGGTATGTCAACCATAAATGGGTGACGAAACGCCGTGCGTCTTGTCGTCCGATGGTGGAATGGGGATGGTGATAAAGATTGTTACAACCATTACTTACAAGAATAAATAAAACAGTTTAAATCACATAATATTGTTGTATTTCCAATAATACACTTCAAAATCACTAGGCATATGACCCTAAGAGCCCGTTTCAAAGATGTAGGCCGATCGAGAAGAACAATTATCGATATAGGTAGAACATGGACATTGGACATTGGACATTTGACATGATTTTCGTCTTGTCCATGTTCATCTTAACATCAACCTGTTGGGAAACTCTACTGAGGTCGTTGAGCATTGTATCGAGGTCCTCAAGTGATTCCGCCATTATGACTATATCATCGGCAAAACGAAGGTTAGTGACGTACTCGCCATTTATGTTGATGCCTGATCCTTAGAAGAATACTTAGCTTTATATAATCCAAAAACCATACAAACTTTTTTGCCGATCTGGGTTACTCTAAATTCAAAGAAGAACTACCTACTTGAGAAAAATGACTTGACTGGAGTGAGACCAGTTGAAGATAGGTATTGATAAAACGGTGCCATTACTTTAACTGTTTGCTAGACGGACTACATAAACACTACGTCTAACCTAGCTATAAAAACAGATATATTTGATAGATATAGAAACAGAGCTTTTCAAAGATAAATGACACAAAATATATCTAAGAAGGCCTATTTGATAATCCAAATGTGCTAGCCCACTTGGAAGCGCACCCAACCTATATTAAGGACGTTATACGGGCCAAGGACCTTGCTCGAATGGGTGGAGTCAAGCGCACTTCACCCGCGCGGTCCACACTACGTCTTTCAAGAACATCGCAAAACCTAACGTCATAGAACACGCGGATGAACCGCTACGAAGCGGTACCCGCACGCGCGCACGGCATCTTTGCCTATAATTCTTTGAATTCATTTAGTGGAAAGTTCTTCATTGAAATGAAGTGTTGAAGTGATCATCATTATTCGTAAATAAACGGTACGGACGCACATGAGATTATCCAACATTGAGATTGATCTCAAAATATCGCTCTGGACTAAAATAAAAGTACACACAGCCAATTTGCTCCGTAAAGTTGAAATTTGTTACACATTTTGACCCAAAAATTAACGTGTACGTAAATAAATGATTTTCGGGTGGTTTTTATTTTTACTTTTGTAGTCGTGTTTTTTATTTTGGTGTCATTTACGAGGTATCGAGTCATCTGCGAGTGTCCGTCTGGGTTTCCACTTTGTTCATGAAGCCTAATCATAATAATTTATTTGCTAAAAATGTTGGTGACAACAATAGTGTCGGGTCACAGGTATAGAAAATATAAAGTATCATAAACATTTTACCACATTGTGGCATGCAAATATTAGAATAATTAACTATCATTGAATTTAAAATATTACAAAAAACTAATGACACAATAATCGTAATACAATTCATATTTCATTTCCTATAGGTACTTATTTATATTATCAAATGTTATTATTTTTCTTATTAATTATACTAAAGTGTCAAAAAATAAAACCAATAATTTAAATAGAATTCTAGAAATTCAGTGGTCAAATAAATTACTTTAAAATTTCAGCTATAGTATAGTAATATTTTTCATGCAACCAACATTTCAATTTTTGCCAAAACCGTGTCCAAGGTAGGTCCTTGATTTCTCCCGGAACAGCATTATATGCTTGCCGGCAGATGTGCAAGCATTACTATGTTCCGGTTTGATGAGCAAAGTAGCCAGCGAAATTACTGAGCTTATGAGACTTAGTTACGAGTACAGAGCAATGCCGCGCAGGCCTTTGTGTTTCAAAGTTCTTTGAAGCATTGCAATTGTTATGGGCCAGCATTATGATGAGCACACTGCGGTGCCCTGCAGGCCTTTGTGTTTCAAAGTTGTGAATGGCACTGCAATTACAACATGTTTACAGTTTTCGGATAACGCCGGCCCATAACAATTGCAGTGCCAATCAATACTTTAAAACAAAAATATGCAGCACTGCATTGTGCTCGTTAACCTGAGACATTAGGTATTAAGTCTTATAAGGCCAGTAATTTTACTTTTCAATTTCATTTCCAGTATTTTCTAAAACGGTTCTCAACCTCCCGATATTCCTTTGTTTACCAATACATATATTTGCCACTCGTAAAAATGATGTACGTAAACAAGAAATTGTAATCAGAAATGTAGCCCACTCAATATGTATGCGAGGAGTGTCCACGCGCAAATCACGGAATGAATCAGATTTCACCGCTCTAGACGCTACTCTTTGAGCAAGCTTCAAACCCACACGAAAACAAATACTTGTATTGTATATCATTCACGCACACAAATATGTAACGTCGGCGGACAGCGTGAGCAGAGCAACGAGCGACACAACTTCCCCGTCTGAATGCCAGTGCATGACTGCCGCGCGCGCCCGCGCAGAGCACCTCTGAGACTTGTACATTTGGAATTCAGTTTTTTGATAATTTCTTTGCGAAATATTGCTCTATGCACAAATTTAATCAATACGATGTATAGAAAATTTTCTTCCTTATTTTTTGGTGTAAAATTAATCCCAAACGTCTAAGTCATTTAGAAGTTTTAGGGAAAATAGTTTTAAAATAGCATGCTGTTAAATATTTTTTCAAGCCATAAGTAATGGTAATACAAAAAAAATCAATCATACAAATTAATGCCCTTGAATTGATCATTCAGGTAGTATTTTTTTCAAGTCGTTAAACCAAGCCGTGTGGGAGTTTTAGGAGCAGAAAGTAGTCATTTTTGGGTAACCTAGCCCCTTAAACAGTCGTTTAGTTTATTTTTATGAGTTTGTTAATTTAGTTAACATTAATGTTCCTATGTTAGTTTGTAAGATATTTATTCTATGGGCCCGCTACGATGTACTGTTGCCTGAAATAAATGCATTATTATTAGAAATATATACATATAATTATATCATTTTAAAGCCCGAATACGTGTCAAACGACATTTAATTTAAGTTTATTTGATATTCACGAACAGAGCATTTATTTAATAATGTTTGTTGTAAAAATTAATGTCTTTCACGAACTAGTTGTAAAATTATGTGTTCCGTTTTTAAGCACAAAATATATGTATATAAAGGAACGCTTTTCAATCATTAATCACAGTTCAACTTGATCTAAAAACACCAAGCCCAGCTTAACAAAACTAAAATGTGGTCTTTCCCCATGTTGGCATTCATCGTACTGTGTGCAGGTTATTCTGGTAAGAAATAAATTATTCCGTACTAAATATTTATTTTAAATGTGTATTTCTTTTTTCTATAAAAATTAGTAAGTCTTAAACAGCTTACGTCATAGCATTGATTAGAAACATCGGAAGTACGAAAATGTACGCGTAAATAAAAATGATGTACGCCAGTGAAGTTACTGGGGTTATGAGACATAAGCCCATTTTCACCAACCCTAGGAGATGCCTAAATCGGATGCCTAAGGGTCTTACCACAAAAAAAGTAAACACACATTAAACCTGTGTTTAACGCCTAAACATGCCATAGTCGCATGATTAAAAATGAGCAAACACAAATCCTGTTTTAAGTAGTGTCTAACCGTTTTCTAACTCAATTCTGTTGTTGTGTTGACTATAGATATTTAGGAGTTGCCTAAGGCAAAAAACCGTTTCACGAACCAGTAGGGAGTGTTCTAACGGTTTATATTTAGGACTTCACTTACGTTAGGAGTTACTTAGTTAGACATCGAATTCGTCGTTCGTGAAAACGGGCATTAATACCTAATACCTCCTAATTATTCCTAATGGATAACGTGCGCACTGCAGTGCCGCGCAGGCCTTTATAGTTCAAAGTTCTGAGTGGCACTGTAAATCTATGGCAATTAAATAGTATCTAACACGATATTAATGATTCGTGAAGCATCTATATATGCTGCATACATTGTCTGTTCTAGTTATACTCTTTGAACAATTTTAAGGTGAGCACCACAGATTTGCTAAGGCTCTGTCATTTGCTAATGCACTTAACTAGCATGACATCATCATCATAATCAGCCTACATCAGTTCACTGCTGGGCATAGGTCTCTCCCAAGGCGCGGTATTGAGCCCGATTCTCGCCTTTTCTTCTCCGGTCGCTGTCAACAACCCTTCGTATATCGTCGCACTAATGCCTGATTTACATTATTTTTCTACAGCCCTTCCCGTGTCTGAGGCAGCAGCTTCTTGTGAGCATTTTTGTTTAATTTTTTTATTTATGTATAATTTGACACACGATTTGAATACACGTTTTTACATTGATTGCAGTTCAACCACAGCCAGGACCAATACTAGCTCCAATGGTGCCTCCAGGTGGTAAACCTTAAATCTATACTAACGCTAATAATATTCTCTGGCAAAGATTACGCGACCACACGACGGCGCTAGATTGAAAGTGTGATATTATGTTGAAAGAGTCAGGTCGCCAGTTATAGTGGCTCGACAAAGGCATAAACAAACCATTGATGAATTATTACTTAATTTATCCTATAGCGTCAATGTAGATCATGAAAAGAATACATAACTGTTACTTTTTTTTGAGAAATTATGCTCACATTGCGTTGTTTTAGAAAACACAACCAATATTTTAGCTCATCAAAAATATATTGCAATTATTGGTCAGTTGGTTTGTCCTTCTTTCAGGCAGCGACGGAGCAACGGATCGCTGTAACTTTTTGGTCCTGATATAGGAAAAAATTGGGAATAATGCACGAGTTCCGGCGGGACAAAGTGACTGAGATTCAGTTCTTCTCCAAAACTTAATACACACATTTGTAGATTTAAATTGCAATATATGGTTTTAAGTTTGTTTGATTGATTTGATTGAGCAGACGTAGAGCGGCAACTATTCTTAATTCTGTTCTAAGTTTTATTATTGAAATATAACATAAGAATACAAAATTGCTTTAAAAAAGCGACGAACCAACTTCAGTGACAAACTACTGAACCGATTTTGAAGAAAATTCCATGGGACCAAACTGAAAAAAAATCCCTTCATAAAAAAATCCAAATCGGTTCATAAATGACGGAGATCTGGGGTAATAAATATTAAAAATACACATTGAATTGAGAACCTTCTCCTTTTTTGGAAATCGATTAAAACTGATTGCAATGAAATTAAAACCTCATTCAGAAAATTTCACAAGACTATATCCTTTGGGTTTTGTTGAAATTTACACTTATGTTAAACTTGGTGAGACTTCGGTGTCTGCCTATATGTATCTACATAGACAAGTTTTTGTTAGCAGTTCTGATTTTAATTTTATGTAATAAACCTACTTAACAGAGGTTAAGAATCAGTTTCTTTTGTACAATAAACACTGATAAGTGTTATATTACTGTTGCACATTAATTTTTGTTTTTGCGATTAACGATTGCTACAAAATAAACCAAGCGTAGCCATTTTTACTCGATTATTTTTCTAGGAGATAAAAACACCAACAACAACATAATAAGCGACAGAAACGAGTTGATAAATCAAAATTTGGCCAATGCTAATTCCAGAAATCAAGGCTAATCGATTGTGAGTATGAACTAACATATATATATATATACCATCACAACGGGAAATAGGAAGTAATGAAATAACAAGACATAAGTATTGAAGATTTTGCCAAAGAACTGTGTCATCGTAAGTCAATGAAATTACATCGTGGTGACGAGCCCAATACAGGGCCGCGCAGTCGTTTCTTTTTCAAAGTTATAAGTAGCACTGCAATAGTTATAGGCCACCGTTATGTTACCCATGTGGCAAACGACCAGCTCGTCTCGTTATCCAATAATATTTAAAAAAAACTATTATTAACAAAAACTGCATTCAAAGGTTTTGGCAAAATCTCATACACTATTATTCATGTCCACACCATCATCAGCCGGAAGACGTCCACGGTTGAACATAGGCCTTCCCCATAGAACCACTTGGATCGGCTACTTGCATCCAACGGTTCGCCGCAGTTTTTATCAGGTCGTCGGTCCACCTTGTGGGGAACTGTGACATATCATTCGTATGTAATATGTTAATATTAATTTTCTTTTGGATTATTAAATATTTTTATTATTTAGATTATAAATGACAGTTTAGTAATCTATTTAATATTTAGTATAAATTACTCAAGTTTCTAAGATTTGAAATTATACCTAATGCCAGCTAATTTCAAAATCAGCTTGAGGCCTTGGAAACCATTGAAAGACGAGTTATAAAACTTATTGGTAACAATGTTGGAAAACTTGTTAACGTCAGGCTCCAGGGCTTAGATCGTCGATGCAGGGTTGCCAGTCTATAGGTCTTCTACAAGTCACATTTTGGAGGGTATGCGATGGCAACACAAGATGTTATTCCCCCATCCCCATTTCATCCTAGTCAAGATGCACTGCATTTCTTAACATACCTCCTGTCTGCACCAAGCATTTTACTTCAACGTTTATCATGCAAGAGCTAACAGGTATCCTATATGCACGCGTGCTACACCGACTACTGCAGACATTGCAGAGATTCAAACGAAGGCCTATTTAAAAAAAGTAGGTGTTTACATCACATTAGTTAGACGAAAAGTAAATAAAAGTTTACTTTTCGTTTGACTGATTAGGCCCCTAATTGTATTGATTGTATTTTTATATTACAGAGAAGAAGATGCTTCATAAGAACATCGAAGAAATAATGCGCTGAAACTATTATGTTTTTTTTTTCTATTTATTTAATCACTACTGTCATAACTATGAATAATAATATTATGAATATAGACCCTATTATTAGCATTGTTTATTGTTTATAATATTTTGGCAGCAGGGCAGTGAAGATCATTTTGTATCGTTACTTTCCGTGATGACACAAGGCTCTGGAACTCGCATCACAACATCGCACTTCTAAGGCTATGTGAACTTTAAACTGACTATACAATTCATATTATATAAATTGATTAGAATGTAACTAATATCGTTTTGCACGCATTAAATAAGCTGAAATAAATGTTATTCCACAAATTGGTAGTTTTTCTTTTCTCAATCCTTTTTTTTATTGCTCTTTTTTTCCAACTTTTAATCTTATGCTTCTATACATGTATATAGCCTACTGTATGTATATATATATATATGGCCTACTATATATAGTACTATATATAGTAGGCTATATAATTTATCCGCACATCTTACTTCCTAATATATATTATATATTCCTAATATATATTACTTTCTAATATATATTATATATTAGGAAGTAAGATGTACGGAAAAATTTAATTTAAAAAGTGTGGTATGTACATTATACATGATTAAAATACTATACATAGACACAAGATTACAGTAGGTACCCAAGTTCAGATTAAATAAAACTAATAAATCGTTCCTGGCTAATGGTGTCAGATTCTACAATAAAATAATTCCTAAATTCTAAAGCATTAAATGAATTACCACAAGTAATGTTTAAACGTAAAAAATGTATTAATTTAGAAAACGTATTATAAAATGAAGCATTATTTAGATGACAAAGATGCATGGAGGCAAACAGCTCGGGAGCCTCCAGGCGACTACTGTAATACTTGGACTTAAATTTTAAACATGATTGTTAGCATTCGAGTCGTTGTAAAAAATATTTTAAAGAGAATGCTGAGTAGAGTTTCTTGTCTTTCTTCTTGCTCGGCCTATGCTAATTTGTAAAGGGCACGGTGGGGTTCTGGAAGGTTCTTTGACTTGATTGAGTCTGTTGACGTCTTTGTCATCCATTATTAGGCTATAGATATTGACAGCATTCGTTTTAATCTGTGATTGGGGTAGAGAAACGTTACAGAAGCCCGCTGTTAGACTCATTTATTTTAACTTTCATGAGTGCCCTCTTGGGGCTTCTGTGAATAAATCATTTTGAATTTGAATTTGTTGTCTACAAATTGTGAAAACCTTCCTTGGAAATACGTCATTCCAACTTCAAACGTGAAATGCGTGTCATTTTCTGGAATTGTTTCTAAGGCTCTTCTACCAAACATCATCATTTAACGTAGTTCAAGTGAATCAGATGATCTAGGGCTGCCTGAAAATTTTGTAGTAAAATTTTGACGTTTTCTTTAATGTTATTTCATAGCGAGACGAGCTGGTCATTTGCCTGATGGTAAGCATAACACTGGCTCTAACAATTGCAGTGCCACTCAGAACTTTGAAACACAAAGTCCTGCGCGGCACTGACTGGTTTGATAGTAGGTAACAGGAAATCTTATAATATTAATTGCATAAATTTTTTTATGATAGTTATACAATTTTTTTTCAGTTTACTATAGATTTGTAACACACATTTTTAATGCTCTATAAAAGTGGGTTAAGCTTGTAGAGATAAGAATCAAAAATATACACAACGTCATTCACAGTAACCCAAGAAAGTTTTTCCCAGTAAAACTTCCTTGCAGTAACCAGCTCATTACAAAGACGACACATTTTTGTCAAGGGGTTATAAAAAGAGGTGTTGTTTTTATATACTCTTAATGCAAAAGGTGGTGGGTCGCGTCGCCTATAGTATACACTATATATATATATATATATTTAGAGAATATAAGAGAGTAGGACAGTCAACATAGGAGTGAAGTATTTTATGCAAATATATGAGATCCTTGTGCTGCCTGCGGGTCGACAATGGTAAAACTTCAAATTTACATAATTTGCTGTCGTATCCGGAGAGAGACCGACCCATATTATACCTAAAAGACAACATTTTATGAAATTTTCTCTGCGATTCTATCAGAGTCAACTGAGTAGTAAGGTGACCAAATTGGAGAAGCATATTCTAAATTAGATCTTGGTATTAGATATATTGTCTTGGTATCTATTGTATATATAAGATTAGGCTTTGATAGAGATACAAGAAACTTTTAGGCTTTTAGTAACTATGTAGTTGTATTGTTCTCTCAATGTTAACTGTTCATTAAAGTAAATACTGTTCTCACCTGTTGGATGGTTCAGCTAAATACCAGCTTGGGGCCGTGAAAACTATTGAAAGACGAGCCATAGGACCTATTGGCAACGATACGCTTGTTGACGCCAAGCTCCAGAGCCTAGAGCATCGACGTAGGGTTGCCAGTCTACCGGTCTTCTACAGGATACATTTTCGTCACGGTATTTCGTCACCCATTTATGGTTGACATACCTTCTATCCGCACCAAGCGTTTTGCTTCAACATTCATCATGCGGACAGCGAAAGAATGGAATTATTTACATCCGGCATCTGTATTTCCTAAATACTACAATTTGGGAGTCTTCAAGACAAGAGTGAACAGGTATCTTCTAGGCAAGCTGGCTACATCGTCGACTGCATCGTTGCTTACCATCAAGTGGGATTGCGGTCAAACGCAAGCCTATCCAGTATTAAAATAAATGCCAAGATCCTAACGGTTGACTTACGGTCAAGCGAGCTACTTGAAACATTGTAATTAAATAATATTTTATGATGCTTTTTAGTGAAGGAAGTCACGAAGCATTTCTCAAAATTGATATACATTTTATTCACACTACACCATTTGAAAACCGTATTAATATCACTTTAGAACAAGTTACAGTCTTCGGAGTTTTCAACGTTAGTAAATACTTTTGAATGGTCAACATAAAGAAGGCATGGGCATCTCAGAGATTCAGCATAACAAAGAACAAGGGACCCATGTGTCTTCCCTGTGGCACCCCTGATGACACTGGTGTAGGAGTAGATGTTAACCCCTTTAGCGCAATGAGTTGGCTTCTGTTGGTGGGGTAACCGCACCCAACGAAAAAATTGCCGTGAACAACGTATGATGAAATTTTAGAACACAGAATTTTATGACTTTATCGGATGCCTTGCGCAAGTCAGGATAAATAGTGCCCACCTGTCCAGATGTTGCAAATGAACCCCATAGATAATTTTTATATACCAAGACTTTTATATACTTTCTATACTACTTATATTATTATGCTTAATAAAGCCGTGTAGGTTTTCAGATAGAAATGGTTTAACAAGTGAGTAGATCTGCCCTCCTAACCATAAACAGTTGATGTAGTCATACTTCGACAATTCAAATATCTTGGCAAAACAAGACAGAATACTACTTGGGCGAAAATTTTCACATCGATTTTTGTCGCCACTCTTGCGTGTTGGAACAATATGTGCCCTTTTCCATTGCAAGGGGAAAATGTCTAACTTGTGTGATTTATTGTATAGTACTGATAAAGGTTCACACAGCTCCAACCTACAAGACTTAACAAAAGAAGGTGGAACCCTATCAGGTCCAGTATCCTTGGTACCGGCCAAACGTTTTAATTTTAACAAAACTTCTGGTTTACTAATAATAAGAGACCAAAATATGCAAAATAGACCGATCCAAAATATTCTGAAAAGAGCTCTCACAGATTTCTTGACCATTTGAACCGTGAGAATTTGTTTTTATAAGACATAACCTATGGTATACCACTCACACTTTTTTTATCATTAGTAAATTTCCAAAATCTACTAATCTCATTCTTGAGAGATTTCTCAATTGAAGAGATATACTTACAGTAGCAGTTGTTAGTTTCTTTCCTCTAGCGCGATGGATGGAGTATGTGTCATAGTATCTGGGATTATTATGTGTTATAAAATGCTTGTGATACAATGCTTGCAAATGCTTGTGCCTGATTCCATCAAATATGCTTGTGATACCTTGATTGTTTAATATAAGAATTTTTTTAAACCAATACTTTACAAAGGTGGCTGGCCTGTTCTTGACGTTTTTGAAATAGGTGTGTGCTTTCTAATAATAGACATTAGTTTACTATAAAACCTATCTAAACAAGATTCTACATTTGAAAAAGAATAAATTCAATTCACCTAAACTAGGTCAGATTTTAGTTATGTCACATTTTTTTATATAATTGAATCACTCAGTTTTACGTGGGTTTAATTTCTGATACCTAGGAATAATGGTGTCGATAGCCAGAGGACGATGATGCGTGTCTATACTAGTTGTATACATGAACTGAGTTAGAGCCACATATAACATATAATTATGTTATTATATATAGCGTACCCATTATGTATCTCAATAGAGATACAAATATACTGGTCACTTTAGCGATGCTAGCTGATTCGGCTTAAGGGCAGCTCTTATCTTGAAGACTCCCAAATTGTAGTATTCAGGAAATGCAGATGCCGTCGGCAAAGAATTCCATTCTCTCGCTGTCCGCATTTTGAATTTTGAAGCAAAACGCTTGGTAAGAATAGAAGGTATGTCAACCATAAATGGGTGACGAAACGCCGTGCGTCTTGTCGTCCGATGGTGGAATGGGGATGGTGATAAAGATTGTTACAACCATTACTTACAAGAATAAATAAAACAGTTTAAATCACATAATATTGTTGTATTTCCAATAATACACTTCAAAATCACTAGGCATATGACCCTAAGAGCCCGTTTCAAAGATGTAGGCCGATCGAGAAGAACAATTATCGATATAGGTAGAACATGGACATTGGACATTGGACATTTGACATGATTTTCGTCTTGTCCATGTTCATCTTAACATCAACCTGTTGGGAAACTCTACTGAGGTCGTTGAGCATTGTATCGAGGTCCTCAAGTGATTCCGCCATTATGACTATATCATCGGCAAAACGAAGGTTAGTGACGTACTCGCCATTTATGTTGATGCCTGATCCTTAGAAGAATACTTAGCTTTATATAATCCAAAAACCATACAAACTTTTTTGCCGATCTGGGTTACTCTAAATTCAAAGAAGAACTACCTACTTGAGAAAAATGACTTGACTGGAGTGAGACCAGTTGAAGATAGGTATTGATAAAACGGTGCCATTACTTTAACTGTTTGCTAGACGGACTACATAAACACTACGTCTAACCTAGCTATAAAAACAGATATATTTGATAGATATAGAAACAGAGCTTTTCAAAGATAAATGACACAAAATATATCTAAGAAGGCCTATTTGATAATCCAAATGTGCTAGCCCACTTGGAAGCGCACCCAACCTATATTAAGGACGTTATACGGGCCAAGGACCTTGCTCGAATGGGTGGAGTCAAGCGCACTTCACCCGCGCGGTCCACACTACGTCTTTCAAGAACATCGCAAAACCTAACGTCATAGAACACGCGGATGAACCGCTACGAAGCGGTACCCGCACGCGCGCACGGCATCTTTGCCTATAATTCTTTGAATTCATTTAGTGGAAAGTTCTTCATTGAAATGAAGTGTTGAAGTGATCATCATTATTCGTAAATAAACGGTACGGACGCACATGAGATTATCCAACATTGAGATTGATCTCAAAATATCGCTCTGGACTAAAATAAAAGTACACACAGCCAATTTGCTCCGTAAAGTTGAAATTTGTTACACATTTTGACCCAAAAATTAACGTGTACGTAAATAAATGATTTTCGGGTGGTTTTTATTTTTACTTTTGTAGTCGTGTTTTTTATTTTGGTGTCATTTACGAGGTATCGAGTCATCTGCGAGTGTCCGTCTGGGTTTCCACTTTGTTCATGAAGCCTAATCATAATAATTTATTTGCTAAAAATGTTGGTGACAACAATAGTGTCGGGTCACAGGTATAGAAAATATAAAGTATCATAAACATTTTACCACATTGTGGCATGCAAATATTAGAATAATTAACTATCATTGAATTTAAAATATTACAAAAAACTAATGACACAATAATCGTAATACAATTCATATTTCATTTCCTATAGGTACTTATTTATATTATCAAATGTTATTATTTTTCTTATTAATTATACTAAAGTGTCAAAAAATAAAACCAATAATTTAAATAGAATTCTAGAAATTCAGTGGTCAAATAAATTACTTTAAAATTTCAGCTATAGTATAGTAATATTTTTCATGCAACCAACATTTCAATTTTTGCCAAAACCGTGTCCAAGGTAGGTCCTTGATTTCTCCCGGAACAGCATTATATGCTTGCCGGCAGATGTGCAAGCATTACTATGTTCCGGTTTGATGAGCAAAGTAGCCAGCGAAATTACTGAGCTTATGAGACTTAGTTACGAGTACAGAGCAATGCCGCGCAGGCCTTTGTGTTTCAAAGTTCTTTGAAGCATTGCAATTGTTATGGGCCAGCATTATGATGAGCACACTGCGGTGCCCTGCAGGCCTTTGTGTTTCAAAGTTGTGAATGGCACTGCAATTACAACATGTTTACAGTTTTCGGATAACGCCGGCCCATAACAATTGCAGTGCCAATCAATACTTTAAAACAAAAATATGCAGCACTGCATTGTGCTCGTTAACCTGAGACATTAGGTATTAAGTCTTATAAGGCCAGTAATTTTACTTTTCAATTTCATTTCCAGTATTTTCTAAAACGGTTCTCAACCTCCCGATATTCCTTTGTTTACCAATACATATATTTGCCACTCGTAAAAATGATGTACGTAAACAAGAAATTGTAATCAGAAATGTAGCCCACTCAATATGTATGCGAGGAGTGTCCACGCGCAAATCACGGAATGAATCAGATTTCACCGCTCTAGACGCTACTCTTTGAGCAAGCTTCAAACCCACACGAAAACAAATACTTGTATTGTATATCATTCACGCACACAAATATGTAACGTCGGCGGACAGCGTGAGCAGAGCAACGAGCGACACAACTTCCCCGTCTGAATGCCAGTGCATGACTGCCGCGCGCGCCCGCGCAGAGCACCTCTGAGACTTGTACATTTGGAATTCAGTTTTTTGATAATTTCTTTGCGAAATATTGCTCTATGCACAAATTTAATCAATACGATGTATAGAAAATTTTCTTCCTTATTTTTTGGTGTAAAATTAATCCCAAACGTCTAAGTCATTTAGAAGTTTTAGGGAAAATAGTTTTAAAATAGCATGCTGTTAAATATTTTTTCAAGCCATAAGTAATGGTAATACAAAAAAAATCAATCATACAAATTAATGCCCTTGAATTGATCATTCAGGTAGTATTTTTTTCAAGTCGTTAAACCAAGCCGTGTGGGAGTTTTAGGAGCAGAAAGTAGTCATTTTTGGGTAACCTAGCCCCTTAAACAGTCGTTTAGTTTATTTTTATGAGTTTGTTAATTTAGTTAACATTAATGTTCCTATGTTAGTTTGTAAGATATTTATTCTATGGGCCCGCTACGATGTACTGTTGCCTGAAATAAATGCATTATTATTAGAAATATATACATATAATTATATCATTTTAAAGCCCGAATACGTGTCAAACGACATTTAATTTAAGTTTATTTGATATTCACGAACAGAGCATTTATTTAATAATGTTTGTTGTAAAAATTAATGTCTTTCACGAACTAGTTGTAAAATTATGTGTTCCGTTTTTAAGCACAAAATATATGTATATAAAGGAACGCTTTTCAATCATTAATCACAGTTCAACTTGATCTAAAAACACCAAGCCCAGCTTAACAAAACTAAAATGTGGTCTTTCCCCATGTTGGCATTCATCGTACTGTGTGCAGGTTATTCTGGTAAGAAATAAATTATTCCGTACTAAATATTTATTTTAAATGTGTATTTCTTTTTTCTATAAAAATTAGTAAGTCTTAAACAGCTTACGTCATAGCATTGATTAGAAACATCGGAAGTACGAAAATGTACGCGTAAATAAAAATGATGTACGCCAGTGAAGTTACTGGGGTTATGAGACATAAGCCCATTTTCACCAACCCTAGGAGATGCCTAAATCGGATGCCTAAGGGTCTTACCACAAAAAAAGTAAACACACATTAAACCTGTGTTTAACGCCTAAACATGCCATAGTCGCATGATTAAAAATGAGCAAACACAAATCCTGTTTTAAGTAGTGTCTAACCGTTTTCTAACTCAATTCTGTTGTTGTGTTGACTATAGATATTTAGGAGTTGCCTAAGGCAAAAAACCGTTTCACGAACCAGTAGGGAGTGTTCTAACGGTTTATATTTAGGACTTCACTTACGTTAGGAGTTACTTAGTTAGACATCGAATTCGTCGTTCGTGAAAACGGGCATTAATACCTAATACCTCCTAATTATTCCTAATGGATAACGTGCGCACTGCAGTGCCGCGCAGGCCTTTATAGTTCAAAGTTCTGAGTGGCACTGTAAATCTATGGCAATTAAATAGTATCTAACACGATATTAATGATTCGTGAAGCATCTATATATGCTGCATACATTGTCTGTTCTAGTTATACTCTTTGAACAATTTTAAGGTGAGCACCACAGATTTGCTAAGGCTCTGTCATTTGCTAATGCACTTAACTAGCATGACATCATCATCATAATCAGCCTACATCAGTTCACTGCTGGGCATAGGTCTCTCCCAAGGCGCGGTATTGAGCCCGATTCTCGCCTTTTCTTCTCCGGTCGCTGTCAACAACCCTTCGTATATCGTCGCACTAATGCCTGATTTACATTATTTTTCTACAGCCCTTCCCGTGTCTGAGGCAGCAGCTTCTTGTGAGCATTTTTGTTTAATTTTTTTATTTATGTATAATTTGACACACGATTTGAATACACGTTTTTACATTGATTGCAGTTCAACCACAGCCAGGACCAATACTAGCTCCAATGGTGCCTCCAGGTGGTAAACCTTAAATCTATACTAACGCTAATAATATTCTCTGGCAAAGATTACGCGACCACACGACGGCGCTAGATTGAAAGTGTGATATTATGTTGAAAGAGTCAGGTCGCCAGTTATAGTGGCTCGACAAAGGCATAAACAAACCATTGATGAATTATTACTTAATTTATCCTATAGCGTCAATGTAGATCATGAAAAGAATACATAACTGTTACTTTTTTTTGAGAAATTATGCTCACATTGCGTTGTTTTAGAAAACACAACCAATATTTTAGCTCATCAAAAATATATTGCAATTATTGGTCAGTTGGTTTGTCCTTCTTTCAGGCAGCGACGGAGCAACGGATCGCTGTAACTTTTTGGTCCTGATATAGGAAAAAATTGGGAATAATGCACGAGTTCCGGCGGGACAAAGTGACTGAGATTCAGTTCTTCTCCAAAACTTAATACACACATTTGTAGATTTAAATTGCAATATATGGTTTTAAGTTTGTTTGATTGATTTGATTGAGCAGACGTAGAGCGGCAACTATTCTTAATTCTGTTCTAAGTTTTACTATTGAAATATAACATAAGAATACAAAATTGCTTTAAAAAAGCGACGAACCAACTTCAGTGACAAACTACTGAACCGATTTTGACTAAAATTCCATGGGATCAATCTGAAAAAAAATCCCTTCATAAATAAAAAATCCAAATTGGTTTATAAATGACGGAGATCTGGGGTAATAAATATAAAAAATACACACTGAATGACTGAAGGAGAACCTTCTCCTTTTTTGGAAATCGGTTAAAACTGATTGCAATGAAATTAAAACCTAATTCAGAAAATTTCACTAGACTATCCTTTGGGTTTTGTTGAAATTTACACTTATGTTAAACTTGGTGAGACTTCGGTGTCTGCCTGTATGTATCTACATAGACATGTTTTTGTTAGCAGTTCTGATTTTAATTTTATGTAATAAACCTACTTGACAGAGGTTAAGAATCAGTTTCTTCTGTACAATAAACACTAATAAGTGTTATATTACTGTTGCACATTAATTATTTTTTTTTGCGATTAACGATTGCTACAAAATAAACCAAGCGTAGCCATTTTTACTCGATTATTTTTCTAGGAGATACTAACATCAACAACAACAGAATAAGCAACAGTAACGAGTTGCGAAATCAAAATACGGCCGCTGCTAATGCCGTAAATCGAGGCTAATCAAACGATTGTAAGTATGAACTAACATATATATACCATCACAACGGGTCAGTATAGGAAAGTATGATATTACAAGAAATAAGTATTGAAGATTTCGCCAAAAAACTGTGTAATCGTAAGTCAATGAAATTACTGGACAGACTTAATACCTAACAAATCATGGTGACGAGCGCAAGACAGGGCCGCGCACTGCGCGGTCGTTTCGTTTTCAAAGTTATAAGTAGCACTGCAATAGTTATAGGCCGCCGTTATGTTACCCATGTGGCAAACGACCAGTTTACTTTTCGTTTCACTGATTAGGCCCCTAATTTTATTGATTGTATTTTTATATTACAGAGAAGAAGATGCTTCATAAGAACATCGAAGAAATAATGCGCTGAAACTATTATGTTTTTTTTTCTATTTATTTAATCACTACTGTCATAGCTATGACGTAATATTATGAATATAGACCCTATTATTTCAACTATAGGTTCCTCTCGGTTTAAAATCTCACATGCACTCGAGCATTGTTTATTGTTCATAATATTTTGGCAGCAGGGCAGTGAAGATCATTTTGTATCGTTACTTTCCGTGATGACACAAGGCTCTGGAACTCGCATCACAACATCGCACTTCTAAGGCTTTGTGAACTTTAAACTGACTATACAATTCATATTATATAAATTGATTAGAATGTAACTAATATCGTTTTGCACGCATTAAATAAGCTGAAATAAATGTTATTCCACAAATTGGTAGTTTTTCTTTTCTCAATCCTTTTTTTCCAACTTATCTTGTGCTTCTATACATGTATATAGCCTACTATATATATATATACTACTATACATATATACTATATATATATAGTAGGCTATATACATGTGTGTGTATATATATTAGGAAGTAAGATGTACGGAAAAATTTAATTTAAAAAGTGTGGTATGTACATTGTACATCATGATTAAAATACTATACATAGACACAATATTACAGTAGGTACCCAGGTTCAGATTAAGTAAAACTAATAAATCGTTCCTGGCTAATGGTGTCAGATTCTACAATAAAATAATTCCTAAATCCTAAAGCATTAAATTAATTACCACAAGGAATGTTTAAACGTAAAAAATGTATTAATTTAGAAAACGTATTATAAAATTAAGCATTATTTAGATGACAAAGATGCATGGAGGCAAACAGCTCGGGAGCCTCCAGGCGACTACTGTAATACTTGGACTTAAAATTTAAACATGATTGTTAGCATTCGAGTCGTTGTAAAAAATATTTTAAAGATAATGCTGAGTAGAGTTTCTTGTCTTTCTTCTTGCTCGGCCTATGCCAATTTGTAAAGGGCACGGTGCACGGTGGGGTTCTGGAAGGTTCTTTGACTTAGAGCACCGATTGAGTCTGTTGACGTCTTTGTCATCCATTATTAGGTTATAGATATTGACAGCATTAGTTTTAATCTGTGATTGGGGTAGAGAAACGTTACAGAAGCCCGCTGTTAGACTCATTTATTTTAACTTTCATGAGTGCCCTCTTGGGGCTTCTATGAATAAATCATTTTGAATTTGAATTTGTTGTCTACAAATTGTGAAAACCTTCCTTGGAAATACGTCATTCCAAATTTCTATACAAAAAAATAATCCAACTTCAAACGTGAAATGCGTGTCATTTTCTGGAATTGTTTCTAAGGCTCTTCTACCAAACATCATCATTTAACGTAGTTCAAGTGAATCAGATGATCTAGGGCTGCCTGAAAATTTTGTAGTAAAATTTTGATGTTTTCTTTAATGTTATTTCATAGCGAGACGAGCTGGTCATTTGCCTGATGGTAAGCATAACACTGGCTCTAACAATTGCAGTGCCACTCAGAACTTTGAAACACAAAGTCCTGCGCGGCACTGACTGGTTTGATAGTAGGTAACAGGAAATCTTATAATATTAATTACATAATTTTTTTATGATAGTTATACAATTTTTTTTCAGTTTACTATAGATTTGTAACAGACATTTTTAATGCTCTATAAAAGTGGGTTAAGCTTGTAGAGATAAGAATCAAAAATATACACAACGTCATTCACAGTAACCCAAGAAAGTTTTTCCCAGTAAAACTTCCTTGCAGTAACCAGCTCATTACATAGACGACATTCTTGTCAAGGGGTTATAAAAAGAGGTGTTGTTTTTATATACTCTTAATGCAAAAGGTGGTGGGTCGCGTCGCCTATAGTACACACTTATGTTTAGAGAATATAATAGAGTAGGACAGTCAACATAGGAGTGAAGTATTTTATGCAAATATATGAGATCCTTGTGCTGCCTGCGGGTCGACAATGGTAAAACTTCAAATTTACATAATTTGCTGTCGTATCTACCTAGTAGGTACCTTCGATTCTATCAGAGTCAACTGAGTAGTAAGGTGACCAAATTGGAGAAGCATATTCTAAATTAGGTCTTGGTATTAGATATATTGTCTTGGTATCTATTGTATATATAAGATTAGGCTTTGGTAGAGATACAAGAAACTTTTGGGCTTTTAGTAACTATGTAGTTGTATTGTTCTCTCAATGTTAACTGTTCATTAAAGTAAATACTGTTCTCACCTGTTGGATGGTTCAGCTAAATACCAGCTTGGGGCCGTGAAAACTATTGAAAGACGAGCCATAGGACCTATTGGCAACGATACGCTTGTTGACGCCAAGCTCCAGAGCCTAGAGCATCGACGTAGGGTTGCCAGTCTACCGGTCTTCTACAGGATACATTTTCGTCACGGTATTTCGTCACCCATTTATGGTTGACATACCTTCTATCCGCACCAAGCGTTTTGCTTCAACATTCATCATGCGGACAGCGAAAGAATGGAATTATTTACATCCGGCTTCTGTATTTTTTGAATACTACAATTTGGGAGTCTTCAAGACAAGCTAGTGAACAGGTATCTTCTAGGCAAGCTTGCTACATCGTCGACTGCATCGTTGCTTACCATCAGGTGGGATTGCGGTCAAACGCAAGCCTATCCAGTATTAAAATAAATGCCAAGATCTTTAACGGTTGACTTACGATCAAGCGAGCTACCTGAAACATTGTTATTAAATAATATTTTATGATGCTTTTTAGTGAAGGAAGTCACAAAGCATTTCTCAAAATTGATATACATTTTATTCACACTACACCATTTGAAAACCGTATTAATATCACTTTAGAACAAGTTACAGTCTTCGGAGTTTTCAACGTTAGTAAATACTTTTGAATGGTCAACATAAAGAAGGCATGGGCATCTCAGAGATTCAGCATAACAAAGAACAAGGGACCCATGTGTCTTCCCTGTGGCACCCCTGATGACACTGGTGTAGGAGTAGATGTTAACCCCTTTAGCGCAATGAGTTGGCTTCTGTTGGTGGGGTAACCGCACCCAACGAAAAAATTGCCGTGAACAACGTATGATGAAATTTTAGAACACAGAATTTTATGACTTTATCGGATGCCTTGCGCAAGTCCGGATAAATAGTGCCCACCTGTCCAGATGTTGCAAATGCACCACATAGATAATTTTTATATACCAAGACTTTTATATACTTTCTATACTCTTTATATGCTTAATAAAGCCGTGTTGGTTTTCAGATAGAAATGGTTTAACATGTGAGTAGATGTAGTCATACTTCAACAATTCAAATATCTTAGTAAAACTAGACAGAATACTACTTGGGCGAAAATTTTCACATCGATTTTTGTCGCCACTCTTGCGTGTTGGAACAATATGTGCCCTTTTCCATTGCAAGGGGAAAATGTCTAAGTTGTGTGACTTATTGTATAGTAGTGACAAAGGTTCACACAGCTCCAACCTACAAGACTTAACAAAAGAAGGGGTTCCGGCCAAACTTTTTAATTTTAACAAAACTTCTGGTTTACTAATAATAAGAGACCAAAATATCCAAAATAGACCGATCCAAAATATTCTGAAAAGAGCTCTCACAGATTTCTTGACCATTTGAACCGTGAGAATTTGTTTTTATAAGACATAACCTATGGTATACCACTCACACTTTTTTTATCATTAGTAAATTTCCAAAATCTACTAATCTCATTCTTGAGAGATTTCTCAATTGAAGAGATATACTTACAGTAGCATTCGGTTGTTAGTTTCTTTCCTCTAGCGCGATGGATGGAGTATGTGTCATAGTATCTGGGATTATTATGTGTTATAAAATGCTTGTGATACCTTGATTGTTTAATATAAGAATTTTTTTAAACCAATACTTTACCAAGGTGGTTGGCCTGTTCATGACGTTTTTAAAATAGGTGTGTGCTTTCTAATAATAGACATTAGTTTACTATAAAACCTATCCAAACAAGATACTACATTTGAAAAAGAAAAAATTCAATTCACCTAAACTAGGTCAGATTTTAGTTATGTCACATTTTTTTATATAATTGAATCACTCAGTTTTACGTGGCTTTAATTTCTGATACCTAGGAATTGCGGTGTAGATAGGCAGAGGAGGATGATGCGTGTCTAAACGAAGTGTATACATGAACTGAGTTAGAGCCGCATATAATTAAGTTGTTTTTTTTTTTTTTGAAGTACCGGCTGTTGGTCTGACGACCTTTACAGCGACACCGAACGTCGGGAGAGCGCAGAACTCAGCCCTAGCAAAGTGGTGGGTGGCGACTAGCTCAAGGGCACCGCGTGAGGTGAATCACGCGGTACGAACCTCGGCTTGGGCCGTCGCCGGGAGAAGGGGGTCAAAGAGAACGGCCCCTGTGCACGAGTGCGACCGTTTGAGATGGGCCCTAATCTAGCTAAAGCTAAATTCTCGCGAGTTGGACGCTCGCGGAATTCATAGTGACTCTAGTTGCCTCGTTCCAAAACTTACACCATTGAGAAGAAGGGCAAGAAACTCGACGGCGGAATGAAGCTCGGTCCATACGACCCTTTTTTTTTTTAAAAACTCTGGGACGTTTTACGGCTCAGCTTTTGGACGGGGTCGCGGTTCCGCTTTCGCACTCCGCACAGGACCCCGTCAGCCGTCGTCCGCCCCCCAGGGCGGACCCGCCTCGCGGGGAGAGAACCTCTCCCCCGCACGGCCAGGCGATGCGCCCAACGTACGCGCATCGCCTCCGCCTCGGGAGGACCCTACCTATAAGCAGGTGCGGGACGCCGAATGCCCCCGCATCCGACGCCCCAGGTAATCCCGGAGGAGACGGAGGGGTTCGACCGCACCCCCGTCTCCGTGCTCGGCTGAGCACCTCCTCGCCCCCCACCCACCACGCCACCCAAAGAGCGGCGCTTAGGGCGGGGGTCATCATAAAGGCGCGCGGGCGCAGACCACGGCCGCGCGCTCCCCCTCGTCTCTATCCGGTAAATTTGCCCCCACCCCGAGTATGGCGAATCAGAGTGGGGGCTTTCCTCCTCCTGTGTCGCGTCCGATAATTTGGCGCGCTGCCAGCGGGAGCAGGGGAGCTCCTTACCCTAAGGGGTATCCCCTTGGTCCCAGGCTGGTGGCCAGCGCGCCCCTCCTCGTCAGCAAATGGTATACTTACACTCTAGGTGGTCTCATATAAATTTTAAGAAAAAGCACCTAAAGGTGAAGAAACGACAGCTCAATTTTCATATATTCGCGGTATTTAATCGAAGTTGGTTCTCAATTTATTAAGCAATTCTACTTGTTAAGATGGCGTTACAACATAGAACTTAATTCTAAACAAAAAGGTTCAAATCTCAGTGAGAGTGCCAAATCAAATGAAAGCGGCGCCGCGCTGCACCGCATTCACATTTGAAGCTTTTTATGTAGTAAACAAGTTCTATAAGATAATATTGAAATTTGAAAGTTAACGCTACGTCGCGTCGCATCGCTTCGCATCTCGGAGTGAACTGTGAATTGGCCTCTAGCGTAGCCTTATATTTTCTTTGTTTGTTCGTGCAATCACGAACAGAGTATAAAATTTTTTGCTATAAAAATTAATACCTAATTCATGAACTAGTTATAAACATATTGATTCAATTTTAAGGATCGAAAAGTGTATATAAACGAGTGCGTTTTAGTTATGTGTAATAGTAAGATTTGTTCCGAAGAAACTTCCAGCCTGGCTTACATGAAATTAAAAAAATGAAGTCATTTCTAACGTTAGCATTCATTGTACTGTGTGCAAGTTATTTTGGTAAGAAATAAATTCTTCATTATATCAATATCAATTTTAGCCGTGTAATTTTAAAAAAATATTTGGAATACATTTTAATTTAAATACATCATAGATGTTGGCTGCAAACCTTTTACTCGACTGAACTCAACGTCGATTATCGGTCAATGAGGTACTGAACTCAATGGCTGAAATTATCATTAGCTTGTAATTAAGGTACCCTAGAGCCTTCTTTAATTGTTAATATTGAATAACAAGATGAACACGACGTTTTTATATATATTTTTATCCTATTTGATAACGAGACGAGCCAGTCGTTTCCTGATGGTAAGCCTAACGCCAACCTAAAACAATTGCAGTGCCACTCAGTAATTTTGAAAGGGTGACCTGGATCAAACGGTATAATTAAGGGATTTCTTAAGGGGTTTCATGTGCAGTGATTGGACCCCATGTATGTTCTATCATTATCATTTGTTTAGGAGATTTTTTTTCCCAATTTATGCCAATCTCCAGGTTGGTGCGCGAAATTTAAATTTTGTGATAGTCTTTAGCGAATTTTTTTAATGAACGTAGCTGAATAAGAGTCCTGTCGAATGATATTATCGCTTTGTTACTACAACGTCTCAACATTAAAATAAAAACCTTTAAAAATATGTCCTGTTGAACTTATTCTACAAAATTTATGGAGTCAAATTATAAAAAAACACAGTATTTTTTTTTATGGTAGCTATTTTAAAAATCTTGTCAGTGACCTAGTTAGTAACCTTCAACATTTAAATTGTCTATACCTAGTAGGGGGTTCACATTGAAATTGTGCGACAAAGTGAAGATAAGCTAAAATATGGTTTGAGCAAAAACAGAGCGTCAATTTATAAAAATTTACCAAATGACCAAAAACTTGAAAACCATGGGTGATTTTACTAAACATAATTTTGGATTTTCTAAACAGTCGTTATTTTCCCCACCCCACTGGTTAAGGATTATCCACTCTTACGCCATACCCTATATACACTTTACAGTGAAAATTAATTATTACTAGCTTTTGTCGGCGGTTTTTACCCACGTTCCCACAGGAACCGTGCATTTTTCCGGGATAAAAAGTAGCCTATATTACTCTCCGGTCCATAAACTATGTCTATGCCAAAAATCACATCGATCTGTTGCTCCGTTACTGCGTGAAAGAAGGACAAACCAACAAATCAACAAACCAGACAAGAATCCAGAGGACCAGAACGTTAGGTAAAGCCACACCAGATATGGACCTGATACCCAGGCCCCCCGATCGTACCGGAATTAAAGTCGGCAACCACTCCTGATGTTCAAACTATGTTTAAAATATATTTTATTGTTGTTTTGTATTATATTTATAACTGTTGTTTATTTAGGTCGAGGAGATGGAGCAGGAGGAGCAGCCCCCCCTAAAGACGGTAAATAAATTATAAACTCAGCTAAGATGGTCTTATGATGGAACCAAAAGGTGGCCACAGCAACTCTGTAACGAAAGAAAGAAAGAAAGAAAAAACATTCATTCGGCACTCTCACAATAAAGTAAATAGAACATAACAAAATAAACAGTTAACAGAGATACAAAAAATGACACGATACAAGATTTTAAAGAAAATCTGCAGTGATGTGGCGCCGAAAAGGATTCACCTCAGCATAAATGCCGTGTGTATAAAACACTCGACGCTGGTTTTTAGGTAAACCCTGCGGGTGATGACAGGCGGGTTAGGATATTAATGGAAAACACATAAATAAAAACACAGCATAGAGATTACATAACTTTTATTATAGTAGATATAAATACAAAAATATACATAAACAAATAACATTATAATAAATATTAATAAAATAATATAATTATATACCTACATATTAACATACGAAAAAATAATGTATACTAAAACAAATATTTTAAGAACCAAACATACAAGCAGTAAAAGAAAAAAGGAAAAAACGAACTATTAAGAATTGAGATTGAATTACTTATTACAGAAATTAATAAAAATAAAAAATAGTATAATAATATTAAATATATATTATTAAAAAGAATTATGACAGTAATCACAAATCCACAGCGCTCAAATTAAATAATACAAATATAAAATAAATTAATGATTATTCATTCATTCATTCATTTCTAACTTACAGCTATCATTACAGGTAGTACCTACCTAATGCAATAGCTCAGCAATTGTTTTAAACTTAGTTATATTCTATTATTACACAAACATAAGTACGCCACACAGATTAATTTTATTTCCCGTAACATAAAATTCTTAAAGCTACAGTTGTGGATTCTCTCAGATGACAACTGAACAAATCTATTTCAACTGCAACTATATTAACTACGCGAAGTGCGCGCGTCATAATAAATTATAAATAGAATTTAATTATAAGGACGACATCTCAATATTTACATTTCCATGCTGCCTCTGAGCACTGACAAGGTAAATTTCAAGTTTGAGCCTGAAGTGCTCAAATTTTTAAGCATCCTTATAATTATTGGTATCTGTACACAGTGTCAGCGTAATTTAATTTACATAGGACAAGGGACTCAACTAGTTGTATCCACAACTCCTCACTGAGATACGGTCTTAATTTGTATAAAGTTTAAGTCTATAAAAGCAATACTTTACAGAGTCGGTAATGTGTTTCTCAAACCTCAGGCAAGCGTCAACATTTACGCCTAGATTCAGCGCCTCGTAAACTCTTAATTGTCACACCTATTAACATGACATCTATTTTATCAGGCAGTGAAGCCAACTGGTTCTTGCTGCCCAGTACCATTTAGTCTTTAAGGCATTGAGCAATAAGCAATTATCTTCAGACCAAGAAGCAATATTGCTAATATCTTCATTAAGACTTTAATACACCATCGAGGTCCTTAGGGTCAAAGTGTATATGCAGACCATCAGCGTAGATATGATTTTTAAGTGTGTTTAATATATTTGATGATGTCTGCGCTTGAACGTAAGCCCATCGAGTTTAGGCTCGTTTATTTTGTCTTTACAAGTAGTACTATGATCCTAGCTGATGATGTCCAGGGTCCAGGGTCTTATGATCGAGCCTGAAGGTGGACACAAGGTAATAGTTCTAATTACACGTGTCACACAATACGTCTATAATACCTACTAATACTATAAAACAATGAAACTTATGAGCGCTATTTCTTTTGTTTGTTGCTGCCAATCTCTGGAACCGCTGGTCCAAAACTAAAAAATCTTTCACCGGGAATCTCCATTATCCCTGAGTGCTATAAGCTGTAGCTTATCTTCAAACGTCTTCAAACGTTTGGAATCAGGCTAAATTGTAATTTAGTCTGATTCCAAACGTTCGAAGACGTGGGCAGACGCTAGTATTTTAAAAATACTTGTCTGGAAGAATATAATTTCCACAAAAAACTTATTTGTAATTAATACATTAGTTAGTGAACACTGAAAAGTGTTAAAAGTAGTACATACGCAATTCGTAAAGCTGACCAAGCACAGCCATTAATTTGAATTAAAATTTTACAGGAAAAACTATTAACAACAATACGGTCCTAGTAACGGATACGAACACAAACGAAGCCAATGCGAGTGCCAGTAATATGCAGTCTCAAAAAAGTGGTGAGCATCAATAAATAACATGCCTTTTGGTAAGAATAACATCGGCCCATAAGAAGTGCAGTGCCACTCAGAGCTTTGAAACTCTAAGGCTTGCGCGGCATTGCGTTTGCGCTTGTTACCTAGTAATTTCACTAACTAGTTTGGTCATCAAACCGGAACACAGCAATGCTTGCACATTATTGTTTTGCGGCAGACTACACGAGCAAAGCGGTGGTACCAACCCACGCACCCAGACGGACACTCGCAGAAGAGTTAGTCCTACCACCTTATCAACTGACATAAAATTTGTAAATCCAAGTCTTGATTATAAGTCTTAAGGCTAAGATTCAGAGACGATTCTAAGCGTCGACTCACGCTTCCATACGTCAAAATTCTATACAGTTAAAGGGGTTCTGTCGGTTGAATTTGTTGCAAGAGATCTGTTATGTGCATATGGATTAAACAATAGACCAAACAGAATGTATGGTAACCTCCGGTTTGATGAGTTAAGAAGACAGTGAAATTATTACTTAACACCTAACATCTCAGGGTCACAATCACACCGCAGTGTCTGGCTTTTGTGTTTCAAGTTGGATTGCCATTATTATGGTCAAAAGTTATGCTTACCAACAGGCAAACGACTTGTTTATCGTCTCGAGATGTAGCAAAAAAAAACAAAAAACCACATCGCAGATATTAAACAAATATTGAAGAGATCTGACAAATCAAAACGTTAACGATTATTTCAATTAATCATTGCTTCATTCATTTTTATCATTTTTTTTCCTCATTCTCTCTCTCTCTAAGATGTAGGTAGTTAAAATGCATTTATTAAGACTAACTCTTTTGCGAGTGTCCGTCTGGGTTGTTACCTCTGCTTTGCTCGTGAAGTCTGCCGCCAAGCAGTAGTGTGCAAGCATTACTGTGTTCCTGTTTGATGAGCAGAGTAGCCAGTGAAATTACTGGGCTTATGAGACTTAATACCTAATGTCTCATGGTAACGAGCGTACTGCAGTGCCGCGCAGGCCTTTGTGTTTCAAAGTTCTGGGTGGCACTACAATTGTTATGGGCCGGCGTTATGCTTACCATCAGGCAAACGCCCAGCTCGTCTCGTTACCAAATAACATAAAAAAACGTATATATATAAATTATTTAAGCTATTTTCCATTTTGTTGACCATTTAATGAAAATAATAATTTTAAGAATTGCATGGACAAAACAGAATGTATTACAGAATGGTCACATCCTAATTCAATATTATGATATTGTATTCAAGAGATCGATGACAAAACCAAAACTACGATTGATAGGTTAATTATGTTAGAGAATTACATAACATCTAAGTTTACTAATCTAAAAATAATTAACAGGTGGAGACAAAAATGGACCGCCACCATCGAATGGTAACTATTATTTAAAAATTTTGACACTTTTTTTTGTTGCATGGAAAATTAAATATGTATTTTTCAGTTTGCAAATCAAACGGTGAACAATTGTGCAATTCTTTATTTTTGTTCTTTTTGCTGACACTTACGGTTTTTGACCGGATCATGTCAAGTCCTAGCTCAAGGCTCACCGTGCTGAGTTCTTGAAGGATTTGTATAAGTATAAACTATAAGTACCTATTGTATTTGTATTTGTGTAAGTATTTGTATAAGTTCAGAGGCCGATGCGGCAAAGAGGAACGATATCATCCGCGAATCTCAAATTTGTTAGGCGTTTTCACCGATGTCGATGCCTTTCCTTGCCCAGCAGCGCAAGTAGGTACGGATCTTTTTGATCGATAAAATTCGATAAAATTGATTGTTCAAATCGATAAAGTGGGCTTTTTCGACATTTTATATAATTTATCGAACCTCGATACAATCGACAAAAGTTATCGAATAGCTAGGTCGAATCCAAAGAGAATATACGAGTAGAGTGTAATATAGAGTCTAGTGTCGGTTAACACTACAAAATATATTTCATAGAGAATATAGAGCTACTACAATACTATAGGATCAAACTTCGGTACTCGCAACATTCGATAATTTTATCGGGTTTTGCGATTCGACAAATTTATCGAACCGACTTCCGTACTTGCGCCGCAGCAAAGTGCCAGTGTTTTAAAAATGTCCTCTAGTGTGCCGGTGAATAGTTTCGAAGAGAGCGGGTTACCTATGCTTTGGCTATTGGAAACGATGGTTCGGAAGAGTGAAGCTTAATGTCTGCTGTACTTTGCATAACCATTATTTTTATTAGATCTATGTATGTTTTGTGAATGTTCTGGTTTTCTAGAGCGGTTAATACAGCGGAATGTTTATTGCTGTCAAAAGCCTTCGAATAGTCAACAAATGCTAGATATAAAGGTTCGAGAAATTCAGTGGACTTTTGATCACCTGATTTAGTGTATGAAGATTATCAGTAGTAGAAAAGCCTGGACGAAAACCAGCTTGTTCTGGCAGCTGGTGACTGTCAAACTTTCATGCGGTTTTGGATGACTTTTATAAAAGTTTTGTAGATATGGGAGATAAGGATTATTGGTCTATAGTTACTGATGTACGTCACCTTTATGTCACCTTTTTTATAGAGGTGTACAACTGTACAATGTTCTGTCCTGTGGGGCAACTCCATTGACATTGGTAGGGCGTTCATAGTCCAGAAAAAATGTGTTCGAGCAATTTGCGGTGCCTGGTCTACCGATAGCTGTTGACCGATTTTTAAGGAGTTTAAGATTCTCCCATTACCGTGCATGTACATGAAGGAAATCTGTATATTTGTAAAAGACCATCCGGGGTAGTTTGATCAACATTCAGATATTGTGCAACGAAATACCAGACATAATAAACTTTATTTGCCGTTTTGTCGAGTCCAATCATTTAAGAAAAATTCAATGACTCTCAAAAACCTAATAGTGATATCGTGAGTGTGAGGGTAGACAGCAGAAGGTTGGCATCGATAGAGTAACATCTTGTGGTTCTTCAGTGAAGATAGGCGTGCCGCAGGGATCAATACTGGGCCCCTTTCTCTTTCTAGTATATATAAATGACTTACCCTTTATGACAGACCATATAGCATTGGACATAGTTTTGTTTGCTGATGATACTTCACTCATTTTTAAAACTGATAGGAAAGACAGTGAACTAAAGGAATTAAATGATAACCTTGACAAAATCTCAGAATGGTTTGCTGCTAATAATCTACTACTTAACGCTAGTAAAACTAAATGTATTAAATTTTCACTTCCCAACGTACCACACGTGGAATCTAAAGTGGAATTGGAAGGCAGCAAACTTGACCTGGTGAATAACACTGTATTCTTAGGATTAACTATTGACTCCAAAATGCAGTGGGGTCCTCACATCAATGCCCTATCGGGTCGTTTGAGTTCCGCTGCATTTGCAGTATGTAAAATTAGGCAGCTGACTGATGTGGCGACGGCAAGGTTGGTATATTTTGCATATTTTCATAGTTTGATGTCTTATGGCGTCCTACTTTGGGGATCTGCTGCCGATATAGATACCATTTTCATATTACAAAAGAGAGCAGTACGCGCCATCTATGACATGGGTCCACGCGAATCTCTAAGAGACTTTTTTAAAGAAATAGGTATTCTAACCCTGCCTTCGCTATACATTTTGGAAAATATAATGTATGTACGGAAGAATATTACTAAATTTAACTTAAAAAGTGATGTACATGAGTTAAATACTAGAAGTAAACATAAAATTGTTGTACCCGGGTTCAGATTAAGTAAAACTAACAAATCGTTCCTGGCAAATGGTGTCAGATTCTACAACAAAATTCCTAAAGTATTAACTGAATTACCACAAGGAAAGTTTAAACGTATAGTCAAGAGTGTATTAATTAAAAAAGCGTATTATAAAATTAAGGATTATGTAGATGACAAGGATGCATGGAGGCAAACAGCTCAGGAGCCTCCTGGCGACTACTAAACTTTAAATTGTTAGTTGTTAGCATTAGAATCATTGTAAAAAACTACTTTTTTTAAAAAGAATGCCGTGACGAGTTTCTTGCCCTTCTTCTTGCTCGGCCTATACCAATTTGGAACGGGCACGGTGGGTTTCTGGAAGATTCGTTGACTTTGAGCACGGATTGGGTCTGTTGGTGTCTTTGTCATTTATTATGTTCTGATAAAGACAGCATTAGTTTTAGTCTGTGATTCGGGTAGATGAATGTTGCAGAGGCCGGCTGTTAGAGTCATTTTAACTTTCATAAGTGCTCCTTTGGGGCCTATTTGAATAAAGACTTTTGAATTTGAATTTGAATTTGAATTTGTGTTATGACGTTACTTTCGAGTGAGTTCCGGTGGTGCGCGTAATAAACGACTGAGAAAGCGGGTAGACAGATTTGTCTGCTCGTAATTTTTGTCTACAAACCACCCGCAGTCTCGCCAGTATTCCCGTGAACATGATGCTTGCAGTAGACGATACATCGTGTTAGCTCATAGATTGCGGTCCGGACACTATCCATCAAACAAGTTTGCTTTTTTGATGAAAAAAGTTGATTCGCCCAACTGTGAAGAGTGTGGAACTATTGAAGACGTCCATCACTTGTTGATGGAGTGCGTCCGGAACAGAAGGGAAAGAGACTTACTTATGCAAAAATATAATTTAAATAAATATAATATAGGTACATTTATACATATTTTAGCAAATCCTACAACTGATGCTGCAATTTCTCTATATGAGATGTTTTTGCATAAGTAAGTCTACCTCTGAATGAAATTAGTATTGTAAGTAGAATTATTGTTTAGGGTACGATGGGGCTGGCATACCTTTGTTAGGTAAAAGCCCCAAAATAAATAAGAAGAAAAAAAAAAATGATGCTTGCAACAGCGTCGAAATATCGGGTGCTCATCGCTGAATAATAATCTCGGTAAATATCGCGTTATAATGTGTGAATTAAGAAAAATTCTTATTTAATGGCGATTAAAATTTTTAATGAATTACCAGAAGACATAAAAAGTCAATGTAAAAGTTTTAGACAGACATTGAATTTGTGGTTATTGAGCTATTGTTTTTATAGCGTCAGTGAATGAATGTCAAAAAATGTATCATCTAATTAATTTGATCTGTTATGAATACACAATTTAGATTGAAATATTGTAAGAAAACATAATAATTATATCAATAATTTATTTGTAAGTTGCAACATAATTAATGTAATGTAATTGAGGAATGTTGGTTGTTTCAAATTATAAATTAAAGCTAAGAAATTTTTGACATGATTGATACTAATTTTAATTTTAAGTAATTAATTATTTAATGAAATAGTTTTCATATAAATGTAATTAATCGTAAACACGAATATTGCACACCTCGCATGGGTATAAGATTGTATGGAACACATTATGTAATACCATCTTTTTTTCTACCTACATTCTTTGCAATAAATTATTTTGAATTTGAATTTGACATAAGTACAATTTTAGGAAAGTGTCCTGATTTTAATATAGAGTTAAAAAGATAAGTTAAGGATGGAATTAGTAATAACTATAAATAATTTACAGGCAAAGGCAAAAATGGACCGCCACCACCGAATGGTAACTATTATTTATTTACTATTTTAACAACTTCTTTTACTAGCTTTTATTTGGAGCTAAGGTTGAGACCTATATTATTTATACTTATTATATACCATATTATTATTTTAAGACCTATATCATAGTGATCTCGCTGTGTCTTCGCTTTCTTTCGCTAATTTTAATTTTAAGTAATTAATTATTTAATGAAATAGTTTTCATATAAATGTAATTAATCGTAAACACGAATATTGCACACCTCCCATGAGGTAGATTGTATGGAACACATTATGTATTACCATCTTTTTTTCTACCTACATTCTTTGCAATAAATTATTTTAAATTTGAATTTGACATAAGTAAAATTTTAGGAAAGTGTCCTGATTTTAATATAGAGTTAAAAAGATTAGTTAAGGGTGGAATTAGTAATTACTATAAATAATTTACAGGCGAAGGCAAAAATGGACCGCCACCACCGAATGGTAACTATTATTTACTATTTTAACAACTTCTTTTACAAGCTTTTATTTGGAGCTAAGGTTGAGACCTATATTATTTATACTTATTATATACTATATTATTATTTTAAGACCTATATCATAGTGATCTCGCTGTGTCTTCGCTTTCTTTCGCTAATTTTAATTTTAAGTAATTAATTATTTAATGAAATAGTTTTCATATAAATGTAATTAATCGTAAACACGAATATTGCACACCTCCCATGAGGTAGATTGTATGGAACACATTATGTATTACCATTTTTTTTTTCTACCTACATTCTTTGCAATAAATTATTTTGAATTTGAATTTGACATACATTTTTAGGAAAGTGTCCTGATTTTAATATAGAGTTAAAAAGATTAGTTAAGGGTGGAATTAGTAATAACTATAAATAATTTACAGGCAAAGACAAAAATGGACCGCCACCATCGAATGGTAACTATTATTTACTATTTTAACAACTTCTTTTACAAGCTTTTATTTGGAGCTAAGGTTGAGACCTATATTATTTATACTTATTATATACTATATTATTATTTTAAGACCTATATCATAGTGCTCTCGCTGTGTCTTCGCTTTCTTCCGTTTTAGTGATAGTTTAATCAATATCATAATTTTAATCGCACGATAGACAAAGCGGAATGTATGTTGACACAAAAAATCGCAGATATACGATTGGATATTCAAGATATCTGACAAAACAAAGTATACTTTATCGATTGCTAAGATAATAAATATTGGAGAATTACACACAATCTATGTTGCGTAATCAAGAAATTATTTGCAGGTAATGGCAAAAAAGTACCACCCAAAGGTAATTTATACATACAACTTGAAACAACAATCATTTTTTTAACATAGACTGACGTAGTGTCACTCTATGTTAAAAAAATGATTGTTTTTATTTTTGTTTTTTAACATAGAGTGACACTACTATAATAAATTTACTTTTAGAATTCTTCCACTTTTTTCGTTCTGCTGATAGTAGATTTTGATATCACACAAAACACCTTTAATATTATAATAAATAAATGTATAACACAGAATTTTTAATATAATACATATTATAGCTTGTATTTGTTGGACGGCGCAATAAGGGTAGGTAGGTACCCTAACCATTGAAAGATCATATTTGTTGCTCAATAACGATTCTAAGTTGGTAGTAACCTTGACTGGATAATCTCAATTAAATTATACAAAATCTATACAATATTACATTAGACTGTAAAAATAAAAATTACCTTTAATTTATGAATTGGGTAGTTGCATGAAACACAAAACACATAAATACTGTGGTTATACAGGTAGAACATCACATCAGCACAATAAAAATGAAATTCACAAAAAATATTTAATTTCCACAAAGATACTGGGATCTAAAACTTTCCAGAATTCAACGATTTTTTTATCATCAAATAGTAAGTTAAACTATACTATCAGATTCTTTACATTTTAATGAATAACAAATGTATGACAACTATGTACTTAAACGCAGTTTTTCACAGCCAAAATCTCAACAAAATGTGTGTTTTAATACAACTTTATGGGCCGCGTTGAAAATGTAACGTCGCGCATTAAGGCCAATTAGTATGGGGCGTTTTAGCGCTCACTAGATCCGCCTGACTTTGGCTCTCATTTTTGACGTTGTTAGCATTCGATTTCCAGTTTTTTCGACATAGACATTTGATTTTCATGAGAAAACGAATTGATTAGCATCATAAAAAATATGGAGTCAACATCCCAATTATAAAAAGAAAATTATATTTTGTTGTTTGTATAAAATTATAGTTTAGACTCTCTAATAATTAAAAAAAATAAAAAATTAGGTACATACAATATGTCTAAAGATGGAAAATAAATTAATTGAATTACCTACGAAGCGAGAGACCCCAGGTTATGAAGTAACAATCACCTAATCTGTACCCTGGGTTCGATCCTCAGGCGGGGCAAACTTCAGGTGCTAAGTATACAGTTTGTTCTCGGGGTCTTGGATGTTTGTGATGTCGTATGAGTGCGCTCGAGCCACCTGCGAGACAGGTAATCCGACTGTGATTACCTGCACTAGGAATTTCTGTATCGCTTAATTTCATATATTTTTTACAGATTCCCTACTAAAAGTCCTTGTAAGTATCATCTATCTATACATCTTCTATACAACTAAATAAAATTGAAGTGTCTGTTTGTAATATCAAAATAACAGCTTTTTACTAAATGCATATGAAAGTACCTACCTACCTACGGGACCTACACCAATACAGCCATTTTTTAAATTTTTGTCTGTCTGTTTGTTCCGGGTAATCTCCGAAACGGCTGGACCGATTTTGACCGTACTTTCACTGGCAGATAGCTGATGTTACAAGGAGTAACATGGGCTAGTTTTATTTTGGAAAAAGAATTATGGTTCCGCGCAAAAAAATAAAAACCATGAAATCCAATATCTCCGCGCGGGTGAAACAGCGGGGCAACAGCTAGTATTAAATATAAATAGTAAACCCCAATTTACCAAGTGTAATGTCCGTTTTCACCAACGACGAATAAGGTGACGCCTATAGCTAACTAACTCCTAATGTAAGTCCTATCTATAAACAGTTAGAACCCTTCTAAAGGTTGGTGAAACATTTTTTTGTCCTAGGCAACTCCTAAATATTTAGGCATCCGCTTTACGCATCTCCGGGTTGGTGAAAACGAACATAAGCCTTATTCTTCTTCTTTTTCTACTTGCGAGTAGAGACTCGCAAGTAGAAAAAGAAGAAGAATAACGAATTGACGAGCAAATCTGACCCACCCGGAGGGGTGGGTCAGATTTGCTCGTATAGTCTGCCGACATGAGCAAAGTACCTAGTCAGTGAAATTACTGTGCATATAAAACTTTTTTCATAATGTCTCATGATAACGAGCTCATTAATGTAATTAATTTTGTATTTAGTAGGTATACTTGATGCTGCGAGTAAACATATTTCTTTCTTTCTTCCTTTCTTTCTTTCTAATGCAGTGCTATGCAGGCTTTTATGTTTTATGTCTCAGGGAAACGAATAACACTCCAGTGAGCTTATTGTTCCAAAGTTATGATAATTATTGCTATGTCACAAGTAGCGTACTAGTCTCGTAAGTTTTTGTAATTTAAAAAAAAACACAAATAGGCCAAGCAATATTTTTATTGAAAGGATGAGACAAAGCTGAGAGCTTACGAAGTTATTTTAATACTTTTTAACTTTACGAGACTTAATTGCTATTTCGCCCGAGACTTACAGCGCTTCCGCATTGCATCTCATCCTAATCCGAGAAAATAAAGTCGGACCGAATTCGGATATTGCTTACGCACATCACAGTTTGATCTCTGACCCGCAATCCGCAAATCCTAGCAATTGGTCATATTTGGCATTCGTCATTCATACGCAAAGCATTTACGTTGTTGACTATGTGTTATGACTTATGAGGCTAAATTCCTAAAGTCTCAGGGTAACGAGCGCATACAGTGCTGCGCAGGCCTTTGCGTTTCAAAGTTCTGAGTTGCACTGCCATTGTTATGGGCCGGCGTTATGCTTACCGCAAACGACCAGCTCGTCTCTTTATCCATTAGTATTAAAAAAACTGTACAAATAAATAAAATTTAAGTATCTGTGTGTAATGTCAAAATAACAGTTTTTTTACCAAATGCATATGGTAGGTATATACGGTACATATAACTAAACAACCATTTTTTAATTTTCTGTCTTGTCTGTTTGTTCCGGGTAATCTCCGAAACGGCTTGGCCGATTTCGACGGAACTTTCACTGGCAGATAGCTAATGTTACAAGGAGTAACTTAGGCTACTTTTATATTAGAAAAAGAATTAGGGTTCCGCGCAAAAAAATTAAAATCATGAATGGCAATAACTCCGCGCGGGTGAAACCGCGGGCATCAGCTAGTATAATAATATAATATTTAAAAAGAGCTTTCTACTAAGGGCTACGTCAACACGACAAGAAAATTTACAATTATTACCGAATGAGTGTGTGCACTGTCGACATATTAGATCACATAAAAGACGATAGAATAAAAATATATGTTTTTTAATTTCTATTAATAGGTCGGGGAAAAAGTTTCTTCGCATTTTTTAAGAAAATTCAAAACATTTTTTAATATAGTTTATTTACATTTAACTAAAGTTTGTAGGTACCATTTTGTTCGATAACTTTTTGCCATCTTGTAGGTAGGAACATGATCCCATTGCTATATAAATTTTGGGACTTCTGATCAAAATACCGCGACAAGTGGTTTTGGCAGTCCTCTCGTGATGTTAACCTGACACTGCCTAAAGAATTCTGAAGAGACCGAAACAGGTGGAAATCTGAAGGTGCAAGGTCAGGACTATACGGCGGATGCATTAACACCTCCCAGCCAAACTCTCTTAATTTTTTCTGAGTGGCTAAAGATGTGTGAGGTCTAGCGTTATCATGATGAAAAACCACACCCCTTCTGTTGATTAATTCCGGCCGCTTTCTCTCAACTTCTTGCTTTAATCTCATCAGTTGTTCGCAGTAGAGTTCAGAATCGATGGTCCTGCCTGGTGGTAACAGCTCATAATGAATAATGCCCTTCCAATCCCACCACACACACAGCATCACCTTGTTGCGAGTTAACCCGGGTTTCGCCACAGTCTGTGAAGCCTGACCGGTCTTTGACCACGACCTTTTTCGCACGTTCTTGTCGTACGTGATTCACTTTTCATCACCAGTTATCAGCTTCTTCAAAAATGGTTCGGTTTCATTATGTCGTAGTAAAGAATCACAAATGAGTACACGGTTCATTAGCAATTCATTAGGTTTCTTTCAGTGAGCTCGTGAGGTACCCAAATATCGAGCTTTTTTGTGTACCCAGTTTTTTTCAAATGCGCCAAAACTGTTTTGTGGTCAATTCCCAGTTCTTCAGCTACGTCGTAACTACTGATATGCCGATCTTGTTCCACTTTTTAAAAAATGGCATCCATTTTATCCGTAATAGGGCGACCAGAGCGACGTGCATCTTTGAAATCAAAATTTCCGGATTGAAAACGCTTAAACCAAATTTGTGCTACTCTCACAGACACTGCACTAGGTCCATAAACATCGCAAATTTTTTTCGCGGCTTGCGTTGCATTTTTACCTTTTTTGTAGTAGAATTTTAAAATGTATCGAATTTCTTCATTAGATTCACTCATTTTGACAGTACGAAAAACAAATGATAATCGCACATTTTCCTAATTTGAATATGGAATTATGTTCTTTAAAATTTAAACTTTCATATGATACCAAAACCAGCCAGATACAAATAGTATAGCCAAAGAGATTTTATTACAAGTTCATACATACTATAATGCGAAAAGACTTTTTCCCCAACCTAATATATTATTTAATTTCTATTATAAATAAATTAAATTAGGCTATGGATAATTAAAAAAAACTAATAATTTTTCATTTAAAAATAAAATTAAACAAAACCTTATAAATAAAATACGCCATTAAGGTCGCCTTCTGCAAAAATAAAAATAAAAGTTAATATTCTGCTTCGAACTAGAAATGCAGGGATGAGGGAAAGAAATCGGATCTAGTGTCTTACAAATATTACTGTGGTTACTTCTGAAAGCATTTTCTCGAATTCGGATCGAATGCAGTAGTGCAGATCCGCACTGCATCTACTTAGTAACTGGTTCAGCAAGAGAGGATGGTAATAATTCGCATCAAGCAATCAACCATTCAGAATGTTTTATTTTTTATGTATCTTTAATTTATATTTCGTTTAACAATTTTATTAATTATATTTTAACAGATCAAAGGACTCCATATAAAAGTATTATAAGACCAAATGAAAATTTCACAAAAAATCAGAAAGGTATTATATCTGTAGTATTATTATATATAAAGATTTTTTTATCCACGAAAAGATCACATTACAAGCTGATTAATTTTAATGAAACTAAATATAATTATATTTTTAAGTCACATTAGTTTGAGTTTATTTTTTGGTATTTGGCTAAATATTTAATTGCTGTCGAATTCTATTATCTCTATTCTACTAACCGTAGCCATGGTGGCGACGGCAGACAACTTTGACTTATTGTTTAAATTCGATGTTTAATGGCAATGCAGTCGGAGTTGGTAGTCTATCTGAAGACACTGATAGATATTTGGCGACATATAAACCAGTCGAAAGTTAGTAATTTAGTTACTGGTAGGACTAACTCTTCTGCGAATGTCCGTCTGGGTTTTATTTTATTTTTATTTTATTTATTCAACAAAATTCACAGCTCTTATACAATTAATTATTAGGACTTACATCTAAAACTTGTTACCACCGCTTTGCTCGTGAAGTCTACCGCCAAGTTGATCTAAGTCATTAGTGCGGGCCGAGTCGAGATTCGAAGGCTGGTGCGTCGGATTGAAAGTCCCACTCTAGTTCCCGTTTGGCCACACTCGCTCGCACTGAGGTTAACTGGAACGTAATCCTTTATAGCGTTACGTTCCCCTATGCGCCTACATATTTGTTTGTGCACATATAACTCATTTATATTAACCTACCTATTCAAATTTTGTCATTTTTTCAGCCTTACATTATAGCTGACTGAATTATGACTTTGTGGGTCATTATTCAATACAACATCAACTACTGCATTCAAGATAATTATAACCAGATAAACCAGAACCCGAAATGTATAATTTTTTGTTAATTTTCATACTTTTTATTTTTATAATATGAAAGAAATATATAGTATTCTAGTAGTTTGTCTATATTGGTTTACTTCGTAATATTCTACTTATAGACATTGCTCCAATACTACATTTGTTATCGATGTGATTTGTTATCAATGGTACGAGCGCCCATTCTATACCATTCGATGTGTTGAAATGCGACTTTGATTCCGTGCGTTTAGTTCGTTGAATGGAATGGAAAGACGCCCGTGGCATATCCGCGTCTGCACCAGAACCTATATTGCTTTCGCCTAATGTGCCGATATGACGTATAAATTATATGCAACCCTATATATTTTATATTGTGTATTTACCTTCTAATAATAATATTATCTTCAATATCTTCTCTATCCTAAGGATGTTTGGAAGAGATCGCTATTTAGCGACAAGACCTCCATATATGCTTTAAATTGTATTTATGTTATAAATGTATATGATTTGCAATAAAGAGATTTGTATTGTAGTATTATATCATTATTAGTAGCCTTATAATCGAATGTTTATTTTATGTGTTTCTTAAAGTAAATTAAAGGGTTAATCTGTCTTACTTTTTGCCTTGCTTATATTTTTCATTCCCTATCCACCTAGGAGGAAACAGTTCTATACCTATAATTGTATGCCCATTCCTGTAGTTGCAGTCTCGCTAACTAAGCTACGTTAACATGTAACATTGACTGTGAACTTATTAAAATACTAGCCACTGTAAAATGCTGGCCGCTGTTACATATAGAAATTTTCACGGGAACCTTACTCTTTTCTGGGACAAAAAACTCTACCTATATCACTCCCCACTCCACAAAATAAGTCATTATCAGCTGGAAGACGTCCACTGCTGAACATAGGCCTGCCCCATAGAACCACTTGGATTGGCTACTCGCCTCCTACATCCAATGGTTACCTGCGGTTCTGACCATCTTGTTGGGAGGGGGCGAGGGGGGGGAGATTCTACATTTCGTCGTGTGTTGTGCCCATTACTATTTGACTTGCTAATTTTGAGGGATATATTGGTGACTCTTTCTACTGCGGATCTCCTCATTCCGGATCTTATCAAGCAGGGAAACCCAGCAGCAGCAGGGAACAGACCTCTCTTTTGAACCTCTTTTTTGACGGCTCCGTAGCTAAGTTGGTAGTAACCCTGCCTGCAAGGCGAGGGGTCCCGGGTTCGATTCCCGGCCGGGGCAGATTTTGTGTAAGCATAAAGTTTGTTCTCGGGTCTTGGATGTTTGTGATGTGTATCTGTGTATGTCCATGCCACCTGCGACACAGGGAATCCTAGTGCGGGGGTATGAGTGTGTAAGCGTTTATGTTTATGTTTAAATTTTTTTGAGCTTGCCAGTGACGCCAACAGCAAGGGACCACATCTCAGTGCCATAAGTTATCACTGGCAACACACATAAACTGTATATGCAAAAAATCACGTCGATCCGTTACTCCGTTGCTACGCGAAAGAAGGACAAACTAAAGAACACGCTTTCGCTAATGAGAGTAGAGATATTTTTTCCTTCGATTAAACAGCCATAGAAATATTTGGGATATATTATAATATTGCGAAGTCAAACGCGCTCATAGGTTTTCAGTTATTATTTACATTTCCACTACTAAACATAACACAATTAAATATCCATTTATTTCATACACCAATGCAAACACACTCCACAGTTTATTAAATTAGGTACAATATTTCTTGGTAACTGATTACTAATAGATGATACTGAAAAGATAAAACTTAGATGTGGTTTTATTTTTAAAAATAAAAAGTATACTTAGTTCTTTTAGGAGCTCATATGACTTGGCTGCGGTATGATTTCAAGTTTTAATTTTTTAATTTCAACTGTTTTTGTAGCTAGCTAAGTTAGATGTAGTGTTTATTTAGGTATTAGCTAGGTAATAAAGGCATTTATCCCGTAAAAAAAAAGTTTTAATACTTTAGTTATTTCGTTGTGGTCGAATCGTAATGATGATATTAACGAACATATAAAACAAGACTGAACTCGTCACGAAAACTCTCTGTTTCGTGGTTTCAGTATGGTTGATCCTGGTTGGTAGTCTACTATTGCAATATTACCGAACGCGCCCGAATATAATTTCGTGGCGCGTATTGTTTATTTTTTCAGTTTCATCCACAGTACTAAAATAGCTTATACCATTATCACAGTATTTAATATTTTGTAAAAATTAAATTATAAAGGCACTTGTATAAATATTATATTAAAATTTTAAATATTTGCCCTTGTTTCACAATCTATGAGTTATAAGACAGATGTGGTCGCTATTAATTATTTTACCAAAAACTCACATGCGTAATAAAAACAAAAAATAAAGATAAATATTATATTCTATATCACTCCCATAATTAAAACGAATCGGTTGACACCTCATAGTTGTAAGTGAAGTTGACATAAATAAATCAATAAAAATAAATAAATAAATAAAAGTTACAATTCTTCATACTGTTTAGGTTATCAGAGCGTGCTAAAGAAATAGATATACATTACTTGTATATACACTCGACACATTTTTTTTCCTTCGGCACTCGAGTAAATAGAAAATAGAAAAGAGATTTTTAGAAAGCGCTATTCAAGTTTATGTTAATGATTATGAAAGTCACGTTCCTGATTGCGTTTTATGAATTGTATCTCTTTCTACTTTTAACATAGATGTATAACTGAAACTTAAACTCTACACAACGGTGGTGAAACAGGGCATGTCTGTGTTAACAGAAATTTACAATAAAGGTACATTCGGCATTCAGTTATTTCTACACACAAGCACTTGTACTTATGTGGAATTACTATTCTTGGGTATTTCAGCTAGGTATCTTCTATCTTCTCGCGTAGAATCTTCTGTAGTAGAACCTGTGGAACCGTGGAATTGCGCGTCCTGAAAATATTAAAAATAGGAAAATAAAATATAGTTTTACAAAATAGGAAAATATTAAAGACGTTGTTTGTTTATGTTTGACTCTAACAGTTATAAGATAGCGTTTGACTGCTACTTCTGAGATGTAGTCGAAGGTTAGCACGTTGTCCAATAGCCATACAGATGCAAGTAGAGATACCGGGTGCAGCTGCACCGAATGACAAAAATTTAAACTTAAACTTAGGTTAGTGTTAATCACATACAATGATAGAGGATGCGAGTATATGTACTTCGTGTGCGAAAAGGGAGTGCAATGCTTTTCTTTCGGCGCTGCTTTATCTCCATTGACGTCACTGTACGTAGAAAAAATTGCCACGCTTGGTTTCCATATCGATAGAGAGACAGACGTCATCTATTTTGATCAATATCTATAGTGTTAATGAGCAGTGAAAATTAAAAAGCATGCGGAATGGCTAAAGAATATATATGGAATGGTCAAAGAATACATCACAACGATAAGCTTAGAATAGTAACTGGCCCTAATGAGTAACGAGTAACGGGTAACGAGACGGGCGAGTCGTTTACCTGGTGGTAAGCGTAACGCCAGCCCGTAACGATTGCAGTGCCACTCAGAGTTTTCAAATACTAAGGCTGGCGTGGCACAGAGTACTTCTAAAATCTTCTTCTTTACTATTCTTCTTCTGGAAATATAATATAAAATCGACAACAGCACATTTTTGCATTCCCGCCAAAACTCTCAGCGACAGACTGTAAATAGGTCGCTCTTAATGGATTGAAAATAATTATAGTAATTGCTCTTACAAAGTAGTTTCGAGAAAAGGATGTTTTAGCTGTGCCTTCGGTTTTGCTCGATTTGGTGGGGGCAATGCCTTGCTCCCAGTTTCCAATTGCCACGCACTAATTGCGCGGGTTCCGCGCTTTTTAACCATGCAGGTAGTAGAACTAACTCTTCTGCGAGTGTTTGGGTGAGCACTGCTTTGCTCCATGTAGTCTGCCTCCAAGCAGTACTGTGCATTCCGGGGTGATGAATAAAATAGACAGTGATATTACTGGGGTTATCGCAGCGCAATGCAGTGCCGCGCAGAATATTGTGTTTCAAAGTTCTGAGTGGCACTGCAATTGTTATGGGCCGACGTTATGTTCGCCATCAGGCAAAAGAACCGCTCGTCTCGATTTAAATAAATAGTATACAAAAAAACTGCACGGCAAAGGTGAGGGACTCCCTTCCGTCGTCGGTTTTCCCAACGTTTACCGCAGTTGAGAGTTAAAAGGATTTTTCGGGGTGAGCGTGTATCCCTTTCGGCTCATTCTCGCTTGCGTCCAGCTGCCTTATCAGCTAACAATCTCGTGTTCGTTTTCAATACCAGACCGATTAAAACCAGCGGTCACTTGTCTTCGTGTGGAAGGAATAGTCTAGAATTTTCGCTGGTTATTAAAGAAATAAGCTCTTACAAAACGAAAAGAAGCGAAAACTATTGACAACTCCTTCCACACGAAGACTAGTGACCGCTGGTTTTAATCGGTCTGGTATTGAAAACGAACATTGTTAGCTGATAAGGCAGCAAGTGAGATATGGCCAAAACCAAACTCATCGCATGTAAAAAAAACTTTCTTAGCATATTGCTAGAAATACTAACTATTATATTATTGCTATAGCAATCTTCAAAGGATGTTTTGCTATAACATTTTTTATAGGAACATTTAGATTGCCGTATTTTCGCTGCGGCACAATTTGCCGGCCGATTTTGATAATATTTGGCAGAAACATTCGGTACTCAATTCTAAAAAAGATGATAAAAAAAATTCGAAGGGAGTAAAAAAATAATTTATATTGATTATGTATCAACATGATGTATAACATAACTAGGTGCTGCAAGTGTTTTTATCCGCGTGGAGATTCCCACGGGAACATTTCCGGGATAAAATAGTCCATGTTATATTTCAGCCCCTAAAGTATATTTATGCAAAAATCACTTAAATCCATTGCTGCGTGAAAGAAAGACAAACACACATTACAACAAACCAACAAACACACTTTCGCATTTATTATAGTACGGAAGTACGGATTATATACAAACATCATCTCAAAACATACAAAAACCTATTTTATATATAATTAAATATTTACTTTCCAAGCAACCACTGCCTTAAGGGGCAGAATTCAGCGCGCCGCTATCTCGCTCGCGTATCTCAACATTTTTGAAGATAAATAATCACTTACTATAATTATGAAAAATCGCATTCGGTGAAATTGCTGACAATAACATTGCAAAGGTTATACAAAATTTTCATTTTGATCCATTCAAGTTTTCAAACCTAAAAATGGGATTTTATGTTTTGCCCATTTTCATGTATGAAATCTTGATCGGATCAAAATGATACTTTTGCCGTACCTTTGCAATGTCATTGCCAGCAATTTCACCGAATGCGATTTTTCATTATTATATTAAGTGATTATTTATCTTCAAAAATGTTAAGATGCGCGAGCGAGATAGCGGCGCGCCGGGTTCTGCACCTTAAGATAGAAATATACCTATATACGTAGGGTACATGACGCACAGACTGAACATAATTGTTGCTGTACACAACTGTTTGTGTACCGTCATCATGTTCATCATCCATCCATGTCCATCATGTTCTATAGAACATGATGGACTCTTTATAAAGAGTTTATCCATCAAAATACATATTTAAAAAGCTTTTCTAAAATTCGCCGACTCTAGACAAAAGAACTAAGTTATTATTTTACGAAAACATTTTCAATATGACCGAGATGAGTCACTCATGTGAAGTTATGGTGGGTTTTGAATAGGAGAACCGTAAATTGAGTGTTATCTTGTAGGTTGTAAGGTTTAGTTTTGGTTGGTAAGATTGGTATGTCGGATTTCACGCTCGCCGGTTCGGAAATGCACAAAGTTTCCTTTTGTGGCGTTTCTCATAACTTGATTTGTGACGGTGCAACCCTTCAGTCGGTTCCGGCGCGGCGCCGCTGCGGCGCGACGCGTCACTTCCGCTGCGGGCGTTGGACATGATGACGAGAGGAGCGGAAGCGATTTAGGTCGGAGTTCACCAGTTAGTGGGAGGACTAACTCTTCTGCGAGTGTCCGTCTGGGTTGTTACCACCGCTTTGCTCGTGAAGTCTGCCGCCAAGCAGTAGTGTACAAGCATTACTGTGTTCCGGTTTGATGAGCAGAGTATCCAGTGAAATTACTGGGCTTATGAGACTTAATAACTAATGTCTCAGGGTAACGAGCGCACTGCAGTGCCGCGCAGGCCTTTGTGTTACAAAGTTCTGGGTGGCACTGCAATTGTTATGGGCCGGCTTAGTCTCATATGCCCAGTAATTTCAATGACTTATGTGGATTATAGCCCATACCTCTCTCTCTGAGAGAAGGCCGGTATTCCAGCAGTGGGACCGTAAGAGGCTAATAATGATAATAATGATATGTGTGACTTAAGAACAGATTATAAACCTCTCTCAGTTTTAATCGCTTCTCTTATGAACAAGATACAAACTTAGAAAGATCAAGCGATGCACGTAGCAGACGTAAAGTTTTAGTCTGACAAGAAACCATGTTCATTAAGAACAATAGTATTAAAGTAATGTCAGTACATAGACACTGCACGTTTTTGGCTCTACATCTATATTATGTGATTATTATTTCTTCAACAATCCTTAACTATTATTAAAAATAAATAAAGTTTTTCCTTCTTTCCCGATAAACAGTTTCTCGGAAAGAAACAGACTAGGCTATACTAGAAAGATCGCATCTTACATTTTTGTATTGTAGTTTTGTAGATCTTTCATTGCTTAGAAGGTAGGAACACAAGGGAATTTTAATCTAACACAGGGGGTTCCATAAATTAGCTAAATTCTCACTCGTGACTATTCATAGCTGGTTCTTTTTGCTTATACGAGTAAATTAAAATAAACTTCCGTTAAAATTCAACCTGCTGAATCGTTTCAAAGTGGATGTTCTTAAGCAACGCACTTTAGCAACGAAACTTTGTTTCAAGTCATACCTTAAGTTACGTCTAACGTGAAAAACCAACAGACATTTTTATAAAAGAAAATACTTGTCTTAGCTGTCACAAAAAAGCTTATGAAACTGTCTTAACTTGGCAAAGCGCAAGAAACTTTGGCGGTTCACATCCGTATTTCCCGTCAACTGAAATATAAGTATACCTATGGGTACCTATATGCCACAGATCATCTATGACAACAACCGGGACCGATGGCTTAGGCTGCCCTCCGAAACACTCAGTTGTAAATACCATATTAGAGCTATCCCATCCAAATACTGACCGCAGCGAACATTGCTTTACTTTTCTGATTGGCCAAGATTTGTGAGTTGACATCAGATTCCATAAGCGCTACAAATATATTGTCATTGGATAACTTAATTAGCTGACATTTTTTGAGATAGGGTTCATTGTAAGGGCACGTTAGACGCTCAAGCAAACGTACGTTTGCTTGTCAGAAGAACAACACTTTTGCGTCAAGCGCGCATTTCGAGTATCACGAAATCGGCGCTTGACGCAAAAGCGTTGTTATTCTGACAAGCAAACGTACGTTTACTTGAACGTCTGAGGTGCCCCTAAGAGTCGCTGCGATCTAGTAAAATTACAGCACCGTCACTGAGGAATATTTTCAAACCAGCAATGCTCAAGTGTCATGAAGTGAGTCTAAAGTGGTGTGTTTATATTATGCCACTCACAAAAACAAACATACGTGGACCCAAAATACGTAATTAATATTCAAATGAACAATATAAAAAGCGGGATATGTTAAACGAATTCATTTAACTAACATGACAACCCCCGTGTTTAAGCAAACATATAAATATGCAAAAGATCAATAACACAGAGGTCCGAACGGAGTAGGTCCAATTAAATTTCTAAGTCCAAACTCTTTTATTAAATTATAAAATATTTGCATCGCTGCTCGCCACCCAAAAGGTTCAGTTCTGCCGGCCTGATATATCAATTTCATAATTTAAGTGCGTTTAACCATGAGGGCCCGCAAGATTATAAGCAAACTAAAGGGCCGTAGCTAGGAGGGGTGAATTTGGGTCACAATGTTTTTTCTTTTGCATATTTTAATATTAATGAAGAAGATTCAATATAAATAAGAGTTACTTAATGTAGTTGAAATTTTGCGCGAAGCGTTAGCGCGAAGTGTAGAAAAAGTGCATCAAAATGAACTCACAAGATTGAACTAAACACAGACATGATCTAACAATAATGTTAATCAAATAAATTGTTTCCAAATCCTTTACATCTATTTTACATATATAGGTATCTATTGTACATCTATTTTTTACTGCTTTTACCACTTTTTTTTTAATTTTATAATTTATTTCTTGACCTGGATACATAGTTCTTAAGTCGCAATATTAGAAACCATTTTCTAGTCGAAGTGACGCTTCAGTAAAGCGGTGGATACTTTACTGAAGCTCTATGTAGTTTTGGATGGAATACGAAAATACACGTTTTTCGCCTTTTTACTATTTGCCTTTCACTCATGCACGTTTACGAACACTTAATGGTTAATGATCCACCATTATTACACATTAACACTCGAAGAAACATAGGTTTTAGAAAATAACACAAAATCAACAACAGCACATTTTTGCATTCCCGCCAAAACTCGCTTTTACCACTCTTTTACAATGTTGCAAGCACAAAATACTGTTAACCGTTTATGTTTCTCGACAAAGTATTATTATGAGGAGTTAGGTTACCCATGCACTAGGTACCACTTTCGGATTAATCAAACAGTGTCAAATAAGTGCGACGCGACGTTGCTACTATATACCAAAGAAAATTTCAATTCATCAACCATATTTTAGCAGAGATGAAGTTTTGTAGGTTTACATAAAACATAATAAAATAGCAGAGGGAACGTTGAGCATTTATCTTTCCCATTTTTTCTATTATATTTTAACGAGACGAGCTGGTCGTTTGCCTGATGTTAAGCATAACGCAAGCCCATAACAATTGCAGTGCCACTCACCACTATGAAACACAAGGGCACTGCAGTTCGCTCGTTACTATGGATATTAGGTATTAAGTCTCATAAGCCTAGTAATTTCACTCGCTACTTTGTTCATCAAACCGAAACACAGTAATGCTTGCACGTCACTGCTTGGCGGCAGACTACATGAGCAAAGCGGTGGTACCAATCCAGACGGACACTCGCAGAAGAGTTAGTCCTACCACCCTGTAAAATGTCCCAACTGGTTAGGTACTAACCTAACATCCAACGTCCTCACTAGAGGACGTTGGAAATATAGCGGGAGTTAACCCACCCTTAGCACTGGTCCTTAATTCGACTCTGGTTACCCAAATAAATTGAATGTTTGGCTGGACGGGTTAACACTGAACCCCAAAAATATAAATGAAGTCATCGAGAAATTTCGGCAAACACAATTAAAAAGGTCCGATATGAATGATAATGAATAATTGAAAATCTCATTCTGTAAGTGAAACAACTGCTCAATTTATGTGATGTTGGGTAAGTAATTATTGAGTCCAATTCATAGTTTGAGTAGACACTTTTATTATTTTAACTATAGCCCTTAGAGTTACAGCTTGGTTCGATTATATTTAATTATCCGGTGGTTATGTGAAAACTTTGTTAGAAACTATGAAAAAAAATGTTAGTGGTAGGACTAACTCTTCTGCGAGTGTCCGTCTGGGTTGTTACCACCCTCAGAGTATTAATCGTAGGTATTTATACTCTAAGTTACCACCGCTTTGCTCGTGAAGTCTGCCGCCAAGCAGTAATGTGCAAGCATTACTGTGTTTCGGTTTGATGAGCAGAGTAGCCAGTGAAATTACTGGGCTTATGAGACTTAATACCTAATGTGTCAGGGTAACGAGCGCACTGCAGTGCCGCGCAGGCCTTTGTGTTTCAAAGTTCTGGGTGGCACTGCAATTGTTATGGGCCGGCGTTATGCTTACCATCAGACAAACGATCAGCTCGTCTCGTTACCAAATAAATACATAAAAAAAACGTTCCGCAATCGTCAGTTCAACGGGAATCTATCATGTGACAATATCCGTAAACTTGACGGATATTGGATACTTACTGAGTGATTTTTATTCAGTTTTTAAATTTCACTCTTTCAGAACCTCATAACTCTAAATCGATATTATTTGTAAAATTGATATTGCACTAGTGTGCATCAGAGGCTGTATAATATACTATGATTTCCTGTTCGGGCCATGTATTGAAATAATCCGAATTTAATTGCTAGGTACGTTGAGTCCAAAGTGCCCTCTGGCAAACCTATCATAACTTATTTATTAAGTACAAGAATGAGGAATACGATTTAGTTTTATTTTTAGAGCTGCTTTGTTTGAGAGGTGTTGCTTCTTTTTTCTACTTTTAATCGAAAAGTAAAAAGAGATCGCGGTCGGCACCAATGGACATAGAATAACGTAGGCTGGCAATATAGCTTATACCAACAGGCAAACGTCTCGATAACTAGGTAATAGTATATTTTTTTATTGATTCATTGTGTTTGAAAACTATCTGACTTGCGATTGATTTTGGAACGGGCTTGCTCAGACGCGTTTTAATTTAAATTTAATGAACTGATCAAGTTATTCTAATGTGTCATTTTCCTTGACATATTACTTCTTGTCATATTGACTATTTCGTACATAATACGCCTACAGTTAATTTAAGATTCAGTTGATATATGTCATCAAAATTATAAATTTACATAACGAATAAGTAATTTAATTTAATCTCATTTCATAATTTCAATGTTATGTAACTTTATATCCAAATGTACAATTGATTATTTTTCTCAATAATAATTGTGTTAATATGATCATCATCATTGACCTTGAAAGATGGTTAAGCTAATTTTTTTTATTTTTTCGTTGTCATAGTGGCCGGAATCATGGGCCTCGAGGTTTCTCTCCTTATCCTGGCTTAAACTCGAGGGTCACTTCTCTGTCACTGTCACTGTCACTGTCACTTTTCTGTTGATGGCCGCTCTATGTAGCTTTAGGGTGTTGTGTATGTTTAGGTGCTTATTGGATACCAGCTACTCGCTCAACAAGGAGGAGGACTCCATCATGAGAAGCTCGCGGGGGAACGGGCGCCTTCTTTATCGTTGTTCGGGTCGACGGGCATGAAGGGGCGATTCCGTGGAGGTGAGAGTGAGGTACATCATCGCGGCTGCGTCATATTCTTCATAAGCAACTTTGTAGATCATTATAGCACAATACATTATTGTAGGCACCTACATTGCAGTTAGACAATTATAACTTGAAAGCAATGCTATGAAAGTAGTGCTTATACTCAGAGACTAAATTACTATACTACAATAAATTATAATATAATACTATCTAGGTAGGTTTATGTTAGCATAGTATGTTATAGTGTACATAGTAATTTCCTTCATTATTTATAATTTGTTGTACACCACCGTCTACTAAATTTTTAAAATTATCCAATCCATCCTAAGGTTGTCTGTAAGAGATTGCTTATAGCAATAAGACCGCCGTTTGTTTTACCGTAATTTGTTCTTTTTTTCTGTTTGTCATTTTATGTTTTATTTGCTATGCAATAAAGAGTTTTTGTATTGTATTGTATCTAAAGTTATAATACTACTAGACGAAGGTTGTCTGGAAGAGATCGCTGTTTAGCGATAAGACCGCCCATTGTACTCTGAATTTTTTTTAAGTTTGATATTTTACAAATATATATTCTTTTGGTGTGCAATAAAGAGTTATTGATTGTATTGTTGTATTGTACTATATTAACTTTACCTATCTAAAATTACCACAATGTCAGTTACCTTTCTTCGAATTAAATCCGTACTACATTCATCCGTACTCTATCCATATTATAATAAAGTTGTTTGTGGGTTTGTTAATGTGTTGGTTTGTCCTTCTTTGACGCAGCAACAGCGCAACGGATCGATCAAATTTTGTGCATAGATAATGTTTATGGACTGGAGAGTAACATACAGGATAGCCCAGTTTTAAAGTCAATTACGATCACCTATGCTCAAATTGTTAACGGTATTATGTCATAATAAGTAGTACCTATTGAATCTAAAATTATAATCTACAGTTCATTCAAGCGTACATACGTCTTGACTCTGATGCTTGACCTTCGATTGCCGGATCAGAAAGTATCCAATCATTTCCCTGTTGGAGTTTATTTTTATTCTTTCCTTTTGTCAGCTGTTGTCCAATCGATCACGACTTTCGGCATACTGAGACATTTAATCTAGTGAACATTTATTGTTATTATTATTGCCGTCGATATTGTTATCTTATCATGACATTATAAGTACTTAAATGTGGGTGTATACTTTTGTTCGCAATCTCGTTCACATTTTTAAAATTCGCGCCTTGGCTCTAGACTGGTCTGAAGTTAGTGATAGGTGACTTCTAACTTAGTCACTACATGCTCGTCAATAATATGTGTCGTCGTATCACGACCATAACATGAAATGCTTCAAAAAGTACATCGAATTTTAGCTCATCTGGAGCCAAAATTAAACTCCGTAAATTAAACCTTAGTAAAAAAAAATATTACAAATTTTATTTAACTCTTTCTGTTAGTGGATGAGGGTAGATATGTGCGTGTAAGAGAGCCTGTGTATTTTATTAAACCTTAAAAGTTGAACAGAACCTATTTTCTAATGTTTGATGAATAATATAGTCTATGGATCGTATATTTGGAAAATCTAATTTAGTTAGTGACAGCTAGAAAACATAATTATGAAGTTATTAAGTTATGTTTTAGTAGACACCTTCCAAGCAGAAGCTACAAACCACCTACAAACGATTTTTCATTAAGTAAGTATGCCTTAACAACAAATACCATTCGATAGTAACGAACTTCCGGTTCGTAGACAAAAAAAGGTAGACGGGCGTTTAATTACCAGAGTAAAGTAGCAACATTTAACGCAATTAAATTGGTTTTAAAAGAGTTTGAAACTGCATTGATACAAATGTATAAAATATTAAATTTTGACCACTTTTTAAATTTAAAAAAAAATAAAGCCACACAAACATAATATACCTTTATTTTTATTTGACACACAATTTTGATGTTAGTGTTATCTATGGCACGAGGTGTGGTTTATTCCACTATGTGCACCTGGGTGATATCACCAGGGTGAACAAAGTGAAAATTATAGTGTCTTCATTTCACTTTAGGAATCATTGCACCTAGGTCATATCACTTAGACGAATTGATTCGACATAATTGGTGTCCTTTGTTCATGTTTGAATTAACTCTCCCAGGTGAACAGGGGCAATAACAAATGACAGGAAATATACTCTGGTGACTTTACCAACAAGACAGAAGAAGATGTCTATCTTTTTTGTAGCGAATGCCAATTACTGCATTTACGGCTTGATTGACAAACGACAGACTTACCAACTGAGCAGGCATGCATGAAAGTTAGTTTACAATAAACCCTCCTTGATCAGTATTGTGCAAGACTATTAATATGAAAGAATAAAAAATATTAACTATATCAAGAACATTAACTAGCAGGGACACAAATAAAACAATCAATAACTAATTTAAATTTATTTATCACTTCATAAATAACATGGGCTTTATTTACAGCTTCATTTACAACATAAAAAGAACATACATTTAATACATGGCAATAAAGTATAAACAATACAATAACTTACAATTTTTTTCACCGAGTTATGGAAAGTGTCCCATTTTAAATCAAACGGGTTAAATCCAAATCCAAGGGATTTATCTACAGGGAACTCATGCAACAACTACCCATGCATTAACTGATGCTTTAATTAACATTTAACAAAATAATTTAATATTAATATGTTATTCATTATATTGAGTCGTCCGATAATAATATCTATAGGTAATTGTATAATGTCTTTGCTATATTAAATAATCAGGTACAAAAATTCAAATAATATTTGCAGATCCACAAATATTATTTGACTTTTCATTACCATTATTTATTTATTCGTACTGTTTTTTGATATACATCAACTCATTTTCATTATGTCAGATGTTGAAATTATATAAATTCATTTATTCAAATTCAAACGGAATTTGACATTAAACCGTGTCGTGAAAATAATTTTATAAATAACATGTACGTCAATAAATAACGTCATTGAAGATGATCTAGGGATTAACTCGTAAGTATCTGTCGACATAAGACATTATGAAAATGAGCGACTCTAAAGTCATTGATAAATAAGATTAATTAATCCCAATTATTCTTTAAGTTTATTGAGATGAAAATCTAATAAGTAGAACTCTGTTATTTTTTATATTATTAGCGGCAATCTCAGTAATGGTTAAATATAAAATATTGGTGAATAACATATCAAGTTATAGTCATACATAGTGCAACATGAAATATGCCAAGTAGGGAAAAACAGATCGTAGTTTTTCCTTGAACTTATTATTTTATACATTAATTTATTTACATCCTTTTCTCTTTTGCTAGCATTTTTGCGTTTGACAACAAGATAACCTGAACACAAGTAAATATGTAATGCAACATTTTTCACATACATTTTTGTACCTAATTGTATACCTAACAAAGAAAGAGTTTCACCAGATCAATTTAACAAACACCTTTACTATTTTTCACCATTTTTAATTAACTAATAAATACAATCCAATCAGTTCTAAATTTTTTTAATTTTGATATATTACAATTTATACACAAAATATATAAGAGTAATCATGTCACACTATGCACAGAGATATTAGTTCTAACTACAGATTGACTAGTCTTATCTTCCGTAATGATTACCTTGACCGCCGGGTGGTACGAATCCGTAACCGGAAGCACCTGCTACCACCCCGCTGGTCTGGCTGGGGTCCCCACTGGGAGAGGGTGGAAATAGGACCGGACCTGTAACACCAGTAAGAAAATTATTAGGACAAAATTTAGATAGAAAATCTATACGTGTCTAGGATACTTCAGATCTCGGTTTAGACCTTTTCTTTACATATAATATACCATAGCAGCTCCACCAGAAGGTCTAACTGTTTTTTTTTACCTACGTGGTTCCGGCCGACATTAAGGTTCAATATAGTTAGCATTTTTATTCGTTCATAATGGTTAATCTATTTTGAACCTTATCACAACTTAATAAGGGCTAACTGTTTTTTTTTGCCGCCGGACCTACGTGTTTCCGGCCGACATTTGAGGGGTTTACACTGCTAAAATATTGTTACGGAGACGGGTTAAAGGGAAACTCGCAGAAACATTTTTTTAAATTTTCGGACACTTACAGGCGTTTTCAGCAGGCTGAAACATGTTTTCGGGTCGTTTCGGAGGAAGGCCTAACACATATCAGTTAATCAAAAATTACTCCTAGTTAACGCCGTTTTCAGCAGACTGAAACATGTTTTCAGTCCGTTTCAGGACACAAGCAATTACATGGCACCATTTCCTGAAAACCCATTTTCAGGCCGTTTCAGGCCAAGTTACACCCCTCCGGTCCGCGGAACATTCTCGAAGGTGTGTGAGAGGGACAGCCTATCGTGTGAAAGAGAGAGACGATTAGCCTCGATCATGTCTCTCAAAACTTCCAGATGAAAGTGTGAGCAGGATGGCTATAGGCGCAAAAGAGAGGAACAATTGTACCTATTACCTAACCGAATGTTCTAGAATAATGCGAGAGAGAGATAGCTACATGCATGATAGAACGAGATGGACATAATCTACTACCATCTGGAAAGTCCTCGATGTGTGTACAAGGGACGGTTGTATGCATAAGAGAGAGATGTCCATATTTGACCTTGAACTAGATCATTCGGGAACTTGGTAGTACAATTTGCGGCGCATATATAAGCGGATCGAGACGCGGCCAGGGACAGTTTCAATTGAGATACAAAGCGATACACAGCGGAGTGAGTTCAAAGCGACTAGTGATTGTGATATCTGTGATTCAGTGAAATACTAGTGATTGTGATATCTGTGACAAAGTGATATACTAGTGATTTTTGTAGTGAATAGTGTTGCAAGTGATTCCTTTTGAATTCAATAAAGTAACTGTTTGTTTCACGGCTTCTTTCTATCAAACGTTACCCTATAGCTCGTAACATTTTGGTGTCAGAAGCGGGATAGAAAGATGCCTGTAACACCGAGGGATGATCAAGAGGAGTCTGGAGGAGAAACACCAGGGATACAGACGCGTGCACAAGCAGCTCGTGACGCCGCTCGTCGTCAAAGTTTTGATGCCAACCACACCATGGGCGAACACCAAGATCCCTCCAACCTATTGCTGACTTTGCAACGGATGATGGAGGAACAGGCTCGCCGTCAAGAAGAGCAGACACGTGGTCTGATGGAGGAACAGGCTCGCCGTCAAGAGGAGCAGACACGTGGTCTATTGGAGGAACAGGCTCGCCGTCAAGAGGAACAGGCTCGCCGTCAAGAGGAGCAGGCTCGCCGTCAAGAGGAACAGACACGTGGTCTATTGGAGGAACAGGCTCGCCGTCAAGAGGAACAGGCACGTAGTCTGTTGGAAGAACAAGCTCGTGGTCTGTTGGAGGAACAAGCTCGCCGTCAAGAGGAGCAGACGCACCGTATCGAGGAACACTTGGAGGTGATAGGCGTTCAATTCAAGGAAAAAGTAGAGAAATTGAAATTAGAAGTGGAGAACCTCGATGACAGAGTTTCCAAGCACGACAAGCAAATACTTGGAATAGAAAAGGAGGTAAAATCTTTGAAAATTAATGGAGTAGTGACATCTAGTGCTCCAGCAGGTAAACTAAAAGCACCTCCATTCGACGGTACTTCCTCCTGGGGAGCTTATAAACTTCAGTTTGAGACCGTATCAAAGGCGAACGGTTGGACCGATGAACAGGCTGTGACTGCCCTTATGTTAGGGCTGCGGGATCAAGCCTTGTCCGTATTAGAGACCATGTCGGGAGAGGTGACTTTTGAGCGACTCTGGAATGCCCTAGAGTGTCGTTATGGTGACTCACACCTAGAGCACGTTTACAGGGCGCAATTAAAGGACAGAGTGCAGCTAGCTAGTGAGAGCCTGCAACAATGGAGCCTCGAAATTGAAAAACTGGTTAGAAAGGCTTATTTATCCTTACCATCTCTAGTTGACAGCATGCTAGTGCAAGCATTTGTAGATGGAATTAGAGATCGGGAAGTCAGGACAACTGTAAGCCTTGGTCACCACAAGACGTTAAAGGATGCTCTAGCCCACGCATTGGAAGTAGAGACAGTTCGTAGAGATCCTCGATCCTACTGCGTTCGAGTGGTAACAGACAATAAAGTAAAACCTAGAGGAGGACCCAGGTGTTATGCGTGTGGAGAGTTAGGGCATATGAGATTTTCGTGCCCAAAACAAGGTTCACGGAGAGATGTGGAGATTCGACGCAGTGATTTGGGAGCAGCTGATGTATTAACGGGCGCTTCTGCAGAACAGCGTCAAGGAAAGGATTACGCCAGGACAGCCGGGCGGATGCTGTCCGATAGTGTGAAGAAGGTGCCAAAAGTGATGATCTCTCAGACTCAAGACGGGAATACGTTAGTCATTGACGGGGAAGTCAACGGGACTAAATGTGAGTTAAACTTGGACACTGGAGCTTCGCGCACGGTAATCAGCTACCAGCTTCTGGAGGATTTTTCTGGGAGATATTCACCTTCACGTGGCAATATTCAGCTCCTGACAGCTAATGGCCAGCACATAACCGTCCGAGGAGAAGGTGTCGTTACTTTCAAAGTTGGTGAAAGTTTCTACCGGCATAAAGTTGTTATTGCAGATATAGTAAGTGACTGCATCATTGGTTTGGACTTCATGAAGAACCATAACTGCAAAATTGATTTTGAAAGCAGCGTCTTCATATGTGGCGTAGAAAAAGTTTTTCTGAAAGGTAGTTTGCCCGGAGGTGTTAACGATTTCCACAGAACAGTTGTTTTAGGAAGCTCACAGACACATGACAGCGGCAAACAGGAAGTAGTAGAAAAAGTAGACAACTCCGAACCTTGGATAGTAGCCCAAGAAGGGTTCGAAAGATCTAAAGAGACCTTATCAACGAAAGAGTTGTCAAAAGCAAAGGAACTATTACGGCAACTTTCCGAAATGTTCGCCACAAATGATGAAGATCTAGGAAGGACTGGTGTAGTTAAACACAGAATTAAGCCTGGAACAGAAATACGGATACATCAGCGGCCACGCAGAGTTCCTGTTGCGTACGTAAATAGAATGAATGAAAGAACGGAAACTCGATATAACAGGAAGATGCACAATGTAGACTTTGAAGAAGGGTCACTGGTCTGGCTTTACAATCCAGTAAGACGTAAAGGGAAATCTCCGAAACTTCAAGCTGATTGGGATGGTCCATACACAGTGATTACGAAGATTAATGACGTAACATATCGCATAAAGAAGATGGGTAGTGCCAGGAACCAGCCTAAGATTGTGCATGTGAATCGATTGGCACGTTACAGTGGATCTAATGATGCTCGGGACGAGCATGTCTAAGGAGGGGGCAGTGTTACGGAGACGGGTTAAAGGGAAACTCGCAGAAACATTTTTTTAAATTTTCGGACACTTACAGGCGTTTTCAGCAGGCTGAAACATGTTTTCGGGTCGTTTCGGAGGAAGGCCTAACACATATCAGTTAATCAAAAATTACTCCTAGTTAACGCCGTTTTCAGCAGACTGAAACATGTTTTCAGTCCGTTTCAGGACACAAGCAATTACATGGCACCATTTCCTGAAAACCCATTTTCAGGCCGTTTCAGGCCAAGTTACACCCCTCCGGTCCGCGGAACATTCTCGAAGGTGTGTGAGAGGGACAGCCTATCGTGTGAAAGAGAGAGACGATTAGCCTCGATCATGTCTCTCAAAACTTCCAGATGAAAGTGTGAGCAGGATGGCTATAGGCGCAAAAGAGAGGAACAATTGTACCTATTACCTAACCGAATGTTCTAGAATAATGCGAGAGAGAGATAGCTACATGCATGATAGAACGAGATGGACATAATCTACTACCATCTGGAAAGTCCTCGATGTGTGTACAAGGGACGGTTGTATGCATAAGAGAGAGATGTCCATATTTGACCTTGAACTAGATCATTCGGGAACTTGGTAGTACAATTTGCGGCGCATATATAAGCGGATCGAGACGCGGCCAGGGACAGTTTCAATTGAGATACAAAGCGATACACAGCGGAGTGAGTTCAAAGCGACTAGTGATTGTGATATCTGTGATTCAGTGAAATACTAGTGATTGTGATATCTGTGACAAAGTGATATACTAGTGATTTTTGTAGTGAATAGTGTTGCAAGTGATTCCTTTTGAATTCAATAAAGTAACTGTTTGTTTCACGGCTTCTTTCTATCAAACGTTACCCTATAGCTCGTAACAATATAGCACAGCTCCGCCTAGTGGAGCCTAGTAAAGAATTTACCAATGGTATATTTTTTACTTTTTTTTAATCAGTTAAAAAAACAGGGATGCTTGTGGAGCCTGATTATGTATCCAAGTAAACGAAGACTTTATTATAGGGCAGGGCCAACAAGCAAACTACTTGCTCGTACTCGTATATAACGTAGACACCACCTTAAAATCAAATCAAATCAAACCAAATCATTTATTGCTTCATACTATAATACACTTCACGTATTATATAAAAAAATTATATAATATAGGGCAGTGGGATTAAATTCAAAATGTGCTGTGTGAACATGAATACATCTCAAAAATTTCGTTGCCAAGTTGCGTTCGAACCTGCGTATTCTAGTTATATTGATCAGAAGACTTAACCAACTAGGCTATGGAGCAATCGATGTTGACTCCGAAATTATTAAGATAATCACTTCTTTTGGCTCACCGCTCGCAGGCCACGCTTCGTAGCGATTGCCTACTCCATTGTGATAGGTTACAGCATCAATAAATGGATGAGAGATTTAATTTTCGAGACGTATATATTTACGTGAACATCTGCTATAGTGCCGGTAAACACTTTAAAATATATTAACATACATTAACATATTTTTTGATCGCTATTATTACTATTAATACCTATTAATACATTAAGCAATTGATTTTTTAATACTAAATAGTATAAACTAGTTTATACATTATAACAGAATATTTACCGTGATTATTATGAGCTGGTGAGCTCCCGATATCCCTACTATACGAAAATACGAAAGTGTGTTTGTTGGTTTGTTGATTTGTTGGTTTGTCCTTCTTTCACGCAGTAACGGAGCAACGGATCGACGTGATTTTTGGCATAGATATAGTTTGTGGACCGGAGAGTAACATAGCCTACTTTTTATTCCGGAAAAATGCACGGTTCCTGTGGGAATGCGGGTGAAAACCGCGGGCAGAAGCTAGTTTAAAAATAAAACAGTGTTGAATAGTATAATTTATGATGTGTTTCGGAGACGAAAAGTTTAAGGCTATCGTGTTATTTGAACAAGACGTGGTAGGATAAGCCTTGGCTGTTGCACCATCGCTAGCCTACGTATCTAGATAGATCAAAGATATCATTTTTGTAGACTTATTGTCATTCATTTCGACAATTTACTAGCTGACACGGGTATAATGTGTGTAATTTCAACTAAATAATCCATCGAAATTGTGACGGTGGTTGAGTGTTTGTGGTTGTATACCAAAATGCATAAATACATTTTTACATTCATATCCATACATACATATCCATATATACATAATAAATGCGAATGTATGTTTGTTGGTCAGTTGGTATGTCCTTGATTCACGCAGCAACAGAGCAACGGATCGATGTGACTTTTTGCAAAGAAGTAGTTTATGGACCGGTGAGTAAAATAGGCTACTTTTTATCCCGGAAAATGCATTGTTCCCGTGGGAACCTCCACGCGGTTGAAAGCGCGGGCAACAGCTAATAATTATATAAAAGCAAAATGCAACACATTCTTCAAACGCCCGAAAAGGGTTCAATTAAAAAAAAGTGAAGAACTTGAAATTCATGAACTTGAGTTCACTGAAGCTTTGCAAAATACTTTTATATTTAGATACAAAATACTAAAAACGCTTACGATCGGGGGACGTACCGGTCAAACGTTATCTATGGAGTATAAAAAGTATTGCGTTGCTATAAAATCTCACTAAACATACGTAAGTCCAAAAGAAGTTTGGAGAACATTGACCCAGAATTCAGGTAAGTCATTGACACAGAATTGAATAATATGATTCAATACAATGAATAAAATTGACACGCTCACGTTATTCGACAATAAGACAAAGAGTCCCACGATACAAGTAAACAGTTTTGATTGATCTTGAACTATATAACAACGAGCTAACGAAACTTGTCGTGCCTGTCTGTCATTATAACAAGCAAAAAGCTAAAACGTGACAATGGACGGTAGGTTTACATGTCCTCAATCACTTTTCTCTAGCTGAGATCCAATCGTATTGTTAATCAGATTTGTCAAATATTGATTTTCGTTGTCCAACAGTCAGTTGGCCATTGAAGGATTATCAACAACATGACAAAAATTGAGTCTGTTGACGTATGGACTAATTATCGAGATTCGATATTATCGCATGTATCTGACGCTTAGTTTTTTATTTCATTGAGTGACATTTAGAGTAGCAGCACATTGGGCTACAGAACGAAGCCACTATATGCGGCCACTGGGCGCAGCCTGTGGCTGGTTGCGGTCCCCAGTCGGAGCCACTGGTAGCCACAAAATAGAGAGAAGAGAAGGAGCGTTTGGCGCTTAGGCTGTCAAAAAACTTTTGAACGCCCCTTCTGTTTCTCAGACGCTTTTTGTCGTCCTAAGCCTGAAGCGCCCATTCAGTTCTCTCTATCTAGTAGAAACGTCCCCGCCCCCCACAAAATAGAGAGAGAACCGAAGGGCGCTTAGTTGGTCAGATCTGTACTGAGTTACAAGTTTTATTAATATTGCAACTAAAAAAACCTGTAGGTAAAGACCCTTACGTAGACTTATTTTCATTATAACGTGCATATATCTTAATTTGAAAATCCTCTTGATACGACTCAATGACAAAGCATTCCCCAGATTACGTACGAGTAAGAACGCAAACCAATTATAACTTCAAAATATACCAATCACGAAAACATGTTATTTCTGTACCGTTATATATATTCACAAGTGTTTATTAAAGGTCAACGAAGTAATTTTCAATAACTTTGTCTACGAGATATCGCCAATATTGATATAAATGTGATGTGTATTACATTAAAAAAATTATCGACTATCAGTTTGATGTCTTCTTTCAGGTATTTTTGCTAGGATTATTACAATTTTATCTGCTTCCATGGTTAACAGGTCAAAGAAGCGCGTAGGTAGGGATTATGAATTCATTCCCGCAATGGAGCAAAAGTGTTGGTACTATTACTTATTCTGTGGTATTACTACATAGTATTTATTGTTACTAACACATATGGATCAAAGGTTCGAATCAAATTATGTTTATTTATTCATTTATGAAAAAAACGCAAGTTTTATTCCCGTTTCTAGGTGCAGTGGAAATAAGGTTTCGTGTGGGGCCCAGCGGGAATTTGTGCGACTTTAAACCTGACGCGCTAAGTTATGAGCGGTTTTATAACACTTAGGTACTCTAACATGATGAAGGAAAACATCGTGAGGAAACCCGCATATTTAAGAACCACAAAATTCGAGGACATGTGACATTCATCAAGTCGCAAGAGCCAGCGTGGTGTATTTATATTTATTATTATTATTTATTTATATATGGGCAATACTCTCTCTCCCTGAGAGAAGGCCGATATCCCAGCAGTGGGAGCGTAATACGGCTGATGATGAAGGTTAAAGTATTTTCTACCATTAAAAAAAACAAAATCAATTACGTCATTAACAATTAAGCTGTCTTATAAAAAAATACAATTAATTTGCCAAATTAATGTGAGAGTGTTTCCTTGTCAAGTGAATGGGTGCCTATTACCAATATACAAATAAAAAAGATACGAGTATGTCCTTTGTAATTATCGATTAATAAGTAATCACAAACATTAGTGTCACAATTTACAAACATTAAACATTGTGAAACATTGCTGTAATAAGCAAATAACTTTCATTGGCCTTAAGCAATGTAGGTGACCACTAATGACAATGGTACGTACTATTAACAATAGTTAAGGTAGTAGGGGAAGTGGTAACGTAATGGCATGCTGTTCAATTTATCTCTATCCAATGCCAATCGGAACTATTTGTGTCTTGTCATGGAGTTGAATTATAATTTTAGATTGCAATTATAATTTTTTTTAGACATACATATATGCAAAGTCTATTACCGTACTATCAGATTTACAGAAAATTATTATGAAATTACAAATTTGATGTTAAAATGTGTTATATTTCTGCAAAAGGCATTAGCAGAATACAATAAGCTAATACTATAATCACCATGCATTTTATCAACATCCCTTCTTTTTAGCTGCGTTTATCTAGATATTTTTTCCAGTAACTTTATAGTTATTAATATTATGTCATTATTGTTAGCAATATGTCATTTTTTGCACACTAAAAAATAATCTTTGACTAAACGTCCTTTGCCCGCTCTCCCCAGCTATTTAACAATACTTAATAGCGCATACCAAATATAGTTTCAAGTTAAATAAGATGTTACTGAGCTATTTATCTAGAGCGATAAGTGAGCTATAATTGCCCTATGCTATTACATTCAAGGATATTTAAATAGGCATTTACTATTTGAATTAGTACTATCTACTCATAATGACAGATAATAGTCAGAATTCGAATTTCGTAAGGTACGGAATGCGAATTACCTTCCGTCACATTATTTAAAGTACTGTAACTCTTTTGATATGGTTAGCGTTACTAACCGCATTTTTCAATTTAGTCTCTCTGGGTCTGGACAAAAGATTAGAAGCGATTATCGCTATCGATAGTACAAAAGTAAAAAATGTTCGATATTGACTTATGTAACTTCTCAATTTCACACAAAATTTGTTAATACTGACTGTAAAAGAAGTATAATAAAAAATCACGACTGTCCTAATCAGTGCCGGGATGATTCTAACGATACCCTATGCATGCAAATCGGTTCAGACATTCAAAAGTTATGATGGAATAAAGAATCTTTTTTTTATATATATATTTGATAACGAGAAGAGCCGGTGGCTTGCCTGACGATAAGCATAACGTCGGCATATAAAAATTGCAGTGCCACTCAGAACTTTAAAACACAAAGGCCTGCGCGGCACTGCAGTGCGCTCGTTACCCTGAGACATTAGGCATTAAGTCTAATAAGCCCAGTAATTTCACGGGCTACTCTGCTCATCAAACCGGAACACAGTAATACTTGCACATTACTGCTTTGCGGCATACATCACGAGCAAAGTGGTGGTACCACGGACATTCGCAGAAGAATAACACTCGTAATAATACTAATTTTCTGAATAAAGTTTTAAATTAATAACCGTTATAAAGTTTTCCAAGTATCACATTAAGCAGACTTATACTTGAACGTCCCATTTATAGTTTGATTTACACTCTTGCAACTATGTAAGTAAACAAAATGAAGATTTTCTTTGTCTGCTCACGTATATCAAATAGATCGGAGAGTTGCTATAGTTGTGGAAGGTCATCTTGTATATTTATAAAGTAATTATCATCATCTAGGCATTTATGTATAATATGTCTCTGTTGAGCAATAAATTCATGGGTCGGAGTTTTAAAGTAGGTAACGTAGATCATAACACGGACATTCCTATCCCAAATGCCCGGATCGTGGGATTTAAAATTTATAATTTGAAAATAAACCTTTTCATTTAACAAACGCACTTTAACAATTAATGTTATTAAAAAACATTGATTCATACAAAAATTAAAAGTTACCACTGGTTTAAATTTGCATTAGATCAATGATAAAATTCCTTTTAAAAAAGCGAGAACCGACTTCAATGACAAACCACTGAACCGATTTTGATGAAATTTACCAATCTGAAAGCATATCCGTTTCATCCGTAAATGACGGAGTTCTGAGGTAACAAAAATACAAACGAATTGAGAATCTCCTTCTTTTTTGAAGTCGGTTGGAAATGTTGTTAACGTATCCATGTGGTACTTACTGAGAGTAGGTTATATAACTGGGTACTTAGTTTTGTGTTCAAAGTAGATAAGAAAAGTTTTAGAAGACGTTTATATCAATCCCGGGATTAATAAGCACATCCATACTAAGATTTCATAGTGAATTTGACGTCATATTATTTTATTCCTAAAAATACATAACTCAAAGATACCAAAAGCAAATTATTTTAAACAACGTTCATTCAAAAAGTTAATCATATTATCTGGGCAGATGTCTCAGGGTAATGAGTGCACTGCAGTGCCACGCTGGCCTTTCTTTTTCAATGTTCTGGGTAGCACTGCATATGTTATAGGTACACGCTATAGGTATGCTTACCATCAGGCATCTAACCTATTTGTCTCATTATATTGCAATGACAAAACCACTTTTTACAATGTTTTTCTATAAAACTTTCAATTAATTGTACAAGGGCCATTTTTCTAGAACTACTAAACTATTGATTAATAGTAACGCTTCCACAGCGATGTTCGGAACGCATCGTTTTCATTTTGTACACGTATTAATCTTTCTTGGCAACGTAATGGGCATTCGTCCAATTTATTTGGTTTAGGAAAGAGCGACCAATTAATCAAATCGCAACCGTTAAGACAATCACATTGTTAAATGTATGAAGAAATACTAGCAAGGTAATGGTTTTTAATCTGACGTAAGTACTCTTATACCAAAAATTTCGACAGATACGGAACAGAAAAATTGGTAAATTGAGAATAAGGTTTGACCTACATCAATCAGGTTTATACTACTCAGATTATCAGATAATGTCTATGGCATAATCATTTAAGTGACGTTGATTTGATCTTGTTTCCTTAATTCCAGGTTAACCAGAAGATATGAAGAGTTACTTTTATTGGAGTCATTTGTGATGCATTGACAGTGGTTTAATAAAACAAAGGTTTAATAAATTGGATAACAAAGTCATTCGGAGGATAAAAATACACGCTAGAAAAACAATTTACGTGATTATGAGTAACACCATTGTTTTTCACACGGAATTACGCAATAAAAAATCTATAAGTAAATAGGTAAAAGCTAATTGCCTAGCTACATTCCGTGTGGAATAATGTAGTATGATAATTTTGTTTAAAAGATTTTCATGATTATTTCGTGATTTTATTGAAAGTGAAAAAGAAATGTATATTTCTTTTTCACTTTAATATATGATATTTTATATAATACACCTACTCACTACACATATACTTACCAATTTATCTAAATACTCTATTTGGGTTAAACCAGCTTTTATTGCGTCTATTTTTATCCTCCGACATAAACAAGTGGTTTTATAATTTAATGTGTGTGGATACATGGATATCACGAAATAGAAAAGCATATATGTGATAATCTGTGGGCATTGTAGGTAGGTACTTCAATAACGGATGAAGCGTTTTTTATTGTTAGGTGATATTTTCGCTATTGTTCTTAGCTATGATCCAATAAAACTGTTCAGCCATTTCAACTATTCAGTCAGGGCCACTGACTTGGGTGATCATCCTTGGTCAGGTATTACAGTCGGTTTATAAATTTTGTGTTAAAAATGAATTCTCAACGTTTCTAATGCCTGCAACGTAATTACGTGGTCGCAGATATTATTATAGTGGAAATTTTCTTAGTTATCCAATAATTTAAACAAACTTGGCGGTACACCGACCAATGACATAGATATAAATTTAAATTGGAATCATGTTATTGGTTAGCGATCGGATAACTATAATATTGATGTCATTGGTTGGCGTCAACCGAGTTTGTTCACATTATTGGACAAATATAGGAAACCAGACCGTAGTTTTAGATACGCTTTACATCTTTTAATCTTCAAATAGTTAGGTACCTAAATGAATAAATAACTAGAGAACTAAAGAATTTAAAAAATATGCCTTTTTATTTTTAAAATATTTAGTTCCATATTGATACTACATTTTTTGCATAAAACTTCAATAACAATTTCCTTGGAAACAGTGGAATCAAGTATTGTAATTAAGACATGATTTCCTTGTAAGAAGGCTGAGCTTTGTATTGGTTTTAAGCTTGACATAAATGCGAGAATTTTTAATTTAAGTTATTAAATATATAGCTGATCTATATGAACAAACATAAATTATGTATTTGTGTCATATGTGTGTCATTTTAAGGCCTTAAAGCGCGCGAAACGGCCACGTAAGCCAACGTTACCTACGTACTGTTTTCTACTTTTTAAATCGGCTATACCAATATAAATGCTTACTACGCAAATAGGTACGTCCCACGGCATTAATAAAATATTTGATATTTGATCTGTGCCTCGAAAGCTTTATAAATTACAATCTACTTAAATGCTCACCTGTCAAATGTGCGTGTGGCGCGGCCCGCACAGTAAATTTAGAAGGGTCTGAATATCAGTAATGACAAAATCATGGTCCGCTGAACAAAAACCGAGGATGTGGTGCAACTCGCAACAACTGTCGCTTTGGACCGACAGCATCCCTTCGGCTAAATTAATTACCGACAACTGGTACAGATACCCTTTTGCGATAGCATTTTTTGTGTTGACACAATTTTGAAATTATTTTTTAGAGTAAAGACGGGAAGTTGTGGACAGAATTTCGTGTTATCGATTTCCAAAAATTATCAGGTGTTGAATTTGACCTTTTTTATAATAATAATATACAATTAACACTCATTTTTATTGGGAGAACAATTAAGACTGCTCTCATTTAAAAAGTTTTAATTTTCTAAATTGTAATAGGTATATTTGAAGCCTTTTATTTATCTCTTACGTTAACATTGGTTCTCTAACAAAATTTCCTCTGGACACAGATTTGTGTAAAAAGCAATAGATAGATTTGAGCAATTAAATGGGATCAGGCTATAAATGTAGACTAAGGAAACGAGTAACAACAGTGCAATTATCTATGAATATGTATTTAGTAATTACTTTTATGTTCCATCCAAATACCTATTGTTCATATTTATAACCCTGAGACTAGGGTAAAACCCGGATAGTTGCCTCAGTGGGATACTTGCCGCAGTGTCTAATACACTATGTTAGGGATGTTGGGGGTGTTAGTACTTTACTATAATTAGAAGCCCTTCTACCACAGGCCTCGGTGCCATGTAAATTGTCTGAATAGACGTACGCGTCTTGTCCGTGTGAGCAAAAAACTTCCGCGCCGAAACTTTGACGGGCGTCAAAATTATATTGGTCAGTAATTTTCATTGAATATTTTTTTAGCTGACTGTGGTTTCAGTCAAGATTTTGTTTATTTGCATGCATTACAGTTTAAATTACCCTGTTTATTATGTTTTATTGTTATATAGTTTTTATTTATTTTGCAAATAAAAAGGGCAAGTATCCGTACCAAAAAGGATAGTTGCCCTATTTACCTTTGCGGATAGTCGCCCTTGGGGCAACTATCCGCAATTACAAATTCTTTAATAAAGCAAAGACTTTTTCTTAAGGTGAAATTCAGTAGGCGACGTTCCCAAAATACTGGCAGCATTGCCACGTTGAATGGCAATGCTTTATCTTTGACCTAAGTAGAGGCCAGCATTTGGAGGTTCTTTTTATTGTATTTTTATTTTATAGTTTAAAACATTAAAACTGAAATACTTACTATTTAATAATGTTAATTAATATTTTATTAGTAGATACTTAATAAAGGATCGATAAACAATAAAGACGGATTACTTAAATTGATATTAAATTTGTTTCTATCTAATAAAATCATAGTGTGGCGTCTATAGCCCTGCACGAGGCAAGTATCCCCCGAAGCATTTTTTCCGTTAGGCTACTATCCGCCACGGTAGGCAACTATCCCCTTTTTGAGAGGTCTAATAAAATAGGATTTACTCGAAAACCATATTAATTATGTTTACAAAAATAGGCTCCTATTAAAGATTAAAGACCTATGTTTTGACATAAATGTTGTATTAATCGCAGTAAGTACATATTTTTGAATAATAGAGCCTTTATGAAAAGTGCGGCAACTATCCGGCTTTTACCCTATAGGTAGATCTTAGATTTATAGGTCAGAAATCAAGCTATCAAAGATCATCCTACATTCACTCCGTGGCCGGTTCTAAAGATAATATTATCGAATTCATGATGTCACAAAAAATATAACAAAAAGACACATTACGGCATTTAGCCCCTTCACTTGATGAGTCCACTAACTTTGCAAGGTTATGGAATATTTTGTAATATATCCCTTAAATTGATGTGTCTTTAAGGTGGATGTAGGTAGAGATGCATCAATGCAGATTTAGCCTCGCTCTGATTTATATGAAGACGCTCATACACATCGCATTGACGCACGACTTGACGCATGATGGACGGGCATTTATAGTGGCGAGCAACACAATCGTATAAAGGTACAGACGTGATCCGAAATACCTGTCCGTGTACCTGAGCACATGTATAATAATGATTCTGAATTGCGACTATTTTATTATGAGACGAGCTGGTCGTTTGCCTGATGGTAAGCATAACGGCCATAAGAATTGCAGTGCCATACAAAACTTTGAAACACAAAGGCGTGTCTGCGCCTAAGTTAGTCCTACATCAGCCGTGCTAACACGTGCGCCGTGACAACATCTTTTTTTTTTTTTTGAAGGACCGTGCTGTTGGTCTTGCGACCTCTACAGCGTCACCGGACTGCAATGCCGTGACAAAATTTAGTCGACAATTCTTATATCGTGCATTTGTCTCATATTTGCAGGAGAAAGAGCGAGACGAAACAGTAGACAAAATTTTGACGTGGTGCGCATGTTAGTCTGGCTGGTAACAGACGCAATGTCCTCGATACGGATCAAAAGTGATTTGCGCTTCCACTCTCTTTCCTCTCTCGCTTTGTTGGCAGGATTACTAATAACTTAACCATGAAATCTTCAGAATAAACAAAAATGTTTGATTTGTGTTATATTTTATTTGGCTTCGATATTGAAAACGGTTTATAATTTTTTTTTTTTTTTTATGTTATTTGGTACCGAGACGAGCTGGTCGTTTGCCTGATGGTAAGCATAACGCCGTTCCATAACGATTGCAGTGCCACCCAGAACTTTGAAACACAAAGGCCTGCGCGGCACTGCAATGCGCTCGTTACCCATGAGACATTAGGTATTAAGTCTCATAAGCCCAGTAATTTCACTGGATACTCTGCTCATCAAACCGGAACACAGTAATGTTTGCACACTACTGCTTGGCGGCAGACTTCACGAGCAAAGCGGTGGTAACAACCCAGACGGACACTCGCAGAAGAGTTAGTCCTCCCACTAACAAATAAATAAATGTATATAAATGATAAATTAATATATGATCCGGTTTATAAATGAGTCGAACTCCAACATTGTATTACCATTGTTCATCAATGTATGTCAACATTTAACTAATTGATGATTTAGCGAAACAGGAGGGTGTATTAGCATTTTGTAATTATTATAATGCAAATAAATTCTGTTTTAAAGTTTGCTTTACGGGATCAAATTACACAAAACCAGTTTCATATTGAGACTTGGTTTTAATAAAACTCTGCATGGGTAATAACCCTTTAGGTAAGGTTAATAAATCTTCTTGTGTCAATATCAATAATCGACTACCTCGGTGGTGTGGTGGGGTTTCTCGTAACATGGTGTAGTTGGTTCGATTTTAGCAATAAGACAAATATTTAATTTTATTTCAAAAATATTTTTTGTTTTACTTAGTACTTATATTTTCATTTCCCCAAACGAAGTGATTCTAAGAACATGTTTTGTCAAATGATGATATAAATTAATTTTTAATTATTTATACATACTGCAAATTAATAATACAAGATACGTGCTCTAGGTCAGTACTTTCCAAAATAAATCTTATGCTATATTTGCTGTGTTAATGTTTGCAAAAAGAAAAAAATACTGTATCTAAATGCGCAATTAGTTTTTGTTCTTCTCTGCCAAATAAATGAAATGTTGTAATAACATCTTCATTTCTTGATTAAAACTTTCGTAAGTATTACTCATATTTATATGTATTTAACCGGATTCACTTAATTCGCTCGAAACCGGTCGAGCAATCGTCGCGAAGCTCGGCTGTACCACGTAAGTGAATCCGGTTAAATACATATAAACATCTTCATTACCTTGACGTAATGAATTTCTAAAACCGCAGACTTAGAATAAATGGATAGCGCAAATGTATATTTATATGGCTTTTAAGTGTGCCACTTTTTCGTGCAAAAAACATCGCGACACATTTTTTAAAGACCATGCTGTCTTTCGATCTTAACAGCGTCACCGAAGAAGATTTAGAGACGAAAGTCCCTATCTATGGAGCTTGACTACTTTAAAAATATACTATTAGGTATTTGTTTATCTATTACTATCATTTATTTCTTTTAATATAATATGGCCTAATCTCATAAAAGTATGGACCATGTGTCCGTAGAGTGTATGCTTCTAAAATATATATTATTCTTACCAAGATTATCGAGTGTTCGCCTGAGTAACGTCGCTTTGCTCGTGTAGTCTACCACCAACTGGCCGCTAAGCGCTGTGTTTTCATGAGCAAAGGTAGTCCGTGAGATTGCTGAGTTTATGAAACTTAATACCAAATGTCTCAGGGTAACGAGCCCAATGCTTTGCCGCACAGGCCTTTGTGTTTCAAAGTTCTGGGTGGCACTGCAATTGTTATGGGATGGCGTTATGGTTACCATCAGACAAACGACCCGCGCGTCTCACTATCCAATAGTACGAAAAGAAATGCTTTACTTTCACATTCGGAATCAGAAATAAACTAGATTAGCGCGAATGTTCGTGCACTAATTATTTGAACGCATAACAGACAGCTTTCGTCTGTAGACTGTATATTCTAGATAAGTCAATAGTTAAAACCCACAATTAACCTAACCGATGACTACCATGCTCTAATTGCAGACTCCATGACATTGAGATCATGAATCTGAGCATCGTGTTGGCAACACTGGCACATTAACAATTACATTAATCACTGGGATTCAGTTATTGCCAACTTACGGCCCGTAGATGTATAAAATGCATTCGATGATCGTTCATTATATTTGGGTTACAGTCTAGATTGCAGTGGACAGTAAATAAACAAAAATGCATTAAAATTTCTGAGATTTTTGCCGGGCCTTTGTATAAATTACGCATTCAAAGGTTTTTATTAAAGATAACCTTTTAATACGATCAGCCGGGCTATTCCGTATCTCGGTTGACAACCCAAAGTGATGATCACTTGGCAAAGTGTACAACGATGAACTGTCAAACGGCTAGTTTCGTATTGGCTAACCTCAGTTATCAAATTGGATGACGTCATGAGCACCGAGTTTCGCGGTTAGTCACTTGTTACTCACCATAACTCATTTTGACAGATGTTTCTGTATCGATAGTTTAAAATTGCGATTATGTAAGCATAGTGGACATCAAATTTGATAATCACCGAGGTTTGTGATAGACACTACCCAAAAGCAGTGTTTTATAAATTCGAGTGATTAACACCGTTGATCGACAACAACGATTTTGTTGTGATTGTGATGCTGGAGTCTTTATTGCTATATATTTTATGATTAGATGGGAGTCTGCGTGTCCGTCTGGGTTGGTATACCACTACTATGCTCGTGAAGTCTGCCACCAAGCAGTAATGTGCGAGCATTACTGTGTTCCCTTTTGATGAACCAAGTAGCCAGTGAAATTCAGTGGCTTATGCTGAGAATTAATACCTAATGTCTCAGGGTAACGAGTGTACTGCAGTGCTGCGTAGGTCTTAGTGTTTCAAAGTGTGAGTGGCACTGTAATTGTTATGGGCCGGCGTTATGCTTACCATCAGGCAAAGAACCCGCTCGTCTCGTTATCCAATAGTATAAAAATAATTTTACATAATATTAGCTGTGTCCCGCGGCTTCGTTCACGTAGCCTAAGTTACTCCTTGTAACATCAGCTATCTGCCATCGAAAGTCAGGTCAAAATCGGTCCAACCATTTCGGAGATTACCCGGAACAAACAGACAGACAGACAAAAATTTAAGAAATGGTTAATTTGTTGTAGGTACCGTATATACTTTCATATGCATTTAGTAAAAAGCTGTTAATTTGATATTACAAACAGACACTTCAATTTTATTTATTTGTATGAGTTTTTAATTTGCCTCTTTTATTAATTAGGTATCATATCCTACTTACTTTATTTACTATCACCAAATTTCTAATATTGAACTAACTTTTAGACAGTAATTAATCGAATGTTGCTCGAATGGAATGACGATTACCTACGTAATGAATTACTATGAATTTTACCCAAAGAATTTACATATATTTTACCATACATAATTATAGTATAGTCTGTGATTTTATTTTACCGCCACTTTATCTTAAATACACCGCCTAAAATGAAATGTCATCAAAATGTTCCACGCACAACCCTCAAAAAGCATTAAATAACTTTGTCGTATAATAGTCGATAAAACATAGTGTTGCGGTAGTGACGTCCTGAAAGACACCGTTAGTCACTATAACCAGTTATCCACTCAATGTGATACGCAATACCAAAGTTATGATTAATCAGTTGACATCAAATGTCGGTGTACAACCAGACTCGGTTGATCACTAGAAATGTAAAAGATAGCGAATAGGGGGGCAGGTTAACTTATCCTCCAAATCGAATCTTGGTGTCGGTTTAAATTTGGGGTAAAAAGTGTGTTTTCTACTAAGTATAAGTGATGCGTTGTTTCTTGCAAATTCGAATCTATCAACAAAATATCACCAGCTTAATATTAAAACTACAATTTTTTAAATACGGCTTTTCTTTTGGCCAACACGTGTAGTTCAGCAAACTTTTATAACAGGCCTCGAATGGTTAAGGTTGAGAGTGACTGAATTAGATTATATTAATTACCTGATGGTATCAGTGGTGTTTTGAAATAGCTATACCGCCGCTTGTTGTACAAGATACACGAGGGTTAATTGCATTTTTTCATGCAGATGATTATCAGAATTAGTGAAATATTAGATAGCTAAAAGGTTTGTTTTGATCACAGAAAACATTATAGTTGCTAGGCTCGTATTGTTGACTTTAATGTCTTATAAAGCTTATCAGTAAATTTGTTTAGTTCAGTTCAGATCTGATCTTTATTATATCTTTGCACGAGGCGTTTCCAGATAGTCTATACATATTTTTTTATAATTATGTATGAGCAATAAACATGCGGGTGGTGACTTCCGTCTATGAACAACTGCATGATACTGGTGGCAAAGTAAATTGCGCACTCTTCAGAGAAGATTCTCTTCGTATTTGTCTTAAAGCAGTTCCGAGAAAAAGTCTCAGATGGAAGCACTTTCCACATCTAGAAGTAAGGTACATTACAGAAATACTCCTTACTCTTACAATTAGGTAGAGTACCCTTTTCTCCTTTGAACAATATTATAGTTTGGGAACAATTTTATAGCACGGATTGGGTCTGTTGGTGTCTTTGTCATTTATTATGTTCTGATAAAGACGGCATTAGTTTTAGTCTGTGATTCGGGTAGATGAATGTTGCAGAGGCCGGCTGTTAGAGTCATTTTAACTTTCATAAGTGCTCCTTTGGGGCCTATTTGAATAAAGACTTTTGAATTTGAATTTGAAAAAGTTTACGAATTTCAGAGGTGAACCCAAACACGTCTTCAATAGGACACTTGGTTTGAAAGAAAATGAATAATGAAGAAATAATTATCCTAAACAAAACTTTTTCAAAAATGTTATCGCCTTTGTTGTCTCAAAGCTGCTATCAAACTCGATCTCTATTTAAATGTAAGCTATCAAAGCTGTTTCAACTGCCGGAAATTCGTGAATTTATTGTCCATTTTGCTGCCCTAACTCACATTTAACTGAGGTTTGTACAAACTTTGTATTAGGGCAATTAAACTTGCCTCACATTAAAGCAATAAATAAATTGTAGATAACTTTCATTAGAGTGGGTGAGTGGGTTGAAATCTAGACACGAAACAAAACAGGAACAGAGGTTTTCTTGTAACTTATCAAAACATTTCATTACACTACGTTGTTGTTACTGTTACAATTGCGGGTATTGGACTGGACATGAACGAGTATGCACAGAATATAATAATAATTTTACTCATTTTATCATTAACTTTTTTTTTATCGTACTTGGTAACGAGACGAGCTGGTCGTTTGCCTGATGGTAAGCATAACGCCGGCCCATAACAATTGCAGTGCCACCCAGAACTTTGAAACACAAAGGCCTGCGCGGCACTGCAGTGCGCTCGTTACCCTGAGACATTGGGTATTAAGTCTCATAAGCCCAGTAATTTCACTGGATACTCTGCTCATCAAACCGGAACACAGTAATTTTTGCACACTACTGCTTAGCGGCAGACTTCACGAGCAAAGCGGTGGTAACAACCCAGACGGACACTCGCAGAAGAGTTAGTCCTCCCACTAACAAAACTGCTAGCTGCTGCCCGCGGTTTCAACCGCGTGGAAATATTGGCTTTCAAGGGTTTTATTTTTTTGCGCGGAACCCTAACTCTTTTTGTAAAATTAAAGTAGCCTAAGTTTCTCCATGTAACATCAGCTATATACCAGTGAAAGTCCCGTCAAAATCGGCCCAGCCGTTTCGGAGATTACCGGGAACAAACAGACAGACGGACGGACAGACAGACAGACAGACAAAAATTTGAATCACAGCTTAAATATAGGCACTGTAAGTATCGATTTCTTCAGTCAGGCTCTATCTCAGAAAGTGGTAAGGTGGCAAGCGCAAAACTAGATATCATTTAAATTCTACCTACTGGGCAGTGCAGATAAGGTGGGCCAACTTCGATTTGACTGATTGCGTGACAGACACCTTCCCTGATAAGTCTTGCATACAAAATGCTTTTAATACGATAATTGAAATAACTAGGTAACGGAACTATTGCAAACGCATTTCATTGAACGGGCTGAGATATGAACAGACTCGCAGAACTTTGCTTATGCATATGTATGTCATAACATGTCTGTTTAAAAATGTAAAATAAATGAACTACCTATTTGACGGCTCCGTAGCTAAGTTGGTAGTAACCCTGCCAGCAAAGCGAGGGGTCCCGGGTTCGATTCCCAGCCGGGGCAGATTTTGTGTAAGCATAAAGCTTGTTCTCGGGTCTTGGATGTTTGTGATGTGTATCTGTGTGTGTCCATGCCACCTGCGACACAGGGAATCCTAGTGCGGGGGTTATGAGTGTAAGCGTTTATTTATTTATTTGTAAATCACGCAAAAGGGCCTTACAGCTTTTCATACAACCTTTCAAGTCCAAAATCTTCGAAATGAATTAACCAATTTTGCTCTATGGTATCGGCTACGAATACTACCCTATCTCCTCCCATGGGTGCCGTAAGGACCGGTTAAGAGAATATCCAGGGAATGAGCAGCGACGTGGAGAATGTCAGTTATCATCATATTCTTCTGGGAGCATCAAGATGCCTGCCAAACCTGCTGTATTATTGTAGAATGCCTCTTCATTGGACAAGGTGATGAACATTTGCCGGCTAATAATCAATGAAGCTTTATATGCATAAACAGAACTGGTTCTTATTTAGCTCAAAGGATCAGCATTGCGGTTCAACGAGGCAATGCCGCTAGCATGCTGATTACGCTTCCAACTGGTAGTGGGCTAGAACATTTGGATTATCTATAGGCCTACTAGGGCTTGTAGATTATCCAACTGTTTTTGTAGCTAGCTAAATTAGATGTAGTGTTTATTTATGTATTAGCTAGTTAATAAACAGAATACATAAACAGTTCGTACATTTTCGAAAAAGAGTATTAAATCTAGATTAGAGCGATTTTAAGTTTTCCATATAATTTCAGTTTTTTTTTACCATACTGTTTTAAAATGTTTTCTACTAACTATTTATATAGATGTATCTTGTTTATGCATATTATAAAGTTTCATAATTAGTCCATTACTTTCAGATTTCAGTTTGAAGGTTCGCAAGAAAAGCCGTAAGGCGTAATGCTATCATTATCGGTAGTAGTAATGTAACAATAATAAACGTACTTAGACGCATATTTTCATATTTACAAAATGATGACAGGGTTTCTAAATTTCAACTAAAACAAGACCAGACACGCCAAGTTGCTAGTGATTTGTAACTATTAGGAGAAATAATTATATATCCTGCTACCTTTTGCGGATATGAATCAATAACACTACTAACCGTTTAAGTATTTAGTAAATTAAAATGAGTAATGCAAACGGTAAGACTCAGATTATTGCAAAAGATAAATGATTGATAATCAGCCCTTAGGGCCTCAGCAGCTTTTCGCATCGAAGCGATTATCGCTACGAAAGTCACAATATTTTTTTTTTTTAAAACCCCGACTGAATATCTGATTATCTTCAAATGGTTAAATAGATTTTTTTGAATCATAGCTAAGAACACTTTCGATTGAGTCACCTGTCAAATAAAAAAAACTAAATCAAAATCAGTCCATCCGTTTAGGAGCTACGACGATGCCAGTTAAATTACTTATGAGACTACCTAATGTCTCAGGGTATCGAGCGCACTGCAATGCCGCGCAGGCCTTGTGTTTCAAAGTTCTGAAAGGCACTACAATTATTAATGGCCGGTGTTATGCTTACCATCAGGCAACCGACCAGCTCGTCTCGTTATCAAATAGTATAAAAAAAGACAGACGCTCCGATACACAGACGGATACACACGCAAAATTTATAACTCCCTTCCTTTTTTACGCCGGTGGTTAAAAAAAGAAGGAAATTGACTTATGTCGCTATAGTGATCTATATCTCAAGTTATTGTTAGTAATTACTGTAAAATCGCTTCAAAGCGAATACCAGTTAGTCTATACTCTATGCTCTCTTGTGTAACTATACGCCTCAGTTACTTATAAATGAGAAGGCAATAATTTGACTAAAACAGGGTTTTTTTTCATCCAGGAAAAAACTCAATCAAGCAGAAATTACTGTACCGATTTACATGAAACTGTATGGAGATAGACCCTAACCTGAAATTAAACATAGGCTATATTTCATCAAGATTAAAACGGGCAAAACTGCAGGGCACAAATAGTTTAAAATTATAAGTAAAAAATATGTTAAATTAATAACAACTAATTTATTAATTCATCCACCAAGCTGCACTGGGCTCGCGTGGTGGATTATGGCCCATACCTCTCTCTCTGAGAGAAGCCAGGTATCCCAGCAGTGGGAGCGTACGAGGCTGATAATGAATATATTAGTTTAGATTAGTTATTGATTGATGCGTGTCAGTTCAGTTTATTAAAATTACATTTGAGTTATTATTTCATGTCAGCGACATTATCTAATTGGATGTGCGAAGTCTCACATTATTATACATAAAGTATTACAATAACTTTAACAATATTTAGATTAGCAATTATAACATTCATGTCACGTCACTTATTGTTCACATTGTTACGCGTGTATTATGTATGTCTCCTAAATTCTAAAGTCACTGGTTTTCGTGAGTCTTACTGGAGATAACATCACAATTATTCCGTTCACAGCCTTCTAGAAACAAATATAATGGCTGATAAAATAATCGTAATGTTTGCCATTGTAGTGGTAAAGTACCGGGGGAATATAATGACAATGTTTTAACCTGGCAATGACGGCTTTGAATTGACACAGAGTTTGAATGTCATTAGACATAAGACACTTCTCACACATTAATTAGTAGGCTCTCAAGAAATTTGGAAACTCGCAATTTTAGGGCTTTTTTATAATATTAGATAACGAGACGAGGGTGTCCTTTGCCTGATGTTTGACGCTAGGCCATAACAATAGCAGTGTCCACTCAGAACTTTGAAAAAAATGTAGCAAATTTGTATGTTTCTTTATTCCACCATAACTTGTAAATACCTGAACAGATTTGGATGTATGCGGTATCGTTAGAATCCTTGTGTCATTCCGAGTGACACTGGCTAGGGCAGTCGTGTTTTTTTTTATGTAAATTTTGTTACAAACACTTGTTGAACATCTGATAGGCTATTACAATTCCAGAGCCCGATTTAAAAATGTTTGAGATCGGATGATGAACTTCCAAGCTGAAATCTATACTCATGTTTAAAGATCAATAATAATTATAATTTATATCAATATCCTGATACTGGATGCAACTCATGATATTTAAAACCGGACCTTTAATAAGCACTACGAACATAATACAATGCAACGTAAGATTTTAATCCTGTTATAACATACTAGCTTCTGCCCGCGGTTTTCGCCCGCGTTCCCACAGGAACCGTGAATTTTGCCGGGATAAAAATTAGCTTATGTTACTTTCCGGTCCATAAACTATATCTATGCCAAAAATCACGTCGATCCGTTGCTCCGTTACTGCGTGAAAGAAGGACAAACCAACAAACACACTTTCGCATTTATAATATTAGTAGGATATGGTACAACTGTTATTATGGGGAAGTACCAAAGCGAACTACCTCGTTCGTCAATTAAAAAAGTAGCTACATTAAAACTGTAAAATATTAAAGGTACCTGGGTTAGCCCTGGGGTCTCTCGCGGCGGCCGCGAAGGAGTTGTAGCTAGGGCCGCCGAAGCTCGTCGCGAAGTCTGAGAAACCATAGAACTGTGACGATGTTAAAGCGATGCACGCGCATAGTGCGACGGCCTGTGAACAAAGAAATAATAAAAATTAGTAATATTGCTAATGTTTTCATAGTAGCCCTATTTCATTAATATACATTAGTTGTGACCGTGGACTCTCCACACTTGACCCGTTTTCTTGAACTGTTAATTTTTATTTTTTTTATTACAAGGAAACGAGACGAGCTAATCTTTTGCCTGCTAGGAAGCATAACACTAAATTACACGAGCAGAGCAATGGTATATACCACGGAATAGCTTGTTTCCTTATTATTCGTACACATCGAGACGAACATTCAGATAAAGTTGGTACTTGATTAGGTTGGTCTCAAGAATAAATACGGAAGTCATATACAACTGCTCGTACGAGTTCTCAAATGTAAACACACTGAAATCCAGCCTAAGGTTAGTGAAGGATATGCCATGTCGAATCTCATTAGCGATAGACAACCGATCATTCAACATCATCGCAATGAATGCGCAAAATATATCGAGTGTTGATTATTATCTACTAACACAGCTACTACATAATTTATACCTATAACACATACCAGCGATACATATCTAATTATCGTAGATAATATCTCGACTAAATGGAGCCAAAAACGCACCCATATCACTTAGTCTAATAAGCTTTAGAAGCTGTTATACAAAAAATATCATATTATTTTATCAGTAGAACAAAGAACCTTTTAATCGGGTTACGTACAATAAAGTAATACGTCACATAATTTAGGTATTTAATCGATTGAAACTATCAGTCGATCTATTCATAAATAAATTGCACACCGGTAGGTCTTCCGCGTCCCTGGGCAGGTTACGAAAACCATTTTAACTGCCTATACGTATGCTCTATATTTGCATAGCACTAATTTTCTAACAATAACTTTTGCATTTAATAATTGGTATTGAAAGCAAGCTTTATCAATGCATAGAAGGGAAACCGCGGAAACGTTAACCCGACTTTGCACGTTACGTAAGCTCAGCGCATATGCGTCTGGTCGAGCAACAGGTTTTAATCCGAAACAAGTGTGTGAACTTGATATGTGACCTCCAGTAAGGACTGCGTACGTGAACTCTCGGCATGCAGCCGCTACACTGATAATGTGAACACGTGCGATCTATACAGACGAGCGATTCGTTTACGTGCATAATTTCACGGTAATTTAGACAGCGATACGTATCTGTACACACAGGTTGACAAGGCCAATTAAATGTAGGTCAATCATCTTGAAATTCTTACGTGAGGAACAAGTGAATAGAAGTGTTATATATGCTGTAGTCGAACAAGCAAACTACAAAACATCGCACTCTCCATTCTGAAGAAATTGAACGTCATCTTTAAATGTACTTGATGCACGTCAGAACTAAAATATGAGCTTATGCAAGCTTACATGGGTAAGCTTAGAAATGCGGTCAAATGCTTTAAAAGTCTATCAAGATCCATGAAGTGCGCACAAAGGCATGGCAACAATGCTAATGTGAAGTGAGGTGAGTCAGAGGTGAATATATTTGAAGCAATTTGTACGCTATTTTAAAATTTTGTATGCCTTGTAAAAGATTAGCATGATTGATGGTAGCCTCCACTACTTTAGTTCTTTTCAGAAGCGATAGTACCAAATAGCATCTCTAAGTTATGACGCCATAACAGCTCAAATTGCGTTTCGTGTTAGTTTCTGTACACCATTATGAATTACGATGTTTCATCACACTAACTATCGGACATTTAAGATTGTATCGAACATTTTAAGCTTTTATAGGATAGCTTTAAGAGCTATCCTATAAAACCATTTGAAATTATATCAATAGCTTGTCTGCACAACGATTGACATCGAAGCGAAATTTCGAAATTCTTCGCGGTTATAACGCCCGTCTAGTCATAATATGTAGGTTAGTATGCAACGTCATTGCAGCCGCTTTAGTATGTACATTCGTAAACCACTTTTTGGTACGGATATGGAAACTATATTATCTACTATATAGCTCACAATATTATGGCAAATAATTATTTGCTTTACCTTAGCTCAAGCATGATTTTGTAAGGTGCAACTCAGATATTTACTTCCTACATTCTTGAATGCATGTCTTGTAAGTATGACGCAAAATCATGCATTTAAATAAAAAAACAAGTAAATTGATTGACTGTCAATTAGAAATGAATATTTTGAATTAGGGGGCGAGTAACTACTAACTTTTTGTTTTACAGCGAAAAAATCAAAGAATTTATTTTATTTAAAAAGATGATTTATCGATATTAAATTCTTCCTCTCTAAAAGCGAGCATAATGAAATATTAGGATTCATCGTTTACGCATATAAGAATCAAAATTCATTATAAAGACGTCTATAATTAATTAATTCGACCGAATTAATTCCACTCATTCTTAGTGATTACACTGGCTAGCATGGCAATGGATGTACATATATTATATATAGGTACTGTCATCAAAATAATACACTATCACAAAACTAAATTCAGGTAGTTAACTATAACATTTTAATATTATCTGTAACTTTTACGTCACTACGCAGACTACCTAGACTACCTAGGTACTATTGTGGTCTATTTTCCAGTGAAAGCTCTAACTGATTCAGTAGGTAATTTGTACCAAGGCTGGATAGTCACCTGACTGGATTTCTAGTTTAGGACTTGCAGATACATTGAATGGATATTTTATATTGCGAGTATGTAATATGGTAAAGAACAAACATATTTAAAAAAATATAAAAATATATAAAGCCTTTACACACATGAGTGTGAACCCTGCAATGGGATTCCATGTCGCAGGTCAAATGGATACGCACACAATACAAACGTACATATAGGAGTCGAGGTCACCACACAAAGTTTGCTCCACCCGGGGTCGAACCCGGAGCCTCCTTGCTTTGCATCGGATAGGTTGACTAATAACTCAGCCACGAAGCAGTCTTTGATAGATCTGCCGCAAAGTCATGCACATCACTGCGTCAACTGGACTATTGAGATGTTGAAAGTACAACCTGAATTCTTTTACAAATTCATGCATTTCAATTGATGAAAAGATAACCGAACCAAAACAAATGCACAGTAAAGCACACAAAGTAACAAGTTAGAAACCATTAAACGCAATCTCCCATCTCAGATCTCAATTAGGACAGTCTTATGAAACCCATCACTGGACATTCAGTATGCAGTGGTTGTCGCCAAAGTAGATCAGTGATAAATACCGATGCTTCTATGATACTTCTTGCACTCGCCTCGTACAGCAAGGTTTTGTTAGCCAATCGAGTACTTAACAATTCTTACTTCTAAAGTATCATCTAATTTCCATTTATGCTATCAAGGTCGTTTGCAACATGCCTACGCATGCAGACTGCAAACAATCCCGGGTAGAACGCGCACTTGTAGATCAAAATTTACAATTTAAGACACGTGGCTGCAGTCGTTTCACACGAGTTCTCTAAATTTAAATAAAAATTTGGAGAGAACTTTAGAGCATACCTTATTATATCTGTAGTTTCTAGAAAACCTATTACGTTCTGTCTTTGTGTACTTCGACAGACCCATCAATCTTAATAATTTTTATCTTTTTGTTCGCGATTACGTGCTTTTGCCACATTGGGATGGTTTCATATGCACTTTTCTTTTCCACGAATGAACACAGCCCGATATCACGTGATATATGAGACACGAGCCGCTATTGGTTAATATTTTAATTGTTCCTCACCCCTCATCCACGATTCTTGTAATAATTTAATATACGCCTTGTCAGTGAACGAAAGCACATCTTTTTATTGAAATTTAGTTACCCAGTAATTAGGTAGTCACCATAGTCACAGAAAGTACTAGCCACGCTAAGCACTGTACATGTGGACCTTCGACGCCAAATAACAAGAATCAGCTGCATCTAGTGGAATATTGACGACATCGTGGCCGCCATTACCGGGCTAATACGCATTGGACAATTTAAATATTTGGACTGAAGACTACTTGGAGGCTAAGCGCGCATTGGAATTGGAGTTGGATTGGCATTCCATCGATCATCATACGCAATCTGGTGGGACCAACCATCCTTTCTTTTCCTATCTCCTCCCTGTTCTCTTTGTGATCTGTGTCGTAATTGATTTCAGTGCTTATCGCAAAGCAGTGTTACGTGGAAGTGAAATACACTCAAGATCAAAGCTGGTGACGTTGCTATCACTGCTCATGTGTCTTTCCTACGATTCGAGCTTCCAAATCGTAAGTACTCCTGTGTTCACTGACCACCAAAATGTCTACTGACCACGACAAGTCTCCCTTTACATTAAATGTTGATAGTGCTAAACTAAATCAAGATAAACCGCTATCTCGCGATAGATCTCCTTCTAGCTTCAGTAACGATCCTGATTTGACTCGCGAGCTGACTAGAAAACGCGGAATCATAAAGGGCAGATTAACTAAGTTCACTAACTATGTTCAATCTTTAAAAAATAACGAGAACATTTCATTCGCTTCCTCTCGCGATCGTATAGATTTAAAATTACGAATTAAAGGAGCTGCTAGCTTATTTAACGATTTCCATGATATTCAATCTAAAATCGAGGAACTTGTTTACGATAGCGAGATACCTAATCAGTTGTCTAGTAGAGAATCGTTCGAGAATTCGTACTATAGTACCTTAGCTTTGGCGGAGTCTATGCTATGCAGTGATGACGTTGTTAACTGCTCTAACGAGTCTTGCAGCGGCAAGCCACAATCAGTCAAACTGCCTACTATTTCCATGCCCACCTTTGATGGATCGTATGAGCACTGGCTTGAGTTTAGGGACACATTTTTATCGTTGGTTCATAACTCTAAGCAAATAAGTAATATTCAGAAATTTCATTACCTAAAATCATCGTTAAAAGGTAGTGCTACATTGGTTATAGACTCACTAGAGTTCTCATCAGATAACTATAACGTTGCATGGGAATTATTGCTGAATAGGTACAATAATAGTCGACTTTTGGTACACAATCACGTAAAAGCGTTGTTTACTATCAATGCGTTGTCCAAAGAATCGCCCGCTTGCATTAGAAAGCTTATTGACACAATACTCAAGAATTTACGCGCACTCAAAATTCTAGGCGAAGCTACCGATAGCTGGGATACACTCATAAACTATATTATTGTGTCAAAATTAGATAGGACAACTGAGCGCGAGTGGGAAACCTTTAAATGCACTTTACTGGCTAGTGATCATAGTTCTAAACGCGTCATTAAAATTGATGATTTAATTGGGTTCTTAAAGGACAGGGCCGATATGCTAGAAACATTGCAGCTTTCACACGCTAAAGGACAGTCTTCACCGCCCGAGAATAAAAAACAAGGTTCATATTCACATAACACTTCACACTGCAATGTTTCTACCAATAAGCCGCACGACCGTCAGTCCCGCTTTAGTAGATCTTGCTTGAAATGTAACGAAATGCACCCACTTTATTCTTGTCAAAAATTCCTAGACAGCGATTTAGAATCGAAGCTAAAGTTAATACGCGAGAACAAGCTTTGCCAAAATTGTTTACGTTCGGGACATGCGCCTGAGACCTGTAAGTTTGGGCCGTGTAGGAAATGCAACCAAAAACATAATTCATTGATTCATAGCGATAACACACACAGTACAGTTGCATTTCATTCGAGTGTTCCGGCCGAGATGCCTGCCGTGACTGCGAGTGCAGCACAGGCCTCCTCGGGCCGTCCCTCCTCGTCTGCCGCAGACACGCTCCCAATACACGTAAACAAAGCTCACATGCAAACTCGATGCGCTAAATCTATAGATATGCATACAGTTCTACTGTCAACAGCTGTAGTCGAGGTAGCCGACAATAACGGTGCTTATCATCACGCGCGCGCGCTGCTTGACAGTGGAAGCCAGCGGTGCTTTATCTCGAAATCATTTTGTAATTTAATAAACGCGCCATTGATACAGTCCACTCATGAAGTTAGAGGGGTAGGTGATTCGGTGCTGCAATGTTCAGAAACTTGTAGCATTGAAATTAAGTCGCATGTCGATAATACATTCACGACTCGCATTGACTGTTTTGTATTATCTCAAATAACATCTACGATGCCGACCTTATGTCAATTAAGCGCGCAGTTCTGTATTCCAGACAACATAAGGTTAGCAGATCCGCAGTTTCTGGATTCTAGAAATATAGATATATTAATAGGTGCTGATAGGTTCTGGGATCTCTTAAGCGAAGGTAAAATGAGGCTACCTTCGGGCCCATACTTACAGAACACCAAGCTAGGTTGGATTATTTCTGGCCCTATTATTAATCAAACGCGCAATAATATTACACGCATCAATTGTAATTTTAGTAGTACATTAGATACGCAACTACGTATGTTTTGGGAGGTTGAAGAGCTTTCTAGCACTAAGGATACGCAGACCGAGGAGGAACGTGCCTGTGAGGAACATTTCCTTCGCACTACTACACGCGATAGCGATGGCCGATTCTGTGTACGCATTCCTCTAAAAGAGTCACCTAGTGCATTAGGCGATTCATATTGTCAAGCTGAGCGCCGTTTTATCGCGATAGAAAAACGTCTTCAACGCTCACCTGATTATAAATTATTATACACAAATTTTATGAAAGAATATGAAAGTTTGGGTCATATGAGTCCGGTAAGTTCGTATGAGAGTCCGTGCTATTTTATGCCGCATCACGGTGTTTACCGCGAACATAGCACCACCACCAAGTTGCGCGTCGTTTTCGATGCAAGCGCACCGTCTTCCTCTGGAAAATCGTTTAACGATTTGCAACTGGTTGGCCCTGCGATACAGGGTGATTTAATGTCTATTTTGTTACGGTTTAGACAGCATAAATTCGTGGTATGTGCTGACGTCACTAAAATGTTTCGAAATTGCTTGGTAGATAATAGTCAACGTAACTTGCAAATGATTTTATGGCGCGATGACTCATCGAAACCCATAGGTATTTATAAATTAAATACGGTCACCTACGGTACCGCTTCCGCGCCGTTTCTTGCCGTGAGATGCTTAAAGCAGTTAGGAGTTGAATCGCCATCCCCTGATGTCCAAAGGGTTGTAAGGGATGATTTTTATGTCGACGACCTGTTGACCGGAAGTAACGATAAATCGAGCTTACTGAAGCTATGTGCAAATATCACAGACGCGCTAAAGTTGGGTTGTTTTCCACTTCAAAAATGGATATACAATTTTCGTTGTGATGATGATGAAGATTTGTCGAACCAGTCGAAAGAAATTAAATTCAGCGAAAATGTAAGTTCTAAGACGCTCGGTTTAGGTTGGAACAATTCTAGCGATGAATTTTATTTTAACACGCAATTTCAAAATGATGGAAAGCCCATCACTAAAAGGTCTATCTTGTCAAATATATCTCAAATCTTTGACCCTCTTGGCTTGCTAAGCCCTACAATAATTATAGCAAAGGTATTGTTGCAGCAATTATGGCTATTAAAAATAGGCTGGGATGACATAGTTCCATGCACTGTCGCGCGAACATGGAACCGGTTTGTCGTTTCATTACAAAAACTCAACACTATTCGTATTCCTCGCCATGTTATAGGTACCGAGCCTATCTATATAGAACTACATGTTTTTAGCGATGCCTCGCAGACTGCGTATGGCGCCTGCGTTTACGTTCGCACTATAAACCGGGATCAAACGTTATCAGTAAGATTGCTTACTTCCAAGGCCAAGGTCGCGCCGTTAAAGACTATGAGTATCCCTCGACTTGAACTTTGCGGTGCATTGCTTGGAGCTAAGCTACTCGATAAAATACGCAGTTCGTTAACTTGTGAGTGTAATCATGTGGTTTTTTGGACCGACTCGACCATAGTTTTAGGGTGGTTACACATGGCACCAAGTAAACTAAAAACATTCGTCCAAAATAGAACTTCTGAAATTCACGACTTGACAAAGGATGTTGTTTGGCGCCATGTGAGTAGTAAGGAAAATCCCGCTGATCTCGCGTCACGAGGTTTCAGCTTAGAAGAACTTTCTTCTTCTACTTTATGGTGGGAGGGGCCGGAATTTTTACGAAGCCCCAGTTACACACTAAACGATTATGGGGTCGTTGACACATATGAGGATCTTCCTGAGCTTAGGTCAACTAGTATATCTTCCTTTGTGACCCATGATTCATCCGATTTACCACTATTTCCGTTTTGTAGGTTTTCACAATTCAAACGTATGAAGCGCGCAGTAGCTTTTATGTTACGATTCATACATAATATTCGCAATAAAGTAGATAGGCGCACGGGCGCTCTAAGTGTGAACGAGTTGGATGAATCTGGAAAAACTTTAGTCCGCTGGTCTCAAATGGAAAGCTATCCTAGGGAGTACAAATTGTTGGATAATTGTGCTATCATTAAAGGTAAAGGTAACCTAACAAAACTAAACCTTTTTCTAGACAAAGATAAAATCATGCGAGTAGGTGGGCGTTTAGGAAACTCCGATGAGTTTAGCTATAATAAAAGGCATCCTATTTTAGTGTCTGCGAAACATTATTTTACAGTTTTGTTATTTCGTCACGAACACTTGCAGCTTCTCCACGCTGGAGCACAAGCATTATTATGCAACTTACGCGAAATGTGGTGGCCTTTGGGTGGTAGGAACCTAGCTAAGCATATCGTTAGAACTTGTGTTATATGTACTCGCATTAAGGGTAAAACAGTTACGCCTTACATGGGCAATCTACCCAAAGAAAGGATAACTCCAAGTTTTCCATTTAATCGATGCGGAGTGGATTACTGTGGGCCGGTGCTCGTACTAAACCGCAAAGGTAGGGGCGCTAAAACTTCAAAAGCATATATTTGCTTATTTGTGTGCTTTGTAACGCGTGCTATTCATTTAGAGCTAGTCAGTGACCTCACCACTGATGCATATTTGCTAGCGTTAAAACGATTTATATCTCGCCGTGGTAAACCATTAGAAATATTTTCAGATAATGGTCGTAACTTTGTTGGATTAATGAACGACTTTTCAAACTTTTTACGCCAATGTAGCCCTGATATTATTGAATATGCGACTAGCCAACAAATACAATTTAAATTTATTCCCCCCTATTCTCCGCATTTTGGTGGTCTGTGGGAGGCAGGAGTAAAGTCATGCAAGCACCACTTGCGACGAGTAGTAGGAAATGCACGCCTCACTTTCGAAGAGTTTGACACAGTCCTATCACAAATAGAAGCTGTGCTTAACTCCCGACCGCTTTCTCCTCTTTCTACAGATCCTAACGACCTTAGTCCTTTGACTCCTGCTCATTTTTTGGTTGGTCGACCGCTGACTGCACCAGCCTGTGACGACCTCAGCGATACCCCGACGCACCGGCTGAACCGCTATCAGAGGGTGGAGCAAATACGCCAACATTTTTGGACCCGCTGGGCCAAAGAATATGTGTCTGAGTTGCAGGTGCGGACTAAATGGACTGATAAGTCGGAGGAATTGAAGGTCAACTCACTCGTGTTGATCAAGGACAATAATCTGCCACCGCTAAAATGGCAGATGGGTCGTGTGCTTGCCACCATACCGGGCAAGGATGGCATTTCAAGAGTGGCAGATATACATACAGCTTCAGGCGTTGTTCGACGTAGCTACGCAAGGATTTGCCCTCTGTTTCAAGATACCTACGCATGAAGAGCATTCGCGACTCCAGGAACATTGAAACCTGCTGATTTCAAGGCCGGCGGCATGTTCGCGATTACGTGCTTTTGCCACATTGGGATGGTTTCATATGCACTTTTCTTTTCCACGAATGAACACAGCCCGATATCACGTGATATATGAGACACGAGCCGCTATTGGTTAATATTTTAATTGTTCCTCACCCCTCATCCACGATTCTTGTAATAATTTAATATACGCCTTGTCAGTGAACGAAAGCACATCTTTTTATTGAAATTTAGTTACCCAGTAATTAGGTAGTCACCATAGTCACAGAAAGTACTAGCCACGCTAAGCACTGTACACTTTTGTTTTTGTTACAGTCACTTTTTGTCCACTGTATTTGTTTCATAAAACAGTCGTATCAAATATAATTATATGAACTTACGATATCATTTTTGAGATTTTATGAAACTTTTGCTTATTATAATGACTACCTGAGTTTTTGTTTGACTAAATATTGTGCATTGCTCACTCTTCTGGTGTCTCTAAAAGGTACACTAAAGCATTTGTAAGCATAAGATTACATTAGTTGATTACAGTCCCATGAGCTCTATGTGAATGCAGTAAGCAATTCGCGTGGAGGATATTGACATGTATACTATGTATAGTCAATTGATCACTTGGCTAACCGAACGTCCTTATATTACTCTGATAGCGCATACCTGTGGCTTCACTTAGGGTTGTCGCATGTAGTTGATGCAACATTGTTGTAGGTACTTCAAACTAAGTTCGATTTTATTAAATATTAAATGATGAAAAAAGCTGGTTATTCATCTGACAATAAATTCACGTCTACTTGAAGTTCTTGCAGTGTTAAAACAAAGTTTAGCGCTGTAGATACTGCTCTCAAGTCAATTACTCAGCATTTTTATAATTATTTACATAGACTATTTATGCCTTAAATATTAGTTTATTAGACATAATTTGATAGTATTAGAATCTTAAATATCGTCTTACGTGTTTTCATTTCTCTACGTCTTTTTCTTTAACAAGAGGGTTTTTCTGTATTTGAAAATATTGTACTTTTTAACTCTAGCTCTAGTAATATCATTTCAAAACATTGTACTTTTTGGCTCTACTAATCAATTATTCATCTAAATGCGTTTAGCAGCCCTATCTTGAGTATTCACAAATCACGCATATGCGTGCCACAGTGAAACCAAATCATGTGTGAACGCACTCTTGCGACACTGTGACGCAAGGAAGGCGCAGGGCAACGGCTATTGTGCCAAGATCTTGTGCCCACAGCAGCGTACATATCGTAACAGTACTTGAAGTCACGTATTTTGAAGTCAGACAACAGGTTAACACCTATTTAATGAAGGTTTTGTATGTTTTATTCTTTAAAATTCTTTATTTTAATTGAACAGCGTTTATCGTTTTTTATCGCGTGCAATTTACATTACCTATCTTAATTCTTGACGTTAAGAACTCTTTGCAGCTTTCTTATAAACAGGGGACACATTTTCTTAAAATGAATTTATTTGGCATTTTATAATAAGCTGATCTATTATTTTTTCTGTATTTATTATTTTTTCTGTCATATTAAACATTGTAAGTAAAAGTTACCTCTATTAATCGTAGTTCAAACACGATAATTTGAATTTATAAATATATATTTAAAGAAAATGGTCAATACATATTTTACGTATAGATTATTCGCTTGGGTCAACGGCGCTAAGACCTAGACGCTAAGCGAGACAAATTGATAGCCCAACCACCTGCGGCGATCAATTATAATTATGTGAATGGTATGCTTACGTGCAAGCAATGCTCAAGGATCTTCACAAGGAAGATTACATTAGCCTCATGCGAGCACGCGAACTACATTAGTCACGGAGTTGAATGCAGTTGCTAAGCAGATCGGCTCGAAACATACACACACATATATATATATATATATATATATAATGATGCAGCGGAGATGCATATTGGCTTAAAGTAGTGTGGGACGAAGTATCAAAATTCGAAAATAAGTAGTTTTTATGAAACATAACTCGTGTGAGTAGCAGTATAATTACTTTTTGTACCCTTATCAATATAAGCTTGTCTATGTGAATGTTTAATTAACGCATTAAATTTTACATTACTAACGCATTAATTTTTTACAAGGAGCATACTCGTAGCTTAAATATCATGAGCTTAGGTACTGGTCTACACGGTGACAATATCTACAATGAGTGCTGCAGTAATAGTTAGCGGGCAAGCGCTAACTATTAAATGCTAGGGGACAAACAATGTACGAGGGCAAAACAATGCGTTTGTTCTCTCGTATTATAAAATTCGTATTAGAAATTATAAAAACTAAATTCACTTTTAAATAAATAATTTTTTATTTTTATTCTGTATATATTTGTTTTTGTTAGTGGTAGGACTAACTCTTCTGCGTGTGTCCGTCTGGGTTGTTACCACCGTTTTGCTCGTGAAGTCTGCCGCCAAGCAGTAATGTGCAGGCATTACTGTGTTCCGATTTGATGAGCAGAGTATCCAGTGAAATTACTGGGCTTATGAGACTTGATACCTAATGTCTCAGGGTAACGAGCGCACTGCAGTGCGGCGCAGGCCTTTGTGTTTCTATAAGTTCTGAGTGGCACTGCAATTGTTATCGGCAGGCGTTATGCTTGCCATCAGGCAAGCGACCAGCGCGTATCGTTACCAAATAAAAAAAAATTGTTATCAGATGCAATAATAGTCTAATTCACTTTTCTTAACTTTTTTATAGAGTTTGACTACTGTCTCGCTTCCTACCTATTCAATGATGAGGAAGTGAACACAAAATTCGGTTCTCAACAACCTCACTAACGTTTTACTATATTTTATGTAAACCCACTCAACTTGCTTGATTTTACAGTAAAAAACAAAAGCCAATCAAATGTAAACTTGGCTTTAATATCATCTACGCTAAAAAAATGGTTGGTTAATTACAATTTTGGGGACGCTGGGAATACGCCAAAAATTCTACCAGTGCAAATGTTTTTCACACAAAATAAAAGGAATTTAAAAGTGAAGGAGATGAAAAAATAGTAGCTATAAGATTTTTTTAATTGCAATAATATAAATGACAAACGATTGCAATGCCATCCGGAAATTATTTGATAGTTGAAGTCCTAATTGATTTTGCACTAAACACGTGAACCTGAAATTTAAGTACCTACGTAAGTTTCTTACTTAGAACATTTTCCACTTAGAATGAGTTTAAGGTTGACCACACTTTGCTTGGTGGTAAGTTAAGATGTGTATCAATGTGGAAAACGTTTAATTAAAACGCTTGAATAAATAATATATATTTATCCATAGTAAAAAACTACTGCAAAAATGAATATAGAAGTGCGTGAGTTCTATTCCTTTGGTAAGCGTATAAATACCAGTAATTTAGTGCCCAGGAACGGATGACGATAATCACTTCATTATCTCACTAATTTGAATCTGCTGATGCGTCCTAAAAATTCGTTGAATATTGCGTGAGATGTACGCAAAACGGATATCCTGTGGTAAAAGATCAATCTCGGGTGTACACTATACAGTTGCATCGTGAAGTTTCACTTCATATTAGGTCACAGAATAGTACAAGTAGGTACTGTTTCAGTTAATCTAGGACATTTGATAATTGGTGTGACCTAATTATATTCCGTTTCACCTAAATCGTCTGTCAGAATTACCGAGAATAATTAACTTTTTATACGGAGTAGGTATAGAGCGACGGCTTCATAGCTAAGTTGGTTAGTATCATCAGGGTTGGTAAAACAGCAAAAGCGAGGGTTCGATTCCGAATCGGAGATAATTTTGTGTAGTGAGCACAAAGTTTATTCTCGGGTTTTGGATGTTTTTGTTGTGCTAATGCCACCTGCAACACAGGGAATCCTAGTGCAGGTACACGAGTGTGTAAGCGTTTATGTTTAAGATTAGAAGTGGATAGCTATATACTGACAAAATACTTATAAACATATTAAGCTAGAAAAAGCTGCTTCCAAACAGGCAATATTTTTACTGCAATATATGAGCTTTAATATTATCAACTATGGGCCGGCTATCACAAAAATATTTCAATGCAGAATATGTTTGAAATATATATATCTTGGTAATATGTCTGTCACAGTCATAATACACGGTCTACAACTCTGCAGTCTACACTATCGGGCAACAATAGCTTAAAATGTATCAGCCACAAACCAAACACGTGTGGCTATAGGTATGGCCGGGCTATATTTAAAACTAGCTGCTGCCCCGCCGTTTCACCCGCGCGGAGATATTGTATTTCATGCTTTTTATTTTTTTGCCCCGAACCCTAGTTCTTTTTCCAAAATAAAGGTAGCCTATGTTACTCCTTGTAACATCAGCTATCTGCAAGTGAAAGTCCGGTCAAAATCAGTCCAGCCGTTTCGGAGATTACCCGGAACAAACAGACAGACAGACAGACAGACAAAAATATGGCTGTTTTGGTGTAGGTCCCGTATATACTTTCATATGCATTTAGTAAAAAGCTGTTATTGTGAAATTACAAACAGACACTTCAATTTTATTTAGTTGTATGTATAGATATTTCCATTTATTGCAAAGTCTGTCTGTTACTGCTGGCAAGGTTACTGGCCACTATGTCGCAGCCATACATTGCCGTAAAAATATTGCCCGTTTAGTAGCACCTTACTATCTATCTAAAATCTAATAGATCTTGGGACAGACTTCATAATAAACTGGGTAGGCTATCAGCTAGTAGCGGGCTAGAACATAAGAATTATCAATAGATTTGCATAGACAAAACTGTTTTCGTAAAATTGCTAATTATATTTAACTGCAATATTTGTAATTAGTAGGTATTAAAAAGTTGTGCAAAACAAAATGCAAATAAATAAAATATCTGTAAGTACGAGTATATAGTATACATCAAGGTTCTGCTAATTAAAATTTTGCAAAATACTACGACCTAGAGTTTATTCGGTCTGTAAGTTAGATATATATCTTAATTAGAAACTGAATAAATACTTTTGTTTTAACTAAGTATGTGTATGAAATATATTGTATAGTGTTTACCGACACTAGCGGATGTTCACACAAATATATACAAGGCGTCTGGCCTGGATAGCCAGAAGACGCAGGTTCGAATCCTGCTGGAAGCGAAATTTTTGTGATGTATATTTTTAAGTATGTGTATGTACCTATTTAATTACTTATAAAACCTATTTTCGACATGAGTAAATAAGTGTAGATAAATATCGTTTATTTATATTTTCAAATTCTATAATTATCAGCTAAGTAAATACACATATAATATTTTGTAATTAGGTGATTATAAAATTTGCATTTTTGTATAAAATCACCGTTTATTCAAGATTAGCGTTTGACCGCTATTTCATCTTTTCCTGAGACCATTCACTGACTATTTTTTCATCAAAACGGAACATAGTAATGCTTGAACATTACTGCTTGGTGCCAGACTACAGGAGCAAACCGGGGATACCCACCTAGATGGACACGCGCTGCAGAAGAGTTAGTTGTTAAAAAAAAATAGCTGATTATCATAAATAAAGATACTACTTAGGCCCAAAGAGGCAACTAGTTTTCGATAGGCCGATAAGCGATTGACGATTGTTCTCACTTGTCTATATTTTTTTGAAGTCAGTTAAAATATACCAAGACAAGTTTAAGCGGCGATTACCTAGTCAATACTGTAGGCTTCACAAAGGTCTAGGAAGGTTTAGTTGTTTTAAATTGCAATTGTGTCACCCGGTTATTGAAGGTTGCCTGTATAATTGTACATTTGTGTCGTTGGCCACGCAACGTCTGCAGCATACCGCGCCTACATTTATAACCGTTTCTACTGTTTATTATAATATGTATACATAGAGTTCCTGGCAATGAAATGTAGAATTGTAAATAATATTTTATAGTAGATTGGTTGGGCAGGTTTTATAGTACGTATTATGTATTAATACGTACTCTAAAACCTGCCCAATGTATCAGGGTAACGACCGCAATGCAGCTCCACATAGGCTTTAGTTGTGCTTCAGTGCTAAAGGGGCACCATAGACGCTCAAGCAAACGTCCGTTTGCTTGTCAGAATCACAACGCTATTGCGTCAAGCGCGGATTTCGTGATACTCGAAATGCGCGCTTGACGCAAAAGTGTTGTTATTCTGACAAGCAAACGTACGTTTGCTTGAGCGTCTAAGGTGCCCCTAAGTGGCACTGTTGTTGTTATGAGCTGGCGTTATGCTTACGAGACTAGCTAGTCTCGTTATCCAGTATAGGATAAAAAAACTTCAACAAAAACCCTCTTCTCGTTCCGGTTACTTGTATTCCTTACTGTACAAGTAATTCTTTGAATACAAGTTCTATCCGATAATTGATAAAAAAAATGCATGCAAATGATTACGTGCACATAGTAAGTACATTGTTCCAAAGGCGCGGCCTGAATGGCGGAATCAGTCAATTATAAAATTGACTGTGAGTATAGACAAGGCCGCGTCGACCCCGAATTTGCGTATTATTATGTAAAAACTTCAACTTTTGCTGCTGTTATGCTATTTTTAACCACAATTACAAGCGAAGGCAGTTAAATACACAATCTTTGTGATAATCGTTGCACTTTGACGCTATTTTTAACAAGTTTATGTAAAAGGTGTGAGTTTTCTGTTAATGTCTGTTCTCGTGATAACTATTTCAAATTTAAAATCACATTGTTCCATAACACAACTTTCACACAAATATTACCTTTCAAAAACGCTTCTTACAGGTTTAACGAAGTTTTGTCTGTCGTTTTTTTTTATAGAAAAACACAAACAATGCTGCCCGAGAAACTGATCAAATTACTCTGATTAAAAACTTAGTTGCTTTGCTAAAAAACCTTTGTCAAGATATTAAGCTGCTATATACGCCTTAAGCAGTAGTTCACGTTGTAATGAGGCATAAATATCTTATTTATTTATTTATTAATAATAATTACTTGCTGCACTTACAGTTCACACCAAAGCGTACAGCAAGTCAAAATAATAAAAAATAAAAATCTTAATAAAAGCAAAGCTGTCAGTGGAATTATAGGGCTTATGAGATTTAGTACCTAATGTCTCAGGTTAACACGAGTGCAATGCAATGCCGCGCCGGCCGTTGTTTTTTAAAGTTCACACACTGTGACACTGCTATTGTTATGGGCCGAAGTTATACTTATCATCAGGTAAGTGATCAGATCGTCTCGTTACCCAATAGAATAAAAAAGCTCTTGTAATAAACATCAAAAAACCCAGACCACATTGATCAAGGAATTATTAAGTCCTTTAGGAAAATGAAAATATTCAGATTATAAAAACGAGCCCTGATCAAACATTCTCTCAAATATCTAAAGATAATTAAATTATATTACCTAAAGATAAAACAAAATATAATATAAAAATAACTCTCTTGTTACGCGCTCCACCTTAAGTTTTTCGCTTTCCCTTATTAATCGATTTTTTTTTTCGAAATAAATTTAATTATAATAATAAATAAATAAAATTTAATTGCACTTTCTTTTTGCCTTTATTCATGCAGATTTTTTTGAAGATAATCATTAACACTACCTTGATCTTATTGTGAACGTAATTTATTTAAAAAAAACTTGACAATTAGAAAACAAATAACAATGAAGATATTAAAAAGTTTGCGTTTAACAGGTCAATAGAATCCGCATTACATTAAATTAGTTCAGAGAAAAATCAATTGAAAACAACTGAATAATTATAAACAATTGAAATGTTATTATTATACTTAGATCAAGTTTAAGCGAGTTGACCATTTGAATAAAAAACTTGCCCAAGTGGATGAGATCGTCTCTACAATTCTTTTGTTTATAATATTAGTAATTTCACTACACTTTTTTAAACTAAATTCAGTTCAAAATTACATTAAGCATAGTCGAGTAAAAACTGTAATCAGCCTCAATAAAAAAATTGAAATAAGATGGAGAAATCATAACAAACATATATTTAATAAAAACTTGAAAAGAGTATTTGTAAGTAGTTCTTTTACATAGTAGTTATCGAAACTATAACAGAACTGGGCTATAACCGATAAATGCAACTTAGCATCTGATTTATGAGCACAAACGGTCCCTGTTTATGTAAATAAGTATCTAATTAAAAATCATGACCAGCACTGGGCGAAATATCTCATGTCAAAACATGAAGCAATGGAACGGAAGTATCTCGTTAAAATACTCTTAAGTGGTATAAGAGTACCAAACAATAAAAACCTTAGTAAGTATGAGAGTCAAAAATAACTTACTTATAGACAAAATGCGCGTAGCTGAATCAAGTTGGGTTCTGTAGGGGAGGCTATGTTCAGTAGTGTACGACTTCCAGCTCTTGATGATGATGATAGATTAAAAGGCTTCTAAATACCATGTTGTGCTTAACAAAGTTAAGTATAATGATATGAATACGAATAAAATTTCCAATACATGCATGGCTGATTAGGAAATTTGTATATACCTTGACTTACTAATACGTCTTGTATTCTTTTCTATCGCCTACATAACTTATTTTTACTCTTGACAGGTTAGCGTTTAACCACGAACATGTCACCTTATTTTGAAAGACGATGTGGTCGATGTTGACGTATAACTTAAGATTGGAAACTGGCTCTCAAGATTGTCTACCGAGATACACCGATAATCGGGTGGTAACTAGCCACCAGAAAAACTCTATCACCCCTACAACCGCTTACTTTTATTTTCTACGAGTTGCGACACAAGAATCAAAATCACAGAACATTAACTCTTTATGTGTGATCACCTTCCTGCCGGTAAGTTACAATTCCCACGCATCTGCTAATTTTAAGAAGCATATGTTATCAGAGCAAACAAAAATACGCGTTTATACGCATTTATTAAAAGCGAAATCGCTTTGCAAGTTATACCCCAAGCAACAGAATTTATTATGACATTTATTAAATTATTACCTAGTCCAAAACCACAATGATTTGTTATACCTAACATTATTATAAACACCGCCACTGTGTCTGTCCGTGTTTTCCCACATATATATTTTTAGTATAACCATTAATGTGATTTACACGAGTTTACTAATATTACTATTTGAAGTAGATTTAAAAAGGACTATATTGCTAGAACTACTGGCCGTTATTAGTATGTTTAAAAACTTATTAATCTGTATACATAGGTACAGATGACAACCGTGCTAATAAGATTAGATAGCTTACTTGCCCGTGTGGCCTAAGTACGTACGCAAAATTTAAAACCGAAAGTTTTTTTTTCCATCTTGGTAACGAGACGAGCTGGTCGTTTGCCTGATGGTAAGCATAACACTGGCCCATAACAATTGCAGTGCCACTCAGAACTTTGAAACACAAAGGCCTGCGCGGCACTGCAGTGCGCTCGTTACCCTGAGATATTAAGTCTCATAAGCCCAGTAATTTCACTGGCTACTCTGCTCAACAAACCGGAACACAGTAATGCTTGCACATTACTGCTTGGCGGCAGACTTCACGAGCAAAATGGTGGTAACAACCCAGACGGACGCAGAAGAGTTAGTCCTACCACTAACAAAATATAGGGCTAGTGCTACTAGCTCAATGGCTACTAGGTTAGCCGCACAATCTGTTTTATAGTATCAGGTATCTCCAGAAGCCGCTATACGAAACCTATACTTACTATACTACATCATATGTTAGCCATGAATGGTCCAAGCCGGTATATCGGGAAGCTTGTAAATAGCTGCACAAGCTAATGGCGTACATCCATATAGCTATAGCATAAGCAAAATGCGCGTCTCACTCGGAGATACGATCTTAGATCGCATCCGAGATAGGATCAAGCTTCGGTGAAAGCTCCGAATATGTTCAAAATACGATATCGAAATGGTTATTTTCATATTAGTGAGCGAGTAGAAATTGTTTGATGTTATCTGGTAGCTGTTTTGATTCGTGAAACCAAACAAGTTAGATGGAATATCGATTATATAGTTTTTCTCATTTACATAAATTATTTTACTTTCGACAGGTACAAATTGACTATCCCATTCGATCATTACATTTCATCGAAGATAAATAAATACCTTTGTATCGAATGAAGACTGGCTTTCAAATGCTGCCTGAATACACCAATGTTAACATATATTTTGAGACATTTTTCAACTTGAGGGTGATAATTAGCCAGGTGAGGACTAGAAAATGATCGACCGCCATTGTACGGCTGCATCAAGATGCTTTCATTAATCGAATGATTGAAGTTTTTTAAAATCGCCCACGAAGATGGTGGGCCATCTTATTTCATACTGAATTACTTCATTACTATTACTTCATTGTTTGTTATATAAAACGTTGTTTGTTTATTTAGATGTTGTCTCTGAAAATTTAACAACAACTGGGCCAATGTGAAGACGTTTTGTCCGAGCACCAACCTTCATACGGTTTCTTTAAACTCAAACTCCAACATGCTCAATGCTACTCGAGTCTATAGGTTTTGTTTTTTTTATCAACATTCCAGTCGACGTGGGCTACCTCTGCCGCCAAAATTGCAAGTTTTAATTACTCTATGATTAAAAATAAGCAGGCTGACTCGAAAGATGGTGAAAATAGCAAACCCATAGACTCGAGTAGCATTGAGTCGAATTATGTTGGAGTTTGTATTTAAGGATACGAAGCTAAGAATAGTTTTGATAAAGAGGTTTTTTTTTTTTTGATAAATCGGCAATCTGCGAATAAAGCACGCACAGAATTAATTTGTAGGTTTGTTCTAACAAAAATAGCGTGTTCTTACCATAATAATATGTGTTTATAGCCTTACCCCGCAGTCTCAGCACGCGTGCCTCCTTATCTGACCGGTTGACTTCCGCCTTCCGACAGTCGTCACAAAACTTATTACTGTTGTAGGTACCTACTGCGATTCTGTTTATAATAATAATAATAGGGTCCCGTGGTCATAACCTCTTGTTTTGACTTAATTTTTTAATCGTTAATGGTCAATGTAAAAAATTACAATGGCGTGATTATTAACCTAAATTTGTGATTATTAACTTAAAAACATTACACTCATTTTTTGTGCAGTCGTGTAATTAAAAAGTAAGGAAAGTAAGTACAAATTAAAAAAGTAATAATTTTTTTTTTTTATTTAATCTTTGGACTGGTAAAATTGTAATTCTAAATGATTGTAAATAATTATTGGTTTTCTGTACGGCATTGTTAATTTTTATTATCTGCGTACTTATTTAAGCCAAATGTGAAAAAAACTTACGTACTTGAAATAATTATGCATTCAGAAACTGTTCAAAATTTACAGAAGCAAACTCCTATTTTTTAGGCCTTGGCTGAAAATCAGCGCTGAAAGTCTTTTGACAATCAGCTTATTGCTGAGCCACGGCCTTTTCAGCACTTCTTTGTTTTTTGTTTGTATTTGTAGGTAATGTCTTAAATTGTATGTGTATATTCTTCTCATGTATGCTTTTCTATATTTACATTGTATGTATGTGCTGAATAAATGTTTTTCTATTCTATTCTATTCTATAATGTATTTGCTACGGGACCTTCTTCTTTCTATTCTAGAGTCACGATCTTGATCTTTTAATTGATTCAGTAGGGCTGAAGCTTGGCCTTATATGTGACGGAAAATAGCTTTTATAAACCAGATCGGTATGCGACAATATTTTACTTATGCCTTTTATTATTTTAGAAGCTGATATGGTTCTATTAAAAATATCCGGATTCACTAATAATTTAGAACATCAAATTCCAAAACTCTTGCGTTTTAATGAACTTGTTACTTAACTTTTAACAACACATAAATTTAAACCCTTTTTAGAACAACAAGACTTATATTTTTTCATGATTATACAACTTCACTTACCATCTCACTAAGATAAAAATAACAATTGAGGTGGCCATAAATGGCACTTCTTTTTCTATTTAGTATCTACTACTTAAATAGTAATTAATTGCGCATCGAAAAAAATACACAACAGGAAGTTTGTTCCGCACTTTAATGATGGAGTAATGAGGTTGAAATAAGAAATTGAATTGCCACCGAGTAATCATAAAATCAAATTTACGATAACATACGCGTTTATCGAGAAAAACTGTTTTATAATGTAGCCTGACGGCTCTCTCTGTTGCAACACGTATACCATGCGTATATATGCTTATATCTCTTCTCTATATTTATAAGTAATCAAGTTAGGTCTGGCTCTTCTGCAAGTGCCCATCGATGGGCACTTGCACTCCATCCAGATCTGGATGGGTACTACCACCGCTTTACTTTATTATTTATTATGTATGTGACGGCTCCGTAGCTAAGTTGGTAGTAACCCTGCCTGCAAGGCGAGGGGTCCCGGGTTCGATTCCCGGCCGGGGCAGATTTTGTGTAGGCATAAAGTTTGTTCTCGGGTCTTGGATGTTTGTGATGTGTATCTGTGTATGTCCATGCCACCTGCGACACAGGGAATCCTAGTGCGGGGGTATGAGTGTGTAAGCGTTTATGTTTATGTTAAAAAAGATTTACTCGTTTTTAATTTGTTGGCGATAATAACTTATTGACCTTTTGGCATGTTTTTCATCGCGTATATTTCACATGTCATCCTCTCTTCATGAGGGAGGCTGATGATGAATGATGATGGAACCTTTTGCAGTGATTGTCAAGCTACAAAAATTACGTAAAATATATACGTGATAATAAACGATCAAAGTTGATTAAATCAAGATTAATACTAGTTTCTTAAATAACTAATAACTAATAAACTTGTTAATCGTATGGAAATCTACACTATAAAAGATCAGGTTGATACATTTACATCAATTATAGCAATACAATATATCGGAACTAATAAACATTGATAACCTTCAGACTACTGCCGTATAATAACTGCAAATATGTAAACCCAACAAGGCTGGTGATGTGATACAATACTTCCTTGAGGTGGACGATAATAGCAAAGAGTTAAACCTTTAAAAAAGCACTTGTTACAATGGTTTATGTCTCTTTTTAGCGTAAATTACAATCTTTCAAGAAGAGCTAAAAAATTAGGTTTGAGTGAGTATTCAAAAAGGGAAAGTATGTAAAGCGAGGGCGGTTTTGTTCTCGAATCTTTGAAAAAGGAAATGTGTTGCATGGCGAAAGAGCAACATCGTAACTATATAGGTACGTTATATAGTTATATCTCACCTAACGTATATACGTTAGGTGAGAGATTAGTCAAACGATAATTTTAGAAAAATTAATAATAATGGAAATATGTTTTTTGTGGAAAAATATACTTTTACAGAGAAAATTTTATAAAATACGTAATTGGTATTGTAATGTTGTGGCCACGATCCGGTTCCATCATCAGGACCCTGGACATCATCTAGGATCAGATTACTTGCAAAGACAAATCAAACGAGCCCGATGAGCACGTCGTTTCGTTACAGTTCTTGTGGCCGCCTTGCAGCTCCATCATCAGACTAGATTTGTGACATCATTATATTGCATTGTCACCCAATTTACAAATGTATGTAAAATTTCAGCTCAATCGAACACCGGGAAGTGGGTCAAATTAAGCTTACAAGATTTGACCCGTATAATATAACACGGCAAGTAAATTCTTGTAAAATAGAGCATTCAATGGAATTAAAGATTTTTGAACCACATTAGTGTGTTTTGTTACAATTCGTAGAAAATTTAGTAAATGAGATATATTTTATAGTGTTAACCGACACTAGCGGATGATGTATATATTTGTGTGATTTTAGTTAATTTCTAATAGTTCCTCAGACATATTGAAAGACACCAATTACAATGACACTGCTAGACGAGGTCGACGATTATGTAAACACACAATGACAAGGTCCCAATACTACGATACTATAATAGTGATGTTACTCATCAAACTAGAATTCGTTGTCACTCAACTCGATTTGAACTTTGAACGGATAATGAAAACAACATTTTACATGTCGATCAAGATCGATCCATACAGATAAATAAAATTTTGTAATATGAAAATAACAGCTTTTTACTAAATGCATATGAAAGTACCTATAAAAAAACAAGAATTTTTAACATTTTTGTCTGTCTGTCTGTTTGTTCCGGGTAATCTCCGAAACGGCTGGACCGATTTTGACGGGACTTTCACTGGCAGATAGCTGATGTTACAAGGAGTAACATCTTAAGCTACTTTAATTTTAGGAAAATAATTAGGGTTCCGCGCAAAAAAATAAAAACCATGTAATCCAAAATCTCCACGCGGGTGAAACAGCGGGGCAGCAGCTAGTTATATATAAATCCTATTTTCTTGTCCTAACTAACTGTATTTAATGTGTGAAAACACATCATATTTTTAGGATTATATTAAAATAATCTTGACTTTAAGGACCATGGGTTCCAATTTGATAATCTAATCGGATTTGATTCGAGACAGCAGTCGAATTCAATTAAATATACTAGTCGTAACATCACTATAATGCACGTTTGAATTCACCTTGACTCGAATAAGGCCTCAGAGGAGGAAGTTCATCCGGAGGAATTTTGGGTATTTACAATTATTGAGGTGTAATATTGTCGCCAAGGCCTCAGCCTACATAGCTGCCTCACGAACCTTCTTAGAATTATGTCAAGAATAATCAATTTCAAATCAATCAAGCATTTTCTACTCACAGATATTTTTATGTTCTTTGTCTATAAAAACAAAATATTTGGTATCGAAATACATTAGCTACAAGCATTGAAAGCATTGAACTGTCGTGAGACAAACTGTCAGGAGCTAATTTCTATTTATGAATAAGGTCTTTATTTGATACACGATTAATTTTAACAACAATAAATGTTTCATTTTATCTCATAAAAGTTTTTTATTAAAACTGGACAAACGTTACTGTAAAACTTTCTGTACAGTACTTCAATAAATCAGAAAGCTTTTAGCATTTCAGAAACAATATTTCTACTCAGGTTTCGGAATGTGCTCGTCAGCTTAAAGGTCAAAGACTGCCATGTCATGACACATAATATATATTTTGCAGCAAATCTGTGTAAAATTAAGCAGTCACAGAATATGTAGTAACTAATAGTAAGTGACCTATAGTTAACTATAAGTAGCTAGTCATTTGGCAAATCCAAGGACCACCTCGAGCGGAAACGTAAATTACCTTATAAAATGCGCTATGGGTGTCATTATCATCATCGACACCGCTAAAGATTGTAATGTCTCTTTTGTTGGAAATAGGTTTAGCCTTGAAACACTCCATATATAATCATAAAACTTTATCAAATAACTACTTAAGTTGGGAAGGATAACTTAAAGTAGGAATCGTTCAATGCGATCTCAAAAGGAAAATAAATTGGCGGAAACTTTTCAAAGAAATTCGTTCTTAATTGTTTATATTTAAAAACCCAACGCATAAAAACAAAATGCGTAACATATTCGGGTAGTTGGATTGGACTTCCCTACAGGTTACTCTTTCCTTGTAGATACATGACAAAAAGCCAATATCGAAGGATTTAACTATACCTAGTGGTAGGACTAACTCCTCTGCTAGTGTCCTTCTGGGTAGGTACCACCATGTTGCCCATCTGCCGCCAAGCAGTAATGTGCATTGTGCAAGCATTAATGTGTTCCGGTTTGATGAGCAAAGTGGTCAGCGAAATTAGCTCTCAAGCACAGCTGCTGGAACACACCGATAAGGGCTTGGCGACGGATTTTCAACTCGAGGGTGGTGACTAGCCAATTCCCACCACCACGCTATATGTTTTGCTTCACTGAAATCTCAAGCTCACTTTAGGATTCAAACCAACAGATGGGTTTTGTGAGGTGAGGTGAGAGGAGTTAGTCCTATACCACCTGGGCCCTATTTAATAAAGCTGACAATCCGACAAGTCCGACCTATGTCAATAAGTGACAATTCGACAGTTTTTCTGTTTAATAAAAGTTACAGGCGACAAAATTGTCATGGTGGAAAATTGACAAATTTGTCACGTAAATTTTCTTATTGTCAGATTAAAGACTGTGGTTTTTTGACATATGTCGAGTTTTATTAAACGCGTTTTTAGATGACAAATATGTCAAGATTTCATCGGTCGATTTTTGACATATTTGTCACTTTTATTAAACAGCCTAAGCGCGACAATTCTACAATTATGTCATTTTTTGACATATATGTCGAATTGTCAGCTTTATTAAATAGGGCCCTGGTAAAAATAATTACATTATGTTACAGTGTAACAGTGTACAGTGTTACAACGTAACACAATGTAATGATTTGTGTCATCAGTTTATTTGTATGTAAATCCGACGTCGACTATAACGAGAGAAACGATGCGGATCTCGCTTTCTACGACTTCGTATAATTCGGAGCATTTTACAAATGCGCTTTCTGTGTTACACAATATCATTCTTACAGCGTTACAACACTACACTTAATATCTTAGCTAACCCTATCATTATGTTCTTTTCGTCACATAATATTAGAACGTCCCTATTTTTTTTATCTTTTGTGTAAACAACTGCAATTTTACTAAATGTTTTTTTCTAATTGATTTACAATACGACAATCCAATACGACGATTGATTTCAGTCTGACCTCGATTTTTGTCGATATTTTTTTTGAGGTATCTTTTTATTGTAGACTACCTGTGCTCTCCGGCTGCGCCCACGTATAGTAAACATCTAAGTCACGCCTTATAACATCAGCTATCTGCCAGTGAACGTACTGTCAAAATGTCTAGCCGTTTGAAAGAGTTAAGCCTGAAGAAACAGACAGACGAACAAAAATGTTAAAAAGTGTTTTTTGTTACAACTACTGTAAATACTTTCATACGCATTTAGTAAAAAGCTGTTATTATGAAATCACAAACAGACACGTAAATTTTATATATTTGTATAAAAGACGAGCAACCGCGACATGGTTAATAGCAGGGTCGAAAGTATAACACCAATTATCACAAACAAAGTTAAAATATAGTTACGTATTTATAAAAAAAAAAAATATCTCTCAAAAATACAATAAATATAAAAGGGATAGAGTCCGGAACTTGTATTAGCCAACGATTAAAAACCAACATCTTGCAAAATAGGTCGTTCACCCACTATCCGTGAAGCCTTGAAGGTCGGCTTTTACATATCTCAGTCACGATTTTAACCGATGTTCATCAGCTGAACGTAGAAACCGCAAAAACTCGCTATTATCATGAGAACTATCTTTGTTTAAAAAAGCACCCTTGACCGTAATCAAAATATTTTATCATGCGTTTATAAGCTGACCCGCTTTGGTATGAAATTATTTTTGACGTAAGATAATTAACTCTTTATCATAGCGATGTTTGGTTACCGAATGCTATTCAAATAACTTGAAAGAAGAGATACGATGTAACTTACATTCAAATAAAACCAAAACCAGCCATTGATAAACGGGCTCGGATATTAATTTAAATAGAATATATTTATAAAATTAGTTTATTGCTTACAAATTGTTTGACACTTATCAATTTAAATTGAAGCCAATATTAGAAGCGGGTTCTTAGCACCGTTATAAATTGAATTTCATCAAGTTTGTTTTATAAGTTTTATAACAAAAGAAGAACCTTTTAAAAAATCTTTTTTATCTAATAATATCGGTGATTTGTGAATAAAGTGCAACGTAAATCATTCATGTCATTATTAATACTTAAATCAGTTCATTGATTTAATCAATAAATAGAAAGCCTTACTTAATATATCATCAAAAACAAAGTTCCTAAACTAATATTATTATCAGATTAGAAACTTGAATATTATAATTGTATTATATAATATCAATTGACAGAAGAAGCATTTTGAAGTTTAATACCTTCTTTAGCTAATTATTTATGCATTGTAATTGATATATTAAGCTAATTTGCGGCTCATTTAAGCGAATAATTTGCTGTTAAATGACTATGCACAGGTAGATTCACACCTCGGAAGGTCATCATCATAATTATTATGTAATCAGTCGCTTATTATACCTATTTAGGATAAGGTTTTGTAGAAAAACTTGAACTTAACTTGTAATCACTTGTAATAACGCCCTACCCGCGAGCATCACTGATGCGCCGAGTCCCGGTTCGTCCGCCAACAGGCTCAGAACGCTACTTCTTGACAAGGCATACTACGACGTACGAGAATTTTTTGCAGATAAGTTCATTGATCCACACTAACCTAGTACTAATATCAATAATTGTTGTAATATTAATTGAAATAATAATGTGTAATATAATATAATAAGCTATTGACGTGTTAGAAAAATCTTATAAATAAATTATGAAATGAAATGCATAATCAAAGAGCAACCACGTATGTGCTAAGCCATAGAACCTTACGTAAGGGTCAAGTTATATTTCTTGGCAACCTACTGTCTACATGTACCTAACAAGTATAATTTAAACTGCAAACTGCTATGCTTAGAGGTACTCTTAGTTATTTAAAGTACATGCAATGTTACTTTAGTCTTATAGAGAGAAATAAATTATTATTATTATAAAAAAAAATTATTAAAAAATTTGTTATATATGAAAATGCGAGACTAACAGTCAGCTGACTAAATAGGGTTAAGTTAACACTTGCAAAGTTTTAAGTGAAATTGTTTTAAGCGACAATCTGAATTAACTATCCTTTTGTTTAAATATGTACAAAAATATATATGTGCACTGTTTAAGTATAGTAACGAAAAAAAGAATAAATACAAATAAGTATATACTTTTTATATATGTTTATATAATGCAGTAGGTACTATAGTTTTTGATGGCAAACAATTACTTCAAACCAATTAAAATTAATCGATTTAGTTGTGAAAATAGTCAAGTTGCAAGTAGTTAAATCTGAAATACTTGCTGCAAGTGGAATAAATTAGACATTGCCTCATCTTACTATTCCCAGTGGTGGACTGTTCAAGTCTAGGAGAGAGGTATAGCCACTGTCCCACTTAGTTTATTGATAACAGCATTTCAGACCAGATTTACGAGACGCTGTATCGTACACTCGTTCCATGTATCGTTACGCTATTGATTGTACTAGGCAATTTATTTTATATCTTTGAAATCGAATAGTGCTCTTGCGATTGTGGCAAAATACCTTCTAGGTCTTGAAATGAGCTCAAGTGTTCGTAATTTTGTCTTAAAATTTCGTAACCGGTACTTAAATACGTATTTGTGAAATATAAACTATTAATAGTTTCAAACACAATTTATCCTACTATCCTACTAATATTATAAATGCGAAAGTGTGTTTGTTGGTTTGATGGTTTGTTGGTTTGTTGCTTTGTTGGTTTGTCCTTCTTTCACGCAGTACCGGAGCAACGGAACGACGTGATTTTTGGCACAGTACTTATAGTTTAAGAGCCGGAGAGTAATATACTTTTTATCCCGGAAAAATGCACGTTTCCTGTGGGAACGCGGATGAAAAGCGCAGGAAAAAGCTAGTTTATATATAAAAAATCCCATCGGATTGTATGGCTTAATACAAGTCTCGTATCTTGTTCAGTCAACTTTTTGGTGTGTTCAACTTTTTGCAGAGAGACTTCGTGGAGTATTTGTATTTTAAGGGTATTCTCATGACGTATAAACCACATTTTTAACAGTATAAATGTTGCGAAAATATACTTAGCTCAAGTTAGACTTGGACCGTGTAATGACTAGACATTTAATTTAAATGCTAATTATGAGGTTTGTCGAAATGTAACCGTCGTAATTTTGACCAAAATGATGATGAAATATCTATTACTAGCTGCACACCCCAGCTTCGCACGGGTTAAGTATATATAAAAAATTGAGATGTAAGCTATCCTATCTTTTAAGTTAGATCAAACTGCACACGGTGTGCAAATTTGATTAAAATCGATTAAGTAGTTTAGGAGTCCATCGCGGACAAACAACGTGACGCGTAATTTATATATATATCTATTATATATACATACAGTAATACACAAGTACAATAGTAACACGTATAGAAGATGCTAGATTAGATTATTATGTGGGCAGACGCAATTCTAATTTTCCTTATACGCAAATAAATTATACTTGACGACTGTTTAAACAACAATATTAATAAATAAACACTGTTTATTAAGATGCTAATTTTAGATATTTGATGGAATGGAATGCTAATTTGATGCTATTAAACGAGCGCTTCGTGAATAGGTATAGTTATATTCAAATTGGATTTTTTATACATATAGATCCCAGGAGAGCACTCATGAAACTTAAATGACTTAGCGCTCGTTCCGTGGCCAAATTTCGCTTGGATTTGCAAAGTTTCTTAAATAGGGACCTTGATAGGTATTCAAATTCAATTTGTTTATTCACATAGACCACAGGAGAGAACTCATGAAACTTAAATGACTTAGTGCTCGTTCCGTAGCCAAATTTCGCTTGGATTTGCAAAGTTTCTTAAATATGGACCTTTATAGTTTGATTTTAAAACACTTAAGGTCCTTGCATGATAGTTTGATTTCTAAACACTTACAACTCCTAGTCCATGATTTTGTCACAACCAAATTGTCGTGAAATAACGTGATATGCATTTTTGATTTGCTATTTATTGGTTTTAAATTTATTGTAGTAACTACCTAAGATTTGAGTTTGAGTCATGACATTTGGAACATAACTACATCCTGTCTATAAATCTAGTCTATTATCTGGTTGAATGTCTGTAGCAAAAACAGATTTAATAACAAAAGTTACATAAAAAACACAACTGTACTAGCCAGTGTCACTCGGTATGGTGTAACGATTCTAACGATACCCCATACAAACAAATCTGTTCGGGCATTTAAAAGCTACGGTGGAATAAAGAAACTCACATACATACAAATATACCCTATGAACCCTAAAAACATTACGCTCCTTTTTTGTACAGTCGTGTAAAAATGTATATGCTTTATCATTTTGAATAAATAGTGCCCGTTTTCACTAACGACGTATAAGGCGACGTCTAATTAAGTAAGTCCTCGTGTAAGCAAAGCCCTTAGTATAAACCGTTAGAAAAGATAGAGGTTGGTGAAACTTTTTTGCCTAGGCAACTCCTAAATATTTAGCATCCGATTTAGGCGTTCCCTAGGGTTGGTGAAAACGAGCATTAGTCGGTTAAGATTTAGAGATGTTTAAGCGTGGACTTTTGCTTTCATATGTCAAAACGGTATAGAATTTTGACATATGAGTGAGTTCCCGCTTAGATTCATTTCTGAACCCTAACAAAAGTTTCGATATAACTTAAGTTACTAGTCACGTTTCTGACTTAACCAGTCTAGTAGTAACTAGTATCGATCAAATTAGTCTACATATAGGTATGTAACTAAGTAAATCTACATATATTTGAATAAGTCTACATCTCGTTATTCAAGGCGGTTTACACTGAAGCGATAATTCCCCAAAACAAAGGGAGTAATATAATAAACACGTTAGTGAAATATTTCGTCAAATACTTTGGTAAAGTTTAACCCGGATACGCAAATAAGCTTGCAAATGAGTTTGCAGCTGATCTATTATTAGTTACTTTAGGAAATCCGTCTGTAGTCGCACATTTGAGTAATGAAGTAGAGTGATCAGATTACAGTAATTTATGGACATAAGGAACTAATGTATTAACATATTTTGACTGTAAGATCTTTTTGATTACTTTCAGGTTCTGATTCTGATACTATTTATTGGTTTAGCAGACTTGACTACTATTATACTTGACCTACATCTATTTGATTACAGCCTCATTTGGTAACTGAGAACAAGTCATATTACATATTTTTTTAAATAACTTCATATAAAATTTTTTGTACTGAACCAAGGATTTCTTTATTACTTTCGATTGATTAGCATTTTTTACCATCTCACTTCATCTTAACTGACTATGTTGTTAAAAGTAGTAAATATGCATTAACCTAGAATAGGGATTCTGTCTTGAGAATAACAGATAACATCTGTACATATCTCTGTACAAGTGTACATATTTATCTATAATAAATGCGAGAGTGTTTGTAGGTTTGTTGGTTTGTTCTTCTTCACGCAGCAACGGCGCAACGGATCGACGTGATTTTATAGATATAATTTATGAAACGGAAAGTAACCTAAGCTACTATTTATCCCAGGAAAATGCACTGTTCCTGTGGGAATCACCACGAGGGGTGAAACCGCGGGAGAAGCTAGTCTACATATATATCGGTAGGATCTTGGAAAAATACTTTCTATTTGAACTGCCAGCCAGCATTTGACCTTCAGTCCAGTGAGCCCTTGTTAGCTTGCATTATGATTTTTTCCATTCCTCAATAGTTCAAGCCCAATTTAGGTGTTTATATAGATCAGTATCCATATAGATCAGTGAGCAACCTACTAGCAAGCATATCTTGAGATATAGAATAACTAAATAAAATAACTTCAGTCTATTATAATAATGTACCGTATAAGTGCAAAATAAATTATTGTATTAAATCACTGCAATTGTTTTCCTTCCTTTCATACTTAACTTCAATTATACTGTAGGTAGAGGTAATTGTATGTTCATTCCACAAAGAGATTTTTTTTTAATACGTTCAGTGACTCTTATATCAACATCGTTGAACTTGACACTGTTGTAAATATATTTATTATTTATGCGCTTTTGCTTAGATTGGTTTTATTTTATATACTAGAAGCTTAAACTAATAACTCAAAAGTTTATTTTATTTTTGTTATTGTTTCTTCTGTTTTATTGTAGTGACATTGAAAATTCATGATGAAAAGATTTAGCACCATTCGTTCTAAGACCGTTTAGTTTTTTTAGAAGAAGCTTTGTTGACATTTCTTGACCATAATCTACCAGCAATAACTTATGCAAGAACTTATATTTGCACACTCATGTTCAATTTTTAAAATTCATTGGTTATGTCCCTCACTTTTGATACATGCGGTTAAATTCTTGTCCAATACGTTAGTATTTTTAAAGTCTTTGATTCTTCCTATAACAGACATCCAAACGGCAGATCAAGATGCGCTTTTTTAATTTGTTGCAAGCCTAAATAATTCAAACGTGTAGTAATATCTTTTTTTTAAACTTACGATTTTCACGTAGTGGTTCATATTGCGTGTGTTTAGTAGCTATGGGCACTGTCACTAGTCACAGGGCAAGAAGGTTGCGCGCGCACTTCGTCCGTTGATGCTTACGCGCCGACTGACTGGAAACTCCTGCTGCAACAACCACGGTGGTGGTAAACTGGTAAACAATTACATCCAATGCCGCGCGGCACACACAGTTAAAATTCGATTAGATCACGTCTAGTAATTTATGAAAAATTAAATTTCACAACTGGCGACCTCGCTTCATTTTTTAATTGTTTTTTTTTTTACGTACTGAAGGCTGGTGGATGGCGTCGGCGTGCGAGCGACTCTTGTTGTAAACGCTTTGTCGTCGTGTTCTCGTTATATAGGACAACGCGCGACCTCCGAAACGCGGGAAGTATGAACCACGTGTTTGATAGCGGCCAGTCGCATTTTTTTTTTTTTTTTGAAAAATGTATCTTTGCCTCATAAACTTTTATTTCGTACATACTCATTGTTTATATTATTCGTGTTGAAAGGGTCGATGAGCTTAAAAGTTCTTTCACAAAAAAATGTTAGTTTAGTATATCAAATGGTTTATTTATATTATTTTTTACTTTAGGATATTCCTTTATTGTCCAATAGTAATACAATTGTATGTGTCTATATAAATATATATGTGTCATTTATAAATATATTTATATCCGAACTTGGAAATGTTGATGAAAATAAATAAGGTAATATACTAATAAATAAAAATAATGAAGTTTTATAAAAGAGAGTAATGGTTTGCATAATGATGAAATGAATATTTAACATGTTAAAGACACCAAACTATTATGTCTGGGAAACGGAAATTATGTTTTTTTTTCTTTTTCACTGTTCAATAGGAAACTCCAGGAAATAGCCCGCCATGTAAAAATTGTTATCTTGATATTGTTTCTTGTTATTGTTTTGAATTCGGCAAACAACAGAAATCTTGAATATTAATGAATACATAGCAGCTAAATAATGGAAATAATTATGAATGCAGCCTTTTGCCTTGAACTTGTGATCAGTGACCCTTGATTGAGAAATGTTTTTTCCTATAAACCATCTGCTTATCACATCATGATATCTAAGATAATGTTTTACCTATGTGCATTTATAATGAATTAATCTCAATAAATTTAAATAGGTGCGGATTTCATAAATATATTGTACATTTTGATAAGTGCAAATTGTTGTTAAATTGACGAAAATTATAAATTATTTCTTCAAAACTTTATTAGGTGGTAAAATTAAATGCTGATAACGGTTTGAATTTATTACGTTTCAGGTGTGATGTTATTTTTTTAAATTATGTCTTGCAATCTGGCGTATTACAATAAATTTGATACGAGGTTGAAATTAAAAGTTCTAGGTTTTATTAATTAATTATACAAAAATGTTACACGCGACTGCATTGTTTTAGTTTTAAAGCTTATGGGAAATTGAATATAAATAAAATTATAGAGCGTGATGTGATCTGATTGTTCAAGCGCAGAATTCTGTTCTATACTAGTTCCCCTCACGATGTCATCTTCCCTACCTTAATTTTTTTACTGAAGGACCTTGCCTTTGTTCTTATGAACTATACAGTATAGAATCACAGTCATGACTCACGAACACCGCGTTCCGGTTAAATGAAGCCATTAAATTATCGTTCCGTTCCATCATACCCTGAAATGAACCATAGCCAAGGGTCGTTGAGACAAATTTGAGCTAAAACTGGTGAGTTTACAGCCAACAAATCAGGTGTCACTTTGTCTAACTCAACATCAGCTGGTAACAGAATACACATAAAAATTATTGTGTAAGTATTGGTGAAGTTTGAAATTAAATTCCTTCAGTATTCAATTTTAAATTTCAAGGGCATGTAAAAATTATATTTAGCATTACGTGAAATGCAACATTAAGATGTAAGAAAGAGAAGGAAGAATGAGAATTAGCTTATTAGCTATGTTAGAAAGAGTGAAAGTATTAGGAATTAATGAATGTAACGTAACGCCAGTGTGAGAGAGATGGCTAATTGCGATATAACTATGAGTATGAAAGAGTAAGCGAATTTAGAATCGTATGAAAGGGATATGAGACATAAATGTAATAGGAGTAAGGGGGAAAGAAAATAAAAGCGAATGAAAAGGAACGCCATCGTTTAATTCACACCTTACAATTTTAATAAAATCGAATTCGGTTGGCTTATCATTCCATGACGTTTATGACCTTTTGGTTCGCTAATCGTTCCTCATCGTCGGTTAATTCTTGGACGAGTGTATTCGCCCACGAGTTACCGAATTAATCTAAAAGGACAACTATTAGGATATCACGTTACAGAAACAAGATCAAAATTAAAGGAAGTCATGGACAAGTCCTATAGTCACGTATGTCTACTCGTGTCGTTTCACATTATAAAACATGCTTCGAGGTGCACCAGAATGCATACTCCAAATTCCTCTAAAGCCGCAGTTACTAAGGGCACTGGCCTACAGCTAGCTACTACTTATGAACTATTCTAAGTTCTATACCTCTAAGTAGTATACCTGTTTAAAGTATTGTATATTTGTATTGCATCTCGTTTAAACAGTATTAAACAGGCTACTCATAATTTCACAAATATAATTATACAACACAAAAATTTCGCTTCCAACAGGATTCGAACCTGCGTCTTCTGGTTATCTAGACCAGACGCCAGGCTACGGGAGCAATCGATTAATCGAAACTCTTAATTAATTCAGGGATCTTGTATTGTTGTAAGTTGCCTACAGATAGCTGTTAGATTTATACTAGCTTTCACTCGCAGCTTGCCACGCGTAGTATATAACTTTTTAAATTGTAGTCTATGTGTTATTCTAACGTATAAGCTGAAAGATTCATCAAAATCTATTCAGTAGTTTTTGGGTAAAAGAATAACAAACATACATCCATTCAATACTCACAAATTGTCACGTTTATAAGTAGGATGGGATAAATATGATTATATAAAGTGAGTAATATATAGTTTCAATTCCGCGATAAAACTATAAATTACTCACTTTATACAATCTTATTTAAAATGGATTTCCGCAAAGTAACGCCTGATTCCATCAAATATCTAGGATAGGATATTTTAATTTCTATTATTCCCATTATTTTAGTCTGTTATACATGAAATAAATAAATTGGTCCCAAATCTAACCCAAAACTAACAACTCACAGTTTAGAGTTAGATAGAAAATCGAATTCATACATTGTAATGGGATATTTACCGGGATTATTATTGAGCGACGAACATGAACAAGATGAATTCCCGTGAACATGATGCTTGCAACAGCGTCAAAATACCGGATGATCATCGCTCAATAATAATCGCGGTAATATCTCGTTACAAATTACAATGTATCAATTCAAAAATTATGTAGGTATTTGTGGGTTACACCACCGAAATTTTATGAATCAAATTTACTGTGAACCTCAAACCAAACTAAGCACGAGGCCTTAACCCTATACTAGTCGACCGGCCCCACGTCTGCCCGTAACGAAACAAAAAAAAAAACGGTCCGCGTGATATTTATAAATGAAAATTTGAAAATGTATGGTTGGTGCTCGACGGGTTAATCTTAGGGCGCAGTTCAATTTTGTTTTGGGTTATAAAAACGCAGTTAATAATTTGAAAAATAAAGTACTAACCTCGAATCGCATAAGTATATAATTATAAAAAAAGAAATGACTTTTTTACTGGAGGAAGTAACAATACGTGCAGCAGGTCATTCATCTGATATTAAGCACCACGATTGTCCTCAACAATGCAATGCTACTGAAAGCTTTCAATAACAAAATTTACGACCTTGAGACACTGCGTCTCATGATTCACACGCCCATTGACTTCCAACAAACCGGAACACAAAAATACCTATCTCCTTACTACCGCTTGACGTTAATTTGAACGAGCAAAGCAGTGCAACCATTTAGTATCGAGAAAAGCTACTCCTTAGGCCGACCTTAGATGCTAATGCTTGTTTGCGTTTTGCTGTCAAAATAACCGTGGTTTTTCAACTAGCTCGGATTACGAGGTATTTATTTTTATTTCCCCTGTTCGTAAGCCACGATGCCGTCGACGATGTAGCATGATGTGAAAGAGACGCACGAAAGCCACTTCTATGGTCTCTACTAAAAAAAGTAGTTTCACAACAACTGCGTGTTCAGTGCAGAAGAACGCAGGTACGCGATGGTGCGCAAGTGACGTATGTACCATAAATCGGAGCAAACAAACAAACAAACGCTTACACACTCATACCCTCGCACTAGGATTCCCTGTGTCGCAGGTGGCACGGACATACACAGATACACATCACAAACATCCAAGACCCGAGAACAAACTTTATGTTTACACAAAATCTGCCCCGGCCGGGAATCGAACCCGGGACCCCTCGCCTTGCAGGCAGGGTTACTACCAACTTAGCTACGGAGCCGTCGATACATTGAGGGCCCTATTTAATAAAGCTGACAATTCGACAGTTTTTCTGTTTAATAAAACTTTAAGGCGACAAAATTGTCATGGTGGAAAATTGACAAATTTGTCACGACAATTTTCTTATTGTCAGATTAAAGACTGTGGTTTTTTGACATATGTCGAGTTTTATTAAACGCGTTTTTAGATGACAAATATGTCAAGATTTCACCGGTCGATTTTTGACATATTTGTCACTTTTATTAAACAGCCTAAGCGCGACAATTCTACAATTATGTCATTTTTGACATATATGTCGAATTGTCAGCTTTATTAAATAGGGCCCTGGGCCCTATACAGGGCTTCGAGAGAGTGAAAGAGATAGCACGGCTTTTCGTCACCCGTTTATGTTTGACATGCCTTCTGTCCGCACCAAGCGTTTTGCTTCAACATTCATCATGCGGAAAGAATGGAATTCTTTGACGGGCATCTGTATTTCCCGAATTCTACGATTTGGAAGTCTTCAAGACAAGACTGAACAGCTATCTTGTCGGCAAGCGTGCTTCACGTTCGACCGCACCGTCGCTTACCGTCAGGCGAGATTGCGGTCAAACGTGAGTGTATTGAATATATTTAAAAAAAACTCTTCTGCGAGTGTCCGTTTGGGTGGTACCAACGCATTGCTCGTGGAGTCTGCCACCAAGCAGTTATTTGCAAGCATTACTGGGTCCCGGTTTGATTAGCAATGTACTTAAATGAAATAACTGGGGTCTGAGGATAACGCTGCAGTGCCGCGCCTGACCTTGTGTTTCAAAGTTCTGAGTGGCACTGCAATTTTTATGGGTTGGCGTAATTTATGACTTATCATCAGGCAAAAGAACCGCTCGTCTCATTACCTAAAAGTATTTATAAAACAAAATTCATGATTCCAAACAGTCCATCATTGTGTAGTGTAGTTTTTTTTTAGAAATAGTCAAAATAGAAATAAAAAATGACACATTAATTACTATTTTAACGAAACCTACGTTTGAGAAACAAAACACTGTGATTAATGAATTAACGATTACATTTTGCCTCAAAGTTCTATTCTTCAAATAATTACGTATGAAACTAGTCTAAAAATACGGCCTTCTAGAATTTGCACGTTTTTACAAAGTTATGTAAAAAACACATTTTTTGTGAATAAATTGGCAAATGATTTCCTTAAATTATATGTTTATGGGCTCTAATGTTATGTTTTAACATATTCCAAAATAACTGTAATTAACATAATCAATTATATAATTGGCAAAATAGACTAGCTATGAGGATGTAAATGTTATAATGGCAAATTTAATGATTAAAATTATTATTATTCTGATATTTTAATTGGATTTACTCATTCCATTTTCATTATACCCATAAATAATTGAAGTATAGGTACAGATGCGATAATTAAAGCAATTTTAACAATGATATATTTAGTTTTAACAATATACGTAACCTACGATGATGACCATGAATTAATTTTATTATATATTTTGTAACAAGGTATTTATTCAACTGATGGCATAAATTTTAGTAATTTCCCCAAAGGTTTTGCTATCAAGTTGCCAACAACAGACTTGTCAACTCACGAACTAGAGTTATCAATATATTCGCCGAGATGCCAAGTTGTTCACCGACAGGTACCTTAGATAATTTAATTATTTATGTAAGCTTTAGCGTATTTATACATATACTATTATTATCAATAATACTCAAGTTTGGTTAGTGGTAGGACTAACTCTTCTGCGAGTGTCCGTCTGGGTTCTTACCACCGCTTTGCTCGTGAAGTCTGCCGCCAAGCAGTAGTGTGCAAGCATTATTGTGTTCCGGTTTGATGAGCAGAGTAGCCAGTGAAATTACTGGGCTTATGAGACTTAATACCTAATGTCTCAGGGTAACGAGCGCGCTGCAGTGCCGCGCAGGCCTTTGTGTTTCAATGTTCTGGGTGGCACTGCGTTTGTTATGGGCCGGCGTTATGCTTACCATCAGGCAAACGACCAGAGCTCGTCTCGTTAACAAATGACATAAAAACAAAATATTTTCTCAAGCTTTCTGTCTAATTCATACATTGAAACGGGTATACATTGGAACCCAATATTTAATTTATAATTACATCTTTTATCATTTTCCGATATCACGATAACTATACGACCTTATTTACTTAAATGGCATAACAATGTCGCAAAGCTCAAAGGCGTTTATACTCGTACTAAAGCAATATCGTCAACTTTCGATATATTTAGTTACTTAAATAATAAACGGTGAAGTGAACTTGCCCTTGCAGAATGGCTGTTGAAATTAAAACAATAAATATTGTGGCGAGAGTGAGCCCGATATTTGCACCGAGAGTTTTTCGGCAAAAAACACATATATAGGAAAAAGTTCAATTCAAATCAAATCATTTATTGCTCCTTACAATATTTGTAATATATGTGTAGGGCAATGGGAGTAGATTCAGCGTGTGCTGCATACACATTTTCATGTGCACGCAGCGCTGGTTTTCAATCTACCCCTGCTCGGTCTCAGTTCTTTGCCGAGAAAACAGAGTGCCAGCGGGTCACAGGTATGGCAATTAAAAATAAAAAGAAAACAAACAACAATTAAAGAAAAAAAAACAATGAACTCCTAAAAAAGCATAGGTGTAGCCTTTTTACAATAAGATTAATAAAAAATTTAAAAAAAATAAATCGATACGTTGATGACTTAAACGTTTGAGCGAGTGTGCTGTGTGTATATGTATGTCTGAGGGTGAGTGTGTGGGGAACGTTTGTGTGAATGTGATGCTTTAGTGCTTAAGTTCTGGCCTCTACTACTAAAGTACTGGTTCAAAGATTAAGCATTGCCATTCAACGTGGCAATGCTGCCAGTATTTTGGGAACTTTGCCTACTGGTAGCGGATTATTAGATTAAGATTGTAAATGGCCTACTTGGGCTTGTAGATTATCCAACTGTTTTTGTAGCTAGGTTAGATGTAGTGTTTATCTATGTATTAGCTAGTTAATAAACGCATTTTATTGTTACTCTTTACAAATAAATAAAATTGCAGTGTCAAAAAAAAGATTGTAAATAGATTTGTGTGTATATCATTTAGTTATTTTAGTTTATTTCGTTTTATAAATTTGATCTCTTTAGAAACGTACTTTAGCAATTTCTTACGCGATCACGATTATTACTCATTGAATTAAATAAGTTTTATGTTTTTATATCGCGTATATTTTAGTTCAATTCCCGATGTTTCGAACCCTTTACAGTGTTATAAATTAAAATATAATGTAAATATAGGAGATACTAGCTGCTGCCCGCGGTTTTACCCGCGCGGAGATATTGGATTTCATGGGTTTTATTTTTTTGCGCGTAACCCTAATTCTTTTTCTAAAATAATAGTAGTCTATGTTACTCCTTATAACATCAGCTATCTATCAGTGAAAATCCCGTCAAAATCGATCCAGCGGTTTCGGAGATTACCCGGAACAAACAGATAGACAGACAAACAAAAATTTTAAAAATGGTTGTTTTGTTTTCATTACCTTATATACTTTCATATGCATTTAGTAAAAAGCTGTTATTTCGATATTACAAACAGACACTTCAATAAATTTTTTTTTTATGTTGTTTGGTGACGAGACGAGCTGGTCGTTTGCCTGATGGTAAGCATAACGCCGGTCCATAACAAGTGCAGTGCCACCCAGAACTTTGAAACACAAAGGCCTGCGCGGCACTGCAGATCGCTCGTTACCCTGAGACATTAGGTATTAAGTCTCATAAGCCCAGTAATTTCACTGGATACTCTGCTCATCAAACCGGAACACAGTAATGCTTGCACACTACTGCTTGGCGGCAGACTTCACGAGCAAAGCGGTGGTAACATGGTAACAACCCAGACTGACCCAGAAGAGTTAGTCCTCCCACTAACAAAAAACAATTTCTAAGTTTAGATAAAAAAAGGTTGTTTTGGAAACCTTTAAATCTAAAAATACGTTTTTATGTGAACGTTACCACATACAATGCCAAAATTCAGTGCAATTGAACAGCCCGTGTCCAATGGTAGACGTTATTTCCGCATACTATTTAACCGAAGGCGAATGCCCTCAGGCTCAATACAGGGCAATGTCAGAGAGTGGCACTTTTAAATATCCTTTGGTAGTTTTGATACACATTTCTGTTCTGTGAGCTTCAAGATTTTTGAGTTTATTTCTGTTTGTTTTTTTTTTATGATGTTTGGTAACGAGACGAGCTGGTCGTTTGCCTGATGGTAAGCATAACGCCGGCCGATAAGATTTGCAGTGCCACCCAGATCTTTGAAATACAAAGGCCTGCGCGGCACTGCAGTGCGCTCGTTACCCTGAGACATTAGGTATTAAGTCTCATAAGCCCAGTAATTTCATTGGATACTCTGCTCATCAAACCGGAACACAGTAATGCTTGCACACTACTGCTTGGCGGCAGACTTCACGAGCTTCTGTATTTTTTTATATTAAAATCTTTTGGTTATCTAAAGTTATCTTAACTGATAATGTGACTGAAGGTGTTGATTGTTATCTCAATAGATATTTGACCAATTTCTCAACTGGAACTGTACTCGAAAGTAGTGAACATGTTGAACACAGAATTCTTCTTCTTAGCGTATCATTGATACGACTCTTTTTTATTTCGTTGGTATTGGCTCTGAGAAGAGCTGTTGTACGTGGCCCTGGTAAGGGTCGTTGACTTTGGCCCTGAGAAGTCGAACCAATGTCGTGTGCAGTGTATTGACTATATCCTGTGGTCGATCCCTTTAATGAGTCGAGTCGAATGAGTCAATCCTATTCCGATGGCCAAGTGGAGCGGTTGTGTGCACGTGGTGTAGTTGGTGGGCTGAAAGTCGGGATTCTACGCGTGGAGGTGAAATATTGGTCAATGCGGTGCGAACACCGCGCACCGGTGGATCCAGGGTGCGACGGGCGTCGTTCTAGTGTAAAGAATAGGACTCGCTCTCAAGTATGCGGCAGTCGCACTCGTGCGCCGGGGTCGTTCTCTCCGACCCCCCTTATCCCGACGGCCCAAGCCGAGATCCGTACCGCAATATTCATCTCACGCGGTGCCCTTGAGCTAGTCGCCAAATCACCACTTTGTTAGAGGTGAGCGCCTTCTGCGCTCTCCGCTGTTCGGTGACGCTGTAAAGGACGACAGATAAACAGCACGGTCCTTAAAAAAAAACAAGTAGGTATACAAACAAAACGATATGTGCTTGGCGAGTGATTGTCAATTTGATGGTATCTAGCTATAGTTACCTGAAAATGTTATTTATCACACAAGCCCACCACTCAGGCGTATGGTAAATAGAATGGACGAACTATAAAACAGTAACCTACATTAATTAAATCTGTTGAAATTAGCTGACAAACTAGTTTAAATCAAACTATACACATTAACATATGAATAGGCCAAAATTATCAATTGCGATGAATTAATTTGTGTACTAGACATAAAAGGCGTTGAAATACCCTTTTCCAATTGAAGTTGAAAAGGGTTTAGTGCCATAAATCTTCATCATCAATTGCAGTGTTCATCACATAAAACATCCTAAACGAAATTATTTCCATAAGGTAACTACTAGATTTTACATTAATTACAACTTTTCTTTTAATATTTCTGGAAATAAATAATATATACCTATCGAAAAATCCACATACGTTATTATATTCTCTGAGCAAAGATTCGAGTCCCAGCTAGACATAATAAAGCAATGATAGTGTACATTAAAAAGAAAGAAAACTTTTATTTGTGAAAATTTGTGATAGAATATCTTTACAAATAGAAGAGGAAAAAATAACCAATAAAATTGACAGAAATCGGCCCCAACTCAGCATACTGTTGGTCATTTGACCAGCATTGGCCTTCCATTGGCACTGTTTGACCAACACACACAGCTTTTCTTTGGTTGCAATCACAATAACGGAATTCAAAATCCAACACTTCTATCACAGTCAGTATTTTCTACTAATACCAATGGATTATCAGTATACTTAATTCACCTAAAATGTGTTACTTTCCAATTTTGACTTCACGTACCTACTCCTAAAATTTATTTATCACATTGTTCACGTAAAATTCAGTTTTTGTACTAAAACTCAGTTTTTATAAATAATTTTGTTATGCAGTTGATCTTAACACTGACCCAATTCTCGCGTCTATGGTTCAATGATCTCATCAACCTTTGCAGATGGTTCATCAGTTACGGCAAAAAACGCAACAACGATAAAATTTTCCTACTAAAATATAAACAATTTAAAAACGAGACGAAATCATGTGATCTTTTAATATCAATGAATCCTCAATGGAGGAAAAATTTTAATGACAAAATATTGTGTAATTTTGAGCTTGTTCAAGTTTGTTCAACACACTTGGATATTATTTAATATGTATCACGTTCAGACATTTGACCAGAAACAATAATGTAATGCGTAGTATGTAGATGCTTGACGTCTTCGTATTATAACGGGTTATTCACGAACATTATTTTAAGAAAATGCGCGAATTAAGTTTTGAAATGGGATTTTAATCTCGTATTATATTTGTTGCAATCACATGTCCTGTTTAAAGAATAAAAATATCAGAATTATTTAAATTAAATCACAATGAGTGTACAGGATACAAGAAATAATGAAAGAAAGAAAGAAATGCGTTTATTCGCAGCATGAAGTATACCTACTAAATACAAAAATAATAACATAATAAAAACGCATCTATCCCACAATCAGGTGCCGTATCGAGGAAAGAGACATATAATATGCTACGAACCGGTGAAGACAAGTCTTCGTTTATTTTTAAGGTATTAAATATTCATCCATTGATTAGACTAGTATCTCGATGTATTCATCATAATAATAATTAGTCATACCTACTGTCAATTCATACACATCGAAATCGAAAGTGCTCGCAGAACTCACACAGTAATAGGAACTTGGTAACTTTCAAAAGCGGCAGACTATTGTTTCCACGAAGATAAATATACCTACTTATTGTTTGATTACTACAATGAGAATACTTCTTCCAGACAGCCAATCGGAGGTGTATAATTCATTATATTGAATAATCAATAAATAACTAATATTACGTGCATTAGTATGCATGTATTTTACAAGTTAGTTAATTCTTCGGCGAGTGTCCGTCCGGAGTGTCTACCATCGCTTTGCTCGTGAAGTCTACCGTTTAGCAGTAATCTGCAAGAATTACTGTGTTCCGGTTTGATGAGCAATGTAGTCAGTGAAATTCCTTGGTTTATGAGACTTAATACCTATAATATACAATGCAGTGCTGCGCAGGCCTTTCTGTTTCAAAGTTTTGACTCGCACTGCAATTGTTATGGGCTGGCGTTATGCTTACCATCAGGCACACGATCCGTTCATCTCGTTATCCAATCCGTATACTATAATAAATGTGAAAGTGTGGTTGTATGTGTGTTGGTCAGTTGGGCTTTTCTTTCTTTCACGCAGCAACGGACCAACGGATCGAAGTGATTTTTGGCATATAGCAACGACTTGTTACTCTCCGGTCCATAAACTATATATTATATAGTTTATGGACCGGAGAGTAACTAGTCGTTCCTGCGTGAAAGAAGGACAAACCAACAAACCAGCAAACAGACAAACACCCTTTCGCATTTATAATAATAAAATAATAATTAATAATAATAGGATTTTAAACAAAGTAGTCGTATCCAAAAGCGGCCATAGCAACCAATGAACTTGGCCCCAATAATCGAATTATTAAGTAACAGCCGTTTTTCTTCGCCGTCACGGCTGATTCCGACGATCGGCAAGGTGAAGGCTGTACATTTGTACGTAATGTTTGGCGTGTTGTGCAAAATAGGCGTGAATAATGCTCTTGTGATCGCTCGCTGGATCTATTATAGAAGAGCGTAGACTGATGCAATCAATTCTCATTCGATGTAATTTTGTAGGTATTGTTACGAGCTATAGGGTAACGTTTGATAGAAAGAAGCCGTTAAACAAACAGTTACTTTATTGAATTCAAAAGGAATCACTTGCAACACTATTCACTACAAAAATCACTATGTCACAGATATCACAATCACTACTATTTCACTTAGTCACAGATTTCACAATCACTACTAGTCGCTTTGAACTCACTCCGATGTGTATCGCTTGGTATCGCAATAGAAACTGTCCCTGGCCGCGTCTCGATCCGCTTATATATGCGCCGCAAATTGTACTACCAAGTTCCTGAATGATCTAGTTCAAGGTCAAATATGGACATCTCTCTCTTACGCATACAACCGTCCCTTGTACACACATCGAGGACTTTCCAGATGGTAGTAGATTATGTCCATCTCGTTCTATCATGCGTGTAGCTATCTCTCTCTCGCATTATTCTAGAACATTCGGTTAGGTAATAGGTACAATTGTTCCTCTCTTTTGCGCATATAGCCATCCTGCTCACACTTTCTTCTGGAAGTTTTGAGAGACATGATCGAGGCTAATCGTCTCTCTCTTTCACACGATAGGCTGTCCCTCTCACACACCTTCGAGAATGTTCCGCGGACCGGAGGGGTGTAACTTGGCCTGAAACGGCCTGAAAATGGGTTTTCAGGAAATGGTGCCATGTGATTACTCGTGTCCTGAAACGGACTGAAAACATGTTTCAGTCTGCTGAAAACGGCGTTAACTAGGAGTAATTTTTGATTAACTGATATGTGTTAGGCCTTCCTCCGAAACGACCCGAAAACATGTTTCAGCCTGCTGAAAACGCCTGTAAGTGTCCGAAAATTTAAAAAAATGTTTCTGCGAGTTTTCCTTTAACCCGTCTTCGTAACACTGCCCCCTCCTTAGACATGCTCGTCCCGAGCATCATTAGATCCATTGTAACGTGCCAATCGATTCACATGCACAATCTTAGGCTGGTTCCTGGCACTACCCATCTTCTTTATGCGATATGTTACGTCATTAATCTTCGTAATCACTGTGTAAGGACCATCCCAATCAGCTTGAAGTTTCGGAGATTTTCCTTTACGTCTTACTGGATTATGAAGCCAGACTAGTGAGCCTTCTTCAAAGTCTACATGATGCATCTTCCTGTCATATCGAGTTTTCGTTCTTTCACTCATTTTATTTTCAGATATTCTAACATGTTCGTGGATCTCATGTAATTTTTCCCGTAATTCTGCGGCATATTCTGTTATACTCACTGGTGGATCTGGGGGCCGACCAGTGATGATATCTGCTGGCAAACGAAGCTGCCTACCGAACATGGCAAGGGCAGGTGTTACATTCGAGCTCTCGTGAACCGCAGATCGATATGACAGTAGAAATAATGGGATATACTTGTCCCAGTCCTTTTGATGACTATCCACTAATTTAGCCAGGTGCCTTTCCAAAGTTTGATTAAATCGTTCAACCATTCCATCTGACTGTGGGTGGTAAGGCGTAGTTCTAGTTTTGTGGGTTCCCATTATTTGACACATTTCTTGAAATAGTTGGGATTCAAAATTTCTTCCTTGATCACTATGTATCTCTAGGGGCACCCCAACTCTACAGAATACCTCGTTTACTAGTATTTCGGCTACCGTTATTGCTTCCTGATTAGGAATGGCGAATACTTCAGGCCACTTTGTGAAATAGTCCATCACCACCATTATGTACTTATTTCCTTTTTCCGTTAATGGAAAAGGTCCAGCTATATCAACTGCAATTCTTTCCCACGGAGCTCCGACGTTATATTGCTTCATTCCAGCTCTACTTCTGGTCTGCGGTCCTTTCACAGCTGCACAAGCTGTACATTTCCGGCACCAGTCTTCTACATCCTCGCGGCAGTGTATCCAGTAAAATCTTTCTTTGATTTTCATCAGGGTTCTTTTTACTCCCAAATGTCCACCCGATGAACCATCGTGAAACATTTCCAATACATCGCGGATCTTGGATCTTGGTACAACTAGCTGTAAATGAGATACGTCACCACGAGCATTCTCCCATTTTCGACATAACACGTCGTTGTGCAGAACTAAACTATCCCATTGAGCCCAATAACTCTTGGTTGTGGTGCTTGTAGAGGCGATTTCACTCCACCGTGGCTTAGCATCAGAAGATTTCATCCAATCCAAAATGGGCTTGATGTCGCTATCTTCTTGTTGTGCTTCTTGAATCGCTTTACCACACCAATCTGGACTAATGGTGTCTGTCCTAAGTAGCCTCACGTGAGCAAGTTCTTTCCCTTCCTGCCTCACGCAATATTTGCAGTCGGCAGGACATGGTCTTCTGGATAAAGCATCTGCGTTTCCATGAGATCTGCCCTTGCGATGTTCAATTGTAAAGTCGTACTCTTGCAGTTGTTCAATCCATCGAGCCACTTGTCCTTCCGGGTTCTTGAACTGAAGTAGCCACTTCAGTGCAGCGTGATCTGTTCTTAGACGGAACTTGCGTCCAAGCAGATATTTGCTAAAGTGTTGTAGCGTCTTTACAACAGCCAGTAGTTCCCTTCTAGTGACACAGTAGTTCCGTTCCGGTTTCGATAACGACTTACTGAAGTAGGCTATTACTTCCTCATGTTCACCTTTAATTTGGGATAGTACTCCTCCAATGCCAGTTCCACTGGCATCTGTATCAACTATGAACTCGCACTCTTGGTCAGGGTAGCCTAGAATCGGAGTTTCACACAGGCGGTTCTTAAGCTCTTCAAATGCATTTTCACAGTCTTCGTCCCACATGAACTGTCTTTTCTCTTCGGTAAGTCTGTGCAAAGGTTTCGCAATATCAGCGAAGTTCTTCACAAATCTTCGGTAATAGGAGCACAATCCTAAGAAGGCACGTACTTGGCTTTTATCTGTAGGTACTGGCCAATCTTTTACGGCAGCTATCTTCTCGGGATCAGTTTGAACTCCATTTTCAGATATAAGATGGCCTAAGTAACTGACTTCCTTCTTGAAGAACGAACACTTCTTTGGACTTAGTTTGAGATTAGCCGTACGCAATCTAGTAAGCACCCGTTGCAGATTCCGGATATGATCATCAAAATCCCTTCCAATAATGACCACGTCGTCCAAATACACTAGACAGGCTTCTCCAATTAGTCCTGACAGCACTCTTTCCATTAACCTTTCGAAAGTGGCAGGCGCATTACAAAGTCCAAACGGCATAACTTTAAACTGCCAAAGTCCTTTACCCGTGGAAAATGCAGTCTTCTCTTTGTGGCTAGGATCAATTTCCACCTGCCAGTAACCACTTTTTAAATCTAACGTGGTAAACCATTTTGCTCCACTTAGCGTATCCAAAGTATCGTCGATCCTTGGCAGTGGGTAGCTGTCCTTTTTTGTAACGTCGTTTAGACGGCGGTAGTCAACACAAAACCTCAGACTGCCATCCTTTTTCTTTACTAAGACAACAGGAGAGCACCAAGGGCTGGATGACGGTTCAATGACATTGTTTCTTTCCATTTCCGAGACCATTTTCTCTATTTCACCTTCGTATGCCACAGGAACTCTGCGTGGTCGCAGGCGTATCGGCGTTTCTGTACCAGTCTCAATTTTATGTTTAACTATGCCAGTCCTTCCTAGGTCTTCATCATTTGTGGCGAAGATGTTTGAAAATTGCCGTAACAATTTCTTTGCCTTTGACAACTCTTCTGTTGATAAGGTCTCTTTACATCCTTCAAGTACTGCTTGGGTTAAAATCCAAGGTTTGGAGTTATCTACTTTTTGTACCACTTGCTGTTTGCCACTGTCATGTGTCTGTGGGCTTCCTGAAACAACTGTTCTGTGGAAATCGTAAACACCTCTGGGCAAATTACCTTTAAGAAAGACTTTCTCTACGCCACATATGAAGATGCCGCTTTCTAAATCAATTTTGCAGTTATGGTTCTTCATGAAGTCCAAACCGATGATGCAGTCATCTACTATATCTGCAATAACAACCTTATACCGATAGGAACTTTCACCAACTTTGAACTCAACGACACCCTCTCCCCGGACGGTTATGTGCTGGCCAGTAGCTGTCAGGAGCTGAATATGGCCACGTGAGGGTGAATATCTCTCATCAAAATCCTTCAGAAGCTGGTACCTGATTACCGTGCGCGAAGCTCCAGTGTCCAAAGTTAACTCACATTTAGTCCCATTGACTTCCCCGTCAATGACTAAGGTATTCCCGTCTTGAGTCTGAGAGATCATGACTTTTGGGGCCTTCCTCACATTACCGGCCAGCACCCGCCCCGCGGTCCTGGCGCTTACTCGTTTCCCTGCCGCTGTTCTGCGGCAGCGCCCGTTACAACATCTGTTGCTTCCGATTCTCGGCGCCGAATCTCCACATTACTCCTTGAATCTCGCTTAGGGCATGAAAATCTCATATGCCCTATTTCACCACACGCGTAACATGTGGGTCCGCCTCTAGATTTTGCTTTGTCTGTCACCGCTCGGACGCGGTAAGACCGAGGATCTCTGCGAACTGCCTCTACTTCCAACGCGTGGGCTAGAGCATCCTTTAGGATCTTGTGATGACCGAGGCTAACGGTTGTCTTGACTTCCCGATCTCTAATCCCATCTATAAATGCTTGCACTAACATGCTGTCAACCAGAGATGGTGAGGATAAGTAAGCCTTTCTTACCAGTTTTTCAATTTCTAGGCACCATTGTTGCAGGCTCTCACTAGCTAGCTGCACTCTGTCCTTTAATTGAGCCCTGTAAACGTGTTCCAGGTGTGAGTCACCATAACGAGACTCCAGGGCATTCTTGAGTTGTTCTAGGGTGACCTCTCCCGCCATGGTGTCTAATACGCTCAAGGCTTGATCCCGCAGCCCTAACATAAGGGCAGTTACAGCCTGTTCATCGGTCCAACCGTTCGCCTTTGATACGGTCTCAAACTGAAGTTTGTAAGCCCCCCAAGAGGAAGTACCGTCGAATGGAGGCGCTTTAAGTTTACCTGCTGGAGCACCAGATGTCACTACTCCATTAATTTTCAACGATTTTACCTCCTTTTCTATTCCAAGTATTTGCTTGTCGTGCTTGGAAACTCTGTCATCGAGGTTCTCCACTTCTAATTTCAATTTCTCTACTTTTTCCTTGAATTGAACGCCTATCACCTCCAAGTGTTCCTCAATACGGTGCGTCTGCTCCTCTTGACGGCGAGCTTGTTCCTCCAACAGACCACGAGCTTGTTCTTCCAACAGAATACGTGTCTGCTCCTCTTGACGGCGAGCCTGTTCCTCTTGACGGCGAGCCTGTTCCTCTTGACGGCGAGCCTGTTCCTCCAATAGACCACGTGTCTGTTCCTCTTGACGGCGAGCCTGCTCCTCTTGACGGCGAGCCTGTTCCTCTTGACGGCGAGCCTGTTCCTCCAATAGACCACGTGTCTGCTCCTCTTGACGGCGAGCCTGTTCCTCCATCATGCGTTGCAAAGTCAGTAATAGGTTGGAAGGATCCTGACTTTCGCCCATGGTGCGGTTGGCATCAAAACTTTGACGACGAGCGGCGTCACGTGCTGCTTGTGCTCGTGTCTGCATCCCCGGCGTTTCTCCTCCAGACTCCTCTTGATCTTCCCTCGGTGTTACAGGCATCTTTCTATCCCGCTTCTGACACCAAAATGTTACGAGCTATAGGGTAACGTTTGATAGAAAGAAGCCGTTAAACAAACAGTTACTTTATTGAATTCAAAAGGAATCACTTGCAACACTATTCACTACAAAAATCACTATGTCACAGATATCACAATCACTAGTATTTCACTTAGTCACAGATTTCACAATCACTACTAGTCGCTTTGAACTCACTCCGATGTGTATCGCTTGGTATCGCAATAGAAACTGTCCCTGGCCGCGTCTCGATCCGCTTATATATGCGCCGCAAATTGTACTACCAAGTTCCTGAATGATCTAGTTCAAGGTCAAATATGGACATCTCTCTCTTACGCATACAACCGTCCCTTGTACACACATCGAGGACTTTCCAGATGGTAGTAGATTATGTCCATCTCGTTCTATCATGCGTGTAGCTATCTCTCTCTCGCATTATTCTAGAACATTCGGTTAGGTAATAGGTACAATTGTTCCTCTCTTTTGCGCATATAGCCATCCTGCTCACACTTTCTTCTGGAAGTTTTGAGAGACATGATCGAGGCTAATCGTCTCTCTCTTTCACACGATAGGCTGTCCCTCTCACACACCTTCGAGAATGTTCCGCGGACCGGAGGGGTGTAACTTGGCCTGAAACGGCCTGAAAATGGGTTTTCAGGAAATGGTGCCATGTGATTACTCGTGTCCTGAAACGGACTGAAAACATGTTTCAGTCTGCTGAAAACGGCGTTAACTAGGAGTAATTTTTGATTAACTGATATGTGTTAGGCCTTCCTCCGAAACGACCCGAAAACATGTTTCAGCCTGCTGAAAACGCCTGTAAGTGTCCGAAAATTTAAAAAAATGTTTCTGCGAGTTTTCCTTTAACCCGTCTTCGTAACAGTATGTTTGTCCAGCCATGTCATTTTAATCATTGTCCTTTTGCTTCAATTTTTTATGACACGAGGTGGCTGTTTCTTTATAACTTACAACGACCTGTGCAATTGCATTTCTCAGAGCACGGTACCAAGTGTGGTGCAGTGCCATGAGCGGTGCCCCCACGAAAATATTGAACACACTCTAACCACGTTGTTAAACAGCGTCTAACTACTAAAAATTTCAACCAAAAATCTTGATTTAAGTTGTATGTAATCGTTGTGTAACTCCATTGTGTTGTGACTTTTCTAATGATTTTAGACGTGTATCTTTAGACACTGTCTAGTTAAAAAGGCATCTAAAGATTGTTTTTTGTGGTAACACGGTAAGTCTCTTATGCCCAGTAATTTTACTGGCTATATTGCTCGTCTAAACGGAATACCGTAATACAATGCCACCTAGAACTTAGAAATGCCTGCGCGGCACTGCGTTGCACTCGATACCCTGAAACATTAAGTATTTTGTCTCATAAGTAGTCAGTATTTTTTCCAAGTACTCAGTAATTTCACTGACTACTTTCCTCATGAAACCGGAATACAGTAATGCTTGCACCCAGACGGACACTCGCAGAAGAGTAAAGTTCTACCAACTGGTAACCTGAATTTAGAATCGAAAATTTAGCTTACCAGATGGTAAGATGAATTTTCGATACGTAATTATTTTTTTATGACAAAAATTTCATATCCCCAGCTACCATAACACATAATACCATATATATTTGGTCAATTCACATCTAATAATAGAGACTGTCTCCAGTTCACTGTTAAAATTATTTAATATACAACTATCGTACAAAAGACATCAACGCGTGCCTCCATACTTGAAATATATATTATATTTATTTACATTTTATGATGGTGAGTGGTGACAATGTTAAACAATGCAAATTATAATTAATTAGATATAAAAAATAATTAAGCTGGTTCCTACGACATTAAAAAATGAACCAGAAAAGTTTTTTTGAATCAATAAATGAATATTTGCTTTAATACATACTTGATTTTATTTAAATTACAATTTTCATATGCAGCCTTGTTTGCTAATTTTGATTACGTAATATTTTGATAGGCCATCCGTTTTTTACACATATATGGAATTTGAAATTTTGTGTGCATCTTTCAGATAAGTTTTATCTCTAAATTTATAACGGTTATACTCATACATATTTAAATATATCGTATAAGACCCTGAGCAGCGATCACATGCATAGACACGCGGTCAAAAACTTAACGTTGTACTAACGGATAATAGTATAGAAAAAAATCCTATTAAAAAATGTGTGTTAGTACTTACATACATATTGTAAAATGTAAAGTTAGTCGATAACGCTGGTAACTAAAAAGACTAACTAACCTATATACCGCTTTAGGGCCAATCTTTCAATTGCAGCGTTAGTGGACTGATTGCTAGTGAACCGATAAATTTTATTGATCCGTTACCTGCTTGTCATTTTTTTTCGGGTCTTTCAATACGAATTTAACGGACCGTTAGCTACCTAAGGTTTATTTCTTTACAATGGCAACAATTTATTTACGTCTGCCTTCAGCACAAAGTTACTATAGCTCTGATGATTCAGAGAATTTACGAAAAGTTTTTTTCTTGGCATTATATTGTTGGCATCCTTTTCTTATTTGCAATAAATACATATAGCCATCCTGTAGTCAAGCGAGCGAGGCAGCCCGGAACATATCTGGTTAAACGTCGTTTTTATGTCACTTCTACGTGTTGTTATTTGCATAGCGACCGCTTCTCCTTGGTTACTTGTTGTTTTTTTGAGTTTTTTCATTGGATTTAAAATATCGCTTTTTCTGTGGCGAACATACCACAGAAGCCAGGAAATAAAGAAAGAAGAATATCGCTTTTACCGTGAGATTCAAAATGAGTGAAAAACTGAACGCAAAATTACCAAAACGAAAAGAAAAGGGCTGTAAATTTCCTCAATGAACAAAATAAGTTTCGTCATTTGCATTCTTCCCAATGATCAGTGCGATTCCGAACAATATATTATGGGGGCATGCGTTGCTGGTTGATATTTTGCAAGCGAGGCAAAACGTGCACTTGGCGCCAGTCACATCACTTCAGCTTCCACATATTATTTATAATGTTAGATTTTTATAAGTTTACAGTGTTTTGTATATAATTATATTTATACTTTTTTACAATTGTGTTTCTGTAAAACTTTTTTTCAAAATGAGGAGTGTTGATGTGGGGTCATGCGTTGCAGGTTGATATTTAGCAAGCGAGGCAAAACGCGCTCTTGGCGCCAGTCGCACCACCACCCTGCAACCGCGTGCCCGGCAGCCCTCGCTTTTATGTTTACGTGTGTCGTAATAAATGAGCATTAATTAATGTGACTTCGGGCTTATGATTTCCTATCTAGTAGAGTGAGCACATACCTATAGGGACACATACCACCTAGCACCTACAACTAAAATATTCTAATCAGTGATCATCCTATTCCTCAATTATTATCCATTTAACTTCTATAGAAACTGTTATAACCTTACTAGCTTCTGCCAGCGGTTTTCACCCGCGTTCCCACAGGAACCGAGTATTATCCGGGATAAAAAATAGCCTATGTTACTCTCCGGTCCATAAACTATATATAAGTTTGTCAAAAATCACCTCGATCCGTTGCTTCGTTGCTGCATGAAAGAAGGACAAACAAACAAGCCAACAAATTAACAAACAGACAAACACACTAGGATAAGGTAGTTTGGCTTTGACATGACGAGTTAGTGAGAGAATAACAACCTTATCTGGCCATAAAACAGTCCGATAAAGTTATACCTCCGCTACGTGTTTTATTCCTCCGTTAACTCGTAACTGTCACTTGAAAGATTCAAATTTCTTCTATCAGAGCAATAAGTCTTAGTTGATTCTTTAACGCTAGACTAAGGACGTTATCTCACTCTTGAAAGATCCGCCCTTAGTCACTTTCGTAGTTATTTTCTAGAGCAATTTTGTAGTTGTGTCTTGTAAAGGATGTACAAGTGTTATTATTATTGTAGTAATAGTAATTTCTCCATATACGTTTTTCGTAAACCATAAATGAGGTTTAAGTAGTTATTAAGTCACCATTTTTAAAGAAGACAAGAGTGGCTAGTTTTCTACCAATCCACCACTATCGGCTTAACTAGCCTAACAATGAATGAGACTAACTCTCTTGTATGACTGCTGGAGCACATCGATAAATACTTGATGTAAGATTTTCAACTTGAGGATTTACAGTCGTAGCAACGTAGACGAGTGAGAGAGACGAAAAATGCCTTGTGAACAGTAGATAAATACTACTTAGACGACTGAGAGAGACGAAAAATGCCTTGTGAACAGTAGATAAATACATTTGTCTGATATTTGTGTTGCAATTTCTGTCGTAGACGAAACTTCGCAGAGCAAGAAGTCGTGTCTTAAATAAATAAAACAAACAAAAAAACGTGTTTATAGGTAAATAATAAAATGATCATCTATAATTAAATGTAATCTAAAGATTACAAGCATGAAGTCGTGACTACATTTTAATTTTTCGGGTCGACTAAAATAAGCTTTTTTATACCTAAAACCAATATATATGAAATAGTCGATGAAGACAGATATATACGAGTATCTACCTACATCTACTCAGAATCGGCTAATCGCACGGAAGGAAGGATGACGGGGTTCAGACCTTGCTGTCACTTCCTAGTGGAACCGAGATAACTGGACACTGGCCTTTCTGCCTAGCGGCTAATGAACTGAATAAAATTAAGTATAATGTTACAGTGACTAAGCTATCGGCACGAGTAAGCTGATTGCTATCTTCGCTAATTTAGTTTATTGCAGATTTCCGACAAAACTAGACAAAAAGAGATAAAAATGCTCGAGAATCTCCGCGTACAAGAAAATCACGCTTACCTATTCAAATTTCTGTATTCATGTGGGTCCCAAGAGAGCGCTCATGAAAGTTAAATAAATAATGCTTGTTCCAAGTATACCACCGATCGAGAAGAAGGGAAAAAGGGTAAGAAACTCGGTGGCATATAAGTATATTTCGCTAATTGTGATTGTCATCATTTCCCGATTTTTTAATTGAGATGTACAGAATATTGTTGAAGAGGTTTTTTTTAACAACTTGCCTTTTCAACAAATGTTTTTTTAAATGAAACAAATTTTAGCGTCTTCTTTTACACAATGTTTATTACTTAAGATTAGCTAAGATTTCTGAGATATTGAAACCCTCACTAGTAAAAATAAAAGTTAGTGATGGACTATGTTTATTGGGACACGATTTTTTTTTGTGTTTTCTGACATTTCTGGTAGGTAATCCCATCTCAGTTGGTCCGGTAGAGTTTTTATTCTTATAAGCAACAGGATCGATTAGCATCAAAAAAAGTTTTGGTGTTGACTGACATTTTTCATGCTGACTGAAATGATACCTACTCTTCATGGTGAAGGCGACAAAATATCCGCAGACAAAGACCTAAAGTTGGCTTTGTCTTATACCTAATTATATTCTTCTAATACCTAATCGTATTTTGAGTTGCTCATTAATTATTCATCACACAATTTATCTTAGTGAAATAGGTAGATGACGATTAATCAAATTAGCAAAAAATAACCCATAATTATCTTACTTATATTTTTTGCGATCATACTCAAGAGCACAGACCGTGGCGGAAGTGCGAAACCACTCATGATAAATTGGAGTCTATTAAGGCGTATATAGCAGCTAAATAGCTTCACTTAAAAGGGTTTTTAGCAAAATCAGATAAGCTTCTGGCACTGGAAAAAATATATGTCGTTATTCACCATGTTACTGCTAATCTTGTTGTAGTTAAAACAAGCTTGTTTTGATAACAATAGTATAAAATATATAATTTTCTAACCAATTTACTCGATAAAAAAAATGACAAGGTTACCTCTAAAAATAAGTTATGCAATATCTCTGTTATTTATAAATGTATAAGTATCAAAATAATTAACAAGACTTGCGTATTATATAATGATAAAAACTTAGTTATGTGGTACATTTTCGATTAGGCATCTAATTTTGAAGTAATCAAGCTTTTTTGGATTTTTACTCAATTTTTACATCAATGCAAACCGACAGTATGTGTAAAGACAGAATAATAAATGTCATTGACTCGGGATACCGCCTTAAAAATCCTACTGCTTAGATTTTGTGACACACAAGACTCATGCTAGGTACTGACAGGCAGGTCCTTCCGCAATCGATAGATATAGGTAATTGCGAGGTTACTGGAAATAATAAGTTGTAATTTATGTCCACTCCTACGTAGGTACTAAATAAGTTTTATGATCCATGTAAGTATGTACATGTAGTTCAATTTATTATAGAGAGACGATAATTTCATGACCATGGTTTTGACCGGCGTGGGCTGGAGAAATTGTTTTTAAACGTGTCGGTAAGTAGGTATATTTTAGTCTGCCTCTAGGTTTCACTCTATCGTACGTTTTAACAAACACATATTTATTTAAAGGCACCTACATAGGTACCTACCTAATTGTAAACGATATCATAGGTATGAGTATTTAGTGAACATTTTGACTTGAAAACAATAAAATAAAATTGAATAGAACACAATCATAAGTTTATCTATGATCAAAGCTAGTGCAGTGAAATAGTTGCATGTTTGTTATACAGAGTAGGTATGACTTTCAGAAATACGATTTTTACAAATTAGTGATTTCAAAATCACTGGTGAAATTCAAAAATCGGTACCCTGAAAGTCTCTTCAATGCGACGGGCATGAGACAGGTGGACGGGACGGGACCCAAAATTGCAGCTATGGTTAGCATTAAATTTTTTTTTTAATATTTGACGTGCTTTTTTTCTGTGACGCTGTATAGTCGATACTTTACAGCGTCACCGACCGGCGGCGGGCGTTAGCATTAGGTACATTTCAAAAAGACTTTTTATATACTACTAGATAACGGGACGACTGGGTCGTATGGGAGATGGTAAACATAACGCCAGTCCATAATTACAGTGCCACTCAGAACTTTTTTTTATACTAAGTATTTGATAACGAGACGAGCCGGTCGTTTGCCTGATGGTAATGGTCCATAACAATTGCAGTTCCTGCACTCTTTGAAACATAACGGCCTGTGTGGCACTGCCTTGTGTTGAACTCTCGCTTAGGGTTAAACATGCCTTTATCGCATGTTAAATTATGAACAACAATAAATCTTGACTTAAGCAGTGCGTAACCGTTGTCTAAATCATTTCTCTTGTGACATTTCTAATCGTTTCAGACCTTTATTTTTAGATTTAGACACTAACTAAACAAGCGTTTAAAAGTTGTTTTTTGTGGTAACAAGGTAATAGTAACCTAAAATGGTCAACTGAAATCGAAAGTCCAAGATGTAGGTGTAAATGTATGTGTATAGCCAAGTAAGCTATAGGTAGCTTACGTGACTACTAACACGCACAAAGTGATCGTGACCGACAAACATACTTTTGCTATTTGTGTGAACCTTGTCCAAGGTAGATAAGTGATATATTAAGATTTTCAGAGTTGAATGGTAATTAGGTCTTTTATGAACTGAAGACGGTATAGTAGTCGAAAAAACTAAGGCAGGAATCTTGTTTACGCCTTTATCACAAAACAGTATTTGTGTCTTTATCGATAAATAATAACTTAAGTTTTCAAGTAGACCGACTGACAACAGTCGAAAACCAAAATTTCATCTTATAGCGTTCTTATTCTTAACCCATAGAAATAATTTTGGTACCTATGCCAGTTTTGCTATTTGGGTTAAATCGATCGGTAACTTCCCAGGTTTATTTATAAAAACCGGTCCCGCGTAAAAAAACATTTGAATATACAAATGCGTAACTTAATGTAGGTACCTATATTAACAAATAATCGTCTCTAATACGAGACTACGAGTCAAACATCTTTCGTTGCATGAAAGATGAATGCTTAACTACTCATTTCCCTTCTGCTTTTATAAATCTGATGATTTAAGCTGCATCTTATTATTATCCTATTATAAATGCGAAAGTGTATTTGTACCTTTTTCCTCCTTTCACGCAGCAACGGAGCAACGGATCGACTTGAATTTTGGCATAGATATAGTTTATGGACCGGAGAGTAACATAGGCTACTTTTTATCCCGGAAAAATGCACGGTTCCTGTGGGAACACAAGTGATAACCGGGGGTAGCTAGTTACAAACCAATAATTCAACGAACCAACAAACACACTTTCGCATTTATAATAATAATAGGAAGTAGGATTAACTTAAAATAATGGTTAAGGTGTAGAATAAAAACACAATTTGGTACCGATTACACTTTATTGAAATTCATAAAACACGAGAACACAGCTAGAAACTAAAGTACATTTTACTGTTAGAATAGACACAATTGGATTGTAAAACTGCGGAATAGATACACTAAGGCTGAGATTCAGAGACGAATCTAAGCGTGGACTCACGCTTCCATACGTCAAAATTCTATACAGTTTTGACATAATTATGGAAGCCAAAGTCTACGCTTAGAATCGTCTCTGAATCTTAGCCATAGAGTGACAGTTTTGAAGGGTATGCTTAAGTTTTGACCAAGCCAGATTAGCTGATGAGTTACGCAAACTGCGCGGCCAATATCGACTTTAACACTGAACTGCAAGTTTTACTAGTCCAGATATTTTCTCCAAATAGTAAAAGATTCTGGAACTGACTCGCAAATTCTTCCAATTTGGTAGTATATTCAATCACATTTTTGAGCTCGAGTTGGAATTCTATGCGTACCTACTTTACTGCATAGTCGAAGAAATATCCATTACATTGACATTGGTGTCGATTCTGGCGTCTCATTCCTAAACCTAATATTAGTGTCGCTCTCTTTCCAATAATTAACATGAGTAGGTAAGGGATGGAAAATGTTTGAGAGGTCTGAATTTTGTTTGGTAGCTGCCATCTTTGACAAATTAGGCACCACCACAAACTACTAAGGGATATTACGTATCAGACGGTCATGTTACCTACATCGACGATGTATCGTTGCAAAGTTATCGCTGTCCATTTAGTCCATAAATAAAAGCTTTTTCACAGTTAACACATTTTAACCTCTGGTTCCGTTTTCACAAGAAATCGTATGTAATTTAACGCCCTGTCGTTGGCTATCACGCTTAGGAACACAACCCTTACGATACATTTTGTTTTGCGGTAGTCAAGTCACGTTATTACTGAATATTATGTGGATTAAAATGGTTAATCGACGCAAACACGTGGCAAACACTGCGCATCGACACAAACACAAATCACAATATGGCCGCCGGCACCGAGCAGAGGCGGGAGCGGCGGCAACCGCGGGGGTGAAGAAAGAGGAGAGACGAGACACTGACGTCATTTTCTAACCTTGCACCTCAATTCCCTACGGCTATAGATTTTACTACGCAGATTAACAGGCGTGGCGCCACTAAATTATATGCCGATAAATTTACGGTAAACTCAAGAAGTGCATTAATTTGACAGGTCTAAAGTATGTTCCATCTCTTTCTCATGTTCTCATTTAGAAAGAGAGATTGAAACTACAATTAGGTTTAGGTATGACAGAATCGACACCACTACAAAACGCAACGGTTCCTACAAAGCTACCGCTAATACAATAAAAATAGCTGATATTTATTTAAAAAAGGTAAATACCTCCAAATTATATCAATCGAGAAAAAAAGCAGAATTTATCGGTCAAGTTACACTTTTAAAATGAGAAAAAGTTAACTCAATAATTCATATAAAGGTATACTGAGATTTCTATATACCTAAAATTACGTATTTTAGGACATAACCCAAAACATAGCGTTACCACAAAAAAACCATTTTTAGTCACCTGTTTAGCTAGACAGCGTCTAAAGATAAACGTCAAAAATGATTAGAAATGTCAACAGAATTGTGTTAGACAATGGTTAGACACTACTTAAATCAGGATGTGTGGTTGCTCATACCTAATCGCGCGACTAAGGCATGTTTAGGCGTTAAACAGTGATTAACACGGGTTTAAAGTGTATTTAATTTTTTTGTGGTCAGACCCTAAAATAATAACGCAACTTTGCATCAAATAAATAATAAGTTTTTTTTAATCTACGATCCAAAAATACATCAATATATTATTATTAACTCTACGTAGAAAAATTTTTTATACAAAATTTAGAAGATTTATCAATTAGAAAAAGTAGAAGGTAATCCCAGTATTAATTAAACATGGCAATGAGTTCCAAAGCATAACCCAATAGTCATTTGTTGAATACACCGTAATAAAAATATTAAAGGATCAAAAATTACTTGAAGAAATAACTTATTGTTTACGTCATTGGATTTCTACGAAGAGTTTTATGGTTACGTTTAGACATCACTATGTACTTGGTTACAATAACAGATTAAATTTGATAAGACGATCAGACACATCAAGTAAATACCTCTACCAATTAATACTAGACTAGGCAGATTATATTTGAAGCGGAGACAAGACATATGGATATCAGTTGTAAAACGTGATTTTGAAATTGAGATATAAAATTAAATAAGATTATATAAAGTGAGTATGTAATTTATAGTTTAAATTTCGCGATAAAGAATGCCTAATGGCCTAAGTTCGATCTATACTGAATTTAACCAAACGTAACGCGCGACGCTGGACAACGAAACCTGGGTTAGTTTGTTATAAAATAAAAAACTTTCTTGAGCTCGCAACGATGGACTGTAAAACCAGCAATTAGTCTTTTCCATCGTTGCGAGATGACGCATTAGTTGTCGACCAAAGTAGAGGAGTCTGAGGGTTTTAATTGGTTTTTATTCCGGAAGGGAGTGAATACGACCATGGTTGTCGACAAATTGTGAGAAACGTAAACCATTCTACAATTAGACATTTCAACTATTAGTCATTCTACGAATACACTGCAATAAAAATATCAAGCGATAAAAAGTTATTTAACGTGATTATTAATAATTATTTTATATCATAGTTATTGTTAAACATTACTCAGTGGTTACATATTGATTATTATATTATGATTAACTTTAAAATAATCAAATACGTCAAGTAAATAATTCATAAAATACGAAGCATTATGTTTCAAGCTGTGATAATAATATCTGTTGTAAATCTAATTCAAGAAAATAAATGAAATAATGTTAATTAATCAAAACAGCGATAATGCGCCACCTAGCGGGATAAGTAAGCAGTGTGGCTCCCCATTGAGTGTGTTCTATGGGCGAAACGAGAATGATCGAAGAAACGGCGGAATGATCTAAACGAAGAACATGCGACTGAATCTCAGCATCTTGTCGAGAACACGCAGACGCTCAGGTTTTCTCTCCAGGGCTTGATTGTCGAACGTCTGCCCGCTGCAACAACATTATTATTGGTTATTGATTTCAATTTTGAAAACTGATGTATCCTATAAATAATGTTAGGTCTAGCGGGGTTTTACAAGAGAGGGGAAGCGTGCGCATCACAGACCATATTTTCGTATTCTCTTCAAAACTTCATATAAGCTTTCAGTAGGTAAAGTGAAGCATGACTTTGACTCGACTGTGACTAGACTAAACTTGGACATGACTTTGACTTTGGCGATTACAAATGAATAAATACAAAACTTGAATTCCGTTCAAACCTGACTCTGACTCAATAGGCAAATCGTATAGAGCCCCAAAAGAATTAAAAAAAAGTTTAGTGATACCATATCCCACAACAATAAAAAATATGTGTAACCGACTTCAAAAAAAATTGCTTTAAAAAGCTACGAACCGACTTCAGTGACAAACTACTGAACCGATTTTGATGTAATTTCTATGGGACCAATCTGAAAGTATATCCTTTCAAATAAAAAATTTCCAAATCGGTTTATAAATGACCGAGACCTGAGGTAACAAACACAAAAAAAAAAAAATACCCGACGAATTGATAACCTCCTCCTTTTTTGGAAGTCGGTTAAAAAGGAGAAGGTCCTCAATTCATCTGCATTGTTGGTTCCAGCTTACTTTTTTCTTTTTTTATCTGTAATAGGCTTACGTTTGACCACAATCTCACCTGATGTTAAGCAACGATGCGGTCGACGATGTAGCACGCTTACCTAGAAGAAGCCTTTTCACTCTCGTCTTGAAAACTTCCAAACAGCTATTGGGAAACACAGGGGCCGGCAAAGAATTCCACTCCTTAGCCGTCCGTATAATGAAGGTTGAAGCAAAACGCTTGGTACGGACAGGAGGGATATCAACCATATACGGGTCACGCAATGACGTGCCTCTAGTCGTCCGTTGGTAAAATCGAAAAAAAAAACATTTTTTTTTAATTCTGTTTGGTAACGTAAGGAGCTGGTCATTTGCCTGATGGTAAGCATAACGCCGGCCCATAACAATTGCAGTGCCACAATGAAACACAAAGGCTTGCGCGGCACTGCAGTGCACTCGTTACCCAGAGTCATTAGGTATCAAGTCTCATAAGCCCAGTAATTTCACTGGCTACTCTGCTCATCTAACCCATACACAGTAATGCTTGCACACTACTGCTTGACGGCAGACTTCACGAGCAAAGCGGTGGTAACAACCCAGACGGACACTCGCAGAAGAGTTAGTCCTACCACTAACAACTACCTGTCCTTTTGTTAGTGGTAGGACTAACTCTTCTGCGGGTATCCGTCTGGGTTGTTACCACCGCTTTGCTCGTGAAGTCTGCCGCCAAGCAGTAGTAAGAAAGAAGACAACTTATTCCAAATTGTCTCATCATTACTGTGTTCCGGTTTGATGAGCAGAGTAGCCAGTGAAATTACTGGGCTTATGAGACTTAATAGGTACCTAATGAATGGAATAGAATAGAATTATTTATTGGCCTTATAACAATGTGTGTTACACTGGGCAAGTCAATTCATTACATCAAAATAGTTTAGTATATTTATAAAGCTATCACAATATCATTCTAATTCAGCTATTGTTCCAAACAATTCAATTAAATTATGTCAAGACAGAAAATAACTACTAAACAAAAAAACCAGTAATAACTTCTTAAACAAAATAAAATAAGCATAATCATACAATATCAATTCTTATTCATACAGGAATGAAGATTAATGTCTCAGGGTAGCGAGCGCACTGCAGTGCCGCGCAGGCTTTTGTGTTTCAAAGTTCTGGGCGGCACTGCAATTGTTATGGGCCGGCGTTATGCTTACCATCAGGCAAACGACCAGCTCGTCTAGTTACAAAACAACATTTAAAAAAAAAAAAAACTAACAAAACAATACTTAATAGTTGATAAATTGCATTAACAGCAATTGTATACTCACTGTGTCAGGGACCTGGCGCGGAGACAGGCGAGGTGCGCGTAGTACGTCGGTGTCGGGTAGGACACGGCGCGCATGCAGCGCGAGTACAGGTGGCACAGGTAGTACGTCAACTGCTCTACTTCGTCGTGCGGTATGTTGCCGTCGTTGCAGACCGCGTGGTAGCGCGTCGGGCGGGCCGTGCCCTTTATAGCTTGGTGAGATACCTGTACAAAAATAATTTCATTATTTATTTATTACTAGCTTGTGCTCGTGGTTTTCACCCGCGTTCCCACAGGAACCGTCAAACCGATCTGTCAAATTAAATCAACTTATTAACATTATAAAACTTTATTGACAGCGGTCAATATCAATTTTACGTCAAACTAACCTCTACCCGCGGTATTCGCCTGCGTTCCCATAGGAACCGTGCATTTTTCCGGGATAAAAAGTAGCCTATATTACTCTCCGGTCCATAAACTATTGTTATATCTTTGGAGGATATACAGGTGCAAATAAAATGCCCAAAAACAGCGAAATTGCATTTATTGATTAAAATATAGAAAAACTGTGTTGCCGTGAGAGCGCGAAAAAGGTAAGTGAAGTAACCGCACTCTCCTACAATAATAGGTGTTAAAAATACACTAAGCGTTATGATTGCTATTCAATTTTCATAAGGTGAATGATAGGTGTTCAGCCTGAACAACTATGGACTATTGCCAAAAATCACATCGATCCGTTGCTCCGTTACTGCGTGAAAGAAGGACAAACCAACAAATCAACAAACACACTTTCGCATTTATGATATTATATAGTAGGAAGTAGGATTATTTATTTACTAGCTGTGCGCCGCGGCTTCGCTCACGTAGCCTAAGTTACTCCTTATAACTTCATCTATCTGCCAGTGAGAGTCCTGTCAAAATCGGTTCAGCCGTTTCGGAGATTACCAGTAAACCTATATCTAGTAAACATGATCGCGTCTTAAAAATAATTCGATTTGAAATGGTCACTATATTAAAAGAATAATTGGTTTCCAATAATTTTTGATGAGCAATGCTTTGATCCACAATTTCCTTTTTTTCTCGTCAGAAGGGAAACGTATGTACCTTAATTTTACACTGAATTGCACTTTACGGATACTTTATTGCAAAGACGATTTTTTATCTACTTACTAAAATTAGTGAAACAACACCAGCGATAATGCGCCACCTAGCGGGATAAGTAAGCAGTGTGGCTCCCCATTGCGCGATCGGCTAAAACACTGCACATTTGCACTAGTTCTATGGAACGCGCTCACTACTCACCAAGTAAAAATCGAGCTCCTTAGGATGGACAATGTGCGTGTCAACAACCGTGCCTGGCTCCACATTCGCGTAAGCTGGTAACGTGAAGAATCTATAAAAAAAAATAGCTAGATCAAAACATTCTAATTTCTATGCCTAGAGCAGCCGTACTCAAGTGTGTTCCGCGGAACTCTAGGGTTCCGCGATACACCTGTAGGGGTTACGCAAGAATTTAAAAAAAAAACATGGTACTTTTATTATACTTATTAATAAAGAATACACTTTTAATAAAAAGTATTGTTTTTTTTTGTAGGGTTCCATCAAGTATTTCGCTTTCCAAAAGGGTTCAGTCACCAAAAAAGGTTGAGAACCGCTGGCCTAGAAGATGAAACGCTACTTCACTTTCTTCTTTAGCTTATTATCTTTTCATGCGCTTTCTCTAGTTTCGTATTGTGATATATCGCACGCGTAGTTGGTTTATTGATGACTAGATGTGGCTCGCGGCTTCGCCTACGTTACTCCTTACAACATCATCAGAGTTATTTTAATTCACTGTGAATGATATCCGTGTCGGAAGCGACAGTCTTGATCGTTTATATTTCGAAATCGAATCGTCGTCAGAAAATTCCCGTTTAGATTCGACAACTCAGCTGCATAAACACGATTATAATCTTGACAATATTTTTCTGTCGGGATGCATTTCCGAGATATAAACGTTCAAGAAAGTCATTTCCGACACGGATATCATTCCGAATAAATTAAAATCACCCTGCAGTTATCTGCCAGTGAAAGTCCCGTCAAAATCGGTCCCAACCGTTTCGGAGATTACCCGGAACGAACAGACAGACAACATTTTTAACAATTGGGATGTTGACTGATTTTGGGAAAGTGTTTAAAACGATGCGTATGGGCCTAATATAACCCAAAATATTTTAATTTAATTTTTAAAACAACTAATATTTTAATTATCATGTATTTTAAATGCCGTTTTAAATTTCGCTCCAAAACGCCAATACTGGTCACGTGGTCGATGTGACGTCACGATTCCTGGCACAGATAACTAAATTCACAGAAATCACTCTAAAATACTAGGCAGAAAGAGCAATATACTCATTCCGATTGAGAAAGTGACGTCACGCGCGTTTTATGTCACGTGACTTCGGAGTGGTGTGATTACATTTTGATTATTAAATTAAAATTATATTCCTTAAAAATAAACAAAAATATTGTGTTTTATAGGATTTCTGTCACAAAAACTACCGTTTCGCGGCAAAATTATATTTTTATTTGAATACAGTCAACATCCCAATTGTGTTTTTGTTATTGGTACCGTATATAATTTCATATGCATTTAATAAAAAGCTGTTATTTTGACATTACAAACAGACACCTCAATTTTATGTATTGATATAATATTATGTATATATTTGATACATAGACAATCATAGATAATGTAGATTTTTTATCTACGTACCTGGTATGATGACGTTTTTGTACGAGCAAAAACAGCACTTCCGGTTTGGCCGTCTGGCTGAGTCTCCTGTATGCTGCGTGGACCGCAGTTAGTTCGCTGTTCATCACCTATAAATAATGCATGTTTTTAGTACTTACACCTTTACGACTCGCGCATGGTATTTTGAAGCATGGTAGAAATTTGTACGGAGCATTTTAGCGTTCAGTAGATACGCCCGAATTTGATTCTCGTTTTTGACGTTTCTAGCGTTCGATTTAACTGAATTCAAGTTCAATTTCATTTGACTGTACCTAGTGTACGAATTTACATTAATTCCTGCAGTTTGGTTAGCATTTATTTATTTATTTTTAATCTGCTGCTTGCTGTGCTACAGCGCTCCCAAAACGCACAGCAAGCTAAATAGCTCTATAATAAAAAAAATCTATCACTTTATAAAGAGTGTTAGTTACAAAGTACCTCAGCGAATTGTCCCTCCGAAACTCCATCGCGGAAGACGTATATCTTCCTAGGCAGCACGCGGTGACGCTTCACATACAATGCGAGATGGTCGAACATCATATCTTCGAATTCCACTATCATCTCTTTCTGTAACGTAATAATATAGCTCGGCATTACTCCAAGGATTAAAAACTTATCTTGCTTTAAAAAAAAATCAAAAACCGTTTAAAAACGGCACATTTGGTGTGCACAACTAAATTTTACATAATGCAATAGTTCCAATGATTTTCTAATATTGAATACATTTATAAGTTGCTGTTAGTGGTAGGACTAAATCTTCTGCGAGTGTCCGTCTCGGTTGGTACCACCGCTTTGCTCGTGAAGTCTGCCGCCAAGCAGAAATGTGCAAGCATTCAATTACCAAAATGTATTACATACGGCCCGCTTTGAACAAGTGACGTCAGATGTTCTGTCAATTATATGTATGGGGCGTTTTAGTGCTCAGTAGATACACACGACTTTGACTCTCATCTTTGACGTTTCTAGCGTTCGATTTCCAGTTTTTTGATATAGACATTTGATTCTCATGAGAAAACGAATTGACATCAGAAAAAATGGAGTCAACATCCCTATCCTAAAAAGAGCATTTTACCTTTGGCGTCTGGATGCTAAGCTCAATGTTGTAAGAGAAGCACTTGGAATCCATCGACGCGGTCACGGCAGCGATGCTGGGAATGCTCGTCTGCAAGGTAGTACCAAAGTATTTGAAAGAAAGAAAAGAAAGAAATGTATTTATTCGCAGCAACAAGTATACCTACACTTTAGTAGGTATAAATACTGTTAGTATGTATGAATTTGCTGACAATAACATTACAAAAGTGTAACAAAAATGTCATTTTCATCCGCTCATGTTTTCAACCCTAAAAATGGGATTTTATGTTTGGCCATTTTCATGTATGAAAACCTGATCGGATCAAAATGATACTTTTGCCGTACCTTTGTAATGTTATTGCCAGCAAATTCACCGAATGCGATTTTTCATAATTACTATTCTTTTGCGAGTGTCCGTCTGGGTTGTTACCACCGCTTTGCTTGCTCGTGAAGTCTGCCGCCAAGCAGTAATGTGCAAGCATTACTGTGTTCCGGTTTGTTGAGCAGAGTAGCCAGTGAAATTACTGGGCTTATGAGACTTAATACCTAAAATCTCAGGGTAACGAGCACACTGCAGTGCCGCGCTGGCCTTTGTATTTCAAAGTTCTGAGTGGCACTGCAATTGTTATGGGCCGGCGTTATGCTTACCATCAGGCAAACGACCAGGTCGTCTCGTTACCAAATAAAATAAAAATATAAATATGTTGAGATGCGCGAGCGAGAAAGCGGCGCGAAGTATCCTACCCTTAACGTATATAGGAAACAAACCTGCTCAGGCGAAGGGTGAGTTACGTCGGCGCCTACAATCATGACATCGTTATTCTTGAGACAATTCGGCACGGTGCGAGAGTCCAGCACTTGGTTAATACCCATCAGTTTGGAGTTCACCTGTGTAAGGAACAAACGAAAAAACATTTTTAAGTCTATTTGTTAGTGGGAGGACTATCTCATCTGCGAGTGTCCGTCTGGGTTGTTACCACCGCTTTGTGAGTGAAGTATGCCGCCAAGCAGTAGTGTGCAAGCATTACTGTGTTCCGGTTTGATGAGCAGAGTATCCAGTGAAATTACTGGCTTATGAGACTTAATACCTAATGTCTCAGGGTAACGAGCGCAATGCAGTGCCGCGCAGGCCTTTGTGTTTCAAAGTTCTGGGTGGCACTGCAATTGTTATGGGCCGGCGTTATGCTTACCATCAGGCAAACGACCAGCTCGTCTCGTTACCAAATAACATAAACAAATAAAATTTGACTCTACAGAGATGTTCTCTTTCTAAGATTGCTAGCTTCTGCCGGCGGTTTCACCCCCGTTCCCACAGGAACCGTGCATATTTCCGAGATCAAAAGTAGTATATGTTACTCTCCAGTCTATAAACTATATACGCCAAAAATTACGCCAATCCGATGCTCCATTGCTGTGTGAAGGAATGACAAACCAACAAACACACTTTAGCATTTATTACGGATGATATTACCCATTACCAAAATTACTCATATTGAAATAAATTAGCAGTAAATTTGTCGTTGCAGCTCAGATTCAAGACTTATTATTTATCTTCAGAACTTTGAAAAATAAATGTTTGCACTAGTTACCCTGAGACATCAGCAGGGTGATTTTAATTCGCTCGGAATAATTCCGTGTAGGAAGCGACCGTTTATATCCGGAATCGCATTCCGAAATTTTGTCAGGATTATATTCGTGTTTTATGCAGCTGAGTTGTCGAATCTAAACGGGACCCCAAACACTGCAAACTCTGCAGCAACAAGTACAGTAATTTCAGAAAGCAAAATCTTAATCAGTGAAAGTGCAATAGTTTGTCCTCTACCAGCCGAATATTTTCTTCTTTTAATTCTAGTGCAGGGTGTGAGCTTTTGTTTGTTTGGTTGCAAATCTTGGAGTGCAACAAAGAGGTACTGTTATTGCATTGCATTTTATTGTATTGTGAGAATTGAGCTCCCTCACCTTCAGTAGAATATTTTTGATGGTCTGCGGGTTCATGCGGCGGGAGGCTGTGTACTCTTTAATGCACTGCGTAAGAATGCCCACATCACGCTCAGCCATCTGTTTCACCTGAAATGGAACCAACGTCATTAGGAAATTCGGAATTAGTTCCGATAACTAATTGATGGATTTTATATTAGTATCAAATCCATCAATTATGTGGGGCTAGCTTTTGTCTCGAATTCGCCAGTCCCTTTCAAATTCAAATTAAAAATGCTTTATTCATACAGGTCCCCAAGGGAGTCATAAGTATGAAGGTTAAAACAAATGACTCTAACAGCGGGTCTCTGTACGTTCGTCTACCCGAATCACAGACCAAAAGTAATGCTGTCTTTATCAAAACATAGATAGATAGATAGATAAACTATTTATTGAAACACCACAGTACAAAGAAAATTAAAAAACTAAAATCTTAATAACTAAGTGTCACAATGGGCGGACTTATCGCTCATAGCGATCTCTTCCAGTCAACCCAAAAGCTAAAGTATACAACTAAAAGTTTGGGATGGTGGTTTTCAGTTATAGGTATATTGGTGTTACGAGCATAAAGTAAATATATTTGAATGTAAATTAACATAAAAATACCTACTATACATATAATAAATAAATATATACATATATTCATATATTATATAATACACATATTACATAAACAATCCATTAAACATACATATATAACTAAATAAACAATACAAATAGACCTACTTACATATTATAATAATTAGTACAATAGTAATACATGTATCAGCAGCTAGCGCGAAAGATACATACTTTTAACCCTGTCTTTGAAGATGTTTAGCGAGGGAGCACGCTTAATTTCAAGGGGCAATTCGTTCCACAAACGAACAGATTCAACAGTGAAGGATTTGTGAAAGAAGGATGACTGATGTACAGGTGTTTTAAGCATAAGATTATCTGATGACCGTAATGAAAGAGAGTTGAAAACATAAACAAAATAAATAACAAATCAAAAACACGACGGCTCTGTAGCTAAGTTGGTAGTAACCCTGCCTGCAAGGCGAGGGATCCCGGGTTCGATTCCCGGCCGGGGCAGATTTTGTGTAAGCATAAAGTTTGTTCTCGGGTCTTGGATGTTTGTGATGTGTATCTGTGTATGTCCATGCCACCTGCGACACAGGGAATCCTAGTGCGGGGGTATGAGTGTGTAAGCGTTTATGTTTATGTTAAAAGTCAAAATCCTGTGACATTAGGTATTAAGTTTCACTGGCTAGTTACCACGATCACATTGATGACCTATCAACTACGTCACAGAGGTTATGTGCGGGTCTATCAAGTTATGTGCGGATTATTCACTCTTAAACGGTGGAAGAAAACATCGTGAGGAAACCCGCATGTTCAAGAACCTCAAAATTCGAGGACATGTGACATCCACCAAGCCACACCGGGCCCACGTGGTGGATTATAACCCATACTTCTCTCACTGAGAGAAGGCCGGTTTTCCAACAGTGGGAGCGTAAGAGGCTGATGATGTAAAATAGCCTAAGAATTTTGTACTGTATTTCCATATTTTTAAACTCATCTTACCTTGTGGTAATAATCACGTCCTCTGGTAGCCACAATGACGAACAGGAACCGCACTTCTTTCTCCAGTGCCATGAACAGAATATTACGAAGATCATGTATTCTTACGTTGAAGTGAATCATCTTTGGTTCTGTCACATCCATGCCCATCTGACGTCCAGTGTTCATAAGCTGGAAAAAAAAATGACTAAATTCAAACCCCCTTATTCATAAACGTTTCGTAACTTACTTAATTACTAGAAAGTGTTTTGTCTCGTTTTCACACGTAACAGCTTCCGTCAACGAGAAGTTGACCGAGCAGTTTAAAGCATAGATTATCTTATTGAGCTTTTATGAATAAGGGCGTATATATGTAGGTAGATACAAAAATAAAATGTTTTTATTAAAAACCTCTCCGGTTTACAGTTTTGTTTATCTTCAAACGACTGAACAGATTTTTTTAAACATAGCTAAGTACACTCTCGATCAAGTCACCTTTCTGACATAAAAAAAACTAAATCAAAATTAATCCATGCCACAGTCAGACACACAGATACACACGTTAACCTTATAACACCTCTTTTTTCCGCCGGGGGTTAGTAAGCGAATGGTCACTAGCACTTATAGATTATATAAGGCAGTAGTGGCGTAGCTATGCCAATACAAACCATGCAGTAACGTGGGGCCCTTGATTCAATGGGGTCCAGCAAGCCATAAACCTACTTATAAATGTTAACTTTAGTAACGGGATATTTACCATGTATTTTATATTTTGTTTTGAGCACTCGATATTTCGGCACTGTTACAAGCGCCATGTTCACGAGGAAACTGAAGTTACTGCGGGTAGAATAAGGCTATGAGTCGAAGTCTACAATTCTACCCGCAGTAACTTCAGTTTCCTCGTGAACATGGCGCTTGCAACAGTGCCGAAATATCGAGTGCTCAAAACAAATAAAATACATGGTAAATATCCCGTTACTAAAGTTAACTCTTGTGTTAGTGACCATGAAAGTTTAAAAACTTATACTACTTATAAATGCCGATGTTTACATACCAACACTCTAATTTCTTCGAAGTTGCTCTGCTTGGGGTCTATATCAATAGCGATGAAACCCCATGACGACAATGCCTCCGGCTTCAAGAGGCGGTTCGTTTGCCACGAGCCTCTCCTGTAAAACCGATTATTTTTACTAGCCACATTGTTGAATCATTATCAACGTCTTACGCTCCCACTGCTGGGATACCGGCCTTCTCTCAGAGCCAGAGGTACGGGCCATAATCCACCACGTGGGCCCGATGTCACATGTCGTCAAATTTTAAGGTTCTTGAACATGCGGGTTTCCTCACGATGTTTTCCTTCACAGTTTTAGAGCGAGTGTGAAAAATTCGCATATAACTTGATATTTCGATCCAAGTTTTGATCAAATTGTTCTATCGTAGTCACGGATCTCAGGACCACAATCCGTATCGTAAAGTAGACATAAAATAATCTAATATGACAACTTAACATAATTATTGGGAGGACTAACTCTTCTGCGAGTGTCCGTCTGGGTTCTTACCACCGCTTTGCTCGTGAAGTCTTACGCCAAGCAGTACTGTGCAAGCATTACTGTGTTCCAGTTTGATGAGCAGAGTATCCAGTGAAATTACTGGGCTTATGAGACTTAATACCTAATGTCTCAGGGTAACAAGCGCACTGCAGTGCCGCGCAGGCCTTTGTGTTTCAAAGTTCTAGGTGGCACTGCAATTGTTATGGGGGCTAAACTTTCCTTTGTTGACCATCGATTTGGAAACTCACGTTTTTATAGTAGTTAGTACTCTTAAATAGAAAGCTTTTTACAAATATCTCAAGGTGCGGAGATTCACGGTTTACGAGATATAATTTTTTAAAGTTTCGATATAAATTGGAAAATAACACGCCATTTGCAAGATTTTTATGGATAAACTGTCATGGTAGACGTCAAAGTTGACATTTACGTTCCGTTGATGCTAGAGGTGTATTTTATTAAATTTTATTTCTTATATTTTCTAAAATATAATTTTATTTTCATTTATTAAATTTAGTGTGTAATTAATGTGCACAATAACCGTGCTTTATTACACAATTACATTACACAAAAAATAACGAATTTATGTTTATACTGCGGAATGGAACGTGAAGCGACGTCATTTTTATTTTTATTTTAACGTCATTATGAATATCCGAAAAATACCCAAAACCGAATCAGAGCACCCCACTTTCCACGTGGTCTTGTCTGCCCTACCCCTAGAGTGTATATAAAAACGCGGAGGCGCGCAAGGAAGAGCAGCCCTCGCCCGCCGTGACGAAGCACGGGAACCGTGCGAGGTGGAGCGGCGGAGGCTGGTCGCCGAAGGCGACCAAAGCCGAAGCTGCGGAGCCGAGCACGAGTGACCGTGCTTCGTCACGGCGGGCGAGGGCTGCTCTTCACGCAGCGCCGAAGCTAGGGCGGAGTCAAACTGTATTCTAACCTCAAAACTTTAATCATGGGTATCTTTATAACCATGGGGCTCCGCGGGTTGGGGATGGTACAGGGGGGGGTAGTTCTCCTCTCCCTACCCCCTCCCTCCTCTCCCCGCCCCATAAATCGATAGATATTTATGGAAAAATGTAGTCTAACCTCAAAACTTTAACCATGGATATCTCCATAACCATGGGGCTCCGCGGGGTGGGGATGGTACAGGGGGGTATCCCTCCTCCCCCCCTCCCCCCTCACCCCCTCCTCCCCCCCAAAATCGATGGTCAACAAAGGAAAGTTTAACCGTTATGGGCCGGCATTATGCTTACCATCAGGCAAACGACCAGCTCGTCCCGTTACCAAACAACAACAAAAAAATATTATACGACTATCAAGCAAGAATAACTTCGTGATCAAATGGTTGGAAAAGGATACAAACTTTGGTGTAATAGAGTTCCGATCTCCGACGTCCAAATTTGGTGGCATTAGGATTTTGGCTTCCACTTCCAGGAACTTGTCAGAGATCTCAAGCCCGAATTGCTTGAAGTAACTGTTGCTAGAGTAGTTCATCTGAAAATAAAAATAAAAGCATTTTTAGTGTGATTTTAATCGAATATTTTAGTATATATTTTTAACTTTTTTTTTAATTTTGTTATATTACACTCTATGGACACGTGGTCCATACTCTTATAATATTAGGTCATATATTAATAGAAATTAACGATATAAAGATAAAAAAACATCAAGACGGGAACTATGGTCTTAAACTAAATTAAATTAATTTTTATTTATAAAAAAACTTTTATTTATTATAAGGGTCAGTTTATTTAAGTACCGTACTAATTATTGTCATACCTAATTTCTCGTGATAGATTAGAAGCTGTAAATAATGTTAGTGACTTTTTTACTCACAGCTTGAGCCACTTCTTCAATCTTCCGCTTACGCTCGACAGGTGGCGTGGCAGCCTCTTTCACCATATTAGCTAGCTGCATCTCGTTCAGTTGTTTGTTAAGAGCCTGCAATTTAGACAAACTAATTTTATATTCTTCTTAGCGTGTCGATGGCAATTAAATGTTCGCAGCCCAGAACTTGGCCACGTCGACTGTGTCGCTTGTAGCGACTATAAGGTCCTGCAGCGTGCAGGAGACAGGGCACGCGGGACACGATATCAGCGGTGCGAGTACGGAAGTCGGTTCGATAAATTTGTCGAACCGAAATACTCGATAAATTTATCGAATGTTGCGAGTACCGAAGTCTGGTCGTAAAGTATTGCAGTAGCTCTATATTCTCTTTGGATTCGACCTAGCTTTTCGATAACTTTTGTCGATTGTTTCGAGGCTCGATAAATCTCACTGTATCGATTTGAACTGTCAATTTTATCGAATATTATCGACCGAAAAGATCCGTACTTGCGCCGCAGGTGGACTATCGTTTGCGGTAGTTATATTATCAACTTCCTACTACAACACTATTTTAACCTAACACTGCACGCCCACACACACACGCGCGCAATTTGGTAGTATGCTACTATATTATACAAAAGTTTAGAATTATATTTGTTACTTAATGAAGTCGAAACTGCAGAACAGATTTGGCTGAAATTTGGCATTTAGCACATGCCGTAGTAATTTCTTCTTTGCACAAACGGATTTGGTTCTTTCTACCCTCAACATATGAACAGCTAAGGAGTAGAATCGCTTACCCTTTTCTATTTAACTTGAACTCCAAGTCCGTTTAGGAACCTGAGCTCTCGCTTGACACATCGAATTCCTGTGACGAACATATTTTACAATCAGCTTATTGCTGAGCCAAGGTCTTTTCAGTGCTGCTTTGTAACTTATTTTGATATGTAATGTTTTAAATTTTGTATGTTATACTCATGTATACTTTGTTTCATTGTGTATGCTAAATATTTATCCTCTTCTACTAGTCTACTACACTTTTGTCACGCTGGTCGTTTGCCTGATGGTAAGCATAACGCCGGCCCATAACAATTGCAGTGCCACCCAGAACTTTGTAACACAAAGGCCTGCGCGGCACTGCAGTGCGCTCGTTACCCGGAGACATTAGGTCTCATAGGCCCAGTCACTACACTCGCAGAAGAGTTAGTCCTCCCACTAACATACTTCGTTCACCTTCTCACCACTCAAGATCAAAAAATAATCATTAAATAAGATTTAGTTTACCTGGCCGTAAGAAACCGAAAGCAGCTCCATGGGGTAAAAGATGTTCTTTTCTCTTGGACCCACCCATACGCAGTTGAGTTTCGGGTATTTAATCCTATAAAATCAATCGTGAATTAGAAATAGAGTACGGTCTGGTTTTCTATACTTGTCCAATAGTAACTTCGGCGGGTGCCAGCCAATGACATCAATAGTGATACAATCGCAAAGCAACGACATGATGCGAATTTGAATTTATATCTATGTGATTAGTTGGTGAGTCGTCAAGTTTATTGGAACATTATTGGGCATGAAAATATCCAGCACGATACCTACTTTAACAATATTCATTTCATTTTATTCAAAATGTAAGAGCCTTGCTCTTGTCGGTGGAGTGCCAACCCTTCCCGGAACCCTCTCCCGGATCTGCATGGTGATTTCAACCCTGGACTCGACAGGATCTGCGGCGCAAGTACGGACGTCGGTTCGATAAATTTATCGAATGTTGCGAGTACCGAAGTCTGATCGTAAAGTATTGTAGTAGCTCTATATTCTCTTTGGATTCGACCTAGCTATTCGATAACTTTTGTCTATTGTTTCGAGGTTCGATAAATTATATAAAAAGTCGATGAAACCCACTTTATCGATTCGAACTGTCAATTTTATCGATCAAAAAGATCCGTACTTGCGCCGCTGGATGGTGAAGAGTTAGTCCTACCACTAACAAGAACACCCTGACTGAGTGTTTAATACATACCTGTAGCCTTTCTCTTTCAAGAAGTAATCATGGACAGTCATCGACATTTTCTTCCCATCCCTCTCACATTCGAAGCTCCGCTTCGACGGTATTTCAGCTAGACCGTTGCAAATAAACTCGCGGGTTTGTCCGTTGTTCGGTGTTCCGATCAGGGTTGCTACTACCTGAATGAATGTACGATTGGCATCACAAAACTATACTACTAATTTTAATTTCACTCTCACATCAATCCAAATAAGAACATGATAAAGTGATGGAATATATTTTAGACATCATCATCATCATCATCATCAGCCGGAAGACGTCCACTGCTGAACAAAGGCCTCCCACATAGAACTTTAAATAGTCTGACGCCGATAACAATGACGTTTCGCACGGCGTGGCGTAATTTTACTAATTATTGGTGTTCACGTTTTTTGCTGCCCGATTGCCTAATTTTGCTGAATTTGTCTTCTAAATATTGCTTTTAAAATAGCAGGAACCCACTTCAATGGAAACATCGCGATATATGAAATCCCCCTCCCATTTTTTAACACACAAGGGTGGTATTCCTTAAGGAAAGGACCACCCTTGACGTATTTTTTTTATGTTATTTGGTAACGAGACGAGATGGTCGTTTGCCTGATGGTAAGCATAACGCCGGCCCATAACAACTGCAGTGCCACCCAGAACTTTGAAACACAAAGGCCTGCGCGGCACTGCAGTGCGCTCGTTACCCTGAGACATTAGATATTAAGTCTCATAAGCCCAGTAATTTCACTGGATACTCTGTTCATCAAACCGGAACACAGTAATGCTTGCACACTACTGCTTGGCGGCAGACTTCACGAGCAAAGCGGTGGTAACAACCCAGACGGACACTCGCAGAAGAGTTAGTCCTCCCACTAACTATACGTAATCTCCGCCAATTGTCAACCGATTTAAACTATACAAACTACAGCTCCCTAAAAACAACCTTATTAAACAAAGAGGAAATATAAAATACAAAAACTTACCCTCAAGTTCTTTATAAAGTTTAGGAAGTTTTCAACTTCGCGGTTCCTCTGATCTTCGACTTTGCAATCCGTCGAAAGGCGGAAGCTGTTCGTTAGAGCACCGACCAAAGTTTGCTGTATCGGGAAACCTTTGTGGGCCACTGTAAGACAACAATGAGTTTTTAATAATAATTTCTAATGAGTACATTCTTACTTCCCTACGAATGTTATAAACTGGTGCCCGTGGCTTCCCGCGTGGAGATTCCCACCGGAACCCTTAATTTTTTTCAGGATAAAAAGGATCCTATGTTATTCTCCGGCCCCTAAACTATCCCTTTTCAATAAATTAGATTGTGTCAATGCGGCGTAAGATAAACAGACGCTTTCGCATATAAAATTCGCGTAATAAAAAACTAACTTCTGCCCGCGGTTTCACTCGCGTTCTTACAGGAACCGTGAAAAAACAAACGCACAAACACACTTTCGCATTTATAACAGTACGGAAATAGAACAAATATTACATACCGTCTATATTGATGAATGCGCTAGACGTAAATATGGCCGACTGGAACAGTCCCGTCCACATTTCCAATCCCCCGGAGAGATTGATGGGATTTTTTGGACGCTTGAAGAATTGACGTCCACACTACACACAAATACAACAAGTCAAGGTCTACATACATTAAGGTGCCCCTTCCCGGCCCGCCTAAGTAGAACGCAAAAATGGCCTAAAGGTTTGTTGTTTCATCGAAGAAAAACAGGCGCAGGTGTTGATTTTCGTATGCTCTTCATCAAAGTGATCATATTGCGACAAAACCTTGGTCATTACAAGATTTTATTTAACTTGCAATGTCTGTATGTGTCACAGAGCTGGTCTGATGATGGAGCAGGAAGGCGGCCACAAGTACTCTGTAACGAAACGACGTAACCACATCGAGTATGGGCTCGTTTTATTTGCCTCCAATGCCTAAGAATAGAGGCCGCGTCCAGCCACTCGTGGCCGCGATTAGTGGCCGCTTTCGGTGGCTCAATCTGGCTGCAACACTTCGATATAATTATCAAGTTGTTCTACTGACATGGCAAAAAAAAATTCGGCGACCCATGCTCGCTGGAATTTTTAACTTGTAAAGAAAGAGAAAGATAAACAGTGATTTAAATTAAATAAATTTTACCTTGACATACGCTTCCAAAGCTCCCTGGCGAAGGATTACGTCAATACATTGAATTTCCTCGCTGGGCGTGCTCAAAGAGCTCCCTCCGCTTTCCATATGCCTGTTATGAAGTTATAAAAAATTATTTCAGCTACTACAAAATTAAAATTCAAAATGCTTTCAAATAGGCCCCAAAGGAACACTTATGAAAGTTAAAATAAATGACTCCAAATACAAATATTCCTATCCGTACTAAGCGTTACGCTTCCAGCTTTATCATGCGGACAGCTAAAGAGTAGAACTCATTGCCGGCATCTGTTTTTCCTGTTTTTACACTACAATCTGCGAGTTTTCAAGAGACGAGTGAACAGGTATCTTCTGGGCAAGCGTGCTACATCGTCGACCGCGTCGTCGCTTAGCATCAAGTGAGACAGCGGTCAAACGCATGCACATTTGCAACAGAAAAAAATGTACGACCACTATTGATCGCGCTGTTTGAGGCTTTCACGCCTTGATGACGAAGCTCCTCATTTATAGCGTCCGCTTAACTCCTTTGATGTGTTTCTAACCCTCCAGTCCATTTATCGTATTGCGTCTATTCTCATATAGTCGAATAGTTCATAACGCATGCCGATAAAGCCCTCCAACATCTGCGTTTATTGCGTTAAGGTGCCCCTTCCCGGCCCGCCTAAGTAGCCTAAGTAGAACGCAAAAATGGCCTAAATGCTTGTTGGTTCATCGAAGAAAAACAGGCACTACGGAATAAGAGAGACAACGCCAGAGCCTTCGGTAACATTCTGAAATATTTGAAATAAATTGCCAAAGAAAATTTTTCGAAGACAATTAGTGTGTGGTAATATCCTAAAACTTGTTCCAGGAAATACGTGTTTTTGAAAATGCCTTACAAGTTTGTGAAAAAAATGTTTGTTATTTAGGATATCCATTACATGCCCAAGGATCCTATAGAAGTGTTTTGTTTACTTTTACATTTATGAGAATATTGTGAAAGGCCAAAGTCAATGTAAAATTTGTATAAAAGGCTTTTACTGAATTGGATTGTAAAAATTTTAAATTTTTGGTTCCATAAAATCCTAGATATAATGCACAAGATAGCTATTTGTTCAAAACACCCAAAGAAAAAAATTGATGCAACACTATAATTACGTACGAGCGTTGGTATAGAAAGTATGGCGGGTTGGGCCCTCTTAATGGACCAAGTTTTTGACGACAAACTAAAACGCTAGAAACCTGTGTGAGAATGTCACATTCTAAATTACCGTTATAAATCGTATATAAATTATTTACCGTTTTATATTTGCAAAATCGACCGTGCCAGTTGCTTTGAAAGATACCTCGAATTTCATAATCCGACCATTGGTATCAGGTACTTCGATCTGAAAAAAATGAAGGTATTAATTCAAACAATAGTAGTGATCATTTTCAATAACCATACTTGGTTTTTAAAATTTTACCCGCAAGCGTTATGCCTACTATCAGGTGAATGACCTTTAGTCACTTGATTTTATGTAAAACTTCGGTCCGCGGTTTCACTTGCGTGGAGATTCGTACAGGAATATGTTCGCAATATTTCTTGTTTTTACATACCGGGACAGTAAATCTGCCAGAACCATCGGTCGGGACATTTTTCAATGGCATCTGAGAATAACAGTTTTTAGCCTGATCAAAAGCTATTAAATCTTTCGGGAAGTATTGTCTCTTTGTCTCCTTGAAAACCAGTGACATCATTTTCTTTGGTCTGTCTGGCTTGACAGTCACATCGTAACGGTACTGAAAATAAGAAAAAAAATATATGCCTCCACTACACAAAACAGCAATTTCTATATGGATATCTTACACAATTTCTAAAAATAATCGATTCTTTTTGATTATTTTCCACATTCGCCTTCTCTTTTGAACTATAATCAATAGTATCTCAAAAATTCATTTGTTCCCAATGACACTTCAAACCAGCGCCGCAAGTACGGATTATTTCGATCGAGAAAATTGACAGTTCCAATCGATAAAGTGGGTTTTATTGACTTTTTATATAATTTATCGAACCTCGATACAATCGACAAAAGTTAGCGAATAGCTAGGTCGAATCCAAACAGAATATATATAGAGCTACTACAATACTAATCAAACTTCGGTACTCGCAACATTCGATAAATTTATCGGGTTTTTCGATTCGACAAATTTATCGAACCGACTTCCGTACTTGCGCTGCAGTCAGCAAATACTTGAAGAACTGCAGGGTGATCTTAATTCACTCGGAATGATTCCGTGCAGAAAGCGACTGTTTCTGATCGTTTATTCTCGGAAACGCATCCTGACGGAGATATATTATCGGGATTATATCCGTGTTTATGCAACTGAATTGTCGAATCTAAACGGGAAATGTCTCTGACGAGATGCGATTCCGAAATATAAACGATCAAGACTGTCTCTTCCGACACGGATATCATTCCGAAAGAATTAAAATGACCCTGCAGTTCTTCAAATATATTCTCACTGGCTAAGCAGTAATCTTGTTTGTATGTAGGTACAACAATATCCTTCATCATGTGCAAATTGACACATCAAAATCTTTAGTGAAACCATCAGTCAGGATTCTGTCGTTCGGATTGATAGCGAGCAAACCTGCAGGAGGAAAAAAACTAAATTTTGGGCTGTGGAAGCCCCCATTTTGATATATCTAAGTGTAGTTTAGTGTTGTGTTGTCCTTTACGGTGCTGGTAAGATATAATTAATTCTTTCGTGTTTGTTTGAGGTTCAGTAACCTCAAAACAGCCGGCATGGATTTCGATCCGCCGGATCCCCCGGACCCTCCGGACCTTCCTACCGCCCCTACTACCACCAAGAGGCGCATTGAAGCAGAAGTGCAACCACCTGCTAAAAAAATAATAACTTCACCCGAACTAGCATCAGCTTCATCTGAGACTGTTTATACAGACCCATCCTTAGTTATTGGTGGGCTATCATACACTACATTAGACAAAGGCCCCTATGTGGTCCACGTTTCACGCATAGAACCTGATCCTTCGGCAGGCACTACTATAAGACCTATCAAATTTGGCCAATTCTTAAAAACACACCAAGTAACTAACATACGCACTGACGGAGTAAAGAGAGTTGGTAGAAACAAAATATCCGTTGAATTCAACACTGCTGATGATGCTAATAAATTCCTTTCCTTCCCAGTTTTAGCTATGTGCAAATATTCAGCTACAATCCCAACATACAACATAACTCGGATGGGCCTCATAAGACAAGTTCCCACTGACATGTCCATGACAGAATTCGTGGAATCTGTTGAGCTTCCTGTAGGATGTGGCAAAATTATTAAAGCTAGACGCCTTAATAGGAAAAATGTTGTCGAAGGAAAAACAGATTGGATCCCTACTCAGACAGTTGTAGTAACCTTCCTAGGCCAGGCTCTACCTGACAGAGTCTTCTCTTATTACACATCTCTACCAGTTGAACTCTACCAATACCCAACTATTCAATGCCACTCTTGCTGCCGATATGGCCATACGAAAGCACAATGCAGATCAAAACCAATATGTTTCCGCTGCTCCAAGGAGCACACTGGTGATACTTGCAATATTTCAGAAAGTGAATCCACATGCCTACATTGCTCAGGACGGCACTTTGCAACCAGCAAGGCCTGCCCAGAACTGAACCGCCAAAAATCAATCAAAGCAGTTATGGCTCAAGCCAACATCTCCTATGAGGAGGCTGCTACTCAGTTCCCTAAAGTGACTCGCTCCTATGCTGAGGCTTCCCAAGCTGCGTTTTCTTCCCCCTCTTCCTCATATCAGGCCGCCGAGCCTACCAGCACTTCTTATCAACCCCAAAATAGCCGGTCCTATGTAAGAGTCATCCGTGCCACACGTTCGAAAGGCCCACAGGGGAAGTCTTATGATAAGGCGGCCCATAGTGAAATAGTTACTACTCCTGCATCTTCAATGCCAAATGGTTGCGCTCTGGGCAACAACCAAATCCTCGAATCTTCTCCACAAAAGGAGAATATGTTAGAAACTCTTTTAACCTTAATCATAAACATTATTTTAATGAATCCTCAACCCTTACCGTCCAACGTTGCCTCTAAACTTACACAATTAGTCTCTCTATCTTCCCATCAATATGGATCCAGTATCCATCCTGCAATGGAACACCCAGAGCATGCGTCGAAAGAAGCATGATCTGGCTCATTTAATAACAAAATTCCACCCGTCAGTCATTGCCATCTCGGAGACATGGTTGGTTCCTGGGTCCCATTTTCGGGTCTCGGGTTACTCCTGTCTGCGGGATGACAGGGCTGACGGGTATGCTGGTAGTGCTTTATTAATGAAGCGCTCCCTTCCATTTTCCCAAATATCCCTACCTCCCCACCCTCCTGATATCAACATTGTTGGTATCAGATCCATGGATATCTCTTTTATATCCATCTATATTCCTCATCCCAATTCTTGTCTTATTGCGGATATACTTTTACTCCTTTCATCTATCCCTCCCCCTATGGTAATCATGGGAGACTTTAATGCCCACCACATCCTTTGGGGCTCTAGCCATTCTGATTTATTTGGCCTTTCCCTCTTGGACATATTTAATGAAGTTGACCTCTGTGTAGTTAACAACGGTTCACCTACCCGTAGGGTTCGCCCTTCCCAAAACCCGAGAAGTGCTGTTGATCTAACTCTATGCTCTCCTTCACTGTCCTCCACTATTACCTGGAAAGTTCTCCCTCTTACATATGGAAGCGACCACTTCCCTATAATTATATCTATTCCCAATAGAGTCACTCCTTTCCGCAACCCTTGCCCTACCTTTAAATATAAACTCTCTAATGCTGATTGGTCTTCCTATTCAGCTACCCTTGACCTTAAATTAGATTCTTCCTCTATATACCCACTAGATATAGATGCCCTTGTTTCATATAATATATTTTTAGATAACATTACCTCTTCTGCCGAGTCCCACATTCCACTAAAGAAACCCGCCAAAGACTTCATGATATCCACTCCATGGTGGGATCGTGAATGTACTTCAGCAGTTTTGGAAAGAAAAGAGGCAGAACTAAATTATTATGCATGCATGTCTGAATTAAACTTTTTGAAATACCAGCAATCAGATGCTAAGTTTAAAAGACTGGCCTCCAAGAAGAAAAAGTTTGGCTGGATAGGTTTTTGTGAACATCTATCTCCAAAAACTCCTTCATCCCTTGTCTGGAAACAGATCAGACGATTTAGGGGATCCTATAATACTGAGAACACTTCAGCTAATGATCCTTCATCATGGCTAGAAGCGTTTTCGGATAAACTTGCTCCTCCTTGTGTCCCCCATAAAGATTATTTCCCTACGCTACCAGGTCCTCTTCCAACTCTTGATTGCTTCGATAGCCCGTTTTCCTTCCGTGAACTAACCCTTGCTCTTGACGGACTGACTGACTCATCTCCTGGCATTGATGGAATTCCCTATTCCTTTATAACTAAGTCTTCCGATAAATGCAAACAAACTTATTTAGACTTATTGAATTTTTTCTTTGAACATGGTATTGTACCCGATCAATGGAAAACACAAATTATTATCCCAATTTTAAAACCTGGGAAGGATCCCTCAGATCCATCCAATCATAGACCAATTGCATTGTCATCTGTATTGGCCAAGATAATGGAACATTTAATAAAGCATAGACTTGAATGGTTTGTTGAGAATAAGTCTATTCTTGCCAAGACACAATTTGGCTTCAGGAAGGGATTTAGCACCATGGATAGTTTAAGCATGTTAACCACTGACATCTATATAGCATTTAAAGAGAAAAAGACCCTCGTAGGTGTATTCCTAGACATTGCATCTGCTTATGACAACGTCCTGCTTCCGGTACTCAGGAATAAGCTTATTCAGCTGAGCATCCCTGTGAAACTTGTACGGTTCATTTGTAACATGTTGATGGAGAGATCTGTGGTAGTGAAGTGTAACCAGTACTTTCTTCCCCCTAAGACTGTGTGGAATGGCTTACCTCAAGGCTCAGTTCTGAGCCCATTACTATACAGCTTGTATACCTACGATTTAGAGAGATCTGTGAACTCATTCTGTGAAGTACTGCAATATGCCGATGATCTGGCACTGTATGTACGGGTACAGTCCATGGAAGAGGCAACTAATAGACTAAACTCCGCTTTACGTTACCTTAATGACTGGCTGTCTGACCATGGGCTGGCACTGTCTGCTTCAAAGAGTTCAGTAGTAGTTTTTACAAAAAAAAGAATTATACCTCACATTGAATTACTTCTTGGCCAAGAAGTAATTCGACAGGTGCAAAGTGCTACATTTTTAGGTGTTAAGCTTGACTCACGAATGACCGGTGCACCCCATTATGACTATATTTCGCAAAAAGGGGAAAAAAATTTAAATATCCTTAGGTCTCTTTCGGGGGTTTGGTGGGGATCCCACCCTTACTCCCAAAAGTTACTCTATAATGCTATAATTCGGAGCCATTTTGATTACGGTTCATTTTTGCTTAATCTCTGTAACAAATCTGGACAGAACAAAATTTTTAAAATTCAATCCAAATGTCTGCGAATAATCCTTGGAGCCATGAAATCCTCTCCTATTAATGCGATGCAGGTCGAATGTGGCGAACCCCCTCTAAATATACGCAGACAATTCCTCTCAGATAGATATCTCTTTAAATTAGTTCAAAATAATAACCATCCCCTTCTTCCAAAACTAAGCCATCTTTTAAACATTGTTGATCCACAAAACACTGATAGTATTCCATGCCTACTACATAGCTTCATCAAATTTACGAAACTCCCCTTCCCTGTCATTCAATTCCCTAGCAATCCCCTTTATTCTACTTCTTATGAAGCCCTTATATATGAACCTCATATTTTACTGCACTTTGGCATTGATAAGGATTCTTCTCATTCCCGCTGTATATTTAATGAACGGATTAATTCCCAATTTCAAGGTTGGCATTTCTTATTTACCGATGCATCCAAATTATCTTCAGATAGTGTTGTCGGTTCAGCAGTTTGGATCCCTTCTGGAAAAATATGTTTAAGCTTTAAATGTCCTTCCCAATCTTCCGTGTTTACTGGGGAAGCCTTGGCAATCATGGAAGCCATTCTATACGTTAAGTCTAATAACTTAAATAATTCTATTGTCTTTACTGACTCAAAAAGCTGTCTCGAAAGTATTCTCTCAAACCCGTTCCGTTCTTCTTCTCGTTTCCCTATCATTTTCAAAATTAAACAAACTCTTTTAGAATGCCATAATCTTGGTATCAACATCATCCTCGCCTGGATTCCTGGTCATTCTGGAATCCCTGGCAATGAAACAGCTGATTCCTGTGCAAAAGCTGCATCTCAAATAGGTACCCTGGAACATTTTAAAGTGTACTCTCATGACCTTTGTCTTTCCCCTAAAACCCAACTTATGGTATCTTGGTCGAAGTACTGGGAAAGTTCTAGAAAACTCAAGGGAAAATATTATGGTGACATCCAACCGGAAATCCCAAATACTCCGTGGTTTTTTAAATTTCGCCAGGCCAATAAAGTCACCACCTCTACTATTTGTCGACTACGATTGGGCCATTCATGTACTCCTGTCCATTTAGCCAAACTAAGGATCAGGGATCACTCATTGTGTGAGTGTGGCCTGGATGAAGGAAACGTGGATCACATATTTTTTAGCTGCCCAAAACTGAAACGTTCTTTATATGATATCCTACCACCTGAAATCCCCCGTCCCACTTCCTTCAAATGTATTTTATCCCTAACGTTTTCCTCCTTAATTAATTATATGTTATGTAAATTTATAAATATAAATAATATTAAATTGTAAACATGTATGTACTTACCTAACTCTATTTAATTTACCTATATATGTATATACTTACTAATATTGTGTTTGTCTTAGTTGTGTTGTTCTCTTTGTTTTAGATAAATCATCGTGGTCTTCAAATGTCTGGTCGATTCTCCCAGAGAAATACCGATCATATTATTTTTCACACACGCAATCTCTATACGGTTTGTGAAACTAGCATGAACGGACATTGGCAGAATTGTGATAAATAATCACAGAGGCCATAAATCAAGAAGTCAAGTCAAGTCAAGTCGACCATCAGTCATGATCTGTGATCTGTCTGTCATAGTGGATGGCCTACGCTAGCTTAATGCATTACAGAGAAATAAACATTAGCATCAGTACTTACCACCTTCCTAGCTTCGAATCTCATAGGTAGGTAATTTGTGACCACTCTAGTCTTTGAGTGGCGTACGGATACGCCTGTAACTTTCACTGGAATCTTGAACCGACAGCTCATCTCTAACCTTGACGAGACTGCAGGTGCTGCTACCGTTTTTGTAGGTTGAGTAGGAGGTCCTACCGGGCGGGAGGGAGCAGCTTGCGGCTGCGGCCCTCCTTGAACAAACCGAGGCCTTGGTGCTCCAGCCCGTGGCCCAGCTTGTGCCTGTGGCGCTCCCGCCCATGAAACAGCTTGTGCCTGTGGCGCTCCAGCCCGTGGCCCAGCTTGTGCCTGTGGCGCTCCCGCCCATGAAACAGCTTGTGCCTGTGGCGCTCCCGCCCGTGGCCCAGCTTGTGCCTGTGGCGCTCCCGCCCATGAAACAGCTTGTGCCTGTGGCGCTCCAGCCCTTGGCCCAGCTTGTGCCTGTGGCACTCCCCCCCATGAAACAGCTTGTGCTTGTGGCACTCCCGCCCGTGGCCCAGCTTGTGCATGTGGGGCTCCCGCCCATGAATCAGCTTGTGCATGTGGCGCTCCCGCCCACGAAACAGCTTGTGCCTGTGGCGCTCCCGCCCGTGGCCCAGCTTGTGCCAGCGGCGCTCCCATCCGTGGCCCAGCTTGTGCCTGTGGCGCACCCGCCCGTGGCCCAGCTTGTGCTTGTAGCGCTCCGGGCCATGAAGCACCAGCTTGTGGCGGTGTCTGCTCACGAACGGGTTGTAGTGCTGGCCCAGGGAGAGGTTGGTCTGGAGCAACTGGATCTCCTCGAGCTGAAGCAGCCTTTGCTTCCGCCTCAGCTGCAGCTAAGTTGGGCTTCTTCTTCTTTGGCCTCTTTTTTGCTCCAGTCAGTCCAAGACCTTCAGGTTCTTCCTCCTTCGATTCGGGCTTTTGTTCAGTTTTTGGTTCCGTCTTTGGCTCTGTTTTTGGTTCTGGAGCTTTTTCAAGCTTAGCCTCTGGCTTCGGATCTAGTATTTGTTCCGACTCAGGCTTAGATTGAGATGTTGACGCCATTTCACGCGGTGTTGTTAATGGTGCCACCGAAGCCGCCCTTGCTTCCGCCTGCTTCTGCTTTCTATTCTTCTTTCGGCTGCCTGCTGTAAGTCCACAGTCTTCTTCTTCCGGGGCCTGTGATGTAGACGGCGCATCTTCGGAAATCGATAATCTCGTCACCGTTGGCACATCTCCTTCCCCCTCCTTTTCCACCTCCTTTTTCCCCTTTTTTTTTCCTGGAACACATTATTAATTTAAAATTCAAATGCATTTCTATCATCTTTTTTCATTTAAATAAACATTTTGTTAATGCGAGTAACTAATGACAAAAATGTAGGAAACGAAATCTGCGCAATCCGCAAAACACGTCTGTCACGGAGCGCAAAACAGCCCTCGACTGGCGACTAACGAACTATACTGAGGCTATAGCGCGGATTGAATGAATACGGAAAATGATCTATAACACTTAAAAACTTAAAAATAGCTGTTTCCTAGATAGCCGATATAAATTTATATACAAGGATTGCTCGTTTAAAGTTATAAGATATATAAAAGTGACATAATATTTTATCTGGCTTGATATTTTTTATATATAAAAATAAAAATACATGTAAAAAATAAAAACATAAGACAACAAACATTTATATTTTTAAAATTTTGTTTTAATAGCCATTTTGAGAATTAGGTATTTGTAGAATTTGCCATTGTGAGAATTTGCCATTCTGCACAATCCCAACGATTGTTATACAGTGTGCCTTGATCCACTTATGGATTGTAAAACTGTACTGTGAGTCGAGCACCCACCAAAATGTCCTTGCCGTGGTTATATTTCAGAGAGAGACAAACTCTCTGTATGGGTCATTATCCAGCTCAAGGTACCTATCATAGGGCCCCAATGGGTTAAAGACAGCCTCAAAGAATTCATCTATTGGGCAAAGCCAAATAACAAAACTGAAGACCGTGAACGGCAGTATCATTTCATCCAAGTCTGAGATTCCAAGAGAGATTGAGAACTTATATGGACAGTTATACACCTCGACACGTAAACCCATTACTACCATCAGGGCTCCAGAGCCAAGTTAGTTCGACACTATACTGAAGACATATTAGAATGGCTCTCAAACAGCTCAAAAAAAACAAGGCGCCAGGTGAGGACAGAATTATGACTGAATTTCTGAGAGCGGCTCGTAGACCAGTACTTGTAGTCATCAAGACATTATACAATTCTATTATCCTTCAAGGTACAACGCCAGAAATGTGGTACAAGAGTGTGGTGGTGCTTTTCTTCATAAGGGGATAAAACCTTATTGAAAAATAATTAGGCCCATCTCACTTGAGCCACGTGTACAAGCTGTTTTCGAAGGTCACTACAAACCACCTCGCACAAAGGTTTTTTGAATTCCAGCCCTGAACAAACCAGTTTCAATATGACATTAAAATATGCGGCAGTTGTTTATTTTATTAACACTCTTTTATTAACTTCATGTGTAACTAACAAACAATGTAATAAATTCTTAGAATCATGGAGCTGATCTGATGACGGAGGTGGATAGTGAAACTCTTCAGTCGCTACAAATAAAACCTTCGAGTTTGGGCTCATATGATTAGTTTTTACAACTTCAACAGATTGTACTTGGAGTTGAGGTTCTGATGATGGAGCCAGTAGGTGAAAGTGTGTTTTTTAGTTTCTTTAAACTACATAATTATGTAGCAAAACAAATCTATAAATATTAAACAGTTTGTAATTTAACAATTTCAGATGAAAAATATTTTCTTGTTTCAAAATTTTTAGAGTGTAATTTTTGAGTTGGGTTTAATTTTTGAGCTTACTTTTTTTAGAGAAATTAATTTTTATATATTTGTGTGCAGTCATAGTAGTCATTGCTAATTAAAATAGTGTTTTTCTCTCTCAGTCCGTCTTGTTATTTAACTGCATAATAGTTTGTACCGACAAACAGCCCAGCAAAAAAAATGCTTATACAGCTTTATATCACTGCACTAGAATTCAATGTTGTAGGCAGCATGGACACACAGAGATTCACAACACAAACATCAAAACTAGAACATAAACATTATGTTCACTATACAAAATTTGCCTTGGCTGGGGATCAAACCTGGGGCTCCTCGCTTTGAGGACAGAATTACTACCAGTTTGAAACAGATTGAAAATACATAGAAGAATTGCTTTGCTAACCCCTTCTGCCTTTCTGTTTTAAAATGGCTCGGGGTGTCAAGGTCAGATGAAACGTTTATTATTTATTACTGCAGTGCACTCATAACCCTGAGACAATTAGGTATTAAGTCTTTTAAGCCCAGTAATTTCACTGACTACTTTATTCATCAAACTGGTACATAATGACAGCTAACATACAAGCAACGAGTAAATTTGATAAGTAGTAAGTATTTTAATGCTTACCTTTTCCCATTATTGATGTTTATTGTATCTGTAAAAGAAATAACATGTAGTGTTAGATATATAAAAGCAAATACTTTTATAGTAGTTCCTAGCATGATGTAGATGATCATAAACTTGCACCATTCTCATTCCACCATAACTTCCTAACAATAAGTACTAAAAGGTAAAATGGTGATCAAAGAAAACAAAAACAAAATCTTATAAAATATAATTATGGTGCAATATTGCTAAGGGCCTATAAAGCTTTGTTGATTGCTTTCAAATTGCAAATCCAAATGCCTCTTAGTTAATACGTACACAATATGGATGGCAATAATATACTAGAATGTAAAATTAAACTGTTCTAGAAAAAGACAAAGAAAGAATTTTGTCTAATTGCACTCTTTTGGTTACTAAGATAGTTATTATGTTACTACTTACTAAGTTTAGCCGTTATTATTAAACAAATTTAATACTAATAAAGTAAAATTGTTCCAGGGCCTTCCAAGTTCCAAATGATGCAATGCATCTGTTGTGTAGACAAATTAACTGCAGACTTTGGACGGACCGTTGATATTTGCCGTAATTTATCAGAAACAGAAAATCTTGTACGAACACTGACGACGTAAATAAAAAGACAGCTCCTACTTCTTTTTATTTTAGCAACCAGGAGGCTGCAGCCCTAGCTTGTAAAGCAAATCCTTGGTAAGAAAAGTCACTGTTTTACTCCAGTCCATTCTGAAGCCTTCTTGTTCTATAGGGAGAATAAAGCGTAAAATTAACGTAGTGATTATATATACTCTTTGAGGGAGATAATCAATTGAATAATCACAGTCACGGTTTCCATTTTCCATCAAATATCTAACTTATTTACAGGCAGGTCAAATATATTTATATACAGGCAGATATACCTACTATCTCAGTCTTCAAAGCCTACCTATTCAGACAAATCACAAAATATTGTATGCACCGTGAACTCGTAACTCGCACCTTCAAATACGTTCAAAATTCCAAATCAATCACTAAATTCGAGGAATGTACAAAATTACAGGCAAACAAGTAAAATTATTACAACACAATTACAGTAAGTAGATATGTATGTACCTAACACAATTTCTGAATTCGATACAATATAGGTAGCATAGAGTAGTACTATATAGGTAGTATAGGTACCTACATAAAAAATATAAATATTTACGGGATTATTTTCTCTTTAACACAGACGCAGAAGTCGCAGAAAACAGATTAGCAATTTAGCATATATGTAGGGCAGGCTCATATATACTCTTTGTGTAGGCCAAAGAGTATAATAACAACTATCCATAAAGGTGTAGGCTTATAACTATTCTATCTTTTTTTATGACAATTTTTACCACATTTTTGTCAGCTTCATATCAAAAGAATGAAAAGAAGAAATATACATGCCAAAGACAAGTAGACAAACTACTAAGCGATACTACGTGAGGAATAGTAGAAAAAAACGGAAGGACATGTACCAAATCGGGGCTTCCGGCTTGGTAATGATACACAGACACGACAGACCAGCGGCGCAAGTACGGATCTATTCGGGTCGATAAAATTCGATAATATTCGATAAAATTGACAGTTAAAATCGATAAAGTGGGTTTTATCGATTTTACCTGTCAATTTTATCGAATATTATCGACCGAAAAGATCCGTACTTGCGCCGCTGGTACATTTATATCAATCGAAAGTACGTTTATAAAGAGTTATTAAAATAAGTTTTTCGCACCACCATTTTTTATTAAAACATGTTTTAAATACATGATATAATGCATTGCATAAGGCAAACAACTTGTGACGACTAAAAAAATACCACAGCCAGAACCACACACACAGAAACCAGATCGTATGGCTTGACGTCATGTCCGTCTGATATGATGTAATATCCTTTACTAGTAGTAGTCTATAAATAAAAGTACCGACTATAGACAAATTATAATTCTTCTATGGTAATGACAGCAAAATAAGGATGTACCTACATGTTTTCTTCGAAGTAGAATCGATTGAGTACGACATCGATAAGCGTTTTATATCCGAAATCAATTCAAGGTTATGGGGCGAATCAAAACGTATAGGTAGTTCCCCCTGTTTGAAATGGATATAATTAAGGTGGTATCCAAAAACCATGATCAAGACCATCGGCACAAGTATGGAAGTCGGTTCGATCGAATAGAAAAAAACTGATAAATTTTTCGTATGTTGCGAGTATCGAAGTCTGATCGTAATGTATTGTAGTAGCTCTATATTCTCTTTGGATCCAATTTTGCTATTTCATAATTATTTGATAACTTTTTTCGATTGTATCAAGGCTCAATAAATTATATAAAAAATCGATAAATCCCAATTTATGCAAGGATAGAGGTTATAAATGGGAATGCCGAACATATCACGTATGTACTTACTCATATTGATACTTCAGTTTCGATACTATTACTCATTAGATATTGTTATTTCGATATCGATAATAAGGAGGTAGGTAACTATAATTTTGGTTTCAATATCGTGTCCCTACGAACGAGATAAACGATACTTCTTTTTCATACAGCCCTGGCCCCCGTAAGCCGTACGCATGATCGCAACCTTGCATAAAGAAGTTGATCCCCCTGGACGTAGTATATGATACTAGCTTCTGCCCGCGGTTTTCACCCTCGTTCCCACAGGAACGATCTGTCAAATTAAATTAACTTGTCAACATTATAAAACTTTATTGACAGGTGTAAGAATGTATAATGTATCAACAATTCTCATCTTGTTATACATTTAGATATAATGAATGGCATTATTGGCACAAAGTAACTCCATAAAAATCCTTTGTTTTATAGTAAAATAATGAAATCAAAAATTTGAAAATTACAGTACCTAGGTATTTTAAGGAAAGCAATCCCTGGTTCATAATAATATATAATTAAGTTTTAGGAAAAAGCGGGAACCGATTTGTGAAAATGTCGTGAAATATGGAATATTATCACCCATTTTTTCACCTTTAGACTACGAATAATAATAAGTCAGGAAATGTAACTATGTAAAGAAAATTACCCAACAAAAGTCGTGTCCAAGTAGGTCCAAGTCGTGTTCAGCACGTCATCATTCGGACATTTTCCTTGCAAGCGAGTACACGTCAAATCTTCGCTTCAATGACTAAGCTGTCACAGCAGACATTGCAGCACGCGCGCGAACCAATCCCTGCTTTCGTTTGAATTTAAACCAATCACCAAGCAAGTCTCTTTTTAACGGAAGTCTATTTTTTGAAACCTCGGAAACGATTCGTATTTTGGTTCATACGTCGTTTTGTTTTGAAGTAGGGCCATTTTTTGTGTGGATTTTGTTCTGAATTACACTTCCTGACTTATTATTTGTTCGTAGCCTTTAGAGATGTTATTCCTACATAAAATGTATGGAACCCTACCCATGAAAAAAATAATCATTCAAATTGGTTGACATTTGACAAGTGGCGGAGCTAAAGAGTAACATCGCCACAAAAAAAATACAGGCGAATTGAGAAACCTTCTTCCTCATGTTATGAAGTTGGATAAAAATATTATGAACAATACGAAGCCACGATGCTTATTTCTCACTCGCATTCAGTCTATCGCTGGACAAACCGTTTCAGTTCACGCATCATGCGTTGTATTCGTACGGATAACGAATCAAACTAACATCATACGAAACATACGAGTAACGAATTGAATTTGTAAGTAACGATTCGTTACTTAGAATCTGGCGATGTACTCGTTACTCGGTAACGAATACATACGATATCTTACAGCTCTACTCACTACTCAGTATATAATCTCTGATATTACCACAGCCACAGACTACTTAGAAGTACTACGTAGATAATAGATATTACAGTTTGTGTTACTGATCTGTGGGCTGGATGATGGTGGACTGGTGGTGGTGGTGATTTACTGATTGTTGGTTGAATTTTATTTATTACAATAAATACTATTTATGTATCTTTAGTTCCGTATTTCATCCGTGCTTATGAAGCGTATTTTACGCTGTGTCTGTTTATAATATTAAAAGTTCAAAAATATCAATACTTGTAGCTATTTTTGCAATGCAAACGACATGTGTATTGAATTGTTTACGGTTGTCGCATTCACTAATTACTTGAGGAATACTCGTGAAACATGGCGTTTTTCCACGCCGGAGACGTCGTAAACGCTAATGATGCAACTGACTTAGTGGACGAAACACAAATAGTGGATGATTTAACCATAGTTCCCTTGGATAAAGAGAGTTTTGGTGAGTGCATCCAGATGTTGAAGATTACCACCAATGTTGCTAGAATTCTTTTCCCATGCTTGATTGTGCTTTATGTAATGTAAAATTATATCCTAACGTATTCATCACAGATTACCATTGATTCTACAATCATCATTGGCCATTAAGTGTAATATCCTTTATTATCATGATATGTGCTAGCTACACATTCATAATTAACTGTATTGTATTGTTTACAGCAATATGTGAATTATGTGGTCGTGTTGGTCGTCGTGGACAGTTCTACCCTCGCAACAACAAGTTCTGTTCCCTTCGATGCAACGCAAGTAACTCAAGAAAGAGACACTGCAGCTGGCGGTATAAACTCATGGAGGGAGCGGAACACATGGCTGGGCTCATTCCACTGGAGCCATTGCCTCAATTGCAACAGTGGCAAGCGACTTATGATGATTTGGTAGGTACATACATAATTTGATTATGCATGGATTGTTTAATTAAATATTTATTAAGCCTACATAAACACACCAAAATGAAAGCTCATGCATTAAGCAAACTGACAAATTGTAAAACAAGGAATTGAAGTATATATGAGCTGTGACAAGTCCTTTGCAAGGACTAGGTTTAATGATAGTAAAAAAATTTCAGGGCCCAATAAAACAGTCTGCTTCTCTCATTGCAAACAGCTACGAGTGGAAGGATGAGCTGTTTGGCTGTGATTTCTTGGCTGCACCTGTTAGCCTGTTCAAACATGCACCATTGCATGAAATGTGGGATGCTACATTTGAAGGGATGAAAGTGGAAGTGAGAAATACTGACCTTGAGAATTATTCTGAGAGTAAATTAAGTGATTACTTTTGGGTAGCTACGGTTTTAAAGGTATGTTTATTTAAATTTTAATAAACTATAGTTAAAATGAATGATGTGGAAGTAAACACATGGTTTGTCAATGTTTAGTAATGGTGAAAATGTATGACCATAATAATTTCACCTGATATTAAGACCACTAGCACTAAGTGAACCCAATAAGCTTAAGATCCCTTTAAGCTCCAGATTTCTAGCCTGTAGAAGCTAAAGAGTAGCAATGTTTTACAGATTAATATTGTGTGATGCAGGTAAAAGGGTACATGGGGTTGCTACGCTATGAAGGTTTTGGCAGTGATGATTCCAAAGATTTCTGGGTAAATCTGTGTTGTTCCGAAGTGCATCCAGTTGGCTGGTGTGCAACACGCGGCAAACCTCTGATACCACCACGAAGTATTGAGGATAAATATACAGATTGGAAAAAGTGAGTAATGCATTCATATTTTTATTGTTAACTACTGTCAGAGCCTAAATCTTCCTCTTTATATAATTTTCACCAAATTGGTTCATGAGTTTGCCCCGAATATGGAAATCTGCACTTGTTCATAAAAAAGGTTTAAAAATTTTAAATCGAAAACTATCAGCCTATTTCTAAATTGTGCACTCGAAAAGATTATATTCATACCAACATCATAAAACCAACCTTTATACAGGAGCAGCATGGATTCCTTAGAGGATGTTCTACTACATCGAATTTGGTTCTTACAAATGAATTCATAGTAGATGTAGTGCCAAATGGCACTGGGTAACCAAGTTGATGGTATATTTACGATGTGTGACACTCGCGAAAATTTTAATAGTAAAACATTTATATTTAATTTTTTCAAAAGTACGCCTCAGGTGTGTGCAATACTTTGTATGGAAAATTTTCTTCTTTGATTTCTTTCACTCAAAACTCGGTACAAAAGAATAGAGTAGAGTAGGGTAGCTTATGGTAGAGTAGGGTAGAGCAGGGGAGAGCAAGGTAGAGCAAGGTAGAGCAAGGTAGCGCAAGGTAGCGCAGGATATCGCGGGTTAGAGCAGGCACTCAAAACATTCCCGAGGCGGAGGCGATGCGCTCGTGTTCCGGTGCATCGCCTGAGCCGTGCGGGGGAGCTTCCTCTCCCCGCGAGGCGGGTCCGTCCAAAAGGACGGACGACGGCTGACGGGGTCACGAGGAGTGTGTGTACGGGCCCGTGACCTCGTCCGTAGCTGAGCCGACAGGAAAAATCCCCGGTGGTTTTAGTGGGTAGGACGCTGTGCAGTGGGCAGGCGGCGAGTCCCACACTATCTCCGCACTCCCCCGGGTGCGGAGTTGTGCGTAAAGGCATTTCCCCGGGTTACAAAAAAAAAAAAAAAAAAAAAAAGGCACTCAAAACATGGTTCAAATAAACTTTAAAATCCTACTAATATTGTAAATGCGAAAGTTTGTGTTTGACTGTGTTTGAGTGTGAGTGTTTGTTACCACGTGTACACTGTACATGTTGCCCTAACAACTAATCCGATTTTTATGAACTTTGAAATGTAGATAAGGATATTATGGTTGCTGAATTCTACTAATCATCAAATTGTTTTATTTCAGGTTTTTAGTAAAGCAACTAACAGGAGCGAGGACGTTACCAGCCAATTTTTATACAAAATTAAATGACAGTCTTGTATCACGCTTTTCTGTTGGTAACATTATGGAAGTGGTTGATAAAAATAGAATATCACAAGTTAAGGTATGTTGTATAATTATTCTCATGGTATTGTATACATATATAATAATAATAATTCTTCTTTATTCAAAAGAAACCAAGCACACATGTTAGACTTATTAAAATAATCACAATATTATGAACACTTGTAGGCTTGATATATAATTACAACAACGATTGTGCAGCAGGTAAACAGGAAGTGCTATACTTATTAATATATCTATATTATAATAAATGCTAGTGTCATTGTTGGTTTAGCCTTCTTTCACGCAGCAACAGAGAAAATCATCAATATGTTTTTTTTTCATATAAATAGTTTATAGTCCGTTTTATAGTCAGTTTTATAGTCCAAATTAAAAATGCACAGCTCTGGTCCAAATGCAATGGCGATAAAAATTTACAACAAAATTCCAAATACAATTAATGAAGAACAAAAGGAATCTATTTTCGTAAATATACTAAAAAGATTTTTGATTGATAAATGTTATTATTGTTTAAATGATTTTTTTAAAGACTAAACAAACATGTTCTGTTTATGGAATGGATCGGTTCGCTCTGTTACTTTGTGTTGCTATATCCTAACAGGGTCATATGTGAACTTCACTAATAATATAACATCTCCATATAATGTACATATGATTGCAATAAATGATTGAGTATTGAGTAACATATAGACTACTTTTTATCTCGGAAAATACACAGTTTTGTGGGAATCGCGCAAGCACCAGCTAGTTATACATATTATTACTTTCTGCCTATTCCCCAAGATGGCACAATACCAATAGCGCAATCCACTGGACTTTGAACAGTTCCATAATGGTGTTGATTCTGTCAATTCATACCTAAACCTAATTTTAGTTTTGCTCTCTCCTTCCCAATACATGACATGAGAAAGAGATGGAAGATGTTTGGTAGATTTAGCGCTGGTGACGCACCATATTACCGGCACAGTACCAAAAATTCGTAATAAAGATTGTACATTATTTTCGTTTCCAGGTAGCGACAATATCAGAAATAATCGGCAAGAGGTTACATGTCAAATACTACGACAGTTCACCTGAAGACAATGGATTTTGGTGTCATGAGGATTCACCTCTTATACATCCAGTTGGATGGGCATTCAGAATAGGACACCCTTTAGATGCCCCACAGAGCTATTGTCATAGGGTGGCTGCAGGTAAAATAATATATTCTTCATGTAATCTTTTAGTGGGAGGACTAACTCTTCTGCGAGTGTCCGTCTGGGTTGTTACCACCGCTTTGCTCGTGAAGCCTGCCGCCAAGCAGTAGTGTGCAAGCATTACTGTGTTCCTGTTTGATGAGCAGAGTATCCAGTGAAATTACTGGGCTTATGAGACTTAATACCTAATGTCTCAGGGTAACGAGCGCACTGCAGTGCCGCGCAGGCCTTTGTGTTTCAAAGTTCCGGGTGGCACTGCAATTGTTATGGGCCGGCGATATGCTTACCATCAGGCAAACGACCAGCTGGTCTCTTTACCAAATAATATAAAAACTAATAAAAATGTAATATTTATTGCATACCTAATAGCCATTACCAAAACTAACTATACTAACAAAACTATTTTAATTATGGTATAGTAGATTATGCACCAAGAGGATAAAACAGTGTCTTATGTGTGTCTTGCATAAATCACTGAAACCATTGTGAGCTGTGGGTACATTTTAAGATCTTATAAATTATGCTAAGAGTTAACTGGTTATTTTCTCTTACAGGTCGATTGCTACCACACGATTCTATGCCAGAGATGTTCTACAAGTATCCAAGTAATGAGCCACCTTTGTTCTCTGAAGGATTGAAATTAGAAGCGATCGATCCTTTGAATTTAGCTGCTGTTTGCGCAGCGACTGTTATGCAGATATTGAACGATGGTAAAATCATGATTTTAATTCCAATTTTTTAGTTAAGTACTAGCTGCTGCCCCGCGGTTTCACCCGCGCGGAGATATTGGATTTCATGGTTTTTATTTTTTTGCGCGGAACCCTAATTCTTTATCCAAAATAAAAGTAGCCTTTGTTACTCCTTGTAACATCAGCTATCTGCCAGTGAAAGTCCGGTCAAAATCGGCCCAGCCGTTTCGGAGATTACCCGGAACAAACAGGCAGACAGACAGACAAAAATTTTAAAAATGGCTGTTTTGGTGTAGGTCCCGTATACTTTCATATGCACTTAGTAAAAAGTTGTTATTTTGATATTACAAACAGACATTTCAATTTTATATAGTTGTATAGATTTATATTTGGTTTTTGCAATAAAACTTATTCCTAGACAGGAAAACACAACATTCAATAGGCAATAAGGCGCTAATTGTGTGGTGTGGGCGACGACCACTCGAGTCGGGTCAGTGCGGGGGATAATATAGTTATGCCTCCACTCACTCAATTAAATTTGCGCTTATAGCTATGAACTTAAGATCAAATGAATTGACTTTGTATACAAAATTGAAGTGATTCATTGCCTGCGAAGCCGCGGGTAGACGTTAGTATTATATAAAAGCGAAGTTTTGTGAGGTTGGAAGGATGATTGTTATTCTTTCACGCAAAAACTACTGAACGGATTGGTATTCTTTACAGTAATTAGTATAGTCAATAGTCATGTTGGGTATCGTTGAATTTCCTTGTAACTTTAAAAAACTAATAAAACGGGTTTTAAGATTCTTTATTTTTTTCTCAAAATACTTTTCATTAGAAACATTGCGTGAAACGGAAAGACCAAATATTCTGAGTGTTAAATGTGACATAAAATTGACAGCTGCCAATGAAGTTTTATAATGTTGACAAGCTGATTTAATTTGACAGATCTATGTGTCTTTCGTTCAAAATATGAGTTCAATCTTACCCCAGTCACCTGACTGGGATACTAAATTGCCGATAAAAAGAGTTTTACATTCCACAGAAGCCAGGAAATAAATAAAGAAAGAATGAAGAGTTTTCGCTGTCCAAAATGTCAAGTTCAAAGATACCCAATAGTGATGGTAATTTTGAACGGCCAATAAAACGTAATTTTCTCCAACTTATTTTTTTAAATTCGACATTTTAATTCAATTATTCTAAATTTGGTTATGAAAGAACACTCATTAACCAATAACATTTTTATTTTGATATCTCTGTAAAAATCTGAGATACGTATTCAAAGTTACCCAACTTGACTGTATAGCTTATAAGTATAGCAGAATAACAACTTATTAAGATATTTAGTTACGTCGCTAGCGAAGCCGCCGGCGGAAGCTAGTAGTGCCTATACGTGCGGTACTTCGTTTTTGTCCTTACTGTATTGTCGATAGTTGAATTAGATTACGGTAGCCTCTGAAAGTGGGATTTTTCACTTGAAGCACGTTTTTATTTTCTTGGATCTTTGCTGCAGGTTACATGATGATCAGGATAGACTGCTACCCCGCGGACGCGTCAGGCGCGGACTGGTTTTGTTACCATCAGCGGTCACCATGCATATTCCCCGTTGGATTTGCAACGGCGAACAACATACCGCTCATTCCTCCATCTGGGTAAGTATTTCTGAGATCATACTCTTCAATTATTGATGCAAGTAATAAAGGAATAATATTTTAACTTTTTAATGATTCGATTTCTGAAAAACTAAACGATTATTTTAAAATGTACTTTCAAAGTTAAAATTCTTTTGCCAAGTACCTTTCGTTGAGTAGCTGCAATTTAGAGCTATTTTTCTTTTTCCCTTCTTCGGAGTGGTTTGGATGTGTTGTGTAACTTAGAAATCACTACGAAATAAATATATGTGGCTATAGCTACCTAACACCTATACATTTTAATCACAGTTTTATTATTTAACGTAATAATACGCAAAAACATTTTATTTCTTTATTTGTTGATAAATAATGCGAACAAGGTGAAGGTTGTTGTTGAGTTTTTTTTTCTTCATCTGAACGGCAAAGTCTACTTTGATCATCATTTTTTTCAAGCATTTTTTTTTCTTTTTTTATGTTATTTGGTAACGAGACGAGCTGGTCGTTTGCCTGATGGTAAGCATAACGCCGGCCCATAACATTTGCAGTGCCACCCAGAACTTTGAAACACAAAGGCCTGCGCGGCACTGCAGTGCGCTCGTTACCCTGAGACATTAGGTATTAAGTCTCATAAGCCCAGTAATTTCACTGGAAATTCTCATCATCAAACTGGAACACAGTTATGCTTGCACACTACTGCTTGGCGGCAGACTTCACGAGCAAAGCGGTGGTAACAACCCAGACGGACACTCGCAGAAGAGTTAGTCCTTCCACTAACAAAGCATGGTGTATTATACGCAAACCTAGGCCTAATTTAGGTCTGCGTTCAAAGTGGACTTCTTGCGGCTGACATGCGAGTATGGTTACAGGTTCTCGTCGGAGGAATTCAACTGGGAGCATTACCTATCGCTGACGGGCACGGAGGCGGCGCCGCGGTCGGCGTTCGCCGCGCGGGGACACGTCGTGGCGCACGGGTTCGTGGCGGGCATGCGGCTGGAGTGTACAGACCTCATGGACCCGCGCCTTGTTTGCGTGGCGACCGTGGCTCGCGTCGTCGCTGACCTGCTTAAGGTAAACACATCCTAAAAGGAGATATAAAAAGGCACTTTAAATGAATATCTAAGTTATAATATTTTTTCACAGTAAAAGAATCGATCTAAGCCATTCTAAAATCTAAATTTAGTATTGAAAAATTGCTTTAAAAAAGCGACGAACCCGACTTCAGTGACAAACTACTGAACCGATTTTGATGAAATTTCTATGGGACCAATCTGAAAGTATATCCTTTCAAATAAAAAAGAATTTTCCAAATCGGTTTATAAATGACCGAGATGTGAAGTAACAAACATAAAAAAAAATACCCGACGAATTGATAACCTCCTTTTTTGGAGTCGGTTTAAAAGTCTGTGCTATTGAGACTGATTTGTTTGTGTACCGTCAGGTGCACTTCGACGGGTGGGGTGCGGAGTACGACCAGTGGCTGTGGGCGCACAGCACCGACATGTACCCGGTGGGCTGGTGCCGCGCCGTGCGCCACCGGCTCGAGGGCCCGCTGCAGCCGCCGCGCGCGCCGCGCCGCCCCGCGCCGCGCCCGCCGCGCCCGCCGCGCCGCCGCCGCAAGCAGCCGGACCGCGCGCGCCAGCCAGGCAAGCCAGCTGCCTTATCAGCTAACAATCACACACACACACACACACATACACAAACACTCACTCACACACAAACACACACACACACAAACACTCACACACACACACTTTCACATACACAATCACACACATACTAGCAGTCATATAATAGGTCGGGGAAAAAGTTTCTTCGCATTTTTTAAGAAAATTCAAAACATTTTTTAATATAGTTTATTTACATTTAACTAAAGTATGTAGGTACCATTTTGTTCGATAACTTTTTGCCATCTTGTAGGTAGGGACATGATCCCATTGCTATATAAATTTTGGGACTTCTGATCAAAATACCGCGACAAGTGGTTTTGGCAGTCCTCTCGTGATGTTAACCTGACACTGCCTAAAGAATTCTGAAGAGACCGAAACAGGTGGAAATCTGAAGGTGTAAGGTCAGGACTATTCGGCGGATGCATTAACACCTCCCAGCCAAACTCTCTTAATTTTTTCTGAGTGGCTAAAGATGTGTGAGGTCTAGCGTTATCATGAAAAACCATGAAAATGAAAACCACACCCCTTCTGTTGATTAATTCCGGCCGCTTTCTCTCAACTTCTTGCTTTAATCTCATCAGTTGTTCGCAGTAGAGTTCAGAATCGATGGTCCTGCCTGGTGGTAACAGCTCATAATGAATAATGCCCTTCCAATCCCACCACACACACAGCATCACCTTGTTACGAGTTAACCCGGGTTTCGCCACAGTCTGTGAAGCCTGACCGGTCTTTGACCACGACCTTTTTCGCACGTTCTTGTCGTACGTGATTCACTTTTCATCACCAGTTATCAGCTTCTTCAAAAATGGTTTGGTTTCATTACGTTGTAGTAAAGAATCACAAATGAGTACACGGTTCATTAGGTTTCTTTCAGTGAGCTCGTGAGGTACCCAAATATCGAGCTTTTTTGTGTACCCAGTTTTTTTCAAATGCGCCAAAACTGCTTTGTGGTCAATTCCCAGTTCTTCAGCTACGTCGTAACTACTGATATGCCGATCTTGTTCCACTTTTTCAAAAATGGCATCCATTTTATCCGTAATAGGGCGACCAGAGCGACGTGCATCTTTGAGATCAAAATTTCCGGATTGAAAACGCTTAAACCAAATTTGTGCTACTCTCACAGACACTGCACTAGGTCCATAAACATCGCAAATTTTTTTCGCGGCTTGCGTTGCATTTTTACCTTTTTTGTAGTAAAATTTTAAAATGTATCGAATTTCTTCATTAGATTCACTCATTTTGACAGTACGAAAAACAAATGAAAATCACACATTTTCCTAATTTGAATTTGGAATTATGTTCTTTAAAATTTAAACTTTCATATGATACCAAAAACAGCCAGATACAAATAGTATAGCCAAAGAGATTTTATTACAAGTTCATACATACTATAATGCGAAAAGACTTTTTCCCCGACCTAATATATACAATCACGCTTGCTATGTTCACAAAATATGAATTTATTTTTAAACATTACCTGTGCTGTGTCTATTGTCAGGAGGAATTAAGCTGTTTCCGAAAGTACAGGCTTTCCCTAGCCTAGTTTCGGGAACAACAGTTCCATTATATTAAGTCAACCTTACTGCCCTTTGTATACTTTTTGTCAAATATTTAATATTTTATTTGTTATTTCATTGTGTATATGGCTCAAATAAAGATTATTATTATTTTATTTATTAATCTCGTGTTCGTTTTCAATACGAGACCGCTTAAAACCAGCGGTCACTAGTCTTCGTGTGGAAGGAGTTTTCAATAGTTTTCGCTTCTTTTCGTTTTGTAAGAGCTTATTTCTTTAATAACCAGCGAAAATTCTAGACTATTCCTTCCACACGAAGACTAGTGACCGCTAGTTTTATTCTGTCTGGTATTGAAAACGAACACGAGATTGTTAGCTGATAAGGCAGCAGCCTTGTATTTTTTATTCTCTTCGATAACGAGACGAGCCGGTCGTTTGCCTGATGGTAACTATAACGCCGGCCTATAACAATTGCAGTGCCACTCGGAATTTTGAAACACCAAGGCCTGCGCGGCACTGCAGTGCGCTTGTAACCCTGATACATTAGGTATAACGTCTCATGAGTCCAGTAATTTCACCGACTAATTTGTTCATCAAACCGGACCACAGTAATGCTTGAACATTACTGTTTGTTGGAGACTTCACGAGCGAAGCGGTGGTACCAACCCAGACGGACACTCGCAGAAGAGTTAGTACTACCACCTAGTGAAACCTTGCACTGGGCCTATGCCCATTTGAGGAGCCTCTTAATATCAGCCCGATCGTCTTTCATCCTACGATAGCCCGGGCTACACCAAGCTGCCATACATTTATGTATGGCATAAATACATACATCCTGAGCTTTCTTTCTGAATGGTCATACCACCCATCCAATTACCCACAAGCCTATTTGAATTGCAACATCACCACAGTAACAATGTGTTATTTTTAACCAGGAACAAAATTACAAGCTCAACCTCCCAACATTACGGAAGATAGTTCACAGAACTCTGACATGGGCGACACAAAGAGTCTTTCACCGCCGACCAGCGTGTCTGAAATATCTGCAGACACGGAGACGCGCACCGATGATGTGATAACCACACCGCCAAGAGATGATGTGATATCGACGCCGCCAAGAGATGATGTGATATCGACGCCGTTAGGAGATGATATGATATCGCCGTCAAGAGATGATGCGAATACAACGCCGCCGCCAATAGATGACATTGTATCGATGCCACCACAAGATGATCAGTGCAGGATGGATGTTGATATGGAAACTAGGACAAGCGATCCACCAGAGGAGCCACAAAGCGAATCTAACCAATCTAATCAAGACTTAATTGTGAGTATTTGTCAAATTGCAGATTGTGCTTATTATTTCCTCAAATTGACACTCTTAAATGTAGTTGCGCCTGTGCAAGTTTAGATGAAGCTCGTACTTAAAGACTCACCTTTAAACTCATATTTAATCAAAACTTTATTGTTTGTTTCACACCGAAAATTAGACAATTCCTTCTGTTTTTTTCTTCCAACTGTCAAATATCTTCCATTATTGACAATTTGGCACCACTAAATTCATCACCGTTGAATAATAATAATAATAATGTATTTATTAGAATCAAAGTAAACAGGCAAACTTAACCTATTAACAATATTTTATTTATTTCTAAATAAAACTTATTATGACATTATGTTCATTTTTCCTATTTCATTCGATTAAATTTCTTCATAATATTTTAAGTGTGTATGTGTGTTTCAGAGTGCACCAACGGACACATCACAAGATTTGAGTCAGAACATACCGCAGCTGTCACCGGAAGTTCCTACAGAGATTGCTGACGACAGCAAAGTGATACCAAGACTAGTCAACACAACCATACCCTTCGATGTTCTCAATTCAGTCGACGTTGAGAACTGGACTACAGTGGACGTCTCCAAGTTCCTCACAGTAAACGACTGCCAGCCTTACTGCGATAACTTCAGTCACATAACCGGCCCGATGATGCTCCAACTTAGCAAAGATGAAATCATAGAACTCTTAGAAATGAAAGTAGGACCCTCGCTTAAAATTTTCGATTTAATACAACAGCTCAAGTGCAAAATCAAACAGCCTCAGTGTAGAATGTTAAGCTTTAAGTAGTGAGTACACATGGTTTCACTTCACCTTGATAATGAGACTGGTAGCTCGTTTCGTCACAGATTGTGCAGTACAAAATGTTTTTTATATCGACTGGCTAAAAAGGAATTTTTCAAGCTTCGAACAATGCTTTGATCACAATATAATTACTTAGTAAATATAAAGCTTCGGGGGTTTTCCTAAAGTCATACTAACTTACTAATAATGAGAACGGTGGTTAGTAAGAAATCAAAAGTAGCCTCTGTTAGGAATGCTTATTTTATGGTTTTTTTTTTAAACTAGCATCTTCAGTTAATATTTAGCTAAAATAAATTCGTGACAAAAGCAACGCGGTTTTGTTATGGTTTACAACAGTACGTAGGCGGAAGGGTTTTAAAAACAGGGCTCTCTAAAGGGCTGTCGAAAGATGTGAAACGATTTTGTCAATAAAAATAATAGTATGTCACGACTCACTGTAGTTCTCTGTAGTAACTCATGTGTATACTCAAGTGTGTAAGCTATATACGCCTCGTTTTTGTTTCACAAAGAAAAGAACTAAGAACACTACCTTTCTTAAAGTTCATAAGAAAAAGCGAACGCGAGCATACTGACGAATTACTGAGAGAGCCGCCTAGACCATACTATATTGTATATCGACGTCTGTATAGAGACTTGGGTGTATTTTGACAGCGAATATTTCGACGTCTGTATAGAGAAGTACGTGTATTTTGACATCGAATATTTCGACGTCTGTATAGAGAATTGCGTGTATTTTGTCAGCGAATATTTCGACGTCTGTATATAATTGCGTGTATTTTGACAGCGAATATATCGACGTCTGTATAGAATTGCGTGTATTTTGACAGCGAATATTTCGACGTCTGTAAAGAATTGCGTTTATTTTGACAGCGAATATTTCGAAGCAGCTATTATTGCTAAAGAGAAAACTTTAATTTAGGCCAACTTACCGTTATATCTCTAATCTCTTAGATGAAATCACCGGTTCAATGAATCCTTACATAAACACGCTTTATTTAATAGCGATAAATACCTATTGGAATTAAAAACGGTGGCCTTTAACACTGAGTGTACTATATATTTATGAACGGGCAGCGAACGCAGCTTGGGTATTCGTAGAGGTTATTGAAATTTGTATAGAATGTGTTTTTAGTAGTTATGCCGGATTTTAAAACTAATTTAGACTTCGTCTTCAGGATGTTTTTGTAGCACCACTTATTTTCTCCACCACTTGGTACTTATGTATTTTGTATTTTTTAAATAGGTACGCAACTTGTAGAAGTGATTGATAGTAATGGACCTTTTGGTTTTTGATGATTCACGGTGACGAACGCTGTGCGGTGCCGCACAGGATTTTCTCGTTCAATGCTCTAGATAGCACTAATGGTTAAATAATGACCAAGATTACTGGGCTTATGAGACTTAATACCTAATGTCTCAAGGTAGCGGGCGCACTGCAGTGCCGCGCAGGGCTTTGTGTATCAAAGTTCTGAGTGGCACTGCAATTGTTATGGGCCAGCGTAACGCTTACGATCAGGCTAACCAACAGCTCGTCTCGCTACCAAATAACATTTAAACAAAAAACCTAATGTGGTGACAGCATGAAGATGCCACAGGTCCCAGCATAAGTAATATGAACAAAAAATGTACTTCTAAATTTCATAAAACTACTAAAAATCCTGACTTTAAAGTTGGACATCACTTTTTAATACCGTTTGATAAAATGGTATCGTACCAGAGTAGACCATTTATTTTTTAAACATTTACTAAGGCAGTTAAAATAAGATTTATGTGTGTGGCTAGGACTAGTTTATCGGAATATTATTTTGACCGACATATTTATGACTTTCTATTTTAGTGTGGACGGCTTGTGGTTTTGATCATGTATGATAAGCGTTTATTTTATGATTTTGCGAGGAAATTTCCGCGTTTTTATTAGCAGTGAAAGCTTTAGAAAGTGTGATTTTAAAGGAACTGCGGGTGATTTTAATTCACTCGGAATTATATCCGTGTCGGAAGCGACTTTCTTGATCGTTTATATCTCGGAAACGAATCACCGGCGCAAGTACGGATCTATTCGGGTCGATAACATTCGATAAAATTGACAGTTCCAATCGATGAAGTGGGATTTATCGAGCCTCGAAACAATCGATAAAAGTTATCGAAAAGCTAGGTCGAATCCAAAGAGAATATAGAGCTACTACAATACTTTACGTTCAGACTTCGGTACTCGCAACATTCGATAAATTTATCGAAATTTTCGGTTCGACAAATTTATCGAACCGACTTCCGTACTTGCGCCGCACGACAGAAATATTGTCGGGATTATATCCGTGTTTATGCAGCTGAGTTGTCGAATCTAAACGGGAAATTTCTCTGACGAGATGCGATTCCGAAATATAAACGATCAATATTCCGAGTGAATTAAAATTAACACTCCAGTTCTTGTGTTTACTTGATTAGATCAGTATTTATGTCGTAGAATAATGTCCCAATGCATTTAAGTAATATCATTACAACTCCTATTGTCTTCCTTGTTATTGTATCACAAAAAGAAGAAGTATTAAAAATTATAATGTACCTACGCCAAACTTTTTGGACGGTGTGAATATGAATGATTGGTGTGCGTTCTGCGGGGTAGCTAATAATTGCGTCTATTTATTGTACTATTTGCTAAAATTATTGTAGTATCAGAGGCCCATATTCAAACCAGACAAAAAGATTGTTGTATTTAATATACCCTAGTTCAGTAACATCTGAAACTTCCTAAAAAGCACAACGATTTTGCCTCATTAAAAATTTTAACTGACTTCCAAAAAAGGAGACGGATATCCATTCGGTGGGTATATTTTTTATGTTTGTTAACTCAGATCTCTGTCATTTATAAACCGATTTGGAAAATTCTTTTTTATTTGAAAGTATATACTTTCAGATTGGTTACATAGAAATTTCATCAAAATCGGTTTAGTAGTTTGTCACTGAAGTCGGTTCGTAGCTTTTTTAAGCAATTTTTTTTGTAACTGCGAATGAATTCTTTTACCCGGTTTCCAAAGATAAAACCTTTACAGATAGATTATTAGACACTTAACACCGTGTCGTTCGGCTGTTTTCGATTAATAACTTGGAAATTATGTTACAATCATAATAATTATTCTTTTATGAATCAAACCGACAAGTTTTTATTAATTCTAATATTTCTATTAATCCTGCGAAAAAATATAATTTACTAACCTTTTATACATCTGGGTTAATAATTACTGTGAATCAATTTAAGTTTATCAAAAATCAACCATAAATTAATTTAAACTTTAGGTATGTATGTATATGATTACTTATTACTTCTTAATCATGTATGAAACTACATTAGTAATTTTTTTATATTGTGATCAGAATTGGCAATTTAGTGTTATTTAAATTTTTGGTATTGATTTACATGATGCTAGTACAATTTGAAAGTTTTTTGTGACAGTATCAGTTAGCACTCGTTCAGACTGCATTTTAGCTGGAAAATCTTGTAATGTATTCTGGTAGCAGTGTTTCATGTGCGATTACGTTAAACTGCACAATTGGGATGTTGACTGTATTCAAATAAAAATATAATTTTGCCGCGAAACGGTAGTTTTTGTGACAGAAATCCTATAAAACACAATATTTTTGTTTATTTTTAAGGAATTTAATTTTAATTTAATAACAAAAATATAATCACATCACTTCGAAGTCACGTGACATAAAACGCGCGTGACGTCACTTGCTCAATCGGAATGAGTATATTGCTCTTTCTGCCTAGTATTTTAAAGTGATTTCTGTGAATATAGTTATCTGTGCCATGAATTGTATTAAGCGCGTGACGTCACATCGACCACGTGACCAGTATTGGCGTTTTTGGAGCGAAACTTGAAATGGCATTTAAAATACATGAAAATTAAAGTATTGGCTGTATTCAAAAAGTAATTATAATTATTTTGGGTTATATTAGGCCCATTCGCATCGTTTTAAACACTTTCCCAAAATCAGTCAACATCCTAATTACAAGATACTCATGTACTTAAGTAAAATCCGTGCGATTATTACTGTGTGAATTCTGACTAACGGCTTAGCTTGATGAGACACTTATTAACTATACAAAAGTCCTGTTTCTATGAAAAATGTACACAGTTATTGATGCTTTTGGGAATATGTATCACCTACATTTATATTTTAGCAAGTGTTTGGCTAACATCATGTATAACTTACCTTAAGATTTAAACATTAGTTAGTGATATAAAAATGCTGCCTTTTAGTGGTTTATTCTTCGGTAGTCAACTGCTGGCACCTCCAGTGTATTAGTTGGATTGTTCTGGTATTAAAACAATGTAAACTATAAAATATTTTGTTTTATTGTTAACCTAGAATGATTTTTGTATATTTTTAAGGGACTCTCAATTCGGTTGTATTTTTTTTTTGTTGTTTGTTACCTTAGATCTCTGTTTATACACCGATTTGAAAGGATAAACTTTCAGATTGGTCTCATAGAAACTTCATTAAAATCGGCTAAATAGTTTCGTCAGTGAAGTCAGCTCCTACTTTTTTGAAGCAATTTTACTTGTTTTCTGCATTGGTCTATTTCCAATAGAAAACAAAATATCTTAATTATAACTTGAGATACATTCTTACATTGCAAGGCACTGAACTTATTTACAATTTCAAACATTACATTTGTTGTTCATCATCTTGAAACAGAAATCACCAATAGATTTCTTTATTAGTGGTCAAGTCTTGAAGCATCTGGCTTGTGATTAACCTGCAGCAAAGAAAGGATAAATATAGAATGTATGGGTATAATATAGAGTTTAAAAGCAGCAATCAGAAAACAATAATTATAATTCAAAATAATAATTTTATGTAGGGTGAATCACCCAAACGTCAGCACTGCACCAAATAACGGCACCTTGGCGAAAAAGTGCAAACCATTTATTACTGTGTATGGTTCTTACATTGCCAATTGGAAAAAAATACGGCAGAATTCATCTTTTTAACAATAGCAAAGTTTTTAATACGAAAAGGCTAAAAATGGCGCCAACAAAGTGATTCAAAGAAGTCGTTCTGCAGTTATTGTAATTTTGCGGCCATTTTGATTGAACGACGGTAAGATCTTACCTGCTTAAAATTAACATTATATTTGTAGTGATTAGATGATTTTAATGAAATTGTATTTATTAAGTGTTTTATAAGTATGAAGACCCTTTTTCGAATAAAACATTTAAAGCTTTCCTTTAACTAATTGCTAAAAAGAGGATGCCAACAATTGGGTACAATTTTTTTAGATTTTCTAATTTATCAGCACCCATGTTGATATGTGAGTTTAAGAGGCTACAGCTCGCCATACTTTCCATATAAACGCTCGTACGCGATTATAGTGTCCTAAAAAATGTTTCTTTAGAAGTTTTGAGCAAATAGGTATCATGTACTCTATATCTAGGATTCCGTGGGAGCAAAAATTTAAAATTTTGAGATTCCCACTCAGCACAAGCCTTAAAAAATCAGCTTTTTTGGACAAATTTTACCTTGACTTTAGCCGTTCAGTGTTCTCATAAATGTAAAATTCAACAAAACACTTCCATATAATCCTTGGACATGTAATGGAGATTCTAAATAACAAACATTTATTTTACAAACTTGTAAGGCATTTTCTTTTGATAATGCCTTACAAGTGTGCGTGTTTTTACACGTATTTCCTGGAAAAGGTTTTAGGAAATTACCACGCACTAATTGTTTTCTGAAATTTTCTTTGGAAATTTATTTCAAAATTTTCAGAATGCGAACCGAAGCCTCTGGCGTTGTCTCTCCTTTTTCCGTAATGCCTGTTTTTCTTCGAAGAAAAAAAAAGCCTTTAGGCCATTTTTGCGTTCTAGGATTTTTGCGTTGGGCGGGCCTTCGGTTGACATTCTGAAAATTTTGAAATTCATTTCCAAACAAAATTTCCGAAGACAATTAGTGCGTGGTAATTTCCTAAAACTTGTTCCAGGAAATACGTGTTTTTAAAATACCATACAAGTTTGTGAATAAAATGTTTGTTTGTTATTTCATGTCCAAGGATTATATAGAAGTGTTTTATTGAATTTTACATTTATGAGAACACTATGAACGGCCAAATTCAAGGTAAAATTTGTCCAAAAAAATCTGATTTTAGAAGGCTTGTACTGAGTTGGAATCTCAACATTTTACATTTTTGCTCCCACGGAATCCTAGAAACAGAGCACATGATACCTATTTGCTTAAAACATCTAAAGAAAAATTTATTAGGACACTATAATCGTGTACGAGCGTTTGTATGGAAAGTATGGCGAGCTGTAGCCTCTTAATATAGGACGGATGACCTTGTCAAAACTGCGGGGAACCGTTGGTTGCAAGAGGCGAGTAGCCGATCCAAGCGGCGTTCTATGCGGGAGGCCTATGTTCAGCAGTGGACGTCTTCCGGCTGATGATGATGACGATTCATCATGATGATGATGATGAATTGGATTCACCTGAACCCGATTTCTAACTTGAGCTCTCTTTTCGCGCAATAATTAGATTACAAAAACAAGAAAAGAAGAAAAAAGTGACAAAGATTAGTAAGACAAAAGTAAATTACTGAAAAAACTGAAATAAAAAGAGTTTTAACGGTAACTTGTTACGGATATATTTTCTTGGAATACCTAGGTCTAATTCTAAATGGCCTATATTTTAATAAAAGCCTTACAACTCTATTTGTAGAAGATTTTTATTTGCTCCAACCTTGGTGCTGATAATTGGGTAATTTCGTGCCAATAACTGGCAACAAGCATGCCAATAAATGGAGATACGATCATTTTTCAATCTCTTCTAATATTCTCTCTTATTGTTAACATTATCGTTTCAAAAGTTATACAAATATAAAGATTGATAAACAAGATGTTTAATAATCGCAACAATTTAGCTGATATAAGTTGCTTTTAATTTAAAAAACCAATTTGAAATGAGACAACCTCTTAAAGTGCTGATAATTGGGTGTTTTACCCTAGTTTAAAAAAGCTAAAAAACAAGCGAAGCGTGGCTCATCAGACTTCTATTGGAATCGTCAAATGAATCATGAGCCCAAACTAGAAGATTTTGCTTTAGCCACTAAAGTTGCACTGTTCACCTCCTGGCTCCATCATGAGATCAGCTCCGTGATACCAAATTACTGTATTGTCCTCAAAACTACATACATACACACAAAGTTTAATTTCGATGCGACAATAATTAGAAGTAGGTTAAAATTGGGTTAAAATTAATCTCCAAGAGTCGATTATATAGTTACAAGTGAAGCTAATAAAACCATATATACTTGATGTATTCTCCTTGAAAATCCATAAAATACATTAAATGCCTACTGTGTTAAGTAACTAGACCATTATAACATAAAATATATTAAACTTGAAATTGGCAACATACACAAACCGTGTCTGGCCACGAAAGAAAAAAAAAAAAACATAGCTTCATAGATGGCGCCACTGTTATTGAAGAAAAACGAAAAACCATATTAAAATAAATCAATATACTTACCTCATTGTATGGGTAGGCACTGTGGATGCATATAGTGCACAGCAAATAAGATTTCCCATCTTCTGTGCATGACACTTGTGATATTCTGAATACCAATATGCTTCATTCATATATTCTAAAACGTCCGATTCTGAAACAAGAAACACCATATTCCTGACCATTTTAAATTCTGTTTTTTTTTTCTGGTCGTTTAAGGCAGGTGACTTGATCAATTTAAGCTGTAACTGTACAGCTTTATGTCAGAAAGCCATTAATATAATTACAAGTTCACAGCGGACACAATTATCATGCACCATGTGGTTGAATACTAAAACATAGTGACAATAATCTATTGGAAAATAACTAGATTTCTTGGTGTCTTTAAATGAATGTAACAATTAACTCAAACCCAAATGCTGCTCAAATTTGGTACTAAAAATCTGTTAAATCAACATTTAATATATGTGCCTACTACCTTTATTATCAACACCTTTGCTCAACTCTGGTGCTAAATCCCTCGCTGTAGTAACAAAGAATGTCCTTAAAATGTCCATTTTGTGTGCTCCAGACATGCCTCGACTTTTCATGGCATGCAGATGTCTTGAAAACACACATTTTCTTCTGCTCACGTTTATAACTAGAATTCTGAAAATGTGTATTCAAAGACATAAATATTTTGAAGATTGTTTTAGTTCTGTTGTAAAGAGTAACAATCTAAAATTACTCATTTTGTCTAAAGCAATGATTAGTACCTATTTACTTCGATACTTTAAAAATATCTCTGTGCATGGACTACATAGAAAGTCTTCTGAACAAACACAGTAATTATGTCTTAAATTTTAAAAATAATTCGAAAGTTCAAATTTAGCTAACATAATGATAAAAAATTCACTCAAAAAATATTAAAAACACTAAAAGCAACACCTACCCCAAAACACAAGGTTCAAACGAGACACTCATAGGGAAGTTCCTAGGGTGCACTAGTTTAGCTTCTTTAATGAGCTGTGTGTGCCCTTCCCAGCATTGCAGTACAATTTCATCTATTTCAGAGAGAGCTGGTGTGGCCCCGCAAATGACTAGGATGTATACATCTGCCAGCAGTTTACATGTAACAGCTCTAAATGCAACCTGAAATCATAATTGTTATCATAGAATATAAGTAACTATCCATAAACAGTGCGATGATAGCTCAGTACTACTGAATACTTGCTAGGTATGATCTGTATAATGTTGAGCGTCAGTCTGTATGTCTATGGTTTGAATTCTAGCTGATTTGGATTTTCGGTGAAGAAATTCACTGTGGTGCAATGCAACCATAGCACGGTGGTAAGGCATTCTAGTTTACCCGGTTAGCTAACACCTTCAAGTGGAAATGTCAAATTACATTTCATTAATTAGTGATGCTTAATAAGTAATGCCTGTTATTTGTACCAAAAAAAACTTACATTTGGACTCATGTATGGCAAGTATACTGGTGTATCTCTCAGTGGAGCACCATCCTGTGCGGTAGCTAGTAGAAGCAGCAACCGGGCCTCCCGTGGATCTAGCTCATGGAAGTCTGAGCTTGTGGCTACCAGATGTCCATGGATACTGAGGCATGCCCATCTCCCTGTCACACTTTCTGCATAGTGGTCTAGTGCTTGCTGTAATTATGAAATTAATTAGTTAGCCTTTAAAGTGGATGGACCTGGAAGTGGTGGGAAAATTGAAAGATTTCTAAATATTAGTAACAATACTCTTCTAGTAAAATCAAAAGCAATTTACTATAGCTTACCTGCAATTGCTGGGCTTGAGGGCACAGCACACTCTGAATAAGATCTAATACTAATGTTGGCAAAGGACTGGACACAGAATTTGGATCTAGGGACTCCAACAGGTAATCCAGTAGAGAGTAGCACTGCCGCAGGTCTCTCTTCACTTGATCAATGTTCTTCAATGTTTCCAATTCTTTTTTTCCTATGCAAAATATGAGGACATCATAGACACATGACAAAAGAAGTTCTAAGTCACATTCTAGGCCGCCTGTTGCTACACCGATTAGTGTTACACTGGAATGAATATAGATTTTACAGAATGAGAAACTAATGTGAGCGAGAACTACTTACTACTGAACAGCTAATTGTTAAAACACATTTATTTATAAACATATGTATTATACCTTTTACAATATTCTTTCCACAGTATATTTCCATTATCAACTTGCGTACTGGCTATCGACAGGTTGTGGCATTTACTGAACATATTAATGCCATGTAGAGAAGCAATAGTCGAGAACTGGACCTATACAAACAAATACTTTAAATTCGTTTTAGCACCACTAATTTCGTCAAATAACAACAGGTTAATTCTTTAATATAAATATACTGCTTTGTGTGTGTTTGCAAAATAAATGCCGAAAACTGTTAATTAAATAAACAAGATGTTTGTTTTTTAAACTACGTACCTATTACTTACATTTTCACAGGAACCTCGTTTTCTTGAAAATATGGGTACACCGCTCTCAGTTGCGACAGCTATAACTACAATGGACATTTCTATTACTATCGATATGAGTAACTCGATTAGAATATTTATTATTTAATAGTTGTTTAGTTAACATAAAATATGTATTAAAAGTTTAATTCAAAATCAAAGTTTGAAAAGACAGTGTTGCCACCCTCTGATATTGATTTTCCCCGGACTCGTCGAGAAATGTCCCTAAATTAAGCACCTTTCCAAATTGTTTCCCTAAATATTTATTCTAGGAATAAAACACAAACTGAGGTGAATAGGGTAGTTGCATGAAACCCAAAATACATAATTAGTGTGGTTATAGACGTTTAAGAACATCATAACAATAAAAATGAAATTCACAAAAAATAAATAATTTTCCGAATTAAACGATTAATAGTAATTTCAATTATACTATCAGATTATTTGTATTTCAATGAATAAAAAAATGTATGACAACTATGTACTCAAACGCAGTTTTTCACGACCAAAATCAACAAAATGCATGTTTTTAGTACAGCTTTACGGCGGCCCGCACCTAACGCACCTTGCATGTGACGTCATATAATTTGTCTCTCTTTTTTGTGGTCAGCCACGTGACACGTACGGTTCCACTTAGACTTTGAGCGGAGAGTTCCGTACTATAGTACCTACAATCGGCCAAATATGTACTAGTTCAGTCTTATAGTACCTAGGTATTGTTAGTTCACTAGTTCATTATTAAATAGGTAGTATGATTTTTGTATGCTTTTAAATTATTTTTAGGTGTGCCCGTATTTTTTATGTCATAAATGTTCTGACACATCACATAAAGATTCTATTATTTGCAATTATAGTCCACATCCAGAATCAACATAAAACTATACTTAGTATACGCGTTCAAGAAAGCTAAACCGACTGAATTGGGATGTTGACTGATTTTGGGAAAGTTTTTAAAACCATGCGAATGGGCCTAATATAACCCAAAATATTTAAAATTACTTTTTGAATACAGCTAATACTTTAAATTTAATGTATTTTAAATGCCATTTCAAGTTTCGCTCCAAAACGCCAATACTGGTCACGTGGTCGATGTGACGTCACGATTCCTGGCACAGATAACTATATTCATAGAAATCACTCTAAAATACTAGGCAGAAGGAGCAATATACTCATTCCGATTGAGAAAGTGACGTCACGCTTGTTTTAGGTCACGTGACTTCGGAGTGATGTGATTACATTTTGATTATTAAATTAAAATTAGATTCCTTAAAAATATTGTGTTTTATAGGATTTCTGTCATAAAAACTACCGTTTCGCGGAAAAATTATATTTTTATTTTAATACAGTCAACATCCCAATTACCTATACTGAACGGAGTTTTGGCGGGAATGCGAAAATGTAATGTTGTTGATTTTGTGTTATTTACTAAAACCTATGTTTCTTCGAGTGTTAATGTGTAATAATGGTGGATTATTAACCATTAAGTGTTCGTAAACGTGCATGAGTGAAAGGCAAATAGTACAAAGGCGAAAAACGTGTATTTTCGTATTCTATCCAAAACTCCATAGAAGCTTCAGTAAAGTATCCACCGCTTTACTGAAACGTCACTTCGACTCGAAAATTGTTTCTAATATTGCGACATAAGGACTATGTATCCAGGTCAAGATATAAATTAAAAAAACAAACTATACTGAACCACAAATACTGAACACAATAATTTGAATTAAATTCCAAACACCAGAGATTGTGTCAATAAAATAAATATATAGATACCTACGTAGTATTATTTCCTCTGTGCCTACCTACCTATAAATAACATATTATTACATTATATACATACTTACTTATAATTACCAAATTAAAGTTGTTTTATGAGTGAGGTAGGTTTTAGGTAGATTGTGGTAAAATAAGCACAACATTTGAACATTCAGAACACATAGGTCTGCGTTTTATTTACGAAATACACGCCACAAGCATGTATATGTCCCTACCACAAGTAATGTGTATGAATAAAATTAAATACCTTCTCGTAAGTACATACAATACATACAGATCACAATATGATCTGTTTCTGTTTAAGTACACAAATTTTAAATTATGCTAATTATGGTATAAATATGACCTTTGACTAAGTACACATTTAGGTAAATTTTATTAATTGTATCTAATGATATTTTTTTGCCAGAGCGAACAGAATTTATATTTATTTATGAATAAATTTATGAGTAAAACTGGAGCTGGTAAATATTTCTTATTCACAGATTTGTTATAGCATCATTTTCTTTATGTTCATCAGCATTTTCCATTTGAAACACGTCACCTGAAAACAAAATAGACCCGTTTTCCCCCCAAAGGGTAGAAAACGGATATTTAGGTTTCAGCCGTAGCTTGACCCACTGTGAGATTACCCTCGAATTTTACGTATTTGCAGTGTGTATCTACCCTCAACTTCCATCATAATTATAGTCACGTGATCTCCCCCACTCCTTGAATCAGGGCGGCCATTGCTGGCGGCAGCTTCTTTCGTCAGTACTCTCACATGTAAAAAGAAAGCCGGCAAGACCAGCCGGTTTAGTGGGTCAAGCTACGGCTGAAACCTAAATATCCGTTTTCTACCCTTTGGGGGGAAAACGGGTCTATTTAGGTGTTCGAGCCTTCGCTTGACCCACTGTGAGACGTGTTTATAATCTGCCGGCGATGGCGATGGCCAGACGTACTGTGTATGGAAGATATGAGTTGTGCATAAATATGTTAAAATAAACAAATTATGCAAACAATATACTGATGTTTATTTCTTATTAATTTTTATGTCTTATAACCAAATCAGTCTTTAAATCAGCCTTAAATCAAATAACAATATGTTAATTTACTAATTGTTAATCAAGTACGTTGATTTACTAATTATACTGGAGAGAATAATTGGGCTACATTATGTGAATGTGAATTAGCTGGAATTTAAATGAAATAATATTTCATGAAGGTATCTTTGGATTTCCAATTTCCTCTCCTCGTTATATTATTGAGATTCAGATTCCTGTTAGATCAGCTGTCAGAATTTACAGCAGCTCTAAACTTCCCGGGGTTGCAACTATGTTTGGTTGGCGAAATAAGCCATCCTGCGATTACTGTTCGCGATACCGCTTTTACTCTGCCTCTCGTCGTAATGAAGAGATTATTCAAATTGGAGCAAGCCCTTCTTCTATTCTGGCCTGGCAAGAGCTACTGCTTTTATCAATTTCCTTACAAGGGGATCTTTTCTGAATTTTCCCGATTAGTGAATGTCTACAGGTTTATGAAAAGCGATTGTCTTTGGTGCCAGTTTTAGGGTATTGCATAAAAAAGAAAAAACATATGCATTTCACAACTTCTTCCGCACTTGGGTCATTAATTTTAAAGTTGTTGTTTGTAGCTCACACCTTCCACCGTTACCACGCTGAGCTATAAGTCTTAAGTGTGGACTTCCGCCAAGACGCCTCGAGTAATTCTTGGTTGTCTAGATGCCAAAGTTTCACTAGTTGGGCCCAGCCCTCCATGCCCACAAACATAGTTCGTTCACCCCTGGTGGCGGATTCTTTGTTCTCAAGTTGATGACTGTTGTAACTGTGAAGATTCTTTATCGTGAACAGGGGTTCAGTACCTGCTGCTTGAGATCCGCTTTCCAGAACTTGCGTACCTATTTCGGAGCTACTAAGAGGTAAGTGCCGGGGCTCGATGTTAAGTGTCAAAGTATTCTTGGCTGGAGGACGAGGAAATATCCACCCGAGTAGAGAGATCCACGGGCTGCTGAATGCGTCTACGAAAAGACATTTTTGATCTTTGGCGTCCTTGCTTACGTATGCGTCTAAGATCGCTGACCTATGACTGGCAAAGAGGTCTACATTAATATTAAATTTAGAATGGTTTCGCTGAGAGTCCACTCCGATATTCCGGTGGATCTAGATAGGATATCTGGTGCTAGATTGTATTTCCCTGAGAGAAACCGTGCTATAAATAAGCGCAATCAGATAGTTGTTCGTTAAATTTAGAAACTTTCGTTTAGGAATGTTATGGACCTGGCCCCTCCCTCTTTTGTTGTATATGTTACTACCGACTTGTTGTCTGGTTATTTCATGACCGTTGGTTTCTCAGGGTGGAGCCGGTTCCTAGTACTTCCAGCACGGGATTGTTATGGAAGACGAGTTGCTTCTATTTGGATCCTTCGGCAGTGTCGCCATCCCAGAGGCTATATATAAACGACGCAAAGATAATATTTCTTAGTAGGACCTTGGCTGACCACCAGCTCCATCGTTGACTTTTGGTAAGTCAATCTTAATCATGTTATCCATGTTATGAAAGCAACCTGGAATTTTATAATGATTTATCGGGTAAAATTTAGGCGGTTTTAGATACTAATCACATTTTTTTTTTTTTTTTTTTTTTTATTCCTGTGTCGATTTCCCTTCGAATCTTTTGTTCGGCTTGAAGCCAGTATTTCGTCTGTTATCGGTTCCGGTTTGTTGAACTTTGTCATGCGGCTTATAACTTTGCCTTTTATAGGAGCTGGGGGCTCGCGATTTTCCCTTTGAATCTTGCTCATAGGGTTGTCGAGGCACTTCCTTAGCTTTTTGCCTAAATTTTGACTTTTCTGGAAAAAGCTTGTTAATGCCTCCTTGTTCCTTTACTAAGACAGATAATTGGGGTTCCGAGAACAGATGCGTTGAAGATGGTGGTATAGAATGCAGGAGCTCGTTTAGGACTTTGTTTGAAGGCTTAAATATACTCCTTCTATTTTGAATTATTTCTGCACGCTTTCCGCAGGTGTACTGCAAGAGGGCGTCCGAGGTGCGACGGAAAGAGGTGTCTGTTGCTAAAAAATTTGCACTTATTGCACGTTTGACTTCCAACGAAGATTTTTGGTAAATGTCTTGGAATTCCTTCCTTTGCTGTAGTAATCCGTGGCTAATGGCTCCTAGACAAAGATCCATCTTCTCTAATATGGGTACAATCTGCCATGATGGTGTCACAGTTGCTAAGTTACTGTTAGTTTTGAGGTTTGTGAATACCGGGGCTGCTTGAAACTTCTTCTGAACGTCAGCGTACCTGATGTTCTGCCAGCTTTCCATTCCTAACCGTTGACATTGTATTCCCTGTTGAGCTAAGCACTCATCGGCAGCACTGATTTTAGCCTCAGATTCTTTTGTATCAGGTGCAAAGTCGAAGAAAACGTCTTCGGAAATATCGTTTGTGCTCAATTGTTTAGATGTTAGCTCTTGGTTATACGTCGGGGCCGACCAACTGTCTGCTTCACTGGAATCGTCACAGCAGTCTGATTCCTGGCATTCCCGACCTTTGTCCTGATTCACCAATTGACTTTGTATGGATTGCATGGTGGCATTCAGTTTCTCCAGAAGAGATGTTTGTTGTGCCATAAAGTTTTCCATTGGCTCATTGGAGCTTTTTGCCTGTTTGGATTGTTCACAAACAGGGGTTTCCGGGATGTGCCCTCGCTTTCTGACGCTTATTGATGATGCCGAAGAGGGAGTATGAGATCCACTCATAATTTTGTTTGCCTCTGATCGGGATATTAATTGTGGCTTAAGTCCAGGTACCGTCGACCAGAAACCGTTGAAGGCCTCGTCGGGATGAATCTTTTTCATTGTAGAAAATGGGGTATATATCGTCGCACGGTCAAGTGGCCACGATAAAAGAATCCGTTTAATAGCCCTGTACTTTCGCTCACTCAGGGATGATTTGCAGAAGACTCGCGCCAATCCGACAGTCGGCACTGCAAAACGCAGGCGGCACTCTTCATCGGGTGATATTTTTTCGCCAAAAAGGTCAGCGTACGATTCATTATTGACTTCCCAAAGCCGCCACTGTTCTGGATAAGACTCATCCAATAGATTTACAAAGCACCGGAAATATTCCGCCTCTTCTGGAGGAGGTTCCCAAGACGCCAGCTCACCCATAGTCGTGCGATCCATGATCTGGAACGACATTAAATAGTTTAACACTATTGCTTTGCTATATGGCCTCAGATGAAAGCAGACGGCTTCGTAGCCGACAGAATTGTTTGAGCAGCCGACATTGCAATTTATGCCGTAGACAGTCATCGCCTGCGCAGCCGACAGTCGTCGTCTCCGCGGGTGTCGTCTGATTTTTATAGCTGCGTCGGCTGAGTTTGAGCGCAGTGGCGGCTCAACTCTCGTTGAACAAATGCATGGTTGTAAACCTTTAGCTTGAGATCTTATTTTGGGGCTTTCCCAAAAAAAAAATTCTCTCAACCGTACCTTGTGCAGTTTTTGGGGCTTTCCCAAATTTAAACGATTGGCGAACTTGCCGTCTTGCGAGCGGGCAATCACCAATCAGAGTTTATAAGGTTGTTATATGAATAGAAATAGTACTTACCAATTTATTTTACTTATTTTATAATTATATTACAAACACTGCTTATCACGCAAAAATTCAAGACGTACTGACGAAAGAAGCTGCCGCCAGCAATGGCCGCCCTGATTCAAGGAGTGGGGGAGATCACGTGACTATAATTATGATGGAAGTTGAGGGTAGATACACACTGCAAATACGTAAAATTCGAGGGTAATCTCACAGTGGGTCAAGCGAAGGCTCGAACACCTAAATAGAATGTTACAGGTTTATTTTAAAAGGAAAAATATGTATTGAGAAATATGAGGCCCGCTGTTAGAGTCATTTTAACTTTCATAAGTGCTCCTTTGGGGCCTATTTGAATAAAGACTTTTGAATTTGAATTTGAATTATTACGTAATAGCACAGAATAGATAACGTAAAAGTAACTTTTTAAACTTTCGCGAATTGAAATATACAGGGTGATTTTGAATTGCTCTTATCCTGGAGCGAGGTGATTAGGATCATGGTGGTCCACAAGTTGTGAGAACCTCGCTTGGAAATACGTCATTCCAAATTTCCATCCAAAAAAATTAGTGTATAGCATTTTCTGGAATTGTTTCCAAGTCTCTTCTAATCATCATCATCTTTTAACAAAGTTCAACATAGATCAAGTGAATCAGCTGATCTAGGGCTGTCTGGAAATTCTGTAGTAGAATTGGGATGTTGACTGATTTTGGGAAAGTGTTTAAAACGATGCGTATGGGCCTAATATAACCCAAAATATTTAAATTTACTTTTTAAAACAACTGATATTTTAATTATCATGTATTTTAAATGCCGTTTTAAATTTTGCTCCAAAACGGCAGTGACGTCACGTGTTCAATTACCACAGAGTAATTTTCTATAACACTGTAAAGTGACAAGCAAAGAGAATATAACCACTACTACCTAGTCTATGCTACGTTTAGTGACAAGTTCATTCCATGCTTTCTGTGTATGTATTGTTATGTATTAAAATATGAGTTCTAAGTTTTCTGAGCTTATTGATTTATATATATGCTTTGGTTAATTAATACACTTTGGATCTTAGAATCTATGATTACTGTTATATATTCATTGTTGGTTATAGAAATAATGATTTTTGGTAAGTATAATAAGTAGGTACTTACATGGAGGTCTTCACATTTCTAAATTCAGCAGAGCAGAAATTATCGTTTGTCGAGAAGAAATTAGCCACCGTAAAACAATCAATTCTCGGCAAATTGGAATTATTTGCCTTTATGAAGCCACTTTCCATCATGGGAGAATATTCAAGAGTCGAAATAAATTTAGAAAAATAGGCGCGGAATTCACAGCACAGATAAATAATCACAGAAATCACTCTAAAATACTAAGCAGTTAAGCGCAACGAGCTATATACTCATTGGAGTTTTGGCGGGAATGCGAAAATGTGCTGTTGTTGATTTTGTGTTATTTACTAAAACCTTTGTTTTATAGAGTGTTAATGTGTAATAATAGTGGATTATTAACCATTAAGTGTTCGTAAACTTGCATGAGTGAAAGGCAAATAGTACAAAGACGAAAAACGTGTATTTTCGTATTCTATCCAAAACTCCATAGAAGCTTCAGTAAACTATCCACCAATTTACTGAAGCGTCACTTCGACTCGACCGCGCCTAGACTAAACTTTAACGTGACTTTGACGACTTTCATGCACCAAAACTAGAGATTTATTTATATTATTATTTATATAACTTGACGCTAGTTAAATGCGCAAATCACGTGGAGCCAAAAACAAAACAAAAAAAAATATATGCTCCTTCCGATTGAAACCGTGACGTCACGGGCGTTTTAGGTCACGTGACTTCGGATTGATGTGATTACATTTTGATTATTTAATTTAAATTAAATTCCTTAAAAATAAACAAAAATATTGTGTTTAATAGGATTTCTGTCACAAAAACTACCGATTCGCGGCAAAATTATATTTTTATTTGAATACAGTCAACAACCCAATTATGACGTAAACTTTAAATAACATTTCTTCAATGAAAAATACCGAATTTCAAAAACTCTTGAAACAAATTTCTTTGACCTCCAGGAGTAGATTGACCCCCTACCGGGATAACATACCTACCAATTCAAATTCAGGCTGTATAGTAAAATTGTAATTTGTGCGCGAATAGACAAATCTAAATCAAATTATAATTTTAACTTTTCTCGTAAGTATCAACTCAGGCAAGTATGTAGTTATAGGTTATCTATTTAAAATATGTAGGTACTTTTCAAGGTTTTTTTCAATTATATTTAACTTACTTGGACTTTTAACCAGAAGTCGTGGACCAGCTAAAGCAATAAGTAAGGCTCCCAGTGGAGCCGATAGGACCACACTCAGCACACTGACAGCTAATATTACTTTTGCATGGGTTTCTTCCTCCGCTGGACTTAGCCCAGCTGATTGTCCACTATGCACCAAATCTAGAGCAGCTGGCCCTAAGGCTGCCTACAAAACAATTGAAAAATAAACTTAGAGATCTTTTTATGCTGAGGAAGGTAGTCTACAAAACCTTTTTTTATCATTAGCGGCTGACAAAGTTTGAGATACTTTAATGTACAGTCATGGTAAGAATAGCTTTCATCAGTTTCCAAATGCTTTTCTATTTCATGTAAGGACATTTAGTACCTTTTGATCTTACGGCAGTTAGCAGAATTTCGTATAAAATACTATTACCTAATGCAGTGATAACAAAGGTTAAAATAGCATTCACCTTTAAAACATTCTTAAAGGCCTGGCTATTTAGAAAAATAGATCAAATTTGTATTATTTAACTGTCAAAGTCTGCCAGTATCACTTCCATCGCCCCATTAATTTTCTACTTTGTTCCTACATCTTATTATAACAGAATCGTTGTCACGCCACGCCAACGCAATACTGGCATAGACTAGACAAATGCGTTTAATCAAGGAGTCTTAACACATGCTAAAATAAAAAGAGACCTTAAGGTGACGAACCTTTTCTTACTGCGACTGTACTTAACAAAAACATTTTTGATGAATCAGCTATTTTTATTTTACTGTATAAAATAGTATTTTTATCACAAGTTAGGTAGTCAAATATTATTTTACCTGAACAGTAGCTTTAGCAGTCCATGTGAGTCCAATGAACAGTTTTTCTTTCGCGTTTAGGCCACAACCAAACGCTACTAGGAACGTCGCTACTGCTCTTATCAAAAGGCATGCCACAAGGCACAAAGCACCCATCTTTATTACTTCAGGATCTAAGGCACTTATCTACAAAATAGGGAATACTATAGACATATCTCAAAACTTTGTGATGTAGGTATAACCAAAACAATTACTATCAAAAAGATATTTTTCAAAGCACTAAACCGACGACCTACTATAATATGGTGTGTCAACTGTCACAAAATTGGTTCTCAGGTGAAAATTCAGTGGGTAAGCAAATAATCCCCCTTTTTATATTCAGAAATGTTTTTCTAAATTTAAATGCGTCCAACTTTGAAGTATAAACTTTGAAGTAATATCAAATACCACATGTGTAAAAATTGTACTAAAAATAATCATCAAAATAGGACTACTCTGCATCTGTAAAGTTATACGAGATCTGATCACTGATGAGTTGATCACTGATCATACATAAAATATTATTATTTCGATAAAAAATATATGGGTCGGCTTGAGAACCTCCGCAAAATACCGAAGGCCTGAACAGCTTTCATCCAAATACTCGTAGTTAGAGTCATTGTTTGTGGACAAATATTATTTGTACTTACTGTTATTTGAGCTCCAGTGAACGCAAACAATATAGGTTCAAAGAATATCCATAATATCCTGAAGAGATTGCTTACAGGATTTTTATTAACTGGCCATCCTTGTTTATCCCAAAAGTATGCAGCCATAAAGCCAGAGGATACAATCGCCAAAGGCCCTGGAACGTACCTAATTTGAATATTGATACCATTTATCTTTTGTTTTTTATTGAAACAATCAAACAAATGGATAGTATAGCAGACCTGCCCCACTCCAGCCAATCATACTTGAAATGAACAATGAAAATAGACCTCCCAGCAATAGAGCTAGAAACCGTAAGGGGGTCGCGTAAGTGTCTCCCTTTTCTGGGACCCTCGATAACATTGCGCCCCACAGCGATCCCAGAACTACACCAGCAATTATTGATAGAGGACCCTGAAACAATAATACTAAGTACTATTTCAAATACAGCGTTAGCAATCTGATTGCTATTGAATCGATAAATTTAACTGATCTATAATTATCTGCTTGGTATTTTATCGGGTATTTCATTTCGAAATAAATGGTCCGTTAGCTAACTAAGGTTTTAGTTAAGGTAAGGTATTTACGTCTTTCTTAGTATGGCTGTGATTATTCGGGGAATTATCTAACAGAACATTATCTGACTATTGAAAGTTCGGTCCTTAATTAAATAACGTAGTAAATCATTGAATAAATCCGCACATAAATGCGAAAGTGTGTTTGTACGTTTGTTGGTTTGACCTTCTTTCACGCAGCAACGGAGCAACGGATCGACGTGATTTTTGGCATAAAAGCTTATGGACTAAATTTTAATATAGGCTATTTACTAGATTTTGAGCCCAGAAAAAGACACGGTTCCTGTGGGAACACTGGAGAAACTGCGGGCAGAAGCTTATAGTAGTTTATAAACTGGAGAGTAACATAGGCTACTTTTGATCCCAGAAAAATGCACAGTTCCTGTGGGAACGCAGGTGAAACCGCGGGCAAATGCTAGGTTATTATAAAATGACATAGGTACGTTTGTTGTATCAAAACAAGTCACATGAATTCTATTTGCAGTATTTTGAAATAATAACATCTGTTCCCTTCTGTGTGAACAAATTATCATCAATTTAATAGAATACTAAGTAACACTAACCTTGATTATGTTGAATGTAGGTGAGCCAGTGGAGAACATGGCGTTAAGGATGATTGCAAATACAGCAACGCTCACAGAGTCATCTATAGCTGCAGCAGCTACAACGATTGTTGGTATGCCCTTGGAAACACCGTAGCCAACGTCACGAAGTCTAAACAAGCAAGGAACGACAACGGCAGGTGATACTGAAGCAATCATTGAGCCAAGAAGGAAACCTAAAACAAAATACAACCAGAGAGATAAAACAAACCATTACCATTATTTCCACTAAGCGTTGATTCTATGTTTAAATTCTAGAAATCTTCATACCCCATATCCAAGGTAAGTTGAGGAGATAGTGAGTAGAGACGCTGATGGCTATACATTCTACTAGCCAAGGGAGAAGTCCTAATTGGAGCACCGCAGCGTAATGCTTCCTCATCACCGCTGCGTCTAAGCCCAATCCTGCTCTCGTTAATATTATGACTAGAGCTATTTTCCTGGAAATAGATATTAATATTTTGGGTATCGAAAAAAGGTCAAGCGGGGCTATTCCGGTAAAAAATTATATTTATGTAGCGAAAAACTCGCGTCTATAAACTATCAAAAAAGCTAAAATATTGAGAAGAAACCATAGCTATGAACGTAATTACCACGCTAGGGGTAAATTACATCAATTGGTAATTACGTCAAAAATTTATCCACCTTCTATGAAGCTACGACACAGAACTAGAAAATGTTTAGAATTCTAAGCATGCAATACTGAGCGTTATAATAATAACTAATTATAATCTATTACTGACCTCAGATCCTGATTAAGCTTCCGGTAAGTGTCCGTCGTATGCACCAATCCAAGATTTTGGAATATTATTCCTGTAAGTAACATCCCAATGAGGGCTGGTAGCGTAGTAACTGTGAGCCAAATCCATCCGATTATGTACGCTGCTATTACCAGCAGTGACATGCTGAGAAGTTCTCCTTGTAAACCGAAAGGCGAACCCATTTCGGCGTAAAAGATGCCCCATGTCAGAAGGACTGTAAGAATTTGCTCTTTATAACACTTACTTCGTATATTACACGTATATCACTTACATTTGTTAATATTTATACTTACAGAACATGACGATACACAATTGTTGGGCAGATTGCCTATAAGTAGAGAATAGTGGGAATGGACAGAATTTTGCCCAACATGATGGCTGCCATGAAGGCGTGGCGTCTGCCTGGTGACATCGTAAGCATAGTATTTGCCACCAAGTTCTGGAAATAACAAATTATTTTATGAAATTGAAAACAACCCCTGTATAAAATGGTTAAGGTTTCAACAATAAAATAATATAATTTTCAATAATTAACAACAAATGCAGAGGAACAGATTAAATGGTTATTGAATCATAATGGAAATCATAATGGTTATTTCAGCAAAAAAAAATTAATTATACAGTAAAAATTTAAATCATGAATAGGTAGAACAAAATTTACTACCTTTAAAATAAGTTCTCTAAGAAAGACGCTTTATACATTTTTTATTTATTTTCTCAAAAGCTAACAGTTAAAAACCAAATTCTTTTGACGCAAAATACAGTTACACGTGATAATTATAAGTAGGTCGTGTATAACTTATATGTACCTATATTAAAAGCAAAAATTGGAATTAATAAAAATTGATACTAAAAATTAAATAGTACTTTAAAAATCTTACATACCTATTATTGTGTCGGACATCGCCGTTTTCATCTGAGAAGTCAAGTTTTATTATTAAAAACTTTATAAAAATATACTGTCGATAAATAAATCAAGTTGCCCCATTTTAATAATTATAAAATATAGAATTTCATTATGATAAACAACTGAAATGCAATATTGTAATCATGCCTTTATTTACAAGATGAAATCAAGATTAGTGACATAGATAACAGCTGTTTTGAATAATATAAGTAAATGGAAATTTTATACACTTTAAATATTTTATAAAATGTAATAATCCAGGATTTTAAAAATTAATGCTACTGACAGAGTATTATGTACAATGACACGCCCAATATAACGTACTGTTATAATTTGGTCAATGGAATAAAAATATAAATTAAAAAATTAAAGTTCATTTTTGTTATTTTCTGAAAATATTAATATCCTGATATCCAGAAGCTTCAGTAATAATAAAAAACTTTTTATAAAACTAAAATTACTTAAACTTATGTAGTTTAATAAGTATTTAGCACATTTTAAATTAGTTAACTTATGCTGTGCAAATTAACTAAATGCTGTGAATAAGGTTAGTAATACAAGCGTTAGCAATATTATAGTCTATGATAATAGTAAGTATTTTTAATAACAAAATATATTACCCACGAACGAATAGACACGAGTACCTAAAAACATTCAACCAATTTAATAATACAAATAAAACCATAATAAGTATACATGATTTTTACTTCTTGGCTATACCTATATAATTATACTTGTATATAGTGTTTACATACTCAAAAACATTTTACCCTTTTTACATTTGTTTTTTCTATCTATAAAATGCTTAAAGATGAGTCATTCGTCAAGTTGTCAATTAATGTACAAAACTACCTGAAGTAGCTTATATCCTGTGCAAAAATAGTGGGGTATAAGTTGGGTATAACATAACTACATGTTATTCTTTGTAATTAAACTATGTTTGGCAATATTGGTTAGCGCGACACATTAACTTTGAAAGTCTAATTAATTTAAGCATAAAATTAAATAGTTCTTACTATGTAGGAAGGGAAACAATACAATACGAGTTTGTTCAGTAATTACTATAACTCTATGGTAATTACGTATCATACAATCTTAGAAGTTTACTCTTCTGGCTTCTGGCTGCAAAGTGCGCCCCACTGATGATTGCGCCCCCGGCTACGACACGAGCGACGTTGACACAAATAAATGATAATGACAAACAGTGAGTATAATCTAACACGCGGTGAAAAACAAGTAACGTAAATAAAATAAATAAGTTGACCAAACACAAAGTACCTGTGGTTTGCTTACCCTGTTCCATATTATCTAAATCAATATAGCCGAACGGTTTTCCTGAAAACAAGAGGGAAGTTGTATGAAAAAGAAAATACATAATTGCAGTATGTAGTTATACAGGTTTAAGAAAAACGGTGCAGTAGTTTGTCACTGAAGTCGGTTCGTTAAATTCAAATTTCATTTATTTGTCAGAATATTGTGTTAAGAGATCTACAAATATTCTGTCGTTTCCGAAGTACAAATGATTTCTTACTAAAAAAAAAATTCGTCTCGTTATCTAGTAAAATAAAAAAAAATATTAAAAAATTAATTATAGGTACATACATACATAGAGTTGGGCTGTGCAACAGGGCTCGAATATTACAAGTTACAACTCGTAGTATCTCTTAGAAATCTGTGATCGAATACGAGCTGCTAGTTTAACGTAATATTATTACACATAACTAGAATATTTATCGTAAGTTAATATTTTAAGTTAACATAATATAAATTTTGTTTGTTTTTTTATGTATTCATATCAAATTTCCAGGGTTGGGCACAGTTTAACTAAAACTATTGTAACTTACCAAAGTTTAAACGCAATAAAGCTACAATTTAAATTGCACTAAACTATCCGAAATTCTTATAAAAATGTTCAATTTATATTTCTTTAGCACCAGCGTTTATATACGAAACTAGTATTTCGCGCGGTGCGCGGGCTGCTAAAGCAGCCCGCGTGCTGTGGTTGTGTCCGTTTCGGGGTCAGGAATCCTAATTCTAATTTTGAATTCGATAGAAGAAACTTTAATTCTGGCCGCAATTTGGTCGCCGCGAGCTGTAGTGGTCCTGCGCGGGCCGCAAGCGGCCCGCGAGGAGACTCTTACATTAAGTGGCCAACCCTAAAGAAGTTTCGTTATCGTTATCAACAATCCCCAAGGCCTCTGAATTTAAAATCAAAATTTTCGAGCAAGTTTGTTTTTGGCCGTCGGTGTTGCCACTACATATTGCCGCCGCGAGGCTTTCTTGATCCTGCGCGGGCCGCAAGCGACCCGCGAGGTGGATTTGGCTCTTAGTTTTAAATTTGAACCCGATCGGAGCAACTTTACTTTTTTGCGTTTGACCCCTACGTTGCTACCCCATTGTGGCCACTGATTCCGGACGCCCCGAAAGGCTATTGTTCCTGCGCGGGCTGCAAGCAGCCCGCGAGGAGGGCGCGGGCAGCGGGCTGCCCGCGTGTTGCATTTTGCGTTCAACCCCTATTGGGTATTGTTTTGCGTTCGGCTGTTGTTGTGTCCGTTTCGGAGTCAGGAATCCTAATTCTAATTTTGAACTCGATAGAAGAAACTTTAATTCTGGCCGCAATTTGGCCGCCCTGAGCTGTAGTGGGCCAGCGCGGGCCGCAAGCGGCCCGCGAGGAGTTTGGGTAAAATAGTGGGCAACCCTAAAGAGGTTTGGTTATCGTTATCAGCAATCCCCAAGGCCTCGGAATTTGAAATCAAAATTTTCGAGCACGTTTGTTTTTGGCCGTCGGTGTTGCCACTATATATGGCCAACGCGAGGCTTTTTTGCTCCTGCGCGGGCCGCAAGCGGCCCGCGAGGTGGATTTGTCTCTTACTTTTAAATTTGAACCCGATCGGAGCAACTTTACTTTTTTGCGTTTGACCCCTACGTTGCTACCCCATTGTGGCCACTGATTCCGGACGCCCTGAAAGGGTCTTCTTCCTGCGCGGGCTGCAAGCAGCCCGCGAGGTGTGCGCGGGCAGCAAGCTGCCCGCGTGTTGACTTTTGCGTTCACCCCCCATTGTGACCACTAATTCCGGACGCCCCGAAAGGATTCTGTTCCTGCGCGGGCTGCAAGCAGCCCGCGAGGAGGGCGCGGGCAGCGGGCTGCCCGCGTGTTGCATTTTGCGTTCAACCCCTATTGGGTATTGTTATGCGTTCGGCTGTTGTTGTGTCCGTTTCGGGGTCAGGAATCCTAATTCTAATTTTGAACTCAATAGAAGAAACTTTAATTCTGGCCGCAATTTAGCCGCCGCGAGCTTTAGTGGGCCTGCGCGGGCCGCAAGCGGCCCGCGAGGAGTTTAGGCATAATAGTGGGCAACCCTAAAGAGGTTTGGTTATCGTTATCAGCAATCCCCAAGGTCTCGGAATTTAAAATCAAAATTTTGGAGCAAGTTTGTTTTTGGCCGCCGGTGTTGCCACTATATATGGCCGCCGCGAGGCTTTTTTGATCCTGCGCGGGCCGCAAGCGGCCCGCGAGGTAGATTTGGCTCTTACTTTTAAATTTGAACCCGATCGGAGCAACTTTACTTTTTTGCGTTTGACCCCTATTTTGCTACCCCATTGTAGCCACTGATTCCGGACGCCCCGAAAGGGTATTGTTCCTTCGCGGGCTGCAAGCAGCCCGCGAGGTGTGCGCGGGCGGCAAGCTGCCCGCGTGTTGAATTTTGCGTTCAACCCCCATTGCGACCACTAATTCCGGACGCCCCGAAAGGACTCTGTTCCTGCGCGGGCTGCAAGCAGCCCGCGAGGCGGCGCGGGCAGCAAGCTGCCCGCGTGTTGGATTTTGCGTTTAACCCCCATTGGGTATTGGTTTTGCGTTCGGCCCCCATTAGGGCCACTAATTCCGGACGCCCTGAAGGGGTCTTCTTCCTGCGCGGGCTGCAAGCAGCCCGCGAGGTTTGCGCGGGCAGCAAGCTGCCCGCGTGTTGAAATTTGCGTTCAACCCCCATTGAGAGTTGGTTTTGCTAAGTAAAGTATAAAAAAAAAAAAGTTTTTGTAAAGATCTTCTGTATGAGATAGGTACCACCGCTTTACTCAAAATCCTCCGGTCCCGTTTAGGCAATGGCGGCGCCCAGGAGCCTTACTCCGAAAATCGAACGTCGAAGCTTCGGCTGACGGATCGCAGTTTTCCACTATGAAAGTGTTTCGGATCCAACGTTCAAACTTGACATTTTGTCTTACATGATCCGAAAATGTCGATCCCTCAGCCGAAGCTTCGGACTTTCAATTTTCAGAGTAAGGCCCTACGGTGCGCTGTTCGTGTTTTGTTTCTTTTGCGAACATAAAGTACCATTTTGATGAAAAATCGGAAAAAATCTTCCCGTTTTACAGTTTCCGAGGCGTTATGTGGCCATATGGTAAGAGCTATACGAAAACAATGTATGGAAGAAACGTTCATCTTGAAATGATTTACAAAAAAGTCCGCGATAGCATATGTCTATGTATTCGGGTTTGCTTGCAATTCGCGTTTTTACCTTTTTAAAATTTGGCCAAAAACGGTACTTTATTTGCAGCCGTGTTTTCACCTACACGATATTAATCCTTATCTAAATAAACACGTTTATCACCGAGAGTGTTTCATCGAGAACAATATTGCTCTTTACATCGTTCAATTTGGATGAGTATCTTCGGAGATATAGCGAAATTAAAATAAAGCGGCGACGCGGGAATTAATTTTTTGGTCGAAATTTTTTGTCTCTTTTTTTAATTTTTTTTTTAATTTTCGGATATTCCTTGCCATTCTCTACAACATTAGTTCGAGCACCACCTTCCTAACTGCTACCGTTTTTGAGATATTAGCTTCTACTTTTTGTATGGCGGCCATGTTTTTTTGTTTGGGACCCATGTTTTTTTTTGGTGGGTCAAAATCTGCTCAGGGTCCTCTCCAATATTAGTTCGAACGCCACACCCCTAACCTCAACCATTTCCGAGATCCGAGGGGGTACCCTGGTGTACCTTCCACATTCAGGTCATACGGTACTTTTACCGTGTTTACGAGGCCGACCTGAACACTTCCTTAAAACATTGTTGGTACCTCAGCACGCTACTTCCGGCGCAAGAAGATATCGAAAATCCGGACAACTTTTTGTTCGGCAGCCATATTGAAAAATGGAGTTTTTGAATTTTTTTTTCGAATGGGACCAACAGCACCCCAGAAAACCCCCGGATGCCAATTTTCAGCCCGGCCGGATCAAAATTTTTTTTCGGCCATTCTTTTCGGCCACTTTTTCGGCCATTTCGGAAAGCCCTCGCGATCCTCTACAATATTAGTTTGGGCACCCCCCGCCTACCTCTTGCCGTTTCGGAGCAAGGGGCGTCTACTTTTTGTATGAAAAAAAAGTTTTTTTGTTCGGCGGCCATCTTTTTTTTTTGTTTTCCTAAATCGACTCAGGGTTTCCTCTATTTTTAGTTCGAGCACCATCCCCTTGCGGCTGATAGTTTCCGAGAACCACATGGCTGTTCCATTCTACCTTCGACTTTCTTCCATTATCGGATTTTTCTGGGGGTCACGGGACCCATCCGAGTACGATCCGGTATGACACTCCCCCCCACCTAAACTCCTTCTGGGAGAACAATTCTGTCAGTCAGTCAGTGAGTGGTAATCCAACTTTATATAATATAATTCTATACACACAATCTTTAGCAGAGCCATATGTAACCTATAAGATTTGTTTTGAGACTATTATCTAAACGTAAATGTTAGTACGGCACAAGTAGTTATTACCTAATCTGTGGTACGGCAGCTACGGCCCGCTTTATTTACATCACGAGAAGGCCGGCTAAAGTCAAATGTCAACAAGATAAATTGTATGCGCTCAACACATGACTCGCTCGTGCTACGGATACGAAAACGGAAAATATTATTTTTTTATAATATGGTATTAGGGCTTCTTTCATGATAGATACTTAGTCTTTAGGGCGAACTGCACCAACTAAACTAATTTACTAACGTAAACATCTTGCACGTAGTACCTACTTTACGAAGGAACTGAGTTCGTCAAAGTCGAGTCACGTCCGAGTCTAGTCACGATTGAGTCAAGCGCGGCTACTTTATCTACTGAACTTGCTTTCAGTCTATGTGCAGGAGGTATTACTACACTGTTGTTTTGGAACATAACCTAAAAAATATGATTGTTGTTAAATAACAGACTCACCTGAAAAATTAGAAAAGGCACAATTCTATGATTGCATTTGTTACCTACAAAATAATAAGAATATTTATTCAATACAAAAACAAAACAACAACATGAACTACGCTACGTTCCAATCGCAATCGATCTTCCGAGTTCACACTCCACAGTATCATTAAAGGCAGTATGGTAACAAGGCACTCTCCTCGAGTTAATGTCTTCGTAGTACGCTCAGCGCTTTATCAAGCAGCGGCGCAAGTACGGATCTTTTCGGTCGATAAAATTTGATAAAATTGACAGTTAAATCGATAAAACCCACTTTATCCATTTTAACTGTCAATTTTATGGAATAAAACCCAGTTTATCGATTTTAACTGTTAATTTTATCGAATATTATCGAATTTTATCGACCCGAATAAATCCGTACTTGTGCCGCTTACGCTAGCTTCTGCGCGTACTTACGCTCGCAAGTAGAGTGAGTGACTTTCGAAGCTGTTTTATTTTAAACATGGACTTTTAATAAAAATATGAAAAAAAAAATTGGTTTTATAAGAAGAAAGTGATGAATTAGATAAGATTTGAAATTTCCCGCTAAAACGGCCGTTCATGAAAGTATTATCCTCGTTCGTTCGTAACGTCGATTTGTGTTCTTAGTTGAACTTCTGGTATCAACTTATTTATTCTGTGCATTTGGAGAGCCGACCTGTGGCCCAAGTACGGATCTTTTCGGTCGATAAAATTCGATAAATTTCGATAAAATTGACAGTTCAAATCGATAAAACCCACTTTATCAATTTGAACTGTCAGTTTTATTGAATATTATCGAGTTTTATCGACCCGAATAGGTCCGTACTTGCGCCGCTGGACATTGACCTACTGACTGACCTCATTGAGAAGCCAAAGAACTTACCAATTAGTTTAACAAAATTATCATAGATGGCATTGTTACAAACACTTAATATTAACATGCACTTTTTATCTCCAATGTTGCTCTATCTGGGACTGGGAGTAATTGAGAGGCTATATATCTGTTTTTGTTTTAATGTTGTATTTTTAAAAAGGATTACATAACAGATTCCATCAGGAACTCACGATCAACTATACGTACCTAATCTACATGTGATCGTCTAAGCCTGTATTTTTTAGGAAAATGGGTTTGTAGGCTCTAAGCAAAAACTCTAGCTATTAAATACAAAAAACTCATAGACAACTTGGAAACATAAAAGACACAAACCTACAACTGCAATATGGGTAATAGGCTTTTAGGTATTAGGAACAATCATCAAATCAAGTCATCTTTAGGATAGGCTATGCCGCTTGATTCTCTGGAAAATTAATAACATCCAACTATCAGCTGATCCATCCATACATCCATAGGACTCAATTTTTGGAATCTCGCCTCATACACAATACTACTATATTATGGTGACGATGATATCACTATGCCTAGCATGAAGGGCTAGGTCTCCCAAAGTCGTAGAGCTACCTACTCTACCAGCTACCTACTTATAAACCCAATTACATTTGCTGGACATTCCCCTCGATATAAAACTTTCTCATCGTTGCTCGAATCTAAAACACCACTACCCAAAACCATGCTATGGAAATAAAAGTAGCTTAATTTTATTCCATTTCATTGAAGTCCGTTGACGGAATACTGTGGTCAACGGACGCTCGCATTTATCCAGTGGCTGCGTGCGGAGATTGTTGTTGCCGTTGTTGTGGCTGTAGCATCAGTGCCACTATCGTGAATGTACACGTACATACTAAAAAAAAAGAAACGAAATCAGGCGTTAGTGTTAATCTATGGTCGGAAAAAAAGTGTTCTCCATTCAAAATCCGCGGTGATAGAAAATTTAGAAAATTTGATGTCAATTTATTTTCGCTACAATAGCGAGTGTGTTCTCGCGTTGGTTTAAAATTGATAAAAACAAGTGAAAGTTAATTTATAGCTGGTGTTGCATATTTTTAAGAAACACAATATGTGCCGGACGAAATGTTGGATTTTGTTCTTAGTGTTTTTAGCTGCAGAAATAGGTAAGTAATATTAGTACTTACATATATTTCCTAATTTACGTGAAGTATATAATAGAGCCGTTAAAGTTTAGTGCCTAGCAAACAAACCTAGATAACCCGTATTTTGTAGTATTATTCGTTAAATACATATTGTTTTCTGTCATAAAATTACCGTTACCACTTAACTATTCAAAGTAGGATAGAAAAGGCAAGCATTCAGAGCCCCAATCCTACTAAACAAAAATTTTTAAAAACGACAATGTTTTTGTTTATTTTTAAGCACGGGACTTAATCGCGATAAAAACACAGGTTTATATTTACCTCGACGTTTCGATCAAGTTGCATTGATCGTGGTCAATATAAACCTGTGTTTGTATCGTGATTAAGTCCCGTGCTTAAAAATAAACAATGTTTTCGAATCGCGAAAGTTTAAAAGTTACGACAATGTTTTTGTCATAAAATCTTCATTTTGACGAAGAGTACTCGTATACGAAAATAAACAACAGTTTATTTACCACCGCCGTAGTCATAGGCGACTATAGAAAAAACTATATACTATTGTGCTATAAAATACCGAAAGTAACTCTATAAAAGTGATCACTTTGAGACGAAATCTTTATCATTTTTAAACAATTTGTTGGGGCCTAATAAGTAATAGAGACTTCACTAGTCACTTGCTTCTTATTCACGTTATAATCTAGTTATTTAATTACTATTAATAAAAAACAGTAAAAATATAATACGTACGTACAATATGTATTTGCCTATAATGTCTTGAACTTATAAAATTAAAATGTTACATAAATGAATGTTTTTTTCGTATAGAGTTTATTAAAGCTATTTTATTTTGATCTGATATAGGCTTTACAATTCGGTGGACTTCAAGAAGGAAAGGCTGCTCTCAATTCGATTGGAGGCTTTTTAAATATTTTTAAATTCGCTTTCTGTTGTTTCAATGAGCGAATCTCTCTTTATGAATCGTGAATTATACCTACCTACTACCTAGTACCTACTTATAAAGTCTATTATTTATATAATTTAAAAAAAAAGCAAAGTTATCGCTAGATTATTCTTTTTTTCAACACTATAGTGTATAATTCAGGTTTCATATACATATGTATGTGAGTTTATTCCGCTATAACTTTACGCCTGAACATATAATATTTAGATATATGGGGTTGGTATCGTTAGAATCCCTACATCATCCCGAGTGACAGTGGCTAGGGCAGTCGTATTTTTTATATTTTTTAATCATTTTCATCTAGAACTTCATCTAGTATATAGGTAAACTACAGTCCCCCACATTATAAGGCATAAATAAGGCAATTTTCGTTCGATTTTCCTTTTTTATAGAGCAAATAGGTGGCAGGACCGTATCTACTATATCGCTTTGCGCGGGAGTCATGTGTAGGTACATACATGGTCTGCAGTTAAGCATTATATGCAAGCCTTACTGTGTTACGGTTTTATGAGCAAAGTAGTCAGTGAAATAATTACTCTGATGATGTTATTACATTCTAATCAATAGACTAACAACGCTTTTGCGTCAAGCGCGGATTTCGTGATACTCGAAATGCGCGCTTGACGCAAAAGCGTTGTTATTCTGACAAGCAAACGTATGTTTGCATAAGCGTCTAAGCTGCCCCTAATGCGTATCTCTACCATCAGACAAACTATCCAAAATCTCGTTATTTAATAGTATGAAAAAATTACTATGCTATATAATATGTAAAAGTACCTATATACTTATTAGGTTGAAGTCTGATGTAACACCTGATACTTAGATTGGTGGTAAATGCTTGGCTCAGTGTTTAACGAGTTTGTAAATCTAACTAGACATGAGATCGAATTATCTACATTAAATCTGTACCATAAATTCGTAAATAGAAAGTACTTAGTGTTATTTTTGTGCGAGGTACACCTACTTACTTTATCCGATTCATTCATGTTTGAAATCATGATCATTTATTCCGCTCCACTGACTCCAACCCACTCCGATGAAAGAGAAAATGCTGATGACGTTCATCTCGAGATTGCAACCGAGTCTTTTAGTTTTTGTAGAAGTTTTAGTTTGAGTGAACAAAATTAGTTCAAAGTTTAGTATAAGTAAATTAGGAAAAAGCTTTATTTTTGCAAAGCGGTCCCTCCAGAAGAGAGTTCAATCAACTTTTACCTTCCACTTGACCTAGCCATTTCACCTTGGCACACTAATAAGTATACGGTATACTTATGTTTGGTATAGGTGTCTATTACCAAGTCCTGTAGGCGTACTCGAATCATTAGTACCTACCAGTGTTTTTGTGTACACGTCGCAACAAAATGGTGCTCCGATAAAATTTTGAAAGTGAAATGAGCTCTCAGGCCACGGACCCCAACCTCTCAACATCAAATAGCTCTAATACCTAACCACTATCCGAGGTATAATATGCGCCGCTTGAGCCGCTCTGCCAAGTAGCCGCAGCGCTAACCCTAACTTGTATCTCAAAAATATGGACGCAAGTATCTATGAACTAATGCGAATAAATTGATAATAATTTAATATGTTTGTAATTTTTATAGTTTGACAAAGTTCTAACGTTTATTTTTTCAAAGACCAATTCCATATAAATTATTTATAACTCGTGTTTCCAGCCAATCTCGGCGACTGCATTCGACTCCATGACTAATGTCGTGCGGATGCTTGCATGTGGCTATTGTATACAAGCATGTGAAAATCTTTGAGCATTGCTGGCACGTCAGCACACCGTTTATGTAGTTGTAATTTTTTTTTCAACTGGCTAAATGCCTTTATTACCTAGCTAATACATAAATAAACACTACATCTAACCTAGCTAATAGCTACAAAAACAGTTGGATAATCTACAAGCCCAAGTAGGCCTATAGATAATCCAAATGTTCTAGCCCACTACCAGTTGGAAGCGTACCCAGCATAATAAAATAACAATAAAAATAAATAAATTAAATTAAAACAAAATTAAAATTAATTAAATTAAAATAAAATTAAAATGAATTATGTAAATTAAATCAATATAATTAAACGTCGAAAGTGGTTGGGCTTTCAGTTCGTCTCGCTTAGCGTCTTGATCTGAGCTCCGTTGGCCCTCTGACCATATATGGTCGCTCACCATATATGGTCTATGGTCACTCTGGTTTTAACCAAAGTCCTCCACTCTACACGCACAGCAGCACGCTGCTCCTGTGAGGGCTCTATAACACACTTCTTCATAAATTTGTCGCATAAGCATAATTATCTTTAAACATCTGAGGAGTTGTCCGCCATGCTTACGCTTGCCCTCCTCGAGTTTCAAGTAAAAAATGCGCTTAGTCACTTGTGTTAAGTATATAAATCATAATATTGCAATACGAAGTTAGATGACACAAAATATGTATTGCCTTTATTATTAGTATCAGTCACTCTCTTCCCACTGCAGGGCAAAGGCTTCTCTCCTTCCATAGTTTACGATTTACTAAAAAAATATAACAATAGACAGTCGCGATTTTAATGCAGAAAGTGGTGTTCCTTTTGTTATACGTTTTCTCTCAAGGCTTGGTAGGTTTTTGTTCTGTGTTTCATATAAATCAATGTAATGAACAAAGTGCAAAGAATTCTCAGGAGTCGATGCTATCAATAGGTACCTATACCTATACCTATACTAAGAGATCTGTGATTATCACGCTTTCACCTATAAGCTTTTTCAACACTGGAACACCAATGGAAGTAAATATAAGTAATGGAAGTGAACATTATAACTATGTAATATCTATATGGAAACAGCAGCTGCTAAACAATTAATCTAGAAGTCTAGACTACACGTAACTACCTATAGAACATTTATAATGTTGCAAAAAATAAATTTCAAAGAGCGGCATTCTACTGGTCGTCGACCAGAATATCTCCGGACGGCAGGTGGTGAAAGTGGAGGACGTGGTTTCGGCCCCTTCTCCGCATCGATTCCCGGTAAAAGCAAAACATGAATAATAATTATATTCACTTTTTCTCTACTTATGATACATCTCGAGCAGTGGATATAAGTAATTAACTCCATCGTTACTTTAACCCAATAATAATATAGTACTAGATGTACCTATAAATACTTTATAACATATTAGCTGCTGCCCGCGGTTTCACCCGCGCGGAGATATTTGATTTCATGGTTTTTATTTTTTTGCGCGGTAGGTACCCTAATTCTTTTTCTAAAATAAAAGTAGCCTAAGTTACTCCTTATAACATCAGCTATCTGCCAGGGAAAGTTCCGTCAAAATCGGCCCAGCCTTTTCGGAGATTACCCGGAACAAACAGACAGACAGACGGACAGACAGACAGACAGACGGACAGACATACAGACAGACTTTCACGTCACATGCATTTGGTGAAAAGCTGTTATTTTGATATTACAAACAGACGCTTCAATGTTATTTATTTGAAGATGAAGATTTATGTAACAGGCCCAATTTTGTGCATTGAAGATATTTAGAACTTTTTATGAGGGCACTCTATAATAGATACTGAAGTCAAAACTGTAATTTTTGTCTGTTTGTCTGTCTGCCTGTTTGTTGAGTGAAGCTCGGTTACCCAGATATAAATTATAAGGTATAATAAACATTGGGTAAAAGAAATCGCTTTAGCTAGAAGACACATCTTTTTTCAACAGACTTCACGAGCAACGCGGTGGTAACAACCCAGATGAACACTCGCAGAAGAGTTCGTCCTACCACCTAGTAGGTACTTAATAGCTTCTTAATCTCCTTTCTATCATAGCTGTTGCCAAATACTTAAAATAATAAGGATGGCAAAATGCGGTCCATGTATATAAACTAAGTACTACCTACATGATTTTCGTACAAATTAGCGCCCGCCCACAACGCAACCACTTTTTATCACTGCGACGTGGTGTGATCGGGCCCTTACTTCTCTTGAAATAGAATTTTGAATTTTTTGAATTGGGGGTTGAATTTTGAAAAATCTAATCTTAGAAGCTCATCTACGCTGTATAATATGGAATCTCTCATCTCTGTATAAAATTACAGATTGTACAAATGACTAGGTAAATCTTTTCATCAAAATTATAACAAACTGCAGAGTAGGTACCTATTTGTACAAATCACGAAATTGTACCAACTGCTCATAATTCGATTAAAGTTTATTCGAAAGTAATATAAAGTTGAACAACTCTCTTTCAATTAATTGGATAAACACGTTCAACAAGAACTCAAAGCCATATAAGTATACCTTTACCAAGCCCGAGTTCTGGAACCGGTTGAAACATACAATCTTGTTCGTTACGAATATTGTGGCGAGACACACTTGCCCAGTGATCTTGCACGTTTATGTGAACGAGGTCAAGTGCAATGACCATTGGCCATGTGTGTTATTTTTGCTTAGATTACCTGTCTTAGGACGTTTTTTTTATGTTATTGGTAACGAGACGAGCTGGTCGTTTGCCTGATGGTAAGCATAACGCCGGCCGATAACAATTGCAGTGCCACCCAGAACTTTGAAACACAAAGGCCTGCGAGGCACTGCAGTGCGCTCGTTACCCTGAGACATTAGGTATTAAGTCTCATAAGCCCAGTAATTTAATTTCACTGGATGCTCATCAAACCGGAACACAGTAATGCTTGCACACTACTGCTTGGCGGCAGACTTCACGAGCAAACCGGTGGTAACAACCCCGACGGACACTCGCAGAAGAGTTAGTCCTCCCACTAACAAAATATGACCCCAAATCGCAATCCAAATAATTTAAAATGATTGGTGCGATGATAGGACTAGGCCAAAAGTTTGCAAAGTATGCGCTGAAAGTTTCGAAAGTCCTTTGGTAGCTTTATAAATTTTCATGTATATGTTTCCAGTTACCGAGGCAGATGGAGACATGTCATCCATGTTGGACTTCCGATACTGGCGGTGCGTCATGAAGCGAGATTGGAAGTGTCCAGACAGCGAGATCAATTTTTTTCTGTACACGCCGTGAGTAAGCCATCGTTTCAGAACACTTGTTAACCGTGCCGATTGTTAGACATCACAGCTAGTAGGAAGTATCTCTACTCTCTATATCTACTTATTACATACAATAAAATGCATCTATACGATATCTTAGCTTCTTTTAGGTATAATCCATTATTCGCTATTACCACTTTTTGGATTTTAGAATTTTTGAATTTCTAACCTCCACATGTTTGATCCCCCAATTTCATAAGATCATCGACTCATCATACTACTTTATCTTGGAAAATGAAATGTCAACGAATGGACTGATCTCTAACGAGCATGAATTGTAGCATTCAACGCAATAGACAACGGGAGTTCGACAATGTTGTATGAAACCACATAGCGTGAAACGATTGCATGTCGAGAAACAAAACATTCACTCAACGAACCAATTTCAATTTTTTTACAGATATTCAGCATTAATTCATTTGGTTTCTAATCAAACAATAGCGCACCACGTTAATATATTTCACACAATTTTTTATTAATACAGGGAGCGTCCATTTAAGCAATGGGTAGACGTCCGCCACCCTCATCTTCTAGACGTCTACGGGTGGGATCCGCACAGGAAGAATGTAATGATCATCCACGGGTTCAACGGAACTCATTCCAAAACGCCTATGACTTTTATTCGAGATGGTGAGAATATTTACAAGAATTGGGTGCGTCTCACACGAAAGCGACTCATTGTGCGTTGTGCGTGTGGCCGTGTGCTATTATACGCTTAGTGCGTCACTCCTTTCGAACACATCGTCACGTTTGCACGCTTTTAAAACGTAAACGCTTACACTCATGCCTTTGCATTGGGACACTGAATCACAAGTGGCATGAACACACAGATACACAACACACACACATCCAATACTCGAGAACAAATTATGCTCACCCCACAAAGTCTGGCCGGGGATCGATCCCGGAGCCCCTCGCTTTGCAGGAATGGTTACCTACTACCAACTTAGCAATGGGGCCGTCAAAACATTAGAAGAGATCGAATGCTAACGTTTTGAATATGAAGTAGCTCAGTGATGTATAAGTTGCTATCGCGTGTGGAAGACCTTCAACATATTTATACCACTTAATAGATTACAGTTATAATGCCGATTCATCAACAGAGTATAACGCTGATCTCTTCCCACATGCGCCACCCATTTGCATCTGCCCTGCATTCGGAACTATAAATGAAGGCATGGAAGTGACACGCGATTCGGAGACACTTAATTAACATTGGGTGGAACAGTGGTCGAATAGTAACCTATTCAGAGTAGAAATAAATGTCGTTCCAAGTTTTGGCAACGTTTATAATGTTGTACTTAGATGGCTAAAATGTGTCGCGAGTTGTTATGTACGCCTCTTCTATAAAGCCTACTGCTGGACTTCTGGCGTTAAGTTCTTTAAAAATATTTCACTCTTGTGGCTTAGGAACTAAGCTCTAGAGCGTCTTCAAATAGAAAAGGAAAACGAAAGAAAAATTGTTTTATTGACACAAAAACAAAAGTACAAGAAACTTACTCATATAATAAAAGAAACAAAGTAGATACCTACATTAAACAAAATTATACTTAACGTTGCTTACAAATATAATATTACCTGTTTAAATACTGTGCCAAAAAGGATTTGTCTCGAAATGAAGCCGAGTGTAGAAACATTCGACACTGTGGTTTCCAGATAAATCCATGGGTGTTATTAAGGTTACGGAAATCAGTCCTATATTGCCTTCGTTTTAGGTAAAGTCAAGAAGTGTCTCGTGTCATACCATAAAATTTAAGACTTAGAAAATGAAATGCTATATTTTTACCATCGGTCCGAAGACATCCACTGTTAAACATGTCATTTTTACTATCTGCTGGAAGACATCCAGTGTGATACATGGTATTTTACCATCTCCTGAAAGATATCCACTGTTAAACTGGCATTAAACATCATCTGCTGGAAGACATCCACTGTTTAAACATGGCATTTTTACCATCTGCCGGAAGACATCCACTGATAAGCATGGCCTATGTCCCCCATAATTCAAAGTAGAGGTCGCTACTTTGAATATGAACGGCTGCTTGCATCCTGTGTAACAATTCTAGTTGTAGGTAAAGAAAGTATTAGAAATCGTCTGCCATCTGCAGCACTTAAATTCATTAAAATAAAACATACATTAAAAATAGTAGCTGTTTTACATAATAAAAGATAAATCCCGCGAGAATCCGTACGTAATATTTATCAACTAGTTAATAATCTGATGTTGCAAAGCTGTTAAATGTAGCGAAATTTGAAGAGCATTTCGAAAACGAAAGTTTTACCGTAGTAATCCTTTCCCACTAATATTATACACGCGAAATTTTGTGAGGGTCGATGTATGGATTGATGTTTGTTACTCTTTCTCTCTATTCCTAAACTAGTGATATTATAAACGCGCAAGTTTGTGAGGATAGAACTTCAAATTCTATTCCTTAGATGTTAGCACCACGTACTAATATTATAACAAATTTGTTTATCCTACTTTATTTTCCTCAGCCTACTTATCCCGTAAAGATTACAACGTGTTTATGGTGGATTGGTCGGTGCTAACCAGGTTTCCGTGCTACCTTTCAGCGCTTTCAAATACAAAGTAAGTATAAAAATTACTGTTCAGACTGACGATTACAACTAATCGCGCTGTCGCACGTGACGACGATAAGTTGTCATCGTTTGAGAACCGCATCAAATTATGAATTCCGCCTACACATGTATTTGTTATTTCATTGGATCCCGTTAACCTGGGCTTTGTAAGTCGTTTAAAGCCAGTGGTCCCCGTTGTAATACGCATGAGTGAGATTGTCTTGTATGCTTGCACTTATCTTTAACTGTAGTATATAATTTCCCTAGTCTACTGTACTACATTTGGTTTTATTATAGAGTAGGCCTGTTTGTAGACCTGCTTGCTTACTGTTCATGATATTTACGACGCTCTTTAGTCACGGTTATGGTTGTCGAAACTTAATCAAAGTAAATGCGCGTATATTAGACAAAAAATAACGACCAAAATTCGAAAAAAAGTATCATAAGTTAGCTAGCTCAAAAACCTGGACTAACCACCATTTAAATTGAAGGAAATGCACGGTTTAGTCAACGCCTTAAAAAGAAATAAAATAATATCTATAGTTTTTTTGTCTAAGGTCAGCACATTACGTTTGTTATCAAACTTTCGATAGCACACTTTGTATAACGTGGTATATGGCAAGGCAAATCTTAATTTATAATTATGTTTGTTGGTTGTATAACTTTGTTTCTACATTTACAGACTTGCAGCACAATGTACAGCCCAGCTGTACTCTTACTTAACGCAAGCCGGCGCTCTAGCCAAAATGATAACCTGCGTCGGACATTCGCTGGGAGCTCATGTCTGCGGAATGATCTCAAACCACCTCACTGAGAAGCAGTACAAAATAGTTGGTGAGTACTAGCTTTATATTTGACAGCACAATACTGAATACACTGTTAAGATTTTTGGCACGACTGCACAAAAAGGAGTGTTTATGTGTGTAGGGTTTGTGTGTGTATGTGAGTTTCTTTATTCAACCATAACTTTTAAATGTCTTAACAGATTTGGATATATGGGGTATCGTTACAATCCTTACATCATTCCGAGTGACACTGGCTAGCGCAGTCGTGTTTTTTATGTAACTTTTGTTACAATGACTTGTTAGCTTCATTTTATCCGAGCTGCATGGAACATCACAATTTTCACTACTGTCCAAAATCCAGACACTTCGATGCTCATTCCGCCGAGCTTGGCGACTTATCTGGAAGTAGACTTTAATGTTCCATAGATACGCCGTGGATCAAGCCGCGGGTGGCAGCTAGTATTATCGATAACAATACTATTGTTTCCGTACACTCTATAGGAGTAAACGTGAATTACCCGTCTACCAGGTGGAAAGTCCAGTGGGTTCACTGGTCGTGATCTCTGACTTTATGTAGAGTTACTATCGTAATAAATTCATGGAGCAGAATATAGAGATGACTGTGACAGAGAAGAAATGAGATTATCTGGTAAAAATTTAGAGTAAAAACGTTGGAGAAAAAGATATTTATGTTGGTTATAGGATAATATATTTAACGTAACGTTTTAAATAAAAGTTAACAGTAAGAAGTAAAAGTGATTATAAGTACGAGAATATATTTTATAGTTGCGGTACTTTCGGAAGAGACAATGTGACGGTTTTGCATTCCAAGTAGTTGTTGATGCCGTCTTCGCCCCTGAAAATCATATAATATTGGTAAATACCTACACGTAGATATACATTATATTATATAATCTATCAAGATTACCATGGTTATTGACATGCATGATGATTCATCAGCTTATTAGGCTAGGCATCCACTGCTGGGGTATCCCTTTCCGTTACCCTGAGGCATTAGGTATTAAGTCTCATAAGCCCTAGTAATTTCACTGAGTTTGCCAGAAGTAGAGTCAATTGACTAAACCATTACGGGGGTTATGTAAAAAAGAGGGTCTTTGCCGTGCAGAAACAACAGACTCATAAGTAAAAGAAGTAATTACTTCACTAATGCCATGGAAAACTTGCTTTACTCCTAGAAAAAAACATTTCGTATTTTTCTTACTATCACTAGTCCACCTGCTATGCTTCAAAGTAGATGGCAAAATACAAATATTTCTACAAAATAACTTTCAGACTACATGCTTAGATGTATGCAATTTCGTAATCACCAACGTTTATAATAGCCGAAACTTACAATTCCCTCCCGAGTCCAGAGTTCTTGAAACCGCCGAAAGGAGTTTGGCTTGTGACGTGGTCGAATGTGTTAACCCTGTAATTAAACAAAAAAATTGTAAATTGATCCATTTTTTCCATCGTTAATCATAACGTGAAAGACGGTTAAACGCTATCGGCTTAAAAATCAAAGAAAGGTTACGATGTTTGAGCCCGCGGACTTTTGCTAACGGCCCTCAAGTGCCTAAAATAACATAAAAATTACTGGTAGGTAAATACTGGTAAAAACTTGACTATTATAAAACATGACTTATATCATGTTATGTGTGGATTAAACACACTCGCTCTAAAACGGTGAATGAAAACTACGTGAGGAAACCCACATGTTCAAGAACCACAAAATTCGAGGACTATAACTTTCACTAAGCTGCACTGGGCCCGTATGGTGGATAATGACCCAAATACTCCTGAGAGAAAACCAGAATCACAGTAGTGGGAGCGTAATAAGGTTGTTAACGACTATTCGTTCAAGACTAGTCAGGCTTTAACTGTGCAAATGTCAGATATTTAGGTATACATATTTGGTGATGTATATTTAAATACTGCTCAATACTTTTCTCACTTACCAAATAGATCCAGCTCGCACAAATTTAGCAAAGCTTAGAGCAATGGTGATGTTGTTGGTGATAACACCAGCAGCCAAACCGTAATCAGTATCATTGGCTCTGTCCACTACCTCTTCAAAAGTGTCAAATTTGAGAATGCTTTGCACGGGCCCGAAGATCTGAAAGGAAGTAATCGTGATTTCTTTTGTTAGGTAGGGATCTTAATCGGATATATTGGAAATAACTTCAATGGATTTAATACATCTAAATATCGTAAGTTGTCATGTATGTTGGTAAAATGTAATGTTTGATAGTATAAATTATTATTATTGCCAATTGTATCATCAAAGTAATAATAGTTCGTCAGATATATAATACATAGCGGTCCTGAATAGTATTATTAGATCCGAGTCGATGACCTGATAGTCATTGACAAATATAATTTCTTTCGGCTACTGTCCTTTATTTAAATGGCATCTAAAAGGATTACTTACTTCTTCTCTAGCAATTTTCATATCATCTTTTACATCAGCAAACACTGTTGGCTTGATGTAATATCCCTTATTACCCAGCTTTTCACCACCAGCTACTAATCTGGCACCACCTTCCTTGCCAGCTTTGATGTAGTCCAACACTCTTGTGTACATTTCTTTATCAATCTATAAAATACAAAATCTATGAAGCTTAGTTAAGATCTTACTTAAGACGACTATATATTAAAAGTTGCATGTGGCTATATCAGAAAATTTATCATTATTGCATACGCAATTCATTCAAACAATATAATTTTAAACGCGCCTTTCGATGTTTGGAACATTATCAATACCACACACATAGCTTGTACCTGTGGTCCTTGTTGTACATTATCGAAGGGATCTCCTACGGATCTTTTCTTGGCAATCTCAGCTGCTTTTTGCACAAACTGATCGTAAATACCAGACTGCACGTAAGTCCTTGTGCCAGCGCAGCAACACTGACCACCATTGGCGAAAGCAGCGGCGTGCGCTATTTGAGCAGCTTTTTCCACTGAAATCAAATTGGTGGTAGTTTAGGTAAACATATTGCGGTAATGAAAAAGAATTGGTTGCTATTATGACTGATGACTGTACATTTATGTTCACATATAAATAAATGATTATTATTAAAAAAAATATGTATTATATCACTTAATGTTTACGTAGTGGATATTATGTTTGCTAAGCCGTGTAAATGTTTGAGATCAGTAAATGCCTTTACTACATTTCTCTGTCATATTTGCCTATGCATGATCTCATTGCAATAATATATTTTATCTTCAGTGATCACACAATACAGTCTTCTGAAATTTCTCTTTAATATTGGATACTTATTAGAACTTAAACTTTCGGTTGTTGAAATGAATGGATTTCAATGAAAAATTTGATGAATTGATAAATTAGCTAATAAAGTGACTACATACAACTGAAAGCTATTCAAAGACTGAATTTTGGATGTTAATTATTTTGTACTTGATGCTTAACCAGTCGATGTAACAAAAACTACATAAAAAAACACAACTGCCCTAGCCAGTGTCACTTGGGATGATGTAAGGACTCTAACGATACCCCATAAATCTAGATCTGTTCCAGTATTCAAAAGTTTTGGTGGAACAAAGTAACTCACATACAAGAAATATTATACTCCATTTTGTGCAGTCGTGTAATAACTAATAATATTATATGAGACTGAGAGAGATTTATTACCATCAGCGTCATTGAAAACAACGAGAGGGCTCTTGCCCCCGAGCTCCAAAGTTATACGTTTGAGATTCACAGCTGACGCAGCTCCAAGAATCAACCTCCCAACCTAAAAATAAAAAAATAAATAGCTAGCGTATTTGGATTAGACTACCTTCTCATTTACTACGCCACAATGCACGTTTTGCTTTTGATGAAAAACTGTTATTGACATGATTTTAGTATTTATTATTTACACTGGATAAAATATAGGTAGATATGCTTACCTCCGTAGACCCAGTGAAAGCGACCTTATCAACATCAGGGTGATGTGTAAGGGCATGACCGGCAGTGGGACCATAGCCAGGCACAACGTTGACTACACCTTGTGGGAAACCAGCTTCTTTGATAAGAGCAGCTATGGCTAGTGCTGTGAGAGGAGTTTGCTCGGCCGGTTTCAATACTAAAGTGCAGCCTGAAAGATAAAGAGTATTGATGATAGTTCGATGATCGATGATTAGCTAACTGAATAATATCTATCCATAGAGTCGCAATATGACTCACTTCAAAAAATCGATAGAGTATATAGATATAGGAAATAGGGAAGGCAATGCATTTGCAGTATAAGGGGGATCCCTAGGCGACGATGGTCACTTTGCAATAGGTGCTGTCAGTTTGTAACTGTTATATTTCGTTGTACACTTTAGGAGTATTTTCGATATTAGCCATAGCTGGTTTTTAATAGACATCTTACCTGCTGCCAAAGCAGGAGCAACCTTCCACGCTAACATAGGAATAGGATAGTTCCATGGTATGATCTGACCGCAAACTCCCACGGGCTCTTTCAACGTGAACGATAGCACTTCTCCATCTGTAAAATGAAACGCAGTTGACATAAAAAAGCGGCTTAAACCTTAAAACCACTTAAAACTATGCCTTCTTCCGTAAGATAATTAGATAATTAACGGCTTTGGTGTTACATTATTACATTAAATTGTCTCTATCTTCCCATTTTCATAATTTTTTGTTGCTATTTGGTAACGAGACGAGCTGGTCGTTTGCCTGATGGTAAGCATAACGCCGGCCCATAACAATTGCAGTGCCACTCAGAACTTTGAAACACGAAAGGCCTGCGGCACTGCAGTGCGCTCGTTACCCTGAGACATTAGGTATTAAGTCTCATAGGCCCAGTAATTTCACTGGCTACAGCTCTGCTCATCAACCCGGAACACAGTAACGCTTGCACACTACTGCTTGACGGCAGACTTCACGAGCAAAGCGGTGGTAACAGCTCAGACGGACACTCGCAGACGAGTTAGCCCTACCACTAACAAATCTATTATCTATTATTATTACTGGTGTGACCCTTATTTCAATTTTCCTAGGAACGCGCCTCATGTTATCATAGACAGTTCAATGAAATCGTTAGGAGCGGTTATCGAGAAATTCATTACATAATAACCGAGATAAATATATATAAGTACTCAGTAATTTCTTTGGTTTTCACGAATCATTATTACACATTGACTCGAACAAGAATTTGTAACGGTTTTTACCGCGCATATATTACACTAATTTTATTTCTGACGTGAATCACTTTACATTTACTTTGTTTTTGTCATGGTAAATTAGGCCAGTTTACAAGAAATAATATTACAATACTGTTTTTCAAAAATCTTATAAAAATTCAAAACAATGCTACGGAAAACCAAAGGGTTGTCTTATAGAATGAATGATAGGTATTAAAAAAAAATGATACTATTGTTGTATATATTATTGTTGTGCATAACAAATTAAAATTTACCTAGGTCAGTTAGAAGCTAACGTTATGCAAGAACCAGTAAACCTGGTCTGTGGCCAGATTAGATCGCCTATTTAAATTAGTATACAGTAAGGATCAACTCATAATCCTACTTCCTACTAATATTATAAATGCAAAAGTGTGTTAGTTGGTTTGTTCTTCTTTCAAGCAGTAACGGAGCAACGGATCGACGTGATTTTTGGCATAGATATAGTTTATAGACCGGAGAGTAACATAGGCTACTTTTAATCCCGGAAAAATGAACGGTTCCTGTGGGAACGCGGGTGAAATCCGCGGGCAGAAGCTAGTTAGTGCATAATTATCTAGACATTTCCAGATAATAATATAAATTTAGCTAATACAAAGACAATTACGTAGACTTTCACAAATCGATCACGCCAAATAGAATAGGAAATGTCGTGACATAGCACGTCAATAACATGTCTCTTGTCTGGCAGATAACATATACTTACATAATTTAACAATCATATTGAGATACTAGAATAAAGATAATTAATTGAGTTAAATTTATGTTTATAGTCTAAGTTAAGTTAATGTTTATAGAGACCCTCGCTGCACAGCTATCGTATTTCTAGCTAGCGGCCATTTCACCCAGAATATAGATTATAGATATTTGTTAAGTTTAAGTTCAAAAGTACCTAAGTTACAGGGTCCTTTCTTTCGAAAAAAATAATAATATATACCTAGGGTTTGGGAAATTTTGATGAAAATTTTTTCTTCCTACATGCTCAGTCAAAACATAACCAGGTTGTAGTGTCTCTAACCTAACCTTAACCGATTACTACACAGTAACCAGTAAGTCGTAAAAACGGAAAACATTAACATGAATTCCATGCGTGGATAAAATAGATCAATATAGATCAATACGTTTTCTAACCTGCAGGAATAGTGTTTCCGTGAATTTTGTCAGCTTTTCCTGCGTAGTATCTCAGGACCGTAGCTGAATAATAAACTTCGTCTTCGGCATCCTTAACCGGCTTTCCGCAGTCCAAGGTCTCGAGTTCTGCCAGATATCTGGCTTGCGATTCAATTAGCTCAGCTAATTTGAGCATGAGAAGACCTCGCTTGGAAGCATCCATGGTACGCCATTCTGAATAGCGCTTAAAGGCTCTTTTTGCAGCGGCCACAGCTAGACATATATCAATCTGAAAGGTGTATACGTAAACGGTATCAATTTTTAAGTAGGTCCAATACCGAATAGGATGAATCAAAGCTCGTCTCGTTATCCAATTGTATAAAAAAGGTGTATTATATGTTTGTATAGGGGTATTATATCCTACGAATATTATAAATGCGAAAGTGTGTTTGTTGCTTTATTGGTTTGTCCTTCTTTCACGCAGTAACGGAGCAAAGGATCGACGTGATTTTTGGCATAGATATAGTTTATGGACCGAAGAGTAACATAGGCTACTTTTTATCTCGGAAAAATGCACGGATTTCACCCACGGTCCTGTGGGACCGTGGGTGAAATCCGCGGGCAAAAGCTAATACTTCAAGAAATAAATCGGTGTCGATGATAAACAAATCTTTGGTACCTACTTCATCACCTTCTGCAACTCGCACGATGACGTTCTCATTTTGGGGATTGATGGTTGGAAAGGTCTTCTTGCTTATAGCATCTACCCACTCGTTGTCTATAAACAGCTGAAAATAATACAAACATACAGCTACTGGGCGTAGGTACAATATATCAAAATGCCACAATTGAATGCACAATTATTATAATTGCGTCTTTTGTGTTGAATTACTGATTTTCAAACAAAGAATAGGCCGTACCTACTCGTATACTCTCTGTTACTTTGTGTTGATATACCCTAACAGCGTCATATGTGAACTTCACTAATAATATAACATCTCCATATAATGTACATATGATTGCAATAAATGATTGAGTATTGAGTATATTACGAATAAATTTACAATGTTACAAGTTTAGGTACATATATTAACAATCCCGATCTCATCTGACGAGTCCAACTGGTCCGAAAGCTATGTATTAGGATTTACTTCGGAACCTGGGAAAGCAAGCATTGCATTCTCACGATTCTCACGAAAGATGAAATGTACCTACGCTGCCTATAATAACATGGGTTACATGGGTAACATAATGTGGGTAGGTATGCGTTAGAATTTTCTAGAATATATTTCGATTCAAGACTAGTTTGTTTTTATTTACAAATAAATAAGTAAACGGATGATGAATGACGAAGAAGTAAATTTTAAATTAAATAATAATAAAGTAATAATTAATTTTAATTTTAAAAACAAAAAGCCGTAATTCTGAATCTCAGCGAGTGACTAAAATCATCACACCTATAATTATGATACCGTTCACAAGTGGGGGTACCCGTTCATAAACGATGTCATAGGTACATATGAGTAATTAGTGCCAATTTAGACTTAAAACAATTTTCAACTTAAAAAAATAAAATTGAATAGAACACAATCATAAGTTTGTCTCTGATCTAAGCTGAGATATAGTTGCATGTTGGTAAACAGGGTCTTTTGAAAATTAGTAATTTCAAAGTCATCGCTGAGAATTTTGTCACTGGTGATTTCGAAATCACTCGTGAAATTAAAAAATCGGTTCTCTATTCGCTAACCTATGTCCTTGGCTGGTGAGCCGTCAAGTTTGTTTAAATTATTGGACAAGTATAGAAAATTATCGTATAGGTAGGGAAATAGCAGTTAGTACTGATTATAAAGTGGAGTTAGTTCCTTATCATACTGATTTACACGATCTGCTGTAACAACATTATCCTAGTAAATGTATACGTTTTATGTAAAGCCACAAGCCACGGGACCCAAATGGTAAAAAAAAAAAACAATTATACTAGGTGGTGAAATTTTTCCATATTCTTTATCATGTTTGTAATTATAAAAGCACTTGTTTGTCGCTTCGTTGCCAATGAAAGCCGGTAATTAGTAGATAAACGCTGTGATTGCTTTTTATCTTAAACTAGGTGCGCCTCGTAGCTATGGGATGTTTAATAAATCATGATACGTCTGTTATTTTATTCATAAGACACTTTCTAATTTATCTGATTTATTAATATTTAAACTCTTTAAAGTTACCTCATAAAATGCACGCACACACGCGTAATCTTTTGATTTTATCTCATATAAGATTCTAATAATTTGTAACATACATGAGAGTGATTATAACAAACTGACGGTCAACCAACGGTCAAATGTTTTGCAACGATGATACCTATGTCATTCAATATATAAATTGAACAGAATATGATAAAATTTACCTTAGTGTATTTGACGTCCACTTTAACCATTGTAACTGCAATGTATGCTCCTGTATAAATTTTCAAGTTGCACACGTCCGATCTAGAAACGGGCTTCGAACGAACTGAACTTATCTATTTGTGTGAACTTGACCTCGTTCTGTAAAGAAATCTTTTTATTTATAACCAATTTATACTTTATCTCAATGCAGCAGAGCGCACTATTAGAAAATTGACATGTGAGCAAATGTGTCGGTAGTAGCACAATAAAGATTAAATTAGAAGAATATATAAAGGGTAGTTAAAGCCAGTTTTTAATGGATATTTTTTTACTAACAGGACTGGATATTCTCAACTATAAGCACTAACTCACTGTTTTCAAAAGATAATCATTTCTTTACAGTCATAAGTAAAAGGTCTTTGACATGAATGCTGAAGAGGAGAGTGAAGTGATGTTGGCCGCAAATTGCGAATTTATATGATTACAAAAGGCTAAGAATGTGTTTACAGAAAATGCTTGGAGTTTCTTGGAATCACGCATTTTCAACGAATTAATTATGTTAAATATTGTATAACTTAGATAATGGATAACTTGGCATATGTTTAATTAACAATAGCATCGTACACGTACAATATGTGTTACAGTTTATCTCTTATTGTTTTTTGTTTTGTAGAAAACACTGCATGGTAAATCCAAACTTTCGCATTTACATATAGTTAGAAAAGACACACCCAGTTACATCCACCCAAATACATTCTATAAATATATTTTATAGGTGATAAAACCTTTGGTTAAGTAACTTGCATAGTAGTTATCTGTAACTTACAAGCTCATGTTTTATGGATAAATTCCTTAGTATATTTTCCAATGAGTTATACCAAAGAATACATAATGATAAGAATCTTCTAATAGGGGACTGTACGATGGGGATAGTAAAGTATTCACATATTCTTTGCAATTTATTTTACATTTGCTCCGTTTTATTCAGACTAAAGACTACTATATAATTTAGGCACAGGCTAGTATAGTACCTACGGTATATAATATCTACGTGTATAATATATTGTTATATATTGATCACAGACTAGTATAGTTTCCATAGTGATTTAGACAGGTCTTCGGATTCAGAAAACGTCGTTGACAGTTGACACAGATAGCTATGTCGTAGTATTATTTCCTCTGTGGCTATGTCGTTGATAGCTGTTATCACCACTGACCACAGATTTGTAATATAGTCTGTGCCACTGACTTATACTTATGTATTTTCTACCTCCATGGTTATCACAGACTAGTATTGTACCACAAAACTCTGTTATGTGATTGTACGCTGTCATGTTAAACTGACAAAATACAGTATAAATGAAATGAAGCCAGAAAGAAGAATAATTATATACTGGCCTCACTTTGGCACTGGCAGAAAAACGCCAAGCAGTGTTTAAAAGCCATAACCTGAAGAAGAAGAAGAAGAAGAAGAAGAAGAAAGAAAAAAAGAAGAAGAAGAAATTGCAAAGGTTTCATTAAAAAACAAGACTTTACAATATCTTGAAATTCATTTCATCCACTTTAAATTGCGCATATTTATGATTTTCTTGTTGAATAACTAGCACTTATTAGCTATACTGGGCTTCACTAAAATTAAAAAATAACACTAAAAAAAATACATTTATTTTGGAAAGCATTTGGTACATTATACATATATAACTATTTAGTAATCAGTTCGTTAGGCTTATAGTTGCGGCACTTTGGGTAGAGCAAAGGATACAGTCTTGTTCTCCAAGTATTGTTGGATACCTTCCTCACCGCTGTAAAAGAAAAACGCAAGTTAGAAAGTAAACAATAGGTTACAAATGATATTTCGTCCTATCGTAATTCTTCATCCTACTAGTCCTACTTCCTACTAATATTTTTTTTTATTTTGTTTGGTAACGAGATGAGCTGGTCGTTTACCTGATGGTAAGTATAACGCCGGCCCATAACAATTGCAGTGCCACCCAGAACTTTGAAACACAAAGGCCTGCGACGCACTGCAGTGCGCTCGTTACCCTGAGACATTAGGTATTAAGTCTCATAAACCCAGTAATTTCACTGGATACTCTGCCCATCAAACCGGAACACAGTAATGCTTGCACACTACTGTTTGGCGGCAGACTTCACGAACAAAGCGGTGGTAACAACCCAGACGGACACTCGAAGAAGACTTAGTCCTCCCACTAACACTATATACGAGTATAAATGTGAAAGTGTGTTTGTTGGTTTGTCCTTGTTTCACGCAGAAATGGAACAACGGATCGACGTGATTTTTGGCACAGATATAGTTTAGGGACGAGAGAGTAACATAGGCTACTTTTTATCCCGGAAAAACGCACGGTCTTTGTGGGAACGCGGGTGAAAACCACTGTCAGAATCTAGTAATAAATAAACCTGTGAAGCAGTACCTACTTAAAGAAATCTAAAAGATTTAAATTTCTTCTTTATTTTACGCTATGGATATTATAAGATAGGGGTGCTAGGGCTTTAAAGCGATACCTACATGTAATTAGTTCCGCCATAACTATTTTCGTACATCAGATGATTCATGATGAAATCTTTAAAATAATCCTCATAATTATCACCTTTGGATCTTCTTTAATCTTTGTACCTTCATATGTAATCGCTTCGAAGATAGGTGCAATATTCGGCTTGTTTGTTATTACGGTTGAGTTATGAGATAAGGAAATCAATCAGATATAAGGTCTAAAATATTGTATGGAATATATCCCATCATTGAATTATTTTCTGTGTGAAGTCCTGACCTATTTACAAAAGGGCAGTTTAAAGAAGTATACGTACAGCTCGCGTCCAAGGCCAGATTCTTTGAAGCCTCCGAATGGAGTCTGGGGAGCCACATGCTCGTAGGTGTTCACCCTGTAAAAATAAATATTTTTTACATTAACCATTTTGAGTACAATGAGATATGTTATATATAAAATTGTATAGTACTTTGTCTTTTTTTAATGTATGGCTACTTGCTCAATAGCTCAATACAAACTAGAATTTGTCAATAAGGTGTTAAGTTTGAAGTAGGTACTGCGAAATTATTAGAAGTAGATACAAAATATATATTAAAAGTATTTTTCCGATTCTTGCATTAGATCTGAACTAAATTAATAAAGAATATAATGACCGTAAAGAATATACTGACATTGTTTCTTTCAAATAATAATAATCATCATCAGCCTTATTACGCCCTCACTGCTGTGATTCTTGGGCCTTCTCTCAGGGAGAGAGAGAGAGAGGGTAAGGGCTACGGCCGTTACGGCCCTGGATTACGATCCATCACGCGGCCCCAATGTAGCTTGGTGGATATGTCACATGTCGTAGAACTTTGTGGTTGATGATGTGGGGTTCCTCACGATGTTTTCCTTAACCATTTAAAAGCGAGTGTGATAAATAACTTAATAAAAGTGATTAATCCAAGTCGTCATCATCACCAGGATCAATGATGCTTGAGATTTCTGTCAAGAAGTATCCTGACAGAAATCTCATGCAAATAAAAAGCGGAGATAGTTATAATTTCCAGAATTTACATATTACTTGAAAGTAAGTTTCTTATTTTTAAATAACTAGTAGCATAACGAAATACCCACCACATAGATCCAGCACGAACATGCTTGACGAAGGACAGAGCAGTCGTGATATCATTGGTAACTACACCAGCTCCAAGACCGTAGTTGGAATCGTTGGCACGGTCCACCACTTCTTCGAAAGAGTCAAACTTGAGGATGCTCTGGACTGGGCCGAAGATCTGTTCAAATTCATAAACGATAACATTAATCTCTCGTTATGCTTATATTTCAAAGTTTGTTTTGAGACTGTTCAATTCTATTGTTGTTCTTTGCTGAAAAATTGGTATATCTACCATGAGACTGACAAGAGCCGATTCTTTGCTTTGGTAGAAATATGTCATTTTAAATTAATGGAAAGCAGTGCAGCTATACAAGTGGCGTAACTTTTGTCCCTTTCTATATAACAAAGAATCGTCAAAGGATGAATACTATGTGATTAGTTAGTCTCTCAACATTTTATTATCATCTAAATAGTTTGCTGCTCCATAAAGAAACTCGCTACTTAACAAAGTTTACAGTAGTGGTTCTATTTCTAAATGGTTTTCTTGCTTACCTCTTCTCTGGCGATTTTCATGTCGTCTTTAACATCAGCGAACACTGTTGGCTGGATGAAGAATCCAACCTTGCCCTGGCGGCCGCCACCGGCCACGCATCTTGCGCCCTGCGACTTTCCGGCGTCGATGAGTCCCAATACTTTGTCGAACATCTCTTTATCGATCTGAAATTATAAGATAATTTTCCAAGCTAACATTTCAAACTTATTTTACTCAAATGGACTGAAAATAAAGATACATATAAGTAGGTAGATTATTCAATGTCATTCAATTTTAGCTGCTTTTCTATACAAAGTAATGCATACAAAAAACGACATTGAAACTTTGTTTTGTGAATGCCACATTAATGTATAATGAAATATGTAAACAAATTCTTTGCAGCCATAATTTTATGTATGCTGTAAAAGATATTTTTTTACTGTAGGTGAAATATGTAAATGTTTCTACTTGTGTTTTATTGCTATTAGGGTTCTTTGTAGCAACGTAAGTTTACTTATTTATTAGCTTTTTTTATGTTATTTGGTGACGAGACGAGCTGGTCGTTTGCCTGATGGTAAGCATAACGCGGGCCCATAACAATTGCAGTGCCACCCAGAACTTTGAAACACAAAGGCCTGCGCGGCACTGCAGTGCGCTCGTTACCCTGAGACATTAGGTATTAAGTCTCATAAGCCCAGTAATTTCACTGGATACTCTGCTCATCAAACCGGAACACAGTAATGCTTGCACACTACTGCTTGGCGGCAGACTTCACGAGCAAAGCGGTGGTAACAACCCAGATGGACACTCGCAGAAGAGTTAGTCCTCCCACTAACAAGCTTTGACATATTTATGCTAACCTGTGGGCCCTGCTCAACGTCTTCATAGGGGTTTCCGACTGATCTTTTCTGGGCGATCTCGGCAGCCTTGGCAACAAACTTCTCATAAATTCCAGATTGCACGTATGTCCTGGTCCCGGCTACACAGCACTGACCAGCATTGGCGAAAGCCGCTCTGTGAGCGATGAGGGCAGCCTTCTCAACTGTAAATTTAGTAATAATGTCATCACTGACTCTTTACAATAGTACAATAGAAAGAGTAATTCGTATATAATCCGAATTTGATTATACCTATTGGTTCATATATAACATCGTTCCTAACAAATTTATCTAAATTCTTCTAATTCCACTTGAATTTAAGTGTGTCAATTACTCTTTAAATAAGTTGATCGTAATCTTATTTTGATTTAATCAGTAGAAATAAATTATTACCATCAGCGTCGTTAAAGATAACCAGAGGACTCTTGCCGCCGAGTTCAAGGGTAACTCTCTTCAAATTCACGGCAGAAGCAGCGCTCATGATAATGCGACCCACCTGATAAATAAAAACAAGATAATTATATAAACTTACTAGCTTCCGCCCGCGGTTTTCACCCGCGTTACCACAGGTCCGTGCATTTTTCCGGGATAACAAGTAGCCTATGTTACTCTCCGGTCTATAAACTATATCTATGCCAAAAATCACGTCGATCCGTTGTTCCGTTACTGCGTGAAAGAAGGACAAACCAATTAACACACTTTCACGTTTATAATATTAGTAGGATTTACAAGCCAGTATTCTATCTACGTTGCAATGATTTGATATATTCTATCCACGTCCTGCGAGCTAGTTACCATTATAGGTAAGTAAGTCCTTATTTGGGCGAGCAGACCATTCTTTAGATCCTTCGAATACCAATCTTGATGGTGTTTATTCATTCCTTGTGTTGGCAATTTGAACCGTAATAACGTTTACTACCTACGACTACCTAAGAAGCATATCCGTAGACTTAGGGTCTATTTTTATAATTAGCTTAGCCTTAGTAGGTAACAACAAAGTACTCTAATTATTGTTATTTTAGAAGCTTTGAATTGCAAGTGAGAACATATTTTAAACTACAGTTTACAGTTAGCACTGTGTCTCACCTCAGTAGATCCAGTAAAGGCAACCTTGTCAACATCGGGGTGATGGGTCAGGGCGTGGCCCGCAGTGGGTCCGTAGCCAGGGACTACATTGACCACGCCTGGTGGGAAACCAGCTTCCTTGACAAGAGCGGCCATGGCGAGGGCTGTGAGAGGAGTCTGTTCTGCTGGCTTCAGAACAATCGTGCAGCCTATAGGGATATAAGGATCTATATTAGTAAGCGTTGTGGTAGGGATGTCGAGGGCTATTTCAACCCTAAAAAAAGTTAAGGAAGATAATAAAAATTGCTATATGCATATAACATATGAAAGGACCGCCCTTGAGATTACTATATACCCCACTCTATGATTATAAAAGATTCATTCAAATTGGTTGACAAATAGCAGAAATAATCGAGAAAAATCTCCACAAAAAAAAATAGGTACCTACAGACGAATTGTGAACCTCCACCTTTTTTGAAATCAGTTTAAAATGAAAATAAGATAATAATAATTTTTAAAAAATAGTTCTCTAAAAATAAATTTTATCTACCTGTTATTAGTTCAGAAAAATCAGTTAGTGCATGCATATACAAATTTTCAAATGTTCTTACTCTAGTAAAAAATCACGGTGCATTCTTCGAACATATAACTAAGAGCTAAGCATCATTATAAATAAAAAAAACGTTGGTAAAATTGTGTAATTGTGCTCCTAGCCTTATCGAAGATTCTAGTGATACTCTATTTAGTGAAATTATTAACAGTAGTATTCAAAACGAATTAGTTTTGACTAAAGTGAACATTGAAAATAATACAATCACTAAAATTTCATTCCAATTATTGTTTGCTTGAAAAAAATAACGAAATCTAATCACAATAAATGCAAAATCATATCGTTAATCGTACTTATGTCTCCCGTTATCTTTCTTTCATTAATCACATTATTAAGCACAGTTAATAGGTACCTACATGGCTCTACCGATATTGCTTGTCGGATGTTTTGATGTCTAGACATCTAGACAGTCTAGACTGGTTCTTTCATTTGGGTATCCCATAAAAAAAACCAAATACATACGTGAATCTTGTATTCGTAAGAAACCTGTTTTGCCAATCGATAGAAGGAAACAGGTACATATGAACCTACATAAAGACATCGAACATAACATAGTTTCTTCTACATCTAACTACTGTCAGATGATTTAAGACTTACTAATACTGACCTGCAGCTAAAGCTGGAGCAATTTTCCATACGAACATGGGGATAGGGTAATTCCATGGCAGGATCTGCCCGCACACACCAACAGGCTCTTTCAGGGTAAATGACATAACTTCACCATCTGAAATTCAAAGTAAAAATATTAGGCATTAGAGTGAAAGGTATAATAGAAATTTGTTAACTAATGTATAGAAAAACTATACATAGACCAACATCAGCACTATTTTTTTTAATTGAAACTGTATTTAAAGATAAAAAAAATGAATATACTATATTTAGTAATTTCACCTGTTTTTTTTAATCTCCGTACCATAAAGTACTATCAAGGACAATCAAAAGAAACACCGAAGATTTTTTTTATATACTATAGGCTTACGTTAGACCACTATCTCACCTGATGGTAAGTGACAATGCGGTCGAAGATGTAGCACGCTTACCTAGAAGATACCTATTCACTCGTGACTTGAAGACACCCAGGTTATAGCGATCAGGGAACACAGACTCAGGCAAGGCATTCCACTCTTTAGCGGTACGCCAAATGAATGTAGAAGCAAAAATATACAATATACGTACGTACAATATGTAATATACGGAATATATCTTCAGTATCTCGAGCTCATTACAACGAGCCAAGACAATTTATTTGGACATAGCATAGGAACTTGGATATCAAATCAACGTACCAGCGGGAATTGTACTGCCTAAAATCTTGTCAGCCTTCCCGGCGTAGTATCTTATGATGCCAGCAGACCACTGGATTTCGCCTTCTGCTTGCTTGACGGGTTTGCCGCAGTCTAAGGTTTCCAGTTCAGCTAGGTATTTGTAGTCTCTCTCTACGAGGTCCGCCAGCTTTAGTAGAAGACGACCTCGACCAGATGCATCCAGGGTCCGCCATTCGGAGTAACGGTGGAATGCTTTCTTCGCCGCGGCCACAGCTATATCGATGTCAGCCTAAAAAATTAGTGAATTAGCATAACTGACTACATTATTCAAATTCAAATTGCTTTATTCATATAGGCCCCAAGGGAGCCCTTATGAAGGTTAAAATAAATAACTCTAACAGCGGGTCTCTGTAATGTTAGTCAACCAGAATCACAGACTAAAACTAATGCTGTCTTTATCAGAACATAATAAATGACAAAGACATCAACAGATCCTATCCGTGCTCAATTGGAAACGACCTTAAAATGGTTTCAAATACATCGAACACGTTATGCGTATACTTGTTTTAATTAATATAGATATTGCGTTGTAATTTTTTGTTATGTTTATTAACTTAAGTGATTTTGTTTTTTTTTAATCTTTCGGAGATCAAAATGTAAAATGATTGTCCAACTCACTAAAGTGTATGGTAACTAGTACACTTTCTGCCACGATGGTCTCTTATCTGTAAGTGTTGGTAATGGAATGACCTCGCACTGGATGAGACTAAGAGATAAAAAATATTTATCGTTGTGTTGCCAATGGACACGAATATCAAAGTTAATTAGTACACACTCACCTACAGAATCAGGAGGATAAAGATTAATATACCATGATTCTAACTGGCACATGATTAAATGACCTTACTTGACGACTTTGGATTTCTTTCTTCCGTAATATACCTAATTGGTAATGAAAGAACCTTTGAGAAATTAATTTAAGATATTTAATTTTAATATTTAAGATTCCAATCTTCTTTTGTTCGTCTCTATTGAATTTAATACCTACTTAAGGCACTTAAAATATAATGCTTGAGGCACAACATAATAATTTCTCACCTTGTCCGCTTCAGCCACTTGAATGATGATAGACTCATCTTGGGGGTTGATGGTAGGGAAGGTCTTTTTGCTGACAGCGTCAACCCACTCATTGTTGATGAAGAGCTAAGAAAGAGAAAAAGATTTTTAGATATGTTGAACTTTTAGATATGTGCATAATAATTATACTTGTTTGTAAAATAATATACGTAAAAGTGTAAACTACCGTTACCAGTACATAAACAGGCTAGGAATAGGCAGCTATGCGTGTACAGACAATATCGCCCATCCGGAATCACTTATTGTGATTTAGTTCGAAGTTGGCGATCCAACAAAGCCATTCGTATTATGTCTACTTGGTATTGTTACTAATGAACTACGCGGAAGTCTGAAATTACAGTAACGTGGACTGTGGTGGCAGATTCAATTACCTACGGGCTACGAGTACACTTATGTGTACATACATGCTTTATGGAATTCTGGAGGCCTACCACCATCACTTAGAGCAGTATTACTTTAACCGAATTGAAAATTCGTAGCTACCAGATTTAAAAAGTAAAATTGCGAGTCACAAAGTTTTAGTTTTGGTGGAAAAATGTTTAATCTATTTTACTATATCTTCGTAAGATTTAATCATAAATAGAAAAAATTCTAAGCTTCTACGGATCAAACATTTTTCAAGCTCTAGATTTACTTATACCATGTAAACTTTATCAACTAGCGTTATTAATTTATGATTATGTTTCCAACGTATATTATATTTTCAACTTCTCTTAATTCATACGAATTATTCATACGTTTTTTATGTTTAGCTTTTGCTGTAATTGTAGCAAAAACTAATGAATGGGCATATGATTAATAAAGTCTGTAATGTTCAGCTTACTGTTGTAGCCATTCTAAGAACACCAGAAAACGGGTTTGAAAATTGTTATGGGAGCTGGCATAGTCCCGATCCGCCATTTTGTGTTTTTTTCAAAATCGCATCGCACGATGAAGCTTATATGTGTCCCCAAATATAAGAAATATCGTGAGACACGATTTTGAAAAAAAAAAATACAAAGTAGCGGACCGGGACTATGTCAAAAGTTTTCAAACCCCTTTAGGAAGTTTATCTAGTACTCAGATACATTATGGCAAGATTTCGTTATTTCTTATTATTTTAGATTTAGCTATCCAACATAATAAGAAAAATTACCTTGCCCTAATGGGCAAGGTACCTAATGGTAACTCTAGCAGAGCAAAAGGAAAGTTTTTCCTTGTTAACATTTGTTTATGCCACTTTGACGAAATGAGTAATTGTTTGATTTTTAGCTCTCTAGAGAAAAAGAATTAAGCACATCACATTTTTTTTTAATTTTTATTAATTATTTATATCCTATATGGCATTTTCTCTAGAATTATTCTGTATAAGACCTTGAAAAATATAGATTGCGATAACTCGAACACAAATATTCCCTACATACATGAACTAGGTATGTAGGGAATATTTGTGTTATGTATTTGTATTTCCTTTATGACTTGCAAGTCACTCCTACGACGCGAGTTGATTGAACAATCTTACGATATTACGCCTAGATCTTTCATCTCCATTTAGTTCATATTTTCCAAGTCAGCGATCATGTTTATTCAATCAAAATAATATATTCCATCCAAAATTATTTCAATTTATTCAGCCCACGTATCACGTACCTAGACAAAATGAAAATTTATGTCATAATTCTAGAAAAACAAGCATCATTGGCTTTTCTACTAAAACAACACAGCTGCTATATATACCTTGAATTTATCATACTAGCTGCTGCCCGCGGATTCACCCACGCGGAGTTATTGGTTTTCAGGAGTTTAATTTTTTTGCGCGGAACCTTAATTCTTTGTCCAAAATAAAAGTAAACTAAGTTACTGCTTATAACATCAGCTATCTGTCAGTGAAAGTGCCGTCAAAATCGGACCAGCCGTTTCGGAGATTACCCGGAACAGACAGTCAGACAAAATTTAAAAAAATGGCTGTTTTGGTGTCAAAATCGTCAAATCGTCAAAATCGGTCCAGCGGTTTCGGAGATTAACCGGAACAAACAGACAGACAGACAAAAATTTTAAAAATTGTGTTTTGGTTGTAGGTACCGTATATACTTCCATATGCATTTCGTAAAAAGCTGTTATTGAGATATTACAAACAGACACTTCAATTTTATTTATTTCTATAGATATAGGTACCTGTACCATAATATATACCTTGTATACCTTGAATTAATATGGTACGCTACCACAACAATATTTTGTGTCACTGCTAAGACACTGAGTAAACACGTATTATAATGCTGTGCCCACAACGATTCTATATTGTGCTCACATAATGACAGAACACAAAAACTATTTCTGGATGCGCGGAGTGATGTAATCCGTGGGCATCACGTCGACGAGTTTAGATGCCGGCCGGCAACTTCCGAAATAAAAACACTACACTAAACACTACTACTGCCAGTGTACCAATAATGACACAACCAGTGGCTTCTCTTAATTGTAGCTTATTGCTTCAATGTATTTAATCGCAATGGCAACAGTTTTAAATTATCAGACACTAGACTGTTGTCAAGAGGGGCGTCCTGCATGGGAATTGGGAAGCCAGACGGCGACAATCGATTATTATATGAGATGATATGCCCTCGAGGCAAACAGATTCCAGAGATCAAACTCAGAGAAGTCAAACTCATTCCTAAGTCTGTTTTTATTTGGGGTAATAATTTATATCACTGCTGGTATTAATTATTCTTATAACACCGGGAATTGGGAAATGTTAATGTTGTGTGAGAATGTTACTTGAATCAAATCGTCAATCATACTATGTCGCTTTGCATAGATATTTGGTTTTTTTTCATGAATTTTTGTAATTTATTTTGTAATGGAAACTTTAATTCCTAAAAAAATAATTAAGTGGTTATTAAACATTCTCGACAGTATGTTATTTGAATTCAGAATTTATTCAGGTTGTATTCCAGTAACTGTTGGGAAAAATATATGTAATATTTCTTACTATATTAAATCACTGAAGATCACTCCTAAACTCAGAAATCTAAGAACTGGTGTAGCTAAACTTAGAAAAGCACGCTCACTAAGGTAAAAACTCACCTTGGTGTATTTGATGTCAACTTTACCCATTTTGCTTGATTGCTGCGGACGCGTGCGATACCGTTCACCGACTGGCGCGAAGTGCGGATCAAGCCGTCAACTGTTTCATTTATTAAATACATACAAGCTGTTATCAGACTACCGATGCCGGCCGGTCGCGAACACAAACCGTAAACAAAGACGATACACACAGTATCACAGTTCGCAAACTGAATGCTCGAGTATTTGTATTGAATACTCGTAATACTGAAATTGGAAAAGAATAGAAAATTAATTTGTCAAGGGATATTTAAAATATTTATATTATGCAACACTGTTAAAATTCCATCCAATCACATTAACCAAATTTGTATACTAAGCGCCATCAAATTGTTAGAACCACGTTTCTTTCACTATTGACCAAAGTAAATTGGGACTACGCTGGGTATTAATAATTCTGTTGATATCAAAAATGATTATTATGAAAATATAAAATAAAAACTGATTTGAGAACTTCAACCTTTTATTATGTTGATAAAAAATAACGTCGCATAACAATAAATCATTATTATAGTACCTATAGATCAAGGAACGCAGGATCGGGAACAAGAGCAAGATAAAACAAGTGGCATAAATAAATACCGTACTGTGACCTTTACCAGTAAGATAAAAGCCCATGTAGGATGAAAAAAAAATATTACAAAATTCGAATAAGTATACAAAACCACGACTGAGGGAAAAAAGATTTACCCCAATGGTTCTAAAAATCGATCTGGCAGTAATAAAGAAAACTAGTAGTCTACCAGATTATTATAATTAGGTAGGTATGTCCTGTTCTACCAGATAAGTAGGCATTGATAAAAATATTTTTGCAGATGAAACAACATCAGTTTCACATACTATTTAGAATCGACAGAAGCTTCACACTGTAATACAGTGTGTCTAAATATTACATAATCATTTCAAACATTTCTTAGTGTGTGCTACGTATAAAGTGTCGTAGTGGAGATTACTCCTACAGAGCTGATAAAACCAACAAGGTTCCGTATAAAACTGCGGAAGAAATCTGTAGCTGGTACCTCGATTTAGCCAATCCTTTAGCCACGCTTCATATACCTAGTAAACATACCACAATTTAGTAACGTTAAACCTTTTTTCTGAAACAAGGTAATATTTGATCAGTTTATAAAAATAGTACAGTATTGTCCAGGCTGAAAATAAAGTAAGTGACGGCCAAGCAATGATGAACTATTAGGTGAATCCTCTAGCAAATGAATCACAAATTCATTTCAACCCTGATGTTTAGAAACTACCATCGCGTTCTTTCGTGGACGTTAATAAATATCCTACACGTTTAAAATTTTTGAAAAGACCTATTGTTTTATTTTTTAGGACCAATCATTCAAACCTCGATGCGAATTTTCGGCGATGGGCGTGCGCAGAGGTCAGGGCCCTATTTAAGGGGCAGAACCCGGCGCGCCGCTATCTCGCTCGCGCATCTTAACATTTTTGAAGATAAATAATCACTTAATATAATAATGAAAAATCGCATTCGGTGAAATTGCTGGCAATGACATTGCAAAGGTACGGCAAAAGTATCATTTTGATCCGATCAAGATTTCATACATGAAAATGGGCAAAACATAAAATCACATTTTTAGGTTTGAAAACTTGAATGGATCAAAATGAAAATTTTATATAACCTTTGTAATGTTATTGTCAGCAATTTCACCGAATGCGATTTTTCATAATTATAGTAAGTGATTGTTTATCTTCAAAAATGTTGAGATGCGCGAGCGAGATAGCGGCGCGCTGAATTCTGCCCCTTAATAAAGCTGACAATTCGACATATATGTCAAAAAATGACATAATTGTAGAATTGTCGCGCTTAGGCTGTTTAATAAAAGTGACAAATATGTCAAAAATCGGCCGGTGAAATCTTGACATATTTGTCATCTAAAAACGCTTTTTAATAAAACTCGACATATGTCAAAAACACAGTCAAATTTAATCTGACAATAAGAAAATTGTCGTGACAAATTTGTCAATTTTCCACCATGACAATTTTGTAGCCTGTAAGTTTTATTAAACAGAAAAACTGTCGAATTGTCACTTATTGACATATGTCGGACTTGTCGGATTGTCAGCTTTATTAAATAGGGCCCAGGTGTCAATAGGCAGCCGTCTCTCAAACAGAAGGTCATTGGCTCAGGGGCCGTACGTGGCGCCGCGCCCGCCAGCCGAGTTCTTTTTACGAACTTACAAGATTTTTTAAACCACTTCGTTTTTGTTTCACTCCGTTTAGAATTGAGTACCGAATATTTCTGCCAAATCTTATCAAAATTGGACGGTAAATGGCGCAGAAGCAAAGTTCCTCCTTTTTAAGGGGTCCCTCCAATCAAACATCACAGACCACAAAAAAATATGTATTTGTAGAACCTGCTGTATACCATTTTCATAAAGATTAGTGGAAAAATATGACCCGTAAAAGTACCAACATATGGACATACTCGTATGAAAGCAAAATTGGCCAGTTGATGCAGTCTTCGATCGCGTCGCTGATTCTGTCAACAACAGTATATGCTGCATTCATCAGAATACTTACATGTTTGTATTACAACTATTGCACAACTTTGAGTAACACTTGTTGCATGCAGAATCTATTCATATTGTATACTTCTTGAACAGCTTCCTACCGAACCCTAAAAATAAATCAATGTGCAATTGATGTTGTCAAGAACTCCACGTCGCTATATAAATAATAAACTTCAAACAAAAACAGTACTGTAACACTGGTGTAATGACATTTTTGACTTTAGATTAGTGTTTTACCACTATCTTAAACGACGATGATGGTTGAAAGTGATAAATAAGTAGGTACATGAAATCTAGCATAAGTACCTACCTGATGTCGAAAGACGGCAGGAGTTGGTTGGCGATAGATTAGGAACTTGAGAGTAGCTAGCCGATTCTTATCACTCTTTAGTGATTATTATAAAGTGCCACATCACCACGCTGTGGTTTTAGTCTTGGATCGAAGAACCACGACTAAAAATGACTTGGCTCTCAATGAGCTAAGGAGATTAAGCTATAGATTTCTATGCCAGAGAGAATATGAATGAGAAAATAAACATATAAATAAATAAACGCTTACACTCATACCCCCGCACTAGTATTCCCTGTGTCGCAGGTGGCATGGACACACGTACACATCACAAACATTCAAGACCCGAGAACAAACTTTATGCTTACACAAAATCTGCCCCGGCCGGGAATCGAACCCGGGACCCCTCGCTTTTCAGGCAGGGTTACTACCAACTTAGTTACGGAGCCGTCATCCACGCGAGAACTTGGTGTCAGAATAAATAATTGCAAGTGGCACAGAACTTACCTATAACAATTGCAGAGAAGACACGTATTAGGGCATTTTCTGCTGTTTGCCAAGTTATACTATCACGCTCAAGTCGAAATCTGATCACGAAAGTCGTTTTGTGTACACCGCCTAAATAAAAATTGAATCGTATAATCCTATTTGCCTATACCGGTGTGTGTTAAAACTATTGCACAATTTTGAGTAACAATAATAAAAAAATAAAAAAATATTGTGTAATAGCGCGCGGACAGAGGGACTGTTATTTATTTCTATAACTAGCTCTGCCCGCGGTTTTTACCCTGCGTTCCCACAGGAGCCGTGCATTATTCCGGGATAAAAAGTAGCCTATGTTATTCTCCGGTCCATAAACTATATCTATGCCAAAAATTACGTCGATCCGTTGCTCCGTTATTGCGTGAAAGAAGGACAAACCAACAAACACACTTTCGCATTTATAATATTGGTATGGATTAAAGCAAAATTTGGACTTACTAGTATCTTATAATGTTTTAATACTTTTTGACAACGAGATGAGGTGATCATTTGTCTGATGGTAAGCATTACGCCAGAAATACCAATCACAGTGCTACTCAGAACTTTGAAACATATAAAGGCCTGCGTGGCACTATATTGCGCTCATTAACATGAGATATTAGGTAAAGCGCAGCAATTTTACTGATTACTTTGCTCATCAACTGTCTATCTTTTTGTAATCTTATCAATTTCGATTTTATCTTCACTTTCAAACGTCGTAGTAAGTGTGGAATCGGGTGCTCTTTGGCCATAATATGCCCTTTTAATTGTTGAATGCCGTGTACGAGCCGCTTTACATTCGACTGGGACTCGGCGGGATTGTGTAAATGATAAATTTCCCTTTTGCCATTTATAACAAAATAACGATAGATAATGTGGCAGCATCGTACCTGCCTATGTACATTTTTTTTACTTACGACATTTACGTTTCACTACTTTAATGGCGATGTGGTCGAAAGTGGTAAATACACTAAGCCTAGAATAGAAATGAACTCACAAAACACACCGATAGTTGTTTATTATCAACTTGAATGTGGTAACTAGCCAGGCGAGCTTTAGAAAATGTCCTGCCTCTATACTAAGATTCACCATCATCACGCTAATTACGCTTCCACTGCTTCTACCAGCCTTCTCTTAGAGAGAGACAGAGCCGATAGTTGTTTATCAACTCGAATGTGGTAACTAGCCAGGCAAGCTCTAGAAAACGCCTTGTCACTATATCAATATTCATCATCATCACCCTTAAAACGCTTCCACTGCTTCTACCGGCCTTCTCTTAGAGAGAGCGTATGCCATAATCCACCACGCGAATCCATTGTGGCTTTGTGGAGGTAATATGTCCTTTTTTTCCCTTCTAATTTATTTTGAGGCTTTGTCCTAAATTTGTGGTTCTTGAATAAGCTACGGTTGCTCAATGTCACCGAAATGTTAAACTCATTCTAGGATTAGAACCCTCGACGTACAGACCTGCCAGCGACCTCACTACCACTGCAGAGCTACCATCGCTTCAATATTGCTCTAGCAAGCTGCCTGCGAGGTAGTTTTGCGTTTGATATCCATTGTAAAATCTCATTTATTTATTTATTTATTAGCCTAACCTAACTGGGTGCATAGATTACTTAATAATTGTATTTTATGTTCAATATGTGTAATTCAATGAACCCTGTTAGGGCGTATAGTAATTAAAAAAACTATATCACATTTAGTAATATTATTTCTTTTCAAATGGATAAAATAAGGTAACAAACTAAATTTATAATGATACTAGTTTTAACGTAATATCGTTAATATCGATATATTTCACAACAAGTGAGTGGGCAACAATAGTGGGAAAACCTTACAACTATCTCGAGCAAGTAATAACCACTTTTTAGCTTGTAATAGAGATTAAGAGATTAGATTTATTTAATTCAAGTCATGTTGTTTTTAATACATTCATTATTCATTTAATACATGGTACTAGCTATTTTCCGCGGTTTAACTTGCATTATTTCGGGATAAAAAGAAGGACAAACCAACAAACCTACAAATACACTTTCGCATTTGAGGTATTTATTTATAGTACGGATTATAGTTTTGTTTAACATCGTTCAATTTATTCATTAAATTGACATTCAGATTTATCACCAAGTAGCTGCTGCCCGCGGTTTCACTCGCGTGGAACTCCTACGGGAACAGTACATTTTCCTAGATAAAAAGTTGCCTATGTTACTCTCCAGCCCAAAACCTAAAATCACGTTGATCCGTTGCTCCGTTGCTGTGTGAAAGAAGGACAAACGTATTCTTGTATTTTTTAGAAAAATAGTTTTTTAGATAAGTTTTAGATACTTACAGTCTTACTACAAAAAATTTACACATATCCTAAACAGGTCCTCTTAAACATGCCTTAGTCGTGTGTGATGTGTAATCAACCACAAATCTTGATTCAAGTAGTGTCTGTAGCTAATGTTTTTTCCTAGATTTGGTAGACATACAGGGCTTTGAACCTTATCATAATTAAAAGCAACATTATAAAGTGCACAATAACCTTTTCATAGCATCACAGCGTACATTTATTTCTTATCTTAAATGTTAATAACTGTAGGTATAGAAATACAATCAATTTATTCATAAAAACAAGCCGATAAGAGAAATGCTCTTGAACATAGGTATATGGATAAAATGGCTATATGGATAAAATAGTCATTATATTTTTTTTACTGGCTAAATGCCCATATTAACTAGCTAATACATAAATAAACACTACATCTAACCTAGCTAGCTACAAAAACAGTTGGATAATCTACAAGCCCTAGTAGGCCTATAGATAATCCAAATGTTCTAGCCCACTACCAGTAGGAAGCGTCATTATTTAGATTTGTGAGAACAATATTATATATTCAAGATGTGAATCTTCATTACATTTTTAAATATATTTGTTCTGACACTAGGCCTGATGGAGTAAACTTAACATAGTGAAGCAAGAGCACCACATAAACCCTATGAATTACGGCTGCTAAATAAGGGACTTTTTCCGACCATATGTGTCGAGTCCTCATGCACTCCTTTCTAATTATATTTCTACTCCTTTGATTTTACATATAATTTTTTTTTTAATTCTTTGTTCATATATTACTTAAACGAAATCGGTAGAGCATGACGAATCGTTATAATTCCGATCAAATTGGTATATCTGATGACACACTCGATGAAAATGAAAGCTGGTGGTGTTCATTTTGTCCAAAGATATTTTTACTTTATTTTCAGGTCTTGATCCAGCCAGACCGCTCGTTTCCGATTACGGTTCCCGCCAGTTCCGTTTGGGAAGAGACGACGCCTACGTGGTCCAAGTTGTCCACACTAACGCTGGTTTCTTAGGAGAAAGTGGACAGGTGGGCCATGCGGACTTCTGCATCAACGGGGGAAAAAGGCAGCCTGGGTGTAAAGGACATCTGATGCGTAAGTACTCTAGTAGCTCTATACAAAGAACTAAAATTGAAGTGTCTGTTTTAATGTCAAAATAACCCCTTATTACTAAATGTATATCAAAGTATGTAAGGTATTTATAAAAAAAAAAAAATGTTTTAAAATGGTTGTCTGTTTGTATATCTGTCTGTCTGTTTGTTACGTCTAATTTCCGAAACTGCTGGACTGCTTTGTGGATTTTCACGGGCAGGTAGCTGATGTTATAAATATAGTAACTTAGGATACGTGGGCAACGCCGCGGGGTAAAGAAGGACAAATCAACAAACACACTCACGCATTTATAATATTGGTAGGATGAGAGCTGAGATAATTATGTAACTCCAGCGTTTCTTTACAGGTATCGCTCGATGCAGTCATTTTATGAGCTCATGTTATTTCGCGGCCAGCGTGAGAAAGAGATTGCGCCTGATCGGTATTCCCTGCGACAGTTCGTGTCCAAAGACTCAAAGCAAATGGGGCATTAGGCTCGACAAGAAAGCGGTCAGACTTGGGGATGACGTGCCGGATCAGTAAGTAGCTACCTACTAAGTAAGTAGGTCTAATTTAGATCTATTTTGTCTGTTAACTTGGATCGCTCTGTTGAAGTTAACTGTTACTTCCACCCATAATAATAGCAGTGTCATCTAGAGCTTTGAATATACAGTGTCTTGCGCGGCTTTCAAAAATTCTCCTTTTGAAAACGTCAGATGTTTCCTAGAGGCGGATTGACGTACCTAAGTAATTAGTGCACTATAAGTATTAAATGCCACTTCTGCTCTTTCTCTATTCTGTGACCGTACCACACTCATCACCTCTTAAGATAATTATCAGGTCTTATCGTCTTCATTCACCCAGCTATTCACTGATAGCAGATTATATGAGCAATGTGGTATGGTACATAGTCAGACAGCTTCTCTAGCCTACCACTGCGAAACTCCTGCAAAGTGTATTATGGCAAAATAACCCTGCATGGGAAGGTAGATGTTCGTCAGTGGACGTTTTGCGGCTGATTTTTTATACAATTTTAAAACAAGTCGAGGCGGTCGTTCGCCTGATGGTAAGCACAACGCCGGTCCATAAAAATTGCAGCGCCACTCAGAACTTTGAAACACAAAGGCCTGCGCGGCACGGCAGTGCACTCTTTACCCTGATTCATTAATTATTAATGTCCGTTTTCACTAACGATGGATGAGCCGACGCCTAACTAAATAACTCCTAATGTAAGCAAAGTCATAAATATGTACTTCATTATAGGCGTTAGAACACTCCTAAAGGTTGGTGAAACGATTTTTTGCCTTAGGTAGGTAACTCCTAAATATTTAGGCATCCGATTTAGGCGTCTCCTAGGGTTGGTAAAAATGGGCGTAAGTCTCATAAGCCCAGTAATTTCACTGGCTACTCTGCTCATCAAACCGGAACACAGTAATGCTTGCAGATTACTGCTTGGTGGCAGACTTCACGAGCAAAGCGGTGGCAACCCAGACGGACACTCGCAGAAAAGTTTAGTCTTACCACCTAATAGGTGAGGAAAATAGTTTGGGAAAAATATTAAAATATAATACACATATGAATCTTCTTGGCCTAGCAAAATATTAGGGGCTTGATATGCGAATGTTAAGTGCAACTTTTTCTTTTCCAGCTCCCGTGGAATGTATTGCGTGAGCATAGATCACGAAGAAGATTGCCCTTTCGACTAGCTGTTATTTTCTTAATTATAAAGGCCTTATTTATAAAAAAATAGTCCCTCAAAAACCTTCAGCAGCTAAAATGTGCTTTGTATCTTTCCCGCTGACGTGAATGTGACGCGCGAAAACGAGACAAAGCATTTTTTTGCTATTGTCAAGGTATGCTTTCATTATGAATAAGGCGGTAAGTCTTTAATTTATTGTAAATAAAACAATAATTTTAGTTTGTTATAATTTAAATTTATTTATTAAAATCTACAAAGTTTTTCCCAGAAGTGCATGGTTTAATTACAAAAGCTATTTTTATATTATATCCGCCAGTCCAAAAAATACCAAAACATATATAATTCTAAGAGAATCCCTTAATTGTAGATTAAAACATATCAAATGTAAATATTTTTATGTAGACAATTAATTTTTATCTTTTTTACTTGGAACTATGCACACTTCAATCACCGAACACGAGAAGGTACATAAGTCATTGTAGAAAACAGATTTGAAGGTCCAGTTGCCAAACAGGAACTCTCCTCTGTAGTACTTTCTTGCTACTTCTTGAATATCCACGTTAAAGTGATAATGGCCCTGGAATTGTAGGGAATATTAGAAAAACATACAGACTCATACCTCTGCACTAGGAAGCCCTGTGTAACATGGACATACACATATGCAATACACTAACATCCACGAGCAGGGATCAAACTTTGTGCTGACCATTTGGCTTGGTTGGAAATCGAACCAGTGGCCCCACGCTTCGCAGGCAAGTTTACTACTAACTTAGCTCTAGGACCGTCATTATTTTAGTAACATTTGGATTGATTTTTCATACGTTCCCACCAAACTTTGTCCCACTCTTACTCATGGCCCCACGCTAATCTTTTCACCATTCATACGTACATTACTTACTAGCGAACGGCCCCTTTTCGCATGGATAATAAGTTTCTCCCTTAATTCAGCCCTGTTACAATATCCGTTCTTAGATGACGTCTCCTATCTAACTATAACCTACCTGCCAAATTTCAGTTTCATAGAATAGTTTCAGTTTCAAGATTTCTTGTTTAGTCAGTGAGTCAGTGAGTGACCTTTCGCTTTTTTTTATACAAGATTATCATTGAAGATGTAGGTGAACTAGATGGGGTCCCGCTGCTTAGCCGTAGAAAAAGAAACATTTCAAGAATTTCATCGTTTTAACATCGCCTGCTTATGCTTGCTTACCATATCCAGTTGACCGGAACTTCACGTTTATATTTTTTAAACAAATTACCTTTAAAATCAGGCAATCATCAGTGACGTTTAACATAGTCTGCAGCAGAGGTTTCAGGAACAAATGTTGACAGGGATCTTTTACTTGGAGTCGCAGTGCTTCTTTTGTCTTTGAATAGACGACGATTTTACCCTAAAAACAAAATAATTATTTGAAGTGGTTGAGTTGTGACATCCACGTTATGTTTGGCGTAATTAATATTGTTGCTTTTTATCTCTTTAGAATAGATTTAGCTTCAATTGCCCCACTGCGGAGCAAGGTATACCCTCTTTCCACTTACCACGGTTGACTGCTGTTTATGGCCAACATTACAGACTCCTTCGAAGCGATTCTAATTTCTACAGTTTGTAAGAAATATGAGTCATACTGGTGACAAGTCAATTCTCTACATTTACTTTTTTACTATCGATAGCGATAATTGCTTCGAAGCGAATGCCCTTTATCCAGTCTAGGTCCTCAGTTCTTTCGATACAACTCAAGTTCATCTTCATTATAGGCAGCCATTTAAATTAAGATCATGCTCCAAAAGCTATTTTGAAGTACGCGATGTCAAATATGCAATTATATAAACAAGAAGAAAAGAAAAAGAAGAATTAAAGCTAAAAATTGTTCTTACTTTAGTAGTCTTCACGTTCTCATGAACGACTAAATCGAAATCTAAGCTGTGCTGGTTGTTAACTTGGACAGTTGCGACTGCACAATCTTTCCTCTTCGGCCCTTTGCATTGATCAAATTTATTGATCAGAAGCTCGAAATCTCCCTGAAAAATACAATTACCTAGTCGTAAAAATATACTTCAATTTTTATATCAAATAAATACTATACAGAACCTTATCGTGCATCACGACTACTACTACAACATAATTCTACGCTCGGCGTTTCAGCACCTTTGATCATATAGACTGAACCCTAAATATAAGACATGTTAATAAAAAGTATTAGAAAAAAAAAACTAGAGCTTAGAGATGATGTTCCGGAAAACACTTGTACAATTTAAAGTGGTTAGATAACAATAAAATTATGTGAATATAACTTACAAATTTTCCTTTTTTAAATGATAATTAAAATGTTATCACATTATCTCGATCACTTTGTTTGTTACAAGTTAAGGAATCAACTAAACTTGTTACGAAATAAGCTAAAAAACTCACTGGTCCCAAAATGTATTAAGGAACCCCGCTATTTATCTGCTATATACGCCTTAACAAAAAGGTTACATTTTTAATAATAAATGGGCTTGCGTTTGGCCGCTATCTCTCGTGATGTTAAATGAAGATGCGGTCGCCGGTGTAGCATGCTTGCCTAGAAGCTATCTGTCTCTCGCTCTCGACGTATCTTGGCATGTACATCAGTTTATAATATATACCAGTATACCTGATCATATTTTTTTAGATAATTAAGATAAAAATACCAATACGTGCAAGCTGGCATTTATCACATTTTAAAAGGATTATCCCTCCTACATTTTATCATCATAATTTTTTTTGTCATCATTATTATAAATAAAAATATAAGATTTGTTCGGATAACACAAATCTTTTTTTAATTTCATCATTTTCTTTCTATAAATTTCACAAGCCATGATGCGGTCGAAACTGTTAATACGCTAAAACTAGATGATAACTAACTCTCAAGTGCCAGAACGGTTCTTTTTAGTTGTAATTCTACATCTCTGAAATTCAGCGAATAAAAGGGTGTGAGTGGTACATATTTTATTAATTAGATCAAGGTCTGAATGGTTATTTTATATTCTCTATATATTTAATAGTCTTAAAATTCCCATATTAATTTTGATTAGGCAGCGAATAGTGTATATTATATATTATTTGTTTCTTTTGTCACGTATTGTCACGGGTTGGGTTAAGTGCTGACGCACAGTGGGCCACTGATCGTGGCTCACAATCTACGGACAAGGTTTTTTCGGAAAATCTTGTCCGTAGATTTAAAGCATGTAGGCCGGTGGTGGGTGACCACTACGAGATGGTGGCCGTGTTTGTGGCTCGCATCCCGCACAAGCTCTACTACAAGTGCCGGCTTCTCTTCGCCCACAAGGAATAAAGAGGAAACAGAAGGGGCGCTTGGGCGCTTAGGTTGTCAAAAGTAACCGAGCGCGCCCCTTCTTTAGCCTCTATTTTGTGGCTGCGACTGGAGGCCGCACCCAACCAATGTGGCCGCGTCTAGTGGTCTTTCAAACTTTCAAATTTCAACGTCAAAACTACAGTTCCACCCATAGTTTTGAATCCAAAATCCTATGTGACTTCAGTCGCGATACATGTTATTAAAGTCAAGAGCTTTTTACCCAGAAAAAGTTAGTATTTGAAACTGTCCAATCCATTTTTTGAAACTGTCCAATGTTCATCCGCACACTCGTCTCAAGTGTATTAATTGGTGCCATTCACGCGTTTCTTATTACCTTATGAAGCCACTGCTTTTGGAACGTAGGAAAATTTAAAAACGAAATATATACAACGTGTTTAAATGAACAATTATTCTTTATTTCTTGGCACTAATTCTACTTTTAACAATGTACAGTAAAAGTTACATTTTTCACCGTAGAAACTGGATTTCACTGTTACGTTTCCGTGAGCAAAATTACCTTTGTAGAACTTTTGAAACAACTCGTCAATATCGGCAGTAAGGGAATAACGACCCTGAAAAAATATCAGAATTTCACATACAGATTAATAAATTATTTACGCATTTGGGGACAAATCGCTTATAATACCTAAATAGCACGTAACCTACTTTTAAGATGGTGCAATCGTCCGTTACGTTCATGGCTTGTCGAAAAAGCATGTTGATTATTATATTATTACAGGGGTTCTTGGTTGGAAACTTTAAAATTTCTTTTCCGTTTGAGGAACCCACGATTTTACCCTGGAACAAGGGGTAAAATAAATAAGCACCAAGTTTACAAAATAAGGACGTATAAGAAAACTTATGTAGGAGATGTCACATTTTCAATCTTTCGCTGTATGAAAAGTTATTTTCACTTGTTTTACAACAATTATTATAACTGTGTTCTATTATAAATCAGTCCAGTTTTTTTATTTTTCAAACATTATTTTATATAACTAACGTGTGTAAGATGTATGGTTTCTGTGACATAAAATTCTTGAGTTATCTGCGTTGGGGTGTCAATTTTCAATGTAGAGGTACAGCAATCCACTCGTTTTGGTCCCCGGCATTGCTCGTATTTTTGTACGAGTATTTTAGTCATACCCTGAAACAAACATAACACGATAACTAAAAGTATCAATTTATTATAACACTATAAAAACCTTTAAAATAAATAAATAAACGCTTACACACTCATACCCCCGAACTAGGATTCCCTGTGTCGCAGGTGGCATGGACACACACAAATACACATCACAAACATCCAAGACCCGAGAACAAACTTTATGCTTACACAAAATCTGCCCCGGCCGGGAATCGAACCCGGGACCCCTCGCTTTGCAGGCAGGGTTACTACCAACTTAGCTACGGAGCCGTCAAAACACAAAAGAAAGGAAACATCTATTTTATATAAGTAACTTGAAACTAGCTTACCGCATTTTGTATTAGTATCCAAAAACACAAAAAGCACTACGTTTTAGGAAAATTATTAACAAAAAAATATGTTTTGGAAAACCACAACAGTAATCTTAGTCTTACTAATAAACAGTGTATAACGGTTGTAGTTACTTAGTGTTGTCTTTGTTGTTCTTCGACAATTTTAAACTGAATCGAAAGAGACAAAACACTGTGTAACTATACAATCTTTATTAGTAAGGCCTTAAATGTACAACACAAGATGGTATTACGGTATTTTTTCTTCTTATGATTGAACCAATAATTAAATAAGTAAATACTCACGAAATTTTTCGAAGAGTTCAATACCGTAAAAAAACACATGCAATAAAATAGAATACACCACCGAGAAAACATGGTGATCATTCTTTTGCATATATTAAACAAGTAAGGTTTGAACAATTTGGATAAACGTTGGCACAAATGATTATCATCTCATCGTTTAGCTCCAAAACGATCCACTAATCGAATATAGATGAGGACATCAGGCCCAAGTATTATATTAGTGAAATCGAGGTCTATTGTATATAAATCATAATGATAATTATACTCTACTCTGCCCAAATAACATAGTTACATTAACATTTTAGGGTTTCATAAGTCGAAGTAAAAAATAGAACCAAAACGGCCACTGTTTACCTTCAGGAACGGTACGCTAAATTAAATTTTATTAGCCAGTGAAATTACTGGGCTTATGAGACTTAATACCTAATATCTCAGGGTAACGAGCGCACTGCAGTTGCAGCGCAGGCCTTTGTGTTTCAAAGTTCTGAGTGGCACTGCAATTGTTATGGGCCGGCGTTATGCTTACCATCAGGCAAACGACCAGCTCGTCTCGTTACCAATAACATAAAAAAAAATACTTTTATTCATCTCAACGACGACGTTTCAGATCGTGATCACAAGTCTGTTGCGTCTTGTTTTTTTAATCTAGTAAGATTAAATATAATCACTTATTGACCATCAAGACCTTTTTTCTTTCCTTCAACAGTTTGTGTGATGTATAATAGGATGTGCAGATATGAGGTACCTGGGTGGTTTCGTTGAGTCCTTCGACGTGGTGTAATTAAATCCAAAATAGGCACTGGTTTCTTGCACAATCACACTCCCAGTATTGTTTTTAGGTAAAAGAGTCCTTTCACTCGCGGCCGCGGGATATTTTATAAGTTTTGAATATTTTATTAGTGAGATGCGTATGCGTTGCGTTTTTGAGTTGAGACGACGACACCACAGCTAGTACTGCACTGGGAATCGGAGTGAAAGGGAAATGGGTCAATGAGTGAATGAATGTGTGAGTAGTGTTTCAAATATATAGATAAAATAATTATTAACTAAAGCGGCGCGTACAACTCCCCCGGCCTAGAGGTTTCCTCTAGAAATAACTAGACAGGGCAAATATTTTTATTCAGCTAGGAGCTAAAGAAATGCGTGAGCGTTTGATAAAAAAAACTATAACTAAACTTACTTAGAAAACTTAATTCTTTATCTTTATTGTAGAGGTAGAGGGCACACTCTTACTACTGGGCGAATGTAACTTCCAGAAGCAGTGCGAACCTTTAAAGTGCGAATAATATCGTCTTTACCACGATATACTTCTTCCACGATTCCCAAGGGCCAACAAAGAGGGTGCGCATTGTTATCTTTGATAACTACAACTGAACCTAACTGTACTGGGTTAGTTGGCGTGTTCCATTTTTCGCGCTGTTGAAGCGAAGACAAATATTCTTGACTCCATCGGCGCCAAAAACCTTGAACTAATTTGTTAACAAAATGGTATCGAGATAAGCGGCAGTCAGTTACATTTGACACATCCTCTGTTGGAAGAAATTTTAATGGTGTTACGTTTAAAAAATGATTAGGCGTTAGCGCGGATAAATCAGACGGATCTGAGCTTAGTACGCACAGCGGTCGACTATTTAACAAGCCCTCAATTTGCACTAAGAGAGTATTGAACTCTTCATAGGTTAGCACTTGAAGATTAACTTGTTTGAAAAGATGAGTTTTAACACAGCGCACATTAATCTCACAAAGTCCGTTGAAATGCGGACCATAAGGCGGACTATGGAGAAATTTAATGCGTTGATCAGCTAGTTGTTGACCAATGTAATTTCTATGCGAGTCAGATTCTAAAAGCGTATAAATAGAGTCGAGTTTGCGTTGAGCGCCCAAAAAATTGGTTCCTCCATCAGAATATATAATTGCTACAGGACCTCTTCTACAGATAAAGCGATTAAAAGCAGCGAGGAAAAGATCCGAGCTTAAATCTGAAACCAATTCGAGATGGATTGCTTTCGTGGTAAGACAGCAAAATAAGCATATGTAAGCCTTTTGGCTTTTAACACCACGACGGCGAATATGTGTAATGAAAAAAGGACCAGCGTAGTCAACAGCTGTGTACACAAAAGCCTTAGCTTCGGTTACTCGAAAGTATGGGAGGTCACCCATCAGCGGGGTAGATGATTTAGGGTTAAGTTTGAAACATGTGTTACATTGGTGAACTCTTTGCCGAACTAGGTTCCTAGCAGCAAGAATCCAAAACTTCTGTCGAAGCAGGGAAAGTAATAGGGAAGGACCAGTATGCAAATTACATACGTGAAAATGGTCAACAATAAGCTGCGTGAGGCGATGTTTCGATGGAAGAACAATGGGGTGTTTCTGTCCATAATCGAGTTGAGAATGAGTTAGACGACCACCGACGCGTAATATATTATTTTCATCGTCAATGAAAGGGTTGAGTTTGATTAGCGACTTACTAGTGCGTTTATTATTTTTAATAGCGCGAATATCTTGTGCAAAGTGTTCACTTTGTACGTGGCGTATGAGAACGAGCTCAGCTTTATCTAAATCAGAAGGTGTTATTAAACCGGTTGTGCGTAGAATTTTTGCGAAGCGTAGTACGTATACTGTAGCGCGTAATAATCTTTTATATGACGAAAAGCGTTCTATTAATTTATCTATTAAATGAGTTTCAGTTGAGTCAATTTCGGTAACGAGAGACGTAGTTTTCTCTTCTAAACTATCGTCATTGTTAGGCGAGACAAGAAATGGCGTCATGGGCCATTCTTGGATGGGTTGAGAGACCCATTGCGGTCCGTGAAACCACACATTGTTGTGTTTTAACAAAATTTTAGGCGTTACAGGTCGCGAAATTATGTCTGCGGGATTCTCATCACCACTGATGTGATACCAGTGAGTGGCTGAAAGTTTAGAGTTTAATTCAGTTATTCTGTTCGCTACGAATGTGTGATATTTAAATGCGGGTGAATGAATCCAAGTTAATGCGACAGTTGAGTCGGAAAATGCGTATAACAAATGTATTGGGCAGCGTTCACTAATAATGTTCCGAACAGAATTTATGAGATTAGCTAAGAGCAATGCGGCGCATAACTCCAAGCGAGCGAGTGAAATTTTCTTCAGCGGTGCGACTCGTGACTTAGAGGTGAGGAGGCTGACAACGCCGGGCGAATCTACGTGAGTAGCTACTCGGACATACAGAACAGCTCCATAACACTTTTCGCTAGCGTCGGCGAAGCCTACGAGGGTCACGTGAGACCCTGCGGTTATACCTATATGTCTTGGTATATTTAATTTAGTTAAATCTGGGAGTTCATTCTTGAACTGAGTCCATTTTTTATTTATTGAGTCTGGGACAGGCTGATCCCAGCCTAACTCGCGTTGCCAACATTCTTGGACCAACAATTTCATATAGGCGGTCACACAACCTAAAAAACCTACTGGGTCAAATAGGCGCGCGGTAGCGGATAGTATAGACCGTTTTGTGCAAACATCAACATCGTCATCTGTGATTTTATAGCTAAAAACGTCCTCATGCGGTTGCCATTGCATTCCAATAATTTTTGTGCTCACTTCACTATCCGCATCAAAATTTATTAGTTGGGGATTTTTATGCGAGTGCGGAATTATATTCATGAGTTCGTGGCTATTTGAAACCCACTTTGTTAATTTGAAACCCCCTGCCATGAACATATTCACCATCTGATGATAAGTACGTTCGGCTTCAGCTAATCCGTCCATGGATGAAACATAATCGTCCATAAACATTCGGTTTTCGGCTTCCAGCGCGGCGACCTCAAACTTGTCGCGTTCGTCGGCGGCAAGTTGTCGCACGACTCGCATAGCGAGATAAGGCGAGCTAGAAATCCCAAATGCTACTCGATTAAACTGATAGGTTTCTATCGCGGACTTCGAATCAAAGCGAAATAATATGCGTTGAAAAGGTTGATGACACGGCGCTAGTTTGACACAAAAGTACATTTTTTCAATGTCTGCGGTTAGAGCGATAGCGAATATGCGTAAATTAATTAAAAGATCAAATATATTGCGTTGTAAGTTGGGTCCGGTGAATAGCAATGAGTTCAGCGATTTTCCAGAAGTTGTTTTGCACGATGCGTCAAGAATAATGCGAGTTTTTGATGTAGTCCTTTCTGGTCGATAGACGGCCCGATGCGGTATATAATAGGCGTTATTAGTAGGGTGGACATTCTCCATGTCGACTTTAGATAAATATCCACGATCAATATATTCCTGTACTGTAGCGTTATAGTCTTTGCGTAATTCCGGGGTATTATCTAACTTTTTTTCTAAGTTTAATAAGCGGCGTTTGGCGGTTGAATAAGAATCTCCGAGTTTTGATGCGTCCGATTTAAATGGAAGACTTACAGTGTATGTACCACTGTCGTCGCGTGTATAGGTTGACTGGAAAATATTTTCGCATGTCTCCTCGTCAGGACTATAATGCTTTTTGTTAGGTACGCTTTCAAGTTCCCAAAAACGTTGCGTTAATATTTCTAATGAAGGCGTATCCACATTACAATAGAATGTCTTTTCGTTTACAAGCACGCTAGGCGGATTGCAGTCCGCTCGTCCCATAGCTATATAACCGAGCGTAGTTTCTACACCTATAACAGATGATCGAGGCGAGGTTACTTTGTTACTTCCCAGTAACAATGCAAAAAGTTCATTACCTATCAGGCAGTCGACGTCCGCAGGCGCGTGGAAATCATCGTCTGCCATGGGAACGTCGCGCAGATGATCTAAGTGGGACAAGTCTATGGGCGAGTTTGGTAAATGATCAGTGATGGAATCAATCACACGTGCGTTTATTTTATATTTACATCGTTCATCAAAGCGTGATTGAATCACGAAACAAGCGGTACCTAGCGAAGTACTTTCTGATTTGCCTATACCTTTTATGGTAGTTGAAGCGGGTTTAATATTTAAATTAAGTTTTTTACAACAACTGCTAGTAACGAAATGGCTCATAGAACCCGTATCAAGAAATACGCGTAGCTTGTGACATTTATTATTCGCGTCGTAAGCATAAACAGACGCGGTAGGCAGCAATACAACAGTATTTTTGTCATTACTGGGCTCGGGCATAACTGCAGAAAGTGACAAGTTATTTTGTTGCATTTGCATCTGCGCTTGTTTACGTTGCGCGGCGGCGGGCGAGTCCACTGCGCTGTCGGCAGAGATCTCGCGCGCTGGGTTTACAATAAGCGGTGCAGGCGCACTCGGCGGCGGTGTGCACGAGGATGTGTTGGAGAATGATTTATTCTTACTAGCGTTATTTTGATAGTTGTTGTGAAAGTTATCTATATGAATGAGCGTATGATGTTTTCTTTGACATATTGAGCAGCGGTTTTGAGATTTACAATTATTTATGTTGTGAAATCCCAAACAGTTATGACAAAAACCATTTTTAGTGACTAATGAGTTGCGCGCTTGTGCGTTCTGCGATAAGAAAGAACTACATTTAAAAAGTGCATGTTCAGGATGAGTTTTACAAATCTTACAATTGCGTGGCGACTGCGATGGATGAGTGAGTGCGTAGTGCGTCTGAGGTAGCGAGTTCGAATCCGAGTTGTATGGATGAGTGAGTGTGTAGTGCGTCTGAGGTGGCGAGTTCGAATCCGAGTTGTTGTTGACAACAAATGCGTGCGTAGTTTTAGTATTCTTTGTGTGTTGCGAGTTACAATTTTTATTAGCGTAAGTAGTTTTATTATTAGTCGATAACGATGTGCGGAGCGAGTGAATTTTATTTTGTTCTTTTATGAATTGTTTGAGCTGATTGAACGTAGGTATTTTAATACGGCGATGCGCTTGTTCGAAAAGGTTCAGTGTGTCTTTGTCTAATTTACTGAGCGCGATGTGTGTGATGATGAAGTCGGAGACATCATCAATTTCTAAAAGACGTAATGCAGCTTCGGCGGTACAGTACTGTTCCAAAAATGCATCTGTAGATTGCGTTTTAAAATGTAACATTTGCTCAACATACATAGATGCTTGCACGCGAACATCGTGATATTTTTCAACAAGATTGTTCCACAGAATGTCGTAATTTTCACCTGTGTTTGGAACACCACTGCATGCGGTCAAAGCACTTTTAGATAGCTTACTTAATAGGTACTGAGCCTTTTCGGTGCGTGTAAGAGAGGGATTGTCATGAACGAGACTTTTGAAGTTTTGGTAAAAGACTGGCCACTTATTTGGACAGCCATCAAAACCTAGCAATTCAATAGGAGCTAATTTCTTAGTAAATTCAAATTTGCGGCGATCTGAGTTGGCCTTGAGCTGCGTGATAGATTTTTCTACTGCAATTATGTTACAATATAAATCATCAAATGAGTCAAGTTCGCTAAATGTTGGTTTGATCTCATTATCTTCATCTTGTTTCATATAACTCATATTTAATTTGTCAATAGTTTCCAAGAAGTCAGTTCTAGTCTTTTCCAACGATTGAACGCGAGACATAAATATCTTCTCATTAATTGGATCAGAAACCTTAAGGCTGAGGTCAAATAATTGTTGTACCCTGGCGAATAAAGATTCCTTTTTCGCTTCTAATAAGGTAATTTTATGTTTTAATTCCTTTGCCGCTGCGGCCATGATGATTGGAATTAATGCAATTAGAGAAAATATGAGTTAAAAATGCGTGCTTAGACGCGGCCTTTGCTTGGCAAATTGCGTGAACGAACTATCTAGAACGAACTTCAATTTTCGTGAATAACGAAGATTTCGTTGTAGTATGCAATAAATAAGCGATAATATATAAATATAAATGCGTGATATAAATATGCGTTTATGATGAGCGATAAACAAATATCTATTGCAATTTTGCAATGAATATAAGTTTTCTACGTCGTAGAAAATGCGCAAAATGGCGGATGAGCAAGTGCAAATTCCTACCTATTTATGCTAAAATATGAGCGTGTGCGTATATTTGTGAAGAAATAGGTGATGGAAAGAAGGATTGGCGCGATAAGGATCAAGGATCCGGTTCGACAAGGATCAAAAAGGGGGTTGTGATGTATAATAGGATGTGCAGATATGAGGTACCTGGGTGGTTTCGTTGAGTCCTTCGACGTGGTGTAATTAAATCCAAAATAGGCACTGGTTTCTTGCACAATCACACTCCCAGTATTGTTTTTAGGTAAAAGAGTCCTTTCACTCGCGGCCGCGGGATATTTTATAAGTTTTGAATATTTTATTAGTGAGATGCGTATGCGTTGCGTTTTTGAGTTGAGACGACGACACCACAGCTAGTACTGCACTGGGAATCGGAGTGAAAGGGAAATGGGTCAATGAGTGAATGAATGTGTGAGTAGTGTTTCAAATATATAGATAAAATAATTATTAACTAAAGCGGCGCGTACAGTTTGGTTTTCATTATTATCATGTAAAGCCTTATATTTATTTAAGAAATTCAAGTCATTAACATAATTAAGTGAGTAATTGTATTAAAAATAAAATCGAAAAATACTTCAGGTTACCCAAAGTATGTTACTAATTGCGATGAATTAGTAATCAGAATTATTTGAAAATAAAACTATATAAATAAAATATGAGACCTACCTAAAACTTCTTATCGCAACTTTTAATCAAAGAAAAAACTTAATCGTTATTATAAATCTTTTTAAAAATAGTTAAGATATTATGGTTTATAGAGAAGTAACAGCAACGAAGGTTCGATTAATATAGCTTATTTAGAATCAAAGACCATTATTGGTGACTTAAGACGTTGGTGTCCACGCAGGACTTTGAGGGAGTGAAAGAGAGAGCAAAATCTGGCTGCTTTTATTGTCTGTTTCTAGTTTTTACCTCAATCCACGCGACCTCGTAATGCGCATTGCGCATTTGTTGCAAAACCATGTTATTTTGACAGCAAAACATAAATATGTATTAGCGTTTAGATGTTTGAACTCGATCATGTATGATTGACGTACACCGTCATGTTATATTAATTTTTTTTATTCTAAACTAAAAGTAAGACTATAATATTATATATATGTCTATAACTAGACGGGCTGGTGGCTTGCCTGTTGCTAAGCATAATGTTGGCATAATAATTTCAGTGCCACTCAGAACTTTGGAACACAAAGGCTTGCACGGTACTGCAGAGTGCTCGTTCCCCTGAGACTTTAGGTTTTAACTCTCATTAACTGGAATACAGCAATGCTTGCACGTTACTGCTTGGCGTCAGACGAGCAAAGCGTTGGGACCCACCCAGATGGACACTCGCAGACGAGCGAGAATGACGACCATACTCGTATAATAGAACACTGTATTCGCTATTCTCCTTGCAAATTGATTTACTTCATACTACACAAGGTATGAACCTTAATCGTAACTGTTTCACTTCGCAGCAATACTAGCTAAGCAACTAACTTTCCTCATGGAACACTACGCTGTTCCTTATTTCCTAATACCAACATTACTTAATGTCGACCTAGCACATATCTTAGATTAACACTAGATAGTGAGCCAACTTCGTGCGGTAACATCTTTCAGGGAGCCGTTAAAAAGGAAAGTTAAAAATCACTGTTGTATTCAAATTTAACTCCTTTATTATTTATGTAATTAGAAAAACAATATGATATCAAATAGTTATAGGATTAAAAACAATTCAAATTATTAACGATCATGACACTCGTATTTCGAGCAGTCATTTTTCATGAATTATCTATCCTTTGCAGATAAACTTCTCATAACAAAAACACTGCCTAATTGTAAAAATAAATTGAATTATGTTTATACTTTACTTTTTTATTTACTGTGAGTGTGGCCGAGCGGGAACTTGTGCGACTTTCAATCCGATGCACCATATTTCCAATCTCGACTCAGTCCCGCACCGATGACTAATACCAAGTTATGTGCATGTTATTCACACTCGCTCTTAAACGGCGAAGAAAAACATCGTGAGGAAACCCGCATGTTCAAGAACCACAGAAGAGTTGGTCCTGGTAAAACCACCTGGTAAAAACAAAACCGGGTAAAAATAGGTAAAAACATAACTCTTCTAAAGCCCTTATTCATAAAACCCTAATAAGATAATCTATGCTTTAAACTGCTGTCAACTTCTCGTTGACGGAAGCTGTTACGCGTGAAAACGAGACAAAACTCATTCTAGTAATTGGGATGTTGACTGTATTCAAATAAAAATATAATTTTGCCGCGAAACGGTAGTTTTTGTGACAGACATCCTATAAAATACAATATTTTTGTTTGTTTTTAAGGAATATAATTTTAATTTAATACTCAAAATGTAATCACATCACTCCGAAGTCACGTGACATAAAACGCGCGTGACGTCACTTTCTCAATCGGAATGAGTCGTAGACGGACTATCTACTCTGTCTAGGGAATGAGTATATTGCTCTTTCTGCCTAGTATTTTAGAGTGATTTCTGTGAATTTAGTTATCTGTGCCAGGAATCATGACGTCACATCGACCACGTGACCAGTATTGGCGTTTTGGAGCGAAATTTAAAACGGCATTTAAAATACATGATAATTAAAATATTAGTTGTTTTAAAAAGTAATTTTAAATATTTTGGGTTATATTAGGCCCATACGCATCGTTTTAAACACTTTCCCAAAATCAGTCAACATCCCAATTAAGTAAGTTATGGAACGTTTATGAATAAGGCTCTAATGTATCGTATTGGGAGACCACGATTTGATAGTTTAGTTATTACTTAAATAATAATATATGTGTAGTGTGAAAATTAAAAGCAATATAAAACTCAAATTTATATTTTTCTGCTAGAATATTTTTAACAAAACACCGTGGATACCATTTTCACAAACGATGATTTTGTAATCTAGATAATTTAATTAATGTTTTGGAGTTAAAACAATATCTATTGATGAGCAGCCAAAGTTGCAAGTATTTGTGTACATCACAGACTTGAATACCCATTTTCCGTACAGGAAAGATCCTCCGTAATATTTCCGCGCAACCTCCTCTGCATTGGCTACCATTTTATAATATCCCTGGAAAAAAGGAAGGAAATATACAGGAAATTAGTGTCCAGTAATGGCTAAAAACAGACTTAATTAAGTTTTTTTTATACTTGATAGGTTAACATTTGACCATTCAGTAGCCGGATTTTAATTGACGATGAAATGAAATGTAAAAACGTTTATTACAACAAAAAATACATGTTATACAGATAACAGGACTTTTACGACCCCCTTGACGCATATCGTACCGTCTTTGGTGGAGCTTGGTAGAAATCTAGTCCAAGAGCTAACCGTACTACGGTTACAGGTACTGCAGTTAGGAACCGCAGCCGCTTCTACAATATCTACTAAAAACAAAAGAATCACAACCATTGCGTGTTCAGTGCAGAAGCCGCCGTAAATACCCTGTGGCGCGCAAGTGATGTATGTGCGTAAAGCGGTGCTGTTGTCACTTTGAGCCCAGGCAGGGAGTGAAAGAGACAGCACTAGCTGCCTGTATTGCTGCTCTTGTCTATTTGGTGTATTTTTGATGGTTATGCACCAAGCCGCGCTTCCACGTGTATTATCTCGTAATCCGCGCTTGTTGCAAAAGCATGGTTATTTTGACAGCAAAACATACTTGCATCACCATCTATGGTCGGCATTACGCTCTCACTGCTGAGATACTAGCCTTCTCTCAGGGAGAAAGCTATATGGGCCATAATCTACCACGCGGGCCCAATGCGGCTTGGTGTATGTCACATGTCCTCGAATTTTGTGGTTCTAGAGCATACGGGTTTCCTCAAGATGTTTTCCTTCACCGTTTTATAGTAAGTGTGAATAATCCGCACATAGCTTGATATAAGTCATTGGTGTGGACCAAGTCGAGCTTCAAAGTTTGGTGCGTCGGATTGAAAGTCGCACAAGTTCCAGCTCGGTCACACTCGCTTACTTCATTACCGATGTCAATTTACCTTCACTATCACACAGTCCTTAGTAATATTTACGTATTTTCGCATAAAAGGCAGCCAAAATGGGTGATCACATAGTTTATTCAGTTGCAATCTCACAGCTTGTTTACTCTCCGGTATGGCAACTATGGTTCCCTGAAAACACAAACTTCATAAAACAAACACTCATACACACTCGCAGAAGAGTTAGTCCTACCACCAACGATCCCGGTTTCCCGTGGCTTATGATCTTGTTAGGGGAATATCTATCTATATATAAGGGAATGGGCAGCAGTACTTTCCTCGATCAACAATGCGTGATCAACCGAACACGCCACCCCGGGTGCTAGCCCCTGCTACGCCGCCACTGCTCACAGATGGTCACTTCGGTCCATTTCGGGCGTGTCTTCGCTCAATTACGAGTATTGCCAACTGAGCGCAAAATGGATCAGCACTCCAATCCAACGTTCCAAAAACCACCCATTGTGTGGGGAATCTCAGATGGATTACGTAAAGTGACTGAAATATAAGAAATCCAAACGTACAAAATCCAACGCTCTAACTCATCGTTAAGGGTCAATACGACGATCCTGCACTTCGCGCTCAGTTGGTAGTACCCAAGACGCAGAATTACCGAAAAATCGAGCGTTGGCTCGCCCTGAATGGAGTATCCGTCTGTGGGCCCGAAATTGGACTATCGTACCACTCAATCAACGACGCGCGGAGCGACAGATCTGCAGGGCTAACATGCGCGCCACGACAAAATGTTGTCTACTGTTTTGTCTCGCTCTTTCTCTCGCGAACATGAGACAAATGCACGACATAAGCATCGACAAAATTTTGTCACGGTGCGCATGTTAGCCCTACAGGCCGTCAAAAATCGCCCCAGCACCCCTTCTGTTCTCTCTATTTTGTGGTTACCAGTGGTTAGGACTGGAGGCCGCCACCCAGCCACCGTTAGCCGCGTCTAGCGGCTGCGTCCAGTGGCCCAATATGCGGCTACTTTAAATAACTTAGATCAAAACTGAAGACGTACTCGAACATTTTTTATGTCCTCCGTCACGTTCATGTTGTAAACGATAGTAGTTCCATTTATGATTTCGCCGGTGTTCAGTGAACAATCTTTCCTTTTTGGACCGTTACATATTGTTACCTTCGTCATGTTTAAATTGAAGGGCCCCTGAAATTAAAAAGCAAATTACCGTGCAATTACATAAAGTTGTTTATAATTATATAATCGACTAGCTGTTGCCCGCAGTTTCACCCGCATGGGTTTATTGCATTTCATGGGTTTTATGTTTTGCGCGGAACCCTAATTATTTTTCTAAAATAAAAGTAGCCTAAGTTACTCCTTATAACATCAGCTATCTGCAAGTGAAAGGCCCGTCAAAATCGGCCCAGCCGTTTTGGAGATTACCCGGAACAAACAGACATACAGACAGACACAACAAATTTAAAAATGGTTGTTTTGTTATAGGTACCGTATATACTTTCGTATGCATTTGGTAAAAAGCTGTTATTTTGATATTACAAATATACACTTCAATTTTATTTATTTGTATACATTAACCGTGAGGTCTCGGCTAAGTACCCCATCTTTCCCCGTAAGTGCCCACCCGGGAGCTATAAGATCACTCAACAGCAGCATTCTTGTCGGCCAAAAACATAATCTACTGCAATAACCAAGATAACTGCCAAGCGTGCTGTATTACGGCAAATATACATTTGTGGTAGGTAGCACATAGGTAGCAAGTCTTGAATAAACTCTCACAGATAAACGCCACAACCAACCAGCCATCCTGACTGACAATCACAGGTAAAAAGGTGAAAAACAAACTGCCATTGTCTCGGACCATATCTTTTTATCTTGATGTATATATAACTAGTTGAGCCCCGCGGCTTCGCTCACGCTCCTATATAATATGTTACTCCTTATATCATCAGCTATCTGCCAGTGAAAGTCCTATTGAAATCACTCCAGCCGTTTCGGAGATTACCCGGAACAAACAGAGATAAAGACAGTAAAAAAAAAGTGTTTTTGTTATACTTAGGTACTTTCATATGCATTTAGTAAAAAGCTGTTATTTTGATATTACAAACAGACACTTCAATTTTATTTATTTGTATTGGTTAGTAATAGACTGTATTTTGTACATGTTAGGTTATATTTGAGCAATAACATTTAAATTTTACATAATTTAAAAAAATTAAATCAGCTTGTACTTGTTGCATTAGGTTTCTGTTTAAAATGATAATTTCATCTATTTATCAAAAACAAAAAATATAATTAGGATGAATTTGCTATAGTGCCCTTTCATAAATTTTTACAGAATGTCACTCAATGGTTACAAAATTATAATAAATTATTCTTAAATTTACTTACATAATTGGACACCGTATTTGAGTACTCAACGATGGCTATTAAACTAACTAAAACAAAAAGTTCTATTCTAGCCATGACTCTATCACAAAGTCATTCGGACCAAACAATGTACGGTGAAATATCCAGTCGGTAAAATTCGAACCGATACCATATTTAATTATAATTGTTGATTGATATCATAAAATCATAACAATACAGTTAAACTATTTAAAATTATGCTTAATGCTGGAGCTATTTTATGAAAAAGTCGCATCTGAATAGATGTACATGTAATTATAACTAATATTTACTTATGGTAAATAACCATAGTTGGTTAAAAATGAAGTTGAAAAAATTATGATGACCTTTATCTATCTACCATCTATTTCTGACCTATTCTGAAACTATAAATTGCATTAACTTGTCTTGAATAATCTTGGAATGGATTCGTTAAAATCCTAATTAATGTTTACACCATACTTAATTAGAACTAGCTGCTGCCCGCGGTTTCACCCGCGCGGAGATATTGGATTTCATGGGTTTTATTTAATTGCGTGGAACCCAAAAAGTAGCCTAAGTTACTCCTTATAACATCAGCTATGTGCTTTCGGAGATTACCTGGAACAAACTGACAGACAGACAAAATTTTTAAAAATTGTGTTTTTGGTATAGGTATACCGTATATGATTTCATAAACATTGGGTATAAAGCTGTTATTTTGACGTTACAAACAGACACTTAAATTTTATTTATTCGTATGTATGTATAGATTAACTATGATTTACATCATTAAAACTTTGATTTTTAGGTATTTATTATACTATCACTGGCTCACGGTCACACCAAGCCTTACAATGTTTACTTGGATACTCGCACACAGAAATCCACACGACCTCCACACTCCACAGGGCGTGACCAAAAAGATTCCAATATGTGTCTGGAACTCTCACATGTCACTGTCCAGTATGGCCAACTGCTTCTGCGTGCAAGACAATGTACTCTACCTATTTACATAGTGTAAGAATAAATGTGCATGGTATGGTGCTAGGTGCTACGCTATGACGTCATGAAGTCAGTACTACGCCGTAGTCGTCCCAGCGCTACGCAAGGGGAAGACGCGGGAAAGGACAGCAGTCTTCAATGAACTACGAGTGAAAATACACGTGTGGCGATTACTCAAACCGAGTTGTCTCATTTCTGGACCTAACAATAGATATAAAACTACAAACACTAAATCCCTTCCTGTTCAATATACCTACTGTTTGTGTTGGGGTTATACATAACTACTTACTTTTAAGCTACAAATAGCAAGGTAACACAATAACTACAAACAATTACATTTTTGCTATGTAGTCTTAGGTTCAGAAATGAGACAACCCGGTTTGAATAATCGACACACGTGTATTTTCACTCGTAGTTCAATGAGGACTGCCGTCCTTCCCCACGTCTTCCCCTTGCGCAGCGCTGGGACGACTACGGCGTAGTGCTGACTTCATGACGTCATAGCGTAGCACCCAGCACCACACCATGCTCTACCTTTATTCTTACAGTAGGTAAGGCAATCCACTTCAACTTATTCTTATTCTACTTACGATAAGTTCGGTTCGTTGTCGCCATATCTTACCCATCGGTTGTCGGTTCTGTGAGCGATGTGGCCTGCTCATGAAACCTAGTGCAGGGCTATGAGTGTGTAAGCGTACTAAAGTATTTAATTCCTCTACCATAAGGTATTTTCAGACAGAGGAGCCATGTAACTGAGAACGTTTTGATAATAGAGATTGTATATCTTTGCGCGTTCTTACCATTCAACAGAATCAAGTGACTTATGGTAAAGTATCTAACTGAAGTATTTCGTTAAGTAGGTACCTATTATCCTTTTTAGTTCTCTAAGGATCATCATCATCGTCATGTTTCGACCATCATGCCAGAGAACAAGTAAAGAATGAAGTTCTTTACCGGCTTCTATATTTCTTGAGAGCTACGATTCCCACATTTGGCTACCGAAAGCAGGCACTAGACGTGGCCACTAGACGTGACTGGGCGCGGCCTCCAGTCGAAGCCGCTGGTAGCCACAAAATAGAGAGAACGGAAATGGCGCTCGGGTGCTTAGTCGTCCCACAGACCGATTTGGTGAACGCGGGTGTAGAGCTAAGTGGTGTCTTTAGGTTTACTGGTCTATGGGCCATCCTTATACGCCCCATCCGTTCTCTATCTATTTTGTGCGAGCCGAAAGAAGCTGGCATTTGTGCTCGACTATTACGCGGGAAGCGAGCCACAAACGCGGCCATTAGAAAGAGTAGGTACCTACTGTGTGCCGATGCCATACAAAATGTATGAAATATCTTGTCCGCGGCGTGTGGAAGGTGCCTAATGTGCGTCTGCAAAGAGTCTCCAAGGCGAGGAAGAAGCGAATGAACATCAAGATTTTAGATTCAAGATTCACTCAATATCAGGTGACATGCGGTGAAACGGAAGCCTATGTATAATATCTATAATAGTGCCGCCAAGCGGTAATGTGCAAGTATAATTGTGTTATGGTTAGATGAACAAAGTATAAGTAGTCAGTGAAATTACTGCGCTTATGAGATTTAAAATCAGATGTCTCAGAATAACGAGCGTAATGCATGTGCCGCGCAGGCCTTTGCATTTCAAAGTTCTGAGTGGCACTGCAAATTATTATTGGCTGGCGTTATGCTTACCATCAGGTAAACGACCAGCTCGTTTCGTTATTTATTAGTTTAAAAATTATATATAACGGGGTAGGTAAAAGTTTAGACTTTAAAGATTTTAAACGGAAGGTTTATTTTTCTTTGCTTTCGTATAAAAATGTCTTGTTTCAGTTATAAGTTATAAGGCATTATATATTGTCGCTATTATAGTGCTGTCGATTCTGTCATCTCACACTTAAAACCTAATTTTAGTTTTAATCTCTCTTTCTGAAGGAGAACATGAGAAAGAGATGCAATATATTTTAGACTTGTCAAATTAATCCACTTGCTAGTGTCTAGTGTAAATTTAACAGCAATGAATTTAGTGGCGTTTAATTTATCAAGAATGGAAGATATTTGATGGCTCTAAAACTAAATTTAGATCTCTAAAACATCTTCTATCTCTTTCTCATGTTATGATTTGGAAAAAGAGAGAGCGAAACTAATATTAGGTTTAGGTATGAAACCACAGAATCGACAGCAGGGCCTACTTTTTTATTTTTAAAATTGTAATGTAGTTATGTACGGAAAAATATTAGTAAGTAGGTACTTAAAGTAATGAACACGATTTAAATACCTATCTACTAGAATGAAACGAAATTAGGAAATTAAAATATACACCTTTTTTAATTATTTAATTAGTTCTATTGTTCTTTCTTCGGATATATATTGGCTTCCAAAACCATGCATACTAAGTTACAGTCTTCACTGAAGAACATAGATTGAAACGTCCAGTTTCCATACAGAAACATACCGCTGTAGTACTTCTGAGAAATTTCAGCGTAATTCAGGGTGAAATGATACTTATTCTGAAATAAAAAACATAATAAATGTTGAACTTCTCAACTGTTGTCTTCCTCTTAAATTCAGTTTCAGTTCCACTCCAATTTAAATTCCAATATCCGTCAATATCAAAATTGCGTGTGTGATGATTTCATTTACATCCAAAAAATTACAATGAAATCGGTTCCAATCCTTTGATTATGTAATCAAATTCTATGTTCCAATCGTGCGCTCAAGTTTGCGTTCAAGAACTGCACGAACTCGATCCTAATTCTAATTTACGATTGCAACCGAGTGTCAAGAGTAGTAGAACTGATGATGGTAGAAGGTGCCACGCAAAACTTGGTCTATAATCAAAGAATTCTCTCTCAAGTCTCAAGATCAAGGGTCTCAAGATCTCAAGGGTAGCTTGAGTTGAGAACACCCAGGTTGTATCTAGCTGCAAACAGACCGACGGTAAGGCGTTCCACTCCTTTACAGTTCTTACAATGAACGAACAGGGAAAACGCTTGGTGCGAATATTAGTTGCATTTCCATCATAAAACAATGGCGCATCGAATTAAGAATCTCGTCTTTTTGAAATAATTTTAAAATACCTTTGCTATGCTACCTTTAGTATGACGCAGGTTTCAGATGTATTAAATACGTTCATTATAACAGGTTTTATGAAAAGATGTTTGCACGGCTTGTCCATCTGCAGTCTGACCTTTTGACGGTTTTTAGCAGAAGCAACAATTTTCCCCTGTGGACAAAAAATCGACTTTTATTGACTGTGAATTCTCACTAAGACTAATATCGCTGAAAAGCGTCATCATTTTAGACTCTGAAACGGTTGTTCTGGTTAGTTATTCTGGTCCTGTGTAAGCATTCTTACAACATAACAACAAACATAAATTTAGTTATCCGTGGTAAATTTATGTACCTATGTGTGCAAATTCCATGAAAATAGTTGCGGCCATTTTATAATACTTTTGAATAACGAGACGAGATTGTCGTTTACCTGATGGTAAGCGTCACGTTCGGCCCATTACAATTAATAACATTTACTTACTTTCGTAGGTGACATGTTTTCCTTGCAATCCATATTGAAATCGATTACACTCCCTGGGAATAGTGTCAATTTACTGACGCAGCAATCTCTCCGTTTTGGTCCTTGGCATGTTTTGACGTAATTCACTGAAAAGTTGAAATATCCCTAAAAGGCAAAATTCATTATTAATTTTGGTACATCAAATATTAATGTTCTTTTTACATTAAATTACCAGCCTCTTACGCTCCCACTGCTGGGATACCGGCCTTCTCTCAAAGAGAGAGGTATGGGCCCTAATCCACCACGCAAACCCATTGCGGCTTGGTGGATGTCAAATGTGCTCGAATTTTGTGGTTCTTGAACATGCCGGTTTCCTCACGATGTTTTCCTTCACCGTTTTAGAGCGAGTGTGAATTAATGTTCTTATAAAGGTTCAATATGACTACAGATACGCCGGATTTAATCTTTGATTATTATTAATATAAGAAGAATATTGTAAAACTTGTTAGTCTGTGGCTACCAAAATAAGCTGTGGTTATAGAAATAAAAAAAAAAGTCACTCTGTGCATACTGCAAACGTGGTTGGTTTTATTATAGGTTATGGGCCCAGAAAAAACCCGAAAATTTTCAGTTCTTGTACTCTAGTGTTTCTCTGTATCGTAAAAATGAATTATATTCAAAGTATTCCAAAATTGATCGGAAGAGAAAACTATGATGAGTGGTGCTTTGCGGCTGAGAATTTGCTGGTGCTGGAGGGCATGCACCAATATATTAAACCAGACGCCGCAGAAAGCGACAAGAAGAAAAACCCTATTGATGATGCGAAAACTAAGGCGAAGCTTATTTTAACCATCGATCCTAGTTTATATGTCCACATAAAAAAGGCCGAGTCCTCAGAAGGATTGTGGAAAAAATTGAAATCCATGTTTGACGATTGCGGTTTTAGTCGAAGAATCGCGCTATTGCGTCATCTTATTTCTATAAGACAAGAAAACAGTGAAACAATGACTGCGTACGTAACCCAAATTATAGAAACAGGCCAACGGCTGAGTGGAACAGGCTTTGAGATCAGTGACGAATGGATAGGATCTTTGTTACTCGCAGGACTTCCAGAAAAATTTTCGCCGATGATCATGGCCATTGAACACTCTGGGATAAATATAACAGCAGATGTCATCAAAACAAAATTGCTTGATATGGAGATTTCGATGGAAAATACAAATTCCAGCGCTGCATTCGCTGCAAAAAAAGTTTACACAAAAACGTAACAATTATTCAAATACGAAAAATGAAAATGTAAAAGTGAATAATGAAAAAGAAAAAACTGTAATTTGTCACCGGTGTAAACAACCCGGCCATTACAGAAATCAGTGTCCATTGTTGCAAAAAAACAAGCAATCTAGCGCTTTTAGTGCAGTATTTTTAAATGGAAAATACAATAAAAACGAGTTTTACGTGGATTCAGGCGCCAGCGCACACATGACTGCAAACAAACATTGGCTTATGGATGCAAAGTGTACGCCGAATTTACCTGATATTATTGTTGCTAATGACTCAAAAGTGCAAGTTTCGTGCATAGGAAACATTAACATTACTACTGATTGCAAATATGATATAACGATACAAAATGTGATGTGCGTGCCAAGCTTAACAACAAACTTGTTATCTGTCAGTGAACTCATCAGGAATGGAAACAGAGTAAGTTTCAAGAAGGATTGTTGCTTCATTTACAACCCAAAGAATGAGTTGGTGGCAACAGGAGACTTGATTGATGGGGTTTACAAGCTGAATATTCAGGTAAGAGAGTGTTTGTTAGCAGCTTCAACAAAAGTAGACGGAGAACTTTGGCACAGGCGTTTGGCACATATCAATAGTAACGATTTAAATAAAATGAAGAGCGGTACTGTAGATGGATTAACATTTAAAGATCATTTTGACACTTCAAAGGCAAAATGTATTACATGCTGTGAGGGTAAGCAAATGAGACTGCCTTTTCCTCAAGTTGCGCAGAGAAGCACTGAAACACTACAAATTATACATGCAGATGTGTGTGGCAAAATGGAAACCAAATCTATTGGTGGAGCACAATATTTTGTACTATTCATTGATGATTATAGTCGCATGACCTTTATATATTTTTTGAAACAGAAAAATGAAGTCTTCCAAAAATTTAAAGAATTTAAGTCAATGGTAGAAAACCAACAAAACAAAAGTATAAAAATTTTCCGCACAGACAATGCTAGTGATCTCTGCAGTAATGAATTTGAAAATTACCTAAAAAATGAAGGAATAATCCATCAGAAGACAAATCCGTACACGCCTCAACAGAATGGAGTTTGTGAACGAGCAAACAGAACCGTTGTTGAAAAAGCAAGATGCTTGCTATTTGATGCTAAACTAGAAAAGAAATTTTGGGCAGAGGCAGCAAACACAGCCGTGTACCTAAAAAATCGATCACTCACTTCATCACTAAATAACATGACACCCTATGAAGCATGGTATGGGAAGAAGCCAGATGTGAGTCACATTCGTGTGTTTGGCAGTCCCGTGATGGTACACATTCCCAAAGAAAAGAGACTGAAATGGGACAAAAAATCTGAAGGACATATTCTTGTTGGATTTCCTGAAGATGTCAAAGGATACAGAATTTATAACCCAAAGAAAAATACCATTACTACCAGCAGGGATGTAGTTGTGATGGAAGATGGAAACTGTAACGCAGACACCACAATTTGGCTCCAGAGTGAGCAAGAAGGTTCAGTGGAGACTCCAGAATGTATTCAGGATTCAGTGGGGGGAACTCCAGGTTCTACTGAAGAATACAGAGATTCAGTGGGAGGAACTCCAAGATGTACTGAAGACTCCAGAGATTCAGTGGGGGATACTACAGCAAACGAATCTCTGCACTCAGACTCGAGCACATCGGTGTATACAGACCCAGACAGCGACCAGAGTGATGACACAGTAGTACCATCGTTGAATGAGACTGATATCTCAGTACTAGAGGTACCATCTATTGAGACTAGTAAGAGAAGATTCAGGAAGTCTCCTCAGAGGTTTGGTTTTTCTAACTTGTGTGTTTCCAGCACTCCAGAAGTCGAGCAGATTATCTACTCGGAGGCCCTGAAAGGACCAGAGGCGTCTCAGTGGAAGCGAGCTATGGAGGAAGAGTTGCATTCCTTTGAGTGCAATGATGCATGGGAGCTGATCGACATTCCTAGTGGTGCGTCTATAGTGAGAAGTAAGTGGGTGTTAAATAAAAAGCTTGATGTGAATGATAAAGTGCGGTATCGTGCCAGACTAGTAGCAAAAGGTTTTACGCAAAAACCTGGTGTGGACTATACAGACACTTTTTCACCAGTTGTGAAGCATTCTACGCTGCGGATGCTTTTTGCACTAAGTGTTCAAGAAGGTATGGACATTACTCATTTAGATGTAAATACGGCTTTTCTAAATGGTTGTTTAAAGGAAGATATTTATATGTCTATTCCTGAAGGTTTCATGAAAGAATGTACTGGAAAAGTATTAAAACTTAAAAAGGCTATATATGGTCTGAAGCAATCATCATTAGTTTGGTATGAAAGAGTCAAAGATTGTTTATGTAAGTTAGGTTTCAAAAATAGTAATTATGAACCTTGTCTGTTTATGAAAACTGAAAAACAGATCAAACTCATTATAGCCATATATGTTGACGACTTCTTAATATTCTCAAATAATGAGTCTGCTTCTAAATGGTTACAAGATTCATTAAGCTCACAATTTAAATTAAAGAATTTAGGCTATGTAAAAAGATACTTAGGTATGAACATAAATAATGACAAAGAAAATCATACAATCACAGTGGATCAACAAAATTATATAGAACAGTTGTTGTCTAGATTTGAAATGTCTGACTGTAAGCCAGTGAGCACTCCTATTGAATGTAAATTGAATTTAACTAAAAGTCCTGAGAATTGTGATAGTAACATTCCTTATCAACAGCTGATAGGAAGCCTAATGTACTTAGCTGTTTTGACTAGGCCTGACATTGCATACTCAGTTAGCTGTTTAAGTCAATTTAATAACTGTCATAATGTAGAGCACTTCAATTATGCAAAGAGAATTTTAAAATATTTGCAAAAAACAAAACATTTTTGCTTACAATACAGAAAGAATAATGTTGAACTAAAAGGCTTTACTGACTCAGACTGGGCTGCTTGTGAAATGGACAGAAAGTCATATAGTGGATATTGTTTTACCATGTCTGGTTCGGTAATCTCTTGGCAAAGTAGGAAACAACAGACTGTGTCATTATCCAGCACCGAGGCTGAATATGTAGCACTCTCGGAAGCCTCCAGAGAGGCAGTGTATTTAAGGAATTTATTGTATGAACTAATAGGAACTCCATGCATAATTGAAATTTTTTGTGACAATCAAAGTGCCATAAAAATTGCAAAAAGTCAACAGTCATTAAATAGAACAAAACATAAAACTTACATAGTCCTTTGTAGCGTCTATCAGAACAATAGAAATTAAAGTTAAAATAAATAGTTTATTTGTCATATTAATATAGACACAGATCTAGTTTTAAAATATTAAAATTTGGAAGAATTGTCGAACCAAATCTACAAAATGAGTAATAAGAGGAGCATATGATAAGTATGGCAATGCCGATAAAAAATACCTACGTATTTAATTATATCCCCATATATTATAATTTATACCACTTTATATGAAATCCATACTGATAGGAATATATGAGAAATGTGAAAGTGTGTTTGTTTGCTTGTCCTTTTTTCGAGCAGTAACGAAGCAATGGATCGACATGATTTTTTCATAGAGTTAGTTTATGGGACGGAGAGTAAGGCAGCCCATACACCTAATGCATGATTGATGGAAACACATCAATCACGGACCACGCGAAAACTATGGAAAACCCACGATGCGCTTGACGCATACCGTATCATCTAATGTCAAGCTTGGTAAAAATATGGTCCGAGCGCTATCCGTTGGTCCAGAGTTAGAGGTTGCAGTTAGGCATCGCAGCAGCTTCTATAATATCTGCTCAAAAAAGTAATGTCACAACCATTGCGTGTTCAGGCAGAAGCCGCGGTAAGTACATAGTAGCGCGCCTTCCGGCGCATGTCAAGATAAATATCCGCGTACCATACTTATAAATATAACTACCTTAAACCTGCCCTGAGACCGAACGCCCCTATAGACGCATGAACACTAAAACACTAAAACATCTAAAACACTGAAGAGAGAAATCTGAAATTGGGGCAATCGTTTCCTGTCTTATTGCAGAATTTGTGATATTCAACCCCTATACTAAGGAAAGAGGTTGTCAAAGCTTGTATGGGGTAATGAAACTTTAGATGTAGATTGTAGAGTAAACCCACAGATATGTTAAAGTAAACCACAGATTTGTGAGTAAACAAATAAAATTGATTAGGAAGTGTTTTATTGTTTTTTGAAAATCGATATCCTAAGTAGTGAAAAGAGGTTCTTAAGTTTATAAGGAGAAAAATTTAATTTTTATTCTTAACTCAATTTATAAAAGGAGATGCGTGACTGCAGATTTATAGACGTTATGACTTACACGTACGGCATATGCAAGTCACAAAATCCCAATTTTAATTCCTCCAAAGCGCCATAATGTATCTAAGTAGAATGTAGTTTTGTCTATTCGTCCATAGCAGACTTACGTGTTCCATAGACACACCGCGGACGAAGTCGTGGGCAGCAGCTATATTTTTTATATCAGAGAAATAAATATCACGGGCTATTTTGGCTTCTCTTACTTAAAACGGAAACCAGTATTTACCATAATAGTTGTTGTATCAAAGTAATATTTATATATTAGTAAATCGTGGAAATTATAGAAATGATTGCTGATCTATTTACTTGTAATAAATAGGTACCTTTCAATCGTTGCTTTGTTCACAACATTAATAATTGCTCTCGTTGACAATGAAACGAATATAGTTCTGTTTTACTCAACTTCTCGCTTATTAGGGCCGATCTTTCAATAGTCAGATAGAGTCCTGTTAGATAATTCTCTTAATCATCTGTCTGTGATGAAGACAGAGATAAATAAATTTTATGCCATTCTAAAGAAATAAACCAAAGTTAGCTAACGGTCGATTGATATCGAAATGAAAGACCCGAACAACACACTAAAAACATGAAAATTTATTTATTCCATAGCAATCAGTTCGCTAACTTGCAATTGAAAGAGTATAATGCATGCAAAAGCACAAAACGGAGAGAGAGAGAGCTGAGAGAGATGCTGGCAAGAGTCATATAGGGCACATAAGCTTCACAGCAAAATCTATTTAGTTTGTGGCGGCGGGAAAAAAAATATTAATATTAATCGTATTTCTGACATTTCTGAAAGCCATAATATATCGTTTTCAAAACACGCTACTCGTATCACATAATTTGCTGCATAGAAAATATCCTAAAGACTACGTTTACGGTCTAAATGACATATTTATTCTTATGTTATTTCCTATTGATGAAATTAAGAAGAATAACTTATCATACTTTATTTGAAAACTTCATCTATATATGTAAGTACCTATACTTACAAATAAATAAAATTGAAGTGTCTGTTTGTAATATCAAAATAGCAGCTATTTACTACATTCATATGAAAGTATATCCGGTGCCTAAAACAAAACGACTATTTTTAAAATTTTTGTCAGTTTCTCTATCTGTTTGTTCCGGGTAATCTCCGAAACGGCTGGACCGATTTTGACGGGACTTTCACTGGCAGATAGCTGATGTTATAAGGAGTAACTAAGGTTATGTGGGCGACCCCGCGGGGCACAGCTAGTTGTTTTATATTTTCGATGGTAAATAATTATTTTCATAGTTTTCACGCCCGAATCCTCTATGACGTAATAGTTGCTTATTTTTCATTCATAAGCAGACAGTGGCAGCGTTTCAGCTGTTGCCAGCGTAGGTACTTGGAGCGCTGGTCTCTCTTGGTTAAGTGAACCTACGTCACGAGGGCCTAACTCTGAAAATCGAACGTCGAAGCTCCGGCAGACGGAGCGAGTGCTCCTACCATGAAAGACAAAATGTCAAGTTACGAACATGAATCGAACGTTGGATCCAAAACACTTCCATACTAGGAACACTGCGATCCATCAGCCGAAACTACAACGTTCGATTTTCGGAGGCCCCAGCGTCAAGGATATTATATGTATATATGAGACCGTCTCAAAGGGAGAGACTTCTGAAACGGCACCGGACCAGATATACCATTGAGTAGTACCATTGATGGTACAATTTATCGCACTTGTATCAGCACAAAATACAAGTTTCACGCCGGGCTTCCGGCACCTTTTTTCATAAACATTGAGTTTTTACGAGTCATTGGTACTAGGCGATCATAAACGTGATGAAGGTACCCAATAGAGAGATACTCGAATAGTTACTATTTCCTTTAATCTATGATAGCCTAACAGTTTTAAATTTTAATGTTCTATACCTACTTGAGTGTACTGTAATGGTACTAGTGGTACAAGTCAGTGCCAATTGTACCATCATAGAACAGCGTGTTTTCCTGGGATGAAATCTAGGTACTCTATGGATTACCCCAAACTATCTACTTATCAGTCTATACAGACTGCGCACAGTATTGTCCAGTTTTTGGCGTGAATGAGTAACAGTAAACAAACAAGCATCCAAACTTCCGCATTTATTATAAGTAAAATCAGTACCTATTTTAGACGAATCAAGGGTTAATGTGAAAGCGTCCGCAGCTTCCGGGGATAAAATCTGTTTAAAAGGTGTATAATTAAAATTAAACCACTTATTTTATTTTGGATTTATTTAATTTTTACTATTCTTCCTTCTTCGGGTACAAGTTCATTTCCAAAAGTAAGCATAGGAAGTTACAATTGTCATTGAAGAACACAGACTGAAATGACCAGTTTCCGTACAAAAACATGCCGCTGTAGTAGTTCTGAGCGATATCGGCGAAATTCAGAGTAAAATTATAGTTATTCTGAAACAAACAAAATAGGACCTTTCTTAACCGTAAATTTTAAACCAGTTTCTGGTATCGGAATAGGATGCATAAATTATTACTAATAATTATTATAATTATCATCCAACTAACTGGAAACAAGTGCATGTCGTTCGACCAGTCGGACATAGTAGTCGGACTACGTGGCCAAACCGACAGTTTTTATACAATTCGTAGTAGAGTTATGCCTAGTTTACGCGGTGCGAGCTAGCGTGAACGCCTTAGCTAGTAGCTGCAGTGCAGGAACTCGTACAGCCTTCTCGCCTTCCGCCACCACTCACTTGCTGTATTCTAGCGGGTCTTCTTGATATAGCTTTTTGACAATGGTACATGCTGCCGCAGAAGATCTTCTTGCCATCCAATCTCTAATCCAAATATGTTTTCTTCCATTTTATTTTTGAAGTTTTTGTGTATTTTTTAATTACCTTATTATCCATTTTTTTGTATTAAATCACGTTGACTCGACATTGCAAGCTCCTAATAGAGAACAAGTCAGCGCACAACTCGCAATGAGACTATAGGCAGCTACTCGAACTGATAGCACAAGTGAGCCGAGCTCATCATGTGAGTTAACAATGCGAGTTGCTGTCTACTGTCAAGCGAGTAGCTCGCATCGTATAAACTAGCCATAAGCGGAAAAGTGCATGTAACAGTTTTTCTGGAAAGGTTTAAACATTAAGCCTCGCAGTTTTTTTTATTTGGTAACGAGACGAGCTGGTCGTTTGCCTGATGGTAAACATAACGTCGGCCCATAACAATTGCAGTGCCACCCAGAACTTTGAAACACAAAGGCCTGCGCGGCACTGCAGTGCGCACGTTTCCCCTGAGACATTAGGTATTAAGTCTCATAAGCCCAGTAATTTCACTGGATACTCTGCTCATCAAACCGGAACACAGTAATGCTTTCACACTACTGCTTGGCGGCAGACTTTACGAGCAAAGCGGTGGTAACAACCCAGACGGACACTCGAAGAAGAGTTAGTCCTCCCACTAACGTCATTGTCTCATAAATGGAAATGAGAAAAATATTTTTATTACCTTTAGTACAACGCAGTCATCAGAAGCATTAAATACAGTTACGATAACAGGCTTTATGAAAAGATGTTTGCACGGCTTGTCCATCTGCAGTCTGACCTTTTGACGGTTTTTAGCAGAAGCAACAATTTTCGACTGTGGACAGAAAAATAAATCGATTTGAACACTTACATAAACGAATTGATTGTCATTGAACAGGTTGCAATATTTCTCCTAGATTTCGTTTCCCATTTTCGTGAACTTCGGCTGAGTACAATGAAATATATAATTATTTTCAGAAATCATAATAGGTATTAGTTATTTGTACAGCGCGTAACAAAGGTGAAAACTGGAACACGTTGCTCTTGGCAGTTGGCACGCTGAACGTTGCCGTTCCTGACAGCTCCTCAGGCACATCGTTACTCGTGCATTTGTCTGTAATTTATCTATAAACTATATCAATGCCAAAAACCACGTCAATCCGTTGCTCCGTTGCTGCGTGACAGAAGGACAAACCAGGAAAGCAAGAAAAGTACAAACACACTTTCGCATTTACAGTACGGATTAGTCATATAAAGATTGTACCCTCGTCGAAAGAATTTTTGTAAACTCTGGAGGGTTATTTTAATTTGCTCGGAATGATATCCGTGTCGGAAGCGACTGTCTTAATTGTTTATATTTTGAAATCGCATCGCGTTAGAGTAATTTCCCACTTAGATTTGACAACTTGACAACGATTTGACAATAAATAAATAAATAAATAATGACAACTATTTCTTGGCGGCCAATTAAATGAGCATAAGAAAGGTACGGATAGGTACTCGAAAAAGAGTATGTTGATGCACATTGGATCACCAAACGTGGCCACTAACGCGTCCACAAGCTGAGGACAAGATTTTTCATACAATTTATATGGCATCAGCGCACACTGGGTGTTCGAGTGGCCGTAACACACAACACACACGTGGCACACTCGACCACAAACGCTTTTCCCCGTACGCACAATTCACAAAACAGAGAGAGAACCGAAGGGGCGCCTGGGCGCTTAGGCCGTCAAAAAGCCCGAGCGATTTTATGACTATCAGTAACTGAGACTGGAAGACCTATCCAGCTCCTGGGGGCCGCGAAAAGTGGCTGCGTCTAGTGGCCACGTCTGGTGGCGTAATGTGCGCCATAACGCACTCCTACAAACTGGTATACCATATCCACCCAAAGAAACTGTTCTAATATTATTTACTTACTTTCGTGGGGCACACGTTCTCCTTGCAATTCATATTGAAAAGGACTTCACTCCCAGGGTTCAGCGACACTGTGTTGATGCAGCAGTCTTTGCGTTTCGGTCCCTGGCATGTTTTTACGTAGTTCAATGAAGCTTTAAAATATCCCTAAAACATAGCTTTTGTTATTAATTTACTTTGTCTGATATATCAATTAAAGATATTCAAATGACCATCTTCGTAGATGGTCTATTTTGTTGCTTTTTTATACGCGGTAGGTAAGCACGACATCTATCTCGCTCGATCTTAAGCGACGATGTGAAGATGGGGAATATGCTGAACTTAGACAAGAAATGATGCTCAAAACAGTCTGTTGGAGGGTTGATTACCCAAATATCACTATACATACGATGTATGCGTATTATAGTAATTCCTTGGTTTCGTAATATATTTTTTTGATATATGGTTAATGATACGAGCTGGTCGCTTGCCTGATGGTAAGCTCAACGCCAGCCCATAATAATTGCAATGCCAATCAGAGCTTTGAAACACAAAGGCCTGTGCGGCATTGCAGTGCGCTCGTTTATCGTTACCCTAACACATTAGGTATTAAGTCTCATAAGCCCAGTAATTTTTCACTGGCTACTTTGCTCATTAAACCGAAACACATCAATGCTTGCACATTACTGGTTGGCGGCAGACTTCACGAGGAAATCGAGGGTACCAACCCAGACGGACACTCGCAGAAGAGTTAGTATTACCATTTATAGGGGTAAAAACAATGTAATACTGGGACCAACACTTAAGAATGAATAGATCAAATATAGGAATATTGCCTTTAGGTTTATTGCGTTATAGGTATAGCTTCTGAAACAACAAATCACTTACATATTCCTTTGCAGCATCTATCAGAACAATAAAAAATAATGTGGAAATAAACAATATTTTTATCATGTTAATGGTGTTATGGAACTCGTTTTAAATGAAATCAATTGTGCTTCAATGTTGTAGTTAAAATAGCACGAGAGAAGTCTAGGCTAAGTGCGGCTAGGTACGACATACTTATTTTAAATTGTCAGAATAGTCTGACCTGATAATTATCATCTAAAAAAAAGAAATAAACTTTTGTGGAAAAATAGTTTTGTTAGTGGTAGGACTAACTCTTCTGCCAGTGTCCGTCTGGGTTGTTACCACCGCTTTGCTCGTGATGTTTGCCGCCAAGCAGTAATGTGCATGCATTACTGTGTTCCGGTTTGATGAGCATAGTAGCCATTGAAATTACTGGCCTTATGAGACTTAATACCTAATGTCTCAGCGTAACGAGCGCACTGCAGTGCTGCGCAGGCCTTTGTGTCAATGTTCTGAGTGGCACTGCAATTGTTATGGGCCGGCGTTATGCTTACCATCAGGCAAACGACCAGCTCATCTCGTTACCAAATAACACAAAAAAAAACCACGGAATACGAGATAATACACGCGCAAGCGCGGCTTGTTGCAAAAGATTCGCATTTTGTCTATGGATCAAAATGATGTGATTGGATACTTACCTCCTGTATCAAAGAGAGGATGCATTAAGTAACAAATAATTAAAAAAACAAGATATAAGCATCAATATAGGGAATGACACTATCATCTCTTCCAAGTCGAGTCCCAAATCTATTAGTGAGTATCTGTGGAGGGGACTCAAAAGAGGGGGTTCAAGTAAGAACGATTGTCGATCGATAACATTTATGTAGATATACACGATGAGCTCTCGGTGTTGTTATTATCCTTAATTTGTTTTTATTTAGCAATGCTTCTACCATTTATGGCGCTATTAATTTACGGCGTCTGATGAAACTGTAATACATTAGCATCATACCTTTTCAGTAAAAAAACAGATTTCGGAGACTAATAATTAACCTAAAAATGCGTGGATTTTTGTTATTTTTTATTATTGATAGGATAAGTGTTTGTCCACTATCTCGGGGACGACGTGGGCAAAGTTGGTAAATACGCCAGACCTAGATGGGACTTTTTAAAATCGAATAATTCGGTATAGACTATTTTAGCCTCTTTCACCCAAACAGGAAAACGGCATTTATTATGATAGCCGTTTTAGTAAAGTACGTACTTAAAATGATTAAATCGACGAAATAATACAAAAGATTTTGGATTCTATTATTTATTCGCAATACAGGGAATCCTACAGCGATAATAACCAGGGTCACAAAAACAATTATATATAAGATACCTATAATCATATTATGAAACAATGTATTGAAACTGTGTCATATTTCTGAATGCAAATAAATTATTATTATTATCATAACATACATTATTTTCGATATGCCACAAGTAAAATACAGACAACTTATTAAAGAGAATATCATCAGAGAGAGAGAGAGAGAGTATCATTTATTTTAACCTTCATAGGTGCTCCCTCAGGCTCTATATGAATAAATTTTTTATGTTTTTTTTATGTCATTTGGTAACGAGACGAGCTGGTCGTTTACCTGATGGTAAGCATAACACCGGCCCATAACATTTGCAGTGCCACCCAGAACTTAGAAATACAAAGGCCTGCGCGGCACTGCAGTGCGCTCGTTGCCCTGAGACATTAGGTATTATGTCTCATAAGCCCAGTAATTTCACTGGATACTCTGCTCATCAAACCGGAACACAGTAATGCTTGCACACTACTGCTTGGCGGCAGACTTCACGAGCAAAGCGGTGGTAACAACCCAGACGGACAATCGCAGGAGAGTTAGTCCTCCCACTAACAAATTATTTTGAATTTTGAATTAATAAAGCATTAACAATACAAGGTCTAAAAACGTGAACATACCAGCCACGAGACAGAGGATGCCTATGCTTAAATAAATCCCGTCGTACCTCTTTGTCACAATACGGAACGTATTTTGCTCCGTTTGACGTTCAAATCTCGCCATCGATGTTATTTCTGCGATTAACTGTAGAAACGAAACATCGCTAAATGAATAAATTGTATTTATTGCTAAAAATGAAAAGTTTGGTTATACAATGGGAGTTTTAGAATCTTGTAGCTTAGTGATTGTGCCTGCCAATACATGGTCAAAGTCATATCCTACTAGCGTCTACACGTGGCTTCGCAGGCGTGGAATCAGAATAAAATGTAACCTGAAGTACTCAGGGATAATGTAGCTTCATATTATCTTACGTATCTTAATAATAATTTTTGACATTTTATTTATTATGATTACCGTATCCTAATTACTCGATAGATATTTTTTTTTTGCTTTTTTTTGTATTTGTTTTGTATTGTGATTTATTTTTGTTATTGAGATTAATAATTGGTAATAATGTGTATGGGTCAATAATAGTAATGTAATTATGCTATATTACAACAATTTTTAAAATTGGACAAGCAGTTCCAGATATTAGCGGTAACAAACAAACAAAAAAACTTACAAGTAAACTTTACGGCTTTGTAATATTAGCATAGATAGTATAGATTATAAGCGTGAACATCGTGACACATTGTGGTATAGCATTTTCTAATGCTCACCTAGCTAGCTACCGAAGATTAAACATAAAATGCATTGGTGTCGATTCTGGCGACTAATTCCTAAACTTAATTTTAGTTCCGCTCTCTCATTCCAATAACTAACAAAAGAAAGGGATGGAATATGTTTCACAGGTTTGAATTTAGTTTTATAGCTGTCAAATGAACGATATTTCACTTTCTTCGACAATGATTAAGGCGTGATTAATCTGACAGGTTTAAAATATATTCCATCCCTTTCTCATATTATTATTTAGAAAGTGAGAGAGTGAAACTAAAATTAGGTTTAGCTATGAAACGCCAGAAACGACACCACTGTACCACTACATTTTTACTAACCAAAACCAAACCAGTGATTACGCAGAGCGTTACACCAGCGAACAGAAAATATGCATGCACGAACATGTTAAGGTTCTTGTCAATGTTCTGCGAGATGATCAGTCCAAAGGGGATGATGAGCTGGCTCCATAACGTGCCTCCAATCAAGGTCTGCTCGTCTCGGTCTTTCGGCCGTCTGCTCACCTCTGCGTCGGTCCATAGTCCTATAGCTGCAATAATTATAATTAGACTGCAAATTTTCAGGATTACCAAATATTCTTTGGCCATTTGGACATTAAAAAATAACGTTAAAACATTTTTGGTTAATGGTAAAGTTTTTAGGACAGTTACCTAATGACCACAGAGGAAATAATACAACAATCATAGAGTTGTAGTATTTGTCACTGTTACTGTCTCTGTGATTTTCCAAAGAGAATATAACGTTACGCATGTTTTTGTATTCTCTTTGTATCGTGTGCTATATGTAGACCTCAGACGCTTATGCAAACGTACGTTTGCTTGTCAGAATAACAACGCTTTTACGTCAAGCGTGGATTTACCTCAAGCGTGATACTAGAAATGCGCGCTTGACGTAAAAGCGTTGTTATTCTGACAAGCAAACGTACGGTTGCATAAGCGTCTGAGGTCTGCCTTACATAGAGTAGTTCAAAGGGCAAGCAACAGTGCTACTAATTAAATGTCGTTACCAAGTTGTTACTACACGTACTTACATGCTCTTTGGTTGTTACGTTTGCATTTATCAAAATTGCGTTTAATTCACAATTATGTTTGTGCACAAGTCACCAAACTACCACCATGAGAGATCAGCCCCTTACCCCTCTTATCTACTAGTGCTACAGACAAAGGATTGTTTTGACAGAAGACAATGCTTTAGATCATTTAGTTAAAAATGAATCACTTTTATACTATTAAAAAATAAAAAAATCCATATCACAGCTTTTCTTAAAATAATGGTGTTTCAGGCATTTAAGTACTTACTAAAGTGTTATTAATTTAATTTTAAAACAGAAATTTTTTTCTTATCACATATATATCTGAGGTTAAAGAATGATAAACTCTGGGGACCGATTTTTGAAAGCAGGAGTGATTTCGAAATCACCGATGACAAAATTCTTAGCGATGACTTTGAAATCACTAATTTGCAAAAGTCGTATTTTTGAAAGTCATACCCTGTATACCAAACATGCAACTATTTCTCAGCTTTGATCACAGATAAACTTATGATTGTGTTCTATTTAATTTTATTTTTTAAGTTCGAAATTGTTTTCAACTCAAAATTGGCACTAAATACTCGTATCTAGGATATCATTTACGAGTGGGGGTACCCATTCGTAAACGATATCATAGGTAGGAGAAATTTAGTCACCCGCTGAGATTCAAAAATACGACTTTTTGTAAATCGGTGACTATCGGTCATATCGCTGATATTTAGTCACTCGGTGACATTCAAAAATTGCACCCCTGATTGTCTTAGAAAGAAGTTTGTTTAACAAATAAAACTCTCCCTGTAGTAGTAGATACTGTAAAATGTCTATTATTGCCGTGGATTGATGTATATAGCTGATATTTATAATCAATGGCCACTATTCTTTACTATACAATTCGTGTTTGGTCAACATTAGAAATTACTCATGAAATTAGACGTAGGACCTGTGGTGCACTTAAAGATATTAGTAGCTTCGAATAAAGAGCGTTTATCATTCGCTTAATAGTGCCTTGAATAAAGATATTGAGACTTACGACTATTTATTTATTAGGTGCATATTGCAGATAAATACATTAGAATGCAAGCATCAAGATATCAAGTCAGTAGTGGCTGAGCGTGTGCGACTTTCAATCTGATGCATCAGAGTTCAAATTCCGCCTTGGCCTCGCACATTGGCTTGAAATTAAAAAGTTATGTGCGGTTTTGCCACTCGCTTTAAAAACGACGAAGGAAAAATTCGTCAGGAAACCCACACGTTCATGCCTTACAAAGTTCAAGGACTAGGGACAACCGCCAAGCCGCATTGAGTCCACGTGTAGGATTATGGCCCGTACTCTCAGAATTCCTAGCGACTGTTAGTGTCAGGCCGGCAGCCTGTAATTCTGCAACCCAAACTATGACCACGCTGCAGCAGAATTAGGCAAAGACTATACCGTTAATCACGTTATGCTCCACTCTATTCTCTTGGCGGCTGAGTCCTTTGCAGAATAATATGATTACATAAACAAAAAAATAGTGCAATCTTTTACCGCCGTTGAAGTACCAATTAGCTAACGTAAATCAGTCCATATAAGATATAAGCTATTTAGAGTTTACTCTTCACTTCATCATCATTATTTGGTATTTTTTTAAGCTAAAAATAGGGGAATACGTTTGTTAGAGAAACCAATCACCTTCAAAAGGAAAATAGCTCAGATGATACAGTGTTATCGCTTTCTCTTGCGAATCGCTTGTGATTTTGTGGAAGTCAAACTTAAAAAACTAGTCTCTATAAAAGACAATGTCCGATGTTGCACTTCTCAATACCTTGGTGAATCATGTGTAAAATTGATTTCTGTAGTTGATACTTCATACTTTTGTGATTTACAATGCCGCTTGGATTGTAAGTGTTTTTATTTTATTAAAATTAATTTGGAAGGATTATAACTAAAATATTGTTGAAGATCCTTCAACTGTTGTTGTGGAATCTTCAACAATATTTTTCCCTATGTTTCAGGATCTTATATTTCCAGATATCTTAACACAGGGAATTCCCGAGATGGACGTTTTATTTTTGGAGCAAAGTCGGGCATCCGTAGGTACTATAAATGCAAAAATGTGTTTGTTTGTTGGTTTGTTCTTCTTTCACGCAGCAACGGATCGATGTTTGGTTCTTCATAAATATAATTTATGGGCCGTAGAGTAACATATGCTACTATTTATCCCGGAAATATCATGGTTTCAGTGGGCACCCGCGTGGAGGAACAGGAGACATCATAACTGCGAAAGTGTGTTTGTTGGTTCGTTTTTTGTCACGCAGCAACGGAGCAACAGACCGAGGCATTTTTGGTAGAGAGATAATTTAGGTTATGGGCCTACATATTAAGCTAACATATTAAGCTAAATTTTATCCCGAAATATACACGTGAAACCACAGGCCACAATTAGTGTAAAATGATCATATCATTTCTATAGTTTCGTGGTCTTCACGTTGATAAGGAAACCACACAAATCCAATTATTTATACTCTAGGGCCTAGATATATTAATAGCATAGTAATATATCTAGGGCCTAGATATATTAATAGCATAGTAATATAGCCTAAAGTCTAGGCTACTGACTGTATCCAGAATCTCTTTATTATATTCTAGCATCCTGATCACTGGACTCCTGGCCTTTGGTGCCTACTGGACCACCAAATACCTGATGAACATGCCACCAAACAGCATCTCCACCCCTATGCCGAGTATACCAAGCAGCACTATGTCTCCATTACCTCTTCATCACCATTTTAACAATATATAACGTCAGAAGTGACAATTTAGCCACGGATCAAACACGATGAGCAAAAATTTATTCTTCCTTTACAATAATGTGAATGAGAATACGGCATTAAGAAGTACCTACAAGTATATAAATAAGAAGTTACAAGTGAGTTGGAAATTATAATATATCATAATTATAAACTCTTCAATGAGGTACAGTACAATCAGGTAAAAAAATGCTTTCACTGCTCCTAGTAGGACTACAGGCAATTCTCTTTTCCCGTAGTCCTACTGATAGGACTGTGGGAAAAAAATCCTGTGGTCCTTCTAATAGGACTATACAGTAGGACCACGGGCAATGAACGAGAAATAGAGAGTTTTTAAAGCCGGTCCAATGCAGCTATACTAACTGAACCTCAGAACTCCAAGATAGATACCTTACCATTTATATAGTTGCAGTCAGAAAGCTATTAGGCCCTTTCACGTTATGGAGACAACAAGTAGTTGTCTATTGGGATGGTGTGAACTAGCAGTTAGTTGTATTTTAGTTTTAAGAGGGTACTTTCAATATATTTTATTTATTTGAGATAATAAATTGCTTTGAACACTGTTTGATTTTAATTACTGTCTATACGATCATCCCTCCTTACTTCAAAGTAAAATAAAAAATCAAAAGTCTGATTAAATTAAACGACTTTTAACGCTTACAATAATTAAACTATGTATTTCTATTTAAACACGAAATGACTTTTCGAAACGATCTAAACGCCGAGGGAATTGAAAGTACTTATTGTAAATAGGTATTTAAAGCGATATGAAACGTTAAAAGTTGTTTAATCCATTGTGTAATAATCGCAAAGATCTAAGAAAATAAGATCCGCTTTATCTAATCTGATTGCTAAACATATCCTTAAAAAAACTAAAAACTTGCAGCCACTGTCGGTTAACCATCCTGATACTAACAATTCCGAACGTTGAACTTTTAAACAAAAGCTGTGTTACGTTACAACGCAAACAACAAAAAAGAAGCAGAGCTGGGACAATCTTAACTTTGCTAAGTACTTTTATAATTATAGTATACTCTCAGTTTTTTATTTATACTATTGGGTAACGAGACGAGCTGGTCGTTTGCCTGAAGGTAAGCATAACGGCAGCCCATAATATTTGCAGTGTCATCCAGGACCTGCATGGCCTTGCGGTCGTCACCATCAGACATTGGGTATTAAATCTTATAAGCCCAGTAATTTACTACTTTGCTTATCATACCGGAATACAGTAATACTTACGCATTACAGCTTGGTGGCAGACTACACGAACAAAGCGGCGGTCGTACCCACCCAGAGGGACACTCGCAGAAGACTTAGGCTAAGATTCAGGGACGATTCTAAGCGTAGACTTTGGCTTCCATATGTCAAAACTGTATAGAATTTTGACGTATGGAAGCGTGAGTCCACGCTTAGATTCTTCTCTGAATCTCAGCATTAGTCCTACCACGTGGATAAAAACAGACCCAAACAGTGTTTACTAGCAGTTTGGCGACAAAAACTTAAGGCACTCTCTGAAGCAAAACGTATTTTTTTTTCAATGAAGACTGCTCTTTATTTTCTTTAGCTTTTGACTCTATGGTTAGCGTTAGCGTGAGAAAAGAAGCGTGTGGATTTTATCTAGAAAGCGATCGATAGTACTCCGTATAAGTAGTTACAATACTGAAAAAAGCAAGAGTTGTCGAACTAAGATATTTATTGTTTGTTTATAAATATTACGGTTGTTTGATGCAACTTTAAATTCCGGATAAATAGTATTCAGTTTCAATAAACACATGTTTACATTTTCAATTTTAGAATTTGTACAGTAACGGCTCTGTTCACTTTCATTACTGTGAAGCATTTTATCGCACATCGTAGAGTTTTTTTATTAATTTTTATTTACGTAGATTTTTAAACCTTTGACTCTTTGGAAGAACCTATTGCAAAATGACAGTTGCAGGAGTGTACAGTCAATCAGGGTAACATTGACAGGTTTCGAGCACATTTTTGCTTGTATGATTTTGGTAAAAAGTATAAGACGTAAGTTGTTAAGTATATTTGTGTTCTGAGATCGTGAAGAATATAATTCTAAAATTATCCGACTTTTATTAATAGAAATTATAAAAGAAAATTACAAAAATATGGTATGGCAAAGTTACCTTTCTTTCTGGGTAACTTTGACAGTAATTATGGTTTTCACTAAAATCGCTTTTTATTTGTGTTTTGAAGATTCTGGGTATCTTTGATCAACGTTTATAGGTTCTGGGTAGCCATAGTAAAAAATAAAACCAAAACAAAATAGACAAATAGTTATATTTTATTTTTAAATTGCAACAAAATTGAGATCCAATCAACTTGACATTGAGCTTCGAATTATTACCGATACAATAAAGAATGTCAACCAAAAAATAATTATCTCTTCAATTTTATAGTTACACTTATCCATACAATTTATTAAAACTGGAATTTGAAAATAATTATCTGTATAAATATCTCTTTTTTTTTTCATATTTTCTATCTATTAAGAAAACTATTACAAAAAGTCAATATTTGCAATTTTCAACAAAAAATAGGCCTAGGATAGAAAAAGAAAATAGTTTTTTATAATTAAACTCAACTTGCATGAAAATCAGAGTATTTCACCTCAAAAAATTACTCGCCACATTACCGCGGTTTTCATTTTGAAATAATAGATGAATTAAGTTTGACACTTAACTTTTTTTTGTGAAGATTGTTTATGGAGATGGCAAAGAATAGATTTGTTTTTGAATTTGGTTGTGGTTTTGTTAGTTTCTATAGTAAAAAAATAAAGAATCATGATAGATCAAAAGTGCCAAAGTTACCCAGATTGTCAAAGTTACCCTGATTGACTGTAAGTATTGCTACATTAATTAATTATTTATATTCGGTTTTGTAATGTTATTAAAATGAAACTGAACACAAATATGTAGAATTCGAGGTTGAAAATAGAGATAATCTATACTATTTAAATATGAAAGTGTCGTTTGTTGGTGTGTTAGTTTGTCCTTTTCTCACGCAGCAACGAAGCAGCAGATCAACATGGATTTTTGCATAGATAGGTACCTATAATTTAAGAACTGGAGACTGAGGCTATTTTTTAACCCGGAAAAAGCACGGCTGCTATGGGAATCTCCATGCGGGTGAAACCGCATGCAGAAGCTATATATAAATATATTACGAGGATTATTTTTAGAGGTATACATTTTAGAGATAATAATAAAAACACATAAAATGAAGGAGATGTAACAAAAGCTATATAAACAAGTCGATGTCACAAAAGTTACATAAAAACACGACTAACAACAACGACGGAACAGATTTTTTGATGTATGGGGTATCGTTGTAACCCAAACATCAAAATCTGTTTAGGCATTTAAAAGTTATGGCGGAATAAATAAACCCACATACATACATAAACCCTAATGAAAACATTACACTCCTTTTTTGTTCAGTCTGTAATAATAGTAAATGTAAATGGCCGATAAATGAGCGTCACGAATAAAGCGCAATCGGAAAGTCCAATATTGGACCACTATTGAGCAAATGGAGCCGTATAGACAACTCGTGTGGCATAAACTGACGTCTACAATATAAGTATTAAATTTTTATATTATAGGATAGTGAGACGAGCTGGTTCTTTGCCTGAATCTAAGCATAAAGCCAGCTCAATCGCAGAGCTACTCAGTATTTCGAACACAAAGACCTGCGTGGCACTGCAGTGTTCTCATTTAATTGACTACTTGGCTCGTCAAACCGGAAAACAGTAATGGTGCACACATTACTGCTTGGCGGGAGATCTCACGAGCAGAGCGGAGGTATATTTACATCCAGACGGACACTCGCAGAAGAGCTAGTCATTCCGCGGCCGCCTGGTATAAATTTGTAGGCCAGTTATTGATATAGTAATTTGTTACAGAGCATTACTAACTGGAGCCCTCGCAGTGGTGATTTTCTTGGGTGGGAAGTATCTCCTGGAGCTGGACACCAGGAACAACGATGTGCCAATTTCTAACTTAACGGGACTAGGTTAAATATTTTATAATTTCTACTCGGCTATCTATTTGAGATACTATAAGAAGCCGATGAGAAACTAGGTGTATATTAATTTAAAGCCCAACGTTTGGCTTTGCGTATAATTAATTATAATTATTATAATTATCAATGCATATGCGTATAATCCTCAATGCACATTTCTAAAAGTACCTATATTACTTTGGTCTTTGATGTTTTCTTTTCTTATTTTAGGACAAGACAAAATTCTTCGGATGATGTCAGGGAAATCGCCTTTTAAGATGACTGATCTTATACCATAAAAACGGTTAATATTGGTTATGAATTTTGTAACTTTAAGAGGGATCACATACGGTGACGGTATCGCATGCGTTTGTATGCAGACCGTAGACGGTTATGCAAACGTGCGTTTGCTTGACAAAATAGCAGCGCTTTTGCATCAAGCGTCGCGTCGATTACGAGATACTCGAAATCAGCGCTTGATGCTAAAGCGTTGTTATTCTGACAAGTAACCGCACGTTTGCATAAGCGTCTACGGTCTGCGTTAGACTCATGCCTCTACACCTAACATCAGCCTTGTGCCATGCTGGCCAGTCTATTCATATTAGCGCGATGCTATATTTAAAGTGACGCAAATGCGGCATGCGTTGGTGCTCTACTCAGCGTGCATGTGTGATCCAACTTATTTACTTACAGTCTGTCCTATGTTCTAATGCAAATGAGTTTGTTATATAATAAAATATCATATATTTACGTTCATACTTTTATTGTAACCTCTGCTTTTCATGACGGTCAGTGATCACCAGGTTTAGATAGATAGATAAACTCTTTATTGAAACACCACAGTACAAGGAATATTTAAAACTAAAATCTTAACCAACTAAGTGTCACAATGGGCGGTCTTATCGCTCATAGCGATCTCTTCCAGACAACCCAAAGGCTAAAGAAAAACATAAAAAGTGGGAAGGGATGGTGGCTCTCAGTTATTAGGTACTAATGATTGTTCACACGCCCATTTTTTTTTCGGTCAAGGTAGGTACTTAATCTATAAAAATAAATAAAATTGAAATGTCTGTTTGTGTATGCAACTTAGTCATTGAAATTGTCTAGGAGACTTCTTATCTTATGTCTCAGGGTAACGAGTGCCGTGAGTTGTAATTTGCACCACTGCCCGCAAGAAAGGAGTGTACCTATACAATGTTTAGGGTTAGAAAGACTGCGAATGTCTAAATGAGAAAATTGTTTTGAGATGATTGAGTTATCATTAGAATTCATTACATAGGCTAGTAAAAATGTATAAAATAAAAATAAATAATTAAAAAGTAAAAAAAAAGATTGCCCTGTCAAAAAAATGCATTGCAGTCGCGGGAAAGTTTTCCACCGAACGGTCTCCGGACAGCAATGACTAGTTTTTGGGTAGGGAAGTCTGGTTTTTAACTCATTTTTAATTTTATTTATTAAGTTATTGAGGTACTAAACACATTGTCGCCCTTATTCATAAAAGCTCAATAAAATGAGAGTCAATAAGATGAGATCAATAAGAGTTGACGGAAGGTGTTACGTGTGAAAACGAGACAAAACACTTTCTAGTAATTAAGTAAGTTACGGAACGTTTATGAATAAGGGAATAAGGGGTGTATGATTTATTGTCTATATGTTATTTCTTTATACAAAAATTAAATTTATAGCAAATATGTAGTAAAAGAATTCGGGTAGGAATTGAAAATTAGTTTTAGTTTTAGTCTGTGATTCGGGTAGATGAATGTTGCAGAGGCCCGCTGTTAGAGTCATTTTAACTTTCATAAGTGCTCCTTTGGGGCCTATTTGAATAAAGACTTGAATTTGAATTTGAAAAATAACAGACAAATGCCGTCTTAAAGACTTATTATTGCTACCTAAAACATTATGAGAATACACAAAAGAGGTGTCAGCTATTTCATGAGCTAAATATAAGTATATAAGTACTGATATTTTTTTCTTATACCTGTGACGCAAAGGTTTACATATATGTCTAAAGTACCTCTGCTTAACCTCGTTTATCTAGAGCATGTCACAATGGGGTTTGTTATTTTATCATTGTGCATTGGAGGGTACAACACGTAATATAAACATATCACACAATACAATGCTTCTTTTTATTAAGTCTGTGTCACCCGTATTCCATCTAGTCGCCTACGAGATACCGTCTGAAACGGATTGCTAAAGAAATATATTGAAAAAGAAAATAAAATAAAATGGGCCCCGGCGTGTAAGTAATTTTTCGTATTTTACCTAGATTTTTTATAAATGTATTCTTGTTTCTCGTTACACTATAGTTCACCTGCACTGTTTATTTATAGAAATCCACACTGAAATTTTTGCAAGTTCCAGGAAAATATATAAGTACCTACTTAATATAGCTGATCTAAAAAGTTTCTGTAATAGTTTATTATAAAGATGTTATCATTGGTATTTTGTAAAGCATCCGTGAGCAAGCAATGTTTGTTTACACAGTATTATAATGATTAGATTTGCAGAAATTTTATTTCAATTATATACAGTATGTCTCACAGGTACATGGAGAACAAGTACATTAAATGTTAAATTTAGGAACTTTTAGTCGATCGAACTTTTTTTATTTTATAATGTAAGTAATACTGCAAATTGTATGCTGTTACATTAAATGTCTAGGTTTATAAAAATAATTATTAAAGTGACAATTTAATTACGAGTACGAGTAATGAACCTAAGACGTATTTTGGTGTAGATGCACCCTAAGCTGGTTGTACCAGCACGCTTTCACAAAAGCTAATGTTATTGTGGTGATATTGTGCAATAACATTATTATTTTGTATTTCAGAGTATTGCTAGCAGGCGCATTCGCTTTTACTGTCTTTTGGACGACTAAGTTTATTACAGAAATATTCGAAAAAGACAAAAAGAACGAAATCATAACATCTTCACCGACAACAGCAAGTTTTGCTGTTGGAAATGGTTTTTTAGAATTCAAAGATTAATAGAGCAACCTGTATGTAGCCTTGGTGCTTTCCGAAGGAACGGATTTGATTCTTATTCGCACGCCATTTGAATTTGTCTCAAAACGATTCGTTCATTAATTGTGTTTTAACAAGATGTCTATATCATATTTAAAAACATTGATGAAAAAAAAAGATCCCTAATATATTTAATTTCTTTACGAAGATTACGAACGCGCAAGATTGCTGCTTAAAATTTAGAATAAGAAGTGAACAGCACAATCACACTGTAGATACTTAGTAATCTAGCAGCATAAACTATGCCAATATTTGTTTCTGAAGACTTGAAAATATTCCTATTCATGATGCAGGCATTATAGGCTTGCACTGACGTTGCAGATATTGTATAAGAAGACAAAAGCTAAGACTTATTTTTAGTTTCTAGAAAGGAAAATGATCAGAAAATTCTGAAGTATGACCTTTTGTACTATGTATCATACGAATAGCACTATGCCTTTGTTCTGCTAAGGAAGATTATTGAGTAGACGAGAATAGTAATAGTCGTAGAATACCTACACTAATATAACACGACATCAGCACTTTTAGAACACTTAACGGAGTTCCAATGACAGCTGGCACTTAAACAAGGAAAACTTGTCACTTAAGTACCAATACTTCTAGCATGGCACCGAAGATTATATGGAACGCTTTATTGAAAGCCAAGTGTTCTGCACCTGCACGTATGTCTAGAAAATCACGTAAGAACATATTTTTTATCTTTATACTAACTGTTTATTCCAACAGCCGTTTTTTCTGCTATTTTAAACATGAATGGCCAACCACGTGCCGGTCAAAGCGAAATAAAAAAGAAGGAAAGAACTGCTAGGTATATAAAAAACGTCAAACTATAAATCAACAGCTTGAAACAAGTTCTAAATTACTCCTAAGTACCTACACTAATACTAAATACCTATACTAATACCTGCACTACACTACCTAAGTACACAAATATGAAAGATCACACAAAATAAAATATATACATTCGGTAATCAATGTATGAAACTGCTGACGTATGCAGAGATACTGAAAATGGTCGAAGCTCAGTATGTGCTGTGAACAATGAGTACACAGCATTGATGGTCAGTATGCTCAGAAGACGTGGTTTGAATCCTGTTGACAGAGATATTTTTGACATGTTTACATTTAGTTAGTGGTAGGACTAACTCTTCTGCGAAAGTTCGTCTGGGTTGGTACCACCGCTTTGCTCGTGAAGTCTGCCACCAAGCAGTAATGTGCAAGCATTACTGTGTTCCGGTTTGATGAGCAGAGTAGCCATTGAAATTACTGGGCTTATGAGACTTAATACCTAATTTCTCAGGGTAACGAACGCACTGCAGTGCCGCGCAGGCCTTTATGTTTCAAAGTTCTGAGTGGCACTGCAATTGTTATGGGCCGGCGTTATGCTTACCATCAGGCAAACGACCAGCTGGTCTCATTACCAAAAACCATAAAAAAAAACAAAAAAAAAACGTAGCATACATGGCATTTGTCACGTGCAGTTTCATGACTCTGTTCTAATCTAATATAATTGAAAACTCAATTTACTACCTTTTGTATCACGTTCACTGGCTCAATAGTTGATTGTGTACTCATTTGTACCTATTGTTTTCTTTTCAGGATACTTTTTGGTGGAGCAGTGATGTTTGGATTTTATTTGTTGACTAGACCTTTGCGACACTACTATCTGCCTCCAAAATATGCAATCTGGTTAGGGAATGACACTGGTATAGGTGAAGATTAAGAGTACAACATTTACGGAATAATTACTGGATGAAACAGAATGTGACGAAAATGTATAAATAAACATTATTATTGACGTTAAAACGAATTTATTTGTTTATCACTACTATTACTACAATACAGTAATTTAATAACTTGATAAGTTGTTCTTTTGTAACTGCGGCCTAACAATTTTTTATAGTACTTACTTCCTCAAAAATAAACAAAAGCTAATTTAAAAAAATGGTTGGTAGAGTATAAGTGAAAATAAATACTAAGTGAACACATTTCTGTGCCGCTAAGGTCTGCGTGTTTCTGATTGTGTTGAAATTGTTATGATAGGCGTCATGCAAACCATTGCTTTCGTTACTTTGCTGTAAAAGCTCGACTCTGGATTCTGGAAGGAACATTTCAAACTCTATACCGTTTACATTAAAATGTATAATGGTCTCACACCATAACAGTTCTAAATGTAGATCACCTGTGGTGTGTAGGTAACTATGGTCACATGCAGTTCACCAAATGTGAAATAAACTAAGTTCACGTGATCAGCAAATTCCCAAACCTAGTATCAGCATTTGTAGTTCACCGCTCCAATTCGAAAATAATACTAACACACCAGCAAATGTCAAAATGTGGTGTAAATGCCGGGTAAACGAGGTTGTAAAAGTCATTTATAATACTCCGAAGTTTTCACTATAAAAACCTTGGTTCATGAGTTTAACCTAACCGAATAGTTAAACTTCGGTTCAAAATGGTTGGTGATAAAGCTCCGTCAGTCTGAGAAAGTTCGAAGTACTACCTAAAGGTTGCATTCTTAGTTGGTCATTATTAAAATTAATAGATATTATTAGATATGCTTGACAAAATACCTACACCATGTGTCTGGCCATAAAAAAAAAGAAAAAAAAGATGTGAATGATATGTTAGTAGGGATTTTAAATAAAAAATGGCAAATGTTGTAGAGCTTATTTTAAAAATTATTTAAGTACATAATAATTAATACAAAGTTGTATGCAAAAGTCTATGATAAACTAAGACTAATTTTAATGTTGTTGTGATTCACATTAAAGATTCTTGAAAATTTCAATACATAGGTATTTTTGTGATAGTTCCAACAATATTTAATAAGCATTTGTAATACCTTCACAATTTACTACAAGACGACGTTAATAATAATATCAATTTATATAATGTCAATATTCTAGTGTCTAATTTTTTGAGAAATCCAATAATTAAATTATTATTAATAATTTAAGATTTCTTTCAGAAAGAAATTATTTTCGCGTCATGATTACTAGAAATAATAATAGACATAAGGTACGTATTTGGTACTATGAATACATATTTGCTAAAATTTACAATTATTACATTAATTTTAATAAACCTTATACAAATAATAACTATGTTTTCATAGGCAAGTTTTTCGTTTCTAAATGTCTTGTCATTCAGAACGTATAGTTTAAAAAGTCAATTTATATTTTAAATACTAATAAGTAAGACGGTTTTAGTCGACAAGTTGTGTACATTTTTAAGTACTTATTGTGATTAGTAAGCAGTTACAGCCGAAGTGATATTAATTTTAATTACTTAATATAATATGCAAATATCACAATACATAGGGCGAATTTCTGTGATGGGTTTAGATGACTATTTCCGTAACTATGTACCTATCTATATGTATTAGGTATGTATACAGTAATAATGAAATAAAAGAAAAAAAAGTGTTTTGTTTCACACGCAAGTGCTCAAAAGCTTCCTTTTACTAGTAACAATGTTCCAACAGTAACCATTATTAATAAAACAAACATAAGAAACTATAAATTACTCACTTTATATAATCTTATTTAAAACAAACATTGTGATATTGTAGGTAATTAATATCGGATATAAGAGAATCTTCAACCCATTTTCTAACTTCAACTTCACTGAGTGCCACTGTCTTCAGTTTAAGTATGCACTTGTCAGCTTCAATAAAACTACAGTTTTGGTACGCAGTTCATCAAATGTGAAATAAACACGAAGTTCACGTGATCTGCGTTCAAATTCTTAAAACTTGGTCAAACTGAAGTTTAAATACTTGCTGTTCACCGTGCAAATTCGATCAAATCGCCAATTCACACACCATTCAGAGCTGGCTTTGACAGCAGACCTCAAAATTATCTTTCAAATAATGGACCTCGTTCACGAATTAAACCAACTTCATAGTTAAAATTCGAAATGGTTGAACTCCGCCCTAAATGCTCGTTTCAATTTTTTTATTATTCTATTCGATAACGAGTCTAACTGGTCGTTTGCCTGATGGTAAGCTTAATCCGAAATTTAAGCTATATGAAACTCGGTTAATGAGTTGAACTTATTTCACAGAACTTCGCTTCAAAAAGGTTGTTGGAATCCCAGTTCCTGTTAAAATTTTCAAATTGTGACAAAAGTCCTTGTACACAAGTTACATAATAGTTCCAAAATCTCAGACTATACCTAAATCTTAACTTTGTGATTTATGTAGGTAAAATTTTACTATTACAGGTAAATAATTACATTCTATACCAGATTATATTTCTACGATTTTTTCGGTGAACTATTTTTACTTTTGTGTTGAATGCCTTCCATCCCTTTACCGAATGGTTCTTGACCGTTCGTTGTCAAGTAGTAAGATCCTTTAGCACTGGAAAAAGATAGAAAAAAAAGGTTATGTGTTGTTAGCCAATGATACAGTATTGTATATTTTTTTTATTTTTTATTTTTTTTATGTTATTTGCTAACGAGACGAGCTGGTCGTTTGCTTGATGGTAAGCATAACGCCGGCCCATAACGATTGCAGTGCCACCCAGAACTTTGAAACACAAAGGCCTGCGCGGCACTGCAATGCGCTCGTTACCCTGAGGCATTAGGTATTAAGTCTCATAAGCCCAGTAATTTCACTGGATACTCTGCTCATCAAACCGGAACACAGTAATGCTTGCACACTACTGCTTGGCGGCAGACTTCACGAGCAAAGCGGTGGTAACAACCTAGACGAACACTCGCAGAAGAGTTAGTCCTCCCACTAACAAAATTATATGTATATTTTCTTCTGCTGCGAAAGAAGGACAAACCAACAAACCACTTTCGCATAACGGATATTATTGGATGATGAGAGAATTAAAGTGACACGTAGATCCATATGTTTTAGACAATAAATTTAAAAGTGTGTTTGTACGTTTGTTGGTTTGTCCTTCTTCCCTGCAGCAACGGAGCAACGGATCGACGTGATTTTTGATATAGATATAGTTTAGGGACCGGAGAGTAACATAAGCATGCTTCTTATAGACATGCTTTTTATACTGGAAAAATACATGGTACCCGTTGGAACGCGGGTAGAACCGCGGGTGGAACCGCGGGCAGAAGCTAGTTTTCAATAAATGTTCTATAGGATGCACGAATATTCTGCCCTCCTAACCATAAACAGCGCAAGTGCATGGCGGTAAGTTTCGAGAAAAACGCGCTTAAAGTTTTTTTCCGTCTTTTCATTGTAACACAAAAGATTATTAAAATATTATAAAAAAAATATTTTCTGCTATACCTATTGGTGCATACGTCAATATCATGCAACTTAGAAACATGTATAGTAAGTATTTTATTAATTACAAACCAAAAATTATTTATGGCTAGGACACGTAAAATAACTTTATCGATTTTACTAGGCATAAACAACGCAAGTGCAGCAGTTGCGTTTCTTATGCCTAGGAAAATGGGTAATTGCGTTGTTTATAACTAGCGCAGGTGATAATATGATGCTTATCGTTAGTAATATGCTGACATTCAGGTAATACTTATATGTAATTGTTCTATTTTTATTGGTTGTCTCTAATCTTTTTAGCACTGGTTTTGCATCATTCAAACATTTAATAAATAGGATTCTTGCTTCATAACTCAAATTTGCATATTTATCATGTATTATTTATTTTCTTTGATTGTCAGTTTTCTCATGGTGTAGTTTTTTTTACATATTGCATGGATTTTTTAGCGAAATTTTTTCTTGTTCTTTTCTTCATTTGTCTATCTTTGAAACTTTCTTCAAATTTTCTTCTTTTACTAGGATTTACAGATTTAGTTAAACCTAGAGCCACAGGACTCTTGTTGGTATTTGTTGTTTAAACAATTCCGCTGTCCAATATTCAAATCATTCTGTCCTCCTATCGAATAATTTTCTTTGGCTCTGGCTAAGTCGTTATTATGTTTACTTGTTAGCTCGTTTTTTATATCTTTAGATAAGTCAGGGTTCTGTTGATCTCTTTAAAGGTTATTTTCTGTTTCCCTTGGTAAATGTACTTTTTTCTGTTGCTTGTTTTTTCCTTTTCCCTCTATTATTTAATATTATGTATTCTTGAAATGTCGTTTTTCCTTCCTTCGGTAAGTCAGTGGCTTATTCTCCTATTAACTCTTTCCTTGTTTTCATCTTTAAATCAGTGTTCTGTTTCTTTATCTGTTTTTTCCTGCAGAATGCTGCAGACTAATGACATAATGATGTCATTAGTCTGTTCTTTAGGTTTTTTCTTCCTTTAGGATTGTTGAATGTTAGGTTAATTTTTGTTTGGTCTTTTGTAATGTTGTAGTTTTTTTTTCTACTTTCACCGTAGTGTATATTCTGGTCTTTTTGTAGCTTGTATCCTAGTTTTCCATAAACTATACTAGTATCGTTCTCTAAAATTTCTTCTTCTAAGATACTGCCTTCATAGGAATCCTCCTGGATACCTATGAAGGCAGATTTTTTTCAAATTACCCGTGATAAATATTTTAGTTGGCTAATTTTACACGCATACTTGGTAAGTTATTTGAGTGCAATCAAATTATCCTAGCGATAAACAACGCATCTGCGCACTTACGATGTTTATGACTAGTATTCATCGCATGTCCTTCGCAAGTAATGAACCGTAGGCTACCATACGCTGTTTATCCTTAGGAAAAATATAAAAATATGTCACTTACGTTCTTTATGCTTAACATTATTTCCTTTTCTATCAAATATACGAAAAAACGGGTAATTGATCCAAATAGATCTCGTTACGTAGATTCCGAATATGTATATAACTCATTTTGGCCAAAACTGTCGATTGCGCTGTTTATGGTTAGGAGGGCAGTATTGCTATCGGCATATTTGACTCTAAACAACTGTAATGGTCTCGTTACATATAATTTATACATCGATACAAATAAATAAAATTGAAGTGTCTGTGTTTGTAATGTAAAAATAACTGCTAATGCTAATGCATATGAAAGTATATACGGTACTGAAACAAAAACACAATTTTTATAATGTTTGTATCTGTCATTTTGTTTGTTCCGGCTAATCTCCGGAACGGCTCGATGGAATTTGAGGGAAATTTTACTGGCAGAAGGCTGATATTATAAGGGGTAACTTAAGGTACCTACGTGAACGGAGCCGCGACGCACAGTTGCATGATAAATAAAAACGCGTAGGTAGATCAGGATGCAATGCTACCATAATCATCCAATGTTTGGCCGAGTCAGGTAATACGCTAAATCTAGAACTGGAATTAAGTCCCAAGTTTCATGCCACAAAACGTCTTGTGTGCCTGGGGATAGATTTACAAATCTTACCTAATATCACATTTAAAACCCATGTAAACCATATTCTCTTCAGGGTTCTGGTTATCTTTAAACTTCTGGTAAGACTCCGCAGGAGACGCAGGAAACGCTTCAGGGTTTCTCACTGATTCAGCGTAGAACCTCCACGATCGCCAATGACTGCAGAGATCTGGAACATAAAAATAAAGCTCACTTTTATCGTATAATATGTGAAGAAAACAGGTGTCATAAAACCTAGAATCGATGGCACATCGTGTTGGCACCTCTTCCGCGAATCCAAAATCATGCGTTCAAACCAAATGGCGCCTGCTTATTACCTCCACCACGCTTATCACCACAGTGATATAATTTAATAGGGCAAGCACACAATACTATTGTGCGACGACGCATCATAAAAACGACGTCCTATAACATTGCCATGCGTTTACGCAACGCAAAAATTTCAGCGCAAATAGTGAAAACTATGACCATTCGGTGCGGCATACATCACATCGGAAATTTCCACGATGCGTTGTGCGACGTTATAGGTTTTTACGATGCGTCGTCTTACCTCAGTACTGTGGCCTCGACGATAGTATTGTAAAAGCAGCTCGGCATAAAATTGCTTTTTTACAGCTTCCTATTCAAAATTATTGTCTTAATCAACACTGTGGTTTCGAAAATGACGAAAAGTGAATGTGAACAAAACTGAGTCACATTATGTGGAACCAGGCGCTTTCGAGTAGGTGCAGTAGAATTCCACGTTCACACTTTTTGACAGCTAGGTCACCTCCATTGCACCGTCACCGCAGTAATATGATCGTAACTTGATTAACAAGGTTAAGGAATTGAATGCATTGGTGATTTAAATTGATTTGGATGTCATTATTCGAGTGGTCCCGGGACGCGGCGTTTGATTAGGATCACCTCATCTCTTCCTGCGGGTGGTGTAATAACCGGCTAGAAGAATATGCACAGAATAGATAGCAGAATTCTCCTAGGTCTGTGTCAAAATCTACCGCAAAAACGAAGACCGCTGCCAGTGGTGGTGCCTTATGGCATCCACCCCTCTTCCACCTGATACAAAAGATTGGAAAAGAATGTAGACGGGCTTGTAGGGAGTGATAATGTATATTTACTCCATCGAGGTACTAACCCCGAGAGATGAAGTACTGTACTACCCGATTCCACAACAATGCCGTGATCTGTCATTAACAAATATCAGCGCTCAGCGCATGGGGAATCAGCCCGAGGTTTAGGCAAAGGCAAAAGAGTTGGATTTATTTCGCGGAATACAAACGTCATTGCATCTCTATTTTTTTTTTATTTGGTAACGAGACGAGCTGGTCGTTTGCCTGATGGTAAGCATAACGCCGGGCCATAACAATTGCAGTGCCACCCAGAACTTTGAAACACACAGGCCTGCGCGGCACTGCAGTGCGCTCGTTACCCTGAGACATTAGGTATTAAGTCTCATAAGCCCAGTAATTTCACTGGATACTCTGCTCATCAAACCGGAACACAGTAATGCTTGCACATTACTGCTTGGCGGCAGACTTCACGAGCAAAGCGGTGGTAACAACCCAGATGGACACTCGCAGAAGAGTTAGTCCTCCCACTGACAAAATTATTAGGGATTAGTTCCTTGATTATTCACTCGAACCATAGTGATGAAATGATTAACTGTCTGGTAACAGTGTCATTGATTTTTAATATCCTTACCAATATCAGATTCTTACAATAGCGTAATTTTTAACGTTCCCACACCCACATGATTATTATTATGTTGCGTTATTTATACCAAACGCCTTACGTAACACGTGGAGTTCCGAAAACGGGTTGCAGTAATTGGACTGGTATAAAATACTTTGTCACTTGTAGCTTTATTACATAACTTATAGGTTTATTATATTAGCATTTTAGTGTGATTATTTAGCGTGTAATCTTGTTATGTATTTGAACGAAATATTATTTTTAAGCGTTAGGTTCTCATATATAACCTGTAAAATGGGGGAGCCTCTAATAGAATTGTAACTTTGATAAAAGTGTAGGTAGGTATTTTGGCTTTTCTCGATGCATATAGATACAATTGTTTGTGCTTTAATCAATATTATTGTCAAGAGATTTTTTAATTAAATATATTTTTATAGTATAACATTAAATTATACTGATACAATATGATTAATTTAACGACAAATATATATTAACCGTGCATCAACTGCGAAACCCTACGAAAAATACGTTTGTTTTTAGACGAATTCACAAAAAAGAAGTGTAATGTTTTTAGGGTTCCTGTATGTATGTGAGTTTCTTTATTCTACCGTAGCTTTTAATGCCTGAACAGTATTGGATGTATGGGGTATCAGTTGAATCCTTACGTCATCCCGAGTGACACTGGCTAGGGTAGTCGTGTTTTTTTTATGTATTTTTGTTATATCTACTTGTTTATATTGAGATAGTGATTATTGCATAAAAACTCATTTTTTTATTTTTTATTTTATTTGGTAACGAGACGAGCTGGTCGTTTGCCTGATGGTAAGCATAACGCCGGCCCATAACAATTGCAGTGCCACCCAGAACTTTGAAACACAAAGGCCTGCGCGGCACTGCAGTGCGCTCGTTACCCTGAGACATTAGGTATTAAGTCTCATAAGCCCAGTAATTTCACTGGAAACTCTGCTCATCAAACCGGAACACAGTAATGCTTGCACACTACTGCTTGGCGGCAGACTTCACGAGCAACTCATAGAAATGGTTAACTCATAGAACGTTTGAAATAGGTTTTTAAATGTATTGTTTATTTTATTGCAACATATCGCTACAATGCAGTTTAAACCCAGTTCCGAAAAAAACTAACTCAAATTACATTATATTCCCACATGGAGACAAACATGTGCACAAACACTAACGTACGCATATACACAGAACTCACCCCCTACCCATTCTCCACACGCACACACATGCGAAAGCATGAAATTCGTACTACGTAACAGCTATACTTAAATGCGAAAATGTGTTGGTTGGTTTGTCCTTCTTTCACACAGCAACGGATATATGTGATTTTATGAATAGAGATAGTCTACTCAGTCGTAGGCAGTCGTATGTTCCGAAGAGTGATAGTACGCTACTTTTAAACTCGGGAAAGTCTCCTGTTCCTCTCTGCTGCTAGTTTAGATAAACCAGATGAACAATATTTATATATCACATTGATTAAATATAGTTATAATGTTTTGGTGAACAGGCCTGCTTTGTTTTGTAAGCGGTACGTGCGGATGTATTACAATTCATTCTAAAACGGTGAAGGACATCGTGAGGAATCACAATTTTCGAGGATATGTGACATTCCTCTAAGGGCCTAAGCTACACTGGGCCTGCGTTGTGGATTATGACCCATACTCTTTCTCTGAGAGAATGCCGGTATCCCAGCACTGGGAGCATAAAACGCAGATGACGATGAAGCGGCATATTCACAAAAAATTTGTAAACATTGAAAAATTGGACTGGCAGCCCTACTTTAATATTTAATTTAGCTATTAATTTATATAATTAACAATGAAATCTCAATCAAAATTGTAATGATAAATTTATTTTGAATTTTCTTCTTTTGTCACATTTATTGAATTAATTACGTTTCTATTTAAAAATGTTGTTTATTTCAATGTTTAATATTCGCCTTATGTTGTACAAACGGAAAATTTGTTACAAATTAAAATTACTCTTATTTTATTATACCTAAACTATATTTTACTCCATTCGTACTACAATCGTTTATACAAAAACACGGATTTCGTATAAATTATGTAAGTAATATGTATGTACAATTGTGTTTGTTTTGTTGTATGAAGATTGGTAGGTATATTACAGTAGAATGTGAAGTGCTAACCTTCAAACCATCATGTTCCGTTAACCGTCAACCCATAGTCATGCAAATAGATAAAAATTTGATGTATTCCACCACTTCCAAAAGCAACTGAGCAGCACTCTGTGTTGACCTCACCTGACTTAAAACGAAGTGGCGGTCGAAGGCAATCAAGGCGTTTTATAATACTACCACAGCACGGCTGTTTCTTATTGTGATCTAAGGAAAAGGAAATTCACAGGAAATAATTGAACTGCCAAATATGATAGGTATATGAAAATGGCAAGACCGTTTTAGGACTATTGTAGGAAGTGGACCACTTTGGAGTCTGACCATGGCCTTTCGCGGCCACATATTTAATGTCTATACCTAATATTGTAATATTAACGAGTACATACCTAACTTGTACTGGAATTAATAACTTATTGAAATATTTTTTTATTTGCAAACTTGTGTACCACTAACCAGTTCTATGTATTTTGGAAATAAATATTATTCTATTCTATTTTATAAGGCATACAAAAGGAGCGCGATATATTTCATAACCTTTCAGACAAGTATAGTTCTGTACTTTCTAAAACATACTTAACTTCGAAAACATATTTAATTTTATTTGTATATCAAACTACAACGTATTTCAAAGTATAACTGGTTCAAAGTGAAGTTAATAGGTAAAAGGTTACGTAGTTTAGCCCCTGCCAAACATGCCTATTTTAATTTGTTTTTCTACAGAGTTTAATTAAAATAATGTCTAAGTTAATGATTTTTTAGTAGCAGACAACTCAACACACTGTTATGAAGAACATAAATGAATCATAGTAATCTCAAACACAGGCAATACATATGCACATCTCTCATAATCAAATCACGATGCAAAATAACATGCAAGCGATAAATCTTAAAATATATTGTGTTCATATATTTTGAAAAGAAAGATTAAAAAGGAACATAAGTGTATGGGTATGTATAGGCTGTAAATACGTATAATATCTAAAGTGGACTGGAAGGCATAATAATAATATATGTTTAATTGTTTATATTGAATAGTTTAACCCAAAAACATCGATTCCAATGTACTGTTTGAGGGTGCCTACCAGTAACAGCAGTGCGATTCAGGAATAAAGCAAACTCCCGGCGATGCTCCCCCAGTGAACCGTTGTCACATCGCCCACGGCGTTCACCTCACTTTCGACAAAATTACGTCAATGCTTGTTTGTGAAATGTTTCTGAATGCCGATTTGTATGAAGAAACGTCAAATGCTCACTTGAAGCTTGTTGGTCTCACTGACATACTCATTTGGGTGGCGCTAGTAGCGCGTGAGTAGTGGCACAGAATGCCAAACAGGCTGGTCGCCGCGAATTCCGCCCTCACTTAGGTGAATTACGATTCCTGAATAGCACTGCAATATGGTTCTCTAGTAGTTATAGGCGATACAGTACATCTACAGTGATGACGCTTAGGGAAATTTTCACTGTTTTACTTTCTTTTCGCTCGCTGTGTATGATAGTTTATTTGGCCGAGTGATTATTAATCTTTATTGAAGTCTAGACACTTACTTTCATCTGAAAGGGGAATGGGTGCAAACCTAGGACAGCCAGGTTGTACACTCTTGCCCCCGTTGGGCCAGAAGTCGGCGGTGCCGGTCTTGACCGGCGCGCCATAGCCTCCAGCATCAGTATGGATGACGTCCACGAAATCTGCATCTTTAGCGCTCACATGCTCCATCATCACGCCGTCAGGGTAGAACGCTGGAAAAGCAGGGTCGAGGGCTGTTACTCTGAAATTTGGAGAAATCTGTTTAGTACTTATAATTTTTCGAAAACTTCGTTTATTATAGGAGTGCAAAAACAGATTTTTATTTACCACGACGTTTCAATAGAAGACTCAATAAAAACCTGTCTTTTTATAGCCAATAATGGGCTTATTACATCCACGAGTTATTCATACTATCTTACTAAGATTGCGTCTACTTTTTTTACTATGACTGAATATGAGGCTAACTCTTATTACACTACACAATTTTACGGACAGTCTTAGTAAGCCAGTCTGAATTTCACGTAGTGTAATAATTAGTCCTTGAGTCCAGTTCCCTTAGTAAACACACGGCGTCACGATCCACAAAGAAACACTGCTTTAGAAATAGGAAATTCTAGTTAGAGGCAGCAAACTACTATTAAATTTAGAAAATGCGATCGTGGGGTGTATTAATTTCAATTCCGCATTCCGATTTTTTATATGACGTAAATGGTGATGTCAACAAGAACTGTCAGCGTGAGTCACACCCGATTAATGATTACAAACTAAAAGGTATAATAGATTAATGTATCACTAAGGTATAGCGTGTCTTTTCCACATTAATTTTCCATTGACATTGGAGAAAGCATTTAGCTTGCGTTAAATGCGTCAGGATTTTTGTATTTATTTAAGAGTGAACCGAGCTAAATTAGGGATGTCCTTTGTATTGTTAAGTTTTTGATGTCATTAGAATTACCTAATTAATTAATTAGGTTCACTTATCGTTTATATTTCGGCTCTAAGCATTTTAACTCACAATCACTAGTAATCTTCTATCTTTTTTGTTATGTGACAAGTTGAAAAAATCAATTGAAGTGAAACCCTACCTTTACCTATAAGAACATTTACCTTACCTATAAGTTCTACAGTAATTGCATGCGTCAAGATTCACATAGAAACGTCAAGGTTAAGTAATTAATGCTACATTATTAAATTTCGTTTCATTTATGCAGCATTGTCACTTTAAAGACGTCTCCGTGGCTTAGTTGTTAGTAAAGTTGTCTGCAAATCCAGGGGCCCCGGGTGTGATTCCCGTTCGGGGCAAATTTTGTGTAGTGACCATAAAGTTTGTTCTCATGTCTTGGATGTTTGTGTCGTGTCGGTATGTGTGTCTATGCCACCTGCGACACAGGGCATCCTAGTGGAGGGGTATGAGTGTGTAAGCGTTTATGTTTGTTTTGCTTACGTATCTTGTTTTACCTCTTAATAGTTTTGTTGAATTTGTTTTTGAGTTCCCTCGCCGTGTACCCTGCTACGTGACTCCCTAGTGAATGTCCTATGATGTGGAATTTCTCAGCTGGTAGTCCATTTTCTAATAATTTGCTAATTTCTTCAGCCGCTGACTCTCCAACCTGAAATGTAAATAATTGAGAGTTGTAAATTGTGATTGTTGACTCAGTTGTAGTGAGTTTGCAATAGTACAATGTGCTCAAAATGAGGAGCATTTCGAGAGGAAAGAAATTTTTCGAAGTTTTTTAATTTTGCGATTTTTTTACAAATTCTAAGCCTCACAACTCTACAACCTTTACAATTTCTAGGTAACAATATGTATTAAACCTTTTCTATAAACACTTCACTGTATTTATTTGTTGCTTGTAATATCTATGAAAACAGAGATTTGTGCGATGAAAAACAGGACTTTTTTAGAGGATTTGCTTTAGAGGATTTACACAAATAAATGGAAAGTTTTGAACTAGTTTCATAACGTCCGTTACATTATGACATACTCATGTATTTTTCTACACATATGAAGATATAGATAGTATATGAAATGTCTATCTGTAGAGAGATAGTAGACAGAGGAACAAAATAACGTATTTGTAGCTAGTAACAGCTTAGTAACCTGAAATTCCAAGGCTATACAGGTTTTTGCGAATAGTTTTTGTGTTTGATTGAAGATCGATTCGACTTTGGAACTGGTTTTCGATAAATGGCTGATAAACAGTAGACGTAAATGATACTTTTTAGAGTTAAAAAAAAAAAACAAAAATAAAAGCATGTTTAACATTTCTATATAACCGGCAGTCAGCATTTTTTGATAATGAGATGAGCCGGTCTTTTGCTTGATGATAAGCATAACACCGGCCCATTACAATAATTGTGCCACACAGAATTTGAAAATTTGGTGACCTGTGCGGCACTGCATTGCACCCTGAGACATTAGGTATTCGTCTTATAAGCCCAGTAATCTCAATGAGTACTTTGCTCATCAAACCGGAACATAGTAATGCTTGCTTCGAGCTTGGCGGCAGACTTCACGAGCTACTCGTAAGCCGTGGTTTCAACCCAGAAGGACACTCGCAGAACAGTTTAGTCCTACCACATAGTATCGGAATATTTTTTACTATTACCGGGTTCCCTCCTATTATTTATTATTGTGACTGGTTTCGATTCTGGCGTCATACACGTCTCTTTTTCTTTCTAATAAACAAACATGAGAAAGGGATGGAAGATGTTTGACAGTTCTAAATTTGTTTAGAGCTGTCAAATAACTACGATATTATTATTACGATATTGGGCAATTTAGACGCCACTAAGTTCATGGCCGTTGAATTTACACTAGATTAATTTGACAGACCTAAATTTATATTTTGTTCCTTTTTCATGTTCTTATTTGAAAAGAGAGAGTGTAACTAAAATTTTTGGAAGCAATCGGCATTCGACACATCTGAATGTTTTAAAACTGATAAAAATCAGTTTTAAGTGAAATTGATGCTCTTCAATGATTAATTACCATCATTAAACTAGGCAATGCAACTACTGCCAATTAGCCTAGAAATTAATTACAGTAGACGCCAAAATGGATCATTACGGAACCCTGCATGCATTTTCGATAACTACTTGACCGTTTTCAAAGAGCCAATTATACAAATTGCGTGATTGATGTTACCTTGAAACTAAATAATGATATGTTAGCTGTTATATTGTGTTTACTGTATGCGTATCTCGTGTTTTTAAAATCGGAATTAATTTATTTATATTGATTCCATATTTGATTTGAACTATTCAATGTGGGTCTCTAATAGTACACATTATTATTTATTAAGATTGATTCAGTTATTTTTGAACAAAAATTGTAACGGGAAATGTTTGACCTATTCAATGTGGCTCTCTAATAATATCTACACAATTATTATTCGTTAAGATTAATTCAGTTATTTTGGACAAAAATTGTAACGGGAAACGTTACGCTTTTGCACTGTCAGGTCGGAGTCCACCAAATGTGATTTGACATTTGGTGAACGACGTTCATGTAATCGGCAGTTCAATCCCCAATTCAAGGCTAGCTTTGACAGCTAATGTCAAAATTATCATTATCATCAACATCATCAGCCAGAAGACGTCTGCCTCCCGTAGGCCTCCCCCATAGACCGCCACTTGGATCGGCTGGTCGCCTCTTGCATCCGACGGTTTCCCGCGATTTTAACAAGGTCAAAAATACGGAAATCAAACCGGATTTCAGCCGACGTACTATGTAATATCACTCCATAGCGTGAGCTCATGTATTAAAAACAAGAATTCATGTTACACTTCAGTTATAATAATTGTATATTCAGAGTCAGTTATAATAGTTATAATAATTGTTAGTGGGAGGAATAACTCTTCTGCGAGTGTCCGTCTGGGTTAGTACCACCGCTTTGCTCGTGAAGTCTGCCGCCAAGCAGTAATGTGTAAGCATTACTGTGTTCCGGTTTGATGAGCAAAGTAGCCAGTGAAATTACTGGGCTTATGAGACTTAATACCTAATGTCTCAGGGTAACGAGCGCACTGCAGTGCCGCGCAGGCCTTTGTGTTCCAAAGTTCTGAGTGGCACTGCAATTGTTATGGGCTGGCGTTATGCTTACCATCAGGTAAACGACCAGCTCGTCTCGTTACCAATAACAAAAAAAAAAATGTCCAGCGAGGGTGGAGACCGCAAGAGCTAAGACCCTAAGCTCCAGGGTGGATGGGAAAAGCATAATGCACGGGAGTAGCACCTCAGTGTAACTGGAGCACACCTCTCAACACCCTTTAGCTATCCACGCTAACGTTGCCTCTTACATCGCGAATTACACTGGCGGCACTTATGAGGGGCCCGTTCAGTCAACACCTGCCTACATATTTTCACATGAGGCGTAATTGACTCTCATTTCATAGACCGGCTTAAAGTCATCAAACAATCATTATAATATTCCAGGCGTTTTACTCATATCTTACAATAGTCCATCTCATCACAAACCTTCCTCCGGATAGTTTATTTGTACTTTTATGAAAAAGGACCTCTTAATGTAAGCTACGGCTCCATTAACGCATATCAAAGGTCCGGGGCAAAGACCCGAGAATTATCATACACAAGAGAATAATAATAAAATAATAATACCGGTCGCATTTCATAGACCAGTTTAAAGTCATCAAACAGAAAGAAACTTGACATTTCATGACCACGTAGTAGCGTTAGCCAAGGAATGTATTCGATGACTGGGGTTCATTCTGAGAAACTCCAATGATCTTAAGAGTCCGGGTGTTGTGCATCTCATTTTCGAAGCCAAAGTTCGTTCCAAACTGGAGAGTGCAATGTGTATATGGAACAAATACGAAGGCACATACGCTCTTCTACTGGAAAAAGTTTACAGTTCTGAGTGGCACTGCAATTGTTATGCGCAGACGTTATGTTTTCCATTATGCAAACGACCCACGCGTCTCGTTATCCAATAGTAAAAAAAACTACGTACATTTTTGGGTACACGTATGTTCTGAATGTATGACTTTCAATCCGACGCACCATAGTTTAAATCTCGACTCGGCCTGCACCAATGACTTATATCACGTTATGTGCGGATTATTCACACTCGCTCAAAAAAGTGAACGAAAACATGGTGAGGAAACCGGCATGTTCAAGAACCACAAAATTCGAGGACATGTGACATCCACCAAGCCGCACTGGGCCCGTATGGTTGATTATGGCCCATACCTCTCACTCTGAGAGAAGGCCGGTATCCCAGCAGTGGGAGCGTAAGAGGCTGATAATGAAAAATGTTCTGGAAGTTTAACTTGCAAGCCCTATGCAAAGGTAAGCGATATATTTAACGGTCTATAAATTACTACCAGTACTACTCAGCGAGGCGTGCGTAAAACGTCATACCAAGCGACTTGACATAACATGCACGAGCTGCCTTGACAGTCGATACATTCTTAGAATAACAAGGTTCTCCGTCACATTGAACATCGCTTGGAATGTCCGAAGTACCAATACAAACTGTTTATTAAGTCACTCGTAACGGAATATCGAATACTCGTAGGTAGAGTGGATAATTATGTGAATTGAGAATCTAACGTGGACAGATAAATTGATACTTGATTCTTGATATTTATAACTCGTTATAAGCGTATAGCGCTATTGCAGAATGAACCTTTATCTATAAATTAATGAACTTATCTATAATTTTTATTGATAAGTGCATTTGAGCGATAGAAATAAATTAAATTAGATGTAATTTTTTTTATGTTATTTGGTAACGAGACGAGCTGGTCGTTTGCCTGATGGTAAACATAACGCCGGCCCATAACAATTGCAGTGCCACCCAGAACTTTGAAACACAAAGGCCTGCGCGGCACTGCACTGCGCTCGTTACCCTGAGACATTAGGTATTAAGTCTCATAAGCTCAGTAATTTGCATATTACTGCTTGGCGGCAGTCATCACGAGCAAAGCGGTGGTAGCAACCCAGACGGACACTCGCACCCTACTCGCACCACCTTTTACTAATGTGTACCTCCAGACCACATATCATATAAAATTAATTTAGAGCGACACAGACATATCTACTCGTATAATATGTAGACAGACTCAAATGGAGAAAGGCTTCAAGCTCCTGTAACGTAACTTGTTTAAAAATGTTTTGGTTTTGTCGGCGGATAATTACTTTTTTAATTTTTATATTCAAGGACTTGTTACACTACGTGACATTCAGTCTGTCTTGCGAAGACTGTCCGTTAAATTGCGTATTGTAACAAGCTAGCCTGTTACTCGGTCTTAGTAATAAAAGAGACGTACGACAGTCTTAGTAAGATTTAAGACCAGTGGATACTAAGTTTCTTTATTTAATAACAGAAAAAATAAACAACATAAACTAAAATAACTAAATAAAATACACACTAATTTATTTACAATCTTAATCTAATAATCCGCTACCAGTAGGCAAAGTTCCCAAAATGCTGGCAGCATTGCCACGTTGAATGGCAATGCTTAATCTTTGACCTAAGTAGAGGCCAGCATTTTGGTCACGTGTGGCTTCGACCAGACGCGATTAAACTTGATTTTACATAATGTCTCGTGATTCTAATAATTGGATTAAAATGACAATGGTTCCATCGCAAAATGATCAGTTTGATGTAGAGCATACAAAAATTAGCAATGGTTTATTAACGATCGCCATTGTCATAAGTGACCATAGAAAAACGATTGTGGTATAAAATATCAAAAGATGCATAAAGTGATCATTTTGTCATGAAACCATTGTCATTTTTGAACCATTTACTTAGTAGAATTGGGGCGTGGTGGTGTGTATAGTTGTAATATTTATGCAGCTATAGAGGCTTTTTTAAAGTTGCAAGATTTAAATAAATTTAAAGGTCAATGTATAAAACACGGATAATGTTGATTTTGCTTCTGCATGGCAGATTACGTTGACGCTTAAACGATAAACAAGGAAAGGACAAAAAGTATTTGTACTTAGTAAAAACTCATTGTTATATTTAAATATCCGTGTCAGTGTACAATAGAAAAAATTAGTTTATAATAAATAATTGGTACCTACTTGGGCTCTTTTCCGCTACTCCTTTTATCTGACCTTTTTGATTGGTGCGCTAGTCTAACCACACGATGGAGAGTTTTGGCGGGAATGCGAAAATGTGCTGTTGTTGATTTTGTGTTATTTACTAAAACCTGTGTTTTATCGAGTGTTAATGTGTAATAATGGTGGATTATTAACCATTAAGTGTTCGTAAACGTGCATAAGTGGAAGGCAAATAGTACAAAGACAAAAAACTTGTATTTTCGTATTCTATCCAAAACTCCATAGAAGCTTCAGTAAAGTATCCACCGCTTTACTGAAGCATTACTTCGACTTGACCACGCCTAGACTAAACTTTAACGTGACTTTACCGACTTTCATTCACGACAACTAGAGATTTATTATATATTATTATTCATATAACTCGACACTGGCTAAATACGCTAATCGCGTGGAGCCAAAAACAAAACAAACAAAACAAAAAAAAAACCACACGATGTCCTCAAGGAGGGAATATAATACATATTATTCGTATTAGTAGAACATAATTATTATTACAATTAATATAATCAAGCATTACTTTGTACCTTTTTCGTGTTTCTTGAAGCATTCACTATATAATTTCCGTGCGCCATGTTGGCCCAGTCCAAAAGGATCACGTTCGTGTCTGGTTTCGTTTCCAAATATGCGCTCACCATCACCTGAAATTGGTTTGTAATGATTCTAATTTAACATTGAATAATAAATTAAACCATTTTGGTAAAGTTAATGAGGTCGATTCCTGCATGGCTTAGTTACCTATTAGAGACTGAGCTTCTTGCCCTTCTTTTCGATGACCTAGGCTGAGACAACTGGAGTTACTATAACTTCCGCAAGCGCCCACCTCGGGCCCACGATAAGTAGCTTTAGCTAGATTAGAGCCCATTTCAAACGGATGCCGGAGCTATTCTCTACCGACCCCTGTATCTCAGCCATGGCCCATAGCCGAGGTATATACTGCTTGTTCGTCCTATGTTCTAGCCGCAACAAACTATTTTTATGACTGAGCGGCTTCTGAGCTCTCCCATAGTTTGATGACGCTTCAAGGTAGAGTCTAGACCAGCAGAATCGTCTTTAAAAAAATGTACCTACGGTGCATGTTGTTTTTAATAAACAAGAACTGTATGGAGAAGAATGTTACAATGGGTGCTGTATTTACATTTCAACATAAATCTTTTGTTTTTATTGGAAACGAGTAATGGTTTGTTTTTATTGGAAAAATAAAAACACGACAACCCTAGCCAGTATCACTCGGAATGATGTAAGGATTCTAACAATACCCCAAACATCGAAATCTGTTCAGGCATTTAAAAGTTATGGTGAAAACCATGTTAGTCTAGTGACCAAATGAATGATGAGTGACGGAATGATGACCACCAGATACCAGTACCTGGTACCAGGTATCAGATGGCACTCAGCCCTAAAAATGTTGTGCGGTATTTAGAGTACTACAGCGCGTTGTGTGAACCACGCAGTACGATGTGCGATAGAATTAAAAACACTATCTATAATAAATACCTGGACACTTTCCTGTTGAGCCACTTCTATGAAACCATGAATGTAGAGCACTGTGGGATTCTCCTTCTCGAAGCCTTTGGTCTCGAGGAGTTTTCTGGCCTGGCTCAGAGGAATGTCTATGTATTCTTCTAATGTTTGTCTGAAAGATATTACACATCATTTTGTTAAAGTTCTTTATTTACCGCCAAGTAGTAATAAGCATTACAGTGTTCCGGTTTGATGAGCAAAGCAGTCAGTGAAATTCGTGGTCTTGTAAGAGTTAATACCTAATGTCTGAGGGTAACGAGCGCAGTGCAAAAGTTTCAAAGTTCTGAATGGCAATGAAATTGTTATGGACTGCTGTTATGCTTACCATCAGGCAAATAATCCGTTCCCTGGTTATCCAATACCTAGTATATAAAACAAAAACTATTAGGTATGTAATTATACAAACTTTGAATGGCTTTAATTGCTTTTGCAAGTTACTAAATCCAACTGCGATACACAAAATATTTTTTTGTAAATTTTTTTGTTGCCATCCAAAAGCTTATTACTATAAAAATTAACAACAAGGCCAACACAGGATTACATAAGTAAGTAGGTATGTAAATTAATTAAACAGCGTATTTAACCTAGATCAATCGATAGAAGTTATCCATCAGTTTTAAAATTGATAATTCGTATAGGTAGATTATACTCTCAACAGGTTAAGTTTTGTCTATTATCTCACCTACTCAAATGAAAATTTCTGTAGTTTGATGCTATTTTGACACTATAGTTTGAAAATTTTCACCCTGAACATAGGCCTTCCCCATAGAACGCCACTTGACGCACGGTTTTGACAAAGCCATCGGTCCACATAGCGGTGGGCCGGCCCACACTACGGCTTCCGGGTTATTGTCGCCAATCGGTCGCCAATCGGTTGTCGGTTCTGCGAGCGATATGATCTGCCCAATGCCATTTTAACTTGCTAATTTTGAGAGCTGTGTCGTCGCTGACTTTCGTTCTCCTGAGGATTTACTCATTCCGGATTTTATCACGCAGGGAAACCCCGAGCATAGCCCTCTCCATAGCTCGTTGCGCAATTTTGAGCTTGCTATTAATGAGACCAACAGTAAGACATCACGCCTCAGTGCTATAAGTCATCACTGGCAACACAGATTGGTTGAAAACCTTTGTTTTCAGGTTCAGCGGTACCTATTGCAGTGGATGAAAAAGAAAAGTACAAACTGTCAGTACGCTGCTCGCCGCCTTATGGACGAGCACGAAATAATAATGGTGCACAATTTGAAGCGTCACTTTACAGTGAAAGATCGTCTCTGAAGGAAAGATATATCAAGATCTTGAAAAAAATACTGACCCATTATAGTATCTGAGAAAGATGTCTTCTATCCGGTTACTTCTATCTGGCAATATACCTGAAAAAAAAAGACATTTTTGGTTAGACTGGGGCACGAAATAAAAATTAACAAAGCTTTGTGATAAACGTGTTAACAAAGACGATAAAGTGGTAAAATGTCATAGGGCATCAACTCAACTGTTGATTTTATGTCTGATAAAGACTCCATTGAGTTCACGTAAATATATACCTCAAAAATTTCGCTTCTAAAAGGATTCGATCCTGCGTCGTCTGTTTATCTAGACCAACTAGGCTATGGGAGCGATCGATATTGACTCCGAAATTCTTGAGATGATGACTTCTTCCATTGAGTTTATTTTGGTCAAATGTCAGAGTTATCTAAATTGCTTCAAATGTATCTTTACTAATATTATAAAGAGGTAGGTTATTAGAAGTCTGTTTTTTCTTATACCATTTTGATCCCAAGTTCAAAATGAACTAGGTTTAACTCAATGAACTAAGGACCCTATAACATGAACTTTAGATTATTTTAAAGAGCATTTTGACGACTGCTGTTAGAATTAGTAATTGAACTGACGATCACTTGAACGTCATTTCACATTTGGTGAACTCCGACCTAAATATATTTTCAGAAAGCACTTTAGGTACAAGTGGATATGAGACAGGGTAGATGCTTGTGGTTTCACCCGCTTTCCCACAGGAACCATGCATTTTCCGGGATAATAAGTACCCTATGTTACTCTCCGGTCCATGAACTATATCTATGACAAAATTACGTCATACCGTTGCTGCGTGAAAGAAGGACAAACCAACAAAGGTAGGTACTTCCGCATTTATTATAGTACGAAAGTACGGATACATTCCATTTTTACGGTCTAAAAAGTAAACACACCTAAACATGTGTTAAAAAGATGAAATTTGTGTCTAACTCTGAAATATTAGTAGCATGTTTAAACATAAACTACCACAAATTTTGATTTAAGAAGTCTCTAACCGTTTTATAACTCTATTCTATGGTGACATTTCTAATCATTTTCAATGTTTATCTTTTAGACACTGTCTAACTAAATCAGCCTCTAAAAGTGGTATTTTGTGGTTTATATGTATATGTCGCCGCGAGGTTTCTTCAATCTTCGAATCAAAATCACCATTTAATTAATATTGATTATTTGTGTTTAAAATGATTACTCATAAATCTTGTGAATTTATTTAAAACAAATTGAAAGTAATTTGTAAGCGAGAATAAGCATTATAATTTAATTTAAGCTTATTTTGACAAACTAAATAAAAAGGCTTTCAACCCGTTTCAAATATGGCGGTCTACCGACATCACAAGTCTTAATTATTATTATCGCTGATTATTGATTGATTTGTCTTTAAAGTATTTTCATAAATCTTGTGCAATTTATTTAAGACGAAGTGATAGTGATTTGTAAATAATTATAAGCATTCTATTGTTATTATTGGTTGATTTGACCAACAAACGTAGAAAAGCCTTCATACGAAGCCTAACCTAATAATCAGTTCAAGTAAGTTTAAATTATTGCTTAAACTATTTTGGTTTATATTGCTATTAAATAAGGTTTAATAATTAAGTATTGATTTATCAGTTGCTTCTGTAAATAGTTACTGTTCAATTTCTTGAAAGTTCCAAGCATTCGCAGCGCCATCTCTCAAGATTTGTATTGAGAAATGCTATGGCAAAAAACGAATGATTGGTGCGCATCAAGGAAGTTGAGTAGAGCTCACTTCTTTGGGGATTTTTGAAGAAAAATATTGTAAGCATAACCTTTGTTCTTTTAAATTAATAAACCACACTTATTTTCTGTATTACGATTTGCAAATGGTTTTACTTCAACAAATTCCATTAGTATTTAAAATCACTATAGCTATGTAGTCTTAATTACAGTGAAGAAAGCAGAAACGATGACCAGCGGTCAGCGGTTCTGCGCTTTTTAAAAATCTAGTAGATCTCAATTTTCCGACATCAGAAGTGGGATCGCACCAGCGATCCCTTTACCCTTACAGTTTCTGCCGGTTTCAATTAATATTTCAGATTTTCCTGACCGCATCGATACAAGCATCGGTGGACAATGGAGCCGAGCGCACTGAGCACTAGTGCATCTGGCCCCGGCGCGACGTCGCCGAGCGTGCTGGCGTCGACCGACACCGGAACTGCGACGCCGACGCCGAGCGCGACGAATACCAGCGCGCCCGTGGCTCTGAAGCCGCTATCGCTTCAGGCGGGTAACGTTCCACCTGATTTTTTTTCTATATATGATGACGATGATGCAGAATATGAGTGAGCGACTGTTACAACAACAGAAGCCCAATGATAGGATCAAAATTACGGACCTGTTTCTGCCTTCGTACGATCCAGACGGGAATGTTGGAGTTCGCAAGTGGTGTGACCATATATTTACGGCTAAAACCACATATACCCTCAGCGACTACGATATCCGTATGAAGGTAACTAGCATGCTTAAACCTCGAGCCAAGCTGTGGGCCGATAACTGGTTAGTAACAACATCTACTTGGGAGGAGCTTCGTCAAAATATAATTACGACGTTTGAGCCAGAGACCACGCAAATAATCGTGGCTGCTGTGGAGACGTGTGACCAAGGACAAGCTCGACAACCTCGACGCTGTGGCAGGGGTGATTGGAACAGTAAGTGATGAACAGTGAGTGAATGATTAGAATCGAATTAATGAACGCCAGAGCCACCTCAGTGCCTGAATTAATTTCTGTGGCCTCCTCTATTCGCGTTAAACGTTCTAATCAACATAATTCTAGCCAACCACCTCAGAAACGTTCGAAATTTTCTGCAAACATTCCCTTCTGTAGTTTTCGTAAAAGAACCGGTCATGTTTACAGTAATTGTAGTAATAGAAACGAATCGAATACATTACAGACGGACAAAGGCCCTTCTACGTCATCCACTGCATTGCCTAGAGCTAGTGATAAGTTTTGTTCATTTTGTTCAAAACCCGGTCATACATTGGCAAATGTTTCCGTAGAGAAAAGCAGGTAATTTCTAATGTGAACTCCGTATTCGAACTTAAACACGATGTGTATTCGAGTCAACGACAAAATAATAAACGCAGTCTTCCATAGTGGTGCAGAATGTTGCGTAATGCGCGAATCTGTTGCTGATAAATTACCAGGGCATAGGCATCAGGTAGTTAATTACTTACTGGGAATGGACCTATCCATTTCCAGTAATCTCAACAAGTTCTTTGAGAGCAATATGTGTTATTGACAAAATCAATGTTGAGATTTTGTTTCATATCCTACCCGACTATGAAATGACGTCAGACGTCCTAATTGGAGCAAATTTAGTGCATTAATCAGGTCAAAGTGTAATCGTGACACAAAATACTGCGACATTGCTGTCTCAGCCCCGCGTTATGCACATACGATCAAATAATTCTTTATTTGAAAATCTTAATCATGATTTGGTCCTCTTCTAAATTCAGGCAGTGCCAATGAATGAATTTGACGGCACCGTAGCTAAGTTGGTAGTAACCTTGCCTGCAAAGCGAGGGGTCCCGGGTTCGATTCCCGGCCGGGGCAGATTTTGTGTAAGCATAAAGTTTGTTTTCGGGTATTGAATGTTTGTGATGTGTAAATGTGTGTGTTCATGCTACCTGTGACACAGGGAATCCTAGTGCGGGGCTATGGGGGCATTTATTTAATAATGATCATCACGACAGCGTAGCTCAAGTCTACATTGATGACGTCATAAGCAAATGCCGCGATTACCCTTCCGGACTTGCATTTTTAGAGAGAATTTTAATTGCCTTAGGTGAGTCAGGGTTTTCGATAAACATCGACAAGTGTCTTTTTCAAACGATCAATTGAGTATCTTGGTAATGTTGTGGAGGACAGACAAGTGCAGCCTTGTAACAAAAAAAAAAAAAAGTTGACGCACTATTAAAAGCCCCAGTACTGTCAAACAAATACGCCGATTTAACGGTCTTGCTGTTTATTTTCGCCGCTTTATTCCCGACTTTGCGCGAACCATGGTCCCTCTGTACAACTTAACTAAACAGGGCGTTAGGTGGCAATGGACTCGCGTTCACGAGGAGGCACGTCAAAAGATTATCCATCATCTTACTTCAGCACCCGTTCTCACGATATTTCAAGAAGTTCAGCCCATTGAACTATTCACCAACGCCAGCAGTCTTGGACTCGGAGCTATACTTGTTCAAAGTGATGATCACCGACTGCAACGCACTAAAGGCCTCAAAGCATAAACAAGATCTGTTACCACGCATACACCGATGGTGGGCCTACCTCCAAAACTTTTGATGTTGAATACAGGAAGGGCGAGCGGATGCAGCATGCAGACTTTCTTAGTAGGAATCCGGATCCTTTAACAGTTAACGTCATGACGAAGAACCTGGAGTGGCTCAACATAGAGCAGCGCCGCTACGCCCAGCTGTGACCCATCTTTGACGCTCTACACAATGGTTACAACGTGCCTAGATATCAACTTAAAGGTAACGAGCTCAAGTATGAAAGTAGAGACGTACTTTTTGGCTCAGAAAAACTAATAGTAGTGCCAAGGTCCTTTCAGTGGAGCTTTATAAATACATACCACACTGATCTCAAGCATCCAGGCTGGGAGAAGACTCTTCACAAGATTAGAGAAACAGAACATTAGGTTAAAATGACCACCACCGTTCGAGACTTCGTGGACAACTGCGTAGTGTGCAGAACATCGAAATAAACATCTGGCGATACGCAGGTACAGTTGCATCCAATTACTAAGCCAACGATACCATTCCAAGTTATCCACATGGACATCACAGGCAAACTCGGTACACCAAATGACCAGGAGTATGTCGTTGTTACAATAGACGCTTTTACCAAGTACGTATTGTTTCGCTATACTAACGATAAAAATCAGCACAGTTCTCTTGCCGCTCTCAAGCAAGTCATTCACCTTTTCGGAGCCCCGAGACAGATTATTGTAGATGGGGGCGCGAGTTCTTGGGCTAATTCAAAAGTTACTGTGACAGCTTTGGTATCGAGATACACGCTATAGCTCCGGGATCTAGTAGAGCAAATGGACAGGTGGAGCGGGTTATGGCAAGGCTGAAAAACGGTCTTATTATTATTAAAAATTATGAGACCCCAAATTGGTGTACAGCACTAGAAGGCCTGCAACTTGCACTTAACTGTACCATACACTGGACTACTACAGGTCCACTCACAATTCTGATTCGACGTAAAAATTGCGTGCCACCAGAGCTGCCAGAGCTACTAAATCTGGTCAACTTCGATAGCTTACATCCATCGATATCGAAGCTTTAGAACAACATGTGCAGCAAAGAATGACGGACTCATCTGCAAAAGACAAAGAACGCTTTGATAAGGGTCGTGCTAAAATTCAAAATTTTCAACGAGGGGACTTTGTTTTGATAAAAAACAAACCGAGAAACGAGACTTCTTTCGATCTCAAATTTAGCGTGCCTTACAAGGTTTACAGGGTTATCAACAACGACCGTTACTTGGTGAAGAAGGTCGTGGGCCACCACGGACGGCCCCGAAAAGTCATGATCAACTACGGCGAGCCCCTCAGCCGGGAGCAGTCAACGAGGCGGCCGTGTCGCCACGAGATGACCAGCCAGCCGGGCCTTCCGGTGGTGCCGCCGACTACTTATGGCGCTGCTGCTGTTGAGCAGTCCGCATCATTTGAAAGCAATACCTGGTGAGACCCTTTCATAATATTCTTGTAGTTTGTATTCTTGTGACAATTCTATTGCGTGCGTCGTGGAGACGCCCAATAGTCAAAAGAATTCTATTGCGTGCGTCGTGGAGACGCCCAATAGTCAAAACTATAAGAAACTTATTCTATTGGCGTCGTGGAGACGTCCAATAGTCAAAACTATAAGAAACTTATTCTATTGGCGTCGTGGAGACGTCCAATAGTCAAAACTATAAGAAACTTATTCTATTGGCGTCGTGGAGACGTCCAATAGTCAAAACTATAAGAAACTTATTCTATTGGCGTCGTGGAGACGTCCAATAGTCAAAACTATTAAAACTATTGAGGCCTAAGCCGTACAATAGTTGTCCTGTCCTAAAAGAATAATAGTCCCCTGTGTACCACGGCGTTCGAGACCGCCCAGAGCACAGCATCGGCCTTCCCCTCCTTTCCTTCCTTCCTCCTTTTTTCCTTCCTTCACCCTTTAGAGCCTCTGTTTTATACAGCATCGCCCCTTCACCGACCTATCCTTTCCTGACTATGTGACAATCTGACTATATGACTATGACTATTTATTTTTGTTATTTTATTGTTTTCATGTGTAATGATCAATAAACTATTACTAACTCTACTTAATGTAACCTAATGTTCTGTTTTCACATGGAGTGAGCAGTAACAATAGATTTGATTCAATTATCCATACAGATAAATAAAATTGATGTGTCTGTTTGTAATATCAAATTAACAGCTTTTTACCAAATGCATATGAAAGTTTATACGGAACCTATAACAAAACAACCATTTTTAAAATTTGTGTCTGTCTGTCTGTCTCTCTGTCTATCTGTTTGTTCCGGGTAATCTCGGAAACGGCTGGACCGATTGTGACGGGACTTTTACTGGCAGATAGCTGATGATACAAGGAGTAACATAGGCTACTTTAATTTTAGAAAAATAATTAGGGTTCCGCGCAAAAAATAAAAGCCATGAAATCCAATACCTCCGCGCGGGTGAAACCGCGGGGGAGCAGCTAGTTTTACATAAAAGTCAAATTAGGTTTAGGTTTACTGTGGAAGTACCTAGCCTCAGCACACTTCTTTGACAATTTCAGAAACATAAAAATCTGGAGCGATGCAGAGCACGCATCGCGCATCAGTATGGCCGTGTCGCCGCGAGGTTTCTTCAATCTTCGAATCAAAATCACCATTTAATTAATATTGATTATTTGTGTTTAAAATGATTACTCATAAATCTTGTGAATTTATTTAAAACAAATTGAAAGTAATTTGTAAGCGAGAATAAGCATTATAATTTAATTTAAGCTTATTTTGACAAACTAAATAAAAAGGCTTTCAACCCGTTTCAAATATGGCGGTCTACCGACATCACAAGTCTTAATTATTATTATCGCTGATTATTGATTGATTTGTCTTTAAAGTATTTTCATAAATCTTGTGCAATTTATTTAAGACGAAGTGATAGTGATTTGTAAATAATTATAAGCATTCTATTGTTATTATTGGTTGATTTGACCAACAAACGTAGAAAAGCCTTCATACGAAGCCTAACCTAATAATCAGTTCAAGTAAGTTTAAATTATTGCTTAAACTATTTTGGTTTATATTGCTATTAAATAAGGTTTAATAATTAAGTATTGATTTATCAGTTGCTTCTGTAAATAGTTACTGTTCAATTTCTTGAAAGTTCCAAGCATTCGCAGCGCCATCTCTCAAGATTTGTATTGAGAAATGCTATGGCAAAAAACGAATGATTGGTGCGCATCAAGGAAGTTGAGTAGAGCTCACTTCTTTGGGGATTTTTGAAGAAAAATATTGTAAGCATAACCTTTGTTCTTTTAAATTAATAAACCACACTTATTTTCTGTATTACGATTTGCAAATGGTTTTACTTCAACAAATTCCATTAGTATTTAAAATCACTATAGCTATGTAGTCTTAATTACAGTGAAGAAAGCAGAAACGATGACCAGCGGTCAGCGGTTCTGCGCTTTTTAAAAATCTAGTAGATCTCAATTTTCCGACATATATTTTTTAACGTTGACCGTGAACGATTATTACTTACGAAATAAGACTGAAAAATAATAAAAACTTTAAATAAGTATAATAACGATAAAATATTCACGAGTCTTTTCAGAGAATATCATACAATCACATTATTTTGTTATTGTTAGTTAATCCGTTACTTAATTATTTTGTATTGTTTGCATTAGCAACTTACCGTTACTTAATGTTACTTAACGTTGCTTAATTATTTTGTATTGTTTGCATAAGCAAAAAAATTAAGTAACAGATGGTAACGGATGGTAACGGAGATAGTAACGGAAGTAACGGAGATAGTAACGGAAGTAACGGAGATAGTAACAGAAGTAACGGAGATAGTAACGGAAGTAACGGAGTAGTTTAACTTATGTTAAACTTATCAAATATACAAAACATAGATAGGTACGAATCTAATTTAGAAAACTTAATTACGCCACATACTACCCAGTTTTTTATACTATAAAGGTACTTATTGTAGCACAAGGGTAAAATGTTTTTAGCTTTATTATCAGCAGTTGAAATCGCGTGATGACAAAGTCAACTTGATGATTAGTCACGCTTGTTGACGGTCCATTACATTGAAGTTATTGTTGGTTAAGTCTGTGTAAAATTCTCAGTGTATTTGTGAAGGAGTAAAATACTTGGTCAGCCTGAAACTGTGGATTGGTAAGTAGAGATTTTTTTTGTTATTTGGTAACGAGATGAGCTGGTCGTTTGCCTGATGGTAAGCATAACACCGGCCTACAACAATTGCCGTGCTATCTAGAACTTTGAAACACAAAGGCCTGCGCGGCACTGCAGTGCGCTCGTTACCCTGAGACATTAGGTATATATATCCAGTGAAATTACTGGGCTTATGAGACTTAATAAAGTCTCATAAGCCCAGTTCTCAGCTCAGAGTAATTTCACTGGATACTCTGCTCATCAAACCGGAACACAGTAATGCTTCCACACTACTGCTTGGTGGCAGACTTCACGAGCAAAGCGGTGGTAACAACCCAGACGGACACTCGCAGAAGAGTTAGTCCTACCACTAACAATATAATAGGTGTTAGTCGCCTTAGGGCCAATCTTTCAATTGCAGCGTTAGTGGACTGATTGCTAGTGAACCGATAAATTTTATTGATCCGTTATGTGCTTGTCATTTTTTTTCGGGTCTTTCAATACGAATTTAACAGACCGTTAGCTACCTAAGGTTTATTTCTTTAGAATGGCAACAATTTATTTACGTCTGCCTTCACCAAAAAGTTACTATAGCTCTGATGATTCAGAGAATTTACGAAAAGTTTTTTTCTTGGCATTATATTGTTGGAATCCTTTTCTTATTTACAATAAATACATATAGCCATCCTGTAGTCAAGCGAGCGAGGCAGCCCGGAACATATCTGGTTAAACGTCGTTTTTATGTCACTTCTACGTGTTGTTATTTGCATAGCGACCGCTTCTCCTTGGTTACTTGTTGTTTTTTTGAGTTTTTTCATTGAAAGAAAGAAGAATATCGATTTTACCGTGAGGTTCAAAATGAGTGAAAAACTGAACGCAAAATTACCAAAACGAAAAGAAAAGGGCTGTAAATTTCCTCAATGAACAAAATAAGTTTCGTCCCGTTTGCATTTTTCCCAATGATCAGTGCGATTCCGAACAATATATTATGGGGGCATGCGTTGCTGGTTGATATTTTGCAAGCGAGGCAAAACGCGCACTTGGCGCCAGTCACATCACTTCAGCTTCCACATATTATTTATAATGTTAGATTTTTATAAGTTTACAGTGTTTTGTATATAATTATATTTATACTTTTTTACAATTGTGTTTCTGTAAAGCTTTTTTTCAAAATGAGGAGTGTTGATGTGGGGTCAGGCGTTGCAGGTTGATATTTAGCAAGCGAGGCAAAACGCGCTCTTGGCGCCAGTCGCACCACCACCCTGCAACCGCGTGCCCGGCAGCCCTCCCTTTTATGTTTACGTGTGTCGTAATAAATGAGCATTAATTAATGTGACTTCGGGCTTATGATTTCCTATCTAGTAGAGTGAGCACATACCTATAGGGACACATACCACCTAGCACCTACAACTAAAATATTCTAATCAGTGATCATCCTATTCCTCAATTATTATCCATTTAACTTCTATAGAAACTGTTATAACCTTACTAGCTTCTGCCAGCGGTTTTCACCCGCGTTCCCACAGGAACCGAGTATTATCCGGGATAAAAAATAGCCTATGTTACTCTCCGGTCCATAAACTATATATAAGTTTGTCAAAAATCACCTCGATCCGTTGCTTCGTTGCTGCATGAAAGAAGGACAAACAAACAAGCCAACAAATTAACAAACAGACAAACACACTAGGATAAGGTAGTTTGGCTTTGACATGACGAGTTAGCGAGAGAATAAGAACCTTATCTGGCCATAAAACAGTCCGATAAAGTTATACCTCCGCTACGTGTTTTATTCCTCCGTTAACTCGTAACTGTCACTTGAAAGATTCAAATTTCTTCTATCAGAGCAATAAGTCTTAGTTGATTCTTTAACGCTAGACTAAGGACGTTATCTCACTCTTGAAAGATCCGCCCTAGTCTATTCCTTTGGCACGGTCTGTTTTTTTTTAACCAGTTTTACCATATTATGAGGTGCAATGCCATTAGATTCGTTTAATTGTGGGAGTCATATTTATAGGACACAATAATTTTTCAATTTTATTTACGCAGGCGGGGTTTTACAAACTTTTAATGTATGTAAGTATATATTATGTATGTATATTTCTCTGTTTAGGAAAAATCTTGCACGTTAAATTAGACTCACTTCCCGGTGTTCGACTGACCCGAATACATACATGATTATTTGTTACGTAATTATATAATGGAATTTTCTATTTAGTATCAACTGGCTCTTTAACAGGTTCCTCTTATAAGAGTCGGTTTTCTCTTCAGATAGAATCATAAACTACTAAGCATCTAACGATGCCCAGTTATGACTAGTTAATATATCTTGTAATCTAGATTAAGTTTTTGTGCAAATAAACAATTTATTATTATTATTTTCTTATTTAAATTTGCTCTCGGGTCTTTAATAGGCGTTAATGGAGCCGTAGCCAAAATTAAGAGGCCCTTTTTAATTAAAAAACAAAATTAAAATTTTGAAATAACCACGACGTATGAACCTAAACGTTGCAATCGAAAATGAATTTTTTTTTATCAAAATCTGATTAAAAGAGAAAGTAACGAGATAAATTAAACCCAAGAAAATCCTCCGGGGCTGCAGTTGCCTGCCCTGAAATTAACTGAAATTTTGCAGTTTTATGAGATTGTGAATTGTGAGTAATTGAAATTACGTTAGGCAAGTACGTAATTAATGTAGTCTTTAATTGATATAAATTGCTGCATCTCTCTCAATAATTTTTCTACACTGCTTCATTTTAACGTATATTTGTGTAAAACGACCACGTATCTACGGTATGCGGATGAGCTTTCTCGCGATTGCGAGAGGTCCAGTGGTAAAATCGGGATGCCAAAGCAAGGTCAAAAAGCTCTTCAGAGCATTCCCCATTATAGTACTAGTCTGGAAAAAAATGTTTTTACACAAAAAACTTTGCTTTAAATTAATAACATAATTCTGTATGTAACGAGACGAGCCTGATAGTAAGCATAACTCCGGCCCATAACACCTGTTTAATATTGACTTTATTAAATTTGATGTATGAAGCAGTCTCAGGAGTTGAGGACAAACTATAATTTAGTGTTATAATTCTTTATTTTCTAGAACTTGCTTTCTACATTTTCACAACGGGAGACAGAGAGAGTTAACTAGACTGTGTCACAGAGTATAGCGCATTTAGCCAGAGAGGCAACACAGATAAATAATAATACTAACAGACTTGTTGTTTAAATATTATATCATTGTTATTTGTACAGTTATTTTGTGTAGTCTTAGTTTATTTTACTCATGATAAGTGATAATGTTTGAAGGTAGATAAAACCTAAAACTTTTACCGTAATTTGGAGCTATTAATGGAATATTTTATGTTACAGTCAAGGTTTTATCTACAATAAATGTAAATGGTATTATAATTATTCAGATAGTGACGCATATATACTAGTTTTTAGTTGGGCTATTTTTAAATAATAAAAGCGAGTATTTGGGTTGGCTTCTCAGTATCTTAAAACTTTAAACGATGAATTCTTGTATAAACATTTATTTCGGCTATCTTGGAAACGGCTCTAAAGTTTTGGATGAATTTTTGTATATATAAATAAAGTTTTACTTTTTGAGTTGAATTTCTTGCAAAAACGATATTTTACACAAAAAAGATCTTTGGCTATTTTTTTTTGTTTGCTTTTACACGGGTCGCTCAAGCTCGGTCGTAAAAATCATTCATTTCGGGTATCGGTAAGAACACAATTTTACAAAAAAAAGAAACACAAGTTTTAAACACCTAGCGAAGCTCGGTCACCCAGATAACAGATTTAATTGACTTTGAAGCAATCTATGTAGCTGCTGAACCTGAGAAAGAGGTTGCGCGCACGCTTGGAAGTTCCCACAGGAGCCATGCATTTTTCCACAAAAAGATGCCTATGCCTAAAAAGTCATGCCGAACAGACAAAGGAAGAAAAAGGACAAACAAACATAATAATTTCGCATTTATAATAGAAAATCTGTAATATTATAAATAATTTTATAATAGTACCTGATTCATGATTATTTGGGTTATCTTTCTCAGCTAGACTAATTCAGTATAAAACCAATCTTCTACGTAAAACTTATTCGAAAAACAACTTTAGACAACATAACATTTCCAGGTTTAGGTACTGTTGTTGAGCACCACAGACCAGTAAACCTAGACGCCGCAAAATCCAAGTTTTGCATGAGAACACAATCGTCAGATGTTGGCGGGGGAAGAGGGAAGACGACGTGTTGTGATTGGTCAGTTTAAAACTCATACATCAGACGGGTGAAGACGGCATGTTGTGATTGGTCAGTTTAAAACACATACATCAGACGGGTGAAGACGACGTGTTGTGATTGGTTCAGCTGGGCGGCGTTAAGCAGTGATAATGCTAAAACTTGACAAGTAGGGGTGCCTGGCCAAGCGGAGTCTATAGGTTTAATGGTCTGTGTTAAGCACAAACTCACACCAGCAGCCTTTCACGCAGACGTGTGAGTGACATCAAACATGACATGTGACCTCCATGATATAAGGGCTACGCTGACCTGGATTGTATGATTAAAAATTCATTTCGAACCCGGTATTGAGAATAGAAGGGTCATCGGTCTAATATTTTATAATCTAAGTTATATCTACTTTACTGGCATAGTTAGTGAAAGTACTGTGATTATGAGACTACAAAAATAATGCTACGAACTACAAATCACAACACAAAATAAGATCTGTTATATATTCCCTTATTATTAACTTCAAAACGCACAACAGTTAAATCGTTTCTATTGAAACGTAATTTACTGCTTCGAAGCAGTAATTGAACCACATCGGGCCAATGGAACCCATTATTTCATCACACTAAAGCGTCAGTAAAAAATCAAATCATATCTATACTCAGTTCTTGAGTTAATTGGGATGATCTATTACAAAAATTAATATAACCACACACAAACACACACCCACACACACACACACACACACACACACACACACACACACACACACACCTTTCCCCACACAAGCACTTATACACAAATAGATAAATAGATATAAGATGAGCATTTATGTTACATTTTCATTTTTTGTCTAATAAATTATTGTCATATGAGTAATGGTTATGAGTTACGACTCATGTATGTTCCTTATGTCAATATGTACTATCGTATCATGTACTAAGCTGCCTAAGCGATACTTTTTTGATTTAAAAATACTTATTTGTTTTAAATTATAAAGTGAGAATCTGTTATTGGCAATATGTACCAGTAAAAATGTTTTTAGTTTATAGTGTTTACCTAAGTGCTGTTGATTCTGAGATAACTAAATAAAAAAAAAAAAAAAAAAAAAAAAATTAAGGAAGATGCTTCATATACTATATTGAGTACAGAGTAGTGTGTGCTAATAACATTACTCAGGATAGCTTTTGCCCGCGGTTTCACCCACGTGGAGGACCACGGGAACCGTGCATTTTCCGGGATAAAAAGTAGCCTATGGCAATCCCCGGCCCATAAACTATCGTCATGCAAAAAATCACGTCGATCCGTTGCCCCGTTGCTGCGTAACAGAAGGACAAACCAACGCTCCAACAAACACACTTTTGTATTTATTCTAGTACGGAAGTACTATTACCAACCTAACCATACTTTACCAACCTAAATAAAACTGAATGTCTTTTTATTTGTCTCGCATTTCTCTAACATTCATCCGATTGCGATGAAATTTTGTTGAATTATTGGATGTGTGCCCGCCCGCAAAGATTTCTGGATGGTAGAAACTAGAAATGAACGGAGAAACGGAAATTCGCTTGAACGAAGTCGCAGGCTATTGCCTGCGACTTCGCTATTGCTGTTGCTATTACATAAATATAAATAACGCCCAAATACGCGTTCCGAAATACCCAGGGCACTTACTCCGAAAGTCGAACTTCTGAGCTTCGGCTGACGGGTCGCAGTTCTCCTACTATGGAAGACAAAATATCGAGATACGAACATCGAATCGAACGTTGGATAGTATAATATTTATCATGTATATGTCAAACACGTTCATGATAGAAAAACTGTGGTCCGTCAGTCAAAGCTTGATGATGGGTCAGTGTTACGTCAACCACTACCGTGTAGGTGGATGGTTCGCTGGAACTTGATTGAAGGCCGAAATTGAGATCGGCGACAGATTTCCCGGTAAGAAAAACGTAAAATGCAAACATAAAAAGATTTGATTTTTTAAAATTACTATAAATGATTTGATGTGTGCACAAACAAACAGAGATACGTTATTTCTAAAAATGTTAGATATGTATTTTGTTACTCATTTTCAGTTAGTCTTAGTTTGGGGGAGCTCAAACTATATTTTTTTTGCAAATATAGGCAATGTACAGACACGCGAAAGTATTGGAAGAGCTTTGATTCGATACCAAAACAAACAAATTGTATCCATGTAGCCTGTATCATTCATTATTCTCATCTGCCTAACTTTGGTCCCACAGGAAATCCTTATAAGTAGGTAAAAGCATAAGAATAATACATTAGTTGTAAGTAATAATACATTAGCGATAGGTACCTACATAATTATGTACACTAACTACTATATATATATCAGAATTTCCGCTACTAAAATAATTGTAAATACCATATATATATATATGTAACGTTGGTATTTACAATTATTTTAGTAGCGGAAATTCTGTTCTACAGTTAAATTCAACACTCATCTAGGTATCTATGTCATTTTTCCTTGTTCATTCAATGTCATTAGGGTTATAGGTAAAATGTTTGTTAAAACTAAGCAGGTATCTAATGAAATATCATGCTTTTAAGTAATTTGTACAGTTTATTGTAAGCAGGCAATAAATAATAATGATATAATTTCAATTATTTGATTTTCCGATATATCAGCGCTGCACTGTTGCAAATTATCACGGAAGCACTGTTAGACAAAACGTGGTAAATATCCTGTTTTTAGTGATAATATTAGACGTCTTAATTAGTTATTTTCTTAATCTATACATCTATAAAAATAAATAAAATTGAAGTGTCTGTTTGTAATACCAAAATACCGCCACTTGATTATAGTACGGACTAGCTGCTGCCCGCGGTTTCACCCGCGCGGTGATATTGGATTTCATGGTTTTTATTTTTTGCGAGGAACCCTAAACCTTTTTCTAAAATAAAATCAGCTTAAGTTACTCCTTATAACATCAGCTATCTGCCAGTGAAAGTCCCGTCAAAGTCGGCTTAGCCGTTTCGGAGATTACTCAGAACAAACAGACAGACAGACAAAAATTTTAAAAATAGTTGTTTTGTTGTAGGTACCGTATATGCTTTCATATGCATTTGGTAAAAATCTGTTATTTTGATATTACAAACAGACACTTTAATTTTATTTATTTGTATAGATATTGATTAAGTAAGTACATACTGCGCGTGAGTATTCTATTTATAAGTCTATGAGTGAAATATGAGTTTTTTCACTCACAACTCTACGGCCTCAATGTACCGTGGGGCTAGTTGCAACACTATTTAATAGACCAATGAATCCGTACAAAACGTCCAATCCAGAGCCTGCAAGGTTAATTACACGCATGTTTAGTCGGTCAATGTGGCGCAAAGTGATACAAGAAACAAATGAATTTCGTTTAAAAGTCGATAAGGTTGTTTTAGCTAGCAAAGTACTTTTTTATACTAATAGTTAACGAGACGAGCAGGGCCCTATTTAATAAAGCTGACAATTCGACATATATGTCAAAAAATTACATAATTGTAGAATTGTCGCGCTTATGCTGTTTAATAAAAGTGACAAATATGTCAAAAATCGACCGGTGAAATCTTGACATATTTGTCATCTAGAAACGCGTTTAATAAAACTCGACATATGTCACAAAATCACAGTCAAATTTAATCTGACAATAAGAAAATTGTCGTGACAAATTTGTCAATTTTCCACCATGACAATTTTGTCGCCTGTAAGTTTTATTAGACAGAAAAACTGACAAATTGTCACTTATTGACATATGTCGGACTTGTCGGATTTATAGGGCCCTGGTCATTTTTCTGATGGTAAGCATAATGCACAGTCCATATCAAATGCAGTACCGTCCAGAACTATTAAACACAAAGGCCTGCGTGGCACTGCATTGCGCTCTTTATCCTGAGAAATTAGGTGTCAAAGCTCAGTAATTCCACTAACTACTTTGCTCCAGATCTTTTCACTTTGTTCCGTATATGAAAGAAGGATATTTATTATAAAAAAAGAATTATAAATACTTACCTACACAAAATGCATAATCATTATAGACAATAAATAAATTAAAACTATATTTACATAAACAATACATACACGATACAAGAATATGTTTATATATTTCTGTGAGTCATCCAAGTAGAATAATTATTAATTGATTATGTATAATATAATCATTAGCAAATCGATTATCTATATTATTATCTCACTAGAGCTAGTAATTGGAAATAGGCGTAATAACTGCGTAGATATTATTGTTCTCTAGATAAATCAGAAATTATATTAAAAATCCAGGTGGTATACTAATCTTCTGTGAGTGTCCGTCTGTGTGGGTACTGCCATCGCTTTGCTCATGAAGTCTGCCGCTAAGCAGTAGTGTGCAAGCATTAATGTGCTCCTGTTTGATGAGTAGAGTAGCCAGTGAAATTACCTACTGTGGACTTCTGAGATTAAATGTCTCACGGCAAAGAGCGCAGTGTCGCGCAAGCCTTTGTATTTATAAGTTCTGAGTGGCAATGTAATTGTTATGGGCCGGCGTTGTGTTTACCATCAGGCAAACAACCGGGTCGTCTCGTTACCACAAAAAGTATAAAACAATAACTTTTTTTCTTTTTATCACAATAATTAGCCAGAAGATGTCTACTGCTGAACATAATATACCTCCACCATAGGGCGAGATTACCATAATGAATCACGCTTGGCACTTGGGTGGCTTTCTGGTGATGGTAGCCGATTTTGATTGAGACCGAGGAGAATGCTGCTGCCCATTCCCTGGATATTCCCAGTCCTTATGTGAAGAGATGGGGTGGGATGGCTCTATTCATACGCTAGATCAGACGACACAAAAACTAATACGTAATTTTATTTCGTAACGAGACGAGCTCGTCGTTTGCCTGATGGTAAGCATAACGCCGGCCCATAACAATTGCAGTGTCACCCAGAACTTTGAAACACAAGGCCTGCGCGGCACTGCAGTGCGCTCGTTACCCTGAGACTGTCTCATAAGCCCAGTAATTTCACTGGCTATTCTGCTCATCAAACCGGAACACAGTAATGCTTGCACACTACTGCTTGGCGGCAGACTTCACGAGCAAAGCGTTGGTAACAACCCAGACGGACACTCGCAGAAGAGTTAGTCCTCCCGCTAACAAATGAATATATGAATAATATTAGCCATCGTAAAACTTTGAACTAGTATAATTATAATATTTGGCCTCCCTTCGTTACGTATAAATCTATGGCCCCTTACTAAATATTTTAAGTAATATAGTTTATTCGGTCAGTGGAATTCTGATTTATTGCTTACTAGCTTCTGCCCGCGGTTTTCACCCGCGTTCCCACAGGAACCGTGCATTATTCAGGGATAAAAAGTAGCCTATGTTACTCTCCGGTCCATTAACTATATATCTGTGCCAAATCACGTCGATCCGTTGCTCTGTTGCTGCGTGAAAGATGGACCAACTAACAAACCAACAATCGTACAAACACATTTTCGCATTTATAATCCTTATAATCCTACTATTATTATAAATGCGAAAGTGTGTTTGTTGGTTTGTCCTTCTTTCACGCAATAACAAAGTAACGGATTGACGTGATTTTTAGCATAGATGTAGTTTATGGGCCAGAGGTTAACATAGGCTAGTTTTTATCCCGGAAAAATGTACAGTTCCTGTGGGAAAGCGGGTGAAAACCGCGGGCAGAAGCTAGTATTATAATATATATACTAGCTGTATTAAACTGTATTAAACCTATTAATAATAAAAGTTACAAAGTAAATTTTGTACGCACTGAATATATACAAGGGAAATGTTTTAACTTTGGAATCCCTAAGATGCATTACTATAATCAAAAACGGCTAAAAGGCCCAGTAGACGAAAATCACGTACAAATGTTTAAACACTTTTTGGCTGTATAAATTTGAAATTAAATTATTTCAAACATAATTGTACTTAAAATCGAACAGTAAAGTATTGTAAAATCGTGAACAAAAAATAGAACTGATATAACTGACCTGACCCCTTTCTTATCTACGTAATTTGAGTTTGAACCATCGTGCGTGTCGATATTCCCCATTACGATTAGTATTTAAAAATATCTATATTACTTATAGTAAAATTGTAACAGTTCCAATTCTGTACATTGAAGATATTTTGAAAATTCATTTATCTCCCTAACTATTACACCGATTTTGGTGAAATTTATAGTATAGATAGTTTATGTTCTAGAACAACACATAGGCCTTGATTCACTCAAAACTCGGTGAGGGTGTGGGAGCAGGAGCGGGGGTGAGAGCGGGGGCTGGAGGTTGTGGTTGTGTGTGTGTGTGTGTATACCGATTTTGATGATATTTGAAGACCATTTGGAATGTACATAGTTTGGGTTCTGGAATAACACACAGGTTATAAAGATATATACCACGCAGGTGAAGCCACAGCTGAAGCCAGTTTAAAAATAATTACTTATAAAAATTCTTTTACATTATAATTATTACCCAATGTAAATATTTTATACGTAGGAATTAAGTAATGGTTCTCCTTTCTAGTATTACCTATTTTTGTGGCCAATGCTACGTAACTATAATCTTACTCCGCCTAACCATTTAACTTTTAATAGCTCAAGTTAGTGATGTCCTAATGCGTTACCGATTCGATTTCTTACAACATTTGATATTATTTATGAAGACGTTTTAATTAATTTTTAACACCCTCTCTCGTAAAGCTGATATAATTCCACCGGTTTTAAATATGTAAAGCGGGTCATAAAAAACGCGTGTGTTATCAAAGCAAATAGTTAAGTTATAGTCCATACAAATTCCATAACAGTATTATTTGCCATTTCAAATATGGAACTGATCGCCGCCGCACCACTCCAGCTAGTGAGCAGCGCGCTGTTGCTATTCAAGCGCGCTGGTAAAATGGCGGGAAAGCAACAGTGTGCATTCACAGATTGAGTTTATTTAAATGTTTTTTTTTCCTGTTTACTCGCAAGTGTGTTAAAAAACGTCGTACGATATACGTGCGTATTGGTTATAACATGCTCGGCTCAATTACGCCCTCGCCTTCGGCTCGGGCTGAAATTCCGCCTCGCATGTTATAACCATCTTTACGCACTAATATCGTAATGTACTATTAACACACCATCACGCAAGAAATCGACGAATCATTACAATAAAATAAAATTGAAGTAATTTATGAAATTGGAATTAAATGGCTTATTAAAAAAATTCATAGAAAAATCAATTTGAATAATCTTGCTACAAAATCTGAGGACTCAATAAATATCGATATCGACAAATATTGGAGAAAAGGAGCATGTCGCTTCCCTAAAAAATAGCGTCCATGAAGTATTGCATTTTACTATGTATGATTGCCTGTCAATAATTATGGAACTTAATAGGCGTGCTTATATCAGAAGTTAAATTAATAAATGGTTGGACGAACTATAATAATCACACTGTGGAATGCAAATAAAGAATACGAATATGAATAATTGAATATTTAAAAACCGCTGAGCGAGAGCTGTCAATAAATTGACAGCTGTCAATAAAGTTTTATAATGTTGACAAGTTGATTTAATTTGACATAGCGGTTTGACGGTTCCTGTGGGAACGCGGGTGAAAACCGCGGGCAGAAGCTAGTTATAAATATACGGGCGTTTTAGCGCTCAGTATACTTTGACACTTATTATGACGTTTCTAGCGTTCGATTTCCCGTTTTTTCGATATAGACATTTTATTCTGATGAGAAAACAAATTGATTGATACATATCAACATCTCTGTTGTGTTAAAATTTAAATGGTTTAAAAATACTCCTATCTTATCTTAAATAGGGTTCTTTTTGCTATAACTTTTAAATTTGTCATAGCTGTTTATTTTTTGCAGAATAGATAAGATTGACGTACTGATAATGCTACATAATGAGAGATAAAATGTTGTATGATAATAATTTGTTGTAGGATGTTACTTTTTTGTGTCATGTTTCTATTAAAAATGCATTAGACATTGTTTTGGGGTAACAAATAAAGGGGCAAACCACAGACTTACTACAAATCTGTGGGGCAAACGGATTTTCCTTTAAGGTAAAACGACAAAGACAACACAAAAATAATTTTCTTTAAAATACTTATAACCTTATTAATAACAATTATTAGGTAGACATTAATATTTGTAAGTTTTAGGTAACTACTTACAAGTTTTATTATCTTTAGAGTGATTTTGTTTATCAAAAGAGGAAATATTATATTTAAATATGAATAATTCTTTGATTTGTCTGGTCGTTATCAGTGCGAATTAAATCTTGCAGCTTATCAATATGAACCGATTAGTTCTTAGGCCTTACCTCTTATCACTTTTGCTATCACCTGTTATACAAGAAACTCCTACCACGTGCTCCGAAAACACCCGAATGTCAAACGAAAATGTACGAGCGCAGACGTAAATAGTTTTGAACTTTTCATGGCGAACTTCGTACCGCACTAGCACTTACAAAACAATATAATCTATCAATAACTGTGTAAAAATGTAAATCAACTCATTATTTGCCAAGGCTGTTAAACAGGTTTCTTGGAAAACAACAGATAAAATGCCGGTTAAAGTGAAAATGCGTGCAACTGACGCTCGTGCAAAGATTTTTTATTATTCCGCTATTTCTTGCAGCTACAAATTCACTATATTATAACTATGACTGAAAAGAGTTATCATTACTACAGGTTCACAGAAGGGAATGAATAGTTTGGCAATTTATAGAGGAAGTTGTGATTCAATGTTCCGTACCTGTTCCCCACCAATACCGCTTCCAGCTATCGGTCACTGCGCGAAACATAATCGCGTGCGTCGCCGACAACGCGTCTCGGCTAACTGACTACAATTTCTGAAGCATCTGAATCTCAGCCGAGAAAAAAACCTTTATACCATTCCAAACGTAATTTGAAATCCTGAAAAATGGATCGGCCAGTGTCCTACGTCGGATCATGTCCATTTAGCCCGATATTATACGTATATAATTTTGAGGAGGTAACCGTCGACTGACAAAGAGCTTTCCTTCGTGATTCAATTAATCTCTAATTAGAGACGAGAGTGCTCTTAATGTCGAGTAGATGCGGATTTGACATCGTAGCTTGTCACTAAAGTAAATGGGAATCTGACAGTGCGACGGGGTTTGGTGGTTGGTAGGTATTCTGTGGTAATGAGTACTTGCTGAATTCAGGTCAACTGCTGTAGTAGGTTACGGGCAGGTATTTACGTTTTGTTTACGTTATTTGCTGTTTTGGTTTATACTGCAATTGAATGTTTGTAAAAGTGTCTTCTGTTGTCTTGTTGAAGCTTTGGAAGCCAAACGTACTTTTTGAAGTATAATATTATATATCTTGGGTGGTTGGTCGGACAATATATCACACCCACATAAAATAATACTAATGCAGGTACAGTTTTATTTAATTGTAAAATTGAGTGTATTTTTAGTGATAGAAAAAGTCATATATATATATGATAATATATATGATGTTATAATTGTGTCTTAATAAATAAAAAAATAAAAAAAAAATATTGCGTTTTGTTATTTTCATCATGACTTTAAAAGGGCTTTTACACTTTTATTGAGATATAAAAACTATCTTGATTATCTAGTGCACGGCCATTTTTTTTTACTGAATCATATAATAATAAAACATAACTTAGATTGCATGTGATCACATGCTACCAAACAGGGCGAGTCGATGTACACGTCACATAGTCCTATTACCTATCCTTCAAGTTTTGCTATTCTTGAACGTGCCTGTTTTTCGATTTGTTTTCCTTCACTGTTTTGAACGAGGGCAAATCCAGAAAATAACTTGTAATTAAATAATAAATGCGGGTCAATGTTGAAACATTCATATAAACACAAGGCTAATCAATTGTCCAACTCGTTTGCAAAATATATAGGTACATACTTGTTATGATTTATTACAATTTGCTCTTATGTAATTTATATTATATGTCTACATCTACATTCCTTTATGAGTGGCTGAATATCGAAACAATGAGTTTCCTCAACAGGAAAATTCAACTAAGCAGAAATATATTATAAAATAATTGAAGAATTATACATTTTTTATTACATTTTTTTATACCTCATTTTTATATTATATAAAAAGTAGGCAGTGTAATTAATTTAGTAAAAGAATTAATTAGTGATTAATTAATTTAGTACGTGGTGGCATCAGACCTATTGCGGTAGGCACCACATTACGTCGCCTCGCGGCTAAAGTCGGTTGTAGGAAAAAGGATGCTTCTTTGATAGGGGTGGCGTTTTCGAAATTTTTTGTCGGAGATGACGCACCGTTGTTCTGAAATGGCATCAGTTGATGCAGAACGACGGGCAATGGTGACGACTTTATTATATTTCACGAAGAGTTATAGATTGATTAGATTGTATAATTTTGTTCAAAATAATTTATTATAATTATATTTAATTATATTTAATGGTTAACTGGCATTAATTTAAATAAAAATATTAAATAAAGATTTGCCAATCTTTTTCAATCATCATCACTCGGCTTTGGTTCGCGTGGTGGCCGGTGAGGCTGCAGTAAATTCGATTCGTACATTTTTTGATAAAAATTGTGGTGAGCTGCTGCTAAAGGTGGATGTTGAAAACGCTTTTAATTCAGTAGACAGAGGCGCCCTCTTGACACAAGTGAAGGATAAAATCCCGGAACTTTACAGCTTTTTATTTCAATGCTACGACGATCCTTCCAAATTAACTTATCGTAATGTGATATTATACTCCGTCGGGTGTCAGCAGGGTGACCTTTTTTATCCGGCCATCTGCCTTGCCAGTCATCCCATAATTCGACGTCTCCAATCTAAGCTTAATGTTGGTACTTGGATGACGGAACTCTAGGAGGCGATGTGAACACTGTTCTGAACGATTTGCGTATTCTCATAGACAGATTTTGTCTTATTGTCGGTAGATAAGTGTTCCCTTCATCGTTTGGGTACACCGATATTAGATGAAGATAAAGAAAGGTGAATCATTAGATTATTTAGGTGATTTTGAAGTAGCGCATTTGATGGAGGCCAAGAATGCTTCGGGGATGACACCGATTTCCCCATAGGTTTGTCCTCGCAGAAGATGTGGGATCCACTCTGCGACCTAGCACGGAAAGGTTTTTTAAATACGTGTCCTAATGTCGCAGATTGTGCTCATCTTCTTGCAGGTTCTTTGCGGAAATCAAGGCTTTGTTTGCAGGCCGTTCCTTCTTTTAATACAGTTACCTATTAGATCCGTCTGCTAATTGCTTGTCGTCTAGCTATTTACTTACGGTTGGATGCGATGTGCTATGTGGCACATCGCTGCCAGTGTGGTACTGCTGTCGATCAGCTTGGTCATCACGGCCTTTCTTGTTCCAGAAGTGTTGTTCGAATTTCCCGTCATGCCAGCCTTAATGACATCATCCTCCCGGCCATTACCAGCGCCAATGTAGCAATTGTGAACCGAAAGGTCTTATGCATGACTATGGTAAAATGCCTGAAGGAATGACTCCCGTTCCTTGGAAATTGGGGTGGCCCCTAATGTGGGACGCTTCTTGTGTTCACACTTTGGCACCGTCTCATATTTATGAGACACAAATTAGGGCTGGCCCCGCGGCTTCTTCGTCTGAGTGACTCAATCGGCGCAAATATGCTAACCTCGGGAGCGGATACATATTTGAGCCTTTTGGTGATGAAACTTTGTGTCCACGGAGGCTGAATAATATAGTTTAAAAATATTGTCAGTGCGTTCGATTGATGCGATGCGTAACCTGGCGTAATCTGGCACATCGGGTCAGCACTGCGATTCAACGAAGCCATGCCGCCAGCATGCTGGCTACGCTTCCGACTGGTAGTGGGTTAGAACATTTGGATTATCTCTAGGCCTACATTGACTTGTAGATTATCCAACTGTTTTTGTAGCTAGGATTACATGTAGTGTTTATTTATGTATTAGCTAATTAATAAAGGATATGAGCCAGCTGAAAAAAAATGAGTAAAATCTGTGCCCACGAAAGAAGTCCTGCTCTCTTCTAGTTGCTGTCAACTGTACTTACATCTATTTATTATTTTGACATTTATTGTAACATTTTGAAATGTAGGGTAGACGCCCCGGTTTTGGCCACTTTTAGATATTTTTTCCACTAATAAATACCTACGAACAGAAATATAGTCAGAAACATTTTTTTACAGATTCCCCATTATAGAACATTTCATACTTTATTGGAAATGTAGAGAAGAAGTACATGAAACCAAATATAATTATAAATAAAAATAAAAAAACTTGAAATATGCTCAAATTGCCAGTTTTGGCCACATTTCACCCAGTTTTGGCCATACATATTGTACCGGTTCTGGCCACCATGGTTAGTTTTAGATTTATTTATTTTAAATAAATATAAAACAAAAAAGGGTCTGTGCAAAACTTAAAATAGGTATTGTATTAATTACAACTTGAGTTTGTAAGTTCCCCTTTTCTAAAATTTTTTAACAGAGAGTAAATCTTCTTTTTATAGGAAATCCGGCCCGAGAACATTCCACACCTTCTGTGTATTTTCAAATCCTTTACCAATAAGATTGTGGTCCAACATGACCTCTTGTTTCTGGCGCTCGTCCTAGTATTTTATGAGTAGACCTTGATCATTGGCAATTTCGACTGGCTGTAGCTACTTTCAAGCCTCCACGTATGGCATCCAGGGCTCTAGCTACTTTTGATGGCGAGTAAACAAAAGGTTTTCTTTTAGCTCGGCCCATTGCCTCAGTCTATTTTTTTGTTGGTGCCATGGTGTTTTTAATCTGAAAGCCATAAGAAATACCTAATTATTCACTTTCAAAAAAGGTGGCCAAAACTACTACACTACGTGTGTCAGTTGTGGCCATGGCCATGGCCAGAACTACAAAAAAGTAAGATTGCTGTGGCAGTTGTGGCCATGGGGCATTTATCCACAAAGAAATAAACTGGGATAGGAAATAACCTTTAAATTGTGTTCATACGGCTTTCATACAACAGGCTTAAAAGTTTTACGAACTCTAACATAAGGGATTCTAAAGTTATTTTCGTATTACTCACCCCGTGTCCTTGTTATTTTTGCTAACACAATAACTAATTTTCGCGAATGTCACCAAGAACTTCAACCAATACTTAAATAAAGTAAATGGTGGTACAGCTGTAACTTGTCAAAATAAACCACAAACCGAAGATTTTTCTGGCATAGATAAAATAACTAAAATGTTTTCTTTGCCTTATATATACGCCTTTGAATATCCAAGTGGCCAAAACCGGGACAGTGGCCAAAACCGGGCCATCTACCTAATATAGGAACCAGTTGATTTGAAAATGTCCAAATTGTCGTCATCTAGTCTGTTTTCAGTTCGAGCCAAGTATTTTTTAGCCCAAAATGGAACGTCTCCATGTTTGCCTCGGTTGGCCTCGTTTTGTCTCGCCTTGACGGTTGCAGTTCAGCTTGTTTAACGATGTGTGGTCCAGTTCTATTTTTGAATATCTTCCACTTAAGAGAAGGGTATCAATGCAACGCGCTTTTTTATTTAATTGGTTGCGTAAAATTGTTAACGCATTCATTTTAATAAATGAATCATGTATTACTCGTAGGTAAAGAGGTAGGTTACTTAGTTGGTAGTTATGGTACAGGTATTTTTAACTGGAATGTGGCATGAAACACAAAATACATAATTTCTGTCGTTATATAGTTTTAAGAAGATCATATTAACACAATACAAATAAAATTCACAAAAATTTATAATTTCCACAAAGAAACTGAACCTAAAAGGTTTCCAAATTCAACCATTTTTTATCATCCATTAGTAATTTAAACGATACCATCAGATTCAAAGCAGTGTTAAAAGACTTATACCCATATTGACGCAGATGCATGTGTCTACAAGTCACCAAGTAATCTACCTCGTTGGTAACCCTATCTAATAGATACAAATTTTTATTTAATTTCACCCAACCTTTTGTCCGTCCTTCGAAAATGAAATCTTGCAAATCTATTTTAGCATTTCCTATTATTATTAGATTTCAATTAAATCAATAATAATAAATTGCACATTATAATTCTAGTTCCAACTAATAGTGAAATAAAGAATAAAAATGGATTTGGAAAAAATATATCTAGAAAATACACAAAACAAACAGAAACGATATATTATGTAAAATTAGTCAACTGTTTTTAGGGTTCCGTACCTCAAAACGAAAAAGGAACTCTTATAGTTTCACTTTGTTGTCTGTCTGTCAAGTCCGGGAATCAAAACCTATAGGGTGCTTCCCATTGACCTTTTTTTTTCTCTATAGAAAAACACCTTTGCGTGCTTACCCTTGCGCGCCCAGGGTGAGGGGGAAGGGTGCTGACGGGGGAGTGTGGGACTCCCCACGTACCTACTGCATAGCGTCCTACCCACTAAAAAATCCTGGGACGTTCCTGCCGGCTTAGGACGGGTTTGCTGGCTCGATTTGCGCACTCCAAGCGGGACCCCATCAGCCATCGTTCATCCCCAAGGAACGGCCCCGCCTCGTAAGGAGAGTTAATCTCACCCCCGCACAGCGCAGGCGATGCGCTAGAACATGAGCCCACGCGCGGCGTAAGTCTAACATAACCACCACGCCTCGGCTGGAGGTATTCATGAGGATTTTCAGGGACGTCAAAAAAGAACTATTACCCGACACTGGCTGGGTAATGTTAGATGTTGCGTAAATTTTGAACATGTACTTAAAGAAATTTCCGATAATAGTATTTATTATAGGCTATAGGAATGGAGTAGAAGTCGAGGAAATATTCTCAAGGAACTAGTTTTCTGTTTGTCAAGGTAAAGTCATTGATACTGAAAACGTCTCGTCCAAAAAAAGCAAGAAAACTTGGAAATAAACAATCGCTTTCAGAATGTCAAGGCTATACAAGGTAATTGTAAAACAAAATGGTCTACAAAGAAGTGTAAATGCTACAGGAACACTTTGTAACTTGAAGTGTCACGGCAGTTTGTCTTCCTGCATATAATAAATAACAATTTCTTTTTAATCATTTATCAATAAAAAGATAATTATAATTTAGTATGTACCTATTCTATAAAAGTGCCATTTTGTGAACTATTTGTTCTAATTCTAGGGTATATTACATAGATTTAATTAGGAATTTCCTTATTAAATTATTTTGTCGTCTATAAATGTTTTAAGTTTTATGCATGTTATTAATAAGTAATTTGGATTTCTAACATTGCTCTCTCAGCGTTGGGTAGACCTAGGTGTACACAGGTAATCTTCGAATTAAAATTATTTTTGTCGATTTAGAATATCACCCAAAAGACTTGGGTAATGCTAAGTTAACCCGGGTAAACTTACCCGTAATCTAGTGAATAATTACCTCCAACTATACCTATTATATTAATTACTGTCAGTATTCCGAAGCCGTCACCGCATCAAGATGCATTTTTTTTTTGTTTTGTTTTTGGCTCCACGCGATTTGCGTATTTAGCCAGTGTCAAGTTATATAAAATATATTAATATGAAATAAATCTCTAGTTTTGGTGTGTAAAAGTCGTCAAACTCACGTTAAATTTTAGTCTAGGCGCGGTCGAGTCAAAGTGACGCTTCAGTAAAGCGGTGGATACTTTACTGAAGCTTCTATGGAGTTTTGGATAGAATACGAAAATACACGTTTTTCGTCTTTGTACTATTTGCCTTTCACTCTTGCACGTTTACGAACACTTAATGGTTAATAATCCACCATTATTACACACTAACACTCGGTAAAACACAGGTTTTAGTAAATAACACAAACACAACAACAGCACATTTTCGCATTCCCGCCAAAACTCCAAAGATGCATTTATAATGGAATTATACATGATCCACAGACTGAACATAATTGATGCAAAAAAGTTTTTGGTGCTAATATAATATACTTATTTTCATATTCAAAGGCGGTAACATTTAAATATAGAACCTAATTCATGAGGTACTATTTTTTTTTAACCGAGTTTGAAAAAGAAGGAAATGTTTACCTATATGTTCAACTGTATAATATATGTATTGTTTTTTATATATGTTCACCGATAGTTCTGTTAATTGTGGACTGATTTTAAAAACTCTTGTTTGAAAGGAATATCGAGGTGGCTCCATATACATTTTACGAAAGAAAATGTAAAAGTGAAAAAATGGAGGTTGAATTTTCATACTTTGATCGAAGTTGGTTACCGCTTTTTTAAAGCAACTCTACTTTTTGTAAGCCTGTATTTATTACATTGTAATTGTAACTGTTATGTAATTGTAATATAAAAATATGAATAATTATGATGTAAAATATGACCGGTCTAAGCAAGTAATATATATGTCAAAAGATTGAAGAAATAAATGAATTGAATTGAATAGTTATTTAATGTGAAACTTTTTCATATGAAGCCATCTATGAGGCGTTCGATGAACTATATAAGAAACAAGTATGAAATGGGTAGTACGTGTTTTGTTTCTTTAGTAAATAGCTCTCAGATATTCCGATAGATGCTGCTAGCAGACATTTTAAGCTTTTAGCCGCTCGACTCGGTATAATCTATTTAGCGATAAGACCGCCCATTGTACTTAATATACCTTATTTAGTTATGTTCACTTTTGTAATATGTTGGTGTACAATAAAGAGTTATCTATTTATCTATCTATAATCTTTATTTTCTCTTATTATTGATCGACTTCAAAATACGTTTCGTAATCTTTAATCTATCCATCATTAGCGATATGCCTGAGAGACGAGGTGAATTATACTAGTACTTAGTACGGCTTTACGAGTGTAGTGGCTTTAGAAGTGGCAGCGTAGCACGGGCTGGCACCCGGGGCGGTGTTATCAATTGTTATCATTGCCCCCCCCCCCTCCAAAAAAACAAACTTTTCAAATTAAAATATTAGGTATAATAACTATATCCCAATATAGAATTATAAATGTATAGAAAATTTTCCAAATCGGTTTATAAATGACGGAGTTCTGAGATAAAAACAAAAAAAAATACACCGAACCGCATTTCAATAATTATTAGGAAGCAGGATTATGACACGCTTTATTTACCTAAATAAATGTAAAAAAAAAGATTATTTTTGTGTATTGCGATTGAAATTTATGGACAGCAATACAACTACATAAAAAATATTACACCGTATATTCTAAACGAGTGAATAATCCCGCTGTTACATGTGAGCTAGGTATATCGCGCTCAGGTTTTCCAATTTAGTTCAGTGCCGCGCTCACTAAATCATCGGCTTACGAGTATCTCACTCATGCAGGAAACTCGGAATATCACGGTGTTTTTGCGCCTCTGCGACTTCACCCAGTTCGTTAATACTTTTTAACGTTTAATACTTGCATACCAATTAGTTGAAAGTAGTTGATCTACATTTTCTGTAGCAATAACTTGCTCTATTGCAACTGACTCACTAAATTTTTGACCTCGTGATTTTCGATGAGAAACATTACCTACCAATTCCCATATTAGGTAATTATATGTTTCGGTCGTTGCATTTGCGTGTACTTAAAATTCAAATTCAAAATGCTTTATTCATAAAGGCCGAAGGGAGCACTTATGAAGGTTAAAATAAATAACTCTAACAGCCGATAGACCAGAGCATTGGACCTCAAGTGGTGGTAATTTAAAAAGAGAGTGAACTCTTTGTGGTAACTGACACCTTCGATTAAATAGTTACCTAACATAAGGTGAGATATAGACAATTACTATTTCACTCAGTTATTAAAAAAAATGTAAAGGTTAAGCACATCAAAATTGGTCTAGTTATATTTCGTGATGATGGCGCGAGCTTTCTAATATAAATTAATAGTAAAAATAAATGTTTGTAAAGATATTGGAAGAGGCAAACGTATACGCAGGGGATAGAATTTTCCTCATCGGAGTTATAAGTATTGCGGATTCCTTGGCAAGGTATTTTGTTCATTTTGTAAAAAACTCCTCAAATAATTAGATTACAATTTTATAATGCAACTTTCAACCAGTCAACCAAAATCTGGACAAAATTTATTAGAAACGATCTGTTCGCGTGAAAGTTTTTCAAGTTTATAAAAAGCATTTTTAAGTTTTTAGCGCAGAGCATACATAGTCAATAGAAAATATCAGGTTAAAATATACAGTTTGTGGTTCTTGATTTTAGGGAGGCCATACAGGCTAGGGTGTGGTTATAACTTCACAAGTATACAACCGACTGGTATAACTGAAAAGTATAACCAACAGATATAGCTAACTTTTTTTATGTTATTGGTAACGAGACGAGCTGGTCGTTTGCCTGATGGTAACCATAACAATTGCAGTGCCACTCAGAACTTTGAAACACAAAGGCCTGCAGGGCACTGCAGTGCACTCGTTATCCTTCTACATTAGGTATTAAGTCTCCAGCCCAAGCCCAGTAATCCCAGCTTAAGCCCAGTAATTTCACTGGCTACTCTGCTTATCAAACCGGCACACAGTAACGCTTGCACACTACTGCTTGACGGCAGACTTCACTCACAAAGCGGTGGTAACAACCCAGACGGACACTCGCAGAAGAGTTAGTCCTACTACTAACAAAACCAGTATAACTGATAGATCAACCGACAGGTATAATCAATATGATTTATGCCCGAAATTAATAATATATCTTCCAGTCGAGATTAAAATCAAACCCGGGTCGTCTACTACCAACGGGTCAATCTCCAATCCGCGTGTTTTTTTTTTGTTTTGTATTTGGCTCCACGCGATTAGCGTATTTAGCCAGTGTCGAGATGCTCCATTTATTTCAGGGGTTTTCCACCAAGATGCTGGGTCAACCACATACGTGATCAACTTGAAACTAAAATGTATGTTTTATGAGACCTTTATCTCTCTATGATTGAAGACAAAAACACGATTGATACATTTTCATTCGATACATTTTCTTATCAAAAATTATGCTTTTTTCAGTGTAAAATACACTTTTTTACTCAACGGCTTAAATTTTATTTTCAAAATAATTACTCACACCAACAAAATATATTTTACTATCTACTGACGAAGACAAAATTTACCTAGAAAAATTATTAACCTGTTAATAAAATAAATTAGATTTGAGACTTACGTCATTTAGTTCTGAGTTAAAGTGTGTTCAAACAGTGCACACTAAATTCGACCTTATTACGCTGGCACCTCGCGTTATAATAGTTATCCGAAGCGAGCAGTCCTCAGTATAGCGCCGTGCGCCGATGCGGGTGGACCTGTGATTGTTTTTGACACAAGCGAGCATGCAACTTTCGATATTACAATAGGGAACAAGGACAATAAGAAATTATATGTTCGCAAAAGAGAGAACCGTTTGGTAGATTGTGCAAGAAAAATGAGAGAAGCAAAGATGTAATTACTCGGAGTTATGGTCTGATTATTTTTCTTGGCATATACCTATTACCCAGTCATATTCCTGGCAATTTTTATCCGACTTCAAAAAAGGATGAGGTTCACAATTCGTCCGTTATCGTATTTGTTTTTTGATGATACTCGATTTCTGTCCTAAAAATTGTCAAACGATAGAGATTCTTTTACTCATGGTAAAATATTTACCCGACTTCAAAAAAGGAGGAGATTGACAATTCGTCCTTTTTCCTATTTTTTTTATGTTACTCGATCTCTCTCGTAATAAAATAGTCAACCGATGGAGATTCTTTTTCTCATGAGTACAATTTTAACCGACTTCAAAAAAGGAGGAGGTTGTCAATTCGTCCTTTTTTCCTATTTTTATGATGTTACTCGATTTCTCCCCTGATAAAATTGTCAATCGATAGAGATTATTTTTCTCATGAGTACAATTTTTACCCGACTGCAAAAAAGGAGGAGGTTCTCAATTCATAGTTTTTCGTATTTTTTTGATGTTTCTCGATTTCTCTCCTAATAAAATAGTCAACCGATAGAGATTCTTTTTCTCATGAGTACAATTTTAACCGACTTCAAAAAAGGAGGAGGTTGTCAATTCGTCCTTTTTTCCTATTTTTTTGATGTTACTCGATTTCTCCCCTGATAAAATTGTCAATCGATAGAGATTATTTTTCTCATGAGTACAATTTTTACCCGACTGCAAAAAAGGAGGAGGTTCTCAATACATCGTTTTTCGTATTTTTTTGTTGTTACTCGATTTCTCTCCTAATAAAATTGTCAATCGATAGAGATTCTTTTTCTCATGAGTACAATTTTTACCAGACTGCAAAAAGGAGGAGGTTCTCATTTCATAGTTTTTCGTATTTGTTTGATGTTTCTCGATTTCTCTCGTAATAAAATAGTCAACCGATAGAGATTATCCTCGCTGCTTCGTCCTCGAGATTACCAATAACTATTAATACACATGTAGTTACACCGTACGGTGACGCCAGTTTGCACTGATAGTTGAGAATATTACAATTATTATTATTTTTATTTGGGTACTTTATTTTCCTCCTTACTCCAACTAGATAAAACGTCATTCACAGTGCAGTGCTCCGCCAGTTAGTACATTTTTCAGCATTAGTATCAGTTTTCCAGGTAAAAAATGGGTAAACGGAAACACTCGAAAGACGATAATTACGAGTACATTGCAAAAAAGTTAAAAAAAACTGGAAAGAAAACTTAAACGTAGCCGTAAGAAGCGGCATGTCTCCTCGTCTTCTACAAGTTCTGGACCTAATGTCGACGACACAATGTTGGCAGACAAAGAAGGTTAGTTCTCCATGATTTGATATAAAGAATGTCCCTTCAGACAGTTACATGATAAGTCAGTGATATGATTAGACGATCCTCGTAGGATTATCATTTCGCTGACAATACGGTAACAAGGTCAATCGAGGAAGGGTGGCCTACACTTTACTGGAATAAAATTAGTATTAGTAGGCAGTTACATGATAAGCCAGTGTTATTGTGTTATCACTTCACATCATTGGCAATACGGTAACAGAATTTAATTATGTATGTATACAGTTAGGTGATATAATCACGTTAACTAATAGCATACCAAATTATCGGCGCAACAGCCTAAGCTCGCACCGCGCATCCAGCGCGTAGGCGCTGCACCGTCCTGGCGGCGGCAATGTAGCTAGTTATTTTTTAACTTTAAAAATACAGCTACTTACAGTATCATAGGTTATTATCTACCTATCTTTTTATCCAATTCTAAGAACAGATTGCTTGAGATCGGCTCCATATTTATCTATGGCTTTAGGTGTCATAGAAATAATTTTGTATACCTTTATGGCTCATAATTCGATATCTACCTACATATAAAACACATTGCAGCGGTTATTTCGTATAACTCAAAATTTCAAACGACTCCACGGTCGAAATTGATCCAGATCTTGTGAATGAAGAACTGGAAATTTTCGGGTCTGCGCCTACAGTTATAAATACTGACCCCGTCCCTTCAACAAGTGCCGAGCCCACGCCGTCTATGAGCGCTTGTGTGCCGGCTGTGCCGGCCCCGTTTATCGAACCGGAGGAGGAATTGGCTGTAGAACCAGACGCTGACAATGGTACTTTCGAGTTACTAGGTGATGACCCGTCTATAACTACGTCGTATGGTAAAGAAATTAATCCCGATCTCGCAGTACGGCTTCAACACTTTGTGACGACAGGCCTATCAAAAGAACTTCGCAAAGACCTGCAGGGTAAATACTTACCGCCCAGCAACTGTACTCTTATTGATGCTCCGCTTCTCAACCCGGAGATTAAAACAGCTGTATCGGATATTGTACTTAAAAGGGCTTTACACCAAAAGTTTTGAAAGATGTAAATTTTAAATCTATTAAATGACCCAGACAATTACTACAGATATATGTATTTACCAACCACACTGCAACCCGATTTTGACTGGTTCTCTCGGGCTTTAGATAAACCTGTTAATAGCATTAAATATGATGAATACTCGTTGGAAATTTTCAGTGATGCTTCAACTAATGGGTGGGGCGCCGCGTGTGGTAGGGAAACTGCAAGCGGTGCTTGGACTGAGTTAGAACGTGCAAAACATATTAATTATTTAGAAATACGAGCAGCATTCCTTGCTCTTAAAGTCTTTGCCAAGGACTTATCTGATTGTCAAATTTTGCTTCGGATTGACAATACTACCGCCATTTCGTACATAAACCGTATGGGTGGCGTACAATTTCCACATCTTACGCAAGTTACACGAGACTTATGGCAGTGGTGTGAATTAAGGCGCATAATAGTTTTCGCTTCTTACATAAGTTCGGCAGAGAATTCGATTGCAGATGCAGTGTCTAGACGAATTCACCCAGATATTGAGTGGGAACTTGCTAGCTTTGCTTTTAATAAAATTGTCAATGAACTTGGAACACCTAAAATTGATATATTTGCTACTAGACTTAATAAAAAGTGCAGCAAATACATCTCATGGAATAGGGATCCCGACGCGTTCGCTACAAATGCTTTTACTGTATCTTGGTCGCAATTTTTTTTTATGCTTTCCCACTTTTCACGATGATACTTAAAAGTCTACGTAAAATTAAGAAAGAAAAAGCTGTTGGTATTGTTGTAGTTCCTTGGTGGCCTACGTAGCCGTGGTTCCCTTTATATAAGAAATTTCTAGTTTCAAAATTAATTTATTTTCACCCTAGTGTTAGTCTTATATTGTCTCATTCCAGCAATCGTCAAGTGCACCACCGGCTTACACTGGTTGCCGGAGTCTTATCAGGGCGTCCATTCTAAGGAGACAAATTCCTCAATCGTCTGTGCACGTAATAATAGCGTCTCTATCTGATAACTCAATCAGACAGTATGACACTTGCTTAAAAAAGTGGTTTGACTTTTGTAAAGTTAATAATTACGACATTCTTGATACGTCTATTTCTAATGTGATAGCCTTTCTTACGCAACTTTTTGATTCAGGAGCTCAATACGGTACACTGAATACTTGTAGATCAGCATTATCATTAATTCTTGGCCCTCAAATTGGCTCTGATGATAGCATCAAACGGTTCTTTAAAGGAGTATTTCGATTACGAACCCCCTTAGCAAAATATAATTTAACATGGGATACATCATTAGTACTGAATCATATGATTAACTGGTATCCCAACGAATCAATAAGTCTAGAAAATCTTTCTAAAAAATTAATAACCCTTTTTGCTCTGGTCACAGCACATCGAATGCAGACGTTCTCTAAAATTGATATTAATAATATTGAACGTTTCTCTGATCACATAATAATTAAAATGCCTGATCTCATTAAGACATCCCGTATTGGCACATCACAACCTATTTTATCGTTACCTCTTTTTCGCGAGAAACCCGAAATATGTCCAGTCGAAACTTTGCAAGCATACCTTAATGCGACTGAGTCCTTACGAAAAAATCATAGTAGCCTCTTCGTGAGTCTAAAACGACCACACTATAAAGTAACCTCGCAAACTTTGAGTAGGTGGGTTAAAAAAACCCTTGATGAATGTGGTATAGATGTGTCAACTTTTACAGCACATTCTTAAAGACATGCAGTTACATCTAAGGCTAAAAAATTAGGTATTAATCTTGATTTGATTAAGAAGACCGCTGGCTGGAGCGGTAGTTCCAATACATTTGGAAAATTCTATAATAAGACTATTGTGTCTGAAGGTGATATGTCTTTTGCAAGAACAATTATATCAGAAGTATTACAAGAACACTAGTTCAATATTATGATTTTGGCATATATATTTTAAGTTTCATCATTATTAATAATTACTATTAGCAGGTAGTCTCTACCAATAACATAATTATTTGGGGTAAATCTCAACAAATGTTATAATAATTGATCTATTGTGTCAATAAAACCAGATTTTTCACAAAGTAAACGGATCTTATATATTTCTCTCAAAATCTACATTTGTATTAATAGTTATTGGTAATCTCGAGGACGAAACAGCGAGGATAATTAATGATTAGACGAACTTACCTGTAAGTGAAGTTCTATCGTAATTATCCGAGCTGTTTCGTCTGAAGAGATTACCAACCCTCCCAACCCTAATAACCCAGTGTCAAAAATCTCAAAACTCTGAACTAAATGACGTTTTATCTAGTTGGTGTAAGGACAAAAATAAAGCACCCACATAAAAAAAAATTATTCTCAACTATCAGTGCAAACTGGCGTCACCGTACGGTGTAACTACATGTGTATTAATAGTTATTGGTAATCTCTTCGGACGAAACAGCTCGAATAATTACGATAGAACTTCACTTACAGGTAAGTTCGTTTAATCATTAATTCTTTTTCTCATGAGTACAATTTTAACCGACTTCAAAAAAGGAGGAGGTTGTCAATTCGTCCTTTTTGATATTACAAACAGACACTTCAATTTTATTTATTTGTATAGAGTACCATCAGTAAGTGTGGGAAAATGGGGGATGTTTCATATATCACGATATTTTCGTCGAAGTCGGTTCCCGCTTTTCAATTTTTATTGATTTGATTTACCTAATTATTTTCTCCATCATTTAAAACGGCGGAATATATGCGTTAGCGTAAACCATCAAACATTGCATTATTATTGAAATTAAAAAATAATATATACTATAATAATAAAGTATTCAAGGGTAAGGAAACTCTATTATGACATCTACGTTCCAGCGCGCAACCGAGAACGGCTCACGCTATAACGGCTCGGGCCGCGGCGATCTAGCAGTGGTCTATCGCCGCGTAATATTAGCGGGGTGTGAGCTCCGGCGCGGCAGTGCTTGTTGCGCGTTGCGGGGTGTGGAGGCGGAGCAAACGTGGGAAAATTATATTGAGAGCCTCGTCTTAATAACACGATTTGATTTGACGAAACGTCAAACTGCAGATATGGTTATTGACAGTCATGTTCCGACTGAAATAAACTGTCATTTACGAACAGAGGACAATCCAAAGTTGTGATCCCGACCTCCGAAAGATTCGACGTACTATTTTTAGATGCCAATCTCGAACCTTGGATGTGTTATTAACAAGTAAAACTTAGAAATCGGATTGTTTTTGACAGTTATACAGCCAAAAACGAATTAGGATCCCTTATTAATTTCGGCCATTAACCGACAAGTATAACCGAGTTTCTTAGAGCATGTTATTATACTTACTTGCTATAGTTATGGGTCAAACGACCCGTTCGTGTCGTTATTCATTAGTATAAAAAAACAATAAAACAACTTTAAACGATTTATTTATAAAGCATACCTAAAATTACACTTTGTATTGTGATCGGTTCGAAAGGTCGAAAATTTAAATAATGGCAATATTATTTACATTACATAAATTTCATCATTATTATTGTTTAAATCACGGGGTGACCGGTTAAAAGAGATTTAATACTAAGTTTAATATAATAAGAAAACCTTGTCATCTTCGACCATTTTGCGAGATAGTGGTCAAAAGTCAAAATAGAGGTTAAGTCTAAAAAGAGAAAGAAAAATTGCTTTAAAAAAGCTACGAACTGACTTCAATGACAAACTACTAAACCGATTTTGATGAAATTTATATGGGACCAATTTGAAAGTATATACTTTCAAATAACAAAAGAATTTTCCAAATCAGTTTTAAATGAGAGAGATATGAGGTAACAAAAAAAAAATACTCACCCAATTGATAACCTTCTCCTTTTTGAGAAGTCGGTTAAAAAAAGGTTGGATGTCGGTTATTCTTTTAACTTTGTAACTATCATGCAAATACAAGCTGGTATGGCCTCCATTACACAGATGTGTTATTAAATTAATTTTCAAAGAGCTTACAAGCTGAGCTTAACGTCAATGTAACTTTTCCCTAAATCCTTTTCCACTCTGTACAAACAAATTCTTGTTATTTCATTGAAAAAATATCGTTTCTTATTTTCTGAGCGTCGCGTCGTAGGAATAATACCTACATAGCTGTAGCGATATCAGTAAAGTATACTTTTTTAGTTCCCGAAAAGGAGAAAGCGACGCTAGAGACAATAAATCAGTTGTTTAATATACCGGTATGTTGGGTTACTTTATTTGTTTTGTATTATATTTTGAAACGTAAGTGGACCAGTTATTTGTAACATAATAATGCTCGGTTCACATTAATCCAGTCTAGCAAGCCAGTGAGTCGCAGCGCTGGATTCAACTGGGTCTATGTAGTCCATTATTCCAGTCATTTAAGTGGAAACACCACAGTGACAATGACTTGAAGAAAACAGTAATACTTTTTTACTGTTATGGCGCGCATGCTAGCATGGCTGGTGAAATCTATTATCAACCTACCGAAGAGTTACCAAAGCAGTCACGTTCATGAATAGAAGAGCGGGTAAGTTCCCAACACCAAGAATTCTTGGGGTATTGAATAAACATCAGTGCATAAAGTCCCTGAGCATGTACATATGTGTCACGATTCTTTCCCGAGAATGCGTTCCGTATCTTGGCTTTTCTTATATGTTCCTAGCAAGAATGTTTTGTCTATTTATATATGTTGCAGAAAACAGCACGAGTCTTTCAAGTGTTTTCTCAGGTTTTTCTTTGGTTTTAGGTGTCAACTATTTTTCATCTAAATTAGTAAAATGGGCTAACATCGTGCATGTGATAAAAAAAAATTAGGTGCCTTAGGAAAAGATAAAGTAACAGAGCTCACTGGGAGATTTTGTTTATCTTATTCATTAATTTGTACGATGTTGCATCAATTATAAAATATTGTCGTTTGAGGAGTTCTTAAATCGCCGTCACAAACGCTCATCATCCAATTGTCATATAGAACAGTTATTTTTGACTAAATTTAACGAATCTTATGTGTTCCTTGTCATTGTGCGTCTTCACACAAACGTCAATGCAAAAGGTCGAGCAATAACAACAAATCTGTAACATTCCACAGAAGCCAGGAAATAAAGAAAGAAGAAGAAGAAGAACAACAAATCTGACGAGTTGACGACTAGAGTCTGCGCATTGAGAGGTCCAAATTAGGTAATTCTGAAGCTGATTGAAGAATAAAAGGTCGACCTTAGTTTTTTGGTTCGGTGTGCTTTTGACTACAGTTTATACATTTACATAATATTATGTAGTCAAAAACACACAGGTACTTTCAAACAATGACAATCGTAGTATTCCTGAAGATTTCCAAGACATGATATATGTGACCCCTGCTGGAGAATGGCTTTCAATTCTGAATTCACTACTTTCAAAAACCCATTGATCTACCAGAATGCGTGCAGTGAAAGGCTACCAAGAGGAAACCATGACACTACGACGTAAATCCAATATGGAAAGACTCCGCGTATAATGCCTCACTACTCGAACAGAACAAAGCCTTATTTATTTATTTATTTCCAGATAGTAGATAGCTTACAGAATACTCCAAAACGCTTATCTATCTTAAATTTAAATTTAAGTGAAATTACTGGGCTTATGAGACATAATAGCTAATGTCTCAGGGTAACGAGCGCATTGCAGTGCCGCGCAGGCCTTTGCGTTTCAAAGTTCTGGGTGGCACTGCAATTGTTATGGGCCGGCGTTATGCTTACTTACCATCAGGCAAACGACCAGCTCGTCTCGTTACCAAATAACATATAAAAAAAATATATAAAAAAAAAATTATAACTTAAGTAAACATTTAATTCAATAACGACTATGCTAAGCCTTGCAGAAAACCAGACCAAAATAATACGAGCACCGTTTCAAACTACCACTGCGCACTATTTCCTTGCTTCTAGAGTGGTCTACAACTGAAACAGTTTACCGGAAAATGTTGTGTCTTCAACCTGAATAAATTATTTTAAAAATATAATACTTTAGAACAATGCTTCCTTACTAAATGTAAAAATTGAGTGACTTTCAATACTGCGTGAAATAGACATATTAGTTCTTGGTTCGTTTATCTCTCTGTACTAATATTATACGGCAGTAAATTTTGTAAGTTTTTTAGTTTGTTACCGCTAATATCTGGAACCACTGGGCCGAATCTAAAAATTCTTTCACTAATAGGAAGCTACTACAAAGATATAAACGCTGCATTACCCCTGAGTGCTGTGTAGGCTACATTTTATTATGATTCTGATAATAAATGCTGTCGGTGAATCCCATTCGAAATTTGTGCTAGAAGAAGTTTTCCAAAATCAAACGCTCTAGTCTAGATATGCAGAACAAATGTATAAACGGAAAAGCGAAATTCTTATAGCAAACCACGTCACGTATTTTGCTCAGTGTATACATTTCTCAACAATCCTAAGTGGCAGGCATTGATTATATCTTATATATTATATATTATATATATTATTATGAAATTATTTAATATGTGTACTGTTGGTGTTTCAAATAAATAAATAAATAAATATCTCGATGGAGGTGAAGCTCACCTTTCTTCAAGGAAGTCCTTATACACTTTAGTGTATAAGGACTTCCTTTGTGTACTTTAGTAGGTCTAAACTATCTTTAAATTTGGGATTCAATACCAAATTTCATGCATTTTGGTTAATAGCCGTAGAAGCCATGCACTTTATGGCATACCTATTCAAATTTTTTTTCTATTCTATTCAGTTCTAAATAAAAGTAATTATTACTAATCATGGAAGGTCTTTGACTATCTACAAAAAACAAATAACCTGTGCATAAAAAGCATGCACTAAACATTTCTAGTGAAATATTTCTCAATGTACTTATAACTTTTTCTACTTCAAGAATGCATAAGAAGAAAAAATAAGTGCAGAATTGTAGTGACTTAGAGACAAAGTATGCATGCAGACACACACTTGATAGAAAAGAGGGATGTAGAGAGTCCGCTTTGTTCCTGGAACGGTATAACTTTGAAGAAACTTGTGCCGCAACGACAGATGTGACGCCAATGTACGTCTAAGCTTTCTGTCGTCATCTGTACATATGTGAATGTGTTTTCAGTGTTTGGAATACGTGCTACTTGTGGAATAGCGTGAAGTATGGCTGCAACTAGCTTTTGTTTGTTTGTATGATGCACAAACACCAGAAAATTGGCACTGAAAATTTTAGTGCATGGATGTGCTCATTGTGTGTATTTTTTACATTTAAGTTATACCTACACGTGGTTCGCTCAACCATCTAGTAATATGCGTCACGCCTTCCTTATTTAATAAGAGTGCTATTTGAAACTCGAAATTGTTACGTCGTTTTGTTACAGAATTCCTATGACCGCCTTCCGGCTCCATCATCAGACAAGGTCTGTGACATCATTATATTGCATTGTCATCCGATTTACAAATGTATGACGAATTTCGGATCAATCAAACACTGGGAAGTGGTTCAAGTGAAATTTGCAGGATTTAACCTAAACAAACAAACATACATACAAACATTTCAAGTTAAATAAAAGCTTGTAATAAAGAGACAAGAAGAGAGAGAGAAAGGGAGATAATGGCTCAACATGGAACCTGGTGCGAGTGGAGAGAAGAAAGGGATATTATTTCGGTTCTTGTAATAATAAAGGCGGGTATAAATAAACCATTAATTTTTCCTGTCACAGAATATTGCATACAAATTTTGTGATGCACTCCAAAAAATACGTCATATAAAGCTAAGCACCAAAAAGCCAGTTACTTAGTTCCTAATACAGTTACTTAGCGAATTTTCCAGCTTCTATCGCATTGATAGTACCTAAAACGGCTGACGGCTCCGTAGCTAAGTTGGTAGTAACCCTGCCTGCAAGGCGAGGGGTCCCGGGTTCGATTCCCGGCCGGGGCAGATTTTGTGTAAGCATAAAGTTTGTTCTCGGGTCTTGGATGTTTGTGATGTGTATCTGTGTATGTCCATGCCACCTGCGACACAGGGAATCCTAGTGCGGGGGGTATGAGTGTGTAAGCGTTTATGTTTATGTTTAAAATATTTTCTAGAAGAAAACAAAAATTCAATTTAATCCAGTTAGTACTAATGCTTTTGCATGCTCTATTAAATTTCACAGAACACTTTTAAATAAAATAGATTACAATAGCAAATGAAATGCTCGGTACATTTTTCAGGTAGTGGACTAATTACTTTTTGTTCCTTCTGAACGTCACTCCGTCGACGGAAACGTGCTGGAAATACGGAAAACGAAGCATCAAGTATAGTAAAATTGGTGCTCAAAATTGTAAATATTGACGATCTTAGCTGGTTGGGAACTCATATTGGCATTGTTTAGAACAGTTTAGATATTTCTGCATATTAGGTTATTAATTTTTGATTTGTCCAGCCGTACATTGGGCTACCGAAAGCTAGACTCAGACACTATCAAACTAGATTCAGAATAGCAGATTGAAATCCCCATCCAGTTTCTGGAAGATTCGTTGACTTTGAGTATGGATTGGGTCTGTTGGTGTCTTTGTCATTTATTATGTTCTGATAAACACAGCATTAGTTCTAGTCTGTGATTCGGGTAGACGAATGATGCAGAGGCCCTCTGTTAGAGTAATTTATTTTAACTTTCATAAGTGCTCCTTTGGGGCCTATTTGAATAAAGCATTTTGAATTTTAATTTTCTCTTGTCTCGTTGACCGTTCTAGGTATGGCACCATCACGATCTACATCTTTCTTTAAGTGTGAAGTGGTGAAAAAATAAAAAAAAATAAAAAAACTAACCTAAAATGAATAATTGTCCTAAAGAATATGGGAATTTTTTTCCTCTTGTAAGAAAATTTAAGGTTTGATAAATACTTAATAAGGTAGGTACCTTCTTGATATAAAAGATGATAAGGAGTCATATTACGAACTAAACATGAAGATTCAAATTTAGAAACATCAACAGATGATCATAACAAGAGTTATATAACTAGGGCATTGACTCGCTAAGACCTCGTCAAAGTCAAGGCTTTCGTTGAGTAACAACTTATTTCATATTATGTACATGCACAGTTACTTAAGGTGGTTCGATTTTGATAATTATGAAACCTTCTATACAAATAAATAAAATTGAAGTGTCTGTTTGTAATATCAAAATAACAGCTTTTTACTAAATGCATAATTATGAAAGTATAATTTAATACGCTACCTATAACGAAACAACTATTTTAAAAATGTTTGTCTGTTTGTCTGTTTGTTCCGCGTAATCTCCGAAACGCCTGGACCGATTTTAACGGGACTTTCACTGGAAGATAGCTGATGTTACAATGAGTAACATAGGCTACTTTAATTTTAGAAAAAAAAAAATAGTTTCCCGCCCAAAAAATAAAACCCATGAAATCAAATATCTCCACGAGGGTGAAACTGCAGGCAGCAGTTAATAATAATTATAGGTATAAAAATCGAACCACCATAATACGTTACTCAATTTATTTAAAAAGCCAATTGGGATTACAGACGTGACAGCTAAATTATAATGCAATTTTATTTATTGTAATATACGATGAAAATTACTGCAATACGGTGACCTTGAATTTTGGGCAATGCACTCGTAATAACTTTACATTTTAAGAGAGTCGTATGATATGTACTCAATTTGAGCAGTGTTAACTGTAATTCAGATGTTTTTTTTCTGATAGTGTGCAAAGTCTAAGGATGTTAGCACACGTGACACTTTCAGGGTTCCTTCGACCTGTCTATTTATGGGGCTGAGGTTCCGATCAATATAATATAGATCTTTATAATGGATTCTTGTTACATGTTCTTGAAGTCTGCCACCAAGCAGTAATGTGCAAGCATTACTGTGTTCCGGTTTGACAAGTAGTCAGTGAAATTACTGCGCGTATTTGACTTAATACCTAATGTCTCAGTGTAACGAGCACAATGTAGTGCCACGCAGGCCTTTGTGTTTCAAAGTTCTGAGTTGCACTGCAATTGTTATGGGCCGGCGTTATGCTTACCATCAGGCAAACGACCAGCTCGTCTCGTTACCAAATAACATTAAAAATATATATCATCATCGAACTACTTCCAATTATAAATACGTTCCAAACCTTCCACGACATTTCAGACTCGTTCCATTTATGCCCTCGGGCGGATCACAGCCCCGTCGGAAACCTCCTAAACTAAAGTTGGGAAACAAAAAACGTGTTTTCTCTTAACCAATCGTAAGTTAACAAAGTTTGCGACACGTGTTCCCCTCGGCTCACGTGTTCGCGGCACCTGTGGAGACACATGCGGCCAGGTCTTAAGTTTTGTGCAACTGCGTGCATTATGAAAGCTTGAACTTCAAGGTGGAATGACCGTGTATTGGGTAGAATTCCACTGCGCAAACCTTGAGACGAATTATTAGGAAAGAGTATAAACATTTACCAGTTCCATATGTGGTTTTGCATTGGTTTTGCCTTTTGATATTTGCCATATGTTATTGGTACCGCAGTGATAACATATACTTGCAGTGAATTTGTATAGCTTGAAAAAATAAATCTAAATATTTCCGAAAGTTTGCCACCCACTCCGGCTCTCTCTTGTGCCTTAATACTGATAAATCGTGATGATGTGTTTAAAAGCGGTAACTAAATACCTACACTAAACCTAGAACGGGAAACTAATGAAAAATACTAACGTCCTAAACTATAGTAAAAGTTATATTATATAAAATACTAGCTGCTGCCCGCGGTTTCACCCGCGCGGAGATGTCTCAGATGTTTTTATTTTTTTGCACGGAACCCTAATTCTTTATCTAAAATAAAAGTAGCATAAGTTACTCCTTATAAAATCGGCTATCTGCCAGTGAAAGTCCCGTCAAAATCGGTCCTGCCGTTTTGGAGATAAGTTCTGTTTATCTATATGTTATATCGCTGTGTCTGAGCGCGCCCGACGGGGCCGTCGGCGCGCGCCGGCGCCCGCCGACGTTCAGGGTGCCGACCGCTAGGACTAACCTGCTCAAGTTTGCACCGTTGTCACGCGCTGTACAATTAATTAATAATATTTCAGAAAATATCGATATATTTCATTGTTCCCTGCCAAAATTCACAGAAGTGGCTCAGAAATGTATAGAAAAGTATTAGTGGTTCTTAACTAATTTAAATTTGCTTATAACATCGTATTGGTTATGTTTTACTGTAATGGTGTTATAATTGTGTAAAATAAATAAATAAATAAATAAATAAATAAATAAATGTTTTTTTGCTGCAAGGGATCGGACTATTCAAATCTAGTTTCTTCAATTCTAGTTCCTCTGTTATATTATGAAAGGAGTCGATAATAGGCATGAACGGTACTAAAACCATATTAGATATTTAAAAAAAACTTGTATTTTAAGACCCGTTCGAAAATTAATATAGCCAAATTTCCGCTTTCTTACAAAAACATCTTATAAATACCTAGTTAATATCACAAATAAATTATTTCTTAAATATAAACATTATTGTTTCATGTTATTTTTTTTACTTTTCCCCATACCATGTCTATGATCAACCATTGACTAGTGTAGTAAAAGAAGTTCTCTATGTAAATATAAGCAACTAATACTGGGAACTTTAATCCAGTATAAAGTTTCAACCCAGGATAGATGTATTCTTCATTGATGAAGCTTTGGACACATCTGCAAAAGATAAACACCAACATAAATTTTAAAATATATAAAAACATTTTTTTAAATGGCCCCAATGGCATATATGTATAATTAGGTACCTATATAAATATATACCTAAATACATAAATAATAATATTCTGACAATTATTACAGAAATTTATTACAAGTAGGAATTTGTAATAATTTTCTGTATATTGGAAAAGAGAAATTAAAAACGAAAAGCAAACGACGATGTAGTGATTACAAAATAAGGATAACATTACAGCAGCTGGTGCCTTAGGTTTGGTTTTGTCTCTAGGGACCAGTAGTAAGTTCAAAAATATTACAACCTGAGAAACTTTCTACATATTCTGTTACATCAAGTATGGTTGTATGACAGCTATTTGCAAAACAACAATTAGGTAAGTTGACCCAATAGATTTAATGGATTTCCATTAAATGATGCCTATTTAGGCATCTCCCAATTTATGTCACTAAACGTGAACTGCCGTTGTTCTTTCCAATATTGTTCTGCCATGCCGATCAGCATAAAAATAACATTTTTTTTAATTTTATTATTATACTCCGCAAGCTCCAGGGCTCGCACCCTTTTCAAAATATTATCAGTTAACAAAAGTATACCTACTCCGAAGGCCTAACTAAAGTGTCACATACACATACATATTATTAAATTAACATACATATTATTACATTTATATAAAATAACCTTAACACAGTTAAAGACTAGTGCCACAGACATAAGTCTCTTTTTCGGCACCATCAGTACAAGGTCCAAAATTATCGCGATCAGGAAAGCCATGTGCAAGCGGTGTGCTTAGAATAGCTTCAAAAAGTTTACCGACTTACTTCGGAGATAGATCTCTTCCGATTTATGACACTAGGCGTGATTTGCGTCTTCTTGTAACATTAATCAGCCACCATTTATACTCACACAATAATGTAGCAGCTAAGGAAGAAAGTTAACATCGCAAAACCTGGCACCATAGACTTTGGTCTCTTTCGTGGGACCAGTACCAGGTCCAGAAGTATTACGATCAAAGACACAGTGTGCATGCTGTGTTGTGTCCAGAATGGTACCATAGCGTCTACTGCCTCGGGTGCGATCAGCTCTCGGTTTTTGTTCCATACTCTCCAAAAGAGGATGTCTCCGAACTGAAAATTTTCAAAATAGATTGTTGTAAAAACTGTTTTTATTGTTTTAATAGAAGGTTTTCAACTCATGAGAGTTTTACAAATTATGGTTTATGCCCAACTTGGAAGATTTACTAAAGACAAATAGGTACTTGCGTGATCTGAATTTGAAGAGAGATATAGGATAGGGATGGAGTTGAAATAAATAGCTAATGCTTGTTGGCTTATCAAATCAAATTACAAATAGATTTTTGTCAAAAATCCTTCAACTATTTACTACTTATCATTTATAAATATAAGGCATACTGCGTAGGATTACTAGCAGAGGCGATCAAGACGAATTTATTAATTAGGTGAATAGAAAATCTCATCATCATCATCAGCCTCCCTCTGCTGGGATACCGGTCTTCCCTCAGAGGGAGAACATAGGCCATAATCCAACAGGCGGGCCCAGTGTGGCTTGGTGAATATCACACGTCCTTGAATTTTGTGGTTCTTACATGAGGGTTTCTTCACGATGTTTTCCTTCACCGTTTTAGAGCGAGTGTGATAAGTCAGCACATAGCATATTTAAAGTCTATAATAAAACTTACATAGAAAAATATATCTAAACGCATTTTAGTTATAAATTACCACATCCTAGATGTATTCATATCGGTGGATATGGTAATTTATAACTAGACTAATTATCTCTACAGAAACAACAGTTAATTAATTTTATTATATTATTCCTTTTATGGTCCGACGTTTCCACATTAGAGCGTGAAATTGAAACTGTAAATCATCATAAAAACACTGAACTATTTTTGTCCCCGTTTGGGTTCAGTGATTGAGTATAATCGCTTCTGCATTGCAAAATATGACTGCGGTTTAATAAATTCAACACAAAATTTCATCACAACATGCCGCTAACAATTCATTCAGCTAAAAAGTGGTCAGCGATCGGTATATTTAACCAGTGTTTTTATCTAGCTGGATAATCATATGATTACGTACCTTCATCGTATCTATATCTATTTATTTATAGGTTCAACTTATACTATATAATTATTTAGTTATAGATTCGTTGCAACTGCCTACACCAAACGGATAGTTGCATGAGACACAAAAGACATAAATACTATGGTTGAACGTCACATTAACACAATAAAAATTAAATTCACAAAAAATATATAATTTTCACAAAGATACTGGATCTAAAACTTTCCAGATTTCAACGATTTTTTTATCATCCAATAGTAGGGGAGTGTGGGGTGGCACCGGATAGTTAAGGTAAAAGTACCGTCAATTAATCAAATTATTATATATTTAAAAAATCAATATCAATTTATCAACGACTGTTCATTAGTCATTACTTTAACAAATAATTATTCGAGATTAATTACAATTATAGGAACTAGAACATATTTTATTTAAAAATATAAATCCGTATTCACCCCTTACCTATGGGTAAAACCGGATACGCATTTGTAACTAGGGGGGTGGATACGGTTCGATACTAAGAGATAAAAAAATGATGATACAACAGCTCTGTTGAAGCCCATTGCCCAAAGAACTCTTGGGTACATTATATGTGTTTGCGGCTCAAAGGTATCCCATTCTGTCGTCCATAATAGAATTGATAGCCAAAAGCATGTCTGACTCCGACCATTGCAGCCTATTAGATTTTTTCACGTATATATTCGTGGCATAACTTGGACCTTGGACCTAATAATAAAAATACATCATTTATAAAAAAAAAAAAAAGCATATAACCGGATACCCGAAATCACCCCGTCCGAACGTACCCCACGGCTGCGATATTGGAACTACAATTTGCACACACTTTATATTAAGCCTAGCGCCTACAATTACTGCAATTTTCTTAGCTATGATATTCATTATTATAATAAAAAAGCCTAACACCAAAATAGCACATGTCATAAACCAATGAGAATACGTCAAAAATTCAAAAATATTAGATTGCTTACGTTTGCTTTCTTATTTCTCGTGTTGACGCACGCGCTGAGATTCAATCGTGGTCACCATTTGCTACCGTGCTGAGCGTGCGCTCCCATGTATTTGACGACTGCATAGAATAAGACAGCGATACCCAGAAAGGTAAAACAGTGACTATCTGCTCTTACCCCCTATCTGTTTTCACCCCTCTTTCCCCTAATGTAAACTATACTATCAGATTCTTTATATTTTAATGAATAACAAATGTATGACAACTATGTGCTTAAACGCAGTTTTTCACGGCCAAAATCAACAAAATGTGTGTTTTAGTACAACTTTCCGGGCCGCGTTGAATATGTGACGTCACGCGTTAGGCCCAATTAGTATGGGGCGTTTAAGCGCTCGCTAGATCCGCTGACGTTGGCTCTCATTTTTGACGTTGTTAGAATTCGATTTCCAGTTTTTTCGATATTTGATTTTCACGAGAAAACAAATTTATTAGCATCATAAAAAAATGGAGTCAACATCCCAATTGTACATCACGCAGAACAATGAACGACATTTTTTGGAGCAAAACAGTTGGTTTCAATTCCCTCAGTTAACAACATTTATATAATCAATCTCATAGTTACAAAGCACGGGTTCAAAGGTGCACGTATGATTTTTCGCTATTTTCTGACGTTGACACAAAACCTAAAGCATTACAGATTGGAAATACCGCATAGTTATTTACAGATGATGGTGCAAGTGGTCAGTGCAAGATTAAGAGTGAGATAATATAAATTTTGCTCTTAACTGCCGCACTCAGACTCGTTTAATGATTAGTACTTAAATGAGACGAAAGAGTATAGATTTCCTTTGTAAATCTAAGTAAAGTAATCATTAAACGATCGTGAATGCGGCAGTAAGCTAGTAGTAACCTCTGGCTCTCAGTTTAATACAAACATATGAGACACGTTGGCTTGATTTTGACAGTGAAGTCCCACAACTACAATTCAAAAGTTAAAAAAAATTATTGTTTTGTTATATGTACCGTATATCGTCGCTTAGCTAACAATACCGCGCATCTCAAATTTGCTTAGTTTTCAGGAGAGAAAAAAAACAATTAAGTTCGCTTACCTTTTAGTGCATCATAACTCCCTGTCTCATCGATAAAAGTACCAAACTTAAAAAGAAATTAATCAATTTTGTAGCTCAGTCACACATCAGTGCGAAACAGTATGGCGGACTCATGATTTGTGCGGTTTTAACGATACTAATGACTTGCGCGGTGACAGAACTAGTTGAATAACTTCCTGGGATTTAATAATTTTGAATTTTGTGTAACGTCATTAGATGCGCGCTGAAAAAATCTATCCAATGATGTATAAAACGTAAAATGGTCAATTTTCGACTTACGCGGTATTGTTAGCTAAGCGACGATATTCAGTATTCAAATATTTATTTCAAATTGGGACATTTACGTACACTTATGAACTGTCAACACAAATTCCACATAATACAATTATTGTAAAGTATATAATTGTTTAAAAATAATAAGATTATTAAAAATACATATTACCAAAATGTCAGTTTTTTTTAAAATACAAAATTATACATCTCATAATCCATTGTTAATATTAATATCCTGCTATATACTTTCATATGCATTTAAAAAAAGTTGCTATTTTGATATTACAAACAGACACTTCAACTTTATTTATTTGTATAGATAACTACCGCCAATGCCGTCTTTATAAATTCAAAAAACTTGTACTTAATAATAATAAAAAAGGCTATTCAACAACTTACAGAAGTCATAGGGAGTAGTGTGGTGGTAAACAGCAAATATCTCTCGCTTTGTTGAGCAGTCTCACGTGGCTCAAGTGAGCTTCGCCTTTGAGCTCCCTCCAGTCGCGGTACATACAAGTGGACTGATACACTAACGTCAGGAGCTGGAAACAAAGTAAAAAAAAAAACAACAACTTACAGAAGTCGTAGGGAGTAGTATGCTGGTAAACAGCAAATATCTCGCTTGGTTGAGCAGTCTCACATGGCTCAAGTGAGCTTCGCCTTTGAGCTCCCTCCAGTCGCAGTACATACAAGTGGGCTGATATACTAACGTCAGGAGCTGGAATCAAAATAAACCAAAAATCAATATTGATGGTTCAGTATCATCACCACATACCAGGGATAGGACTTTTTCTTCAGCGAGTGTCCGACTGTGGGTACTACTTCTTTGCTCGTCTGCCGCCAAGTAATGTGTAAGCATTACTGTGTTCCGCTTTGATGACCAGTGAGTGAAATAAATGGGTTTATGAGTTCTCAGGGTAACGAGTGCAACGTAGTGCCGGGCAAGCATTTGTGTTTGAAAGTTCTGAGTGGCATTGCTACTGTTATGAGCTTGCCATCAGGCAAACGTCCCATTTGTTATCCAATAGTATTAAAAAATCATGAGCTTATGTCATACTTGACCACTGTCTGATGTAGGCCGATCATTAATCCAAATGCACGATATGAGCTCTGCCATTGACTTCATTAACTAAACTAGACCAAATCTGTATCCATAAAAAAATCAGAACTATAGTCATTATGATACCTACAAACTTGTAAGACTGAGACAAGTCTCTAACGTAAAGAATGTGCACGTTTACAATCACTCAACTCCTTTTCTTTACTTCTGTAAAGCAAAATAAAGCAAACAAATTGTAGATAACTTATAAAAAATAGATAACAGTTTGAAATGCCAGGTTAGGAGGTTTTTTAAATAAATTAAATAAATAAATAAACGCTTACACTCATACCCCCACACTAGGATTCCCTGTGTCGCAGGTGGCATGGACACACACAGATACACATCACAAACATCCAAGACCCGAGAGCAAACTTTATGCTTACACAAAAAATCTGCCCCGGCCGAGAATCGAACCCGGGATCCCTTGCTTTGCAGGAAGGGTTACTACCAACTTAGCTACGGGGCCGTCATATCACTCTGCAGCCCTTTCTTCGTCGTCGCCGCCCTGGACACATCTTGGGTGATCCGGACTCTCCATCGTCCGAAGATACAAGCGGAGATTCCATGGTTCATTCCACGCGGTGCCCTTGAGCTAGTCACCACGTACCATATTTTTAGAGCTATGCACCTTCTGGGCCCCGATCGCGCTAATTTGAAATGACAGCGTACAATTATGGTTTAGTTGTGGTTTGATACCTACTGTAGTTTAGTTTCGGTTCAGGCGTGTGGAATACGATGTTGCCGTTCATTTGACAGCGTTAACTGTCAGTTGTTGTCCAGATACGTCTCAACTTTTGGTAAAACTATTAGCGCGATACGAAACGGTCAAAAAGCTGTCACGCGGTTGTGGTTTAGTAGCGGTTTGGTTGATAATTTTTAACGCAATTGCCCTCCTGCACTCGTTCGGTGACGCTGTAAAGATCGCTAGACCAACAGTATAACCCACCACCTTTACTGGCTTTAGCGTCCCCAAACGGTGGGAGTGTGCAGATAGCGCTCACCCTAATGGTGTGCGGCGACTGTAGTTGCCTTGTTCCAAAGCCTACACAATCGAGAAAAAGGGTTGAAGTAAAGAGCTCCCGCGCCGCCGCTGGCTGCACTCATATTGGAAAATGTCAATAAATTACCAATATCAGATTAATGTCTCAGGGTAACGAGCTTACTGCAGTGCCGCGCAGGCATTCGTGTTTCAAAGTTCTGAGTGGCACTGTGATTGTTATGGGATAGCGTTGTGTTTACCATCAAGCAAACAACCAGCTCGTTTCGTTATCAAACAGAATTAACGTTCACGTTTTTGGAATTCGGTTAATAAATTGTCTCAACATTTTTAAAATGACAAAGAGTGCATTGTGCACTCCAAAAAAATTATAATTCATTAAATCATCGAACATTAAAATGAAGAAAAAAACAATTCGAATGATGGTAGTATTTTTTAAATTTTGATATGAATATGCTTGATCACTATTATTCACTTATGTGTTCGAAAATCCTCCTTACGTTGACAAACCAGCAGGGCTAACATGGGCGCCGCGACAAAATTTTGTCTAATGTTTTGTCTCGCTCTTTCTCTCGCGAACATGAGACAAATGCACGACATAAGCATCGACAAACTTTTGTCACGGTGCGCATGTTAGCCCTACAGCGGCGCAAGTACGGATCTTTTCAGTCGATAAAATTCGATAATATTCGATAAAATTGACAGTTCAAATCGATAAAGTGGAATTTACCGAGCCTCGAAACAATTGACAAAAGTTATCGAAAAGCTAGGTCGAATCCAAAGAGAATATAGAGCTACTACAATACTTTACGATCAGACTTCGGTACTCGCAACATTCGATAAATTTGTCGAGTTTTTCGGTTCGACAAATTGATCGAACCGACTTCCGTACTCGCGCCGCAGGACAGTACAGCGTCCCTAGCCGCGAGAGTGATTGACGTGACGTGAATGACGGGCAATTTAAAAAACCCAAAATAAACTTGTCTTACCTAAATTACGATTGGATTTTATTCAACCCCTAATTTTAGTGTAGCAATGCATTAGGTGACCGGGCTGCCTATCAGGTATTTGAGCTAGCTTGAATATAAACATTAATGTCATTGACCTACACCTACCTAAAACAACGTCAAAAAGTCAAAACAAACATGACCAAGCATTTTGGATATGGAAAATTGGTAGTTACAAAAGTGATTGTAATGATAACGTCTTTAATGATTTATTACTTGCTAAAAATTATGATGGTGCGATGATATGAATTATGCATGATATGTAGTTAATTGTGTAATAAATAAATGGATTGGTGAATTTCATTAGTAGTCCATACCATGATTAAATTAGTGTTGGATTGTTTTGTTTTGATTAAAGGATTAATTATAATATTTTTTTTACTACTGTTGCGACTTTTACAATCGTCATCGAACGGTGCGGGAGTGTAGAAGGTGTATAGTTAAAGAGCATTTTAGTGATCTTCTGACGAGCTACCAACCTCAAGAGGAAAATCTATCACCAAGTACCAAGCGATGCTTTCTGGCCACCGCGCTTGAAAGCCACTTCGCATGCTAGGTTTAGGTTTACTGACCTCTTTGAGCACATCGTCACGAGCTGGTGGCAATATACCAAGAAGGAAAAACTTTTTCTTGATTTTTTTTTAACTATCTTAAAGCTTTTTTTAACTTTTTTGTCGGAAAGTACATTTCCATATTTAAGATAGTTCAAATAGTAGTGTTTTGTATCATTAGTATAATAGAAGAAAATATAGATTTGTTGTGTATATACATATATTAATATATTGGACGTGCATGAAGTACTGACGGCTGACAGACGAGAGTGGAAGAAAAAAACTTCCTGCGCCGACCCCAAATAAAACAGGAGCATGGCAAAGGGATGATAAAGAAAATGTGAAATTTACCCATGTTGTTTAATTTATGTGAAGTACATGAATACATAACCACTCGACAAATATGATTTACTAGGAAAGATTTAAAAATATTTTTATGCATTCTACATTACAAAGGACATGAGACTTGCCATCATGTAGCTTGTAAAACAATAGAATGTTAAATGTAATGGGCTATTCTATACCTACCACATATTTATATCTACTACAATATTTTATAAAGATGAAGATGTTTGTATTTTTTTATTCTATTGGGTAGCGAGACGAGCCGGTTGTTATTCTGAAGGTAAAGATAATCATCATAATCAGCCTACATCAGTCCACTGCTGGACATAGGCCTCTCCCAAGGCGCGCCATTGAGCCCGATCCTCGGCTCTTCTTCTCCAGTCGCTGCCAGCAACCCTGCGTATATCGTCGCTCCACCTAGTCGCAGGACGCCCCACGCCACGCTTGCCAATTCGCGGTCTCCACTCAAGAACCCGTCTACCCCATCTACCATCGGTTCTACGACAGATGTGACCAGCCCACTGCCACTTCAGCTTACTAATCCGCTGAGCTATGTCGGTAACCTTAGTTCGATGGCGAATAACCTCATTTCGGACTCGATCTCTTAAAGATATACCGAGCATAGCTCTTTCCATAGCTCGCTGAGCGACTTTAAATTGGTGGACTAGTCGTGCCGTGAGTGTCCACGTCTCGGCTCCATATGTCATGACTGGTAGGACGCATTGGTCAAAGACCTTCGTTTTTAAACATTGTGGTATAGGTGACGAAAAGACCTGACGAAGTTTTCCAAATGCTGCCCAGCCCAGCTGTATTCGTCTCTTGGCCTCACCCTCGAGATTGTTTTTCCCTAGTTGAAGCACCTGCCCTAGGTAAACATATTTTTGAACAATATCGAGAGTGACACCGTTAACGTCTACCGGTCCCGGATCAACATGCTCATTGAACATGACCTTGGTTTTGTCCAAATTCATCCGTAGACCGATGCGTAGAGAGGAATCAGCAAGGCTGCTCAGCATCTGTTGCAAGTCCTGTACAGTTTCAGCCATGATGACAATATCGTCTGCAAAACGCAGGTGAGAGATGTACTCGCCGTTTATATTGATGCCACAATTTTTCCAGTCCAGCGTCTTAAACATATCCTCCAAAGCGTTCGAGAACAATTTCGGGGAGATGACATCCCCTTGTCTCACTCCGCGACGTAGGTAGATATGTTTAGTCTGCTGGTTCTGTACTTGGACGGTCATCGTAGCGGCGTCATACAGACATCTCATCACCTCGATATATCTCCAGTCTACTTGGCATCGCTGCAAGGACTCAAGAACTGACCAGGTTTCGATGGAGTCAAAGGCCTTCTCATGCGAGCATCAAAGATAATGCGTGCCCATAACAATTGCAGTGCCACTCAAAACTTTGAAACACAAATGTCTGCGCGGCACTACATTGCGCTCGTTATACTGAGATAGTCACATAAGCGCAGTAATTTCATTGACTACTTGTCAAACCGGAACACAGTAATGCTTGCACTGCTCATCAAACCGGAACACAGTAATGCTTGCACTGCTCATCAAACCGGAACACAGTAATGCTTGCACTGCTCATCAAACCGGAACACAGTAATGCTTGCACTGCTCATCAAACCTGAACACAGTAATGCTTGCACTGCTCATCAAACCGGAACACAGTAATGCTTGCACTGCTCATCAAACCGGAACACAGTAATGCTTGCACTGCTCATCAAACCGGAACACAGTAATGCTTGCACTGCTCATCAAACCGGAACACAGTAATGCTTGCACTGCTCATCAAACCGGAACACAGTAATGCTTGCACATTATTGCTTGGCGGCAGACTACACGAGCAAAGTGGTGGTACCAAGCCTGACAGATACTCGCAGACGAGTTACTCCTACCACCTATAGTAGTTTGTAGGCAGTAATCTTTGAAAACAATTTTGTTTTAATTTTTTCATTAGGTAATCTTACTTAAAGATATGGAATTGACAACAATTTCTATTTGGAACTAGCTGTGCCCCGCGGCTTCTCCCACGTAGCCTAAGTTACTCCTAGTACCATCAGCTATCTGTCAGTAAAAGTCCCATCAAAATCGGTCGAGCCGTTTCGCAGATTACTCGGAACAAACAGACAGACTGACAGACAAAAATTTTAAAAATGTTTTTTTTTGTTATACGAGTTGGTGCCGTATATAGGTACTATACTTTCATATGCATTTAGTAATAAGCAGTTATTTTGATATTACAAACAGACACTTCAATTTTATTTATTTGTATAGATTTTGTTAGAAGCGTAACTGTGTGTGTATAACCAGAAAACCCCCGCTGCTGAACATCGGCTTCTCCCATAAAGGGGAATCTAAATAAAACCTAATTAAATACCAGGTGGTAGGAATAACTCTTCTGCGAGTGTCCGTCTGGGTGGCTTTGCTCGTGTAGTCTCCCGCCAAGCAGTAATGTGCAAGCATTACTGTGTTCTGGTTTGATGGGAAAAGTAGTCAGGGAAATTACTACGCGCTTATAAGAGTTAATACCTAATGTTAGTGAAATTGTTAAAGGCTGCCGTTATGCTTACCATCAGGCAAACGACCCGCTCGTCTCGTTATCCAATAGTATAACAAATATAACTCGATACAATTAAATTATAGACTAAACCTACTACCTACCTTCCTAATACTACCTTCCTTCAACATCCATTCTATCCCTCTCTCCATTTGGTTGTCTGGAAGAAATCGCTGTAAGCGATAAGACCGCCCTTTGTACGACTAAACAGTTAAAATATGTTTCTTTTTATATATTTTTTTGTATTTCTCATTGTAGTGAGCAAATAAAGAGTTTATCTATCTATCTAAACAATGAATATTTTAATTTATTAGTAGAAACTATTTCACTGTCATATTAAAAAGTGAAATAAAACTTACATTAAACCAAGTGGTAATAAGTTTCCATCTCGTTCCCTGATAGGACCTCAAGCTGGGGTCTTCTGCTTGTGAAAAGTCAATCGACAGCAGCCAATTAGCCATTATCACTAAGTGCGCGTACGCAAGTCCTGCCACCCATAATCTCACTTTTATCAACGTATCACTCCTCTTCAATATCGGATTTGAGAAGGTGTCTAATCTCAACATCTTAGCACACGTTTAAGGCTGACAGTAGACAATGATGTACTGCTCATAGTACTTATTCTTGACTGCGTTTATGGACGGCCAATAAATATAATGTTGGATGTATATGGTCAAGGTATCGGTGGCGATGAATGACTGTATGTACAATCATGTCCAAAAGTGAGCCGGGTAAAGGAGTAAGGCTCGCGCGGCGGCTGTCGTGTGACTAGGTGCCTCGTACCGGTGTAGCACGTTCAGACGATAGTTGATTATTTGTTTATGTTGTTAAGGTCATTTCGGTGAGTCAATATCGGGGCAGCGAGATGATAATATGAACAAAATGCTATAAGATCCAAGTTCACTTTAAAGTGTTTTTGTTACTAGTATGTTTCACATGTTTGCCGCACTTCACTCTGTATCGTTAGGTACAGGCTGCAAAAAATGCTTTCAGATTTTCATAAATATGTAATTGATTGATTTTGCGAAAATAAGTATACTGAGTTACGATTGCATATAACGGAGTATGTAATTAATTGTAGAATGTAATTTACAGCTATGTATATATATTTGTGATTTTGAAAGTGTATACCTACATATTGTTGCAGCCTGAACGACAAAAATCTCTGCAAAAAAATCTCGTCGATCTGCGTGAAAGAAGGAGAAAGCAACAATCACACTTTCGCATCTATAATAATTATTTTAGGGATTAAGTATAATATTTGATGTACTTTAATGATATAGAATCTCAGAAATAATAAGTACAGTTGACTGACAATGTTTGGCGATTTATTGCAATTTTTGGCGATAAATTTTCAATTTCTATAACATCATTAGCCATATTTTAATGCATAGGAATCGCAGGCGGTTGCTAGTCGTGTTTAAGTTCATTAAACTCAGTATTCTTAATAAATAATTAAATTAATTGTTAAAATAACTCGATCGATTCCATATTACCATCAACTGATAATGTATGTTTAAATCCATACAGATAAATAAAATTGGAGTGTCTGTTTGTAATATCAAAATAACAGCTTTTTACTAAATGCATATGAAAGTATATACGGTACATACAACAAAAGAACCATTTTTAAAATTTTTGTCTGTCTGTCTGTCCGTCTTTCTGTCTGTTTGTTCCGGGTAATCTCCGAAACGGCTGGACCGATTTTGGCGGGACTTTCACTGGCAGATAGCTGATGTTACAAGGAGTAACATAGGCTACTTTAATTTTAGAAAAATAATTAGGGTTCCGCGCAAAAAAATAAAAACCATGTAATCCAAAATTTCCACGCGGGTGAAACCGCGGGGCAGCAGCTAATTAAACATAAAATTATTTGTTTCAAGCGGAAAATGACTTCAGCTGCCTTACGTGTCTTGAGTATTTTACGTATTATTTTATAGTGATTTTGTGAAGGAGAGATCTAAGCCCAGCAGTGCGATACGAGAGGTTAAAAAAGTAGTTAAAATTTTTACGCAAGACTCCTTTTTTAATATATAAAGAAATTGGAAAGAACATAAGAGTGTGTTGCATTGTTGAGGCCATAATTTAGTAAGGATTAAAATCAATGAGACTAACTTATTCGATAAAGAAAATATTAATTATGTAGGTACATACTAGAATCGTCAGATATACAAAAAACTTTTCCATTCGATTTTGAGGGAAAGCAATCGATCACTGTAGTTTTGATGGCCTTGTAGAATGTGGCACCGGTAATTATATGTATAACCAACCAGTAATTAAGTATTTCAAAACTTCAATATCATTAAAAACATCTAATTTCGAAAATTTGATTACGGTTACTCTCGAAGTTAATTTCGAAATATGTAATTACTATTTAAACTGATGCAATAAAACTGTTTTCCTCAACGAGCCCATAAATTTATTTCATATTATTTTGCAGTTTTTTTTCAACGGGCTAATAACCTTTATTAAGTAGCTAACACATAAAAACTACATCTAACCTAGCTACAGAAACAGTTGGATAATCAATTTACAAATTTGTTAGTGAGAGGACTAACTCTTCTGCGAGTGTCCGTCTGGGTTGTTACCATCGCTTTGCTCGTGAAGTCTGCCGCCAATCAGTAGTGTGCAAACATTACTGTGTTCCGGTTTGATGAGCAGAGTATCCAGTGAAATTACTGGGCTTATGAGACTTAATACCTAATGTATGTCTCAGGGTAACGAGCGCACTGCAGTGCCACGCAAGTCTTTGTGTTTCAAAGTTCTGGGTGGCACTGCAATTGTTATGGGCCGGCGTTATGCTTACCATCAGGCAAACGACCAGCTCGTCTCGTTATCAAATAACATTAAAAAAAAAACAAGGCAAAGTAGGCCTACAGATAATCCAAATGTTCTAGCCCACTAGTTGGAAGCGTACCCAGCATGCTGGCGGTAATGCCTCGTCGAGCCGCAATGCTGATCCGTTGAGCCAAATAAGTAGGTACCAAGTTTTTGGTTACGCGTCGCATCAATCAAACATTCTGACAAAATTTTGAAAATATTATGAGCTTCCGACCCCCGCGTATCCAATGCAGTTGTTTTTCTTTTAGATTTTATTTTCAAGTCTTAAAACAAAAAATTAAAATCTTGTCTGCGAGTGTCATCTGAGAAGGCACCACCGCTTTGCTCGTGGGTTCTGCCACCCAAGCGTCATATTCTCTTTGCTGCCACCAAGCGGTAGTGTCACTGACACACAGCTGTATTCCAACTTGATGACGAGTCAGCGAAATTATTGAGCATACAAGTGTCTGAGGGTAACGAGCGCACTGCAGTGCCATACAGACCTCGGTGTTTCAAAGTTATGGTGGCACTGCAATTTTTAAGCAAAGTTGATCTCGATATTAGTTTCATAAACAAGGAAAATTGCTTGAAAAATGCTACGAACCTTCAGTAACAAATTACTCAACCAATTTTGATGAAATTTTTATGGGACCAACTGAAAGTATATCCTTTTAAATAAAGAAATAATTTTCCAAATCCTAATACTAATATCCTACTTCCTACTAATATCCTATTAATATTATATTTGCGAAAGTGTGTTTGTCTGTTTGTTGGTTTGTCCTTCTTTCACGCAGACAGAGCAACGGATCGACGTAATTTGTGGTACAAATATAGTTTATGGACCGGAGCCACTTTTTATCCCGGAAAAATGCATGGTTCCTGTGGGAATGCGGGTCAAATCACGGGCAGAAGCTAGTAAGTGCGTAAATAATGGTGATCTGAGGTAACAAACATAAGAAAAATATACATCAGAATTGAGAACCTCCTCCTTTTTGGAAGTAGGTTAAAATTAATTTGACCTAAACAAACAAACATACATACAAACATTGCAAGTTACATAAAATTAGAGACATTGGAGTTCAGACGAAAGTTACTGCTTGCGATCCACTACTGCCTTATACTGCGTGGTGAAATTAATGATCCGGCTATATTGGCTAGTATTAAGTTGTTTTTTTTTATGTTATTTGGTAACGAGACGAGCTGGTCGTTTGCCTGATGGTAAGCATAACGCCGGCCCATAACATTTGCAGTGCCACCCAGAACTTTGAAACACAAAGGCCTGCGCGGCACTGCAGTGCGCTCGTTACCCTGAGACATTAGGTATTAAGTCTCATAAGCCCAGTAATTTCACTGGATACTCTGCTCATCAAACCGGAACACAGTAATGCTTGCACACTACTGCTTGGCGGCAGACTTCACGAGCAAAACGGTGGTAACAACCCCGACGGACACTCGCAGATGAGTTAGTCTTCCCACTATCAACGTCATCATGTACGTTCCAAACAACTATATACGAACATGTCGTCTACGGTATCAGCTGTTCGCTTGTCCAGTGCCGCGCACCCAGCACTCTGACAACGCACCTACACATCGGACGCTTGCTTTACTGAATGCGTTCACGCACGACTGCCAACATGTTGACTTATTTCATGACCGTGTACGTATTATTTGTAGTTATCTTAGTAATTAAAATATTTAACGATTTGGTAATAACTTTAAGCTATTAAGATTAAATAAGTAAATAAATAAATAATAGCTTGTAAAAAAGTAATCTGTGCATATGAGAAAAAGTTACTAAGTAATGCGACGAGAAGGTCGTATCTTATTACCTTAGAGCTAGTAATTGCATTCAATTACTGGGTTTATAAGATTTGAGAGATAATTTTGGGGTGATAATCGCAGTACAGTTTAGTGCTGCACGGAACTTTGACATTTCAATAAATAAAAATAAATAAATAAACGCTTACACACTCATACCCCCGCACTAGGATACCCTGTGTCGCAGGTGGCATGGACACACACAGATACACATCACAAACATCCAAGACACGAGAACAAACTTTATGCTTACACAAAATCTGCCCCGGCCGGGAATCGAACCCGGGATCCCTCGCTTTGCAAGCAGGGTTACTAACAACTTATGTACGGAGCCGTCAATTATAAAAATTAAAAAAAAAAAATTCAAATTTATAAGAAGATTTTTTATTATTTATTTTATTGGTTACGAGACGAGCCGGTCATTTGTCTGATGGTAAGCATAACAAGCTCGTAACAATTGCAGTGCCACTCAGATTTTTGAAACACAAAAGCCTGTGTGGCACTGCCGTGCGCGCCCGACATGAGTCTCATAAGCCCAGTAATTTACAAGCATTATTGTGTTCAGGTTTGATGAGCAAAATAGTCAGCGAAATTACTGGACGTATATATGACGTATTACCTAATGTCTCAGGGTAACGAGCGCAATATGCAATGCCGCGCAGGCTTTTGCGTTCGAAAGGTCTGAGTGGCACTGCAATTGTTAAGGGCCGGCTTGTTTCGTCATCCAATAAAATAAAATAAAAATGAGTACTAGGTTTAAAAACTACCAAAAATTCACAACACTAATCTGTGTTGAGAATATTATGCTTTCCACTTATAATATGCAGATAAAGGATAAACTGGTATAAAATTACACATTCGCGTTGTGAAACACGTTTAACATTCAATTTAAACAACAAGACGGTATCCGCGAGGTCGTCAGAAATATTTTGCCTTTGCAAGTCACTATCACATACTCCTGATGCAATTCTTGTTTTGAAATTAAAATGCTCTGTAACTTTTTATGATTATGTTTATGTTGAAGTTCAAAAATAATTTATGACAACTTCTTGCTTCACTTTGGACGTTAAACTTTAATCAATCTAATATATTAATACATTTTGAAACATAAATGCAGTTAGTAGCTAACCAGTTTTTAATACGAATAGTTTTTTTATATTATTTGGTAACGAGACGAGCTGGTCGTTTTCCTGATGGTAAGCATAACGCCGGCCCATAACAATTGCAGTGCCACCCAGAACTTTGAAACACAAAGGCCTGCGCGGCACTGCGATGCGCTCGTTACCCTGAGACATTAGGTATTAAGTCTCATAAGCCCAGTAATTTCACTGGCTACTCTGCTCATCAAACCGGAACACAGTAATGCTTGCACACTACTGCTTGGCGGCAGACTTCACGAGCAAAGCGGTGGTAACAACCCAGACGGACGCTCGCAGAAGAGTTAGTCCTACCACTAACAAAAGTAAAGTACATGTTTACATATTTTAAAGAGCGTATAAAATTTCAAGTCCAAAATCTCCGAATGATTATGATATTATATATGCATAAGCAGGATAACTAGATTTGAAATAGAAAAAAAATGTATATTTTGTGTGTACGGAAAATTTATATGCACTTTAGTTTTAATACTCCTTTTCTAAAAGGTTCTCTATCACTGACCCAGGTTTTAGCCATAATTGATGCTGCATAATTATGAAAATACTCTGTACTACGCACAATCAGCATATATATACAAAAACGTATATTATTGTATTTATTGTTTTACGAATGAGTGTTATAAATTTTTACGAGATTGTTCGTTTTAGTTCCCTCTCCATAAATTGCATACGTTGCATTAATAGGTAATTAATGCGTTCATCACACTGAAAGTAAAGATCAGAATTTTTCAAAACTTATTGGCTTTGCTGAATTTTTAACCAACTTCCAAAAAAGGAGGAGGTTATCAATTCGGCGGGTTTTTTTTATGTTTGTTACCTCGTATCTCTGTCATTTAAACACCGATTTGGAAAATTCTTTTTTTTATTTGAAAGAGTATACTTTCAGATTGGTCCCATAGAAATTTCATCAGTAGTTTGTCACTGAAGTCGGTTCGTCGCTTTTTTAAAGCAATTTTTTTGGTACTTAAATAAATGACAATCCTTGTCCTATTTATGGGATTGGCAGTACACTTTACTCATGTCAAAAGTTGATTAAGATCAAGGGGACCTTTTAAGAGTATCTACTTAAGAATACCTAGGTTAAAAAAGTCGTAATAAATAATTGTATGACTTATTCATGTTTTTTTTTCTTCTGATGTCCCTATTAGGGCTGCCGACTGAGACATAATTATATTGTTTAAGGCGGGGCTAAAGTCAAACGTCCGAACAAGTCCTGTTTTTCGCCGCACAAAACTGCGCTTTCATAGATATTACAAGGAAAAAAAATACAGTAGTATAGCCAAGTGTTTATAGAAGAAATCTTTTTTTATGTTATTTGGTAACGAGACGAGCTGGTCGTTTGCCTGATGGTAAGCATAACGCCGGCCCATAACAATCGCAGTGCCACCCAGAACTATAAAACACAAAGGCCTGCGCGGCACTGCAGTGCGCTCGTTACCCTGAAACATTAGGTATTAAGTCTCATAAGCCCAGTAATTTCACTGGATACTCTGCTCATTAAACCGGAACACAGTAATACTTGCAAACTACTGCTTGGCGGCAGACTTCACTCACAAAGCGGTGGTAACAACTCAGACGGACACTCGCAGAAGAGTTAGTCCTCCCACTAACAAAATCGCACGGGAGTGGCACCGCAGTGAAACTGCAGCACACCTCTTGACCCTTTAGCCATCATATTACTTATTTCTTTAGCCTCTTATTACATCGCCATTAATGGTGCCCCTTATAAGGGGCCCGTACGGTGCGTAGCGACTCGACACCTGCCTACATAATATTTTATTATGAGGCAGCATTGGCAGGTACTACCAAAGTCTCATCCAATAGACAAGTTTAAAAGAGAATACACAAGACGGAGAATACAAAATACAAGACTTAAAAAATCATTAAAATATTCCAAGTATTTCACTCACATCATACAATCTCACTCAACACTTCCTCCCCAACTCATAATTTGGTATAATAATGAACCTATCAAAGGACCGGGCACTGACTCGTGAACTTAAATATAGAGAAGAATAATAATAGATATTTTTATTTATTTTTATAACGAGTCGAGCTGGCTTTGCCTGACGGTAATCATAACGCCAACCCATAACAGTTGCAGTGCCACTCAGAACGTTGAAACACAAAGGCCTGCAAAATATATAGACAAATATTAACAAATTTGCAATCTCAGCATATACTCGTAGATGAATTGCAGTGGTTTAAATTTCTCCTCAAATGTTAGCAGAGCTAATAATTTAATTAATATCTGGCCATAGCTTTGAGAACGATGTCGGACGTTGCTTTGTTTATCCACAACCTTAGATATGCATCTATGAAATTGGCCATGAATTCAACGTTATGAAATCTCTTACTGAATACAAATCCTTTGCCTTGATTCAGTACGATCGCATTATAATTATCGTAGGTGCCTTATGAAATACCAGTGTTCATATGGAAGACTAGCTGTACCCCGCGGCTTCGCTCACGTAGCCTAAGTTACTCCTTGTAACATCAGCTAACTGCCAGTGAAAGTCCCGTCAAAATCGGTCCACCCGTTTCGGAGATTACGCGGAACAAAGGAACAGACAGACAGACAACCAGACAAAAATTGTAAAAATGGTTGTTTTGCTACAGGTACCATAAATACTTTCATATGTATTTAGTAAAGAGCTGTTATTTTGATATTACAAACAGACGCTTCAATTTTATTTATTTGTATGTATATGTATCTATAGATTTGTGTTCCTTCGCATGTATTTGTTTAAATTGTTAAATGGATGTTCCAAACAGGTTCAAAGGATTTAAATGGATATGGAATGAATGATAAGGATGGGTTGTTATCACAGTAGCAATGATAATAGGTACCGAATAATGAATTGAAAACGAAATGATTAACGAAAATTGTTAGTGATGGTCTATTTTAATCAAGGAGCCAATCAACAACTCTTCTGCGAGTGTCCGTCTGGGTTGTTACCACCGCTTTGCTCGTGAAGTCTGCCGCCAAGCAGTACTGTGCAATTTTGCGTGCATTACTGTGTTCCCGTTTGATAAGCAAAGTAGTCAGTGAAATTACTGCGCTTAGGCAGGGTAACGAGCGGATTGCAGTGCCGCGCAGGTCTTTTTGTTTCAAAGTTTTGGGTGGCATACAATGTAATGGAGTAGCGTTATGCTTACCATAAGAAGAACGATCAGCTCGTATCGTTATCAAATTACGGTATACAAAAGAAAGGTATTCTGATGTTGATCGGATAAGAGGTACAAATGCGTCTCCTAAAATCTTTATTATGATTTACAAACACGAGTAATGAAAAATGGGTCAATGGGCAGTCAAAATGTTTCTATATAATTTATTCCTACTTATAGGGAATTAAAATATATAACGCGAAGGTCCTCATTATTTCTTCTTTTAGAATATTTTTCCTTATTGAATTTTTTTTGGTGATTATCTTTGTACACTTGCCTTGAGTTAAATTTGTATTTAAGGAAATACACCTATCTCCATCTTATTTAAGTGAGAAATGTTTAGAGTTATTTTTTGTGGTCTATATAAGTAACGAACATATCTAAGTAACGAACACATCTTTACTTTTATTGTTTCTGCAAATGATCACAGAAACAAGAAACAAAATAACAGCAATATTTTATGGGAGATCTTATACTCAGCATAACTTTCATAATTTAACCGAAACAGCAATGCTTGCACATTACTGCTTGGCGGCAGACTACACGAGCAAAGCGGCGATACCCACCCTGACGAATTACACGCGCAGAAGAGTTAGCTCTACCATCTTTATCTTAATGTGTCATGACTAATTTGCACATTTTTAGGCTTCAATAGACTAGCGTTTTGTCCAATTTCATCATGTGAATGTGTGATATACATGTATGATACATGGTACATGTATGTGTGATATATATGTGTGTGGTACATGGTGCTATCACTATTATCCTGAAATAGGTACATCATCCGGAAGACGTCCGCTGCTGAACATAATTATATAGGCCTCCCCAGTAGAGCGTCACTTGGATCGGCTACTCGCCTCCAGATATACCTATATATTTCACTTTAGAAATGTGCAAGCTGTTATAGCGAAATATATAGGAACCTACCATAGGTTAGCATTTAGAAGTAGCCAAAGGCAGTAGCCTAAAAATCTTATCTTATCTTCTTTTCCATGCTCTCTCAAAATAAACCAATTCCCACCTTAGCTTGGATAAATACAAATACCTAGGTTCTAAACTACGCTTTTATGTGTTTTAAACACATTACATATTTTTTAGTTTTCTTTAAAACTTGGTCATAATTATAAGTAATTCCAAGCAAAATAAATAGTCTCAAATATGTTTGCTTAAATAAGCACGTAGATTTATTAAATTACCTTTGTTCCGGTAAAACAGGAAAACTATATACAATGTGTTTATAAACTGTAGGTACACTGGGGTTTCCGCCGCTTTGTTAAAAAGACAACATTATTTTAGGGACTTAATATACATAGTTGTGTTGTAACAATGTTTACCGACAATGAAAACATGTAGATAAGCTATGTCTGCAGATGGGAGGAGTATTTGACCTAGAACAGTGTTTTTCAGGTTCACGACGCGTCCTAGTAGAGTATGGGTACTTCATACTTGGTCTGACCATTGGTACTCCGGTACCAGCCGAGCGGTGCGTGGACTTATGGAGCGATGATAGCTCCGTGATGGTGTGGTCGCGGCGACCTGCTAGTCGAGAATTAGAATCCTTTAACGAGTTTGAGTCTTCACCGAACAGCGAAGTAAAACATGGTGATACTATAGCATGGTGGAAAAGCATTTTTTATGTACCCACCTGTCTATCTATGACCCTTAAGTTGAAAATGCATACCTAACTAGATACCAGAATATTGGTGGGTGCTTAGGTATAGTTTTTTGAAATGCAGCGTATATAAAATGCAAACAATTACCAGACTTTTAAAAAATGAGTGAAGATTATTGCATTAGGCACAAATGTGAAGATCGACTTTTCATTCACTTCTCATTATATAATCATGTTGAAATTTTGTCGTACGGACTTTTTATTGTGAAGATAACTACGAACAAATAATTATTTGTTCGTAGGAAGATAATATAAAAAAGTATGTAAAGCTTGGCTTAAAAAGATTTTGTGTAGAAATATTTTTTTCCTGATAAGCTTTTATAAAATATGTAATTGATACTGTAATCTTGTGATCACCTTCCTGCGCCATCATCAGGACCCTGCACATCATTTAGGATCAGAGTACCTACTTACTTGTAAAGACAAATCAAGAGGCCAAACTCGATGAGGTTACGTCGTTTCGTTCCAGAGATCCTGTGGCCTTCTTCCGGCTTCATCATCAGACCAAATCTGTGACATCATTATATTGCATTGTCGCCCGATTTACATTTCGGATCAATCGAACTCCGAAAATTGAGTCAAAGTTTGATTGCAAGATTTGACCCATATTTAACAAGGCAAGTTAAATAAAAGCTGTTAAAAAGTAAATAATATTTGATGGACATCTTTTTTAATAGATTAAATTAATTTATGATTTTGAACATTGGAACTTGGCAATCTATACTGTAACTCGTATTATCTATTCGGTGCCGTATTGGCACTCAAACGCCTTATGTTATGTTATGAGCAATTTCTAAGGAATTATTGCAGTGTTAGCTGATGTAGGCGCTACACAAGCTATTTTCTCATAGACATAGGGCGTAGTGTAATTTTAGGTTTAGTGTAGGCGTTAATTTTGGCTTTTCTTGATTTTTAAGTCACGAATCGATTTTGAACACGAGAAACCTAGCATACCTTTTTTATGCTACCGTAACGAGACTAGCTGTTAACACCAGCGCAAAGTAATTGCAGTGCTACGCGGCGAAGACACAAAAAAAAAATTCAACGAGACACAATATGACTCGTTTGGGGTGACTGGATGAGAACCCACCCACAAAACATAGAGAGTATCTGTTTTGTGCCCAAGACTTTAAAACACGAAGACCTACGTGGCACTGCATTGCTCTCGTTACCTTAAGGGTACTTAGTTTTTTGCACTTAAAATTGCAGGTCTTGCTTATAAGTTGACTTCTCCGGAGGCTTTGTCATGCCTATCTAGAAAGTTCCTGTCACAGAGCGGGAGCCTCACAAAGTTGCCGTAGAACTTTTATGACAAAAACAGGGAAACAAAGGGATTTTTTTTTCACGACTACCCGGGTGCGTTTTCAGGGTGTGTTTTCAGGATTTATGTGAGTTTTTTTATTCCACCATACATAACTTTTTAATGTCTGAACAGATTTGGATGTATATGTATGTGTATCTCACACACATAGACTATAGTGTATCGTTAGAATCCTTACATTATTAATTGCTCGTGATGTCTGCCGCCAAGCAGTAGTGTGCAAGCATTACTGTGTTCCAGTTTGATGAGCAGAGTATCCAGTGAGATTACTGGGCTTATGAGACTTAATACCTAATGTCTCAGGGTAACGAGCGCACTGCAGTGCCGCGCAGGCCTTTGTGTTTCAAAGTTCTGGGTGGCACTGCAAATGTTATGGGCCGGCGTTATGCTTACCATCAGGCAAACGACCAGCTCGTCTCGTTACCAAATAATACAAAAAAAAATTATCCCGAGTTCCACTGGCTATAGCAGTTGTGTTTTTTAATTGTTCTAATCATACATGTTCTCAGAGAGAAATATATATCCATGTTATCACATTAGTGAGTGATATGCTCGCTCAGTACAGTATTAGTAAGACTTCATATAAATCCGTGGATTGACATATCGAATATTATTTATTTATTATATTACCAACACTGCGTAAACCAAAACTGACCAAAACATACATCAAAACAATTACATTACCTACAATGAAGAACCATGTATTTATATGTGACGACAACAATGAATTAGAATTTAAGCGGATAACTTAAAACACGAAGTAACAAATACAATAAAAAAACTAAAAATTAAAAATATTGTTTGTGTTTGAATTTTTCGCTTTCCTACGGCAAACTTCAGATGCTTTTTAAGCAAGTATCTACCATAAGTAAGTTTCCTTGTTAACAGTTCAGCGACCAGCTTAAAGGCATTACTGGTAATAAGTGAGAAGCCTCGTTAACTGAGTAAACTTATCCTGTAGGATAATCCTTTAGGGCAGGTATTAGGGCAGATATACGTACGCTAAGGAGTTCTGTTTCTGGAAAGCTGTCTTTGTTGATGGTGAAATTTGTAACTGTTAAGTTACAAAGTAGACGATAAACAGAAGATCAAAGTAAGATAACTTCGTTGATGTTTTTATATGTAACTAGATGCTGCCCGCGGTTTCACCCGCGCGGAGATATTGCATTTCATGGTATTTATTTTTTTGCGCGGAACCCTAATACTTTTTCTAAAATGAAAGAAATCTGAGTTACTCCTTGTAACATCAACTATCTGCTAGTGAAAGTCCCGTCAAAATCGGCCCAGCCGTTTCGGAGATTACCAGGAACAAACAGACAGACGGATAGACAAACAAAAAATTTAAAAATGGTTGTTTTGTTATAGGTACCGTTTACATTCACATGCATTTTGAAAAAGCTATGTTAGCTAAGCTATGTTATTTTGACATTACAAACAGACACTTCAATTTTATTTATTTGTATAGATGTATAGATTTACAAAGAGTTCAAACTTCAACCAGCCCATATTTGCACCGAAGGTTCAAAATAATCCGGTAACATACAAAGACATGCGAAGTATTACACGCACCTGCGTAAGTAATAAGTGTAAGGGTACGTAAATTTACTGTTCAAATTATTTTCTTGAAATAATTTAAGCGCTCACTTATGTATTTTAATGAACTTAAAAATATTAAATGCGTAAAAACACTACAATGATTTACTGTTATATAACTAGTTATAACTGAGGAAGTTATACGGATCTGATGAAAAACATTCTACCGACAAGAACAAGGCTATTACGTAGCATTATTTCTCTTTGGGCTCTTAAATTTTGATTGATTTAAGGGCGGATCTTTCAAGAGTGAGATAACGTCCTTAGTCTAGCGTTAAAGAATCAGCTAAGACTTATTGCTCTGATAGAAGAAATTTGAATCTTTCAAGTGACAGTTACGAGTTAACGGAGGAATAAAACACGTAGCGGAGGTATAACTTTATCGGACTGTTTTATGGCCAGATAAGGTTGTTATTCTCTCGCTAACTCGTCATGTCAAAGCCAAACTACCTTATCCTAGTGTGTTTGTCTGTTTGTTGGCTTGTTTGTTTGTCCTTCTTTCATGCAGCAACGAAGCAACGGATCGAGGTGATTTTTGACATACTTATATATAGTTTATGGACCGGAGAGTAACATAGGCTATTTTTTATCCCAGATAATACTCGGTTCCTGTGGGAACGCGGGTGAAAACCGCTGGCAGAAGCTAGTAAGGTTATAACAGTTTCTATAGAAGTTAAATGGATAATAATTGAGGAATAGGATGATCACTGATTAGAATATTTTAGTTGTAGGTGCTAGGTGGTATGTGTCCCTATAGGTATGTGCTCACTCTACTAGATAGGAAATCATAAGCCCGAAGTCACATTAATTAATGCTCATTTATTACGACACACGTAAACATAAAAGCGAGGGCTGCCGGGCACGCGGTTGCAGGGTGGTGGTGCGACTGGCGCCAAGAGCGCGTTTTGCCTCGCTTGCTAAATATCAACCTGCAACGCCTGACCCCACATCAACACTCCTCATTTTGAAAAAAAGTTTTACAGAAACACAATTGTAAAAACGTATTAATATAATTATATACAAAACACTGTAAACTTATAAAAATCTAACATTATAAATAATATGTGGAAGCTGAAGTGATGTGACTGGCGCCAAGTGCGCGTTTTGCCTCGCTTGCAAAATATCAACCAGCAACGCATGCCCCCATAATATATTGTTCAGAATCGCACTGATCATTGGGAAGAATGCAAATGGGACGAAACTTATTTTGTTCATTGAGGAAATTTACAGCCCTTTTCTTTTCGTTTTGGTAATTTTGCGTTCAGTTTTTCACTCATTTTGAATCTCACGGTAAAAGCGAAATTCTTCTTTCTTTATTTCCTGGCTTCTGTGGTATGTTCGCCACAGAAAAAGCGATATTTTAAATCCAATGAAAAAACTCAAAAAAACAACAAGTAACCAAGGAGAAGCGGTCGCTATGCAAATAACAACACGTAGAAGTGTCATAAAAACGACGTTTAACCAGATATGTTCCGGGCTGCCTCGCTCGCTTGACTACAGGATGGCTATATGTATTTATTGCAAATAAGAAAAGGATTCCAACAATATAATGCCAAGAAAAAAACTTTTCGTAAATTCTCTGAATCATCAGAGCTATAGTAACTTTTTGGTGAAGGCAGACGTAAATAAATTGTTGCCATTCTAAAGAAATAAACCTTAGGTAGCTAACGGTCCGTTAAATTCGTATTGAAAGACCCGAAAAAAAATGACAAGCACATAACGGATCACTAAAATTTATCGGTCCACTAGCAATCAGTCCACTAACGCTGCAATTGAAAGATTGGCCCTTAATAGTTATACTTACATAGATATTTTGTAGGTAATTCATAATAATCCTATTTCCTATTAATACGGTTAGTGGTAGGACTAACTCTTCTGCGAGTGTCCGTCTGGGTTGTTACCACCGCTTTGCTCGTGAAGTCTGTCGCCAAGTAGTAATGTGCAAGCATTACTGTGTTCCGGTTTGATGAGCAGAGTAACCAGTGAAATTACTGGGCTTGTGAGACTTAATACCTATAATGTCTCAGGGTAACGAGCGCACTGCAGTGCCGTGCAGGCCTTTGTGTTTCTAAGTTCTGAGTGGCACCGCAAATTTTATGAGCCAGCGTGATGCTTACCATCAGGCAAACGACCAGCTTGTCCAATAGTACAAAAAATATTTAACAGTGTATTTTCCGATAAGATGTATGAATTTGTAACATTAAGAATTACTTATAAAAATAAAAAACAAAATGTTTGTGCCTTTTAGAGTCACTGTCGAGTTTTTGACAGTTGTTCGTTTTACTTACTACTAAAAGGTACATCATAATAATCATACTGATATGGTATCTATGTATAATACACTATCGAAATACAAAAGTAAATACGCTCAGTATAACAATGTTCATGAGCAAAATATGAATGAATTCGAAATTGTACTTAAAACTATTTATTTTAAACATTTTTCTCAATAAAAGTATCCGTTTCGAAATTCGTTTTCGTATTATTAAAATGGATAATTCCTTCTAGTGTTGACACGATATATGCTCGATTGGCCACTGAAAACAAAAACAAACCTTATTATTATACAGCTTAGACTCATTTTTTTTCAAAGATATAGAATCTTGATGTAGGCGTATAGTGGAAGCACAAATCCTAGACACGGAACAAAACCTTTTGCATTTTTCCGAGCACAAATTTTAGTCATGTGGCAAGAAAGTAAGTTTGGAGTAATTTGGCAATGTTTATGTCTAATAAAATGATTCCAATTATCTCCACAGCGTGACACTAGCTGTGGTCTCTTGGTCAGTAGACTTAGCACGAATTAGAGGTATCAAATTCGAAAGGTTAGTGACGTTTGCATCAAGTATGACGGCTCCGTAGCTAGGTTGGTGGTAACCCTGCCTGCAAAGCGAGGGGTCCCGGGTTCGATTCCCGGCCGGGGCAGATTTTGTGTAAGCATAAAGTTTGTTCTTGGGTCTTGGATGTTTGTGATGTGTATCTGTGTATGTCCATGCCACCTGCGACACAGGGAATCCTATTGCGGGGGTATGAGTGTGTAAACGTTTATGTTTATGTTTATATGTAGTATAAATAACCTAAAAACACACTTCCGTCACTTGTTTTGTTGTTTTCACTCATTAGAAGGAATCATATGAGCCCAAATTCGGTTTTACACTTTATAGTGAAACTTTTTAACGTGTATAGTACGTAAATATATACAGAGTTTGAACTCGTTGTGGTCAGTCAATTGTGAATAACGAAGACTCGATTAGAATATGGTTAGGGCTTGAACGGTTTCGGTCAGTTATCAGGATCAGCAGACGTATTACGAACTCTTATTTCCAGTCTATTTACAGTGTATTTTTTACCAATTTGACAGCTGTCACGTGACACTTGCCCACCAATGATGAATGAGTATTCAACAATCAACTGTCAATTGGATTGCCTGGAACTTGCCTCGTTTTAGATAAGTTCATAATACGGATGCAGAGGGCTTCTAAAAAGTCTGTTTTTAAATGATTAGTCAAAACCTATGGCCAAATAATTTCTTTATATGTCGCTTTGCTCGTCTAGTTTGACTCCAAGCAGTAGTGTGCTATAGGTATTCCGATTTAATGATAAAAATGGTGAGTGAATTATGAGACCTTCTTAGGGTAACGAGCGCACTACATTGCCACGCACTTCAACTTTGTGGTTGGCCCTGTAATTGTTATAGGCAGGTATTATGCATACCATCCGGCTAACGACCTGCTCGCATCGTTACCCAGTGTAAAAGTAAATTACGACTTACTAGCTTTTTTCTAAGGCATCACCGCCTACTTCTAGTTGGACGCCTGCACCACATCTGTTCAAAGACATTTGCAAATTGCTGCTGCAAGCGTTTCCTCTAAGTGGCTCATCTCTATTCAAAGTGGCTGCGAACACCTGCCAGGCTCGGTTGTGGCAGCAAGTACGAGTGAGGCAGCCGGGCTGGTTACCGCCGCCATTTACAAAGAAATCCACGTCACCAATGGGGGTTCCAATACCGTTGGACGTGGCGCCATTTCCATCAGTATGAATCACTTCCACGTATAGAGCATCAGATTTGGATAATCGAGCTGAGTTGCTTCCCCATTGACTGCGAGATGGATCCAAACCTGTAACAAAGTCGTGAGCTGTTACAGTAGTCTTCCAAAACAGGGAGAGACAACTCTGAAAAAGTATATTGCCAGAGTTTGCCCCTATTCATTTACAAGCGAAAATATGTACAATCCGAAAGTAGAGCAACAGAATGTAGAACACAAATTAATGTATAACCAACTCTCCTTGGGAAATCTGAGAGTACAGGTCATAATCCACGACGTGGATCCTATGCGGCTTGGTGGATGTTACATGTTCTCGAATTAATAATAATAAGCACAGGGGCTGCTTTGTCGCGAGCCATAGGTGAGTGGCGAAACCGTGTACCCCGACTCCCTGGGGCATAATGAGATCGCTGACCTCCGGCTTGCCTTAACTGGCTGTCTGAGGGCGGAGACCACAAGAGCTAAGACTATAAGCTGCAAAGGTGAAAGTGCACGTAATGCATGGGAGTAGCGCCATAGTGAAACTACAGCACATCTCTCGACATACTTAGTGACGAGCATTGTAAACCAATAAAAGAATGTGGTCTATTACCCGTGATTCGTGCCACGCGGCCACGCAGTTTTCTTCCAGCGAAACCAACCACGTGAGCGCCAAGGTTGAAACCGACCAAATGCACTTTTTCCAAATTGAGTTTTATCTTTGCATGTTCTTCGAGAGTTTCCAGATATTCTCCTAGCGTCGTGCCGACACTGGCGACAGCTGCAGTGGCGAAGGAGTAACTGAGCTTTGCTTGTGCTGACCAGTCCAAAACAATTACATTAACAGGTCTATCTGCACGCTCTGTACTCAAAAATTCTGAAAAAGAGAAGTAGTACAGTGCGATAATACTTTTGTTGACAGGTGAAAACGGACAGGAATATAAATGAATAAAATATAAAACTGTGAAACTTCGGTACAACCCTTCTTGCAAAGGCTAAGGCGTAAGTGGTGTCTTATATATAAATTAATATCCATATTAACACATTATTTAGTGTATAATTTACTTACAAAGAAAACTTTAAATATGGAAGTTTAAAACTGAAACGAAAATATTTTTTGATATTGTTGTTTATAATTTAACAAATCAAAAAATAGTGTTGGGCGTAACGGCTAGTGATGTGCTGCCGACCAGTGACCGTACTTTATTACAGGACTGCACAAAAAAGGAGTGTAATTTTGGGTTCATGTATGTATGAGTGAGAGATTCTTTATTCCACCATAACTTTTAAATGTCTGAACATATTTGCATGGGGGTGTCGTTAGAAACCTTACATGGCTATGACAATCGTGTTTTACGTTACTTTTGTTACATCCACCAGCTTTCCCTTTTTTTTGGACAAAACTCAATGACACACAAAGTCGGGATTAGCAACCCTGCCACTGCGGCCAAGAATAGGCATAAGAACGGCCTATAGGCGCTTATAAGCGCCCGTTCTGTACTCTCTGTGTTTTTATGCTGTGAATTGGCCTAGAGAGCGAATGTATAGATTTCACAATAAATATACAGATTTATTGTTTTTTTTGGTACGTACTGCTGGTCCGCGACCTTTACAGCGTCACCGAACTGGGGCAGAGAGCACAAAGCGCTCAGCACTACAATTTGTATATAATGCTTACCGTATATATATGTATGATGCTTCCTTATTTAGGCTTGTATATAATATATTTGTGAGGCTTACCGTTCCTTATGTAATCCGAAAATTCGTCACCTCCATGGCCATGCACTATTACTATTGTATCATGGACTGTATTAAGTTGATTATACTCTTCATCTGGGTTAAGTTGAAAAAATGATTGTGCAGGCATGACAATCCCTCTGGTAATTGCACTGTAAGGGAAAATTTGACCTTAATATTATTTATTGCACAAAATATGTATATACGATAGCAAGGAAAATACTTTAGGTATTTTTTACCAGTCAACCCAGAGTTAACAAAATATCTCATATACACAGAGATTATCCACTCCATTATATTATATCATTAGCCACATGAAAAAAAATACTTCGTTGCTTTGTCGCCCTTCATAAGGTATTGTATTGTGTCCGCAGTTATAGTAGTACTGCGGTCCACAGCTTCCGGTTTTTCTTATCAGAAGGCAAACGTGTGTGCCTACCTTTAGTCCTTTATCTTTACACTGAAATGCACTTCACAGAGGCATACTTTATTGCAATTTTTTGTTTACATACCTAAACTGAAATTTTATAGTGTTGACAGTGAAAGCACCAGCGATAATGGGCCTCCTACCCAGCGGGATCAAATAAAAATATTTTTTTATAACAATTTCGACTTCAAAGAAGCAGAAGGTTCTCAATTCGGTTGTAATTGTTATGTTTGTTACCTCAGATATCCGTCATTTAAAAACCGATTTGGAAAATTATTCTTATCTGATATTCTTCATATGGGACCAATCCCATAGTCATCAAAATCTATTCAGTAGATTGTCACTGAAGTCAGTGCTTCATTTTTTAAACTCTTGATAGGTTTGGCTAGAACTTGATAAACTCACCGTGTGTATAAGGTGTAGATATTTGTGTTTCCTTGCCGACTATCTGAGCTGACAACATTCCCTTGAACTGCTGAAATATCAACGTGAAACAAATTTGAACATGTTACATACTGTTGTTAATTGTTACTTTAATAAAGCTCAGAGATGCTATTTTTGAATGTCACCGAGTGACGAAATACTGATAGTCACTGATTTACACAAAGTCAGTGGGTGACTAAAATTGTCACAGGTACCTAAGGTACACTGACATGTTGAGATGACGTATGAGATGTTGAAATAAGAAGAGATGAGAATTTAATGTCAATTTTGATATTTAAACAAATTCCAACTTTTGACAGACACATTACGTTTCATGTTTGTGTATTCGATATATATTTGTCAGTTTTATATAAAAAATAAAAATTAATATTTTACCGGAAAATACCTACTTTGGGTGCGTAGAATAGAACGCAATAATAAGTTTATCTATTGAGAAATAGTTGCATGCTGGTACAAAGAATTTCAAAGTACCACTTTTGTATATAGTGATTTCAATGTCATCAATGAGAATTTTCTCATGAGTGATTTCGAAATCACTCAAAAATATCGATCTCCTGGTTTGATTTTTAAAGTGTGTTTAATTTTTTTTTTGTGGTAAGACCGCTATAATTTTAGGGTAACGAGCGCAAAGTGCCGCGCAAGTCTTCGTGTTTCAAAGTTCTGAGTGGCACTGCAATTGTCATGGGCTGGCTTTATGCTAGCATCAGGTAAACGACCCACTATTAGGTAACTACCTAATAGCATAAATAAATAAACCATCAACCTGAAAACGTCTATTGCAACCACATTCCCAAACCCTATAATTCAGAGAGTAAAAAAACAGTAAGAATTCTTACCTGTCAAAACAGCGGCTAAAAACGCAAACTTAACAATCATTTTCACTGCTTTAGTTCAATTTCAATCGATTTTGAAACTGATTTTCATTTTATACTCAAAAGATAACTGATGGTATGATAATTTCGATGGTTATCAGTTAGAGACATGATATCGATATACTTTCGACCGTTTTAACATCAAACAATATCAATTTAGCCGATAGATTCTATAACGATCATAATAAAGTTGGTTAGAGATAAGCTGCTAATTGCGAATCACTATTTTGGCAAGGCCAATGCGTTGTATGAAAACAGGAGTATTGATTTTTTTGATTTTTTTTATGTTATTAGGTAACGAGACGAGCTGGTCGTTTGCCTGATGGTAAGCATAACGCCGGCCCATAACGATTGCAGTGCCACCCAGAACTTTGAAACACAAAGGCCTGCGCGGCACTGCAGTGCGCTCGTTACCCTGAGACATTAGGTATTAAGTCTCATAAGCCCAGTAATTTCACTGGATACTCTGCTCATCAAACCGGAACACAGTAATGCTTGCACACAACTGCTTGGCGGCAGACTTCACGAGCAAAGAGGTGGTAAAAACCCAAACGGACACTCGCAGAAGAGTTAGTCCTACCACTAACAAAACTTTTGATGAAAAGACACTTTTGATGAAAAGATGATGGCTTGCGGTGTTTTTTAAAGGTAGTTTGATTTTCATCGTAACGTTTTTTATTTCATTTATGGGCCAAGAGAGTATAATTTTACACTGAGATGATTGTTGGCTTTTATATTTGTCTTTATTTGCGGCAAATCATAGTTAGTTGGAGAAAACAGTGATTTAATAGCGAAAATAACTTTTTATTATTAGTATGGACTAAAATTTCACTTTTTTTTGGTTCGTGGACCCGAGAACCTTTCTTCCCTATCGGTTATAGGTTCTACAATAACGCGTTTTAAAACAAAGACTAATTTGATATGATCCACATATGGGGCTACTAACGCAGCCAGACTTGGCAGGGATCCTGTGGATCACTTCCAAGTGTTTTGACGAACGGCATCTTACTGACCTAGAATTACTTGGCATGGTGTCCTGGGAAGGGTAGTTTGTGCTCGGTCAAATGTGGGACGGTGATTTTAGCAAGATGGAGGCCTTGCGGGTGAACCCAATGTGCAGTGTTTGAATATCGTCAGCTGTTTTGCCAATCTCTGCCACAAACGACCACACAAAAATGTGATTTAGATTTCTTAAAAATCGCTCTCTGATCCCTCCACAATAACATTAAAACTTTGTTTACTTTTAAGAACGGGACTTAATCGCGATAAAAACACAGGTTTATATTAGATTTTATTGACGCTGACACCCGCATTCTCCAGTCTTCTCGTGACCACGATCAATGCAACTTGATCGAAACGTCGAGGTAAATATAAACCTGTGTTTTTATCGCGATTAAGTCCCGTTCTTAAAAGTAAACAATGTTTTCGAATCGCGAAAGTTTAAAAGTTACTAACATTAAAACTATCGACATTAACTTGGAGACAAAAAGTAACTTACGTGCGTATAATCATGTCTTTGGTTTATAAGATACCTGAGACATCAGGTTATTAAGTGTCATATGCTTAGACATTTCACCGAATATAAAGTAAGAGGTAAAAGAAAGAAGGAAGAAGAAAGGAAGTTAAAGGTAATGGGATAGAATAGTACGCAAAGTGTGATGCCTGCTGGTGATGCTGTTCCACGCTTCTCCCCAAGTTCCACGCTTATTTGTTTCACAAGACGTGAATAAACAGTGGTTCTGGACGCTTAGGCTGATCTTGATTCTACATGATTCTAAGCTCGGCGACAGCGGCAGGTTTAGAACTTGGTTTCCTACGTCTCTCGCATCTCTTGCGTCTCAACTAACTGCTTACCAACCTCGCCACATAAATCTCATTTACTTAAATGTTTTCGGTACATTTCTTTTAAATAAAAGATTTATTCACAATAACAACGAAAGTTTGAAGACAAACAAATCGATCTATATGCAGCATTGAAAGATACCATCAACCTGTGGATGTAATCGAAGATTTTTATATACGACAAAGATACAAATCAAAGGTTATTATTAACTACGTTATCAATCGTCCAATAACATATCGCAGCTTGATTATAAAAATATTCTCGGATCGTGGCTCCAATGGCATTAAAAAAAAATAAGTTGATAAGAATCTAAATTTACCCCAAGGAGTCGGGGGCTTTTCAAAAGTTTTATTTAATTATTTTTTTAATCAAGTTTACATTCCGTAGTAGGATTATTCAAAATTTTAAATTTGGATTTTTTTAAAGCTTTTTAGAGAATTCCTATAAGTTATTTTTTTCAGAGACCGAGCAATCAAATCCAGTTCACATGCTGGTGCAGTAGTCGCCATTGGTATAGGGTACCAAATTAGAAGTCATTGTCCTCGCCGGCGAGGACAATTCTTCTTTAGATAAGTTTAGGTTAGGTATAGGGACCGAGCTTCACTCCGCCGCCGAGTTTCTTGCCCTTCTTCTCGATGGTGTATGCTTTAGAACGAAGCAACTGGAGTCATACACATCACACACATACGAATTTCACGAGTCGGGTCCGCGAATGCCATCCGTGCCGTGAGTGTCATCTGCGTTCTCCCATTGTTCGATGATTATGTAAAGGATAATAGACCAATAGCATATGGAAAAAAAATTCGTAGTAAGTAGGTATTTAAGCAAACTATAGCACCTTTTTTGTAAATAGTTAGTGGGAGGACTAACTCTTCTGCGAGTGTCCGTCTGGGTTGTTACCACCGCTTTGGTGGTAACAACCCAAACGGATACTAGCAGAAGAGTTAGTTCTACGACTAATGACTTTGTGATTCTAAAAAAAAAGTTGAGTTCAATTCAAATCATTTATGGAATGGATGCAAAAGCATCATCTATTAATAATGCTATTAAATCGTGTATAACAAGGTCATCTTTATCAGTCAGCCTCCAGCCTAACAACACTATTTCAAACTAATTGTTAGATAAATATTATCTATGTGTATTTATTTCAATAATAAGAAACATACAGAACTTCCTCATTTAATCATAACAGTTTTAAAACCTTGCATAAAATGTTGAGCAGTAATATAAACGTTTTGTTTACCAAATCAAAATGGGTACACACATACAACAAAAACAACAATTTATAATTTGTTACGTACCACAACTGGGAAACAGCCTCTCCTACATAATCCTATTCGCCCTTTACAAGTTGTAGGTATCTACCCAAAACTTAATCCAATTAATAAAATTTATCCGAAATGTTGGAAACAACTTCTAAAACGCTTCATTAAGCCCCATTTACATACTTTACATATTCATGCTCATCAAATAGCTTTTTAAACAATAACTAATTTGCGAAATTGAGTTTTTTATTACGCATTTATCACTAGGACAGAGTACGCATGCGTGTCAGAGGTTGCCAGTTATTCGCCGGCTCTGGACTGAGTTCTCTGAGTCTACATGTTAGTACCATAGTTGACTCGTCTCCGATCGCATTACCTCATCTCTAGTACCCGCCGCGGAAAAGTTTTGAACCCGGACTAAACTGAAGTTTGGTATAAAAAATTGTATGTCGTGTTGAGTGATTTTTGGCGAGGGATTAGCCAAGATGCGGTGGCTTGCTGCTTTATTGGTTTACGGGTTGGTGTGTTCAGGTAAGGGAAATTGTACTATTTTTTTAATTTTTCAGTATATAATGCAGTCTATTTGACAAAATGAACGCGCGTTTTTTTAAAACAGTTTTCTAGAGATTTTTAGTGCATGAATTTTTAATGATACAATAACTCTAATTAATTGTAATAGCTATTAATAGATACGGTATCCAAATATTTAATGCTTCTATTATAATGACTAATTAAGAGATGAACAAACCATCACATAAATAATAATATAATAATACTCGTATACCCGGACACACTATACCTCTAATTGGAATCTGTGTCTCACTAGACACACTAGTCAGAAATGACTAGGACCAAAGTCTTACAACACCCCAGACACGGATCAAATATACTTGTGCATTTTTAGTGCAAAAATATATGTCCTGTAGCAGAAATCGAACCCGCGACCTTAACGTGTAGCGCGTAATTTAGGTCTATCTACCTACCAAGGGAGTCGTTTGTATAATTAGACTGTAATTAATAATAAATAGGCTAATTAGCCTATTTGAAAGTTACCGTATTAATATACGTAATAAATTAATTTTGCTACTGCCTCTCCAGTGTATTAACCTCTATTATTTCCTACAGTAGAAATAAATAGATTAATAGTTGACAAAAGGTTATTAAAAAAAAAAGTTATTAATGATGGAACAATTCCAAATGACTAATTTAAATGTAGATTTATCCTTGTTAATATTGATAAATGAAGTTATCATTTTGAAACGGTTCCTCTATGAACTATCTACAACAAAATTATTTATTTATCTTTTTTTCATTATGCTATAAGACATTCTACAGAAATAATTAATTTGCAAGTCAATGTGGATTTATAGATAATCCAACTGTTCTAGACCACAGTTCTAGTACCAGCATCTTTAACTAGATATCAAAGAGAATATAACCACTACGTTTTAGATATGATAAAAACTTAGAATTTGGAATGGCATTAAGTCACTTAGGGGCGATCTTTCATTGCTAATTAATCATTAATTTTTCGTGTTTTAGTGTGTTTTTCGGGTCTTTCATTTCGCAATTAATGGACCGTTAGCTAACCAAGGTTTATTTCTTTAGAATGTCATACAATTTCTTTACATCTGTCATCACTACAGACTTAGATGATTCAGGGAATGATCTAACAGGACCTTATCTGGCTATTGAAAGATCGGCCCTTAGGCATATCTTAGAATCGTTTGGTGAAACAATCTAAAAAACTAAAAATATATTAACCAGACATAACTATTCCCAGTTCGCAAACACAACTACTTTTATAAAATATTTACTCGACCTTTAGCTTTTTGTTTAGTTGATAAGAGCTTGAAGTGATTCTTCTTTATCTCACTATATCAGTCGGTGAGATTCAGTATAATTAAAATATAATTCCGATTCATCAGACGTAAAGCGCTAATATATAATTATATACCCAAACTCACCTCGGAGAATTTTCTCCCGAGGTGAGTTTGGGTATATATTAACGAAGAATCAATAAAAGGGAATCTCTTTGCGCGTTTTCCCTAATTCCCGTCACGTCTCTTTACGTGCGGAAAAAAACCTTTATACGTGCCTTAGTTTATGATTAACAACTTCCACATTACGGTTTCCCGGGAAATTAGATACGTTTTTGCAGGAATACACGAGAAGACACGTTTTTTCTGATCTCTATTCGGACGTCGTTCTTGATTCTATATAGCTTGATTAATTTTGGTCGGTTTTCTTATAAATAACATGAGTAATTACGTCGCTATTGTAAATATATTATTTTATTCTTATGATAGTTTTTACCTTTATCCGGGTAAGTTATGTCCTTAGGCCCTTTATACGGGTTATGTTACGACCGGTTATCCAGTTTATATCTAAACATAGGCCGGAAAAGTAGTAACCCCGAGCTTTTACTTACATAATCATATTTTCTTTTGAGTTCACTGTTTGGATTATTATAAAGGCATTGCTAATACACGAGTTATTTAAAATAAATGTCACCTACTTGTTTATAGAGGACCTTTATTATTTAGAAATTTTCTTGTCTGCTTAGATAATTATGATGACTTAGTAGGAAACTAAACTGCCCTAGGCTGTCTCTCGTCATAATTTAGCATTTTCTACTCTCGATATATTAAGTTATGAAGCTGAGTCGCAGTGAAGTTAAAGGTTGATGGTTCAAATATTACAGTGAGCTGTGAGTTTGAGCTTTTGGAGCTTTGCTATGATTGTATCATCGTTATAGACTGTCTTAAGGTGACTAGACAAAGTATTAAGGTGGTAGGAAACTGCTCGTGTGGCTCGCTAACTTCCTCAAATTGACAACCTGCCACCCAGTGTATGATGAGTGCGCTCTTTTTTTATAAACGCTTACACTCATACCCCCGCACTAGGATTCCCTGTGTCGCAGGTTGCATGGACACACACAGATACACATCACAAACATCCAAGAACCGAGAACAAACTTTATGCTTACACAAAATCTGCCCCGGTCGGGAATCAAACCCGGGACCCCTCGCTTTGCAGACAGGCCTACTACCAACTTATCTACGGAGCTGTCATATATATACTTACACTGGGCTGTGATATATACTAACAGCGATTTAAAAAAAACATTACAGGCAGAAGTCTGTCAAAAGGAAGCACCAAAAGCGACGAATGGCTCATACATTTAATTGGCAGGTCAGCCGGTGTCTCAATTATAGTTCGTTCAACTAATGAGGTTACGCACCAATAAATTTTATGGTCAATGACGTGGGCTATAAATATGGCCGGCATTCTATAGTCACCATGGTGGCATTGTCAGGCTGTAAAGCGGTATTAGTACAAGGTTTTACATGAAATTAACACGTTTTGATACGAATATATTAAAAAAGTAATGAAACGAGTAGGTCATTAATTGTGTGATGGTAAGCAAAATGCCTGCCCAATAATTGAGTATAAGATACCACCCAGCACTTTGAAATACAAAGACCTCCGTAGCGCAGCTGCAGTGCCCTGAGACATTCGATGTTCAGTAATTTCACTGACGTGGATGTAAACACTGGAGAAATGGAACGTTTTTGGCAAGAGGCTAGCCTAAAAAGACATTGCTGTTGATTCTGTTGTTTCATGCCTAAACCTAATTTAAGTTTCGCTCTTTCTCTTTCCTATACATAACATGAAAAAGGGATGGAAGATGTTTGACCAGTCAAAATTTAGTTTTGGAGCTGTCAAATATCTTCCATCCTTGACAAATTAGACACCACTAAATTCATTACCATTAAATTTACACCAGACAAAAGCAGGTTGGATTAATTGGCCAGGTCTAAAATATACTCCATCTCTTTCTCATGTTCTCTTTTAGAAAAAGAGATTGAAACTAAAATTAGTTTTAGGTAGGAGATGACAGAATAGCCACCATTAAGTGATATTTTTACGTGTGATCGTATATAGTATATTCGCGTTATAGCAAACAAACCCAAATATATTATTATGATAACTATGTTCGTGTTCCAATGGCCGGATTTATCACGATAAATAAATAACAAACAAGCGATCTCTTACAGCTTTATTTTTATATTTAACCCGTCTCGTACACTGCGACAAAGTCATATACTTTTCTCGTTCAAATCCTTCATTTTCTTTTGAGGCCAATCTTTCAAAGAGATATTAAATAACACAGAGGATTGTGTTTAAAAGAAAAAAGACTATCTATTGAAAACGTTTAGACTATCTATTGCAAAGATTACTTTATAGTGACTATTTAATATGATCTGTTGTTCCTCTTCCACAAATTAACTAATGTCAAATATCGACCTAAAATGTTTGGGTAAAAAACGTTGGTCATATTTTGTCACATCCTTTGAAAACGTGTGCCAAAGGCTGATTGTGCTGATGCAAAGCTGGACAGTTAAATTGTGGCTGTTTGAGACACGTCTGTGTTAGGTGAGCCGTGGATTAAGATTACCACAAATTGGATCCTACATGTAGCAACACGGCAGAATTTTCGTTTCAGTTGAATAAGCGAAACGAACTGACACCGCTTAGCTCGTGTAGTCAGGTGCCAAGCAATAATGAGCAAGCATTACTCTGTTCTTGTTTTTGTTAGTGAGAGGACTAACTCTTCTGCGAGTGTCCGTCTGGGTTATTACCACCGCTTTGCTCGTGAAATCTACCGCCAAGCAGTAATGTGCAAGCATTACTGTCTTCCGGTTTGATGAGCAGAGTATCCAGTGAAATTACTGGGCTTATGAGACTTAATACCTAATGTCTCAGGGTAACAAGCGCACTGCAGTGCCGCGCAGGCCTTTGTGTTTCAAAGTTCTGAGTGGCACTGCAATTGTTATGGGCCAGCGTTATGCTTACCATCAGGCAAACGACAAGCTCGTCTAGTAACCAATAAAAAAAGGTGGTCGGTATAATGCAATCAGTTTTTATCTTGGGGTGGTAGCCAGGCAGCTATACAAACTAACATATCATTGCTCTATAACTATATGCTAGGATCAAGATGTTTCACTACAAAAAGCTAAAGCTTTCTTTACTCATTTCTTTCGGTTATGTGACAAAAACGAGTTTATCTAACCATAAATCGAGCTATCTATATGCAAATTAGGATTAGGCACTTCTCACACGATACCTCGACTTGACTATAGTAGCATACATGAGGCCTTTGTGTTTCAAACATCTGAGTGGCAATGCAATTTTTATGGGCCGGCGTTATGCTTACCATCAGGCAAGCGACCGGCTCGTCTCGTTCTGAAATAGTAAACGCTAATGAACAATTGAAAGGAAAGAAAACATAAATATAATAATAAACGCTTACACACTCAGTGCGGGGGCACTAGGATTCCCTGTGTCGCAGGTGGCATGAACACACACAGATACACATCACAAACATCCAACGCCCGAAAACAAACTTTAGTATGCTTACACAAAATCTGCCCCGACCGGGAATCGAACCCGGGACCCCTCGCTTTGCAGGCAGGGTTACTACCAACTTAGTCGCAGAACCGCCGAGAAAATATAATAGCAGTAAACAATAGCTTACTAGTCCTGAGCCAAAGCATGTAGTGACCGACTGACTGTGTATAAAAGCCGATGCTATAAGTTAGGCTAATGTAAATTAAAACCTAATGTATCTGCAGGGTAACAAGTCCAATATAGTGCCACGCAGGCCTTTGTGTTTTAAAATTCTGGGTGCAGGCACTGCAGTTTTTAAGGGCTGGCGTTATGCTTACCATCAGGCAAATGACCAGCTCACCTTGTTAATACTATAAAAAATCACACCCAGTAACTCTACAATTAATAAAATGTAAAAGTCTACTTTTTTATCACTTTACTTAAACTAGTTCTGAAATTAAAATCATGGAACCTAGACACTACTTTTTTCATCGCCAGCGTAGTTAGCAAGCTTCGTAGTGACACCGGATTCTTTTTTTCCGAGCAGCCCACTGGCTCTGGCGAATAAATCTCCTAAATTAAATGTAAGTGGATACCTTACGGTCCAATTTTACGAACTAGGCAGGTAGGTACTGGTATAATAAATTGTATTTACTTCACGTAAGTTTCCAATTTTCGTTCTGAAATAGGATCTAAAATGTATCTTAATAAGTTTTTTTACTGTTGATAGTTTTATGTTGGTCCATTAACTTGTGACGATGTCATCGGGGTTGGTAAACACGAGAAGTTTATATTATGGATTGGCTATTAAATGGGTTTGCAAGTGGCACCCACTCAAATGGTTTTTACAGAAGAGTAAATCCTAATAGAATTATTAGAGTAATGCATATGAAAGTAGGTATATACCTGCTTTACCGTAACGTTTCCTGTAGGTACCGTATAACGGTATACGGTACCTATAAGAAAAAGTCAATTTTTAAAATGTCATTGTTCCGGGTAATCTCCGAAACGGCTGGACCTATTTTGACGGGACTTTCACTGGTAGATAGCTTATGTTATAAGGAGTAACTTAGGCTACGTGAGCTAAGTCTCGGAGCACAGCTAGTCTTTCATAATTTTGTTAGATTATTACATATTATTAACTACTTTCTTTAAGTTTTATCTTTAACACCTATGTGATCAAGGACATACTAAATACCTATCCATGTTGCTCTCAATTGTATCTATTTTTAAGTGAATTAAGTATGTTTTATAGAAATAAATATTCGTATCCATTGAGTACTATTACAGTATACTACTCCCATATACATGAGTTCAATACCAACGGGTATTGAACTCATGTATGTGATAGGATCATTCCTATACAGATACAATTGAGAGCAACATCAGCAACAACAGATCTCAGATCAATACCCATGATGATGACATCATCATCAGCCGGAAGACGTCCACTGCTGAACATAGGCCTCCCCCATAGAACGCCACTTGGATCGACTACTCGCCGAATAACAAGAAATATATATGTTTCTAGGTAAACGTAAAAATAAAAGTAAGTTAGTAAAAAAACTTTCCTTTTTAGAAGTTGAAAAGTTATCCCAATCGTGGATGTTTTACATGTTGACTATCGTCGAGGGTGGATGTTCAAAAGATACACCAAACATCGCCGCCACGCCCACAGCTCGACATTTATCGAGAGCTTGATTAGATAACGCCTACAGCTAAACATTGCTGTTTTTCGTTTTTACTAAACTCCTAAGTTACTTACATTTTCAACTAAAAAATTCATTCACATTGGATCCGTCGGTCCGGGAGCTTATAATATTTTTAAAATTTTGTCAGAGCTTTTTATTGATGCGACGCGTAACCAAAATACTGGTACTTGTCAGCATTGCGATTCAACGAGGCTATGCCGCCAGCATGCTGGGTACGCTAACTGGTAGTGGGCTAGACCTTTTGGTACATATATTTACAGGCCTACATTGACTTGTAGATTATCCAACTGTTTTTGTAGCTAGATTAGATGTAGTGTTTAATTGTGTATTAGCTAGTTAATAAAGCCAGATGAAAAAAAAAACACTAAAAACATTAATATTACATCTGAAATGTCAAGTGTAAAAACTGGTAGGCATGCCGAGGTTTCCAGAATTCAGGTGTGTCTGTTTGTATGTTCAGGCTAATCTCTGAAACGGCTGGACCAATTTAGACGGAACTTTCACTGGCGGATTGCTGATGTTATATGAGTAACTTAGGCTACTTGGGCGAAGCCGCAGGGCATAGCTAGTTTTCTACAGACTTCCAAAAAAGAAGAAGGTTATCAATTCGGTGGGTATTTTTTTTATGTATGTTACCTCATGTCTCTGACATTTATAAACTGATTTGAAAAATTCTTCTTTTATTTGAAAGTAGTATACATACTTTCAGATTGGTCTCATAGAAATTTCATCAAAATCGGTTCAGTAGTTTGTCACTGAAGTCGGTTCGTAGTCTTTCTAAAGCAATTTTCTTATAAATCTACAGTAGCACCACGGGGGTTTAAATTTTCACCACATTTTTTGGTTTGGTAAACTGGTAAAATAGAAAAAACAATTATAAGAGCAATTTTGAAAGTTTACCAATTACAGTTGGAACTGAAACAGACGTTTACAATACGTTAGTTTACCATAACTCGCACTTTAAGTATTGACTTTATAACGTTTAACTAGTATCAAAGGGAATTAACTCCGACATGATATTTGGCCATCAGCCGTAGTGGGTGCGGCGCGGCCGAACCCGTAAGGATAATGTGCTATTTAAGGCGTCAGGTCAACGTTACTGCCGGCTTTAATGGACACTCCAGTTGTTAGAGAACTGATGGATTTGCGTAATAAAATTGGGGGACGAGCCTCCTTTATAGAAACGACTAGCTCCTGCCCGCGGTTTCACTCGCGCGGAGATAATGAATTTCATGGTTTTTATTTTTTTTGCGCGGAACCCTAATTCTTTTTCTAAAATTAACGTAGCCTAAGTTACTCCTTGTAACATCAGCTATCTGCCAGTGAAAGTCCCGTCAAAATCGGCCTAGCCGTTTCTGAGATTACCCAGAACAAACAGACAGAAAGACATAAATTTTAAAAATGGTTGTTTTGTTACATATAGGTACCGTATATACTTTCATATGGATTTGGTAAAAAGCTGTTATTTTTTAGAAACAGACACTTCAATTTCATTTATTTGTAAGATATATACCCCCGAAAGATACGTGCCATTCTTCTTTTTAGCCTAGTGTTATTCCCTTTAGTAATATTTAACCGTAGTTGTGCCTCTTTCGATAAGTAGTTTTCACGTTTTCCCGTGGCAATTGCACGTTTTCCGTGAATGTACTCTATACCAATTCAAAGTCCTCTGTCTGTTTCTGTATCAAATTTCAGCTAAGCAAATCTGTTCAGTTCTTTCAGTTTATTGTTTTCATAATATGGGATGACGTAATTTAATTTGATAAAGGTACTGTTGTACTTTATCTATAGATAACCAGATTATCACAATCAAAATCAATATTTATATTGTCAAAATATGCTTTAATATTTTTTGTATCACGTTTTAGTTTCTCAAATTGTTGTTTTTCTTAAGTTACGTCCCAATGTTCACATTATATATTACTAGCTTCTGCTCGCGGTTTTCACTCGCGTTCCCACAGGAACCGTGCATTTTCCGGGATAAAAGTAGCCTATGTTACTCTCCGGTCCATAAACTTTATCTATGCCAAAAATCACGTCGATCCGTTGCTCCGTTGCTGGTGAAACCAACAAACACACTATCACATTAAATTTTTATATACGAATAATACCTATACGAATTATGTTATCATAATTGGTAACATCGTCATGTTTTATTTTATTATTATCGCTTCGCAATCATTAAAACAGGTTTCTTATAATTCCCACTACTAAAAACGAAGAATTTAATTTCAATTATCTTCTTCATGTAGTGCCTTAATAAAGACTTAATAACAGTGCGAGTTTGTAACAGGAGCTAAATTAGCGTCAAAGGAGTCTTATTACCTTAGCTTCTAGCTACCCTTATACCCTTTGTAAGGTTTCACACTATCCAAGTCAACAGCAAGTGTATTAAATGAACAGTAAGGAAGAACTTGTAAATTATACCTGGTTTAAGCTTTAGATACAGTTTCAAACTATCCAGAAGAAACTTTATTCTGGAGACCACTTTGAGAATAATGGCTCAGGTTTGTAGAATATTCGATGTTAATAAATATTCCTTACTAGGTTTTTTTTCAGGATTGCATAGAAAAGTGCTTATGGTTTATGGTAATAGCTAGCCATCAGTCGAGCCCTACAAAACGCTCTATCACCATGCTATGCTTGCGTCTTGATGTTTTCTCCTAAGCTTATGGGATGTTGTGTTTCATGCGTTTTGGATGAAACACAATATCCATAGTTACTGTCGTTAAGCGGATTTAAAAACATCACATAAAAATGAAATTCACAAAAAAGATATAATTTCTACAAAGATCTAAAAGTTTCCCCAATTCAGGGATTTTCTTTTAGTCATTTGATTATCATGAGAAAACGAATTGATTGACATCATAAAAAATGGAGTCAACATCCCTGTTGTAGGATTCGAAGCACTGACCTTGGAATCAGCTGACGTCACTAACACAGAGCCATATAATCGCTGCAAATTATTTCGACCTTATTTATTACACAACTCGTTAGACTTGATTGTGTGTCAAATTTTAGTTGGTTCACAACTTACAAATGTTACAAGATGAGGCACAAAACATAGAGGAAGTTTCTCGTGAAAATGGTTTCTCTTTTGTTTTTACCCTATAGGATTTTATTCACTATCTCACTAATAATCTGGTCGAAGCTGCCAACGCGGTAATCGTTGGAACTGACTTTCAAATGCAACTTCTGGAATAAGAGCTTGTTGACAGATTTTGAACTAGATTTTCTTTTGGTGTTTAATGAGTGCTCATTTTTATGTACCTATTGTAAGATTCGAACTCTCGACCTACTGATAGGGTCGCCTCTCTATCACAGCTGACCATCATCGCTTCAATCTTTACTACACATCGTAAAATAGGAACAAGAATAAAGTTTGGTACCATTAATGATAATTGGCACCTCGTCCAGCATTAATTCGAATTATTCATAAAATGAATACGGAATATCGTAATCTGTGAAAAAGCGATCAGAATAAGTAAAGAGGGGAAAGTCCTCAGATGTATCGACGCCAGTAGTCCCATAAAAAATAATGAGGTATCTATCCAGGCCACTTCTACGTGACAGTTTTGACAACATGAAAATGAGCTTGGGTTTTGGTAAATTCCATTTGGGAGTCGGATATCGAGTAAAAAGGATAGTAAAAACGTACGAGAGTTCTTCTTTTATTACTTGCTGCCAGTTTTGTCCCAGTTTCACATTTTTTATTGCATAAAATTAATCATAGTTACGATTTAGCACACTAAACCTATTTCAGTCCATTTTAAGTTTTAAAATTAGTGCTGATGATAAGTCCTATTCAATTAAAAAGGAGCTTAAGACAGTTCAGAGGGTTTTAACTATTTATTATTCGACAAGTATAATATGTTACTGTTAGATAGTATCGAGAGTGTTCTTAGGAATGCATGAATAAAAAATTGTTTTGTCATTTGAAGATGTCATGTTTTAGAGGGTAGTTTAAAATAATCTTGTTGTATTATTTTAACGAAGTAATGTGGTCCCGGCGTATGAATAGAACTACTCTATCGCTTCCCGCAGGTGCCATAAGAGTTGGTTAATGGATCTTCCAGGGATAGACAGAAGTAGACTCCTCAGTCAATACAATCTACTAAGGCAAGACGCCTGCCACGAGTGATGCATTCATTACCTATGGTTACCCTCATATTTCTACGAGGGAGGCCTATGTTCAGCAGACGTCTTTCTGCTGATGAAGATTTAAGTAAACGCCCTCGTGCATTCCTTGCAAATTAAAAATGAGTCCATTTTCTTATTCATAAAGAATGTGCAATGTGCAGACGGCGAATAAATTCAATTCGCTAGAAGCAAGGGACGACTAATTGGCAGTGTCGCGTCTTGCCTTGCATATGTGCGCTTGTCTCTTTGTTGAGAAATGCTATTTTAATGGCATTTTCTCCGTACAATGTCTTTGAAGGTGTAAAATATTTTATATAGTCTGTAAAATATTTTCTAGAAACTAATACTATATTAGTTTCTCGCAAATATTTTTTTAAATTACGATTTCTTGAAGTAAATTTGTTATCTTCTCTTGTCATAGATTAAGGGACTACCATAAAGATTATAGAATTGGTCGATTATCTAAGGGGAATTTTTTTAAGTTATCGAGCGAAAACTACGGAGCCCTACATTAGGGATGTACTTGGTCAACTTTTTTCTGTTTAAAGCTGAATTGTTCCTGTCTAACCACTGATAGAAAGCGCTGATACGGCTGAAGGTAAATGCCCTTGATCAGGGCCCCGATCGCGCTAATTTGAAATGACAGCGTATAGTTATGGTTTGGTTGTGGTTTGATACCAACTGTCGTTTAGTTTCGGTTCAGGAAGGCAATCGCGTTAAAAATTATCAACCAAACCGCTACTAAACCACGACCGCATCACAGCTTTTTGACCGTTTCGTATCGCGCTAATAGTTTTACCAAAATTTGAGACGTTTCTCGACAACAACTGACAGTTAACGCTGTCAAATGAACGGCAATATCGAATTCCACACGCCTGAACCGAAACTAAACAACAGTTGGTATCAAACCACAACAAAACCATAACTGTACGCGGTCATTTCAAATTAGCGCGATCGGGGCCCTGGCGTGTGGAATTCGATATTGCAGTTCATTTGACAGCGTTAACTGTCAGTTGTTGTCGAGAAACGTCTCAACTTTTGGTAAAACTATAAGCGCGATACGTTTCGTCTAAAAGCTGTGATGCGGTCGTGGTTTAGTAGCAGTTTGGTTGATAATTTTTAACGCGATTGCCCTCCAGTAAATATCTTTTCACTTTAAACTTGAACACTTCACTTGAGCACTTGACATGAGCCTTTAGCTGGAAACACAGAAGACGATTATACGAACCTACCTAAATTACTAACGACCAGACTAATACCGATCTTGCTAATTAATTATAAAGCTCCATTGTAATTAGGTTGGTAATATTAAAGGTTATTTAGAACAGCCATTTGATCACTATCTTATACAATTAAAGGACTAAGTAATTAAAGTTATACTGCTCCTATTGTGGGCGTGGGATTGGAAAAAATCCTCAGTAATGGATTGGGGTGCTTTTATCGACTTATTTTACAGCTTATTTCGAAGTCTTTTTGCTGCTCTTATCTGTGTAAGCAATGGCGGAATAAAATTGAAGTGTCTGTTTTTAATATCAAAATAACAGCTTGCACAGCTTTTACAATACCAAATGCATATGAAAGTATATACGGTGCCTCTAAAGAAAGAACCATTTTAAAAATTTTGGTCTGTCTGTCTGTCTGTTTGTATTGGTAATCTCCGAAACGGCTGGGCCGATTTTGACGGGACTTTCACTGGCAGATAGCTGATGTTACAAGGAGTAACTTAGGCTACTTTAATACTTGAAAAATAATTAGGGTTCCACGCAAAAAAAACCCATGGAATCCAATATCTCCACGCGGGTGAAACCGTGGTCAGCAGCTAGTTATGAAAAAACATTTTCTTAGTATTTGCAGAAACAGTTGCAATAAGTCAAGCTCTACTCGACGGCATAGAGTGAAAGCTTAAAATCTCTTCAAAAATCAAAACTACACGACAAGTGATAACACATCACCTGCTTTCCAATCTTTTATTATAGGCCTCTATATTTGCCTAAACAAAAATAAATAAATAAACGCTTACACTCATACCCCCGCACTAGGATTCCCTGTGTCGCAGGTGGCATGGACACACACAGATACACATCACAAACATCCAAGACCGAGAACAAATTTTATGTTTACACAAAATCTGCCCCGGCTGGGAATCGAACCCGGGATCCCCCGCCCTCGCTTTGCAGGCAGGGTTACTACCAACTTAGCTACGGAGCCGTTATATATACTAACAGCGATTTAAAAAAAAACACGCCGGAGCTACGGAGCCGTCACCAAATATAACTTGTAGTTCTCTTACGTACATAATTTAGTCCATCTGACGTAGTTATTTCTCACATTAATTTTGTTTCCAACAGGATGTTCAGAGTAACATTAAATTCTTTATTGTAATGCAAATAAACATTTTGGCAGTGTCACCATCATATGACACTCGGTCCAGTGACCATAAAAACACAATGTCCATGGGATCAGCTGATTAAACAAAGCTGTACCGTAACAATATCATAGTTATAAAGTTATTTAACTATTATGTTATCGTTTCACCTGAACTACATATTTTTGGTTTAAATAGATAGCGTTTTTAATACTATTGACTAATGAGACGAGCTTGTCGTTTACTTGTGCTGTATGTTTGTTATGCTTGTATGGTCTGGTGTTATGCTTGTCATCTTAAGCGTAACGCCAACCTATAACAATAGCAGTTCCACTCACAAACACAAAGGCCTGTGTAGCACAGCAAAAGAAAATACATACATATAATTCCAGACACCACAATATTATACACCACATTATTATATACCATATTATTATACACCACATTATTATACACTACAATATTATACACCACATTATTATACACCACATTATTATACACTAGAGTACACGTACATGTATTGTACGCAACACAAAATTGAAAATAACAATTAACAAAGTAATGTTGTGATATCAGGCACCCCTCACCACATTTATGTATTTCAAATTCATAACTCAGTTTCAAAATATGCATAACTCTATACCAATCATAATAATATTTATTGGCATACTAATATTCTAAGAGATATACGGTCTACCAATTAATCCACACGTTAGTGTAATGTTCCACGTGAGATGTCCGAATCGAACTAAGATAACCTATACCTCGCGATCATCATAATAATTACGCAGTTATTATACAAATAATTAGTATCCTACTCCCTACTATCCTACTTCCTACTATCCTACTTCCTACTATCCTACTTCCTACTTCCTACTATCCTCCTTCCTACTATCCTACTTCCTACTTCTATCCTACTAATTATTATTATTGATTTAATATTATAAATGCAAAAGTGTGTTTGTACGTTTCTTGGTTTCTTGGTTTGCTGGTTTGTCCTTTTTTCAGGCAGCAACGGAGCCACGGATCCACGTGAATTTTGGCATAGATACAGTTTATGGATCGGAGAGTAACATAGGCTACTTTTTATTCCGAAAAATACAAGGTTCCTGTAGGAACGTGGGTGAAAACGGTGGGCAGAAAGGTAGTATTTTATATTCGTTTGGGAAGCACAGATGCATAATCTAATATATATAGAGTACGAGCAATGCGACATCTATCTCCACCCTAATCGGACAGTCTCTTTACCAAGCTTCGCGATGTCTGTTTCCGCGCGCAATGCTGTGTCATGGACACGGAATGCAATTGCAGCTCTTTAATTAACGAAATGTGTTCGTTACCCCGACACAGGAATTAAAATAATTTTCATAGCGTTTTAAGATTAAACAAAACAAAACTTTCTTCTGAGCTAGACGATGATGGTTATTATACAACTGATAAATGGACAACAAGAACGACATCTTATGATCTTACGACGAGTGCTGGGCACTATCTATATCTATACAAATAAATAAAATTAAAGTGTCTGTTTCTAATATCAAAATAACAGCTTTTTACTAGATTAATATGAAAGTATATACGGTACCTATAACAAAACAACGATTTTTTAAATTTTTGTCTGTGTGTCTGTCTGTTTGTTTGTTTCGGGTAATCTCCGAAACGGCTGAGCCGATTTTGACGGGACTTTCACTGGCAGATAGCTGATATTATAAGGAGTAACTTAGGCTAATTTTAGTTTAAAAAATAATTAGGGTTCCAAGCAAAACAATAAAAACCATAAAATCCAATATCACCGCGCGGCTGAACCGTGGGCAGCAGCTAGTTTCTACATAAATATTACTTATTTAGTCTCAATGATTTTACTAGCCACAATATCTTCAAATAACAAACTAATACCACCTCTATTAATCTTTCGATCGTGTAATGGACGATTAGTGGATTATCATAACAACGATTAATCCAAGCGTTATAGTTATCACTAAGAGCTTTCATCCGCACGCTGAAGCCTTCAGCCTGTCGGAACGGATTAATGCCTAGACTTAGCTATTGATACCTAGAGACGTTCTAAGCGGGCAGACACGGTGTTGGAACTTACACATACGATAACTCATTTGCATGTACGTGGACAGCTCTGGGGCCTGTTTCATAAAAAATATTAGTCTAATATTATCAGCTTTTTTTTTCTTTTTTTTTCCATATAAAATATGAGACTAATACTCATAATATTAGACTAATATTTTTTATGAAATAGGCCCCTGATGTTACTCTAGATTCAAGATACATTTAATTAGAGATTTCGAATGTCGTATTTATATTTTATTAGTAAGGCCGTTAGGTTCTTACTAAAGTGTATAACGGTGGTATAATTAGGTACTCTATTATATTTTGTCTTTGTTGTTTTTTCACAATTTTAAACTGAACCGAAAGAGGCAAAACATTGTGTAACTATTCAACCGTATTAGTAAAGCTGCTAGAGGTTTGAACTGCAAGCAATGCTTAGATTCTGAATGTAATTTTGGCATGGGTCGCTTGGCGGTTATATAAAACAGGGCTTGTTAAATTTTTTGCAGCTAAACTATGTATTTTTTTAACTTAAAGATTGAAATATGTTTAATTGTTTATATATTGATATATTTCGAGTTTTTTTGTTATTTTCACAAGCTTTGATTTAACTTACCTTGTAGTATGGGTCGAATCTTATTCTGTAACAAAACCCCTTAACCCCAGAGTTTGGGGTCGTTTGATTTTTCTTAACAACGTGATCCTAGATGACGTCCAGGGTCCTGATGATGGAGCCGGAAGGTAGCCACAAGATTGTAGTACCAATTACGTATTTTATAAAAACTTGCCTGGAAAAATATATATTTCTTAATTTTTTTACAATCTTTAATTAACTTTAACTGTCTGGAAATCGATTTAGAATCAAATCCTGATTTCCAACCGCGCTGAAATTTTTCACAGGCTTTTGGCTCTGAAGACAATACAAAATAATAATAAAAAATTGCATTTTTTTTTAAATAAAAGTACATCATTCAAAGAGCTATTCCATCACATTTTGTGACGCTTACGATATGATTTTAACTTTTTATTACAGTCAAGCAATTGACTGTATTATAATTCATTAGACGACCTCGTTGACCTGGTACGAACCATGCAAGCTCGGTTGCTAAGTGACTATTATCCGTACCTTCGAGAAGCCTCAATGGGCACAATAATGGCCACCAGAATGGCAACTACAACAACAAACCACACTAATCTGACCCCCAGTATTGCTTTAATTAAGCCTCTTTGGGCCACACTGCTAATTGAGCCAAATAGCGTTTAGCGTACTTCCCGCTAAAGTAAACATGTGTGATGTCTTCTGCGAGAAACCATTTCCAGCATTTATTTTTACAGTCTCGAGTTGTAACTTAGGTAACAAAGAGAACAAAGTAGGCAACAAATATACTGGAAATACTTCTATTTATTATTAACAAAGTGTTGTTCAAAAACTATCAAACATTCTTTGGATATCAAGCTAGACTGAGAATGTGACCACGACATTGAGCAGTTGGTTGTCATTCAAAATGGAGATTAATGAGTAAATTATTAATTTCTGGCTTTTTAATGCATTAAAGTGACGAAGGTCGTTCGCCTGACGTAACTCCAGCTACTCTACTACTCTAATTGCTACCCAGAGATTTGAACGACCAAGTACTGCGCGGCACTGCGCTGCAACGCGCTGTCGCCGTGACACATCAGCTCTTTTGACTCTTACGCTCAGTAATTTCACTTATTACTTTAGTCCAAATCAACACAACACAATTTCGCACAGCTGAACTTAGCAGTAGATTAATTAATAAAAAAATGGCGGTCACTCAGTCTGACTCTCACTTATATGTAGGTAGTTTAAAGAAACTAAAAAATACACTTCTACCTCCTGGCTCTGTCATCAGAACCAAGACACCAAGTGCAATTTATTGGACTCGTCAAAACGAATCATATGAGCCCAGACACGAAGGGTTTACTAGTAGCCACTGAAGAGTTCCACCATCCACCTCCTGGCTTCATCATCAGATCATGGATGATACCAAATTTCAATATTTGTCATCTGATCTACATATACGCATATACAAAGTTTCATTTCAACACGATAATTAGAGGGAGGTTAGAATTGACGTCTAAGAATTTATTAAAATGTTTACTAATTAGTTAAAAATGAAGTTAATAAAAGCGTATTAAAAATATAATAATAATTATAATGATGCAGGAGTATTGTAATTTTATTTATTTAAATGTAATATTAAGATATTTTATTGAAATAGGACCGACCACCTGTTTCATGTAAGACAACGCCCAAAGTGGTCAAACCCGCTGATATTTTCTCAACTAAAATTACTTTATTGCTCTAGCTACCAAAATTCCAAATGTGCCATAAATTAAAATATTCCACTGTAAAGGCATTAGAGACATTGCACCCGGTTATTCCTGGTGTATTTGAGGTAGATAAAAGCCAATACTTTAGCAACATTGGTAAAAGCAGAACTCTAGTATTCGCAATTAGAATTTAGTAGGTGCAATGAACTTACTAATAGAATTGAACAGTTGATGAGGCAAAGTGAATGCTTGCGTGCGAAGCTACTATACCTAATGAAGGTATGTAGCCCACTGGGGAGTTATTTTCGGTAGTAGTTTATGTAATGTTTCTTTTTAATTTAATTTCAATAGGTTTTCGTTAGAGTCCTATTTCGTCTTAACTTATGTGACGACGAGGTATTGAGCGTGGACGACTGGCTTTCAATGCGACTATGTATCTTACTTTCATTATTTACACAATGTATCTTCTGGGCAAACGTGCTACATAGTCGACCGCATCGTCACTTAACATCAGGTGAGATAGCGGTCAAACGCGAGCAAATTCAGTACAAAAAATTGGCTTGCTCCTAATTATTATAGAAAAAAAAGGATTTTGTGGAAAATATATTTTTCCAGACAAGCTTATATAAAATCCGTAATTGGGGGCCATTTACCGGCACCGTCATAAGGACTCTATCAGTCATCTAGGTTCAGAGTACTTGTAAAACAAATAAAACAAGCCCAAGCTTGATTGAGTTACGTCGTTTTGTTATAGAGTTCCTTTGGGCACTTTCCTGTTTCACCATCAGGACCTGGGCCCAGGACCCTGACGTCATCTGGGATCAGAGTATTTGTAAAGACAAATCCAGTGAGTTCAAACTTGATGGGGTTACGTCTTTTCGTTACAGAGTTCCTATGGCTACCTTCCGGCCCCATCATCAGACCAGCTCTGTGACATCATCATATTGCATTGTCATCCGATTTACATATTTATGTACAATTTCGGCTTAATCGAACACCGGGGAGTGGGTCAAGTTGTCTTGCAAGATTTGAGCAGGCAAATATACATACAATCATACAAACATTATGGAGCGGCATATTCGCCTAAGCGAAAAAGCTCCTTAAATAAAGATTAAAAAAATAAAAATAAATAAATACAAACATTACAAGTTAAATAATGAAAAAGCTTGTAATTTGAATAATAAAAAATACGATATTTCTTACACGTCAACCGCTTATATAACTATACAAATTATTATTTAAATTGATATTACAAAAATTAATATTACTGCGTTTACAGATTTTTTTTATATAAAGGTGGCCCTAACAAATATAAGCACTACAACGCTCTGCCACATACAATGATCGTCTCAAGTTGTTCCTCGATGAAAGTTCAAGCCCAAGTTAAAGTCGCGTTTATACTAGAGGCCAATAAATCCGAAGTGCAGTATTTCCAGAAAAGTTTATTTCACTTTAAATTGTTTCAGCATGCATCATCTCAGAATAGCTTACAGAATTGAGACAACCCTAATTTTAGCGTCAAGTTTCGCCTCGAGACTCATCAAGAAATGTTTTCTTTCTAATTTTTCCTGTACCTCACATAAAGGTAAAACTTTTTGTTTCTTATAAGAGCTTTCTGAGATATTTCCGGTTTTTCTCCTTGATCTTCTTCTTTTCTCCTTCATATTAACTTAGGTAGATATGACAAAAAGATCGTTATGGGTTGGATACTTTATAAAATAGACATAAATATATTGGGCTATTATTAATAAAATAGAAATAACACGTCGAAACGACTTTGACAGCCTTGAATCATTGTAGAACCGTACCTATAAGCTCCATGGTTTGAACCTTCAAATGATCTTTAGCTTTCGATGAAAAGGACATCTTGAGACAAACATAGGACATTTTCTAGAATTCTTTGGTAATCTAAAACGCTCCAGATTTTTTTTTAATCGAAATAATAAGAATCGTGCGTAGCGCCCTTTATAGCGTCATCGAACCGTGGTGAGAGCAGACGGTGCTCAGCGCTAAAAAATGGTGTGTGGCGACTAGCTCAAAGGCACCGCGTGGGATGAACCACGCAGTACGAACCTCGCCTCGGCTAGGGCCGTCAGCGGGATACGGGAGAGGACCAGTCGGGAGAGAATAGCTTCGACATGAATGCGTCCATTTGAACTAAGCCCTAATCTATAGGTAAAGCTACTTTTCGCGGGCACGATGTGGACGCTCACAGAACTTGTAGTGGCCCTAGTTGTCTCATTCCAAAGACTACACCATCAAAAAGAAGTGCAAGAAGCTCAACAACGGACGGAGGAGCTTCAATGTGAAATTTTGTTATCAAGTACCTATCGGTGTGTGTGCATAATATGCACTCCAGATTCATTACTATGTTATTGTTCAACACCTTTGATCACATCGTAAGATAAGACCTGATGATGTAAGTCAAAAGCTAACCTGTGGAGAACATAATTAAAATAATAATTTTAAGCAGTGTTCTGTAATTACAACAAGTAATTCTCAACAGGTAAAAGCTTTTGTAATAACTATGACAGCAAAGTTACGAACCATTTCGACTAAGTGGTCCTCTAATTGATAGGAAACCTTCGGAGCGGGAAGCCATGCCTGTAGCTAAAGATAACTAAATGAATATCTACCGAAATCTCTTATAGAAGTCGGAGGAAGTCCCTTAAGTAGTATAGGAGTAGGTGGTGTAAGGTTAATTTTAGAAAGGTCGTGATGAGATGTTGAGGTACCTCAACTCTCTTTCACTGTTCTGCTTATACTTAGATGTTTTCAGCCCACGACGATGTAGGCTTCACTATTTGTGACTTCACATAAAAGACACATTACTATAGCCTAAAATTAGAACTTCTATACATGAATTGATCGTGTTGTTAGTCATGGCAACGAGAATTTTGTATGATACATGTCACAAGTCACAACGTGTGTGTAAAGTCAGGCAATCGTCGCAAGGCAAGCATTAACTGGAAACATCACGTCCAAAAGATTAAGGCCAAACTATCCAGCTTCATATATGCACTTAGAGAACTGAGGAAAGCAACCGACTTCAAAACAGCGTTATCAGCCTACTATGCATACGCGTACTCACGGTTGCGATATGGGATTATTCTTTGGGGAAATAGTGTAGATGCGGAGGACCTCCTAATATCACAGAAAAAATGCATTCGAATCCTAGTTAATATTAAAGAACCCCAAAGTTGTAGGCCGCATTTTGTAAAGCATAAAATTCTAACTTTAATTTCGATTTACATAATGGAAGTTTGCATATTTGTTAGGAAATATCCTGAGTTCTTCAAGAAAATAGTCGACCAACCAAGACGATATGAAACTAGATACAAACATAAACTAGTTCAATCAAGCTCCAAATTAAAAATACACAGCTCTGGTCCAAATGCAATGGCGATAAAAATTTACAACAAAATTCCAAATACAATTAAAGAAGAACAAAAGGAATCTATTTTCGTAAATAAACTAAAAAGATTTTTAATTGATAAATGTTATTATTGTTTAAATGATTTTTTTAAAGACTAAACAAACAGGTTCTATTTATGGAATGGATCGGTTCGCTCTGTTACCTTGTGTTGCTATACCCTAACAGGGTCATATGTGAACTACACTAATAATATAACATCTCGATAAAATGTACATATGATTGCAATAAATGATTGAGTATTGAGTATTGAGTATGGCTCGGCTAGGCACTACTTAATATATTTATTGAAGTCAATACAAGCTATTTGTAGTAACTGAAGCCTTAGTGGTGGTATGAAGGAAATTATTTGGTGGCCTATAACATTTTCTAACACCACTTACCCAAATGCAAGACGGAGGATTCAATTAGTGACTTCAGCATATACATCCAAATATGCCTCATTTCTCACTAAAAAATATTATTAAACACATAAAATTCCCATCTGCAGCCAGCATCGTCAACATAGGCGCAATAAAGTAATGGTGGAAATGTCAGAGGCAGAACGCAGTTAATTCCCACGGTGGGGACGCACCGCGGAACTTTGCCAAAAACTGTGAAATACTCACCAACGCCGAAACAATTCCCGTTAAATCCACGCTTTATGTGTCTTGATAACCTTTCCGAGTCCTCTTATCGAGTTGATGATTTAATATTTAGGTTGCTTTAGCACCTCTTTGGTAAGTTTTCAAGATTTAATCTTTATAATACTGTCGAAAGGTTAGGGTTTGGCTAATAACTCACATAATATTAAGGTTTACTGGGTCATGTTAGTGAGAGGACTAACTCTTCTGAGAGTGTCCGTCTGGGTTAGTACCACCGCTTTGCTCGTGAAGTCTGCCGCCAAGCAGTAGTGTGCAAGCATTACTGTGTTCCGGTTTGATGAGCAAAGTAGCCAGTGAAATTACTGGGCTTATGAGACTTAATACCTAATGTCTCAGGGTAACGAGCGCACTGCAGTGCCGCGCAGGCCTTTGTGTTTCAAAGTTCTGAGTGGCACTGCAATTGTTATGGGCCGGCGTTATGCGTACCATCAGGCAAACGACCAGCTCGTCTCGTTACAAATAACAAAAAAATAATTTAAAAAGCTCATTAGTTTATGTAACTCAACCACCTTTAGGTAAACGGATCTTACACCATAACTTTTAAAAGAAATGGAACGCAGCAAAATAATTATTTGGATAATTGGTCAAAGGGGAATATATAGTAAAAGCGTGACTTTCCCTTGTGATGTTCCATAAGTGCAATCTTTATTAAGTTCAAGTCTTCGTGACCATTCTACAGCGATGAAATAACCGTCTAACATTATTACGATGGGTCAAAGGGTTAAGTGGCCGATCTTCCCAGTTATTACGGACTGGAATGCCCTTTAGCAAGTCCATAATATGTAGGCACCTATAACAATTCCTTAGATGTGTTTGAGAAGTAGTTCATTGAGTTTGAGTAGCATTTTGTAGCGGAACCGGCGAGTTGTGTTAGTGGGAGGACTAACTCTTCTGCGAGTGTCAGTCTGGGTTGTTACCGCTGCTTTGCTCGTGAAGTCTGCCGCCAAGCAGTAGTGTGCAAGCCTTACTGTGTTCCGGTTTGATGAGCAAAGAATCCAGTGAAATTACTGGGCTTATGAGACTTAATACCTACCGTCTTATGGTAACGAGCGCACTGCAGTGCCGCGCAGGCCTTGGTGTTTCAAAGTTCTAGGTGGCACTGCAATTTTTATGGGCCAGCGTTATGCTTACCATCAGGCAAACGACCAGCTCGTCTCGTTACCAAATAACATAAAAAAAAAAGTTAGAATGTCACTAATGAATCGCTGAAATAGTTCGGTCTATCTCTTATGGCGAAAGTGAAAGTGAAAAATGCCTACCACCATGCAATGGTTCTATACTTGCAACCTTATATTTTCCTTCGCTGAAATCTCAGCAATGTTTTTTTTTACTTTATAAGCTTGCGTTTGACCGCTTATGTTTCAATCAGCGGTTGACCTGACTTCCGCTAAGTCATCATCACTAAGACTGAACCAATAATCAATAGCCATTATTGCTTTCAATGGTGATAAGGTATCACAGGGAGCGGCGTTTAGTTATGTTCATAGTCTCAATATAAGCACAGCCACTCAATTAACCTAATTAAGAAGTTACAACATGAAAGAGAATATTCTGTTCACAATTTCATTCTTGTAGACAAAGGTATCTTAGTCAAAGGTGAAATAATAATACTAGTAAGTTTACCTTTAATGAAAGTGTTTTTCATACGCAGTCTTTTGTCTCTATACATCTTCTTCTATACAAATAAATAAAATTGTAATAAAGTTTGTAATATCAAAATAAATGTTTGTCTGTCTGTTTGTTCCGGGTAATCTCCGAAACGGCTGGACCCATTTTGACGGGACTTTCACTGGCAGATAGGTGATGGTACAAGGAGTAACTTAGGTTACGTGGGCGAATCCGTGGGGCATAGCTAGTTTAAAATAATAATTATGATACCTTAGTAGAAGGTGGGTATCTCCTTGCGGGTACAACTGCAAACCACAACTTATATGTTAATTTTTTATTCTAGCTTCTGCCCGTGGTATCTCCCGTGTTCCCACAAGAACCGTGCATTTTTCCGAGATAAAAATTAGCGTATGTTACTCTCCTCTCATGTCAAATATCACGTCCATCCGTTGCTCCGTCGCTGTATGAAAGAAGGACAAACCAACAACGTACCACCACACTTTCCATTTATTATAGGTCAGATAGAAAACTATCACCTGAGGGGCGTTGGTAGCGCATTACGACCCTTTTTAAAACTTTACTAATACTTTGTAATACACGTTCTAAGCAGCTAGAAACAAATAAAAAGGTTACCAAAAAGAACTCATAAACACTTATAACACATAGAACATACGGTAGCAAACTTTCTCAAGCAAAAGAGCAATATCTATTTAGGAGATCGCTCTGGGTTTTTGCGAAAAAGGCCCTTGAATCCATAAGCAGGCATTTGTTGAAAGTTGGCGTCTTGGGCATATGTTCCTTGTTCCGAGTCCGTGACGCCAGATGTTGTCTTCGATTACAATCGGAGCATTATTACATCGGTGATTTACAATATAAGTTTGGAAATCGAGACGTGCGTGGCAATGTTCCTCTTGAATTTATAATTCGTCAACGTTATTATAATGAAGTTACTCAAAGAAGAAACTTGGGAGAAAGATTGTTGCGAAAACTGCTCCGACTTGTTGTTTATTGTTCGTATTTTGGGATTCGAAAATCTTTTCAATGGAACTTGGAAGGAAACTTGTAAGGCTTTGACAAGAAATCTATCGAAAAATGTTCGACCTTTCATCTTTTATGTGAGCTTTAAATAGTACTTTAAAACTTGTGAGTCTTCGAGAAAGAAACATATAGTAATATGTACATTGTACGTCCTTTCAAACAATATTTATCTGCAATACCTTATATAATCAACAGATTATACCCAAGCTTAAATCATAGCGAGGTGGTAGGGCATTTTCTAGTCCTTGACTAGCAAAACTAGTCCTGGCTAGCTACTACTGTGAAGTTGAAAATATCTATCGTCAAGCACCTATAAGGGTGTGTCCCAACAGCTGAACTTAAGAGCCAATTCTAATCTAGGTTAGTATTATTATATGTTCTGTGTCTATCGTCGCTTAAGACCAGCGGCGCAAGTACGAAAGTCGGTTCGATAAATTTGTCTAACCGAAAAACTCGATAAATTTATCGAATGTTGCGAGTACCGAAGTCTGATCGTAAAGTATTGTAGTAGCTCTATATTCTCTTTGGATTCGACCAAGCTTTTCGATGACTTTTGTCGATTGTTTCGAGGCTCGATAAAACCCACTTTACCGATTTCACTTTGTCAATTTTATCGAATTTTATCGAATTTTATCGACTAAAAGATCCGTATTTGCGCCGCAGGCGTGATTGGAGTAATAAAGAAAAAAAATACTACCTACACTTACCTACCTATCCTTTTTGTTTCAAAACCGTTTTCTACGGAAGTGCATTTGGTGCGCACTACATGTTCGTTCTAGCGTAACTCACTTGTGCAGGTTAACAGGTTTTTGTCATACGTTCTGCAATTTTGTTACTGAACGAGTTGAATGTTTGTCCCTTTATTCATTACTAGAGTGGCTTTGAACGCGCTGCAGGTTCATCGTTCCTATGGCAATCCCATCTGGGGTACAATCCGAACAATCCAATTTAAAATACAGCACTGAATGTGCTTTTCTTTTTCGATGGATAAGGTTCAATAGGTTTGATTTTGTATGGGACGTTAACTCTTAATCACTTTTGTTTCTGCTTGGGAGCACGTATGTTGAAAAATCTCGAATACTGACTATCAATGCCTATAAATAGTATAAGGATCGTAGGATACATCATACTATTTTATAAACCCCCTTCATAAACTACAATGTATTATTTAAAGTTATGTTATCTACGATGTTTATCCTGCTCCTACTAATATTATAAATGCGAAAGTGTGTTTGTTGGTTTGATGATTTGTTGGTTTGTTGATTAGTTCTTCTTTCACGCAGTAACGGAGCAACGGATCGACGTGATTTTTGGCACAAATATATAGTTTATGAACCGGAAAGTAACATTTAACACTTTTTATCCCGGAAAAATGCATGGTTCCTGTGGGAACGCGGGTGAAAACCGCGGGCAAAAGCTAGTGTAGCAATAAATATTTTTTTTATTTTCATAATATTATTGTTTCACCTACTTGTTATAGCTTTATACGATCCAGCAAAAAAAATATTACAATCAAATCATTTCTATACTTTTATCAGAAGACATTAAATCTAGACACGGCCATTGTTTTTAGGTATTATCCGAATTGTGAAGACGTTGTCCTATAAACCTTTTGAAATTGTTATTATTTAGTTATTTCAAAACGGTTTATCAAGTCTACCTTTTAGGCAAGAAGATTATGCTGAATCCGGGAACGGATTAGAGGAAGCAGATTAATGCTTCCCAATTTAGGGTTCTCACTTTGCATTTGCAATTAATATTATATTATGATACTAGCTTCTGCCCGCGGTTTTCACCCGCGTTCCTACAGGAACCGTGCATTTTCCAGGATAAAAAGTAGCTTATGTTACTCTCCGGTCCATAAACTATATCTATGCCAAAAATCACGTCGATCCGTTGCTTCGTTACTGCGTGAAAGAAGGACAAACCAACAAACACACTTTCGCATTTATAATATTAGTATGGAAGTATGGATATATAGAATATAATATATGACGGGGCGGCGAGTCCAGGGGTCTTTTTAAAAACGGTGACGTCACCACCGGTGACGTCAACATCTTCAGCATCATGGTGACCGCTCACCCCTCGTAGAAAGAAAACTCGTAGAAGCTCCATTTTATCTCAACCATTTATTTCGGCAAGGTTATATGGGAGATCTGAACGGTCCGACGGTAGGCGCAATACTAGTTGTTTCCAACAGTCGGTCGCTCGTATTTATAGCAAAACGGATTGTGACAAAGAATCTTTATAAAACTTGTTAGATCTTGTCATTCTACTTTAGATTTTAATCTTCAATTGAAATTCATTACTTTTATTAACATGGGGCCCAGGAGAGCACTCATGATAGTTAAAATAAATGACTCTAGGCGCCCATTCCAAGTAATAGGCCGTACAAGAAGAACGGGCAAGAAACTTGCCGGCAATCTTTTAAAAAATGTGTTTACAGTGAATTTGTTCAGTTTAACAATCATTTGTCTAGTTTTAACAATTCAATGAGTAATTAATGGTTCACAAACATTAATTAGTTAATCAAAGTTTAAGTGAAATTATTAACAATCCAATGAGTAATTTATGGTTCTAAACGCTTATTAGTAAACCAAAGTTAACATGTTTTGATTGTTGTCATTTTACACCGTCCATGAAGCTCGCCTGTGACGTCATTGCTCCGATACGGCCATTCTGATAGATGGTGCGTGCTCTGCACCAGTCCAGTTATGTTCTGAAACAATGAGACGTTTTCTTCTGAGTTTGGTATCTGTAAGCAACCACCGTTGCTTGCAGTTAAGTTTGCAAGAGTAATAGTTTGCATTCTTAAGAGAAAAGAAAAATTTTTTTTTTTTGTTGTTCTTTTTCTTTTCTTTTTCTTTTTGCTTTCTTTTCTTTGATCAATTATCTTTACAGTGAAGTTATCTAGTTTCGACAATCTAATGAGCAAACTATTTAGTTAATCAAAGTAGGTAAACATTTAGTTAATCAAAGTAGGTAAACATGTCATGTTTCCTATTGCCCTGCTCAACACCGTAGACGTAGCCCGCTTCGCGCCGACTCGGCCATTCTGACAGGTGGTGCGCGCCCTGCACCAGGCACGGTGTTTCTTAAAACTAGAAATTTGGTTTTGAGGTAGGTACCCGTACACCGGTACACTAGCTGTTAACTTTGTTTCTCATCACTGCATAAATTAAGCTGCATTGCTTATTTTTCAAATTGCGAAGATTTAATTTTATGTTAGAGTGAAACAATATTCACGTAACAAAATTATCAGCCAACTTTTAGTAGGTACTTTCTTAATAATATTCTGTAAACACAACAGTTCACATGCAAACATTCACAGTTAAACTTAAATAAATTTGCTGTACAAGGGAATGTGAGTAGCAGTAGTTTGCCAATGCTCCACGCATTATGGCTTTGATTTATTATTGGTTCAATGCAAATGCTCCACGCATCATTGCATGAATAGATTTATTATAGGTTCAATGCAAATGCTCCACGCATCATTGCATTATTTTTAAATTCTCGTAGACAGGGATGTTGCTGTGGTCTGGGCGGTCTTGTACGCCGTGGTCCACAGAGGCTCTAAGGGAAATGGGAAAGGACGATGCTGTGGTCTAGGCCTTTAAATGGCCGTGGTCCACAGAGGCTCTGAAATCTAGGAATTGATGCTGTGGTCTGGGCGGTCTTGTACGCCGTGGTCCACAGAGGCTCTAAAGGAAATGGGATACAGGTTGATGCTGCGGTCTGGGCCTTATTGTTATGACCGTGGTCCGCAGAGGCTCTGAAAAAAGTAATAAAAGAAAAACGAACAACAAACACGTTATAGTAATTATAAATAGGTCACAGGTAATTGATGCTGTGGTCTGGGCGGTCTTGTACGCCGTGGTCCACAGGGGCTCTAAAGGAAATTGGAAAGGACGATGCTGTGGTCTAGGCCTTTAAATTATGACCGTGGTCCACAGAGGCTCCGAAATAATAAAACAATAACGAACAACAAACACGTTGTTACGATAGTAATTATAAATAGCTCACAAGTAATCGATGCTGTGGTCTGGGCGATCTTCTACGCCGTGGTCCACAGGGGCTCTAAAGGAAATTGGAAAGGACGATGCTGTGGTCTAGGCCTTTAAATGACCGTGGTCCACAGAGGCTCTGAAAATGACAAAAATGGAGGGGATATAAGGAATAAAATGATTTGTACAGTCTTAAAGACGATTCAAAATTATCAGGTTTAACAATTCGGATCCCGAATCATTAATCGAATATCACTTATCTGTAACATTCCTCGCGCAGTTTTGGAGCACAGGTTCACTTGCTGATGACTAGTGGATGAGCCCACTTTCTTGATGACCGAAGAAGCCATGTGTCACCATCACATGTAAAGCGCCAGCCTTTTACCGCACTTCTTGCGCTGTTGCTTAGGCATCAGATGATAGATGCAGCAGTCACATGAAACCATAATAAAAATGATTAGTAGGCGTAGTTGACTTATCAATTCCCGACTCACACAGTACTAAATGAACACATCGCGCTGTTGCTAACGCCGCGAATTTATGAAACAATCAAACAATGAAAGTTCAGTATATTCAATGAATTTTTGTAACTACCACATCGCGCATTTACGTATACCGGAATAGAAGTAACACTATGAACGCAAACGCTAGTGGCAAACGCGTTTTAGAATTAACTAGCATACACACAGATTCACAGGAAAAACGGTAATAGTTTTCCAACACAAACATCGAAGTTCAACTTAAACCAAACAAATCAAACTTCACACTCACTACACAAAGCTTAACCCGAATTAAGAGTTGTGATGTCGATTAAAGAGACTGCCATACTTGAAATGATTTGGCGGCCCTTTTAATTAGTTGGTCAAAATAAGTTTAAATTAAATTAGAATGCTTGTTGTGACTTACAACTCACTTTCACAAATTCACAAGACCGATGAGCAATAATTTCAAACACAATAATCAAAATCAATTAAAAGAAGCGACTTTTCTTAGAAAATCGTAGGTAGGTACCTCGCGGGTAACTCGTGATAAATAGTGGGTAGCACACAGATAACTCGTAGATTTTTGGTATTTGTGGGTATCTCGTGAAAAACTTTTAAAATAAAACTCAAGAAACTACGAAATCTCGTAAAATTAGAAGTAATCTCTTGGATTATTTGTAAGTTGTAAGTTGCGTTTATGCGCATGCAAGTCTAAAGTTAAAATATGGTAGAAAAAGTTACGATTCACCTGTATTCTGATGTCATGTCTCCATCGCCTTTTTCTTGGTTTGGTTGCACGTGTTGGCCCGTTCGTGTTGATACCACGGACGTGGCTGGTGTGTCAGCATAATCTTCAGGAGTTGGTAGTGATGGGTCATCTGTCGCCAATACGGTGGTGTGTCAGCATAATCTTCAGGAGCTGGTAGTGATGGGTCATCTCTCGCCAATACGGTGGTGTGTCAGCATAATCTTCAGGAGCTGGTGTCTGATGTAGGGACCTCTGCTGCGACTGGGCTCGGCTGCATTGCCCATTTGTGCTGGTCCTTCAGGTGACAAGCGGGTGAGAAGGCTAGGATTGGAAAGCTAAGTTGTTCCGTTCCAATCCCACTCCATCTGTGCTGGTACTTCAGGTGACAAGCGGGTGAGAAGGCTAGGATTGGAAAGCTAGGTTGTTCCGTTCCAATCCCACTTCTGATGACGGGGCGGCGAGTCCAGGGGTCTTTTTAAAAACGGTGACGTCACCACCGGTGACGTCAACATCTTCAGCATCATGGTGACCGCTCACCCCTCGTAGAAAGAAAACTCGTAGAAGCTCCATTTTATCTCAACCATTTATTTCGGCAAGGTTATATGGGAGATCTGAACGGTCCGACGGTAGGCGCAATACTAGTTGTTTCCAACAGTCGGTCGCTCGTATTTATAGCAAAACGGATTGTGACAAAGAATCTTTATAAAACTTGTTAGATCTTGTCATTCTACTTTAGATTTTAATCTTCAATTGAAATTCATTACTTTTATTAACATGGGGCCCAGGAGAGCACTCATGATAGTTAAAATAAATGACTCTAGGCGCCCATTCCAAGTAATAGGCCGTACAAGAAGAACGGGCAAGAAACTTGCCGGCAATCTTTTAAAAAATGTGTTTACAGTGAATTTGTTCAGTTTAACAATCATTTGTCTAGTTTTAACAATTCAATGAGTAATTAATGGTTCACAAACATTAATTAGTTAATCAAAGTTTAAGTGAAATTATTAACAATCCAATGAGTAATTTATGGTTCTAAACGCTTATTAGTAAACCAAAGTTAACATGTTTTGATTGTTGTCATTTTACACCGTCCATGAAGCTCGCCTGTGACGTCATTGCTCCGATATATAATCTTTTGCTGTCACATATTTTTTCATGCACTTTTTTATGCATTTATAGTAAAGAGACGAGTTATGTTGCAACAAGTTAGTGCCCATTATTTCACATAGAAATGTTGTCTGGCGGGATGCGATTTCGAAATATAAACGATCAAGACAGTCGCTTCCGACACGGATATCATTCCGATGAATTAAAATAACCCGGGCAAACCTGATTCAAGAGGCGATAAATTTAACTATTATGAAAATATATTTTATAGTGTTAACCGACAGTAGTGGATGTTCACACAAATATATACATCACAAAAATTTCGCTTCCAACAGGATTCGAACCTGCGTTTTCTGGTTATCTAGACCAGAAGCCTTACCTACTAGGCTATGGGAGCAATCGATGTTGACTGCGAAATTCTTGATATGATGTTTTTCTTCTTGGCTTACAGCCGTAGCTCCATCGTAGCAAATTTGATTATTGGTAGTAAACTGTTCTCCGAGGATCTCACCCGCAGGTCGTTCTATTCATACGTCGGGACCACACGCCAAAATTAGTCAAAACCAAAACAGAACACAGCACATCAGCTGCAACCGGGCTATACAAAATGAATTACTTTTTTAAACACAGACATATCAATCCTAATTTGACAATTGTAATATTATTACAATTATACGTGAATAAGATAACAAGAACAGCTCCAGAACAAACAGACATCTCGTCTTAGTCAAGAAGAATGTTGTACGACACTTTCTCAGCCATATATTTCAAGTATTTGCATATAAATAGCTTGCTGCCGGCGCTATGAAAAACTTTACAAAACATCTCTTTCAGAGAGAATAGAGACACAAAGTTCAACAAGCGGTGTTTTTATTTCTATGAAATAGATTTTGAAAAAAAGATATCTAATTTAAAATTTCCTGCGGAATCTACAAAATACAAAAAGTGTATAACCAACCTATTTTTTATCTCCATTTCGAAGGGTTTTTTTTTAAATAAGCCGATAATCTCGACGCGAAGGATTACGTTTGAATAGCGGACTGATTTAATACTTGTCAATAGAAATGAGAAAGTAAAATAAAAACGAATGGATAATATTAATATTACAGCAACCTATATAGTTTACCTTAGGATGGAAAGGGAATTGAAAGTAGTATTCAACACAACATTTGGTCTATTGACAGAAACTTTAACGATATTAGTCAATATTAATGACACACTACGAATATTATGACTAGAAACGGGATATTTAGATACCCTATTATTGAGGTCTTTCGTGATCACGGCATTTGCAACTTCGCACAAATATCGGATACTTAAGTCAATTACATAAGTCAAATATACTTTTTCTAGTTATAATAATTATATTCGTAACGTTAACAAAAGGGAGTAGCATAACTGAAAAAAAATTTGCACCATTTGGTCAATATAAAAGCTTTGGCCTCGGGCACTCCCCGTTGCACGTTGTCAGATAGAGTGCCCTACCGTTCCAGCTCTAGGGCGGAATATAATAACATAACATAGGAGCTCTTCCAAATCGAATGTTTATAATCTACCGACTTTCAATTGTTTTACTCTAGAGTTGGTTCTAATTATCTGTAGGTTTATCTATATATATTCTACTAGCCATGCTCCACGACTCATAAAAAGTGGCCTTTATATTATTTTAGCTGTCCTGAAATTCCCCTATCTTTATCTTCTAACGAAGTTTCATGTAAGTACGTCAGTTTTGGCGTAATTGAGTAATAAACATCAAAATTTTAATATGTATAATTTTTTTTATTACTATCAGCCTCATACGCTCCCACTGCTGGGATAACGGCCTTTTCTCAGAAAGAGAGAGAATGGGCCATAATCCACCATGTGAGCCCTATACGACTTGGTGGATGTCACAGCACCTAGAAGATTTTAGGCGCTGGGTCGAGTCGAGATTCGAACTCCGGGGCGTCGGATTGAAAGTCACACAAGTTCCCACTCAGCCACATTTACTCTACTAATTTATCAGTGGGATTAAATAGATGTCCAAGAATTCGTGAAAAACTTGAGAAAATAAGTCAAGCTTGGTCACTAAGTAGGTAATTATACGTAAGCTCATTACGACTCTTATACAAAGACTCATGACATTTGAAAAGCTCGAGTAGATTGTTCCTGGCTCAAAAGTACTCGCTAAAAAGAATATTTGAATATTTCTTAATAATTATCAAGCCTACTCCGCACAAAAAGCCTCAAAGCTGGAAAGTTTCAAACGCTAAGTAAGAAAAACTTGAAAGTAAGTATAAACCTAGAAACCAGACTGGATTTTTAAAGATGGCAGACAGATAAATTGATAATAATAAAATGAAATATTTTTAAGGGGTGCTTGGGTGCGTAAGGACTGCCTAAGCATCCGAGCCTCTATTTTGTGTCTATATACCAGTGGCTGGGACTGGTGGCCGCACCTAGCCACTGGTGGGACATATAATGGCTGCGACTGGCCTAATGCGTGGCAGCACTATTTCAAGATTTTTCTAAGAACAAGCTATAATTAAAATTAATCTCACAATTTACGTGAACCCTGATTCTACAGGTCAATTGAGTAATGTACCTACGGACACGTTCGTTCATTAGAAGTGATTGAAAAAAGCGTAGGATGACATCTTTGAATAGTTACATTGGTATTTGGGGAAGAATAGATTGAATATCTCCCCGAGGTACCTATACAAAATTAAGTCTTTAGAATTTCTTAACCTTATTTAATAACTGTCAGGAGGTATTCCTGTCTTAGAAATTAAATGTATTCATGGAAATGGATTTCGAAGACGGGGAAATCTGTTTTTCTGAGTTACCATTGTTTTCGTCTAACCAAAATATCGAATTAGTTGAAATTGTATTTCTAATGTGGTCCTTCACCTGTCAAATCTGTAATGTGAATAATATTATTACTAAAACACTTATCGCTGTGTTTCGTAGTAGTAGTAGGCAAAATAGTAAGGAAATACTAGTAATACCTATATCTATACAACTAAATAAAAATGAAGTGCCTGTTTGTATACAAATAAAAAAAATTGAAGTGTCTGTTTTTAATGTCAAAATAACAGCTTTTTACCAAATGCATATGAAAGTATATACGGTACCTATAATAAAACAATCATTTATTAATTTTTTGTCTGTCTGTCTGTTTGTTCCGGGCTTCAAAACGGCTGGCCCGATTTTCACGGGACTTTCACTGGCAGATAGTTGATGTTATAAGGAGTAACTAGGCTACTTTTATTTTAGAAAAAGAATTAGGGTTCCGCGCATAAAAATAAAAACCATGAAATCCAATACTTCCGCGCGGGTGAAACCGCGGGCAGCAGCTAGTTTGATGTTTTTTTTATCCTCGATAAAAAAACCTTCAAACTTTCTGATCGTGTATAACAGAAATAGGAAACAATTTGATCTACGACTATAACACTCATAGATTTTTGTCAAAAGAATTAATCTCAACTAGAAAATCGATCGCTAAGGATATACTTTGCAGTTGCTAGCTAGCAACACCAGATGAGGTAGTGGCCCAACAAAATAGTATAAAACCCTTTTGAAAATAAATCTGCCCTGAACAAGATTTTCGCCCCGCCCAACAATTATTATTTTGGTCAGGCCTCGAATCTTAAACAGCTCATTGACTTTCCAAAACTTCCTAACCACCGCCCAAGAACCTTCGTAGTAAACTTTGTACTTAGATAACCTTATTTTATTGCTCGCTTTTTATCCAATAAGAAGTCTTTGACTGGATGCAAACTTCTACTGCGAAGAAAGTGCTTACCAGTCGAAGTTTATATTACGACTTAACCTCACAAACCTCTATAAAGGCTGAAAACTCGAAGGTGAAACTTATCCAATAACACCCTACCAACTTGCTACCTCCTACTTTTCCCACTTTCCCGTTTTACTTAAATATTGGCCAGAAACGGACAAAGATGCTTGTCATGTTATGGGTTTTCGTGCTATCTTTTTCCCACCTCTCCGGGGAAATTGAGTTGTATTAGGTATTGTATTTATCTGTGCTTCTTGTGGGAACTTCACGACAGTTTGCTGTTGTATACGGCAGAAACCAATACGGAAGTTTTCCTTTTGTTGTGGCGATTTTACCTGTTTGTAAACTTTTTCAGAACTAACGCTGCACAAAAAATGGGTGTTTTAATCTTTGAATTCCAAATTTTGTTAAAATATCTGACGTTAAGATTTTAACGTGCCAAATGTGTCAAGTATGCGTTGAATTTTATTATTAAATTGCCTTTTCGTTATGTAGGACAACGTACAGCGTAAGCGACCACTTGCATTTCCACCAAAGTGTCGTGTTCTAAATCTAGGTTTTCTTAGATGACCGATTACAGATTAGATATTAGATTACAGATATTATGAATATTCGTACAGTTGAATTTCGCACAACTCGCCCCCAGAACTGATAGTTCTATAGTCATCTAAAGTGCTAGCAAGACAAAGGCTTCAAAGGTGCTAGGACTGTCTCATTTGCGAGTTGTCTGTCAGGCTGGGGATCATAGCTTTGCTCGTGTAGCCAGCCGTCAAACAAAGCATTATATTCTCTTTGCAATAATGATTCATGTCCACGCGTTGTAGTGTTCTGGTTGGATGAGCAAAGAAGTCAGTAATAGCTGATTCAGGGTAACTGATGTGCAGTGTGACGCAGGCCTTGTTATTCCAAAGTTCTGAGTGGCATTGTAATTGTTATTTATATGATGGTGTTATGGTTATCAGGGATTCACTCGTCTCATGGTCTAATTGGTGTAGGAACTACAAAAAACTTAGGAACAGACCAATTATTTCAGGGTTTATTCAAATGATTACGTCAGCTTCTCACCCATGTCAAGTGATGTATGGCGTCAATAAATATGATTTAAGCTATTGTTAGCAAATTTGTAGCCAAAATTTTAAACAAAACTTGAGAATTTGGGAACAGATGAAAATTATTATGCGTATGCTATGTAAAAAGTTAACGGCAGTTTTATAGTAGTCCTTACAGCAAAATGCTGTTCTGAATACATAAATGTACCGCAGACACAGTTTTCATAGGGTATAGTACAGATACGTAACAGTTGCCAAATAAACCTCCGCATTGGCTGGTCTCCTGATCATCTGGTCCATCGATCGCTGACTGTCTGACGTCACCGGCGCCAGACCGTCCCGCCAGGCCGACGCCGTGGGTGTCTCATCCCCCGACCTCCATATCGCCGTACTTTATCGCATTATAACCGTGTTTTGCTTCTTTAATGTTTTACTTATTTTTCTCAATGTTTTATGTATGTATCCTACATTTGTCTACAGTGTCTTTTTTAAGTTTCAATATATTAGCGTTTGAAGTCCACGTCGTGCGATGAGCTTGTTTGTCCTGTCTAAAGAAATTATAGACTGTCTTTTTTTTACCGTATTCTGTTTCATCATTCTTCCTCACGCTACCTTCAGGATCGTTTTAAATTTCTTCATGCTTCCAACTTTTTTTCATTACGGTTATCAGAAAATCAACTGTACACCAGTAATATTTCTTTATAATCCCAGCACTGTTGAAAGTATCCATTTGTGGAGCGCATTGGGCCATGAAATGAAACGTGCTCCCTCGCTAAACATTTTCAAATAGGGTTAAAACTATGTAGTTTTCGCGCTAGCTTTTGTTACATGACGTGTTGTACTAATTATAATAATATGTAAGTAGGTTTATTTGTATAGTTTACGTTGTAAAATATGTATTTTTACTGTACCTATAGTATGTATTTTTGTGTTATTTTATATTCAAATATATTTTGTTCATACTCAACCACCTACATAATAACAGCTACTTATACGTATAACTGAAAACCACCATCCCATACTTCAGTTGTTTACTTTAGCTTTCGGGTTGTCTAGAAGAGATCGCTATGAGCTATAAGTCTGCCTGTTGTGACACTTAGTTATAAGATTTTAGTTTTTAATTTTTTTTATACTGTGGTGTTTCAATAAAGACTATCTATCTACCATCGCTTAAGATAAGCTGAGATACTGATCAAAGACTAACCAACCAAGTAAATAAAATACAACATGTGCGAGATTTTCCATTACTGAAAGCTGAAAAAGCTTTGAATTACGAAGTGGACCTTTAAGTGTTGCTTAAAACTTAATCACGAGGAAATCTAGAGCGTTTTATCACTTAACCACAAAATCAATCGAAGTGGACGAAGTTAAAGTTCTCTAAAGGGAAACTAACCAATACCAATACGAGTACTTGCGATATTGAATAAGTTTGACGTCGATACCTTTATTGATGTAAGTATCTGATCCAATATCGGATAGACACAAGTAATATAGGCACATAGAAACTGATAGGTAGGAACGGGCACGGTGGGTTTCTGGAAGGTTCGTTGACTTTGAGCACGGATTGGGTCTGTTGGTGTCTTTGTCATTTATTATGTTCTGATAAAGACAGCATTAGTTTTAGTCTGTGATTCGGGTAGATGAATGTTGCAGAGGCCCGCTGTTAGAGTCATTTTAACTTTCATAAGTGCTCCTTTGGGGCCTATTTGAATAAAGACATTTGAATTTGAATAGAAGATAGATATATAGAACCTGGATACTATTTTCTTGGTTACTTTAAGCTATACATTTTTTCGTGATTTTCATTGCTTTTCTCAAATTTCATACAATGCCTACAAATAATTGAATATGTGATAATACTGAGCCAAGGTGTTTTATTAAGAAAAATCAACAAAAATAATTTATTTTATTGTACATATTAAATAATTATTGTGTTAAAATAAAGGGATGCAGTGCAGAGTAAATTATGTCATTTATTGTCGATAAAAATATTCTATTATTACCCGAATCCACAAAAAAGGAGTGTAATGTTTTTGGGGTTCATGTTTGTTTGTATGTATGTAAGTTTCTTTATTCCGCCATAACTTTTAAATGCCTGAACAGATTTGGATGTATCAAGATTATAACATCCTTACATCATCCCGAGTGACACTGGTTAGTGCAGTCGTGTTTTTTATGTAACTTGTTTCATAGGAAATCTTTCAATACCTACTAAATCTTGATAGAACTGCATCCAAAACAGGCAAAGATTCAGCTCAAAATAAATCTTGCGTTTCAGCTACGATACTGAGCACTAAAAAAATTATAAGCAACCCAGAAGCTCTCTCTCCGTTAACCTAGAAACTAAAAAAGTGGAAAGATTCATTCAAGGGTCGAGGTCAACGAAGCCCAAGTAAAAGATGGTGGAAGATAGGCGACGTCCTTCACTGCACCAATTGCCGCAATAAATTACGGAAAATTGTCAAGGAAAATCTCAGTTAGGATTATCACTTTACTCAGCAGTGAGGAAACCATTAAGAACTGGATGATCGTCCGATCTGTATCTAATAATAAGTGAGGTCAGGTATTTACCCGATGGGGTCAAATGTGACCCACTAAACCTTGTTAGGGGTAGTTAAACGACAGGGTTAAACCAAACCTGAAATCAATCATGATTGTCATAATGTTCGACATTTTGTAACGGAATAAATTATACTATTAATCGTAATAAAAGTCAATGTGACAAAGTATATGTGATGTATGTATAAGAATGCCATTCTGTATCCAATGTCAACAATTTATAATTTCTTAATAGGTAATTCAATACCAAAATTATTTCAGACTACATTCATCAAACTTTCGAACTCAATTTACCATTGTTGTTTAGATTTTTATTTGTTGGCAGAATAAGTTCTAATTACAATAATATTATCGTTTCCAACCTTGACTGTAGTCGAAAGTTTCCAGCAATGATTGAAGATTTAGTAACTTTAGTTTAATATTAGTTTTATTTTTGACTCGCTGCTGCCCGCGGTTTCACCCGCGCGGAGAGATTGGATTTCATGGTTTTTATTTTTTAGCGCGTAACCATAATTCTTATTCTAAATTAAAAAGTATCCTAAGTTACTACTTATAACATCAGCTATCTGCCAGTGAAAGTCCCGTCAAGATCGGCCCAACCATTTCGGAGATTACCCGGAACAAACACACAGACAGACAAAAATTTTAAAAATGGTTGTTTTGTTATATGTACCGTATCTACGTTCATATGCTTTTGGTAAAAAGCTCTTATTTTTATATTACAAACAGACACTTCAATTTTATTTATTTGTATAGATAGATAGTGAAATAAAACGAAGTGTACAACCAGCTTTAGTTACCGAGTCACCTCCATTACTGCGTTAAAATAAACAGAAAGGTAATAAATACTTTTCGACGTTCAATTTAAGTAAAAATGTTTTTGTCATATAACCCTTTTCAAAACAAATCAAACTGTCTAACTTCCATTCTGTTTACTTATCCATATACCTTATCCAGGAACCTTTCCACCTACGGAGAAAGGAAATACCCACTGTTTTCTATATACGAGACCTTGAATGTCAAACTGTTGTTGAATCGCCCCACTAACCTGTGTGTCCCTGCAATATACTTTCGCTGTGACGTCACTGGCGTCTCCTAGCCCCGACAGCAAGACGCCGCCCCCGTTCACACCTATCGCCCCAACTTTCACTATTTAATCCCTTAGGGTCGTATGTCGAGAATAATCCGTCAAATTGGGATTACGGTTTGACAAACAGTGTCTTTGAAGAGATGCTGTATGGGAGAGATAATAGAGTTACCTTATTAGGTACTAGCTTTTGCCCGCGGTTTTCACCCGCGTTCCCACAGGAATCGTGCAATTTTCCGGGATAAAAAGTAGCTTGTGTTACTCTTCGGTCCATAAACTATATCTATGCCAAAAATCACGTGGATCCGTTGCTCCGTTCCTGCGTGAAAGAAGGACAAACCAACAAACACACTTTCGCATTTATAATATTAGTAGGAAGTAGGATTAGTAGGATTAACGAAATCAGTGTATGTATTGCGTCAGATACTTGCTGATAATTTCTATTTGCGATCACATTTATTTAAAATTATAATGTTACAATTTGAAAAAGCTCCATCATGTGGGAAATGTTGCTTGGTTTCTGCACCGGCCTTAAGAGCGTTTATATCGTAAGGCTTTTCATACAAACTTTCAAGTTTTTCACCTCCAAACAAATGAACCTATTTTTACCGGTTCTCCACTAACTACTATTTAGATCTATGTTCCTGCTTATGCATAAAGTTTCATTGAAATCGGTTAATTTATTCCGGAGATTAAGGATTTGAAACTATGTATAAAGAACCATAAGCGCAGAAAGGCGCATTACCAAAAAAACAGCGCTTAGTTAACCAAATCGCTAATTTTTACAGGACATGCCGTCGCTGAAACCCTCGTAACTAGCTACGGATACAGCATTTGAACTTTACAAATGGAAATCTCTGACTTTTGGAGTTTTTCATTCACTACGAATATTATCACTGGATACGGTATAATTAATATGTAAATTATGTGATGTATATGTAAATTATGTAATGTATATGTAAATTATGTTATGTATACGTAAATTATTTAATTTGAGTTTAAAATATCCCATATCTAGTCATAATATTCGTAGCGTTGATGACAGTGAGAATCTAATAATTTTTTTGTGGAAAAATATGTTTCAGATTGGCTTAAGAATGCTATAGTACTGATAGAATTGAACTAGCATGCTTATTATTGGCAAATGTTTACAGTTACACAGCATGCTAGTTTTAAGCACGCAACCGGGTCTCCTCGCTTAGTTGGAAAGGTACTTACCAACTTGTACTTACAACTATCCGCCACACTAAACAAAATATAACATAATCACCAATATCGGTTTGAAAAAACGAAGAATTTAGCTGTAACAAGTAGAATAAGAGCAAATTGACTGTGAACTTGGACACACGAGTAATCCTATAAGGGTTCCGTTTTTTAATTTGGACTTACGAAACCGTAAAAAGCCAGAATGACAGAATGGTGATGGGAAAGTATTTCAAGTGGAGAATGTTTATTCGCCGATCGCAAGTATGCCAACCATCCATATGATGCTAAGCAAAAAAAATGATTTATCCCCAAAGAATAAAAAAGTCGTCATAAAAAAAATCAAAGCTTCATCCCTACGAAGCTTACCGCAATCGAGGAAAACGGAGAATTAATCACCGTGACACCTCAGCCACCATTACGTAATAAAACCAGATCTCAAAGTGTAAAAAATACGTAACGTTATTTTTCAAACGTTCAAAAAGAAACCACTGAGATTTGCAATGCACACAGCCTTGCTTCGGTTTTAACGTTATTTTTTCAGTAAAAAAACTGATTAGCAGCTTTCCAAACTTCAGTATGCATTAGTTCTGTATGCGGCACTGCTATAATTGTTCAGGGCAGATATTATGCTTAATCAAAAGACCGGGTCGTCTCATTAGCTTCTATTGTTAACAAAATATATTATAAACTTACGTACTGTTTTGGTAGGAGTGGTGAGTTCTAAACTTACAAATGACTTGAAACTCAAGCCGGTTGGGCCTTGAGTAATAAGTTCGCAGATTGTTTAACCCCTCATATTTGGCGAAAGTTTACAATTTGGCATGTTTTAGTATATCAATAATAGATGACGCAACATACTTACGTATTTAAAACGGCTCTAGAACCTTTTATGGCTTTGTTTTAAGGCGACTTCAAATTTTACGCTCTGAACGAGACCAACAAATTTTAAGTTTCTTATGAACTATTTTACAAAAATTTTGGGACTCACATTAACTCAATCATTTACATAATATTGTTATTTCTCAGGAATATGTTTAATCTATACTCTATTATTACAAATAAATAAAATTGAAGTGTCTGTTTGTAATATCAAAATAACAGCTTTTTACTAAATGCATATGAAAGTATATACGGTACATATAACAAAACAACCATTTTTAAAATTTTTGTCTGTCTGTCTGTCTGTTTGTTCCCGGTAATCTCCGAAACGGCTGGACCGATTTTGACGGGACTTTCACTGGCAGATAGCTGATGTTACAAGGAGTAACGTAGGCTATTTTAATTTTAGAAAAAGAATTAGAGGAACCCTAATTCTTTTTTGCGCAAAAAAATAAAACCCATGTAATCCAAAATCTCCACGCGGATGAAACCGCGGGGCAGCAGCTAGTTGTAATAAAAATGGCTATGTGACCAGAATATTAGGCGCGTTACGACCGGGTGATAGTATACTAGGTATTTAATATTTTTTTGTATATTTAATTAATTAAGTAGGATTATTGTTTTATGTTTTAATTTATTTTAGTATAATATATGTTTAACTTCCCATTTTTTAATATTTATATTACGTTTGCATATGTATTTAGATGCTTAAATTTCCTTTTTTTAATAAATAAAATATTTATTTTTTTATTTTCGTAAAATGTTACAGTATTAACTTTAACTTCCCTTGGGCTTAATTCTCGATGAGACATTTTCTCTGTATTGTATATTAGTAATATTTAGCTTTCACGAGGCTTATTATCTCGTTCAGGATATAATTATAAAAAAAGCATTTTAACGCAGACGACTACAAAAATGAACAAAGTGTAATTGGTTCTCGAATTTTGAATTACAGAGTTTTGCTATCCTAAACATACAATATTATAAAAGCATCAACATTGTCACACCTTCGTTAACGCTATGGTATTTTGCTGTCGTCTGCTGTTCTGACACTAACTCTTTTTTATGAAGGATAGCAAGTAGTAATTCACTACAAAGTAGTCAGTGAAAGCACTGGTTTTATGAGACTTACACTCATATTCTTGAACGTAATACAAAACGTTTCTTACCTTCACTTTATCATACTCAAGGAAATCGGTAGTTTTAGTCGTAAGGAAATTCTTCTACTTGACGACTTTCCTACTTCGAGTGTAGTAAAGATTTGTCAAACTCAAGGTAGATCGCGACCTAGTCTTATGTATAGAATTATCAACATTGATTGTTTTAAAACTGTTTTTTTGTATCCTATTATTTAAAATCTCAATTTAAGAAATCAAAAAGCATGTTTTAACGTCGTCACCGTTAGCTGCAGCACCTACCACGCAGTGTAACGGAACGACAAAATGCAAATGCATGCAAATTTCACTAAAGTCACTTTACTCAATTACTCACTTTTATATCTACTGGGAAATTGTTAGTGTAAATGTAAATTGTAACTATAACAGTGGAATTATATTTAATATTGTATTACACTATTTTTAGGACATGCGTGACGAGTTTTAAATCTTTTCAGTAAAAAAATGTTTTTTTTAATACTGCAAGCGGTACCAACTCTTTGTTCGTATAGTTTGCCACCAAGCAATAATATGCAAGCATTATTAATTATTGTGATCTGGTTTGTTAAACAAAGTAAATAGTCGGCGAAAATACTAGGTATAGTAAATGTATCTGGGTAACGAGCGATCCGCAGTGCTGCGCAGGTCTATTGTGCTTCAAAGTTTTGAGTGACTCTGAAATTGTTATGAGTTAGGTGAATGCCCTGCTTGTCTCGAAAAAAGACTCTCCACAAATATACCCCTTCCTTTGGTTCACTATAATGGGATAAAAATAGCCCTATATCATTAAAAGTTGCTAAAAAAGCTTTTCTTTACAAAAAATACATCTTTAACAAAATGTAACAAAGCTTCTAACTCATCACATGTTTCATTCGTATAATCCCATAAGCTCGTTACGGCTGTTCCGTGCGGAAACGTATGATATAACAATAACGTATAAAGCTTACTATACTAATGATTTAGTTGTAGGGCTACCATCACATTAGACTTGTTTTTATTAAAATTTGTTCTATGTGACCACCCTAGTACCATTTCAAACAACAAATAATTTCCAAAATCGGTCCGCAATTGACGGAGAAATCAGTGAACATACAAAAACAATACAGACAGTCGAACATATTATAACCCCCTCCTTTTTGAAGTCAGTTAAAAAATACCTATTATTTTTAGGATTCCGTTAATTTTAAACTTGAAGTTTTATTTCAAAGAAATTGTAAGGACCTACATAATTGTTTTAATACCATTTCCCAAACCAATTATTCCCTAATATATTTCGAGTATATTGCATCACGCTTCCATTGTGATCCAAACATTTTTGACCCCGGAAAATCCGCTTTATCATCGTAACTCTTAGAATAAATTAGAAGCTCTCCTACATATCTGGGTAACTAGGAGATTGTTTATGGATAAAGGCCGTTCGACAACCCTGTAGGTATAAACCACAGTTGGCATTATGCAAATAAAGGATGAATACGAACAACGAAACTTGGAAAATAGATAATCATCGTGGACCCAAAGTTCGCCGTCCCTTTTCCTAAATAGTAAACTATGGTATTGCTTTGTAGTGAAGATGAGGGGAAACCACTTAATTATAGAGTTTATTAACACTTTAAAAAACTTGTTTAAAGTTTTGCTCTGAAATATTCTACGCACAAATTAACGTAACATTATATTAGACAATGTAAAAGAGTGTAACCTCAAACGGCATGAAGGTTTTTTTAATCTTATTTAGTAACGAGACGAGCTGCTGTCGTTTGCCTGTTGATAAACATAACGCCGCCCCATAACAATTGCAGTGCCACCCAGAGCTTTGAAACAAGGCCTGTGTGCCACTACAGTGTGCCCAGTAATTTCACTGGCTACTCTGCTCATCAAACCGGAACACAGTAATGCTTGCACACTACTGCTTGGCGACAGACTTCACGAGCAAAGAGGTGGTAACAACCCAGACGGACACTCGCAGAAGAGTTAGTCCTACCACTAACAGGTACTATTATTTAAAATTCTAGTCAGTCGAATAAAGCCTCGTAGCCGCGTAGTACCTTCCCACGTATGAAAACTCCTACGCGGATGCTATTTTAAATCCTGTGAGGTATTATATAATTATAAGAGAAGCTGGCAAGAATCTACCAGTTCATTCCGCGTCTTAATTTAACGATAAATGAGCTCAGCCCTTTTGTTGCTTTTCAAGAGTTTAAGTCCTCCTTTTAACTTGTTTTCCGGGCCACGAAATATTATCAATCCGATATTCTCGTTATAACTGTCAGTAGATTAAGCTGAAAATAGCCTACATTTTTGTTTTGTAAAGAAAAAGAAGTTAAATTATTTTACAAGTTTATAATATAAATAAATATGATTTCATTGGATTCGCGTTTCTGGCTAGCGAGAGACTACCTATGTTCTATTTGTAAAAGTTTGAATGTTTTTTAATTAATCAATACACGACGGTTGAAAGGATTCCAATTGAATTCAATGTAAAAATGATTGAATAGATATCCTCCTCATTACAATTTAACTTCTTGGAACAAATTAATTTGTTTGTAGGAATATTGATTTCAGAAAATTAATAATATTTGTATGAAAATAAAAAATCATAAGTACCTATTCATATCACTATAGTATTCATAGAGATAAGCAAGAATTTGAATTCATAGAAAATTCGTCTTGTTCTTTTCGCGACGAGATGTTGGAAATAGACTAATTAATAAAAAAAAAAATATAGACCGGATAAGAAGAAGGGCAAGAAACTTGTCGGCATTCCTTTAAATAATTATTTTTACAATTAATTACATTAATTTATTATAGATTCAAGCGTTTTTTTTTTGTCTGGCCTTTTTACGTCTTTCTCGAATTTTACATCGCAGCGTCGGCAGCCAAACTCAATAATGAGTCTGTTTTAAAGGCGTCTGTCTATGTAGCCAGATATACAGCAAGCACAACTGACAGAAGCTTGCCAGTCAAACTGTTCATATATAATGGTATAAATTGCCAGAGCTAAAGCTATTGTATCAGTTCACATTCGACAGATAACGCATGTCACGGAGACGTCAAAGCGTAACGGACGGGCCTCCGATGCAAATGTGCCAAGTGGGCCGAAATGCGGACCACGTATGAATGCCATGAGAGTATTCACGTCAGTTGGAGTTATTGATCTATGAACATTTTCCAATGCTCTTTGGTGCATCAATTTTAATCGCAGCTTTTAATTTGTTTCAGGTACTTGTCTAATTTTTGTGCTAACGTTTTCGGGATTCACGTGGTCAGAATGAAACATTTTGGCGGAAAAAGGAAAGTAAGATAGCTTAAGATTAAGAGTGTCGATGGAAATACGCGAAATCCTCGAGTTGCCTCTTCAAGTATGTTACTGAATTGAGCATAATATTTGCACATTTTGAACTACTAAGCAAAACTGTAGTATTCATCCAAATGAACCACACAAGAGTTATATTATTAATAATGCTTATTAATATAGCTTCTTTATTTAATAACAGAAAAAATAAACAACATAAACTAAAATAACTAAATAAAATACACACTAATTTATTTACAATCTTAATCTAATAATCCGCTACCAGTAGGCAAAGTTCCCAAAATGCTGGCAGCATTGCCACGTTGAATGGCAATGCTTAATGTTTGACCTAAGTAGAGACCAGCATTTTGGTCACGTGTGGCTTCGACCAGACGCCCTGAAAGGTCTTTAAAAATTCGATGAGCTCCAGGTCCCCACGGTCCAAGTGTCTCAACCCCAAAAGGCTCACGCTTATTAATTATGTTTATACTGTCAAGTGCAAAGCAAAACTCACTGACAAATTACAGCGGAAAATATCTTTTTTAGTCTTCTATTTGTTTTTTTTTAGCTATTTCAGATCAATAATTTTCATTGTGTAATAAAAGATCCGTTAGCGAGACATTTGGCTTTGATTTACTTTTACCTAGATTGACTGTGGTGTATACAACGACTGTCGACAATTATTCGTGGACTATAACTGAAAAACCAGCGGAAAAGCTTTAAAATACATAGTATCCAGGAGTATTTTTAGGGTAAATTCTACGCAGTTCACGTGACTTAGTTAATATGGCTGCTTCAATACAAGCCGTTAACTCATCTCGCTCCAAGTTTTCGTCTGTCCAAATTGCACATTATACTTACGTGGTGTTGTAGTAGTGATGGTGTGGTTGTATGATTTGACTACGATAAAAGATTATTGTTAGTGTTTTTTTAAGCATTTCGAGGTTATTTCAGTCATAGCTAGACAGGGAGTTGATATACATTTTTAATATTACAGCGTTCTGGTATCCAAGTGAAATATTATATTGACTTTGTTGAAATTTAAACAGTAAATATGGTCAACTTTCCCACATAATTTATTGACCATTTGATTACGTCGATGACAGCTCGCATGGTTTGGTTAGCAGATAAATGTATGTAATTAAAGCAGCGCATTTTATTTATTTACTAGCTGCTGACCCGCGGTTTCACCCGCGTGGAGATTTTGGATTACATGGTTTTTATTTTTTTGCGCGGAACCCTAATTATTTTTCTAAAATTAAAGTCGCCTATGTTATTCCTTGTAACATCAGCTACCTGCCAGTGAAAGTCCCGTCAAAATCGGACCAGCCGTTTCGGAGATTACCCGGAACAAACAAACAGACAGACAGACAGACAAAAATTTTAAAAATGGTTGTTATGTTATAGGTACCGTATATACTTTCATATTATGCATTTAGTAAAAAGCTGTTATTTTGATATTACAAACAGACACTTCAATTTTATTTATCTGTATGGATTTGCATTTAATTTATTTATTTGCATTTAATTTACCGATAGTTGATTACTAGCACCGGCAAACCTCGAAAGAATAGGTAATCTTGGTACTGCTGGTCAAATTTTTGCACCAAAAAGAAACCGCAAGAATTCTTGCGGTTTTTTTGAGCAGTTGTCATTACTGGTTTGCAATACGAGATGCAAATCAAGGTAGTGTGCAACAAATAAAATACACTACAATATATATCTTGCTAAGTATATTTAACATCTAAACCAACACATAAATACATATTGTAGGTACCTATTGTAATTTTTATTTTTATTTCTATTCTATTCTATTTGTAAGAAATGTATGGGTTTTTTTATGCCTGAAAATAAAGGATTATTATTATTATTATTATATTATTATAAACATAAACCTGCTTACAAATAATAAAATAGTACGTACTATTTTATTCAATTAGTAACTAAATTTAGCATTAGCTTCCCGACTAAATAACAGAAGCGTTTGGATATGCGCCGCGTGCCACCAGCGTTATGTTTCAGAATGGTTCGACAGCGCTAGCTTCGGAACGTGCTGATGCATACACTGGGTATAACCCACGCCTACCAAATTCGGAGCATTTGATTTGCAGCGGTAATTTCGTGACGGAGGGATAACATGCGTCTTTGCGTATTTCGAACGTTGTGCACGTTTGACTGATCGGTGCTGTGCCAAATTAGACGATAATCGACATGACGTTTTCATTACTATTTAGATACCAGTTAAACATTACGTAAATATCAGTAGTTAGCACCTGAAAATTTATTTTCATATCCAACTTGAAAGCGAATTTGCCTACGTTATCGGTAAGGGGAAATTCAATTATTCGCGCTGATTATATTACTTACTGGAAAGTATTAAAAAAAAACATTTTACGAATAAAACGGAAACTCAATTCTGTACTTGATTTCAAAGGCCTCAAGCTTAGCCAATTTATATTTATTTTATTTAACACTCATCGTATATACATTTTGCCATGAATTACAGTACAAAACTGCGGCCATGTAACTATGACGTTTATTGTCAGTCTCTGTAACAAATATTCGTCGAAAACACTACCTTTAGATTTTATTTTCAACGGGCAGTCTTTGACTTAAAAACGTATTAACTCGATTGACGGTAAGCATAAAAAATGAACTTTGTAGGTATTTCGAGAGACAGTGAGGAGCATAAAGTTTTAGGTACTTTCTGCGACAGATTGTACACATACATAAATCCTAAACACATAATATACACTCCTTTTTTGTGCAGACGTGTAAATTAAAAAAACCCACTGAGAAGTCGAGCTATCAACGTCAAAGTTCAGTTTATAGAATGCACAAGGCACATTACGATTTCGAATTTAGGGTGACTGCGGCGGTCAGTTCGTTCCCAACGCTCCCGCGTGCATTCCCTCATAAATTGGCGTCCTTTGTAAAACGGAATTGGTTTTTCTAGTCCGGCCATCCGAGCAACATAGATATCCGAGGTAAAAGGACGTTCGTACGTGGCTTTGGTAAATGAAATTTAATTATGATGAACGGACTTGGACCGTGCGTGTTCGGTTTAGAAACTGGATTAAAGCCCACTGAGCTACTTTTATGCACAGTAGAAAATTACTGTTTCCTAATAAAGTAAAAAAACCAGAGCCCCACTTGTTGGATGTAGCATCCTTCATATTGATTTTGTTTATACAAAATGTCTTCTGTATCATCCAGCCTGTAGAATCCATTTATGAGATATTTCAAAAAAACATGTCATTATATAAAAATGCTGCTAAAATTGGTAAAAAAAATTGTAATTAATACGTTTTATGTGGTAATCATAATTTGCTCATATTATTGTGTCGATGCGAAAGTCAGAATCAGGCGATCACGTCACTTTGAGTGGGGTCACGTCACGTCAGAGAGAGAGTCTGGGAATCATTCCGTACATTGTGAGTTTTATTAGCTGTCACTTTATATTTGTGTTATTGTGTTAGGTGATGAGGATCAGAGAATTAGGGGATCGAATTAATTGGGGCTCGTTTTGGGGATATGAATAGTCATAGATTACGTGGAATATGCCAAATTGTTTTAATGGATTAAAGGGTGATTTCTTAAATGGTTGCCTTTATTTTACCGCGAGAAATGAGAAGGATTTTTTAGTTACTGTTTAAAGTTTTGTCTCTAGCATCGCAGCTCAAAGATAGATGGTCTAAATTAACAAGTCGATATAACAAAAGTAACTGCATAAATAAAACAAAAGCTACATAAAAAACACGACTGCCCTAGCCAGTGTCACTCGGGATGAATTGAGGATACTAACGATACCCCACACATTCAAATTTGTTCAGGCGTTCAAAAGTTATATTTATACAAATATACAATATACAAATAAATAAAATTGAAGTGTCTGTTTGTAATATCAAAATAGCAGCCTTTTCCTAAATTCATATGAAAGTATATACGGTACCCAAAACAAAACAACCATTTTTTAATTTTTTGTCGGTCTGTCTGTTTGTTCCGGGTTAAAGGCTGGACGGATTTTTACGTGACTTTCACTGGCAGATAGCTGATGTTACAAGGAGTAACTTAGGCTACTTTTGTGTTAGAAAAAGAATTATTAGGGTTCCGCGCAAAAAAATAAAAACCATGAAATCCAATTTCTCCGCACGGGTGAAAACGCGGGCAGCAGCTAGTTAAAAATAAAACTAATATTAAACTAAAGTTACTAAATCTTCAATCATTGCTGGAAACTTTCGACTACAGTCAAGGTTGGAAACGATGATATTGTTGTAATTAGGACTTTATTCTGCGAACAACTGAAAATGTAAACAACAATTTAATGATTAAACGAACTTACCTGTAAGTTAAGTTCTATCATAATTATGTGAAGTAGTGAGTTTGAAGAGATTTTATATATACACTTGTAGTAGCACGCATAATGTCGCCTTGTCTATGCACTAAGTTCAGAGAGAGAGAAAAAAAAATATGTAGGTAGACCGCACAATTTCATTATTTCGTGCGGTCGGCTGGTTCTTCATTTAGTTCAGAGCTTATCAGTTCAAGTAGATATTTCACTATTCGGGACCTATGAAATAGGTAATCTGGGTGGGCGGGATGCTATCTCTTCAAACTCACTACTTCACATAATTATGATAGAACTTAACTTACAGGTAAGTTCGTTTAATCATTAAATTATGTTACAGTATTGAGTTTGAAGAGATTTTATATATACACTTGTAGATGTTGAGAGAAGTTGTGAAATATCTATTTCAGTTGAAAGTATTACAGAAGTAAATATATTTAATATTTCTTCAATAAATGACATAATAAATGTACTTAATCACTCAATTAAAAGGTAATGTTTCTTAAATAAACTATTAACATAATAGCTACAGTAAATTTTAGCATAAATCAATCAATTTTACTTCTAGCAAAACAATGATTTGATTCTGTATATGCTGTCTGTTATATGCCTGTTATAAAACTTGGCAAATATTGTAGAGCCGCCGGACCAACCGGCAGTCTTCCTGATAACATCCAAATTCACACCGAGCTTATGAGCTTTTGAGGTGTCTAGTACTATGTGCAGAGTACTGTGTGATATCTATTCCACAGACCCACAACGTATACTCTTTATCCATCTGCTAAGTGTTTGGGGAGAAACTTTATTATATGGTTTTTTATAGAAATAAAAATAGAGGTGTGATGATCACGTAATGCCGCTACATTACTTTTAGATAATCCGTTAATAATTAAGCCGGACCTATGTCAGGTCTGTCTCGAAAAATTGGCAGCATCAGCGTTGGCTGAGTTGCGTTTACACTTTTTATTACACTACGTTTTTATTAAGTCAGGGATCCTAATGGAAATATCATTCCGCCAATTTTGAAAATTTCGGATATCTATTTTTGAAATAGTTTGTACTCTATGCGCTGTTACCAGCGCCAGCAGGGTAACTAGCTTCTTTAGTGATTTTTTCTAAAGAATGAGATTAATTAGGAATCGCAAGTGGCTAGAGTTTCAATTACTAATGTAGTATCCCAGTGGATTCATACTTGGGTAAGGGAGGGCGAAGCCTAAATATACCCTTAAAACACAGTCGTCTGTGCTTATCTGACTTCCTAATACTAAGGAAGGTGTAGATCTAAACCCATTTAGAGTGCCGTATAGCGCTCCCGATTGAAATAACTCTGGTAAAACATGAATAATAACTGGAATGTGTAAGTATCATATTACTTAATTTAATTATCTGACAGAGACGCTATTAATGTGTCTAAAGACCCGGGAGGGAGTTTTCTTATTAGAGACTCCCGCACAATACTCCGGCATCCAGGGTAATCTGCCGCTGGATCTGGCAGAAACTGGAATGAGAGATTATTAGGTCCTCAGAAGTTTGAAAAAACCAGTGGTTTAGTTTGTAAAAAACTGATTAAATAGGGGATACCAAGGTTCAGCTGGCCATGTTGGCCCGACCAGTATGCACTTAGCTTTGTCGCTATTAATTTTCATCAATGTTTTTTTAAAATTATTGAGAAGGAAGGGAACCCGTTTTTACGGGTTCCTGGTTCATGGTATTTTTATACAATTTTGACCAATTCACAGAGAAAGCGTCAAGCATCAGGGTCTTTGTGCCATGATATGTATACAGGACATTTTTTATTTATTCAACTAGCAATCATGTCAATCTCTGGTAGCCCGAAATTGTTAATTATTTGCTGAAAGGCAAGATCAGATAGTTCCCATTCAATATCCGGGTGAATACACCTTGATTTAGTATCTGCTATAGTATTTTCTGTAGATGGAATGTATAGCGCTGTTATAAATAGAATTCGCGCTTCACACCATTGTCGTATATCTTTGGTCAGTTTGTGAGATGGGGGAATTGGATTCCTCCCATACGATTAATGTAAAAAATCGCAGTTGTATTATCTATTCGCAAGATAATATGACAATTGGATAAATCCTCTAGACAAATTTTTAATCTTATGAATGTGAAGTTTCTTTCTTCCCGACTTCAGCTACCGCTTGCCGTTTTTCCCGCACAGGCTATCCCCCAACCCCCCATAGTCGAAGCATCTGAATTCGTCAAATTTAATTTGATTTTTTGGATTTTCGATAGATTTAATCCACCAATCGAAATCTGACTGTAAACTTATAGGCAAATTCATGTATGTACTTTTCATTTTTGTAATGTTATCCATACATTCGCTATAGCTATGTGATATTAGACAGGTATCGTTAAGATATATAATAGCCGATAAATAATCAGCACAGCGTGGCATTCTGACCACCGTTTTCATTATTTTTGTGAAGACAAAAGGTGCCGTATTGACACCAAACGGTAGGGCATTAAATTCATACAAGTTACCGTTCAAACTAAATCTTGAATATTTTTTAGAGTTATCATGAACTTTCATTTAATAATATGCGTCTTTGAGATCAATAGTTGACTTGAGACAACATCTTGAGATTAGTTTGATCATTATTCTAAAATCTTCTAATTCAAATGAACATGTTGAATGAACTCGTTTAGCTTTTTCAAATTTAGGATAAAGCGTGCTTTTCCGTTCGGTTTGGGTAAAAAGATATTGGATATCCTCACAGGGCTCACAGTGAGGTATAGCACCTACAGAAATTAAATTATGTATAGCTTGATCAAATTCAAGTTTTTCTGAGTGTGCATAATTTCGGGGTTGAGGTATACAATGCTGATATGGAGTTTCAGTGAACGGAATTTCATAACCACGTATCCACGATAAAATTATTTTATCTGCGGTTATTTGTGACCATTGGTTGTAAAAAACAGATAGTCTACCGGCGTAATTTACCGTATTGTCTAGCGGCGGCCGCGACTGAAGTTCAGTCGCGATGTCCTCGATGATGGCGAGTGCTGTTGCCTCTGAGGTGCAGACTCCTTCATCTTTGAGGGCGCCGATGGCTGCTGTCTGTGGTTTTGAACCGGAGCCTTCCCGTTTCAATTTCTGTTAACGACTTGATGCTTTGGTTTTGTAGCAGTAGTCTTGTTAGAGGTGGAAGCTTTGAGATCCACACCTGTTTTATTGATCGCTTTTGCGGTCTTTAAAGTTTCGGCTAGTTCTTGGCTACAAGAAAACTATCTATTATCGTGAGCAGCATCTGATCTTTCAAGTCCTTCTTTAGTACAGCCAATATGAAATTTCGCCTCGTTATTGACTCACTGAGTTGTGTGTCACAGATGATGCGCCCAGCATCAATCAGCAGCTTTAGAACAGTTGGATCTTTATTATCCTTACTAAGAAGAGTCTTATAGGCTCGTCAAGACAAGCAATACCGCTGCTATTTTTGCCTTAGCTTGGTTCTGTTCGTGGAACATCCTCACTGCTGGAAGCACCTTTAATCACTGGTGGTGGAGATACATCCTCCAGTATTGTCACGTTGGCTATATCCAGCGAACGATCGGAACTCGCGTGTAGCTCTTGATTTTCGTTTTCAACATTAACAGCAAATTGCAAATTTGTGTCTAATATACGTAATTATACGTATACCTTCATATTATTATCATAGGATAACCTCAACAAGTTGCTATATGCATGGCGTATTAGGTACGCATAGGTATACAGCGAGTAAGATGAACTCGTGGCGTTGCATCGTGAACTCGAGTAAAAAATAGGTTAAGTAACAACTCGAATCGTTGGAACGTGAAACCTCTTATACATTATTATCGGTAAGTGGCAACTCGAATTGTTGAAACGTGAACATTAGAACTTAACTTATATAGTTAAAATGTTACCTTCCGGTTTGTTTCATATTATTATTATAGGACAACCTCAACAGGTTGCTACATGCATGGCGTATTAGGTACGCATAGGTATACAGCGAGTAAGATGAACTCGAGTTAAAAATAGGTTAAGTAACAACTTGAACCGTTGGAACGTTAAACATCGTATGTATTTAAGTGACAACTCAAACGTGAACCGAAGAAATTGCAAATTACTTAAATAGTTAAAATGTTACCTTTCGGGTCGTTTCATCTTTTTATTATTATAGATAACCTCAACAGGTTGCTATATGAATGGCGTATTAGGTACGCATAGTTATACAGCGAGTAAAATGAACTCGAGTAAGAAGTAGGTTAAGTAACAACTTGAATCGTTGGAACGTTAAACCTCGTATGCATTATTATCGTTAAGTGACAACTCCAATCGTTGAAACGTGAACATTAGAACTTAACTTAAATAGTTAAAATGTTACCTTTCAGGTCGTTTCATATCATTATTATAGAATAACCTCAACAGGTTGCTATATGCATGGCGTATTAGGTACGCAAAGGTATACAGCGAGTAAGATGAACTCGAGTAAAAAGTAGGTTAAGTAACAACTCGAATCGTTGGAACGTTAAACCTCGTATGCATTATTATCAGTAAGTGACAACTCAAACGTGGACCGAACAAATTGCAAATTACTTAATTAGTTAGAATGTTACCTTTCGGGTCGTTTCATATTATTATTATAGGATAACCTCAACAGGTTGCTATATGGATGGCGTATTAAGTACGCATAGGTATACAGCGAGTAAGATGAACTCGTGGCGTTGCATCGTGAACTCGAGTAAAAAAATGGGTTAAGTAAGAACTCGAATCGTTGGAACGTGAAACCTCATATGCAATCGATAGTTATCGGTAATTGTGCAAATTACTTACAAATATTCCCACTCGTCGTTATGTTTCCTCTTCGGCATCTTGATTTTGACGAAAAAACTTGTTAACACGGAGAAACTTAGAAAAACCAACTTTGTAGTGCGACGCGGCGGAGCACTGCAACGTGAAATGAAGAACCAGCCGACCGCACGAAATAATGAAATTGTGCGGTCTACCTACATATTTTTTTTTCTCTCTCTCTGAACTTAGTGCATAGACAAGGCGACATTATGCGTGCTACTACAAGTGTATATATAAAATCTCTTCAAACTCAATACTGTAACATAATGGTAAATTGAGTTCGAAAGTTTGATTAATGTAGTCTCAAGTAATTTTGGTATTGAATTACCTATTAAGAAATTATAAATTGTTGATATTGGATACAGAATGGCATTCTTATACACACGTCACATATATAATATTTTTCTCGACAATCTTTATAAAATACGAAATTGATACCTTAACAAGATTACGTCTTGTGGCGGCTCAATTGAACACCGGGAAAGGGATCAAATTTATGTTTTATTTGTTTAATTTTGGTTTTAATTGATAAATTCTTAGTTTTTTTTTATTGAAATGTAAATAATCCTATGTATAGACGTATATTGTTGTATATTAAACTTACTTAATATTTCTAATTAAAATATGAGCCTCGTGGAAGGTATATACGTGTTACATTAAAGTAAACTTTTTTATTTAGCTTCCAAGATTTGACCTACATAAACAAACATACAAATACTACTAGTTAAACGGTTAGTCGACGGCCCCGTAGCTAAGTTGGTAGTAACCCTGCCTGCAAAGCGAGGGGTCCCGGATTCGATTCCCAGCCGGGGCAGATTTTGTGTAAGCATAAAGTTTGTTCTCGGGTCTTGAATGTTTGTGATGTGTATGTGTGTGTCCATGCCATATAATCATGATCATGTGTGGAATCAAACATATAATCGTTGTTTAAAAATGTACAGAGCCTTTGACCGAAATTAAACGAAATAAATTAAAAAAATGGTACGTCAATGGCGTAGGTTTTTGTTTCAAAACAAACGAAACATTTAGGTAGTTTGCAAAAACTTGTAAATAAGTTACCCAAGCTGGTACCGGTGGGCTGGGGTAAGCTTATTTACTCAAATGCCGCTAGCATTTTTGTATTTTTATACACTAAAAATGAAAAATAGACTAACCATAAACACACACATAAAAATAAATCATATTTTTATTCCTGAATATGAGGTAAAAGCCGCCAATTGTGCAAACATTTCTTTTTATTGTTGTACTATATTTTTTCTGAGTTTATGGTTGGAGTATTGAATTGTACTTTTATAAATTTGTTAGAATAAATCCCTAAAAAATTTAACATCTTCGTTTTCATATTCTGTAAACGTTGATAATAGCACTATGTTTATTTTATCTCTACCACCATATTATTAAAATTTAGCTACAGAACAACGATGAAAAACCTGTTTTATCAGTAAACTAAAAACTAGTACAAAAGAAACTCTTTCTATAAACTTTAACCCACAAGTAAAGTATATAATAGTATAATACCTTCAATATTATAGTTGCCGCCGGCAAATAAGGTTGTATAAAACTTCTCCTTTGCTTGTGGAAATTAGTTTTGTGGTTATTTCGATGTGAGCCCGCGGTGGAACAGATGTATGCGGATGAGAGTTTAATATAAGCTGCTTTGTTTTATACTAATTGTGAATATCTAAACGGATTGAACCGGGATTTATTACTGCAGCTATCCTTCCGTATAAGTATGCATACTATAGGCCTTGGAAACCATTAAAAGACGAGTTAAAAAGCTCATTGGAAACGATACACTGGTTGACGCTAGGCTCCAGAGTCTAGATACTCTAGAGGATCGATGCAAGGTCGTATTTTTTTCTACAGGATACATTGGAGGATACAGGATACAGGATACACTGGGACTAAATAAATTGGTACCCCTGTCCCCCATTTCATCATCGGACGACCAGCGGAGCGAGTACGGAAGTCGGTTCGATAAATTTGTCGAACCGAAAAACTCGATAAATTTATCGAATGTTGCGAGTACCGAAGTCTGAACGTAAAGTATTGTAGTAGCTCTATATTTTCTTTGGATCCGACCTAGCTTTTCGATACTTTTGTCGATTGTTTCGAGGCTCGATAAATCCCACTTCATCGATTGGAACTGTCAATTTTATCGAATATTATCGACCCGAATAGATCCGTACTTGCGCCGCATATGTACTGCAATACGTCATCCATTTATAGTTGACATTCATCCTATCCGCACTAAGCGTTTTGCTTCGACCTTCATCATGCGGACAGCTAAAGAGTGGATCTCTTGCCCAGCATCTGTTTTTCCCGAACACTAGAATCTGGGAGTCTTCAAGCCACGAGTGAAAAGGTATCTTCTGGGCAAGCGTGCTACATCGTCGACCGCAACATCACTTAACATCAGGTGAGATAGCGGTTAAACGCAACCATCTGTATATAAATAAATAAAATTAAAGTGTCTGTCAAAATAACAAGTTTTTACTATATGCAATTATGCATATCAAAAAGTATATACGGTACTTATAGAAAAAAAACTTTATAAGTTTTTTATCTGTCTGTCTGTTTTTTCCGGCTATCTCCGAAACGGCTGGACCGATTTTGACGGGACTTTCACTGGAAGATATCTGATGTTATAAGGAGTAACTTAGGCAACTTTTATTTTGGAATAAGAATTAGGGTTCCGTGGAAGAAAGATAATAAAATAAAACCCATGAAGGAAGAAAATAAACCCCATGAAATCCAATAAGTCTTCGGGTGAAACCGCGAGCAGCAGCTAGTAGATTATATCGGTTATTATAATCGGTTGACAATAGGCGAAGAAATCGAGTAACAGGCACATACAAAAATATCCTTTTTTGAAAGCGGTTAAAACTACGTTATCCTAAAATGACACCCCTTCCGCGTTCCTATAGTACTTTTTCTCATCATAAATCCCAATATAGCTTGAACGTGTTAAGTAAAACAATAGGCAGTAAAGTTTTAATTAAAAACAGGTAACGTCGCGATGCCGCTTCGGGCGCGACAGGTGCCTCCAGATTGGGATTACCATAATGGGAAGACGGGACGGATAAAACAATACACCTATCGGCTTTTTAATATTGGATAATTTGTGGGACGTATTTGCGGGACGCGTTTTGAATTTTTGATAATTTACGGGACTTTTTTTTTTAAATTGTTAATTTTTGAATTTTTATAATATCTCTGCTTATATTTATACATTCTTAAAAGTGTTTTCATAGGATCATGTTTTTAAATTAATGTCGTTGGTATAGCGTGTCCCATATTTTATACAACATATAATGTTATGTCACTAGTGCTTTTTTAATTTAAATACTTGTTTTACATAATTGATTCACCGATAAGCACTTAGCCCGATTCTAATTAAAGTCTATCTGAACGTCATTGCTTAGCTATTTGCCGAAATAGCGTTCGGCCTCATCCAATCCAATTTTAATTATCTCAGAAACTTGTATCAGCCTCAATTACAAAATCATTCCTGTCAAAATTTAATTTTCGCAGCAAGCTTCAAGGCTTTCTCAGAATTGCTCAAATTAATTAGGTAACTTACGCATATCATTTTCAGCGGCTGATTATTACTAGTACGTACAATATAAATAATGTGTTTTGATTTAGTCACACGACATGTTTTTGACATGTCACAGCCTGTTAAAAGGATAAGATCTTCAAAGAAGAGTCTCCAAGCAGGTAAAGTTACAATTTCGAACGTGGAAAAGTTGTCCTCAACTTTACTTTTAACGGCCCTGTTTCAAGTCTTTAGAGTATAATATTGTAACATTATAAACATATTTAGGTCCACGACAATCGGTCTCATTACAGAGACAAAGGCTTTCTTCCAGAAAAATAGATACATGAGAAAATAATCGAACAAATACAAGATAGGTACATAAATTGTTTCAATGATTTATTATTCAGATGCTTACTCTCTCGTTTGCAATTCTCCTGTAGCTAAGTACAATTTTACTGATAAACTAGCATTTTCTCGCAGCGCCACATGCTTGCTATTAGGATATATAGAACCTATAGCACTCAAAGAATATTATAATGTCACGTAATTCTAGTGCAAGATTGTTTAGAATCGGACCCTTAGTTCCAGAGGTTAGCGGTTCCAAACAAAGTTTACCATTTTAACAAATTTTTATTTAAGGCGGCCTAAACAGCTTCACCTAAAAGGTTTTTTAGCAAAATCAGATGAGCTTCTGGCAGTGGAAAAAATATATATGACATTATTTATCATATTACCAATAATCACAGTGTGATCAAAACAAGTTTTTTCCAAATTCACTCGATCAAAAAAATTTCAAAGTTACTTCTAATAATAAGTTTAAATGAAATATCTCTGTCATTGATAAATGTATATTGATACAGTTGACAAAACTTACGTATTATATAATAATAAAAACTTGGCTGTGGCAAATTTTCGATTAATCATCTAATTTTAAAATAATTGCGTTTTTTATTCCTAAGCCTCCACAATTTTATTACCATCACCTCCTCGACTTTATTTAGATAATATATAATTTGATTTAAGTCTTCGTGGAAGTCCGGGAAACTAATGGATGATAGTTTATTTTTCGTGAACAATGGGTTTCGGAGGTCCAAGAGTAAGCCATAAAAGGATACCAGATTGTTCTATTTCAACTAAGCTCCCCCTCAAAATAAAAATACATCATACTCAGGGCGATCCTCCAATTTTATAATACGGACATAAAGATCTTTATATGTTTCAATATAATGACACAAATGAGCTATCAAAGATCCGTATCTCTTTTATTAGGGTCAGTGATATAAAAGCGCACGTAAAAAGTAAATAAAATGTGGAGACAGTCAGCTTTAACAATTAATTTGTTTCTGTACTGAACGTAGAAATGGCAGGATCTTACAGCTGCTGAGTTTTAGAGCGATTTGTTAGAGAAAAAAAAATGCTTTTATAAAAGCGGAAATCGATTTCGATAAAATGTATCGCGATGAAATTTCATCCCCATTTTTACACACTAACGATATTTTTTTATAAAATTTATGAAAAGACCAAACTATATTTGTTTTAAAAAAAAATTAATCCGTTGAGAATTGTCGGACCAAACCGATTAATATCGCCAGAAAAAAATACTCCTCATTTTTTTAAAGTCGTTTTAAAATGGTTTAAGAATAGTACCACCTCATTACTTCCCGTGGGTGCCATTATGAGATGGCTAAGGGAACGGGCAGCTGCATCATTATCGTCAGATATCATCATAATCTGCTGCGATCACCAAGATGCCTGCCAACCGTGGGGTATTATGGCAAATTCTATGGAATTCGTTTAAGGGAGGTATAATTATGTTCAGCAGTGGACGTCTTCCGGCTTATAATGATGATGATGATATTGTTTAAACTTGTTAATAAGGCAAAAATCATAAAACTAAAAAATGAATTTTTTATGTATTGATCCATGATTTCCCAATTGTGGACCGATTTTGAATTTTATTTTTTTTGTTTGAATTGTTCTCTCTATGTGGTCCCATTTAAATTTCATGAAAGAAAACTAACCCTGAAAAAGGTTTCTAGGTGGAATATTGGGTAATGAAATTTCATACATCACGATTTTTTTAACCGACTTCCAAAAAAGGAGAAGGTTATCAATTCGGCGGGTATTTTTTTTATATTTGTTACCTCACATCTCTGTCATTTATAAACCGATTTGGAAAATTCTGTTTTTATTTGAAAGGATTATACTTTCAGATTGGTCCCATAGAAATTTAATGAAAATCGGTTCAGTAGTTTGTGACTGAAGTCGGTTCATCGCTTTTTTAAAGCAATTTGTTTTCATCATATGTGGTTCCCGCTTTTTAAAGCCATTTTACTTGTTAATGTTTCAGACTGAACGCCTCACTGAGTTACTGTTCAAATGAGTTGAGGTTATTTACAATTATTAGAGGGACAGCCTCTGACATTCTTACTTAGAACAGCTTAAAACAAAGGTTTTTCGTAGAAACCTAACTAAAAGTCTACTCAAATTCGTCGTTTACAATTCTTAGAGGGACAACCTCTGATATTCTTACTTAGAAGAGTAATTTTGCTAAACTTTTTTGAGTATCTTAATCCGGTACACTTTATTTTCTATTAAAACATCAAGTGACGGAGGGATGACGGAGCTGTTAGCCGAAATCCAGATTAATATACCCACATCAACTCAGATTTTCATAATAATATCCATACTTCTTCGTAAACATATGAGAAATCTTTACGCCATGGAAATAGTACATTCCAACCTATTTGGCTTTTGGTTGCATCCTACAATATTTCCGGTTATCCTAGGAACATTTTTGCTGGAACATGTTTCTGTATGAACACTTTATATGACTACAATTATACTTACTTACTTCAGAACTATGTCAACTATGTAAAGAAGATGTTTTACCAGGACTTATGATTAACCGTCTGCGGAGGGGAGGTATCATCGCTTTGCTCATTTATTTTGCCGCGAATTACCGTGTTCCAGTGATGAGTAAATTAGTAAGTGATATTAATGAGTTTATTATACTGAATCCAAGTGTGAACTCGTGCTTCTATATGTCAAAACTGTACGTATACATTTTAACATAATATGGAAACAAAAATCCACTAAGACCCGTCTCTTGTCTCAGGGTAACGAGTGCAATGCCGTGCCGTGCAGACATGAGTGTTTCAAAGTTGTAAATGGCGCTGCAATTGTTATGGACTGGCGTTATTTTTACCATCAGGCAAAGACAAACTCATCTTGTTATCCAATTGTATAAAAAATACAAGGTGGCACATTATGATTGCATCACTAGCAGGTTCCAAGTGCTCTATTTCTGTCAGTGAATGAGCTCTAAGTGCTAGTAATTTCTATATTTCAATTTGGGTAATTTTCTATCCAAAATATAGTAAAACAATAACAGCGGTACGGAGTGTTCTGATCTAGTGAATTTCGGCCAATCATTTTTGGCAGTAGACGCCATGATGGATGAAGGAAAGGGTGAAGTAGGGTTTGTGATTTATGAATTACCGAATGCCTCACGACTTTGTCCGCATTATATACGTATTTGTTCAGAAATATACTTTATAAACATTACCTAATAGCGACATTTATTTTTAAAATTCAAAATTACCTATAGTTTAACAATTTAACCAAAAAAATATTAAATTTTGTCCATTCTAAGAACTGCTTTTTTTAACAGTCTATACTTATATGTATAAATGAATTATAATCATACAATCATATTATATATTTTTCGGACTTTCATATAAAATGTATAGTTTGCAAAGCAAACATCGTAATTTTAAATAAAATATTATAAAAAAGAAATTCCCATCTCCTGTCTCCATCACCAGAACCTTGACACCAAGTGCAATCTGTTAGACTCATCAAAAAGAATCATATGAGCCCAAACTTGAAGGATTTACTTGTATCCACTGAAGAGTTCCAGAATCCATCTACTGGCTCCAGCATTAGATCAGCTCCATGATACCAAATTATAGTTTTGTCATCCGAACTACAACATACAAAGTCTCAAATTGTTTGTTAGTTATTATAGTGGTCAAAAAATACTATATAACTATACTATATGAATATATTTTTTATTTGTCTATAAAGCTCACAACGAAAGAGTTAGTCTTCAAATGTATAGTCTGCATCAATAACTACACAGGGGCTATTCAAATTGCCCACCAACAATTACCACGTCTACTGGACATCTGCAGAGGTCTAACCTTTGAATGGGATGTGCAAAGTTCAATTGCAGATATTCCACAGAACGGAACGGCAGCCATTTACATGAATTTGAACATACGATGTCGAATTGTAGAGCTTATTCTGTGCAGCCATAAATATGTAACACGTTTAGCACCAACCTTGTCGCGTTACGTCCAATCGTCACCAAAAATAAATACACCTTTAATAACCAAAGCAGCTCAAGTGAAAATAATAGACATAAACAGTTTCATGATCAACATAAAATAATAGGTCGGGGAAAAAGTTTCTTCGCATTTTTTAAGAAAATTCAAAACATTTTTTAATATAGTTTATTTACATTTAACTAAAGTATGTAGGTACCATTTTGTTCGATAGCTTTTTGCCATCTTGTAGGTAGGGACATGATCCCATTGCTATAGAAATTTTGGGACTTCTGATCAAAATACTGCGACAAGTGGTTTTGGCAGTCCTCTCGTGATGTTAACCTGACACTGCCTAAAGAATTCTGAAGAGACCGAAACAGGTGGAAATCTGAAGGTGTAAGTTCAGGACTATACGGCGGATGCATTAACACCTCCCAGCCAAACTCTCTTAATTTTTTCTGAGTGGCTAAAGATGTGTGAGGTCTAGCGTTATCATGAAAAACCATGAAATGAAAACCACACCCCTTCTGTTGATTAATTCCGGCCGCTTTCTCTCAACTTCTTGCTTTAATCTCATCAGTTGTTCGCAGTAGAGTTCAGAATCGATGGTCCTGCCTGGTGGTAACAGCTCATAATGAATAATGGCCTTCCAATCCCACCACACACACAGCATCACCTTGTTGCGAGATAACCCGGGTTTCGCCACAGTCTGTGAAGCCTGACCGGTCTTTGACCACGACCTTTTTCGCACGTTCTTGTCGTACGTGATTCACTTTTCATCACCAGTTATCAGCTTCTTCAAAAATGGTTCGGTTTCATTACGTTGTAGTAAAGAATCCCAAATGAGTACACGGTTCATTAGGTTTCTTTCAGTGAGCTCGTGAGGTACCCAAATATCGAGCTTTTTTGTGTACCCAGTTTTTTTCAAATGCGCCAAAACTGTTTTGTGGTCAATTCCCAGTTCTTCAGCTACGTCGTAACTACTGATATGCCGATCTTGTTCCACTTTTTCAAAAATGGCATCCATTTTATCCGTAATAGGGCGACCAGAGCGACGTGCATCTTTGAAATCAAAATTTCCGGATTGAAAACGCTTAAACCAAATTTGTGCTACTCTCACAGACACTGCACTAGGTCCATAAACATCGCAAATTTTTTTCGCGGCTTGCGTTGCATTTTTACCTTTTTTGTAGTAAAATTTTAAAATGTATCGAATTTCTTCATTAGATTCACTCATTTTGACAGTACGAAAAACAAATGAAAATCACACATTTTCCTAATTTGAATTTGGAATTATGTTCTTTAAAATTTAAACTTTCATATGATACCAAAACCAGGCAGATACAAATAGTATAGCCAAAGAGATTTTATTACAAGTTCATACATACTATAATGCGAAAAGACTTTTTCCCCAACCTAATATGAAATGGGGATGTTGACTCAATTTTTTTTATGATGTCAACAAAATCGTTTTCTCATGTGAATCAAATGTCTATATTGAAAAAATTGGAAATCGAACGCTAGAAACGTCAAAAATGAGAGTCAAAGTCGGGCGTATCTACTGAGCTCTAAAACGCTCCATACAAATTGGACAGAACATCTGACGTCACTTGTTCAACGCGGGCCGTTAAGCTGTATTAAAAACATGCATTTCGTTGATTTGTCTGAGAAAAACTGCGTTTAAGTACATAGTTGTCATACATTTTTTTATTCATTGAAATGTAAAGAATCTGATGGTATCCTTCAAATTACCATTCGACGATAAAAAATAATTTTGAATTCGTGAAACTTGTAGATGCTGCATCTTTGTAGAAATTATATATTTTTTGTGAATTTCATTTTTATTGTATTAATGTGATGTTCTTAAACATGTATAAAGACAGTAATTATGAATTTTGTGTTTCATGCAACAGCCCTATTGTAGTTGAAGGAATTAATTTATTTCACACCATTGTACGTCAAGCTTCGCGCTGCAAACCTGAAAATACAGAACCTTGTACATTTAAATCACGGTCTAGAGTAATATTCCCCGCGCACCTGCTGTACACCTTCGATTTAATAACGGAAGTCCTGTTCGATTCTCGTACGGTAACATGATGAAATATTATCAGGACCTTACATTTTCGGAGCGTTCCCGACACGTGTGCGACTTGGTACTCTTATTGGGAAACAAAATGGGGAATATTTTCTTGTGTCGGTGTTCTCAGATGTCAATTTGAATTGGAGTCGATCCGTGATCTTAATGAAGCAGCAAATATGGCTGAGGGCGTGATTTATACTAGGCTTCAACACTTCGTCACTTAACGTCAGGTCAAATAGAGGTCATACGGGGTCACATAATAAAATAATAACCTTAAAACTAGCTGTAGGATTTGTAAGATACTTTGTTAAACTATAATTTATATATTATCACTGGCTCACCGTCATACCAAGCTTTTTTTCGGTGGATACCCATACAGAGTTGCGCTTACCTCTCCTCTATAACTATCCGGGTGTGGGTCGTGAGAAATCCTGCCATCTTCAGTATTGTTAACTACTTGTGTACGTCTAAGGGGCACCTTAGACGCTCAAGCAAACGTACGTTTGCTTGTCAGAATAACAACGCTTTTGCGTCAAGCGCGCATTTCGAGTATCACGAAATCCGCGTTTGACGCAAAAGCGTTGTTATTCTGACAAGCAAACGTACGTTTGTTTGAGCGTCTAGGGTGCCCATATGGTACGGTCTTTTATCCCTGTCATATTTTGATGTGTTCCAGCAACCGTTCTCATTCTCACAAAACTGGTCTACACTTCATAAGTAGGTAAACACAGCGTTTATAAATACAGCAGTAAAGTAAACATTGCATTAATGTTCTCAGAAACAGTAAAAGAATTAAATCTGTGAGTTATTGGCTCGCAGTTGTACAAGTACTACAAAAAAGCACATTATGGAGCGCTGGAGCAGCCACCTGCCACCGTCGTTATACTTGGTTATTGCAGCTGAGGATACACATTCTACATTCAATTGAACGTTTAAAAATATTTGTTGCTTCTAGTCCTTGTACTATTCAAATACTTGGTTATAGTAAGTAACCAACCTTAGGTTCAGCAAAGTAGTCAGTGAAATTACTGGGCTTAAACGAGTGCAATTATGCAGTGTGTACCGCGCAGGCCTCCGTGTTTCAAAGTTCTGAGAGGTATTGTTCTTGTTATGGGCTGGTGGTATCAAAAAGGTTGCATTTGAATTTTTTTGAATCATAAATTAATAAACATTATCTCAAGTCTCTGGCATCGCTCAATCTTGAACATTTGTTCAAGAAAAACACAGTGATGCTTCCTAAAACCTAAGCATTGAGGCATGACATTTTTATTAGATTGCTTTGTACCTTAGGTATACAATATCTAGCGTGACAAATTTTTAATTTATGGTTCAAAATGACAATCTGTCGCACTCGTGATCCAGTCGCAATTCTAGGTTTACCATGACGCATGTTTTAATGAAAATCCTGCCGAATAAGGAGTACTCGACTTTTTGATTGCGGACCTTTGATGTTTCACATTTCCGTCAAGTTTCGTTTCATCAAACCCTTGAACAGCGTCAAATTTAACTTATTCATTCTCGAAAACAATTGATGATCTTGACTCTAGATCATAAAGTACGCACCCAGTCGGACACTCGCGGAAGAATTAGTCCTACCAATACGTGAAATGATTGTACTAATATTGAGGCTTTGGGGTCTCAGTACTTTAACTAGTACTTTAACTACTACTGAGTAATGCAAGAATCAGTTCACAAACGCTTCTTAGACTTAAGGAAGTTGTTTCGCCAACAGGAGAGCAAATTGCCAAACATAATAAAATGAATGGCGTCTGCTACACGCGGGTCACAAGCACAACTCACAACGGGATGGCGAACATTTTCGCAACGTTATTTTACTCTCGGCAATTCAGTAACGAATTCCGACGTGGACCATTTCTAGCGGCTTGTATTTATGTCTAAGATGGTTTAGACGGGATAGACACACATAAACATACAATACAAACATCCAAGACCCGAGAACAAACTTTATGCTCACAACACAAAGTTTGCTTCGGCCGGGGATAGACACCAGAGCTCCTCGCTTTGCAGGCAGAGTTAACAACGTAGCCACGGAACCATCAGTACTTTGCTGTTTTTTTTTTGTTTGTTTTATGTTACTGTAAGAGTAATGGTTTTAAAAGAAGACTGTTGAGAAAGTTACTATATAAATTTACTAAAATATTTTATCAATCACGAATCTATACAAATAAATAAAATTAAAGTGTCTGTTTGTAGCATCAAAATAACAGCTTTATACTAAATCCATATGAAAGTATATACGGTACCTATGACAAAACAACCATTATTAAAATTTTTGTCTGTCTGTTTGTCTATCTGGCCGTCTGTCTGTCTGTCTGCTTGTTTGTTCCGGGTAATCTCCGAAACGGCTGGACCGATTTTGACGGGACTTTCACTGGCAGATAGCTGATGTTATAAAGAGTAACTTGGCTACTTTTATTTTAGAAAAACAATTAGGGTTCCGCGCAAAAAATAAAAACCAAGAAATCCAATATCTCGGCGCGGGTGAAACCACGGGCAGCAGCTAGTCATAAATGTGTGATCGTTTCATTAATAAACAACACAAAGCTGATCTTCCTCTTAATTCAATTTTCTCATTACCCATCGTTGACAATGTTGAAATAATTTCGCGTTAACAGCGCTCATGATTAAAATGTAGATTGATTGTTTGGAGATTCACCAAATTAAGGTAATGCATGACAGAACAACTGACAACGGCAGGCAGCGCGCTCGCAAGCGATTACATACGGGTTTATTATCTGTGCTCGTGCCGACATCCAGCAAAGTAGTAATAGCCTAATTCCGCGTGACGCGACGGTCGTAGATGTAGGTTGAGTTGATTGGGTTACCTACTAAATGTGACAGTTGGAGTTTTGGCGGGAATGCGAAAATGTGCTGTTGTTGATTTTGTGTTATTTACTAAAACCTATGTTTTATCGAGTGTTAATCTGTAATAATGGTGGATTATTAACCATTATGTGTTCGTAAACGTGCATGAGTGAAAGGTAAATAGGACAAAGACGAAAAACGTGTATTTTCGTATTCTATCCAAAACTCCATAGAAGCTTCAGTAAAGTATCCACCGCTTTACTGAAGATTCACTTTGACTCGAGCGCACCTAGACTAAATTTTAACGTGACTTTAACGACTTTCATACACCAAAACTAGAGATTTATTATATATTATTATTATTCATATTACTTGACTCTGGCTAAATACGCAAATCGCGTGGAGCCAAAAACAAAACAAAAAAAAAATTGTGACAGTATTTTACTTGAAATTGGAACGATACACAAACCAAGCCATTTCTTCTAACTGTGGGTTAGAAGAGCCAACTAAGAGAATATGTTTTATAGAATAAATTGAAAACGCCCGCTCTGCCGTGTCAGTTCGATCTCAATGTCTAGCGAAGCGATGTAGTCACCTAATTCCCTGTGATGTAACGACTGCAGACAATTGCTAACTATTGAGTATGACTAACACAGATTAGCATTCAGTATGTACCTACAAGACGAAATGATTCGTCACTAGCTTCTGCCCACGGTTTCACTCGCTTTCCCACAGAAACCATGCATTTCCCGGGATAAGATGTAGTTAAGTTACTCTTTATTCTATAAACTATATCTATGCAAAAAACACGTCGATCTGTTGCGCCCTTGCTGCGTGAAAGAAGGACAAACTAACAAACATTTTCCAGGTTTCACACTTTCGCATTTATTGTACGGATTATAAAACTATATTTCTTCTAATATATATAACCTGATTACACTGTTAACACGTTAGCTGCGGCACCAATTTTTGCAAACTTTCCGTTCCTGCGGCACGAGGTATTATCGGCCCGCACCATGACCAGACGTTAGGGCGACACGCGGTCTATTAGACCCCACCTCCTTTAACAGACTAAAATCCATTTTCTGGCGCGAAATCAAAGATAAATGAAAATTTTGGTCCTTATCGATATAGACAGTGAATTGATGAACCCTAATGTACCGTTGCCCCGGGATCTGATAGCTAGTTTATTAATTATTGGCAAAACAAAATATGGGATCTTATACACCTCGTAACGCACTGAAATAGGGTAAATTTTCGCTAAGATTAGTGATGAGAAAAATAATATCGACGCAACGACGTTTATCTATTTTTGTGTGAAAGTCTTAAGCGGTTCACAGAATAGAAAAAAAAGAAAACCAGAAGTAGAAAAGAAACTATCCTATTTATTCTGCCTCGGGCTTAATACTTACTAATACATAATTTCTGTACTTTTACCATCGTACAATAATATACCTACTCCGCCTGGTGCTCTCTTCCGACCACGTGACTGACACATGCTTACGTCATCATATATCGTGTAAAATTTACATAAGTCGAATCTAACACACTCAACAAACTTGGTGATTAAAAATAACCCTGTACATATTTTGTTGTTTTTAACGTTTTAGTATTGTTGTTATAGCGGCAACAGAAGTACCTACTTAATTTGAGAAAACTTCAACTATCTAGTTATCGCGATTCTTGAGATATCTGGTGACAGACAAATGGACAGACAGCGAAGTCTTAGTAATAGAGGGTCCTGTTTTTATCTTTCGAACCCTAAAAATCGTTAGGTAATCTTTATTTACTTTCAAAACCTAGACAAAGAACTACTGAATTATTAATTAATTACTTACCTGTTTTGTCAACGGCTGCTTTGCGTTTTTGTGGAGTTTTTCACTACCTACAAAAATATTAATTAAAAAACTTACCTGTTTTGGTTCTGTTTCTGGGTTTTTTAAAATTAACTTCTTCCGACATCGTTTAGACATGTTCGGCGATGTAAAAGGACGTGCTCTCCAATCGACGTGATGCACAACACTAGTCGCGGAAAGCTCGCGTTGGGTGCGGTACGAGGTTCGGGAGGATATGGGACGTTTTAGCCTCGTTCCGCACTGCATTAAAATTATATTAATTCAGTGCGGTACGAGGTAAAACATCCGGTACCAAGGTAGGTATACCACCGAGTCCGGGACCATTAGCGCATCTCAAATATACATTTATCTCTTTTCTATACTGGACCAAACCAAAGCTATGCCCTTCGCACAACAGAGATGTTCACGTTTTTCCTTGCCGCACCACAAGGAAGTTGCATGAGGGGTGATTTAGGCCTCGTTTCGCACTTAACGTGTTAAGTGATAACATCTCATTTTATTATTGGATGAATGAAACGAAGAAATAACCTAGTTTTGACAACATAAAGGAATGAGGGCAATTGGAAAAAAGTGTCAAAAGAGGTGTGCTGTATTTTAGCACCACTCCTAGCGTTACAACCAAGGAAGTTTCTGTTTCCTCTAATTTACACAGTTTTATCGTTTTCCTTTTAATAAAATTAAGATTAAATGTATCTTTACAATTTAGTTTTGTAGATCACACTGATGACCGAACGAAGCGCAGACATAGTTCATAATAAAATTGTCTGTCGTCAACATGGCCATACTCTTGCCCTTGTCACAATTTGGAGTTGGCACAGTATGTCTCCAAATACTCATCATCAACTGGAAGACGTCCACTGCTACATAGAACTTCCCCATAGAATGCCACTGGGATTGACAATACTCACCTATTGGATCCAACGTTTGCCCACAGTTTTGACAAGGTTGGCAGTCCACCTAGTGGAGGATCTACACTACGTTTTCCGTTTCGTGGTCGTCACTCGAGGACTTTTCTTTCCCATCGGTTATAGATTTTGCGAGCGATGTGGCTTTATCACTTTGAGAGCTATGTCGCTGACATCGCTCTCCTCCGGATCTCCTAATTTCGAGGATTTTATCACGCAGGAAACCCCCGAGTATAGCCCTCTCCAAATATACGATATTCGTTTTTGGCTTAAGACAGCCGCCTGCCTGGCACCAATTCTTTTTGTGACTGCTATTCCTATATGAAAATTGACAGTCGCATCTAGCTAAATTATATCAGAATTTTGTGCATCCCAATTTGCGCTGTCCCTGCAGCCGATGCAGCACTTAGTCGCAGACGGGGCGGGGCGATCCATATTTCATAATTGCCCGCTTTACGCTCAAACAGCGCCTGCAGCGTTTTAATCAGTGACTGTGCTAATGTTGAGCCTTGAGAACTACTACGCTATGATTATTGTGCACGTGTTTACTACATGCCTTACATTTTGTTAGTGGGAGGACTAACTCTTCTGCGAGTGTCCGTCTGGGTTAGTACCACCGCTTTGCTCTTGAAGTCTGCCGCCAAGCAGTAATGTGCGAGCATTACTGTGTTCCGGTTTGATGAGCAAAGCAGCCAGTGAAATTACTGGGCTTATGAGACTTAATACCTAATGTCTAAGGGTAACGAGCGCACTGCAGTGCCGCGCAGGCCTTTGTGTTTCAAAGTTTTGGGTGACACTGCAATTGTTATGAGCCGGCGTTATGCTTACCATCAGGTAAACGACCAGCTCGTCTCGTTACCAAATAACATAAAAAAAACCTCATATCTGATACGCTTGAACTTAGGATATTAGTGTTCATCATATTCGCAGTTGTTATAAAACAATAGTTAACAGTCAGCCAACAGTGGTATCTACAACTGAGCGCTACTTTGCTTCGAAGGGCACACTAAGTGCTGCAGCACATTGGGCCACCGAACGCAGCCACTAGATATGCGACGACCTGTTCAGATTACGTACTTTGCCGCAAAGAAGAATACATCTGCATCAATTAATTATAATCTTAATATATATAAATTACGCGTCACGTTGTTAGTCCGCAATGGACTCCTAAACTACTTAACCGATTTTAATCAAATTTACACACCGTGTGCAGTTTGATCTAACTTAAAAGATAGGATAGCTTACATCTCAATTTATAGCCGCAACAGCAACGCGTGGCCGAGTTTGCTAGTATTTGAAATAGATATTTATGAATATGTAAGTACTCGTGGGAATTAGAGAAAGATCTTTAATGTCAACTTGACTAAGCAAAGTCAAAATAGGAGCTACAGATTTCAGCTGAGTAACATGACTATAGTACACAAACCTATGACTTTGCGGCACACCCGTTCGACCTCGTAATCGTGCGTGTGATATAATTGGCTACTATAATCGACTCATCAACTCACGTCCTCAGGCTACATCATTATTGCCTGTTTTGTTCCATTGGCTGATCCAATATACTTTATTTAAGAAATCTCAATTGCTCCATTGAATGTATATTATCAGAAAATGACACGATATCTCGCAGTAATGTGTTTACTACGTGTTCAATATCTTCAATGCCTTTTTAAGCTCAGTAGAAGCGAGTATGCAAATAATCGCCAGTTTTATAAAAGACACCGCAATATTTATTTTATTCTCAAATCTCGATCTCGTCTCGTTGATTCTATCACGTTTCTCGATATATTGAAATATTTCTCGTCAAAATGTTGCTGGCTTCGCAACCCACATTGTTCTCGAATAATTGGCTTAGAAACCTCTTCGGGTCAACCGCTTTTGTTAAGTTAACTAATCTAGGCCGAAGTCAAATTGAACTATTAGACTACTAGAGTTTTATCTTTCAATAGCTGTTTGCTAAGCTAACAAACTCCTTATATAATTTTGTCATTTTTGGTAGTAATGTAGTAGGTAGGTAGTAGGTAGTATATTAGTGGCTTGACACAAATCTACACGCTTCTTTTAGTTAGAATTAGCATAACACCAGCTCGTAACAATTACATGTGCCACTCAGAACTTTGAAACACAAAGGTCTACACGGCATTTTTTTGCACCCATTACTCTGAAACATTAGCGGTCTTCCCACAAAAACATTAAACCTGTGTTAAACAGCGTTTAACTGCTAAACAATCCTTAGTTGCGAGTTTAAATATGAGCAATCACAAATCTTGATTTAAGTAGTGTCTACTGCAGTCTAACTCCATTATTTTGTGATATCTCTAATCATTTTAGTCATTCATCTTTAGACACTGTCTATACCCAGGCGTCTTAAAGTTGTTTTTTTTTTTTTGTGGTAAAACTAACGTTTTTAAATAGTTTAATTAATTTACAAAAAATATTAGATTTCCGTTTCTGGTTTTAGCTGTGTTCCGGTTTGATGAGTAAAGCAGCTAGAGAAATTATTGGCTTGTAACGAGAGATACAGTGCCGCGCAGGCCTTTGTGTTTCATAGTTCTGAGTGGCACTGCAATTGTTATGGATCGACGTTATACTTACCATCAGGCACGCGGCTGGCTCGTCCCTTTATCGTATCGAAGAGCACAAAAAAAATTTGCCAAGAATACGTGTTATTGAGTGTTCTGAATAAATGTTTTTCTTTTCATGTTCTTTCTTCTACTAACAAAAACTAAAATAGATATAACACCTTTACAAAATTGACAAATGGCTCTCTATCGGTTCTAAACCCCGGACGATTCCGGTTCTATAATCGCAATAATTCTACGAGGCGCCCAGCTGTTACTCGCCTTATCTCGGCCTAATAACGACGGGAACCGATTCTATATAGCCACAATCCTTGAGTTATGTCGCCAATAAAAAATACGGCACTAGCCGATAATCGTTTGGTTTGTTCGCCAACGCCAGCGGAAGTTATCGATGTGTAAAATGCAATATGGGTGACTTAAAACTTTGCCACAGCTTCGCTCGTGAAGTCTGCCGCTAATCAGCGGCGCAAGTACGGATTTTTTGTTCGATAAAACTGACAGTTCAAATCGATAAAGTGGGTTTTATCGACATTTTATATAATTTATCGAGCCTCGATACAATCGATATAAGTTATCGAAAAGCTAGGTCGAATCCAAGGAGAATATAGAGCTACTACAATACTTTACGATCAGACTACGGTACTCGCAACATTCGATAAATTTATCGAGTTATTCGATTCGATATATAACCGACTTCCATAGGTACTTGCGCCGCAATAATGTGCAAGCATTAGCTCGCATTAGCATTAGTTTGCACATTACTGATTAGTATTAGTATGAGTAAAACAAGCAGACTAAAAGGTAAAGCCAATAAAATACAACTGCAGACAAAGAACCGGTGTGAAGTTAGCGTCCCAAAGTTAGCGGAATGAGATAACCCGACCAAATTAAAAAGTCAACGTTATTCCCATAGTGTTTAAAAAAAAGGAATATATCACGTGACGATACTCATTGATACCATTCAGAAGCATATATCTATGGACTTTGGACGTTTGGAAATGGTAAAAATAATAAAAAAATACGTCTTATAACTTAGTTTTATAAACATTTCAGACATTTCTAAACAACCGAAGCCCATACGGCTATATACATCTGAAAGGGCTTGGCGAGGCCTATCGAAAGCAGTTTTCAGTTTTCTGAAACACTATGTGCATCATGCTGAAACCGCTGAAAGAACTTTTAGCTATTTTTTAAACATTTCGGTCATTTCTAAACGACCGAAGCCCATAAGGCTATATACATCTAAAAGGGCTCGGCGAGGCCTATCGAATGCAGTTTTCAGTTTTCTGAAACACTATGTGCATCATGCTGAAACCGCTGAAAGAACTTTTAGCTATTTTTTAAACTTTTCGGTCATTTCTAAACGACCGAAGCCCATAGAGCTATATACATATGAAAGGTCTCGGTAAGGCCTATCGAATGCGCGTTTCAGTTTTCTGAAACACTATGTGCATCATGCTGAAACCGCTGAAAGAACTTTTTGCTATTTTTTAAACTTTTCGGTCATTTCTAAACGACCGAAACCCATAGAGCTATATACATATGAAAGGTCTCGGCGAGGCCTATCGAATGCGGGTTTCAGTTTTCTGAAACACTATGTGCATCATGCTGAAACCGCTGAAAGAACTTTTAGCTATTTTTTAAACTTTTCGGTCATTTCTAAACGACCGAAGCTCATAGAGCTATATACATATGAAAGGTCTCGGTAAGGCCTATCGAGTGCGCGTTTCAGTTTTCTGAAACACTATGTGCATCATGCTGAAACCGCTGAAAGAACTTTTTGCTATTTTTCAAACTTTTCGGTCATTTCTAAACGACCGAAGCCCATACAGCTATATACATATGAAAGGACTCGGCGAGGCCTATCGAATGCGGGTTTCAGTTTTCTGAAACACTATGTGCATCATGCTGAAAAACGCTTAAATCAACTTTTATTGGAAGGCTTTTAATCATTTCGGTAATTTCTAAACGACCGAAGCCCATACGGCTATATACATCTGAAAGGGCTTGGCGAGGCCTATCGAAAGCAGTTTTCAGTTTTCTGAAACACTATGTGCATCATGCTGAAACCGCTGAAAGAACTTTTAGCTATTTTTTAAACTTTTCCGTCATTTCTAAACAACCGAAGCCCATAGAGCTATATACATATGAAAGGTCTCGGTAAGGCCTATCGAATGCGCGTTTCAGTTTTCTGAAACACTATGTGCATCATGCTGAAACCGCTGAAAGAACTTTTTGCTATTTTTTAAACTTTTCGGTCATTTCTAAACGACCGAAGCCCATAGAGCTATATACATATGAAAGGTCTCGGCGAGGCCTATCGAATGCGGGTTTCAGTTTTCTGAAACACTATGTGCATCATGCTGAAACCGCTGAAAGAACTTTTTGCTATTTTTCAAACTTTTCGGTCATTTCTAAACGACCGAAGCCCATAGAGCTATATACATATGAAAGGACTCGGCGAGGCCTATCGAATGCGGGTTTCAGTTTTCTGAAACACTATGTGCATCATGCTGAAAAACGCTTAAATCAACTTTTATTGGTAAGCTTTTAATCATTTCGGTCATTTCTAAACGACCGAAGCCCATACGGCTATATACATATGAAAGGTCTCGGTAAGGCTTATCGAATGCGCGTTTCAGTTTTCTGAAACACTATGTGCATCATGCTGAAACCGCTGAAAGAACTTTTTGCTATTTTTTAAACTTTTCGGTCATTTCTAAACGACCGAAGCCCATAGAGCTATATACATATGAAAGGTCTCGGCGAGGCCTATCGAATGCGGGTTTCAGTTTTCTGAAACACTATGTGCATCATGCTGAAACCGCTGAAAGAACTTTTTGCTATTTTTCAAACTTTTCGGTCATTTCTAAACGACCGAAGCCCATAGAGCTATATACATATGAAAGTACTCGGCGAGGCCTATCGAATGCGGGTTTCAGTTTTCTGAAACACTATGTGCATCATGCTGAAAAACGCTTAAATCAACTTTTATTGGTAAGCTTTTAATCATTTCGGTCATTTCTAAACGACCGAAGCCCATACAGCTATATACATCTGAAAGGTCTCGGCAAGGCCTATCGAATGCAGTTTTCAGTTTTCTGAAACACTATGTGCATCATGCTGAAACCGCTGAAAGAACTTTTAGCTATTTTTTAAACATTTCGGTCATTTCTAAACGACCGAAGCCCATAGAGCTATATACATATGAAAGGTCTCGGTAAGGCCTATCGAATGCGCGTTTCAGTTTTCTGAAACACTATGTGCATCATGCTGAAACCGCTGAAAGAACTTTTTGCTATTTTTCAAACTTTTCGGTCATTTCTAAACGACCGAAGCCCATAGAGCTATATACATATGAAAGGACTCGGCGAGGCCTATCGAATGCGCGTTTCAGTTTTCTGAAACACTATGTGCATCATGCTGAAACCGCTGAAAGAACTTTTTGCTATTTTTCAAACTTTTCGGTCATTTCTAAACGACCGAAGCCCATAGAGCTATATACATATGAAAGGTCTCGGTAAGGCCTATCGAATGCGCGTTTCAGTTTTCTGAAACACTATGTGCATCATGCTGAAACCGCTGAAAGAACTTTTTGCTATTTTTTAAACTTTTCGGTCATTTCTAAACGACCGAAGCCCATAGAGCTATATACATATGAAAGGTCTCGGCGAGGCCTATCGAATGCGGGTTTCAGTTTTCTGAAACACTATGTGCATCATGCTGAAACCGCTGAAAGAACTTTTTGCTATTTTTCAAACTTTTCGGTCATTTCTAAACGACCGAAGCCCATAGAGCTATATACATATGAAAGGACTCGGCGAGGCCTATCGAATGCGGGTTTCAGTTTTCTGAAACACTATGTGCATCATGCTGAAAAACGCTTAAATCAACTTTTATTGGTAAGCTTTTAATCATTTCGGTCATTTCTAAACGACCGAAGCCCATACAGCTATATACATCTGAAAGGTCTCGGCAAGGCCTATCGAATGCAGTTTTCAGTTTTCTGAAACACTATGTGCATCATGCTGAAACCGCTGAAAGAACTTTTAGCTATTTTTTAAACATTTCGGTCATTTTTAAACGACCGAAGCCCATAGAGCTATATACATATGAAAGGTCTCGGTAAGGCCTATCGAATGCGCGTTTCAGTTTTCTGAAACACTATGTGCATCATGCTGAAACCGCTGAAAGAACTTTTTGCTATTTTTCAAACTTTTCGGTCATTTCTAAACGACCGAAGCCCATAGAGCTATATACATATGAAAGGACTCGGCGAGGCCTATCGAATGCGCGTTTCAGTTTTCTGAAACACTATGTGCATCATGCTGAAACCGCTGAAAGAACTTTTTGCTATTTTTCAAACTTTTCGGTCATTTCTAAACGACCGAAGCCCATAGAGCTATATACATATGAAAGGTCTCGGTAAGGCCTATCGAATGCGCGTTTCAGTTTTCTGAAACACTATGTGCATCATGCTGAAACCGCTGAAAGAACTTTTTGCTATTTTTCAAACTTTTCGGTCATTTCTAAACGACCGAAGCCCATACGGCTATATACATCTGAAAGGGCTTGGCGAGGCCTATCGAAAGCAGTTTTCAGTTTTCTGAAACACTATGTGCATCATGCTGAAACCGCTGAAAGAACTTTTAGCTATTTTTTAAACGTTTCGGTCATTTCTAAACGACCGAAGCCCATACAGCTATATACATCTGATAGGGCTCGGCGAGGCCTATCGAATGCAGTTTTCAGTTTTCTGAAACACTATGTGCATCATGCTGAAACCGCTGAAAGAACTTATAGCTATTTTTTAAACATTTCGGTCATTTCTAAACGACCGAAGCCCATAGAGCTATATACATATGAAAGGTCTCGGTAAGGCCTATCGAATGCGCGTTTCAGTTTTCTGAAACACTATGTGCATCATGCTGAAACCGCTGAAAGAACTTTTTGCTATTTTTCAAACTTTTCGGTCATTTCTAAACGACCGAAGCCCATACGGCTATATACATCTGAAAGGGCTTGGCGAGGCCTATCGAAAGCAGTTTTCAGTTTTCTGAAACACTATGTGCATCATGCTGAAACCGCTGAAAGAACTTTTAGCTATTTTTTAAACGTTTCGGTCATTTCTAAACGACCGAAGCCCATACAGCTATATACATCTGATAGGGCTCGGCGAGGCCTATCGAATGCAGTTTTCAGTTTTCTGAAACACTATGTGCATCATGCTGAAACCGCTGAAAGAACTTATAGCTATTTTTTAAACATTTCGGTCATTTCTAAACGACCGAAGCCCATAGAGCTATATACATATGAAAGGTCTCGGTAAGGCCTATCGAATGCGCGTTTCAGTTTTCTGAAACACTATGTGCATCATGCTGAAACCGCTGAAAGAACTTTTTGCTATTTTTCAAACTTTTCGGTCATTTCTAAACGACCGAAGCCCATAGAGCTATATACATATGAAAGGACTCGGCGAGGCTTATCTAATGCGCGTTTCAGTTTTCTGAAACACTATGTGCATCATGCTGAAACCGCTGAAAGAACTTTTTGCTATTTTTCAAACTTTTCGGTCATTTCTAAACGACCGAAGCCCATAGAGCTATATACATATGAAATATCTCGGTAAGGCCTATCGAATGCGCGTTTCAGTTTTCTGAAACACTATGTGCATCATGCTGAAACCGCTGAAAGAACTTTTTGCTATTTTTCAAACTTTTCGGTCATTTCTAAACGACCGAAGCCCATACGGCTATATACATCTGAAAGGGCTTGGCGAGGCCTATCGAAAGCAGTTTTCAGTTTTCTGAAACACTATGTGCATCATGCTGAAACCGCTAAAAGAACTTTTAGCTATTTTTTAAACGTTTCGGTCATTTCTAAACGACCGAAGCCCATACAGCTATATACATCTGAAAGGGCTCGGCGAGGCCTATCGAATGCAGTTTTTAGTTTTCTGAAACACTATGTGCATCATGCTGAAAAACGCTTAAATCAACTTTTATTGGTAAGCTTTAAATCATTTCGGTCATTTCTAAACGACCGAAGCCCATACAGCTATATACATCTGAAAGGTCTCGGCAAGGCCTATCGAATGCAGTTTTCAGTTTTCTGAAACACTATGTGCATCATGCTGAAAAATGCTGAAAGAACTTTTAGCTATTTTTTATACATTTCGGTCATTTCTAAACGACCGAAGCCCATACGGCTATATACATCTGTAAGGTCTCGGCGAGCCCTATCGAATGCTGGTTTCAGTTTTCTGAAACACTATGTGCATCATGCTGAAAAATGCTGAAAGAACTTTTAGCTATTTTTTTAACTTTTCTGTCATTTCTAAACGACCGAAGCCCATACGGCTATATACATATGAAAGGTCTCGGCGAGGCCTATCGAATGCGGGTTTCAGTTTTCTGAAACACTATGTGCATCATGCTGAAACCGCTGAAAGAAATTTTAGCTATTTTATGACCGAAATGTTTAAAAGCTTACCAATAAGTTGATTTAAGCGTTTTTCAGCATGATGCACTTAGTGTTTCAGAAAACTGAAACTTATATTCGATAGGCCTCGCCGAGACCTTTCATATGTTCATAGCTCTATGGGCTTAGGTCGTTTATAAATGACCGAAATGTTTAAAAAATAGCTAAAAGTTCTTTCAGCATTTTTCAGCATGATGCACATAGTGTTTCAGAAAACTGAAAACTGCATTCGATAGGCCTCGCCTAGACCTATCAGAAGTATATAGCTGTATGGGCTTCGGTCGTTTAGAAATGACCGAAAAGTTTAAAACATAGCTAAAAGTTCTTTCAGCGGTTTCAGCATGATGCACATTGTGTTTCAGAAAACTGAAACTCGCATTCGATAGGCCTCGCCAAGACCTTTCAGATGTATATAGCCGTATGGGCTTCGGTCATTTAGAAATGACCGAAAAGTTTAAAAAAATAGCTAAAAGTTCTTTCAGCGGTTTCAGCATGATGCACATAGTGTTTCAGAAAACTGAAAACTGCATTCGATAGGCCTTGCCGAGACCTTTCAGATGTATATAGCTGTATGGGCTTCGGTCGTTTAGAAATGACCGAAAAGTTTAAAAAATAGCTAAAAGTTCTTTCAGCGGTTTCGGCATGATGCACATAGTGTTTCAGAAAACTGAAAACTGCATTCGATAGGCCTCGCCGAGACCTTTAATATGTATATAGCTCTATGGGCTTCGGTCGTTTAGAAATGACCGAAAAGTTTAAAAAATAGCTAAAAGTTCTTTTAGCGGTTTCAGCATGATGCACATAGTGTTTCAGAAAACTGAAACCGGCATTCGATAGGCCTTACCGAGACCTTTCATATGTATATAGCTCTATGGGCTTCGGTCGTTTAGAAATGACCGAAAAGTTTAAAAAATAGCTAAAAGTTCTTTCAGCGGTTTCAGCATGATGCACATAGTGTTTCAGAAAACTGAAAACTGCATTCGATAGGCCTCGCCGAGCCCTTTCAGATTTATATAGCCGTATAGGCTTCGGTTGTTTAGAAATGACCGAAAAGTTTAAAAAAATAGCTAAAAGTTCTTTCAGCGGTTTCAGCATGATGCACATAGTGTTTCAGGAAACTGAAACCTACATTCGATAGGCCTCGCCGAGTCCTTTCAGATGTATATAGCCGTATGGGCTTCGGTTGTTTCGAAATGACTGAAATGTTTATAAAACTAAGTTATAAGACGTATTTTTTTATTATTTTTACCTTTTCCAAACGTCCAAAGTCCATAGATATATGCTTCTGAATGGTATCAATGAGCATTGTCACGTGATATATTCCTTTTTTTTAAACACTATGGGAATAATGTTGACTTTTTAATTTGGTCGGGTTATCTCATTCCGCTAACTTTGGGACGCTAACTTCACACCGGTAGACAAAGATGAAGGTGAAAAATAAGAATCGCAATATTAAAACTACGTTTAAATATAACTAAACCTGAAAAAGACGCTAAAGATAATAACTCGAAGCATAATATAATTAATTCAAAGAAATCTTGTAGGAGTACAATTTTATGTTGCGTAATGATCTAAATGTGATACCTAATTATGAAACCTAAAATCTTTACTTTCATTTTTACCAATTTAATAGAAGAAGACTGGAGGTTTTTCTTTGTTCTTTATTTATATTTCAACAACGGTCTTACATTAAATTAATCTAGTTTTTAATTATCACCGAGAGCCTTATTTCAATTAAACTATTTTATTACAAGATTTTAAATTAAAACTGATTTTATAAGATTATTAAGGTCGCAGTTCTTAACAAATGTGAAATAAACGAAGTTCACGTGATCAGCGTTCTAATTCCCAAAGCTCAGTTTAAATATTTGCCGGGCAAATTTGATCAAATAGATAGTTCACGAACCTATCAGAGTTAATTAATAGTAGATGTCAAAATGATCGTTTAAAAAAAATACAAAGTTTTAGCTAAATTTTTATTTTTCCTTGTCTAGGTCTCATTTTGAATCTTTTTCTTCTTGGCGTGAGCTTTCCAGCGGAGTTTTCCAGCGTCATAAGCTATATGAACCTCAGTTCAAGTAGTTAAACCTAGCTCATAGTTGAACTTCGGTTCAAAATGGTTAGTGAACTCTGACCTAACGGGATTCGTAACACTGATACTAGGTATGAAATATATTTTTATAGTGATAACGGACACTAGCGGATGTTGGTTAAGGCGTCTGGCCCGGCTTGCCAGAAGACGCAGGTTCGAATCCTGTTGGAAGCGAATTTTTGTGATGTATATATTTGTCTAATACTAGGTAAACCCATTCTCACAGAATTACATAGCTAGTATCATTGTTCATTATAGCCGTTGTTCATCCGGTTAGGTTCATACGTCACTGTTCAATAACTACAGCGAGGCATGGCAGCGTGAAGATAACGTCAGCACGTCAGTCCTCCGCGTGATATAGTGACGTGACATTAATAACGCAGGCGTTAGTAACGTGACAAAGTATTGTTATACTTATATCAAGTTGTTTTAATGAGTATTCAATTTTGCATCACATAATCTGATTAGTAATTGAAATTGTAACCTTAAATGGTTTGATGATGTTTCTTAAAATTTAGGACGTATATTTCAAAATGTATATAATAAAACATATTATTATTTAATAATATACCTACGAGTTTGGGCTTATATGATTCGTTTTGACGAGTCCAATAGGTTGCACTAGTTGTCGAGAGTCTAATGGTGCAGCCAGGAGGCGAATAGCGTGTTTTTTACACAGCATAATGTATTATAAATTGTTATACTACAAGGTTACGAGACGAGCAGGTCATTTGCCTGATGGTACGCATAGCGCCAGCCTATGACAATTGCAATACTACTCAGAACTCTCAAACTCAAAGGCCTGCGTGTCACTGCAGCTCGCTCGTTACCTGGAAACAGTCTCACATGTCACATAGTCTTCGCTGACTACTTTGCTCACCAAACCGGAACACAGTGCACACTGCTTGGCGGCAGATAACACAAGCAAAGCGATGGACACACTCAGATGCACATTCGCAGAGGAGTTAAACCGTCCTCCAGACTATTGTAACTTCAAAAATGTGTGGCAAGATGGTAACAACTGTGGCTATAATATTTTCAAAATTTTGTCGGAGCGTTTGATTGATGCGACGCGTAACTAAAATGCTGGTACTTTTTTGGCTCAACGGATCAGCATTGTGGTTCAACGAGGCAATGCCGCCAGCATGCTGGGTACGCGTCTAACCGGTAGTGGGCTAGAACATTTGGATTGTCTATATTGGGCTTGTAGATTATCCAAATGTTTTTGTAGCTAGCTAAGTTACATGTAGTGTTTATTTATAATATTAGCTAGTTAATAAAGGCATTTAGATTGTGGTTACGTCTTACATTTCTGCTGGAAAATTATAGTTGTGCACTCGTATTGCTCACATGTCAATGTTGATACAGTCTAGCGTGACAGCGTGAAGATAAGTACGTTACATGTCAGCCTTTCTGTAGGATAGTGTAGACGTTTATGTGTTGTATTTGAAAACAGTTTCTTCTTTTGGTCGTTCTAGGAAATTTTTGATCCCACTGTACCTTTTATTATCTCTATTTTCAACTTTTTCGATTTTGTGGAGCTAAATGTATCTTACTAAAATATTACCACAGCCACAGTACGTATTCTGCAATCATCCAATTAATTATAAGATAGCCCTCATCTACCTGATATTTAACTTAACACGTTAGCTGCGGCACCAATTTTTGCAAACTTTCCGTTCCTGCGGCACGAGGTATTATCGGCCCGCACCGTGACCAGACGTTAGGGCGACACGCGGTCTATTAGACCCCACCTCCTTTAACAGACTAAAATCCATTTTCTGGCGCGAAATCAAAGATAAATGAAAATTTTGGTCCTTATCGATATAGACAGTGAATTGATGAACCCTAATGTACCGTCGCCCCGGGATCTGATAGCTAGTTTATTAATTATTGGCAAAACAAAATATGGGATCTTATACACCTCGTAACGCACTGAAATAGGGTAAATTTTCGCAAAGATTAGTGATGAGAAAAATAATATCGACGCAACGACGTTTATCTATTTTTGTGTGAAAGTCTTAATGCGGTTCACAGAATAGAAAAAAAAGAAAACCAGAAGTAGAAAAGAAACTATCCTATTTATTCTGCCTCGGGCTTAATACTTACTAACACATAATTTCTGTACTTTTACCATCGTACAATAATATACCTACTCCGCCTGGTACTCTCTTCCGACCACGTGACTGACACATGCTTACGTCATCATAATATATCGTGTATAATTTACATAAGTCGAATCTAACACACTCAACAAACTTGGTGATTAAAAATAACCCTGTACAATGTACATATTTTGTTGTTTTTAACGTTTTAGTATTGTTGTTATAGCGGCAACAGAAGTACCTACTTAATTTGAGAAAACTTCAACTATCTAGTTATCGCGATTCTTGAGATATCTGGTGACAGACAAACGGACAGACAGCGAAGTCTTAGTAATAGAGGGTCCTGTTTTTATCTTTCGAACCCTAAAAATCGTTAGGTAATCTTTATTTACTTTCAAAACCTAGACAAAGAACTACTGAATTATTAATTAATTACTTACCTGTTTTGTCAACGGCTGCTTTGCGTTTTTTGTGGAGTTTTTCACTACCTACAAAAATATCAATTAAAAAACTTACCTGTTTTGGTTCTGTTTCTGGGTTTTTTAAAATTAACTTCTTCCGACATCGTTTAGACATGTTCGGCGATGTAAAAGGACGTGCTCTCCAATCGACGTGATGCACAACACTAGTCGCGGGAAGCTCGCGTTGGGTGCGGTACGAGGTCCAGGGTGATATGGGACGTTTTAGCCTCGTTCCGCACTGCATTAAAATTATATTAATTCAGTGCGGTACGAGGCCTAAGACATCCGGTACCAAGGTAGGTATACCACCGAGTCCGGGACCATTAGCGCATCTCAAATATACATTTATCTCTTTTCTATACTGGACCCAACCAAAACTATGCCCTTCGCACGACCGAGATGTTCACGTTTTTCCTTGCCGCACCACAAGGAAGTTGCATGAGGGGTGATTTAGGCCTCGTTTCGCACTTAACGTGTTAAAGAAACGCACCAAAAAGTTTGAATTATATTTACAATGCAGTGGTCTCATTTCATGGGCGCTGTAGTTCTCTAGACGTATTACAAAAATACGTTTAGAGGTGGAATAATTTGAAGTTTTAATGCGATGATCTCGTTATGGTAATTGTGTGCGTGAATTGTTTCTTGTTTATATTTCAGACACAAATTAAATTTAAACTTTTTTTTGCTAGCAATTGACTACTATCTCCCCTGATGCGTACTTTCCGGGAAAAACTAGCCTATCTCACTCTCAAATCCATAATCTCTATGCAAGAAAATCACGTCGAACCGTTGCTGCGCGAATGTAGGACCTGTAGCCTCAGTTGGAGAGTAGTGGACTGTATTTCGTGGTGGTCGTAGTAGTTCGAGAGAAAACACTGAGTTTAGCTTTACTGGTTTTTATTATAATAGCGAAAGGCCACCCTTTCGATAGTATGGACACGTCAAGAGAAAAAAACACCGGGTTGCCATCGGGCATGTATCGACATCTACTAAATTACCTAATTCAATCTGGGCAACCGTATAGTTAGAAATAAGTAATTTGTTGTGTTGCCAACAGGACCAACCAACAAATATACTTTCACATCAACTAAAACAGCGTTGTTTCCTACATTTCATTTTCCCTATTACGTCGTCGTTATAAAAGGACACCGCCTCACTGGATAATATGAATGCATTAATGTCATAATGTCATAAACACCGTCATTATAAATGATGTTAATACGAAACGTGATCCGAGGTAGCGAGAACGGAGATAAGATTTTTGAAGTCTCTGTTGCTGATGGTAGGATATTTTGCTGGCAATTTAGAAGGAAAAAATGTTTTGTTGATTATGTTTTCATTTATGCCTTAAAGCTGAAGATTTTGGATTTTTCACGCGTGGAATCGCGATAAAAAGTAACTTACACAGGGACTAGCTGCTGCCCGCGGTTTCACCCGCGCGGAGATGTTGGACTTCATGGTTTTATTTTTTTGCGCGGAATCCTAATTCTTTTTCTAAAATAAAAGTAGCCTAAGTTACTCCTTATAACATCAGCTATCTGCCACTGAAAGTCCCGTCAAAATCGGCCCAGCCGTTTCGGTTATTACCTGGAACAAACAGACAGACAGACAGACAAAAATTTTAAAAATGGTTGTTTTGTTAAAGTTATATACTTTCATATGCTTTTGGTAAAAAGCTGTTATTTTGATATTACAAACAGACACTTCATTTTTATTTATTTGTATAGGTAATGTAGCGTCTATCAGCGAAAGAATTTTTAGAAACGGACCAGCGCGGCGCGGGCGCTTCCATATCCAAGCGGTAATTAATTTAGCCTGTTTAAAAATACAACAGAACACACCTTTTATTCTTAATTTTTTTATCGCTAGGTTACTTTATCTATACGCTTAGTTATAAATTAATACAGCTGAAAAATGCACAAAGAGAACCTTGTTTTTTAAACTTTAATACCAAGAATGGAAATTAAAATTTAACTTCGCTCAAAAAATTCCTGTAACTTGTTATACGGAGCTTTATATATAAATTCAGATGAACACGGTTTCGTAAAATGGAAATGCGTAAACAACCCAGAAAATAATTTGTTATTTCTAAGTGAAAAGGGAAAAAGTTTTAAGCAACAAAATTTAGTAAGTAAAAGCTAAACAATAGTATGAAACAAATTTGCACACAGTATAAACAAAACTTAGTTGTTTTTTTTTTGTTAGTTCCATCATTATTCCATAAACATAATTTGGCGTCTCTAATTGAGTTCCCTGAGTTATGTATGTGACAATCAGTCTTACAGAACAAGGGACGTTTCCAAACAAAAGAATACCTATTTGAGCATTCAGAACACTTGTCCTCATTACGAGAGGCTCCGTCCTATTATTTACGAGGTACGTGCACTCTGTTAAAATTTTACCGTCTTATTATTAAATTTTTAAAACAAGCACCAACGACCGCTCTTGAAATGCTGCAGTTTTGCGCAGTTAGAATTTGCGGTTAGCTTCAGTTGGACAACTGAAGACTTCGTATCGTCGACTTAATTGGCGAAGAATCGCATTACTATGGAGCTCGCATCGCTTTGAAGAAAATTGTTTATTGCACAAGTTTTACGTTACGTTTTTCGCTCGAAGTTTAAACTTTATTTTACCCAGAAAAAACAGTTTTATAAAATTACCAAAATTTCTGTGATACCTAATTTACTTTGTATTTCAATGCCATGGTTATGTCGTTAGATACTATAACTAACGAACCTAAAGTTTTCAATAGCAATATATCAACCAACTGGTTGAAAATTCACTTTGCACAGTTTCGTTTTATTGCTATAAGTTGGAAGAGAACTTGCTCTGAATAAATTGTCTATGGCCAAAGATAGCACAGCGGGCCTTTCAAAAACATTTTTCCAAGAAGTTGAAATTGCTATATCATGTGGTAGCCATTATTTATATTTAAATTCTGCTTCGGAGTGGTTCCCAGATTGAGGTCATGACTGCTATTTTCTTTTATAGGGTGAGTTTAGTTGGGTTGGTACGGTGTTGAAAATAGATTATGGCGGTTCGCAGCAATTCATTTGAGATGCCTATGGTGCAAAAGTTTCAAAACAATTCAAATTTTCAATATGGGTTTAGAGATTTTTTTATAATATCGATAAAATATGATGCTAGCAAATGGACAATAGACGTAAGTAAATAGAAAACAAAATAAGACCATCCAGAAAAGGACTTACACAGGTCGATTACGATGTTGAGTTCACAAGTAGAATACTAAAAAACCACGAAAAATGTTGTTCATTGTCGCTGAATAAATACCGCAAGTGTAAATTGGACCGCAAAAATACCAAACTGTCTGTTTTCCGTATTTGCTTTGGCTACGACAATATCATAATAGACACACAAACTGTTTGTGTAGGGCGTTCCCATATGACGTCACAGCGCCCTCGTTACGGCTCACGTAAAATAGGACAATGATCTTTCATATTTTAGTAGCCGCACATCCTAATATAGTTACATAGTTGATGAAAATGTGAGTTTCCTTATTTGTTAGCAAACATGGACTGTCTTTTATTGCCTAGATTAGAATAACATTAGCAGTCTTGCGATAAAAATTGGGAGGAAAGCGAGCGAGTGTGGTCGAACGGGAACTTGTGGGATTTTCAATCCGATGCACCTTAGTTCGAATCTCGACTCGGCCGATGACTTATATCAAGTTATGTGCGGAGGACCTAACACACTCGCTTTAAAACGGTGAAGGGAAACATCGTGTGGAAACCTGCATGTTCAAGAACCACAAAATTTGAGGACATGTGACATCCACCAAGCCGCATTGGGCCTGCGTGGTGGATTATGGCCCATACCTCTGTCTCTGAGAGAAGACCGGTATCCCAGCAGTGGGAGCGTAAGAGGCTGATAATGAATATATTATTATACATAGAGGAAGTTAGATTTTGTGCGAAAATGCGTCTGGGTGAGTAGCGTTTTTCACAACAGTTCTAAAGGAGTTTATATTACCTACTTTTGACAACGAGCTTCTGTCCGTGGTTTCACCCGCGTCGTTTCCCAAAGGAACAGTACATTTTTCCGGCATAATAAATAGCCTATGTTACTCAATCACGAGTCGTGACACTAAACAGCCCACATACTGTCACAAAGCTAACGCTGCATATATAATTCATGTAATTACCCATTGCTCCAGAATCAATTAGGTAGAAATTACAGGACAATTGCAATCAATCAGTCGCGACGAGCGGCCTTGTCGATAATGATTGATAACGATGAGAGTAGATGGTATCAACCGACACATAAGTACTGTGTACATTGTGTTTAGTTAATTTACTTGGCGAATTCTGAAAACATTCTTTATTAATTAGTAAGTGAAGGAAGAGAAAAAGCTTTGCTCTGCAGTGGTACATGATGAAATGAAAAATAAAGTTAGCATAATTTTTAAGTTCAGGCTAGACACAAGATCAGATAAACGACCTACTGCCCGTCGCCTTTTTGTATTACAAAGAGTTATTCAATTTTGTTAAGCAAGTTAATCGATATCTCCAGCGTTTATAAAGCGTTGTTTTATAATTGAAAGACCCTAGTCTTAGTTATCGATCAATTCCCAAGGTACAACGTCTGATGGTACTTCGAAAGTAAAACGAAGGTGATTAAGTCTAAAAACAAGTAGAATTGCTTACAAGCTAACATCTCTATCTTCTCATCGATTTAGACATTTATATTGATACCTAGTAGCAAATAATAATAGCATTACTCAAATACAAGCACTCGAAACTTGTAGACTCTAGACTACCGAAATGATCCTTCTCGCCTTGGTCCGTCCCTCCTTAAACTTGTGGCCAGCAAATTGGTTTCAAAGTTTGATCCTTATAGTTCAGTTTCTTTTTTTTCCTTTTTTGTAGACCTAACAGCTTACCAATATATAAACCGGATGCAGCCCACGCTTTTGAAACTTTACTCATCAACATCAACATAATAAGGTATATTTCAAGAGCAAAAGTGTATTGTTTTTATTTGTTTTACAATGCTTTGAGATGGCTCGTCTGACTAAAAGTTTGTGGCTGGCATATTTATATTCAACCTTTATTCGACTTTTGCCATTTTATTCATTACATGTCCATTTTTAAAAAGCGTAAACATTTTATTAGTCTTGAAAAATTGCTTGCTACGCTTTTGCTTTATTTTACTTCACAACAGTCTGTTTTAGAAAACCACATTGCTTGTTAGCGTGGAGACTGTCTACACTTAACACTACGTCACAGTAAATATCTTTCTTTCTTTTCTTTTATGTTATTAGGTAACGAGAGGAGCTGGTCGTTTGCCTGATGGTAAGCATAACGCCGGTCCATATAATATGAACTACAGTAGTGAATAGTGTGACACTGCACGGCTTTTTCAAAGATTTGATTCGCATTCATCTTAAACACTTTTATAAGTAGTTGACTTTTGGTATTTGAAAGAAATTCATTATGAATTAACTTTTAATACGGGCTTTACTACGCAGATGTCAAAGTTCGTGAACTAACTTAATTTTTTACACTCTGATAGACTGATACACGCGCTGATACAAGGCTCAAATAGCATATTTACTAGTGTGGTAAGTATGGCCGAGTAAATTTGTCGGCGATCTTTTGATACTTACGATCCAGCATTGTATTAATCATCAACGTTGAGCCAAGTAGGTACAAACTGAGATTTTAAAACTCAAATTTATCGCCTATTTATAAACTTTGGAAATACTATTCTGAGTATAAATAAATATTTAATTGCCGGTAAACCCTGTTTTAACTTAAGAACGAAAGCAATGTTACGAATTTACATATCATTGCTATTTAATAAAATACTTTATTGTTCGTTATTGAAGTTTCAGATTTTCAGTAAACTGTGATGAGATTTCATGATACTGCGGTGAATTTGCGTGTAAGAGACGTAGGGAAGGTAACATATTATTTATAGTATTCCTTCTGCTGATTATACTGTGTACCTTTTTACTAACGTGGTCGGAGGTAGGTAAAATAACGAGGCCCTTGCATTCAAACATGTCTGAAAACGAAAATGGATCTTTAAAAATGCAAGAGATGGTTTATGAAATACAAGTCAGATAACAGAATGCCGTTGTAAAATGCGATGCAAACTATAAAGTAAGTACTCTTATTTGAAAAGCTTGAAAGCAATGGCAATCTCAGACAGTATTTTAAAATTTAGAAAGATCTGGCACCTGCCAGATTTGGGAAATATTGTTGAGAAACTTAACGTAGTAGTTCTCTATAAACATAGCAGTAAGTATTATATAGGGACGCATGATGCTGAATGAACACAAAACAAACTTACGTCTATAAGCTATGACAATCAGGACCATCTTAAAAAAGAGTTTCTGGTAGCCTAAAATATTTTAAAAAATCATGAATACTCCTAACAATTTTAAAACTCATATATTTTAGATTAACTATAATATCAGTATTTTTATATCTTTTCAGTCGTTAGAGGTAAACGAAAATTGTTGTACTTTGGCGTTTTATAATAAGATGTATATTTTACTTATATATATATGAGTAAGCAGGTGTCATCTGCATGCAGAATCCGCCAATTGCTAATATAATAAGTGTAAAAGTGATACTTTCCAATTGTCAATAAATGTATAGTAAGGTTTGTTTTATATTGTATGTTCATTTTCTGCAAAACATTGCATGTTTCTGTCTAACTATAATTAAGATGACTTCATTAAGGCTCATTACTAAAGTGTATGTTAATCTTCAAACACTTAATAGTAAAATTAAATGCACTTTCTTGCCTCGACTCGAAACTTGCTAAAGTTATTACAGTGAAGAAGTGTTTCCTTTAGCCGAGCAAGTTAATGTCTTCAAAAAGGGGGAAGTCGAACTAATGCGGATGTAAAACTTTGACTTGTTTTTATTCAGTGTTGTTCTGTAACTTTAAAACGGAATATAATAGTTACAGTTGCAGTGTAGATATAAGATCTCAGATCCATAAAGCAAACAGTGCTGCCGCACACTGGGCCACTGAACACGGCCACTAACGACTGACTGTGCACTAGATTTTTCATACATTTCGTATGATACTGGCGCAAAATGAGCGTTCGAGTGGGGGCGAACGAGCCACAAGCTGAGGTGACAGTGGCCACATTTGTGGCTCTCATCCCGCGCCCACTCGACCACAAACGTCGGTTTCTCCCCACTCGCACAAAATAGAGAGCGAAACGTGGAACTAAAAAGGCCACTTCATGTGATCATATTATGATCCATTTCATAAATCGTAAAAATGTTACTTTGAGCGATAAAACCAGCCAGTTTTACATTTTTGACGATTAATTTATCTGTTAACAGCTTTTTTGCTATTTTATTTTATTCCAGGCGTTTAATAAAGACTTGATCTATTTATGTTATCTAAGAAGAGCTTCGTAAGTTTTACAAACAATAGAAAAGAAGGTTTCCGTGACTCCTGCAGTATCTTATCTTGCTTATCAAGCTTGACATTAAAGAGAGAGGAATAAAGTGGTCGAGCAGCTTCGTTCAAAGATGCGGTTCATGGATTAATCCATTTCTATTATTATTTATAATGCCGGTTCTGCGCAAGCTTTTGTATTTGCTATAAATAAAATACCATAAACGTAACGAACCATAAACTTTACTAAAGTTCTAATAAAGTCAAGTTAGTATTCGTATAGCGTTGATATAGTACAACGTTACAAAAATCGGTGGGCATTGCCACATTGAACGGCAATGCCTATTCCTTTTCCTTGGCAAATGTTTATGATAGCCAGGATCATGATCGCGTATTTTTTTAGTTTTAAAAATTATATTTATAGACTAATAAATAATTTACGCTATTCAGTTCGTAATCTATTATGCGAAAGTGCGTTTTTGTGTTGTCAAGCAGTGACAGGGCAAGAGATCGACGGTTTTTAACACAGATTAGGATTTATAGTCTTTGGTTTTTAATATACTATTGGATAACGTGATGAGCTCGTATGCCTGATGGATTTACCATGCATGTATAACATCTGCCCATAACAATTGCAGTGCCACTCAAAACCTTGAAACACAAGCCTGCACGGAACTGCATTGCACTCGTTACCCTGAGACATTTAATGCCACTAATGCATGTTTAAGGGTTAGACGCTTCGTAACACGTGTTTAGAATGTGTTTATTTTTTTGTGGTAATACCGATGTTCAAAACAAGTATCATAATAATATAACCATTTTACACTTTAATTAAACTTGTGTTAGTAAAGAGTAAAGTTAAGCAAAGTTCGTCTAATCGCTCGTTTGGTGGTGGCAGTGGCGGGCTCAACCGTACCGGATGCCGTTTCCAACATCGTGTGTGAACGGCGGGAGCAACTGGTGTCTTTAATTACGCGTAAAGATATTGATACAATAAATAAATGTCGATTTGTAGGCGGTGCGGAAGCATTCATAAATTAGGTACAATGTCACCAAACATTAAACGTTCAGTTAAACGCCTAAAACTGATAGAGGGGCTTGAGACCAAATCCCAGCTAGTTCAGTTCCTTTTTGATACAGAGCTTTAAATAGTAAAATATTTGTAACGTTACCTCTACTCGATCGCGTTACCGGTAAATGTAAATTACCAGTAATAAATTTAACGTTACTTATGCGCGTCATATCGGTAAACATTCTTAATGATACTTTAAAATTTTTTTAAAATGGGTAAAACTGTGTCGTGCATGTGGGGCCACGCGCGGAGTGGCAATAGCGCAATTTTTACTACCTAATGTTTAATAATGTTAATATATTACTTAATAAATTAAATATTTTTAACGTTATGCAGGGTAACGCTTTGGGATTGTTACTTGTTCTTTGGGATTAATGGATAGTTATAATACATGAGGACTGTTTGTGCAAAGTATTAGTAGTAGTCGCTGGATGAAATATATTTTGGACACCAAGCAAAAATAATTATTGTATAGAGAGAGAGTAATATAATAATATGATAATAAATACTTAGAAACATAGAACCAATTATTGCAACTTTGCCAATATCTATGCTGTCATTATATTTTTGAGCACGCTAAGGACAGTAAAAATAATAATACATTTATTATAATGGATAAGAAACATTTAGGGAATAAATATGCCAGTGGCTCCATAACTATCTTATGTGGAACATTTGATCCGGAAACTTAGTTAGTCCGGCATGTTACAAATGACGGTCCGCTCTCTGGTCTAATGTTTGTAATAGTGGAGTAATTATAGGAGATGGCAACATTGCGTCACTCGATACAACTCAACTTTGGCGTACTCATGATTATTTTGTCAGCAGTTTCAGGCAAACTATTACGTTACATATTTTTAAAATATATTAGGTTGGGGAAAAAGTCTTTTCGCATTATAGTATGTATGAACTTGTAATAAAATCTCTTTGGCTATACTATTTGTATCTGGCTGGTTTTGGTATCATATGAAAGTTTAAATTTTAAAGAACATAATTCCAAATTCAAATTAGGAAAATGTGTGATTTTCATTTGTTTTTCGTGCTGTCAAAATGAGTGAATCTAATGAAGAAATTCGATACATTTTAAAATTTTACTACAAAAAAGATAAAAATGCAACGCAAGCCACGAAAAAAATTTGCGATGTTTATGGACCTAGTGCAGTGTCTGTGACAGTAGCATAAATTTGGTTTAAGCGTTTTCAATCCGGAAATTTTGATTTCAAAGATGCACGTCGCTCTGGTCGCCCTATTACGGATAAAATGGATGCCATTTTTGAAAAAGTGGAACAAGATCGGCATATCAGTAGTTACGACGTAGCTGAAGAACTGGGAATTGACCACAAAACAGTTTTGGTGCATTTGAAAAAAACTGGGTACACAAAAAAGCTCGATATTTGGGTACCTCACGAGCTCACTGAAAGAAACCTAATGAACCGTGTACTCATTTGTGATTCTTTACTACAACGTAATGAAACCGAACCATTTTTGAAGAAGCTGATAACTGGTGATGAAAAGTGAATCACGTACGACAAGAACGTGCGAAAAAGGTCGTGGTCAAAGACCGGTCAGGCTTCACAGTCTGTGGCGAAACCCGGGTTAACTCGCAACAAGGTGATGCTGTGTGTGTGGTGGGATTGGAAGGCCATTATTCATTATGAGCTGTTACCACCAGGCAGGACCATCGATTCTGAACTCTACTGCGAACAACTGATGAGATTAAAGCAAGAAGTTGAGAGAAAGCGGCCGGAATTAATCAACAGAAGGGGTGTGGTTTTCATTTTCATGGTTTTTCATGATAACGCTAGACCTCACACATATTTAGCCACTCAGAAAAAATTAAGAGAGTTTGGCTGGGAGGTGTTAATGCATCCGCCGTATAGTCCTGACCTTGCAACTTCAGATTTCCACCTGTTTCGGTCTCTTCAGAATTCTTTAGGCAGTGTCAGGTTAACATCACGAGAGGACTGCCAAAACCACTTGTCGCGGTATTTTGATCAGAAGTCCCAAAATTTCTATAGCAATGGGATCATGTCCCTACCTACAAGATGGCAAAAAGTTATCGAACAAAATGGTACCTACATACTTTAGTTAAATGTAAATAAACTATATTAAAAAATGTTTTGAATTTTCTTAAAAAATGCGAAGGAACTTTTTCCCCGACCTATTATATCGTATTTATATTTTCACTGAAAAAAAGATTACGGAGTAAAGAGCATATTATGATATAACTCCTATGATGTACCTATGATTATTTTTCTTTACTAGGTACTATTTTTTCATAAATAATACAGTATCTGTCGTTATTACCTACCTACTTACTCAGTAGCAGTAAAGAGCTTTATCGCTATTGCAGCAGGCTTACTATAACTCCTATATGAAAATTAAGAATCCGTACTATAAAAGGACACGGTACGTACTTATCAGTACCTACCTAATCAATGTAATTTTCATTGAGGCATTCCTTGATCAAAATGTGTAGCGCAATCATCATCAGCCACAAAACGTCCACTGACGTTTCGGTCGCCTACGAAACCGGAATTGCGAAACTAGTTTCGACGAAGGCTTTCAACATCGGCCTCCCTATTTAGGGGGATTTTTGTACTTATACGTACAAAATAAATGATCTTTATCGATATGGATAAATGAGCGATTGTAGCCGAGCTGAAACTTGTGCGGCTTTCAATCTGACGCACCATAGTTCGAATCTCGACTCAGCCCGCATTAATGACTTATATCAAGTTATGTGTGGATTATTCGCATTCGCTCTAAAACGGTGAAGGAAAACATCGTGAGGTAAACTGCATGTTCATGAACCACATAAATCAAGGACATCCACATGGGCCCGCGTGGTGGGTTATGGCCCATAACTCTCTCTCTCTCTCTCTCTGAGAGAAGGCCGGTATCCCAGCAGTGGGAGCGTAAGAGGCTGATAATGTAAATGATCTTTACCTCTGGTTAACATACTAATCGGACCTAGAAACACTCAATATTTGTAGTTCAAAGGAAGAAGAAACAAAAAACTAAATACATTGTGCGAATATTTTCCTCAGCGCCCTATTCAAGACCCGACCTAGAATCACAAAAGGGAAGTGGGGACTGTCTACATCGCTCTACGTTCGAATAACTAGAGTTCTCGTAAGCTGTCTTCGTTTGGACCCGTTTCACAATTGTTGTGCTTGCGGGTATGTACAATTGTACACTGTACAGTTACAATTGCGTTAGCTAGCAGTGAAGCGTATTAAATTATATTTATATCTATTTAACCGGATTCACTTACGTGGTTTAGCCGAGCTTCGCGACGATTGCTCGACCGGTTTCGAGGTATTTTGTACCTCTTCATCAATGGAGCTACACGCAACTACTCCGACTGGATGCTGTGCGTATTAAATTAGCTCTTGGATCTATGTTAGGAAGAGAATCATGCAATTAATTAATTTGGAAAGAATCTATATATTTACAGTATTTTTAAACTAATCATTGAAATTAATTGATTATTACTGTGAAATCTATACAAATAAATAAAATAGATGTGTCTGTTTGTAATATCAAAATAACAGCGTTTTACTAAATGCATATGACAGTAGTATCAAGTTTGTTAAATGGAATGGTTTTTAAAATATACCCACTTTTGTTTTGTGTTGATGCTCGTTGTGAAGACTATTATAATGTTTGTATACTTAGTCATACCTAAGTTATATGTTTATTTCTCGTAAGTGATTTTTGTAATCTTAAGAGAATTTAAATAAAGATCTTAAACCATAAGTATATACGATACCTATAACAAAACAACCATTTTTAAAATGTTTGTCTGTCTGTTTGTTCCGGGTAATCTCCGAAACGTCTGGACCGATTTTGCCGGGACTTTCACTGGCAGATAGCTAATATTACAAGGAGAAACTTAGGCTTTACTTTTAGAAAATCAATTTGGGTTCCACGCAGAAAAATAAAACCCATTAAATCCAATATCTCCGCGCGGATGAAACCGCGAGCAGCAGCTAGTTATTTCACATCTACTATTTCAATTTCAAAATTCATGACTACCCTTTACGTTATGTTGAACATACATCTAAAACAAAGACACAGTAAGGGCGAACGATACCCGCGTGAGTTTGCGGTGTAGTAGTATAATACACTTGAATTATACAATTAACGAGATTTGCCCAAAGGTCTCCCGTCAATGAAAGGTGAACTCCCTTACTAAGGTAGCTGAAATATCAATAATGCGGTGAGTTATTGTAACAGCACATAAACCAGCACGAATATATCAGTTGTTAAACCTGGTACGACGTGGTGAAATTAATCATTATCAATTTTTTTCATACTGTAACTAACTTGACTGAAGATATAGTTATTTAATAGCAATCTAAAAATAATTTAAGAAATATCACGAGTGACGTACATTGCCAATTGTTTAATATCATTTATTTTACTAGTTCTGTCCGCGGTTTCACCCGCGTTCCCACATGAACCATGCATTTTTCCGGGAGTAGCGTGTGTTACTCTCCAGTCTATAAACTACATCTGTGCCAAAAATCAAGTCGATAGGTTGCTCTGTTGCTGCGTGAAAGAAGGACAAACTAACAAACCAACAAATGTACTAACGTACACTATCACATTTTTTAATAGTATGGATATTATAAAACGGATTGACGGCTCTGTAGCTTAACCTTGCCTGTAAAGCCAGGAACCTGGGATCGATCCCGGCAGAATTTGTGCGGTTATAGTATGAAATTTGTTATCGACTCTTGGATGTTATTCTTTATGACATGGCACTAGCCATAAATAGATGCATTTGTACGTGTAATTCTACAATACGTAACTTATAGAAAAAAACATAAATTCAAGTCCTGTAGGTCGTACATTAAGAAAACCAATACCAGTTGACAGGTTTTGCCTAGCCCGCCCTAATGAGACACTTTGCCACAAATCGAATACCCGTAAAGTAACTGTCTCTCTCTGTATCGACAGGACCAAGATTTATGGCCTCTTTAGATACTTTGCACTGCGAGCGTGCCAGCCGAGTGCTGAAGGATCAATAACTTTAACATTAAGGATTAGGACATAAAGTACTACATTTCCATCATAAAGTTGATAGGAACTTGTGTTTTATGGATAATGTGAGGTTTAAGTAATCTTATTTTTCATCGTAATAGGTTAGTAGGTATTCAATGACTAACCTGCAGAGCTGAAGGAATGGAACCGACAAACTGCGGTGTCCATCTAGTTGGACGATTAGTATTAAAGTTTTCTTAACCCACAACCGTCAGTTGATATTTTTTTCGTAACCGACACCATTACCTACCACCGACTAGGCGAGTATAAACGGGAAAGGGTATATGATAATGGTAAACGTGTATATGATTTTAGGAGAAAATCGGAGACTTATGTTTTGTCTTTGTTGTTCTTTGATAATTTTAAAGTGACTCGAAAGAAACAAAGTGTAGATCGGAAGTTTGAATCATAGAGTGAGTTCACCAGAATTATTAATGTCATGAACGTCGTAACTATCGCCTTTAAGAACCTATTGAAGTACATTACACGACTACATAACGTCATTAGGAGAGAGTTGCTCCTTTCAAAATATATCTTACATGTATAGGATAATTACCACATTAAGGTTTGACATTAAATATGTTATAGGATTTATAGTGTAGGTAGATGTAACAAAGATCGGCCCGCAGTTGATAACAAAACATATGTCTATGTTATCGTAATAATTACAGCGTACCGGATTCACAGCACATTAAGTCGATGTATGTATGTATAATACCACTTTGCTGGTATAGTCTGCCGCTTTTCCTTACCCTACGTCGAGACATTAAGCTCAATAATTTTACTGTAGTGTATTGACCAAATCCGGTGGTCGATTAGATCTATTAACGAGTCGTGTCAAATGAGTCAGTCTAATTCCAACCGCCGAGCGCAGCGGTCGTGTCCCCGTGTTGTAGTGGTTGTAGTGTTGGTGGGTTGAAAGTCAGGATTCTACATTTACTAAAACTGTTTGCTCATCAAACCCTATAACATGTTTTTATTGCGAAGAACCGTGCTGTTGGTCTAACGAGGTTATTAGCAGCGTATACAGCGTCAGCGAACGGAGGGTGAACCTAAACAAAAGTGGCATGCGGCGACTAGCTCAGGGTACCTACCGCATGGGGCGAGCCATGCGGCGACCCATGTGGTAGGTAACCTGCGCTAGCTTGGGCCGTCGGCCGTCGCGCGAGCTCGATGCTATCCACCCAAACATTCGCAGGAGAGTTAGTCCTTTCACCTGGTAGTTAGTCCTTACACTTGGTCGTCTACATAAAAGCCACACGCCTTTTTTTACGCTCACGCTAATGCCAATACTGTAGAGTAAAAAGCCAATACGACCAATAAGTACCATTCACCAAATTAAAAAAAAACACTGTCACGTACAGTATGACATCTCACAAGCTAATGTCATTCCGGTACAGTGTATTGAGTGAATGGAAGAAAAGCGTGTGGCTTTTGTCTAGAGGGCCAGGTGACCACTGAAACATTATTTCTTCAAACTGGCTATAGTATTAGTTAACCTAACTTCAATCTCTCTGTGGCTCGTTCTTCGTAAAATAACATAAATTATGCTCGGTCTGATAGTTGAATCAAATCCTAATCAAACCCACCTGCTGAGGTACGAGAACCATTTCATGTATTTCGGGTTCGCTATCGAGAAACCTACTGTAGTTGATTGGCGCTTGTACTATTTACCTAGCCGGTGGAGTGTCGAGTTACGGCATATATCCATCCGGCTACTATTCAGTATTCGGATTCCGGCCTATCCGACATAAACTAAAATATTAGTTAATATAACAATTCAGTATTCGGGCAATCAAAACCTTTTTTAATAAAATACTAACATCATTTTATTGTGTACATTACATAAAAAAACAAACAGAAAAAGCATACAAAAAAAATTAAACAGTAGGTAGTAAAAATGGAAGTAGCACATTGAGGCGTTTTTACAAGTTTTTATTTGTATGTTTGTGTAAGCTCAAATCTTGCAAGCTAAAGACCAACATCCCAGTAAGTTTACTTTTGTTAAGTTGATGATAAGTAAGATTTTTTGTTTTCTGTATATATAATTTAAATTATCAAACAAAGGGTGCGAGCCCTGGAGCTTGCAGAGGAAAATATACAAATAAAAAAAAAAAAAGACCAACATCCCGGTATTTGATTGAGCTTACTTCGTTTAAAGCAGTAACATTTACATTTTTAACTTCACAAGATAAATATGTAAGTATATACAAATCTAATGTTTGGATGTTTTAGAGTTATTCTTGTTATCATCTTAGTGTCATATATATAAAAAAAATTAAAACAATGTGCATAAAGTGCAAAGTATTATATATTACCCGCGAGGAGATTTAGCCTTACCGTGAATTATTCCAGGATAAAAAGTATCCTATGTTATTCTCCGGCTTTTAAACTATGACAAGAAATCATGTCGATCTTTAGCTCCGTTACGGCGTGAAAGAAAGACAAACCAACAAACCAATTGTGCACACATAATATACGAATACGGATAGTACGGATGCGCATAGTACGGGTACGAATAGTACGAATACGGATAGCACTCTAGTAGTATAGAGTACGGCGTTGTATCTCGTCGTCTGGACCCCACAGTGTTTGATTTAGCGATTATAAACGCTCATCCATACTTAAGGGGCAGAATCCGGCGCGCCGCTATCTCCCTCGCGCATCTCAACATTTTTGAAGATAAATAATCACTTAATATAATTATGAAAAATCGCATTCGGTGAAATTGCTGACAATGACATTACAAAGGTTACACAAAAATTTCATTTTGTTCCATTCAGGTTTTCAAACCTAAAAATGGGATTTTATGTTTTGCCCATTTTCATGTATGAAAACTTGATCGGATCAAAATGATACTTTTGCCGTACCTTTGTAATGTTAATGCCAGCAATTTCACCGAGTGCGATTTTTCATAATTATATTAAGTGATTATTTATCTTCAAAAATGCTAAGATGCGCGAGCGAGATAGCGGCGCACCGGATTCTGCCCCTTAAGTCGTTTTAAATTTACGAAGCTATAACGAAATGGCACTGCCAATCTTTTGGCCGAACCTTACTTCAATAATCAAATTTCCGGCTAAAACGCCGCAAATGTACTGGCTTCCTCTATCCCAAGGTACTTTATTACCTCGGTCTGTACTGTAACTTTGGACATATAGCCGCCCGGTCCCATTACTACAAAGGAGCGGCCAGTGAGGTATGATGCATATTAATAAGGCCAGGTGATGTCAGCCTATCGATCACCGCTTCATGTCAACGGTACACTAATTAGATTAGGGCTTGAAACCCTGGAAACGATGTGTACTATAGGTTGTATGGAGTTATGGCGGCTCCGTAGCTAAGTTGGTAGTAACCCTGCCTGCAAGGCGAGGGGTCCTGGGTTCGATTCCCGGCCGGGGCAGATTTTGTGTAAGCATAAAGTTTGTTCTCGGGTCTTGGATGTTTGTGATGTGTATCTGTGTATGTCCATGCCACCTGCGACACAGGGAATCCTAGTGCGGGGGTATGAGTGTGTAAGCGTTTATGTTATGTTTATGTTTATATGAGAAAAATTAGATCCTAACTTTTGTAAAGTGTTACGTCACTAATTAAATACCAAGCCAAAACATTTTTTGTCGAATAAATAAAACGATATAAATAATTTTAGAAATATAATATTTCATTTGGGCTATTACGTCAACTGATCCAGCTTGGATTGAACCCGCGGGGTCAGTTGACGTAATGCATATTTTGAATTGGTCTACTTACCGTACCGTCTCATTATCAAATCTAATATAAATATAAAAAAAAAAACGTTTTGTGGTCGGTGTCGGATACACGAAGAAAGAAACAGCGTTTCGTGGCGTAAAGCAACCGCCACGCCGCAATCACCGTGTATGGCGAGCTCATTTAAAACGTAGTACGAAAACTGACTACCTATAGACTTTGTATATACGAGTATACCTATACGCAAGATACCTACTAGGCATTGAAAAAATATTTCATGAAATATATTTTTATAGTGTTAACCGACACTAGCGGATGTTCACATAAAAAAATATTTCATGTTGCCAAAATTAATCCTTTTTTCATTGCTTTTTGCTATCTAGGAGGACATAACATTTTTTTTTGTAACGTCACGCATCTGTCAATTTAGTCACGCAATCTCTTGCGTGACCTACAATGTAGTACAAAAATACTTTCTGAAAAATTACTCGTGTTTAGACTGAAAACAGTCGTTCTCATTTTATTCCAGCCAATAGGTAATCCATTCAAAGTCTAATCGTCAGATCCGCTGTTTATTCAATCCGTATTACCCAAGTTTTAAATTCCTTTGGGCAAAATAGCAACTCACCGTCTATTTATCAAGAGTTCATCCGTAAACGTTAGTCTCTGGCGAACGATTCGCGAGATCATGGGCGTATTCAGTGAGGGGGTTCAAGCCCCTTTAATAATTGCCGGCCACGCGGTTCATAGTTCTACAGATATTTATTTACCTACAGATATATCGCACGTAGCAAATGGAATTATTGTTGCACATGTAACCCATTTTAGGGGCAGCTTAGACGCTCCAGCAAACGTACGTTAGCTTGTCAGAATAACAACGCTTTTGCGTCAAACGCGGATTTCGTGATACTTGAATTACTATTATTATTATCTATTATTAAAAACGGGACTTATCGCGATAAAAACAAAGGTTTTTATTTACCACGAAATTAGACCACGATCAATGCAACTTGATCGTAAAGTCGACGTAAATAAAAACTTTGGTTTTATCGTTATTAAGTCCCGTTTTTAAAAGTAAACAAGTTATTACAAATTACAATAGACAAGTTAAATAAACCTAATAAATGATCGCCTTTTTCCTTATTAGAAGTGGAAAAAAAACAAGTAAGTATAATATAAATTATTTTGCCGATCCCTTTCCCCATAAAAGGTAATCCTTGCTGCGCCCATATCCGAATCCATTAAATTTATTAAACAACCATTATGATAAGGGCTTTCCTAGATTTATTAACAGCTGGCAGTCTCGTAACATCGGAAAATATAGTGTTTTTTATATTCGATAAGTTAGCTTTAACTACTAACCTTATAAGTACTTGATCAGATATAATTTTACCACTATCAAAATCATGCTATCCATACTAAAAAAGTTGAATATGTATAGAATTGACGTAAGAATTCATTAATTCATATATTGTAACGGGATATTTGCCGTGATTGTTATTGAGTGATGAGTACTCGATATTTCGACGCTGTTGCAAGCATCATGTTCACGGGAACACAAATGATGCTTGTAACACAGCTTCGAAATATCGGGCGCTTCTAATCAGACTACTGTATAGAATACTATTATTTAATGCAGTGATATACAAATCACTTTTGACCAATGCCCAGTTTACATAAACTTAAAACCTTAATGGCCTGGCTACTAAGAAAACAAAATCTAATTTGTTTTGACTGTCAAAGTCGGTCAGTATCACTTGCATCCACAGCTTGCACCTCCCCATTAATATTCTCTTTGTTCATGCATCTTATTATAACAGAACCATTGTCACGGTTGAAGTAGTCATAACAACTAGGTAACTGCGCAAACAAAAATCGACCTTGAAAAGGAACCTTTTCTTGCTGCGACTGTACAAAGGTAACGTAAATTTGACAGAGCTAAGAGATCTGTGGATAGAGCACTGCGTCAAAAAAATGAAACAAGTAAAAGCCATGAAAATTTCCGATACTTCAGGTTTGCGTCTTATACAAGGCAAAGCTATATTTATTTACCTTACTTTACTGTTTGCGTATTCACTAAGCGAAGCGGAAATAATTTTACCACATCAAAGCTATGAAATACAAACGTATTGATTTTGGCAGAACTAATAAACACGATCGCTGTGTACCTTACCCCTTCAGTTCAGACCAAAGTTTCATCAAATATACCTGCACAAAGAGCTACTTCCGCTACAGTTACTGTAAATAATTATTAATATCTTGATAATTACGAAGGAGATAATATCTGCTGATAATTATATTATTACTAGCTTATCCCCGAACTTTGAAACACAAAGGCCTGCGTGGCACTGCAGTGGCGTTACCTTGAGACATTAGATGTCTCATAAGCCCAGTAGTTTCACTTTTAATGCTCATATAACCAGAATACAGTAAGGCTTGCACATTACTGTTTGGCGGCAGACTCCACGAGCAGAGCGGTGGCACCAACCAAGACACTCGCACAAGAGTTAGTCCTACCACCTAGTAAAACTGCTGTATCTAGTAAAGGTTTTGCACGTAAAGGTTTGATTTTCGCAAAGGAACAACTACTTGTGCCCTTAACAAGTACCTGTGTAAAATTGCTTTAAAAAGCGGGAACCGATTTCAGTAACAAACTACTGAACCGATTTTGAAAAAATCCTTAGAAATTCATCAAAATCGGTTGGACTAATCTGAAAGTAAACTTATAACTTATAACTCTTTGTATAAATAAGATATCATTCTTTGCGGGCTACAATCGAAGTTGCAAGTGTCTTACATGAGCAGCAGGGGCTGTTTTGTGGCAGGAGCATCTTGTCAAACACAAGTTGTTTTTTTATCACGCACCGTGATCTCGTCAACCGACCAACACGACTTTGAATATGTTTTTATTAATTGATCATTGATGCTGAGATAAAGCAAAAATATACTCAAAGAATTTTGAAGTCATATAAAATTATTCTGTTGCTTGTATTTTTATTTGAAAGCTAAATCTATTGATGGGAAATCTAAAGGACACATACCTATGGGTAAGTAAGTAGAGCCCATAAAGGTAAGGTCTAAGTGAGGACGAAACCCTTCCTTTGATCAAATTATAGGGAATATCGATAGCCTTGACTGCCGATTTTATAGAGGGATGGGTTACGAGACAACGATGATACGTCCTTCAATTACCTAGCTTGAAGTGGAGTGCTGATTTTAGTCGGCCGAAGGTGGTTAAATGGTATGAAAAGGTGGTAATAATAAAATCTAGTTGAGTGGTGGATTTCGGCATGGTGTTTTACATATTGGCAGAATTTTTGTTACATGGTCATTGGTGTACGTCTCTTTGGCGTGAATGGTGATGATTGGAAAAGCAATCATCAATAATTTAAGACGAGTAGAAACGTGTTAGTCATAGTTTTGAGCATCGATATAGATGATGCTTGTTTATTATTATTATCAGCCTCTTACGCTCTCACTGCTGGGATACCGGTCTTCTCTCAGAGAGGTATGGGCCATAATCCACCACGTGGCCCAGTGCGGCTTGGAGGACGTCACATCCCCTCAAATTTTGTGGTTCTAGAACATGCCGGTTTCCTCACGATGTTTTCCTTCACGGTTTTAGAGCGAGTGTGAATAATCCGCATATAACTTGATATATGCGGGGCCGAGTTGTCGACTGATGAAAATGGTGATCGTTTTGATTTCGACAATAGGGATGTTGTACGAATTACAAAATACATAATTATTGTCACTTTGTCACGGCCACAAACTAAATCGAGCTTGCTATAAAAAGGTTTTGAAGTTTAACTCTTTATTTCCTGGCTTCTGTGGAATGAAGGTTTCGAATCAAGCCTATTTTCCCTATTTCATTGTTGTCAGTACCAACTTCAACTTTTTCTTTGAATGGCTTTACACTTCTGCTCTCTGTTTTACTCTATGACAACGTTGTAATAAGCTTAGTAAATATAAACACTTTAAACACATAATACTGTCTTCATAATCTTTCACTTGGTGCTTATCCTGCCAGTAAATAGCAAATGCAATAGCTATCCACTTTCATTGACGATCAGAATTTCGTTAAATATAAATTGTAAATTCTAATAAGAACTTCGACAAATGATACAAAGAGAACTATTTAATTATTGTGCTTAGCGGTGGTTAGTTTCACGTAGTTGGAAGAGTTAAACAGAGTAACTATTACCCAATATGTGGTTGAGGCGTTCTCTTTATGCCTAAACGGCGCTAGACTGTGAGCGGGCATCTTTACTTAAAACAGAATCTATACAACTAAATAAAATTGAAGTGTCTGTAATGTATTGTGGGTATACTTACAATACATTACAGTAATATTAAAATAACAGCTTTTTACTAAATGCATATAAAAGTACATATATACGGTACATAAAATATAACAAAACAACCATTTTTAAAATTTTTGTCTGTCTGTCTGTTTGTTCCGGGTAATCTCCAAAACGGCTGGACCGATTTTAACTGGACTTACACTGGCAGATAGCTGATGTTACAAGGAGTAACTTAGGCTACTTTAATTATAGAAAAATAATTAGGGTTCCACCCAAAAAAATAAAACCCATGAAATCCGATATCTTCTCGCGGGTGAAACCGCGGGCAGCAGCTAGTTTTACATAAATCTGTTACAATAAGTATATTCTGATTCACTAGATCAGATACGTGATAAAGTGGCGTCAGGTATTTTTTTAACTGACTTGAAAAAAGGGGAGGTTCAATTGTAGACATATTTTTAAAATTATTTTTGTTTTGAAAATGTATACTGTTGCGGGGACACATAAATTTAATGAAAGTACACATAAAGGTGAAAAAATGGGAATTTAATTTTAATATAATATAGCGGTATTTTCTTTGAAGTCAGTTCCCGATTTTTTAAAAGCAATTCTACTGCTAAAAGCAATTTTTGTTATTATGTAGAAAATACATAAATAATGTCTCATATTATAATACCATGCGGATCACTCGCACGGCTTGCAACTCTTGGCCTACGGCAGGGTTGCCAACATAGCAAAGTAAAATTAAACGAGAAATTGTTTAGCTTTGATTCAGAACTGAGGTTGACAATTTAATTAAATTATGGAACAAATATGTGGACGAATACGAATTTATTTATTTATTTATTTATCTCAGATTCACAGCTTTACTTAGTACTACATAACAAATTTCATATTACTTATCCTTAAGCCAAAAAGAATCTACATTATGTAACTTATCCGATATAAGTAGTATAATTAACAAATTGCGAGCAGCGGTAGCCGCAGCCGCTTGATAGGTACTTACAAACTACAAACTCGCTGCGTCCGCGGCGCGCACAGTGCACACATGGCAGCGCCGCAGCTTACAACAACAACGTTACAGGTATACTGTCGCATGTCTCATGGTGTGGCTGTGTGTGTGGGGTGTGTGGGTGTATTATTTATGTGTGAGTTTGGTGTGCAGTGTGATCACCTCAGAGCAAAAATAGGTAGAGTACGAACATCGCTCCGGTCGCCTAATGCGCAGCGTAGGCAAGTGAACTATAGCTAGTTATATTGATAGGTAAGTGACTGATAGGGATGGGCAATTGAGCGCTGCAAGCGTAGTTGTCGATAAAAGCAGCTGAACGGCACGGGACCTATTGTTATATTATGTTGTATAATTAATGTATAATGTGAAGTATGTATGGGTGAGTTTTTGATAAGTAAACATTATTATCTGCTTATTTATTTTAAGGTACGAATTTATAGGTCTCGCATATAATCCTAATGACCTATGAATTGATATTGTTATAATTTTATATATTGTAGTTTTAATTTACAATACAATTATTTTCAAATGACATGGTTTTTTATATCGTATTTATGTTATTTACGTTATTGTAATTGAGTCAAAATGCGTTTTTATTTTTATATTTCCCCGCTCTTTATGTAAAGGATAAAAACTAAAAGAAACAAAGAAATAAAAACAGGATTATATGTTACTTATATCTTATTTATTGTTGAATTATTTACTTATATTATAAACGCTATAACGCTTTCACACTCACCGCCTCTAATCATTTACAAAGTAATTAAAGTATTAAAGAAAAGTAATTGTCGCAAGCGCACATAGCGCGCCGGTGTATTATAAACTATTTCTCGCCGTATCGACTCAAGCGCCGAACGCGTCACATCACTATCCCAGTTGGCAATCCAAGAGGGGTTGCGGGGCGGTGCGGGCGGTGCATGTAGCCTTGCGTCCCGCGTCTCCTTCCACCCCGCGAAGCGTGACTTCTAATTTACTTAAAAGTATTAAAAAATGGTTTACCGGCGAAATGTGATGCTAGATTTCTGTTTAGTGTGTTTCCGAGTATCGTTTTTACAGGTTTTTATTGCACATTTTACCATTTTTAGCAGTTAAATAATCAAATGCTCGCCAGGAACTCGCAACGTGCGCTCACACCGCTAGTGAGCGTATGACTATTAACGCTTGCGGTAGGAACAGTGCGATGTTCTCACCCGTGCATACTGTTCCCACTTGGTAACACGCGCTCTACCTATTTTTGCTCTGAGGTGATCACAGAGTGTGATGTTTGTGGCAGGTTAGTAATATTAACATGAAGAAAGGCTTACATGGCGCTGTTAAGACAGAGATTCATATAATTTAGATTTAAAAACTAGTTTGGATGTGTTAAAGGGATCTATTTCGCTAAAAAGTTTATTGTAAGTATTAGGCATTCTACTGGTCAGACTGTTGGCTGAATAATTTGTACGGTGGGTAGGTACGTAAAAAAGTTGTGTATTCCTTGTTCTTGACTTCGGGGCTCGTAAAGTCAACACCTTAGATATCAGATCAGAACAGTCGAGTGCGCCGGAGCAAATATCGTGCAACAGCGACATGTCGCTTATAACACGTCGATTACGCAATGAAACTAGCCCTTGCTTTTGGCAAGAAGTAACATAATTATCGTAATTCGACTTACTCCGATATTCTAAATGTTTAACGAATTTTCTTTGTATCGCTTCTATCGCGTGTTCATATATAATGTATTGCGGGTTCCATATCGGGCTACAGTATTCAAGTACCGTGCGGACATACGCAAAATACAGGACCTTAAGACAAGCTATACTAGTAAATGGTTTAGTGACACGTAGTACAAAACCCAGGTTTTTATATGCTTTATCGACAATGTGATCTACGTGCGAGGAAAATGTAAGTTTACTGTCTAAATGAATCCCTAAATCTCTAACAATGTGTTCCTTCTGTATAATTGCGTTGTTAAGTTTATAAAAATAAGAAATGGGGAAATTACTTCGCGTAAAAGTAATTGACAAACATTTGGATACATTCACTCCTATTCGATTTTGCTCGTAGTAGTGTGATAATCGGTCCAGGTCTTCTTGAAGCCTTAAACAGTCTTCAGCGTTGTGAATTTTATAGTACACTTTCTTGTCATCAGCAAAAAGTAAGAAGCTTGAATTCCTAATGCAATATCCAATGTCGTAAAGGTAGGCTGAATAAAAAAGAGGACCAAGCAGTGATCCCTGTGGGACCCCAGATGGTATAGTAATGAAGTCCGAACGGGCTCCACCTATTACTACTGCTTGGTCCTCTGAAACTGAGTTCTTTTGCTACTTTACAAATCCTGTATGTTAAGTTGTAAAACACGACGACACATGACGGCATCACACGCTTCTGGTATTTTTTAACCAACTTGAATTTCAATTAAATAAATAATTAATGCTCCCAATGATGCGCGTTATTGTTAAAATCAGTTCTGAGAATTTCCTTATTTTATATGAAATATTTACGAGAGGTACAAAAAGTTTGCAAACCATATATTTACTGAAACGCATTTTGGAGCAGCACGGCCAAACATACCTATAAATTACATTATGTATAAAAATAAAATTAACTTTTTAGAACTTGAAAAAATTACTTGAACTCGAAATTGTCCGAGGAGATATTGTAAAATAGTAGCTTCTAAACGGATGAACCGAATATGATTCAGTTGTTTTTGTTTGAAAGGTGACTGACGTGATTGTTCCTAGCTATGATTCAAGAAAATCACTCCAGCAGATTCGCGGGTTTTTAAATTTTTATACCGTTCTACACCGTTTCCTAATAATTATTAATTAAAACCATCATTTTACCTTTAAGCCTTAGTTTAGCTAGCTTGAAGGTTATTTTTCTTCATCGAGTAAACAAAAACTGTTTTTCTTTAACCTACATTTCAAGTTTTTGCTGATCTTTTACAAAACCTTTTTATTTTTCTTGTTTTAATATCCGTTGTCGGAATATCAGGTTACTCATACAAAAATTGAGAAAAGATAATTTGATCGTTTTAGTATAATTTTTTGTCTATTTTAAAGATGAAATGAACTGGGTTGATTACGTGTACATGCTTAGCTACAGACTACAAATAGATGACAAAGCGATGGTTCCCACCCAGCCGGACACTCGCTAAAGAGTCAATCCTATCACCAGATAAAATTCTAATATACTACTCAAGAGATAATACTACTTAAGAGATTTAATAATATAGGTAATCGTTTACTTCAACATAACCTACCCCTCGTTGGTGACCAACGAGCTGGCGCTTACCTCGGTCAACGTATTAGTTTAGCTATTCAGCGAGGTAATGTCGCCAGCTTTTTGGGCACCCTACCTGCAGAAGGTGACCTTAATGCTGTTTTTTATTTATAAGGTTTTGTTTAATTTTGTTTTTAATTGATAAATTCTTAGTTTTTTATTGAAATGTAAATATATTACCTACCCCTAATCTATACAAATTTATGAATAAAATTAAAGCGTCTGTTTGTAATATCAAACTAACAACAGCTTTTTACTATATTTTATAATGCATAAATGAAAGTGTATACGGTACTTACTTATAAAAAAACAATTTTACCTGTCTGTCTGTTTGCTGTGGCTAATCTCCGAAACGGCCGAACCGATATTGGCGGGACTTACACTGGCAGATAGGTGATATTATTAGGAGTACCTAACTTAGGCTAGGCAAGGCTTAGGCTAGGAAGCCGCGGGGCACAGCTAGCTTACATATATATAGTTATATGAAACAGTTAACAAATGCAATTATGAACCAATATCATCATCACGATTTAGAGCTTATCAAATAGGTACCAAATAATCACCTAACAGAATTATCAAAAGCCAGTCTAAATGGTAATAGTAAATTCTACTAATTAACTAATCTCTGCCTGCTTTAACCCCCGTGTAGCGCAAAAGCCATCACTTAGTGTTAGTTACGGGCGACTGGCCGCATTAAGTGATAAAGGGTGCAAATCTACCAGTAACTATTTTAGCAAGTGCAAAGTGTCCTCACTTAGCTCACAGAATAGCTAGGCATACTGTACTTGTCGTTTGTCTTATTTATACATAAAAAAAGGTGTGTAATATTTTTGGGTTCATGTATGTGTTTCTTTATTCCATCATAACTTTTAAATGCCTGAACAGATTAGGATTTATGGGGTATCGTTAGAATCCTTACATCATACTGAGTGACACTGGTTGGTGCAGTTGTATTTTTTATGTAACTTTTGTTATTTATAATATTGAACAACGAGACGAGCTAGTAAGTAGGTACACTAATGGTAAGTATAACGCCAGCCCATAACAATTGCAGTGCCACTCAGAACTTTGAAACACAAAGGCCTGCGCAGCACAGTAGTGTGCTCGTTATCCTGAGTCACTAGAAAATTGTCTCATAAGCCCTGCAATTTCAGACTACTTTGCTCATCAAACCGGAACACAGTAATGATTGACCGATTACTACTTGGTGGCAGACTATACGAGCGAATCGGTAATACTGACCCAGATGGACGCTCGCAGAAGTGTTAGTCTACCTACCACCTGGTAAATCGTCTCGGCTACTTGAGATATTCTATACTTGGCTTAGTATTCCACTTTCGATCATATAACTGATCAGGTGAGGACTGCAGGACCTATGATTAAAATGGCTGTCAAGTGCATCATCCGGATAAAATCCGGATCAAATAGGTGCTTGGCATCAGATTTCCAACTTGGTAGGGTGTACACCTAACGTCCCCACAGGCGGGGATGTTGGTAACTTAAATTCCCATCGGTCCCGCTAATTTATATAATGGGGCAGATGGGAATTTTAATTCCGGCCGCCACTGGTTGGAATGTTAGTGGGGGACGTTGGGAATATACCATTGGTAGCTATCCAGGCAAGCACTACAAAATAGCTGTTGCACGTAATGGCATTGCTTTGTTATGCCTGCCTTAGCGAATTTCGACCCCACAGCGTTAGTTACGGCCAACCGGCAAATATCAGCAGCATCCTGTAATTTATGAATGACATTCATTGCAGCGTCACTGAAACATTTGACGCTATAAAACGCTACTAGACCAGCATTGTATCTGCATTCGCTTAAAATACACGAGTGCTGCTGTCCGCTGATAGTTTGTTGGGAGGGAACTTTATTTATGGTACTCGGTCGACAAAAAAGAGGATGTTTGACCCCAGGGATGTAATCAGGATCAATGGTTGTGGGCGGCAATTGAATAAAAAAAGAGATAAAGTTTGTTATATAAAAAATAGGTAAAATTTGTTTTTACCGCTAACATCTGGAACCAATGATCTGATTCTAAAAATTCTTTCATTAATAGCTAATCCATACCTGAGTTGTATGATACTGTTATCATTATTACACGCATGTGATAAATCTAATATAAGGAGCTGTGTAAAGCAACGGGTCCTGTTTTTCGTCGCACCTATATATCCGTTACCTACATACACATAATATACACACTACAAATAAGCAAAAAACGCATGACCATTTTCAACCTTATTTATTTAGAGAGGGATTATACCTAAAGATTCATTTTCATTATGTTAGCGACGGGGGCATGCTTAATCTACTATGCCCCTATGCCTAGCTTAAAGTAGTCACCGGCAAATAGTTAAAGTTTGCGTACACCCACAAAAAATATGTTGTGTTTTCCTGCAATATGTTGAATTAAGGCTCGTGGGAGGATATGATCTATAAATTAGCTTGTCGCAATTAGCTGTTCATAGAATTTTGGGGGTTTAGAGGCTTGAGAAATTTTGCTCGCTACCTTGCGGAGTCGTGCCTCGAAATTCACTTAATTAAACCACTAGGAATTAACTAATGACTATCTAGCTATTATTCTCCATTTATATTACTACTATAACTTCCGCCCGCGGTTTTCACCCGCGTTCCCAGGGGAACCGTGCATTTTTCCGGGATAAAAAGTAGCCTATGTTACTCTCCGGTCCATAAACTATATTTAAGCCAAAAATCACGTCGATTTCTCCGTTATTGCGTGAAAGTAGGACAAACCAACAAACCAACAAATCGTTGAAACTGGTTCGTCCGTTTTAAAGACACGATACCACAGCAAATCCGACAAATTCTTTAAAGTTTTAACGGCCCTCTTTCAGTGAGGGATTGCAAATAAAGAATGTGTGATTAAACATGAGAGTAATAACTCTTGGCTACTCCAACTGCTTCAAACTCATAAGCTTTCATCTTGCACTAAGTCGGAAAATGCAATTAAGTCCTTTCGAAGGCGGAGTATTTTTCCAGTGAAATATCGAATTCGACGCTAATGCCTTATTACAATGTCTAAGAACTTGCGCTGCCGTCTGGATTTACGGTTCAATTTCACCAACTCTATCGAAGGAATAACAGTTTGAACTACCTAATTGATTGAGTATTTTTTTAAGCTAGAATTTGCTTTTAATTATGGTATTACTTTAAAACTTTGGTTTAAGGTGCGTGGTGAGACTATTTTTAACAAGTGTTGAATGTTTATTATTTTTTAAGTAAAGTTTCATCATCATTATCAGCCTCTTATGCTCTCACTGCTGGCATACCGGCCTTCTATCAGAGAGAGAGAGAAAGGTATGGGCCATAACCCACTACGCGGACCCATTGCGGCATGGTGGATATCACATGTCCTCGAATTTTGTGGTTATTTATTGAACATGCGGGTTTCCTCACGACGTTTTCCTTCACCGTTTTAGAGCGAGTGTGAATAATCTGCACATAACTTGATTTATGTCATTGATGCGCGCCGAGTCGAGATTCGAAATTTGGTATACGTCGGATTGAAAGATTAAAAGTCGCACAAGTTCCCGTTCGGCCACACTCGCACAAACTAAACTTTAATTATTGTCAATTTCACAACGCCCACCAGTTTGGAAATTATTATTATAATGAATCCCTTTGAGTCGCCTACACTAGTCAGGTCTAAACTAATTTCAAATTCTAACTATAGTGGAAATGTTATGATTCCAAGAACTGTTCTAGTTTGATAATCTTCTCTCTTTACATAAACAGATACTAGTTGTTGCCCGTGGTTTCACCTGCATGGAGATTTCCACAGGTTCCGTGCATTTTCCGGAAAAAAGTTGCCTATGTCACACTCGGTCCATAAACTCTATGCAAAAAACAACATTGATTCTTTTAACAAACCCACAAACACACTTACGCATTTATAGTAATAGGCATATTTTGTTACGAACGTCTGAGACTAGTTATCAGTATATTTCCAGCAGTTCGAATTGAAAACCATTGCCCATTCTAGGCGTACAGTTTCAACACTCATCATATTAGTCAATAATTGAGAAATGGTGGTCAAATCCTTATCAATCCTTATCAAAACAGATACCTGTTTTCTAAATTATTTTCTACTAGAGCTACTATTTTCTACTTATAGAGCGTTTTTGTGAAAACATTGTTAAATGTTAAAATACCGGACTAATTTTTAATTTACTACGATATTTCGACACCAAGTCGCGCACTAGGCAAAACCTCAAGGTAAAGAAATAAGTATCAATCCCAAGAATACTTCCTTTGTTCAAGGCTTTCCGTTGCTTCTGCCACGACGTCTCTCCGGAAATGTATTGTATAAAAGAGCTATTGTACTCATATAACCACAAGCGTCATTCCACGTTCTAGGGAACTAAAGTCATGCCTTAAGTCCTCTTGCCATGAGAGAAATATCACTCGAATGGCAGGTACGTTAAAGGGAGCAAGGCCTCAACTTATCACATTATTTAAGGCTACGTAGTTCGAGAGACGTTCTGCTCTGTGGCAGCAAAATACACCATGTTCACTCAGACAGATTACCTTCAGGTCATCTGGCGTACCATACTTGTTATAGTTGGGCCCTTGCGTAGAGTTGTTGCACTTGAGAGCGAGGGACACTTGAGCGCATCACGTCCGAGGTCCCGTGGCAAAGCTACAATAGCTGACGGGGCTACAAGGAATGTGCAAGTGGGTCCGCGCCCCCGTCAACCATCTGTTTTATTGGGTAGTCTACCAGTGTTGAAGGCAGGTGGCATTTTTGTGATGTATTATTTTGTGTGAACATCCGCATGTTAACCGACACTATAAAATACATATATTTCATATAGATAATGTTACATCAAACTTAGGTTAATTCCTGCCTGTTCTAATATTGTGTTCCAACTACTACTTACCACAACACCGAGGTAATACAAACCACACTATAGTACCTACCAATTGGGGTGTTCAGTTAACTACGAGTAATGTCGTCAATTAATTCGGCTTACTCTTGCGCTGAATTTGTACAGGATTTTTATTATTTGTGACGATTATTAGGCTGCAGTGGTCAGTCGCCATTTAAATTTGGTGGATGGGAATCAAATGTGTAGGACTATCCCATGATTGTTTCATAGGTGTGAATGGTATAAAACTACAAGTAAGGCGAGCATTACAAAATGCCATACCACAAATAATACTTTGATTGCATAACCACATTTTCTTAGATATATGTTTTCTATGAGATTTTGATATCATTTGAGTGGAATTTGTGCCATCACCTAGTCGATTTACCACTAAATTCTATTAGCTTCTAAATACGATAGTGTCATTAATAATTAGAAATAATATGAGAGTGAGTTAATTCCATTAATAAGTGTGGCGAGAGGTAGAAGTTTATAAGCTTATGCATAAGGGTTATCCCTTTGTACATGTTTAAATCGTTTAAAAAGTACAAATGATTATAGGTTGAAACAACAAAACATAAGTAATAATATAACATATCAATTAAATCATAACTAAAGCTTTTATTGTAAACAGTAATTTATATAACTATAAGTTCCTACTATAACTATCGCTCGGTATGTTTAGATAACCACGAATAATGTCGGTAGTTAATACAGTTTGCTTTATTGACAAATTTGTATGAGCTTTTAGTATATCGACGCTAGTAGGTACAATCAACGACACAAGTTGATAACCTTTGTAGAACCAGTAATACTTTTGTACCTATGTTAGTGGGAGGACTAACTCTTCTGCGAGTGTCCGTCTGGGTCGGTACCACCGCTTTGCTCGTGAAGTCTGCCGCCAAGCAGTCTAATGTGCAAGCATTACTGTGTTCCGGTTTGATGAGCAAAGTAGCCAGTGAAATTACTGGGCTTATGAGACTTAATACCTAATGTCTTAGGATAACGAGCGCACTGCAGTGCCGCGCAGGCCTTTGTGTTTCAAAGTTCTGAGTGGCACTGCAATTGTTATGGGCCGGCGTTATGCTTACCATCAGGCAAACGACCAGCTCGTCTCGTTACCAATAACATAAAAAAAAATATATTTAAAGCCCAATTTTAATACTTACTTGTTAATCAAAGAGCGCTTGTATGCTTTTAAAAAATATGATGTGAATTTATTACAGGACTGCACAAAAAAGGAGTGTAATTTTTTTTTTGTAATCGTACATGCTTTTTAAAACAGTCTTATTTTATTTTCGATGGTTAGCATTTCACCACTTTGGGCGAAGATGCAAAATAATATGCCAAACATAGATTAGACTTACTTAACAATTATTAATTACTAGCTTCTCCCCGCTATCATATTTTTTGTAATTAAAAAAAAGCTAATTCAATCATCTAAAAACATGTAAAAATGTTTAAACATCGTGGTGTTTTTTTTTCAATTATGGGGAAAACACGTTACGTCTGAAGATTGCGTTACGTTAGTAAAAATGTTTCATAATCATGAAATGCTTCACATTTCACACTTAAAAATAGTCTGACGAAAAACCGCACTCTATGAAAATAAACTAGAATCACTAGTTTCGAAATTAGTTATGCGAATACATGAAACTGCTTACAATCGATTACGCGCAAAACATGTTACGACCCAGGCCTAGTTGGTAGTCAACTACATTATACTTGATTGTTAACATTTCTCTTCGTACGTATGTTCTTCACAGCCTTCGTGGAGTAGTGGCGCTTTTTTATTTGTCCCGCAGGACAAATATTTGAGCACGGAAAAAGAAACGCAAATATTTTGTTTCGGATCTCTGAGTGGTATGTGCCCTCGTATTTTGTAACTCGGTATACTGAGAATCCTAGTTGGGGTTAAGGTTAATTTATATTATTGTCTGTATTTGTAATTATTTAATGTAGTTAACACTGACGGTAATATCATCAGGCTATAACTCAATTTTTTATTGTTATTGATAGCTGGACGAGCTGGTCGTTTGCCTGCTGTTAAAAGCATAACGCCGGCCCATAACAATTGCAGTGCCACTCAGAACTTTAAAACAAAGGCCTACGACGCACTACAGTGCGCTCGTTACCCTGTCACATTAGGTATTAAGTCTCATAAGCCTGATAATTTCACTGGCTGCTCTGCTTATCAAACCAGAACGCAGTAATGCTTGCATATATTATTACTGCTTGGCGGCAGACTTCACGAGCAAAGCGGTGGTACGGACACTCGCAGAAGAGCTAGTCGTACTACCTAGTAAATAGTCATAGTCATTATACACATTTATGTGATGTGACATTACACTCGGTGAATATAAATGCTGCAGTTGTAAAACTGCCGTCTTGTAATATCGCTATCACCGTCCACGATTCCCGAAAGAACTACTTATATCATTGTGATTGAAGTGTAGTATAACGTTATTTTTTATGCATTGCAACGTTTTAACGTAGCGGCATCGCCAGACTTCGTTTCAATCCCTATTTTTCCACTATGGCAATTTCTTAAATTTTCATTGTTTTATATTTAGAGAACGGTTTTGTACTATAACCTTGTGCTGTAAGTTAGCGTGTAACGGAATAAAGATAGATTTGAAACACTACAATTCTCAGACCACGAAATCGATATTCAGAAAACAGGGATCGCACTCGCAAACTAATTTTCTCAGATCATGAAATCGATATTCAGAAAAGAGGGACCGCAATAGCAAACTATTTTTACCTGGTCAATATTGGTTCTCTAAATGATTTGCAAACAAAATAGAAATACACTCGTAAGCCATTTTGGTATGCCTTGTGAGTTGTGAGGTCAATCCGCAAAGCGTCCCCATTACAAACCGAAGGGATGAAAGCGTGTGTCCGGCTACAAGGCCACAGAGGCCACAAATTGTTTTAATCTGTTATAAATCAGTGAACCTTTTCGTTTGGACCACGCTCGAGCGGCTGTATAAATGGCTTTTCAACATTCTTATGGCTATCGAGTGGGATATTTCTGTTAAGAGGAGAAAAGGAGGATATTTTAGACTCTGATTGCTTCAGAACAGGTCTAATTTCTGAATAAGTAGGTAAGTGCCATAATATAAAACTAAATATTTTAATTAATAGCACCTTATGGACAGTCACTAACTGAACTAGTACTCACGGTAAATATATAATAAGCAATATATAAACTATAGCTAACCCTAAATATATTTAATCGGTAGCTTTTTATTGCTTGTAAATCAACCAATGAAATTATTTTAAAATTGTCTAATTGTTGTCTTGTCTATCGTTACAAATTATCTATCGATAGTTTTTTTAGTGTTTGTTAGACGGATTATAATTACGCGAAGATGTAGGTACCTACCTATAAAGGCATCAAGCTTCTTTTAGATCGAGAGATCGTGGTTAAACGCATAACTAAACAGTCCAAAACAAGTACAATTGATTTTAAAAGAGTGGGAACCGACTTCTTTTGTTAATATCGTGGTATAGCGGTGGTTGCATCCCTATTTTTCCACATTATAATTATATGGGACCACCTCTAGAGTACCTATGCACATTTCAAACAAAAAGATAATTTTAAAAATTGGACCAACATTGACGGAGAATTCGTCAATTGAAGAGAAGAGAATTCGTGAACTATATAGATAAAAAAATACATATAGGTACATGCAGTAGAACATAAAACCTCCGATTTTTTTGAAGACTGTTAAGTAATAAAAAAAGCAGTACTTACGTTATAAAAAAAACTTGCGTCTTGGTTTTCGGCATTCCGCAAATGTAAAAACGTGTCCCTGTTAAAACATTACCAGCGTTAGTAATATAATTATTGTTTTACTTACTTATTTAAAAAGCATAAATCCGTTAGTTTAGAAAAGAGCTAGTTTTACTAAAGCACCTATTAACCTCATCGATCAGAAGCGTTGGTCCAAGAAAAAGTACTGCGTGACCTAAAAAGCTGTTATCGCTTTGTAGATTAAGCTACTAGTTCAATGACAGAGCTGAATAGATGCCAAATATCTCCAGGTCGCATTGGCGACATGATGTCTCGCCAAGGAAGTCTACCCATAAAACTCACGGCTTTGGAATACAGTCTACTGTCCTACATCTCAAGTGTGACCTTTGAGAACAAGAAAATCAATACAGAATCTTATTAAAGGAACGCTCTTTCGTATTTCTTGTATTAGTAGCTACTCTTTTGTTTTTTTTTTCTAAATTAATAATATTTATGCCAGTTATGAAAAAAATATCAAACAGGAAATGAGCTCCAAAATTCACCATCTGCGATTCAATTCTGCGTAAGTACCTACTGGTATAATAAATAGAAAATAAAATTGTATGCTGTATAGCGTAGACTGGGCTTCCGATAATTGAAATTATAATCTTGGAAATATTTTAAGTTCAGATTCAATCGAAAAAATTCTTGCCATGTCCTTTATGAACAAAAGCTTTATTTAATTTAAAATATGTAAGGGAATTTCGTACGTTCCACCAGATATAAATGCGAATGTCACCATTGGGATCACGGCTTATTCCATAATAGCACAATTTGATCGAAAATCAATTATACGATACGGTCCCCATAATAATACTCTGTTTAATCCTACTTCCTACTAATATTATAAATGCGAAAGCATGTTTGTTGGTTTGTTGGTTTTCCTTCTTTCACGCAATAATGGAGCAACGAATTGAAGTGATTTTTGGCACAGATATAGTTTATGGACCGGAGAGTACCATAGGCTGCTTTTTATTTCGGAAAAACGCATGGTTCCTGTGGGAACGCGGGTGAAAACCGCGGGCAAAAGTTAGTTAAATATAAATTATCACAACAATGGGTTCCAACCTCTAAAACCAAAGCATTGCTATCAAAATACCGGAATAAAAACCATTATCCGTTGTTTCAAAAAGACTATAATAAACCTTTAAGTAGAGAAAATCTCAATGAATCTTGCTCTCGACTCGCAATGGTGGGAAATATTCAAAATCCCTTAATCCGAAACGCTATAAAATTCGTAGACGATGTATAATTTGCTTGAGAGCTCTCGTTATACTGAGGGTAGATTAATTAAGATTTTGAAGAGGAAGCGAAATAAATTGGCATCGAAACAGGACTAGGACATACTTTCTTAAGTAAAATGTTCATGTTTGGCTATCCATTCAAGCATTCTTGAAACAGTTGGGGAGCACCTTAATTTATTTAAAGTACTCTTACTAAAATTAAAGTTTTATTTCTTGTATAATCCCTACTAATATTATAAATGCGAAAGTGTGTTTGTTTGTTGAATTGTTGGTATGTTGGTTTTTTCTTCTTTCACGCAGTAACGGAGCAACGGATCGAAGTTATTTTTGGCATAGATATAGTTTATGGACCGGAGCTTTAGGCTACTTTTACCTCGGAAAAATGCACGGTTCCTGTGAGAACTCGGGTGAAAACCACGGGCAGAATCTAGTTTCATATATCGTGATATTTTCATCGAAGTAAGTTCCTACTTTTATAAAAGCGATTTTACTTGTTTCAAGATAAAAAAAATATAGTAAACGGCCTTGACATCAGACAGACAGACAGACGGACGGACCTACCGAATACGAATTATCTTACACCCGAAAATATTCGTAGCAGCCACGTTTGCCTTAACTAATATTAAATATCTTTTGTGTTTTAATTGTATCTATAAATAGCTACAAATCATAATATTATTCATATGACGTATTTATTAGCCGTATTCAGGGGTGGTTAGGTTAGCTACGAAACCACTCGGTGTGGTTTTGTAAAGTGCTTTCAAGGCAGAACACTCTGTACTTCTACCTACTACTTGGTTATAAAGGAATTAATTACTCTCATAAGGTAAGGATACATTATGAGCAAGGACACATTCTTGATTAAAATGATGTATAATTGCTCCGACCAAGCTTTGTACGCAAACTGGATAGTGTTGGCGCGCACTAGGTGGTTGCCTCAGCGTCGAAGCTGTCCAATTGCTGTCCAATCTGTACAGATTTGATGCATTTCGCACTTTCTCAGTGATATCGATAATGGCGCCTCAAACTAATTTTAGGTTTTCTCTTTGTCTCTATCGCTCTTTCTAAATAATAACCTGAGACAGGGATGGAATATATTTTAGATCTCTCAAACAAATCCACTTCATTGTAGCTAATGTAAATTTTATAGGCATTAACTGCCAGCCCATAAGAATTGCAGTGTCACTCAGAACTTTGAAATACAAAGACCCGCGCGGAACTGCAGTGAGCTCGTTCCCTTGAGGCAAAGCCCAGTAATTTCACTGGCTTACTTTTCATGCACCGAATTTGTCCAAGATGGAAGATATTTGACGACTTTGAACTTAAATTTAGACCTGTCAAATATCTCTACCCTTTTGTCATGTTTATAGGTCAGTCTCACTATCCGGAGTCCAACATAACCACTATATGCTGCCCCCGCGGCTGGTTGTATCCATAATAATTTTTGTACACGTAAAAAAGCTCCGTTTATTTTTAGACGTTATTTATTTATACTACAGACAAAACTAAATCAAATAAAATAAACGCTTACCACTCATACCCCCACCCTAGGATTCCCTGTGTCGCAAGTGGCATGGACACACACAGATACACATCACAAACATCCAATACCCGAGAACAAACTTTATGCTTACACAAAATCTGCCCCGGCCGGGAATCGAACCCGGGACCCCTCCCTCGCTTTGCAGGCAGGCAGTAGTACCAACTTAGCTACGGAGCCATCTGGGGACGTAAGGTTGCACGTGCCGTCAATTATTATTACAAGTAGATTGAATTTAACATAATTGATATATTTTTAAAGAGGTGCCTGTCGAACTTTAGCAGAGCTTCTCTGTTCCTCTCATGATCAAGTCAAAAGTTAAGTCTGTCAAAGTGAATTAAGTTACATTTCTTTTTCCTTATTCCTTATTCAGTCCCACATTTATTACGTCGTCAAGGCATTTATTCAGGGTGCTACATTTCACAGTGCGTATATTTTCAGGCAACCTTTTTCACCGCGAAATTTAACACACGTTGGGGCCAATGTTTCTCAGTAAAGAAATAAAATATTGTAACAATTCGGTTTCAAATTACTAACTAACAAGTATCTATCTATGTTATAAGTAATAACACACATAAATGATGGCATATATTCTGGCTCGCTACAATTTTTTTGCTTAGAATATATTATTATATTACTATTGTTGAGACAGCTATAGATATTTTATGAAGTTACTAGAATACTAGGTTACAGCTCAGTTCAATGCTCAAAATACCAGTCGTAACCTTCAAAATTTAAACTGTCTGTAGAGTGATGTGACTATACATAAAAAGCGTTTATTTATTTACATTCATTTCCAACATGAAACTAGGTGGTAGGACTAACTCTTCTGCGAGTGTCTGGGTTGGTACCACCGCTTTTCTCGTAAAGTCTGCCGCCAAGCAGTAATGTGCAAGAATTACTGTGTTCCGGTTTGATGAGCAGAGTAACTAGTGAAATTACTGAGCTTATGAGACTTAATACCTAATAATATCTCAGGGTAAAGAGCGCTCTGCAGCGCCGCGCAGGCCTTTGTGTTTTAAAGTTCTGAGTGGCACTGCAATTTTTATGATCAACGTACCATCAAGCAAACGGCCAGCTCGTCTCGTTATCACATTAAAAAAAATTAAAACAGCATAACCCACACTGAAAATCTATACGCTAGCTGCGATTCGATTACAAACATCTAGTCCTAGAAAGTGGCTTAAAAGCTTTGCTTTTTAGCCATCGCAATATTCATTATGTCACGCGTTCGGTGGTTTTGTCGCAACCGAGGTCATGAATTAAGGTGGGGGCACATTACCCCCGACAGGAAATTTGCACGCCCGCGCTCGGGTGCGTATTATAGCGGCACTGTCACAAGCTTTAACCGTAGTATCAGTGGAACGCTTTGTCCAGTTATAATTATTATCTGGTTGAATAGGCCATTGGATTTTATCGGAGCCGGGGAATGAATTTAAGTTGATGATTAGTTTTGAAATGAGCAGATAGCATATTGGATGCGGTGAACCTAACAGGATTTATAACAGAGCAACTTGTTAGGTAGACTGTATCGGAATTAACAATATGGACGTTTATACGAGTTTACTAGGCGGCAGGACTAACTCTTCTGGACACGTCTGGGTTGGTACCAACGCTTTGCTTCTGTAGTCTGCCGCAAAGCAGTAATGTGCAAGCATTACTGTATTCCGGTTTGATGAACAGAGTAGCCAATTAAATTACTGGGCTTATGAGGCTTTGCTAATTAAGACTTAATTACGGTTGATAGTTAAACAATGTTTTGTCCCTTTCGATTCAGTTTATAAAATTGTCAAAGAAGGACAAAGACAAAACACTGTGTAACTATAACACCATTATAGAGTATTTATTAGCAAAATTCATTAATATCTAATGTCTCAGGGTAATGAGCGCACTGCAGTGCCGGGCAGGCCTTTGCGTTTCAAAGTTCTGAGTGGCACATGGAATTGTAATGAGCTGGTGGTATGCCTACCATCCGGCAAACGACAAGCTCGTCTCGTTATCAAATATTGTACACCTGACTTAAAAGTAATAACAGTACGGAATTAATAAACTTATCACTAAAGCGTAATAAACTTATCACTAAAGTACAATATTGGCGGACTTATCGCTGTAAGCTATATCTTCATAACAGATTTAGTCATAGTCAGATTTTCACATGTAAGCTCCTTCGTTACCTGGTACTTCGTACTCCTGCCACCTACTGCGATATAATATAGGTTGCCTGTATAAAAAATAGACAAATAGATAAATAGAGTATATTATTTCAGTTCTGTGAATTGTAAAGAAAATGAAAAAGTTATCTCCGCGGTTCAAGGAGGACTAGTCAGTGACGTAGCCTTCTTACCTTTTAATCAAATTTTAAAAAGTATGTTTTCTTATAAGTAAAAGTAAATTAATTACATCAGATAATTTACCCTTGGACCTCGATTTCGATTCACCATACTCTGCAAAAAGCTTCACTCTCGAATTGAAATTGTCAATTGCCAACCGTTTTATCCGAAACCTTTTTCAATCCTTTATATTGGCACTCAGTATAATGTTATGTGCACCTATTTTCAAATGATCCAGTCTGAAACGTAGTACTCATCGACAGTTACTTAACTTTTAAAGAGTTTTATTAAATTCTTCTTTTATTACTGGCAATTTTCGCTAGTGATTATTTATAATTTATTTCTTGACCTGGATACATAGTCCTTAAGTCGCAATATTAGAAACAATTTTCGAGTCGAAGTGGCGCTTCAATAAAGCGGTGGATACTTTACTGAAGCTTCTATGGAGTTTTGGATAGAATACGAAAATACACGTTTGTCGCCTTTGTACTATTTGCCTTTCACTCATGCACGTTTACGAACACTTAATGGTTAATAATCCACCATTATTACACATTAACACTCGAAGAAACATAGGTTTTAGTAAATAACACAAAATCAACAACAGCACATTTTCGCATTCCCGCCAAAACTCTCTTTCGCTAGTGAGTAAGTCGATCATTACTATTTCTTTTACAGTAATTTGCCTAAATTTTTAGAAAATTGTGTTACTATGTGATTGGATAACGAAATGTTCGGGTCGTTTGTCTGATGGTAACCATAGCGCCAGCTATTGCAGTGCCACTAACTAATAAAAGAAATAAAATAAGACATAAATAAAATAAAATAAATAAAAATAAAAGTCGCGGTAAATACGTTTATAAATTATAGATGATATTTGAAGACTCTAAAACTAAATTTTGATCTATCAAACATCTTCCATCTCTTTCTCATGTTATGTATTGGAAAGACAGCGAAATTATAATTAGGTTTAGGCATAAAATGACAGAATCAACACCATTGTCAATTATCTATCCTCATTTGATATTTGTACAGGTATTTGTAACGAGATTTAAATTGAAAATTGCAGTGAGCTTAGCGCTACGACTGTTGCAAAATTTAACATAATCTCCAAGATGCAAACTTGGGTAATACGTGCTGGAATTCCGCATAAGGCGTTAATCAGAACCTTGTAACCAACGTTACTATTGTGGCGACAATGTTTCATCTCTGAGACATGTCAGAGGTCATAATTCAAAGGTCACTAACCAGATTAGCTAATGCAACATAGCTGCTCTAAACGAATGTTGTGGCTTTAGACTAGATCACTACATTTTTAATGGCTAAAAAGAACACGGGTGTGGTGACCTGAGCAAATAACAGACCTCGGATTCATATATAATTCAAAAATTAACACTAGTCCATTTTGGAGTATTCTAAAAAAAGGGATAGAGAGTTTTATTCAGTACAAGAGTACTGATCACACTGACACTTAAGATCAGATAAAATAATGGTCAAAGAAAATCTTTGAGGTTGTTATGAAGAGTATTAGGTTAAGTATGTACTTATTAAATATCTAATATTTGGCACACAATTCCATCGCTCTACATTTTACACATGCCACCACATTTTAGCAAACAAAGCAAAGTTTCGTATTTAAATTATTGTGTGTGTGTGTGTGTGTGTGTGTGTGTGTGTGTGTGTGTGTGTGTGTGTGTCTGTGTGTGCGCGCGCGCGTGTGTGTTTGTGTGTGTGTGTGTGTGTGTGTGTGTGTGTGTGTGTGTGTGTGTGTGTGTGTGTGTGTGTGTGTGTGTGTGTGTGTGTGTGTGTGTGTGTGTTTATATCGCCGTAACAACTAAATCGATTTTAATGAAATAGTTTTGGTGCTGGAGTAAAACATAGACAATAAAGTTATATACAACACAGGCTATGCCGCGGACAGAAGCTTGTTTTACAATAAAGATTTAAAAAAAATAGTTTGCGGTGTGTTTGCAGTATGTGAGATGGGCTGAAAACGTCATTTTAAAGTACTGGGATTCAGATAAGCAACATAAGTACCTGGAGCACATTTTACCTTACGACGTTCTTTCATTGAAGACTTGCCTGCTAGGTTTCATGGCTATATGAAGGAAACAGCTGACAATAAAAACTATGTAACACAAATACCTAACAGTAAAGTTTGCTGTTACATTATAGCTGTAGGTAAAACAGGTGCTCATAAAACTAACAACGCGAAGGTCGAGTTTGGGGCACGGTAACATCTCAAATTAATGAGGTAGTCACGCGAATACCAGTGTGTCATGAAAGGTGTCATCGTGGCTTTTAGGGTTAACAGCCAGCCTTCGGAATTATTTATGGGCCGGCTGTTTGTACAGCCCTATTACCACTTAAGTGACGTAAAAATCTAGGTAGGGTAACTACGAGTACTTTTAACACGAAAGTTTTTTGTTTCTGCCCTCGTGGAAACAGTTCGATCAATTTTATCCTGCAGCATTTTGTATCATTGTTTATTTAAGTAATTTGAACTGTATATAAGAGATAAAAATACACCTAGAGCTCTGATTTTATAGAAAATATATAGAAGACGATTTTAATAATATTTTATTTAATGTACTGTAAGAATAAAGATAGAACATGGTGTGGTGCTACGCTATGACGTCAGCAAGTCAGTGCTACGCCGTAGTAGTCCCAGCGCTACGCAAAGGGAAGACGCGGGGAAGGACAGCAGTCCCCATTGAACTACGAGTGATGTGTCAATTATTCAAACCGAGTTGTCTCATTTCTGGACCTAACTGTACCTATGTTTTTTACAAACAGTTATCGGATATTGTGTCAGACATCAGGTATGTCAGGTATTGGACAGCGGTGTTTCAGATCTGTCTGACCTATCATATTTTTCTCGAGTTCAAGCACCTACAATGTTCATGTTCATGTGCAATGCCCTTTAGGGAGACAGGGAGTTTGCTATACTAGAGCGCGGCTGCGCGCCTTTACCTAGTTCAAGTAATCAACACAGCTCCGTGAAAAACTGTTCTCTATTATGTTTTTAGTAAAACACATAGTTTACACAACGAAGGTACGTTCACAAATAGTTGGCACAAATTATGCACCGATTTGGATAATCAACAAATCAAATACATACGACCGTGGAAAATTAAAAATGAATTGGCTTTATTAGACAATCAACACACGTCGCTGATTCCTGTTCGTCGCTGGTTTCTGTTAGTGGGAGGACTAACTCTTCTGCGAGTGTCTGTCTGGGTTGTTACCACCGCTTTGCTCGTGAAGTCTGCCGCCAAGCAGTAGTGTGCAAGCATTACTGTGTTCCGGTTTGATGAGCAGAGTATCCAGTGAAATTACTGGGCTTATGAGACTTAATAACTAACGTCTCAGGGTAACGAGCGCACTGCAGTGCCACGCAGGCCTTTGTGTTTCAAAGTTCTGGGTGGCACTGCAATTGTTATGGGCCGGCGTTATGCTTACCATCAGGCAAACGACCAGCTCGTCTCGTTACCAAATAACATAAAAAAAAAAAAAAAAATTCTAACTTAATTCCAATTTTCTATTTTGCGGAAATTTTAAAGATCCTCCAAAATTCGATTCGCATTTTGAAATTAAAAACAAGGCTCACGTTTTATGACTCTGATACCCACACCTCGAGTCTTCTTGTGACAGTAATCAATTGCAACTTAATCGAAACGTCGAGCTACATAAAACCTGTGTTTTTATCGCAATTATATCCCGTTCTTAAGAACCTGAAGTATGACTCGCCCAACTCCGCGATGGGCCTAGCGCCGAGCGGTAAATATTGTTTCTGTTTCACCACGAGCAAGACGGGGCGCGGAAAAGAGCAAGACAGCACGTCTAGCCAAAGATCAAGAAGTTGGTGAAGCGCAGATGCGAATTTGACAGACAGGCCATAGAGTAATAAATAACCTACGCCTATGACGATGACGATATTATTATAATTTGAAATAATGGTTACCTACTGTTAGTCATATATTGTAGGTAAATTAATACTCTACTTATTGGATTCTACCTATCCGTTGTCCACCATGGAGATACAATGACACATTGCTTTTAATAAAATTTTAAAATTAGTAGGTACATGGATTTTTGATAAAAATCATGTTATTATAGGGTAGGCTTCGGATTGTTTCTGACCGATTTTGACCTTCATTACCTATGGACGTGTTAGATTAACAAATTGGCTGTAAGATCATTCAAAACTTTTCCGATGAGGAAAACTGAAAGATAAAGTCAAATTTGCCAATTATTATTACGCTATAAAGAAAAGAAAATAAAACCTTTTTACAGAAATAACGTTGACTTTTTTGATCGTGAAGTTGTTGTTTTCTTCACCTGACTGACTTGACATTTGTCACATATATCAATACTAGCTTCTGCCCGCGGTTTTCATCTGCGTTCCCTACAGGAACCGTGCATTTTTCGGGATAAAAAGTAGCCTATGTTACTCTCCTGTCCATAAACTATATCTATGCCGAAAATCACGTCGATCCGTTGTTCTGTTACTGCGTGAAAGAAGGACAAACCAACAAACACACTTTCGCATTTATAATATTAGTAAGATATATAGTAGGATTAGTAGGATAAAGAGATAAAGTTTGTTTGTTTGTGAAAGAAATTCCACCTGGCTACCATGCCAGGCGCACTCCGCAGTTTTTAGGTATAAAGCTACAAGTACGCGGCGGACTCGTATTGTCGGGACGAATTCAGCGTGTTGCCGTGCGGCCGGGTCGCACGTTAGCAGTACCTACCTAATCACTCACGCGGAGCAAAAGCTTATTGCTTCGCATTCAGCTGCGAGGATCCAAACCGAAAGTTTTTGCAGTTTTAGAATTTTTATCGACTTACAATGTTTTTATGTATAATGTACATATAAACAACACAATATTTGTGTAATATACAAAAATAAACTATTTTATCATCAGTCTTATTTAATAAAGTTAAATTAATCACTTCAAATACGCTATTCTTGCATAATTATACTTTAGGGGATAATGTGAAATGAAGACGCGGCGGTGGCCGGTGCCTAAGGCAGCCCTTACACATAATTCATGATTGATAGATAAGCATCAATCGCGGACCACGAGAACACCATGAAAAAACCACGATCCCCGCTTGACGCATATCGTATCGTCTATTGTGGTTGTGGTTGGGGCTTGATGGAATGATCTATTCCGAGCACGGTACCCGCTTCTACCTATGCACCTAAGCTTCTACGACCTCTATTTAAAAAAATGGTTTCACAACCACTGCTTGCTCAGTGCAGACGCCGCGGTAAATAAGCGGTAGTGCGCATGATATGTATGTAGCGTAAAGCAGAGCAGTCGTTGCTTTCATCCCAGGCAGAGCTTCGAGACAGACGTTCTTGTTAGAGTTCGCTGTTAAGAGTCATTTTAACTTTCATAAGTGCTCCTTTGGGGCCTATTTGAATAAAGACTTTTGAATTTTGAATATTGAATTTCTTGTCTATTTAGCGGTTTTTTGATGGTTTTACATCCAGCCGCGCTTGCTCGTGTATTATCTCGTAATCTGCGCTGGATGCAAAAGCATGGTTATTTTGATACCAAAACGCATACTTGCATAAGTGTCAACGGTCTGCATTATGATAGCGCGGACTAGTCAGCTGCAGCACCCGTGCTGTGCTTGCGTTATGTTTGGTACGCTCAGCATAATAAACGGAATAATGAAATTTTGTTATCTAAATACGAGTAGAATAGATGTAGTAGTTTTATCCTGATTTCACGTGAGTAAAGCCGCGGGGAAAAAGCTAGTATATAACGCATTAAAAATATTGAAGCTAAATTCATTCTAATCCAACCAATCCTACTTCCTTATAAATACGAAAGTGTGTTTGTCTGTTTTTTGGTTTGTCCTTCAGCAACGAAGCAACGTATTGATTTTTGGACGATTTTTGGCATATAATTATATAGTTTATGGACCGGAGAGTAACTTAGGCTAATTTTTATCCCGGTTAATGCACGGTTGCAGTGGGAACGCGGGTGAAATCAGCGGGCAGAAGCTAGTATTATAAATGCGAAAGTGTTTGTTGATTTCTTGGTTTGTCCTTCTTTCACATAGTAAAAGTGCAACGGATTTACGTGATTTTTGGCATAGAAATAGTTTATGGACCGGAGAGTAATATAGGCTACTTTTAATCCCGGAAAATGTACGGTGCCTGTGGGAACGCGGGTGAAACCGTGGGCAGAAGCTAGTTGATATTGTACAGCCTTTGATTATCTAGTTTATCACATAAAATAGCTATGCAAAAATAGCTATTTATCTGGGTCAGGATTCAAATTTGTTACTGCTCCCTGTAATGTCTCACACATTATACACTTATCAATCGTATATTATAGCGTACCCATACACGAGCACACTGTTTGTAATATCAAAATAACTGGTTTTTCACTAAATGCATATGAAAGCATATAGGGTACCTATATCAAATCAACCATTCTTTAAATTTTTGTCTGTCTGTCTTTCTGTCTGTCTGTCTGTCTGTTTGTTTGTTCCGGGTAATCTCCGAAACGGCTGGACCGATTTTGACGGGACTTTCACAGGCAGATAGCTGATGTTACAAGGAGTAACAAAGGCTACTTTAATTTTAGAAAAAGAATTAGGGTTCCGCGCAAAAAAATAAAAACCATGAAATCCAAAATCTCCACGAGGGTGAAACCGCGGGGCAGCAGCTAGTCTATGGAATAAATCTGAAAGTGTATCCTTTCAGACAAAAAAATGAATTTTACAAATCAGTTTATAAATAGCGGAATATACATTAAAAAATACAACCGAATTGAGATCCTCTTTTGTTTTGAAGTTGGTTCAAAATAAAATAATTTATTTTTTCCATAACATCGCAGTGGAAACGAACCGTAGCGCACAGTCTCTCGTGAGCAGTTATCGCTTGCCTCATATTATTATTTGTGTTCTGTTTTAACCGAATTAAAAAAGGAGGAGGTTCACAATTCGTCTGTTTTTATATTAGGGTTTATATCATGGTTGGTTTAATAAATTTTATGAAAGAATACTCCTTAGAATGGAATTTCATCATCACGATATTTTTAGACAGTGTCTAAAGATAAACATCTAAAATGATTAGAAATGTTATAACAGAATTAAGTTAGACAACGGTTAGATACTACATAAATCAGGATTTGTGGTTGCTCATATTTAAACACGTGACTAAGGCATGTTTAGGAGTTAAACACTGTTTATCACAGGTTTAATGTAATAACAATATTTTTTTGTGGTAAGACCGTAGGTAGGTTTCTACTCTCCAACTAGTCATAGATACTTTCGCGTTGAATCATCCATTTTTCATACCTCCGAAGTCCGAGAAAGTACCTAAAGGTTGAAAATGTAACTTACTGATACGAATCAATAGGTTCCTAAATACCTACCAAATCAACTGTCAAATACGTCTCTATAACGTTATAAATATTACCTAATCTGTGTCTCAGTTACAGAATACGAGTTGATAACTTCATCAATAGATACACTCTACGAAATTCGAAAGAATAAACGAACATGCCGCGTACAATTTGAGTTGTGAATTATTGTGTTCGAAGCGTAGACAGAGAATAGTCCGTCGACGGTTCGAAGACTGTCAGGGCTAGATCGGCAATTGTCGGGACTCGGGAGTTTCCGTAGCCTCACTGCGTCTCCCCGTTACCTCACCCCGCGTGTGACGAAGCGGTTGCAAAATGTCGACAAAATTTTACATTTTTTTGATAACTTTTCGAAGTTCCTTTTTCATTTTGAATGTACATAATCTATTTCAATTATTATGTATTATTTTCAAAGTTGACTATATTACCGAGGGGTAAGGTGCAAAAGTTTTTTGATTAAACGAGTTTATTATATGAAAATAATCAGTTCAAAACGAGTCGTTTTAGTGGTGGAAATATTGAAAATTCACTTCGCTCTAATTTGATTTTAGTTGTGTTTGAACCAAAACGAAAGCGTTTTGCCCCTAAATACTGCTTATCCGCTTATACATGCAAAATTTCATTTAAATCTGACCTGTAATTTTCAAATGAACAGGGAAGTTCGTTTGTATGGGACATTCGGTTTACGTACCTCTGTTAATAAACATTAGGAAAAAAATACAAATGCTTAGTTGGTACTTACTTAATAGGTGCTAAGAATAAATTTGACATATATTTTTTTTATTTCTTTTGCTTTAAATCAAAGGCAGGCATTTAAGTTTTGACTTAGTGTTTTTATTATTTAATAAACTCTACCTTAAGCCATAAAACACCAATTAATCAATGAGATCACAATGGAAAATATTAAATTCGTAGTAATGTGACTAAAATATTCTTAATACTAAATAAACTAATATCACCGCCTTCATGAGATCATGCAATACACTCGTAAAAAAATAGTAGCTAAAATATAAAACTTTAAGAATGGGTGTTATTAAAACAGCTTAAACACAACCACGGATTATTCGGACAAGTTGTACAATAAGTGACAACCTTTTTTGACTTATTTTTAGCTTCTTTAGCACCCATGGTTGCTGCGTTCAATTTGTAGCATTGTTGGCAGGTTCGCCTTATTGCTCTAACTGGACCTTCTTTTTTGGCAAGTTTATGCTTCAGTCTCTTTGGTCTTTGTATCGCCACAGCCACTTCGTCAATGTGACACAGATGCTTCAGTACTTGCTTTCTGAATTCCACAATTTGTATGTTTTTCTTGGTTACGGTCTTATACAAGGTCAAAGCATTAACAATTGATGTATTTAAAATTAAATCAATTGCAAGCTTCTTGTACCACTTCACCGATTTGCGCAAAGGTGTAGAGTAAGCAGTCATTTGGTCAGAAAGATCGACCGCGCCTTTTCCTTTATTGTAATCCACTACAATTTGTGGTTTTGAGACGACTTTTCCACGCTTTGTGACGTTAAAAAATTTAACCGAATGCTTTGTAGACAGAACAAGAACATCTCTCTTGTCCTTCCATTTCATGACCGTAATTCCATCTGGACTTTCCCTGGCAATATACTGTCCTTTCTTGAGCTTAGTTGATACGACAGTTTTCGGAATGTGCTTCCGATTTTTTCTGAGAGTGCCGACTAAATGAGTCTCATTGTCTAAAAGCTTTCTAGCTAGGTCAACACTTGTGTACCAATTATCTGTGTATAATGTGTGACCCTTATTGAAAAGTCCATTGCATAGTTCCATTACCACATTAGTTGGACTTGTATTCGTGGTGTCGTTTTTACCAGCATAAACATTGACTTTGTAGGTATATCCAGGCATAGTACACAATTTAAATTCTTTTATTCCGTACTTGTGCCGCTTTTGTTTATTATATTGACGGAAAATTATCCGTCCTCGAAATGGGATCATGCTTTCATCGATACACAAATCCTGAGCTGGTGTGTAGTTGTTCTGAAAATTTGTGTTCAACATTTGTAGAAGATTTCTAACCCGATGCAATCTGTCTAATTTGTTGGTTTCATCATCTTTAGATAAATGGAGCATTTGTAGCAAAATCTCGAAACGGTTGCGTGACATTACTGTTCGCGGAAAAGGATGGCCTGTAATTTCATCTTTCGACCAATAATCAGCAATTCGAGGAAGCTTCACAATGCCCATGAACAGTATTAGTCCAAAAAACTTTTTTATTTCAGTAATGTTAGTTGGTTTCCATTTACGAATCCTAGCATGCCTTGAAGCTTCGTTGGATGTAGCAATCTTAGTAATAGCAAACTGGTTAGTACAATCCACGATTTCCTGAAATATTTCGTCAGACACCAAAAGCTCAAAAAAGTTTTGCGGGTTTTTGTCAGGCATACTATTACGTACACATAAGGGAACTCCAGATATTTCAGTATAAGGTATTATAGTGCGTTGTTTACCTAAGGGCTCGGTCCATGTGCTTGAAGACGGTGTATTACCTGAAAATATAAAAAACCATTACTCCATAATATTGTCAACAAGTTATTTACTTCATTCCATGCTAAACTCTATATTTATATTTATAACTAGTTTATAATAAGTATTTGTAATAAGACTCTTTCCATGCTAGTTTGAAAAAAATAAAAATAAATATTCTTACCTGATGTGTCGGGAACAACCCTGTTTTCTATGTCGCTTTCGTCAGACTCTGATAGCAAAATACGTCGCCGTTTTCTTTTATGGACTGGCACGGCACACAACTCATCATCTGAACTTAGTTGAAAACTGTTATTTAGGAGATTAATTTCAATATTGTCGATCTGTGCAAGATCTTCTTGACTTATCTCAAAATCGTCTGAGTCATCCATAATGCACCTTACAATTACAACGAAAAACTGTCAGAATAACTTGATAAACAGAAAACTGTCAAAATAACTTGATAAACAGGAACGATCGACACGTGCTTACGTTACGTCAGTGGACTAAGCGACTAAATTGCCGAGCGCGGTACGCGGCGCACGGGCATGCAGGGAGGTGCGCGGGGTGGGCCGTGCTGTGATCCCCGCAGCCCCCGCGGTAGTAAAATCGTAATTCCTTCCGCGGAAGCCATGGGGGACACCCGTGTGCCAACTTACAAATTCTTAGGATTTTGTAAGAAAATTACAAGCGTTTTTAGTTTATAGTGGTTAACAACTTCTTTTCAATGCTTGATAATGAAAAAACAACATTGTGAAAATCTATGTTATATATGAATTCCCGACGGCTCAAACCAACTTTGTAGTTTGGCCCACACGGTGTCCCCCATGGCGCTCAACGTGTTAAAGTAAACAATACTTCCAATTGTACCCTTTTATTTCCTTTCCCCAACGATACCTGAAAGTATTACAAATTGAACACCGATAATAAGCACACCTACGTGTAAATATCCGAGCAGAGAGTATCAAAAACAAGCCTCAAGTTCAGTTGATTATATATATGCAACATTCTGCAGCATAATACCAATTAAGTTCTTAATTAGTTCCTTCGTAGTATTTTGTTATAAACTTACAACGTGCCTCGTATTTCTTGTTTTCTGGATGTAAGCTTCCGATGTGTAAGTTCTTAGTCGAGATTTAGCTCGCGAACTTTTTCATTTAAACTTTCGTATATATTTTGGGATCTATTGGGATTGGAATAAAGGTTGTTTAAAGGTCAATTCAAATACTTACTAATATTATAAATGCGAAAGTGTGTTGGTACGTTTGTTGGTTTGTCTTTCTCTCACGAAGAAACGAAGCAACACACCGACCGTTGTTATTCTGACAAGCAAACGTAGGTTTGCTTGAGCGTCTGAGCTGTCCCTTAGAACTTGCTACAATAACGTAAACAATATTACTCCGAACGAAAAAAAAAAATACACTGAGAAATAAAAGAGAACCAAAAGAAATGTGTTAATTGAAATAAAATAGGTATTTAATTAAAAAAGCAATTGGATGTGTGACCGTTAATTTAAAGCGAAGGACAGGAGGGTTTAGCGGTGTAATTTATAGCGGCACCTGGTTCCGTACAATCCCGAGGTGTTATTACTAATCGCTCGTGAAATTAATATGAAAACTTTGATGAATTCCAACGATTCATTACACTCTCTAAATATTTAACAAGAACAGTGTTGCCGGAAAGTTTTTGATATTTGTTATTTACTCGAAAACACATTTGTGTTCTTTGATTATAATTTATTTTTTATTATGAAGTAGCTGCTGCCCGCGGTTTCACCCGCGTCGAGATTTTGGATTTCATGGTTTTTATTTTTTACGCGGAACCCTAATTCTTTTTCTAAAATTAAAGTAGCCTAAGTTACTCCTTGTAACATCAGCTATCTACCAGTGAAAGTGTCGTTAAAATCGGTTTAGCCATTTCGGAGATTACCCGGAACAAACAGACAGACCACAGATTATAGTCTTTGAGACAGACAGACAAAAATTTAAAAAATGTTTTTTTTTTGTTATAGGTACCGTATATTCTTTCATAAGCATTTGATAAAAAGCTGTTATGTTACAAACAGAGACTTCAATTTTATTTATTTGTATAGAAAGATGTATAGATAAGCACTAAAATCGATAAGCCTTCAGGCGGTGCACTATTATATCTACAATCTACTTTTCAAGATAAATAAGCGGTGAATAAATCCTCAAATTAATCCTCCAACAAAAAAAATATCTCAAAGTATTTCAAGAGTTTGATTCATTCACAAGCTCTACAGCCAGGGAATCTTCAGGTTGGCACTGAATGGGGTGAATTGGCTTGAGATATCGGGAATATCTTGAGGCGAGTGTTCAGAATCACGGAGTGAGATAGAGCTACACGTCTGTTAAATGGATGTTACGGAGTTGGTAAGATAGGGAGCAATCTATTTTGTGATAACGTTAGCGCCGTGGATAACAAAGAATTCAACGGCTACTTCTACAAGAAGTAAAGTACATTATGTACTTTTCCTATCATTATACCAGGTACTTATACTTTTCTGTAAGTATACATATGGGTGGGTAACGCATCTTTGTTCGTGTGTCTGCCGCCAAGCATGGTTTTTTATGTTATTTGGTAACGAGACGAGCTGGTCGTTTGCCTGACGGTAAGCATAACGCCGGCCCATAACAATTGCAGTGCCACCCAGAAATTTGAAACACAAAGGTCTGCGCGGCACTGCAGTGCACTCGTTACCCTGAGACATTAGCTATTAAGTCTCATAAGCCCAGTAATTTCACTGGATACTCTGCTCATCAAACCGGAACACAGTAATGCTTGCACACTACGGCTTGGCGGCAGACTTCACGAGCAAAACGGTGGTAACAACCCAGACGGACACTCGCAGAAGAGTTAGTCCTCCCCATAACAAGTATTACTCTGTTCTGATTTGATGAGCAAAGTAATCAGTAAAATTACTTTACTGGGCTTATGAGACTTTATACTGGGTGTCTCAGGATGGCGAGTGATCAGGAGTGCCACCCAGGCCTTTGTGTTAAATATTCGATATCGTAGTAGTTCGTTTTTATTAAACTCCATTAACCCGGTTAACGCTTCTAGGTTAACGTTTTCGTTTTTGTACCCATTAAATAAGCTATCCAAGCAAGCTTCATAAAATCGATTTGTTTCTAAGCAAATGGTAAATATTGATGAATATTTTCGATCAATCCCGATCATGCTTTAAGGACTATTCAATTTAAAAAATTGTATAAGCAAATCAAATAAAAATTTACGCTCATTACATTTTTTACATTTTGAAAAAAATGTGTTTTTTCATGTTTACCTAATCACAAAACATAAATCAAACCTAAAGATTTAAAATGCTTCATTTTACATACAAACCGGGTGGAGATGCTAGAATTACTCCGCCACTAGGCTGCTTCGTTGCTGAAAGAAGGACAAACTAACTGACCACCAAAACCTAGACACTTTCGCATTTATTATCTAATACATACATATAAATAAAATTGAAGTGTATGTTTGTAATATCAAAATAACAGCTTTTTCCCAAATGCATATGAAAGTATATACGGAACCTATAACAAAACAACCATTTTAAAATTTTTTGTCTGTCTGTTTGTTCCGGGTAATCTCCGAAACGGCTGGGCCGATTTTGACGGGATTTTCATTGGCAGATATCTGATGCTACAAGAAATAAATTAGGCTACTTTTGTTTTAGAAAAAGAAATAGGGTTCCGCGCTAAAAAATAAAAACCATGAAATTCAAAATCTCCGCGCGGGTGAAACCGCAGGCAGCAGCTAGCAATATATATAATTATATTAGTACGGATAGTACTTTACTGTAGTAATACTAATTACTATAGTAAGAATTGTTGAATTTTATGGGAAAAAAAGTGCCACTTCCTATTCTCGGCGTTTCAAAATAGACCGTTGGCGTGATGAAAATAACAGTAACAGTAATAAAAATAAATCTTAGCTTGCATGTGTCTAAAAAGTACATAACACACAATGTCAAAGATCAAGGCTACATCTCGTGAAAACATCACGCTCACTCTGGTTTCAATTCCGCTGCGCTCACTTTCAAACCCGAGTATCGGAAAACTGTGCTTTTCCAATTCCTGTCACGAGGACAGCCAGGCGCAGCCTTTCTGCTATTGAATACCGACTGTAGTTAGACACCATTTTATTTTATTCGCCCTCTGAATGGGAAAGAATATTTTTACTCTTTGTCGTCAGTAATTGAATTTTTGTTCGGAGTAAGTACGCGTTCCGAGGTAAAAGAGAGTCTCGGAAATTCGATGTTTGGAAATCTACTCCTTTATATAGAAAATCTGATTTTGACTGACTAGATTGAGTGACCAATGAAGCTTGTGTTCATTGTATTACATTTACTTGCAATAGCAATGAAATATTATCCAGCCCTACAAGCAACATCATTCTTAAGCTTCCAACCAACACAACATCCAACTTAAAAACACCAATTAGAAAAATGAAAAAAAAAAGATCGGGGATTACGTTCCATCGAGACCAGTCAAGCCATAAAATCGATATCAGAAAAAAGTAATAGCACAGCTGACAGTGCCAGCGTGGTGAAGGGAATAAGTAAGCTATTCATTTAAATAAAAAATCTTGCAGCGATCACATAGCTGGTCTTGGAAGAATGCAAAACAGTAATGAGAAGGCCAATATAGAAAGAAGTTGGTTAAACAAACTAGGTACTTATAGACCAAACAAAGCGTGTAAGCAAGGATGATATAATAAAAAGTACTCAAGTAAGTCAGTAAAAAGTAGTCACTTAAAAAGCAGAAGTGGCCGTAGCTGAAATCAGTAAGGAATATATTACCATCAACATCATCGTCCTTTAAGATAAGTTCAAGTTCAAAACTACTGAGTCTAGAATAAAATTCGTTAAATAAAATTGCGTTCCCACCTCTGCCACTTGGCACTTGGCAGGAATAGCTGTAGAGTGGCATGAAGAGACAATTCGTAATGGCGCTGTGGGTTATAGAAAGTTCAGTCAGTATTTGACAATGTTATACATCTTCTTCTTCTTCTTCTTCTTCTGATTATGGCACAATGTTATACAAGTAGCTACCTACTTAACTATATATGTATTGTAGCTATGGACACGGCTTTCATCAAGTAGAATTTTGAAATAAAATAATTAAGGGTCCCTCCTCCCTTTTTTCATAAACCTGATTTAGTGTGTTCTAGCATTTACAAGAAAACAAAGTGACAAATCACACGTTTCTATAACACGCTTTTAATAGCTTCACTTGTAACTGACTAACTAACAATGTAATAAATTCTTAGACGTTAACCTTGTTCATTTCATCTGGTATATATAATACCGTACACAATACAAACTACAAAATTATAAAAAGTGTTTTAGCTTGTAGGTATTGTGGCTATATACAAACATTGCAAGTTAAATAAAAGCTTGTAAAAAGGGAATGCAAAATAATTTGTAAGCCAGCTTGTATAGCTCGCAAGTTGCTAGTGCACTAAGCTAAGCGATTTCGGATAGCTTCTTAATGGATCCCCTACCTGTTCTTGCTTCACCTGTATAAACACTAAGAAATTCCGAAATGTTTTATACCATGATCCAAACTACGGCACTTGTGCTCTTTATGGCTTATTTGGACATCACTTGCACGTTCTTATTTAATGGTTGGGATCTCGGACCTTTTCTTCTACGCTGCTCTTTTTTCGCTTATCTAGAAAGATTTTCACTTGAATCACAGATTTGTCCCGATAAACGAATATTTATGTAAATGCAGCATTTTCCCCCGACGACCGCATAAAATGGTACGGTATTTCATACGATCTCTCCGCAATTTCTCATTGAAAAATTTCGTTCAGGAATACCTATACAGTGTTCGAATTGAACGAAAAATGTATGTTAAAAATGGTTTTGAATTTAAATATTTCGTTTGTCCAAGTAGTAATAAAGAGGATCATAAAAGTACCTATATCAAATTATAGGCTTGTGAGCTCGGGTTTTTACCTGTATAGTATGACCTCTTTTTGAAATTTAGTTATGTAAATTTTAAGGTTTTTTTGTTAGTGGGAGGACTAACTCTTCTGCGAGTGTCCGTCTGGGTTGTTACCACCGCTTTGCTCGCGAAGTCTGCCGCCAAGTAGTAGTGTGCAAGCATTACTGTGTTCCGGTTTGATGAGTAGAGTATCCAGTGAAATTAGTGGGCTTATGGCCGATCAGTATAGTTATGGGTTTTTGGTACCACTGACACCTGATACTATTATTCTTTTACAGTGTTTATGGTTTACTTTATTAAAAAGGAAAGACAAAAACCTTTATCCATCGCCTTTCTTTGGGAGTGCGATAAAATATTAATTCAAATTATTTTATATCATTAGATCCTTGCAATACAATAAAATTGCGTTGAATTTCAAAATCTGTTATCCATAAAGTCGAATATCCATTGCTAATAACTACTACAAAACTTACATGTGTTATAACAATAAGACAGGATTAGATAGAACGCATTATTTCTCTCCTCGAAGTTTTATAGCCATTAAACATGAACTCGTATGAAATGTAGATATAATAGGTTTGTATCGCAAACTAAACACAAAAGATTACTTTAGTTCCATTCTCATATTATAACCAAAATGAAATGGGTTAGCTGTCTCTCAAAATCTCATTACGTGCCCGTAAATCCCAACGGGATGAGTGAAAAGTTCATACACTGTGTGTAATCTGCAAAGTTTGCTAAGTGTTTTACGTGAAACCCCATATTTTCGGCTTGTAAATGCCGTGTAATGCGTGAAACGTGCCTTAAGGTAGCACGAGAGGTGTGTGAATATTATGTTGGGACTATTTCATCCCTTGTTGTTTCTTAAGATATTCAGCAGAGTGACGGGTGGGGCATATGACACGTCGTTAGTCCATTCGATCTTTGACGAAAGACTGATTTTTAAGATAGGGGTTTCTTTCGGTTTACGACGTGACGGCAGCGTTCATTTGTACGTTTGGCTTCTCTCAGTTTGGAACTACCAAAATGCACCTAGATCCTAATTAATTAGACCCTGATTAAACCTTAATTGGACCCTAGCGTGATGAAGTGGGAGTGGTTTCTTTCGGTTTACGACGTGATGTCAGCGTTCATTTATGCATTTGGCTTCTCTCAGTTTGAACTACCAAAACGCACCTAGATTCTAATTATAATAATTCAATTCAATTCATTTATTTCAATCTTTTGACAAATATTATGTGCTTAGACCGGTCATATTTTACATCATAATTATTCATATTCTTAAATTACAATTACATAACAGTTTAAGAGCCTAATTAAACCTTAATGTCTGATTAAACCTTAATGTCTAATTAAAGTTTAATTCGGATCTAATTAATTAGAATTTAGGTGTATTTTGGTAGTTTCAAAAGCTAGGGTCTACCTAGCGTGATGAAATGTGAAAAAAATTCAAGTAGGTACTAAGTCTACGCTCCGTTGAAATTTCTGTAGAAAATGTGACGTCAGAGAAAGTGAGAACAACAAAACGACATGCTGAACAAGGAAAATAATCGACGAAAAACGATCAAAACAGATTCATTCAGTCGATTAACCTACTAAAACCGGCCAACACAACCCCGAAGCAATGAACATAGAAAAGATGCAATAAACGGGACTATCACGACATACACGTTACAGAGCCTTCAACATTAAGTTCCTTATCCTTTCATTGGTATAGATGTTGCTATAACAAACTATTGTGTTCCAACAATGATGGACTACGCATTGAATGGACGGGGAACTGCTTATTAACCGTTGGCTGTTATAACGGCGAGATTGAAAGGAGAAAAATAATGTTTACAAAGCTATAATGCCTACTCATATTCAGGCCTACTCATATTCTTGTTCACTATTGGATAACTTGAATTGAAAGCTCAAGCGAGCTTACAAACACAGATGACAAAAACGCACGTAGGCAAACAGCTCAGGAGCCTCCTGGTGACTACTCATTAGAATACCGAATAGTTTAATTCTTGGTATTAACTTAGACTTAAATTTTAAGATGATTTTAGCATTAGAAACAGTGTAGAAACTATTTATAAAAATAATGCCGTCGAGTTTCTTGTCCTTATTTCTTGATCGGCCTATGCCAATTTGGAACGGGCACTTAAGAGTAATTTATTTTAATATTCATGAGTAGAAAATACTAAATAATATTAAGCTTCCAAAGGGGTTATCCTTAGAATAGAAAAGTATTTGGTTCTGTCAAATTCAAATTCAAAATCTTGGGGCCATGTGAATGAAGAATTTTGAATTTGAATTTGACAGAACCAGATACTTTTCTATTCTAAGAAGAACCCCTTTGAAAGCTAATTATTATTTAGTATTTTTTGCAGGAAACCTCTGAACTAATTCCGGCTCAAATTCAACTTGTGCGTCTAACTCGGAAACCTGAGTTTATATTCGTGTCTTGTCCGAACCATTCATGACCAGAGTGAATAAGTAGGTCCGAATATACAGGTAAGGGATTCTGTGGGAGAAAAGAAATGCTTATGATCTTTTTGAACTTACGGGATCGATTCAGAATATAGGTCAAAATATAAAAAACATTTCCGGTTAGATTTTGGATGTTCGAAATATTTCCTATCCTGCCAATCAGTGTTCTACTTTTTCAAAAATTAGATACTTAGAGGTGAAAATTATAAGTATGTGTACAAATACCGTGATTTATATTTTTGTGGAATTCCCGAACTAATTTGAACCCAAGTTCAACTATGAACTGGAACCTCAGTTCGAATTATTTAAAAGAGAATTTTGACATCTGCTGTTAAAGCTAGCTCTTAAAAGTATAGGGCGCCATTCGTAACTTTCCCTACTTCGTCGCTTTCCCTTATTGGTCACATTCATAATACTTTGTTATCTGTATAGTCAGTTTCTTTATCTCATTGTTGGTGCATTTCTACTCTTTCGCAACTCGTCCGACGAACGTGTACAGTCACAGTAAGGAAAGGTTAGTCACTTTAAGGTCCATTTTTGCTTGCGCAGTAGTTGTTTTGTGTTAAGACTCTTTAGTTAAAATTCCGCTATTTGTCTAGTCCAGCCATACTCAAAGTGTGCTCCGCAAAGCATCTGTGGAGGCTTCGAGAAAATACTGGTCATAATTTAAAAAAAAACTAAGTAGTACTATATGGTTACAGAGTTAAATAAAATCTATCTAAATATTTCAACTATGTAAATTTTCTCTTCTATCAAGCCTGACGAAAAACAATTGATGAAAAATAAAAAAACAATATCATACCACCTATTAAGGTTTTCGCGTGGTCCGTGATTATCCATCAATCATACATTAGATGTAGAGGCTGCCTATAAAGCTCAAGTTTCATAACGCCGTGTTTGCACATGCTAAAACTACAGTATATTTTGTTTGAGCTCGAACCGATCTTTCTGTTCTTTGAAATCACTTTCCTTGTTATCATATCTGTTACATGATGATTCGAATACTTACCTAAATCCATCACAAATGTAAAAGTTTTCACGGTTAGGCTCGGCAAAGGATCGCTCTTTGAATATCAATGACATCCCAACCTCTCTCATGCATCCAAATAAAACAAATACGGATAGGTACGCATTGAGAGATTGGTTTCATCTGTCACGGAGATTGGCACGTACAAAAATAGTGTGTCTCTTTTTAACGCGAGTTATATATTTTTTTACTCAGCTCTTTTTCCTAATGTCTTTTTTTTTGTTTTGTTTTTGGCTCCACGTGATTAGCGTACTTCTTCTTCTTTCTTTATTTCCTGGCTTCTGTGGAATGTTAGCCACAATTTTGCCAATGTCAAGTAGGTGTGATTAGCGTATTTAGCCAGTGTCAAGTTTTAATAAATTTCTAGTTTTGGTGCATGAAAGTCGAGTTTAGTCTAGGCGTGGTCGAGTCGAGGTGACGCTTCAGTAAAGCGGTGGATACTTTACTGAATGCTTCTATGGAGTTTTGGATAGAATACGAAAATACACGTTTTTCGTCTTTGTACTATTTGCCTTTCACTCATGCACGTTTATGAACACTTGATGGTTAATAATCCACCATTATTGCACATTAACACTCGATAAAACATAGGTTTTAGTAAATAACACAAAATCAACAACAGCACATTTTCGCAATCCCGCCAAAACTACACCCTAATGTCTGTCAGGCCTTTTTAATTTCAGGTTTTGTATTTCATCTAAACATGTGTAAATTTATAAGTGATCCTTCACCCAAAAAAAAAGTTTCTATAGCATTTTTTATTAATACAAGATAGTAATTATCTCAGATGGCTCTTAGATATGTACTTGTATAATAGCGTAAATCAAAGGATTGCTGAACAGGGATTGTTTAACTGCAAAGCGTAAGTTTAAAAAAAAACTGTATAATTATTATTATTTGTTAAAAAAACACGCTTCTCCCTCCTGGCTCCATCGTAAGATCAGCTTCATGATACCAAACTTCATGCATATAAGTAAAAAGTTTCATTTCGATACGACTATTAGATGTAGGTTAAAATTGACATCCCCGATTTGTTAACATTGTTAGTTTTAGTCAAGTGAAGCTATTAGAAGCGTGTTCAAAAACAGTGCATGCGTTGATCAAACAAAAGAAGATGCAATAAAATACTGTATTGATAGGCAATGTTTGAAGATATACAAAAAAAGAGATATTGTCAACTTTTTATGTTAAATATACCTCCGCCACTTACCGACACATATGGACGACACATATTCTTGGAAATGATGGTTTTTACACGAACCATCTTCGTTTTGAGCAAAGCCAATCCGTAAATAACATAATAAATAAGTCAATGGTGAGGGATCGAGATGTGATTGGATTCTACGAGCGAATAGGGTCTCGCATACCTTGCTGACTTTACCTCTTGCCTAGTTTAGGTGCATCACATAATATAGATTGTTAGCAAGAACTTGTTTACTATTTGTTGTTTGAAGCGATGACGTACGATAGTTTTGTTGTCCAATAAATCTAAAGTAGGTTTTTTTATACTATTATATAACGAGACGACCTGGTCGTTTGCCTGATGGCTAGCATAAAAACGGCCCAAAACAATTGCCACTCAGAATTTTGAAACACAAAGGCATGCGCGACACTGCAGTGCGCTCGTTACCCTGAGACATTAGGTATTAGTCTCAAGCCCAGTAATTTCACTGGCTAAGTACTTTGCTAATCAAACCGGAACACTAATAACAACAATAACTAACACTAATAAAACTAATAAGAGTAGGTAGACGCTCAGGCAATAGTGACAAGCGAAGTCTAGCAAAAATCTATCAAACACTATACATGGTAGTTTTGTTACTGGGAGGACTAACTCTTCTGCGAGTGTCCGTCTGGGTTGTTACCACCGCTTTGCTCGTGAAGTCTGCCGCCAAGCAGTAATGGGCTAGCATTACTGTGTTCCAGTTTGATGAGCAAAGTTGCCAGTGAAATTACTGGGCTTATGAGACTTAATATACCTAATGTCTCAGGGTAACGAGCGTACTGCAGTGCCGCGCAGGCCTTTGTGTTTCAAAGTTCTGAGCGGCACTGCAATTGTTATGGGCCGGCGTTATGCTTACCATCAGGAAAACGACCAGCTCGTCTCGTTACCAATCATATAAAAAAATGTTCTATTCCCTCCCAATGAAACATCCCAATCGTGCGGTTATCAAAATGAAACAAATAAGGAAGCACATTGAGAGATTGCTTCCCGTGACAGAGATTTTCACGTTCAGGAATAGTGACAAAACTCGTTGCTACACGATTCGCACTCGCTTACAAAGGAGTTGTTTGCATGCTCCTCGTGTCTTGTGGTGAAGTATTTTTAGGAACTTTGGCGTCGTATCTCGCGTTTTGTTTGTGTTTTTACGATGTAATTAAGCTTGCTTGTGAGGAGTTGTATATTCTTTTATAGGTAGACTAGGTTCTGCCCGCGGTTTTCACCCGCGTTCCCACAGGAACTGTGCATTTTTGCGGGATAAAAAGTAGCCTATGTTACTCTCCGGTCCCTAAACTATAACTATGCCAAAAAACACGTCGATCCGTTGTTCCGTTGCTGCGTGAAAGAAGGACAAACCAATAAACCAACAAACACACTTTCGCATTTATAATATTAGTAGGATAGTAGGAAGTAGGATAGTAGGAAGTAAATTAGTAGGAAGTAGGATAGTAGGTTAGTAGGAAGTGGGCAGTAGGATAGTAGGAAGTAGGATAGTAGGAAGTAGGATAGTAAGAAGTAGGATATTCAAAGAGCGAAGACTAAGCAGATTTTATTTTGGTTAATTTAAAGATTTAATTGTGAATTTGTATTTATTTTCGAAAGCTAGTGTTTTATTTATAGGATGAGAAGACTAGTTTCGTTTCAACGATGAACAGAATCTGACGTTTGATGCAACTTCGAACGATGACGTTTTTGGACTTAAACTGGTGGACATAAACAAAACGGATTAAATTTTAACGAGATATAAAATCTATAGAAACGGAGTCAATAATAATTATGGTAAAAGCCCCGTTACAATGCATGAATTGGTCCACATTCACCACACGTCAGTACGTACGCCATTGGCAAAAGATATATAGCATTTGCCACAAAGTTCGAAACTATTCGCGAGTTGTTCGTAAAATGAACTAAGTGTTAACCTGTCAAGCCGACTAAGTAAATTACGTAGTGAGGGAGATGGCGGAACCGGCCTGATGTCGCAGGGGCTCTATTTGATTGAGTAGATGAAGGAATGCTCAGAACTAGAAACTTACTAGACTGGGTGGATTTTCCGTAGAAAGTGTCCGTCTGCGTTGTTACCACCGCTTTGCTCGTGACGTCTGCCGCCAAGCAGTAATGCGCAAGCATTACTGTGTTCCGGTTTGATGAGCAGAGTAGCCAGTGAAATTACTAAGCTTGTGAGACTTAATACCTAATGTCTCAGAGTAACGAGCGCACTGCAGTGCCGCGCAGGACTTTGAGTTTCAAATTTCTTTGTGGCACTGTAATTGTTATGGGCCGGCGTTATGCTTACCATCAGGCAAACGACCAGCTCGTCTCGTTACCAAATAGCATAAAAAAAGTAGTTGTGAATATAAATAAGAATAACAATTAGCAATAAGAATAAGATTTTTAATATAAGTACAAAAAGCTAGAATTGTTTAACATACACAGACATCCAAGTTGAGACAGTGATGCACTGCGTTGATAATGGCAACGATGTATCGAAGATAATTATATTACCTGAATTTCAACGTAAGGATGGTTGCTAGCCAAGCGATTACTATAGATACTCTACAAGTCTACAACCACGCTAGAGTCAAGAGTTAGTGGAGGTACCTTGGTAAAATAGAATAGATATTTCTTGATTAAAATAGATATTTTTATAGGTCTTTAATACACCGTCGAAAATGCAATCCTAATTCAAATATAAACAACAAGTACAATTAAAAAAACACGACTGCACTAGCCAGTGTCCCTCGGGATGATGTAAGGATCCTAATGATACCCCATAATTATACCTATCCAAATCTGATGTTATGGCAGAATGAAACTTATGAACCCTGAAAAATTACACTCCTTTTTTTGGGCAATCGTGTGAAAAGGATGCCCTTGGACGCAGTTAAAATCAGTTATACAAAACTCATTAAAAGAAACAGTTCCTTTCGCTTCGTCGTATATTTTTTATCACCAAATTAAAAAGTGGTAAATGACAGAATGGAGACAATTACAGGACCTTCGTCTTGTAAAATAGACAGGGTGCTCTAATAAGACAACGATGAAAACGAAACTGCTGTTCGTTTGGCAACAATTTGGTTTACTTTCTAAAGGGTGGCAAAGTCGTAGGACACGGCACGTGTTATCTAACATCAAGGGGCGTTCTCTCGAAGTTTAGATACACACCTGCTGACCTTCCGTTAATGCACTTGCAGCACAGTTCAATGATACCACTAAATCGACTTGTTGCAAAAGGAAGCAAGGTAACTGATATTTTGAAAGCCCCCGTATAGATAGATTAGATATTACTTTACCTAGGGTACCTATGCTATTAGATTGGTTCGTTGTTATATTTTTATTTTTTGTATGTACTTTCATTTTATTTTTCCATACAAATGTATACACCTATCCACAGCGATAATCTTCAATATCTTGTAAAATCACCACATTACATCGAGGTTAACTGGAAGATAATGCTTTATAGCATTAGGTTCGCCTATGTACCTTCAGCTATGATTGTGCGAGAATTTTCTGTCTATCTATCTGTAGATAGATCCAAGTTAGCGATTTCGTTCATGTATAGGACGAAATATGTGGAGCAGAAATTGTCTGAAAATTGTGTGCCCCTTTGGGGTACGCATAATGGAAGAAGCAAAAATGATTTATGCGTAAAGATGAAATAATAATATCCTTCGAGTATTGATAGCGCTTTGCCGATATTCTAATCGTCTGATGATGACAAGGAGGCCGGGCAATTAGGTTGTATTACTCCATAGCACATTACACTCGCCAAAATTATTCGATACAAAATCGATAAACTAGCAATTTGACGTCGATGCTCAAGGCTCGCATCCTTGTCTCTGCTTGCGAGTCGTTGCTCGAATAAAATAATTACTGTCCTCCTGGAAGACAGACATGAAAGAAAATTTGATTTGTCCATCGGTAACAACCGATGAGGGGAAAAATCGAACAAATTATTTCCAGTCCTTTCTTTTTCTGTTTCCTGCTGTTGCTAGGGGGACGAAAGTCCTTCTAGATTTGTATTCAATTTATATAGTACTAAAAAAACAATACGCCTTGTGATTATGACTTGCCGTTTCAACTCCAGCTATAAATAAAAACACATCGCATTAAAATATCCATTAAAATAGCATTTTTCAAATAAATTCAGTTTCCGAAGCTTTCCCGCCTGAATAAATATTCTCTTATAGGTACATCAATCATAAATAACATGTTATACATAGCACAAACGCAGATGTACACGCGACTACGAAGCAAGGTAAACTAACAGCAGTATCCTGATTCGATTTTAGCCTTTATTGCTGTTAGTTTATAGTTCAGTATGTCTTGGAGATAGAGTTCTTAGAATGTATCGTCAAGGAAGTGATGCTGAACTTCGTTACCGCTGAGTGAAGCTAGGCTTAGTGATGAGCAAACACGAGTCTAAAACTAGAACACGTTTAGTTACGATGCTCACCTTAAATTATTGTAGGAATCCCTGGTTCTCTATAATCTATACAAATAAATAAAATTGAAGTGTCTGTTTGTAATATCAAAATAACAGCTTTTTACCAAATGGATATGAAAGTATATACGGTACCAATAACAAAACAACCATTTTTTAAATTTTTGTCTGTCTATCTGTTTGTTCCGGGTAATCTCTGAAACGGCTGGGCCGATTTTGACGTGACTTTCACTGGCAGATAGCTAATGCCACCAGGAGTAACTTAGGCTACTTTTATTTTAGAAAAGAAAATGAGTTTCGCGTAAAAAAATAAAAACCATGAAATCCAATATCTCCGCGCGGATGAAACCGTGGGCAGCAGCTAGTTATCTATAAAATAACGTAAATAAACTCGGTGGATGCCAACCAATGACAGCAATTAATAGTTAGTCTCCAGTCACTCCAGACTCCAGTCACTCTTAATCTAGAAGTGATAGGAATCTCCCTTAAACTAGTTAGCAGTAGCGTAATGATTTACTCTGTCTATCAGTCACCTAACATGCCTCTATTAACTAGCGATTTTGACCTACTTTTGGCCACAGGCAATCGTGTGATGATTATGGGAGATCTTAATGCCAAACATCCCTATTGGTCTCCAGGTATTACAAATCTACATGGCAAACGTCTATATGAACACATGCTGAACAGCGAATTTGTTATCCACGGTCCCCAAGACCCGACTCTTGTTCACTATCGAGCCGAACTCAAACCGTCTACACCAGACCTGCTTCTCACGACAAACTGCCTGACAGTCGATGATATACTCACAGTACCAGCTCTATCGTCTAACCATATGCCTGTTTTTGTTAAACTTACCGATAAAATTACTCGCAAACCAATTACTAAGTTCAATTACTCAAAAGCTGATTGGGGTAAATACCGTCAACTATTAAATAACAATGTCTTCCTGTCTGCTGCCGTCTGCCAATCTGCAGATGAAATTGACTCGACCATCTCTCATTTTCAAAGCACTTTAATAGATTCTAGAGATTCATGTGTTCCTATTTCTACTCTTACACAGGGTAAGTCATCATTGCCACGACGTATTAAAAGATTGATTCGGCATAAAAACAAGCTACGTCGTCATGCTGCTGTTGAATCAACCATTAAAGTACGCAAACAGTTAAATCACAATATTAATGAGCTTCAATTTGTCATCAATGAGTCTTTAAAATCTCACGAAGATAAGAAATGGAACAATAAGTTAAAAAGAGTAGACAATCCTTCGGCTGACTTGTGGCGCGTTGCTAAAGGTCTGCGATCTAACACATCGCATCCCATCCCTGCGCTCAAAACAAAAGAAGGATCTCTAACAGTAAACCACCAAGAGCAATGTGATGCTCTTGCTGATGCATTCTTCAACAACATGCTGCTGACTCATTCCTGGTCCAGTAGTGAACAAACTGCAGTCAGCTGCTCATTAACAACATTGTATAACCACCCCTCTGTTACACAACATATAAATCTTGTTCGCCCCGCTGAAGTAAAAAGATGTATTCATAAACTGAAAACTCGCAAAGCACCTGGGATAGATAATATTTCCAACTTGCTAATAAAAAATATACCACATAAGTGTATTGTACTATTAACTAAAATATTCAATAGTTGCCTTACACTAAACTACTTCCCATCGGCTTGGAAAACAGCTAAAGTAATAGCAGTACATAAACCAGGCAAAGACACATCTGACCCTACGTCTTATCGTCCCATTAGTTTACTCCCTTGTCTGGGCAAATTGTTTGAAAAATTGCTATATCATCGATTGACGAGTGTAACTAAAGATATGCTATTAAACGAGCAGTTTGGCTTTCGTGAAGGTCATTCTACTGTGCAGCAGTTGGCGAGAGTTGCTGATGCAGTGTCACATAACCTAAACCTTAAGAATTCAACTGGCATGGTTCTGCTGGATATTGAAAAAGCATTTGATACCGTCTGGCACGATGCACTACTGCACAAACTCATGCGCATGAAAACACCAATTGCACTTGTCAAAATTATAAAGTCATATCTATCGGATCGCTCTTTTCGAGTTCATATCAACGCTTACTCTTCATGCTCAAAATCTATTCCAGCTGGGGTGCCCCAAGGTTCAATCTTGGGTCCTTACCTCTTTTTAATTTTCCTGAACGATATACCTATCCAGACGCGTACAAGCCTTGCTTGCTTTGCGGACGATACGGCTTCCTTCACATCATCTAACGACATAGATTTGATAACCGATCGACTACAACTATCATTAGACCTTCTCCTGGCATTTTTTAAAACATGGAAACTAAATATCAACGCCTCCAAAACTGAAGCTTTACTATTCTCCAGACAGCGCTCACTTCCAGCACGCACTCTCCAAATAAACGGTGCCAATATTGATTGGAGCCGCTCCGTTAAATATCTGGGAGTAGTTCTCGATTGTAAACTGAATTGGTCAGAGAACACCGCCAAGCTATGCCTTAAAGGAGCCAAAGCACTTAATGCGCTAAGCCCAATCCTTAACCGACGAACACTTCTTAGTAGCCAAACAAAATTAAATATCTATCGCACTCTGGTCCGACCCTGTATCACATATGCATGTCCCGTATGGAGTAGTACTTGTACCACAAATTTGAAAAAACTTCAAGTCATTCAAAATAAAGCCTTGAAGTACTCTTATGACACGCCGATATATACAAACCTTAAAAACTTACATCTTGAAATAGGCTTTCCTACTCTAAACACATTCATCTTTAAATTATCTAAAAAATTCTATCTGCACAGTAATCCGAAAAGTAAAAATAAATTAATTAAAAATATTTGTAAAACCCGCACTAACAATTTAACTTTTATCGACAAATATAATCGATACAAACTACCGCATCACCTATTCCTCGACTATAATGAATAGAACAGGTACAGAATCAGGCGCTCGCACACTACGATCACGAGCCGATCGGTTGCAGTCGCGCGCGCCATACCCGCCCGTATTATCTAGTGATATGAGGACGGGTATTGGCGCGCGCGCTGTGGGGCGCAGGCCGCATGAGCTTGTTTGTGTGATAGCCGACGCCACATACTTGCCTGTTCTTGTTGCTAATTGCTTACTGCCGTGCGAAATGCAATAATTTACTTCTCAACTACCGCCTGTTGGCTCGCTACTTATTTAGAAATCAATTTAAAAATGTAATGCTATCACTAAAGCTTGCATATTCATATTTATTATCTTTTATACCAATCTAAACAATTTAAATTATGTTAATCTTAGTACAAACAAGCAAATAGTTTTATATAAGCATACGAGCTTGTGAAACGTTTTTATTTATTAACGGTGTCGCTTCTAGGATTTAACTTACACTAGAAATGTACAACTTTATACTATTAATATTGTGAAATAAAGATATTTTTAAATTGAAATTGAAATTGAATAGTTATCTGATTGCCAACCAATGACATAATTCGAATTTGAATTTCTATCTATGTCTTTGGTTGGTGAGCCATCAAGTATGTTCACATTATTGGACAACTAAGAAAATCTCCACTATAGTACGAAAAGCTGTGGTATACCCAACTCGCAAAAGAATTAGTCATTCTACCTGTAAGTAAATAATGCTGTCAATATAATAACATTGGATAATGATGATAATATTGGAATGATGCATGTAAGCTTATAGTATATACCAGATATCTATCAAAGGCGGTTGACGTTCACACTCGGTAATAACTTACCGTACGTCAAATCGACTTGAGTAAATAGTAATTTACTAATATTATTTTTTGTTACCTTTACTGGTTCCGTTAGTTATAGCACAGAATAGAAAATTATAGTTAGCGTATACGGTCGCTTCGCAGGCCGCTGACCAAGACTGCATCATAGTCTTAAAATCCAGATCTGAAACTGCATATTCCCATCCAATATTCGCGAATTCACGATTCATTACCCTCTCCATTTAAATCTCCCTCTCGTCACTAACAGCAACCAATGAGAGGATCAGGAGGTTAATAAATCATCTTGACGGATATTACTTCGCACCTTGGGCTGGTAATTAAGCCACTCATACTGCTGATGATACTCAGCAAAGCTGACACTATAAAAATAATCTTCTATACAAATAAATAAAATTGAAGTGTCTGTTTGTAATATCAAAATAACAGCTTTTTACTAAATGCATATGAAAGTATATACGGGACCTATAACAAAACAACCATTTTTAACATTTTTGTCTGTCTGTCTGTCTGTCTGTTCCGGTTTAATCTCCGAAATGGCTGGGCCGATTTTGACGGGACTTTCACTGGCAGATAGCTGATGTTACAAGGAGTAACTTAGGCTACTTTAATTTTAGAAAAACAATTAGGGTTCCGCGCAAAAAAATAAAAACCATGTAATACAACATCTCCACGCGGGTGAAACCGCGGGGCAGCAGCTAGTACTGTATAAACCTGCTTTGAAAAGAATGCTGGCAAGTTTCCTGCCCTTCTTCTTGATCAGTCTATACCTACTTAGAATGGACACTTTTTGCCGCATTCAGAGTCGTTTATGCGAGGCCTTTCATTTGCAAATCGACACTAAGGACACGCTTTAATTAGCAGGTAGAGTCAATTTATTTTAACTTTCCCCTGGGGCTCATGTGAATAAAGAAAGAATTTTGAAATTGAACTTAGATTCAAATTTCAAAGTCTTCAAAAGAATAAAAGTTTTAGCGAAGTACCTACTTAAAGAAAGGATTTGAAATTAGGCTTTCTTGATAGGTATGCACAAATATAGAAGGGAGTATTTTGCAATAATAATTTTTATAAATATTGCAAGTTAAATTACAGCATGTAAAAAGGAAGCTTATTACACTAAGATTATTATTATAAATATTATATCTCTTAAAAAGAATAGTCTTCAGAATCAGATACCTACTTAAAAAGAATTGAAACTAGTCCTTTGTCTGGAAAACTCATATAAAAAAGACGATAATACCATCAGCCCATTAAAAATACCAAAACTGCATCAAAGTCCTCACTAACTTTTCCATCCTTTACCTAATTAAAAGTTTAGAAAGATGGCGGAAGCAAAACCGTTTTAAACAAGTCTGGTTTATTAAGAGTCTAATTTGAAATGATGTATGCGAATTGGCTTAGTTAATCGTTTTAAAAACTGTATGTAAGCTTTGTGAAATAAAAAACTTACTTTTTTTTATGTTATTTGATAACGAGACGAGCTGGTCGTTTGCCTGATGGTAAGCATAACGCCGGCCCATAACAATTGCAGTGCCACCCAGAACTTTGAAACACAAAGGCCTGCGCGGCACTGCAATGCGCTCGTTACCCTGAGACATTAGGTATTAAGTCTCATAATTACTTAGTGATTATTGCCATTATTTTTTTTTCACTTCCGGCGCCCCAGATCCTCCTGGTGATTATTGCCTAGCCTAACTTAATATAAAATTTTAAAGGCACCACCAGCATTATTTGCATTTAACTTTGCTTCAATTAAAATATAGTCGTCAGTCTAATTATGATCCTAATTATGAAAATTGTCCTCAGAATATTAAAATTTATAGTTAGAATTTTCTAATTCCCAATGTAAGCAGCTCTTTCTGTTTAGGGAGAAGTTTAGGTACTCGTATGTTATTTCCTGTTGTAACCCCTAATTTATCACCCTGGTTCTACCGAGTCCACGTATACTCGGTGTTATGCAGTTGAGGTAGAAATAAACTGTAACTATGATATCCACTTAAAAATTTGCTATAACATCAGTTTCGAAATTACCTATCTCCATAATTATTATATATATTCAACTATCAAATAATTAATTACAATGATTACTAAGCTAAGTCAGCCTTATTAAAACCGCAAACTGTAACGAGGTCGGAGCCTCAGGATGATAGCGATAAGCCTTTCGCAGACTAAATAAGGTATCACGATCAAATATCAATTCCAGAGCTGCGAACGCCCCATTTCAAAGGCTGCTGGATTAGATGACAGCTTCAATCTGTAATCTCCCTAATATTGCCCGGATATTGCGATAAAAATAAACCAAATACGTGTGATGTGCGATTGTAATTTTTTTTATGGGTAGCTAGAAACATCAGTGTCAATGTCAATTACTAGGCTTATGAGACTAAATAACTAATGTCTCAGGGTAACGGGCGCACTGCAGTGCCACGCAGGCCTTTGAGTTTCAAAGTTCTGAGTGGCTGCAATTGTTATGGGCTGGCGTTATTCTTACCAACAGGCAAGCGATCCGCTCGTCTCGTTTGCCAAAAGAATTACAAAGAAATACTGGAACTTTATAAATAAAGTTATTTTACTATTGAAATCTTCGTGAGGCCTAAATACCGCTCGAAAATATTGACAAATGATGTGAGTTTAGCCGGTTATTGAACAATTTATAAATTTACTTTGTTTTCTTCTGACATCTTGTCTGAATGTCTACCTGTCAAGCCATCAACACTAAAATGTATAGAATTTCGAGTTCTTCAGAATTCCTCGGTGTTCAAACGCTAAACTTTGGCTTTGAACACTGTAATACTTGAAGATATGATCGAAGGTAATGTAATTCTACACCTAGAATGAGATTGGCTCTCAGGCCTGAACACACCATAGGGGTGACGCATAGTTTCTATATTCAAAAGCAAAGCAAAAAAAAATTAAAAGAAAAGCAACTGACAGTGACATTTTTAGTTTCGCGCCCAAAAAATCCCGCCTTTATTCAGACAGCCATCTGACGTAATCACGTGACTACTATTTTCCCTGTTTATTTTCTCTTTTACATACTATTTCTCACAGAATTCCAGTGAATTCCTTGGAAAGCAATAAAACTCTATTCACAAGTTATTTGGAAGCAAAACGACTACCCTAATAAGGTTAGGGGAAATGTTTTTACGACTGCCTTACTTATGAACGCTGTTTCATTTGGCCGTAAAGAAAATGAGCCATAAAGTAAATTGGAAAAATATTTCACTGTGTCATCATTGCGGAGCTTTGCACCTGCTGGATTCATCAAATTGTTTTACTACGCTCTCCAGTGATTTGCTTTAATATTGCGTATAATGACAAAATAGCCACCATTTAGATGAAAAGCTGATTATTTACCTGACGGTGGGTTTCTGGAAGGTTCGTTGACTTTGAGCACGGATTGGGTCTGTTGGTGTCTTTGTCATTTATTATGTTCTGATAAAGACAGCATTAGTTTTAGTCTGTGATTCTGGTAGACGAATGTTGCAGAGGCCCGTTGTTAGAGTCATTTATTTTAACTTTCATTAGTGCTCCTGTGGGGACTATTTGAATAAAACGTTTTGAATTTGAATTTGATATTAACTACTTGTAAATGCAGATCCACCCAGAACTTTGTAATGTATTCTTCATTTCCGTACCTTTTTATTTGGTTTTCAAGATGCCAGTACGAAGTGCCTATATAGAAAAATAATAAATACGATACAAAAGAAATATGAATATGACGATGATGATTAATGCATATAATGGTCATAGAACTGAAGAATACATTGAAATTATTATAATGTATTCTTAACTTTCATCGCCATTCTTCTTTAAGTGGACAGCCATTTGTATTCTGTATACCGCGTAAGTATATTAAGTTTATTTTTTCATCTTTATAGTGACTTTGATGACTATACATTGCAAAAGTACTTATAAAAGTATAGTTTACATCTATTTAGGAATGGTTCTGTTGTAGCTTTAAGAATTGCTGAGTACCATCTGTAAGTCCTTGATTCGAGTCTTCTAATACAGTGATATTGAGCTTTTGATGAAGGAAAACATTATAATGTAACATATCATCGTGGTAGGGCATTTTCTAAGGCTTGCCTACAGATTTACTTTACAGATTAAAAATTGTTCAGTCAATATAATTTCAAAAGGTCTTGCTAAGAACTGTAAGCTGCGTAATTTGAATTGTATAAATAAACTCATTTGGATTCCACCTCCACACTCAAGAAAACAACCTTGATACAAAATCTGCGTAAAAGGATTCCATTTAGATTACTTCTAATATATAAAAGGTACGCATAACGTTATACCTATTGGTAGATTTTCTCAATTTCGCGTAAGAGAACCACAGTCATTTGTTTTCTCAGCCTTTCCCCCAAACAAGTAAAACGAATTTCAGTGCCTTTCCGTGTTTAACATTCTTCTTGCAACCTAATTTTGCTAGTGATGAATACGAAACAAATTCAACCTTCTATTTTATTTTATAACATTTCGAGATTTTTTAGCATTTCGAGTATCACGAAAGCTGCGCTTGACGTAAAAGCGTAGTTATTCTGACAAGCAAACGTACGTTTGAACAAGCGTCTACACTGCCCCTTACGCTCCCACTACTGGGATACCGGCCTTCTCTCCGAGAGAGAGGTATGGGCCATAATCCACCACGCGGGCCCAGTGTGGCTTGGTGGATGTTACATGTCCTTAAATTTTGTGGTTCTTGAACATGCGGGTTTCCTCCCGATGTTTTCCTTCAACGTTTTAGAGCGAGTGTGAATAATCCGCACATAACTTGATATAAGTCATTGGTGCGGGCCGAGTCGAGATTCCAACTATGGTGCGTCGGATTGAAAGTCGCACAAGTTCCCGCTCGGCCATATTCGCTCTTCCATACATACTCTTTTACAATTGTCATGGCATACAGGGCCGATTATTGGCGACGTAATCCCTTTAGTCATACATGCCAACGTTGCCTAACGTTGGCGTGGATGGCCACCAAACGATTCAAATATGTAACCGTTCCCGAGGTTAGCTTATTTGCACCGCTTGAGTCGCCCAGCTGAAGAAGCCGCGGTGCCAGCCCTAATTTGTGTCTTAGAAATATGAGATGGTGTCATTGCAACAATGTTTCCTTAACCGATAGCTCAACCGATATAATATCTGACGTCTACTCTTGACTAGCTATCGAAATGGACTGTATATTCTTGAAATTATTTACCAGGTGGTAGGCCTACCTCTTCTGCGAGTGAAAAAAGGACAGGAACTCTTATAGGATCACTCGTGTGGATGTTCGTCCGCCTGTCAGAGCCAAGTTGCTCCGAATCTACTGGTCATTTGAAATTTGGTACATACACAATTTCTGTGACCCAAACACGGACTTGTAAAAATTGATTTTGAGTGTGGCACTTTTGGGTGCACTTTTCAAAATTTATAAAAATGCTTTGTATTCTGTACCGTGTGACATATCAAATGAAAGAGCTTATTATGAGAGTAAATTATTACATAACAATAGATATATCCACAAACGTTATACTTTACGAAATTATAATGAAATAAATTTAAATCATTGTTCCAATTTGCGTAACATAAACTTAATTTACAACAATAAAGGTAGTTAATTTCATTGATAAATTAGTTTTGATGAAATTATTACTGCTAACAAACAACATTGACTAATGGATGCGAATGTCAAAACATGAAGATCGTGTATCATGCAATGTTTAATACTACAGAAAAGTTTGTTTCACAAAATAACGTTTCAGATTTGGTTTAGGGTAACTTTGACAAAGAATTAATGAATATATTTATTTAATAAGGAGCATAAAAGGCAAATTCACGCACAGCGCTTGTCAAACTGTATTTATTTATTTACACGGAGTTTTGGCGGGAATGCGAAAATGTGCTGTTGTTGATTTTGTGTTATTTACTAAAACCTATGTTTCTTCGAGTGTTGATGTGTAATAATGGTGGATTATTAACCATTGAGTGTTCGTAAACGTGCATGAGTGAAAGGCAAATAGTACAAAGGCGAAAAACGTGTATTTTCGTATTCTATCCAAAACTCCATAGAAGCTTCAGTAAAGTATCCACCGCTTTACTGAAGCGTCACTTCGACTCGAAAATTGTTACTAATATTGCGACTTAAGGACTATGTATGCAGGTCAAGAAATAAATTAAAAAACAATTAAAAAAAAATTATTTACTTAAGTATATCGATTTCTTACGGCATGTATGGAAAAACTAATTCTAATCACTGCGGCACTTACAGCAAGCCAAGTAGGTATTAAGACATGGCCGGGGTCCAGAGGCCCCGGCTGGAGGGGCGACACCTCACCGCCTGCTGTGCAAGCGAGGGAGGGGGGGCTGGCGGCCCGTGGAGGCTGCGGCTGGCGGGGTGGCCCCCCGCCGTTTGCACGTGCGAAAGGACAGGTGGATTGCCTGCTGTACCCACGGGCAATTCGCTGTCAATGTCCCCAAGCACGATCCCCGAACCGGGGATACCCCACCCTAAGCGGTGTGTGGGCACCGTGGTGGCTGGGGGTTGGAGGCGACTTGTCCCGTTCCCTTTCCCTCTCGCATGGAGCGTTGGGGTCGGGGATCGGGACAATAACCGGAGGGGACCCCGCACTGCACATTACCCGTGGTGGTGATGCGCATGCGGGGTGGGGTCGGAGAAGGGGTCTCTACTCCTTCTTCGGCTCCTGAGGCCCAGAGGGTGGACACGAGGGAGCCCATCCTCAGCTTTTGGGCCTCGAGGTGGCGTGCGCGTGTTCCCGCGCGCCCCTTAGCGAGGTGGATATGGCGATGGCGTACGTGGAGTACGTTGTCGCCGGAGGTGGGGTCCCACTGGGACCAGCGCGTCGCCGGGCCGCGGTTGGCTATTAACATGGGCCCGCAGCCCGGCATTATGGCGCAGAGGAGGAACACACGTCGGTTTTTTAGTTGGTAGGTCGGCCTCATTAGCCGGAGTCCAACATAACCACCACGCTGCCCTCGCGGCTGGTGGTATCCATGAGGATTTTTAGCGACGTAAAAAAAAAAAAAAAAAAAAAAAAAAAAAAAGGTATTAAGACATGTTTCATAAGAAATGATTGTGTTCCATTCTTATCATATAATAAAATATACCATAGAAATTACCAGCAAAAAAATACAATATTGTAGTCAAGGGTTTAAATCGTTTCTTTTTAATAATTGCTATGATATTAAGACATCGTTACCAAAGCGAATTTAAAAAAAATTCAATCGGGACATTAATTATTCACTTACAAATTTTTGTTGCATTTTGACCTGTTGTCAGTCGCGCATATTTGGAGCAGTTTCTACCAAAGATTTTGAATGTAAACTCGGCTACCAAGATAGCAAGAAACCATCGCTTATCTCGTGTTCTGTGCTGCCAAGGAGTAGTGTGAATGCATTACTGTGTTTCAGTTCTAGATGACTAGTTTCAGTTCTAGTTGCAATTGTTGTAGGCAGTTGTATGCTGGCCATGAGACAAACGACGACCTGCTTGTCTGTACTTTCAAACATCTTTGTTCTTGTTGTACAACGGTGGACTTAGCACCCAAATATTCTTTACTGTCACAGTAATCATCGGTATATAATTCATTTTACGACATGATATTTTATTATAATAAAAACTGGGTAGCCAACCCTACCGGACAAAGTAAAGAAAAACAAATTCTACCAGATTCGCAAGATGTCCCATCAAAAGCCAGTTCAAAACTTACTTTACAATTCCGGTTATTAACCGTACACTCGTTGGCATTCGTTAAAGTTGCCCGCTAATGGACGCCACTCAGCATTAAGATGAAGTTGGAACTTCGGCAACAACTTTGACCACTTCCTCACTCCTTAATGTTTTCCTAAGAACATTAAACTTTGGACGACAACTACACTTGCCATCTTATCGCGTTATTATGTCTGAAAATGTCAGAAAAATAACGAGTTACTTATGGAGTAACGCAATATGACACGCTGTTCTAGGACATCATGATAAATTAGTTTTAGTTTATTCTCAAGAATATTCCTATTACGTATTCTACTGTTAACTACGTATTTATTCCTGGTAATAATTACGCGGCTTTTGTAAAAGCCAAGCTATTTTAGGTATGTACTTATAAATTAATAACATTTAGTTTTATTTTTTTTGCATGCAGGTGGTAAATAAATAGTAAACTGCATATGTTACGCTCAACAGTCAACACCGCCTCATTAGTTACGTGCTAATGAGATCTCTAAAGAATGAAAAAGGTACAAGTCCGAGATGGGCTGCATACCGCAATCGCAAACATGAAAATGAAAGAAGTCTATGAAATTGCGCGTGGTCGCGGCGTGCAGCGCCATTTCTTAGTAATATATAACATACCTTAATACATAAAACACCTTATTTATGGTTGATGGATAAGCATCAATCACAGCCCACGCGAAAACTATAGGAAAACCACGATCACCGCTTGACGCGTATCTTGCCCTCAAGGTGGAGCTTGGTAGAAATCTAGTCCGAGCACTAACGCGGTAGTGAAAGAGACGCACCGCAACCGCTTCTACGATCTCTACTCAAAAAAATAATTTCACAACCACTGCGTGTTCAGTGCAGAACCCGTGGTAAATAGGCGGTGGTGCGCAAGTGATGTCCTATTTTATTTTCTACTTACTGACTGTACCTTTGATATATATGTTTTGAAACAGGAGAAACAATATTTATACAAGGTTTGCGCCACATTATAAAAAGCACACAAATATGCGCGAAGTCTTATACGACACATGAGTTACGACTGCGCATTCGTCAGCATTTTTAATATTTACCTTTTCAAATAAATGAGTTCGCGTTCAGCCTAATTACTTTTATGTTTTGTATTTCCTTAAAAAAAGCTTCAGTAAGCGTTCGTCGTTACTCATCTTCGCAATAAGCGTCAGAATGATTTATTTTTATTTGCGTATCGGAATGAGAAACGATTTAGTGACTCTCAGTTATTTTTTTATCAACGTTTGACTTTCCAAATTTTGATTGAAGGTATAATTCAGTGAAATAGGGATACATTTAACCAAGTTCCGTTTTACTAAATTCAAAGGTAAACAAATCCCATTTTGTGCTAATGAAATAGCTACAAGCTATTTGATCCCATTTTCCGTAAATGGGGCAAGTCAAATTAGGTTTGTAGTTTTGAATGGCTTCCTGTGATACAGGCCTGAGCCTGAATTATATCAATCAATGTCAAGATTTTAATGTAAATACAATGTGGGGATTTGTTAAGTTTTATTTATATTTTAAACTATTTGCACAACACTGCGTTGCAACGACGCGAGGTCGACAATTATGGTCCAATTTTCAAGCACACAGACGATAACTCCATTTCGGACGCGTCATCACTCCATTGTTTGGTCATTCTGTGCATCGAGCACTGCAAAGCGAGCGCGAAATAGATTGTTGTATCGGGCACACATGATGAGTTGTAACGTTGGATTTGGAATCTTTTACACGTGTTTCTTAAATCATTTTATATAAAATGTAATTAGTATTTTTTGCCCTTCATTACTTTTTTCACAAAACCATTCCACCAAAGTACCTACAAGTTACCTGCCCCGTTTTGTACCTTTGTGTCAACTGTTTTGTTAACCTTGTTGAAAAGTTAAAGCTTGGTATCACTCTAATTAAGTTAATTAACTCTAATTAAAGACAAAGGAAGCAGACAATCTCATTTCAAGCGACGCCGATTAATTTGGGACATACGTGAGACAAAAATATACTCTTACCTATAGGTATTACTATGTTCCCTGGCATTAGGCATACACATTGCGAGAGATGGTTTGGTACCTTTGTAGTCGTGAATTTCAGTAGAAGTAGGACTGTATTTAAGATCAAATACTTATAGGTCTCCTAATTAACAAAAAATGTAATATAAATACATTATATTTAAAATAACTTATGGATAATAAATATTGTCTATAATTCCAAATGGTTGACCGTAATGTTTCTGCAAAAAAATAGTTTTCTAAGAATTAAATGAAATTATTTGAAATTAATAAAACAATTTAAAATAATTTGAAATAACAGAAAAATTAAACAACAGAAACTAAAATAACTAAATAAAATACACACTAATTTATTTACAATCTTAATCTAATAATCCGCTGCCAGTAGGCAACGTTCCCAAAATGCAATTTTTGCATTGCATGCTGACAGCATTGCCACGTTGAATGGCAATGCTTAATCTTTGACCTAAGTAGAGGCCAGCATTTTGAAATTAATTGGATTGAATCATTATTGATGATAACCTTCTTTTCTGAGTTAATTAGGCTTTTAGGTGTCTAAAAAATTCTTTAGATGAGCGTCTGACTATTGCACGATTGTCGGAAACGCGGTCTCCAGTTCAGTTGGGTGCCAAATTTTTGAAGTATAAAAATTTTAAAAATATATTAGGTAGTACTTAAATTTAGCAATCAATCCGTGATCAAAACAAAAACTTTACTAAGCCTTCGTCTAATACTAGCCCACTTTATCACTCCGGTCCGTAAACTAATCCAACACACCATACAATTTGGGTTTGTTTACACAATTAAAATTGAACTTACAGTGTTTTCTCATTACACAGATTCATAATGAAAAAGTTTGCAAAGCAATTTCGGTTCCTATTGTTCTCACTTGTTTATTTATCGCCGTTGGCTAATTGTGCGGTCAGATTTATAACGTAGGTAAAATTTTTAGAAATGTGGACCGCGCCAGGGAACGAAATTGTAGCCTTTACTGTACATCTTACTGTACTGCACATCTTGGTCATAGGGGCAGCGTAGGCGCTTATGCAAACGTACCTACGTTTGCTTGTCAGAATAACAACGCTTTTGCGCCAAGCGCGCATTTCAAGCTCGAAATGTGCGCTTGACGCAAAAATTCGTACGTTTGCATAAGCGTCTACGCTGCCCCATATAAGCCCAGTAATTTCACTGACTACTTTGCTCACCAAACCAGAATAAAGTAATGCTTACACATTACTGCTCGGTGGCGGACTACACAAGCAAAGCGGTGATCCACCCAGACGGATACTGGTAGAAGATTTAGTCCTACCACCTAATAGGCCGTTGCTGCGTAATAGAAGACAAACCAACAAAAGAAGTAGAAGTAAAAGAAGGATAAATCAACAAACCAATTACCAAAACAAAACATACGTTCAAAATTTTATAATGGAAATAATTAACAACAACCAATCAGAATCCTACAAGTTAATTTAATCCTAGCTATGTAGGTATATTATGATTATTAGGCAAGTAAGTTCAATAAAAGCTCAAACCCTAATAATACTATCTCAACGAGACGCAATCGATTTTATTCAATCACCAATTACATTTCTGCTCCGAAGTTGTAATTGAATCCCTTCACTTGACCTGTTAAGATTTATCTGATTTTTGGTATCTTGTATCTCTAATGAAATTCTTTGTTTTCTAAACTTAGGTATTTATAGGTATTTTATAGAGGTCTGTTATTTTCGTTCGTAATACGCCGGCGATGGGTTGTTAGTACATTTATAATTTACTTTTTGATAATGAGACGAGCGGGTCGTTGGCCTGATGTTAAACATAACGCAAGCCAATTTCAGTGCCACCCAAAAACTTTGAAAGGACAAGGCTGGCGCGGCACTGCAATGCGCTCGTTATTATACCCTAAGACATTGGGTATTAGTAATCCTTATACATTACCCCCATTATTCACAAGCACATCTACATATGCACAATTTATTGTAATACTTAGATATATACTTCATAATTGATAGGTAGTCGGTCATACATCTTTTAATTTTATTTGCAGTAACTTAAAAAATGTAAAACCATTATTGGCTTTAGGTAACGTATATAAGTAATGTTACGATTATTGTAAGAGCTGTGGTTTTTATGAATAAATAAATAAATAAATAAGACATAATTATGACTCTCCTTTGCTGCTTCTTTTTATCTCCCCATCGGCATCGCCACGAATTGGTGTAACAATTCGTCCTACGAGCTCGAGTCGGCGGCCCATTCCGCCATATGATCATTCTGCCGATGTAATGTATGTAAAATTAATAACTATTGTTTGACATGTGTTTAGTCCAGGGTCTCTGCCCTGGTTATTGATTAGCATCAGTGGAGTCACTTATTAATACAACGTTTTCTTTTGTTACAGTGAAAACTCAAGATGAGGGAGATAAGACCCCATTCCTAAAAATCATCGCCAACCCAACAATCGTGTACAACGTCGGTGAAACAAAGGCTATATTCTGCAATTCGAGTATACAGGTATATACAACTACGGTAATTTATATGACAACCTTGTACTGCGAATAAAATATGGTAGAATTTCAACTGCATTCACCTTTTTTACACTGACAGAGAAATTTGCAGTTGAATGTCGTTATTCCTCGGTTCTCTTAGTCCCTTTGTGAGACTGTCTTGCACAAACGAAGACTAAATTTTCTTTGTGATTGTGCGACGATATTTTTTTATTGTTTGTTTAAATATGACTATTTTACTATTTAAATTTTCGAGCCAAAATGTAGTTTCTACGTTTTAGCAATAGCACAAAACATAGCCTGCTTTGTAGCAAATTAATAGGGTCAATGTCAGTAGCAGTCTTTAGTGCTCCTAAGACAATACCAGGTTTCAGACAATGGTATCATTTGATACACTACATTTTCTATCTTGGCTGATTTTTATCTACCTACGAGCTGCGGGCTTAATGAAAATCTTATTGTACTGTCTAACCTTTATGTTCTGTACCTCTGGAGTCTGGGTAGATCAGGTACCCGTAGCTGTTGATGCAATGGTCTAACAGGGAGGTATTTCACCTGATTATCAGTTCGATTTGGCGTTCTTTGACTTATGTGGCGAAATCCATTGCGTCCTGTTATTGCGTATCAGTCTCACTCACAACGCTGCAGGCCTGTGTATTTCGCTGCAGTATGCATGAATGAGGCCCTGAGATGTCACGTAGGTACTAAGTTTCTGGTACACACAAATGGATACAATACAAGTCAAGTTTGTTCTACCAAGCGAGTGTGGCCGAGCGGGAACTTGTGCGACTTTCAATCCAACGCACAATAGTTCAAATCTCGACTCGGCCCCGCACCAATGATTTATATCAAGTTATGTGCGGATTATTCACACTCGCTCTAAAGCGGTGAATGAAAACATCTTGAGGAAACCCGCATGGTCAAGAACCACAAAATTCGAGGACATGTGACATCCACCAAGCCGCACTGGGCCCGCGTGGTGGATTATTGTTCATACCTCTCTCTGTGAGAAAAAGCTGGTATCCCAGCAGTGGGAGCGTAAGAAGCTGATAATGTAGGTCTACCACCTGGTAAACTACCTTTCGCCGCGTAATTCGTCATATTTACACAACGGTGTGAGGTTACCACAAAGCGATATTGATATGCACCTTAGGACCAATACCATAATAATGCATTTGTTTCAGCCAATAGAATGGTTCTCGCCATCCGGTAAGAAGATCGATAAGAGGTCTTCCTCGAACAACAGAGTCTACGTGGAGAAGATGTCCGCGATAGGAGGGGTGCCACTCATCATTAAACTAATCAAGATTACGGATGCTGGCAACTGGACCTGTAAGGCTGGTGATCTCAGTGAGAGCATCGATGTGATTGTTGGAGGTATGTGTACCTACTTGCGCTTACACAGTTTTAATATCATACCTACAGCCTGAGTTTGAATTGGAGGTCAACAACATTTGTTTAACGAGTTTGTGAAATTCGTAATTTTTCATTTAAGAAAAGACATTTAAAGTTTACCTCAAAGTTCTACTACACAACTTCCGGGCAGCCCTAGATCAGCTGATTCACTTGAACATTGTTGAACTTTCTTAAATGAAGATCATGCAGAAAAATGATTTTCGTTGTCATATGTATTTCGTTTATAAATTGCAGCAATTTAACTTCCTCTTTACAATTTAAAAATTAAATTAAATATTTAGGATACACATCTTAAAAAACCGTACCTACTTAATCTTTAGCTAGTACCTTCTAAAGTTATAAAATAATGACGTTCCGCCCCATTACGCGCTCGACCTACAATTTATTTCTCTTTTGAATAAGTACCTTAATGAGCTCTTCTAACGTTTTCATTGAAAACAAATTGTGTAAATACCGGTTCCCTCGCCACTCCCTTACTTCTTTGGCCAGTAAATCATTCGAACATAATAGATATAGGTATAGATCATCAATTTCCTGAATAATTTCTTTAGATTTTAGATATTTTTTTTTATGTTATTTGTTAACGAGACGAGCTGGTCGTTTGCCTGATGGTAAGCATAACGCCGGCCCATAACATTTGCAGTGCCACCCAGAACTTTGAAACACAAAGGCCTGCGTGGCACTGCAGTGCGCTCGTTACCCTGAGACATTAGGTATTAAGTCTCATAAGCCCAGTAATTTCACTGGATACTCTGCTCATCAAACCGGAACACAGTAATGCTTGCACACTACTGCTTGGCGGCAGACTTCACGAGCAAAGCGGGGGAACAACCCAGATGGACACTCGCAGAAGAGTTAGTCCTCCCACTAACTTTTAGATACGTCAATTGTTTTGTTAAATTTCTCTTCCAGTCGAATGGCCCAGTCCAAACTACGTTCCAACATTTGACCTGAACTCGATTTTTAAAAAGCTATTTGCAGACTGCACATCTCCCTACCAGATAGATTTTATGAATGCTCAAAAAACCGAGTCGAGATGCTTCCAGACTTTTGTAATGATGAAACTGGAGCATTTCGGCAGTTTCAATTTTCAACTAAAGCGAAAAAGTAAGGCCTGCATTCGTTTGAGCTAAATAAACTTTGTGAACGAAAGCGCACTGTAAAACAAATGCATGCAAATAAAGCAATTGTTGACCGGATGCTTTCATCGTAGGTTTTTAGTTCACAAAACTATGTCATCTGAACTTGTGCTTATAAAGATTGGTTCACTAGGTATACGGCCGGCTCTACACGTTGGCCCCAACGTGTGGGGTCAGCCTTCCGACTTGCAACTTGCGTTCAACGTGTTAATCTAGAAAACAGCATTAGTCCCATTGGCGCAAGCGTTTGCAGTAGTATTTTCCAGATCCACACGTTGGACGAATGGCATTGGGATTAACGTTGGAGCCAACATGTGATGCCGGCCTAACTGAAACGTTGACAGTATAGAGACATCAGTAGTGTTGTATCCTGTGATCCTATTCTCATTGCAGCCTTGGTCTCACTCACTTAGTTACCGCACGTTAGAGGATCAGAGTAACTGACTAGTCAACGAGACTTGAGTTCCTGGTCGCGCACCACGTCGTAATACATGCCAAGCGTGGTGCATTATTGCAAACCACCCTAATATTATGGAGAAAGCGTTATGTTCAGCAGTGGACGTTTTGCGGTTGATTATATCTAAGCTCGTAAGTCAATCATGTAGAAAAAAACGTATGGCATGACGCGACTGTCTTATCATAAATTAATTTTAATTTTGCTGGGAACTTTCCAATAAACTATATTAAATATTTATTTTTCAGAAAAAGTTAACTTTTCGGAGAGGAACGTTGACATGATCGGAGATGAAGGCAAATCTATAAGACTGACCTGCGAAGCCAATGGATATCCGGCGCCTATCGTCTTTTGGTACCGGGATAACTCTATACCTATTCGTGGTAAGTACTGACTACTCCACAGAATGTGATTAATGAGAGTGTCATAATATTAAAAACTATAAGCTATATTTTTTTTTTTTTATGTTATTTGGTAACGAGACGAGCTGGTCGTTTGCCTGATGGTAAGCATAATACCGGCCCATAACAATTGCAGTGCCACCCAGAACTTTGAAACACAAAGGCCTGCGCGGCACTGCAGATCGCTCGTTACCCTGAGACATTAGGTATTAAGTCTCATAAGCCCAGTAATTTCACTGGATACTCTGCTCATCAAACCGGAACACAGTAATGCTTACACACTACTGCTTGGCGGCAGACTTCACGAGCAAAGCTGTGGTACTAACCCAGACGGACACTCGCAGAAGAGTTAGTCCTCCCACTAACAAAATCGGCACACCACTGCAGATCAAAAATTTTAACCTCCACAAAATACTTAGTATGTACTTAGATATTTTTTCTAGACTTAGATTGGGTCATAGAATTGTTCAACGTAGGCTTTACTGTGACGTGTAAACTAAAATTAAGAAAATTCTTCTCACATAGTTTGAGCACATATTTTGAGACGTAAAACTGAGGGACTTACAATAACACGTTGATTATTACTGCATCAAGGCGTCGAATTATGCGCGTAAATTGTCTAAGTCTTCTCTTATAAGCAGAGCTCTTTCTCTTCTGTGCGTATATCTTCAGTGACAAACTACTGAACCGATTTTGATGAAATTTTTATGGGACCAATCTGAAAGTAAATACCTTCAAATATTTTTTTTTTTCAAATCGGTTTATAAATGACAAAGATATGAGGTAACAAACATAAAAAAAATACCCACCGAATTGATAACCTTCTCCTTTTTTGGAAGTCGGTTAAAAACGTTAATAAAAACAGGTCCTAAAAGTTCAAAATGATTGAAAAGATTCGTAATATTGTTTACAGAACATAGATACTTAGTGGCAAAATAACGATGACCAATTTTATGTTTATGCATATCTACTATACTCTATAGGGACCTCCAGATCTCATATTTCAAGTTTCAATATATCATTTCATTTGTCGAAAGTAATTCTGCAATATCCTGATCTGTTGATAAATAAGCTCTCGCCGTAATGATGCATCGAGGAAATGAAAGATCGATCACGTGATTATTCAAGCAATCGTATTCGATCAAATGAATGGCGGGTAATCGATTCAGAGCAGGTAGGAAGAAGTTTTGCTTGATTGAATAAGTTGAAATAAGCTAGCCAGTTTTGGGAGAAAGTATTTATTTATTTTGATTGATCAAATAGTTGCCTATAACTCGGGAACCGTTGGACTTATTGGGAGTTTCTATATATAATTATAATTTGTTTATTTCCTTTCTTTTACTATAATATAACCACGCGAGAAGGTCGTTTACCTGATGGTTAGCGTATGGCCATAAAATTTGCAGTGCAATCAAACCAGAGCGGTTCCACTTCAGAACTTTGAAATACGAAAGTTTATGTGGAGGCCTTTGTGTTCTCTAAACTCTGGCACTGCAATTGTTACACTTAAACTTACCATCGCGTTATACGTAATACTTACCATCAGGCAAACGAATAGCTCGTCCCGTTACCTTGTAGTTTGACCAAAAAAAAATAGGAAAATATCACCATTATAGGAAAAGTTAATTATCCCATTTGGACCTTTGTTAAGTTGTTACGATAAAAGCAACATTTAAGCGCCTGTTTAGCTAGACAGTGTCTAAAGATAAATCTGTAAAAAGAATAGAAATGTCACAACAATCGAGTTAGACAAAGGTCAGACACTACTTAGATAGATAGATAGAAAATTCTTTATTGCACAATCATAGTTGAAGGTACATAGGCGAACTTAATGCTATAAAGCATTATCTTCCAGTTAACCTCGGTGTAATGTGGTGATTTTAAAAGGTAGTGCAGATCATAGTTATTGGATAAGTAAAATTTGTATGGAGAAATAACATATTTGTACATACAAAAATACAAATATAAGAAAACACGAACTACTTAAATCAAGATTTGCAGTTGCTCATATTAATACACGCGTCAAATGCATGTTTAGGAGTTAAATGCTGTTTCACACATGTTTAGTGTGTGTTTATTTATTCTGTGGTAAAACCGAACATGTTTAATCTGTGTTTAATTTTTTACCACAAATTATCAACCACAACTCTTCATTTAAGTACTGTCTAATCGTTGTCTAACTCCATTCTGTTGAGACATTTCTAATAATTTTAGACATTAATCTCTAGACACTGTCTAGCAAAACAGGCGTCTAAATTTTTTTGTAGTAACACAGGTACATTTCTGATAATTATTGGCGTATACTAATTAAAGAACTTGTACCTATTTCCAGACGATACAAAGAAGTATGTCATCAGAGCCGACAACTCGCTTGAAATCAAGAAGCTGAGCCACACGGATGTTGGTGCTTACGTTTGTAAAGTGCGGCAGAAGGCGCTTTCACACTACACTGATAGGACTGTTCATCTGGCAGTACAACGTGAGTAACAAATGTTTTTTAAATCTTTAGTGCGCTCGTTACCCTGAGACATTAGGTATTAAGTCTCATAAGCCCAGTAATGTCACTGGTTACTCTGCTCATCAAAACGGAACACAGTAATACTTGCACATTACTCCTTGGCGGCAGACTTCACGAGCAAAGCGGTGGTAACAACCCAGACGGACACTTGCAGAAGAGTTAGTCCTCCCACTAACTAACTAACATTTTTGAAGATAAACATTCACTTAATACAATTATGAAAAATCGCATTCAGTGAACTTGCTGGCAATAACAATACAAAGGTACGGCAAAAGTATCATTTTGATCCGATCAGATTTTCATACATGAAACTGGGCAAAACATAAAATCCCATTTTTAGGTTTGAAAACTTAAGTGGATCAAAATGAAATTTTTGTTAGACTTTTGTAATGTTATTGTCAGCAAATTCACCGAATGCGATTTTTCATAATTATATTAAGACCCTACTACGCGCCAATGGCCTTGCTCGAATGGGTGGAGTCAATCCCACTTCACCCGCGCGGTCCACACTTCGTCTTTCAAGAACATCGCAAAACCTAACGTCATAGAATACGCGGATGAACGAACGCGCGTGCGAGTAGCGCGCACGGCATCTTCTTTGCCTATAATTCTTTGAATTCATTTAGTGGAAAGTTCTTCATTGAAAGTGAAGTTTGATCATCATTATCCATACTATCCATACTTCCATACTAAATATATCCTATATCCTACTCTATTATAAATGCGAAAGTTTGTTTGTTGGTTTGTTAATTTGTTGGTTTGTCCTTCTTTCACGCAGTAACGGAGCGACGGATCGACGTGATTTTTGGCATAGTAATAGTTTATGGACCGGAGAGTAACATAGGGTTCTTTTTATCCGGAAAATGCATGTTTCCTGTGGGAACGCGGGTGAAAACCGCGGGCAGATGCTAGTTATATTATTAATGCGAAAGTGTGTTTGTTGATTTGTTGGTTTGTCCTTCTTTCACGCAGTAACGAATCAATGGATCGACGTGGTTTTTGGCATAGATATAGTTTATGGACCGGAGAATAACATAAGCTACTTTTTGTCCCGGAACAATGCACGGTTCCTATGGGAACGTGGGTGAAAACCGCGGGCAGAAGCTAGTTCGTAAATAAACGGGACGGACGCACATGAGATCATACAACGTTGAGATTTATCTCAAAACATCGCTGTGGACTATAATAAAAGTACAGACAGCCAATTTGCTCCGTAACGTTGAAATTTGTTAAACCTTTTGACCCAAAAACGAACGTGTACGTAAATAAATGATTTTCGGGTTATTTTTTATTTTTTACTTTTGTAGTCATGTTTTTTATATTGATGTCATTTACGAGGTATCGAGTCATCTGCGAGTGTCCGTCTGGGTTTCCGTTTTGTTCATGAAGTCTGCCGGCAAACAGTAATGTGCAAGCATTATTGTGTTCCGGTTTGTTGAGCAAAGTAGCCAGCGAAATTACTAAGATATGAGACTTAGTTATGAGCATACTGCGGTGCCGCGCAGGCTTTTGTGTTTCAAAGTTCTGAATGGCACTGCAATTTTTATGGGCTGGCATTATGACTCCTATCAGGCAAACGTCCAGCTCGTCTCGTTAACCAATACAATAGAAAAAATAGACAAGTGTGGTTTGGACTCGCGCGCCGAGGATTCCGAAAGACTTGTAAGCATGTAAATAGTTCGTTCAAGACTGGAATCGTTAGGTCCTTTTACAGCTACATTCAACAAAATAATTAACCCTAAAAAATTATACACAATACACTCATTGATAATGTGCGTGTGTGTGAGTGCGTGCGCTTGCGCGAGCGTGTGCATGCGCGTGCGCGTGTGTGTGTTATACATAATTAGTTTTCGGATTTTTCGCTTTACTTGTGGTATAAGACAATACTTCTTGCCAAATTTAATGATTCTAGGTCTCCGTGAACCACCCTATAGGTCTTGAATGGATTTTAAATCGTTATCATTTTCGATATCAGCACCCCGAGAAACCTAGAAAATGGCACCCATATTATCGATTTCCTAAAAAAAATTCCGCCATCTTGGATTTAAAAATGGTTGTCATTTCTGTAATCAGCACCCCGAGAAATCTCGAAAACGACACCCATATACCAGTTTATTGAAAAAAAATGTCCGCCATCATGGATTTTAAAATCGTTGTCATTTTCGATACCAACACCCCGAGAAACATAGAAAATAGCACCCATATTATCGATTTCCTAAAAAATATCCGCCATCTTGGTATACAAAATGGTTGTCATTTCCGTAATCAGCACCCCTAGAAATCTCGAAAATGACACCCATACCATTTAATTGAAAAAAAAAACGTGTCCGCCATCTTGGATTTTAAAATCGTTGTCATTTTCATTATCAGTACCCTGAGAAACCTCGAAAAAGACACCCATATCCTTTTACTAAAAAAATTTGTCCGCCATCTTGGATTTTAAAATAGTAGTCATTTTCAAAATCAGCACCCTGAGAAACCTCCAACACGACACCCATATCATTTTACAAAAGAATTGTCCACCATCTTGTATTATAAAAGAATTTTTCATTTTTGTACACAGTACCCCGAGAAATCTCGAAACTTACACCCATAGCATTTTATTGAAAAAAAAATATTGTCCGGTATGTAGGATTTTAAATCGTTGTCATTTTCGATATCAGCACCCCGAGAAACCTAGAAAATGGCACCCATATTATCGATTTCCTAAAAAAATGTCATCTTGAATTTAAAAATGGTTGTCATTTCTGTAATCAGCACCCCGAGAAATCTCGAAAATGATACCCATACCATTTTATTGAAAAATAAAAATGTCCGATATCTTGGATTTTAAAATTGTTATCATTTTCGATATCATTTTTACTGTAGATGGCCCTGATCGTTTGGTGGTCGTTTGCCTGATGATAAAGATAACGCCGGCCCATAACAATTGCAGTGCCAATAAATACATTGAAACAAAAAGATGCAGTACCGCATTGTGCTCGTTAACCTGAGTAATTTTACTTTTCAATTTCATTTCCAGTCTTTCTTAAACAGTTCTAAACCTCCCGATATTCCTGTAGCTGCCGCTAATAATTTGTTTACCAATACATATATTTTCCACTCGTAAAAATGATGTAAGTACGTAAACAAGAAATTATAATCAAAAATGTAACCCATTCAATATGTATACGAGGAGCGTCCACGCGCAAATCACGGAATGAATCACATTTCACCGCTCTAGACGCTACTCTTTGAGCAAGCTTCAAACCCACACGAAAACAAATACTTGTATTGTATATCATTCACGCACACAAATATGTAACGTCGGCGGACAGCGTTTGCAGAGCAACGAGCGACACAACCTCCCCGTCTGAATGCCAGTGCATGACTGCCGCGCGCGCCCGCGCAGAGCACCTCTGAGACTTGTACATTTGGAATTCAGTTTTTTGATCATTTCTTTGCGAAATATTGCTCTATGCACAAATGAAACGGCGAGTTTATAGAAAATTTTCTTCCTTATTTTTTGGTGTAAAATTAATCCCAAACGTCTAAGTCATTTAGAAGTTTTAGGGAAAATAGTTTTAAAACAGCATGCTGTTAAATATTTTTTCAAGCCATAAGTAATGGTAACACAAAAAAATCAATCAGTGAAATTAATGCCCTTGAATTGATCATTCAGGTAGTATTTTTTTCAAGTCGTTAAACCAAGCCGTGTGGGAGTTTTAGGAGGAGAAAGTAGTCGTTTTGGCGATCCTAGCCCCTTTTTGAGATATGCGAGCGAGATAGCGGCGCGCAGTATCCTGCCATTGAAAACCTACTATACCACAATCAGACACTCAGATACACAGAATAACACTCCTCCTTTTCCCTCAAAACGTTCTAGACACGCCAACACCCAAAACGAGTGAAATTACTGGGCTTATGAGACTTAATACCTAATGTCTTAGGGTAACGAGCGCTCTGCAGTGCCGCGCAGGCCTTTGTGTTTAAAGCTCTGGGTGGCACTGCAAATGTTACGGGCCGGCGTTATGCTTACCATCAGGCAAACGACCAGCTCGTATCGTTACCAAACAACATAAAATAAAAAAACCACTCAGTAGGATAGCACCCAAAATATTGGTTAATCTCCTAACCAATTTTAAATCGACGTCAGCTACAAAATAATGTAATAAGGTTCTTGTATATGCAATCAAGTCTTAAATTGTAAATTTATCGCCAAGCAGGTATTGATTGATATGCCGCACTCCAATCACTCACGTGATTTAACTCGTCAATCACTCTTCCAAAAATAAGCAGCATACGTATTTTGCTATCTTATTTTTGATAACGAGATGAGCAGGTCGTTTCCCTGATGGTAAGCACAACACTGGCATTACAATTACAATTGCAGTGCCACTCAGAGCTTTGAAACAAGAAATCCTGCGCGGCACTTCAGTGCACTCGTTATACCCTGAAACATTATATCTCATAAGCTCAGTAATTTCATTGGCTACTCTGCCCATCAAACGGGAACATAGTAATGCTTGCACATTACTGTTTGGCGGCAGACTTCATGACCAAAGCGGTGGCAACAACCCAGACGGACACTCACAGAAGAGTTAGTTCTACCACCTACTTATATGTTACCTAAAGAAACGAAATGAGTTAAATTACTAGGCTTATGATGTGACTTTGATACCTATAATGTCGTAGGGTAAAGAGCGCAATGCAATGCCATGCTTGCCTTTGTTTATCAAAGTTCTGAGTGGCACTTCTATTGTTATACTTACCATAAGGGAAACCGCCTGATCATCTTCCGTTAGAGTAATAACCTTTTTAATTTGATTTCAGACAAACCAATCCTGTATAATAGCAACACGCAGGCTGTGTACACGACCAAATACAAGACTGAAGAAGTGTACGCTATTCTCAATGAAACGTAAGTACAAGTACCTAATTGTTTCAGTAGAAATTTATTTATTTATTTATTCATAAAAACCACAGCTCTTAAAATAATCTTAACATTACTTATATACGTTACCTAAAGCCAATAATGGTTTTACATTTTTTAAATAAAAATTTAAAAACGTGTGAATGTAATTTTGCTTGTCAAATATTAGAAAACTCTACATATTTTTTTCTTCCAGTCACTTCTGAAATGTATATAGGTACTAGCTTCTGCCCGCGTGTTTTCACCGGCGTTCCCACAGGAACCGTGCATTTTTCCGGGATAGAAGTACCCTATGTTACTCTCCTGTCCATAAACTATATCTTTGCCAAAAATCACGTCAATCCGTTGCTCCGTTATTGCGTGAAAGAAGGACAAACAGTCCACTATGCTAAAGTCAGTATTCTGGTTCACGTCGCCACTCGTGAACCTTTCTTCCCCATCGGTTATCTGTTCTGCGAGCGATGTGGTCTGCCCATTGGCCTTTCATAACATTACTTGTTATATTGTTTCTTTTTTCAGTAAGAACATCACCTGCAGTGCCATCGCCAACCCTCAGCCCACGTACCACTGGTACAGGAGGCAGAACAGCTACGATGATGATGAGATCACTGATCCAGAAACGGTAAATATATAAAGACTAGCTTCTGCTCGCGGTTTTCACCCGCGTTCTCACAGGTATCGTGCATTTTTGCGGGATAAAATGTAGTCTATGTTACTCTTCTTTCCATTAAATATATCTATACCAAAAATCACGTCAATCCGATGCTTCGTTACTGCGTGAGTGAATGACAAACCAAGAAACCGACAAACATACTATACATAAATATAATAATATATTTACTATATTATACTAGCTGTACCCCGCGGCTTCGCCCCGTAGCCTAAGTTACTCCTTGTAACATCAGCTATCTGCCAGTGAAAGTCCCGTCAAAATCGGTCCAGCCGTTTCGGAAATTACCCGGAACAAACAAACAGACAGATAAAATTTTTAAAATTGGTTGTTTTGTTATAGGTACCGTATATACTTTCATATGCATTTGGTAAAAAGCTGTTATTTTGATATCACAAACAGACACTTCAATTTTATTTATTTGTATAGATTATATTTATAAATATGTGTTTGTTGGTTTGTTGATTTGTTGGTGAAGACGTGGAATCCTCAAATCGCGTGCAAATTCAAATTCAAATTCAAAATGCTTTATTCATATAGGCCCCAAAGGAGCACTTATGAAAGTTAAAATAAATGACTCTAACAGCGGGCCTCTGCATCATTCGTCTACCCGAATCACAGACTAAAACTAATGCTGTCTTTATCAGAACATAATAAATGACAAAGTGCAGTTAGTTATGTCATATTCCGTGTTATACTCTGAACGGGCTGGTGTTCACAGGTGATCCACTCCGACGACGGCGCCGACTCGGTGCTGGTGCTGCGCATGCACGACGCGGGCGCGCTCGGCGAGTACAAGTGCTCCGCCAACAACATCAAGGGCCAGGAGTCCATCGTGTTCCACGTCTCGCTCGGCACGAAGCCTGACCCACCAGATTTCGTAAGTACAATATTTTCAATACTCAATACTCAATCATTTGAGACATTGTAACGGGATATTTACCGTGATTATTATTGAACGATGAGCACCCGATATTTCGACGCTGTTGCAAGCATCATGTCCACGGGAATAGCATCATGTCCACGGGAATACTGTATTCCCGTGGACATGATGCTTGCAACAGCGTCGAAATATCGGGTGCTCATCGTTCAATAATAATCACGGTAAATATCCCGTTACAATGTCTCAATTAGTAAATAACCGTGAAAGTTTAAAACAGTGTTTACTCAATCATTTATTGCAATCATATGTACATTATATGGAGATGTTGTATTGTTAGTGAAGTTTTGTTAGTTGTGGGACTAACACTTCTGCGACTCTCTTCTCGTCTCCGTCTGGGTTGTTACCACCTCTTTGCTCGTAAAATCTGCCGCCAAGCAGTAATGTGCAAGCATTACTGTGTTCCGGTTTGATAAGCAGAGTAGCCAGTACAACATCTCCATATAATGTACATATGATTGCAATACATGTTTTTTTTTATTTTATTTGGTAACGTGATGAGCTGGTCGGTTACCTGATGGTAAGCATAACGCCGGCCCGTAACAATTGCAGTGCCACTCAAAACTTTGAAACACAAAAGCCTGCGCGGCACTGCAGTGCACTCGTTACCCTGAGACATCAGGTATTAAGTCTCATAAGCCCAGTAATATCACTGGCTACTCTGCTCATCAAACCGAGACACAGTAATGCTCGCACACTACTGCTTGGCGGCAGACTTCACGAGCAAAGCGGTGGTAATAACCCAGACGGACACTCGCAGAAGAGTTAGTCCTACCACCTAGTAAAATACCAGTAATAGTGTTGATATTGATTTTGCTGTTGTGTACTTCCAGGTGGCGTTAGCTGTAGCTAACGTAACGGAATTGACGTTCAATGTCAGCTGTTCTACTTGTCCCCTCAGTTTGGAAGAAGACGTCTCACCTGATCCGCAAAATCTCACCATTACGGGTAAGATTATACTTTGTACTAGCTGTGCCTAGCAGCTCTCACGTAGCCTAAGTTACTCCTTATAACATCAGCTATCTGCTAGTGAAAGCCCTGTCAAAATCGGTCCAGCCATTTCGGAGATTATCCGGAACAAACAAACGGACAGACAGAGAGACAAAAATTTTTAAAATTGCATTTTTGTTATAGGTACCGTTTCAACTTTCATAATATGCATTAGAGAAAAGCTGTTATTTTGATATTACAAACAGACAATCCAGTTTTATTTATTTGTATAGATTTGTCATTGGTAAAGAAACCTCGACGTTTCGATCGAGTTGAATTGATCGTGGTCACGAATAGTTTAAATAAAACCCTGTGTTTAATCGTTCTAACAGCAAACGATTGTGGTCTTACCACAAAAGAATTAAACACATCTTAAACCTAATTAGACATTACTTAAATCACGATTTGTGGTTGCTGATATTTATATGTCTAACTCTTAAATAATGTCTAACAGTTAAAGGTTAGCTAGTATACTACGATAAAGTTTGTTTAATTTAATTTCACCTCTAGCGTGGTGGGTCTACGGAGAAAAAAATCCTAGTACCTACTCACCAGTGGGTCATAGCGTGGTCATGGGAGTGGGTCCACGGGGAAACCCCCTTGTCCAACTCCATTATCTGTTGTGACGTTTCTAATCATTTTAGAAGTTTATCTTTAGGCACTATCTAGCTGAAGCATCTAATACTATTTTTGTGGTAACACGCAGTTGTTGCTTTTTCTGTAAATCTCTTTATTAATGTTTTTGTGTAAAGGATGATGTTTTTTTTTTCAGGTTACACTTTCGAGCTAGTCCCCTTCAAAAAGGATTATGCCCCTGATTGGGACATTGCTACTGCGGTAACAGTGGAAATCAAAAATCAAAACGGTAAATATAGGTGTCAATTCTATCATTTCATACCTAAATTAATTTTAGTTTCGCTCTCCCTCTTTCCAATGCATAACATGAGAAAGAGATGGAATATATCTTAGACCTGTCAAATTAATCCACTTGCTTGTGTCTAGTGTAAATTTAATGGCAATGAATTCAGTGGCATCTAATTTATCAAGATCGAAAGATATTTGACAGCTCTAAAACAAAATTTAGATCTGTCAGACATCTTCCGCCTCTTTCTCATGTTATGCATTGGAAAGAGAGAGAGAGCGAAACTTAAATTAGTTTAGGTATGTAATGATAGAATTGACACCACTGTCTTCATAATTTTTTATTTCTATTTGGCACTAGGTACTAGAATATAGAACTATAAACTGTATTTACACGACTGCACAAAAAAGAAGTGCATGTGTTTAGGGTTCATGTTTGTAAGAACAGCACTGGGGCATATAGACCGACCTTACGCACCCCTTCTGTTCTCTCTCTATTTTGTGCGTGACGAAGGAGTTTGTGGTGGAGTGTGCGCGGGAGGCGACCTACAAACGCGGCCACCGCCTCAACTTGTAGCTTGGTCGCGGCCACTCGAACGCTCATGTCATACGAAATGTATGAAAAATCTTGATGGCAACTTGTGGTCGAGTGCAAGTGCCTGCCACAATGCAATTTCAATACATATCGCAGCTATTTAATCCATATTCAGGTAAAATATTGGCGTCAATTCTGTTGCTATAGATCTAATTATAATAATCATTTATAATCATATAGGTAATAATTTTAATCATTAATAATCATATAATAATTTTAATCATCATCATCATTCCAATAAACAGTAATGTGCAAGCATTACTGTGTTCCGGTTTGATGAGCAGAGTAGCCAGTGAAATTACTGGGCTTATGAAACTTAATACCTAATGTCTCAGGGTAACGAGCGCACTGCAGTGCCGCGCAGGCCTTTGTGTTTCAAAGTTCTGAGTCACTGCAATTATTATGGGCCGGCGTTATGCTTACCATCAGGCAAACGACCAGCTCGTCTCATTACCAAATAGCATAAGAAATATATATATACGTATCTATATTATGTCCTACAGACACACTCTTCACTGTCGATGGCCTGGCCAACAGCACAAAGTACCACATCCGTGTTAGAACCAACAACGCCGCCGGTCACTCCGAGTGGTATATCGTTCCTGACACCCCCTCCACCACTGCAGATGCGTTCAGGCTGGCCGCAGCCACCCTCCTAATCCTAACCGCATTTATGTTCACGCGCTGTTATTAAACGAGGGAGGAAGTGGGGATGAGTTTCTTTGAACATTAAACCTTTTGGTTGCTGCTATTTGGACTTGAGTTGGTGTAATTGAGTTGCTCGTTTGGCTTGACTATGGCGTACCGTACACGCTGAAGACTTGTCGAGACATGGGACGAGATAAACCGATTAATAACCTACTTACTTATAATGTAACAGCGTTGGTGTCGATTCTGTCATCTCATACCTAAACCTAATTTCAGTTTCAGTCTCTCTTTCTAAATGAGAGAATGAGAAAGAGATGGAATATATTTTAGATCTGTCAAATTAATCCACTTGCCCGTGTCTAGTGTAAATTTAACGGCTATGCAATTTATCAAGGATGGAAGATTGACAGCACTAAAACTAAATTTAGATCTCTCAAACATCTTTCATCTCTTTCTCATGTTTTGTATTGGAAATAGAGAGAGCGAAACTACAATTAGGTTTAGGTATGAAATTACAGAATCGACACCATTTTCTATTAGTTTGTATTCTCTAAGCACTGGCTTTGATGATATCAAGATGGTTTTAATTTTTACTTGACACAATATAGCAACACTAGGCGGAATAGTAACTCAATGGAGCGCAATTTAACGCGGTATTGCAAAATATTCCTTAAGTGCAAATGTGCAACCTGTAACGCATTTGATGGCAACGAATCGATGCAACACGACATTACAAGGAAATCTAAACCCTCTACAGGCTAAGTCGATCTAAAACAAAATAAGCCCCACTAAAGTACCTTGTTTTTTTAAATTATTTATTCTCTATTTAGGTTCTTTTACATAGAAATTTGTTTGTTGTACCATAAAAACCGGTGATGGTTTGTCTTGGTAATGACACTAAGGCTGAGATTCAGAGACGAATCTAAGCGTGGACTCACGCTTCCATACGTCAAAATTCTATACAGTTTTGACATATGGAAGCCAAAGGCTACGCTTAGAATCGTCTCTGAATCTCAGCCTAACACTGTCGATATACACACACATAATAAAATTATCTTTAGGTACCTACATAAACTTCGAGTTAGATAAAAAGCTTTGTTCAGCGTGAGATTTCGAATAAGGTACTTAGATACTTACAATAGGCACTCATTTAAATAATAAATCTAAAGTAACCAAACAACAAGACTTGAAGCAAACTAAGCCGCACTACACTAGGCCAGACCATTGGACTTCTGCGGCGCGAGTACGGAAGTCGGTTCGATAAATTTGTCGAACCGAAAAACTCGACAAATTTATCGAATGTTGCGAGTACCGAAGTCTGATCGTAAAGTATTGCAGTAGCTCTATATTCTCTTTGGATTCGACCTAGCTTTTCGATAACTTTTGTCGATTGTTTCGAGGCTCGATAAATCCCACTTTATCGATTTGAACTGTCAATTTTATCGACCGAAAAGATCCGTACTTGCGCCGCTGTTCCGCCTAGTGTGATAGTACCTTTGATCTAATTGAAGTTACATTTAGAAATATTGTTTGTTTACGGTAGTCACTTTTTCAGAAATCTCCTTTACAGACATTTCTTCAATTAGCCAATGTAGATTTATTTCAAAATTTTTTGAGAAAAGTTCTGCAATTTGATGATACTGTTACTTGTGAGAAAATATGCTATAGTTCTTGTGTAAGGCGCTTTAAACTTGAATTTTTGTAAGATGTATAATATGCTAAGATTGGTGTTTATAATTATTATGTTAAGTTTTGTAATTATTATAATGAATGTTTTGAGTATATTCATTTAGGTTTAGTTATGATTAATGCCTACTGCCTTATATGTCAACTTATGTAGTGTAAAAATGTCCAAGATAACTGACGCTAGGTAGAGTCAATTGGTCATTTAAAAATTGGATTTTATAATTTAGTAGCATTGATATCCCCATGACATTCCATAGATAAACGTTGTAGATAGATAATATCTAATTTAGATGAAATAATTGTCTATTATTAACTATGTAATTAAGTGTTCAATTTTCATAAAATATTTAATGTTGGTCTGAAAATTTAAATATATTATTTTTGGTTGAGTTGTAACGATTAATAATAGTTATTTTCTTATATATTCTTGAGAGTGCACTACTGATGGCAGGATTTGCTCTGTTAAAGTCTGCCTAAAAAAGTACCTTTTTGCTCGTTAAATATGTAAAAAATGTGTAAGCGTTAGATGGAATAAATATTTAAAAGGCAACATTTTGAAATTACTGAGAGTGCCTCATTCAAATCTATGAGTGGCACTGCGAGTATTAAGGACAGGCGTGACATGGAACAGCAGGTAAACCACAGCTCGTCTTGTTGCTAGCGTCAAAAATATTTGATTAGTAATTTCTTAAGAGTGAGTTCCTAAGGGCGTACGCTAAAATGCGCGCGGGCGTCTGTATTGAAAAATAGTATGAGCAACGGTAACTTGCGCTGGCGCATGTGATGGTTTTGACCCGCCCAGTAGGGCTATAACATGCGCGCCACGACACAATTTTGTCTACTGTTTTGTCTCGCTCTTTCTCTCGCGAACCTGAGACAAATGCACGACATAAGCATCGAGAAAATTTTGTCACGGTGCGCATGTTAGCCCTACAGGCCGGCTACAGTCACCCGGAGGGGTACGTGGACTTGGCTCCCCTTATGTCTCTCTTGGGGGAGTTAAGAACATTTCCGTTTGGTGACGCTGTAAAGGTCGATAGAAAAAAAGCAGGGTACAAAAAAGTACATTCTGGTAGTGATCTTGGCTTCCCCGGGCGCGGCAGGGGAGAAAAATACCATACCTACATTTCACGTAAGTACCTAATTTTAAGTGTTTTGTTTGCAGCGGACACCCGCTCCGTGCGGTCCCACAAGTTTTAGCTTACGCCCTAACGGTCTAAGATTTCATTTACTCACCTATATATTTGTTTTTCTTAATTATCTTCCGTTTACATATAATATACAAGTAGGTACAAAAATAATTTGATATTATCGCAAAATCAAAATGTGCTAAAATTTACTTTTAATTTGTAAATATTAATGTTACCTACTTTACGTACCTATAAGTTATTATTACGTAAGTATAGTAGTTGCTAAGTTTCAATATGTATATGTTACGTTTGAATTAAAATATATAAGTGTATATTGGGGACAAATACTGAGCCCGTTTATACTTGAGAACTATTGAAAATACCGTATTTAAAATTACTAAATGCTTTATATTCAATATTAATTATTATTATTAAATGTTACTATATGGTATACAGCAACACTGCAGTGCTCATATTTAATATTTTAATAACTTTGCATGTTCCTCGATGTTTTTGCAAAATGCAATCTTTATCTGTAAAAAAGTTTAGACAACCAAAATGCTAAATTTTGTCAAACGCAATAGTATTTTTACTCTTATATAAACTTTTGTATTCGTTATGTATAATTTCCTTTATACAATTTCAGGATTCACGTAATAAATATTATATACACCTCAAAAGTTTAGCTGCCAACAGGATTCGAACCTGCGTCTTTTGGTTATCTAGACCGAACGTCTCCAACTAGTCTACGGTAGCGATAGAAGTCAAGATCGATAGCTTTCAAATTTTTGAGATGATATATTTAATATTTAAGTGAACATCCCGCTAAAACCTTAACCACTGTCGGTTAACACCTTAAAATATGTTAAATAAAATATCAGGATTGTCTAAAAAGAAGTCTATTATAAGAGACTAATATAACTGGGCTAGTTTTGAAATCATGTGCTCAGAATTAACCTATATTTCATGTTGTTGTCATTTAAGTTTAAACGGGCTTATGAGATGTGAGCATAACTATTAATTAAAAATATATAAAAAAAATTAGAAACACTGCGTTATTATTTTGATTTTGGTATTATGTGCTTGGAAAACTTGAGTAAGCAAGAAGTCTTTTTCGAATTTATAATACTTAGTAAAAAAATATGTTGATGACAATACTACGTCCTTAAAAAAGTGTTATTCTGATAACTTGAAGCAGGCACACCTAGATGTGCGTTAATACTTCTTTTTAAGCCCTTAATCAAAATCAGGTTATACTTTTTCTGCATATAGTCTTCATTCATGACAAACTTTACCTTTTTGTTCTTTAGGTAATGGTAATCTCATCAAAAAGTAACTTAAGTTTCCCAAAATAGATAGGTACTTAATTTATTTATTTACGAGTAAACTAATATAAGTACTTACCATAAGCACTTATTTTGGGTGTTTTTATCTGTTTCTTCTTTATTAAAAGTAAACTACTGTCACTGCATCGTGATAATAATAATTGTAAATTCAAAACCGCAAATTGACAAGTACCTATGCATAGTTTGAACATTTAACACAGGGCATCTACGAGTATCTCTCTCAGGAAGACTGAAATTTTCTAGTTGATTTTCTACTGAGTACATAACTTTAATATGCTTTATTGTAAATTTCGGACAAATACAATTGTGAGCACATTAAAACAAACACGATATTTATTTTATTTTAAATTAAATTGTTCTTGTCGCGAAATGTTAGCTTAAAAAGCTTTATATCATTTTAAAATTAAGGATTGATTAAATTATGGGCATTTAGTCACCATTTACTTCACAGTAAAGCTACTAAATTATTAGGGTCTTTAAATTCATGCACTATAGGTTACAAGGGAAATTTGTCCAGTGTTGTAAAACAGATAATGAAATGATCAACAGTAATTTGATAGTAGAAATTGTAATAAACCTGAAAATAGAATGTTACTGTAAAATATAATGCTGATAACAACTCTAATATTGACCCTTCCAAGAAGCTACTGATCCGAACCAAATATAGATCATTAAACATCTCGTATAAATTGTGACTGATTAATAAAATTGCTTCATTCATCATTAAAACTGTTGTTAAATAAGTAATTGTTCTATAAAATGTTTATAAACACGAAGTGTTCTTTTTATGTTTCTTCATTCTAATGGATTTGTATGTGAAAATTATCACTACGCCCCAAGTATACACTGATTGTTACGTTACTTACACTGGTGTTTCTGCCTCAATAAAACAATTTTTAAAAATATTGACTTGTAATTTTTATTTATTTATATCTGTTAAACGTATCCCAATATATTTCTCAGTAAAACAATTTGATAGACATTTCAATTTATTGAAAAACATTGTGGGAACGTAATTTGTCACTTCGCTATCTTTTACATTCAAGTAACCAATAACGTGCCTACGCATTCAGTTTAGCACTAATACATGTTATATTTGCATACCAGAAGTCATCGAATGCAGGCGTTTACTACCATCTTTTTAACGAATATTCTTGCAAACTAATATTTCATTCTGTAGTTGCCAAAAGTGTATAATATTTTATTGGTTTTGAGTGTACTTTTGAGAAACTATGAACTGCAAGATTATACTTTTATTAAACATGTTCCAAGTTAGACCAGCCTCATAGCAAACATGCAGACAACGGCTACGATCAATATACTACCAGCAAAGAATATTCCATAGAACATGCCATTATCAGTGTTGATTTCTTCCGCAATCTTCTCCGCAATCTTCTCCACATTCTCCGATTCTTCGGTTTCTGTTTCAACTTCTTCTATAATATCGTCTTCCTTGTCGTTTGTGGAAACGGTTATTTTATCTGACCATTGTGCTTCACCTGCTTCGTTGACCGCTCGCATACGGACGAAGTAATTAGTTGTAGGTTTCAAGCCATCTAATGCCACTATAATGCCTGGAAAATAATTAATAACTTTGAAGAAGAAATTTTCAGTGTAACCGGAGACATTGTAAGAGGAGATGTTAGGTCGAGACTTACCTACAAAGGTTAACAATATGGACACGAGCACGTAAGAGTTAGATTGAATTATAAAAATAGTAACTCTTAATTTCATACAAACAGTCAATAACTACTCGACTGTAGAGTTAGCATCGCTTGGAAGCTTCTATAGCTAGGCTTTCTGGGTCACGCTAGTAAAAGACTGTTAAGAAATCTTCCACCAAGCACTTATCAGTGGATTCCATCCACCCCATACAAGTATATAAAGGTATATATCAAAATGGTTGATAGTGTAAAATACAATTCATGTATTACAGTCCTTAATGTTATACATGAATTGTATTTTATACTGGTGTCGGTTCTGTCATTTCATACCTAAATCTAATTTTAGTTTCATTCTCTCTTTTTCCAGTACGTAACATGAGAAAGAGATGGAAGATATTTAACAAATCTAAAATAAGTTTTGAAGTTGTCAAATATCTTCACCCTTGATAAATTATACGCCACTAAAATCAAAATTTACAATGGACACAAGATAGTTGATTAATTTGACAGGTCTAAAATATATTCCATCTCTTTCTCATGTTCGTATTTAGAAAGAGAGATTGAAACTAAAATTAGGTATGAAATAACAGAATCGAAACCACATTCTCATTTATTACCTGAAAGGTTATCTTCATCTTCTTGTTCCTCTACATAAATCTTCTTATGTACTTGTTTGGCTTTCTTCCAAAAATATTTGTCAGGCGTATTGGGACTGGATTTCGGTGACTCGACGTATTGAATATCAAAACCTAAAATTTTGTCATGATTAATTAACTGCCAACGGTAAGCCTATGGTTTATAAAAAATTGTACTCTTATTCGAGGCCGCGAGCAAACTGGCTGTTCGGCAATGCCGTCAGCACAGCTGCGGCTTTGTGTGATAACGGCTTCGCAAACAAAGCTGACGGTTCGCCCGCCAGCCGTGCCGCTGGCCGTGTGTGGATACGCCATAATGCTAACTTACCATCAACAGGGAATAAAATTTCATCATTCCACGTCACATTAAAATGTATCAGGTTACTTTTAACGAGCAATACTTGTATCTGAAACAAGGATTAAATATCAGGCATTAAGTAAGGTAGTTAGTGCTGTTAAGGAGGATGCTCCATGAAGTGTCAGGAAATTTGAATTAAACATGTTGTTTTTGTGTTTTTAACCCTGTTAGGATAAACATTTTGAGAATATTTTGGATTCGCGTAAATAACAAAGAATTTTGCTACTTTTAATGTCCTTAGTTTGGCTTTGAAACTAAACCAAATTTAAATATTGGTAAGTACCTTAAACGTAAAAACAGTCACGTAATATTAAAATTTGGTTTAATTTCAAAGTCAAACTAAAACAGTAAACATAGCCTAATTCTTTGTTATTCACGGGAATATCAAAATATTCTCAAAAATTTTCTCCTATAAACGGGGTAAAATCAAAGAAAAGTATTTTTTGATTTCTTATTTCCCGACACTTCACAGACCATCCACCTAGACTCAATAATTTGATTCGCAGACCAAATTAGAATTGCAGTAAGGTCAGGATAGGATACTATAATAATTCGATCAATCTACAACGGCCACATTATCGACTATAAACGTCCCGACCTGTAACTAGAATTCCCTAGAATTGTATATCTAGACTGCAGAGAGTCGGAAACTACAATAGAAGTTCCGAGTTAAAAGTCGCGAAATAATGATATATTTTTTTATGCTAAATTAAAAATTGCATACATTACTACATTTCTCAGGCTTTTCTCTCTCTAGGAGCTTGAACTCTTTTTCTGCAGTTCCAAGGATGTTCGTAGCTTTACACTTCAAGATTTTTCCGTAAGCATCTTGTTCCGCTTTCAAGGTCAGCACCGCTGAGTGCGGTTCTTCTAAAAATTTTATTTCGGTTTTATCGAATTCATCCAGTGTTGCTCCTTGGTCTTCCATCCACCTGTATACGGGTTTCGGCCACCCTTTTGCGGAGCATTTGAGTTTGACCCTGTCGAATAAAAATGTACTTGATGTACTACTCCTCGTAAGCTATTCAGACTAATATTTCATATATTTTTGAGATTAATATTTTTTTTCTACTGATGCCATATATATCTGGTTGCTACATTTATTTAGTCTGGTGTAAAAGAAAGTATTTTGTAACCATTGTACTATATTGTGTGTTGTATTTGACTAGACCAAGCTCTCAGGAAGCTCCTGTTTATTTTGATAGTTTAGATGCTATCATTCGAAAGCTTTTTTTTCTACATTTAATTTCGGGACGTTTACCATACAATGGCATGCCGTCCCATCGTAGCCTAAACAATATTAATTTTAATTTTCTTAATACTTACTTTAATGCCTCAACATTATTTATTATTATTTTGTACCTAACGTAGTTAAATGTAATGTTACTAATACAATATTTTTCATTTGAAATTTCATTTTTTTGTTTTTGAAATAAATAGATATTATTATTATTAAGTACATTGCGGGTATCGCCCCTTATACTTTGCTATGGATTGGAACTCCTTGCATGAATCCAGAATCTTCTAGAATAGTGTAAAACACTATAACGTTCATGTTGCGAATATATTGATAGCACCAAGAAAACTACAAAATTGGCTACATCACACACCATGCGATGAGCTGCTTGACCAGTTCTCAAATACTTACATTTCACCATCAGAGCCGTATACAAGTTTTATATTTTCAGCATTACTGAAACTCGGCGCGTCTGAAACATACAATACGTAGGTATTCCTTAGTACATCGTTATCATATTCATCTTTCATTTTTTAGCTAGAGCGAGTGTGGTGGACCTGAGTTGTCGTTCCGGCTCGGCCCCGCACCGTAATGACTTAAATCAAGTTACGAGTATATCCTACTTCCTACCAATATTATAAATCCGAAACTGTGTTTGTTGATTTGTTGGTTTGTCCTTCTTTCACGAAGTAACGGAGCAACGGGTCGAGTTGATTTTTAGCATAGATATAGTTTATGGACCGGAGAGTAATATAGGCTACTTTTTATCCCGGAAAAATATACGGTTCCTGTGGGAACGCGGGTGAAAACCGCGGGCAGAAGCTAATGTACTACAATTGCCACTATATGGAAAACAGAGTCAATAGAACAGACATGCGTTGTTTGTATAATACCAATAAATTTAAAATTAATAGGTACTTAAACCAATTTATCAAAAACAACGTCTCTGTTGATTATTGCAGGAGGCTCTATTAACTAATTGAAAGTTGTTACTGGAACGAGTAAGAATATTATTACCTACGAATAAGCACTGCTCTTTTATTACTACACTAGCTTCTGCCCGCGGTTTTTACCCGCGTTCCCACAGGAACCGTACATTTTTCCGGGATAAAAAGTAGCCTACGTTACTCTCCGGTCCATAAACTATATCTATACCGAAAATCACGTCGATGCGTTGCTCTGTTATTGCGTGAAAGAAGTACAAATCAACAAACACACTTTCGCATTTATATTATTAGTACCTATGGATGGAAGTATGGATATAATACTATTATTCTACTCAATCTAATTTAGTTGTACATATTTTATATAACTTACCAACGATAAAAAGGGAATAAATATTTAAATGATTAAAATAATGCTAGTATGGTTTAAACATGTTCTCTTTTGTAATAAAACTCAAAACAAAAATACCTATCCTAGAAGCAGCAGTTTACAGCTACTATATGTGTATGTACAAATCAAATCAAATCATTTATTTAGACACAAAAGTTTTACACATAGATATGTTGAATCCATAGCCTCCTGAACTAGTATTCACTGTGTTTCAGGAGTCAGTGGCTTCTCTTATTAAACAGCTAGTCTTATGTCATACTATAAATGAAAGAATTACAGTTTTATATATAATTGTGGGTGTGTTATATAGGTGTGCGTATGTGTGTTATGTTATTGTGAGTTGTGTATGTGAGTGTCGTGTATGTGAGTGGCATGTATGTGTGTGTGGTGAATGTATGTGTTATGTATGTGTGTAATGTGTGTTTGTCGTGTACAAGTAATGTATCTTTATCAAAAATATAAATTTGCAAACATATTTTCGATTCCCTCATAGTACATGTACTGTACTATGTACTGTATGTAACTAATTAATTTGATTATTTTTTTTATTTCTAATTAGGTTCTTTTAAATGTTTCGGTATTGCCGAAATACTAACCCGTAAATTATGAAAAGTTATCCATCCATACCAATCCCTATGAATGTATACTAGTATACTATAAATGTATGTCTATTAGACACTCACCTCATATTACTTAGACATGCAAAAAATTCAGACTAAAAAAACAGACTCTTAGGAGGTAAAAATACAGACTCTTGACTTAAAAAGCAGTAGGCACTTCTGTGAATTAATTGCATAAGTATATCAACTATTTACCACCCGACATGACGTCAACGTCATCTCATTGACGTCATTTTGGGTGGCTAGGATAACTTAGGTACCTACAATAAGATTCATTAATGATGATTGATAATTTATATTTACTAATGTAGATTGTTTCTAGGAACAATAAAAATAGGTGTTGCTGTTGAGTCTGTTTTCATAATTCATTAAAAATTCTACGTTGTTGAAGAAAAAATAGATAAGCATCATTACATTAAAGCTGGTCCACAGAGACTATGTAAAGTGAAGCTGGGAAAATTGAACAAATAGAATTACATATAAATTCAAATTCTGTCTCACATTTATATTTTGCGTTATCCAATAATGGGGAGTCACAGGCAAAACTAGTATTAGATGGATCCAGCATCACTGGTGCTTGTCGTTGATGGTATTTGGGGTTAATGAATAAAAATAACCAATAAACTTGCTCGCGTCATAAAAATCATTAGATTTGAAATGACATACATAACACAAAATAACTTAGAACAAGAATTTGGTTTCCAATAATTTTTAATGCGATAAGTATGCTTATTAAAGCACGCATGCATTATATACAATAGCATCTAGATCACTAAAGCTTCCGTATTATCTCGTGAGAAGAGAAATGCGTGTACCTTTATTTTTACACTGAAATACCTGTGTATTGTTTTTATATGTAATGTCAATACATAGTATAATAGTTGTATGACGGAAAGGCGGGGTGCTGGAATTATTTACTTGAACGGGTTCGCGTATTCAAAAAGTTTGAAAAACACTTACCTAGAGGTAGAGGTAGCTTTAGTAAAACATAAAAACTTGGACCAAAATCAAACGTAATCTCTAGAAAATAATCTAATTTTAACACTCACAGTTCACCAAAAGTGTAACATTTTTGAGGTCAAAGTGAGTGCAGTTGTCTAACATCGGACTCTCTTGTACTGACACGCATGAGTATAGACCTTGATCTTCGGGCTCCAGTGAAACAATAGTTAGAAGGCTTTCATACCCTTGACTGTTGTACTTTCTGTTTACCCTGTATTTAGGGTGTTTAACACCTTCTGTAAATAGAAAACGACCATTTAAATAATCTTCTTACAAGGTTACATATTGCAATAGTTTGATATAAAGCGTGGAAAAACAAAGAATCTTACCACTCAGTTCCTCATCATCTCTGACCCACACGAGTCGAGGTTCGGGGTCTCCTTTCGACTGGCAGGTCAACGTGATAGCTCGGCCTGCCTCTGTTGTTATACTTGCTGCGGTGTCCACAAACTCTGATGGTTCTAGACAGACAAAATTTAATGATGGTAAAAAAATTTAACCTCTAATTAGGAATATAAAAGCCACTTCATTATCTATCAACTAAGTGAAGAAAACTGCTATTCATATAAAAAAAATAGGCACAGAAATGAATATTCATGAGCTTGAAATAACTAAGTAACCTTTTGTTATAACATCTTATTGTTAAATATCAGGTTTAACCTCTAATAATGTAATGTTTTAAAATAAACTCATTTGTTTGCAATGCCTAAATTGTAATTCAAGTGGACTGTAAATAAAATGGCTTTTCCTATTTTAATGTCGTGAGTTAAGAACAAGGTACTTCAACGACATCTCAAAAAATCTATTTTAGACGTATATGTGCGCAATATTAACTTGGAAAATATATAAGGATCACTAAATCTAATAATAATATAAGTGGACAATAATTTACGCTCGTATTTACTGAAACGTGTCTAAAAGGACTAAATACCTAGTGATTTTAATTTAGTTTCTCTAAACCTGGAAGATATTCCAGGTTTAAAATGTCTAATATTCAGCGTTTTTCGGTAGCTGGTTATAATTCATAATTCAAATTTCAAATTCAAAATGCTTTATTCATATATACGGAGCACGGAGCACTTATGAAAGTTAAATAAATGATTCTAACAGCGGGGCTCTGCAACGCTCGTCTACCAGAATCACAGACTAAAACTAATGTTGTCTTTATTAGAACAATCGACTGGCAAGGCAAATTAAGGCTCACAATATTCACCTTCTCTTCTTTCACAACTTCGTGATACGTCTATATAAGACTCCAAGTCTTAGGCTAAGATTCAGAGACGATTCTAAGCGTAGACTTTGGCTTCCATATGTCAAATCTGTATAGAATTTTGACGTATGGAAGCGTGAGTCCACGCTTAGATTCGTCTCTGAATCTCAGCCTTAGTCTAATAGAGTGTGCCTATATCTCCTAATCAAGCTAACTTAGTGAAGAAACATTATTCAAAACTGGAACAGTTCCCATACTCACTAATTGCGCAAACTTGTACACTTTTCTTTTGTTCACCACTTTTGCACTGGTATACCCCACTGTCGCTGGCAAGCAGTTGTGATATTGTTAGTACCAGCCCAGGAGCACGGCCTCCTCTCGGGCTGGAAACGATTTGCTCCTGGGCATAGACGCGGTTTGAAGTAACCCGCTTGACTATATTTCCAAACGGATCTATCCATTCTAACTGAAAGAGAATAGAGAACATTAAGGTGATTGAAAAAATTCGCTTATTGGATGTCGTCGTGTAGTCCCGGCTATAAGAATATTATACCACGCCATCTCTTCCCATGGGTGCCGTAGGTGCCGGCTAAAGTAATATACCATTATTATATATGTTCTGTGGTAAATACACTAGGTGGTAGGACCGCATCTTCTGCGAGTGTCCGTCTGGGTTGGTACCATCGCTTTGCTCGTGAAGTCTGCCTCCAAGCATAGTAAGCCAGTGAAATTACTGGGCTTATGAAACTTAATGTCTAGTGTCTAAGGGGCACCTTAGACGCTCAAGCAAACGTACGTTTGCTGGTCAGAATAACAACGCTTTTGCGTCAAGCGCGGATTTCGTGATACTCGAAATGCGCGCTTGACGCAAAAGCGTTGTAATTCTGACAAGCAAACGTACGTTTGCTTGAGCGTCTAAGGTGCCCCTAAAGGTAACGAGCACACTACAGAACCGCGCAGGCCTTTGTGTTTCAAAGTTCTGAGTTGTATTGCAATTGTTATGGACTTTCAATATGCTTACCATAAGGCAAACGACCAGCTCGTCTCGTTATAAACAGTAAAAAAACTACCTAGATACAATGCTTGATCGTAACTTACTGCGATCACCAAGATGCCTACCAAGCGTGGCATATGTTGGCAAAATCCCCTCTTAATGGGAAGGTCGATGTTCAGCAGTAGAACTGTAGCAAACCGCATGTATTCGTTACCGAGTAACGGGTACATCGCCACATTTGAAGAGACGAGACGTTACTTACAAATTCACTTCGTTACTCGCATGTTTCGTGTGATGTTAGTATGATTCGTTATCCGAACGAATGCAACGCATGATGCTAAGTTCGGTACGCGATGTGACTCGATACGATGCTTCATGATAGTACTTAATTGTATCATAAGTAACGAGTAACGTAACGATACGAAAGTACCGAATACCGAGTAACTAATACATACGGGCACAAAATTTCTCGTTACTTTTACAGCTCTATTCAGCAGTGACTTTTACCAGCTTATGATGATAATGACAGGTGTGCATGAATTCGTAAGTTGTCACTCTTCGATTAACCATACTTTCTACCACAGCGCGTTCAATCTTTGCGCGAGTCCTATCTGTACTTTTGAACTTACTCTTTGATTTTTAGTTGATGCCTTACAACTTATCGTCTTTCGTGTGCCAGCTTCTAGATATCCTTTATCTCCGTAATGTATTTGATCCACTGAAACACTATTGTCGACTCTTGCCCCGTACACTGAAATAATAATAGTTATTTTCGTGAAGGTGGACAATAGTAGAAAAATATATAACAGAAGCTGCTGCCTGCGATTTCACCCGCGTTCCACGCTAATCACTAACCGCTAATCGCTAATCGAAAATGTACCACAACTAAGTTTTTTATTATTATATAATACGTGAGTCTTGTTAAATCTATCAATAACTGTTATAAATAACAGAGATATTTCATTGCAAATTTATTTTTAGAGGTAACTTTGAAATTTTTTGAGCAAGTAAATACGGTAGTGTCTGATTTTGGTGAGAACAAGATTCATTTCTTTTTTTATGCTTTTTGATAACAAGACGAGCTGGAAAAAAGGAACAAAAAAGGCAAAAAAGGCGCGGTGTTATAATTTTAACGGGTGTACTATCTGTGTATCTATATGTCTGTCTGTGGCGTATCGTAGCTCCTGAAAGGATGGACCGATTTTGATTTAGTTTTTGGTTTTGTTTGAAAGGTGACCAGTCAGTCGAGAATATTCTTAGCTATGGTTAAAAAATCTTAAGAACCGTTTAAAATTAATCGGCGCTTTGGGTTTTTAAATTTCTAATTTTATCTCGTAATTATAATAGTTTACTTTCATTTACTTAGCTCCACTTAAAAGATTTTTTAGAAAAATCAGATCAGCTTCAAGCACTGGAAAAAATATGTGTCATTATTCATAATTATTACCGATAATCTTGTTGTAATCAGAACAAGTCTCTATAAAATATACTCGTAAAAAAATGACAAAGTTACCTCTAAAAATAAGTTTGAATTGAAATTTCTTTGTTATTTTTAATGTGTATCAAAAATTAACAAGACTAACGTATTGTATAATGACAATAAACTTGGTTGTGGCACATTTTCGATTAAGCTTCTAATTATGAAGTAATCACGCTGTTTTTAGATTTTTAAGCTATTTTTAAAGGCGCGCCTTCTTTTTTCCCTTTTACTTTAATGCAAATCGACAGTAAGTGTAAAGAGGACAGAATGATAAATGTTACTGTTATATACCGCCTTATGATCAAACGACTAGTGACCGCTGGTTTTAATCGGTCTGGTATTGAAAACGAATACGAGATTGTTAGCTGATAAGGCAGCTGGTCAACCCGCAATCTAGCAAACTTTTACGCTGATAAAAGCTGCAGTATTGATTCTAGTTCCTCATTACAAAAACTTGACGAACAGAGTAGTCAATACTTACCAGCTCTGTAACACATGTATAGAAACACAAGCACGTAAAAAGTCCACTTCGCCATTTCAACTTATGCAGTTACTAAACTATTACTAAAGTGAACATTTACACTTCTATCCCAAACTTTAGTTTCGTGATATCTCGTCCAAGCGCTAAACGAAAGTGATCCATTCATGTAATTTGCACAATAATTAAAACATATAATTGGTGCTAATAACAATCATCCAGAACAATGTCATAAGTGAGGAAGTCACTTGTTACACGTTAAATTAAAAAGGTCGCACCAAAATTGTTTGCGTAATTAGAAGGCACGTGTTGTAGGTAATTAGACGCTCAAATTCAAATTCAACATAATTTTATCGCATAGACCCCAAGGCACCCTTAACATAGTACCAGAGAGACATTGTTGGATCGGAGTACTGAAGTACGGAATTATAGTTTGAATATAATTCAATCACAAATCTTGATTATGTCTAACCATTGCCTACCTACATTATGTTGTGACATCTTCTTCTTCTATACAAATAAATAAAATTGAAGTGTCTGTTTGTAATATCAAAATAACAGTTTTTTACCAAATGCATATGAAAGTATATACGATACCAATGACGAAACAACCATTTTAAAAAATTGTGTCTGTCTGTTTGTTCCGGGTAATCTCCGAAACAGCTGGACCGATTTTGACAGGAGTTTCACTGGCAGATAGTTGATGTTACAAGGAGTAACTTAGGCTACTTTACTTTTAGAAAAAGAATTAGGATTCCGCGCAAAAAAATAAAAACCATGAAATCCAAAATCTCCACGCGGGTGAAACCGCGGGGCAGCAGCTAGTTTCTAATAATTTTGGACCTTTACCAAATCCTCCGGGTCAAAGAGTAAGGATGACCTGTGTACAGATTTCACATTTCTCTGTCCTCTTAGTAAATCTGCCCTCAAATAACTACACTCGACCCGTCGGTCATGACGGGTTCATGCATGTTGTCTGTTAAGTTAGACACTGCCCAACTAAACAGGCATCTAAGTAAATGATGTTTTTTGTGTTAACACGGATGATATTAAAGTTAGATAATGAATGAATTAATATTACAAACACACAATGATGATGATCATGTAAATGAACATTTCCTATTTTTAAGAGTCGTAATTAAGACACATAAGTATAGTAAATATATTAATAGCCGATATATTAGTATGAAATCCTTTTTTTACTTACATAATAATATTCATTGTTTAAAATCTGAATAATTACGTGATACGTCAAAATAAGTTGACATATCTAATTATCTATATACGTAAACTTATTCAACTCAAAATTCACCACAAAAAATCTTTGACGTCAACTACCTACGTACCAGTACAGATCGGTACTTTTATAAATAAAATGTTTAGAGTATCAAATAATATTGGCTGACCTCCGCGCGGGTGGAACCGCAGGCAGCAGCTAGTAATATAATAAAACTGTGTAAACGCGAGTATACACACACCTCCAGCAACAATCACATTGATGCTCGCACTGAGATCGCCAGCCTTACAGGTCCAGTTACCAGCATCCGAAATCTCGATACGTCTAATAATGAGAGGCACCACTCTTATCACAGACATCTTCTCCACGTAGACCCTACTGTTCGTGGAAGATCTCTTCGCGACCTTTATACTGGATGGCGAGAACCATTCTATTGGCTGAAACAAATGTATTATTAGGTACATTATAGTAGATATATATTATTCATTATCAGCCTCTTACGCTCCTACTGCTGGGCTACCTACCGGCCTTCTCTCAGAGAGAGAGTTATATTATGCCATAATCCACCTCGCGGGCCCAGTGCGGCTTGGTGGATGTCACATATCCTCGAAATTTGTGGTTCTTGAACATGCGGGTTTCCTTACGATGTTTTCCTTCACCGTTTTAGAGCGAGTGTTAATAATCCGCACATAATTTGATATAAGTCATTGGTGCGGGCCGAGCCGAGATTCGAACTATGGTGCGTCGGATTGAAAGTCGCACAAGTCGATATTGGCATTAGGTAAATAATTATCAATATAGCTATGGGAAAAACAGCGTTTCTTGTGGTTATATTTTAAAAGAAATCACAGCGAAAGGTCGTTGGTACCTAAATCTAACTTGTCTGTGAGTGTCTATCTGTGTAGGTACCAGAGACTTGAGACCACAGACTGGTCTGTGCTTGAGACACACAATCATGACATGCCTACCGCGCAGGCAATGTTATTCAATGTTTTTGGTGGCACTGCATTCGTTATGGTGTTTAAATATTTATCATTAGATTAAGCACTTCAAGACTTACGCACGTTAAGTGCATTACATTAAGCAAACTATGGATCTCGTCATGTAGTATTTTTAAAAATTGTATTATAGAAATCCCAAAATAGTAAGATGAATTTCACCACAAAAGTCAAAGAATGCCAAGATTATTTAAATAAACTCGGCTACCGCCAAGACAGAAAATGTAAGTGCGTTTATAAGCGAAGATAATCGAAAGTTTCCAACTCCTGTAGTCCTACATACGTATAGTCACTGGCAGATAAAAAACTTTCAATAAAACCGAATAACTTATTCTATAATTTTTTCTTACTACCTATATACATGATTGTGTAGTATTGTAAATACCTGGATACTTGAATTGCAAAATATAGCCTTTGCTTCACCGACGTTGTACTTAATAGTCATTGATTTACCATCGTTGAACACGAGTTTTGGGTCGGCTATGATTTTTATGAATGGCTTCCCATCGCCCTCGTCTTGAGCTGTCACTGTAATAAAAGAATGGGGAGCCACACTGCTTACTTATCTCGCTAGGTGGCGCATTATCGCTGGTGCTGTTTCACTATGAAACTTCATTATAATATTTAGTAAATTAACAAAAAATCGTCTTTGCAACAAAGTATGCCTCTGTAAAGTGCAATTCAGTGTAAAATTAAGGTACACACGTTTCACTTCTGACGAGAAAAAACGGAAATTGTGGATCAAAGCATAGCTCACCAAAAAATGATTGGAAACCAATTATTCTTCTAGGATATGTAGTGACCATTTCAAATCTAATGATTTCTAAGACGCGAGCATGTTTACTGGTTATAGTTTAATTCATTAACCCTCAAAATAACCATCAAAGAAAAGCACCAGCGGAGGTAGCGCCATCTGAGATTAGCTTTGCCTGTGCCTCCCCATTGTGGCGTCACTAATCAGAGCGTAGATAAGACCAAAAATAATTCGAAAATATGTTGTCTACACAAATTATTAATATTGAAGTGTCTGTTTCTAATATCAATATAACAGCTTTTTAGTAAATGCATATGAAATTTTATACGGTACCTATAACAAAATAACCATTTTTTTAATTTTTGTCTCTCTGTTTGTTCCGGGTAATCTCCGAAACCGCTGGGCCGATTTTGATGGAACTTTCACTGGCAGATAGCTGATGTTATAAGGAGTAACTTAGACTACTTTTATTTTAGAAAAAGAATTAGGGTTCCGCGCAAAAATATAAAAACCATGTAATCCAAAATCTCCACGCGGGTGAAACCGCGGGTCAGCAGCTAGTTTATAATAAAACTACAAGTCCACAAGTCACATACGTATGTCGTACTGCCCTAATCTAGCAAAAGGCATTTTAACTTCATCGCAGATTAAAGTAGTATTATTTATTTATTTATTTATTTATTGCATACATGTATTTATAGCATTAGATCTTATGTATATAGTAAGTGCTATGTTAGTGGTACATGCACCCTGTTAGGGCATTTGCAAGTCAGTGCTAGCAGTTAACAATTTTAAGTTATATGTTAGTATTACATTTTCGACATCTTAAATCTAATTACATCAGTCAAATTACTTTAAATTTATTATGTTTAATATCTAATTCTATAATAATTGTATTGCATTATATACATTTGTATTCGTATTATTAATTATAGTTCCTTGTTTCTCTTACAACAAGAAGGGACACTTAATGAAAAGAGTAATTCATAAATACTTACCAGCTTTATAGCACATGTAAAGAAACACAAGCAAGTAAAAAGCCCACTTCGCCATTTCAGCTTATGGAATTATTACTGAACTTCTACTAAAGTGGACATTTACACGTCTATCCCAAATCCTAATTTCATCATAACTCATGCAAGCGCTAAACAAAAGCGAGTCAAGTAATTTGTACTATAATTAAAACATAAAATTGGTGTTAACACAAATTCAAGCCAGAATAATACGATCAGTGCGAAAGTCACTAGTTTTTAGGGTACCGAATGTCCGAATGAAAAAGGAAACATTTGGAAGTGGTGTCAATTCTATCATTACATACCTAAACTAATTTTAGTTTCGCTCTCTCTCTTTCCAATGCATAACATGAGAAAGAGACGGAAGATGTCTGACAGATCTAAATTTTGTTTTAGAGCTGTCAAATATCTTTGGATCTTAATAAATTAGATGCCACTGAATTCATTGCCATTAAATTTACACTAGACTCAAGCAAGTGGATTAATTTGACAAGACTAAAATATATTCCATCTCTTTCTCATGTTATGCTTTGCAAAGAGAGAGAGCGAAACTAAAATTAGTTTAGTTATGAAATGATAGAATTGACACCAATTGTGTCATTAAAATACTCCAACTGATAACATTATTGTTACTTAAGGTCGTTCAAAATACATAGCAATTTTGTTATTTATTATTATGTTCGTAAACGAATTGAATCATTTATAATTTTAAACTCGTAAAGGTACAGTCACAATAAGAAAAGATTATTTTTGCTTCCGCGGTAGTTTTGTGTTAAGACTCCTTAGGGCAGCTTAGACGCTCGTGCAAACGTACTTTTGTTTGTCGGAATAACAACGCTTTTGCGTCAAGCGCGGATTTCGTGATACTCGAAATGCGCGCTTGACGCAGAAGCGTTGTTATTCTGACAAACAAACGTACGTTTGCACGAGCGTCTAAGCTGCCCCTTACTTAAACTTATTTGTCTAATCTATGCCAGTATTGCGTTACCGTGACAACGATTCTGTTATAATAGTATTTATGAACAAAGTGGAAATTAATGGTGACTGATTTTGACAGTTAAATAAAACAAATTAGATTTATATTTCTAAATAGCCAGGCGATTAAGAAGGTGTTATATTAATCTAAACTAGACATTACTACGACTATAAGTACCTATTTTACTTTACGACACGTAAACTATACCTCTAAAAATCACGACGATCCATTGCTGCGTGAAAGAACAATATGTACCTACACAAACACTGCACGTTTACATTTTAATATTAGTAGGCAAGTTGGTCCTAATGTTATAATAATCCATGGGGAAAAAACACTCTCCTTCTAGAGGCAGGTCTTCAATTTGTTATTCTGGTATTTGGAAAAACGACTTTGAAACCTTTATAAGTGAAGGACAACTAAAGGGGTTATCAGTTAATATAAGGTCAAAGTCACAGTTACGCGAAATATACGTTCAAAAGTGATTTCCTTGTGCCACATCTAAATTTGATACCAATTCTAAAACAAACAAATGATTTCATGACGTCATGCGTCATTGACGACATGTGCGCAGATTATTGGATGAAGTTCATGCTGTTTCATTTTTTTAATGCGTGTGTGGTTTTAATAATTTATATGTATAGCTTGGTATGCGGTAGGCACGGATGGTTTTTAAAATCTGTGAATATAAGAAGAATGAACAAGCTGCGTATCAAGCTATAATTAACAATTTGTAGCAATGCAAAGGTAGTTGACAACACATCGAGTGACGTCGCAGCACTGGGAGCAATTTTTTTTAATCTAGGTAGGTTAATATTTGGCTACTATCTCATCTGACCTTATGGCCGCTCTTATGGAAACAAGGAACTATAATTAATACTACTTTAATCTGCGATGAAGTTAAAATGGTAAATTTGACACCAAGCAGTAATGTGCAAGCATCGCTGTGTTACAATTCGGTGAGCAAAGTAGTCAGTGAAACTACTGAGCGAGACAATACCTAGTCTCAAGGTAACGAGAGCAATGCAAATGCCACACAGCCCTGTGTTTCAAAGTTCTGAGTGCAACTGCAATTGTTATGGGCTGGTATTATGACCATCAAACAAATTAGGTCTCATCTCATTATCCAATAGAATAAAAAAACTTTAGGCTCTCTAAGGCATGCCACTCACGCCCCGTTAATCATCTTATAGGGAGAATTATTAAGAACAAATAAGCAGAATATGCCCCATATAAAACCACTAAAAAATCATATACCTACGGCATAAAACATGCATAACTAGGTAAACAAGTGAAATTGTATTTCAAATCACATTTCGTAAGAGCTAGCTAATGACCCAGTATTGTGTACACTGTGCCAGTAAAAGTTAAATTAGCGTATGTCATCAGAATGTTCTGCAATGCTTGTAATGAGTGGACATCATGTATGCTAGTACTAGTAGTAAAACCAAGCAGCTTCTCGACTTTCTACCAAAATATGACTTATTTGTTTTGTTTTATGTTATTTGGTAACGAGACGAGCTGGTCGTTTGCCTGATGGTAAGCATAACGCCGGCCCATAACAATTGCAGTGCCACCCAGAACTTTGAAACACAAAGGCCTGCGCGGCACTGCAGTGCGCTCTTTACCCTGAGACATTAGGTATTAAGTCTCATAAGCCCAGTAATTTCACTGGATACTCCGCTCATCAAACCGGAACACAATAATGCTTGCACATTAGTGCTTGGCGGCAGACTTCACGAGCAAAGCGGTGGTAACAACCCAGACGGACACTCGCAGAAGAGTTTGTCCTCCCACTAACAAAACTACATAATAGGAGTTAGAAAAGCATCATCAGATTTACAAGCGTAGATTATTTCGTAAGTAGTACCTACTACCTCTATGTGTAAATTGAACTAATCAATTTGATTTGATCGTTATGAAAACATCAAGAAACCGATATCTATTATGTAGGTAGGTAAATAAAATAATCTACGATATTACACGCTGCTGCTTATGAGCTGTACTGATACAATTCGATATCATTTTTACACGACTGCACAAAACAGGAGTAATGTGTTTAGGGTTCATGATTGGATGTGAATTTCTTTATTCCACCATAACTTTTAAATGCCTGACCAGATTTAGATGTATAGGGTATCGTTAGAATCCTTACATCATCCCGAGTGACTCTGGCTTGGGCAGTCGAGTTTTTTTATGTAACTTTTGTTTCAATAATATTAACATACTTTTTTTTCTTCAATCAAGTGTAAGCCCTCGATTTCACGCTCGTGGAGATTTGCTTGTGGAGAACCGTACATATTTCCGGGAAAATGTAACCTTTGTCATTCTCCGGCTCATAAACTATCTCTTTCTAAAAATCACGTCGATTTGTTGCTTCATTGCTGCATGAAAGAAGGACAAACCAACAGACTTACTCATTTACAATATTAGTACAATACATAGGTATTGAAAATGAAGAATCAAGACGAGTATCAGACCGATAGTTACAATATTGAAATACCTTAACAATTGGCAATAATTTCAGTAGTTTCCACATGCTGTTACATGTAATCGCAACCATCGTGTATCTAAGTAATCTAACGTATATTATACGCGTCAACATTGCATCAAATCCGCCATTTAAAAATCAATATTAACATTTCAGTACTTACTTCTTGTAAGGCACGTTGCTTTTCCGTTAAAAATCTGTATTTTTTCTGTGAGTAGGCGCACAATTGACTTCTATTTTATCTGTGGTGAATTAAAGATGCGGTGTACGGTGAAAATACCTTTACCTAGTAGAAGCTTTTTTTATAACTAGTAAATGCATTAGATTCTATAACCTAGCATAGTTGTAGAGAGTAACATAATCATATCAACTCTTCTTCTAGGTTGTGTAGTAACCATTTCAAATCTAATGATTCTTATGACGCGAGCAAGTTAGTTTAATTCATTAACCCCCAAAGTAAATATCAATGACAAGCTAATGATATATTAGTGGGTACTAATTTATTTGTGAAGTTGGCAGCGTCACTAGTAAAGAATTTATTGTTGGCACTGAAAATATTGACTGAGGAAAAGTTTTAGTCCCAATTTTAACCACCTGAGTAACTAATAACGCACAGGCATAATTAAAAAATGTTGTAGGTAGGTTACTTTTTGAAACAAATTTCGTGTACGTAAATTACTTTAATGTTATTGTTATTACATAATTGTAATCGTGACTAATAACTGACGATCTCCTTTCTTTGCGTAGAAAACTGTAGATTCTATCTAGTTTTATGACATAAACGGAACAAATAACTAATGTTTTGTTTACTCTTTGTACCGGACGAGATAAATGTTCAACGATAACAGAATTTAATAAGAGTTGCTCCTGTCATTTAAAACAGTTTCCGATCCAATTGAATTTTATTGAGGTTTCATCGCAATACTTTCTTTCAAGTTCCTTGCAGTATTCGCATCTTTGACCTATGGAATGTAACAAATTTGAGCTGCAAGAAGTAGGTGCCTACCTGTTTTGACCTGCAGGTACATTGGAAGCTTATTTGCAATTATAATTTGAATTATTGTCTGAGGCATCGTAACTCTAAATTATGTGTTTAATTTAAAAATTCCTTTTTCAAATTTAAATTAAAAAGTAATGAGTATAATATAGGTTCTTGACAGTTGAGTCACAGAACAAATAATAATACTACGTCTAAGCTGAAATTTAAAAATAAAATCTGAAATAGATACCTATCATAGTAAAATTATTAAATTGTCCAAATAACCAAGAGGGCAGTGACTCGTTTTTTTGGTCGGTCTAGAACTCTAGACTAGACAAATACGTGTAAGTAAGGAGTCTTAACACAAAACAACTCTACGCAAACAAAAAAAGACACTTTTCTTACTGCGACTGCAGTATTTCTTATACTCATACACCTACCATGGTGAAAGAAAAATCTGATGATTTTTCTGAGAACTCTTGAAAGGGTTTCGGTAATATGAAAAGACATTTTATTCGCTTTTTGTTGAAAGTACTAAACAGTTTCTTTTTCTACTACTTCTCAAATATATAGCACAAAAAATAATGCTAATTAAGAATTATCATAGCTTTTTGTTTTAAAAGTTAATTTCTAAAACAAAGAAATAGGTAAATCCACATTACTTTTTTCTTATTTGTTACCAGATTATTATTACTGTTAATCATATTATCGTCTGGAAATTCTGACAGAACTATTGTTTCAAACAAGTACAATGGCAATGCACTGTTCTTTCTCAAAAATAAAATGTAAAAAAGGGTGCCACACCGGCAATCAACAATGGCCATAGAAATAAAATCTTTGTTAACAATGCAACGGTACAGAAAAAAACTTTGTCAAAATTTAATATCGACAAGCACACCCTCAAAATAAAAAAAAACAATATTCAAGTCACCTTTGTATTCGTTTGGAGTCACCTTCGTCAGGCCAACATTTCTGTTTTCACATGCCTAAAATATTGTTTGTTTCCGAAAAATAATCGGAGACGCTATCCAGCGATTTATTTTTGTTTACGCTCGTGGGGTAGCGTCAGTCGCATACCGCGTGTTCCGCAGGACAGCTGTGTCGCGGTCGCTTTGTCGGTGCGCTGCGTAGGTTCAATTGATCGCAATCTCTATTGACGACGTACTTACTTTCGCGTGTGGTATTTTTAATTAAATCGTGTTTAGTTTGTGTTTGTTCGAAATTCAAACGTAAGTATTTTATGATTTTCGCTTTGGAATTTTCATTTCTAATTTGTTTTGAAATTAGAAATTTAGTTTGCAGAATGATACATTTATTTTTAACTCACTTCGAAAAAGGAAGAGGAGGTTATAATTATGTTCGATTGTATGAATCCTTTTTATTTTGAAGTTTTTTTTTTTATTTGAAGCAAGGCTAAAATTTCCATTATGGGCCGTCGATTTGGAAGTTCACTTTTTTACTGTAGATAGTACTCTTAAATAGAAAGCTTTTTACAAATATCTCAATGTGCGCAAATTCACGGTTTACGAGATATAATTTTTTAAAGTTTCGATATAAATTGGAAAAATAACACGCCATTTGCAAATTTTTATGGATAAACTGTCATGGTAGACGTCAAAGTTGACATTTCACGTTCCGTTGGTGGTAGACGTGTATTTTATTAAATATTATGTTTTCGTTTTTCTTAAATATAATTTTATTTTATTTTCAATTATTAAATAGTGTGTAATTAATGTGTACAATAACCCGTGCTGTATTATACAATTACATTGACTTTTGTGAATTTATGTTTATACTGTGGAATGGAACGTGAAGCGACGCCATTTTGTTTTATAGCGTCTTTTTATCTGTTAGCTGTCAGTGTCAGTCATCGTTTGTTGCCCTTGCAGTTGAGATCGTTTTACGTACTCTTGTTAGCCCTACAACGTTTGACTACCATGGCGTCTCCGAAGCCCTATGCTTCTGTGTCTGAAGAGTCGAGTGATGTGCAAGTTTTGGACTCAGATGAGCCGCTTGTTACGGCCACCTCTTCTGTGCTTTCCTCATCTAGTAACACATTATACTGGCTCCGAACACTAGGTTAGGTTAGGTTAGAACAGTGAAAATGCAAAAAAAAAATACTGTAACACAATATACTGGCTCCGAACACTAGGTTAGGTTAGGTTAGAACAGTGAATATACAAAAAAAATACTGTAACACAATAATACTGGCTCCGAACACTAGGTTAGGTTATGTTAGAACAGTAAAAATACAAAAAAAAATACTGTAACACAATATACTGGCTCCGAACACTAGGTTAGGTTATGTTAGAACAGTGAAAATACAAAAAAAAATACTGTAACACAATATACTGGCTCCGAACACTAGGTTAGGTTATGTTAGAACAGTAAAAATACAAAAAAAAATACTGTAACACAATATACTGGCTCCGAACACTAGGTTAGGTTATGTTAGAACAGTGAATATACAAAAAAAATACTGTAACACAATAATACTGGCTCCGAACACTAGGTTAGGTTATGTTAAAACAGTAAAAATACAAAAAAAAATACTGTAACACAATATACTGGCTCCGAACACTAGGTTAGGTTATGTTAGAACAGTGAAAATACAAAAAAAATACTGTAACACAATATACTGGCTCCGAACACTAGGTTAGGTTATGTTAGAACAGTGAAAATACAAAAAAAAAATACTGTAACACAATATACTGGCTCCGAACACTAGGTTAGGTTAGGTTAGAACAGTAAAAATACAAAAAAAATACTGTAACACAATATACTGGCTCCGAACACTAGGTTAGGTTAGAACAGTGAAAATACAAAATAAAATACTGTAACACAATATACTGGCGGAGGGGGGGGGGTACAGGGGGGGTAGCCCTACTCCCGCCCTCCTCTCCCCGCCCCATAAATCGATGGATATTTATGGAAAAAGGTATTCTAACCTCAAAACTTTAACCATGGATATCTCCATAACCATGGGGTTGCGCGGGGTGGGGATGGTACAGGGGGGTATACTTCCTCCCCCCCTCCCCCTCCCGCCCCCCGCCCCCCCCTAAATCGACGGCCCATAATGGAAATTTTAACCGAAATATTTTAGTCGCAAATAATTTTATATTAATACAATATGACTAGTAAACTACATGAGCAACTCTTCAATGTGGGTAAAATTAGGTCATACCAGAAAACCGCGAATTCGTGCCGTTTCGCGCCTTTTTATTTAAACCTAATGTTAACTTGTCTACAACGTGACCGCAAGAAGAGTCAGACTCACAATAATGACGAAAACACAATAAAAATGGTTCAAAGCCAAATTACCGAGCGTTATGTGCGTATAAACAAGGCTAAGTTCACATGCTAATTAATTTAAATTAAAGCAAGACTTTAACGACTTAACTATTTACGTACTAGCTTAAAATAAAACAGTCACCGCGATAAGCTGGTGAAATTCTTTTATTTATTTATGAGTATACTGCCATAAAATATATTCTACGCACTATAAGAAACATTATAAAAGTGAAAATTAAATAAATCGATACCTGAACAGTGAACACGCCTGGCCAAATATGAACTTAAAACAACTTAAAAAAAATAAAATAAAATTGTATGTTTAAATTCAAAATGGGCTTCAATCCAATCTGTAAGTCAAGGACGTGGAAGCTTTCGGTGATGGGAAACATCGTAATGCAATCGTAGCTTTATCGCACGAGATTAGATAATTTCAAACGCTAATATATCGGAAATATATATATTTTTTTTAATTCTATTTTATAATGAGACGAGATGGTCGTTTGCCTGATGATGGTAAGCATAACGCCGACCCTTAACAATTGCGGTGCAACTCAGAACTTTGAAACATACATCCATGCGCGGCACTGCGTTGCAGCGGTCGTTACCCTGAGATATTAGGTATTAAGTCTCTTAAGGCAGCCCTCACACCTAATTCATGATTGGTGGATATGCATCAATCGTGGACCACGGGAAAACCATGGAAACACCACGATCCCTGCTTGACGCATATCGTATCGTATATTGTGGTTGTGGTTGGGGCTTGATGGGAATCTAGTCCGAATACGACACTCGCTTCTATCTACGCTACTACGACCTGTATTAAAAAAAAATGTTACACGACCACTGCGTGCTTAATGCAGACGCCGCGGTAAATAAGCGGTGGTGCGCAAGTGATGTATGTAGCGTAAAGCAGAGCAGTCGTAGCGTTGAGCCCAGGCGGGGCTTCGAGACAGCACTTTCTGCAGTGCAAGTACGGAAGTCGGTTCGATAAATTTGTCGATCCGAAAAACTCGATAAATTTATCGAATGTTGCAAGTACCGAAGTCTAATCGTCAAGTATTGTAGTAGCTCTATATTCTCTTTGGATTCGACCTAGCTATTCGATAACTTTTGTCGATAAAAGTCGATAGCACCCACTTTATCGATTAGAACTGTCAATTTTATCGATCAAAAAGATCCGTACTTGCGCCGCTGGCCGTATTGCCTTTCTTGTCTATTTCGTGGTTTTATCATGGTTTTGCATAAAGCCGCGCTTGCGCGCGTATTGTCTCGTTATAGTCCTTTCTGAATTGCTGCGTTTCAATAATAGTTTTATCTTTCTATCTTTTTTGATTTAGATATGATTTGATTGTGGTTTTCCTCCAACAAGTATTTGTTGGAAATCATAGTACACGCAAATTTACTGATAATTTAAAAAAAATTGTAATAATGTGTATTACTGATAGCATATATCATAAAAAAAACAGCGAACATTACGGATAACCTTGTACAAAAAGATAAGTGAAACAAAACAACGCTTGCCAATTTTAGATGAAATTATGAAAATATAGCAAACGTACATTATTCTCCCTTATACATTCATACAGATTAAAAAAGAATAGCGAGTACAAATTTTTAGTCTCTTAGTCAAGCGCTAAATAAAAAAATAACAAACATGCATCCGATGGAAGTAGGGAAACATTAGAAAGTCCACAATGATTGCCAAGATGCCAAGTCATTATTCCAATCATACTGCCAACATCAGTGAGCAAAATTATTAAAAGAGAAACTGCGTTAGAAACGGCCATTCATTTGCCTTCAGTACATTTTATAGCTGGGACTAAGATTTTTCGTTTTCAACGAGCAAATTGCTTGTATTTTCTATACAAACTACCTACATCTTGAAAATCGTTTGTCGCTACAACGTATTATTTTCTAATAATAAATAAATAAATATATAAAATGTAGCTTAGAGAAGAAAAAACGGACAAATGTTAACAGCTAGTATATTTTGATTTTTTTATTTCTTATATCTTTTGATAATAATCTAAAGTTAAGAAATTTTAAATTGTTTTTTTTAATGTTTATTCTTGTTTTATGTTTGCGTTTCTCGTAATTAATTGTAAAAAAATGATATAATAGATTCTTTATTTGCTTACAGTGACGCCATTTTTCTGTGTGAATTAGTCTTTTCAATAATGCGTACAAAACGTTTTGAAAAGTACAAGTCATCAATTTAGCTAGTACAATTTACTTATACTTGCTAATTACATAATTTCGATTATTGCTTAGGTACATTGTGATTAGCACGTACATCGTGTCTTTCATATGTAATGTTGTGATTTTTTTTATCGGTTTGTAATGCGTATTTCATGCGTTTTTTCAAGGCTAAAACAGGTGTCCTCTCACCTGTGCAATGAGAAAATAAGTTTAGTATTTCTTTTTTGTTTTACATAATTATATCATTAATGACATTAAATTGAATTAAATTGTGTATTGTGATAAAAACGATAAAAACCAATTATTATTCTCATTTTTTTTTATGTTATTTGGTAACGAGACGAGCTGGTCGTTTGCCTGATGGTAAGCATAACGCCGGCCCATTGCAATTGCAGTGCCACCCAGAACTTTGAAACACAAAGGCCTGCGCGGCACTGCAGTGCGCTCGTTACCCTGAGACATTAGGTATTAAGTCTCATAAGCCCAGTAATTTCACTGGATACTCTGCTCATCAAACCGGAACACAGAACTGCTTGCACACTACTGCTTGGCGGCAGACCTCACGAGCAAAGCGGTGGTAACAACCCAGACGGACACTCGCAGAAGAGTTAGTCCTCCCACTAACCATTATTATGTACCCTGAGCCCTAACAAGGATACGGGGGCGTATGTAGCGGTATCGAGAATGCGGGGACCATGGAACAAATACCTACGTGTTTTTAAGTGCTCAAATATTTGTCTCATTGCGAGAATCGAACGCGTAAGCCTTAGGCGGCTGGTTCCCCTAATGCATGGTTGATTGATAAGCATCAATCACGAACCACGCTAAAACCATACATACCATGGCAAAACCACGATCACCGCTTGACGTATATCGTACCGTCTATGAAGCTTGGTAGAAATTTAGTCCGAGCGCTAACTATACCATGGTTAGAGGTAGTGAAAGAGACGAATCCCAGCCGCTTCTATATAAATAGTTTAAACGATTTAGATGGTTCAAACTGTATTCTACTAAGGCAGAGTTGGATCCGTATATTGTTTATCATGATCATAAATACATTCCGAAGTAAGGCGATCAAAGTCGGTTTCAATATTATGCACACTTGACTTTTCGTAATTTATGTCGACCTCGTTACTGCTGACGTGCTGATGATAGTGCAGGTATTACTCATTTTTTGCTTGTATAACATAATTGTAAACAATCTATCTAAACAACAATTTAATTCCCAACAATGTTTTCCAAAAATTGTTAGTTAACAACATTCTTCATTCCGCTGTAGTAATAAAGTGAGTTGCAGAAGTATATTTTCTGACCAAAAAGAGCTCGCAGTTTCTTGGTAAATCTTGCGATCTCACTTCCCAATAATATTAAGCATCTACAAAAATTACACTACTAAATCCTAAGGCAGGTCATACACGCTTATGCATGATTGCGTTTTGCTGTCAAAATAATCATGATTTTGCATCAAGCGCGGATTACGATATAATTACACGCGCAAGCGCGGCTTGATGTTAGACCATCAAAAATCCACGCAAAAGTCAAGAACAATAATACAGCCAGATAGTGCTGTCTCTTTTACTCCCTGCCTGTTCATCACTTGTGCACCACCGCGTGTTTAACGTGGCCTCTGCACTGAATACGCAGTGGTTGTGAAACTATTTTATTATATTCATACCTATTCATTTATTAATAACAAATTAGTTACACGTTAATACAGAACTATGATTACAATCCAATGCTGGATTGTTAAATGAATATGGTTACGTACAAAATACTACTTACAATATTAATAACCATTAAAATTATAATAATGTCAAACATATAACTATGTCAAAATCGGTCAATTAAATTGAAATAACATTAAAAACCACAATAATAAATAATAATCCGTAGCGCACTATTTCTAACCACGGTATGGTTAGCGCTCGGACTAAATTTCTTCTAAGCTCCATAGACGGTACGACATGCGTCAAGCGGTGATCGTGGTTTTTCCATAGATTTCGCGTGGTCCGTGATTTATGCTTATCCATCGATCAGGCATTATAGGCGTAACGGGCAGCCTAACAGCGGCGCAAGTACGGATCTTTTCGATCGATAAAATTCGATAATATTAGATAAATTTGACAGTTAAAATCGATAAAGTGGGTTTTATCGATTTTAACTGTCAATTTTATCGAATAAAACCCACTTTATCGATTTTAACTGTCAATATTATCGTCCCGAATAGATCCGTACTTGCGCCGCAGTTCTGATAAGAAATGTAACATCGAAATCCACTTGAATTCAGTGCCAATAATTCAGCAATGGTGATTGGTGACACGATCAAACAAATCACAAAATTTATATCTATTACTTATATAGTCAAATTTTCGATTAAACTTTGCTATTAGTATTAATAATATGTTTAATTGAATATTATTTAACATCACATGTTAAATAATATTATTTAACATGTGGTATTTATACCACAGATCAGATACTTAGCGAATTCGTTAATACGCATATATTACGGTTGAATTGATTATACAGATTTTATTAACAGGGAATATTTGAAACAGGAAAACATACCTACATATATTTTAATATAACATTATAAAAATGTTGTAAAAAAATGTCAGTAAAAATGGTCACGTTTTTCAACTTTTATTTCGGTTATCATGATACAAGCAATGGTTGAAACAGGAAACATACTCGTGTTCCTAAATATGTTTCTAATTCAATATTATAATAAAGAATAAAATTGCCTCGTTTTTCCAGTTTTATTTCTTTTATTGATGATTATTTATCATTTATTGTCTTATTATGATGCAATATTTACCAGGGAATAGTTGAAACAGGACACATTAACATACGTTTCCCATATAATATTGTAATAAAATAATATATTGAATAAGTATATAATTAAATTGTCACGTTTTTCTGGTTATATTTTGATTGTTATATGAGAATTACAAAATTAGTTACGTAGATACTACGTAGTTAGATTACATACATATATTTACATAGTGAGTTGTTATAATTTTTAGTTAGTAGGTGATACCTTAGATATTTACTAAAGACGTATAATGGAAGTTTTTATCGTAACAAATAGACTAATAAAAAATATGAACCCCTCTAAAAGGATGCTGTATAGATGAATACTATTTATATAATTACGCGTCACGTTGTTTGTCTGCGATGGACTCCTAAACTACTTAACCGATTTTAATCAAATATGCATACCGTGTGCACTTTGATCTAACTTAAAAGATAGGATAGCTTACATCTCAATTTATAGCCGCAATATTATTTTATTGCAAATTCTATTAGGGTTCCGCGCAAAAAAATAAAAACCATGAAATCTAAAATCTCCACGCGGGTGAAACCGCGGGGCAGCAGCTAGTTGTATACATATCTGTATTTACTATACAGGCTGAATTATTATAATGGTTTTGCATAACTTATAAAACTTACTTTGTAATCAAAAAGTGTGAGAAAAGCCAAAAATTTCTATATAAAGTAAATCCGTAATTGGGTGTTAGTTTTATAAGCTGTGTTTAATTAAGTTTTTTTCTTTAAGATCTGTGGATTTTGTTATATAAAATAAATAAATAAATAAAAAAAGATTTTGAATTTCGCTTGTGGATTTTTACGTATTTTCAGACTATCAAACATATTGATTTTGCTAATTGCGTCCCATACAAGCAATCAAGCTGTTTGAATTAGGCAGGTTCAATCAACTTAAGCATATCATTGTTTCCATTTAACTTTCCGGAGTTCATGAACTCACTGACCAATATTAACAAATGATAATTTCCTTTCAGGTACGATAACGACACGAACTTGGACCAAAGACTTGATCTAGAAATTTGTCACGGACACAATATACTTGAAAACAGTATACATGTCACGCAGTTTCTGAAAAGACGCATCTACAAAGACAGGTACTGTTCTTTAAACGTGTCAAAGACTTCGAGAAATCTTGCTAGTGCAGTGCGTGTAATAATTCGAGCTTGTATGGAACTTTATAACTGCCCGAGAACTTGAAAGTACGTCGGTAAGAGAAAGTGAAGTGATGACGCCCGCCGCAATGGAGATGGAAATGAGTAACAATAACGTGATCCCGCTGCTGCCTCGGACGACGGTGCAGCTTGAGTTCCGGAACATTACCTGCACGATAAATATGTTCAATAAATTTCGAATGGGTAATATTTCTTTAATCGCTTCTTTTTTGTTTTTTTTACTTAAGGTAGGTACTGACCTTGTTAATTGGTTACTTGATGATGCTCCTGCTATACCCCCGAGGAAAGTGGACCTATACTAGTGAAACGAGTTTGATGTTAGTTCCTTTAAAGATTAGATGGATTTCTAGAGATCAAGGTATGGGATTGAAATACTTGCCTAAGCATCTGGGAATGAGCTTCTTGGATGCTTGTTAATGTCGAGTTTGGGTATTATCTAGATAGGTAGATGTTTTTAATGCTGATGAACGGAAGCTCTATTTTTTTTAATTTTTTGTGTGGTAATTTGTTTCAGAATGTTTTTCTACCTAGATCTTAATAATAAAGGTATTATATATACGTATTTGTTCGAATAAAAACATTGTATTAATTTTACAAATGCTTTATATCATACAAATCAAAATAGACAGCACCCACAAATTATATAGGGTATCAGATAGACATGTCGCCTACATCCGTCGCTAGACACGAGCTCTCGTCTCTGATTGGCTGAAGCAAAAAGATGTTTGACATTTTTTTAATTTTTTATTTTACGCTTACCTAAGCTAATGCAATATTCTCATAAAGAGCAGCCTTCACTACATTATTTAATATTACCTAACCTACTTCTTTAACATTCAGTAAAACAACGTTTTTGTATTCAATCATTTTTTTTTTTTTTTCAATTTTTTCTTATATTTATTCAGAGCTTTGCTTTGCATTGCTGGAATTACAGTCCTTTTCTCAGCGTATTGATGGTCATCAGTACAGTGCATGGGTTCTGGAAAACGAAGATTAATAAATCGAAAATTGAATGTATAATATAATATGAATGATTTATTAGGAACGTAACTGAAATGTGGGTAGCTTACCATTAGTTTCAAGAGATAATGAAATCCCACTGCGAATTGCCGATTGTATAAATAAATTAGGATAAGCAATGCTCAGTAGATATGATTTCATGTCACGAATCGTGCCTCAACATGTTTGGGACACATTTGTAGATCAGTGAGCTCTTTCGCACTCGCAAAGAATCGCAGTTGATGGCAACCAATCACTTTTGGAACCTTTCCTCGCTTTTGGGTAACTTGTGTAAAATACAGGCATCTCGAGGGCTTACGCAGCCCTGTACACATCATTTGTGATACATTTCGAAAAATTAATCAAACAAGTTGATTGCTATAGATGTGGAATAGAAAATAGACGAAAATTAATCGATGCACAGCTACTAATTCACTCAACACAACGACAACAATATGTAATATTGAAATTTTAAGATATAATTTATTTAATAATGACAGTACAATGACAATAAGTATGAGTGGTCTGCAAAGAGATTTTAATGTGTTATGACGACGACAATGACTTCAAATCGTAACAAATATGGCGGCGGCTCTAAAGATTACGTCAAGAGGTGGGGAGTGAAGTGAGCGGGGGGTGCAAAATGTCATATGTCTTTTTGCTGTGACGTTTCTCGTGTCTAGTGTTTTTCTTAGACAGATTTATACCCGTGACAGCACCGTCACACAGAACGGAACTCGTGTTCCTTTTTAATGCTAACTAAAGAGTTTACATGTCTTGTACTCTAAAGAGTATCAATACACTACAAAAGGATAGAGTACATCAGGTTTACAAAGTATCTCAGCAATCCGTAGACACGTACTAAGCGCTTATATACATATAAATGCGAAAGTGTTGGGATGTCGTTCATTCAAGCAGCAACTGAGCAACAGTTTGACGTGAAAATTATCACTAGAAACGGGATATTTACCATGTATATATATATTTACCATGTAATTATCGGAAACTCAAATCAAATAATATACATGGTAAATATCCCGTTTCTAGTGATAATTTTCAAAGTTTGACGTGATTTTTTGCATAGAGATACCTAAGGTCGTAGAGTAGGAAACTTAAGAGTACTTTGTATCCCGAAAAAATGCACGGAGGCCAGAATCACGCGAGTGGAACCGCGGGCGGTCTGCAGCTTTGAAATCCAATTTCGGATGAAGAAATAAACACTGCTCTATAACTGTACTGGGCTGGCTTGAGACTGACTTAGTAAAGGGTCATTAGCCCCGAGGCCCTTAAGCGACTATTGAATGACGAAACCTGTAAACCCTTGGGGGACCGGAATCATAGCGCACATTCACGAGTTCTACTGCTTAATTAAAATAAATGAAACACCAGAGTAATGTAAATGGCGAAAAAAATTTGTTGGTAAAAATGTAATTTACCAAATCTTTACTAATAATCTTTCTAAAATTGTAAAATGTGAAATTCTGTTTGTTGATTTGTCCCTTTCGCGTAGTAACGGAGCGCCGGATTAAGATAATTCTTACGTTTTTGTGCCGGACAGGGACTTTTTGATTTGACTGATCAGTTCTTGAGAAATTCATGAACAAGCATTCATAACTCTTACAATTCAATTAACGTCGTAACATATGTTATATCTCTTAGGCAATAAATAAAGTGCATATAATTATGCTAATAAAGGATAAGAACTATGTTAACAATGACTATTACAATTTGTTATTCTCCTATCTATTATAATTCTCGGGTCTTTGCCCGGACCTTGGAGCTGTAGCCAATTAAGAGGGCCTTTAGTAAACTGTATTGTGGGGGTAGTGATTTTTAGATTTTTGTGTAGGGGGTACTTTTGTAAGTCATGAGTAAAAAGCCTGGAATATTATAATGAATGTTTGATGATTTTAAACCGGTCTCTGAAATCAGACACCGGCAGTGAATTGTGAGCAGTTGGTACATTTTCTCATTTCGTCCAATTCGCGATTCGTACAATTCGCAATTTGTGCAAATCATCATTTACACTTTATCACTGGATGGTAGAACTAACTCTTCTGCGAGTGTCGGTCTGGGTTGCTACCACTGCTTTGCTCGTGAAGTCTGCCGCCAAGCAATGTGCAAGCATTACTGTGTACCGGTTTGATGCATTAATTAAATCAAGACGGTGTACCGATTACATGTTGTTTGTTGTACAAATTGTCAAATCTTATCATCGAACGAATAAATAATTTGTACAAACCAAAAAATTGTACTATCTGCGAGTTATTATTGATAGATAATGTCAGATTGTACAAATTGTTAAATCTTATCATGAAAATTATAACGAATTGAGCATTTGTACAAATCACGAAATTGTACCAACTGCTCATAGGTAATTCCGCGCACCTGCCAATTCCATCTGTAAAACTATCGAACTATGTACATTACTGTCTGTTAACACTTACAGATATATTTAATTGCAAGACTATTATAATTTGTTTGTGGTGGTAGGACTAACTCGTCTGCGAGTGTCCGTTGTCCGCTTGGCTCGTGAGGACTGCCGCCAAGCAGTAATGTGCAAGCATTATTGTGTTCCGGTTTGATGAGCAAAGTAGCCAGTGAAGTTACTTTGTGGTTCAAATTTCTGAGTGGCACTGTAATTGTTATGGGCCGGCGTTATGCTTACCATCAGGCAAACGACCAGCTCGTCTCGTTACTAAGTAGCATAAAAAATTTGTTAATTATTGACGGTCTAACCACAAACCCTAAACCTGTGTTAAACAGCGTTTAACTCCTACACCTACATAATACGCCTTAGTCACAAATTTAACCGTTATCTAACTCCATTCTGTTGTGACATTTCTAATCATTTTAAACGTTTATCTTTAGACACTGTCTAGCTAAACAGGCGTCTAAAAGTGTTTTTGTGGTAAGATATTACATAACCGTCCTTGTTTAGATAAACAAAATCTTTGAGCCTTTGCAATAGATTACGCGACACAAACTTACGTAATTTGTAATAGTATTTGGTTAAACATTAGTTACCTATTAAAATTTAACCGCCTTTTAAAATGTTGAAATTTACTAACCAATTAATAACGTTCTATTGTAAAAATTCAGTGCCGTAGTCCAGAACCTATTTTTACGTCGACATGTGTAAAAATTTTCATGTATACAACCAGTCACAACATCCATGTTGGACTCCGTCTAATGAGACCGACATACTGCAAAACTCAGTTACGTATATTAATATATCGAATGCATATTCGACTGCAATCTAAGGTGTGTGCCTTTGACATTCACAAGTGGAACCGAAACCAACACTAAACAGATTTTTTCCGTTTTCTTTAGGGGCAGCTTTAGACGCTCAAGCAAACTTACGTTTGCTTGTCAGAATAACAACGCTTTTACGTCAAGCGCGGATTTTGTGATACTCGAAATGCGCGCTTGACGCAAAAGCGTTGTTATTCTGACAAGCAAACGTACGTTTGCTTGAGCGTCTAAGCTGCTCCTTAGAGGACTATTTGACAGGTGCATAACGCTGCGCCTGTCTATGTCACTGCTTTTACATTTAAAAGTTGACTTAAGATTAGAAATCCTGACCACATTACTATAATATAACATTGGTGTAGAGTCTGTCATCTCATAGCTAAACCTAAGTTTAACTTCTAAATGAAAACATTGGAAAGAGATATGATATATTTAAGACCTTTCAAATTAATTCACATACATATGTCTAGTATAAATTTAACTGCAATTAATTTAGTGGCGTGTAATTTATCAAGGATGGAAGATATTTGACAGCTCTAAAACGAAATGTACATCTGTGAAACGTTTCCCATCTCTTTCTCATGTCAGGTATGGGAAAAATAATCACAGTCAAATAAAGTTATGAAAAAACTATGTTAGGATATAAATAGAAACCCACAAAATTATCTACTATTGAAATAACAAATTAAACGCAAAAATAAAAAATGCTTTTTATGTCCTGAATTTTTATGCTAGGCTCAGTTGTTCAGCTAGTTTTTACGCTTCTTATTGTTTTGCTAATTAAATAAATAAATACATACTTATATTATAAATGCGAAAGTGTGTTTGTACGTTTGTTGGTTTGTCCTTCTTTCACGCAGCAACGGAGCAACGGATCGACGTAATTTTTGGCATAGATATAGTTTATGGAGCGAGAGTAACATAGGCTACTTTACGCACGGTTCGTGTGGGAACGCGAGCGAAACCGCGGGCAGAAGCTAGTAATTAGTAACGGAAAGTTTAGACGTCCCGCGGTAAAAATAGGCATTTGAACCTTGATAAAGGACACGTCATTCTTATCTAAACGTCCACGCCATATTAAATGGTAAACATACAAAATTAACTCGGCACTTTGAGATAAACTTTTTAGTGACTCATAATCTTTGTACGGAACAAAATAACAAAGTTTTACTTAGAAATCTTTAACAATTGAATCCGTATTATTATAATGCGAATGTGTGATTGTCGGTTTAACCTTTTTTTTTTATTTACATTTACACTGCAAGCTCCAGGGCTCGCACCCTTTTTTTGCTAATCAAACTATTTCTTGCAATTTTCACATCACATCATTAAATTAACAAAAAGAATACTCCGAAGGCATAACTATGATGATATACATACATACATAAAAATAACTTTATATAAATACTTCTAAATTCGGTTGTGAAGAGTAGTTGAGGTATCCAACTATAATTATTACAATTAGGGCTAGTTTATTTACAGTAGTTTATTAAGTACACAATCGGAGCGGACGAGATCCCACAAGCAGCACCCGTTCACGAGTGTGACGCATGTGCCAGCCATCGCTCTCCTCAACCATTTTAGAGGGAAGAGGGCGACCCGCCACACGACGCCACTGCAAGCAGGGTCATTCCAGTGACCATGGCCACTCCGGTTGTCCACCCAATTCACTTATCCTATGTCAACTCTCCGTCTCCGCCCCTCCGTTCGAACTCTGCGATGGCCTCCGCCACCACGTTATTCCCATCTCGGTCGGTTTAATCTTGACCACATAGCAATGAAGCTTCGGATCGACGTGATTTTGTCAATAGAGATAGTTTATAAGAATCGCCAAGCGGGTGAAATCGTGGGCAGCAGCTAGTCTATATCTTCTATACCTACAAATAAATAAAATTGACGTGTCTGTTTGTAATGTCAAAACAGCTATTTACTAAATTCTTTATACGGCACTTATAAAATAAACTATTTTTAAAATTTTTGTCTGTCTGTCTGTTTGTTCCTCAAATCTAAGCTAATCTCCAAAAACTGGTAATCGAACGCTAGAAACGTCAAAAATGACAGTCTAATGCGGGCGTATCTACTGAGTGCTAAAACGCGCCATACAAATTAGACTGAACACCTGACGTCACATGTTCAACGCGGGCCGTAAAGCTGTTCTAAATACATGCATTTTGTTTATTTGGCCGTGAAAACTGTGTTTAAGTACATAGTTGTCATATATTTTTTTCATTGAATTATAAATATGTAATCTGATATCATTAAATTACTATTGGATGATAAAAAAATCTATGAATTCGGGAAACTTTCTTTGCAGTATTTTTGTAGAATTTTTTTTTTTGTAAATATTGTGTAGTAGTTTATAACCTGTATAACGACAGTAATTATGTATTTTGAGTTTCATGCAACATCCCTATTGTAGTGCCGCTCAGAACTTTAAAACACAACCGCCTGTGCGCGGCACTGCAGTACGCTCGTTATCCAGACACATCAAATATTAAATACCAGTCCTGTTATTTCAGTATAAGTGTGATGCAATTAAATAATAAATATGTTCATTTTTAATTAATATCTATTCATGTGTAACTCTTTACATAATCCATTAGAATTGCAATACAAATCAAGTCAAGAACGTGACAATAGAGCTATGTAATTTGACCTCCAATATACGATTATCAATTATGCGTATTTAAATATCTACGCAATAATCTAATGCCTTTTGTTATACTACAAAATGTACTAAAAATACAAAAATATTTGTCCAGCTCTATATTTTTTATAACTAAGCATTTTATCTATTCTATACAAATAAATACAATTTTTAGTGTCTGTTTGTAATATCAAAATAACAGCTTTTTATCAAATGCATATGAAAGTATATACGGTACTTATAACAAAACAACAATTTTTTAAATTTTTGTCTGTCTGTCTGTCTGCCTGTCTGTCTGTCTGTTTGTTCCGGGTAATCTCCGAAACGGCTGAGCCAATTTTGACGGGACTTTCACTGGCAGATAGCTGATGTTATAAGGAGTAACTTAGGCTAAATTTATTTTGGAAAAAGAATTACGGTAATAGGTAACTTTTTTACCACGTGCGGACGCAAGGGACAGGTAGGTAGCACCTTTTAAACACACAACTTTCTACATTGTGCAAGAAGTACATATAATGGAAAATAACCGGCTCCCCTACCCATTCATCGCAGGCTGTTTACTCCCTTCGAAAAATTTCTCTTGTTCACATTACAAACCTAGCTTTGGGCATAATCAATACATTTAAGCTTAAGCAAAGCGGCAATGTGTATGAGACTCTCTCAAGATAGCTAGTAGCTGCTGACGCTATTGCATAAGTTCATCTGACACCATGATGAGTGTAAGAAATGTTACCTACTTTCTACCGTGTCGTGATATAATCATCATTACTTAACACTCTTTGGCAAAAAACTGCGGAGTCATTCTCAATCGATTTTTGTCATTATTTGTTGTTATTATTTCGATTATAATTGTTGCTTCGTGTTAGAGAGGACTACGGAATTGCGGTCGCATTCTTATAGAACTCACGACTCTATAAGTCAAGTAGACCATTATGGCTATTATTAATAAACAGAGTTAATCGGTGGTTATGTTTTGTCTATGTTGTTCTTTGACAGTTTTGAACTGAATCGACAGAGACAAAACATAGTTTAACTTTCAACCGTTTAACACTGTTTATTAATAAGAGCCTATGTTATATGTAGTGAGTTTTCCATTGTGCTATGAATAGACAATAGAACAGAGACACATTTATTCAGAACACAAAGTCAAAACCTAGAAATAGGTACAAAGAAAAAAATAAATGTAAATAATATACAAAATTTAAATATTACACATACAAGTTAGTTAAACAGTAGTGCTGAAAAGACCGCCGATTTCGTGATAATCGAAATGCGCGCTTGACGCAAGAGTTGTTATTCTGACAAGCAAACGTACGTTTGCTTGAGTGTCTAAGGTACCCCTCAGAAAAATGAATCGATGCCAACATGACGACCCAAGTAATGTCTCACAGTATGTGCCGCTCCAATTACCAGATTATTTGTTAAATGTTGTAGTTTGATTACTTTATACTACGTCAGTTATCTATGAGCACAATGATGATAATGTTCATCCAGCATACGCTTTTCAAAAGGAAGAGCTATGTAATTGGGATGTTGACTGATTTTGGGAAAGTGTCTAAAACGATGCGTGTGGGCCTAATATAACCCAAAATATTTAAATTTAATTTTTAAAATCACTAATATTTTAATTATCACGTATTTTAAATGCTGTTTTAAATTTCGCTCCAAAACGCCAATACTGGTCACGTGGTCGATGTGACGTCACGATTCCTGGCACAGATAACTAAATTTACAGAAATCACTCTAAAATACTAGGCAGAAAGAGCAATATACTCATTCCGATTGTGAAAGTGACGTCACGATTGAAAAAGTGACGTCACGCGCGTTTTATGTCACGTGACTTCGGAGCGATGTGATTACATTTTGATTATTAAATTAAAATTAAATTCCTTAAAAATAAACAAAAATATTGTGTTTTATAGGATTTCTGTCACAAAAACTACCGTTTCGCGGCAAAATTATATTTTTATTTGAATACAGTCAACATCCCAATTATTGTAAAGGTCAGCCGATAAGAACCTGACGTGCTCCAATTATTATCAATGTAACCTTCGTTAAATATAATTTGATAACAAAATATTTCAGCGATTTTAAACTTTTACATTTATACTTCACGGACAAAGTATAGTTGATCTTATTTTCCTGTCTAACTTTGATTTTGAATACTTTGTAGCCAGAACGAATGAATAAGGATTTGACACTCACAAAACAAAGTAAAAAGGTACGTAAAAAAACAAATAAGGGGACACAGAATACAGAATCTTCTGTGGTGTGGCACGATGTTATGCAACTGCAAAAAATAATTAAACACAGACATAGTTATAGGCAAATATTCAAATTTTATTATGAAAATGGCACCCATTGATGATGATATATGCAATACTTATTCTGAATTATTAAAAGGCCAACTCGAAGGAATTACAACATCTAAGCGTTCAATCTTTTAATACAACCAGTAGATAGCAGCGGTACTTTAAGTAGGTCAAGTCAACGCAGTGTTCTTCCGTAAGTGGGTTCAAGCACATGCGATTTCTATGGCACAGTATGCAGTAGGCAAAATTAGCATAATGACGTGACAATCATTGATTTGCCATTTCAAGGCATAATAAACTATTTGAGATACGATCGCGGTCAAACTGCTATAATCCGTACTATAGTAAATACGAAAGTGTTAATGTCGGTTTGTCCTTCTTCCACGCAGCAACGAATCGAGGTGATTTTTGGTCTTTTTAATGCTATTTGGTAACAAGACGAGCTGGTCGTTTGCCTGATGGTAAGCATAACGCCGGCCCGTAACAATTGCAGTGTCATACAGAGCTTTGAAACACAATGGCCTACGCGGCATTGCAGCGCGCTCGTTACCCTGAGACATTAGGTATTAAGTCTCATAAGCCCAGTAATTTCACTGGCTACTCTGCTCATCAAACCGGAACACAGTAATGCTAGCACACTACTGCTTGGCGGCAGACTTCACGAGCAAAGCGGTGGTAACAACCCAAGTGGACACTCGCAGAAGAATTAGTACTACAAATAAATAATAAATAATCTATCAGTGGAGACTTTTAAATGGCTGTTGTATTTTTTAGTTTAAGATTTATTTTATTATTGTATAGTCGATAGTCTTCCCAAAACATAATAAATAAATAAATAAAAATAAATAACAAAAGGAATTTATAAGAAAGGAAGAGAGAGAGAAAATACATTTATTTCAAGACATCAAACAACATTACAGTTTTTACAAAAACAAAAAAAATAAGGGACAAACAAGTAAGCAGGTAAACTAAAAACGCTAGATTGCGTGAGGCCATAATAAAGGTTCCGACTCAGCATGCAATTATGGGCCAAGGTCCTTAATAACTGATTTTCAGTCGAAACCCATATCATGACATCACGAACCTCCGATTATGGTCCGGAGAGTAACAAATTATAATAATATACTAATAGGAATAACTTGTTATAATAATATACTAGCTTCTGCCCGCAATTTCACCCGCTGACAATGCTCATTTGAACCGTGCATTTTTCAAAGTATTTGAAACCGAGGGCAGCAGCTAGTAAGTCAAGAAAAGTATTGTTTAAGATCGTAATCCAACCATAACATGGTTCTAGCGCATTTATCAAGCATCACTCGCCTCATTAGCCTGTTCAAATTGTTGCTAGCAACACAAATTAAAAACTTAATGTTTTATTTGCCGTCTGTGGATACACAATAGATTTACTTCGAGATTAGATTTAGATGTCCTTCGAGCCGGATGACCAATGTTGGGAGCTCGTGAGCTCGTGGCTTTCGTGTTGTTGATTTAAACTCCAATGCAGCGATATCAAAATACTTTATTTTCGTGACACGTTAAGCTAGCTATCTTACAGAGAGTATTGAACGATTACTGAATTACAGATTATACAGGTAATAGATTGTAAATCTATTGTGTATCCACAGACGGCATATAAAACATTAAGTTTTTAATTTGTGTTGCTAGCAACACAAATGATCACCAAAATTCCAAACAAATGTTAAGGAAAATCATCGAACGGTTTCCTACTTAAATAGCTACATGAATATTCCAAGATGATGTATCTATGCCTGTGCTTATACGTAATGGGATGTTTCTATGACTTCCTCGTTCGAGTACGCGATCGTCGAATTCTAATTATAAATCACCTTGTGTAGCAATAGTTATAGTTGAAGTTAGCGCAATGGATGTAGACCCACCTGAACACTGACTTTTTTCATTCACCATAGACTTCTACCTCACTTGGATTTGATGATGTGATCGAAGGTGGAAGTCAAAAGAAGTCATCATCACAAGAATTTCGGGGCTGACTTCAATCGCTCCCATTGCCTAATTTGTTAAGACGTCTGGTTTGACTTCTATTACACCTGGATTTGATGATGTGATTGAAGAATCACATGTTACCATAGCTGAAGCGAACAAATTACATTTGAATTTGAATTTGAAGGTGGAAGTCGAAAGACGTCATCATGTCAAGAATTTCGAAGCTGATTTCGATCGCTCCCATAGCCTAATTTGAAGACTTAGATGGTCTAGATAACCAGAAGACGCGAGTTCTAATCCCGTTAGCAGCGAAATTTTTGAGATATATGTATAAATAAATAAATATTTACGTTAACATCCGGCGAGTATCGGTTCACATTTTTAATTTTAAAATATATAATCTTTACAAACCTTTGACAATACCGTCAAAGTTACAAACTGTTAAGTATACGATTTTTATTTTGGGAGTGGTAGATAGCCAGTTGAACACTAGAAAATGCTTAGATATCATGTAACACGATGTTTTCCGTCATTAAAACGTTGGAAAAATTATTTTCAAAATTAAGGTTTCGAACAGGTCGTCTATCTAACTATTACTGAGCTATCATCGCCTCAATGGATCTTTGAGCGTTTGAAAGGAGATAAATTCCACCGTATTGAATATGTGGATTTTATTTGAGCCGCTTGAATTTGGGTATACTTTCACAACCAAAGTATAATGCGAATGGGACCATGCAAGACCAATCTAAATAACCTCTTTTTTATTTAACCACGTAGTTCTGCAGACTGTCACTGGCAATGAATGTCGTTTTTTTTTATATCGCTGCTCCATTTCGATTTAACCGTTCATGGTACAGTAAATATAAATTATTCTGTCACGGTCTAAATAACAAGCCAAACTTTGCATCGGATTGCCGAAGAACTTCAGCACGCGAGTAGGCTTTACAATGCAAAAAGTAAAGGTACTTATAAATCTTGGAATATGACTAGTTTCCCCTCCTTCAAGTTCAAGTTACTCCTTATAACATCAGCTATCTGCCTATTATTTAATGCAGTGATAGCAAAGAGACAGTTATTAAACAGATAGCGCTCACCTTTGACCACTGACTTACGTATTTCCTACCTCCATGCCTTTGACCAATGTCTAGTTTACATCAACATAAATCATTCTTAATGGCATGGCTACTTAGAAAAATAAATCTAATTTGTTTTATTTAACTGTCAAAGTCAGTATCACTTGCATCCTCCCATTAATTTTCTCTTTGTTCATAAATCTAAAATTGTTGTCACTGTAACGCAATACTGGCATAGACTAGACAAATACGTTTCAGTAAGGTGTCTTAACATAAAACAACTACTCCGCAAACAAAAATAGACCTTAAGGTGACGTACCTTTTCTTACTGCGACTATACAATGGACATAGAACAACTAAGACCATGAACCCACAACATCAGAATACGGAATAATAAGAGAAAGCCAACGCCACCGTGCTGAGTTAAAAGCAGTGCGTCACTAAATTTAGAACGGCCTAGATCCGTTGCGCGTACGTCAATTTTACAATGTTCAAAATTTCAAGTGTTCACTTTTCTTTATGGGGCAGGAATACGGCGCGCGCGCCGCTATCTCGTTCGACCATCTCATCATTTTTGAAATCACGAAATCTCGCATTTTTATCTTATGCTTCAGCTAACGTTTTCGAAACCGGCTTGAGGTAACGAGAAATAGATTCATACGAACATTGACGAGGTCGGCGATGACGGACATGAACATTCGTGAACCATCTTTGGCCGAATTTAGAGACGCATACGATCTGGTATTTATGCTATTGGCGACGAGCGGGTTGTTTGTCTGATGTTAAGCATAACGGCAACTCATAACAATTACAGTGCCACTTAGAACTGTGAAATACAAATGTCTGCAGTGCGCTCGTTGCCCTGAGATTAGGTATTAAAGTCATCAAACCGGAACACAGTAATGCTTGCACATTGATCATTGGCGGCAGACCATACACGAGCAAAGGGTCGTTACCCACCCGCAGAGGGACACTCGCAGAAGAGTTCTTCCTACCGAAGAAGCATTTCTAAGTTGGTTTAGCCATTATTTACTCTGTTGTATTAACCAAGAAAATACATACTAAAGTTCCTACGAATACAGCTGATCAAACAGACGTCCGTCTTTCAGATACACACAATGTAAATTTATACAACACGACAATCATTACTTTCTTTATTCGCAGCTGTATATGAAAGAAACTTAGAATATTTAGCACATTCTTGTGAAAAGAACGGCGAATACAAAACTTTAGTAAGGTCAATATAAAAAACCTCTGATTGCACGTATACCATTTGTAAATGTGTTAAAATGTTAATAGGGTATTTAACTAAAATTAAAAAATAGTTAAAAGTATATAAATTTGGTATTTTACTGTTTTAAATGCAGACTGCGTTGATATTTCCGGGAGATCTCTTTTATAAATTATAGAACAAAGATCTTTTATATTATCGATGCTAAAGTGAGAATAGGAAATCAATCAACCTATCTATAAAAAATATTTAGACTGAAAATATACTTTTTTTTTATGTTATTTGGTAACGAGACGAACTGGTCGTTTGCCTGATGGTAAGCATAACGCCGGCCCATAACATTTGCAGTGCCACCCAGAACTTTGAAACACAAAGGCCTGCGCGGCACTGCAGTGCGCTCGTTACAATGAGACATTAGGTATTAAGTCTCATAAGCCCAGTAATTTCACTGGATACTCTGCTCATCAAACCGGAACACAGTAATGCTTGCACATTACTGCTTGGCGGCGGCCTTCACGAGCAAAGCGGTGGTAACAACCCAGACGGACACTCGCAGAAGAGTTAGTCCTCCCACTAACAAACTACTTATTTATCTTAAGCCCTTAGGGGAGGAGAGCTCCTGTCTCTAATGCCAATTGAAATTTCCATCAACATTATGGTGGCTGTATAGTAGTTACACCATAGCCTACTATCATCAGAACAACCTGCATGCTTTCATAAAAAGCCTAATTCAACTTCAAGAGATCGATACAATACGCACTACCTGTTTTTTTTTTTAAATGACACACTTTTTAGTCAGTCTTTAGGTCGTGCGCGATCTTAAACCGGTTTATTATTATGTAATATGTTAAATAACAGTTACAACTTCCTCTACGAAGCCAAAAAAACCAAGCCAATTATAATTTAACCGTCCGGTTTTTTGCGTGTGATGAGACTAGCGGGTCGTTGACCTGATAGCGCCTGATAGTGGCTCGGGATCAATCTATATGATTTTGTTAGTGGGAGGACTAACTCTACTGCGAGTGTCCGTCTGGGTTGTTACCACCGCTTTGCTCGTGATGTCTGCCGCCAAGCAGTAGTGTGCCAGCATTACTGTGTTGCGATTTGATGAGCAGAGTAGCCAGTGAAATTACTGAGCTTATGAGACTTAATACCTAATGTCTCAGGGTAACGAGCGCACTGCAGTGCCGCACAGGCCTTTGTGTTTCAAACTTTCAGAGTTCTGGGTGGCACTGCAATTGTTATGGGCCGGCGTTATGCTTACCATCAGGCAAACGACCAGCTCGTCTCGTTACCAAATAACATAAAAAAATGTATTGTAAAAACCGTGGCACTATATACTACGCTAGCCACCATTGATCACACGCGCTATCACGCGATATCAGGTCAACGACCCGCTAGTTTTACAACCCATCTGGATTGTAAAACTGTGATACTACCTATCGTATAATGCCATCTGAACCTTTAATGCAATGTCGGTAGTAGCGCTGTACATTATTTATCAACTTGAGGGGTTTTTTACTATTAGATAACGAGATAAGCGGGTCGTTTGCCTAATAGAAAGCATAACACCTGCCCATAACATTTATTACAGTTCCACACAGAACATTGAAACACTAAGACCTTTGCAGCATCTAAGCCATTAGTTATTAAGCCATAGCTGGCATTAGACGCTAATGCATGTTTGCTTGTTGCTGTCAAAATAACCATGGTTTTCGATCAAGCGCGGATTACGAGGTATTACACGCTCACGCGCGGCTTGAAGTAAAACCATGAAACAGATAAGAAAAGCAATACAGCCAGATAGTTCTATCTCTTTCACTCCCTCAAAGCCCCGCAAGCGACGACTACTCCGATACATACATCACTGGCCCACCACCGCGTCTTTACCGCTGAGACATTAGGGAATAAGTCTCATAAGCCCAGTAATTTCACTGGCTACTCTGCTCATCAAACCGGAACACAGTAGTGCTTGCACATTACTGCTTGGCGGCAGACTACACGAGCAAAGCGGTGGTAACAACCCAGACGGACACTCGCAGAAGAGTTAGTCCTCCCACTAACAATTATTATTTGTTATTTCGTAGTTTTAATTAAATTAAAAAAGAGAGACACCATTAACTTTCAACATTATAAGTAGGTACATGTTTCTTTACTTGATTTTTATAGTTACAAAAATGTTTTTGTGGAAAAATATATTTTTCCAGACAAGCTTTTATAAACACGCAATTGGTACTGAAATCTCGTGGCCACCTTCCGGCTCCATCAGGACCTCGGATATCATCTAGGAACTTGTAAAGACGCATAAAACGAGCCCAAACTCGGTGGGGTTATTTCATTTCATTACAGGAGTTCCTTCCGGCTCCGTCATCAAACCTGCACTGTGACATCACTATATTGCATTTTCATCTGATTTACATATGTTTGTAAAATTTCGGCTCAATCGAACCCTGGGAAGTGGGTCAAATTTAGCTTGCAAGATATGACCTAAACAAAAAGTAACAAGTTACAAACGCTGCAAGTTAAATGAAAACTTGTAAAAATACGGTCAGAATATTGAGTATGTTGAATAAAAAAGGTTTTCGTGGGATTCCTTGCGACTTCATTATAATAATTTCAAAATGTGTGCGCACTCAAAAGAGCTCTTGGGCAAGTTCCCACTTCGGTAAATATCAATAAATATATATTATACAGGTGCATCGTTGAAGCATAAGTTCTTTAATCATCAATATTACTCGTATGAGAGCTTGTTGATTGAAACTCATGGTCGAATCCATTTGGTGTATTTAAGAGAATTGAATGTTGACATACTTTTAATAAGTACTCCTACGTATTAGTAAATACTTGAGCTCTATGTATTTACCTGACATCCATAAATAAGTTGAATAAATTATTAACGCATTTTTATTTTTAAACGTGTTACAAGATTTTTCGCGTTTTTGATAACACATATTTTATGTTTGTAAATTTATTGTTTTATATATGTACTTTATGCGTTCGACGATGTAGCACGCTTACCTAGAAGATGCCTATTCACTCGTGAGTTGAAGAAACCCCGGTTATAGAGATCCGGAACCACAGACTCAGGCAATGATTTCCACTCCTTAGCAGTAGGTACACCAAATGAATCTGAAAAACAAAACGCTTCGCGCGTAAAGAATGAATAATATCAATAACGTATCGATGTCGCTTCGCCGTGTATGATTGTTTGATGAGGGAAAGGGAAAGGGGGAATTAAGTTGTATGACTCCGAACTACACTAGCCGAAATGCAAAAGCTAAAGGGCCGATAAACAAGCAACTCTACTCCGATGTTCAAGGCTCTAGTTAGTGGTAGGACTAACTCTTCTGCGAGTTTGGGTTGTTACCACCGCTTTCCTCGTGAAGTCAGCCGCCAAGAAGTAATGTGCAAACATTCCGTTCCGGTTTGATGAGCAGAGTAGCCAGTGAAATTACTGGGCTTATGAGACTTAATACCTAATGTCTCAGGGTAACGAGCGCACTGCAGTGCCGCGCAGGCCTTTGTGTTTTAAAGTTCTGGGTGGCACTGCAATTGTTATGGGCCAGCGTTATGCTTACCATCAGGCAAACGACCAGCTCGTCTCGTTACCAAATAACATTAAAAAAAAGTTATATAATTCCGAAGCACGCTAGCCGAAATGCAACCGGTAAAAAACTGAGAAGCAAGCAACTCTACGCTGATGTTCAAGGCTCTGCAGCCTAGGTTCTACCAGCGAGTCATCGCGAATGAGTCTCTTGGCTCGCCTCTATAGTAATGTGTCTGGAAAGTCCCCCATGTAAAATGGGACAAACGCAGGTAGGAAGATTAAGTAAAGATGAGATGATACATTCTTGTCGGCGTTTTTTTCGAATTCTTAATTTTCCGAATTCGATTTTTTCCACATTCTTATTTTTGTAAATTGTTATTTTCCTTATTCTTTATTTTACACTGCGTAAAACCGCATTGTTAACTGTGGTGCAAGTGTCATTTTAGTCGCGTGACAAATAAAACCCAACTAATTATTTGATCGGTGTAGTAATGTCTAATTAATGCGGAAAGTTGTAAGTAATTATTATTCAGCAGTCAGGTAATGTATAAATAAAACGGAATGACAGCTAACATTTGGTTAGTGGTGAGGCAACGGGATACAATGACAATGAAAATTGAATCACGCGACCTAGTACCTATATATCAGTAAAAGTACCACTTATCAGAAATGCATATATGCAGCGCAAGTACGGATCTTTTCGATCGATTAAATTGACAGTTCAAATCGATAAAGTGGGTTTTATCGATTTTTATACAATTTATCGAGCCTTGATACAACCGACAAAAGTTATCGAATAGCTAGGTCGAATCCAAAGAGAAAATAAAGCTACTACAATACTTTACGATCAGACTTCGATACTCCCAACATTCGCTAAATTTGTCAGTTTTTCGATCCGACAAATTTATAGTTTGGACTTCCGTACTTGCGCCGATGACATTATTAAATTGTGGTTTAGTCAACTATGTTCTTGTATTTGTTGTTCTGTGACAATCTTAAACTGAATCGAAAAAAACATGCTTACCATCAGGTAAACAACCTGCTCGTCTCGTTACTTTCTAGAACGAAAAATCGTAAATATTGAAGTATATTAATTACGTATTTAGTTCACATTACAATTTTGGCCTTTGGATAGATTTTAAAGCTACATCAATGGTAAGCAATTTATTTGAAAGCTTGTCCAGATGTCTTGTCCTTGTCAGTGTGAGAGTTGAGGCAAAATTAGGCACTTTATAGTTCAATTTAGTGTTATAGTATATTGGTCACTAGCTGCTGCCCGCAGTTTCACCCGCGTGGAGATTTTGGATTTCATGGGTTTTATTTTTTGCTCGGAACCCTAATTATTTTTCTAAAATTAAAGTAGCCTAAGTTACTCCTTGTAACATCAGCTATCTGCCAGTGAACGTCCCGTCAAAATCGGTCCAGCCGTTTGGGAGATTACCCGGAACAAACAAACAGACAGACACAAAAATTTTAAAAATGTTGGATTTGTTATAGGTACCGTATGTACTTTCATATGCATTTATATGAAAGCTGTTATTTTGATATTACAAACAGACACTTGAATTTAATTTATTTGTATAGATTAGTCATTAACACCTAAAACATATATTTATTATTAAAATTCACTGACTTCATACACATTTTCCTTATTAATTACTATCACATAAACGTAATTAGTACTTTAAGTGCATAAAAGTAAATAAGATTTATTGAAAAAAAGACATCGTAGATCACGTCTAATGTAAGAGTGGACGTTGTACATGAATTAGTGTCGTAGTACAAACAAAAATTATTTATAAAAACATGTCCCTATACAAATTGTAATAAAACATAGTAGGTATATCAGACTATACGAAAATAAGGTTTAAGCCGCTACCCCGTGCCAATGACATTAATCATTCTGTCCTCTTTGCACACACTTTCGGTTTGCATTGATGTAAAAGAGAAGGAAGACCGTGCAGGCCACTATGATCGACTAAAAATAAAAAAGCGTAAATACTTCAAAATTAGATGCCTAATGGAAAATGTACCCAAAACAAGTTTTTTGTCATTATTAAAACAAACAAACTTATTTTTAGAAGTATATTTGTCATTTTTTTTTGATCCAGTAAATTTGGTAAAAACTTGTTTTGATCACATCAGATTATCAGTAAAATGGAGAATGATGACATATATTTTTTTCCAGTCCCAAAAGCCCATCTGATTTTGCTAAAAAACTTTAATTAGCTGCTGTAGGTATACACCGAGTTCAGATTAACTGTGTTGGGGTGTGTTGGCGCGACAGAACTATATTGCTAAATTAGGGCCTTAATACCTAAATTTCTCAGGGTAGCGAGTGCACTGCAGTGCCACGCAGACCTTTGTGTTTCTAAGGTCTGAGTGGCACTGGAGTTTTTATGGGCCGGCGTTATGCTAACCATCAGGCAAACGACCAGCTCGTCTCATTATCAAACAGTATAAAAAGAAGGCCGATGACCAACAGTGGGCGTTATTTATAAAGTTATTTCTATTCATGCCACTTTCCTGTTTACAGTACCTACTTACTAAAATACAGCGTGGAAATTAAATGTAAATTCTACTTTGCTATAAATTTATTTAACTGATAAATTTTAGTAGCATGTAACTTTGTGGTTTGGACTTTGCTATTTTAATACCTAAAGTTTTGTAGGTTAGATGAGTACAATTATTCAACTATTGATTAAATCTCTGTTGTGTATGCATATCTTTTATCCGTACTATTATATAATCAAGGAAGATCATGCACAACAGTTATATTAAATGTGAAAGTGTGTTTGATGGTTTGTTGAATTATTGGTCAGCTGGTGTATCATTTTTTCACGCATCAACGGAGCAACAGATCGACGTGATTTTAGGCATAGATATAGTTTATGGACCGGAGAGTAACATAGGCTACTGTTTCAAGAGCGCCGTACAGTACCGCGCCGCGGCCTTTGCTAAATGCTAATCTATCGAGTGCAAAAAAATACGAATCTATTATCATTCAATTTGCGTGCTTACTTTGGTGATCGAACTACTTATCATCAAGTTTTTGGCAAATTAAACAACATTGATGACTTACGCCTCGTTCTCGCCACAAACTTTAATAGGTACCTATTTGCTAAGCACTCTTACATAAAACCGTTATCTATAATCTAGAGATATAATGAGAGATGTCTTTTAGTATTTTCTGAGGCTTTCGCGATTATTATTTACTAGCTTCCGCACGCGGGTTTTAAAATAATTGTAGTCTAAGGCTTAGTCTGATTCTATATTACTGTAAAGTTTCATCAAACTCCGTTCAGCAGTTCGGGCGTAAAAAAATAACAAATATCCATCCATCCTTTATCCTAAAAACTTTCGCGTTTATAATTTTAACATATTTAAATAATAAATATTTATTAGTAGGATTACACTTTGAATTAAATAACTATTAACGCGTAAGACCCCAAAACTCAAAACCTTTCAAAATCCCAATGGTAATTTAATTTTAACAAATTTTTTTCAACCATTTGTTCACACAAAAACTACTAGGTGCTAAGCCGCTGTTCGACACATTTGCTTTGACCTGTTAATTAGTTATAATGCATATCTGTTCTATAAGTAATTAAATGTTATGATACTATTAGTGATGTGTCATCTATGTCATAATATAATATATGTTACCGACCGTCTATAGATTTCCTTGTCTGTGATTTGCATAAATATTCACTATATGACGAATGATGTGTATATGATCTGAATATTAATTGTTCCAAGAGACTATTTTGCATGTTGTATGGTATTGTTTTTCAGTGGAATGAACTTAGAATGAGCAAGGAATTTTTTGAACTGTAGTTAATAATATATAATATTAAAATATAATAATAATTGTACTGTAAAAGTGCCCTAAACATTTAATTAAGCATCGATCCTGTCTTCTTTCTTTGTTTACAATAAAATTAACGATGTAAGGGGCACCTTAGACGCTCAAGCAAACGTACGTTTGCTTGTCAGAATAACAACGCTTTTGCGTCAAGCGCGCATTTCGAGTATCACGAAATCCTAAAGGTAATGTGCTGGTTAGTGCGCTGAAACGATTTTTAGAACGCATTCTAAGGGGCACCGTAGACGCTCAAGCAAACGTACGTTTGCTTGTCAGAATAACAACGCTTTTGCGTCAAGCGCGCATTTCGAGTATCACGAAACACAAGCAAACGTACGTTTGCTTGAGCGTCTGAGGTGCCCCTTAGAATGCGTTCTAAAAATCGTTTCAGCGCACTAACCAGCACCTTACCACAAAAATACTTTTAACCGTCGGTTTAGTTACACGGTGTCTAAAGATAAGCGTCTAAATTGATTAGAAATGTCACAACAGAATGGAGTTAGACAACGATTAGACACTACTTAAATCAAAAGTTGTGGTTGCTCATATTTAAACATGCGACTAAGGCATTTTTAGGATTTAAACACACTTTTAGTGTGCGTTTAATTTTTTTGTGGTATGACCGCAGGCGTTCTTCTGATCTCATAACTGAGAATTGAGGTTTGAACATTCGATCACACATTGCATATGAACTGTCATTGTGTCAATAACAATACAATATATTACATAGGTATATATATACATACAAATAACATAACAGCTTTTTACTAAATGCATATGAAAGTATATACTGTACCTATAACATAAACGCAATCCATATCCATACAGATAAATAAAATTTGAAGTGTCTGTTTGTAATATCAAAATAACAGCTTTTTACTAAATGCATATGAAAGTATATACGGGACCTACACCAAAACAGACATTTTTAAAATTTTTGTCTGTCTGTCTGTTTGTTCCGGGTAATCTCCGAAACGGCTGGGCCGATTTTGACCGGACTTTCATTGGCAGATGGCTGATGATACAAGGAGTAACATAGGCTACTTTTATTTTGGAAAAAGAATTAGGGTTCTGCCCAAAAAAATAAAAACCATGAAATCCAAAATCTCCACGCGGTTGAAACCGCGGGGCAGCAGCTAGTTTTTAATATTTTTCTGTCTGTTTGTTCCGGCTAATCTCCGAAAAGGCTGTAACGATTTTGACGGGACTTTCACTGGTACAGATATAGTTGATGATATAAGGAACAACTTTGCGTACGTAGGTGAAGCCTCGGGGCACAGCTAGTGCTTAGTGTTTATGTTTATTACAAAATGAAACTTGAACGAGGAAGATAATTGTATTTGCGTACGGGTTCAAAAAATGTGGCTGCTAAATGTGGTTGACCACATTTGTCGTTATTTTGACGTCAGCACGTAGTTGTAATTCAATCATTCTCATCGACAACCTTGATAAACGGTTTTAGTGTGAATTACTCTGAATAACAATAAGTAGTAGTATAGTATATTGCAATGCCGCGCAGGCCTTTGTGTTTCAAAGTTCTGAGTGGCTCTGCAATTGTTATGGGCCTGCGTTATGCTTACCATCAGGCAAACGACCAGCTCGTCTCGTTATTGAATAGTATAAAAAAGTACCTACTACCTACGTTCATTTTCAAAAAAAATATCGTCGAAAACATGTTCAGTTCGGAATTTTAGTACAAAAATAAAGAGGGACCGCATTAAAATTGATTGTTACTTTTAAATGCAACTGTGTTCACAAAAAAAAAGGCAACAAAAGTACGTGGTGTTTTTTCTTCGCAGGTACTATGTTTTTACAATGTTTAAAAATAACTACCTACACCGGATTTAGGGCAACTTTATAATCACTAACTTCTGTACCAGAACTGTGATTTTGAAGTAATCACAAACAACACTGGACAGATTTTAGTTTTCAATAAGGTTTTTTTTATGATCAACTGTTCTGAGCGTATGTTTCTTCTTTTACAGAACAGCGACAAATCTTAAAAGGCGTCTCAGGATGTTTCAAGCCAGGCGAACTGACTGCCATCATGGGGCCTTCTGGTGCTGGCAAAACCACATTGCTCAACATTTTAGCTGGTTACCTGTAAGTATTGTTAATACTATAAAGCGTTTCACTCTGTAAACTTATTAAGAATTATATACCTACGTCCTACATATTTATTTTATCAAATGCATGTTATGACGAAAACTTAAGAAATTGCTTCAAATTCAAATTCCTTTGTTGACGTGTCAAATGGACCCTAGGTAGTTAAATGACTCTGAGTGACCGTTCCAAGCAAAGATTGTTACCTGGTTCCAAGTATACAACCGATTGAAAAGGGCACCAAAATGTCGTCGGCATTGTTTTTTAAATCTTTTACAAAGATTCTAACAATATATATAATTAATAACAAGATAGATATTAAAAATAACATAAGTACTACCAATTAGGTTTAAACTAATAATTCTAAGTAAGTCGCCAGGGGGCTCCTGAGCTATTTATACTATTATACGAATAGAGATCATTATACAATACAATAATACATAGTACGCTTCCAACTGGTAGTGGGCTAGAACGTTTGGATTATCTATAGGCCTACTTGGGCTTGCAGATTATCCAACTGTTTTTGTAGTTAGCTAGGTTATATGTAGTGTGTATTAGCTAGTTAATGAGTACTAGTAATGTAAATTTTTTTAATCTATACTGTCAATAAATGAATTTGATTAAAAAAAATACATAAATCATAATACAATGAATTTCATAGTATTCGATCAAGCGCAGTAAGTTAATTAGAAATAATTGGGCGTAAGAATCAAATCAAAAGAAACTCAGAAATTAGGTATTTCAGAGTTTCTTCAATCTTCAACCGTCAGGGTTAAATACATTTTCCTTTTTCTTTCTAGGTTATTGTTTTTATTACCTAAGTACTACCTAATTAGATTGTCTTTTACTGCTCTGTCCTCGTAACCATTGAATTGTTTCAGTTTCTTTTCTTCTCATTTCAACATGGTCATACAACGTGAATAATTAAGCCTCTAATATTAAGCGTTTATTCATATTATTATTTTCCGAAAATCCGGTTAAGTACCTCTCGCCAAAAACATTTAACAAACTTGTGAAGCCGAAGTTTGTAAAAATACGGTAACTAAAGACACCAGAATGCATTTAAATTTGACGAGTAAATACAAAGCACCACTATAAATGTCTTGTCTGTTTCACTGAATAAACCGAGAGCCTACTCATTTACAAGAAACCCTTTGTTACTATTAAGCTACCTATTCACGTTCAACAATGTGTTATGAATTATGATTTTGAAAACAAAGCGATCGCTTGACTTTTGTGTAGGTATAGGTACGAGATACATTCGAATTGAAACCCAATGCCAACCTAATAAGTAATTGGTTGTGTTGTAACTTGTAAGTTATGGTTGCAGTAACAGGTGTCAAAAATATGAAAATATACAGTACAGAGGCTTACGTAGTATTTGTATTAACTTTGGTACATACGATGGTACAGCGAAATTGTAATTTCGCTGCGATGATATTCTATTTGGTAACGAGACGAGCTTGTCGTTTACCTGATGGTAACCATAACGCCGGCCCATAACAACTACAGTACCACTCAGAACTTTGAAACACAAAGGCCTGCGCGGCACTGCAGTGCGCTCGTTACCCTGAGACATTAGGTACCCATAGTCTTATATAAGGCCAGTAATTTCACTGGCTACTCTGCTAATCAAACTTGAACACAGTAATGCTTGCACATTACTGCTTGGCGGCAGACTTCACGAGCAAAGCGGCAAACTAGTCATTGTAAGAAGCGCAGAGGGCAAATTGCCCTATATTAACAGAACACTGAAAATCGCGATTAAGGAGTCATACTTCTAGTAGGTTATTCAGAATACCTTACCTGTGTACACACTGTTGTCTTTAATTACAATTTTAAGAACATTAACTATGTATTATAAGAGTAATAAAGTTTTATGAAATATAAGATGTAGTAATTAAATGTCAAATACAAATTGATTCATTATTAAAAGTACTTACATAGCATAGTGATAATGACTTTGAAACGATGTTCCTTGCCTTGCTTTAGGACTAGAGGCGCTAAGGGCGAGGTCGCAGTTAACGGAGTATGCGCATGCGCATCTCAATCAGCTGGTCGCGGCGGGGCCCGCTACATACGTCAGCATGACGATCTGCGTGTACACCTCACTGTAAATGAAGCGATGTCACTCGCTGCGGCACTGAAACTGGCCGATTTCACTTCTCAGGAAAGGAAAGAAAAGGTAAGAACTTCGTGCGTCTTGACCATAAAACCTGAAAGAATTGGGTAGAGTGTACACTCACGACATCTAAATAAAATAGAACGAAAAGAATATCATTTTTGTTCTATTTTTAGCTTCATTTCCACCTGCCATGTAACAAGAAGAACTAATATAAATAACAATCATTATTATTTACAAGTACATAGTGATTTTTTTAATTTTTTCACCATAAAACGACAATGCAGCACGATTAGCTCCAATCAGAGAATCTCACAGAATCACAGTTCTTTTGCTTTCGCAACAGAAGTTACAGAAGCTGCATCGCCTGTGTCGTACTCTGGGCCCTATTTAATAAAGCTGACAATCCGACAAGTCCGACATATGTCAATAAGTGACAATTCGACAGTTTTTCTGTTTAATAAAACTTAAGGCGACAAAATTGTCATGGTGGAAAATTGACAAATTTGTCACGACAATTTTCTTGTCAGATTCAATTTGACTGTGGTTTTTTGACATATGTCGAGTTTTATTAAACGCGTTTTTAGATGACAAATATGTCAAGATTTCACCGGTCGATTTTTGACATATTTGTCACTTTTATTAAACAGCCTAAGCGCGACAATTCTACAATTATGTCATTTTGTGACATATAATATATGTCGAATTGTCAGCTTTATTAAATAGAGCCCTGTTGTCACTAACGACGATAAAGGCGACTTCTATCTAAGTAACTTCTGCTGGAAGCAAAGTCCTAAATACTTATATACCTTCTCATTAGAACACTCCGAAAGGTTGGTGAAAGGATTTTTTGCCCTAGGTAAATCCTAAATATTTAGGCATCCGATTTAGGCGTCTCCTAGGGTTGGTGGAAACGGACACATGTCTTCATAAGCGCATCTAGTTATTATCAGCCTCTTATGCTCCCACTGCTGGGATACCGGCCTTCTCTCAGAAAGAGAGTACGAGCCGTAATCCAACACGGGTTCAGTGCGGTTTGGTCGATTTTATGTCTTCGAATTTTATGGTACTTCAAAATGCGGGTTTCCTCACGATGTTTTCCTTCACCGTTTTAGAGCAAGTGTGATGAATAACGTGTCTAGTAACGCACACAATGCCTAGCACTGTTCCTCTGTAAGTAACCATTACTTTCTATCTACAGGTCTACGAAATCCTTGCACTATTGGGCCTCAGTGGCACGTCCCAAACATTGTGTCGAGATCTGTCCGGAGGCCAGAAGAGGCGCTTAGCAGTGGCTTTGGAGCTTCTATCTGACCCTTCCTTAATGTTCCTTGATGAACCTACTACGTAAGTATACTGATATTTTGAAAATAACGTTTTTATAATATGGGAGGTTTAAAGTTAGTTCTCGGGTCTTGGATGTTTGTGTTATGTATCTGTGTGCCCATACCACGTGCGATACAGGGAACCCTAATGTAGGGTATGAGTGTGCCATTGTTTTATGTGTAATGTAAGAATATAATTGACTATGTATGTGGTCGTTGGGCGTTATTTATTTAATTATTCTTGTGCATTCAGTCTTACTAACTTATCTATTTGCATATTATAAGACACGATATATACGTGTAATTGCTTGTATGTAAATAGATGAGATAAGTATAAACTAGATGTTAGTCCTATATATATACAAAACAATGTTTGATTTCAAATTCACACTAAGTATAGATAATTTAATCATATTTGTTTTATAATCACCTAGCTGTGCCCCGCGGCGTCGCCGACGTAGTCTAACTTAGGTACTATTTTTTTCTTTTTTTTTATTCTATATGGTAACGAGATGAGCAGTCATTTGTAAGCATAACGCCGGCCCATAACAATTGCAGTACCACTCAGAACTTTGAAACACAAAGGCCTGCGCGGCACTTTGCGGTCGTTACCCTGAGACATTAGCTATTAAGTCTCATAAGCCCAGTAATTTCACTGGCTACTCTACTCATCAAACCGGAACACAGCGCTGCTTGCACATAACTGCTTGGCGGTAGACTTCACGAGCACACTCCTTATAACGCCAGCTATCTGCTAGTGGAAGTCCCATCAAAATCGGTTCAGCCATTTCAGAGATTAGTCGGAAACAAACAGACAGACAAAAAATTTAAAATTATTTGTTACAAGTACCGGCGTAAATACTTCCATAATGCGTTTAGTAAGAAGCTGTTATTTTTACATTACAAACGGACACTTCAGTTTTATGTATTTGTATAAATAGGTGGTGTTCTGTTCTGTGGGTTGTGTGGCTACTGTCTCGGCAACGACGTGGTCGTAGGTGGTAAATCCGCTAGATCTAAATTAGGGCTAGCTCTCAAGCACAGCCGAACACACCAAGTTGCTTGGCGACAGATGCCGAGGCGAATACTAGAAGAAAGAAGAAGTTCCCTACCACTATGCTGTGGTTCCATCATGATGATTTCCTTCCCCGAGCGCACATTGGAGCGATGGTTCCAATGTGCTCTGTGTGGGTAGATGTACCTACAAGTCGGCGGCCACGTTACAACCACTGAGCCATCATTGCTTGTTTGAGCGTTCATCCAAAATCCGAATTATTGATCAACCAAATAAGATTTCATCTGCATCAACGACACAATTAGTTACAGAAGGTTTTATGAATTTTTGTTTCTAAAACCGGCTAATACTGCTAACGGAAGCAGCAAATACGTGGGTCTACAAATAGTCTGCCAAATATTTATCATCTTTGGAACCATGCCAGTCATCGACGTATTGCATGCAAATTATACTTACAGCAGGAAGCGGCAAGTCACAATCACAGAGTGATAGTAGAACGTGACTCAAGAGTAACATGTTACGGAGCGGAGTGCAAGTTTTGTAGTCGCTTGTAAAACTCTTTTTAAGTTTCTTGCGATCTCGGAACCTGGTTGATTCCCGTCACCTATTCCGATCGCTGTGGATCTAATTCTGCAAGCCAATTGTAGTCTATAAATCTATACAAATAAATAAAATTGAAGTGTCTGTTTGTAATATCATAATAACAGCTTTTTACCAAATGCATATGAAAGTATATACGGTGCCTATAAAAAAACAACCATTTTTAAAATTTTTGTCTGTCTGTCTGTTTGTTCCGAGTAATCTCCAAAACGGCTGGGCCGATTTTGACGGGACTTTCACTGGCAGATTGCTGATGTTACAAGGAGTAACTTAGGCTACTGCTCCGCGCAAAAAACAAAAACCATTAAATCCAGTATCTCCGCGTGGTTGAAACCGCGGACAGCAGCTTGTCTATAATATTCTAGCCCACTCTAGTCGGTGGCACACTTTCAGCACGCTTCAGGCAGCATAGGCAGGCATCACAACAAACAAGGGCCTACGCATAAAACATTTTCTACAACGGAAACCTAAGCCTTAAAATAATAGTTTGGACTTTAACTCTTGCGGTTACATTCAGTAGTCATTCTAGTAAGATAGGCAGAGCTATACCTATATATTGTATATTTGAACAAGCTGACGCAAAATTATTCATTACTATCTTCCACCTGCGGCTTCGCTTGCCTGGTATTTATCCATTGTTATTCCAGAACTTAAAATATCTACATTCCAAATTTCATCTAAATCGGTATATTAGTTGCGGAGATACGTGGTAACAAACATCCACACATACGAACTCATTCGCATCGTCAGGTCGCATTTATAATAATAATAGGAAATATTAATTTATTTGGTTTGTACCATTAATACGAGTATTAGGTACACATGTTGAAGCCATTATTGACTGTTGTGGTGACTCACTTATTGATCCGAAGAATGAACGTTCACATTTAAAATTGCTTATACATTTTGTTTTAGTTTAATTTTAATATATTATAAATAGAGTAGGTTATTCTGAACAATAATCAGTCCACACATTGCCCTTGAGCTAGTCGTCTCCCCACACACCACTTTTTAGGGCTGCGTGCCATGTGCGCTCTCACGTGACGCTGTAATGGTTGTTCGAACAGTTATGTTCGACATAATTAAACATAGTTTTTACTAGTTCAGCACCCTCAGAGTTCACAAAAAATGTGCAGATACAAAAACTTACTTTAATTTTTGTTTTTATTTTTATTCATTGAAGAAACACATGGTGATGCCAAGCGTTGTAAAAGCATTGTTTAGTTCTCGGCTGTTTTTGCGCGGTGCAGACGCTTATGCAAACGTGCGTTTGCTGGTCAAAATAACAACGCTTTTGCATCAAACGTCCATTACGAGATACTCGAATCCCCGCTTGATGCAAAAGCGTTATTATTTTGACAAGGAAACGCTCGTTTGCATAAGCGAGTATATATAGACCACGTGTCCGTAGAGCGTAATGTAAAATAATAATTCAAAAAAAACTTGCTTACGATCGTTTCCAATATATGATGCGTGAGCTTGTATAGTTACAATTTGTTTATTGAAAATTGACATATGATTAGATTTAAAGAAAATTTTAAATATTAACACTTAGACACTCATTCATTGTGTCGTAGGTGACATTGATGTACCTAAGAGCCCAGGATAAATTTAAAGAAAAACACAAAGAAATCTTTCAGAATTAAATTCTCTTTTTACTGAAGTCACGAGAAAAAGCGAGCAATTACATAGGATTTATTACAAGAAAATTCATCGAATGACCTTAATGTTATTCATTTGTTATGCCAAGGCTGAGCGTGCACCTTTATTGTTTTACAAAAAAATAATTAATTTTCACCTTCAGTTGTTCCGTTCGTTTTCATTTACTTCTTTATACTTAGTAAAAAGCACAATTGCATTCATTAAAACTGGTTTCTGTTTTATGCATAGAGAAAACGTCCAACTAGCATGCTGATTTAGTAGTATCAGTCTGGCTAGTTACCATTTGAACTTGAAAATTTGTTAGTGTGTTTACCATCTTCAACTACGGTCGTAATTTAAGATCAGGTGAAATACAAACGTTAAACTGTCCCTTGTAAAAAAAACTTATTTGGTTACCAATTTACACAGCAAGAAAAAAAATCGCCGAGGCAAAAATAGTAAAAATCTATACAAATAAATAAAATTGAAGTGTCTGTTTGTAATATCAAAATAACAGCTTTTTACTAAATGCATATGAAAGTATATAGGGTACCTATTACAAAACAACCATTTTTTTAATTTTCGTCTGTCTGTCTGTTTGTTTGTTCCGCGTAATCTCCGAAACGACTGGACCGATTTTGACGAGACTTTCACTGGCAGATAGCTGATGTTACAAGGAGTAACTTAGGCTACTTACTTACCTACTTAGGCTAATTTTAGAAAAAGAATTAGGGTTCCGCGCAATAAAATAAAAACCATGAAATCGGCTCCGGACGGCTCCGTAGCTAAGTTGGTAGTAGCCCTGCCTGCAAAGCGAGGGGTCCCGGGTTCGATTCCCGGCCGGGGCAGATTTTGTGTAAACATAAAATTTGTTCTCGGGTCTTGGATGTTTGTGATGTGTATCTGTGTGTGTTCATGCCACCTGCGACACAGGGAATCCTAGTGCGGGGGTATGAGTGTAAGCGTTTATTTATTTATTTATTTAAATACAAAACCTCCACGTGGATGCCGCGGGGCAGCAGCTAGTATTTAATATTTTCAAACAAAATTTAGTCAAAATAGTCAATCAAGTTTTTTTACTTATGGTCTACTTAATTTGTAATTCTCCACAGTGGTTTAGATTCATCAGCGTCCGCCTCATTAATCGCGTTGCTGAACAACCTCGCCCGAGGAGGCAGAACTCTCATCGCGACCATCCACCAGCCCTCGGCGTTACTCTTCGAGAAGATCGATTCGGTCTACTGCTTGGAGAATGGAAGAATGCTATACAATGGGCCGAGGCTGTACCTGTTGCCCGCGCTTGCTGCCGCCGACTTGAGATGTCCACCTTACCACAATCCTGCAGATTTTCGTGAGTATTTCCAATCATCATCAACAATACGAACAAAGTTACAACATCCCGTTGCATAAAACTTTTTTTTTATGTTATTGGTAACGAGACGAGCTGGTTGTGTGCCTGATGGTAAGCATAACGCCGGCCCATAACAATTGCGGTGCCACTCAGAACTTTGAAACACAAAGGCCTGCGCGGCACCGCAGTGCGCTCGTTACCCTGAGACATTAGGTATTAAGTCTCATAAGCCCAGTAATTTCACTGGCTACTTTGCTCATCAAACCGGAACACAGTAATGCTTGCACACTACTGCTAGGTGGCAAACTTCACGAGCAAAGCGGTGGTACCAACACAGACGGACACTCGCAGAAGAGTTAGTCCTCCCACTAACAAAACTAAAACACTAATAACAAAATACATACCTAAATGCTCTCGTTATACAGTAAGTTACGTACGTTATTACTTACACAATTAACGACATTTTTTAGTTTTAATGAACTTTTCAACGATACAAAGCATTTTGAATTTTCTAAAGGTTATTCAACAATCGATGCAGCCACCAACTTTTTGAATAGAGTATTTGAGGCCCCAGGCCTCAAAAACTAACGAAAAAACTCTCGAGATATCTTGGGAGTTTTCGACTTGTCGACGTTTGACTGTGTGCATCATGACATTTCAATGAAATAAACGACAATTCAGCGATAAATAAGGCATACTAACGTTCTCGTAAGACATCTGAACAAACATTCAATATTAAGATTACAGATTAAATATACAATATATATATATGACGGGGCGGCGAGTCCAGGGGTCTTTTTAAAAACGGTGACGTCACCACCGGTGACGTCAACATCTTCAGCATCATGGTGACCGCTCACCCCTCGTAGAAAGAAAACACGAAGTAGCTCCATTTTATCTCAACCATTTATTGCGGCAAAGTTATATGGGAGATCTGAACGGTCCGACGGTAGGCGCAATACTGCTTTTTCCAACAGTCGGTCGCTCGTATTTATAGCAAAACAGATTGTGACAAAGAATCTTTATAAAACTTGTTAGATCTTGTCATTCTACTTTAGATTTTAATCTTCAATTGAAATTCATTACTTTTTATTAACATGGGGCCCAGGAGAGCACTCATGATAGTTAAAATAAATGACTCTAGGCGCCCATTCCAAGTAATAGGCCGTACAAGAAGAACGGGCAAGAAACTTGCCGGCAATCTTTTAAAAAATGTGTTTACAGTGAATTTGTTCAGTTTAACAATCATTTGTCTAGTTTTAACAATTCAATGAGTAATTAATGGTTCACAAACATTAATTAGTTAATCAAAGTTTAAGTGAAATTATTAACAATCCAATGAGTAATTTATGGTTCTAAACGCTTATTAGTAAACCAAAGTTAACATGTTTTGATTGTTGTCATTTTACACCGTCCATGAAGCTCGCTTGTGACGTCATTGCTCCGATACGGCCATTCTGATAGATGGTGCGTGCTCTGCACCAGTCCAGTTATGTTCTGAAACAATGAGACGTTTTCTTCTGAGTTTGGTATCTGTAAGCAACCACCGTTGCTTGCAGTTAAGTTTGCAAGAGTAATAGTTTGCATTCTTAAGAGAAAAGAAAATTTTTTTTTTTTTTTTTTTTTTGTTCTTTTTCTTTTCTTTTTCTTTTTGCTTTCTTTTCTTTGATCAATTATCTTTACAGTGAAGTTATCTAGTTTCGACAATCTAATGAGCAAACTATTTAGTTAACCAAAGTAGGTAAACATTTAGTTAATCAAAGTAGGTAAACGTGTTATGTTTCCTATTGCCCTGCTCAACACCGTGGACGTAGCCCGCTTCGCGCCGACTCGGCCATTCTGACAGGTGGTGCGCGCCCTGCACCAGGCACGGTGTTTCTTAAAACTAGAAATTTGGTTTTGAGGTAGGTACCCGTACACCGGTACACTAGCTGTTAACTTTGTTTCTCATCACTGCATAAATTAAGCTGCATTGATTATTTTTCAAATTGCGAAGATTTAATTTTATGTTAGAGTGAAACAATATTCACGTAACAAAATTATCAGCCAACTTTTAGTAGGTACTTTCTTAATAATATTCTGTAAACACAACAGTTCACATGCAAACATTCACAGTTAAACTTAAATAAATTTGCTGTACAAGGGAATGTGAGTAGCAGTAGTTTGCCAATGCTCCACGCATTATGGCTTTGATTTATTATTGGTTCAATGCAAATGCTCCACGCATCATTGCATGAATAGATTTATTATAGGTTCAATGCAAATGCTCCACGCATCATTGCATTATTTTTAAATTCTCGTAGACAGGGATGTTGCTGTGGTCTGGGCGGTCTTGTACGCCGTGGTCCACAGAGGCTCTAATGGAAATGGGAAAGGACGATGCTGTGGTCTAGGCCTTTAAATGGCCGTGGTCCACAGAGGCTCTGAAATCTAGGAATTGATGCTGTGGTCTGGGCGGTCTTGTACGCCGTGGTCCACAGAGGCTCTAAAGGAAATGGGATACAGGTTGATGCTGCGGTCTGGGCCTTATTGTTATGACCGTGGTCCGCAGAGGCTCTGAAAAAAGTAATAAAAGAAAAACGAACAACAAACACGTTATAGTAATTATAAATAGCTCACAGGTAATTGATGCTGTGGTCTGGGCGGTCTTGTACGCCGTGGTCCACAGGGGCTCTAAAGGAAATGGGAAAGGACGATGCTGTGGTCTAGGCCTTTAAATTATGACCGTGGTCCACAGAGGCTCTGAAATAATAAAACAATAACGAACAACAAACACGTTGTTACGATAGTAATTATAAATAGCTCACAAGTAATCGATGCTGTGGTCTGGGCGATCTTCTACGCCGTGGTCCACAGGGGCTCTAAAGGAAATGGGAAAGGACGATGCTGTGGTCTAGGCCTTTAAATGACCGTGGTCCACAGAGGCTCTGAAAATGACAAAAGTGGAGGGGATATAAGGAATAAAATGATTTGTACAGTCTTAAAGATGATTCAAAATTATCAGGTTTAACAATTCGGATCCCGAATCATTAACCGAATATCACTTATCTGTAACATTCCTCGCGCAGTTCTGGAGCACAGGTTCACTTGCTGATGACTAGTGGATGAGCCCACTTTCTTGATGACCGAAGAAGCCATGTGTCACCATCACATGTAAAGCGCCAGCCTTTTACCGCACTCCTTGCGCTGTTGCTTAGGCATCAGATGATAGATGCAGCAGTCACATGAAACCATAATAAAAATGATTAGTAGGCGTAGTTTACTTATCAATTCCCGACTCACACAGTACTAAATGAACACATCGCGCTGTTGCTAACGCCGCGAATTTATGAAACAATCAAACAATGAAAGCTCAGTATATTCAATGAATTTTTGTAACTATCACATCGCACATTTACGTATACCGGAATAGAAGTAACACTATGAACGCAAACGCTAGTGGCAAACGCGTTTTAGAATTAACTAGCATACACACAGATTCACAGGAAAAACGGTAATAGTTTTCCAACACAAACATCGAAGTTCAACTTAAACCAAACAAATCAAACTTCACACTCACCACACAAAGCTTAACCCAAATTAAGAGTTGTGATGTCGATTAAAGAGACTGCCATACTTGAAATGATTTGGCGGCCCTTTTATTTAGTTGGTCAAAATAAGTTTAAATTAAATTAGAATGCTTGTTGTGACTTACAACTCACTTTCACAAATTCACAAGACCGATGAGCAATAATTTCAAACACAATAATCAAAATCAATTAAAAGAAGCGACTTTTCTTAGAAAATCGTAGGTAGGTACCTCGCGGGTAACTCGTGATAAATAGTGGGTAGCACACAGATAACTCGTAGATTTTTGGTATTTGTGGGTATCTCGTGAAAAACTTTTAAAATAAAACTCAAGAAACTACGAAATCTCGTAAAATTAGAAGTAATCTCTTGGATTATTTGTAAGTTGTAAGTTGCGTTTATGCGCATGCAAGTCTAGTTAAAATATGGTAGAAAAAGTTACGATTCACCTGTATTCTGATGTCATGTCTCCATCGCCTTTTTCTTGGTTTGGTTGCACGTGTTGGCCCGTTCGTGTACGTACCACGTATACCACGGACGTGGCTGGTGTGTCAGCATAATCTTCAGGAGCTGGTAGTGATGGGTCATCTGTCGCCAATACGGTGGTGTGTCAGCATAATCTTCAGGAGCTGGTAGTGATGGGTCATCTCTCGCCAATACGGTGGTGTGTCAGCATAATCTTCAGGAGCTGGTGTCTGATGTAGGGACCTCTGCTGCGACTGGGCTCGGCTGCATTGCCCATTTGTGCTGGTCCTTCAGGTGACAAGCGGGTGAGAAGGCTAGGATTGGAAAGCTAAGTTGTTCCGTTCCAATCCCACTTCTGATGACGGGGCGGCGAGTCCAGGGGTCTTTTTAAAAACGGTGACGTCACCACCGGTGACGTCAACATCTTCAGCATCATGGTGACCGCTCACCCCTCGTAGAAAGAAAACACGAAGTAGCTCCATTTTATCTCAACCATTTATTGCGGCAAAGTTATATGGGAGATCTGAACGGTCCGACGGTAGGCGCAATACTGCTTTTTCCAACAGTCGGTCGCTCGTATTTATAGCAAAACAGATTGTGACAAAGAATCTTTATAAAACTTGTTAGATCTTGTCATTCTACTTTAGATTTTAATCTTCAATTGAAATTCATTACTTTTTATTAACATGGGGCCCAGGAGAGCACTCATGATAGTTAAAATAAATGACTCTAGGCGCCCATTCCAAGTAATAGGCCGTACAAGAAGAACGGGCAAGAAACTTGCCGGCAATCTTTTAAAAAATGTGTTTACAGTGAATTTGTTCAGTTTAACAATCATTTGTCTAGTTTTAACAATTCAATGAGTAATTAATGGTTCACAAACATTAATTAGTTAATCAAAGTTTAAGTGAAATTATTAACAATCCAATGAGTAATTTATGGTTCTAAACGCTTATTAGTAAACCAAAGTTAACATGTTTTGATTGTTGTCATTTTACACCGTCCATGAAGCTCGCTTGTGACGTCATTGCTCCGATATATATATATTCGGAAATTGCTCGCCTCTTACGTAAATCTGTGCGCAACACACCAGCAATTTTCATTACGACAAAATTATGAAAAATTGCATTTTCTTTTCTTCTCTTATGTAAAATGAAGCCCAGAAAAGAAACTTTTATGATTGTTGAAGTTATATGATGTTTATGATTATAATAATAGTAAAATAATATTTATTGTGATTTTGTTAGTGGGAGGACTAACTCTTCTGCGAGTGTCCGTCTGGGTTGTTACCACCGCTTTGCTCGTGAAGTCTGCCGCCAAGCAGTAATGTGCAAGCATTACTGTGTTCCGGTTTGATGTGCAGAGTAGCCAGTGGAATTACTGGGCTTATGAGACTTAATACCTCATGTCTCAGGGTAACGAACGCATTGCAGTGCCGTGCAGGCCTTTGTGTTTCAAAGTTCTGGGTGGCACTGCAATTGTTATGGGCCGGCGTTATGCTTACCATCAGGCAAACGAACAGCTCGTCTCGTTACCAATAACATAAAAAAAATAAAAAAATTTAAATACAATTAAAACAATAAAAGAATTATAGTAATAAAAACATTCCAAACACAAACACGTGGATCTTGAATGACTCATAAGATAGCATAGTGTATTAACATAATATCGATTACAAACATAAACATTGATAGGTACGTGAACGTATAGCTTGTTTATGTTCATAGCATCGTGTGAAAGTGCATGCAAACATGTGAACATGTTGTATAAATTGATAAGTGGAAGACCTAGAGTGAGAACACGGATGCGTTAGAGCGATTAATGAAAGTAAATAATTATAATAGTTATTTATAATAATATTATAGTCATTTGTTTCTCACAAAACAGAAGATGGTACAATCATTTAAACATGAAGATAATGTTGTTGTTTTTTATTTGGTAACGAGATGAGCTGGTCATTTGCCTGATGGTAAGCATAACGCCAGCCTATAACAAACGCAGTCCCACTCAGAACTTAGAAACACAAAGGCCTGCGCGGCACTGCAGTGCGCTCGTTACCCTGAGACATTAGGTATTCAGTCTCATAAGCCCATAAGCCAAGCCGAGTGTCCATCTGGGTTGTTACCACCGCTTTGCTCGTGAAGCCAAGCAGTAGTGTGCAAGCATTACTGTGTTCCGGTTTGATAAGCAAAGTTATCAATGAAATTGCTGGGTGTAGGCGACGCGCCTCTTTGGCGCTTGAAACCGGTAGCGCGCCTCCTTTTGGCCGGATTTAAATATAATAATTTTTGAATTTTTGACGTTTTTACCTTTTGATTGTTAATTGTTACTTGGAAAAATATACTGCACAAAATTACACGTACCTCACGAACTTTTAATAAAATACACGAAATAATACCCTGTCCTGAACCCACGTAGCTTACACTGGGCTTATGAGACCTATTGTCTCAGGGTTACGAGCGCAACGCAGTGCCGCGCAGGTCTTTGTGTTTCATACTTCGGAGTGGCACTCTTATGGGCCAGCGCTATACTTACCATAAGGCAAACGCCCACACACCTAATGCATGATCGATGGATAAGTATCAATCATGGACCACGCGTAAACCACGGAAAAACCACAATCACCGCTTGACGCATAGCGTACCGTCTATGCCAAAGTCACCGGTTCGTCACCGTCATTAAAAAAATATTGTAATAAAGATGTCTCCACCGTTTTCCCTAAGCTTATAAACTGACAGACATGTACATCTAAATGATCGTCACTTCAGTTGTGATCATTAAATTTATTTTTAAACTTGCTGTGCCCCGCGGCTTCACTCACGTAGCCTAAATTACTCCTTATAACATCAGCTGCCAGTAAAAATCCCGTCAACATCGGTCCAGCCGTTTCGGAGATTACCCGAAACTACAGACACAGATGTCTATCTGACAAAATTTTAAAAATTGTTATAGGTACCGTATATACTTTCATATGTATTTAGTACAAAACTGGTATATATTTATATAATTTATATTTACAATATTTTGTCTTTTCGTTCCTAAATTTACCTACGTCTTACGATGTTGTCAGCTGTGGAAACACAGTGAGCTCCTTACGAGCTTGGACAATATTGTAAAACAAACTTTAGAGTCGGTTTTGAATATTGACATGGATGACAGGGCGTGGTCGCAAGCTTCTCTACCTGTGAGGTTTGGAGGACTAGGGATACGCAAAATTTCGAGTGTTGCTCTACCGGCGTTCTTGTCCTCTGTCCATGGTACGTATAAATTAATAGAAAAAATTTTAGCACCATCATTAGATTCTTTAGGTCATTTTGAAGTAGCTCACTTGACGGAGGCCAAGAATGCCTGGGGGATGGCTTGCCCGAATACTGATTTCCCTATGGTTTTGTCCTCACAGAAGTTGTGGGATCGACCGATCTGCGACCTAGCACGGAAAGGTCTTTTAGATACGTGCCTTAGTGTCGCAGATCGTGCTCGTCTTCTTGCAGTTTCTGTGTGGGAATCAGGGCTTTGGTTGCAGGCCGTCCCTTCTTTTAATACAGGTAACCTATTAGATCCATCCGCTTTTCGTCTTGCTGTTTGCTTACGTTTGGGTGCGAGGTGCTATGTTGCCCATCGCTGCCAGTGTGGTACTGCTGTCGATCAGCTCGGTCATCACGGCCTCTCTTGTTCCAGAAGTGCCGGTCGAATTTCCCGTCACGCCAGTCTTAATGACATCATCCGCCGGGCTTTTACCAGCGCCAATGTAGCAGCCATTCTCGAACCGAATGGTCTTATGCGTGACGATGGTAAAAGGCCTGACGGAATGACGCTCGTTCCTTGGAAATTGGGGCGGCCCCTAGTGTGGGACGCTACTTGTGTCGACACTTTGGCACCGTCTCATATTTCCGAGACACAAATTAGGGCTGGCGCCGCGGCTTCTTCGGCTGAGCGACTCAAGCGGCGCAAATATGCTAACCTCGGGAGCGGTTACATATTTGAGCCGTTTGGTGTTGAAACATTGGGTCCGTGGGGGCCGGGAGCTCATAATATTTTCAAAATTTTGTCAGAGCGTTTGATTGATGCGACGCGTAACCAAAATGCTGGTAACTATTTGGCTCAACGGATCAGCATTGCGGTTCAACGTGGCAATGCCGCCAGCATGCTGGGTACGCTTCCTACTGGTAGTGGGCTAGAACATTTGGATTATCTATAGGCCTACTAGGGCTTGTAGATTATCCAACTGTTTTTGTAGCTAGCTAGGTTAGATGTAGTGTTTATTTATGTATTAGCTAGTTAATAAAGGCATTTAGCCAGTTAAAAAAAACTGGTATATTGATATTACAAACAGACACTTCAATTTTATTTATTTGTACAGACTACACAATGAGAAATAAGCTACATAATGTGGGTAAATTATCATTTTAATTCCGCAATATTTTTTATCGCGGAATTAAAACTTGAAACAATCTTTATATATATGTTATTTAAAACGGAATTCCGCAAAGTAACACCTGATTCCATCAAATATCTATACAATGAGACCTTTTGCCCTAGGTAAATACGTAGATTTGTCTGCCCATTATGTCAAACAAACTTGACAGCTGATAGACATGAGAATAGAAATAAATAATTAATGTTCGGAAGAAAACTGTAATTAAATAATCAGCGTGGCTTTCCGGTGGCACTCATTTGTTACCAGACTATTTTAACAGTATATTTATAATAATGAGTCACCATGTAGGTACGTAAGTATGTACTTACCTACGCACCAACCGAACATTATAATAATATGTGTGACGAACAGATACTGGGCGCCAACACTTGGCAGTTGTGATCGGGCGATCATCACTTAATAATACCAATATCTAGGGTCTGACAACAAAAAACGTTAAACCTGTGTTAATAAAGAAAGAAAGAAAGAAAGAAAGAAAGAAAGAAAGAAAGAAAGAAAGAAAGAAAGAAAGAAAGAAAGAAAGAAAGAAAGAAAGAAAGAAAGAAAGAAAATACATTTATTTCAGGACATCACACAACATTACAGTTTTACACATAAATAAATAAAAAAAAATAAGGGACACTTCACTGTTTAACGCCTAAACATGTTTTAGCCGCGCGATTAAATATGAGCAACCACAAATCCTGATTTAAGTAGTGTCTAACCATTGTCTAACTCAATTCTGTTGTGACATTTCTAATCATTTTTGACGTTTATCGTTAGACGCTATCTAGCTAAACAGGTGACTAAAAATGATTTTTTTGTGGTAACACTATTAATGTTCGTCTGATCCCTTATCTTATCTCTACTCTACCGATTTTGAACTAGGTACATGTTAAAGACATCGTTGCATTTGTGTCGTCTTGTTTGTGGCTAGTTAAAAACACCTATAGCATCCATTGAGCTGCATAAAACATTACTTTAGACTTAAATATTTAACGGTTTTTATTGTTATCTATACATTTTTAACCGACTTCCAAAAAAGGAGGAGGTTATCAATTCGTCGGGTATTTTTTTTATGTTTGTTACCTCTGATCTCGGTCATTTATAAACCGATTTGGAAAATTATTTTTTTAATTTGAAAGGATATATTTTCAGATTGGTCCCATAGAAATTTCATCAAAATCGGTTCAGTAGTTTGTCACTGAAGTCGGTTCGTAGCTTTTTTAAAGCAATTTTTTTTTCTTCTATACAGATAAATAAAATTGAAGTTTCTATTTGTAATAAATCAAAGTAACAGCTTTTTACTAAATGCATACGAAACTACAACTCCAACTTTTTAATTACTGGCTTCTAATGCATATCAAAATATAACCGGTACCTAAATAAACAAAAAAAAATTTTTCATTTTTGTAAGGCTGTCTGTTTGTTCCAGCTAATCACGGAAACGGCTGAACCGATTTTGATGGGACTTTCACTGGCAGATAGCTAATGTTATAACGAGTAACATAAGCTACTTTTATTTTAGATTAATCTCATTAACGTCAAATTAAAATAAAAGACCGATATGACGACCAAATGATAATCTGTACATTATCTGGGATAGGAGACAATTCGTTCCAAAATAAAACTGGGACCTGGGACCAGTTTCACATTTTCTAATTACTATTAGGCCTATCTTAGTTTGATTTGCCCTTACAATTAATCTGATCATAGATGACATCCAGGGTGATGATGATAGAGCAGGAAGGTGGACACAAGATTAAAATACCAATTACGTATTTACAAAATTTACAAAGGCATTGTTGAAAACCATTTTTTCGCACGTCAACAATCGCCGACAACCGAGGTAATAAATTAATAAAAGTACATTCTGACTACAAGCGAACTGCATTGCATACTTGATTTAAAAGATGATACGTCATACTGAAAACCGCACGGTTTATAGTACTTAATACTTAAAGAATTGTCTTGAATATTAATCGTTTCGTAAGTCACGCTGGCAACCATTTTGGCCATATTTTAAAAGAAAGTATTTTTACAGGTTATTTTATTTACTTTATACAAATTATACATACTAGCTGCTGCCCGCGGTTTCACCCGCGCGGAGATATTGGATTTCATGGTTTTTATTTTTTTGGACGGAACCCTAACACTTTTTCTAAAATAAAAGTAGCCTAAGTTACTCTTTGTAACATCAGCTATGTGCCAGTGAAAGTCCCGTCAAAATCGGCCCAGCCGTTTCGGAGATTACCCGGAAGAAACAGACAGACAAGAATTTTATAAATGGTTGTTCTGTTATAGGTACCGTATATACTTTCATATGCATTTGGTAAAAAGTTGTTATTTTGATATTACAAACAGACACTTCAATTTTATTTATTTGTATAGATAGGTAGGTAATTAAGTACTAGCTTTGGCCCGCTTGATATCGGGATGGATATTTTAGCACTGTAGCTTCATATGAGTAAAATAATTTTTAGAATCCGGTAACAGAACTCAACACAACTCTCTGCAGTATTTGGGCTGTCAAACGTTTAGCCTTCTAGACATACATCGTATTTACATGTTTTTATCTTATTGTCAATATTATAGCTAATTAAATCATCTGTTACAGTAATGGAAGTAGCGTCAGGAGAGTACGACGTAGATCTGGTGAAAGCATCTAGAACGATGGTGCACTTTAAACCTGAGCCCGCAGCCAACGGCACTTGGGAAGAGCACATACCTACCATACCGGCCTCCCCTGGACCTTTAGGTATGTGACGTCAGCGGTGATTCAGCTTCACATCTGATTCTTGCTGTGATATATATATCTCATAGGTATCGCTTGTTTCTATCATTCCTATCCTGATCAATCAGCTAGTTTCTAATATAAAACATAACATGTGGAACCGCTAGCAGAAGGTAGTGTTCTATATTCTCCTTGGCCGAAACAGTTCAACAGCCTTAATATTCATAATATTCCATACATGTCATAATATTCATTTTTTGCATAGATATTATAGTTTATGGACATAGGCTACTTTTTATGCCGGAAATTTGTCCGGTTCCTATGGGAACGCGGATGAAACTGCGGGTAGAAGGTAGTTTATAGATATGTGTATTAGTATAAAATTTATGATTTATATATTATATTAAAATAATAATTAATATATTATATAAAAATAATAATTAATATATTATATTAAAATAATAATTAATATATTATATTAAAATAATAATTAATATATTATATTAAAATAATAATTAATATATTATATTAAAATAATAATTAATATTAGATATGTGAATGGAGTTTAGTAGTGTACGTATAAGATACAACTTTAGTTTGCCGGCAAGAGTGGGATACTGTGACTGCTTTTGTATTCACAATTACATCACTTAAGTCCAGTTAACACGTAAATGCAATGCTTAGTGAACAATTTATTAGTTAATTGAAAATTTAACATAAAAAATGGCCTTTTAATGCAAGCTTATAAGATGACCCTAAGAACATCTGATAAAAAAGTCTGGTAGTTGTTTACTACCTACATGGTATTCTAATATATGTTAGGTATAGGTATGTATAATCATCAGACTGTAAAAAAATAACTGCAAATAAAGAATTAATTTAACAAACACAATAATTACAGACCTTATCTTTTTGCAGATATAAGCTCAGAACCAAAATCGCAACTACTTGTCAGCAATGGCAAGCACCATAAGAAATATACGAAAAATACCAAAAATATGTACCGACCCTCCGGCCTACTGCGACAAACAAGGATACTGCTTTATAGGAACTATTTAATGACCACAAGGAACTATGTAAGTAGATACACCTATATTGACTGCCCTGATTTAGAAATACATACTATAATTGACACTCATAAATTATGACTATAACTTTAAACGAGCAATTTCTTGTATACTTTTTTTAATGTTATTTGGTAACGACACGAGCTGGTCGTTTGCCTGATGGTAAGCATAACGCCGGCCCATAACAATTGCAGTGCCACTCAGAACTTTGAAACACAAAGGCCTGCGCGGCACTGCAGTGCGCTCGTTACCCTGAGACATTAGGTATTAAGTCTCATAAGCCCAGTAATTTCACTGGATACTCTGATCATCAAACCGGAACACAGTAATGCTTGCACACTACTGCATGGCGGCAGACTTCACTCACAAAGCGGTGGTAACAACCCAGACGGACACTCGCAGAAGAGTTAGTCCTCCCACTAACAACTTATTTCTATCACGGAAATGGCTCTACGATTGGGATGATTTTTGTATTTAGATAAGATTTTCCTTTTCAATATTACCTACCTATGTAGTTGTATTTCTTGTAAAAAGGATATTTTACACAAAAAAAAAACTTTTTCGCTCGTTTTTTTTGTCTATTGGATAACGAGACGAGTGGGTCATTTGCCTGATGGTACCTAAGCATCACGCCAGCCCATAGCAATTGTAGTGCCTCTCAGGACTTTAAAAAAGCGAATTAATTGACATTATAAAAAATTATGTCGACATCCCTAAATTACTTTGAAAAAAGCGGGTAGCGACTTCGATAACAATGTCGTGAGATATAAAATTACATCACTAATTTTTCCACCTCTTGGGGTTGAAAAATATGTCCCATATTTTCGAGAGTATAACTATTTGAAACAAAAAAATGTATATTCAGTCCACTTTTGACAGAGAAACCGGTGAACAGTACAAAAGTATATACAGTAAAAAAATAAATACAGTCGAACATAGAACCTCCTCCTTTTTTGAAGCCAGTAAAAAAACAGACTGGCATTCTGGCATAGTTCCATAAAACGTAATATTGTCATAGGCCCATTTTTACTGTCGTCGTGGTGTGATTACCCTTAATTAATGTTTAATGACCAAACATTTATCGACACAGTCGTTTCGGTCGGGTTTTTCTGTCATTGCGGGTGCCGTCTTGTCTATAGACATATCACATTATTCCATATTCAAACAAATTAAAACAGTATAATGGTATTTCAAATCTAGCTATTATAACGTTTTCATTTGTCATTTAGCAAACCTAAAAAACCACGTATAGGTATTTAATAATAGCAAAAAGGTTTTTTTTTATGTTATTTGGTTACGAGACGAGCTGGTCGTTTGCCTGATGGTTAAAGGTTGTCTGGAAGAGATCGCTATTTAGCGATAAGACCGCCCATTGTACTTAATATACCTTATTTGTTTATGTTCAGTTTTGTATTATGTTGGTGTACAATAAAGAGTTATCTATCTATCTATCTATCTAAGCAAAACGCTGGCCCATAACAATTGCAGTGCCACCCAGAAGTTTGAAACACAAAGGCCTGCGCGGCACTGCAGTGCGCTCGTTACCCTGATACATTAGGTATTAAATCTCATAAGCCCAGTAATTTCATTGGACTCTCAATTTTTGCTGGCATCTTAATGTTTTTATCGAAATATAATAAAAAAATAAAGTTACAAACGCAACAACATTTTTGCATTGAAACCTGGCTGGCGTTTTAATGCAAAAATAATAATTAGTAATGAAAGCATACTTAAGAATCCAGTTATTCCTTTGTAGTTAGTTTTCAGAAGGTTTATGCCTGTTAGTTATAAATAAACGGGGTTTATAATTATAATATTAAAAAATTAAAATTGTTAATTTGAAATAAGTTGTTTCTACAATAAAAAAAGGTTGACGCAACAGAAACTTCAACAAAATCAAGTAAATTTTAGTGCAAATTTTAACTATAATAAATACAAATTTCTTTTAGTTGATTTAACAAATCATGTCAGGTAGGTGCTTTATTAATCCTAAAAATAAGTTTAAAAAATGTTGGGAACCCGTTTGGGGTTTCTAGTGTGTGGGGTGCTCGTCACTCAATAATAATCACGGTAAATATATCCCGTTGCAATGTATTAAAAAGAGAAATGTTATTTGTTTCCAGTCTCTATTCATGTACCGAGTGGCAGCGCACGTGGTGATAGCCCTGATATTCGGCTATTTGTACTCCGGAGTGGGCAGTGACTCCAGCACCGTGCTCGGCAACTACGTGTACCTGTATGGATCAATGCTGCTCGTGGTCTACACTGGGAAGATGTCCGTCACGCTATCTTGTACGTCCTCAATACTTTTGTTTTTTTAACCGACTTTCAAAGATGTTTGTGTCTGTTATATCCGTCATTTATAAACCAATTTGGAATATGATTTTTTTATTTCAAAGGTTTTTTACTTTTGGTAAAGGTTTGATACTTTCAGATTGGTCCCATAGAAATTTCATCAAAACCTGTTCAGTAGTTTGTCAATGAAGTCGGTTCGAAGCATTTTTTTACTTTCCGTTCAGCTTGACTAAAGAAAACGTGATAGATGTCGTGTAAAAAATTGCTTCGCGATGTCGATGGAAATATCGCGATTATACAATTTCATCCACTATTGTTGCACCCTTAAGGATGGTAATTTTTCATAAAATTTGTGTTAGCCTTACTAATGATAAAAATAATTATTTAAATGGGTTGAGAATTGTCGGAGAAATCGAGTAATATCGCCACAAAAACCTTGTTTGTTACCACTAACATGTGGAACCGGAAGTCCGATTCTAAAAATTCATTTACTATAATTAAATAGGAAGCTACATTATTCCTGAGTCTATAGAAGAAATTTTTTTCTGACTAGCGCGTGCGAAGCCACGGGCAGACACTAGTATTTTATATACGTATGTTAATTGGTCATTAAAAAGTATTCAACATTTATAAATAGTAATATATTCTAAACTAATTAACTATTTGAACTCCACATAGATATGTATCCTTTTTTAATTACTTTTTGGAGGGTTGTAGAGTTTTTGGCTATAATAATTATAAATTAATTAATCTCGTGGGAGCGTATTAACTGTTAAACACAATTGAAATAAATTTTGTAAGCGCTGTAAACAATTAAAAGAAAAAGTGGCATTAATTATATTAGCATAGAAAATACATAGGTACTTATTTGGTACTTACGCCTTAGTATGTTTGCATTTTTGGAGGAATAAAATACTTAGGTACCTAACTAATTAAATCGTAAACATTTTTAAGCCAAGACGAGTTTCTTGCCTTTACTCTTGCTCGGCCTACCTATACCATTTTGGAACGGCCACTTTTTATTTTTTGTTTCATTTTTAAAGTTATCTATTTTAACCATCATGAGAGTTCCCTTTATGTATAAAGCATTTTGAATTTGAAATAAAAGTACAATGGCAGTCTGTCTGTAGTTCACAGATCGTAGAAACGGCCGCGGTTCGTCTCCTTCACTATTTCTAACCGTGGTATAGTTAGCGCTTGCACTATATTTCTACCAAGCTCCATAGACGGTACGATATGCTTCAAGCGGTGATCAAGGATCTTCCATGGTTTTCGCGTGGTCCGTGATTGATGCTTATCCATCGATCACGCCGTAAGTGTACAGGCTGCCATAGGCCGACCAAACAATTCCACTGCTCTTTTATCTGATACAAAATATGTACTAGATATTACTACGCATTATACCTCGTCTCTGTGTTGAAACAAACTCACTTCCTATTTTGTTACTGATAAAAATCGTGTCGTTACCATGATGTACCTACCACAGCGAACAAAGAGATTAGTCATGTGGAACACCAGACCCCAGCTGTTATTTATACGCCCCTCAAAAAGTGACCATGATTTTCTATCTATAATAGGATTTCATTTGATCGCAAACTCATCTGATTTTACGCGACGATGTGCTTTGTAGCACGGTTGGATCTTATCAAGGTACCTATAATCTATATCCACGGTCCACCATACATTTATGACTAACTACCCACAAACTATACTTCCTATGAGGGAAACACTGTCCAAAATGTATCCTACATACAATTGCTGGAAACTTTGCGTCGCGTCGAAGCTCTTTAGGGCTCTGGAGGCCGTGTAAAACGTATACCTAAGGGGCAGCGTAGACGCTTATGCAAACGTACGTTTGCTTGTCAGAATAACAACGCTTTTGCGTCAAGCGCGCATTTCGAGTATCACGAAATCCGTGCTAGACGCAAAAGCTTTGTTATTCTGTCAAGCAAACGTACGTTTGCATAAGCGTCTACGCTGCCCCCTAGTCCGTGCCCCATGGCGATCACGAGTGGCCTATTAATGTGCGGGTGGCCTAAGTAGGAAGCCGCCATAATAGGTAGTTGTTGTCGAAGATTTGATATATTTTAAGTAGCTAAATTAAAACATACGCAATGGAAAATTTATTTCAATTAGGTATTAGAAAACGGATACCTAATCTATTATCAACTATAATCATAATTAGAACTGATTGCTTTCCTCAAGGATTTTGTTAATCGTATAAGTGGTAAGCTAGCAAGTAATCGAATAACAAATAAGTAATAATAATACCAGTTAAAAATCAATCGCCAAGCGCCTGCCTATTTTTGTGTTCCGGTAGCTGCATTTGAAAAAGATAGGGCGATGCGGACAATGCTGACAAATAAGATTGCAGCCACCTGGCGATAAGTTAACTTTGGCTTAGATTTGTCACGTGTTTCATAACATAGCTACTTTTAAGGCCAGCGCACACTTGCGGCCGGCAGGGGAGGGCATTGAGTAGGGAGGATTTGCCAGCGACTGCCAGCGCCGGCACAGTATACTGAAAGCTGCGGCATGTCGCCAGAATTTCCCGTGGTATGTCACGAAGTGCTTTTTTATATACTCTTCGATAACGAGACATTCCGGTCGTTTGCCTGATGTTAAACATCCGGCCCATAACAATTGCAGTGCCACTCAGAACTTGGAAACACAAAGACCTGCGTGGCACTGCATTGCGGTCGCTACCCTGACACATTAGGTATTAAGTCTCATAAGCCCAGTGTTTTACTGGATACTTTGCCCATCAAACCGAAACACAGTAAAGTTTGGCGGCAGACTACACGAGCAAAGTGGTGGTACCAACCCAGACGGACACTCGCAGAAGAGTTAGTCCATCCACCTGGTTTCTCCCCCGTGCTAGCGGACATCGGCGCATACCGTAACTTTGTTTCCAGCCTTATAAAATGATGTATCAAAATTATTGCTTTGAGGTTATGTGTATTAAAGACGTGTTTCTTTATTTCTAGTTCCTATGGAGATGGATATACTGAGGGGAGAATACTTCAATCGATGGTATAAATTGGGACCGTATATCTTCTCTATATTAGCAGTGGAGCTACCATTTCAGGTAAAATGAAACAAATTATGGATATATAGTATAACATAAGGATTAAGTACACTTTACACACCAAAGAAGCTCACCACACAAATATAAAGAACTAGCTTTCACCTGCGGCTTCACCCGCGTTGTATACAGGGTGAGATTGAATTTGTATGTTATCCCGCAAGGGGGTGATTAGGACCATGTTTGTCGACAAGTTGTGAGAACCTCCCTTGGAAGAATTTCATTCAAAATTTCAAAAAAAAATTGCTTCACCCGGAAGTGCGCGCCATCTTCTGGATTTTTTAAGTGAACATTATCATTTTACAAAGTTCAACGGAATGACGCTCGTTCCTTGGAAATTGGGGCGGCCCCTAGTGTGGGACGCTACTTGTGTCGACACTTTGGCACCGTCTCATATTTCCGAGACACAAATTAGGGCTGGCGCCGCGGCTTCTTCGGCTGAGCGACTCAAGCGGCGCAAATATGCTAACCTCGGGAGCGGTTACATATTTGAGCCGTTTGGTGTTGAAACATTAGGTCCGTGGGGGCCGGGAGCTCATAATATTTTCAAAATTTTGTCAGAGCGTTTGATTGATGCGACGCGTAACCAAAATGCTGGTAACTATTTGGCTCAACGGATCAGCATTGCGGTTCAACGTGGCAATGCCGCCAGCATGCTGGGTACGCTTCCTACTGGTAGTGGGCTAGAACATTTGGATTATCTATAGGCCTACTAGGGCTTGTAGATTATCCAACTGTTTTTGTAGCTAGCTAGGTTAGATGTAGTGTTTATTTATGTATTAGCTAGTTAATAAAGGCATTTAGCCAGTTAAAAAAAAAAAAAGTTCAACATAGTTCAAGTAAATCAGCTGATCTAGGGCTCTGCCTAGAAGTTCTGTAGTAGAATATTGACATGCCTTTTCTTCTGCCTCAGAACTTTGAAACATAAAGGCCTACGCGGCACTGCATTGCGCTCGTTACCCTGAGAAATTAGGTCTGATATAATACTTCTATTTCAGATGATATCATGCGTATCGTACGTGGTGCTTTCCTACTGGTTGACTGAAAACCCATTAGAGTCCACACGAGCAACTCTGTTCCTAGCCACTGTCGTCGCCACATCTCTCTGCGCGCAATCCTGGGGGTACTTCATTGGATCTACTACTCCCACTAAGGTACATAATCGAATCGCCGTGCGTCTTGTCGTCCGATGGTGGAATTAAATAGAGTAATTCCGTTGCTCTAGATAAGCATACTCACTACTAGCAATGTATCGACACACATGCAGCTACTACCTTGCGATTGCTCAAGTTATAATAGTCGATATTCTCTTTTCTAGTAAGTAGTAATGATGAGCATGTCTGTCCGTACCTTGTACTGACAGTGACATTGAGAACTTTGAGCTTTCAAAATCTTGTTATTGTCCGTCCTAATATAATTGGCACCATTAGTGATTGGCACGGCTTGGATCCAGAATACAAACGACGACATTAACGTTATTCTAACATTCAACGAAAGAATTTTACTATCAAATACATTCAGGTATTTCTGATAGTTATAAATTCTATGGGGAAATATTTTGGAACTCCTATTACTGTTTGGATCAATGTGTTGTTTTTAGATGTTTTGATTTTCGCGTTATTGCCCTAACAAATTATCATGGCAAAACTATTTCATTGAGTGGGTTATTCTTTTTACTAATGAATAACTAGACGAGCTGGTCGTTTGCCTGATGGTAAGCATAACGCCAGCCCATAACAATTGCAATACCATTTGTTAGATAGATTTCATCGCTTTGCTATTTCATTTCGGTAAGGAGAATTTAATTAAGGCTCTTCTCTTAATCATTACGTATGTAAATGTCTATAAAATAATGAGAATGCTAAATGAATTTAACCCTATAATAATGTTCCCATGGCAGAAATCAGTCCAGAAAACAAAATGCTGAGTAAATATTAAATAAAAATGACTACCAACAGATTTTATTTTTGCAGCTCCCATACACCTTCATAACCTTACCTACTCTTTGACCTTAACTGTTGTAGAGCATAATGGTTGCGGATCCAATATTGATGCACTAAAAATATCACAGATATCTAATTATTTGTCTATGGTACAAATGGTTCGTATCTGCGTGTAGTGGGGCTACGGTTCTCTTAATTCCTAACTCAACCAGTACAACAAATCTCATTCAGGAGTCAGGGTCTATTCAAATGATAGTTGGGCGTTGTTTAGGGTCCTACTTATGGTGGACACTTCATATGAAACTCAGTGGACTGTAGTAAACTGATAATATAATAAAAACCAACGATAATAGCAGTAAATGTAACTTTGGTGCGTGAGTGGCGTCCTCGGTGGCGAGAGGAGAAGCTAGCTACATATATAGTAATCTGTGGAGAAGTGGCCCGAGCGCGCCCCCGCGCCCCGCTGCCACGCCCGCGCCGCCGTCAAGCCGTCTGCGCTCCAACGGGCGTTATTTATTACTAACTTATTTGTTTCAGATCGCGGTGTTCATAGGCCCTGTGCTGGCTTGCTTGTTCTCCGTATTCGGCTTCTGCTTAGCATTATCTGACACACCGTATCCCTTCCGTTGGTTGCATCATATCTCCTACTTCAGAGCTGGTTTCCACGTGGCAGTGCATTCTGTATACGGCTTCAACAGGACTAGAATACACTGTTCTAAAAGTACGTCAAAATATGCAACTTTCTTTACAAACGCTTACAAGCAATGTCAAATCTTTCAAGCTGAATTTGGCCTACTTCCCGGTGTTCGATTCGATAAATCGGATGACAATGCAATATAATGATGTCACAGAGCTGGTCTGCAGATGGAGCCAGAAGATGGCCACAGGAACTTTGTAACGAAATGACTTAACCTCATCGAGTTTGGGCTCGTTTGATTACTCTGATCCTAGATTATGACCAGGGTCCTGATGATGGAGCCGGAAGGTGGCCACAAGATTACAGTACCACTTATGTATTTATAAGAGCTTCTCTGAGAAAATATATTTTTCCACAAAACACTTATTGTATCTGACGTCGCTTCGTCCTTTATGAGGTAACTTCTGATAAATTTTCAGGCATATAATTCAATTGTTATCAATCCTTAGTAAAATAATCATATCTATGATGGCTTATCGGTTGTGACGTGACCCGCTGATCTTCAGGTTATATTTTTTAAATGGGCTTAAGCTACCAGCGAAAGAAAAATTTATGTTGCAAACTTATCATAGTTGTAATTGTAAAATAGAAGAAGAGATAGAAAGGGCCTTGTAGGTGAAAATAGCCTATCATTTTTTGCTCTACTGTATTATTCTTGCTACTGCTCTTGACCGCCAGTTTTCACTTTTTGATTTTTAGCGTGTTACCTACCATCACATCATCACCTAATTTCGGTTGAAATTTGAGGGTTTATTCCCATCGACCACCACTAAAACGGGCACCACTGGCGTTGGCTAATAGCTGCCCCCACTGGCGATAGTTGAACAAAAATAGAGTAATAAACAACCCAAAATTGTTAAGTAAGTAGCTGTGCCCCGCGGCTTCACTCACGTAGTCTAAGTTACTCCTTGTAACACCAGCTATCTGCTAGTGAAAATCCCGTCCAAATCGGTCCAGCCGTTTCGGAGATTACCCGGAACAAACAAACAGACAGTGAAAAATGTAAAAAATGATTGTTTTGTTATAATATGTACCGTATATACTTTCATATGCATTTAGTAAAAAGCTGTTATTTTGATATTACAAACAGACACTTCAGTTTTATTTATTTGTATGGATAATTATGAGCTAACCAACTTTGGATCTTTTTGTTTCCAGTGTATTGCCATTACATCACACCGAAGACGTTCCTCAAAGAAATGGATATGGAAAACATTGACGTCGGAGGCAACATGGCGCTCGTTCTCTCTACCACCGTTCTAATGCACCTCCTCACATGCGCAGCACTCTGGTACAGGCTAAACAAGAGATGATAGAGAAGTCGTTCTTGTTTACTTAACATTCACTAGTTTAAACTGTCCTCGGAACTTATCAAATTTGTCGTAAGCATAAGTAAGTAGGCACCAAAATGTTAAGCATTAAGAAACGGCAAGAACTTAACAGAATCTATCAGAACTTGACACAACTGACAAGAACTTGACACAACTGATAAGAACTTGACACAACTGATAAGAACTTGACACAACTGATAAGAACTTGACACAACTGACAAGAATTTGACACAACTGAAAAGAACTTGACAGAGCCGGCTTGGGTAGACAAACCGATAATAAATTCGTAACGTAGAAAATTTTAAATTATTGTAGTGCTCGGGCCACACTTACGGCTAATGCCGTTATTGACATTAAACGTAAGTGTACTCTCAAATTATCGAAATTTGACAGCATATCAACATTGACATTTGACGTTAGGCCATCGATTGGATAGCAGTCTTATTCTTTAGCGCTATATATAAGCAGATGTGTCCACTCAGTTTATCACGTCATTTTCTTGAATATTTTAATGCCTTTTTTATCGCGATAATGAGCATTGATGTTGAACGTTAGTGTAGCTCGAACATACAAAATAAGGTTTCAAATGTGTTCTGTCTGTGAAAAGAGATTTAGAAAGCCTAATCAAAAAAATAAGTTATTTTCTTAGTGCTAAACCTTCCCGTTCCTGTTGGTAGATCACCCAGCGATTAACGACTGGTCGTGGGACATAACGACTTATCTATAGGTATCTATTCTATCTTCAATTATATCGTTACATGACAACAAGTGAAATAATAATAAAAAGCAAACGTGTATATATATAAATAGAAAAAACTATAATAATATGTTGTCGTGCCTCACGACACGACATTATTGTGTGGGAAAAAAACACCATGATAATATAAAAATAATGCTTATAACAAGCGTCTTACAAGCATTATTTTTATGTTATCATCATGTTTTTTTTTAATCTTTGCCAACATGTTTGACATTAAGTAACATTTAATCCAAAAGAAGACTTTAACTTATTTTTGACTTATCAAGGAGTAGTACTTAGAATAATTAAGTGCTAGAGTTATTAGGTTAATTAATAGGTATTCTTCTATTTTTAAAGTATTATACAGCTGCAACCAATTACAGAACGTTTCTAAATAAGATGCAATCCACAAAAACAAGTATTAATTATGTTATACTCGTATTTTCAGAAAATAAAGTTATTATATCGTGAGTATCAAAGAGTAAAAAGTTTTACCTTTTTACACTCAACATTAACAAGACAACACTTTGTAAAATATTTTAAATGGTGCCAAATACCCTATTATAAATAGCAGAACATTCAAACTGTGTGTATCTAAAATAATTGTGTTTTTTCTGTCTATTAGTATCTAATAATTGTGTGCTAAATTTATCTAATAAAATTTCATATTAGGTTTTCACTATTATTAGGCTGCGTCCATATTTGTGACATTTTGATATTCTTAGTATAACAGAAAATATGTTACGAACTTTTTAGTGACTACTTTTCTTTGAACATTATACAGACTTATTTATAAGAGCGTACTTTGGCATTTCGTACTGCACTTTAAGTCTGTAAACCATCTTTATTTTATTTGAAGTAGAATAAATAACCTCAGGGATAGACTCCAAAGACATAACGATGAAAGAGGGCTGGCCGCTTTCAGAGTTTCAATTCTAGACCCTTTGAAAGGTGATAAAACAATTTGTGAGAATCTCAATTATTCTTTCAGCAAATATTATATGTACAATTGACTGGAATCTTTTACAACAATAACTTGAAATTGTGTTAGTAGAAAAACAAACGTAGTTTATAAGTTTTATTAAATAGTTTATAGTAATGTGCATGTGTGACATTGAAAGCTAAATAGTAAGGAAAACTATCCTGTGACATTTCAAAGTTGTAGTTTTAATTTATCTTAAGATTATTTTGATTGTACTATGTTTAAATTACATAATTAAAAACGCCTACTTCTGACATATGAGCTTGCTCAATGAGCTTGACAGCGCACAGTTTGTTAAATGGAAGTGTTCCAATTTTGCGTTTCGTGTGATCGCGCCCTAATTGTGTATTTAAACACCGCATTTGTGATAAATAATTTTATGAATTTAAGTTAGTGGTGGTATTGGAAATATAATAAGAATAATTTATTTTTGACAACCAATGGTTTATTATTTTCCCTAATTAGAAATCCGACGTAAATAAATCCTACACCTAGTTGTTGTCAGTGGGAGGACTAATTCTTCTGCGAGTGTCCCAGGCCTTTGTGTTTCAAAGTCCTGAGTGGCACTGCAATTATTATGGGCCGGCGTTATGCTTACTATCAGGCAAACGACCAGTCCATGTCGTTTACTAAGAGCATAAAAAAGACCTAAATTTTAAACGTAGTATAAGGTTTCAAATCTCTTCAGTTTTTTTTATTATCTGTAGGCTTCATATGTCTTGCTTTCTCGCTAAACTCAGAACTGGCTCAAGTGTGGCTGCCAGTATACCGATATCTGACTCACTCATTTCAATATTTTTGAACGATAAAAAATCGCATTCGAAATAAGCTAAATATGTTCTACGTCTTGATTTATGCCTATGCGTTATATATCGAAGTTAAAATAAAGTTACCACCACACTGTAATCCTATTTCGATGAGTCACAAATCACAATGTATTGATGTTATTCGTGCGTAACTTATCACATACGCAGTCGCAGGTGCTAAGGTTGTTAACATATTTTTATCTTGCATTGTGATAATAATTAATATAGATAGGTACCTACTTTTTTATGTTATTGGTAACGAGACGAGCTGGTCGTTTACCTGTTGTTAAGCATAACGCCGGCCCATAACAATTGCAATGCCACTCAGAACTTTGAAACACGAAGGCCTGCGCGGCACTGCAGTGCGCTCGTTACCCTGAGACATTAGGTATTAAGTCTCATAAGCCCAGTAATTTCACTGGATACTCTGCTCATCAAACCAGAACACAGTACTTAATGCTTGCACACTACTGCTTGGCGGCAGACTTCACGAGCAAAGCGGTGGTACTAACCCAGACGGACACTCGCAGACGAGGTAGTCCTCCCACTAACGAAATATAATAATGTGTGCCAACCCTTATCCTCACGCAAGTCACGCAGGCAATCGCAGTGGCCTTCGCCCCCTCCAATCTATCTGAATTTCTGAATACGTAGGTATAGTAAGTATATAGCTGTACGTACTCTTGGCTTATTTACTACCTATACCAGAAACACACAGAAATATGAAATGAGGATTTGACACCATATTTAAGGCTAATTGAAGTTTCTGGAATCTTCTTGTTTATCTCAACAACATCGTAAATTTGTGTGCAGATTCATCACACTCGCTCTAAAACGGTGAAGGAAAACATCGTGAAATTATCATTATCATCATCAAGAAACACAAAATATAGATATGAACAGTGGTTGTATTTTTGCCACTAAATTCCCTATATGAATAATGAAGGATCGCATCTTATGACTAACTGATAATTTAGCACGCGTTTAGAAGATATCGAATTAAGATATGAATAGGTTGACGAATCTATCAATAAATGAAATTATAACTCATATACTGAATTAGCCTTTATTTTCTCTGTGTGTCAGAATTTAGTAATCCAAGCACCGCAGGTGACTCATTTTTAGGATTCCGTACTAAAATCGAACAAATATATCGAATATAATATTATTTGGCAAATACTCCAGAATTCTGGAGATTGTGGTCAAACGTGAACCTAGTAGAATATTTAAAAAAACTCACCATTTTAGACAGTTGGTGAAGTATTTATTGTATAAAACATGTTCAATGTTCATTTTACACTCACCTACAGCCGGGTGTCTAATAGGTACAATAAACTATTAAAATGGCATCGAACGCAACGATAAATCCATATATTAGCTGTTTTAATTAAAGAGACATTACCAAGAGATACGTTAGTTTGAGGACTACTTCTTTCACAAACAGTTCTAACATAATAACCTAAGTGCTGTTGAACATAAATTTAGTCTAGGTAACCGAAAATAAGTAAATTTCTTCGGGTTACAAGTGAGCGTTGTGCTGGCCACTAAGAGCAAGTAAGCAGATAGGTACTTATAAAACCTCACGATTATAAACTGTGTACTGCTGGACAAACTCACCCATCAACATATTATCGGAAGGTGAAAGACGGACATGTATATAAATTCATGCAGAGATAGAGAAACATAATTTTTCGCCAGTCCTTGTGTGGCTTCCAGTAACTGGGTGACCAAAACTATCAAAGGTTTGATTACCCAAATATTGGGAAACCTTAGGGGCTCATGGGTCTTTGTATATTATCGTTTAGCGTAATTAAAAATATATTTGGTAAAACTGAAGAGAATTAAATGAATCATGGTGGTCAGCGCCTCTTCTTATTTTGGGTACGGAACTCTAAATGCAGATCTGAAACATTTAATATAGGTAAGTGCCTACATAACGGAAAAAGTTGTTATCAATGATACCGATAGGGTGGAGTACAAAAATTATGATAATAAATGTATGAGTCATAACTGTCCTAAGGGAGCAATATTTTTTATCTGTTTATATAGATACAAATAAATCTAAACTGACGCATTTATTAACCAATATGTCAGCACAACTACTGCGCTACCAAAAATTATTGGTGATTTTGTATCTGTCCATATATTTACAACAAGTTGCTGCCCGCGGTTTCACTCGCGCGGAGATATTGGATTTCATGGTTTTTATTTTTGGCGCGGAACCCTAATTCTTTTTCTAAAATAAAAGTAGCCTAAGTTAGTCCTTGTAACATCAGCTATCTGCCAGTGAAAGTCCCGTCAACATATTTCTCCTGCCTCTCACATCACGTTATACAAAACACATAAAAATCTTGGTTCCATACTAACATATTTTTGGTGGGTCGCACCAGTCGCACAAAACTAGGCTCACTATAATTCGTTAGGATTTTTCCTATGACGGAAGAAATAAATTTATGAAAGGATCTGAATGGAAAACCAAATCTTACATAATAATAATTTTAGTGACTCATCATCATCATCATTTTGGGGTCAGCGTAGTATATTGTTCCATACATTTTTTGCATTTTTTACATCAACCCAAGGTGTTGGGTTGGTATAAAAAATTTGTAAAAACAAGTTTTTTGTTTTTACACTTCCCGATGTTCGATTGAGCCGATGGTTTCATATATATATATATGAAGAAGAAGACACGGTGTCAATTCTATCATTACATACCTAAACTAATTTTAGTTTCTGCTCTCTCTCTTTCCAATGCATAACATGAGAAAGAGACGGAAGTTGTCTGACAGATCTAAATTTTGTTTTAGAGCTGTCAAATATCTTTCGATCTTGAAAAATTAGATGCCACTGAATTCATTGCCATTAAATTTACACTAGACACAAGCAAGTGGATTAATTTGAAAGTCTAAAATATATTCCATCTCTTTCTCATGTTATGCATTGGAAAGAGAGAGAGCGAAACTAAAATTAGTTTAGGTATGAAATGATAGAATTGACACCAATGCTATGTATAGATGTCACAGAGCTGGTCTGATGTCCAGGTCCAAGTCCATGGCATGGAAGGCGGCCACAGGGTCTCTGTAATGAAACGACTCCATCTTCTTTGGGCTCGTTCGATTTGTCTTTACAAGTACTTTAGAGCCGAAAGGTGGTCACAAGATAACAGTACCAATTATGTATTTCATAAAAGCATGTCTGTTAAAATATATTTCCAAACGTATACCTATGTCTGTACACACGATACGCTCATTAAATCTATGAAATCGTTAAAATTCTTTGTCAACCATACTTTATTAGTTTTATTTAATTTCCACGTACTGTACATACACGTACTGTACACTTTTTTACTATCTATGTTATAATTTAATATAGCAACAAATAAAGCTACATGTATTTGCATTACAGCCTGTACTTTGTCCATTGTCTCGTTGACATCAGATTAAAAATAAAATGCCTTTATAAATAACAAGATAATCTACTGTGAATATTTTTAACCGAACTCTTTTTGCTATATTCCGGTATTGTTCAACGTTTTTTTTTTTTGCGTGCTCAAATTGCAATGTTATATTTTCCTTCTTTCTTTCCTTACTTAATATCATCTAAACATTCAAGTATTATTATTAAAAGAACGTCCTTGAGTTGTACATTGAACTATGCTAATTATTTCGTTGCGTTAATAATATCTGTTGGCCACCGAATTAATTTGTTACACACGCTTATCCAAAATTCCAAACATATTAAATTTCAAAAGAGTTAGTGGATTTAAAGCTTTATTTCAAAAGCGTTAAGCTTAACAACTGATGCTCTTAAGCTATTATTAAAACTTTTAAAAGTTACATATTCAATAAAGACAGCTAAAGGCTTCGTAACACATCTTATTCGTTAGAATATGGTTTTTAACGTTAGTTAAAAACAAGATCAAGTTAGGTACGTTTTCCAAGTACCAGCTCGTCTAGTTACCAAATAACATAAAAAACCAAGAGAACCGGTGAAATTCTTGCTGCAGCATCTGCCATCACCTCAAGGCAATTGTCGGCAATAGGTACAACAATATCTATGACAAGTATAAAAAACTTTTATAAGTGTGGTTAATCGCCTAATAAGTAAGTAGGTAAGTAAGTTCACAAGGCTTCAGAACACTATACTTAAGCATTTTATAAAAGGATCCTACAGAAAAGGTTCCCTAGTGGCAGAAGTTTTAGTCGTCATAGGTTTGCGTTACTATTTTCAAGAAAGAAAGAAAGGAAATGTTATTAAAAATAAAATAAGTACTGAAAGCAGAGTAATTACACCATTATAAAAATAAAACAATGTGAATGTAAAATTATTAGAAGCGTCCAACAAAAAAGAAAGTGCTAAACATACGCCCTGACAAAAACTTAATAGCAACAACATAACATCCTCAATTACTCCTCGTGCCACGAAAGTAGATACGGCGGCAAATTTTCATTTTATGTTTTATTATGGAAATTTTAACATGGCTGGTATAAGCCGAAAGATATCCCAAATTTCCCAATAAGTGTTGCAACCTAACCTTATTATTCTAGTTCCTATACCAGCTAGCAAGAAAATTACGAAGAAAGAAACCATTTCATTGTAGATTTTGGAACGTCTGTTGACAGGGGCGTATTTACCCTAGGGCCAAAAGGGCCATGGCCCGGGGCGGCAGGCTGCGAGGGGCGGCACAAGCCGCATTGCTTAATATGAGACAAACTGTAGTCAAATGCGAATAATTAGTCTGCAGGGATGCCAATCGCGGACGAAGTCGCGGGTACTATTGTATTGAATAAATGGTGTTTTAGAGTGTTTTCATTCATTATCATCATTCTCAAATCTCAGCCCACATCAATACACTGCTCGATTTGCTTATTTCTGTTAGTTTATGGGGCGGCAAACCTTAGTTACAGGCCCAGGGCGCTGGATCTTAAAATACGCCACTGTCTGTTGATACGATAACGGCAATCAGCTGGCTCGTAGCTGATGGCCATGTGGGGAGTGGGGGAGAACGACCGATAATACCGCTAGAGTCGCCCGCGCGCACCAGTCCAACGCAGACGGTGTCGAAACGCGCGTGCAGACCGTCTCCACAGCTCTATCCCCTTTGTTTACTTAAAACACGCTTCTTTGTGCTCACCACGCGATGGAACCTCAACATTGTGCTCACGTGAATCAATAGTGCAGTGACAGTGACCCTTATAATGGCCAGCGAAATCGAGTCCCTAGAAACTACCTCCACCTCACTATCAGAGGACTCTCTTAACATCTCCTTCGAAGACATCAACTACACGGTCCGGAATGGCATCTTGACTGGAGGTACGAAACTTATCAATAGCTAATGACATAATTCCGACTGATAATTAATTAGTACTGTTGCTAATTACAAGTTTATCTGGTATGGACGCATACGTAACAGTCCAATATTTATCGTTGTTTGATTTTCCTTTGCTCACTTCTACGTGTCTCTTTGTCTGTGGTTGATTTACTTCCACATTCTGTTAGAACAACAATAAGTTAACGTAAGATGTTGTTGTTTTAATTATGTATGAAATAAACGGAGGTGCAAATGCTAGGAATATGTACATTTTAATAACGTTTCAGCTGTCCAAATCGATAAATACGAATATTAATCGCAATTTAGCTATCACGAATACTAATGTGTACACGACACAATTATATTATGGTAATGAAGAATGGATGGAATAAATAAATATTTCAGTGGATAAGTGACCATTTACTTGGAGTGCATACTGCCTTTATCTCCACTGTCGCAAGTGAGCGTAAATATTTTTAGAAAGGCGGCAGGAAAGCCCTTCTTTTGTAATCTTATCTTTACCACGTTTTTTTATACAGTGAAATAGAAAATCTACTTAACAAAATTTTACTAGTTAGGTGTTTAATTTTGTTCTATGCATGTTGAGCCGTGACCTCAACACCTTATTGAGTAACTCTATATTGTCCTTTGTTAAAGTTCTGTAACAGGAGTTGGTACAACACGTTGGCACGAGTTGTACAATGTACAATATTTACACAGTGTGGGGCCTACTTTATAAACATTCGTTTTAGATTAGTTTCTGTTTCCTGATAATATAACTATTTACAAACATAAACTAGAGAAATCCCCCTTCATGGCGGAGGCCGCTGTTTAGCAGTGGACGCTTTCCGGCTGATGATGAAGACAATTTTTTTTATACTATTTGATAATCAGACAAGCCAGGCGTTTGCGTGATGGTAAGCATATCGCCGGCCCATACAAATTTCTGTGCCACTCAGAACTTTAAAACACTTTAAAAGTATGAAAATTCGTTAGTAATTTGCTAGATTATCCATGAAAGCTGGGAGTTTAGTAGTCATCTAAAAATGATTTTTACGTGATCGTAATATCATCGACAAATAGCCTTTAGGAACTTATTGAATAAATTTATATTGTAACTGGATTTGAAATTAAAATACCCTGAGATTACTCAGGGCATTTCCGTCTTTATCAGGCCGAACTCACAGATGCAGACTGGTAAGAAAAAGCAGATGGTTTCCTGTTTATGCAAATTAAAAAAATCAAACGCCTAACTTGATCCTGTCTAATTTGACAATTATACAAATACTAGCTTCTGCCCGCGGTTTTCACCCGCGTTCCTTCAGGAACCATGCATTTTTCCGGGATAAAAAGTAGTCTATGTTACTCTCCGGGCCCTAAACTATATCTGTGCTAAAAATCACGTCGATCCGTTTTTCCGTTACTGCGTGAAAGAAGGACAAACCAACAAACCAATAAACACACTTTCGTATTTATAATATTAGTAGGATTAGTAGGATATTCTCTATCTGTCCGTTTACGTATAATATTACGATTGTTTACGTGTAATTGTGAATCTAAACACGCAGAAGTGCTTTCGTCTTTGAGGTTATCACCACATAAAGCCACTTAATCTACGTCAAGAACTACATTTAACTTATTATCACAAACAACAGCATTGCGTATTCAAAAACAAATCTACAGTTCACACGAAACAAATAATATATCTAATAGAAGTAACGTCATATTATTTTAAAAATCATCACAGTGAACACAACAAAAGTTTCAACAAATATTATTTTTTAGTAATTGCCCAAGTTTTCTTGCCATCAGGATGCCATCAGGTTGCTAACAGGATGCTAATGACTTTTCTCCGCTTTGATGGTAAGACATTATACAACCTAAATTAGGGTTTGACTTCCAATACTGTAACCGCACTGAAACACTGATACATCTCCAGACTGGCAGCTTGCCAGTCACGAATTAAAAAATATTCTAACATAAACTTTTTTAAAAATCTTAATCTACGAACCGGCTAGCGGCTGGCGGACCTCTCAAGACCTTGGCCATCATTACTGCAAAAAAGACTTAAGTGTAAAAAATAATAATATTTAAAAATTTTATTAAAATGTAATTTTATGTCTGAAATGTAGTTTGAATTAAATTTTTATACTATTAGGTAATGAGACGATCGGGTCGTTTGTCTGATGGTAAGCATAACGCCAGCCCATAACACTTGCAGTGCCACTCAGAACTTTGAAACAAAGGCCTGTGCGACACTGCAGTGCGCTCGTTACTCTGCGACATTAGGTATTAAGTCTCATAAGCCCAGTAATTTCACTGACTACTTTGCTCATCAAACAGGAACACATTACACAGTAATGCTTGCACATTACTGCTTGGCGGCAGAGCAAAGCGGTGGTACCCACCCAGATGGACACTCGCAGAAGAGTTAGTCCTACCACCTGGTGGAGGAGTTTCTGCACTAATTAAAAACGATACCCGGCCAAGGGCCGGCTTATGAGGGATATTTACCCACTAAAACCCCCCCAGTGGCCTTAGTCCTTTTTTTGCCTATGAAGAAGAAGATTAATAACAAAATATGAATCATATTTGAAAGCATAAAGTGAATGCTAGTAAATTATAGGATATCTAACTAACAAATAATATAAATTCAAGTAGATTTAACTATGCCAATAATGTAACTGTCTGCGCACAGACTGGTCTGACGAGGAATGTGAAGGGGCAGCGGTGTGCGGGGAGCTACCAGCTGACCGTTGGACGCCTCACACTCGCTCCGCAGAACCGACCGACGCTGGGTGGACGCACGATATATATAAAAATTGATCCGTATATTGAACCGTAATTGTTGAGATTAAAAGTGTTATTATTACAAAACAGTTGTTATTATTAACAAATTGGCGACCGTGACAGGACTAAGTGCTAAAAACTCGCCATCGAGTTCCTAATCGCCCGTGTTGAGTTCGAAATTGCGACAGTCATTGCAAGAGACTTTATCTACGTGTATTTGTACGCGCTTCAAATCGCAATTGCCGGAGCTGGAGTCGACAAAGGAAATATTGCTGCTTCTGGAGCCTATGTTGGAGCATCATACAGAGGTCTAATCCAAAGAAAGTAAGCCCTAATCCTAACAAATATCCAAATATTTCCTCTAATTCAATTTGCAAAATTTGTGTAAAATGGCCGACTTACTACTCAAGCGTTAGATATCTAATCTGATCTAGCTTACAGTAAGACTATCTAGGCTTTATTTTCCGCTTAAGTGAATTCAAACTTGCATCACATAATATTTCTTTATTTCTTAATATTTCATTCCGAAAAAATTATTAAGCCTTCATCTGCCTAGCTAAAATATAATATCATTCTTTCAAAGAAGTTATAAATTTTAACCTATTACATATTTTATTGCATTCTCTCATTTATGCATTATCTTCATCTATGCATTATCTTCATCTATGCATTATCTTCATCTATGCACCTAAATAAACAACATTAGTCTGTGCAAAGCTAAATTAACTAATTAGCTAATTTAGCTATAAGCTGGTATTTTGTAATTATTATAAATTACCTACCTTACGAACGAATGAATGCGTTATTTTCTTATTCAATTATTTAAACCGATATTTGCCGACTAGTTCCAGCTCGCGAAAGCGCCTACTTCAGAGTCGTGCGCTTGCACAGCTGCGTCCGCGCATCATCCCGAGCGACCGTGCTGTGGCCGTTCGTGGGTCATAGCTGTGACCGCTTGCTGGCCCGGGCTGTGTGCTCGACGGGAGCTACTTTTCGGCTCGAAACTTCGGGTTAACGCTACGTAACGTAAACTGGATCTGGAGCTGCTTATGCCATCGAGCAGGTTTGAATTAAATTATACCTATTTCGTTGTTTGTTCTCCAAATAGCTTAGTGATTTGTAATTATTAAAAATGAGTCAAGAATCAAAAACTGAGGTTGAATTAGAGCGCGAAAAGAGGAATGAATTATCTAATTTAATTAAACAAAGAGGCATCATTAAGGGGCGCTTAACTAAATTTGGCGACTATATTGCCAATCTTAAAGCTTTAAAGGACATATCTGATGTAAGATACAAAGAATTAGAGCTAAAATCGGTTAGATGTCAATCGTTACTAACCGATTACGAAAATACGCAAGATAAAATAGATTTATTGCATCCTGATTCTAATGAACAGATTAAAGAACGAGATGCGTTGGAGAATCAGTTCCTTAGCTTAATATCTAACTGTCAGGTCCTATTAGATAGTCGCACAGATAAAAAACAAGTGGATATAAATCTCGCAGGTGATTGTGACCGTGCATCTATTAGTAGTTGCCATTCCCATTCGGCTAATGCAATCAAGTTGCCTACTATTAAATTACCTACTTTTGACGGCAATTATTTGCAGTGGTTAGAGTTCAAGGACACGTTCGAGTCAGTAATAAACAGCAATGAAGGGATTCCTCCAATTAATAAATTCCATTATTTACGATCATCGCTCGAAAGTAGTGCAGCCGTGGTAATAAAATCCATTGAGTTTAGCGCTAAAAATTATAAAATTGCGTGGGAGTTATTATGTCAGAGATATGATAACAAAAATATATTAATAAATAATCATTTGAAAGCGTTATTTAGTATTGAGTCTTTAAATAAGGAATCCTATAAGGCGTTGCGGTTTGTTGTTGACCACGTTTCAAAACATTTACGGGCCCTTGATTCTCTTGGCCAACCTACTAACATGTGGGATGCCCTAATTATATTTATGGTTTCGGCCAAGTTAGACATACACACGAGTAGAAAATGGGAAGAATATAAATGTAACCTTCGCGACTTACCATCACTAAGTGAGTTTTATGCTTTCTTGCGCAGTCGAGCGGATGTGCTAGAAACTGCTTATAGCAATAATAACCGATTTGATAGATCAGCTGATAATAAACAATATAAGCCTAATGCTCAGTCTAAAAGTTTTGTAATGGCCTATAATGACAAGAAGGAGAATAAAGGTTGCTGTCCTTTGTGTAGTGAGAATCACGCGTTGCATCAATGCTCTAAATTTAAGAATATGAATGTCGATAGCCGCATTAATGAAGTGTCTAAATTAAAACTGTGTAAGAATTGCTTTCGCAGTGGCCATAATGCATACCAGTGTCAACTAAAGGGACTCTGTCTTACCTGCAGAAAGAAACATAATACACTTATACATAAAACTTACCAGTCGTCTGAAGAACCCCAGCCTTCGACTTCTTCGCTACCTATTTCACTCACGGCGTCTTCATCGGCTGGTCAGGTGTTGTTGTGTACGGCTTTAGTCAAAGTATTATTTAATGGTAAAACTTACCAAGCGCGTGCACTGCTAGATACAGGAAGTCAGTCCTCATTTGTTACCGAAAAACTGAAAGAAAGGCTAGGGTTGTCTATTGATCATTCTCACTCGGTAAATGTCCGCGGGATTAATAATGTGGCCTGTAACATTTCCCAAAAATGTAATATTAAAATAAAATCAAGAGTGATGCCGTTTGAAATTAATGTGAAATGTTTGGTAGTGCCACGAATCACAGGTATCTTGCCAAACTCAGTCATTGCTACTGAATGTCTGAAATTCCCGGATAATATTGAACTAGCTGACCCTAAATATTTTTCCCCTGCTGAGGTAGACATCCTCCTAGGAGCAGATGTATATTGGGAAATAGTCGGCTCAAACTTAATCAAACTAGGTTCTAATAAACCAATTCTTCAAGAGTCTAAGCTCGGGTGGCTCGTAGGTGGTCCTATAATGACAAGTCAGTCAATCCCAGAAGTTCATTGTAACTTCTCTCAAGAAATACAGGATTCATTAGAAAAATTCTGGAAAATTGATGACTTACCACAAACGAAAACATATTCACCAGAAGAGCAACTCTGTGAAAATCATTTTGTAAAGAATACTATTCGTTTGCCTAATGGTAGATTTTCAGTTAAAATTCCAATGAAAAAGGCACCTGAAAACCTCGGTAGTTCTTATTATGTTGCCAAAAAATGTTTAGAAAATCTCGAAAAAAGGTTTAGTAAATTCTCAACCCTAAATGATAACTACAAGAATTTTATAAATGAATATGCTAATTTGGGACACCTTACTAAGATAAATCGACCTGAATTTGGATACTACATGCCACATCACGCGGTTATCCGTGATAAAAGCGAAACGACTAAGCTTCGAGTGGTGTTTAATGCATCGTCAAAAACAAATTCAGGAAAATCTCTAAATGATATTCAAATGGTCGGTCCAGTAGTGCAAAGCGATTTAATATCAATATTACTTCGTTTTCGCGTGCATAAATTTGTTCTTACAGGGGACATAGAGAAAATGTACCGCCAAATTGAGGTCGCGCCATCGCAGCGTCACCTGCAGCTCATCCTATGGCGTGAAGAAACTCACCATAAAATTGATGTATTGCAACTCAACACGGTGACATATGGCACGGCGTCGGCCGCGTTCCTAAGTGCTCGATGTCTCCTACAGCTAGCCAATGAATGTGAGGACAAATCTATAGCTTGCGTAATTAAGCACGACTTTTATGCTGACGATTTAAATACAGGTTCAGATACGGTAGAGGGCTTAAAATACATTCATAAGAATGTTGTAGATGTACTTAATTCTGCATGCCTTCCACTACGAAAATTTCGTACAAACTGTGCTCAATTATTTGATGACGAGCTAAACTCGTCCAAGCCTATGGATTTCAATAAAGAATCCAGTGTACTAGGTCTAAATTGGGCCCCTAAATCAGATCTATTGCAGTTCTCCACCGATATAGAACCCTCCAATCAAATTACCAAAAGGTCAGTAATTTCGGCCACCTCCAAGGTCTTTGACCCTTTAGGCTTATTATGCCCATGTATAATTGTAGCTAAAATTTTACTACAAGAGTTATGGTCTTCTAAGCTTGGCTGGGACGTGAAGGGGCAGCGGTGTGCGGGGAGCTACCAGCTGACCGTTGGACGCCTCACACTCGCTCCGCAGAACCGACCGACGCTGGGTGGAGATTTCAAAATGCTACTTATGTTTATTTATTTGTCTCTCGTCCAAAGCATTGCACTTGGAATTAGTAAGTGATTTAAGCACCGATGCATTTATTTTATCTTTGAGGCGATTTGTTTCGAGAAGAGGTAAGCCTAATTCCATTTATTGTGATAATGGGTCTAATTTTAAAGGAGCAAACAACGAAATAACTAAAATACTCCGATCCAGTTGCGAGTCAGTTCATAATTATGCTGCAGATGAAGGCTTTAAATTTGTGTTTAGTCCCGCATATTCACCCCATTTTGGGGGTATATGGGAGGCCGGCGTCAAGTCTGCCAAGCATCACTTGCGCCGCGTGGCAGGTAATGCTTCCCTAACGTTTGAGGAGCTCTCCACCCAGTCCCCACCAATTTCTGCAAAGATTGGTCAAGCCTATTGAAGGAGTTTTCTAATTTATCCCTAATACAGATCCCTAGAAGGGCTCTGTGCGAAACTCCTTGCAATATAACGCTGCATTGCTTTGTAGATGCAAGCCAGAAAGCTTATTCAGCGTGCGTATACCTTCGTTCTGAGAATCAGGATCTAAGCATTACAGTACGGTTGTTGTGCGCTAAGACACGAGTAGCACCGCTGAGTCCAACCACTATACCGAGGTTAGAGTTATGTGGCGCCTTATTAGGTGCTCGTTTATGCTCAAAGGTGCTGCCATCGTTGCGATGTAATGTTACTAAAAAATGCTTATGGACTGATTCGACAGTCGTGCTAGGATGGGTAAAGACGCCGCCAAAAGACCTTAATGTTTTTGTGTGCAACCGTGTGAATGAGATAAATGAGCTCACTGATGGGTTTACGTTTTGTCATGTTCCAACTGATCAAAACCCAGCGGACATGGCATCTAGAGGTATAAGTCCTAAACAACTTCATTCGTCATCCCTTTGGTGGGAAGGGCCTTCGTTCCTCGCCTGTGATTCATCTGCATGGCCCAAACAAACGCACACAGATATACCTGCCAACTTACCTGAAATAAAAAATCCTAGTAAATGTCATGTTTCATCAACAGATACGAGTACCAGTATTCCCTTTGATAAATATTCTAACCTAAATAAATTGAAGAAAGTTTATGCGTACGTATTACGATTTATAACAAACTGTAAAAACAATAACTCACGGATTACTGGGCCTTTGGATATTAACGAGTTAAATAATTCTCTGCAAATGCTGGTCAAGTCTAGTCAACTACAAAGATTCAGTGAAGAAATTAAATTAATAGCCAACCACAAATCTCTAAATCATAAAAGTAAGCTTTTGTCGTTGAACTGTTTTCTAGATTCGAATGGTTTGTTGAGAGCTGGTGGTCGAATTCAAAACTCCGACTTTAGCTATGATAAAAAACATCCATTAATTTTAGATTCGAAGCATCACTTTACGAAACTATTGTTTAAGAGCGAACATGAACGCCTGTTTCATGCTGGTCCTCAGCATCTACTTGCTTGTATAAGAGATACATTTTGGCCTATAGGTGGCAGGCATTTAGCGCGCACCACGACTAAGCAGTGCATGATTTGTACTCGTTTCCGCGGACAAACTTTGCAGCCCTTGATGGGCAACCTACCTGCTGAAAGAAGTGAGTCATCGTTCCCTTTCTACGCGTGTGGTGTCGATTTTGCCGGACCGTTCATGATCTCTAGTCGTAAGGGGAAAGGCAACCGCATTTCAAAATGCTACTTATGTTTATTTATTTGTCTCTCGTCCAAAGCATTGCACTTGGAATTAGTAAGTGATTTAAGCACCGATGCATTTATTTTATCTTTGAGGCGATTTGTTTCGAGAAGAGGTAAGCCTAATTCCATTTATTGTGATAATGGGTCTAATTTTAAAGGAGCAAACAACGAAATAACTAAAATACTCCGATCCAGTTGCGAGTCAGTTCATAATTATGCTGCAGATGAAGGCTTTAAATTTGTGTTTAGTCCCGCATATTCACCCCATTTTGGGGGTATATGGGAGGCCGGCGTCAAGTCTGCCAAGCATCACTTGCGCCGCGTGGCAGGTAATGCTTCCCTAACGTTTGAGGAGCTCGCCACCCTTTTTACGCAGATTGAAGCAATTTTGAACTCCCGTCCACTAACTCCGTTGTCATCTGATCCAAATGATCCTTCTCCCTTAACTCCTGGGCACTTTCTGATTGGGCGGCCGCTTACCTCGGTGCCGTCACAGCCAATAACATCAAAGCACCCCAACAGATATCAACTCATAGAGAAATTACGACAGCATTTCTGGGAGAGGTGGCGTCGAGAATTTGTAGCAGAACTCCAGCAACGAACTAAATGGAAGACGAAGCAGCGAGAACTACAAGTCGGTGACTTAGTAATACTTAAAGAAGACAATCTTCCTCCGCTTCAATGGCGACTAGCCCGCATAAGCCAATTGTATCCTGGATCAGACGGGATAAGCAGAGTCGCCGATGTTCTTACTGCAAAGGGCACTATGAGGAGAGCCATAAATAAAATGTGTATAATACCTGGCGACGATAACCCTAACAAGGCTCCAAATCATGAAGACGAAGATGCAGATGCTGAAGCTAAAACACAAAATTTGGATAGTGCTGAATCTTTGAAAGCAGCGCTTTCAAGGCCCCGGAAGATGTCTGCGCACAGACTGGTCTGACGAGGAATGTGAAGGGGCAGCGGTGTGCGGGGAGCTACCAGCTGACCGTTGGACGCCTCACACTCGCTCCGCAGAACCGACCGACGCTGGGTGGACGCACGATATATATAAAAATTGATCCGTATATTGAACCGTAATTGTTGAGATTAAAAGTGTTATTATTACAAAACAGTTGTTATTATTAACAGTAACAATAGTAAAAGGGAATGTTTACCTTCTATGTATTATACATATGAATAGGTTCAATTAATAAAAAGAAAAAAATGGATGTTTCATTTATGTAGTATTGTAGGATATATTTATGCATGCATATAAAACTAAACTAAAAACTAAATTTAAATAGGTGTTATTAAAATGTCTTGTACGAGTATACTACTATGTTCTAATAAGTACATAGGTGCTTAGCAAAATATTAATAAATACCTAAATATAAGATTTATAATAGAACACAACATGGAATGTATTTTTGGTTATGAGAAATAAAAGGCTTTTTATTTTATTTTATTTTTTATTTATTTATGTACATAGTAGAGCCCCGGGCTTTCCCAAGGACCGCACCGGTGTCCCCAGTACTGCGTCCTTCTCTCAACCCAACCTCAATCCTACGAAAACCCGGGCCACACCGGCGATTTTTTTTTTTTGAAGAACCGTGCTGTTTTTCTCACGACCTTTACAGCGTCACCGAACGGCGGGAGAACGCAGAAGGTGCTCAGCCCTAAAAAAAAAGTGGTGATGTGGCGACTAGCTCAAGGGCACCGCGTGAGGTAAATCACTCGGTACGAACCTCGACTTGGGTCGTCGCCGGGATAAGGGGGTCGGAGAGGGCCACACCGGCGAGCAGCCGCTCTCCCACAAGAAAGCCAAAGGTCCCCTTTTAGTCGCCTTTTACGACAGATAGGGAATACAGTAGCCCTATTATTTAAAACCCGGGACTAGGGTTATAGTCAAATTTACCTAAAATCCTTCCTAAACACTACTAATCAATGGCATTCGGAAACGTTGACAATGTTATCGTACGTTACCTACTAATTTGATAAGCACACTGCAACAATGTAACCGTGATAGAGCTACCTGAGTATAGATAGAGTATCAATATGCCTATAAATGCTATAATGTATTATATTAGGTATGATTTTAATGTTATCTTTACGAATATTTGGTGAAATATTCTAGTTTGAGAAGTTGCGCAACAACCTTCACTATAGTTATATCATGTATACCTACTGTATATACACAGCCACAAAAATCCAAATAAAAAGCCTTTTTATTTGGATTTCTATGCACGCAGTGTTGCCAGACCTCCAAAAACACAATGTTACGCGCGTTGAAAGAAAGATTGAAACTAATATTAGATTTCCATATTATTAGATGACAGAATCACTTCAAGTGGTACTTATCATTTTATTTTGGTTATTAAATAAAATTATTATTTAAATTTGCTCTCGGGTCTTTGCCTGGACCTTTGGTAGGTTAATGGAGACATTTTATATTTACATTATTAATAGTACCGATTAATTATATTTAACAACAAAACTGAGTATAACAGAGTACAATAGATTTTGTAACATGTGTCTGTCTACTCTACCGTACTCATGGTGGCAACCATAACAGAATACACGTGTTTCATTTAGCCTGGGTCATAGATAAAAATAATCTAGTAGACCTTGTTCTGCAATTCATAAATACATGCAGTTGATGGCGTGATGCAGTGGATTTATTCAACACGAGATTCTGTGGAAAAAAAAGATGTGTTCTTAAATATATCAATCGAATTTTTAACATTTATTTTATAAGTTGTTAATAAAAGAGCAATTGTTTTATTGGTTAATTATTTTTTTTACTTTTTGTTATCTTTAGACCTTAGACCTTAGACCTTATATTTATTACATTTCACGTTACTTCAAGTTACAGGACAATACTGACAGGCACAATTATAATTTATTTTCTAAATATTCAGTGTTCTCTTTTTCTATTGCAGTTCCTAGCATGGTAGCATCTCTATTTGACCTTATCATTCATACTGAATAAACCTGAAATAATGATGTTCTGATGTTCCAGACTTATTTAAAATTATACTTATTTTAAAATTTATTCATAAGTATAATTAAACACGCAAACGACAAGGTCGTCACGGTATCAAATAGTAAAAAAAACGATTTTATAATATATGTAATGTACAATGATCTAGCCATCAATATTCGCAAGAATAAAGCTGATACTATACCTAATACAAAACTACATATATTTCCAATTATAAGATAGCAAATAACCGGAAACACTTTTAGTAGTAACTCGCCCAACTTTTAAATACCGCACTGTCCAAAAGTTATCTAAACTTGGCCTAAATTCGTCTGATAAATACTGGAGCCAATGTTAGCAAATAAGATAAAAAAACACTCCAACAAACAGCTCGATCACGAAGGACAAAGTTGACTTTTTAAATCTTGCCGAAATACCGTTTCTAGTTAAAAATAGCGGTTAGTTATCGAAGCAAAGAAGGTATGTAACAAAGTGAATGTTTAACAAAATAGATTGAACTGTTGTTCGTTTTTTTTACTGTAGTATCATAGTGGCCAGCAATGGACGTACACCCTGTTCCAGAATCTTAGATATCATAATTATCGGCTGATGATTATTTAGTTCACTTACCATCTTTGTTGTTTATGTCACAAGGTACAAAATAGAGACAATTAGTGTTACCACAAAAAAATCATTTTTAGTCGCCTGTTTAGCTAAACAGCGTTTAAAGCTAAACGTCAAAAATTATTAGAAATGTCACAACAGAGTTGTGTTAGACAATGGTTAGACACTACTTAAATCAGGATTTGTGGTTGCTCATATTTAAACGCGCGACTAAGGCATGTTTAGGCGTCAAACAGTCATTAAAACAAGTTTAACGTGTGTTTAATTTTTTTGTCGTAAGACCCTTTGTAATCTAAGATTTATAAATAAGAAATGTCAAGAAAACCAATACTATTATATTGTATTCTCTTTGATGGCGATTGTAAACCGCCATAATACGATAAAGTTTTATATACCTTTTAACAGAAGCAGTAGTTAGTGAGTTTTTGTTTTAAAATAAACTGCTTTCAACAGTATTTTGAACTGCAGTGTAAAAACCTTAAACATTTTGTTTAAACTCGGTAGGTACCTAATTAGTGTTACCACCCCTTGGTGTGAAAACTGCCTGCATGCAAGGCTGGACATACGTTTTATAAAATCCTACTAGTCATTCCTACTAATATTATAAATGCGAAAGTGTGTTTGTTGGTTTGTAACGCGTGTAATGCATGGTTCCTGTGGTAACGTGGGTGAAAACCGCAGGCAGAAGCTAGTCGTCAATAAATGTGACATTAGAATTTATTCTTCAACAAATGAGTTTTTGAGTTGTACTAAGTTAGATGGTGCCGGATTTTTCTAATTCACTTATCGTTCCTGTTTTTTTTCTGTTTGACTTGTAGTAATAGCACCACGGTGTTTTCGTTCACCTAAAGTCCAAGGTCAATGTTACTCGTGGTCGTGACGATCGGAGTTCACCAAACGTGAAATAAACGACGATCACGTGATAGTCAATTCCCAATTCTGACTTCCAAATGCTCATGTAAAGTAATCCGAAGTTGAATCTATATGAACCTCGGTCCATGTGGAACTTGGATTTAAAATGTTTGGTGAACTCCGACCAGCGGCGCAAATACGGATCTTTTTGATTGATAAAATTCGACAAAATTGACAGTTTAAATTGATAAAGTAGATTTTATCGACTTTTTATATAATTTATCGTACCTCGATACAATCGACAAAAGTTATCGAAAAACGTTGAATCCAAAGAGAATATAGAGCTACTACAATACTTTACGATCAGACTTCGGTACTCGCAACATTTACCGAGTTTTCCGATTCGACAAATTTATCATAATTATAAAATAAAAAATAATTATAATATAAAATATTTATCATAATACAAATTTATTCGACTTCCGTACTGGTGGCGCAGATCAGCGGGCGACCCCGTTACCAAATCATGAATTTACCATCATTGAATCATGACTCACGATCGACTCAACAAAACAAATCCTGTAAACATTTGCTTTGCTTATCGAAACTTCATAATCATAAATATCCAGTAGTAACATTATAAAGTTATTTGAAGCTCGACGATGAACTTTCTCCCAGCTAATTATGGTTAATTTGCAACATGAATGATCGTAGTGATTTGCGCCACATTCTGAATCATTTATTGCTCTTAACTGATCGTAGAAATCTCAGATGTAGCAAGCACCTTGTCGGCTACTTATTTGTAAACACTGTAGTTAGGAAATAAATCAAACAGTAGGTACGTTAATGCAAATATTAAAGTACAAACTACATATTGCGCCATCTATGAATGATATAAACTTTTTTCATATTTGAATATAGAAAGCTTCAGTATTAGGGGAGACCAGGGACGAACGTAACAATTTTCATATTTCTCGTAATATCTCACAAAGCTTTTTGAATATCAAAATTCTAATCCGTACACATGATAGATTGGTCTTTTAACTATCTTTTAACACCAGCTTAAATGTAACCTATATTACAGATTTTGAGAAATACGACCAAATAAAAAAAGTGGAAATTGTTACAACTATCCCTACCCCTAGGGTTGGTTGTAACAGTGTAAGGGGATGGTTGTAACATTGTAAATAAAACCAAAGTTACTTTCATATTCAACATATTAATTTCTAATCAGCCTTTTAGATTTTACATTAGAATCACAACAATTAAAATAAAACTAGGAAACATAACAATCTTCTTCATTTATAAAAAAAATCAACATTATTTAAAAATTAGATCTCAATCTGGTAAACAATTAAGGCGTAGGTAACTTATTTCGTTATTAGCACAATCTACTTGAGCCCACAGCTGATAGTTTCATAGACTATCAGCTGTGGGCATTCTCATGATTGAGATCTCATTTTTAAATAATGTTGATTACTTAAAAATAAAGAAGATTGTTGTTTCCTAGATTTTTTATTGTTCTTATTCTAAGGTAAAATCTAAAACGCTGATTAGAAATTAATATATGTTGAATATAAAAGCAGGTAGCCACAATGCTTAGTATCGTTAACTAAGCATTGTGCCTACCTACTTTTCATTTAACCTACTGTTAGAAAAGGATTTCATACAAATTAACCAGAAGCAATCTTCGCTGTCTGAATGATCACTATTCTTAGTTATTTTAGTACATATTTATTTATTCTTTTTAGTCTTTTATTTCAATTTTTCACTAGTTTTATTATCAACTGCAGCCCTCGGCTTTTTTGTCTGTTTAGCAGTTTGTAAAATAGGTTTCTTAACTTCTTTGGAACTACGCTTTCTTTCTTCTTGTTCTTGAATTTCAAGCTTGTTTGGAGTCAAATTAAGCTGTTAATTATCAAACAATGTTTATTTCTGAAATAATTTTCAATGGCAAAGCCATTACTGGTGGCAAAGTTAATTCAGGAGGGGTTCTTGGCAGTAATAGTGAAGCTACCGAAGCCGGTGAAGCTACCAATGGTGGTTTTACTTATGGCTGATATGAATTCACATCGTCTCAAAATGATACATTTCTATAAAGTACTTCTGTAGCCAAATCCATTATTTCTGCAGTAACTAAACCTCTGCTAGTCGTTCGTTTATATATGTTAGGTATTCAGGAGAAAGAAAATAAATCTGTATTACTTTGAAATATAAAAAAACACAATAAAATCGTTTCGAGATATCACGATCATAATCGGGATGAAAGTAACAAGTTGTTACTTTCATCCCTAACTATAAATTTTCCCTCAATTTGCCAAATACATGCCTATAACCTAAATAAACTATCGTTTTGAACACCAAAATAGAAAGACGAATACTTATGCTACTTTACTGTCACTAGACACGCAAGCAAGAAACCTCCCATAATAAAAAAAAACACCGTTGAAAAAACGGTCAAACCTTACTTTGGGGGTACTTTTGCAGCACCAGCTTGCTACCTCCACAACCTGACGGCACAGTGCCAAGAGGGCAGCTGAGGTAAGGGGTGGTTCAAATTGGAACATATCGGTCGTACAACCCATCAATGTAGCTATCATAGTTTGTTCAGAAACTCATTTGTTACGTTCATCCCGCGTTACTTTCATCCCTGGTCTCCCCTAAACAACAAGCTTATTAAGCATTAGCACGTAAACTATTATTTATTTATTAAGCAACTTTTGGAACTTTAGGTACTTTGATCCATTCATTTTCTTTTGGTTGTTAAAGTGTAATATTATATATACAAAATTTCAAAAACATGTGCAAACCGTCAGCTGAGATTATTAAAATAGCTATACGTCGTATTAAGATTACTCCAGATCCCCACGATACAGGCCTCGCCTAGTGTGGGGATCATAGGATACATCATATTACTTATATATATAAATTCCTCTACAAATTCCTCTACATTTGTTTTCTTACTTTGTTGCCACAGCACTTAACACAGAACGTACCTAAGGCTTAGATAGCTGATGTTACAAGTAGTAACTTAGGCTACTCTTGTTTTAGAATAAGAATTAGGGTTCCGCGCAAAAGAATAAAAGCCATGAAATCCAATATCTCCCGCGGGTGAAACCGCTGGGCTGCAGCAAGTTTCTTTAGACACTGTCTAGCTAAACATCAGGCGTCAAAAAGAGTATTTTGTGGTAACATAGTAATTGTATTACTAACTCAAAAAACGGTAGCAAACCGTCGATTTGTAAACTTTTTGGAATTAGAAAAAAAGTAGTCAAGTGGGGTGAGGTGAGGTTAGGGTACTGTTATACACAATGCAACTGCGTAGAGCGTGCGAGACACGTGCAATGTGCACTGGTTCAATGTTATGGTTAAACCGGTTGGGTTTCAGCGTAATAGCAGAGTAACGGTACTTTGGAAGTAGCCCTGAGCTTTCGCCGTGTTTACTTTCGTTAACGTTATGACACATACAATTGTAACTAATGTTAAAGGGATGTTGACTCCATTTTTTTTTTGTTTTTTTTTTTGTTTTATGGTAACGAGACGAGCTCGTCGTTTGCCTGATGGTAAGCATAACGCCGGCCCATAACAATTGCAGTGCCACCCAGAACTTTGAAAATCAAAGGCCTGCGCGGCACTGCAGTGCGCTCGTTACCCTGAGACATTAGGTATTAAGTCTCATAAGCCCAGTAATTTCACTGGATTCTCTGCTCATCAAACTGGAACACATGAATGCTTGCACACTACTGCTTGGCGGCAGACTTCACGAGCAAAGCGGTGACCAACCCAGACGGACACTCGCAGAAGGGTTAGTCCTCCCACTAACAAAATGATGTCAATCAATTCGCTTTCTCATGAGAATCAAATGCCTATATCGAACTAAATGCAAATCGAACGCTAGAACCGTCAGAAATGAGAGTCAAAGTCCCATTGTCTATCTCAATTCTGTTATGACATTTCTAATCATTTTAGACGTTTATCTTTAGGCACTGTTTAGCTAAATAGCCAGGTGAGACGGTTACAGTTTTGCCGTATATTTGGTCCGATAAGAGCTAAACCTAACAATTTTCGTTATTCGGTTCTATAAATTTTGAAATCCATGTTCTACGCACATGCACTCTAGTGTAAAAATAACGCGTTCACTGTAAACAATCGCTACACAAACTAATTCTACATTTTCCCTTTTCTTGTTTTAGGACGCAAGGTGATTCTCAATAACATATCGGGGCAGTTCAACGCTGGCGAACTGACCGTCATCATGGGCCAGTCGGGAGCGGGAAAAAGCAGCCTCATGGACATCCTATCCGGCTATACGTGAGTAAACTCATTGATGAAAGGATATCTACTCGATATCATGGTCGCATCAAGATTAACTAAATCAAGATGGCTGTTAATGTTAGTTCCAATTAATTATGTTCAGTCATAAAATATATAGTTAAGTACAATAAATATGAAATCTTTTATACGAGTATGATCTTATATTATGATAATAATATTACAAAATGTTCTCTCCCACACACACACAGACACGCGCGCACACCCCCACACCCGCACCCCCCCCCCCCCCCCCCCCCCACACACACCCCCCCACACACACACACACACGCACACACAACACAACACAACACACTCATTATTAATTTAAATTTCTACTAATTAATTTTTACTAATAAGCCTGTTAAACACACTAGTTAATTATCTACCTACGAGTGTAATCCTGTTTTGGCAATGTTTTAAGACTATTTGTGTTTATTATTTTTATTGTATCGAATATATTTTACGTTCTTTTATTCTTGACGCTTCAAACTATTTAGTTTTCACAAGCGCAATTAGTTTTAACTATGTAGATCGTAGATATAGGAAATAGATACCTACGTACGGGTACAATGGCATTGACCTATAATATTAGTACATACTTACGTAGATATGAATTTTACATATCTTTGATAACTAACTGTAACAATTGATTAAACCCAACGGATTGCGCGCTCAGAGCTCAGCTCGGCAACAGAATAATTAATAGTGCAACTCACACTTCACGTTTGGCAGGATCCAGTTCCGTAAACAGGGAAGTGCCAATATTGCCCAGGCACAGGGCACAGATCCTGGAGGGGCGCAGAAATGACCAATTCCGGGTTAGATTAGAACATTAGGGCGCAGTTACAGAAGCTCGCCCCGGGCGCACAAAAGGCCATTAGGGCTCAGTTATAGAAGCTCGCTCGGGCGCACAAAAGGCCATTAGGGCGCAGTTATAGAAGCTCGTCCCGGGCGCCCAAAAGGCCATTAGGGCGCAGTTATAGAAGCTCGCTCGGGCGCACAAAAGGCCATTAGGGCGCAGTTATAGAAGCTCGTCTCGGGCGCCCAAAAGGCCATTAGGGCGCATTTATAGAAGCTCGCACCGGGCGCACAAAAGGCCATTAGGGCTCAGTTATATAAGCTCGCACCGGGCGCACAAAAGGCCATTAGGACGCAATTCTCGAACGCAAAAGCTCGAATAATCCACCACCCGGCCCCAATGCGATTTGGTTGATGTCACATGTATTCGATTTTTATTGTCGTTCTTTATAATGCGGGTTTACCACGATGTTTTCCTTAACTGTTTGAAAGCGAATGCGATAAATCCGCACATAACTTCATATAAGTCATTGGTGCAGGCCGAATCGAGATTCGAACTATGATGCGTTGGATTGAAAGTTCCCGCACAAGTTCCCGCTCGGCCGCACTCGCTCTATTCTATACAGTAAGTTGAAAATAATTATATAAATATTGATTAAATTCGTTTTGTTAAACTTTGTCTTACTGACCTTTTTATCGGTTGTTTTCGCTGACGCTAATGCACTTCAACTTTTAAATTCACGATCTAAAATACGTTCACGTCATTTAAAGTGCTATAAATATTTAATTAAAAATCCAAACACAAGCGACGAAACGACTTCAGTGACAAACTACTGATCAGATTTGAAATTTCTATGGGACCAATCTGGAATGATAAGTGTCATTTTAAATAAAAAAAAACAAAAATCGAATTAAGAACCTCCTCCTTTTTGAAGTAGTTTAAGAAAATATGAGTTACTACCGAACAGGACGATTAAACTAATGATACATACTTAAACAACTAAAGAATCTTTAAGTAAGCTCTAGATAAGCAATAAAAAGAGTTTACTGTAAATAATGGATAACCTTGCTGGCAAGTCCAGGTGGCTTGCAGCACGCCCTCAGTAAAAAAATGTTTACATAATTATTTTTACATAATTGTTTAGTACAAAAAAAAAATTGTTGTTGCTTTGAGGCTAGGTGTGGTTTTGGAAGCATGCTCATAGCAAAATTTTTCGTAGTTTCAATTCAGTATATTGTTTCAAAAACTGTTACATATCGACTTTCTCTAACTCCAAATTCTGCCATATTGCCGAAGCAAAATTACCCTTTCTCATATCAAACTAAGATATATGACTCCTTGATAGATTGTTTTCCAATCCCTAAAACTCTCCAGGCACTAGTGGATTGTTTCAGAACCATTGCGTTCTCAGTGCAGACGCCGCGGTAAATAAGAGGTGGTGCGTAAGTGATGTATGTATCGTAATGCGGAGCAGTCGTCGCTTTGAGCCCAGGCAGGGCTTAGAGACAGCACTATCTGCCCGTATTGCCGTTCTTGTCTATTTCGTGGTTTTGCATCATGCCGCGCTTGCGCGTGTAATATCTCGTAATCCGCGCTTGATGAAAAAGCATGGTTATTTTAACAGCAAAACGGATGCGTCTACGGTCTGCATATAATATATATGGAAAGCACATAGTGCCACACATCGCCAAATGTTTATACTTCATAATTAGCCGTACCGGTCTGTTGCAGCGCTGTATCACTTAGTACGACGTACCTTTAAATTGTTTTTAGACATTGGTTATATTTTTAACAGTTATTTTTTTTAAGAACTTTATTTTCCATACTCACGATTTTTAACTTTTCTTTATTACCTACATTGATAGATACATTCTTTTTGAACACCTTTAATACAAAATAATATAACTTACAATTAAATGTATTAATGGTCGGTCTTATCGCTCCGAGTGCTCAAGTTCAGATAACGTTAGAACGTAGAATAGTAACGCACAACAAGAAGGCTGTATAAAGTGGTTTTTTGGTGGCGGTTTAGCCACTCTTTCTACAAATGCCTAAGAAGTCACTCTTAACTAAGAAACTCTCAGTACCTAAGCAGCCCTAGATTGACTAATTCCCTAGTACCAGACACCGGATAAGAGTTCCAGTAACAGAAGTCGGTCCTTTCATCCTATCATTGTGGAATCATACACATCGGACGATTCGAACGTAAGAATTCAGATGAGAGGAAACGTCCAATTGCTGAGCTCACCGCTTCCTCCCAATTTGTGCGAGTGAGTAAGATGCGTATGGAGTCTGGATTTTTCTTCTATTACTGTGAGTGTGTGGGTCAGGAGAAGTCAGGAAAGCGTAGGCTTGCCCATTGATGTTAAGGAGTGACTAGTAGGATTGTTAACGGAAGGTTGGCAATCAATGACCAAGTTCCTAGGTGAACGTGCTATGCTAGACCTTTTCTCAAGCTTTATAAAATATCCTGACAATTTGGTTTATATAAGAATTTTTCGTTTGACAACATTTATTTAGAATTCACTTTCAATGCTACACAGGGTGTGTTTGAATTGGTATGTTATACCGGAAGGGTGGCTTAGTGCCATGGTTGTCCATAAGTTGTGAGAACCTCCCTTGGAAATAAGTCATTCGAAATTTCCACACAAAAAAATATCACTTCAAAGGTGAAGTACGCGGCGTTTTCTGGAATTGTTTCTAAGTCTCTTCTAATCAACAAAGTTCTATATAATTCAAGTGAATCAGCTGATCTAGGGCTGCCCGGAAATTCTGTAGTAGAATTTTGACATAAACTTTAAAAATGCCATTTCTTTAATAAAGAATTCCAAATTTCAAAAATTCGTAAAACAAATGTTGTTGACCTCGAGGAGTAAATTGACACCATACTAATTCATACTCAGCCTGTATACATATATTATGCACTTACAAAAATAGAGTAAAGATTTTCTTCACTAACAGTCTCGTCTCTATGAAGCACAACTTAATTCCCCCGTCCCCAATTTGATCACACAACATTTAGAAACATTTTGAAGGATGACCGTTTTCTTTTTTCATAAAACTATTTAATGTTCCGGTTTGATAGTAACGTGGGCTAAGGCTGAGTAAAGTCAATGTCCGTTACGGACATCTAAACCAATTCTTTTTCGAATTTCAGCAACTTCCCTCTCTAGCTCTCACCTGCATTAGTACAATATCAGTCGATAAACGCTATCACATAGATATCAAAATTATACACAGCTATTAACCTACTTGCCTCGCCTACGTATGATAAAATTTGAACGACGGAAACAACAATTTTTCTAATTGATTAAAGATTTCAGCGTTTTATTACAAGTTCACACATTATAACGGGATATTTACCGTGATTATTATTGACGGTAAATATCCCGTTATTATGTGTGAATTAGTTAATAACCGTGAAAGTCTAAAACAGTGTTTTATTACAAGGGCTTCGAATTTGTTAGTGGGAGCACTAACTCTTCTGCGAGTGTCCGTCTGGGTTGTTACCACCGCTTTGCTCGTGAAGTCTGCTGCCAAACAGTAGTGTGCAAGCATTACTGTGTTCCGGTTTGATGAGCAGAGTATCCAGTGAAATTACAGGGCTTATGAGGCTTAATACCTAATGTCTCAGGGTAACGAGCGCACTGCAGTGCCGCGCAGGCCTTTGTGTTTCAATGTTCTGGGTGGCACTGCAATTGTTATGGGCCGGCGTTATGCTTACCATCAGGCAAACGACCAGCTCGTCTCGTTACCAAATAACATTAAAAAAAAAATCGGTGACGGACGATGGGTTTCGCGATTTATTAGTGATTCTATGAGTGTGGAATTTATTATCTGTACATAATGCAAAACCGGAAATTAATAATTTATTGAATTTTGATTAAATTAGAGTTCGTTAACTTCGAAGATGATGATTGTCTTGTGAACGGTGGAAAAATAAAAGTTTACACAAAAATATTATAATGATTATAAAGATCCGCCTAAGTTACAAGCTCATATAGGACCCCGCAAATATTTTTCTATCATCATGTTAAAATGCAAGCGGAACTTATGGCTAAACGAAATCAGTTTAATTCTAAGACCAATGAACATGGTTGACCTATGGAGTTTTAACCTCATCATGACCTAATTACATAAATACATATTACAAATTATCCAAAGCTTGCATTACTGACGTTACATATTTACTCTATGATATTTATATTGTTATTTATTACTATATGTGTTATGTTTACTATTATCACATAATTATATATCATGTTACTCATATTAATAATTGGTCTTATTTAAATGTATGTATGTATGTATTGTATGGTTTATGTAAGTTTATCTATTTATATTCAGGTATGTTTAAATAATTTAAGCACATAATAATTTATTCTTCTCGATGCACAGTTGTCTGGAAGAGATCGCTTTAAGCGATAAGACGGCAAATTATTATAACAATTTTAATGTTGTTTATTTTTAAGGTTTCTGCGTCGTGGTGTTTCAATAAAGAGTTCATCTGTGTATTTATCGTCTTAAATTTATAACGAAATGAAACATTATGAAATATATTTTATAGTGTTAACCGACACTAGCGGATGTTCACATAAATATATACATCACAAAAATTTCGCTTCCAACAGGATTCGAACCTGCGTCTTCTGGCTTGCCGGGCCAAACGCCTTAACCGCTAGGCTATGGGAGCAATTAATGTTGATTGCGAAATTCTTGATATGATGTATTTCTTTTCGGCTTACAAGCCGTAGCTCCATCTAGCAGACCCGCTTTGAAGCGATTGCCTACTCCATTGTGATACGTTACAGTACCAATCAAATGGCGAGAGATTTTGCATTATTTAAACTTTATGAAATATATTTTATAGTGTTAACCGACACTAGCGGATGTTCACATAAATATATACATCACAAAAATTTCGCTTCCAACAGGATTCGAACCTGCGTCTTCTGGCTTGCCGGGCCAAACGCCTTAACCGCTAGGCTATGGGAGCAATTAATGTTGATTGCGAAATTCTTGATATGATGTATTTCTTTTCGGCTTACAAGCCGTAGCTCCATCTAGCAGACCCGCTTTGAAGCGATTGCCTACTCCATTGTGATACGTTACAGTACCAATCAAATGGCGAGAGATTTTGCATTATTTAAACTTTATGAAATATATTTTATAGTGTTAACCGACACTAGCGGATGTTCACATAAATATATACATCACAAAAATTTCGCTTCCAACAGGATTCGAACCTGCGTCTTCTGGCTTGCCGGGCCAAACGCCTTAACCGCTAGGCTATGGGAGCAATTAATGTTGATTGCGAAATTCTTGATATGATGTATTTCTTTTCGGCTTACAAGCCGTAGCTCCATCTAGCAGACCCGCTTTGAAGCGATTGCCTACTCCATTGTGATACGTTACAGTACCAATCAAATGGCGAGAGATTTTGCATTATTTAAACTTTATGAAATATATTTTATAGTGTTAACCGACACTAGCGGATGTTCACATAAATATATACATCACAAAAATTTCGCTTCCAACAGGATTCGAACCTGCGTCTTCTGGCTTGCCGGGCCAAACGCCTTAACCGCTAGGCTATGGGAGCAATTAATGTTGATTGCGAAATTCTTGATATGATGTATTTCTTTTCGGCTTACAAGCTACGGCTTGTAAGCCGAAAAGAAATACATCATATCAAGAATTTCGCAATCAACATTAATTGCTCCCATAGCCTAGCGGTTAAGGCGTTTGGCCCGGCAAGCCAGAAGACGCAGGTTCGAATCCTGTTGGAAGCGAAATTTTTGTGATGTATATATTTATGTGAAATGAAACATTTTAGAAATCCAGGAGGCGTTAAAAATTATCAACCAAGCCGCTACTAAACTACAACCGCATTACAGCTTTTTGACAGTTTCGTATCGCGCTAATAGTTTTACCAAAAGTTGAGACGTTTCTCGACAACAACTGGCAGTTAACGCTGTCAAATGAACGGCAATATCGAATTCCACACGCCTGAACCGAAACTAAACAACAGTTGGCATCAAACCACAACCAAACCATAACTGTACGCTGTCATTTCAAATTAGCGCGATCGGGGCCCAGACCATCATCATTGTCATAATTAATTTCCCTAAAATTTGTCAGCTTCGTTCCCAGTTGGCATTTGTTAAACTTCAGTGGGTACATATTTTATCTAAATCCCCGGGGGATCCGCGTGGAGAAATCCAGTTGAATCCCGCAGGGGATCCAAGTTAGGGGAGCCAAGTGGACGGAGAGTTTTTTTTTTCCACGTTACGATTGAAAGTGACAAACCTTTTGAATCGCATCGTCACATATTCACAACGAAAAACTCGATAAATTTATCGAATGTTGCGAGTACCGAAGTCTGATCGTAAAGTATTGTAGTAGCTCTATATTCTCTTTGGATTCGACCTAGCTATTCGATAACTTTTGTCGATTGTAGCGGGGTTGGATAAATTATATAAAAAGTCGATAAAACCCATTTTATCGATTTGAACTGTCATTTTTATCGATCAAAAAGATCCGTACTTGCGCCGCACCTATGAGATAGTTGTACCCACGCACAACAAGTTAACCACAATAGTTACTGTTATTGTGGTTAATTTTTCAAGACTATTGCACAATACAGATTTTTCAGCATAAATCTTTTTTGTAGCATACATAAGTTTACTTACTTTAATTTAAAATGCGCCTGACATCGTCTAACACAAAGTACTTTTTTGTAATAAACATTTTTAATTTAATTTCCTTTATTATTTTATTTTTATTTCATTTAATCAATAAAGTAACTATAAAAGGTAAAAATACAAGCTCTTAGTATCATCAAGATAACTGCCAAGCGTGTTGTTAGTGGACATTTCCCGGCCGATGATGAATCTTCAGCAGCTCAAGAATTGGTGACACACAAAATGTCGTTATCGTGTTGGAAGCGCCTAACATTAACGTAGGAGAGATAATTTATTGAGTGGGTTCATAGTACGCGAGAAGCAGGAAACCTAATTGGATCCGTCACCTTCCACTATCGTCTGAAGTCTAAAAGCGAGAAGAGTAATAATATTTAGTTTTATCCTACTAATCCTACTTAATATTACAAATGCGAAAGTGTATTTGTTAGTTTGTTGATTTGTTGGTTTGTCCTTCTTTCATGCAGTAACGGAGCAACGGAACGACGTGGTTTTTCGCATAGTTATAGTTTATGGACCGGAGAGTAACCTGCTTCCTGTTGTTGTTTGGTTCCTGTGGGAACGCGGGTGAAAACCGTGGGCAGAAGCTAGTCTCTTAAAATAAAATCCGGCAACGTGCTCGAAATGCTAGATGCGTTATTTCGCTGGATAATGTGACTGATCCTTTGACCAAAATAAAGGACAGCCTGTCTTGGAGGATCTGCAATTGACAAATATGTCAAACCCTTAAAACAAATAAAATTTTGTGCCCTTGATCTATATCCTGTACAAAATATATTTTATACATTGTAACGGGATATTTACCGTGATTATTATAAGCTGGTGAGCTCCCGATATTTCGACGCTGTTGCAAGCGCATCATGTTCACGGGAATACAGTATTCCCGTATATAATATAATATCCCGTATATGTATATAATATAATGTATAGAATACAGTATTCCCGTGAACATGATGCTTGCAACAGCGTTGAAATATCGGGAGCTCACCAGCTTATAATAATCACGGTAAATATCCCGTTACAATGTATAAAGTAGTGAATAACCGTGAAAGTCTAAAACAAAATATATTTTCTCTGTTCTCTTTCAGAAAACCAGCCAGTGGGAACATCTACATAAACGGCAGAATAATACACGAGAAGAAATTCAGACGGAGATCCTGTTACATCCTCCAAGATGACAGAGTCCAAGACCAGCTGACGATAAAGGAGTCTCTCGATATTGCAGCAGAACTGAAACTAGGAGATCATATTAGGAAAGACCAAAAAAGAAAACGTGTAAGTCTATTTTACGGCAATATCCAGGCGGTAGTTTCTTTAAATCTTATTTACACTGGGAATCTTAACAAATTGTCTCTTTGCCAAAAGGCAAGGGAACTCTTTGTTTTAGATAGGTAGTCAGAATAATCTTTTGTCTTTGTTATTGGTAACGAGACGAGCTGGTCGTTTGCCTGATGGTAAGCATAACGCCGGTCCATAACAATTGCAGTGCCACTCAGAACTTTGAAACACAAAGGCCTGCGCACTGCACTGCGCTCGTTACCCTGAGACATTAGGTATTAAGTCTCATAAGCCCAGTAATTTCACTGGCTACTTTGCCCATCAAACCGGAACACAGTAATGCTTGCACATTACTGCTTAGTGGCAGACTTCACGAGCAAAGCGGTGGTACTAACCCAGACGGACACTCGCAGAAGAGTTAGTCCTCCCACTAACAAAATCACACACTAATCATCAGATTTCAAGTAATGTTATCATTAGTGATCATATATAAGCCTAGTATTAGAATGGCTCTCAAATTCTGACACCGGAACTCGCCCATAAATGTGTGGACACTGATTTACAACTTGAGTAAGATTCAGAGGTGAGGTGAAGAGGTGAAGAGCCAGGCAAGTATTAGAAAATTATACTACTATCTTTGATAAATAGTTATTTATCAAAGACAGTCTTTGCATAGCATAACCAATAGGTTATGCTATGTTTGCATCACAATGTCTTTGGCAAAAAGCAACATTTTTCTGTAGAATTATATCCAATAACCTTACCTAATATCTTTCCTCAGGTAGAAGAAATAATCACATCACTAGGCCTCGAAAAAGTGAGAAACACAAGAGCGTTTCATTTATCAGGAGGTCAAAGGAAAAGGCTGGCGATAGGACTCGAACTAATAAGCGATCCCCCTGTCATGTTCTTGGATGAACCGATCAGGTAATGATTGATTTCTTTATTTTGTGGCTGTAAGCGAACCTATTTTCAGAACAGTGTTTTACGCCTACCATTCAGTTTCAAGTTACTACGCTTCGAACTTCCTCCTATACACCGCGTCGCAGAAAGACTCTAGTGGGAGGTTGTTTGGTCTACGTTCCAAACCACCTGGATTAGCACAAAGGCAACGTAATTGAACTAGATTGAGCCATCATCTAATAATAATTTAGTTTCTAATGTTATATCTACATCTATTTTTTGCAACCATAATCAACAAGGTACAAGTCAAGGGCAAGGAAGGTTAAAAGTGCATTTGGCAACCTCGACCTTTTTCGGCACCCAACAGCTAATTACTCAGAGACGAGTCTAAGCGAGGATTATTTCTTCCATTTATCAGAATTCTATAAAATTTTGACATACGCAAGCATGAGCATTAGATTCTTGGGCTAAGATTCAGAGACGAATATAAACTCATTCTTTCATAAAATTTTGATATTCGGAAGCAAAAGTCCGTGCTTAGTTTTGTCTCTGAATCTTAGGGTTATCCGAAATCCGTTCTCCCCGTTGTACGTACCTTTTATATTTCGAATAGAAAACATAAAATACCTACTCAATTCATGTGACAAGTTAGGAACATTATCTTATCTTAAGGCATACTGTAATTACTGTAGTACAAATTGTTAGATAATATTATTAAAGTAATCGGTTAGCAACCAGCCTAGACTGAATCAGTTCACCAATGTCGTGATTCGGATAACGTTTTACCTTCAGGTGAATATTTCCAAATTTTATTTTGTCACTCCCGAGATAGGCTTGGCTTCGATTGCAGTCATCATAAATTTATCAATGCACTTACTCGATAAAACTTACATTGTATGCATTGATTAGGGTGATTGTATACCACAATGTAATTGTTCACAAAAGGACGAACGTGCAAGTGTGCAATATCTGTTTGTAAATATTGACTCATTTATCATTGAAGAATTTTGATTGAAAGATAGGTACCAACTTCAATTATAATTAGATTAAAGACTAGATGAGCAGTTCAAAGCTGTACAACTATATTTATAAAGAAATACATGCACAAACTTCGGATGTCTCTTTTTACACATACTTTTAAATATGTTGTACATCATTGTATCGACCTAATCTAGCATATTCTTGTTAGGTTTTATGTAGGTATCCTAAATAACGCTCAATGATGATTCTGACGTCAGAGTCCCAAACGTAATTTTAGGTACACTCTCATTCCAATAAAACACATGAGAAAATGATTGATAGGTTAAAACTTATGTGTACAGATTTGAAATATCTTCCATCTTATTAGACGCCACTAAATTCGTAAACGTTTTTACACTCGATACAAGCAAGTGGATTAATTTGACAAGTTAAAACATATTCCATTACTTTCTCATGTTATTATTTAAAAAAGAGAGAGTGAAACTAGGTTACATTAGAGTTTTGCCAGAATCGACTTCCAGACGTCTACCAGATCGAGAATGCCTTGTATGTCATATTTTATGTATAGAATCAGGAACTACGAAGACGATGGTTCTACATTAGACAGTAAACAAACAAACACTTTTTATTTTAAAAGTCTATATATTTGTTCCCTTGCAAACTCTTACGCACTTTTGTTAGGATCTATTAAAACAATACGCCACTACAGCAACCTCCAACACAGCCATTTGTGTTTTACGTTCAACGTACATCAAATTGGAGATGGATTGCAAGAAAGCACCCAATCAACATTTGATCGACTGTTCTATAAATTCTAAGTAACCCTTTCTCTAACACGCTACTGTAATTGAAACAACAAATGCTACAACTATTAAATGTCTCCTTTCCAGTGGGCTGGACAGTTCAATATCGAAGCAAATAGTATATTTACTTCACCTTTTAGCGCGGCAAGGGCGGACGGTGGTGGTCACCATCCACCAGCCATCCGCCGCGCTGTTGCAAATGGTTGACCGCGTGTACGCAATATCAGCGGGGAAGTGCGCGTACATGGGTTCTGTGCCGTTACTACTGCCGTACCTTGAGCAGCTGAACATGACGTGCCCACCGTATCACAACCCAGTTGATTTCTGTAAGTATATCTAATCTATGTAAATATGTCTTGTAGTAATCTGAAATAACACGTGTGTTCAAGGATGATAAAGTAAAGATTACCTACGAGTCGCCGGTTAAGGTGCTCGAAAATATGATTGTGATGAAGCGGAAGATAAATGCAATAATGGAGTTTATTGTGCATTTGATTCATCTCAAAATTATTCATGATTATGTCTAGACGTAATAAAATAAGCTTAGGTATAGGTATGTAGTAGAACAACATAGACAGTATCACACCTCTCGCTGAACCGTAAACCACGCCAGTTTCTAGGTTTGTTTTAAATTCTTCTCGTAAAAAAACAATAAGACCTAAATAACTGATTATCATTAACCAAAATTAAATAGAAAGTTGCATTATCCCTGAGTGATATAATAGGCTTCATTTTATCTTAATTACATCCGTGTAAGTCTCAGGCAATAACTAGTATTCTATAAAAATTATATCAACCCTTAGGCCTTTGGCCATTGTTTTTGTTGTCCTGTGGGAAATCTTCGTGAGATGACATGAGATGAGGAGCAGCCGCATTGTGTGGAATTTTTACCCACTAAAACAAGGACCTGGCTCTCGAAAGAACCACACCGGTGCCCCCTGGGAGGCACCGGTGTGACGCAGTTTTGGGGCGTGGTTGGGGCGCAGCAATGCGAATAATGCATCCCAATGGATTCAATAATTTGATAGATTGGACTGAATATTTTGACTGATTATTATTTATCGGTTTGTAAGTAAAGGGTCATAGAAATAGGTATTTGGAAGTACAGGATTCTGGAAAGGTTTCAACAATCCTTGTGAGAAAAGGAAGCCTGTGCTAAAAATCAAACAAAGAATAGAGCTAGTGACAAACCAATCATAAAGTTGATATTTAGCAGCTGGTGACAAAGTTATTACTATATGTTATATATGAGTGTGTGGTTTACAGCTGATAAGGACCGTTGTTGCCGGCAATGCTCTTGTTATTGTTTTGAAGTAGAACAGAAACTATTATAACATGACTAATTGATACCTACCTATTTGTGTTCGTTGAAGCTTTACGTTCATTTTAAAAAATATTATTGGGATGACATTTAAATTCTGTGGTGTTAATTAAATTTTAGTGGTAGATATTAATTGCAACTTTTAGCTATAAATAAGGATAACATTTAGATTTATGATTGGAATTAAATTTCAAACTCATTATTTATTATATATATTTATAATTGGGTTTTAAGAGAGCGGCCCATTAAAATTACATCACTCTAAGAGAACGTTTTATTTATAGTTTGAAAAAAAAACAATCTGTTTAAAAAATTGTATAAGTTGTTTTCATTATTTGGAATGTATCTTAGTAGTATAAAATAGTTCTAAGAGAAACTTGAACAATTTGCTTCTATATTGCGACATCAGTATTGAATTTATAATAAAATTTATTTAATATATATTATACAGAATAAAAATTGAAACAAAAGTATAACATACAGAAGAAGATAATAAAAAAAATAAGAATTTTTCAATTAAACAAAACAAATAAAAAACCGGCATTAAGGTTGCCTTCTGCAGGTAGGGTACCCAAAAAGCTGGCAACATTACCTCGCTGAATAGCCAAATTAATACGTTGACCGAGATAAGCGCAATAAAATTAACCGCCATCTATGACATGGGTCCACGCGAATCTCTAAGAGACTTTTTCAAAGAAATAGGTATTCTAACCCTGCCTTCGCTATACATTTTGGAAAATATAATGTATGTACGGAAGAATATTACTAAATTTAACTTAAAAAGTGATGTACATGAGTTAAATACTAGAAGTAAACATAAAATTGTTGTACCCGGGTTCAGATTAAGTAAAACTATCAAATCATTCCTGGCAAATGGTGTCAGATTCTACAACAAAATTCCTAAAGTATTAACTGAATTGCCACAAGGAAAGATTAAACGTATAGTCAAGAATGTATTAATTAAAAAAGCGTACCTATTATAAAATTAAGGATTATGTAGATGACAAGGATGCATGGAGGCAAACAGCTCAGGAGCCTCCTGGCGACTACTAATCTTTAAATTGTTAGTTGTTAGCATTAGAATCATTGTAAAAAACTATTTTTTTTTAAAAGAATGCCGTGACGATTTTCTTGCCCTTCTTCTTGCTCGGCCTATACCAATTTGGAACGGGCACGGTAGGTTTCTGGAAGCACGGATTGGGTCTGTTGGTGTCTTTGTCATTTATTATGTTCTGATAAAGACAGCATTAGTTTTAGTCTGTGATTCGGGTAGACGAATGTTGTAGAGGCCCGCTGTTATAGTCATTTTAAATTTCATAAGTGCTCCTTTAGGGCCTATTTGAATAAAGACTTTTGAATTTGAATTATGATTTTTATACAGCTTACTTAGTACAAGTAATAATAATAATTTAAAGTATTATAAATTACTATAGCGAGCTTCGCACGGGTGATACTATAAGACTTTCATATAAACTAAATTGTAACTACGATGATAATAAACTAAAATAAATAACAAAATTTTATTTGTAAGTTTCATTAATAACTTCTTTATTATTGCAGTAATCGAAATATCAGCGGACAGTGTGAACCAACTAGTGGAAAGCTCGGAAAACGGCAAAAACATGCGGTGGATAGCAAACATATCTCATGAGACTGATTTAATAGGTGAGCAGAACTGCAGAGCCCATATTCTACTTAACAAATGGTTTAAAAATGACAATGGTTTCTTCACAAAATGATCACTTTGACGAAGAGCATACGAAAATTATTTGCGTGAAACGTGATTTGCGACGAAACCTTTGTCATTTTTAAACCATTTGTTTAGTAGAAGTGGGGCCCAGCACTATTATTAAAATGTTCATCATCATCATCATCATCAGCCGGAAGAACTCTACTGCTACATTTAGACCTTCCCTGTTATGGGTGGAGGTGGTTTGTCATAATACAGCACGCTTGGGCGTCTTGCTGATCGCAGGATACAAGATATACACTTTTTTAAAACCACGACTATAATATTCGATTATCTGCAACCAGCTGAATAGAATTTTTTGAATCATAGATAGCTATACAGTGAGTTTTAATTGGTATGTTATCCCGGAAGGGGGTGATAGGGACGGTTCTTGACAAGTTGTGAGAACCTCCCTTGGAAAAATGTCATTAAAAATTTCCAAAAAAAAGTAATTCAAACGTGAAGTGCGCGGCATTTTCTGCATTTCTTTCTAATTCTCTTTTAATCTACATCATTATTTAACATAGTTCAAGTGAATCAGCTAATCTAGGGCTGCCCGGAAGTTCTGTAGGCAAATTTTGACGTAAACTTTAAATGCCTTTTCTTCAATGAAAAATTCCTAATTTCAAAAACTCGTAAAACAAATGTTGTTGGCCTCCAGGAATAGATTTACACCCTTTCGGGATAACAAACCAGTTTCAACTCAGGTTGTATAAATATTTTCGATCAAGTCACCTTCCAAACAAAAACTAAATCAAAATTGGTCCAACCGTTTAGGAGCTACGATGCCACTTATACTACTGTTAAATGTATAACAACCCACATTTTTGCATTAGGGGTTAAAAAGTCGTTATATTCCTAAATAACCTATAAATAATCGCAAAAACCTAAGAAAATACTTATTATAGAGGTTTTTAAGAAACCAAAACCGGTTAGTTGATAAACTTTAGCTCATTAAGAATTTCAATAATTAATTAATTTGGTCATATTTTATTACCTCCACGTGTTTACATATTTTATATGCATAACGTTATTAAGCAATCAGGTATTCTAATGAAGAACTATGAGAACTTGAGAAGGATATATTTGTAAGAACATAATCTTAACTTAGAGTGGTATAAACTTACAGAGCGCGTGAGTAATATACCATGAATAGATATATATAGAAAGCTGGTCTAACTGGGCCGGCAAGGTAAACTTGTGTGGAAAAGATGAATGAATTCTCGCATACATACTTCATCGTCATTTCATTCGATCGATTGATTTAATCGATCAAATCCGTTAACGTTAAGTAAGACCTACCACCACCCTACTGCTGAAGACAAGCAGCTCAATTGCCTTATTGTAAGCATAATGCCAGCCACTAACAATTGCAATGCCACTCAGAACTTCGAAAGGCGAAGGCCTGCGCGGCACTGCAGTGCGCCCGTTACCCTGATACATTAGGTATTAAATCACACAAGCCCAGTCTCACGGACTACTTTGCTCATCAAACCGGAACACAGTAATGCTTGCACATCACTGCTTGACGGTAGACTACATAAGTCCTGCCACTAATATAGCGGTGGCTACTGACTAGCATGGTGCAGCACCACTAAGGAATTGGTCGTTCAATGATTTGGATGACACTGCAATTGCTATTGGCAGGCGTGATGGAACCACCTAACCATATAAAAATAGTGATAACAATGTCAACATTGACTTTTATAATAGATAGAGTCACGGTAACAATACGAAGGTTCCAAATTCTTTTCTTTACCACTTAAGGGCACTTAGTACCTTTTGATATTACGGCAGTTAGCAGACTACTGTATAGAATACTATTATTTAATGCAGTAATAACAAAGGTTAAAATAGTAATTAGGTACCTTTGATCAATGTCTAGTTTACATAATGACCTAGTGAACATAAAAATATAAAGCATGCTACAAATTATAAGAAACTAAATAAAAACTATAAGAAACGAAGTAAAGAGTCCCTTAATGCTGCACTCGGAGTCAGCTTTACAAAAGAAATCTACACTAAGGATTCGCGTAAGTAATCATTAAACGACTCTGAGTGTGGCAGTTTAATAAATTAATTAGGTATAATATAAAAAAGATTTTTTAATGTAAAATACATGAACACTTTTAAGTGCACTTTAATTTTGGTTTTTCAATCAAAATGTGGTAAACTTTTGTAATTTTGAAAAGTTTTGCTTAGACTCTGTCCAAACGCAATTTATTAATTTCTCTCTTTTTACTTCCAGATAAATATAATTTAAGTAATTTCGACGAAGTCTTCTTGACTACGTTACCGGCGCCAAAAGAAGACCCAACAAGCAAAATATTACTAGCAATCAAAAGTACATACTCCACGTCGCGGTGGAAACAATTCCTGACATTGACGAGAAGATCTCTATTGGTAAGTAAAACCCGTTTTTGATTCAATATAATTATTCAATAATCCGGTGATATTCACAGTAATCATTTCTGATTAAATATAATAAAAAGGAAAGTCTGAGTGAAGAAAAATATATCGCTAAAGCGGTATAAAGCATTTATCGTTATCCCTATATACGTCGTTGGTTAAAGCGCTCACAGCGAAGCAAATGGATTTTTTATACTATTGGATAACAAGACGAGCTGGTCGAAAAACTTAGTCTCTACCCCCACTTCAATATATCATTCTAATTAATCGGGCTAAATGGTCTTGGGTTAATATGTACCCAAGATTTATAAAGCTAACGAAACGTCTTTGCGTGGCATTCACGTGACTGGTTGTTGGCTTTTATTTTGGGCAACAATAAGCATTCGGGAACGTTAAGGGATTAGGCAATCGCTCACGAGTGATGTAATAGAGTGAGTCGGAAAAAGGAAGGAACAAATAAATTAAAAATAATACACCAAACAATCACACACGACACAACCTCACAAAGTTTATGGCACAAAATATTTTTTTAAACCCTCGACTATAATAGCCGATTATCTTCCCGTCCCGAATGATGTGATAGTGGGAAAAAGGAAGGAACAAATAAATTAAAACTAATGCACAAAACAATCACACAACCCTAACATACATTGTTTACAAAGTCTATGACACAAGATGAGTTTTTTTTTAAATCTCTACTAAGAATGACGGTTATCTTCAAACGGCTCAACAGATTTGTTTAAATCTAACTAAACTAAGTGGTCTTAGTTATCTCTCTCGATGAAGTCACCATCCAAACAAAATAAACTAAATCAAAATCGGTTCATGCGTTTAGAAGCTATACGACGCCACAAGACACAGATACACACGTCCCTCCTTATTTGCATCTGGGGTTAAAAATACAGATAGTTCCCAAAAATATGATCATCATAAAGGAAGATTTCAATATAATATATGACATTACTAAACATTTAATGGTAAACTAACAAGTTGCGAAAGAAAAGTTCAATATTTATACAATATGGCAACCGGTTGTGCTCAAGCCGGCCACAATATTTCAAGGCGCTGCCAAAGGTTATCGAACTATTGACAATGTTGTGTTGACAGTGACAGTGGTGTGTTTATTAGTCCGCCGTTACTATTTTTGTTGTTTCGCGATCATGTTTTTAAGTAGGCATGAGATGAAACAGCTGAAATTAAGACTATTTCAAACTAGCTATTAGCCTGTGTAGTTTCCCTGTAAGGGGCAGCGTAGACGCTTATGCAAACGTACGTTTGCTTGTCAGAGTAACAACTCTTTTGCGTCAAGCGAGGATTTTGTAATACTCGAAATAAGCGCTTGACGCAAAAGCGTTGTTATTCTGACAAGCAAACGTACGTTTGCATAAGCGTCCACGCTGCCCCTAAGGCTGTAAATGTCCTTATACTTGGGCTTCAAATTATGTCTCTGCCCATTTTAGTTCCGAAGTTATTTTAAAAGGACGAAGAGCCACCCGTGTTTATTTTACTAATCGAGGTCTTATAAAAAAAGGAAACATAAACTGAAGGAAAAACATTTGTAAAAGGACACATCGTCCCGGCAATTAGTTTAGTAGAAACAGTGTTGTCTGATATATATAAATACTAGCTTCTGCCCGCGGTTTTCACCCGCGTTCCCACAGGAACCGTGCATTTTTCCGGGATAAAAAGTAGACGATGTTACTCTCCCGTCCATAAACTATATCTATGCCAAAAATCACGTCGATCCGTTGCTCCGTTACTGCGTGAATGAAGGACAAACCAACAAATCAACAAACCAACAAACACACTTTCACATTTATAATACTAAGTAGGAATTAGTAGGAATTCATTTTGTTTGTAGGGTAATCTACCAACAAACTCCTAAACTAACAACTAACCTGTAATGAACGGCTCACAGTAACCTCTAACAATGTTTTTTAGATTTCTGTTTACTCGTGAACCGGCGCTTACAATACTCGAAGTATAAACAGATCAAAATACATACGACATTGTTAACCAGGGCCGGATTATCCATAAGGCAAAGTGGGGAATTGCCTAGGGGCCCAGGACCGACTCGGGGCCCCCCGCACCGCGGGTAAAAAATTGAAAATGTTTCTTCGATAGGAAATTAAATTTGAAGATTTGTATGTAACCAACCCTCAATGACAATATTATTAATATTGCGTTGTTTTTTTTTATATTACATTGTCATATTTCAGAATATCAAATTATTATAGCATAATATTATTAGGGTTAGAAAAGGGGGCCCGAGACGTGCATTGCCTGGGGCCCCGACATGGTTAATCCGGCCCTGTTGTTAACGCCTAAATTCAAAACTTGTTACTAGCCAACAGCAGAAGACTAAACAGTAAACAGTTGTAAACCTTGAGAAACTAGAAAAACTGGAGACTTAAGCTATAACAAAATCTTTTTAGTATTCATAAATGTTATAAAGCTTAGGTTTAGTCGGAATTTTAATAACATAAGTAATTAATTTTTATGATTATTTATGATTACATTATCAGATAGATAGATAGATTGTTTAGAAAGAAGTGCTAAAGTGTAGAATAATTACAGCATAATTTTAAGTATGTGATTTTAAGTATGTACGATCGACGAGATATAAAATAAATATGAATAATGACACCTGCTAACTAAATATTGATTTAATGATGACTATCGTGTTTAATGAGCCAATTAGAATGCAGTTGCTGTTCAATGCCGTATTTCTTTAATAGATTCATATTTTGGAACAAAGAATTAAAAAATATAAAAAACATACGAGTACTGATAGAGCAGATGTGTTGGAAGTATTCGTCACCCACTACTTGCTCGAGACGCATTTAAGCGACAAACTACTGTCTTACTCTACTGTCTACGTCTTTATACTGTCTATAAATACGACACAGTATATGTTGCTATACTTACCAATGGATACGAAGCACGTTATTAACTGTTAACTGATCTACATGATATGTGGGCGAAGTATACTTTATAGTACATTACGATATTAGTGCGTAAAGATGGTTATAACATGCGAGGCGGAATTTCAGCCCGAGCCGAAGGCGAGGGCGTAATTGAGCCGAGCATGTTATAACCAATACGCACGTATATCGTACGACGTTTTTTAACACACTTGCGAGTAAACAGGAAAAAAAAACATTTAAATAAACTCAATCTGTGAATGCACACTGTTGCTTTCCCGCCATTTTACCAGCGCGCTTGAATAGCAACAGCGCGCTGCTCACTAGCTGGAGTGGTGCGGCGGCGATCAGTTCCATATTTGAAATGGCAAATAATACTGTTATGGAATTTGTATGGACTATAACTTAACTATTTGCTTTGATAACACACGCGTTTTTTATGACCCGCTTTACATATTTAAAACCGGTGGAATTATATCAGCTTTACGAGAGAGGGTGTTAAAAAATCTATAAAAGCATAGATGTGCTATGGACAAACCATGCAACCATGCAACGATGTGATTGTATATTTATTATTTAAGCAATCTACTCAAATAGATTTTAAAATACATTTGGCGACTTATCTACGATTTCAGTTACATCTGACTTTCTTAGTCTGAAAGGAAAATAATATAAGATAAATGAAGAGATAGTAGAAAAGGTATGGTAAAATTTGTTGTCCATTGATTAGAAACACACCTTACGAGTACTTTATCTTAATTCTTTGCCTAATCATGGTATAAAAAAAGAAATGATATACCTATGCTATCTTTTATCAAACTCATTTATTTTTCGGCCTATTAATTCGTTTAAAGACTTATCATATCATAATATACAATACGGAGGTCGTTGATGCAGGGGTAAGGAATGACATTTTGTTACGTAGAGGAAAGTGGGGTAATTTAGAACGGTGGGTAATTAGGAATAGTTGAATATCAAATACTTCCTCCATCACTACACCGCCCGTACACGTATAAGTAGATGCATTTGGCGTACCTTAATGCGCCCGCAAAAGTGAGTGAGAGGACACGCGCATGCTCTCACTGTGAATCGGAAAATATTATTGCGTATTTTGTTAGAATTTTTGTCGTATATGTAAATCAATGTAAAAAGCATATTTTTGAGCTTAAAGCTATCATATTTTGTTACTATGTTATATGTACTAACTGTTTATAGGTAAATTCCACGTAACATTAAGTTCGCCGCAGATAATATTGTGAGTAACGGGCATTTTCATTTGATTGCTTACTTTGTGTAATTAGGAACAGCGCCAGGAGGATAAATTTGAACGTTCCTAATTACCCCTATTAATTGATTGATACTGTAAAATGTTCCTCGATCCACTCCTGTGCTTCGTGCTAAAATTACCAATGTTCCTGTTATTCCTAAAATAACAACTTCTAAGCGAGGCAATAAAATGCATTCTCAAATTTAAATCAGTACACCTACAAAATATCAATAAGTGAAAAACGGAAAACACAAGTTGAGAGGAGAATTAAATAACTTTTTGTCGAAAAATATAAATATATTTTTATGGAAAAATCCAAAACACAGACAAGCTTTTATAAAATACGTAATTGGTACTGTAATCTATTAGCCATCTTCCGGCTCCATCATCAGGACCCTTGACATCGTCTAGGATCACCTATTTGTAAACATAAATCAAACGAGTCCAAACTCGATTAGGTAAAAAAAGAAAGATTAGGAAATGAAATGACAAAAAGTTCTTACTTAGTTCTACAAGTTGTGCCGTTATCTAAGCCAATATCTGAATCTAAAACACGTGTTCCTGATGTAATGATGATGAATTCATCAGCGCGAATTAATCAGCGCCTTGAACTTTGTAATCATAATGGAAAATTTCTCCTTAATTGTTTTTTTAAATATGATTTCATTTTCACTAACTAAGAACTTGACTATAACAGAATGGTAAACCTATGACAATCTTCCACCGTTATAATGTATGGTTGATTTGTAGAAGGTACTACCTCTAATTATAATAATCTTAGTGTAATCAAACTAAGTATATTTATCTACGACTAAATGATGGGGATCAAGGGTAAGAATGCGCTGGCCGTGATTTCATTTATGAATTTATATTATAGCAATTAACTGCCCACTCTTAATTTTGAAAATTCGTTGATCATTCACTCTTACGCTCTTTTACATATTTCAAATTATTACGTACAAAAATTGTGCTTAATTTTATGCAGTAGCTATTCCAGCCTAAATAATGAGTTATTTTTTACACAATTTCATTAGCTTACGTACTTACGTAAGTACTTACTTACTTTTAACTATGAAATGTAATCTTGGAAGTAAATTTTAACCTACTTCTAATTGTAATATCAAAATGGAAATAGTTTGCATGTATGTGTAGTTTGGATGACAATATAAAAATTGGGTATCGTCGAGTGGATTAGATTTTAGAGCCCTTCGAGTTTGGGATTATATGACACGTTTTAACGATTCCAATAGATTTCACTTGATGTCGTCATGATGTAGCAAGGATGTGGAAATGTGTTTTTAGTTTCTTTAGACTACGGTGTCGAGGTTCTGATAATGTAACCAGGATATGGAAGTGTGTTTTTAGTTTCTTTAGACTACATATAATTTCATTATTGTTTCTATCACCTAATATATTTTACACCTAATTATTATGTCATCCTATTCCAGTCGACATGGCGGAACCCTTCCTTCACGCTGATGATCATCGGCATTCACTGCGCCATGGCCCTGTTCGTCGGCACTCTGTTTCTCAACATCGGTGATGACGCCAAGTACATTCGCGACAACTATAACTTCCTCTACTTCAGCCTCATGTTCCTCATGTTCACGGCCTTCAGTGCTGTGTCTATCAATTGTAAGTACTTCTCTTTTAATTATGAGTTTCGTTATTCTGAATGCTTTTTATTCGTTTTAACTTTATTATTTCATATGTTTAGGATCAATTTGATTTTATCTATAAAGTAGCTACTACGAACGTCTTTGTGAATTAAGTAAAAACGTTTATAGGCTATACGATTAATTTTTCTCGAGTAAAGTTTCCAGAAAAGGTTACTGCTGTACCTGATTGGTAAGCTTTATTAAGGAATTGTGTGTATAACTTCAATTTATCTGCAAGTCACCCTTTAGTTTCACAAATCTTACCAATCGCGTGTTTAATATCAATGTCGTCTAAGATAATCATAATGAAGAATTGCCTAATTTATATAAATGTAAGTAATACTAATTAATAAGTGGCCTTAGGTAATGAAATCGTATACATCCGTTCAAATGAGCATCGCTAGCCCAAGTTAATCACTAATTACATTGTACTAATAATCTAATGTAATCCATTTGATAAACTTATCGTTATGTAAAATCCTGTTTCATTGAGCAACATACATTTCAACGTTATCTCTTTGAGGTCATTTATCTATTAAATACATATAATTGTCTTCCTTTAATTTTTATTCAAAATTTTAATGATTTCAAATTGCTATTTTTTAAATCTATATTAATATACCTATAGATTGATTCATTTCAATATTAATATATAGAAATTAATGAATATTTATAGATACCTCGCCTAATTATAGGCGAGGTAGGTACCTATAAAAATTCATTAATTTCTTATAAATACAAATGATTTAAGCGATTCGTCTCCACATTTACTGTCCGTAGGTACTGCAAAAGAGTGGAACTCTTTACCAAATGTTTGTAAAGAAGTTGTACAATTATAAGGAATGTTTCCTTATAATTGCAACCTCAACCAACCTCAACCCAAACCAAGGTTGCAATTATAAGGAATGTTTCCTTATAATTGCAACCTTGGTTACTCGAGACATAAGTCAATAAAAGTAGCTTCTTCTTGGGTCACATTTTTACTTATCTATCAGGTCAGGTATTATGTCTTAGTAACGCATTCGATTGCTTCTTTTACAGTCCCAGAGCAGCTGCCGGTGGTAAGACGAGAGCACTTCAACCGATGGTACACCACGTCAGCTTACTACTCGGCCACTCTAGTATCCTCGCTCCCGACGCAGACTATCTGCACTCTAACTTACGCGTGCATTGCCTACTGGCTAACGGGGCAACCATCTGAGTTCTTGAGGTTCTTCATATTCGCGTCGACGCTTCTAGCGGTGTCTTACGTGGCTCTCTGCGTCGGTCTGTTGAACGGCTCCATGTTCAATGTTAAGGTATATTGTACTTGCATTCTTTTAAACTTTATTTTTACCTACGTTTACAAATGAAGGAATATTAGTTTGTGTACATTTGGTGCTTTGTTTTTTTTCCACCATCACAGCTAGACTGATATTAACGAAATTTTACATAATAAAATTCAAAAATTTTTGAATTGCTTTAATAGACTCTGAAGTGCAATCGTCCCTTGCATGATTTACTAGGTGGTAGGACTAACTCTTCTGCGAGTGTCCGTCTGGGTTGGTACCACCGCTTTGCTCGTGAAGTCAGCCGCAATGTGCAAGCATTACTGTGTTCCGGTTTGATGAGCAGAATAGCCAGTGAAATTACTGGATTTATGAGACTTAATACTTAATAACATTAAAAAGAGTGTAAAAAAGAGTAATTATAGAGAGTAATAATCTTATACCATAAATACAAATATGTACCTTCTAATTCATTTTCAACTCTACACTTACATTGTCTTACAGTTTAAAAATTCAGATAGGTACGTACTTAATGTATATAGTTCATTACCTCTCATAATTTCCATTTGTTTTCAGAACGGAGTAGTCTTCGGGCCATTCTTCATCATGCCCTTTACTATCTTCTCCGGATTCTTCCTCCGCTACAGTGACGCCCCATACTTCATCCGATGGATCTTCCACATATCTTTCTTGAAGCACGGCCTTGTTGGTCTCATGATCTCTATATTTGGCAGAGACCGTCCCAACCTGATTTGCACAGAACTCTACTGCCATTACAAGTATCCCCGTCAATTTCTCAATGACCATGATATGACAGGAGAAACTTTGTCTTTGGTTGTGATTGCGTTACTAGCTATCAGTGTTGTGGTCATCATAAGTTCGTACGTTATATTAAGAATTAGGTTAAAGCGTAAATGGTGACTTAATATGCTTTGTTACTATGGTATCACCTCATACAGGGTCAAAGTTCAATGTTGGCGCACTGGAAAACTCAATTGTACAATGTTTGAATGTTATAGTTCTATTATATTTAAGTAAACATTAAATTATGTTAATGCTAGTATAGCATGTCATTTAATTCAGCAAAATAAAAATTGATAATTTGAAATCAGTTGTTTCTACGGCAAAAACAGTTTAATGAAATACGAACTTCAACAAAATCAAGTAAATTTTAGTGTTAAATTTACCTACAATAAAAACAATTTTCTTTTAGTTGATTTAACAAATCATGTGTGGCAAATTGTGTGTGGTGGATTAACCGTAAAAATAGGTTGAAAAAAGGTTGAATCAACCTCTTTGGTTTTTCAGTGCGCTTTCCCTTGCGTGACCAATAAAGAATACAGTAAGTCAAAGGTGTTCAACTGAGATTACTTATTTCAATACCTGTAGTTATGACTTTATATATTATGGCAATTTTTAATACTAGATTTATTTTGTGTTGTAAATGTACGTAAACTATCTTGTCAACTTTACCTACAAAAAATAGTGTACTACGAAATATGGGTTTTGTGACGTTATGTTCGATTATTACTATCCTTGTTCAAATTGTGCTATTTGAAGTGAGAATAACAATGACATAAAATGTTATTGTTAGAACGTTGTATAGTAGTAATAAAGGTATAAAAGTTATCAAATCGAATAACTTGTAAAAATCGATTACAATTGCTCATATTTTGTCATATAATTATGGTAGAATTAGAAGTGGGAACGGGTAATATTATCTATTTTGAGTGAAAAACACTTGAAGGATCTCCAGTCTTGAATGCAGTGCCAAGGTTTATAGTTCATAAATATTGTATTTACAAGTCAAAAAAATATTTAAGTTCATCGACAACATAATAATAATATGTGCAACTTGTTCCCTATTAAGTATTCTTTGCTAGAATTGTATATATAAATAAATAAATAATGTATTTACGCATGTTTAGTTTTAACAAACCGTTTTAATTACGGTCTGTATATTATAGATTTGATCAAATACTATAATTAATGGGTCTATGGTAATAAGACTAATAACATTAACAAAGTAATTAATAGTAATAGGGATATTACAAAAAAATATATTAGCTCACATGTAATTCGTGTACACCACAGATTATTTAGCCAGTCTTTGGTGTACACTGTGCCTTTATTCATAAACGTTCCGTAACTTACTTAATTACTAGAAAGTGTTTTGTCTCGTTTTCACGCGTAACAGCTCCCGTCAACAAGAAGTTGACAGAGCAGTTTAAAGCATAGATTATCTTATTGTACTTTTATGAATAAGGGCGAATATATGTGGGAATATGTTACGTGTACATGTAGTATAACAAGTGAATGCTATATATTTACTTAGCATTTGCATAATATCTGTGATTTACGTGATGTATAAAAACAAAGGACTTGTACTTTTGTATGGAGCTTGGTACTTTATTCCCAGAAAAAATGAACTAGCCTCAATTTTTTTTCTAGATAGGTATGTGCCTGAAATAAAGAACTTAGCAGAACAATAAAAAAAATTTGAGGCCTGCGTTTTTTTTAAAATAGTTTTAAAGAAGGTGAAAAACCCGTTTCGTTTCGAGAAATTGCGTTCCGTTTCACGTTCCTTTACTAAAAAGACACTTTATGTATTTTCAGGAAATCGCAGGCCTATAAAATTGTAATTTCATTTCAGAATATCTAGATTTTGAGAGCTCATTCCAAAAAACCAACTGATAGCCTGGTTCAATTTTAGTACCAAAACGGAACAACACTTAAAATTAACATTTTCAACACTTAGCTATATTATAGCAGTCATGTCAAAACTTTTAACGCAATCCGTACTTCGCATAATAGTTTGTTGGTTTGTCCTTCTTTGAGCAGCAACATAACAATGGATCGACGTGATTTTTTGCATAGAGAGAGTTATTATGGGCTGGAGAGTAATGGAAAAATAAAAAATGTCCGAATAAATGCGTTGGAATTTTGTCACGGGTGAAACCGTGGACAGTAATTAGTTGTATATATTTTAAGAATTCCAAGTCAGTGAACGTGTAAGTTGTGTTACCTACCAAAGTCTTGCCATATTAATTAAGAATGATCAATCAAATCTATCCAACGAAGCAAAAGTGTTGTTAAGTTTTTGTAAAAATGTAATAGAAAAGTTTTTATATATACAAGAAAAAGACAACAATACAACAAGTTAATACAATATGAATACTATATGAAGTTAAAACAAAAGTTACAGTTAGTAAGGATTGGTACGTAGTATAGGTATTTCTTATTTTATTTCTCTGCAGGTAACTTTTTCCAACGGATATAGGAGCGAATTAAAACTAAGTTTTTAATTTTATAATGAAATTGGGATTGAAATAGCATTACATATAAATTACATACTTACACCCAATTATATAGTATTTAGAAATGTTTTGGGTTACATTTGTAGGCTAGTTGTGTTTATTTAATGTTATTCTTCTCCATGCACGGTTGTCTGGAAGAGATCGCTCTAAGCGATAAGACCGCCGATTGTAACACTTATTGTTAAATTGTTTTAATTATTTTTTTAAGGTATCTCTAATGTGGTGTTTCAATAAAGAGTTAATCTATCTATCTATCTATCTATCTAGTTAGTAGTTGTATTGTGAATTTTTGCAAGTCACCTATTTAGGTAAATACATGTTAGGAAGAAATCTATAATTTATTCAAAATTTAATGATGAAATTAATGTACTATGTTATTTGGAATAAGTGCCAAGTATGAAGAACAACGATTGTGAAGTATTCAAAAATCAAAACAGATCATAGCACTGCCAGGGCCCTATTTAATAAAGCTGACAATTCGACATATATGTCAAGAAATGACATAATTGTAGAATTGTCGCGCTTAGGCTGTTTAATAAAAGTGACAAATATGTCAAAAATCGACCGGTGAAATCTTGACATATTTGTCATCTAAAAACGCGTTTAATAAAACTCGACATATGTCAAAAAACCACAGTCAAATTTAATCTGACAATAAGAAAATTGTCGTGACAAATTTGTCAATTTTCCACCATGACAATTTTGTCGCCTGTAAGTTTTATTAAACAGAAAAAACCATAATCTAAAGAAGAAGAAGAAGAAGAAACAGAAAAACTGTCGAATTGTCACTTATTGACATATTATGTCGGACTTGTCGCATTGTCAGCTTTATTAAATAGGGCCCTGTAAAATTTCCGGCTCTGACCCAAACATATTTGTAGTTTACCGTAGAAAATGATCATCCGGTCATAATAGATTGTTCAATCTTTGATTGAACATTCGGTGAAATTCTGGTGTGGTATTAAAAGATGACAGGTATCAAAGTTAGAATTAAAGTATAGACTACGTCATCTCTCTAATATTATACTAGAGTGCGTAAGTAAGCACTCTCTAAATTATAGTTTTAAATTAATCCTAATATTATAAATGCGAAAATGTGTTTGTCCGTTTGTTGGTCCGTCCTTCTTTCACGCAGCAACGGAGCAACGGATCGACGTGATTTTTGGTATAGATGTAGTTCATGGACCGGAGAGTAACATAAGCTACTTTTATCCCGGAAAAATTCACGGTTCCTGTGGGAAAGTGGGTGAAAAGAAGCTAGTGGTAACTAAATGTCGGAATTGCAGATTGTAACTGAATATTTATCATATTTACGTACGTACCTAGTTAATAAAAGTAATTCTGTGCTTTATACCTAAGTTTCGATACAAAATGTACAATTTAGTTAACATATTTATGTAAATATAGCTTAGAAAGGAAGAGGTAAGATATTACGTTTTATACTCTTTATGTGAAAAATGTACGTGAGAAAATTAAATAAGTTATATATTATTTACATTTTTTTATTTATTTATGCGTCTACTATCCATATACCGAGTTAATCCTACTAATATTATAAATGCGAAAGTGTGTTTGTACGATTGTTGGTTTGTCCTTTCACGCAGTAACAGAGCAATGGATCGAAGTCATTTTTGGCACAGATAATTACGGTCTTACCACAAAAAAGTTAAACACATCCTAAACCTGTGTTTAACAGCGTTAAACATGCCTTAGTCGCGTGCTTCTTAGTGAACTTTGTGATTTTCATTTTAATCGTTAGCTGTTTCAGAGAATTATTGATTGAACTATATGCATATGAATTTATAAAATATATACCGAACTAGCTGCTGCCCTGCGGTTTCACCCGCGTGGAGAATTTGGTTTTCATGGCTTTTATTATTTTGCGCGGAACCCGAATTCTTTTTCCAAAATAAAAGTAACCTGTGTTACTCCTTGTAACATCAGCTATCTGCCCGTGAAAGTCCGGTCAAAATCGGCACAGCCGTTTCGGAGATTACCCGAAACAAACAGACATACAGACAGACAAAAATTTTAAAAGTGGCTGTTTTGGTGTAGGTCCCGTATATACTTTCATATGCATTTAGTAAAAAGCTGTTATTTTGATATTACAAACAGACACTTCAATTTTATTTATCTGTATGGATGGATTGTTCAATTTGCTGAGTTATGACCTATAAGGCAAGAATTATTTATTTCTTAATCAATCAGTACAAAGTAGATCTATTATTATTATATCCTACTTACCTATATCTATCTAATAATTATCTACTCCAGCAAACAATCTTTACTATTATCTATTCTGTGGTATTAGATAATTATTTGTTTGATTTCTTTGTTTCACCTCTGCCCTAATTTTGTATGAAACAAGGTTATTTTATTTATTTTATTTATTTTATTTTATTTTATTCGGAAAACATACAGTGAAATAAAGCTTAATGAATAAATATACTTAAATCTATACACCATTTACAACGTTTTCGCATATTGCATCTAAACTAAATACTTGCTTGCCTACCGCTATCCATACAGTACTCATTGTTTATTTACTTAATTATTAATTATGAATACCAATACTATTAGTATACCAAGCAAAACAGTCTATGGAGTCACGCCAAACCAGTTCCTTGCAATAGTAGCCTTTAATGTTCTTGACGATGTGTTAAAAATGTCTAATTCAGGAAAGCCATCCAATTTGTTTACGCTGCTGGCTGTTCTTATAAAAAAGGAGTTTTGTCTGTAATTTGTAGAACTGTGTGGTACCTGTAGATGAACAGCTTGCCTCACAGATCTTGTTGGGACCTTAAGGCCTATATTAGAAAGCAGATGTGGAGAATCAACTTCACTCTGTGCTATTTTAAGAAACAAGGATATATCAGCTATTTTACGTCTTTCTTCAAGAGGCAAAATGTGGTGCCTTCTGCATCTAGATTCGTAATCAGAATCGTACCTTCCACACTTATATTGTAAGTGTTTCATAAATCTACGCTGTATAGATTCCAGCCTTTTAATGTAAACATTATACTGTGGGTTCCAGATTTGTGAACTATATTCCAGGATACTACGCACGTAAGAGCAATAGAGAATTTTAATGATTTTAATGCTAGTAAATTGAGAACTCGTCCTTATAATAAATCCCATGGATCTATTGGCTTTTTTAGCGATGTGATCAATATGTTTTGCATACGTCAATTTTGAATCGTGAATCACACCTAAATCGCGTATCTCTTCCACGGCTTGAAGCACTTGCCCTCTAAAAGAGTAATTATAAGCAATAGGTATTGGTTTTCGCGTGAAAGTGATTGAAAAACATTTTCCTATATTAAGGTCTAATTTATTAATGCGACAATAATCTTCAAATCTACACAAATCTTGCTGCAGAACGTGACAATCTCCGACGTTATTAATTTGTTTAAATATCTTCATATCGTCAGCATAAAGTAGGAATTTAGAGTGCTGGAAACAAGAAGTTATGTCACTGACAAATATGTTAAAAAGCAATGGTCCTAATAACGAGCCTTGAGGCACGCCAGAGGGCACGTAATTCCAGGAAGAAGAGCAGCCATTTAAGACAACAGCCTGGGACCGGTTTTGAATATATGAAGTAAACCATCTGTAGAGATTACCATGGATTCCGGCATTGAAAAGCTTTTCAAGCAGCATAGAGTGATCAATTCGATCGAATGCTTTACTATAGTCAGTGAAAATGGAGTCCACTTGTCCACCCGAATCCATGCTATGGGTCACATAGTCAATAAATGATAGCAAATTGGTAGTTGTTGAACGATTTCTGATAAATCCATGCTGTTCAGGAGGTAAAGAGGAGGACGACAAGCTATTGTAAACCTGGGTATATACCACTCGCTCAAAAATTTTTGCGAAAATACATAATTTTGAAATGGGTCTGTAATTTTTGATATCATTTCTTGTACCACACTTATGAATTGGAGTTATAAAGGCAGACTTCCAAATTTTGGGCATGTTGCCTTCACTTATAGATCGCTTAAATAAAATTGAAAGAGGTATTGTTAAGGTATCTGCTAATTTAGTTATAAATAATGGTGATATTTGATCAGGACCTGCTCCTTTACTTAAGTCGAGTGATTTAAGTAACCTATTTATAGTCTCAGGATGAATTTCTATGTCGCTCAGGATGTTGGTGTAGTTAGAAGGTGATGATTTGTGAACCCTTGAATGTGAATCTCTACTGGCGGAGGACGAAAGGAACGTTGAATGAAAATAGGTCGAAAAAAGACGACATACCTCTTCTCCTGAGTTGGCTGATTGTCCTTCATAAGAAAGAGTTGATGGAAGAGTGTTTGAGCTATTTTTACAATATTTGACAAATGACCAAAACAGTTTATAAACAGTGTTATCGCTGTTTTATTACGAAAAATAGTTTCTAACCCAAGTCGGTATATTTTGACAATAACACAGAGTAAAGGAGTGAATTGTTTTATTAACTTTTTATTAAAAATAGTAGGTATGTTTACAAAATACGAGTAGGTAAGTATTTCAATCCTTAGACAACAACGATGGGTATTTTCCCGAATGCCTACCTTCTTGTACTACATTTAATATTTTGACTTATCATTGTCAGCCTCTTACGCTGGTATCCCACTGCTGGGATACCGGCCTTCTCTCAGAGAGAGAGGTATGGACCGATTTTGACGGGACTTTCACTGGCAGATAGCTGATGTTATAAGGAGTAACTTAGGTTACTTTTAGTAACTTTTAAACTTTCGCGATTCGAAAACATTGTTTACTTTTAAGAACGGGACTTAATCGCGATAAAAACACAGGTTTATATTTACCTCGTAATACAAATTAAGTTACTTTTATTTTACAAAAAGAAAGAGTTCCGCGCAAAAAAATAGATTCATGAAATCCAATATCTCTGCGCGGGTGAAACCGCGGGCAGCAGCTAATCTAAGTATAATTTTGTTCCTGAAGATTTGTAACCTTTTGTTTTTTCTTAATTTTGTCATTATAGTAGGCTTAGTTTGGGTATTCACTTGAGTAGAAAATACCTAAAACCTCATTTTTTACATACATTCTTTCCGTATTAAGATACACACAAAAATCAACCTAAGTCTTTAATTATTAAGATAGAGTTGTAAACAGGGAAGATAACGTAAGTAGTGACATTTGATAACTCCTGATATCGCAACGTCAACGACGACCAATGACCAACCAGTCGATAAACCAGCTCAATTAGGATTGTATCCTTTCTAAAAAGCTAGCTCAAAAACGTATTCTCACATCGGAAATGGTTGAGTTACGTAGCCGGTCAGAGTGTTGAGACGGTCCCAATTTTCCAATTTGCGAGTGATATAGCTAATAAGCATAATCACCGACCCAGTTCTCTAACAAAGGAAACAGAATGCACTCTACAATGGACCTGGAAGCAGCGAAAGACGATTTGAGCTTTGAAGACGGGAGTCTTGTGGTGTTTACTAACATAGTGTATAGTGTCAGTTTGGGATATGAAGGTAAGTTTTTTTTATCTAAGTAAAATATGTTATATTCATAGGGGATTCGTAGCCACGCAATTAATATCTTGGCCACTAAGTAATACAATTTAGTGTCTCCTATTTTTATCACTAACTGTACGATAGAAGCGATTGAGCGTGACACCAAATTTCTGGAACAGACAATGTTGGGATTGATCTATGTGTAACTATAAAATTGAATAGGTATTTTAGATAGGTGTGATGTGTTAGTAAAAAATCCAAATGAATATAATAATATGTATTACATATGCTATGCTTAGAATGCCAATAGTCGGAAGTTGATATCATTGACTTTGTTGATCATTGTTGGTACCTATCAAAATCCAGACATGATTTAGTAGAATAAAAACAGCAATTCTCAATTCATAAAAAAAAATACATCGGTGAGTCTTCGCATTGTGTTATTGCTTTAATCCAAATGTACAAATACAGTAAAAATATCAAGGCAAGCAAGACAAAATGTAGTAAAATCTTTATTGATGCTCCGAAGCCGAGATCCGAGAGCGAATCTATACAAATAAATAAAATTGAAGTGTCTGTTTGTAATATCAAAATAACAGCTTTTTACCAAATGCATATGATTGTATATACGGTACCTATAACAAAACAACCATTTTTAATATTTTTGTCTGTCTGTCTGTTTGTCTGTTGGTTCCGGGTAATCTCCGAAACGGCTGAGCTGATTTTGACGGGACTTTCACTGGCAGATAGCTAATGTTATAAAGAGTAACTTAGGCTACTTTTATTTTACAAAAATAATTAGGGTTCCGCGCAAAAAAATAAAAACCATGAAATCCAATATCACCGCGCGGGTGAAACCGCGGGCAGCAGCTAGTTCTAAACTAAACCTTAAAAGGACACCCGATTCTCAAGTATATTTTAGAAAAAAAACTATCACTTATTATGGTTTCAGACTTCCTTTATTAACTGACCTATCCTACTGTTTTTGTAGCTAGGTTAGATGTAGTGTTTATTTATACAGTATTAGCTAATAAATAAAGGCTATTATTAGCCAGTTGAAAAAAAATCCTGATAGATATACAAAGTATACAGTACTTATATGCAGAGTGATACTTGAAATTACTATAATTTGATTTTTCATAAAACCTCATATTATAATAGATTCAAGATAGGTAGGTAATAAATCTGTGTAAAAACTCAATAAGCACAATATCAACATAAAGGTCATACCTAATTTTCAAACTTCCTTTTACGTAGGCGAACATTAACAAATGAAATGAATGAAAAGTAAAGAAGAAATATGAAAAGTAAATAAGAAATTTGAAAAAATATTTTTTGTGATTTTAACCACGTTAAGATAAACTTTTTTGAGAATATTTTATTATTCACTATCTATATTTATAATACATATTTAATGTATATGTACCTATATGTATTTATTAAACTGAGACTCACTATAAAGTTTATAATTAGTGTAACCATTTACTAATCCCATTATTTCTATTAATTTTAAATTTTAAACAAAATAGGAAATACATTTTTTATGTACTTACCTAATTGTTTGGGGGAAGCATATAGACATAACACAGGTTTACGCCTAGCTTACGCATCGGACGTTCAGCAACTACTACTACTTACTACATATTTTGTTTCTTATAATAACTGCCTAAAATATTTCTGTTACTATATGTATTGTTTAATTGTGGCAATTAGTGTGGCTTTGAAACTAAACCAATTTAAATGTTAAAACGGCCAACGGTCAAGGATGCTCCATGAAATACAAAATACATAATGACTGTCGTTATACAGGTTTAACAACATCATATTAACACAATAAATATGAAAATCATAAACATATATAATTCCCATTAAGATACTGCATCTAAAAGTTTCCTGAATACGACGAGTTTTTTATGATCCAATAGTAATTTAAATGGTACATACCGTCCGATTCTTTATATTTCAGTGAATGATAAAATATTTGACAACTATGTTTTTGTACATAGTTGTGTACAGTTTTTCACGGCCAAAACAACAAAATGCATGTATGGCTCCTGCGTTAAACAAGGAACGTCAGATGATCTGTCCAAGTTGAATGAGTTTAGCGGTCATGAGATACGCCCGACTTTGACTCTAATTTTTCCCGCGTTGAACAAGGAACGTCAGATGTTCTGTTCTGTCCAAGTTGTATGAGTTTAGCGGTCATTAGATACACCCGAGTTTGACTCTAATTTTTGACATTTCTAGTTTGATGTTCAGTTTTTTTTTTCGATATATAACTACTTAAGTATATTTGATCCTCAAGAGAAAACGATATATAAGTTTTTTTTTTCCAAATTTCGCTTTACTTCCGACCTTCTTCCCCCTTATGTGCAGCACGAATCCTGAATGATTAATTACTAAAGTATATACATACCTACTAATAAAAAATAATCATACATGCACTTTGGCCACTTTGTTCTCCGTAATTTGTTTTTAATGATGTCTACAGTAATTTCCTAGCAGTTACAAGAAATTCATTAGAGTCATTGCAAAACTGATCCCAAGAAAGGTCACAACAAAAATATAATCTCTACAAATCATCGTCAGCGAGACAAAGCTTGGACTTTAAAAACAATCTATTTATGATTTCAATTTACCTGCGTCAGGTATTTTTTCAAGTTCACCTCTAAACATACAATGTAAATAAAGTTTAAGACACCATTGCAATAAAAGTGGTCAGTTGTGGATATCTGGGGTCCACATTCGCCAATTCGTTGCACATGATGTTGATTCAGTCTCCCATTGTTGCACACAATTAAAGAACGAGCTCATATAAAATTCCTACCTAATTATTAAACTGTTAGTAACTGTTTAGTAAACTCTGATCAGTGTACACCGTGTACGCATAAGATCCATGAGATCTATGAGTACATTCATATGTTCGCACATTGATAAATCCGATTGGTGAGTTGGGGAGTGGGGACTGTTGAAATTGCCGCCACCAGTCGACTCTCAGCGTGCGCGCACTGGAGTCGCGAACGCTATTGTTTATCTCCACTAAGTATCGAATATTTTTTTAAACTATGGATATCGAAATTGGATTTGTAACAGATAATGTGCCCGTAGTAGATAGTGATAATATGGTCGTGTTTTTGGACGTAGAATACGGAGTCAACAAAAACTGTGGTAAATATGTAATATGTAAATTCTAAGTGAAAGTTAGAGAAAAGCTTTGGGGATAGATACTAAAACACTAGTAGTATCATAACTGTAGCTGCTTTAGACATGCCATACGATTACAATATACTCGTAATATAGCTTATTTGTTTTTATTTGCAATCTTTTAACACAGCCGAACCGTTTCTAACTATCTTTTTCTCTATTTTTTTAACCGACTTCCAAAAAAGGAGGAGGTTATCAATTCGTCGGGTATTTTTTTTTAATGTTTGTTACCTCAGATCTCGGTCATTTATAAACCGATTTGGAAAATTCTTTTTTTATTTGAAAGTATGTACTTTCAGATTGGTCCCATAGAAATTTCATCAAAATCGGTTCAGTGGTTTGTCACTGAAGTCGGTTCGTCGCTTTTTTAAAGCAATTTTTTTTAGATAAGTATACTTATACATATGTGCAAGCAACCAGACGGCCCATCTGGATATCCTGTCCATCTTAGTTGGAGACGAGTCGGATTTATACTATTACTAGCTTCTGCCCGCGGTTTTCACCCGCGTTCTACTCTACTCATTGCGTGTATCGAAAAAGCGGTGCAAGTACGGAACTTTGCGATCCATAGCGATCGATGTATTGACACTTCGATAAGTTAAAATTAGAAATGGGTAGGACGTTGTTAATTTTTGTCTAAAACGAAACACAAGCTTTTTCCCTAGAGCGAAACCTAACCACAAAACTAGTTTTGCGACGACAACAAGTTTTACTTGTAATCTGTTATCGATTGCATTTCCTACAAAATGAAGTTTATTTTTCATTCATTATCAGTCTCTTACGCTCCCACTGCTGGGATACCGGCCTTCTCACAGAGAGAGAGAGAGGTATGGGCCATAATCAACCACGCGGGCCCAGTGCGGCTTGGATGTTACATGTTCTCGAATTTTGAGGTCGAGTCTTGAACATGCCGGTTTCCTCGCGAAGTTTTCCTTCACCGTTTTAGAGCGAGTGTGAATAAACCCCACTTAACACATATGCGGACCGAGTCGAGATTCGAACTGTGGTGCGTCGGATTGAAACTCGCACAATTTACCGCTCGGCCACGTTAGCAATTTTCATTGCATTGACCGAATAACTAATTTCGCGAAGTGATTTTCGTGGCGAACGACAGTAAAACCATTAATAATAGTATAAAAATAGTCTTCGTTCCATAAACCAGTCTTCGAATTGTAAGATGTGAATATTCACTTCATATTGAAGACTTGAATCGGCTTAGTTTCGTTTTCGAAAAAAATCAAGAACTACGTATCTCTAATTGAAATTTTTAACAATTTGAACTTTCAATTTTATTTATCGAAAAGATTGGTACATATACATCTGGTCTAAGTAGACTGTCGACAGTGAAATATAACATACGATTTACAAAATCAACCTTTCCGGCTCTAAAGACCTCGAGCATAAAAAGTGAAAAAACATTTTGGCAATCTGCGTAAATACAACGCTTTAAATATTTTCTTAGCAACAACACAACGTGTTATTGACAACTACGCGACGTCAGTAGCAAGTAGGTAGAGTAGTACCGATTATTCAATAGCTGACCTGTGACAATGAACTGTGCTTAAAAATATTCACATCCTACTTTATCTATACAAATAAATAAAATTGAAGTGTCTGTTTGTAATATCAAAATAACAGCTTTTTACCAAATGCATATGAAAGTATATACGGTACCTATAACAAAACAACCATTTTTAAATTTGTAGACTGTATGTCTGTTTGTTCCGGGTAATCTCCGAAACGGATGGGCCGATTTTGACGGGACTTTCACTGGCAGATAGCTGATGTTACAAGGAGTAACTTAGGCTACTTTTATTTTAGTAAAAGAATTAGGGTTCCGCGCAAAAAATTAAAAACCATGAAATCCAATATCTCCGCGCAAGTGAAACCGCGGGCAGCAGGTAGTAGCATAATAAATGCTAATGTTTGGATATTTGTTTCTTTGTTATTACGGCAAAACTACTGAGCTGATTTGACTGAACCTCTGCGTATAGACAAAAAGAAATGTTGGGGTTAACGCAATAAAAATATTTCACTCAGAAACCACCACTGCCAATGGAAAATCGGTGATCTTTGGCAGGTATATAATTCCCATCGGGCCCGCACTTATAGTAAATTTTCTAAGCCACTGATGTTTTAAAACGTAAAATTATGTAAGTCCATAAAACTTGCTTGAGTGACACGTATAGCTACCGTAAAAATACAACAGCCAATCAAAAGATATGACTGATTTAATATATAAGTACGAGTGGTACGTGGTAGTAAACTTTCGATACTGGGACCGTGGATCGATGCGAAGAACAAAAGATTTTCTATTGTGTCTGGAATCCCGGCGTTTATTTCGCCTTTCAATGACGAAATCAATGGCTAAGGCTGAAATAAAAATTATATTACTTATACTTATAACTAGCTGCTGCCCGGTTTCACCCGCGTGGAGATTTTGGATTACATGGTTTTTATTTTTTTGCGCGGAACCCTAATTATTTTTCTAAAATTAAAGTAGTCTATGTTACTCCTTGTAACATCAGCTATCTGCCAGTGAAAGTCCCGTCAAAATCGGTCCAACCGTTTCGGAGATTACCCGGAATTAACAGACAGACAGACAGACAAAAATTTTAAAAATGGTTGTTTTGTTATGTACCGTATATACTTTCATATGTATTTAGTAAAAAGCTGTTATTTTGATATTACAAACAGACACTTCAATTTTATTTATCTGTATGGATAATAATTATAATATACTGCCTATGTATTACTAATCATACACGTCATATCCAAATAATACACGTCTGAACTACACGCACCATTGTTTACGACCTGGAAGACTGGTAGATATTATTTAGCACTAGATGTGCCCCGCGGCTTCGCCCACGTAGCCTAAGTTACTCCTTATAACATCATCTGCCAGTGAAAGTCCCGTCAAAATCAATCCAGCCGTTTCGGAGATTACCAGGAGAAAACCGACAGACAAAAAAAATTTAAAAAAATGTATTTTCGTTATTTGTACCATATATACTTTCATATGCATTTATTAAAAAGCTTTTTGATATTACAAACAGACACTTCAATTTTATTTATTTGTATAGGTTAGGTACACAAATTGTGCAGAAATAAGAAATTAATTCTATATTTAGGGTCAGTAATCGTTATTATTATCTGTCTTCTTAGGTGTATAAATACGAAAGCATTATCATCCAGACAGACAATAGTTCAATGAAACAAACATAGATTTCTTTCTTATCGTACCATAAAATAACAATTTTTATTAAAACAACATATTATTATTTATACCTTTTCATTAAAACAACGTATCATCACCCCTGCACAGTTATCAGTGCATGTTATTATAGGTAGGTACTTTTTATTTTTTCATGCTAAATATATTTGCATTTTGCTGTTTTTTTTTTGTCATTTGTTTTGTCACAATTTATTGAAACTTTGTTTAATAAAGTGGATGAGATGATTCTTAAGAACAAATAGGAGGATTTGTTATAATTTCTTGTATTTATTTTTACTGAAAATAAGGAAAATTTGACGGGGATATGATTCAATTTAACTGTAGTACCTTTTCGGTCTTAAAAAAATAAACACACTCTAAACATAGTTCGTGGGAGGACTAACTCTTCTGCGAGTGTCCGTCTGGGTTGTTACCATCGCTTTGCTCGTGAAGTCTGCCGCCAAGCAGTAGTGTGCAAGCATTACTGTGTTCCAGTTTGAGGAGCAGAGTATCCAGTGAAATTACTGGGCTTATGAGACTTATATCAAATGTCTAACGGTAACGAGCGCACTGCAGTGCCGCACAGGCCTTTGTGTTTCAAAGTTCTGGGTGGCACTGCAATTGTTATGGGCCGGCGTTATGCTTACCATCAGGCAAACGACCAGCTCGACTCGTTACCAAATAACATAAAAAAAACATGTGTTAAACAGCGTCTAACTCTTAAACGTGCATTTGTTTACACAAATCAACAACCACAAATCTTGACTTAAGTAGTGTCTAACCGTTGTCTAACTCCATGTTAGATGCTTATAATAGACACTGTCTACCTATAGGTACAGACGTCTAAAAGTTGTTTTTTGTTGTAATAAGGTTTATGTTTGTCTGGATAATCAGTAGGCCTAAACCTAAATAAGTCGATTTCGATAGTATACTCCTTTACACGGTGGTAGAACTAACTCTTTTGTAAGTGCCCACTGTCCATTTTGGTGGGTAGTTCCGTTTTGTTCGTGTAGTCTGCCGCCAAGCAGTAATGTGCAGTGTGCACGCATTACCATATTTCGGTTTGATGAAAAATTGTATCTATCTTAATTCTAAATGCTTGAACACCACTCCAGCAATTTGGAGCATAAATATTTCACCATCACCTCCAACAACATCGCGACTTCAACGCTAGACAACTTCATTCCCAATTTAATCACTGTACAGCGGATAACTTGCTAACAGGGCTTTTGTTTTCAGTAAGACTACGCAGAAGAACCGAAACTTCATCAAAATGTCAACTGATCCTCAATGGAGCGTCAGGGGCCATCAGACCGGGACGGTTGACCTTCATCCTCGGACCTTCGGGAGCAGGAAAGACGACGCTATTGAAGATTTTGGCAGGCCGAAAGTAAGAATTCCCTTGACTTCTTTTTTAATAGAAATTCAAGAAATTTAAATGACGATTGCCTATGCTAGCAGGAGTCATTGACACGAGGAGAGAAATGGGGGGACTAATATAATTAGCGGGACTGCACAGTTAATTAAGAAAAGTCATGTAACTCATCTGGAGATGAATAATGATCGAAGCTAGTAACGCACTAAAGCAAAATAGAGCTCTTAAACGCAGCTGCCAGAATATTGAGGTAAGCTAGCCAGGAAGCATTAGAAAATGCCCTATCACAATGGTGAGGTTACTTCGAGAAGTTGCCCTGCACTGAAAACTCACTCTGGACCAGGGTGTCGTTACTACACTTGTGACCTGTACAATTGGGTTGTTGACTGTATTCAAATAAAAATATAATTTTGCCGCGAAACGGTAGTTTTTGTGACAGAAATCCTATTAAACACAATATTTTTGTTTATTTTTAAGGAATTTAATTTAAATTAAATAATCAAAATGTAATCACATCAATCCGAAGTCACGTGACCTAAAACGCCCGTGACGTCACTGTTTCAATCGGATGTGTATATATTTTTTTTTGTTTTGTTTTTGGCTCCACGTGATTTGCGCATTTAACTAGTGTCAAGTTATATAAGTAATAATATATAATAAATCTCTAGTTTTGGTGCATGAAAGTCGTCAGTCACGTTAAAGTTTAGTCTAGGCCTATATTACATATCTGTGGTCTAGGCGCGGTCGAGTCGAAGTGATGCTTCAGTAAATTGGTGGATAGTTTACTGAAGCTTCTATGGAGTTTTGGATAGAATACGAAAATACACGTTTTTCGTCTTTGTACTATTTGCCTTTCACTCATGCAACTTTATGAACACTTAATGGTTAATAATCTACTATTATTACACATTAACACTCTATAAAACTAGTTTTAGTAAATAATACAAAATCAACAACAGCACATTTTCGCATTCCCGCCAAAACTCCAATGAGTATATAGCTCGTTGCGCTTAACTGCTTAGTATTTTAGAGTGATTTCTGTGATTATTTATCTGTGCTGTGAATTCCGCGCCTATTTTTCTAAATTTATTTCGACTCTTGAATATTCTCCCATGATGGAAAGTGGCTTCATAAAGGCAAATAATTCCAATTTGCCGAGAATTGATTGTTTTACGGTGGCCAATTTCTTCTCGACAAACGATAATTTCTGCTCTGCTGAATTTAGAAATGTGAAGACCTCCGTGTAAGTACCTACTTATTATACCAAAAATCATTATTTCTATAACCAACAATGAATATATAACAGTAATCGTAGGTTCTAAGATCCAAAGTGTATTAATTAACCAAAGCATATATATAAATCAATAAGCTCAAAAAACTTAGAACTTATATTTTAATACATAACAATACATACCTACAAAGAAAGCATCGAATCAACTTGTCACTAAACGTAGCACAGACTAGGTAGTAGTGGTTATATTCTCTTTGCTTGTCACTTTACAGTGTTATAGAAAATTACTCTGTGGTAATTGAACACGTAACGTCACTGCCGTTTTGGAGCAAAATTTAAAACGGCATTTTAAATACATGATAATTAAAATATTAGTTGTTTTAAAAAGTAAATTTAAATATTTTGGGTTATATTAGGCCCATACGCATCGTTTTAAACACTTTCCCAAAATCAGTCAACATCCCTATTGGTCAACTATAACGTAATCTAACCCTGATCTGATCATGTCTACACCACTCCAGGTTCTGCGTCCTGTTGCTGCCGCCTGGGCACAGCTAGCGCCGTCATAGTTACGGCTCGTCACGGTTAAGGAGTTGAAATCATGATTTTCGGATCGGCTGCCGATCTAAATACCCTTCCCCATCTGGCATCTGCTGGGATTATTTACTGCCTAACTTGTCTTTGTTTACATTAGTCATCTGGCGTGCTGCTGTCCCGCCCTTCGCCTTACATAAATAGTATAACAATCCAATTGCGCTACAGCGCAATTGGATTGTTGCTGTAGCGGCTGTGGCTAAGACCGTGTACTCACAGCTAACATTGACCATTACAACATTTACAGAACAAAAAAGTATGCTGAAATTCCACAATTGTTTCAGAAAAACAGGCGTATCAGGGTCTTTGCACGGTGCAGGTCGCAATGCAGTCCTGGTTCCTCAGCACTCTACCCTGATCGACACCCTCACTGCGATGGAGACAATGAAATTCGCTGCAGCGCTCAAACTACCAAACGCCGGTAAAAGAGAACAAATGAATATGGTAAGTAGGTTTTTTTTGGACATGTTTTACATATTTTGTCGACCATCCTGTCGACGAAAGAATGCTGGGACTAATTACTCTTCTGCGAGTACCTAACTCTTCTGCGTCTGAGTGGTATCACCGCTGCGCTCCTGTAGCCTGTCGCCAAGTTACGAGCAAGTATGACTGCAGTGTTCCGGTTTGATGAGCAAAGTCACCTAGTTAGTCAGTGAAATTACTGAATTTATGAGACTTAATACCTGATGTCTCAGAGTAACGAGCGCAAAGCAGTGCCGCAGGACATGTTTCAAATTTCTAAGTGCTACCGCAGTTGTTATATATGGGCTCGTCTCGTTATCAAAAAGTAAAACTAGTTTGGACTCTTCATAAAATACACGTGTAGAAGAAGAAGGTCATCATAAAGTATCCAAATTCACAGTATGGGTTATATTATCTGATTAACATACTTAGATTACACGGAGCTTATAAATGTTAATGCCTGCAAGTAAAAAAGCAAAATACCTAAGCCAACTTGTATCAATGAGAGTAGGTACCTACCAAACCAGTGGCGCAAGTACGGATCATTTGGATCGATAAATTTCAATAAAATTGACAGTTCAAATCGATAAAGTGGGTTTTGTCGACATTTTATATAATTTATCGAGCCTCGATACAATCGACAAAAGTTATCGAAAAGCTAGGTCGAGTCCAAACAGAATATAGAGCTACTTCAATAATTTACGATCAGACTTCGGTATTCGCAACATTCGATTAATTTATCGAGTTTCTCGATTCGACAAATTTATCGAACCGACTTCCGTAGGTACTTGCTCCGCAGCATTGCCAGACGTACCGATTTAGGCGGGACGTCCCGATTTTTTTTTCCCAAAATTACATAATATATCAATTGCACCTAATTGCCTCGTTTAAAAAATACAACCTGTATTGTATCTACCCAAGTTTAAATATATTCACATAATACCAAAATTCTTCGTTAAAATTAAATCAAGTTATCAACAGTGCTTACAAAATACCAACATAATATGTAAACCAGGTGTAAGCGAGGTGGATTTTACTTATTCTACTTAGTTTTTTACCTCATTGAAACCGCTTCTGCTCACACGTGTTACGGTAACATGGTTTTTTTATCCTTTATTGCTTGTGTACATATTTTGTAGTAACAAAACAAAACAAAACTACTGAATTAATTCAAATGAAACTTGGCATAATTTAAGTTCATAGTACTACGAGGTAGGACATACGAGGTCATTTCCTACAAAAGTCTGTCCTTCAAAATAGCTGTCGAACGAGTTCTAAAAGGTCGGCAACGTATTGGCAACGCCCCCATTATTGCAAATGTCCATATGCGACGGTGACGGTTACCATCAGGCGAGCCCTTTTCTCGTTTGCAAATGGTATTAATTTAAAAAAAAGGTGGTACGTATTACCCCGAAATTAGGCACGGTTTCCTTGGGAGAGGGAACGAAAGTGAAAATAGAACAAAAAAAATAGAAAAATAGAACTAGGTAGTCGCCAGTCGGGGGCTCCTTTCAACTAAAATAAAAATCTGTTTTTGTACAAATTGCTAGTAAAATGTTTGTTCTTCAAAATGTATTATTATTATTAAACCTAAAAATAGGTAAGTACGTAGTAGGCTCTAAAACAAAATTAGCATTTTTATAACAGTTATATTATGAGAACATTTTAATATTCATTTTAGGAGGAAACAGGTTATGTTGGAACTGATGAAAAACAAACTTTTGTAACAAACCATTAATTTATGTTCTTCCTTGAGGAAATCAAATAAGTTTGTCTCAATTAGTGATGTTTTTTGCAGATAAAGAATGTAACAATGCAGCTTGGCATCCACGAGGTGTTGCAAACAAGGGCGGGACGCCTCTCTGGTGGGGAGAGGAAGAGGCTTACCATAGCCTGCGAGCTCCTTACTGACCCCTCCGTGATGCTGCTAGATGAACCAACTAGGTAAGATGTAAATATGTATTTTATAATTGTTATTTATTTTTCTAGGACTAGGTTAGGTTAGGATAAACTAGTTTTTTGTGGAAAAATTTATTTTTCCGGACAAGCTTGAATAAAAGACGTAAGTAAGTATTTGGAACTGTTATCTTTTGGCCACGTTCCGGCTCCATCATCAGGGCCCTGGTCATCATCTAGGATCAGAGTTTTGTTAGTGGTAGGACTAACTCTTCTGCGTGTGTCCGTCTGGGTTGTTACCACCGCTTTGCTCGTGAAATCTGCTGCCAAGGAGTAATGTGCAAGCATTACTGTGTTCCGGTTTAATGAGCGGAGTAGCCAGTGAAATCACCGGGCTTATGAGACTTAATGTCTCAGGGTAACGAGCGCACTGCATGCCACGCAGGCCTTTGTGTTTCAAAGTTCTGAGTGGCACTGCAGTTGTTATGGGCCGGCGTTATGCTTACCAACAGGCAAACGACCAGCTCGTCTCGTTAACAAATAGCATAAAAAAGAGTACTTGTAAAGACAAATCAAATGAGAACAAACTCGATGGGGTTGCAATACTATTATATTATACATAGATCACATACGATACGATACATAGAACACTAATAAATATATCTACTAATATATATAATTAACTAGTTTCTGCCCGTGATTTCAGCCACCCATAGGAACCATTTTTCCGGGATAAAAAGTAGCCTATGTTACCTACTCTCCGGTCCATAAACCACCTAAGCCTAAATTGCTCCGTTGTTGCGTGAAAGAAGGACAAACCAACAAACGTATAAACACACTTTCGCGTTTATTATATAAGTATGGATAAAGCTTTCATTGAGTATTACGGTAAGGAATTGAGATTGTTTAATATTTGTGGTTGATCAAGTGAAGGGACGCAATCATGTCAAGGATTGTATCAAAGCTGGTATACTACGGGTCTTACTAATAAACAGTGTATAACGTTGGTATTATATATTTATTACAGTTTATATGGTAGACCATATAATATGAACTGTTTGTTAGTGGGAGGACTAACTCTTCTGCGAGTGTCCGTCTGGGTTGTTACCACCGCTATGCTCGTGAAGTCTGCCGCTAAGCAGAAGTGTGCAAGCATTACTGTGTTCCGGTTTGATGAGCATAGTAGCCAGTGAAATTACTGGGCTTATGAGACTTAATACCTAATGTCTCAGGGTAACGAGCGCACTGCAGTGCCGCGCCGGCCTTTGTGTTTCAAAGTTCTGGGTGGCACTGCAATTGTTATGGGCCGGCGTTGTGCTTACCATCAGGCAAACGTCCAGCTCGTCTCGTTACCAAATACCATAAAAAACCTGGGAATTAAATAACCTACCTACGCAGAATAATATACCTACGTGATATAAACCGTTGAAAGTTATATGTATATAGGTACTATAATACCTACCTATGTATACATAATAAATTGAGCGTTGATAGAGACGGCTTGGGTACGGTCTACGATCTAAGTCGTCTCTTTAACGACAGATCAGATAATCTGGTAGACCGTAATGTGAATTTGTCGCAATATATATTTCTAAGCTCGAAATAGAAAATAATTATTATATAGTTTTCTCAAATGATTTGTCCTTGAGAGCTTTATAATACGTGCATTTTTGTTAGTCTATAAGACACCCTAGTACGAGTTTCTGATTTAGGGTCTTGTACTTTTTACAATCCTCTAAGGTTGGCACTTAGTAGGTATGATGATTTAAACCGACCCCAAAAAGGAAGAATGAGATTTTGATGAATAAATAAATGAACAATAAAATTGACTCTCCAACTTCCGATTCTGAGATTCATGATTTTGTACACGAGTCACGTTTCATTTATTCCATACCAGCAAAGGTAGGGAAGGTTACTTACCTTAATTTACCTGTAGTATAAGGTATGTAAAGTTTGGGTAAAGGTTCTATAGAATGTCAGTTAGGTACCTACACTCGAACAAAATAAGAGTGATGACGTCACAAGTCTGTATATCCGATTTGCAAAGTTTTGTGCGTAATTCAAGACTCCAAGTCTATTTGCTAATTATACGGAATAAAATGAATGAATATTGCTATGGACTTCTTCATGAAAAAACAATAGTTCTATGGTAAACTTTAGTTCACTTATTAATTTCAGTTTTTATTGTTTCATATTCTAGTCTTCATAGAAGTCGTAATTCCTGCCTAATTTGTGAGCTGAAAGATGATCGATCGAATTGTCATTAAAATAATTTTAATGACATTTCGATCGATCATTATAATCCGTCAATTAATGAATGTAACTTTTTGCTAAAAGCTTTCTTGCAATGTTTGTATGTACTTGTTGTTTTTTATACGTACCGTATACACTTTCATAAGCATTTAGTAACAAGCTGAAAATTTTGATATTACAAACAGACACTTCAATTTAATTTATTTGTATAGATGTATTTGCAAAAAAAATGTGTTACATCAAAGATAACGTAGTTACAGTAGGTACTACTCTATGGTGGGTAGGTACTGACTGTAGGTCTTTACCTACAGTCTTTACCATAGACTAGGTATCCTTATGGTAGAGGCACTACCTACCACTCACACTACTAAATCCTTATAGTTCGAAATCTAGTGTAGCGTTATATTCTCTTCCAAACGCTAGAAAACTCTTGTTCATGAAATGGTGAGAAATTTCTCTCAGACTCAGAAACGGATATATAATGATCAATACACTAGCAATGTCAAGTGCATAGTCGGCAGTAAGTACTACCATCACATGGAGTATATGCCTGAAAGGTTTATTCAATGAATTTAATTTTATATCAGTAGTAAGTTATTAATAAAGCTAGTAGAAACATAATATGGTACCAGTTTTCCTTTACTTTTTACACCGAAATCACAATAGGATACTTAACTGCCTTTTATGGCAATATTTGCGTTGACCACAGATTACTATATATGTAGGGCGTTGACCAATGTCTATTTGCAAGTACAAATAGCAATGTCACTTCTATGCGTTTTCCTGTACGAGCTATTGTTTACAAAGTTCAGATTTTATGACATTAAGCTACTTACTTTTATTTATAATTTATTTCTTGACCTGGATACATAGTCCTTAAGTCGCAATATTAGAAACAATTTTTGAGTCGAAGTGACGCTTCAGTAAAGCGGTGGATACTTTACTGAAGCTTCTATGGAGTTTTGGATAGAATACGAAAATACACGTTTTCGCCTTTGTACTATTTGCCTTTCACTCATGCACGTTTACGAACACTTAATGGTTAATAATCCACCTTTATTACACATTAACACTAGAAGAAACATAGGTTTTAGTAAATAACACATAATCAACAACAGCACATTTTTGCATTCCCGCCAAAAACTCAAGCTACTTACTATTAAACGAGTCTTGCCATTAAAAGCACAGCTTCATACACAACTGTATTTTAAGTCTCCAATCATAAGGTTTAATGTGGTGTGCTGTGTGTTGAACTTAAGATAGCTCGTAGATTCTATGGTCTTTTCTCTTTCTCTAATTAATACCTTACATTCAAGTGCGAGAAAGATCTCGTCAGCTAGGAATAGCTACGGAAGTAGAGAACTTTCCTTTGATGGGAGGTAAAAGAAAAGAAAGAAATAATGTCTCAGGGTAACGAGCGCACAGCAGTGTCGCGGAGGCCTTTGTGTTTCAAAGTTCTGAGTGGCACTGCAATTGTTAAGGGCCAGCGTTATGCTTACTATCAGGGAAACGGTCAGCTCGTTTCGTTATAAAACAAAATAAAAAATAATTCAACGGTTAAAAGGTAGGTAGGTAAGCAAGTAGGTATTAAAATTTGGTAGGTGTTACACTGCCATAAAACGAATTGCACATCTGGAAAAAACGTGTTTCGCACAAAATTTTGGCGACCTCTACAAATTAAATCTAATCATATCTATTGTGTATTCTCATTTCCGTTTATATAGGTACCTACATACTATATATCTCTATGTACTTGTATATCCGTTTTATTTATCTCTGCTTCGCAGAGTACCTACCACCTTTGAAACCAACACTTCAATACATAAGTAGGTAGGTACAGGAAAACTGCAGTCAAAAGGGAGGACTAAGTAGGCACCTACTTACTTTCAATTATTTTTACCCGATATCTAGGTGTGATTAGAAAAAGGTATCAATAAGAAGGTATAATATTATGAAACCTTGCAAGGCCGATAACCTAAAGATAGTCTTTTTACATTTCAGTGGACTAGACGCGGTATCCTCAATGTCAGTAGCACGAGCACTGCTGTCCATAGCCCGAAGCGGCCGCACGGTAGCCTGTGTCGTCCATCAACCATCTTCCAAACTCTTCACGACAGCTGATGACATCATCGTCCTCGCCAATGGCAGAACCCTCTATGCGGGATCAATAATTGACATTCCACACGCTTTGGGACGAGCTGGCTTCACATGCCCCCAGTATTACAATGTGGCTGATTTTTGTAAGTGTTTTTATAATCATGTTTTGGAATTCAAATCACAAACAACTCACAGATATTTTACTCATCCGTTTCCGTACTATTATAATGAATGTGAAAGTGTGTTTGTTAGTTTGTTGGTTTATCCTTTTTTCACCCAGCAACGGAGCAACAGATCGACGTGATTTTTGGCATAGATATAGTTTATGGACCGGAGAGTAACATAGGCATCTTTATCGCGTAAAAATACTCGGCATCTGTGGGAATGCGGATGAAACAACGGGCAGAAGTTAATATATTATATAAATGTGAGCCATAGCGTGGGTTTCTGAAATGTTCATTAACTTTGAGCACAGATTAGTTCTATAGACGTCTTTATCATTGATTATGTTCTAGATAAGGACATCATTTAGCTTTAAGTAAACATAAACGTTACAGAAACCCGCCGATACTGTCAAAATAAATTGCGGTAGCAGAGCTACGCTTGCGCATGGGCTGATAATCATTTCGTATAAGTAATGATTATTATGTCCTTCATTATGTGACTACCTATTCAATTGTCATGCGTGAAAAAATGCTCGTTATCCACTTACACGACAATTTATCTGAAATTGGCCGTTATGTCAATTATAAGATCAAAGTAACATGGTCGCACATTCCTTAGTTACCATTGTGTTTTATAAGTTAACAAAGGAAGTATTTAATTATGTGTAGATATATAAATAGGAGTATATGTAGTTTAAGCCTACTTAAGAATTTGGACTTACCTAAATATTTAAAGTAGGAATTGATGAGATTTACCAGAAATGGTATACGATCATTCTGAATTAAGTGTTTTAAAAAGTTCATGGTCATCAACACTTTGAAACTCAAATCAATGGTATACCTATTTTTTTTGTTATTTAGTAACGAGACGTGCTGGTCGTTTGCCTGATGGTAAGCATAACGCCGGCCCATAACAATTGTAGTGCCACCTAGAACTTTAAAACACAAAGGTGCTCGACGACAAACTCACGGACCTCCTAGAGCTGCTTAATTTTCGCAGAGACGTTCGCTCCCAACGAGGAATGCTCGGAAGAGCTTTTTCATCTCATCCCACCGTCGCAGTTCTATCACCGAATATCACGCCACCGGAACAAAGCTCATCCACACATAATCGAGTCCTGGAAGTCTCACACCACTCGGTTTATGCGATCTTTTCTCCCGCATACTTGCAAAATGTGGTATGAGCTCCCACACAAGTTTTTCCGCAGTGCTACAAACTGAAGTCCTTCAAAATGGGTGTCAAACGAGTTATCAAAGGTCGGCAACGCATGGGCAACGCCCCCAGGGCAAATGCCCAAAGGCGACGCTGACCTCTTAATCAGGCAGGCCGGTTGACGGTTTGCCACCAGTATACATAAAAAAATACTGCGGATGTGATCTACTATTTATACCCAAAACTGGACAAAACTGGTTTCCAGTCTTAAACCGGTTTTACCTATACTACTCATTTCTCGTTTTTGCCGGAGAAGCGGTTAGGTGTTAGATAGTTATTTAAAAACAATATAGATGTTAGAAACTGTTCGCGCCGCACTCAATTCCAGAAAGTTTTGGGGCAGCGCCATCTATCAAACGCGATGTGACCCGCCACCTGACGTTTATTAATTTATTGACAATTTTGACAGCTGGTGTGAATTCTCGAAAATCTATAGCAAATCAATGTTTCTTTATATATAAATTAAAATACTTAAAAATCTACCAAAAAACAGCTTTTTCTTCTAAAATACTATACAAGAACTAACATCTGGCGCCCGAACAAAAGGACTAAAGAAAAAGTCGCCGAGAAAAATCTGCGTCATCACGCCGCCGAGAGCGTAATTGATTGAGCCATGCAGATGTGAAGCAGACCTTCGAAGGAAGCCTTAGATCAGGATATAAAGCCGCCAGCCGGGCAGTGGTCATCAATATCCCCCGCAGCTGCAGCAGTGCAGTGTATTTTGAGATAAGTGCCCTTTCCTTTTGTCCTTCACAATTTCAAAACACCCACAATTTTCGTAAAAAATAATTGCAATTTTCTCATTAAAATTCATCCTATTTTCTAATCTTCAGCCTTCTACTTGCGCAAATATACGTGTACAAGGATCCAGCAACGTAAGATTTACAATTATTTCACTATTTTCAACAAATTTGTTCATACAATTATACCGGTTAACCTCACTTTACAATTTTTTCGTGTTAAATTTTTGTCAAATATCTCAACAACAATAACTTCTTACCTCTATTATAATCAATTAATTGCAAAACAACGATCTATTATCCCCAGTTTGTAATCTAAAATACGTTTTTTTGCGTAAATTTAACGTGAAATTGCGGAACGTTTCCAGGGTGCAGCTGCGCTGTAAGGCCGCTTTAAGGACATCTGAAAGGCAAGCCTTATCAGTCGGTGGCCATCAGCCTTGAACGCGCCTCATCCAGTTGCCAGCCCAGGGAGGAGCGTGAGATACACTTAATTTTTATTAAATTTTCATTAAACAAACTTAAATAATGTATTCTGAGACTGAAAAGCCAGCTACAAGTTCAGCTATTGGTACCCTGAAAGAGCTAACTACTAAGCGTAGCTCAATTAGGGGCCAGATCACAAAATTCAAGAACTATGTAGACAAACTTCAAGATTCACACTTTTCCGCTACTCAAGTGGCTGAGCTTTCATTCAAACTTGCTAAATTTGAAGGTCTATCGACCAAATTTGATGTGTTGCAAGGTGACATTGAGGTCATCAATTCACAAAACCTTGATGTTGAGCTTGATCTAAGAGACAACATTGAGCATGAGTTCATAACAAATATTGTTGCTGCAAAGGCTATTATTGATAAATATAATACTATTAAAGACGAAATAAGGCGAGAATCATTATTCCAAGAAGCTCAATGTGGCCTCGATCATCACAACATTGGTGTTAGATTGCCTCAAATATCGATTTCAAAGTTTAATGGTTCATATTTCCACTGGCTTGAATTCCGTGATACATTTCAAAACTTAGTACATAACAATGCAAACATTACGGATGTTCACAAGTTCCATTATCTCGTCTCTTACCTAGAAGGAGATGCTGCTCGCATAATATCAAACTTAGAGGTGTCTTCTGCCAACTATAAGGAAGCCTGGGCATTGTTATGCTCACGGTACAATAACAAAAGGTTACTTATTAACCATCACTTAAAATCTTTATTCAATATAAAACAAATTTCTTATGAGTCAGAGAGTTCATTGCGATTTTTAGTGGACCATGTTACTAAAAACTTGCGTGCTCTTTCTAGTCTACAACAGCCAACAAACCATTGGGATATTCTGCTTATATACATGTTATCTTCAAAGTTGGATAGCACAACCTTAATGAAGTGGGAGGAAATGCGCAACTCACTTGATGAGGTGCCTACTTTGGACCAATTTAATAAATTTTTGATAGATCGAGCTGATGTTCTCGAATCTATACACCGTAACAAAAATGACAACTCCTCTAGGTCATTACCAAGCACTTCACGTTTCCCATCAAATAACTATAACAATAATAACAAGCAAGAGCGAACTCCTATAAAGTCATTTTCTAGTACAACACAAAATACTTCTAAAACTTATTCATGCATCATTTGTAAAGAAAGTCATCGAATTTATGACTGTCCTACATTCAAATCAAAAAATGTAAAAGAACGATTGGCTGACGTTGAAAAACTCAAATTATGCTTTAACTGCCTGAGACAGGGGCACTCTGTTAGTCAGTGTCGCTTAGGTCATTGTCGTGAATGCAAGGAAAAACACAACACCATGCTTCATCAATCCGATAATGCAATCATAAGTAACACCGCTTTGTGTGAATTTGGATCTAATGATGTACTGTTATCAACAGCTTTAATTGAAGTATCAAATCCTAAAACAAATGAGACGGTCCAGGTTCGTGCCTTCTTGGATAGCGGCAGCCAATGGTCTTTCATCAGCAAGTCATTAATGCAGAAATTATCACTTCAATCAAACCCAATTGACCTCAGTGTCATAGGGATTAGCAACAAGTCAGCAGATACAATCAAAGAAAGTTGTACTGCCCAAATTGCGTCTATGCATACACCATTCAGTACCAAACTTTCCTTGTTTGTTCTAAATGAGTTAACAGGACAACTGCCTAATACTGGCTTAGACTTACAAGGTTTCAATTTACCAAAAAATATAAAGTTAGCCGACCCATACTTCTATCAACCCGGTCCAGTTGACATATTAATTGGAGCTGACATCTTTTGGGATATTGTTGAAGGTGAGAAACGCTCATTGGGCCCTAATAACCCTAAACTAATTAGCTCAAAATTAGGCTGGTTGGTGGGTGGTCCGATAAGCACAATAATAACTAAAAAACATAAAAAATCTATATACAATCCTTCTAAATCTACAACAAATTATACAAACAAGTTTCATAATACAATCAATATTTCGAGCAATCATTCAAGTGAAACTTCAACCAATCATTCAAGCGTAAACGCAATACCTCATTCAAGCGAAGTTTCAAACAAGCATTCAAGTGATCATTCAAACAATTATTCAAGCGAAATTTCAAACAAGTATTCAAGCAACAATACAAACAATTATTTAAACGATCAATCAAACAATCATGCCAGCGAAAACTCAAACAATTATTTAAACAATTATACCAACAATCATACAAAATTCAATACTAACAATACAACTTGCAATAAAACAAACAATCAAACAAATAAGCTATCAGTTCACTGCAACCATGCTATACTATCAAATTCGTCGTCTAATGTCGAAGAAATGCTCACAAAATTCTGGGAAATAGAAGATCTCCCACAAAAAAGGATTTTGAGCGAAGAAGAAAAGGCTTGTGAAAATCATTTTTTAGAAAATACAACTCGATTAAAATCAGGACGATTTTGTGTCAAGCTACCTATCCTAGATTCTCCAGATTGTCTGGGTGATTCCTATACTCTATCCAAGAAACGGTTTCTTAACCTAGAAAAAAGATTTCGTAAAAACCCTAGTTTAAAATCACAATATGTAGAATTCATTCGTGAATATGAAGAGCTAGGCCATCTTTCTAAGTCTAATATTCAAAGGCCTAATCCATCATACTTTTTGTGCCATCATGCTGTATTCAGAGACTCGAGCGAAAGTTCTAGAATTCGAGTTGTCTTCGACGGATCAGCTGCTACCGGATCCGGCTTCGCCTTAAATGACATACAAATGGTAGGCCCAAACATTCAAGACTCACTCTTTTCCATATTGATAAGAGCGCGACACTATAAATACATACTTACCGGCGATATAGAGAAAATGTATCGTCAGGTGATGGTTCATGAAGATGATCGCAATTTACAACTAATTTTATGGAGAGAAGAAGAGTCAGCGCCTATTGAAACTCTGCGATTAAATACTATCACTTACGGTACCGCAAGCGCTAGCTATTTAAGCACGCGTTGCCTTTGGCAAGTCGGACAGGAATGTAAAGATGAGACTATAAAAACTATCATTCAAAACGATTTCTACGTCGATGATCTAATAACTGGCACTGATGATGAGCAATCTTTACGCTATATTCTAAATTCAGTTTCAACAGAACTAAACTCAGCTTGTTTTAAATTACGAAAATTCAAATCTAACTTACCTACTATATTTGAAAATCCTACTATTGATACACAACAAAGTCTAACCTTGAGCGAATCATCAAGCACTCTTGGTGTTGGTTGGAATCCATCAAACGATTGTATACATTTTCCAATATGTACTCCATCCCAAGAAAGTACAGTAACAAAACGCAATATAATGTCAAACGCATTTAAAATATTTGATCCACTGGGACTTTTAAGTCCATGTACTATTCAGCCTAAAATGATTTTACAAAAACTATGGCAACTTAAACTTGAGTGGGATCAGCCCGTCCCGCAACATATTCAAAATGAATGGGACAATTTTGTCAATAACTTAACCTATATTTCTAGTTTACAAATACCAAGAAGAGTTTTATGTGACTCTCCTAATACAATTGAACTACATACGTTCAGCGATGCATCGCTAGGTGCTCTAGGTGCATGCGTCTATATAAGATCCATAGATAACAATAATACAGTCACTGTAAAACTATTATGTGCAAAATCCAAGGTCACACCTGTGAAACCTGTAACAATTCCTCGCTTGGAATTATGCGCAGCTTTACTCGCTGCCAGACTATGTAAAAGTGTCACCGATTCGTTACGAGTCAAACCATCTCGCTTCGTACACTGGTGCGACTCCACTGTAGTATTAGGATGGCTTAATAGCCACCCCGGTAGACTTAAAACCTTTGTCGCCAATAGGGTAGTCGAGATACTCGAGACAACACAGCCTTCATCCTGGCGCTATGTGCCCACTGATATGAACAGTGCCGATTTGATCACAAGAAGCGTCAACGCTAGTCAATTACAAAATCTTGAGTTATGGTGGTCAGGACCAAGTTTTCTGTGTTGTGACGAATCCGACTGGCCACTTTTGAGTCCAAACTCCATTTGCAAGGACTTACCTGAAACAAAAAACAATAAAATTAAGGACACGTACACATTAAAAAATAGTAATTCTAAATACTTACCTGAAATAATGGTCAACCCAGCCGCTGTAGTAGAACCTGCAATAAAAATACAAAATTATTCTAAACTGATAAAATTACAAAGAACATTAGCCTATATTAAACGATTTATACACAATATTAAAAATTCTAAAAATAAACTTAAAGGAAACTTATCAATTGAAGAACTAGATGAATCATTTACTTACCTTTGTGTTATTGCCCAAAAACACTCATTTTCTCTAGAATACAACGCACTAGTTCAAAACAAACCTTTAAATTGCAAATCAAAAATCTTATCACTTTCTCCATTCTTAGGCGAACACAATTTAATCAGAGTTGGTGGTAGAATTGATGCCTCCAATTATTCGTATGAAAAGAAACATCCTATATTGCTTGACTCATCACACCATCTAACTAAACTAATTTTCGAATATGAGCATTTACGAAACATGCATGCGGGCCCTCAGCTATTATTAGCCACAATAAGAGAGTACGTATGGCCAATCAATGGTAGACACCTTGCTCGACGTACAGTCTTTAAGTGCGTACGATGCAGACGCATTCAAGGTAAAACCTTGTGCCCAAAAATGGGTGATCTTCCACCTCAACGCATAACCCCTGACTATCCCTTTCGATCTGTAGGCGTAGATTTTGCCGGCCCCTTTCTAACACTAAATCGAAGGGGACGTGGCGCTAAACTAGTAAAATGTTACTTGTGCTTGTTCGTCTGTTTGCGCTATAAATGCCTACATCTAGAAGCAGTCAGTGATTTAACGAAGGATGCCTTCGTGATGACATTACGAAGATTTGTTTCACGTCGGGGAAAGCCAGAGGAAATATTCTGTGACAATGGACGAAATTTTGTGGCCGCAGCTAAAGAGCTGAGTCAATTTTTACAATGTAATGCTCAACATCTATGTAACTTTGCAACTCAAGAAAAAATTAAATTTGTTTTCACACCAACATACGCTCCTCACTTTGGCGGTATCTGGGAGGCAGGCGTAAAATCTGCTAAGTTTCACATCAAACGCGAAATGGGTAACAGCCATCTTACATTTGAAGAACTTACAACATTATTTGCACAAGTGGAGGCTATTCTCAACAGTCGCCCCTTGTACCCTTTATCTTGTTCGCCGGACGACTTCCTATCCCTTACTCCAGGGCACTTTATAATAGGAAGACCACTCACTGCACTTCCAGCACCAATTTTGGACAATAATGACAAACCTATTCTGCAACGATATGCACGGCTTGAACAAATCCGCCAACACTTCTGGAAGAGATGGCAGAAGGACTATATTTCCGAATTACAGCAGCGAACAAAGTGGAAAACCAACTTCGCCAAACTAAAGGTCGGAGATCTGGTTCTCCTTCAGGAAGAATATGTACCTCCACTATCTTGGCGTCTCGGACGCGTAGTACGATTGTTCCTGGGACCCGATGGAGTATCCCGAGTTGCCGAAATCAACACCATACGAGGCTGCGTGCGACGGCCGTTGACGCGTTTATGCCCTCTACCTACAGAGGAAGACCTTTAGCCTTGAAAGAGGATGCTTTCAACGAGGGGGAGCATGTTCGCGCCGCACTCAATTCCAGAAAGTTTTGGGGCAGCGCCATCTATCAAACGCGATGTGACCCGCCACCTGACGTTTATTAATTTATTGACAATTTTGACAGCTGGTGTGAATTCTCGAAAATCTATAGCAAATCAATGTTTCTTTATATATAAATTAAAATACTTAAAAATCTACCAAAAAACAGCTTTTTCTTCTAAAATACTATACAAGAACTAACAGAAACTATTCTGAGTTCAGCCAGAACCTGTATTTCTTGCATAGCTCTTTTATTGTGTAAATTATTGTTACCTACATACTACTAAGATTTTTTGCAACTAATTTGGGATACATGAAAAAATGCACAAAATGGCCAAAGGAGTTGATTACAAGATTTTTTTGGGAATGAAGCTCCATTTTTAAATTTTATAATTGGCCTTAGGCCAGCATACTAATCCTAGTTTGCTGCCTTAGGCGGTAGAATTTTTCATTTAATGTTATGTTTTCTGATTCCAGTGTTAGAAATCGCAAGCAATGAACATGTTGGTAACAGACCCATCCTAGAGGGCGAAGCTAGCAGTTACTCTCAAGAAATGAGCAAGATTGCAAAGAACGACTTCCATAACAGGAATGTAAAAGGTACTCATCACATTTCACTTGTACCATAGTAATATAGGAATTATTTATGTATATATTATTTATTATGCTTATTTTACTATGCCCACACTATACAAGGTGTATACGTAAACGGTATCAATTCTGAAGGAGGTGAATATACAGGTGATATACGACACAAATCAATAGAAAGAATTTGTTTTTCTTTACCTCCAGGCATCAAAATATCCTTAATTATTAAAAAGCAGAGTCACCACATCTGCCGCAGGCTTGACGTGGGCGCGAGAGGCATAGACAGCTGGCTGTGTGGTGTCATTGACCGACTACCGTTAGGGTGCCCATATTCTCTCATACTCACCTTGCAAAGTCTAACGACATTTTAGTAGATGGTTTTTATTGATATATGGATTTATAATTACTTCCTATATTTTTTAAAACCCATACGACATTTTGTTCGAATATTGAGCACCTTTACATATACACCCTGTATATAACTGTAAGTGCGGTAGAGATACTGGTTAAAAATAAAGAGTCCACGACCAAGACATGGTCTTTCACATTCTGGTCATTTACAATGTAGGTAGATATCATACATCCTATAACGCCTACATCAAAAGGAAGTAGGTATGTAATTAGATGTTTGTGAAAAGTTGTGGGTAGGTACATCGTCGACTTTTATTGTTGGAACTAATCATGATATTTAGAAACTTGTTCCGTACCAACCCACCAGCAATGGCCGATGAGGGCCAGTGTGGTGTATTATGGCTTATTCTCTCTCTCTCTTTGTGCTAAGAACAGCAGAAATGTAGGGACTCTGCTCTATGATCCTATATATCCAACGCTATGCTACTTAAGTTACTGGCCCCTACGGAACAGGTTAATATAATCTGTAATATAATCTTTATGTTCTGATAAAGACAGCATTAGTTTTAGTCTGTGATTCGGGTAGACGAATGTTGCAGAGGCCCGCTGTTAGAGTCATTTATTGTAACTTTCATAAGTGCTCCTTTGGAGCCTATTTGAATAAAGAATTTTGATATTTGATGGAATCAGGCGTTACTTTGCAGAAATCCATTTTGAATTTGAATTTGTGCTTCGGAAACTGTAAATTCGAAATGATCGAAATAATGGTTAGGTTAAATAAAACCATAGAAATGTACGTAGGGTACTAGCATAATTCCCTTCTATAGTAGTTTTTGCCCGCGGTTTCACTCGCATTCCTTTTTTTATAAGTAGTAACGGATAACGAGACGGGCCAGCCGGTTGATTGATGGTAGGTACCTAACGCCGGCCCATAACAATTGCAGTGCCATTCAGAACTTTGAAACACAAAGCCCTGCGCGGCACTGCATTGCGCTCGTTAGCCTGAGAACTGCGCATTTTTCCGGGAGAAAAAGCCATGTTTCTATGTTACTCTCCGGTCCATAAACTATATCTATGCCAAACTTGACGTCGATCTGTAAAATTGCTCGATCCGTTGTTGCGTGATGCGTGAAAGAAGGACAAACCAACAAACACACTTTCGCATTTATTATAACTATGGAGTGTGGATTTTTTATATAAATCATCAAATAACTCCCACGCTGGCTTCGAAGTTCATACTTTATCACGTAGAGATAAGAAATTAGTATCCGAATAATAATTAATCCCTATACCTACTGTGTGCTGCCAGTGGTTCAGATAAGTTATATTAGGAACGGAAAAAATAACGTGTCAAAAAGACCATCCGCAAAAATAGATAAGGACCGTTTATCCGTTTGCGTAACATTGTTTAGCCTTGGCGTGGCCCTTATATATTATGGGCTAAACACAATGATGATGAAAGTCATTACGAAACTAAATTCTATGGTAAGTAACCACCTATTTAGTCTCAACTATCACTTTGTTTATATTCTCAAACACAACATTTTGTACTAACAAATTGACTAACTTTTTGGCATAAGCTTGGCACGTATTGGAAATGTTTATTTATATATTTAATTATCTATTTTAATGTAAAGTCATCAGCCTTATTAAGCTTCTACTGCCGGAAATCCAGCATTCTTAGTTCTTTCTCTTAGATAAAGGTATGGTCGCACAAAATCTAACTTCCTCTATGTATAATAATATATTCACTATCAGCCTCTTACGCTCCCACTGCTGGGATACCGGTCTTCTCTCAGAGAGAGAGAGGTATGGGCCATAATCCATCACGCGGGCCCAATCCGGCTTGGTGGATGTCACATGTCCTCGAATTTTGTACTTCTTGAACATACGGGTTACCTAACGATGTTTTCTTTCCCCATTTTTTTTATTTCAAGTAGGTATTTGAATTTACCCAATTTGCTCTCCTTACAGCAGGATCACCAGATGCGGAAGCCTTACTTAGTCGGTACCATGTACCATCGCAGCAATATCTCGCGAATCCATGGCAACAACTCTGCGCTCTTCTCTGGAGGTGCTGCGTTGGCGCCATGAGGGACGTGCATCTTACCCAGGTAACAGAAACTTAGAATAGATTTGCATTGAATGTAGGTACCTAATCACTCTCACCTGCGGCGGCCTAATAACGATAGCCTTCGTTTTCAACATCAACTCAATTAAAACCAGTAGTCTGGAAGGAATTGTCTAGAATTCTTGCTAGTTTTCGCTCTGGAACAAACGATATTAAGGAAACAAGTTTTCACAAAAAGAAGACTAGCGAGAACTCTAGACTACCTATTCCTACCATGTTCTAGCCGAAGACCAGCGACCTCTGGTTTATGAGCTGGTTGGGAGTGACGATGCAACGAACACCAAAGTCTCCCCAGGCGCACTACACAGAACAAAGAATTTAATGTACTTACCTATTGTTATGATATCGAAGTATGACGCTCAGTTCGTTAGTAAAAAGAATTACGCACTATCGAAGTTTCGATTAACTTCGAACGCCTTCGCTCCCAAAATCTCTAAAATTTAACTAGTGGGTAGACCACAGATTTATGGTAGAAGTTACTTTGGATCATCATCATCATGCTTACCAAGAAAATATTTCTTCTGTCTTGTCTACATATAGATTGTACATAGGCAGATTGCCAAGATTCTGTAAAATAACGTCACTTCCCTATCAGACGAACTAAGTAACAAGTAACTTAAATACTTTCGTAATTTTTTTCTAGATGGTAGGCAAGGGTCTCTGATAAAATAATTGAGTACATACTTAGTAAGTAAATGTTCTAAACTTTACAGATACGCCTAGTATGTCACCTACTAGTAGCGTTACTCCTGGGAGCTCTCTACAATGGCGCCGGCTCTGAAGCTAAGCGCATCATGTCCAACACCGGTTGCATCTTCTTTTTCTTGCTGTTTCTATTTTTCTCTAACGCCATGCCTACTATTAACTCGTGTAAGTACTCTTATGCTACAAATTATTCTGTAATTGTTTTTTGAATTTCCTTTTTAAAACTTTAGAAATACAGTAGGTACCTATAGCCTAATACCTACTTATTGAAAGTCAAAAGTTTTCGATTTATAGGCCAACTGAAGGTGTTTTATTTCTCATTTTCAGTCCCAGTTGAAGCTACAGTTGTACTACAAGAGCACTTAAACAAATGGTATTCGGTGATAACATACTGTGCTGCAAAGATCATAGTGGATTTACCTATACAAGTAAGTAGAGGCCAAAGCCAACGGTCTTATTCATAAAAAATGCTTGTCGAAGGTTTATAGTAAGGTTAATAGGTAATACTTTGGAGAATTGTACGACAGTGAACTTATAAAGCCTCGATAATTTATTATAAATAAGTCCGATACACAAAGTGCAGGTCGCCTAGACTTTAAGTACCTATCTTCCTACGTATAATAGGCTATGGCGGCTATACCTACACTAGTTTTGCGTTTTCGTTCTCAATGATTTGAATTTTCAGTTACTCTGCGCAACAATCTTCTTCTTCCCTGCATGGTACTTAACGTCGCAACCACTGGAGCCCTTCCGTATGGGAATGGCATGGATAATCTGCGTACTTATAACGATACTTGCACAGACGTTCGGTTTGGTCATCGGTGCGGCATTCGATATAAAAGTAAGTAAGGTTAAATAGACTATATTGGAGTGCCACAAGGCATCAGTCTGGGCCTTGACGCCTTGACTATCTTGTAAAATATATTTTTATTCTCTATGTAAATAAATCTGTAAATTAATATTGTACTTACCAAAAATCTTAAGTTCGTAGAACTTCTCAAGATCACTCTATTTTTAACCAGCTGTTATCCTTCTTGGGATGTTCCTTTTTTGGTATGCAAACGATAGCACGGTCGTAGAGATCGTAGAAATCTTGTAAAGTTCAGTGCTTCGAAACCCAGGTGTGTCTATTCTCTGCTAAGCGATTACAATAATAACAGAAATTTTGTAACGTAGGTGCAAACAATACTAATTGGTTTGTTTTTACAGCTCGGCCTGTTTGCAATCCCAGCTGCGAACATCCCAATGCTGATGTTCTCAGAGTTCTTCATTCCGTACCACGAGATGCCGGTATACCTCCGCCCCCTAGCGTCAATATCTTACTTTCGTTACGCTTTCGACGCGATGATGCAAACAGTATACGGATTTAATAGGCCTACATTGCCTTGTGACATAATATATTGTATGTTTAAAAAACCAAAGGTATATTTGGAATTTCTAGGCCTCTCCCAAAACTATAAAAAAGATGTTATAGTCTTGTCTGCGTGGATCTGTATACTACAGGTCGTTCTAGTTTGCGTATTATACTTCAGGGTTTACCGAGCGTGCAGATAGTTAATAAGTTTATTTTTCCTAAAGTGTGTTATTTATAGTTGTAACTTATAAGGAGCTGATTGACAACTTTGTATGGTTTCATTCTGACGTTATGAAATTATTTTTATAACTGAAATTAGAACCTTGAGGATCTGAATCTTGGTTTCGAAGAATTAGACGTAAGTTAGTTTTTTAGTGGGAGGACTAACTCTTCTGCGAGTGTCCGTCTGGGTTGTTACCACCGCTTTGCTCGTGAAGTCTGCCGCCAAGCAGTAGTGTGCAAGCATTACTGTGTTCCGGTTTGATGAGCAGAGTATGCAGTGAGATTACTGGGCTTATGAGACTTAATACCTAATGTCTCAGGGTAACGAGCGCACTGCAGTGCCGCGCAGGCCTTTGTGTTTCAAAGTTCTGGGTGGCACTGCAGTTGTTATGGGCCGGCGTTATGCTTACCATCAGGCATAAGACCAGCTCGTCTCGTTACCAAATAATTTAAAAAAAAGTTTTACGGTATGTGATACCAACAATTGCATGTCTAGTTACATTCCAAAAGCCTACCTCTAATCAAATCATGTACAATACTTTTTATATGTAACCTCTCTAGTATGTCTAGTATATGTCTAGTAAGCTCTCTAGTATCAACATCGCCTATGTAATAATGATACTCTTCCATTTTGTACCTAATGATGATATGAGGCTTTCTTCATACTATGTTGGCCAGCACTATGAAACATTACTTCTACAAACAACTCAATGAAGCCAGTTGTTAACTGCGCTCACGAAGGTTCTACCGGGGGTTAAAGCCTTTAAAAATATGGCGGCTGTTTGCTGCGTAGACGCAACCAATCCATAAAATTCCGAGGAACCGAACGAGAACAAAGATAGGCCCATATTCTATCTTACATACATACATACAAACTTAAAACTATTTTTAATATCATTGGCGTCGGTTCTCTCATCTCATACCTAAACTTAATTTTAGTTTCAATCTCTATCTAAATGAGAACGTGAGAAAGGGATGGAATATATTTTAGACCGATCGAATTAATCCACTTGCTTGAATCTAGTGTAAATTTAACGGCAATTAATTTAGTGGCGTCTAATTTATGAAGTACTTATGGAAGATATTTGACGGCTCTAAAACCAAATTTACCTACATCTATGAAACATCTTCCGTTACATCTCTCGTTATGTAAAGAGAAATTGAAACTAAAATTAGGTTTAGGTTCGACAGGATCTAAATAAACGATAGAATCGACACAATTCACTCTTTTTTCAATTAACAACATGATAGGGATAGAAAACTTTTTAGACTAAGACTTGTTAAAATAATCCATTTGCCTGTAACCAATGTGAATTTAATATGGCCATGAGTTTAGTGGGGTCTTTTTTCCATAGGATAAAAAAGGATCGAAGATATTGGACTGATTAAAAGTATCATCCGTCTCTTTCTCATTTAGTTGAAAAGAGACTAATGCATGGGGTCATTAGTTCGCAAACTAGATTACATTGAAAACCTTACATACATAATTAATTAAACTAAGCGTATGTTCCCAATAAGGATGATAGGTTTACATATAACAAAATAAGACAAGCAATTATTTTTATATACTAAATGTATTTTGTGTACTTTTACATCAATTTTATTTAAATGTATACCTAATACAATAATACTCGTAAATATACAATTGATAAGCATTATCTCGACTTTTAGTCGCATAATTAGAAGCTAAATAATGACTTGATGATTTTTTTAAATGATTTTAAATAAACTATATTACTTCAAACTGATTTTAACTGTTCTCCTTTCTTCCTACGTTTATTTATTGAACTGAAACATCGAACATTTAATACAACATCGACTACTAAAAGCATCTATATAAAAAAAAATTAATAATTCTAGAAATGAAACAGCACAGAGTATCTTAGGGGCAGCGTAGACGCTTATGCAAACGTACGTTTGCTTGTCAGAATAACAACGCTTTTGCATCAAGCGCGGATTTCGTGATACTCGAAATGCGCGCTTGATGTAAAAGCGTTGTTATTCTGACAAGCAAACGTACCTTTGCATAAGCGTCTACGGTCTGTATTAGACTAGAAAACAATTACTGCACGAATAAGAGCTAAATTTAAAGACAAACGATATGACCTAAATAAAACTGGGATCTAACGAGTAACGTCGGAGTTCACCAAACATTTTAAACCGAAGTTCAACTACGACCCAGGTTTAACTCATGAACCGGTTTCGTATAAACAACCTCGGTTTATTTTACGAGCATTTTGATATCTGCTGTCAAGGCTACGTATTAGTGCCAATATTTTATTGAATATCATGCGACATGTTAATTTTAAAAATTGCCTCATTGATACCATGCGCAATTGTACCTATGCGCATAGGTACAAGCTATCCCCATTCCCCACTAAATTTGCTCGCGCCTTTTGATCCGTGCCGGCAGGGGTCGCTCCTAATGGTTCGTGTTATTCTTGTAAACTAGGGAATTTGAACGCCGATCAGGTGAACTTCATTTATTTCACATTTGATGAACTGCGACTTAAGTTAACATAATATCGAACTTAGATAACTAATTTGTGAAAGACCTTAATACTCTTCGATTCTAAGAAAATTACTATCACAATTTCTAGACAACTGCCCAAATTAGATACACTCAATTTATGAAATCTTATTTATGATAGAGGGAAAAACATTGTACTAGGCAGTCTAATTAATAATAACCCTCCAATATGCGTAGTAAAAGTTTAATTAAAAAACTTATAGCAGTTTAAGTCTTTTTTATTTGTGTCTTATATTTGTAATAGGTGTTACAGATGTATGAGAGGTTGATAGGTGTAAAAAATGTGATTAAAATAGAAACATTACAGTGTTACCACAAAAAAACCATTTTAGTCGCCTGTTTAGCTACACAGCGTCTAACGATAAACGTCAAAAAAATTGCTTTAAAAAAGCGACGAACCGACTTCAGTGACATCAGTGACAAACTACTGAACCGATTTTGATGAAATTTCTATGGGACCAATCTGAAAGTATACCCTTTCAAATAAAAAAAGAATTTTTCAAATCGGTTTATAAATGACCGAGATCTGAGGTAACAAACAGAAAAAAAAAAATACCCGACGAATTGATAACCTCCTCCTTTTTTGGAAGTCGGTTAAAAATGATTAGAAATGTCACAACAGCTTTGTGTTAGACAACGTTTAGACACTACTTAAATCAGGATTTGTGGTTGCTCATATTTAATCGCGCTACTAAGGCATGTCTAGACGTTAAACAGTGTTTAACACAGGTTTAACGTGTGTTTAATTGTTTTGTGGTAAGACCCATTATTAATACTGAGTGCACATTTTGAATACTATCGACACGTCCCAGCATAGCACGATTAGGTATTAGTTTAAGTATTTTATATAAACTTGCGACAGCCCTTAGACCACCTTAATTCAGCCCTGTCGCAAAATCCGTTCATAGCTGACGTCTCCTACATATAAACAGCCAAACAGTTTCAAGTAGGTTTCGAGATTTCGTGTTTAGTCAGTGAGTGAGTGACCTCTCGCTTTTATATAGGTAAAGGTATAGATATAGATAAGGGATTAGTACGATTTGTGATAAAAATATCTGTTTTTGTCAAATAATCTTGCTATCATAAGTATTACACAAGGAGTTTCAGTCGACTCTAATCCGATTAAGACCAGCGGCCGCTATGTCTTCGGCTGGAAGGAATAGTCTAGAATTTTATCATCCCTTACTCGCAAGAAAAAGGACTACACCAAGACACTACATTGGGAATATAAAATTTTACTATAAATAATGCTTAAAAATTCCTTTCAGGTGTCTTTACTGTGGAATGTATTTGTAAAATATCTTTGGTTTAAAAAAATACTTGTATAATAGTTTCAAAATTAATGCTATTACGTAAAACTAGGTGTATAAAAGCTAGTTATTTATATTTTAATTATGTACATAATGCACAATCTTTCACAGAAAGCAAACATTCACTGGTACTACATATTTAAAAGCATAATACATCTATGTATAACAATTGCACATCTTGTCAATTTGTTCAAAGCTCATACCTACACACGTATACGTACAGCCTTCCAAACCTTATGAAGTCACTTCGAGTAACTTCGTCAATTTCCTGAAAAAATAAGTAATATTTTTACAAAACATATCGCAATTACGTCGTCTTAAATAACTACAATTTCATGGAAAAAGGAGAAAATGAATTAACTTTTCTATAAAAATTTGCGATAAAACAGTAAACTATACTAAAGGAAGGTTCTTGAAAATACTACTTAATCAATATTTACCTGCAGTAGTCAAGTGGTAACGTCAATATCTTGTACCACAAGAGAATTGACAAAGGCACGCTCCAGGTCCTTAATGGGCCGAAGCAGAATGCTAATGTTCCATATTCCAGCCAGAAGAAATATGCCAGCAAGAACTGCATTGACAGCAAGCAAATAAATGGCAAATTTTTTATTAATCGCCTTATACCCCTCAAATTTTGTGAATACAGCCGGTTATCGAGACAATATGCAAGTACCAATATCAGTGGTACCTGCACAAACATCAGCTGCACACTGCCATACATATATGTGAAAGGCTCAGGTAGAAATGTGCCCTTTATGAGTATTCCCCAAGCGAAAATAGCTCCAATGGATCCGTCAATTAGTTCCCCAACCGCCCACGGGCCAAACGGTAAATAAACTGCATACAGCACAATAGGGAAAAATATCCGATCGATTTTACTCAAGAGCCACACTTTTCTCAGCACAAAGTTGCCGAGTTTTCTGCGAAACTTAGGCGGTCTTTTCTGCAGCCTCATAATGACTAATGGCACTACATTTAATAAAAGTAACGTCGCAAATATTGTCTGAAACTATAAACCAATAAGTTAACTCAAGTTGAAACAGTCGCTGCGGACATAGTAATTTGGTGCTTAATTTTAAACCTTACCACTGTTCCAGCTTCCAGCATGAGTAGAATTCTGGGTGCTATATCAAAATTGATCAAACTGCCATCTAATGAAAACGGATGTTCAATAGTAGCAGTTTTTCCGTGCTCATCTTTGACTATTACATGTAGGTAATGCAAGCCAGTTTTAAACAAATGTGGGAGCCACTGACATACATACAGTGGTCCTTCTGTATGCCTGCATTTCATCCAACTTACTTTATCAAAAGAAATTACTACCGAGTCAATATCAACATCACTGAAAGCTAATATCCTTATGTAAGTTGAATCGGGAATAAGATGCAACGGTTCACGACCTGGCATTTCATATTTTGCATGTTTCGGGTTTGTTACAAGCACCAGAGGCCAAGTGTTATGTTTTTGGTCTACAAACGAAAAGTGACCATGGTCTATAGCTGCCAGACGGAATACTCTGTTGTCTTTCCAGTCTCCCAGTTCCAATTCTAAAAATCCTTTTTTGTGCTTTGTGTACATCATTGGCACAAGACCTCCCATTGAATGTAAGTGTCCACAGACATACACTTGAGAGGCATGTGTGCTTCCAATTAGATTTCGTAAGTTCAGTTTTTGCGAGTCATTATCTATTGACAGAATACATGATGTCGGGTAGTGACCAAACCATATGATGTGATCAGCTTTGAGATCCGCTTCAGCTTTTAGTTTTTGAATATGTAGCTGCTCTTGAATATCCAACATCCCAATAAAGTTGAATGGCCTTCTTAAGCCTGGATCAGGGCAAGCGTCAATACCTAAAAAGGCTACACTGACACCATTTTTATCTTCATAATGCACATACGATTTTGCATATTTTGCACCTTGAACTGAAAAGTTCCTGAAGTAATTCTCTTGTGCATTTATATTTTTTATGTTGAAATTATCTGTAACAGGAAATTTTTTCTAAAGAATTTGAATCTAATTTTTATAGTAACTTGGTGCATAGGATATGTCTATTTGATCCAATAGAGACCCTGAGTTATCGGCTAAGGAAACCATTGTGATACAACCACAATGCCACCATGGCATTTTTAGCATTTGTCTAGCTTCATTGGTCAGGTGATAAAAGTTTTTTTTATGCTTTTTGGTATCAAGATGAGCAGGTCGTCTGCTTGATGGTCAGCATAACGCCGGCTCATAACAATTGCAGTGCCACTCAGAACTTTGAAACACAAAGGCCTGCGCAGCACTGCAGTGCTCTCGCTACCCTGAGACATTAGGTATTAAGTAGTTATGCATTAGTAATTAAGGCGGCAGACTTCACAAGCAAAGCGGTGGTACCAACCCAGACGGACTCTCGCTGAAGAGTTAGTCCTACCACTAACTAGAATTAATGGTATTGTTTTCTTTCTCTATTAATGTAATAAGTCTTACCATGATTTCCTCGTATATCTAACCAGATAGTTTCATTAGTTACACCGGACTCTTTTATAATGTTGTAATAATACACCCATTCAGTCTTCACTTGTGAGCTCCCTAAATTATCTTTTGCTTTTGCGTCTGTCAAGTCCCCAGTTGCTAAGACTACAGATGGTTTTATCTTCTTAACTGTGCTATCACAGAACTGCTGGAACTGTGATATTCTACCTGGATCTCGGAATATACTGATGTGTATATCTGAAATCTGAAATGTAAATTTTTGTGAATAGATTCTCTTGACAGACTAAATATATGGCTGGATTTGAATAAAATAAACACAATGAACCAAGGCCTTCCAGTCATCTTGCATCAATCATGTCTGTTTCACATTATTGAAGTTTGGCAAAATTACAAATATATTGTGCTTTGTTACAATTTTAAAATCTTTCATGAATGGATGATGCAATAAGCAGTGAGAGAGTGAGTGTGTTTTGTTAGTGGGAGGACTAACTCTTCTGCAAGTGTCCGTCTGAGTTGTTACCACCGCTTTGCTTGTGAAGTCTGCCGCCAAGCAGTAGTGTGCAAGCATTACTGTGTTCCGGTTTGATGAGCAGAGTATCCAGTGAAATTACTGGGCTTATGAGACTTAATACCTAATGTCTCAGGGTAACGAGCGCACTGCAGTGCCGCGCAGGCCTTTGTGTTTCAAAGTTCTGGGTGGCACTGCAATTGTTATGGGCCGGCGTTATGCTTACCATCAGGCAAACGACCAACTCGTCTCGTTACCAAATAACATAAAAAAACGACATTTGTGAAATAAGTACTCATTATTCTCCTGAGTACAATTTGTGCTACGAATATATATAGCAATCAGTTTAAGTTTGCATATATAAGCAAGCATTGTTCGAAGTCTTTGTTTCATACTACGTCATAATGAATTAGCGACTTTCCTTTGTTGATAATTAATGATAATATTGCTTGCTAAATTAAAACCAACCTGTAAGAACCATATAATATTCTCTGTTGTGTCAGTGATTTTTACATACTTTTTTCCCAACTGTTTGGTATGGTTCACCCCGCTGTCTTTATTTTCGGTGAAAAAGTTGTGGTCAGTCGCAATCAAATTCATCAAATTCGCCATAAACACTGATAGTAGCAACAACACACATAGCAACCAAATTGCAGCTTTAGATAGAATCATTGTCTAAGTTGATTTATGATTATTATTGGTACATAAATTCACTAAAAAAACTCATTAATTTGTAGAGATATAAAAACAAAACAAAATTGCCTTTTCAATTTGATCAAACTAGCGTTCTAAGAGAAATTTACTGGTACATGACAGTGACTGACACTTGACTTGACAGTGACTGTTTAAAATGAAAAGTTGAAAACTACTATCAAAATGGAACATTTTGTTTTCTTCGTATTACAGTGTTTTGCCGTTCGTTCTGAAAGAAATATTATCATGCTTAAAATAAATATTTTTTGTGAACAGTTTGCCTTCTTTCAAAGTTCACGGACCACTCAGAAGTGAAGTGACAATGCCAAATAACAACTGCCAAATCAATCTATCAAAGTCATTGTCAATTTGCCACAAAATCCTAGCTAGCTACATATATAGTAATCTGTGCAAAATCCGTATGTAACACAAACTATAATTATAAAAGATACTACGTATCCGTAATTCGGTATATCGGTATATCGGTAATTTCAAACGGTATTAAAACGTACCATAAACGTTTTAATACCGTTTGAAATTGTATTTAATTTTGGTATAATATAAATGAAAGATACGTACTAAAAAATAAAGTTATTAACTACTATGATAAATGCGAAAGTATGTTTGTACGTTTGTTGATCAGTTAGCTTGTCCTTTCAATGTGATTTTTTGGCATAGATATATTGTGCATAGAGAAAGTAGTTAATGGACATAGGCTACTTTTTATCCCGGAAAAATGCAGGGTCTCATGGGAATCTCTACGCGGGTGAAACCGCGGGCAGCAACTAGTATATATTATCATAAACACCGACGGGCATAAATGAAGTCTGCAAAGAGAATACCGCAGACATACAATCATATCTGTGGAGAATACAAATACTACGTGAAGTCTTCTAAACCTCGTTGGTCTATGTCGAAAACTCAATGAAAAGCAAAATTGTCAATTTTGTAAAAAAAACTTCCATAGTGCAGTCGTGAATATGATTTTTGGTCATGGACCATTGGTTATACGAGTATGTACCTACCTATAATAGTAGTTAGACAATTAGCTTTACAAATAGATACTACGCAAGACTAGTATATACTAGTCTGTCTTACATAGTATCTATTTGTATTCTCTTTGCATAGTACTATGTTGAAAGTGAAGCTCATAGGTACCTACATAATTATTGAATGTTTGCAGATTGCTGTACCTACAGAAAAAGCGATATGATAAGAACTGAGTGGTTCGTCCTAAGCTCTGACTTTTAGACTATATTTTACTGACCACAAAAATTAGTTCTATTCAATTTTACTCACTACTTCGTGTTTAGGTACTTATAGGCGATGATGGCTCTGTGGTGACAGGATCGCCTATCAATCGGTTAGTTGTTTGGCTCCTTTTTTACGTCGCTAAAAAACTCGTGTACACTCTCTCGGCCTCAGGAGCCGAAGAAAGAATAGAGACCCGTTTTCCCACTGCCTGGGGCCCAAGCACACTAAACCACAATGGTCAAAATAGTAATGGTATGTGATCATTGTGACGACAACTGACACTTTTGGTAACGCACTAGCCACAACGCAATGGTGTCCGCGGCCATCACCACTACGCTAATTTGGCAGTTTAGTAATTAATTATGATATACCTAATTTCCCTCCAGCAATAAGAACATGACATTACGACTTTTGGCACAATTGCCAGTTGTCATAGATAATGGCACCACTGCCATAGCAATTTCAGTTGTTTGGCGTGCTTGGCCTCCTGGTTAGTCGTTGGTTAGTCGTACAAATGTATGTCATCGTAAATGTGACATTTATTATTCAAAATAAGTAATTAAAATAAGTAGTTAAACAAAAATACATGATGTGACAAATTACCTTAGTGAAGATTAAAAAATATAAGATTAAGTAAGTAATTAAACTTGAAAAGTCAGAGGAAAGTTAAATTAACGTCAGATTTATAAAAATAATTACTAATTAAAAGAAAACTGAATGCTGTTTTGGATACTTTTTTTTTCTTCTTTCGTGGCCAGACACGGTTTGTGTATTTTGCCAATTTCAAGTTTAATTTTGGATACTTAGTGATTGCTTATGTTTACCGATATCTATCAGATGGTTATATTCCTGTATACATAGAATTAGTTTATAATCAAAGCTTGCGTACTACAGTCGCTTTAAAATTAACGTCAAAATATTCGAAAAATATCTCCCACAAGCGGTTTTCAGCTTTCAGCATGACCCAATGTGTTACTGCAAACTAAATAATGTCTTCAGTAGTGCTTACCGAGACCTGTCAGACTTTACACACTGGGTCTTGCTGAAAAACCTCAAAACCACTTTTGGCAGGTATTTTTTGAAGGTTTCTAATAAATGATTGTAGTATATGAGGCCTAAGTATTATATGTATAATGTATATACATTTAAAAGTAGGTATAACTCGATGACCAGTATAGAATGCCGTTTTCTAAAATGTTCGGCGAATGTCCGTCTGGTGGCTACCAGCGCTTTGCTCGTGAAGTCTGTTGCCAAGCAGTAATGTGCAAGAACGATTAGATGGAACCCTTTCGGGATTCAAACTCAGGCTATATAACTAAATTAGGTAGGATATCCACCTATAGGTACATTACATTCGTCGGACATGGCCGTAGGTAGATAGTTAGACTGGTACAAATCTAGTCTTAGTAAGTACCTACCTACTATGTACAATGTACAATTGTACATGCATGTAAGTTGTAACAACATCAGTCAGTTGTAAAAATAGTAAGTAAGTAAGTACTTAATAAGTATATATTTGTATGTACGTCACCTACATAATATATACTTACCTATTACTAAGTTACTAACGTAGGAACTCATTAATTAGTTGACTGCTACTATGGATTGTAAAATTGTGCTACTACCTACGAGTATACTAAGTTACGGTATTTCATTTTAAGAATACACATGGTAAGTGTCAAATAATTTTGATCTTGCGAAGCTGTGTTCATGTAAGTCGAACCTGCGGCGCGAGTACGGATCTTTTCGATAAAATTGACAGTTAAAATCGATAAAACCCACTTTATCGATCTTAACTGTGAATTTTATCGAATAAAACCCACTTTATCGATTTTAACTGTCAATTTTATCGAATTTTATTTATCGAAAAGATCCGTACTCGCGCCGCTGATCCTAAAAGGTTAAAAGCATTAGGAGATTTGAGCGTGCCGCAGGTTGACCGCGCACATTCCGTTTGGCGGCGACGACGATGGCGCGGCGCGGCGGCGCACATGGAGGAGCCTCGCCACCGCGCCGCCAGCCTGCACCGGGCCCCGGCCGGTACCCGCGCGCCACTATCTTGCCGCATTCCACAAGCCGAGTCGCGGCGCGCCCCGCGCGTGCCTTCGCCGACCCACGCGCCCGCGTCGCCTCACTCAGTCGCTCTTGCGCGCCCATCGACTTCGTGCGCCTTCGCGCCAGTCTTCGCGCCGTTCCAATCGTGATCTCGCGCGCCCCTCAGTGAAGTGAAGTGCCAATGGATGCGGTTCTCCAAGGAATATAGTGCATTCGCTTTCTGCAGCGTCGGATTTGTCTATTCATGGTGAGTGTCGTGGACGTCGACGGCGCCCCGTGGACGGCCGGAGTGGATGCGCGCGCTTTCACGATGCGGCCACTTTCATTTCATACGCATAGCTGGAATTCCGCGGCCGCGCCGTCCGACCGCGCGCGGCCGCTGACCCTGCGCCCGCGCCCTTCCTTGACGCCGCACCAGCACTTCACCAATGCCGACCAAGATCACTTATCACACCACAGACCACGGATAATGGCATCACATAAACGCCCTAAAACTCTGCGCCAGCAATGGGTGTTATGCAAACATATTAACAAACGCAATAACATTTCGATTTTGACAACTATCGAAGCTGTTACTTTTCTACAAATCGTTTGGCTCTACATAACTAAATTTTAACAGTAGGCAGATAAATAGCTAGGTACTAATTGGTTTACTTATACGTAATTTCATCATCATCATTCATTTGTGATAGAGCAATCAAACTTCTCGAGTGACGCTATACAACTAAGGATGTTGCCTATTATGTACGTAATTATCTAGAGCACCTAGATATGAGAAAGTTACAAAATTTATTAGTAGCATTCTGAATATTTTTGAGTAGAGTTATAGAGATCTACAAAGGCGAGCCCAAGAAACCGTGACCTGATCCATGACCATCATCCATTATATATAAAATAATGTTTGGAGGGCTGTCTTTGCCATCCTCAATTCCAACCCTGGATCCAATGTCTACTTATAGAAATTCACGGAAGACTTGCCAGAAAGAAAGCTTGAATTCTCTATCTATTCTGAGATCTTGTCAATGCTCAAATAATTGCTTCTGCCTGCGGTTTCACCCGCGTTCCCAAAGGAGCAATGCATTTTTCCGGAGTAAAAAATAGCCTATGCCTCTCCGTTCATAAACTATATCTATGCCAAAAATCACGTCGATCCGTTACTGCCTGAAAGAAGGACAAACCAACAAATCGACAAACGTATAAACGCACTTTAGCATTTATAATACCACGGATGGAGGCTCCAAACACAAACTACTAAGGGATACTAGCTCCATAATAAAACTCATACCTACCTGGGTACTGCTTCATCACGGAGCACTATACAGATACTTAGGTTTTCGAGTCCTAAGAATTTTTCTTGAAGACATATTAAAATAAAGAAATCCGACATTGACCATTCAAGAATTATTCCTACTTTAAAAGATGTGCATGTACTTAGTCGGAAAACAACTGACTCAGTAGGTAGGTATACTCATAATAAAAGTAAATTCTGATAACGAAAGTAAACATTGAATTAGTCATTAAATACTGACGTAGGTAGTGTACCTACGTGAGTTTTGAGAACTATTTCTAGTTAATGAAACGTAATTCCGTTGATTAAATTCCTTCTATCTACGTAAGTTGGAGCTATAGGTACCTACGCACTCATTTATGTACATGAATGCAGTAGTAATATGAAAATGTGTAGTACTGATTTAAAGAATCGATAGATAGAAACGTAGATAGGAAGAAGAAAGAAAAGAAAGAAAGAAAAAGTGTTTATTCGTAGCAAAATCAGGATTAAAAAATATATACGCAGGAGTCCCATATACTTGGGTGCGCATTAACTTAAGTAAAATACCTATAATTTGCCACGAACCGGTCCAAACTCAGCGTGTGCCGGTCATTCGACCAGCGCTGGTCTTCCGTTGAGGCCGCGAAATGAGAAGCGAAGGTGGCACCTGGTGTCTGATGAGTCAATCATCAGCCGCCGATCTAAAGGTTGACGGTTTGAATCCTACAATCAGCTTGAGCCTTCGGTGAAGGAAAACTTCGTTATGCAACCATAGGATGATGGTAAAGCCCTTCAAATTCTCACCTGGCTAGCAACCATCCTCAAGTCAATATATTCTGTCCGTCTATATCTGTCTGTTTATGTATATATATAATTATATAACCAAGAACATGTGTGTACGTACATGAGAGCTAGTTCTAAAAGTCGTTACGTATATACAGGCATCCGTACGCTAACGCAACTCTTTTTGCAGGGTGATTTTAATTCACTCGGAATGATTCCGTGTAGGAAGCGACGGTTTCTGATCGTTTATATCTCGGAATCGCATCCCGACACAGAAATACTGTCGGGAAATTATATCCGTGTTTATGCAGCTGATTCGAGTTGTCGAATGTCAACGGGAAATTTCTCTGACGGGATGCGATTCCGATATAGGTATAAACGATCAAAACAATCGCTTCCCCGACAAGGATATAATTCCCAGTGAATTATAATAAACCTGTCGGTATTGGCAAGTCTCGAGAAAAGAAAGAATGTTTTTTATAAGAATAGCGTCTCAGGCATAGCGCGAGACCCAGCTCTAGCTAAGATTCTATGTATTTGGAGCTAACTATTGGTTCCATTACACCCAGCTATGAAACACCTATAGGCATTAAGTTAAGTCCCATTGCATCAAAGGACCACCATATACCTGAAATGTAACCTTACGCGCTGAAGGAGTGTAGGAACGATAGTCGATAACACATCAACTACACAATGTTAGTTTCTTCGAGTGCCATCAGATGCTATTTTGTTGTTTGAAGAAGTGAGTTCACGATATACGGCATAACCTAATTGGGTAGAATTTTTAAAGAATAGCATAGCTTTCACACTCACAGTCAACAAATAATATAGACCAAACCCATTAATAGACCGTTGGATAGAAAGTTTTGGGAAGATTGGAAAGGCAGCCATCGTCATCTCGTCAATCTCCGTCAGGAACGACCACAAACACACCAATGGTGTGACTATAATCCAAAACTCTTCGGATCTTGGCACTGCAATGATAAGCCCCACAGACCCCTGGACAACAGTTCTATTCATCTAATTATCTAAATAAAGATATCAAAATTAGAAAATAGCACATGTATCAGAGGCTTCAGAGCGCAACGGTAGGCAAACATGCACAGATTGATAAAGTAGATGATTCATTAGCCAGCAATAACAGCCACGACCGCGACCGCATTCCTTCGATAGCACAATGACTAGGTAAATAAAGGTAGGCATTACAATACCTACCTACATGCGGCGGTCATGCGTACGCGCCGGCGAGCTCGCTTGTGACATAGTAAGACTCTGAGAACTAAAGTCGCAAAATCATTTCAACTACGACCGATTGATGTATAGATTTGATACATTTACGTTGATTAATTCGAGGACATGTGTCATCCAACAAGCCGCACTGGGCCCGCGTGGTGGATTATGGCCCATACCTCTCTCTGAGAGAAGGCCGGTATCCCAGCAATCGTAGCGTAAGACGCTGATAATGATGACGTTGATAATTGTTTATTGTTATACTGTAGGGCAATAATATTAAGTTCGCTAAGTGCGTATGTTGACTTTCCACATAAGAACTCGTTAGCTCTACATTGCGAATATGTACATGTATATGACTTTGTCTTTCCGCGAGCCAATGTTTTACCATACACAAAAAACCTCGTACTATTTAGAATTTAAGCTTAAGAATGCACACATCAACACCTGAATTTATACAATATACAACAATGACTCCTAAAATATATACATAATATAGGTATATTATGTATTTAATTTCTTTACGTCAGTATTCCTATAAAACGAAACAAGATATTCAATTACGCATGAGTTAAGTCATTATTTAAATTTAAGTACTAACAAACAAATTATTAATTGACAAGAAACAGTCCAAAAGTGAATTAGAATGTGAAAACAGTGTATAACCACGACACGTTACACGTATAACGGACTATCTAATGTGCTCTGGCGGGAATTCCATTCCATTGATTACTTTCAACATGCTTTATAACTTACAATTTATTTTGTTTTTGGAAGGCGATTGACGTTATGAGTACGTCAACGGTGTAATTTATAGATAAACGCTTGTTATAGCCTTCCACACGATCATTCCACTCCACAACATTCCATGAACACGTTCCAAAATCACCCGTGTGTGGGGAATCTCAGACGGATTACGTTTGGTAACGAGACGAGCTGGTCGTTTGTTTGAAGATAAGCATAACGCTGGCCCATAACAAATGCAGTGCCGTTCAGAAGTTTTGTCGTTACCTTGAGACATTAGGCATTAAGTTTCATAAGCCCTGTAATTTCACTGGCTACTCTGCTCATCAAACCGGAACACAGTAATGCTTGCACATTACTTCTTGGTGACAGACTACACGAGCAATGCAGAGGTGGCCACCCAGACGGACACTCGCAGAAGAGTCGTAACTCCTGGTAAAATACCATTATAAGTATCTTCTGAATAACGTCTAATACTGATGAGCTGATTTCACGACCGAACGCGTTGAACTCTTTTCAAGGTGCCCGCGTTTAAAAGACATCAACGCGTGAGGGAAGTTTAATAGCGTAATCTATTGTTGTCAAATATGTAATACAAGATGACTGATTACTAATATAATTATGTGAAAGTACACTTAGTTTTAGTAAATCGAATCATGATGCAATTTATAAAAAGAAACAGTCGTCTCATTTGACAAGCTTTTACTTTTTACGAGCTCTTAACTTGACTTCTTAAATGTTGGTCAAATCTTGCAAACTAAATTTGACCCACATCCCGATGCTAGGTCGAGTCCAAATTTTACGTAAATATATAAATCGGATGACGTCACATGAGGATTCAGATCCTTATGACTTTAGTGAAAATACGTCATTCCTAATGTTGAATCGGAGAGTAACATATAGGCTACTTTTTATCCCGGAAAAATGCACGGTTTTCTGTTTCGGAGCACGGGTGACGCCGCGGGCAGAAGCTCGTATATAATAAAAATGCGAAAGTATTTTTGTAAGTTTGTACTTATTTCACGTAGCAATGGATCGTAATTTTTGGTAAGTATAGATAATATTGTGAACCGGAGAGTAACAATAGGCTACTTTTTATCTCGGAAAATGCACGGTTCCTGTGGGAACGCGGGTGAAACCGCAGGCAGAAGCTTATAGTAAATATAGGTACACCGATAGTCTGCCGATGAATATTGCGTAGGTTTTCGTATATCCTTACGAATCTATAAATATATAGGGACAAAATAATATAAATTGAACTACATATAATGTCTCTTTTATATTTTTCTGTAACTACATATGATTTTGATAACATCATGATACAAGAACATAGATTAAGAAAGTCTACTTTCGTATTCCCTATCGGTAATTCTCTGCAGCATTCTCAAACAGTCCTTGCAAGAAAAAAGTAAGTAGGTACTTAGGACCAAACTTCGATTATTTACAAACAGAGCATCAAACTATTAACTATGCACACCTTAAAGTGGTTGAAACGACCTCGTTACGGTTTTTACGACAGTATAAAGATAAAGAACAAACGTTAATGCGATGTAAATTAATTTAACATTATGTATGTAGGTATAGAACCGTTTTGGAATTATGAACGTTCGACATGATTTTACTTTTCCAGTATTATTATCTAAGCAGGACGTCCGATCGAGCGGAACTGTCGGAGTTCGAGTTGACATAATCATATGTATAACTTCAAGTGATATATAAGCCGCTTGGACGGTACGTCATAAGTTCATGTCATGACGGACGCAGTAAACAGATGTTCCAAATGCGTAGACTCCAGTCCGTAGTCTACAATCATGTAATAATTGAGGAACAACCTATGTAGTAAATATGTACGTAATTTCTACAACAGTGGTCTTTGATGCCAATTTTAGGTATCAACCCTGGGTAGAATAAGGTTTTCCATCATTGACATAATTTTTCATCTAATGTTTCTTCCATCTCGTCCATTCGTCTCTGACTTTACATGCCGTTAACCTTTATTCTTCTATATTGTTGAAATAATACGATATCAAACAAAATTGGATATAATAAAAAAAATATTAACTTACACTACGCTATGAATATTATCACTAGAAACAGGATATTTGTGTTTCTAATATTTCAGCGCTATTTAGAGCTGCAGTTTTTCCGTGATCAAGGCATTTGCAACGGCGCCGAAATATAGGAAACTAAATCAAATAATCCATTGTATATATCCCGTTTCTCGGGATAATATTGACCACGACAGTAAGAAACACTGTTTTCGACATAATCTGAGTCTTGTTGGTTGCCTAACACACATTTTTGGTAGATTAAAGAAAGTATTCTCTGGCACCGCTCACAAACGTGGTAGAGCATATAAAATAGTATAATTTTTCTATGTAGTAGAGATACATCAATATAGTGACAAAATTAATTACCTACTAACCGATAAGATTACAATAAAGACTAGATGTCCTTCTGGGATAGTATTTTAAAAACCAAATATAACCTACCTTCCTACATAAGTATTAGCTTATTCAGTGTGACCATAGAATAGATAATAGTACAAGTTGTGACTGAGTCGAGGACGTAAGAATTTTTAAAATTAAATTATTGCTTTGCGATCTTATATTCTAAGTAATAATAATACATACCCCACCTACATAGTAATCAATCAAGTTCCGAAGCAATGAACTAAGCACATCGGAATGTGTAGTTATAATAGACGACCACGGAGCTTAAAAAGGGTACTGTTATTTACGAGTCCATTACATCCCAATACCATTCCAAAGGTATGTAAATCAAAGGTAAAGCAAACGTCAAATTTGTCAAATAACTTGAACTGCCGGCTTCGAAAAGAGCGTATAAGCAGACTAAAAGCGACGAACCGACTTCGGTGACAAACTACTGAACCGATTTTGATTAAATTTGTATGGGACCAATCTGAAAGTATATCCTTTCAAATAATTTCAAATTAAGATTTTGAATGACGCAGATCTGAGAAAAAAAAACACGGAATTGAAAACCTTCTCCTTCTTTGGAAGTCGGTTAAAAATAGCGTATAAGCAGAATATGAAAGTATTTTTGTCTCAAAATTAAATTCTAACAAATACACATTAGATCATACAATTGGTAGAGTTCAACCACTACATGCTGTAAAAGGATTAGAAATTAGAACACCAAAATCTCTGAGTTATCGGAGTCGTTGTCAGTCTGGGTCAGCCTATCGATCAAGCTTTAGTTTATCATTAACATAAATGTCGTTTAGTGAGTCAGTGAAATTAGACATTATTATACATAAATATATACATCACAAAAATTTCGCTTCCAACAGGATTCGAACCTGCGTCTTCTGGCTTGCCGGGCCAAACGGCTTAACCGCTAGGCTATGGGAGCAATTAATGTTAACTGCGAAATTCTTGATATGATTTATTTCTTTTCTTTTTTTTACAGGTTCGAATCCTGTTGGAAGCGAAATTTTTGTGATGTATAATGTATATATTTATGTGAACATCCGCTAGTGTCGGTTAACACTATAAAATATATTTCATATTATTATACATTACCTATCGTCTCAGGGTAATGAGCGCAATCCAGTGCCGCGCAGGCCTTGGTTTCATAATTCTGAGTAGCACTGTAATTTTTGAGCCGGCGTAATGCTTACCTTCAAGCATACGACCTGCTTGTCTCATTATCCAATATTAAGAAAAAAACGTGAAATAAAATACCAGCAGCTACATCTACTAAAATATATTCTGAGGCCACTTCCTCGATATATTGTAAACAGATTACGGTGTAGGCATTGTTTATGAAAACCTAGCCAACACCAAACCACTTGGTGACATGGTGACTAATGTCATTAACAAAATGTTTAAATACGACTTCCTCGTCCACCTACTCGCTGAATGATTGTTTTAGCATTGTTGTCAATCAACTGATATACAAAGCGAAGACGTATTTGGGAAGCGATATTTTAAGCCTTTATATTTTTTATATCTATATCTACTTATACAAATAAACAAAATTGAAGTGTCTGTTTGTAATATCAAAATAACAGCTTTTTACTAAATGCTTATGAAAGTATATACGGTACTTGTAACAAAACAACAATTTTTTTTTTAATTTTTGTCTTTCTGTCTGTTTGTTCCGGGTAATCTCCGAAATGGCTGGGCCGATTTTGACGGGATTTTCACTGGTGTTACAATGAGTAACTTAGGCTACGTAGGCCGCGGGGCACAGCTAGTGTTGTTAATAAATTATTGTTAAATTAACAATATGTTATAGGTTCAAAACTATTGTTGACCTCCAGGAGTACTTTGACCCCCTTCCGGGATAATATACCAATTTAAACTCAGACAGCCTTATTACAAAAAACTCGTTAAACTCGACTTTGGTCGACAACCAATTTGTCTTCAACTATCTTTAGAGTCGACCTATAAACCAAACCTTATTACAAAAGATGAATAAAGCCAAGACAACTTAATACCAAACTGTAGCTATGGTAGAAATTATTTCCACAGATAATAAATGTCTTTATGCTACGGATACACGAAATGTAGAATTGACATAATGTACTAACTTTTATTTTGGAATATAAGTAGCTATTTTGTCACACAATACTATTTTCTAATATCGAAAAATATTGTAGGTAATTTTTAAATGACTTTTGATCATTGCGAGTAATACAAAACATCCGAATTAGGTATTTACGTATATGAAAAAAATGTTAAGGAGAAACTCCTTATATATTATCCAACCTATACAATGGCACACTATGGCTAAGTAACCATAGCAACATGTTTTGTTGATTGTGTGTACTGTCAATTCTTGTAATATATTCTGTTTTTACTATGTATACTTTCGATATTATAAGTATTTCCTATATATTTTGCTAAAAGCTATTATTCTACTCATCCACGCTTCCTAATACCTCACCACCCCTTCTTACTTTAATACAAAATATATGATTTTTTTTACGATTTGACAAGTAGAATACGTGGCCGCCATTAAAATAAATGCTTAAACCGTCGCTAAACTAGGTGCCCGGCAAGACTAACTTTGACACCATAGTCAACCAAGACCTAAGTGCTAATCTGCTTTTTGTAATAAGAAATTTGACAAAACTACGGTTTAAACTCCAGTTTAGCGTTAAAACTCGTTTTGTAATAAGGCCGAGATTGTATAGGACTCTATTGAACAATTTATCACTTCATGTTTTACCTACATAACAAATTTGAAACAACCGACCGCGCTCTTCCTTTTCCATTTCTTAATTTTGCCGTTGCTAAGTTAAATAAATATTTTGGTTCGAGGAAGCAACATAGGAAGTCGGTAAGTCAGGTCGTATTTTATGAGACCTATATGCTTTGATCGAATATGTTAATGCTCTACATTCTTACGAAGGGCTATAAGACGAAAATACTTAGGCATTGCTTCCGTTGGCCGTAGAGTTCACATCATTTTTTAATGTAGTCCTCGCATAGGTTCCTACCTAGATATAATCTGACGGGTTTATTTGTCTGTAACAGTGCCCGCTCTGTAAACCTAGCGCCTACCTAGCGAATCCTCGGTTGTTTTTGAGTGCCTTACATTAGTCAACTCCAGCGCAGTCCCTACAATTCGTTAGTGTCAAAAATCAGATGTCGAAAAGTGGAGGCAGCGGCGGCCTTAGGTATGCGAGGACGCAAGATGCGGCTGGGTTCGGGGGAGGGGCGCTCCGCATCTGAAGTCTGAAGGTCGTCCGCATTCCTCGCGTCGCCGTCCGCAGCTACCGCGCTTACGTAGCGCCTGCCCCTCTCACACACCACACCGCAGCCGCCTGCGCCGACCGGTCTACCCCGCCCCGCTCGCCGGACCGCCATCCAGTTGCCTGATCGTACTTTTTGGTGCATTTTTCGTATATACTTCCTTTTATGTTGCTTGTCTAAAGTTACTAGTAATGGCTACACGAACCAACAAATTAGACTCGAACCGATAATAATTATGAAAAAGTTGACATATATAAATAACGTGTCAGATATTACAAGAGATAATACTGATTTGTGTTACCTATACTTATCTAATACCTACCTAACCTACTTTCAGAGAGGAAAGAACGTGAATAAAGTTTTATTATTTTTCTCTGTATGTAGAGTTAGCGTTTGGCAACTTTCTCATCGGATTTTGACTGACGATATGATATTATAGGATGATAGTTTTCGCAAAACCTATAATTGGTACTGGCTCACAAGTGCGGCTGCCGGAACATACCGTGAGGCGCTCGTTACATGATCAAGCATGATTGATGGATATTTATCAATCATGAACCAAGCGCCAACCATGGAAAAACCACGACGCTTGACGCATATCGTACCGTCTATGGAGTCTATTTCTTGTCTGTATCATGTATTTTTCATTGATTTACTTCAAACCGTGCGTGAGCGTGTAAACGAAGTACATACTAGATCCTCTACCAACCTCTGTTTTCTCACCAGCTCTTTTATCATCGGCCTTTGTCAAACCACTCATGGAATTACAATAGGCCTCAACTATGACACTATTCAACTGATCTTGTGCAGATATCATTAATGAATCGGTATCTACTTATCTTTCCCTGAACAAACTAGCTACTTAGCGAATTAAACATTTGCTTCAGCATCCAGCGTACTTATTCGCAGCGCGCAACTGGCAACACTGCCGCGATCACAAACTATCGCACGTAAAAAACAAAAAAACATGTTCCTATGATTACCAAGAGGCGAGCCACAGAGGTACCGGATGGGATGAAATTTATTCGCGTCTAGTTTTTTAAACGAGCTCTCGTGGTTCTACATTCCTTTAAATGTTTTATAATAAAGGAGTACCTATCGGAGAACTCTATCAGAGAACTTTAGTACCTAGTAACTATCTACCTAAATTCTTGCCCAGTTTTCTAAATTCACTTTGACACCGTCTTAGTGTTGTAGGTAGGGGACGGCCGGGGCGGAAACGCAAGTTTATATTATCTAAACTTTAAATTTTAACAGTTGTACCTATGTAGTGTCTAGGCAATGCCGCCATCTTTGCCATCATGCTGCCATTTTTGGGATGCCTCAGCTAAGTATCAGCTCGAAGCCATAGAGTCAGTGGACCGGCGAGCCTTGAGGCTTATCGGTGACAACCAACTAGTCACTCTGAAACTGTTAAGCCTCGAGCACCGTGTTAGCGAGTATGTCAATATTTTATAGGATATGATTCAGTGACTGTGTGAAAGAACTACATGACCTAATCGCCCTTTCATAATACGAGTAGAACAAGTAGACGATCGGCTCGAAATCATCCTTTCACTATGGATATGCCTTCATGTCGTACAAAGCGATTCGGATCCACATTCATTGTCCGCACCGCCAACGAATGCAATTCTTGTTCCTGTGAAATATAACTTGGGTATCTTCAAGGCTAGAGTGAATAAGTAAATCTAAGTGCTCCATCTTCGGCCAAATCTTTTAAATAAAAAATTTAAAACAAAATATTACTTATGAGGATTAAAAAAATCCTGTTTTTAGCCAACGATTAAATTTCATACGAATAATTCCACTTTTAAATACACTTAATCTTGCAAAGCAGAAAAAAAATAGGTAGGTAAATTTACTTTAGGTAGGTAATTACCATATTTATGAACATCACAAGAAAGAATTTTAAAGATATTAGTCACATTCCATTCATAAACGCGGCATGTTTAGCTACATCTTTAATTTTAAGAATTCCTTTCTCAACTAATTAGGTGTTGCAGAATAATGAGCCTTATGGTTTGAGTTTGTTAAAGATATTTTTAGGATCAATTGACGTCTATTTTAAACATAGCTGGGTGTAATTATTAATTTCGTCAATAAAAGCACAAAATAACAGTCAAACTTGACAGCAACGGTAAACTAGGGCTAATTTAGCAGGCAGTAGCATCATCATAACATTAAAATTCCCTACCTACAGATAAATAATAATGGCATATAAAAATGCAGCGCGTTCAAAAGCACAATACAGAATTTGAAAGCAACAATGTGCGCCGCTAAGACAGCAGGTAGCAAACTGGAGATAAACGAAAAAAAAAGAATAAAAAAGTAATGGAATGCACAGATGGTGCAGATGCGACATTCCTGAGCCGCCGGACGCCTGCTGAATAGGAAGGGAAGCCAAGCCGAAAAGGAACAGTTGAACGAAATATTTGCGGCAATTTGCTTTTGCGTCTTTCTTGCGCGCGTAATTAATGTTTAGAAAAGATTTTTCTATTCGAGATCTTTTTATTTTGTTTTAAATAACATTTAGGATATTGACTATTGTCCAAAGTTTATTTTCAAAGGGTAACTCTCTATTCAGTACCTATTTGTTCTTTATCCGACTTCCAAAAAAGACGTTTTATTTTTGTAGGCTGCTTCCATCGAGAATTAAACCATAGTAAAAGCCTGAATACATAATAGTACAAGTAAAAGGAGAATATTAAGTAGTATAGTAATTAATTCCATAGATGATTAAACCCAACATTGATAAGTTGTTTATCGATACAATCGATATCGTGTTTCTACCTCCTATACACTGGGCCGCAAAGAAAGCGGGTCGGTAACAAAAACATCAATAACTTCCAAAATATTGGAACTATATTTATGAAATAAATACTGTATTATAGACAATTTTATAGCGCTTAAATAATAGTCATAAAAGTTCAAGGTTATGAACTTCATTTTGAATAAATGTAGGTTAAGTAAAAAATGACAATTTTTTTCACTAGATTTCGAAAAATGCTATACGGTACCAAATATGCAATTTTCACTCATTTTAGTATTTTGTTGCCACCACGAACTGTATTTACAGTTGTTATACGGTTTGGCATGCTTTCCAACAGATTTCTGAGCAGATGCTGAGGAATATTCTCCCATACATCTATCAGTGCTTCTTTTAGTTCATAAAGCGTGATTGGAGCGTAAGTTCACTGGCGTACACGTCGTCCCAGTTCGTCCCAGGCATGCTCCATGTGATTCAAGTCTGGGCTGCGTGCTGGCCACTCTATGCGTGTAATAGCGACATCTTCAAGGTAGTCAAACACTATCCGAGCTGTATGGGGACTAGCGTATATCTTGCATAAAGATGGCGTTCTCGCCCATGTTTACTAAAAATGGGCCAACATATTTATTTAAAACTAGCTGCTGCCCCGCGGTTTCACCCGCGTGGCTATTTTGGATTTCATGGTTTTTATTTTTTTGCGCGGAACCCTAATTCTTTTTCCAAAATAAAAGTAGCCTATGTTACTCCTTGTAACATCAGCTATCTGCCAGTGAAAGTCCGGTCAAAATCGGCCCAGCCGTTTCGGACATTACTTCAAGTATTCTAAGATTTCTGGTACACTCTTCAGGGGTTAGTGGCATGTTTTTAACTGAATCTCATCCTTGGAAAAAGTCGAGACACTGAACTTCATAGATACGCCCGCGCCAGTCCCCATTATCCTCATATGTTAGCGTTTGACCACTTTCTTAATCCAATGATGATGCGATCAAAGGTCAACATGCCCTAGAATAAGACTGACTCTTGTATATTACGCGGTTCTAATAAAGCGTGTATTCATTGTTGCAGAGCGTGTAACAGGGGTATCGAGATGCGACATGCGTGCTCTGTGTTCGGTTCGAGGGCCGCTGGGTGGCGACACTCGCGCACTAGGCGCGGGCGCGCGCCTCGTTTCGCTGCGCATGCCCGGCCAGCCGCAGCCCATCCACTTCGTGGTCGAAGCCAAGGCGAGGGTCAAAGAGCTCAAGTCGCTAGCCAGCGCACACGCCCAGCTACAAGGCATGACCGACACAGACCTCTTCGGATTAGCCATTCTTCAAAGTAAGTAACACAATTTTAAGCACACATTCGAAAAACGAACAGGTTTTTAGGAGTTTTTATCGTGGCCCCACTAAAATTTCGCACTAGTGTGTCCACCAAGACTGTCTGACTTTTTGTATGTTACGTAATTGATATCTTTGGCGCTTAAATCAGATTTAAAAAATCTTTTTTTATGACAATTTATTAATAGGTGGTTATTGGTTAGATAGAGAACCCAGGATGGTTAATAAATAACAATATCTATTAAGTACCTACCTATTGCAAGTAATACGATGCAACACTTTTTTAAAGTAATTAATTCTTAAAATATCTGTGATCTAGTTAATCAACAAGCTACACAATATTTGTTCATCTGGCGAACCGATTGCGATGCGTTCATCACCTTTAAACTATTCATAAGTTACACCACATTTGATGTGACACACGTTTATCACCGCCTCGCCTCAGTCATGTCCCGTCGTAGTTTCACAAAACCAATATTATGTATTCATGGCGTCACACATTCCACCTCGAGCATTCTGCCTATCTGTGCAAACAAACGTTGTTAAGTAATCAATGTTCTATATTTGTATACGGATCACAACAATGTCACATATAGTTTAATTCAACGAGCGTATTTTGCACACTATAAAATACAAATTCTATATCCTCTTTAGTGCGAACACATTGTTGTATGGAGCCTTGTGTGACTGACTTGGAGCGTTTCTGCATTTATATTATGATGTATGATATGACGCGCAATTTGTTTTATGATTTAAAACTAACTAATACCTACTGGTTTTACTATTGATATTTTCGTGATTATCACACATTATAAAGTGTTATCGTCTATAACAAACTCGTCGTTGCGATCTCGCTGCTTGCACTCCCTGAGGAAGAGCGTCAGACACGCTCGAAACCTAGGTCAAACATATCGACAGATGACGTGAGTTGTAGCCGGTTATTTAACAATTTATAATACTGGTTTTCTTTTACAGATGGAGAATGCTTGTTTGTTGATTTGGAGAGTAAACTATCGAAATATGCGCCAAAGAGTTGGAGATCTTCCCACACACATGTAAGTAAATTATGTTATATCTGATTAATGTATCCTATCTGAAAAATGTATTATCCCGTTAGACACTGCACCTAAATACTTTAAGATATTATGGTAATCAATTGGCTGCAATTATTATCTTCCAGTAAATGTGTATTTTTACTTTGTATACTTACATTATCTTGAGTATTTTTCATTTTCAGGGGTTAGGCGCCAATGGGAGACCGCTCCTTGAACTCCACCTCGTCGTGCAATTTCACGTAGAAAGTCCCCTGCTCTTGCACGATGAAATCGGCCGCCATCTTTACTTCCTGCAGCTGCGGCACAACGTGCGCTCTCGAGACGCACTCCCGGCTGAAGTACTACTTCTGCTCACCGGCCTCGCTTTGCAGGCCGAATACGGCGACGCAGATACCTACGAAGACCGAGACTACTTTAAAGTAGAAGATTACGCTCCCCCGTCTCTAACAGGGGACTGGGTGTCCGCGGCCATGAGGGCCTGCCACCGCGAGCATCGCGGCTTATCGAAATCAGACGCTGAAATAAGATTCATAAGAGAAGTCTGCCTTTTACCAGACACGATAAACTCGCACAGGTATAGGCTGAAGCAATCTAAGTCGGAACCAGAACCAGGAACGGTATGGCTTCTCGTTACCGCTAAAGGTGTAAAGATCTTACCTGATAACGGAACCCTTTCGAATTTTATATGGAGCGCAATAGGAAAACTCAGCTTTGACAGGAAAAAGTTCGAAATAAGAACCGAAGAAGGCAAGATCACTCTGTATTCCTCAAGTGAAGAGAAGTGTAAATATCTTTTTGCTCTATGCAAAGAGACTCATCAATTTTCAATGAAAATTGCTCCAGAATTTAACGAAGTCGTAAGAAAGGAAGAAGAGGAACGCAAAATATGTTTTGGTTATTCCAAATCGTTTAATCTACAATACAATCAGAACAAGAGTGAGCAAAGGATATCGGTGATTTCCTCTACCAGTTCTAACACCACGTCAGGGATCGTCAGCGATAGAGTTCAGTCGGAAGACGAGTTGGAAATAATGATAGATTCACCTCCAGCACCTTCTACGGAAAGTCTAGCGTTTGCTCATTTACTAGACAGTTCTAATTCATACTTCATTCGACACATTCCTCAAAATAACCAGCCTCTTGCTAAGTCAGCGTCCATGCAGATTCAAAAAGGGAAAAGTAGGGTAAAAAGAAACAAAGATGAATCTGATAATACTGCATCAAAAGACATCCCATCTGAAGGACAACATTCCATGAGTCAACTGGAAGAAACAAACTCTTTACCCGATCAAAGCATTACTGAAACCTTATCAGACAGCCCTACTTCCAGTAAATTGAAATGTACTGGTTCTCAATGTTCATCCTCTTGTAGCACAGTTATAATGGCACGAGCGGGTCTCAGTACACTTAGTCGAACATCCAATGCAAGCAGCTTAGAACTAGGGTACAGTCACACAGCTCAAAACTCAATGTTGAGTGACAATAGCACTGTAGGAATCGACGTTGAATATACGCAGGATACAGCATCAGCATTGTACGATAGATTGGGACAGCCAGTCACAGTTGCAGCATCCAGTGAAACAAGCGGAGTTTATACAATGGCTAGCTCCGAACTAACCGCTAGATCAAAAATGGATGCTTTATCAGAAGACAGCCGAACGGATTATGATGGGTCACACTATGACAGTTACAAACCCTCAAATGAAAACGATTTGGCTGATTTTGACAGCGTTTCATCGATATTGAAAAATAAATCGGACAGAACTAATCATGCTGCAGCGTTCAGATTGCAAGTGCCTTTATCTAGTTCAGACTGCGTTGATGGAGCTTCGAATTTTGCGAATACTCAAAAGAGTGATAAAGAAATTATGTTCAGAGACCGCACTAATTCAAATGCTAGCGCAGCGTCTTTCCACGGAGACGGAAGTGATCCGACAGATAACAAACATAACTTACTGACGGCAAGCGAATTGAGTGATCTTATTGTTGGACGAGGTGTTTATCCAAAGAGTCAATCAGTGAGTGATACTTTGGATTCAGTGTCAGATTATGTGAGACTGTTGCCTTTTGCTGGTGATAGCTATATTCAGGGTCACGAAGATACTGCTCCTTCAGATGATAATTATCCTAACAACGCATTTTTCGATCGGCCTCCTACTCCTCCGACACGAACCGACAGTCGAAAGCCACTGCATTTGTCTCTACCAAACATATTAGATATGGAAACGGAAAAGGTTTTAAAACAACCATTTCCTAACAAACCACCACCGCCATACGAATATAATCACAGAACAGTGCCATCATACGTCCCAGCAATAACAAAAGAGCCACCAGCTTATCCTAGTACATCGGCATCCATTTCGTCTCTGAAACAACCCAACGAGAAAGAAGAAGTAGCCGCTAGAGTAGTTACATCAAAACCGATGATAACCATCTTGAAAGCGGAAGCGGGTGAAGTAAACGTTTCCAGCGAGAGAACATTTGCAAGTCCCATGGTTTTAGAACACCGATTTCAAAAGTCCAAAAGGCATCAAGCGTCCAGCCGTCGAGCTGAAAAATCTAAACTGGCTCAAGGTATCAATCATAACGTATCTCCATCGAGAGATGTTCCACCTCATGGTGTAGATGCCAATCTGCTGGTGGCGATGATGAAGCTACCGCCGCCACCTCCTCCGCCGCGAAGAACTCGTCTACCACCTCCGCCACCCGTTACTAGACTACCCCCACCACCTCCTCCACACAACCAAATATTTCATCAGCAGTTATACAGTGATGTCGACTACGTTTACTACCCCTTGCAAGACCCTGCGATATCACAACAGAACTACTTAGATCACAAGCTGACTGAAACACGTATATCAAATATGCATAAGAGCAGCCTGCAGTACAGAAGCACACCCTATTTGTCGACATCCTTATCAGCTTCGTCCATGTATGGATCTATACAGAATCTCTCAGACTCTTATGTTCAACTCCCGGGAACTAGAGCTAGCTGGTACTCTTTGACGAGCAGAACGTCTCTCAGTAACCACTCCATAAATCATGAACGACCAGCGATGCCAACACGCCTACCGGATATTTCATATTTCTCACGTACAAAATCAGATGAGAATATTTTGAATGCGAAAGATCCACCACCAATAAAAATGCGACGGATGCCGCCACCACCGCCGCCACCATACGAACACAAGAAAAAACTCCCGACGCACCTACGGGCATTCAAAAGTCCACCAAGTGCTTCGAATATTATTAGTGAAATGAGTGCAAGTGCGAGCAAACCGAAAGACTCAAATTGTGATTTAGATATAAAAACTCTTAGAGAAAAAAGTAAAAATCTCGATTTGCCGCTAATCGCAGCGTTGTGTAATGACCGTTCGTTACTAAAACAAACTAAAGCTTTCGGAGTTCCAAAGTTAAATAGACAGACAGGCAGTGACTGTGAAAGTGATCAGAAAAGTGGGAAATCTGTTCCAAACACCACCGAAAATGTAGATGTTAAGTATAGGCAGGAATGTAATGCTAGGAAGATAATGACAGGGTCTCAAAAGAAGATATTGATACGTAATCCTACTGATAAGCTTCCAGCGTTGCCAGTCGCCGAACCTCACACTCCTAGAGCAATGTCGAATACGTATGTAATGCATCCATCGGCAATCAAAACGAAGAAAACTCAGTCGAGCTCATGACACAAAGTTAAATATCTTACCTATTTGCTTGTGAATCCTTCCAGTGCTATGAATTTTCATCCACCGATTTACATCATAAGACTGATCATAATTGTCACCAGATTTCGATTTGGATCCTTATTTGCGAATGTCACAATATATTAGGTGCTTGCAATAGTTGACCACCTCATTACATTACCATTGAAGTATGCACAAACTAAAAACAATAAAATCAATTTTTTAATGTTCTATTATAATAATATCTAAGTTTATACGATAGTTTGGCAAATACGGGTCCAAAATTAGATAATGTTAGAGACAATGTTAATATTTATCATATAGGTTACTTTAAATAGTGAATTGAAAACAAATACAGTATATTTTATACAGAGCTGGATATATAGTAGGATACATGTAATTTATTTGCATTGTAAAATATCAAATGAAATATCGAATGAAAATATCAAATGATAATTATGAAATATTTCATTTGATATTCTCCACCCACCCACACCCACATGATCTCCATCATGAAATTAAAACATTTCTTTTTCCTTTAAATATTTCTAAATCTAACTTCAACACGTAAGTTTTAATAAATATATGAGATACTAGTTTAATTAGGACTTCAAGCCTAATTTGTCAAACTTAGTAACCTTTAGAACTCCCACAGAAGAGATTTTTAAATAAAAGTATTTAAAGGAACATTTTAAGATATCATTGATAGGATGGGCATGCCTTTAAGATTGGGTCTTCTTATAATAATTATACTGTAAAAGTATTTATCACAGGATCACAGGTTTCACTATCAAATAGTGAACTAATGAACAACTCTGTGAATAATTTTAAAATTTAATACTCGCTGTTAATATCATCTGATACTTAGTAATTATTGTCACATTGTAAAGTTATTTGTATATGACATCATGATGGAATGATGATACTTGATAATTGCATCAACTATTTATTTTTCATAATGCTGTACATAATAACATTTGTATTTTAGTAGGTACATAATATTTTTTATAATATGTATAAATGTATAATAAAATTTTTGTAACTTTAAACAATATTTTAATTTATTAAGATTCAGCATAATATCCTACCTATACATGAATAAGTACATAATCACTTTTGGATAAAAAAGGGACAGAAACAGATCTTTGGTACTAGAGGAACTATCAATATCCAATAAGTTCAATAGCGGCTATAAAATGATAAAAAAATTTCAAAAGCACAATAATGCTACAAAAATATAAGCTGCTCCAGTAAAAATCACAACAAACAGAGATTCTTTACATGATGATAAGATAAAAAAGGACTGTTATTTTCTAATAAATGATAACAATACTTAACTAATACTATGGAGCATGTCCTATAATACGATACAACAATAAAATATATTCTTAAATCAATAAAGATACTTTTTGATAATATTCAACATTGTAACTGGGAATTTACTTCTACTTCTCCAGCTTCAAGATCAAAGCAGAATTTGGAGAAAATGTTACTTTATCAAAATAAAGTACTTGGCCAATCATTGTTGCATTAGTGCCAGCCACTACTGTACCTCCATAGAACATAGTGGATAAATCTGTTGTTATAGAATTGTTACCAAAATTACCTACAAACACGCAGGTGTTCCTTCGCGGGTACCAGCGCTCAAGTACTACCAAATTCTCTTCAGTTTTCCGAATCTCCATATTCTTCAATGTATTCCCCTCTTTAAAAATTGATTTCAAATAAATAGTTGGCGTCTCTAGTCTCACTTTAGCCAAATTCTTTACAACTTCCAAAAAGTGATACTTAGGTTCCAAAACAGATTTAGAATTCCATGGCAATATGCCAGCATTTATGTTCTTATCAGAAAAAGACATAGGAACTAAATTGTGTACATCTTTGTGTTCATAAAAATCACCTTCAACACTGTGCTCCGGTAAGCTTCCTAGTCCTATTTCATCACCATAAAAAATGCTGACAGTACCAGGTAAAACAAATTCTAATGCAGTTAATGCTAATGTGTTTATTTCATGCCTGGTCGATATCCTTTCACTGTTAATGTTACCAATATTCCAATGAACCCAAGGATAATGAGGTTTTGCCCATAGAATACCACCTATTACAATATCAATGCGGTTTTTCAAGCCATTAATACCATCATGTAAGTCTAAATGTACATCAATAAGGTCTATTCTCGAAAGCAAGATATTGAGGGCAATACCATCAGCTTTTATATAAGTGTGTTCACTAGCAATCAATATTTTACCACTTCCAATGATTTGCTTCCATATCTGCAAAGTTCTACCAAAGTTAACGTCACTGACAAAATTTTCGAGATCTTTCAAATAAAATCCATCTACATTCTGTGCTCGAGCCCAAAAAGCTATAGCTGCTGATGTCTCATCAAAATAACTGACAAGAGAATCATTAGAAAGTAAAAGTGCATGACTAAAGTTAGATGAAACATATGGATCAGCAAGAGATTTGACAGGTATATCCAGAATTATGGACATATTCCTTCTATGAACCTCTTCTACCAAATCTTGAAAATCTTTAAGAATGCCAACACTTCTATCTATGTAAACTAGAGAGGTTATGTTAAAATATTTATCTGGATAATGGTGAGCTTGAAACATATAATTCAACCGAATAGCTGATGCTCCTAAATCTTGAATGTAATCTAACTTCTTGATTAATCCCTTCAAGTCTCCTGTTCCATCATTATTTGAATCTTTGAAGCTAGCAGGAAATATTTCATAGAATACTTTTCCTTGGTACCAAGGTAGATCAGGGTTACAAGTCTTAGGTATTGTCACCACCATGCCGATGATGGCTGCTAAACAGGCAATAAGTCCAGAGATGACAATCCACAGCAAAAACTTCCTTATAAGGCCCCAGTTCCAGTTGACAAAACTCGGTAACTTCCTATTATTGATCTTCAAATTTCCATTTAGTTTGATATCCTCATCAGCCTAAAAAGTAAAACCAAATTTAACTAAATTTTTTACTATACATATAACTGCTCATTAAGTCATTTCAGAAATCCAACAACCTAACAGCAGTATTATACCTACCACATGAAATACTTACAGGTCCTATAATGAGATCTCCATTCTTACTTAAGGTCTGATAGTCTAACATACTAATGTTATTGATCAGTTGTGCGCTCACTGGATCCTGAACAACTGAATTTGAGTCTCCTGATGAGCTTGAATCACCAGCCGAACCATCTATGAGCAAATAAGGTGATATAGTAGTTTAAAAAATTAATAACGGAACACTTGAAGCCATCTTCCATACAATTAATTAGATACAATTTAGATGGCTCATACCAGTCTGAATGTTGGCTAAATTAGGCTCGTCAACATCATTGAGATTCAAGAAAGGTTGATCACTCATTTCTTCGGACAGCGGGTGCTTGAAGTCGAGAGGCGAGGGGCTTGGCGTGGTCGGTATCAACAGGCACGTCGACGACTTCACACCACGTAAATAGTCCAAGGTCTCAAGATCTGCAGTGCCAGAAACATTGACACTCTCTGGAGACTCATCCATTTTGAAAAATTCACTTAAATGAAAACACTAAAAAATTATTTCTTTTCGTTTAGAATAAATGACACGTTATTTGGTAATCGTAAATGATTGCAAGAAAATGAAGAAAATCTATTTCTAATATTTCTATTTCTGTGAGTTGTTTAGATATTTGACAATGACGTCTTGTATTCTCTTTGATATTGACACTGATTGCCAAAATGCTTTTTTGTATGGCATTTGTTACCACATTTTACCAGCATCGTCATGTCAAAAGAGGAATAGTTTTTTTTATTTTATTTTTGGCTCCACGCTATTTGCGAATTTAGCCAGTGTCAAGTTATATAAAATAATATACAATAAATCTCTAGGTCTGGTGCATGAAAGTCGTCAAGGTCACGTTAAAGTTTAGTCTAGGTGTGGTCGAGTCGAAGTGACGCTTCAGTAAAGCGGTGAATACTTTACTGAAGCTTCTATGGAGTTTTGGATAGAATACAAAAATACACGTTTTTCGTCTTTGTACTATTTGCCTTTCACTCATGCACGTTTACTAATACTTAATTATTAATAATCCACCATTATTACACATTAACACTCGATAAAACATAGGTTTTAGTAAATAACACAAAATCAACAACAACACATTTTCGCATTCCCGCCAAAACTGAAGTGAAGAGGAATCACAGAAAAGGAATAGTAGAAAAATAAAAGGAATTTTTTAAACTTTGAAATTGGCAAAATACACGAACCATGTCTGGCCAAAAAGAAGAAAAAAAAACAAAATGAATTTTGAATTTATACTCCTTCGTAGACAGAGTTTAAGGTCTGTCTACGTACTCCGTAGACGGACTCTGTGCGGACTCTCTATAAATGTAGCTTGATTAAAATGACTTGAAAATGACGCATGTCAAAAAGCCTCGCATAGGCTGAGACAACTTCGATGAAATCGAGATTCACTTTGTGACTTGTGTATTTATCGACTGAATATTTTGTTGATTAGGTGTAACGGTGGATAAATCTCTCTTTTTTATCATAGTACTACGTGTACTACGGCTAATGTAACTATTCGTAATAATAGTATTTGTTTAGATTTGTTTTTGCTCTACTTTCTACTAAATATACTATGATATAGGTACATATTATGTTTAGAGCTATGATGTACTAATAGATAAGGTTAAAAATATGCTTTGATGAAACATAATATGAGTACTTGTATTTTGTATTTGAAATATTACATTTTTGGTTATGTCATTAAAAAAAACGATAAGAAATTATCCCTTCATCACGCCCCTCACACTTTCATAAAGATGACGTAGCCTTGTCACGAGGAGATGGAAAATCGTATGTAATTTGTGTAATTATCCTTGCATACTATTGTAGTTCCAATTTAGTGTTCAAATTATACCTTTGCTATTATTAGTATAGGAAAATAGTTGATTGTAATTATTTTACTTGCTAGAAAACCAATGATTTTATGTTTTGATAAAAATACTATATTGTCAGGCGTTTGTACAAAGTTGAGTCATTTCGGGTCGACAGCTGTCATTTCAATCAAGCTACATTTAAAGGATTTACATTTAGTTAGTGGGAGGACTAACTCTTCTGCGAGTGTCCGTCTGGGTTGTTACCACCGCTTTGCTCGTGTAGTATGCCGCCAAGCAGTAGTGTGCAAGCATTACTGTGTTCCGGTTTGATGAGCAGAGTATCCAGTGAAATTACTGGGCTTATGAGACTTAATACCTAATGTCTCAGGGTAACGAGCGCACTGCAGTGCCGCGCAGGCCTTTGTTTTTTAAAGTTCTGGGTGGCACTGCAATTGTTATGGGCCGGCGTTATGCTTACCATCAGGCAAACGACCAGCTCGTCTCATTACCAAATAACATAAAAAAAGTAAAAAAGGAGTATACTGTACATTCACATCATACTCTCTATCACAGTCTAGTATATAGAAAATTACTCTGTGTATAGTACCTAAAATCGCTTATAAGGAAAAACAATCGATTAATATGAAAATCGATTTTTTGACGTGTTTTTACATCCCTGTGAATTTGTGGATTTCGGTTTATTAATTTATTTTTTAAGTTTTAACTCTATTTTTAAGTTTAATTATTGATAAAATTGTTTCCTACAAACAGATAAAGAGTAACGATCGAAAAATAATTCTTAGTAAAAGTGTGAAAAACGGTTTTTATTACTTTAATACCTATACAATGCTCAGCGCAAACAAGTTACTACAAAAAAATAACATCATTGTACAGAAACTACTATCACAGCAGCGAAGCTTTACCAAAAAAGGGGTTAAAGATGTCAATTACCAATACATGCAGAGGAGTAAGGTGCCTACGATGCACTTTCAGAAGTCCTTACCGAGGTTGCCAGTTCCAGACTTGGGTAAAACTGGTGAGCGTTACTTGAGGGCTTTGAGACCTCTTTTGAACGACAGACAACATGAAGAAGCTGTGCAACGCACAAATAACTTTATAAAAGGCGAAGGGAAAGTTCTGCAGGAGAAACTTGTGCTGAAAGACAAAGCAAATAAGCATACAAGCTACATTTCGGACTATTGGTTTGACCTGTATTTGAGAGACCGTTCTGCCTTGCCTATTAATTACAACCCATTGGTAGTTATGCAAAATGATTCTAGGCCAGAGTATAATAAACAGTTAGTAAGAGCTACAAATATGTTAACCAGTGCAATGAGATTTGTTATGTCTCTGAGAGAACATATTTTGGAGCCTGAGGTCTACCATTTAAACCCTAAGAAAAGTAATACTCCAATGTTTAGAACAGTGGTTGGATTACTTCCGGAAGCTGTATCCTGGTCAGTCTATCTTAATCACATAATATAATACTTTTTTATGCTATTGGATATCAAATTAATAGAGCGGGTTGTTTTCCTAATGGTAAGTATAATGCTACCCTATAGCAGTTGCAGTGTCACTCAGAACTTTGAAATGCAAAGACCTACATGGCACTGCATTGCACCTGTTACCCTGAGACATTAGATATTAAGTCTCATAAGCCCAGTAATTTCACTGACTACTTTGCTCATCAAACTGAAACACTGCTTGCACATTACTGCTTGGTGGCAGACTACATGATCAAAGTGATTGTACCCACCCAGATGGACACTCGCAGAAGAGTTAGTCCTACCACCTGGTGGTAATATTACTCTTAAAAACATCTTTCCACAATAATATAATTGCATTTTGAAATATGGAAATACACATACTATCTCACCCTATGTTTGGAGTTCATAATCATTATAACGAAATTTATTTTGAGTAATTAATAATTATTTAATGCATTTTGTGACTTAATCATCTAGTGAATTTACTTTTAACAGCTACCATTAATAATTAATAATCTACCAAAACAGTTTGATAATCTACGGGCCATTCTTTAATCCTTTAATGACAGACCCTAAAAACAATTAAATAATGGGTCTTATTGATAACATTGTAATGAAAGTTTATAATAAAAACAAATAAAGACATTCATGTCAAAAATTGTGTTTAAGTCTTTAAGTACAGATATAGTAAGCATGTACCCTCTTTATGTTTCAGGTATGGGGCTTATTTATTCAAAGCATTTCCGCTAGACATGAGCCAATTTGATGGACTTTTTGGGGCAACTCGAATTCCGCAGCTGAACAAGGACAAAATCATCAGAGTTGCTACTAGCAGACATGTGGTTGTACAGAGGAAGGGCAATTTTTTTGTGTTTGATGTTCTGGATTCCGATGGTTAGTATTAGTGTACAGACCAGTAAACCTAGATGCTGCATTATTAAAGTTTTGCATGAGAACACAATTGTCAAATGTTGGTGAGGATGAGGGAAGAGGGTGTGTTGTGATTGGTCAGTTTAAAACTCATACATCAGGCGAGTGAAGATGGCGTGTTGTGGTTAGTTCGGCTGGGTGGCGTTAAGCAGATAATGCTTAACCTTGATGAGCAGGGGTGCAAAGCGGAGTCTATAGGTTTAATGGTCTGTGTATTAGTGTTACAAAGTTCATGTTAATTCTAAAGGTCAATTTGATTGTTTATGTAGGCAGTAGGTATTCAATGCATATTATATTGATTATATATTACTATTTACTATACATGTAGGTGTGCATAAATTGATGTTGACCTGTTACTATGAGAATATTAGACTTGAATCCTAACTATTGTCTATTGAGCCAGGTTTCTAGCTACTGTCAGTAATTATTTTATTCTACACAAAAAAGTCTAATTAAGCAACACTTTTTTAAAATCCTTTCATAGTAACCGGTAATAATAAAATGAACAAACAACATAAATAAAATACATATATATAAAATCAGGAATGTTAACGCTGCAACTTATTTACAGGCAACCTCCTGTCACCAACAGAACTGTTAGGCAACTTGTCTAAAGTCTTGAATGACTCCACTCCTTATGCAGAACACCCTCTTGGTGTACTAACCACTCAGAACAGAGATTTATGGGCACGGCAGAGAACTCATTTAGAAGAGACAGGCAATAAGGAAGCTCTGCATCAAATAGACTCTGCAATTTTTAACTTGGTGTTGGATGATGATGTCTTGAATGATGATAAACATAAGCTGTTGAAGAAATATTTGCATGATGATGGACTGAATAGGTGAGTATTTTGAATCTAACTTATAACTCCTGTTTCCTCCTGCCTGCCCTTGTCAGTTATTACATGGGATTGGTGCAGTATGTCTTTACAAACATACTGCTTAATAGGGTTTTGGATTTTTTTTAAAGAATCGAAATTAAAGCTATGTTTTCATAAATAATAGTTATCCTGGGAACTGGGGAACTTCAGTTCCTTGGACTTGGTAACTTTTGTTACATCAGTAGTTGCACAGATTACCTCTAGCAAACAAAATCAGTTTTCCACCTTTACAATATCAGTCTAGATCGTAACTTTGAAATTTATTGCAGATGGTTTGACAAGTCGTTTAGTCTCATTGTAACTAAAGATGGCGTCTCCGGCGTTAATTTCGAGCACTCCTGGGGCGACGGAGTAGCTGTTCTTAGATTCTTCATAGACCTATTCACAGAGACCACAACAAAGCCTTTTGTACATCCTGATTCGAAGCCTTCCGATACAAATATTAGTGTTCGGAAATTAGGTAAGTATGTAAATGGTACTGTACTTGTGGCCACCTTCCGGCTCCATCATCAGGCCAGTGGACATCATCTAGGATCAGAATACTTGTAAAGAAAAATGAAACAAGCCCAACCTCGGTGAGGTTACATTGTTTCATTACAGAGTTCCTGTGGCCACCTACCGGCTCCATCATCAGGCCAGTGGACATCATCTAGGATCAGAATACTTGTAAAGAAAAATGAAACAAGCCTCACCTCGGTGAGGTTACATCGTTTCATTACAGAGTTCCTGTGGCCACCTACCGGCTCCATCATCAGAACACTTAATGATGATGTTATAAGTAATTTAAAATTAAACCTGTATATTTGGATATTTTTTAGAATTCAAACTAGACGACAAAACAAAGCAGTTTGTGGATAAAGCAAAGAAAGAATATAAGGAGTGGTGTGATTCTTTGAGCATAGATTACATTTTATACGAGGGCCTTAACAAAGAGGCTTGCAAGAAGTTTAAAGTCAGTCCTGATTGCATCATGCAGCTTGGTTTTCAGGTAACACATCAATTACAAAATTCAGTCATCAATCAATACCTATCATCTTCCATCTCACTTCCACTAGCTTCGAACATTGATTACAATATAGATCACATTATCATTCAAAGGTTAAGTTATCAAGAATAAATTACATGTATATATATTTTATTTCTTACTATTATATTATTCTATTTATTTACCTGCCAACAAGGCCTAAAAATAAAAAAAAAAATTTTTTTTGTTCTAAGTCCTTATACAGCATGAGTTTTAATGGTATGTTATCCAAAAAGAGGCTCAATCTACGAGTATGTCTGGAGTTGAACAACATTTGTTTTACGAGTTTTTGAAATTCCGAATTTTTCATTGAAGAAAGGATATTTAAAGTTCACGTCAAAATTCAACTACAAAACTTCCGGGCAGCCCTAGATCAGCTGATTCACTTGGACTTTCTGTTGATTAAAAGAGACTTGAATAAATGGCAGAAAATGCCGCGCATTTCAAGTTGGAAGCGATTTTTTGGAGTGGAAATTTTGAAGGACGTCACGTAGGAAGGTTCTCACAACTTGTCAACAACAATGGTCCTCCACCCCCTTCCGGAATAACATACCAATTCAAACTCACCCTGTATACTTTCACATAATATGCATTTAATAAAAAGCTATTATTTTGACATTACTGACACTTCAATTTTATTTATTTGTATGTGCGTATGTGTATAATATTGTTTTCAAATATTTATTTCAGGCTGCCTATCATCTTTTAAGGGGTAACTTCGTTGGAACATACGAATCTTGCAGCACATCCGCTTTCAAACACGGAAGGACAGAGACGATGAGGCCTTGCACTGATAAAACAAAGGTAACATAGCGGCTATTATTATCTTTTTTTATATTACTATTTGATAACGAGATCAGCTGGTCGTTTGCCTGATGGTAAGCATAGCGCCCGGCCTATAACAATTGCACTGCCACTCAGAACTTAGAAATACAAAGGCGTGTGCGGCACTGCAATGCGCTCGTTACCCAGTCACTGCCTACACTGCTCATCAAACCGGAACATAGTAATGCTTGCACATTACTGCTTGGCGGCAGACTTCACTCACAAAGCGGTGGTACCAACTGCAGAGGAGTTAGTCCTAACACTAACAAAATATACTTTCAGGCGTTCTGCGAAGGCCTCCACAGCAATACGCTGTCCAAAGATGAACTACGCTCATTAATGCAAGAATGCTCCTCACTTCACTCGGAGCTAGTGAAGGATGCTGCGATGGGACAAGGATTCGACCGTCACTTGTTCGCACTGAACAAAATAGCTGAAGATAACAACCTACCGCGGCCAGAGCTGTACGATTCAAACGAATACAAGTTCTTGAACAAGTCTATATTGAGCACTAGTACGCTGTCGTCGCCCAGTGTTATGGCAGGCGGGTTCGGGCCAGTCGAGAGAGATGGTTTTGGAATAGGGTAAGTAAAATACATCGCATCGATGAAACAAAAATTGCATAAAAAACATGAGTGCCCTAACCGCGGCGCGAGTACGGATCTTTTCGATAAATAACAATCGATAAAATTGACAGTTAAAATCGATAAAGTGGGTTTTATCGATTTTAACTGTCAATTTTATCGAATAAAACCCACTTTTTCGAATTTAACTGTCGATTTAATCGAAAAGATCCGTACTCACGCCGCGGTTAGGGCACTCATGTTTTTTATTTAATTCGATAAAATTGACAGTTAAAATCGATAAAACCCAGTTTATCGATTTTAACTGACAATTTTATCGAATTTTATTTATCGAAAAGATCCGTACTCGCGCCGCGGTTAGGGCACTCATGTTTTTTATTTAATTCGATAAAATTGACAGTTAAATTCGATAAAACCCACTTTATCGATTTTAACTGTCAATTTTATCGAATTTTATTTATCGAAAAGATCCGTACTCGCGCCGCCGGTGTCATTCGGTATGTTGTCATCATTCATCATCATTATCAGCCTCTTACGCTACCACTGCTGGGATACCAGCCTTCTCTCAGAGAGAGAGGTATGAGCAATAATCCACCACGCGGCCCCAGTGCGGCTTGGTGGATGTCACATGTCCTCGAATTTTGTGGTTCTTGAACATGCGGTTTTCCTCGTGATGTTTTCCTTCACCGTTTTAGAGCGAGTGTGAATAATCCGCACATAACTTGATATAAGTCATTGGTGCGGCCGAGTCGAGATTGCGGTGCGTCGGATTGAAAGTCGCACAAGTTCCCACTCGGTCACACTCGCTCGCTCGGGATATTGTAAGTATTCTAATTTCTAACGATATCCTTTACTATATCTGAAATAAAACTTTTTTGTATTTACATCCAAATCTAGAAAGCCGCGGGCGCAAGCTAGTTTACAAATAAATATGAGGTGTTATAGGCATTTTGCTCAAGTTAGGTACATACATTTGTTAAGTTAGGTACAACAATGTTTTTTTTGTATTTTTCAGATATTCGGCCTTCGCCGACAAACTGGGAGCGGCCGTAACAAGTTATAAGACGCACAACAACAGCACTGAATTTATTGAAGCCTTGCACAAATCTTTCTTGGATATAACAAAAATATTATCGGGATAAACGTCAGCTAGTGCTTTTTATTAGATAGTGATTCAAGTTTAGAGATAAGTATAATTTAAATGCAATCAAAGTACAGTTAGGCCAGCAGTTCAATTACCGATATTTCGATAAATAAAACTGACAGTTGCATGGCAACAAAATTATATTAGGGATAGGTAGTTCTTGATTATTTCTAAAACGAAACAAAACCAAATTACTTTACTATGAAGTGAATATTTGCATCTCCCAATTCGAGGACTGGTTTATGGAACGAAGACCATTTTTAATATAAATGTAAAAATGGTTTTATCGTCGTTCGCACCGATCTTCACACTTTCCTTCGCGATATTAGTTTTCGGTCAATGTAATGATAATTAAACTTAATTGTGTAGTAAACGTAATCGATAACAGATTAGAAATAAAACTAATCGTCGTCTCAAAACTAGGTTCGGAGACGTGAAAATCGACAACGACTAACCTTACCTAAAATTTGAACTATTCGAACTGTCAATTTTATCACTCGCAAAGTTCCGTACTTCAGGGCTGCGGCGCAAGTACGGAACTTCGCTAAAATACTAAGCCCGTTTACGTCTACGTCCTGTATATTTGAAAAAAAAACATACATTAATTTGTCGATAGAACAAAACACCTATTTCTATATCTATACAAATAAATAAAATTGAAGTGTCTGTTTGTAATGCCAAAATGCTTTTTACTAAATGCATTTGAAAGTACATAAGGGTATATCTATAACAAAAAAACAATATTTAAAATCTTTGTTTGTTTGTTCCGGCTAATCTCCGAAATGGCTGGACCGATTTTGACGGGACTCACTGACTGGTAGCTGATGTACTTAGGAGTAACTTAGGCTACGTGGGCGAAGCCGCGGGAAACAGCTAGTAGGTAATATTGTTTAAAATATTTTTAATCTAGACAGATTGTTCATAGCGATATCTGTTCGCTTAGGCAGGTAGTTCTGACGTGATAAACAAACTTCCAAACTCGCATTTAAAAACTTTAAGATTATCACAATAGGTGCTTACATTGTATTATAATAATTATTATAACATTATTATTTTTATACAGTGATAGGTTAACTATCTATTAAGGAGGTGAACAATCCTTGTTGTCAAAAAGTGCACTTGAATACATTGAAATACCGTCCAATACTCAATAGTGATTTTGTAATAACTTCTATCTGTACAACTATTATACTTTAAAAAATTATCATAGAAAAAGAACATATTTTCCACTTGTTATTTCTATAAAAATATAAGTTATTTATAAGTAAATAATACTTATTTGGATATTTTTTGAATAAAAATATTTACGTTTTGATACATGTTTTGTTTCACTAATTTTTCATGGTTTATTAGACTGTAATGGTATCAATTCTGGTGTCCCATACCTAAACCTAATTTTAGTTTCACTCTCTCACTTTCTACAAGAATGTAAGAAAGGGAAGGAATATATTTTAGACCTGTCAGATTAATTTGCTTGCTTGTAGGTATCTAGTGTAAATTCAACGGCCATGAATTAACGCCTAATTTGCAAAGATGGATGATGTTTGACAGTTGTAAAACTAAATTCAGACCTTTGAAAATTATCACTAGAAACGGGATATTTACCATGTATATTATTTGATTTGAGTTTCCGATATTTCGGCGCTGTTGCAAACGCCATGATCACGTTCTCCCGTGATCATGGCGTTTGCAACAGCGCCGAAATATCGGAAACTCAAATCATACCTGACTTAAATAAATTCTATGACATTCTAAAGAAATAAACCTTAGCTAACAGTCCATTAATTTTGAAATGAAAGACCCAAAAACACGAAAATTAATTGATTGGAAAGCAATCAGTTCGTTAAAGTGCAACTGAAAAATCGGCCCTAAGGCAACAATTTTTGTTAGGTAATAGCTAATTTTCCATTTTTGGAATAATAGTGTACTTTTTTATAGGTAACTATGGCATTGATCCTAGCTTAATACAAAGTTCACAAGTGCTACAATTATTGCCCCATATACGTACCTACGCTCAATGGATCTATTATAATAATCATGCTTCGCCGACCGGACCGGAACACAGATTCCGACCGTTCTAACTAGCGTTCATATTATTTCCTCTGTGCTAGCGTTGTAGCTAAATTCAAGTTTGTCCAAATCCGTTGCACGACTTGCATTGCACGTACTACCTATTTGACAGAAGGCTCGAATCCCAGCCGTAGTAAATAACGGTACCATAACAAGGTTGATGGTTCATCCCTAGTTTTCATATTCACCGACCAAATTATTCTCTCCAAGCACTGAATCTCCTTTGTTTGATCGTCTATCATAGTACCTACTTGACATTGGCGAAATTGTGGCGAACATACCACAGAAGCCAGGAAATAAAGAAAGAAGAAGAAGAAGAAGGTTGATGGTGACATGTGGTCTAATAATCACCAATATCGTTAGTTCTACATTGGTAATAATTTATTTTCTAAGTCAGTTTCTCAGCGTTCTTTATAACTATTATTTAGGTACCTACGTGCTTACAATACGGCTGCTATCGATTTTGTCGTGTCCATCTAGAAGGACCCTTATTCATAGGTGACCAAACGGACCGATGCACGATGGTGGGTATATCACGAAATACTAATATATACAAATAGGTGAGTTATATAAAATGACGAATCTACGTTTATTGTAGGTAAACTGTATTTGGTCTGCAAGAAAAATATCGTACCTAGACGGTACTCGGGTAGACCAGGCCTTATTAGGTAACTAGCGTCCCGCGCCGGCTTCGCTCGGATAATGGTTTAAGACTTTCATGTAAACTTAGAATATCCCTTAATTAGAACTCTTAGTTTGGCCCTATCGCAAATACCGTTAATAGCTGATGTCTCCTATCTTTAAAATACTGTCAATATTTAAATATATAATATATATGATGACATCGCCGTAGGTGTAGAGACAACCGCCCAGATCGGGGCCGCATAGAGGGCCATAGAGCGTACCACCACCAATATTATAAGACATTCTCCCAAGAGGTCACCTGCGCTCTTGCAGGTTCCCTGCCGTGGGATCTACAGGTCATCCGTCTTCTGGCAGAGGCGCAGGAAGCAGGGTCTCCCACCCGCAGCACAGGAGATGTGAGAAGAAAGGGACTGAAGGAGGTGCGGTAGGAGAGAAGAGGGAGGTGGTGCGGTAGCGATGGGACGCCAGGAGAGCGGCCCTGGTGCTGTCTGGTTTCTATAAGCGGTTCGTCTGGGGTGGGTCTGCAATCCCCCCTATGAAAATCATCCTAAACGTTCCAGGATTTTTAATCTCCATGCCCCCCCTCCGCCCAGCAGGTGCGAAGGTGTATTGTATGTGTGTATTTCCCCTGAATGACCAAAAAGAGATAGATTATATTTTTAACACATAACATGCTGTACTGTAAGCGACTGTAAGTGTAATAGAGCTTCGTGGAGGGAGGAATATTTTAAATTGAGGTATTGTGAGTTATGAACAAGAATGGCAAAGAATTTCATAGTAGAATAGTACCTACCTTATGATAGGAAGGCCACACTATAAATAAGACCTCATCGTACCTACGCAGAATCAACAGCGTTCCAATCTACGTTCGCGCAGATATAGAATTACGAACTTCGTTTGTAGTATGTACACATAGTACAATTTATTTACGATAGAACACTGGGTAGGTTAGGGTGTGTTTAGTTTGTTCGTGCGATAGTCTTGTGTGGTGTGCGATTATTATGCTTCTACGTGATTATAAAGATTCATTTTTGCGATAAAAATAAGAGTGCCTTCAATATAACGTTTACAGCCATATTATGCTAACGTGAAAAGGAAAGGAAAAGGCGTTTAGGACATTTTGACATTATGAAATTGAAAATGTCAAAGTTCATTCGTAGACTGTGGTGTGGCGGATTATTGTTTTGTGAATAAAGTTGGATTAATCAATTAAAAATATGTGTGATCATTCTAAACTTCACGAAATGTTTACAATACCATGAAACTGAATCAGAGAAGGTAAATACTATAATTATTCGATGTAATTACTTCATAAATTTTTCGTATCTTTCATGATATATGTTTTGGAATATCACGTCGGTTTCAAAGGTGCTAATTCAGGGTACAAATAAAGCCACTCGCTGTATACCTTAGTATTCCGGAGATTTGCTTGTATCTTCTATGTTTTATGTTTATTTAACGAAGCAAATAGCAATTCCGTACCTGTACATAGTGACTGTACATAGATTAAAAAGAATGTATATTTCAACACTTGACTTCTTAAAATATTCATTTAAATTACATACATATATGTACGCTATGTTATAACATGAATCACTATAATTTATTTTTAAAATAGTTTTTCTGCTACAAATACTATACATACTGTACCTACTATTAAAAATTGTGGTACATAATTATTTTTACTAATAATAGTGGGAAAGTCCAGTTTAAAGCTTAGAAACTTGTGACCAACATTTAACCTAACTTCTTGTTAGATATCTAGGTATGTGTAAAATTTTCATAAATCCTTTTAGAATAATTGAAAACCGGATTTTGTTTGTTTGAATTTGTTACCTACTTTTAATTTTGATTAGGCATAGGTACTACTCATGAATATCAAGAAAAACTCAAATAGCTAATCTTATTAGATTAGGTAGCAATATGCTTATATTTATCAAAAAAATCTGTGTTTATTTATATTTCATTGCTCTATTATATTAGGTAATTATTAGGTAATTAATAAATTAATCCACATGTATCGCTTTTTCGTACACAGCAAGATAAATATACTGTTCAATTTTTCCTAAAGCAAAAACATGTTTGTCTTCTGAGTGGTCATATTTTATGCGGGAAAAATAAATATTCTTTCATTGTTACAGCATGCCTCTCCGGTCTGAATAACATTGAACATATTTATGTTGTTCTTAAGGATGAAACAATAAAATAAAATGTTGATCAAGGAATACAGAATACCTCTGCCACTCACAGTGGAGGAATACCGGATTGCTCAGCTCTATATGATAGCAAAGAAGAGCAGAGATGAGAGTTCTGGTGAAGGCAGTGGTGTGGAGATTCTAGTCAATGAGCCTTATGAAGATGGACCTGGGGGAAAAGGTCAGTATACCCAAAAAATCTACCATGTTGGCAGCCACCTCCCGGGTTGGTTCAAAAGCCTTCTTCCTAAATCAGCTCTCACCGTCTCTGAAGAGGCTTGGAATGCTTACCCTTATACTAAAACTAGATATACCTGTCCATTTGTTGAAAAATTTTCACTAGAGATAGAAACATACTACTTTAGTGACAACGGCCATCAGGATAATGTCTTCAATCTTACGGGCAGTGATATGAAAAATAGAATAGTTGATGTGATAGATGTTGTAAAAGATCAACTATATGGTGCGGATTATGTGAAAGAGGAAGATCCTAAAATATTTACATCAGAAAAGTGTAACAGAGGTCCTCTCTCTGAAAACTGGCTGGATGAGTATTGGAGGGAAGTTCAAGGGAAGACTCAACCTCTTGCAAATGGAAAATCTTTAATGTGTGCTTACAAACTCTGCAGAGTAGAATTTAGATACTGGGGAATGCAAACAAAGTTAGAAAAATTCATTCATGATGTTGCACTGAGAAAAACCATGCTCAGAGCTCACCGTCAAGCTTGGGCATGGCAAGATGAGTGGCACGGACTTACAATGGAAGATATAAGAGAAATTGAAAGACAGACTCAGCTTGCACTTCAAAAGAAGATGGCAGGTGAAGCTAGCGATGAACAAGACCTTTCAGAAGAAAATTCTAAATCACTTGCAGCTACAATGATCAGTTTGGAAAAAAATGAAGATATATCAAGTCCTGTAGTCACTAAAAAAAGCAACACTGAGAAAAGGATACAGAAACATTTGAGTCCTGAAGGGACTCCACCCTCAGAACATAAGACTTCTTCCAAAACTAACCTAAGGACATCCTCTTCTGGTTCACTCAAAAGCTTGCAGGCCCAAGCACAGGCTGCAAATTGGAGAATGGAAACTCTTGTTAGAGAATCTGAAACAGAGACAGGTTCGGAGGATGAATTCTACGATTGTGAATCTTCGTTTAACAAATGGTCATCAATGTGTTCACTTGATGAAGCTGACATTGATATATCCCCAACACAAGTGGAAGGTCAAGATGACAGCATCTTTAATCCGACATTTTTGAAGAGAGTGACATCTGAAAGAGGCTCTCGTAGGCTGGTTGCTTTGCACAGCCATCACAGCATAGATGGTGGTCCAGAGACACCAGTTCACAGCTCCTGTCCGACAACAGTTCTTATTCTCGTGTTTCATGCTGGCAGTGTATTAGATGCCAATGTTGACATGACAGCTAAAAAGTCTGATGTTACAACATTCAAGGGTGCTTTTGAATCAGTAATGCGTCAACATTATCCAACTTTGGTAGGTCATGTGGCAATCAAATTAGTCTCTTGTCCATCAGTTTGCACAGAGGCCTTGGGAGTTCTATCCACTTTAAGTCCATACAGCTTCGATTGCTCACCATCAACAATAGAAACTCCTTCTCTTACAAATGATTTAATACCTATTGGTGCTATACCTTTAATTGCCACATCTTCTCCTGACTATGCTGAATCGGTTGCGAGAACAATCAGTTGTGCCAATGCTGTCTACAATGAGTTTCTTAAATCGGACGATGGAAAAAGTTTCAATGGGCAAGTTTGTATTGTGGGAGACAGTATGGGATCAGTGTTGGCGTATGATGCATTGAATCGCACTTTGCAATATCAATCGCGTCATGATAGTGAGAACAGCATTTTAGATACAGAAATTACTATTCCCAACGATCCCTCAGAACAAAGCTATCTGAACAAATCACATTTACAAGCCCCAACACCGAGGAGGCGATCCTCGTCGACAAGTGAAAATCACGTCAAATTTGAGTTTGAAGTCAGTGATTTCTTTACATTTGGCAGCCCCCTCTCGCTCATTTTAGCGTCCAGAAAGATATCAGATGATAAGGGCAAAGATATAATGAAAGCTCCAGTGCAGCAAGTGTATAATTTATTTCACCCTACAGATCCAGTTGCTTCAAGGTTGGAGCCGTTATTGTCTGCTAGATTTACGAATCTGCCGCCAATTAATGTGGCTAGGTATACTAAATATCCCTTAGGGAACGGCCAACCTTATCATTTGATGGAATTGATACAGAGTCATCCTCAGTTATTTGGTGACCACCTACAAATGCCGCCAACACCAGTTTTAAGAAGACTATCAGAAGTATCTGTTCAGAGTACTATCAGCGGTCTCGTTGATAATATTCCACTAATAACTATGAACGCTTTACAACACAAATGGTGGGGAGCCAAAAGGTTGGACTACGCAATTTATTGCCCTGAAGGACTAACGAACTTTCCTACTAATGCGTTACCTCATCTTTTCCATGCAAGTTATTGGGAAAGCTCCGATGTCATAGCGTTTATATTACGCCAAATCGGTCATTTTGATTTAGCTTTTTACGGTCATTCAGACGATAAGGAGTGTCCGTTGTTTAAACCTGGACAAGAACGAGAGAAGTGGATGAGAAAACGAACGTCGGTTAAACTAAAAAATGTCGCCGCTAATCACCGAGCAAACGATCTTATAATAATGGAAGGAAATCCTCAAACTTTCTCGGCTCGATTTATGTACGGGCCACTAGATATGATTACTTTAACTGGCGAAAAAGTTGACATATACATGATCAAAGACCCCCCAGCCGGTGAATGGACGATGCTTTCTACCGTAGTGACAGATAAAACTGGAAGAGTCACGTATACTTTGACAGATAGACAGAGTGTAGGTTGCGGCATATACCCATTCAGAGCTGTGGTGCGAGGAGATCATACTCATTGCAATTTCCATCTCGCTGTGGTTCCCCCGCAAACTGAATGCATCGTTTTCAGCATTGACGGCTCATTTACTGCCAGTGTATCAGTCACGGGTCGGGATCCCAAAGTCAGAGCGGGAGCTGTGGACGTCGTACGTTTTTGGCAAGATTTGGGATACATAATACTGTACATCACTGGCCGGCCAGACATGCAGCAGAGAAAGGTGATATCCTGGCTGGCGGAGCACAATTTTCCTCACGGACTTGTATTCTTTTCCGATGGGTTCTCTACCGATCCGCTGGGGCATAAGGCGGCACACTTAAACAGTCTGATAAACGAACACGGGATTATTTTACATGCAGCTTATGGTTCTGGAAAAGATATTAGCGTTTATCATAACTGCGGATTATCTCCGAGGCAGATATATGCTATTGGGCGGATAAGCAAAAAGTATAGTAATATGGCGACTACGTTGAACGATGGCTACGCATTGCACCTGGCAGAATTGAAGCAGCCCGGTGCAGTGAGGCCCGCTAGGGGCAATGCCCGTCTTCTAGTGCCACGACGGCTGCTGGCACCAGTCAACACTGCTTCTGCAAGCCGCGGACGACGCTAGATTGCCAACCGCTAGTTGCCAATGTGTTAGAATTTCTTGAAACGCTTAATCTTTCCTGGATTAGATGGTGTTTGTGATAGTAATATGTTAGTGCTTAATCTAGGATGTCGTCCCTCCTAAGATATATCTTTTCGTAACATTCTAAAATCTTATTAAATTTATTATACTATATGTATTAATATTATAATTTACGAATGTGTTTGTTCGTAAGTATATTCTCTGTTCCCCCCTCCATTTTCATATTTCGTTGTAGTACTGAGATCTCGATCAAAACGCTTCGTTTTTTGTAAAGATATTTATGAATAACGACTATTGTTAATTAGAGAATATATTGTCACTGTGTACCTTTATAAAAATATGAAACTAATGTAATTGACTGTTTTTAAATATTGAACTATTCACAAAGTTGTTATGTACTTCTACAGTTAAAAAAATTATTATTTATAGATTATATTAAAAAAATATTTATTGTTATTAAAGAATATTGGGGAATCTGAATCTCATGTGTGTGTGTGTGTACATGAAAAATAAATAAACATTATTCTATTCTAGTCTCTTCTCTATTCGGATATTATATTTCGTTGTAGATGCATTGAAACAATGAGTAAAGGTTTTATTACACTGGTAACATTAAACCTGTTGTTAACCTACATTTGGATGTAAGATCCATTCTGCGATACAGGCAATTTAAGTCTTGTTTGTATGAACTTGTTAAGTAATTTAGATGTAATTTGGATGGTCAAGGCCTTGGCGTATTGTATTACATTATTTAAAACTAAATGTAAGAAAGTAAAAATTCTAAACTTGCTTAAGAATTATTATGTAAAAAGGGTTTAGTGTAAAATAGGTAACTTACTGTTCACTTACCATTATAATTATTATCTATATCACCTGATATTATGCTGCGATATGGTCAAAAACGGTAAATACATTAAACCTTTGAATAAGCCTTTCAAGTGCATCTTCCGAAACAGGATAAGGCAGACCTCAGACGCTTATGCAAACGTACGTTTGCTTGTCAGAATAACAACGCTTTTACGTCAAGCGCGGATGTCGCGATACTAGAAATGCGCGCTTGACGTAAAAGCGTTGTTATTCTGACAAGCAAACGTACGTTTGCATAAGCGTCTGAGGTCTGCATAAGGTCCTGTGCGACAAACTTTCAACTTGAGCCAGGCGAGTACTAGAAAATGGCCTACTTATACCACCATGGAAAACATACTTCAACGACTTCTTATGATCTTTCTCTAGTCTCTAGTATACATATGTGTAGGCTCCTTATATACACGCGTACATACTACTTAAATACATACATATTGTTTTACATGCCATTCTACATATTAAAAATACATACAAAGTTATTGTTATTTGTTTATATGTTATGGTAATGAATTCATTATGTACTCGTCGTATACATAAGTAGATACTAATTAGTAAGTATAAGTACTGATTAGTAAGTCGTACTTATATTTATAAAATAAGTATGAAGAGAAATATTATACGTGTTTAAACAATTATGTATGTAAGTAGGTATTTTTAATATGTAGAATGGTATGTATAACAATATGTATATGTTTATGTATGTATATAACTATATAAGGAGCCTACATACGATACGTCTAGCACAGGAATTGCATTATAGTTGGATTAGAATACAACAACTTTTTTGTAATTAAAGTTATTACTTACCTACATAAAAATGTACTTAATGTAAAAAAGTGCAATCTTTGCCCAGCAGTGGGATAGATTAAAATATAATACTTAAGTAATAAATAACTTACCATTTTAACACTAGAATTAACAGCTGTTAATATTTTATTACGTAGGTACACTTCAAACGTTAAACCTTACTTTATGTGGAGATATCCATACTTATTATACTTACAATATAATAAATGCGAAAATGTGTTTGTACGTCTGTTGATTTGACCTTCTTTCACGCAGCAACGGATCGACGTGAGTTTTGGCATAGACATTGTTTTGGACCGGAGAGTAACATGGCTTTTCTATCCCGGAAAAATTCACGGTTCCTGTGGGAACGCGGGTGTAACCGCAGGCAAAAGCTAATTATTAATATACCTAAATGCTATTGAGTCTAATGTTTCGGCTTTCTTTTACTATACAAATTGTGTCTAGACTGTTTAAACGAGTGACGACATTAAGGAGGGCCTTACTAATGAATAACATTTATTCACACAACAACATAAAGTAAACAAATTAATTATTTATAGTGACAATATATTATTATAATAGTAATAGTTTCTATAACGGGCGGGTGAGCTTGACGGATCTAGGTCGGCGTAAAAGCCTTACCACGAAAATCAACGTTTAAGCTAGTTGTCTTAAAGTTAAACACTGCAACACAACTAAAATGATTAGCTAAATGTCACATCAGAAGAGAGTTAGCCAACGTTTTGACACTTCTTAAATGAAGGTTTGTGTTTGCTTTTCTTCAACTTTCACGAAGGAATGCGTGACAACCGTTGCAAACCATTGTATACATTTTTGTTAAAATAGTCTTCGTTCCATAAACCAGTCTTCGAATTGTAAGATGCGAATATTCACTTCATATTGAAGAAAGTACATTCGGCTTCGTTGCGTTTTAGAAAATATCAAGAACGACCTATTGGTGCTAATTTACATTTTTAACCATTAGAACAGTCTTTTTTTTTATCGAAATGATCGGTACTTGCAATGATGAGATAGTGATCATACCGCTCTAACTTATTGAGAATCATAAAAAACCTATGTTTAGGTGTATTTAATGTTTTAGAGCGGCTTAGATCCGTTGTGAGTACTGTATATTTACAGTACTGAAGGACTATAATACAAGTCCTTGTAGCTGCTATACAGTGTGTTTTATTTTTCTTTGGTAGGTAATTGTGGACTCGGTAGAAGTTATTTTGTTCTGAGTTTTCTATATAATACAAGCTGTAGATTTTATTAGTAAGGCGCTAATTAATTACTTATTGAATGTGGTGATTACAAATAATTATATTTATTTGGTATGTTTAGAACTTTGATATACTAATATGTCGATCTTTCATGTCATCACAATATTACTTTAAATGCGTATAAATTATAATGGATTGATATTAAACATTTCGTTACTCATGTTATTTATTTCTAATATTGTAACGTAATTTCTATATAAATATTTAGACGATTTGAGAGCTACTATTAATTGAGAACTGTTATAATGTTAGTCTTATAAAATAAACTTGAAATATTACAAACTACAATGGTGAAGGCAAGCTTGAGGTGGAAACGCTATTATAAAAATAACATTTTACTACATAATAATTTAGAATAAATAAAGCTAGCTAACTGCTAAAATGCACCCAAAAACTATTAAGCACATTTTTCACTTCGTGTCCTATAAAATGATTTTTTAGGCGCCTTGCAAATTCATTGCAACTATGAGTCATCTTTTTTAGATATGTACTATACGTTTTATAATAATTATTTTTTTTAAACCTCATTTGTTTCATTGTAGCTATTTGATTAATATTTATAATTGTATAAGTTGACTTTAAGGTTATAAGTTTGTTTTGTTGATGTTTCAAAACCACCAGTATATGGGAGACTATGTTATGAAAGTTGCCAAAATGAATGAATATTTAGGTAAATCCGTAGAAAATAATTGTAATAAAATACATACGAAGATCATTCGATATTCATAAATTTATCTTCGTATGCAATATGACTGTGTCATGTGATTTGTTTATTAACTATGACTGTTCATCTCACACTAATGTAAATGTATGTAGGAAAAATTAATACCTGTTAAGAAAATCTAATGTCTAACGTAATAATTATGGCAATATCGTTGTGCAATTGTATATTTCGTGAATTAAAAATTGTATCTATTGTTAAATATTAATATTATATAATAACATACTATAACATTATTATTTATAATATTATTATTATTGTCCAGATATATCATTATTTTTATAAATCACTTTTATGTTCTTTGTGAACATAGCACTTAATTTATTAATATTTCATAATAGAAATAATTTGTATTGTATTATAAAAGTCGTATATTAAGTATTCTTTGTACATTCCTGTTTCGACTATCTACTTATTAATTATGTATGAACATATTAAAATAATTATCTATCTTTATTATTGAAATGTATATTTTAAAGTAAGTATTTTAAAACATTTGCTAGTATCAAATTTATTCTGATTCAATAAATCATTATTTATATTATAAATTATTATAAAATATTATAAATTTATATAGGTATTGTAAGAAAGTGAATCTATACAAATAAATAAAATTGAAGTGTCTGTTTGTAATATCAAAATAACAGCTTTTTACTAAATGCATATGAAAGTATATACGGTACCTATAACAAAAGAACCATTATTATAATTTTTGTATGTCTGTATGTTTGTTCCGGGTAATCTCCGAAACGGCTGGGCCGATTTTGACGGGACTTACACTGGCAGATACCTGATGTTACAAAGAGTAACTTAGGATATGTGGACGAAGCCGCGGGGCACAGCTAGTATTGAATAAGGATCAACAAATAGAGTACCAAAATTCTTGTATTCACGAAAATGGTCATGCATACATAAGCAATTACATTAAAATAACAATTCACTCTCTTATTTACTGTAAAATGTTCCTACTTTGAGGCAGAAATATCGATTTACTTTAGTTTTAAGTCCTGAATCCTGTATTCGTACCTTTTATCTGAATCATGTACTTAACCAAAATGTATAATAATTTATAATCAGACTTAGGTCACCCGGCCCCTTTCCGTTTTAACCGACTTCACAAAAAAGAGATTCTCAATGTTTGTTGTAAAAGTGCTAACAACCTCTTGAAGACAACTTCTGTAAATCATAACATACAACATTTGCACTAAGTAGGTACAAAACCTAATATAAAAATATTAGGTTTTGGGAAAAGTAGAAAAATGTAGTTCATTATATGATGTAAGTACATACACAAATTCCTCTTAAAAAGTTATTATTTTTCCAGTAACCTTTACCTGTGTCTTGTATAACTTTGTAGATCATAAGTGTGAAGTTACTTTTGGGGTGCAATTTTTGAATATCACCGAGTGACTAAATATCAGCGATATGACCGATAATCACCGATTTATAAAAAGTCGTATTTTTGAATCTCAGCGGGTGACTAAACTTCATACCTATGATATCATACCTATGATATCGTTTACGAATGGGTGCCCCCACTCGTAAACAATATCATAGATATGAGTAGGTATTTAGTGCCAATTTTGGCTTAAAACAGGTTCCAACTTAAAAAATAAAATTGAATAGAACACAATCATAAGTTTATCTATGATCAAAGCTGAGAAATAGTTCCATGATTGGTACACTGGGTATGACTTTCAAAAATACGACTTTTGCAAATTAGTGATTTCAAAGTCATCGCTGAGAATTTTATCATCGGTGATTTCGAAATCATTCGTTGACATTCAAAAATCGGTCCCCTGATAAATTGTTTTATCATATACAGTCGCCATGTCTAGTCCTATGATTTAATAATATTGAATAGTGAGTATTTATTTATAAACGTATATCTTAGTGTTTAGCACCTGTATAATTTGATATAACCGTCGTTATAGTCTTATGATTTCGTTAAGCTGGGATTAGCAATATAACCTCAGTCATTTTCACTATGAAGTGTACAATACACCATGTATAATATATTATGAGTACAACGGGTGTGGAGGCAAGACAGATTACGATGGATATAACTGCAGGCTGTAAACACATTGTTGCTTTTGTTTGGCTTCTAGTTTCTACCGAGGCCGGTACTTTGCTAGTCTAAATTTATCCTATTGGCAACCTGAAGCCCTGGGTTTGATGATGCATTTGTTTATTATCATAAAAAGCTATGAAAACGTACGTAAATAGACTTTTGACGTGCTTCATATCTTCATTTCAAGTAGTAGTTTGAAGGCTACAAATTATAAAGGTTATGTTACTTTATACTCCGGTGTGTGCAGTCGATTAGACATAATGGAACGGGCAAAGGGCATTCATTCAACAATGTTCAATGAATCATAGTGATCATTTATAATTGATTGACCACTGAAGGGTCGTGTGCTTCGGGCGAATACCGCTGATTGTATTAATTTCCGATATTACAGTTTGATGGATAGAATTGAGTTGGCAGGGGAACGAATTTTTGGCTTACCTCATACATTGTACAAATGAGTAAATGAAAATGAACTATTCCCAAGTGGTCTATTCTATATTAAAACTCACACGACGCGCGACGTTACACCCCGTTTCCACAATGGTGTCGCTTATCGTATCATACCTAAACTTAATTTTAGTTTAATCACTCTTAATGAGAAAGAGATGGAATATATATTAGACCTGTCAAATTAATCCACTTGCTTGTGTCTAGTGTAAATTTAACGGAAATGAATTTAGTGGCGTTTAATTTACCTATCAAGGATAGAAGATATTACGGCTCTAGAACTAAATTTTGATCTGCAAAACATCTTCCATCTCTTTCTCATGTTATATTTTGGAAAGAGAGAGCGAAACTAAAATTAGGTTTAGGTACGAAACGACACCATTACCTACCTATTTTACTCTACCTGTTGTCCTCTTCTAGGTTTTTTGTTGTACATACTTTTAGGTCTTCCTTCTTACATTCAGTGCTTCCTGGGAATGATTTTATATACTAACAAATTTTGGTAGCATTATATTCATTTTGATATTGTGACCTAACATTGTTATTTTTGAACGATATGTGAATTGGTGGATAACCTAAGTTACATTAGAATTACCTACCAGGCTACCACTTGTATTGATAAATATAAGTCGTTGTGAACTATAGACATTTTAAATATCATCATAATCGGTAACATTATAGGTACCTAAAAAACATTTACCACTTACCTTATAGTAAGTGTACTATTATCTCTTTATGTGCTTATAGTAAATGATCCACTAAAATACGGAAATATCCGCTCTGGTATGAGTCAGTAAGTTAGATAAATTACATATACGGGGATATTCATTCCAAAGTTCATTAGGATATATCTCATGTATGTAGTTATTTATGTGTAGAACATGTGAAATTTTTGCATAGTATTTAATGTAACAGTATTTTTACTCAACTTGTTCCTTTATCTGTTAGAGCCGATAGTCTGTTTCAACATAAAATTCATCTTCTGACTGGTTTCTTTGTATCTTGCTTAGAGTAGGTAAATTAACATTTTATCAGTAGAGCGGCGCAAGTACGGATCTTTTTGATCGATAAAATTGACCGTTCAAATCGATAAAGTGGGTGCTATCGACTTTTATCGAACCTCGATACTTTCGACAAAAGTTATCGAATAGCTAGGTCGAATCCAAAGAGAATATAGAGCTACTACAATACTTTACGATCAGACTTCGGTACTCGCAACATTAAATAAATTTATCGAGTTTTTCCGTTCGACAAATTTATCGAACCGATTTCCGTACTTGCGCCGCTGTTATAAAATGTTAATATTTCCCAAGTGCTGTGCTAGCTTCATTCTTTTGTATTTATGTACTATCTATGTGTGTGAGAAAATAAAATATTGTTGTTGGCAATTGTGCTTTTAATTGAAGTCCTAAATATAATTCAATACAGAGCTGAAGTCTGAACAGGTACAAAGTGAAAAACAGTATCATAAATAACACTAGAAAAATTTATTTACAGTTAATTCACGGCTACAGAGAGGCTTACAAGAGTAAATAAAAATAATATGGGACATTACAAAACATTCAGGTATCTTTTGCTCATATAATTTTACAGACCTCACTCTTTGTATAACATTCTTTTTCTTCTTTCGTGGCCAGACGGTTTGTGTATTTTGCCAATTTCATGTTTAACTTTGTATAATTTAGTCTTCGCCGAAACCGAAATAATATGCCTATAGTGAAAATATATTTTTATCCCTACAGTCCATAGACAAACTTTATCGCCAAACAATCATTTCGATTTCAGAGCTTGGCCTCAAATTAGCTGACCATAACGTCATTAAGGCGTCACAAAATTATATCTCCAGATAATAATTATGTTAAAATGTAATTTAGTTGAATACAACACACGTCAACATTTGCGAATTCATTATGACGATTGATTATCTAATTAGGTCCCTGACCCCGACTCAGACTTCTGGAGAAGTCGACAAACAGGTATTTAACCAAAAACATATTTTTAAATTAAAACTATCTACCTATATTAATTTATCATAATTGTAAAAAATATGGTATGAAATAAAGCATAATATATGAGCTAAAGATACACTATAAAGTACATGACGCAAATTGACAAATATACGAAGTTAAAATCCTGGTAATAATAAAATAATATATTCCAATTTTTTTCAATCAAAATAGATAATGGGGACATTCGTTTTTTCTGTCTGCCATTAACTATAATTTTATCTGCGCACATCTTTCCCTTCTCTGCTCATCTCTACTGGATAATGGGTTCGGGTTCAGATCTCCATTCTTTACGCCGTAACAAACTAGAACCTTAAAAACAAAGTTGATTGCTAGTACAAGAAGTTTACACAGAAAAATACATAGCTCAATTTGTTCCAACACATATCATCTTTGACGCTGTGCTTTAAAAAATAACTATAATAGTTTAAAGTTACAGTAGCTAAACCTTGGGCCTGTCTGGCATGGTTAATTGGGTCCTTTGGAAAGTTAATGTGAGTAGTATAGTATGAGATCCAGCTGCATGATTACTTCCCAAAGTTTTATACTGTATAGAACGTTAAGAAGTAATCCTACGGTTAAAGGTAGGGTTAGGTGTAGTTTATAGGGGCGATCATTAATATATACGTCGTGCTTTATTAGTTATTAAAATCTAGCCTCAGAGCAGGAGCGTCTCATACTATTCTGTTTTACTGTCTCATCCCATCCACTTCCACAAACAGGAATTATTATCACGTTTTTGCAGAACCTCACAAATTTATGGCACGTCTTAGACAAAGAAGCTTTTGTGTAATGACATAATTGATAATAAATTAAGCAATTATACTTCAAAGTACATATATAATAATACATGTAAACAGTGAATAAGGACTATGCTCAAATTAAATTATTCCGGACGTTTTACAATAATCTTTGACAGTCACTGTAATGTATGTAGATATTAACTTTTGACAAGACGCATCATAATTACCTAGTATTGATTTACTCCGGAAATCCATTAAAGAATTTGTTCAATCTTGTATACCAGATAAGATGCAGGTTTATGCAATTATTTAACGAATTAACGAAAATAATGAAATGTAATGATAATAATAAAAGTGCGACAAGATTTAAAAAAAAACATAGTGCGATGCGAATGACTGATTTACACACGGTATCTTATCCGGTATACAAGACGATGAAACAGTCCTGCGTTGTGATCTCGTACTAATTGTGATTAATACAATATCTGACAAAAATATAAAAATAATTCGTTTCACTTACATATTATTACGATTACTTACTTTAACATAAGATATATTACTTAATTAAAAAGACATAACACATTTCATAAACATACACACTAAAAATTATGACCAATAATTCAGCGTTAAGTATAGGTAAATATATATGACAGACTAAAGGCCCCGATTCTGTTTCAGAAGTTTAATACTATCGCTAATCTCTTTCAACTAAAACCTTGAATAAAAGGTGAATGACATTTGAATCTGTCCAATTAAAATACCTTCCATTATTTTTCACCAACAGGAAAATAGATGCGACTATGTTCATGGCTGTTTAATTAAAAAGCGTGGATGTCGTTTATTAAACTAAGTTAAGTTTGTGACACCAGAATTGGGGCCTATGTTTGGTATATTTTTTACTTCAATGTACAAGCAACAAAAATAAAATTAAAATAAATGTAATGCACGTGATTAAAACATGTTTTCTACGAAAATATCCAATTTTAATAACTGAGATCTAATTGTACTTCAACTCATTAGATTAATAATCACGATAATGTTATAAATTAATGTACTTACATAAAAATAATATTCGAATAATCTTGTGAATATGTGCACCATTTATAATTATGTACTTTTGCATATCAAAAATACAACTTTAGTGTGAATTCGTACGTAGGGGATATCTCAGAAACACTAAACTGATATTGCAATGACCATAATGTCTATAATTCTTCAGCGAGCAATTGTTTCTTCGCTGTTACTTTTTCTCTGCTTGTTTATAGTCTTCTGCGCTTCTGTGGTTAAGTTGGGCTGAAACTGTAACTTTTCTATGTTAAAACCAGAACTATGAACTACCTAATTCAAAAACCGCATCACAGCCCATCTGACTGGACTAGTTTTTCTAATGCGTTCGTAACAGTTGAGCGAGTAATGATTTTATTCGATTTATGTTTAATTTTGTTACGATTGTATTGTAGAAGAAATATACATAATTTATATTACTGCACACATTGCTCTCTGTCGATTCGGTCATCTCATGCCTAAACTTAATTTTAGTTTCAATCTCTCTTTCTAAATGAAAACATGAGAAAGAGATGGAATATATTTTAGACCTGTCAAATTCATTCACTTGCTTGTGTCTAGTTAAATTTAACGGAAATGAATTTAGTGGCGTCTAATTTATCAAGGATAGCTGTCAAATATCTCCCATATTTGACAACTCAAAACTAAATTTAGATCTGTTAAACATCTTCCGTCTTTTTCTCGTTATGTATTGGAAAGAGAGAGAGTGAAACTAAAATTAGGTTTAGGTATGAAACGTCAGAATCGACAGCATTATGGTTCTGCTGTCACTGGGCGCAATTTTGACATAAAACAAAAAATTAAAATTAGAGACGCTATCACTTTTTCACGTCAAAAGATAAAGTGTGAAAGTGATAGTATTACATTTTAGTTTAAGATTATATATATTAAAGTAAGCTAAACAGTTTATTAACATAACTTCACAGAGACGACAACAATTGTTGTCGTCAAATACACAATCCACTTTAGGTATAGAAACACGAATCTTTCAGATACATTTCATTCGATAAGTACAGAAATAAAGTAATTATTTGTTCAACTGTTGGCACATATCAATGCTAGCTAATTAAACTTCTGGCATATATAAAGCTTACCTGTGGTACTCGCTTTATTACGTCTAATTTTCTTGGTCAAAATAAAACTAGGTAACCTTTTGGTAAATAAAATCGTTCATCTATACTTACATTAATTGTAATATTTAATAATCGTAAATCTTACTTCCGACATTATAAACGAGATCGTTTAATAAACGCGCCTTAAAAGGTCGGACTCCTAATTTTTAGTTCACATCTATATCAGCTGTACAAATATTATCCGCTATATCAAATCATAAGATGGATATCTACTGTATATCATAAACTCATTTGTCAAATGAGATTGGTTTCATTACGCGCATGCGTGCGTGTTTGCGTGCACGTCCGCGTATGTGGATCGCAAGTCCTTCCTTCATTCTGTAGTCAAATAAAAGGGTTTAGCTTCACAATACGAATAGCTATATCCCTTTTTATTTAGCAACGTTTTATCAAAAGCTTCAAATAGTTCAATAAACATAATCCATTGTCGACTAAACCATGATAATGAAATCCAATCATGACCACAATAACAACGCGTAGGTATTAAAAATAATGAACCAAATTGATTTGTGCTAGCTTTAATTGTAATAAAATTGTACTCACTAGCATAAAAACAGTGTAAAGCTTGCGCAAGTCTTGCGTAGAAAAATGTTTTGCAAACAAAAAGAAAGTGAGTCAACTTTCCAATAAGTAGGTAAACTTGCAAACAAAAGTGAAGTGAATATGAAAAAAGGATGCAAAATAGGTAGTTGACAGATCTAGAATAAGTTGAAGAGCTGTCAATCTTCCATCATAGACAAAAGAGACGCGACTACATTCATGGCCGCTTTATATTAGTTAAAAGCAAGTGCCTTAATAAAATATACTCCATCCCTTTCTCATATTCTTATATGGAAAGAGAGTGAAACTAAAATTAGAGTTATATTTACCACAACAGAATCGCGGCCAATGACAGGTTTAACTGCTAGTGAGTACTTTTCTCAAGGTATAATTTTATTTCGATAAAGCGTTTTGGAGTCACAATAATGGCAATACTAGGAACTATTTCAGACATTCGAATATTGACCTCGAGGCTCTATCAATAACTTATTTACACACGATCGACGTTGATGTGCTATTTTCTTTACTTTTAGCTCTTTAACTTTCAAGTTTATACGAATCAATAGATTCAAACAAACCCACGGCTTACGCGTCCACTTTAAACTAATTTTTATATATATAAAGTCCTTTGTATTAAAATCGTCAAAATGCTTTACTTACGAGTGCTAACTGTCGTCGTTACATGTAATCGGCTTGACAAGCAGGTTCTCTTTTCTCTTCATTGTGAAACTCCGAAATGAATTTGGCGAATATATCATCGTATGTCCATCGCTATTGTCTATGATTATACTATGGTAGAAAGGTACGGTACTTGTACAGTGCGCGCAATGTATCTTGGCTGCCTCGCAGCCCGAGGCTTCTGTCTCATTCACTCTTCAGTATTTTAAGAGTCTCTATCCCGCTCGAACATTTGAAGATTCCGAGTTAAGGACAGCCTAGACACGTTACGTGCACTATTTATGTTTCAAGATATGGCGTCGCTTTACATACCCAACATTGACAGTTTGCACCATCAATGTGGGAGCTAATATTCTGAAAATGCCATAATACCCTTTCAAATAGAAAAAACGACCTAATTTCAAAGTCATAAGATACAATATCGAAGCTCTAGATCGACCGTTTACCGTTCCAATTTCAAACGTAGCTCAAGTAAATTGTTCTCAAAATTGACATCACTCCATTCCAGCCTCAACGACAAGTACACAAGGTTCGTTTTCCTCTGATCGTGTAGGAGTGCCGCCTTGTGTTTGCTATGAGTAAGCAATGCCGTTCTTGTGTCCAGCTCGTGTGAATATAACGTCTTCGTCGTCTGCATTGATGCTTTCAGCTGTGGTGAGGGCTACTGTGTCGCTGTGGACCACATGAGGGGACTCGTTGAACTCGTCTAACTCTTCTATACCCGCTGGGGAAGTAACAAAATCAGTGTTACCCTTTCGGAAAAAGAAATTCAGGCCATAAATACTAGATATAATAATATAATACTAGCTTTCGTAGGGTTTCAACCGCGTCGTACCTATATATCTATACAAATAAAAATTGAAGTGTCTGTTTTTAATATCAAAATAACAGCTTTTTACTAAATGCATAAGAAAGTATATACGGTACCTATAAAAAACAACCATTTTTTTAAATTTTTGTGTGTTTGTCTGTCTGTTTGTTCCGGGTAATCTCCAAAACGGCTGGACCGATTTTGACGGGACTTTCACTGTCAGATAGCTGATGTTACTTGTTACTTTTATTTGATTATTGATGTTACTTTTATTTTAGAAAAAGAATAGGGTTTCGGGCAAAAAAATAAAAACCATGACATCTAATATCTCCGCGCGGGTGAAACCACGGGCAGCAGCTAGTATCTTTATAAATTGTAGTCTATGCTCAGACGAGATAGTGGAAGCCAAAAAAAACCTATTAATTAGCTGTTCACCTGTATAGTCAGAGGGCGCCAACAGCAAATATTGTTCGGATCGAGTCGGCCACAGGAGATGTGCCATCACACAGAACGCCAAGCAGTCAGCCGAGTAGGTAATTCCTGGAAATATTTAAATACACATCAGTTAAAAATCAGTTTTATGCTATAAGGCAGCCCTCGCAACTAATTCATCCCCGCTTGACGCATATCGTATCGTCTATTATTGTTGTGGTTGGGCAAAGTAGACACAAGTGTCTACTTTAAATTGAAATGGATTAATTTGTCAGGTCTATAATATATTCCATCTCTTTCTCATGTTCTTATTTAGAAAGAGAGGTTGCAACTAAAATTAGGATTAGGCACTGCAGCGCCACGCAGGCCTTTGTGTCAAAGTTCGTTCTGAGTTGCACTGCAATTGTTACGGGCTGCCGTTCTACCACGAGGCAAACGACCAGCTCGTCTCATTATCCAATCCATCCTACTAATATTATAAATGCGAAAGTGTGTTTGTCTGTTTGTTGGTTTTTCCTCCACGCAGTAACGGAGCAACGGTGATATTTGGCATAGATATAGTTTATGGACCGGAGAGTAACATAGGGTACTTTTAATCCCGGAAAAAATGCACGGTTCTTGTGGGAACGCGGGTAAAAACCGCGGGCAGAAGCTAGTTAGTTTATAAAAAAAACCGTAACTTACCAAGTATAAACTTGAATCGCCACAGCGGACTTATCTGCAGGGCAATCAATGCGATCACAGGCAAATAAACGAACCAAACAAGGCTCGAAGCACCGAAGTGAAGCAAGAAGTTTAGCTTCGGCATGTTGTGTTCGTACATCATTGTATTCCGCAGTTCCAGCACGAACCACGACATGATGGCCACGCGGAGCGCCAGGATAAGCCAACCTGGCCACGTCTGGTACTCGTCGATCTCTTCTATTATGTCTACTTCCGTCTGTAATAGGGATGTTGCGTAAAACACACAATACATTCATCTGACGTTATACAGTTTTAATAAGATCACAGTTAAAATAAATATGAAATCTTTTATACGATATTATATTATAACTAGCTGCTGTCCGCGGTTTCATCCGCGCGGAGATATTGGATTTCATGGTTTTTATTTTTCTGCACGGAACCCTAAATCTTTGTCTAAAATAAAAGTAGCCTAAGTTACTCCTTGTAACATACTGATGTTTAATATTGCAGTGTCTGTTTGTAATATCAAAGTAACAGCTTTTTACTAAATGCATATGAAAGTATAAACGGTACCTATAACAGAAAAACCATTTTTTTTAATTTTTGTCTGTCTGTCTGTCTGTTCCGGGTAATCTCCAAAACGGCTGGGCCGATTTTGACAGGACTTTCACTGGCAGATAGCTGTTGTTACAAAGAGTAACTTAAGCTACGTGGGCGAAGCCTAGGGGCACAGCTAGTAAAGATTATAATAGCTTACTACATACATCTATAATCCATAATCAAGAGTTTCCTCAATGCATTATTTATATACAATGATAACCCAACTATTTATACATGTTTTTAACGAGATAGCTAGTTCCCTACGTCTGCACATTAAATCGACAAGAGATATTAAGCTGACGTATAAATCAAGTTATTTATTGAGTTGAAGTTGAATAAAATTATACCTCATTGGATTATTAGACTTTTAAAATATCTTTTTTTTTTTATGTTATTTGGTAACGAGACGAGCTGGTCGTTTGCCTGATGGTAAGCATAACGCCAGCCCATAACAATTGCAGTGCCACCCAGAACTTTGAAACACAAAGGCCTGCGCGGCACTGCAGATCGCTCGTTACCCTGAGACATTAGGTTAAGCCCAGTAATTTCACTGAATACTCTGCTCATCAAACCGGAACACATTAATGCTTGCACAATACTGCTTGGCGGCAGACTTCACGAGCAAAGCGGTGGTAACAACCCAGACGGACACTCGCAGAACCGTTAGTCCTCCCACTAACTAAAAAATTTAAAATATCTTAATCTTATACTTACTGTGTTCCAAACGTAGAGCAAAATGTGGACGATGCCGTAAGCCAGCCAGACTGCGAACACAAGTGGCTTGTACGAAAGCTCTAATCTGGTCACCGCCCAGCCTTTTGCCAGCAACAATAGTAGCAGCATGAAAAGAGTCTGAAATATATGTACTTTAATTAAAATCACAGATTTAAACCATGCTTGGAAATAAATAATAGTCCTTACTGAATAATATTTATTACTAGCTGCTGCCCGCGGTTTCACCTGCCCGGAGATATTGGATTTCATGGGTTTTATTTTTAAGCGCGGAACCCTAATTCTTTTTCTAAAATAAAAATAGCCTAAGTTACTTATAACATCAGCTATCCGCCAGTGAAATTCCCATCAAAATCGGCCCAGCCGTTTCGGAGATTACCCGGAACAGATAGACAGACAAAAATTTAAAAAATGGTTGTTTTGTTATAGGTTCAGTATATACTTTCATATGCATTTGGTAAAAAGCTGTTCACACTGACACTTCAATTTTATTTATTTGTTTAGATGTATAGATTTAGTCAGCTTGCATACAGTTGAGTAAAAAAGAAACAAAAATGTTTAATTTCATCTCTTGTAACACCGATGGTAGCCCATAGCCTTATGCACCCTACTGTACACACAGGCTGCGTTTCCGAGATATAAACGATCAATACTGTCGCTTCCGACACGGATATCATTCCGAGTGAATCAAAATCACCCTGCAGATGTCTACAACTTACCCGACTCATTATATCAAGTATATCCCCTGCAACCGATAGTCCATTGAACCCGACACCATCAGCTGCAAATTTCACAGTATGCAGTACATTGAAGCATAGTGCTATGAACTCAAGGAACAGACTGAATGTGAACAGCTTTGTCACTGGGTGCTTTTGTATTCTGTAACATCGAAAAAAGGTGTTTTACAGTACACATTTTCGCCCAAATTTCTTGTTAATTAAAAAATACACTCATTGTAAAATACATACAATAAACCAACAATAGAGCCTTGGATGGAATTATTTAGCTATTATAAAAAAAGCATCATGGAGATATTTAAAAATTGTGCATTGATAGAGAACTTGAGTAGTATATTTCTGACTTGATTTGATTTATAATTATTGTAGGTTAGCCTTAATTTTCTACTTCTGAAAGTTCTGTTACTTAATTGAAGCAGTAAAACTAATCCTTAGTCTTCTTAGGCAACACTCCCAAGACAATAAATGGTTGCAAAATTAAAATTACAAGTATTACAACACAACCACAACCTAATAAAATATTAAACTGGTATTCTAGTTATAGATGGTAGGTATAGTATTGACAAACTGTGTTTCTTATCATTACTTTTAGCAGTACAATATCCAAATAAGTTTCTCAGTCATAAAGGTAATCTTCAAAGTGATGATAAAATAATGTAATCTTTACCAAAGGGATATACAATACAACACAGTTAATTTTGCATTTCTGCCCATTGTAATCAATAAGCAATAAAAACATGTTGGTCTTAAAATGACAATACTCTGAACCCTGGTCCAGAGTAATCTTAGTCCAAGGAACAAAGGGTGAATGACTATAAGCTAAATTTATACTAAAAAAAATCTTACCTGACAGCATAGATTTGTACTGGCAACAGAACAATATAACACAGCCAGAAAACCAGGTACAACTCTAGAGTATTCTGTCGATCAAACGAGAATTGATACAAGAGTGTGTTGTAGAATGACAAATTGGGGCTTCCATTGACCAGCCAGAAATCATACTGGACCGTCTGTGGCATGTCTGTTAATGTCTTGTTGTCTTTTGCTGGTGCACCATTATAGTGATGCCAAGAGCATGTCTCTTCATCTAGATAGCATGATACCATTGACACATACCAAAACCTGTGGATATAAGAATTTTACATAATTATTATTATAATAATGAACATACAACATAGAGTGAAAACATTATGAAGGTCATTTATTCCATTTCTCAGTCTCAAGGTTTACTATTTCATTGAGCATTGTTAAATGAAACCAATTATTGTGAAATATCCATTCTAATATCATAAATTAGAAAATAACTCTTCATGTTTAATTTTATTTTTTTACTTTTTGATAATGAGATAAGCCGGTTTGGCCTAATGATAAGCTCAATACCAGCCCATAATAATTGCAGTGCCACTCAGAACTTTGAAACACTCACTTTAGGTAAAATCAAATAGTAACACCTAATAATCACACATGTATACATATTATAGACCCTATGCCTAAGTGAGGTATTCCACTTATCAAAGATCTTTGTACAAGGTGCATTTAATAAGGGACACAGCACTCAGACAAAGTACTTTGATGAGTGGAATACCAGCCTAAGCCATGCCTATTCCTGTATCTATGGAATCAGGAACAAGGACCATGGTTCAAGCAGGGGCGATTTTAAGGATTCAGCGCCCTGGGCCTGCAGGCCCCGCTGCCCCTTTTTTTTTGCCAATTTATACTGAATCGTAAGAGACAAAACACAGTTTAACCCAGATCATTAATAAGAGCCTTAGTTAGGTAGTCTTTTTTAAATTTATTCTGCTTGCACCGCCCCTAGCAGCCTGCCGCGCCCCCGGCCATGGCCCTTTTGGCCCTAGGGTAAATATGCCCCTGGGTTCAAAGCAATATTATAAATTGTTTAGAAAAGATGTTATGATCTAACTGTTGAAAATTAAGTATCTAATGCTTACCTGGGTTGACCAGAATTCTGGATGACATAAGTAAACTGATTCTTCTTTATAACATTCCATGGTGTGTCTTCATCCACACACAATTCCCCTTTAGGGCAAGGTATTCTTCTAAATAAATCCTGACCATAAGCATTGCATTTTGGATGGTATGCAGTTGCATTCAAATTTTGGAACATCACTTGACATGCTGCCTCTTTATCAATGATGTCTCTACTTTTATAGTAATGAAGAAAATGCGTTCTATCCAGAACCGCAAACGTTATAGGATATTTAAACTGCTCTTTCGAAGTTAAATTTCCAAAAATATAACCATATGTTTCCTTCTGATAATGAATGTCAGTCTTCTGGAAACCGAATTTGACCAAGAACTTGAAGAATTGGCCCGTGGAAAATTCCCCTGTTATGTGCGTGGCGGACACATTGAAAATTATAAAGGAAATTAAAAAAAACACGATCATCACACGCATCTTGAAGTATGTAAAGTATTTACACTACACCAAATATATATCATTTCTGTAGGCAGTCCTTTCCTCAACACATTTTCTCTTTGTTTATAATAACTTGCGCTATATTTTTTTATATTTAAATCATTTGTCTAGAGTGTATCGAATCATCGAACAAGAAAAATTGGTAAAATTCCCTAAAAATTTGCGAAAATCGCTTGTCCTTTCCCTACATTGAACACAAATTGAACAAGACCATGACGTTGACGACCATCTGACGTACGCCTGACAGTCTGACAAACTGACAGTGAAGTGACAAAGATGTTCAATTGTTCATAGGCAGCAGCACAGATCAATAACCGGCAGCAGTAATCGATTGATTTTTTTTCTTCTTTCTTGGCCAGACACGGTTTGTGTATTTTACCAAGTTAAAATCTTTTTTTCAAAAGTTTTTTCCATGTAAAAATAGGGTAAAACACCCAATTATCAGCACTTTAAGAGGATGTCTCATTTCAAATTGGTTTTTTAAATTAAAAGCAACTTATATCAGCTAAATTGTTGCGATTATTAAAGATCTTATAAATTAATCTTTATATTTGTATAACTTTTGAAACGATAATGTTAACAATACGAGAGAATATTAAAAGAGATTGAAAAATGATTGTATCTCCATTTATTGGCATGCTTGTTGCCAGTTATTGGAACGAAATTACCCAATTATCAGCACCAAGATTGGAGCAAATAAAATTCTTCTACAAATAGAGTTTTAAGGCTTTTATTCAAATATAGGCCATTTAGAATTTAAAAAATTAAATTGATTTTTTATATATTTGTTTTTTTTTTATTTTGTCACCTAGGAACGTAACCCCTATAATCCCATACAAATTACCATTCCGTATTCACGGTTTCTGTATTCGCGGCATATTTATGGAACGTATCCCCCGCGAATAAAGAGCTTTTACTGTATACTGAATTGAACCAAACGTAACGCGCGACGCTGGACAGCGACACCTGGGTTAGTTTGTTAGCATCATGATGACTCGCCGAATGCTGAAAACATACGACTTAGGTATAAATTCAATACTTATATTTATTCCGTAAATAACAAAAGCAAGTTTAAAAGAGTTAATGTGTAATGAACCAATCAACTAACTCAATGAACTTCAATCTATCACAGAGAACTTTTCTATATATGATGGTATTACAAAAATGTAATAACCTAGTCACATTTTTATACAATTACTTGTACCATTGGAGTTTTAACTCAAATACTCAGAGGAAAAAAAAAATTACCCTAATTTGTCAAAAGCGCGTTATTTTTTTAATGTATACTGGTTCATTCAAAAAATAAAACTAAAAGGACTCCTGCTGCCTACCTCCTTTAAGTGAAATATAAATTATAAAGCAGACAGAATTAAACATCTCAGAACATCACTAAAGTCACTGTGGCTCAATATAAACGCATCGTACATATTACTCTTTTGCCTCTATTACCCTTTGCGCATCGTAAAAGCTACAAACATGGCATGAAAAAGTTTTTCCAGCAAGCACGAACCTTCTTTACAGCCCACGATCACGACATTTTTTTTTTTTTTTTTCACTATTTTTTACATACATTACCATCAACTTTATCACACCATTAGCAAATCTGACAATAATTCATCTGGTCTATGGTCTCTATATATTTCAGGTTCAGCTGTCAATGTCATTGTCATAATCATCTCAGCTCAGTGCTGCCCTGCTGCCATCTATAGCTTTTTGTAATTTTTATTTCATGGCGGATTAGCGAATAGCAATACGAATGTCAAAGCTGAAGCTTGGCTGATTTTTTTATAAAAAGAAGTGCTTAATGTTAGTGTTTTTAAGATTACCACTTTATCTTGAAACCCCTTCCTAGCAGTGATTCTAATAATGGACATTCAACCCTTTTCAACCATGTCTACGGAAGTATTCGTGCCATAGCAACAATCAGCCCATCTTGCCTGCCCATTTCCTTTGTGATCTAGTTAACAATTTCTCCAACTTCTGTGAAAATTTGCTGTATCCGGGCCGAAAGTGTGATAAACCGACATAAAATATTCTTGTTAGTTGTGGAATTTGGTGTTTCGTAGGCGAATTATTCGTTTAATCTTCATTAACCTCGAACGCGGAAGTTCGTTACTCGATACAAGCCGCACCGATTTTTAATACCCAATGACTAGCGTGCGAAATGTGTAATTGATAGTGCCAATGTTAAATGATTAATAGAGGAAAGTGCATGGATTGATTATGATAGGGATTTAGGTGCCGGTGGTCTAATAATGGTTGAAATAGGAGTGCCTCAACAATCAGCTGACGACAGCCTTGAAAATGCCGAGTGGTTCTGGGGCGATATAACCAGGTAAGACCTTCGATATTTTGAACCGATATAGCTATACAAAACTTAGCAGTTTTAACAAAACTTAGCAGTTTTAACAAAACTTAGCAGTTTTAACAAAACTTAGCAGTTTTAACAAAACTTAGCAGTTTTAACAAAACTTAGCAGTCAAGTGGTTCAATATTCTAAGAACATTGCACAATTTAAATCAAATTTTCTGTGCATTACTAAAAGTATTTAGGTCACTCAATCATTTAATCTTAATTGATTTCATAGTGTATAAATTCCTATAATTTTTTTTTTTTGTTATTAGTAATGTAATTCTTTTTCCATCATTTGCTAAAGATTTTCATGTACTTAATATTAACATGGAATATTTTAACCCCACATTTTAATTATTACAGAGATCAAGCCACAGAAAAGCTTAGAGACACCTGTGATGGCACATTCCTTGTACGCAATGCATCAAATAAAGATAGTGGATACACATTGACAGTAAGAAAAGGTGGCACAAACAAATTGATAAAAATATATAATCATGAAGGCCGTTATGGCTTCTGTGAACCTTTTGAATTCACCTCTGTAGTAGATCTTGTAAGGTTTTACACAGAATTTTCACTTGCTCACTGCAATAGCAGTCTTGATATCAAACTTCTATACCCACTTTCAAGACGTCAAGAAAATGAAGGCGGAGAAAGCATCAGTGATGATACCCTAGAAACTAGATATAAAGAGATCCACAAGAAATATGTTCTCAAAACGAGAGATTATGATGTCCGTTTCTATAAATACACAAGGTTAAGAGAAGAGGTGAATCTCAAAAGGCAAGCACTTGATTCATTCAAGGAAACTGTAAAAATATGTGAGGATCATTTAAAATTGCAAGAGAAAATGTTAGTAGAAACTCAACCTCATGAGAAAAATGTGCTTGTGGACAATAATAGAGCTCTGATTGCAAAAGTGCACAGTTTTAAACAATCAAAAGCTAATTTGAATGATATCCTACGGAACACCTTGGAATCCAAACTGCAACTTGAAAGAGAAATTACAAAACTTAAGTCTGACGTTTTAGATCTTTATAATGTAAAAGATCGGTACAAAATGTAAGTTTTTCAATATTTATAATTCTATTCTATTTAAAAAATATTTGACTAAGTTATCATTCCATTATTTTTTAACAACAGCAATGCTTGTAAGTACAGTCTCTGTAATAACTTCATAGGGCTTTAGTAATAAATACTGTATTAAGAATGTATTGTCCCTTTTGATTCAATTTAAAATTGTCAAAGAACAACACACAAAACATTGGTGTTGATTCTGGTGTTTCATACCTAAACCTAAATTTAGTTTCATTCTCTCACTCTTGATAAGAATATGAGAAAGGGATGGAATATATTTTAGACCTGTCAGATTAATTTACTTGCTTGTATCTATTGTAAATTTAATTAAAGGCCCTGAATTTAGTGATGCCTAATTTGTCAAAGATGGATAGCATTTGACAGCTATAAAATTAAATGCAGACCTGTCAAACATTTTCCATCACTTTCTTGTGTTAGTTATTGGAAAGAGAGTGAAACTAAAATTAGGTTTTGGAATGAGATGCCAGAATGAACACCATTTTTATACAGTAACAGTTATAAAGTTGTTATTAGTAAGGCCCTTAATGTGTGTGGTTGTTTACTAGAACATGTCAATCTTCAAGCTGGGTACTCTTCCAACTGGTAGTGGGCTAGACCATTTGGATTATCTATAGGCCTACTAGGGCTTGTAGATTATCCAACTGTTTTTGTAGCTAGCTAGGTTAGATGTAGTGTTTATTTATGTATTAGCTAGTTAATAAAGGCATTTAGAACAGAGACCGAGCAAAGGGGTAGATTGAAAATCAGTGCTGCGTGCACATGAAAATGTGTACGCAGCACACGCTGAATCTACTCCCATTGCCCTACACATACATATATGTATATATATTTTTATGTAAATTGTAAAGAATATTGTAAGGTGCAATAAACGATTTGATTTGATTTGATTTGATTTAGGATGTTAAAAAAAAAAAACTTCAATCGTTGCACATTATAGTTACATTGACCCAAGTATAAGCCTGCATTGGGCGCCATGCTAAAAAGCTGTAGCACCCATTGATTTTAAACATCCACACACTTCAGTCCACTAATATTTTACTGTGCTACAACATGTTTTTAACTGACTAGTCACTTAGTAGTGGAAAAAATACTAAAGCCATCAATTAGTGTGATATTCCACTTGTCAACGATGACAAAATGCATTTGATCAAAGAACTTGGATGACATCATCAAAGTTGGATCAAGTTTGTAGGAACATCAAAGTATGATCAAAGATTATGACAAAGATATTTCAAATTGCTCCATATTTCAAACTCCAAAATTTTGTGCAAAATTTACTAAGAAAACTTGGACCAAGATTTTGAGTGAATGGAGTTCTGTCAAAGAACTGATCAATTATGGGACACAGAACTTGGACAAAGATCTTTGATGAGTGGAATATCGGCTTTACATAAAACTTAAAGGCATTTATTTACTGCAGATAATGATACAGAAATGAGCGATTGAGCATCAAAGCTTGCACAGTCTTTTGTTATGTAAATCAAGAACTTTCAGGACAGACCACCATTTAATAATATTTAATAAAAACAACACAAACAATTCCCTCTCACTCCAGGTGGTTACAAGGAAGAGGTAAATCAGATGAATACCTGCAAGCTTTAGAAGAAGACAACATTCACAAACTAGAAGAGCTATATGCACACCGAGAGATGATTTCGTGGCATGTTAAATGCACCAGAGAAAATGCAGAGAAGATGCTGACTGGTAAACCCCAAGGGACTTTCTTGATACGGCCTAATTCTACTGGACAGCTGGCTCTGTCCATTGTTTGCAACGATATGGTATACCACTGCATTATATTCAAGACTGAACGAGGATATGGATTTGCGGAACCTTATAATGTTTATGAGTAAGTATTTTAGCCACTTTTTTTAGGTGTTTAAGAAATTACCACTAGCTATTTGATCTTAAATAGCTAAATGGTTGTGTAAACTTTATAAAATACTAGCGTCAGCTCGTGGCTTCACACGCGTGGAATAAGTATAAAATGTAGCTTATAGCACTCAGGGATAATGTATTTAGCTTCCTGATTAGTCAAAGAATTTTTGGAATTGGACCAGCGGTTCTAGATATTAGCGGTCACAAACAAACAATATCACATTAATTCTTTATAATTTCAATAAATCTCCTCCATCCAAAGGTCAGGTTTATATCACTTTTAGCAATAAGGCCACCTATTGTAGCATTGTAATATTGTTAATATCATGTGGACATTGGATTGTTGATACTACAACATTACAGGTGCCCTTATCTCTAAAAGTGATCTCTACCAAGTGACAAATGGATCAAGAAAAATACATTTAAGCTTATAATAAACACAGTATAATGTTTGAATAGTTACACAATGTTTCGTCTCTTTCGGTTCAGTTTAAAATTCTCCAAGAACAACAAAGACAAAACATTGTTTAATTATTGCACCATTTTACACTGTTTTAGTAAGACTCTTTTGATTAATATTTTCTCACGGTCTTAGGGTAAAATTAAAAAGCTAGTCTCCATTTAATTTGTCCTCCCATAATGAATTTGAAAATCACTAGTTACATAAGTACTTAATTAATTTTCAAATTCGAATTAATTTCTTGATACACTAAACTTTTATCAACAAGTAGAAACCACATGCAAATAATATTTCAATTGACAAGTGATAAGAATATTTATTCAATCTATATAGATAAATTAATAAGGTGTACTGATTATATTAAATGATATGATAGACACACCAGATTACTATTTCTTTTTGATACCACTATCTCTAGACAGTATGTCTATCATATTAACTTAGGAAAATACCAGAGCGGCATATTCGCAATTGGCGAAAAAGCCCTTTATTCGTGATTAAAATAAATAAATAACTTTGCCAGCGCCCCAAGGCAGCACTCCGTTATATGAAGGAGTTGGGCTGGCTTGGGTAAGCGCTGGCAGGGGGAAATGCACAATACACCCCAAGCGGGACGTCAGTGCAGGCCTTATCGCCCCCATCTAGAATAAGAATAAGAATAAGAAATAAATAACTTAGTAACTTAAAAATTTGCGTAATGTGTTAACCATACTATCCTACTAATATTATAAACGCGAAAGTTTGTGAGGATGGTTGGATGGTTTTCTTTCACTGAAAAATTACACGGATTTTGATGAAACTACAGTAACATAGATTATTTATTCGAATAGCACGTGAACTACACTTAAATATATACTAGCGACCCAGCCCGCGGCTTCGCACGGATAGAATAGGGTATTTAAAAACGCTTTTATTATTTGTTATTACATAAAATGCAGATTGCGTTAATATCTGCTGGTAATTGTTGTGTTTACGATAAAAATTGATGCTAAAGTTTAAATAAAAAATATGCGCCCAAACAGTTTTCACCACGATGCACGCATCACGGAATGTTTAGCTGCGTCTGACGATGACGTCATCACGTCAGACACAGCCAAACACATCACACACACTTTCAATAAAATTTAACTTATAAATTGAAATTTAATTTGGAGTTAACTGAACTATATTTCTATGGATTTAACTTACTATTCTCCTTTTACTATGCTATTATCGTTTTCATCCTCTTTGATTTCACATTGATGTTCCTATAGGTGATTTGATGAAGTCATCCAAGTTCTTTGATTAAACTATATTTCTATGGAGTTAATCTAACTACATTTCTATGGCCGTTTCTATGGAGTTAACTTACTATTCTCCTTTTACTGTGCTATTATCGTTTTCATCCTCTTTGATTTAACATTGATGTTCCTATAGGTGATTTGATGAAGTCATCCAAGTTCTTTGATTAAACTATATTTCTATGGAGTTAACCAAACTACATTTCTATGGCCGTTTCTATGAAGTTAACTTACTATTCTCCTTTTACTATGCTATTATCGTTGTCATCATCTTTGAATAAACATTGATGTTTCTATAGGTGATTTGATGAAGTCGTCCAAGTTCTTTGATCAAATACCATTTAGAAAAAGATCTTTGATGAGTGGAATACCACACTAAGTACAATCTATTTTCTTTTTTTATTTTCAGAACTCTCAACGAGCTTGTTCTACACTATGCTGTAAATTCATTAGAAGAACACAACGAACAACTGCGCACCAGTCTCAAATATCCAGTAAATGCTCACCTTGTGAAGAAACCGGAAAAATAACACGAAGACAGGGACTTTCTGGGATCTTATCAAGTAGTATGCGAGGAATCACCAAGTAAGATTTGCCTGAGAAATCTTGTACTATGAATTCCGCGAGAAGTTTTCCATCTGTATCTTCCGCAGCAACTGAGTAGTTTGTAACGTTTTTTTCGTTCCATGTGGATCTTGAGGATTGCACAAGCGTGTGTTAACTGAAAACACTGACTTATTGAGAGGTGAACACTCGAAGTTTGTTCTGTTTTCTTGTAAAATATCAAAAGAAACGTTAAATGGCATCATTTTTAGAACTCGTTCAAAGAATGTCTGATTAAGATATAATTTGAGGACTCAATTACATTTTAAAGTGTGTGGGAATAAACAGTTATTCATTTTGTGATAAAAGTATATTTGTGTATTTAATAAATGTAAGGAAAAAATGCCCAACTATGATTATTAAGTATCGAGGGAAAATGTTCACCACTTCTGGATAAATGATTGAAACCAAACTTTTATGACAAAATAACCCAACCCTTTAATGTTTCTGTAATGCGAGATAAGCATTGAAACACTGATATCTTAAAATTTACTAACAGTTTAGGAAAAAAGGCTACTCTAATAAGAAATAACTGATACATTTAGACTGGATTTCTCAGTCTGTCTCAGATTGTATTCTCAAGAAGAAATGCGGCAGACATTTCGACATGAAAATAAGGTTTTGTCAACTAAACCTAGTGATGTACTCATAGTAGTGATTTGAAAAGCGTTACGTAGAAATTATTAGCTGTAGCACCTACAGTTGAACTGTGACTAAGATATTTCCTTGGTATTGTTAGAATAAAATGGAATTCTATTAAATTTCCTGATAATCGTACCTACAAAAAATATTTTTCCTGTAATTTGACCGAATCCCGTTATAATATCTTAGTTATATAAATATTTAGTGCCCGATTGTTGAATTTCACGAGTGATTTCGAAATCACCGGTGACAAAATTCTCAGGGATGACATTGAAATCACTAATTTGCAAAAGTCGTATTTTTGAAAGTCATACCCTGTATTACCAACATGCAACTATTTCTCAGCTTTCATCATAGATACACTTATGATTGTGTTCTATTCAATTTAATTTTTTAGATTGGAAATTGTTTTTAAGTCAAAAGTGGCACTAAATACTCATACCCCTAGAATGGGTACCCCCCACACGTAAACGATATCATATCTATAATAATTTTAGTCACCCGCTGAGATTAAAAAATACGACTTTTTGTAAATCGGTGACTATCGGTCATATCGCTGATATTTAGTCGCTCGGTGACATTCAAAAATTGCATCCCTGTACTGTACCATTTTTCAACAAAGCCATTTTTTTTCCTAAACTGTGCTTTTTAATTAAAAAACTGTTTTAACTTATATAAATAAGTTAAAATTCTTCCTAATAAAAGCGTGGTGTTGCGAGATTGAGGGGCCTTTATGGATCGGTAGATGTGTTAAAACGGCTGATTCGAAATCGGAGACTGTTGAAATCGACATTATAATGGTATTAATGATTGTGTTAGGTATAGGCTCGTCGTCTGGTCTAAGTGTTGAGTCTGCGTTGTGACTTGTGTTACAAATTACAATACGTCACTTACATTTAATCTCACCAAAAATTCGTTTGAGGTAAAAGTTAAGTTGCATTCAAAATGAATATGCTAATTGCATTTATTAACTACTTGTGTTACAAATTACAATACGTCACTTACATTTAATCTCACCAAAAATTCTTTTGAGGTAAAAGTTAAGTTGCATTCAAAATGAATATGCTAATTGCATTTATTAACTAGCTAACTACTAACTAGCTACAAAAACAGTTGGATAATCTGCAAGCCCAAGTAGGCCTATAGATAATTCAAATGTTCTAGCCCACCAAATAAGTTTATAAGGTTTATTATAATAACAGAAAAAGTTAACAACATAAACTAAAATAGCTAAATAAAATACACACAAATTTATTTACAATCTTAATCTAATGATCCGCTACCAGTAGGCAACGTTCCCAAAATGCTGGCAGCATTGCCACGTTGAATGGCAATGCTTAATCTTTGACCTAAGTAGAGGCCAGCATTTTGGTCACGTGTGGCTTCGACCAGACGTGACCACCAAATTGATTTCCTACTACCGTTATTTACTAGAGTTGTAACCGTTTTGAAATAGAGCGTAGTGTACATACTTACATTACAGTTTTGATATTTACCTATAACTAATCATTGTAATTTTTAAAGGGATTTTTGGTGAATTATGCTAAGTTGGGCAAGTAATTTTTTTCACAAGGGATTGATTGTTACCATTTTAGAGTTAGGTTTTAGAATTTAAAGATTCTGTCTGAAAGATCGTGAAGTTGCCAAAAAAGTGGCACTTGCTTATTATAACAAGAATCGTGTTTAAATTCAAACATTCATGTTTCCACACATTTACATATATTTTAAAGCCAAAAGGGACCATCAACGGCTTGAGTTCTTGATAAGTATTATCATTTTTCTTTTTGCTAAGTAATTATTGTGCGGTCAAAACAATAAACAAATGTTACATATGTGTAATTTTAGTATATTGGCCTAAAAGATGATATTTGGGTAGGAAGAGAGAATCTTCTAATATTGATTGCAGACTCAACACATGTTACGATCCGAACCCCAGTACCCCAAAACGATGCATTCCAAGACTAGAACAGCGAATGATACCAAATGATTAACTTGTTATGTATATTTGTACAAATTATTTCTCACTGTTTTAAAATATCACGGTTATTTACTAATTTATACATTGTAACGGGATATTTACCGTGATTATTATTGAGCGATGAGCACCCGATATTTCGACGCTGTTGCAAGCATCATGCACTGCAGTGCGCTCGTTACCCTGAGACATTAGTTATTAAGTCTCATAAGTCCAGTAACTTCACTGGCTATTCTGCTCGTCAAACCGGAAAACATTAATGCTTGCACATTACTGCTTGGCGGCAGACTTCACGAGCAAAGCGGTGGTAGCAACCCAGACGGTCACTTGCAGAAGAGTTAGTCCTACCACTAACTCACGAGCAAAGTGGTGGTAACAACAAAATACTATTATAGTACACGGGAATATTATTCCCGTGGACATGATGCTTGCAACAGAGCCGAAATATCGGGTGCTCATCGCTCAATAATAATCACGGTAAATATCCCGTTACAATAATGTATGAAATATTATTTCTCATCTTGCTTTGCTTCGCTTTGGGGGCTTGGTGAGTGAGCCTTAGTTTCTCATAGAGATATGTACTTGTTATGTATGTATGTGATAGTAATATTATTATACCTTTCATGTATATTTCGTAGTGTTACGGTATTTGTATATAACATGCGATGCAAATAATTTGTAAGGTGTAAGAAGAATGATATTAAACAGGGTGTATTCGACATCTCGACTACGTTGAAGCCGTGATGTTCAGCGTTGATAACAGAACAGTTTTGTTCTGAAGTTTTTTTTACATTTCTTTCTAGAACGGATGCTGTTATTGTTATCGGCTCTGGAACCGTTCATTTCATGCAATGCCGAGCCTACCTTTACTCCCAATATGAATGGCAAGACCTATTTCGAATATTTTTGTATACATGTAAACCTTAAAAATTCAGTTAGTTTTTTACTAAAATAATAATATCGATTACTTTTTTTCATTGAAACATTGGTCTTATATAATTTTAGTAAAAAAAGTTTAGTGACTTGCCAGAGAAGTTTGTATGATTTTAGTACGTTCAAGTACTGATTTGTTTTAATTTTAAATGTTAATTTGTAAATTAGCGCCTGAGTCTCGTCAATTAATGAGTTAAGTCGGTTAATTTGATATGTGATTTACATCTTATATAAAAAGAAATGTTTGATAACAAGCTAGTTGTAAGTTATACCGATAATTTCGAAGAAAATATCTATTCCATTTATACATTACATACCTTATAACATTACAATAAGTAGGTACCTACCCTTTTATTATAAAGCTATTCGTAAATAACTATACCTTTCTGATAAATTGTACATGCAATGTACACCTACATGATTTATATTCAATCACGTAATCCCTTTTTAACATACCCATTTTTATCAATTGTAAATTTCTAAATGGATTTTACGCACACAATCTCCAATACTCTATATGTATAATAATAATATGTCAAAAAAACTTACAAAATACACATACTTAAAATAAAACATACAACTGTTCATAACATTCGTAATTCAATAGATGTTTTAAATACCAAGCCAAAGTTTTAATCTAATACTTTTCTACAGATGCCTTCATAAAAGACAAAATCCTTGAAATGAGATCGAAGACAAAATAGTTTTATAACAAAAAAAGTCTTCGGTAGACTTTGTTCAAAGAAGATTGTTATTGTCTATGGCCATACAGCCATATTATATCTTTCATCTTTGTGGCTATTTTTTTTAGGGTGCAATATATATTTGTTATGCAAGGCTGCAAAATTGTTATTTGCGCGAGTACTTGTATCCGAGGAAGGGAAGGAGTCTAAGGCTAAGATTCAGAGACGATTCTAAGCGTAGACTTTGGCTTCCATATGTCAAAACTGCATAGAATTTTGACGTATGAAAGCGTGAGTCCACGCTTAGATTCGTCTCTGAATCTCAGCCTAAGATTGAACCAAACTTTGATTGTTTCAAAAATAGAGTCTTGAGCGTAGCGAGTTTTTCAAAAGTACCGGACGGAAAATAACTCTGTTGCCGACCGAAACACACTTTTTTACCTCACTACAGAGAGGAAATATTTAATTCTATCATTCGAATTTCTTATTGCAAAAGTGCGGCCGGCGTGGCGCTAGCGAATAAAAAGCACATTTGCAGGCAGATTTCAAATGATATCAATACCTTTCCGAGCTTGTGACGTGAAAAGTTTATTTACTTACGTTACAGCTTCTGTCGGAACACGTTTTAGCTAGTAGCATACACTAAAACATTCTAGACTACTAGAATAGACTCCCTATTTTTACGCTGGGTCTATAGTAGAATAGTACTTATCAAGAATGTTTGCTACTGTAAAAAAACGTATTCCAGCGATAACGCATTACTGTATACGATCGACGCGAAACTAAGATATTGCAAAATTCTTATTAAATTACTTTATTCGACAAAGGCGAAATTTTGTAATATTAAATAGCTTGATTCAGTTTTTAGAAATAACCAAAACTTTGTTATTTCCTAAAAAAGTAAACTAGTTTTTGTAAATAATTATCCACCGAATTAAGTTATTTTTTTATAATATATTCGCATGCTTCCGCCCATTTTCAAAGTAGCGGTGCATTCATTCCCGTTTTGATTTTTTCTAAAACTTTTCTTTTTATATTATGTTTTAAAGAATATTTAAAACCTTAAGGTAACTGAAATTTGTTTAACAGTGCTTGTGAGTCGTAGAATTACATATTTTTTTTACGAAATGAATATAGATTTTACATACATAGTATATATTATATACTTATTCACTTTTTAAGTTAAAGATTATATAAGTGAGATTAACAATGTGGAGTTATTTTTGTATTTTTCAATTTTAAATGTAAATAAAAAGTGTAGGTACCTTTTCACATTTGAAACTGAGTTTTAAGATTAGTTTGAAAGGAGGAAAGGTACCTTTCGTATGTATCTTATGAAAAATAATATTCGAGACACGAATACTGATTTTGCTTAACTTTTGTGGAATAAATAGGATATCATTAAATGATCTCAAGAATGAATTTTATCATAAGCTTAAATGCAATTTGTTTTAATGGTTCTTATCTTAGTGACCACTATCAGAAGTCAATAGGAGCCAAACAAACATACATAGTTTATACAGCTCGCCATTTTATAAAACATTGTAATTGTAGAATGTTTTAATAAGTGTTATTAAAGAAATCAAATTAATTTTCCTGTTTTATTTATTTACATAGGTAGCGTACGTGCGATTGAGTGCATTTGAGGTTTGACGTTCGTCATAATATCACTTTAGGTTATACTTTTCAAATAAATTTGTCGAGAGCAGAGAATGAGCCATTAAAGTCTCACGTACCTATGTCTGTACGTGACGGTGCATGACCCAAGCATCGCCAAGCACCTGACATGTAGTGTTTCTTCCACCGCACTTGAGAATCATCAGTTGGCTCTTGGCAGTTACCACTTACCACCATTCTGTTCAACTGTATCATTCGGAATCCCCAGCATGAAATGAGATTTACCTGATATCAAGAGAAGAGGTACAATAAATGAAGTATTACCCGTGGTCCCATTGGTAATTTTTTTCCCCCGTAGTCCCGAGAACCATCAGTTGGCTCTTGGTAGTTACCACTTACCACTATTCTGTTCAGCTGAATCATCCGGAATCCCCAACAAGAGATGAGATTTACCTGTTATCACAATAAATGAGGTACTACTCCGTGGTCACAATGGTGATGTTTATTCCCCTCCCCGTAGTCCCGCTGCACTAGAGATTGAATTTTGATCAGTTTCAGTAAGTCCATGAGCTTTTTATCGTGGACCCATTATTTAGCTTTATGGCCACAGCGTATATTTTGTAATGATAACAAATTAGTGATATCAACCCGGACGGACGCTCGCAGAAGAGTCCTACCACGTTAATCTGTACCTGTGGACATATAAATATTTTGTTGTTACTTAGCTGTGCCACGCGGCTTTGCTCTCGTAATTTTCTAAAATAAAATTAGCCTAAGTTACTGCATAAAACACCAGCTACCTATCTTTGCCGTTTCACAGATTAGCCAGAACAAACGGCAGACATTTTTAAAATTGTTTTTATAGTACCGTATTTTTACTTACATAATACATGTATGACTACGTGGGCGAAGTTGCGGGCACAGCTAGAAAAAAATATATAACTTTTATTTCGTGTCTCGGAAACGGCTTTAACGATCTGCAGGGTTATTATAATTCACTCGAAATAATATCCGTGTCGGAAGCGACCGTCTCGCGTCTTGATCGTTTATATTTCGGAATCACATCCTATCAGAGAATTTCCCGTTTAGACTCGATAACTCAGCTACATAAATACGGATATAATCCCGACTATACTTTGTGTCGAGAGACAACATTTATCTGCGTTGCCAAGATATAAACGATCAGAAACAGTCGCCTTCCTACACGGAATCATTCCGAGTGAATTAAAATTACCCTGGTGAATTTTGTATTTTTTTATTCTGTGATTTAGTTATTTTGCTTTTTAATTTTACCTATAAAGCCGTACTTGTAAAAAGATAATTTAACAAAAAAGTTTCATATCGAGCGAAGCGCTCGGTCACCCACGTACTTCTATGTTAGGGCCCAAAACATTACATAAAGGCGTTTCATATTTTATTTGAAACTATTATGGGACTGAACAAAGGCGACCGATTTCGGTTTCGGCCGCGACGAGTGTTCGTGAATTATCGTGGTCGTTCGGCCAACTTTGCCGCTTACTCGTGGCTCGCCCTGTCTGAGTCTGAGAGTTAAGTCTGACTGAATGTTATTTTTTTAATAGTTTCCTTCCAAGTTTTTACTTTAACATAATATTTGTTTGTTGTTGTTGATGTTTGTTATTCGTTGTTTATAACAAAAAATATATTTGTTACGTATGTACTTTTTTTTATTTAATGATTGTCTTTTTATTTAACATTCCTTAACTGTCTGTATTTATATGTATGCAAATAAATACACTAGATTTCAGTATAAAATAGAAATTTTAATGTGTATGTAAGTTTCGGTTTCGGCTGAAACACGGTTTCGGTCGGACACTAAATTATAGTCGAATAATGAAAAAAAGATATTGCAAAAAACGTCATTTTATTGATTAGACATCAATACAGTTATCTTAAAAATCAAAATTCACAGGAATGAATATTCTTACATCGACAAAACGGTGGAAAGCAGCGTTTTGACACCGTCAGTGGTTTGGTATTAATAAAATGAAAATGCGCATTATTGTTCACGGTTATACGCTAGTTAAAGCTAGTTGGACTTCTTTGACTCTTTAGACGGTGAACGAGATCTGGAACGGGACATGGATCGTGGCTTGGAACGAGAGCGAGAGCGGCTGCGGGAGCGAGACCGAGAACCAGAGCGCGGAGAACGGGAGCGAGTGCGGCGGCGGGACCTCGAACGGCTGTGAACACACGAAAATATATGTCAGCAAAAATAATAATAACCTTTTACCTGGAATGAATGAAAAACTAGCTGGAGCGGAGTTCTGCTCAGAAGTTTTTGTCAATGGTGATGTGAAGCTATGAAAACGCTGCTCTGCTCAGGAGTTTTTGCCTACAGAGGTCCTGTCAAAAGCATGGGATACGCTGACTTCAAATCAAGAGTAATTTATTTTATGACGATTCACCTGATGCACCCGTAGTTCATATATTCAGTATTGGAGTTGATGTCTTGTGTATTGATCTTATTTAATGCATCAAAATTAAAAATATACTACCTCATAAAACTGTAACTGTAAGAGAATTACAAGTTTTAATTTAGCGGTTGTCATCTGAACTGAAATATTTGAAAATAATGTGTAACTCACTGGATGCACGCAGTGATTACAAGAGACGTGCGGTGCGAGGCACGACGCGAGGAAGGAACATTACTCTCAATGAAGTCGATAAGTGAAGCGTGCACGTAGTCGGTAGCTACGTAGTTCACGGAGCCAAGTTAACGATGCGGCCAAAGATATCGTAGTACACGCCGCGAAGTGAAAGCTACGTAGCGCAGACAATAAGAAGTGCAGACACTGACGAATTCGTTCTCGGCGCACAGGCCAATGATAACCTATAACATAGTTATCATTGGTTTATGTGAGTCCATATAATGGGATGGAATCTTTGCATGACTAGGAGTCAAACAGTACAAAAGTTATTATAGAACTGTGAATTTAATGATTATGTGTCTTTGAAAAATAGTTATTGTCTTTTCAGTGCAACTCAAAAAGATCCCACTCCATGGAAAGTTTCCAGGCTAATTCCATTGCGATTGGGAACAGATGTCACCTGCGGCGGCGGCGCCGGGAGCAGTCGCGTGCATAATGGCCTCTGTCTCCACAATCATAGCAGCGGTCATCATAGGGTCGGGGGGGTAATCGTGACCTGGGAGGAGGTCCGCGGCCACCGTATCCGCGCGTGCCGTTTGACATCTCTACACGAGCGCGTCGTCCACAAATTGTACGCCCATCCAAACCACGAATCTGTCAAATGTAAAATGGCATTAGAAGGTAGATCAATAGTTGGTGCGAGAACAAATTAAGATTCCGAGCCTTTGTGTGATATATTTACATATAATTTCAACAAGAGGTATACTTACAGCGTCTTCAGCGTCACGAGGATCTTCAAACTCAACGAATGCAAAGCCGGGCGGGTTCCTTGCGACCCAAACATTTCTCAACGGCCCATAGTATGAGAAGGCATCTTCAAGTTCAGGCTTACTGGCGTTGTTGCCCAAATCTCCTACGTAGACCTTGCAGTCACCATATCGCGACATTTTATCTGAAATCACACGCGGATACTCAAATAATTATCAGGGTGACATCAATGTAAAGGCACTGCGTCACTAGGCGCGCACTGATATTACATAGTTTGCTCGTTTATTACTATGATGTTTGTACTGATTTCATAGCATATAGATACAATAACATTTAAAAAACACTTATTACCTGGCATCGAATACTAAAAACCGAAAACAAGTTGCATTTACTCAAAATACGTTCACAATCAAAATGGCGTCTTTTCAAGAGAACGCGGTGCGGTCGTGCGATGCGGCGCGGATGCTTCCTTCCTTGTGTAGAAATAGAGATGTGAACATAAACTATGTCCTGTTACGTCACGAAACAATCGATTTTATTGTGTTGATGTGAATTTTTTAAACATGCACAGAAAATAACGTTAGGTATTTTCGTAAGAAATGGCGTTTAAAAAGCTTATCTACAATCTACGAAAGTTTATAATTTGTTAATCAACATAATGCACAATAAAAATAGATAGTGGACTTTAGCCTATCGGTTAGTATTTATTCGATTTAATTGTTACTCCAAAGGTCATCACTAGTGACTAAAATTACAAATATAGACTATCAAACATTTGATTACCTACATAATAAACATATAGAAGTCGTACTATATAAATAGCTTATTTTTCATCAAGTTAAAAGTCAAGTAAAATGCTTGAACCTAGTCTATGGTTGTGAATAAACATAATGGCAACATTATTTAAAAAAAATATATATAGCAAAATGCAGCGGACGGACGTCGTTGCGACTTTTCTTTCCGTCATGCAATAATAATTTTTGTCATTCATGAATTCGTCGATAGAAATTAATTTAGATGGTATCTCCTACGTGAACATTAGTTGAAATATAGTTTTAATGATGTGTTAGTATTTCCTTTCGCATAGTTGATGTACGTAGTTTTGTAAAATAGGTGTGTGACAAGTAAAGCTCGGTAATGGTGGCCATGTCATGAAAATCCCCACAGCCATGGATGATAGTAGCTCCGTGTCTCATCACAACGGAGGGCAAGTGGGATCTCAAATTGGAGTCAGTGTAAATAACAAACAAAATGACGAACCTAGCCAAAGTGTCCAGTATTCAATACCGGGCATCTTACATTTCATTCAACACGAATGGGCGAGATTCGAGCTCGAGAGATCACAATGGGAGGTGGACAGAGCGGAGTTTGAGGTGACTTTTTTTGTTTTTCTTATTACCAAGATGCTTATATTATGTTTTTGGACGTTAATAATAGTTTACCTTTCATTGTTAGCATGCTATCTGATTCGTAAAATTAACTTGTGATTCAAGTCGAGTTTGATTAGTTATTCTATCATATTTGAACACAAAAAGAATCAGGCACTCTCCAAGGAACCTAAAGTCTTCATGCATGTAACAGTTTGTAATTTTTCAGTAGAGTTAATTATTATTTGCACTAACAGTTTCAAAGCATGAGTACATAGTGGTTATAATTTTTCAAAAAATACAGGTGTCTTGCATTTAGTCCAAGATTATATTCAATTATTGCTTCTTGAGCATGATTATTGTTTCTCAATGTGAATCACCACATTAATGAGAATCGATTATCCTTTTATTTCCTAGCAAACAGGTAAATGCAGTTATTGATTTAGCTATTTTTAATAATAAGAGGGGAAGATGTTAAAATTATCTCACCCTTTTATCTCATTCGATCATTATGGTATCAGGGCCTAACACAGAGAAAAGAGTAAACATATTATTAAGGCCAATGTTCCATGTATCAAAGATCTTTGTCCAAGTTTTGTGTCCCTTATTTGATCAAAGTTCTTTGACAAAAGCCCATTCCACTCATCCAATATCTTTGTCTGTTTTCTTCATAAATTTTGCATAGTTCGCATAAATTTAGGAATTTAACCTTATTGGCTGCTATTCTCATTGTCATAATCTTTGATCACAATGATGTTCTTAGGTGATTTGCACTTTGGTGAATCAATCTTGGATAAAGATCTAGAATACAAGCCTAACCATTCTAAAAAAGGAGGATTTCTCAATTTGTCTTTGTTTTTTGTGGCAATGTTACTCAAAATCGGCACCAACTGTCAACTGATTTGAATGATCCTTTTTTCATGTGTTGGGTATTATATCAAGGGTGGTCCTTTCATAAATTAAGGGTGGTGGTATTCTTTCATATATGGAAGAATACCACCACCCTTAGGGGTGGGAAAATGGCACATGAAACTTGATATTTCTCAATATTTTCATCTAATTCAGTTCCTACTTCTTAAAAGCAATTTTTTATTCTATTATTTAATGATGTTTTTAAAAACAGGCCAATTACTAGTTTTACTTTGTTCCTAATGATCTGTATTATTGTTATGTTTATTATTGGATTCATTGATTGTTTCATATTTTTATTGTACATAGTGTTGTTCTGAGCTCATGATTTAATATACTTTAACTATCAATAAATAAAAAGGATCAATATTTAATATTTGCCTTCCATTTCATATAACTCAAAATCTAACCATCTTTACTTTGTGAATGTCTATTTACTTTCAATGTTAAATTGTTTGAAAATGTTCATCACTTCATACAGAACGAATACACTTCTTTCTCTTGAGATCTTAAATCAGTCCAATACCAAACCAAACTGTATCAATAAGTAGATATTGTGTGCAGATGAAGAAAACATGATATACAGTATGAGTAATGTACTAAACTCATCTGATTTTTTAAAAGAGTTTAATAATTCTTATGAATTTTGTTTTAGTACAAAGTATGTGCTAACTAACTGCACTTAGATGATGCAAATCCTAAATTTTAATTCAGGATTTTTGAATATCTGGCTTGGATCTAAAAATTTTAGAATAGGTGGTAAGGCCTGCACTGACATCCCGCTTAGGGTGTATTGTGCATTTCCCCCTGCAAGTATCTACCTAAGCCATCCCAACTCTTTTACATAATGGAGCACGGCTTTGGCTCGCTGTCACAGCTGTTCCAGTGACATAGTTACCCCATTTCAAAATATAACTGATTTATTATTTATTGGTTCAAATTAATAAAATAAGTAACTAGTTCCGTGAAAAAATTGTTTTGACTTTTGCTAATTTATTTTTGTACTAGTTGTGTAAAAGGAAAACTTATAAGCATTAATTACAAATTGCTTAAAACCGATTTAGAATTGTAAAGACATGATTCATACCATGTTAGTTACCAGTGTATATGAACACTCAATCATATACCCAAACTAAGTTATAAGATTTATTTAGATCAGTATATAAACTAAAGTACAAACTCTTAGCTGAGGACTACCATGAAATGTTGGAAATTAAATTAATGTATTATTAGCCGTTACCACCGCTTTGCTCGTGAAGTCTGCTGCCAAGCAGTAGTGTGCAAGCATTACTGTGTTCCGGTTTGATGACCAGAGTATCCAGTGAAATTATTGGGCTTCTGAGACTTGATACCTAATGTCTCAGGGTAACGAGCGCACTGCAGTGCCGCACAGGCCTTTGTGTTTCAAAGTTCTGGGTGGCACTGCAATTTGTTATGGGCTGGCGTTATGCTTACCATCAGGCAAACGACCAGCTCGTCTCGTTACCAAATAACATAAAAAAAAGAAAAAAAAAACTGTTAAAAGTTTTTATTTTGAAGTAAAGTTGTTGGCCTTGGACATAATATTTACCAGTGTGCCACTGGTCATACAAAATATTATGTGGACAGCCACATTCACATGTTTTTTTTATTGTATCAGGTTGACAATAATGGATAATTATGTATTCTAAATCACAACCAACTGTGGTTTGTTTAAACATTGATCAGGGTTATAAATTATCCTTCCTTGTGGCATTGCTACATTATTTTGAAGACAATAGTTATATAGTAGTATATTCCTGCTATTTTCATTGAAATGCAACTAATTGTAGAACTATTAATAATTTTATCTGTAGTCTAAAAACAAACTAATAAAATACCTTTTACTGTATATAAGAAGTTTGTGACCAGGACAACAGCCTCAATTCAGAGTAGAAACAGAAAAGTGTGTTACCTCTATAGAGGAGTACCAAATGTACCTAACTGAATAAATCCAAAAAATCATGTGTCTGAATAAATGGTTTCTTTCTTTCTTTTTTCGTGGTCTTGGTGGCAGTCTGAGATATTTTAGTTGTAGTGTGTGTATATTGCCCATTATCACTGCACACACATACAAGCCCAGTTTGGTACCGCACTAACATAATTTTGGTGTCTCTACTGTAGGTGAAAATTGAAGTTAGGAACTTCTTGCCTTTGTTGTTGTTACTGATACTACAAACCCACCCTATAAGATATGAAACCCGTTGATGAGTTTCATTAGAATTGAATTTATTTAAAATCCCAATTCGTAGTTTGACAGTTTAAATACTGCTAATGAGCAGCATTTAATAAAATAAATAATTATAATGCAACCAAAACCAGGTGGTAACCTAGTACAGTACCTAGCAGCTACTAATCAGTTATCAGTCTGTTTTGTCTACAGTCAGATTTGAAAACTAGACCTCATTCTAGGCTGAGTATGTTACTCTTCATAATATGTCTACATTATATGTAGTACATAATATGTAGTCACAAAAATGAGACAGTACTAAAATGATAACCAAATGTAAAGCCAGAAAAAAATACCTGCCTATTGCGAGTCTTGATACGCGGGTTCCATACAGACTTGTAGGTATGTAAATAGTATTCCAGCACAGGAATTGTAAAGTAATTATGTACATACAGCTCTATTTACTAAAATAATTAATTTTTTTTGTTTTCGGATTTTTCCTTTACTTGTGCTATAAGATACTGCTTCTTGCCAAATATCATGATTCAAGGTCATAGAGAAGTACTTCTATAGATTTTAATTCCCTTTGGAGTGTCATAATATGGGACTATGGGGGATATCTTTTCATTGCATTGACTTAGTTCCACAGCTCCAAGGGTAGAAGTATTTGACATTAATTTCAACAGATACCTCCACACATTCCTGAGAAAAGGTTTTGACATACAGACAGACAGACAACAAAGTGAGACTATAAGAGTTCCTTTTTTCCTTTTATGGTACGGAACCCTAAAAAACTATGAACTGGTGACCCTGGTTACAGCCACCACCTTGGACCACATTCTTACAGTCACAAGAACAATTACAAGCTAAATATTCGCGGATCATGGTAAATTGATAGAGATACTTAAAATAAGAAGTTTAACAGAAACTAACAAAGACTCATTGTATTTGGTTCCTGTGCCAGGCCTCTGTCCATCTAATGACTCTATGATATAATAAACCTAAGATCCAAGTTGATTAATCAAAAATAAACTAGTGGCAGTTGTCATCAATTTTAATTACTTGCTATTCTGTTAATTGTAACAAATTGAGATTTAGACGTAAACCGTAGGTAGGGCTGTTATTCTTGTCGAAGGGTTATGTAGAGTAGGTATCTATAAAGTAGTGTGTGTTTTATGTTACTGTTTATGCAGCCAATTATGAAGCATAAGTTGTTGGATAGTAAACACACCACTACTGCCTTTAACAATTTAAATACCGCTTGGAAACTTTGGAAGTTACTGAGAAATTTATTGGTTCCTTGGTAGGTTTCACTCTTCGCTCCAGGTACCATCAAAATACTGACCACTCGTTACCTTTTCATGTATCATAGGCGCGGATCGCCTTCCTCCAAGGCGAGAGGAAGGGCCAAGAGAATCTGAAGAATGACCTCATCAGGCGGATCAAGATGCTCGAATACGCCTTGAAGCAGGAGCGAGCAAAGTTCCACAAACTGAAGTACGGAGTGGAGTTGCAGCAGGGAGATGTGCGTCCTCCTGCAGAGGAGCCGCCGGCGGAACCAGAACCAGCGGAGAGGGCGCAGTGGAAACAAGGCCGCCAGCTCATCAAACAGTACTTGCAGGTACGGCAGATGAATTGATGATGTAAAAAAATGGTCAAGTCAATTTTTTAGAATTTGTGAATCTCCTGCGCATTGGCTAGTTGTAAGTACAACAGGAATATACAAGAGTGTTTGCACAGACACACAGATGGCTCATACAAGTCTAATTCATGTCATCAAATTCAATTGGCATGATCAAAAATTGGAAAATTATGATACAATTAAAAAATTGGAAAAGTTTAGTTTTAACTGGAAAAGTTTAGTTTTAACTGGAAAAGTTTAGTTTTAACTGGAAAAGTTTGATATAAATATTGGAATGGTTGGGTGCGAGTGGAGTGAAACAAGAGTATTGGACAAATATTGGGCAATATTACCGATGATGCTGATTATGATGAACCATGTGCATCACTTTGTTTCATTGGGACTTAATTTATTAACTCTTTGCTAAGTACCTGTACAGTGTTAGAGAAAGAGAAGCCTGCTTCTATTTCAGAAATGGCTGTTAATGTATATTAGTGCTGATAACTTTGTAATAATTATTATAAAAAATTTGTAATAATTAATAGTCCCATACAAAGTTTTGTAAATTAATTTCTGGGCATCACTGGGAGTTAATGTGGTACTCCACTCATTAAAGATCTATTGTCCAAGTTGCCTTGGATCAAAGAGCTGGAATGACTTCATCAAATCACCTAGAAACATCAAAGTTTGATCAAAGATTATAACAACGAACTTGGACAAAGATACGAGGGGAATATCAGCCTTAGATGCAGGTGCCGCTAACTTTATTTTTGCTTTGCTTCATTCACTGCCCATACACAATGAAGTCTAAATTTGCATAAGAATATCAAACTCCTGTTCCATTTACGGTAAGCATAAATATTAGTTTAGATTAGTTTAGATGTCGTGTAATAAACAGCGGCCTCTGCGAAATGTTTTATTTTTATAATTCTATTCTACAACGAGACGTGCAGACCGTTAATTTGATGGTAAGCATTACGCCGGCCCATAACAATTGCAGTGCCACTCAGAACTTCAAAACACAAAGGTCTACGCGGCACTGCAGTGTGTTCGTTACCCTGAGATATTTCATTATTTTGTTCATCAAACCCTAACACAGTAATGCTTGCACATTACTGCTTGACGGCAGATTACACGAGCAATAAACGGCCATCGAATCAGCGGCGGGAGTACGGATCTTTTCGATAAATAAAATTCGATAAAATTGACAGTTAAAATCGATAACACCCACTTTATCGATTTTCATTGTCAATTTTATAGAATAAAACCCACCTTATCGATTTGAAATGTCAATTTTATCGAATTTTATTTATCGAAAAGATCCGTACTCGCGCCGCAGTTTACAATATTACCCACTCATACTAATATATTTCCTGCGTAACCTCTTCGCTGATAACGTGACATATGACATACGTCTTAACCTTTCGTCAGGAATTGACCTACTTAATATTGGAAACCTCATTAAAATCCGTTTTGTGATTCACGAGATGAACGATGACAAGATTGGATGAAATCAGCGACTTACGTCTATCTTTTACACTATGTTAAGAAAGAAACATATACGACAATTTTGTATACTTGACCGATAATCTAAACAAACTTAACGACTCACCAACCAATGACATAAGATAGATATTCAAATTAGAATCATGTCATTGGGTAGTCAGTTTAAAAGCCATGATCTGAAGATGAAGAAATCCGCGTATAAAGTCGATAGTAAAACTCTCCTTGAATAGAGAAGAAAAATACATAATATTCTCCTCTCAATTCATTCAAATTCATTTTATCCTTTGACCATTGCATGATTATATTTCATCGGTATGTTTGACGTTTGTGTGTTTGTATCATCAAATAAACTAATTTAAATTGGGTTTGTTTTAACGGCAGTATTTTAGTTTAAAACGAAATGTATATAGTATAGTTTAAAAAAAATTAATCCGTAACTTTGTATCTCTACAATAAGCGATTTTACCGGTCAAGTCATTTATATTTCACTAATTAACTTTATAAATCGATAGTTTATAAATTTGCACACTACAGCGCTTTTCTGTAGAATAGGCAGAGCTGATACTCACTCAGCATACCCACCGACGCGTGAAAGAAATAGTTATGTCAATAGGGATGTTGACTCCATAGTTTTTATGATGTCAATCAATTCGTTTTCTCATGAGAATCAAATGTCTATATCGAAAAAACAGGAAATCGAACGCTAGAAACGTCAAAAATGAGAATCAATGTCGGGCGTATCTACTGAGCGCTAAAACGCCCCATATAAATTGGACGGAACATCTGACGTCAGTTGTTCTACGCGGGGCGTAAATCTGTACTAAAAACATGCATTTTGTTGATTTGGCCGTGAAAAATGCGTTTAAGTACATAGTTGTCATACATTTTTTTATTCATTAAAATATAAAGAATCTTATGGTATCACTTAAATTACTAATGTACGATAAAAAAAAATTGTTTAATTTGGGGAACTTTTCAAATTCAAATTCAAAATTCTTTATTCAAATAGGCCCCAAAGGAGCACTTATGAAAGTTAAAATAAATGACTCTAACAGCGGGCCCTCTGCAACATTCGTCTACCCGAATCACAGACTAAAACTAATGCTCTCTTTATCAGAACATATTTTAGATGCAGTATCTTTATGGAAATTATATATTTTTTGTGAATTTCAGTTGTATTGTGTTAATGTGATCTGCTTAAGGGGCAGAATCCGGCGCGCTATCTCCCTCGCGCATCTCAATATTTTTGAAGATAAACAATCACTTAATATAATTATGAAAAATCGCATTCGGTGAAATTGCTGACAATGACATTACAAAGGTTACACAAAATATTCATTTGGTTCCATTCAGGTTTTCAAACCTAAAAATGGGATTTTATGTTTTGCCCATTTTCATGTATGAAAACTTGATCGGATCAAAATGATACTTTTGCCGTACCTTTGTAATGTTAATGCCAGCAATTTCACCGAGTGCGATTTTTCATAATTATATTAAGTGATTATTTATCTTCAAAAATGCTAAGATGCGCGAGCGAGATAGCGGCGCGCCGGATTCTGCCCCTTAAAACTGTATAACTACAGAAATTATGTATATTGTGTGTCATGCAACATAACCAATTGTTCACTCAACAGGAGATCGGGTACACAGACACTATACTGGACGTGCGCTCGAATAGAGTGCGAGCACTCCTGGGCCTCAACAATGAGGAGGCGGACAACGCCAACTACAGAAACTATGACAAGCAACAGCACGATTACTCCATGAACCACATGGCCCGCAAATATGACTATGGTATGTTTACCCCACTTCTTTTAGGTGACATCTCGTACCGTGCGTTTCTATTACTCCATGAACCACATGGCCCGCAAATATGACTATGGTATGTTTACCCCACTTCTTTTAGGTGACATCTCGTACCGTGCGTTTCTATTACTCCATGAACCACATGGCCCGCAAATATGACTATGGTATGTTTACCCCACTTCTTTTAGGTGACATCTCGTACCGTGCGTTTCTCGCGATCTTTTCTGCCGAGGACATGCAAATTGTGGAATGGGCTCCCACCTGCGGCCTTTCCGACATGCTTCAACATGGGGCTCTTCAAAAGAAGGGTAAACAGAGTCTTCAAAGGTCGGCAACGTATCCGTAATACCCCGAGTGTTGCAGATATCCATAGGCGACGGTAACTGCTTACCATCAGGCGGGCCGTTTGCTTGTTTGCCACATATGGCATAAAAAAAAAAGATAGCGGAAAGCTTTTTGAACTTTCTGAACGCAGGGTCCCAGTACAGCGCTGTGGGGTACGTGCAAGTGAGTCCACGCCACTGTTATGGACTCTGGCTGGACTGTAGGTACGGTGGAGTTTGTAGTGGGTAGTCGGAGGTTTTTTTTTACAATTTCGTTTATCTATTCGCGTTTTCTATTTCGCTATTTATTTTGCGACCTTTTTCTTTTCTATTTCGATTAAGCATTTTTTTTACTAATTTTTTTTGTGTACGCGGCGTCGTGTTTTGCATAATCAGCGGTTAGGTTAGGTTAGATATATTTATCTATACAAATAAATAAAATTGAAGTGTCTGTTTGTAATATCGAAATAGCAGCTTTTTATTAAAATCATGTGAAAGTATATACGGTACCTATAACAAAAATATAATTTTTTAAATTTTGGTCTGTCTGTTTGTTCCGGGTAATCTCAGAAACGGCTGGACCTATTTTGACGGGACTTTCACTCTGATGTTATAAGGAGTAACTTAGGCTACGTGAGCGAAGCCGCGGGGCACAACTAGTACAACATATGTTACGATTTTGCTGTCAAGCCCTTTTGTAATTCATGCTGCAATATCAATGAAGCTAAAGAAGTATGCAGGGATATACTGGAATGGTCAACCTTCCACTCAATGGGAACTTTGCGTGAACATAGCATCAGTAATCCCATACATTTTTGAACTACTCTCATATTGTTAATGCTTGTGGAAAATTCCTTTGTTTAGGCTTTCTGATGCAGTAGGTATTTGTCTATTTCGAGAAGCAAACAAATCTTTCCATAATGCCACGATTTGCATATGACCTGTTTATATATTGTTGTGGTTTCCTCTGGGGTAGAGCGACTTCAGAAAGCCAATGACCTGCTCAAGAACTTGCAAGATTTAAAAGGACTGTAGTAAATAATTTGTTCACAATTTACAAATTTTTTAGTGAATTTGTCAGTGGTAGGACTAACTCTTCTGCGAGTGTCCGTCTGGGTTGTTACCACCGCTTTGCTCGGGAAGTCTGCCGCCAAGCAGTAGTGTGCAAGCATTACTGTGTTCCGGTTTGATGAGCAGAGGAGCCAGTGAAATTACTGGGCTTATGAGACTTAATACCTAATGTCTCAGGGTAACGAGCGCACTGCAGTGCCGCGCAGGCCTTTGTGTTTCAAAGTTCTGGTTGGTACTGCAATTGTTATGGACCGGCGCACAGTGGTTCCATATTGAAAAAAGGTGGACTTAGGAACGAAAGTCGGAATTTCGATATGATTTTTTTTTGTAGGACAGATCTTAATTATCTAAACAACATTTCTTCTATTAAAAAGTTCCGTAAGATGCATACTTTTCGAGAAAAAAAATAATCAATTTTTTTTTGTATGGAAGAAAACACTCTTTATTTTTTTTCTCAAGTTGAGTCAAATAGTGACGGCTTTAACTGATATTTTATGAAAGCCCTAGTCGTATTGTACCCAAAAAAAATTAAAACTATTGCGGTCACTTGCGGCCACGCGAGAAAAGTGATGTCAATAATTACATATATTTTTCGCCATTTTCGAGAAGAGTTCTTATTTTAGGTGAACTATTTATATATTTTCGGCTACTTCCTTATTTTTAGAAGCGAAATATTATAAAAATTTTCAAAAAATTAACAATTTAAAAAAAATAATGAATTTTTTTTTGAAAAAAAAAAATGACGTTTTTGCTCCCGTAGATACTTACATAGGTGATTTTAAATGCAAATCAAACTTTACTGTAACAAAATATACAAAATAACTCATTAATAACGGTTAGGTACCTAAAAAGTAAAGTTTTTTTTTGCTGACTTCATGTTACCGATCATATTGTGTCACTGACATTACTTGGCTACCATTGGCGGGCATTATTTGTATAAACAAATGAGTCACTTCTGATACTAACTGTAATTGGTCGCTAGCGCGCTAACATGGTCGCGTTGTTCCTGACAACAGGATAACTCACTTATTCAATCAGGTAACTGCCTCCAAATAAAGCTGAGTAATATAGCTGATGCTATTTGTTCAGGTTTTTTAACCTTATATAGTTCTTGTGTACATATTATTTTCTTCCAGAAACAAAAGATATAATATAATATGTATATTGTATAGCCAAAAAAGGACTGTTTTATGTGAAGTCCTTTGAAGGGCAGTTATAAAAGTATTGCTGATCTGGTATATTTTCATTTTCCAAAGACATAAGCTCTTCTTTCTCGTCAGTATTCTCCATCTCTGCTTTGAGCAATTGAACTGCTTCAGAAAGCAACTCATGTATGAAATAGCTTAGAAAACTTTGACCTAATCCGGGACATGTAAGGGTCTACCTTATTAAAAGCCAATGGAGATCGAATGTCCTCATTAGTTTGGATCTTTCATTTCTTCAGTCGTGTTGTCCTCTTTTATGTTTTCTAAGACTTTCTTACGAGTTTCTGATCCATCAAGAAGCTTCTGATAGTTCGGAAGGGCAGTGGAACTATCTTGTCCTAGCTATTAATAGCGATTGCCTACTCCATTGTGATTGTGATACGTTACAGTACCGATCAAATGGCATTATTTAAACTTTATGAAATATATTGTATAGTGTCAACCGACACAAAACTGTAGTTCTTCAGAATTATCATTTACAAAGGAACTAGAACGTCTTTTGTTCTGTTTGTTGCCCAAATCAGCAAAGAATAACCTAAGAAAGGCTACCCTTACTTTTCAGTAGAGGTACTGGCTTCCGTACTATTCCGCAGTGCAGAAAGATGGCATATCGAGTCGACTAGGCAACAATTCCGGCTGTTCAACTAAGTCCTTCGGAATTCCTGTTACACTCGCAAGGTCAACAGTATCGCAAATAGGCCAACTAATATTAGTTCCTAATCATTTGCGATTGTTTTCTCGATTCATAAATGGCTTCAACTTTCTGCTTAGGCACACGTAACCACGTCTTAGTTACAAAATTGATATTGTAGCCTGAAAAAACTCCTTGATTTATGGTCAGCTTCTGATATTCTATTTCACATTGTATTTTGTAAACTTCACACATATCATTATATGTAATCCTTAATATCTCCACTATCCTTTAGAATCAAGAACATTATCGAGATGTGTGCCTAAACCGGTTGTAGATTCAAAATGGTAATAATGAATTCTTTCACAGTTAACGTCCTTTCACAGTTATTCGTTAGTACCGAATGAAATTAAATGAACATTGCTTTGTATTTTAAGTGCGGAACAGGTAGGCTTTTAGACACTATATTGACGAGTAACGCAACAATTAACAAACAACCACAGCCGACTATCAAACCATTTGTTTGCGTAGATAATGTACGCCATTAGGAACCGAACAACGTGTAATAACTAGTAATAAATAGTCGGGGAATTGCTAGAAGCAGAATGATATGTTTTAAGAATTGAACATATTCATACAGAACAATTTAAAGACGTTCATACAGTTTAGATACATTGCTTGAAGCTTCGGCAGACAGATTACAATTTTCCTACCATGAAAGACAAAAAGGCAAGTTACGAACATTGAATCCAACGTTGGATCCCAAACACTTTCAGGGTAGGAACACTGCGATCCCTCAGCCAAAGCTTTGACATGCGGTTTTCGGAGTAAAGCCCCAGGAACAACGCGACCATGTTAGCGCGCTAGCGACCAATCACAGTTAGGCTGAGATTCAGAGACGAATCTAAGCGGGGACTCACGCTTCCATACGTCAAAATTCTATACAGTTTTGACATATGGAAGCCATAGTCTACGCTTAGAATCGTCTCTGAATTTTAGCCTTAGTATCAGAAGTGACTCATTTGTTTATACAAATAATGCCCGCCAATGGTAGCCAAGTAATGTCAGTGACACAATATGATCGGTAACATGAAGTCAGCAAAAAAAAACTTTACTTTTTAGGTACCTAACCGTTATTAATGAGTTATTTTGTATATTTTGTTACAGTAAAGTTTGATTTGCATTTAAAATCAGCTATGTAAGTATCTACGGGAGCAAAAACGACATTTTTTTTTTTCAAAAAAAAATTCATTATTTTTTTTAAATTGTTAATTTTTTGAAAATTTTTATAATATTTCGCTTCTAAAAATAAGGAAGTAGCCGAAAATACATAAATAGTTCACCTAAAATAAGAACTCTTCTCGAAAATGGCGAAAAATATATGTAATTTTTGACATCACTTTTCTCGCGTGGCCGCAAGTGACCGCAATAGTTTTAATTTTTTTTGGGTACAATACGAATAGGGCTTTCATAAAATATCAGTTAAAGCCGTCACTATTTGACTCAACTTGAGAAAAAAAATAAAGAGTGTTTTTCTCCATACAAAAAAAAAATGATTATTTTTTTTCTCGAAAAGTATGCATCTTACGGAACTTTTTAATAGAAGAAATGTTGTTTAGATAGTTAAGATCTGTCCTACAAAAAAAAATCATATCGAAATTCCGACTTTCGTTCCTAAGTCCACCTTTTTTCAATATGGAACCACTGTGCGGCGTTACCAAATAATATAAAAAACAAAAAAAAATGACCTCTATAAAAGCTAGTCCATATCAATCTAAATATGCGTTACGTGTTGAACGATGCAATACCGCTAATATTTTCGCCGTTAATTCTATTTTATTGCATGCGACCGGACGTCCACATTCACGATTATCGAAACACGCGAAACAAAAAATATTCACCGCTCGCACTAGCACTGTGATTTATATAAATTGACAGACAGAGACAGATACATCTTAGACGTTCAATTTTGTCTTTGTTTTTGTACCGGAAGAATCTCGTTCGTAATTTTATTTGATTAAAGAGCAGTAAAGAATACTTCCTCATTCTTTTTGTTTGACGCTTTATAAATACCCTTTATTCTTGTCCACGAATTTATAATCGAAGTCATTAATTGGCGTCTCGCCAGCCGGCTACACAGGCCTATGCCAAAATAATACCATGTTGTGGTCAGGCATAAAAACAATTAGTGTCAAAGACAATAACGAAATTAGCTGATTGGTGCAATTACTTAGAACAATAATGTATATTAAAATAACGCTGCAGCATAAACGTTTTTTTTTTTAATGTCTGTTATTGTAAATTATTTTTCGTGCGGACTGAAAACGATTTGAATAATGTAGTCGTGAATGGAATGTTTATCTGTGGTTTCGAATAAAGGTATATGTACACTTGAAACTAAGCGCGGCGAATCGACAACTTTAGTAATGTTTGAATGTAGAATAAACATCTGCGGCGCGAGTACGGAAGTCGGTTCGATAAATTTGTCGAACCGAAAAACTCGACAAATTTATCGAATTTTGCGAGTACCGAAGTCTGATCGTAAGGTATTGTAGTAGCTCTATATTCTCTTTGGATTCGACCTAGCGTTTCGATAACTTTTGTCGATTGTTTCGAGGCTCGATAAATCCCACGTTATCGATTTGAACTGTCATTTTTATCGAATTTTATTATCGAACCGACTTCCGTACTCGCGCCGCTGTTGTTTTTCACGGATCTCGACTTTTATTAGGATATGCTGGAGATTTTGAGTTAAGAACATAAACCTATAAGTACTGTTTTCTTCAATATTAGTACTCATGTATACCACAGCGTTGCACCACAAAGAAGGCAGAGTTTTTTTTTTGCTTTTTGATAACGAGAGGAGCTGGTCGTTTGACCTTACGGAAGGGTCAAGTTATATTTCTTTGCAACGTACTGTCTACGTGTACCTAACAAGTATAATTTCATTCGATTTTTCAATTGCACTTTAACGAACTGATTGCTATCCAATCAATTAATTTTCGTGTTTTCAGTGTGTTTTTGGGGTCTTTCATTTCAAAATTAATGGACCGTTAGCTAACTAAGGTTTATTTCTTTAGAATGCTATACCATTTATTGACGTCTGCCTTCACCACAGACTTAGAAGATTCGCAGAATTATCTAACAGGACGCTATCTGACTATTGAAAAATCGGCTCAAGAAGAACTCTTAGTTATTTAAGTTCATGCAATGTTACTTTAGGTTTATAGAGAGAAATTTTAATTTTTAATTTAATTTTTAATTTTTTAATTTAATTTTTAATTTTTTAATTTAATTTTTAATTTTTTAATTTTATTTGTGTAGGCAAAGAACAGCGTAAGAGCGGCGGCGGCAGCGGCTACAACGAAGAAGGGCTTTCGGTGCAGGAGACGGCCGCCGTGTTCGCTAACTTTGAGTTCCTCACGCATCAGGAGATGGATATGGACGAGATTGATGACCTTGATGCCAAGCAACCGCACCATTCCCAGGGCAAACAAGGTACACTTATACAGAAAATTACAAAACTATCCGTGTTACCACAAAAAGGAGAAGGAATTTTTGAAAATGTATCTATCTCCTTTTACTCCTTGAGCAACTAGCAGCCTCGATGCCTTTGTACTAAAACAATAAAAATAACTCGAGGAGAATCAATTTTATCAAATACATTGTTTTTAAATAAAACCATACTTTTCTTCCCTGAAAAATGCACTGCTGATGAAGTTATATTAAACCAGAATTCTTGTCCAGGTGAAGAGGTAGACCATGAAGCCGAAGAGGTCCTCAACGAACTCAACCTGATCACGGAGAGTGAATCTGATAGCGGTGGCCAAGGAGATGAATATGCAGGTGAGACTTTATACATTATAATAGCCAATAAGTAGATATTTACCGTGGTTATTATTATTAATTGACTAGTTGCTGTCCGCGGTTTCATCCGCATGGAGATATTCGATTGGGTTTTATTTTTTTGCGCAGAACATTAATTGTTTTTCTAAAATGAAAGTAGCCTAAGTTGGTACTTGTAACATCAGCTATCTGCCAGTGAAGGTCCCGTCAACATCGGTCCAGCTGTTTTGGAGATTACCCAGAACAAACAGCCAGACAAAAATTATAAAAATGTTTGTTTTGTTATATAGGTACCGTATATCATACTTTCATATGCTTTAAGTAAAAATCTGTTATTTTGATATTACAAACAGATACTTCAATTTTATTTATTTGTATAGATGAGCTCTATATTTCGACACTACCTGTAACAGTTTAAAACGGTGTTTACGCAGGTGAGAGCTTAAATACAATTTAACACAAATGTTTTGATAGACTTTACTTACAACATCTTACTTTTATTTATAAGAAGACCGTTCTCTTTTTAATTCGCTTATATTTATTTAAAATTAAGGAACAGCGTAAGTTTTGTCAAAATCGGTTCAGTAGTTTAGAAGATGTGAACTAAAATCTATACAAATAAATAAAATTGAAGTGTCTGTCTGTAATATCAAAATTACAGCTTTTTACTAAATGCATATGAAAGTATATACGGTACCTATAACAAAACAACCATTTTTAAAATGTGTCTGTCTTTCTGTTTGTTCCGGGTAATCTCCGAAACGGATGGATCGATTTTGACGGGACTTTCACTGGCAGATAGCTGATGTTATAAGGAGTAACTTAGGCTACTTTTATTTTAGAAAAATAATTAGGGTTCCGCGAAAAAAAATAAAACCCATGAAAACCTCCGCGCGGGTGAAACCGCGGGCAGCAGCTAGTGTTATATAAAATCGTTTTATATTTTTATCCAACTTTTGTTATATCGGCTTGTTATCTTATGCCGCAGTGAAATTCCCAGGCGGCAGCGTGGTGCCGAGCGGGGCGGGGGGCGCAGGCGCCGGCGAGGCGGAGGAGGAGCCCCTGGCGCTCGGCGAGCTGGCGCAGCTGACTGTCAGCAACGAGCCGGAGGCCTACGACGTGGCCTCGGCAAACAAGGAGTCCTTCCGCAAGACATGGAACGCCAAGTATACGCTGCGCTCGCACTTTGACGGGGTCAGTACTTTTTTATAAACTAGCTGCTGCCCGCGGTGTCACCTTCGCGGATATATTGGATTTTAAGTTCACAAAAAATTAAACACTCGTTAAACCTGTGTTTTTCACTGTTTAACGCCTAAACATACCTTAGTAGCGCGATTGAATATGAGCAACCAATGGATTTAGAACTCGTTCAGGTATAAGAGTGTGAACAAAACAGAGGGAATTTTTAACAGACTTCCAAAAAGAAGAAGGTTCTCAATTTGGTGTGGTTTTTTATGTTTTACCTCAGTTTTATTTGAAAAGATGTACTTTCAGATTGGTCCCATATTTCAACATTCACGTTCAGTAGTTTGTCACTGAAGTCGGTTTGTTGCTTTTTTTAAAGCAATTTTTATTGTAAAAGTCAACTAATGACTTATTTTATCAATGAATTAATGTGAATTAAAGGTAAATATTGCGAATTATCAACAAATGCATTTAAGTTTTAAACTTAATCACCATTTTCTACGATTCCAGGTGCGAGCCTTAGCCTTCCACCCGACAGAAGCGGCCCTAGTAACAGCCTCCGAGGACCATACACTCAAGCTGTGGAATCTGCAGCGTACTGTCCCAGCAAAGAAATCAGCTGGGCTTGATGTGGAGCCCCTGTACACGTTCCGTGCGCACACGGCGCCGGTGCTGTGCCTGGCGATGGGTGCTCCGCGGTCCGAGGAGTGCTTCTCCGGAGGCCTAGACGGGACCATACGCGTTTGGAACCTGCCGCCGCCCACGGCTGACCCTTACGACCCGTACGACCCTACTGTGCAGGTGTGTATCGATTCTAATGTTATTTTTGCAAGATTTGGAGAGACAAGGCTGATCTCAGATGGCGCCACCATCGCTGGAGCTTGTCATTGATGTATATCTATATATGTTAGTGGTAGTACTCACTCTTCTGCGAGTATCCGTCTGGGTTGTTACCACCGCTTTGCTCGTGAAGTCTGCCGCCAAGCAGTAGTGTGCAAGCGTTACTGTGTTCCGGTTTGATGAGCAGAGTAGCCAGTGAAATTACTGGGCTTATGAGACTTAATACCTAATGTCTTAGGGTAACGAGCGCACTGCAGTGCCGCGCAGGCCTTTGTGTTTCAAAGTTCGCACCGGCACTGCCATTGTTATGGGCTGGCGTTATACTTACCATCAGGCAAACCAGCTCGTCTCGTTACCAAATTGAATTTAAAAAAAAAATTGTCTACTCTCTTTCAAATGTCATTGGGTAACACGGTGTATGTTTGTATGTGTCAGGGTGCGGTATTACGCGAACACACGGACGCTGTGTGGTCGCTGGCGGCGGCGCACGGGCGGCTGCTGTCCGCGTCGGCCGACGGCACCGCGCGGCTGTGGGCCCCGCGCGCCGCCCGCCCACTGCTGGCCACGCTGCGGGACGAGGCCGGCGCGGGGGGCGGGGCCCCCGGGGCCACGCCCGCCGCCGCTGACTTCGCGGACGCGGGCGCGCGCGCCGCCGTTGTCTACCGCGACGGGACGCTGCTGCTCTACGACCTCGAGACTGGACAGGTAACCGACGTCTATTCTATACTATTCTATTCTACGAACATATAATTAACGAGATATTTACCATGTATATTTTTTGTATAATATTATGTATTTTACAAAATCACTAAGCAGATTTAAAAAACTACTTAGTGACCTTAGTACTTAGTGACCTTTCATTACTTCTGTGAACTTCATACTCTTTGACTAGTTTGTGCGTAACTTATTTTTTACCTAACCTACATATTTCTTTTGTATTTCTGATAAAATTCGCCTGCATGCTCAAAGGCAAACATTTATCATAGTTAATAAGTTAATTCTCTTATATCCTATACTGCGCTATGCCCATTACGCTGGAAATCAGCTCTGAAGTTTCATATACCTAATGTCTCAGGACTTAATACCTAATGTCTCAGGGTAAAGAGCGCACTGCAGTGCCGCGCAGGCCTCTGTGTTTCAAAGTTCTGAGTGGCACTGCAATTGTTATGGGCCGGCGTTATGCTTACCATCAGGCAAACGACCAGCTCGTCTCGGTACCAAATAGCATAAAAGAGGTAGCGACGCGCGTGCTAGACGTTTGTCGTCAAGCCGCGCCTTGTCTCAATAATTTTTCTGAGTCGTGTCGTGTCGTGTCGTGTCGCAGACGGTGCTGCGCGTGTCGTGCGACAGCGCGGCGACGCGCGTGCGCGCGCACCCGACGCTGCCGCTGCTGGTGACCGCGCACGAGGACCGCCACATCCGGTTCTGGGACGGCGTGACCGGACGCTGCGCACACGCAATGGTGGCGCACCTGGACGCGGTCACGGGCCTGGCGCTCGATCCCAACGGGCTGTTCCTCCTATCCGGCTCGCACGATTGCTCCGTGCGCCTCTGGAACTTGGACACGAAGACCTGCGTGCAGGAGATTACGGCGCACCGCAAGAAGTTCGACGAAAGCATTCTGGATGTGGCTTTCCATCCGCTGCGGCCTTATATCGCCAGCGCGGGCGCCGACGGGCTGGCCAAAGTGTTTGTGTGAGGCGGCGAGCGCCATCTATGATTTCACCTTCGAACGAACTCTTCGTAGCGCGCCGCGCCGCGTCTAGTCGTGTGTCTACGATTGTTTTAACTTAATGAATATTGTAACGTATTGGACGCGCTCGACGCTCGTTTTAAGCGCGTAGTGAACACTCATCTATATATAGACATTTGAAATCTATTATAATATATTTTTTAGATTTTTCATTATGTGGATTTTACGTTTTTATCGCGAATTTTTTCACCGATGCGCAGTGAGTATATTGTTCGTTTCTATGCGATCTGTAAGCGTGTCCCTGTAATGAATGTCGTATGGATCCCCGTCGATGTTTCCTTGGTACGTTTTGTATTTTACATGTCTGTACAGTTAGATTGTTGCGCAGTATTTACTGATCTTGCAGAGAACGAATGGTGTTTCATTAGCTAGAATACTTTTATTATTATTTAAATCGATCGGATTCAATAGTGAATTCTTTCTTTTTGGTTTTGTAACATGTAACATGTTAATGAAAAGCTCTCATGATTATCTAATGCTAATGATGAGCGCTCGAACAAAAATATTGATGAGTAGATGTACTATATTGAGGATAACATAAGCAATGTTTGTTCGTAACGAGTACTGCGTTGTAGAGTATATATTATATAAAACATTACATAATTATTCCTTTATTTTCCTCGAATTCATACTTGTACACTTACATCCAAAAATTGATAGTAAAAAGCAACATAACCGATTTGCATGTTGTTTTTTTAATTTGTTGTTTTCTGACCCTTACCATGCCCTAAAACGCAGTCTATTGAGATTTCATCCAGTTAAAAATAAAACATTATTTTTTAAAAACTGATGCTATCACACGGATTTTGGTGTAAAAATCAGGGTTTTTAAAAGTCATCGTCCATGCATCTTTTGAAGATAAACAATCACTTAATATAATTATGAAAAATCGTATTCGTTGAAGTCACTCGCAATAACATTACAAAGGTACGGCAAAAGTATAATTTTGATCCAATCAAGTTTTCATACATGAAAATGGGCAAAACATAAAATCCCATTTTTAGGCTTGGAAACTTGAATGGATCAAAGTGAAATTTTTGTTTAACCTTTGTCATATTATTGTCAGTAATTTCACCAAATGCGATTTTTCATAATTATATTGAGTGATTGTTTATTTTCAAAAATGTGGAGATGCGCGAGCGAGATAGCGGCGCGCCGGTCGTGTGATTTGCTAGGGGTCAAATGATGCAGGACCCGTATAGCCAGAATAATTAGAAACGTCTTGTGGTGTTGCCGGACATCTCTTTTTTTGTTAATTGGTAACGAGATGAGCTGCTCGTTTGCCTGATAGTAAGCATAACGCCGGCCCATAACAATTGCAGTGCCACTCAGAACTACACAAAGGCCTGCGCGGCACTGCAGTGCGCTCGTTACCCTCAGACATTAGGTACAGTAATTTCACTGACCTACTCGTCAAACCGTAATGCTTGCACATTACTGCTTGGCGGCATACTTCACAAGCAAAGCGGTGGTAACAACCCAGACGGACACTCGCAGAAGATTTAGTCCTACCACTAACACTAGACTAGTGCAAGGCTGTCCCAGGTCATAAAATCTAACGGTCTTACCACAATACATTAGTAACTAGTAAACTTGCTCGCGTCATAAGAATCATTAATTTGAAATGGTCACAACATAACCTAGACGAAGAATTAGATTTTCAATAGTTTTTGATGCGTAATGCGTTGATCCACAGCTATCGTCTTTTCTCCTCAGAAGGGAAACTTGTGTACCTTAATTTTTACAATCAAGTGTGGAGGCACACTTTATTGCAGAAAAGATTGTTTCTACATAAATTAAATTTTACAATGGCAACGACAACACACCAGCGATAATGCGCCACCTAGCGGGATAAATAAGCAGTGTGCCTCCCCATTATTAGCGGGCCGAATGGGGAACGCGGGCCATGGTTTAGACAGCTTTCAAGGCTGTAATTTCGGTTTCAAAAAGGCTTAAGCAAAGACTATAAATCCTGTAGACTAATGATACAACTTCCCCTCATGCGAAAACGAACTATGTAAATGCACTACTCGCCACTGCGAGTACGAGTGCAGACTTATAACTTATCGATATTCAATGTATACTTTACAATTAATATATATACTATTATTAATTATTTTGGAAAAATAATAACCTTTCGTTTGGATTTGTTAACCGACTTCGAAAAAAGAGGAGGAGGTTAAATGTTCGACTGTATGTATTTTTTTAAGTATTTTAACTGATTTCTCCGTCAATTGTGGACCGATTTTGAAAATTATTTTTGTTGTTTAAAAGTGTATCATCTCAAGGTGGTCCCATATACATTTTATGGAAGATCATCTAAAGATGAAAAAATGGTACTTGAATTTTCATATATCGCGATATTTTCATCGAAGTAGGTTCCCGGTTTTTTTAAAGTATTTCTGCCTTTTGTTGTTAGATTTCCAGACATCCCAGAAATCAAGGAAAAGTGGATAGAAGCGACTCAATAAGAGAATTGGTTCCATACATCGCAAGTCATGGAATCCATTCAGTAGCTTCGACGTGATGCGTGGCCAAAATACAGACAGACAGACAAAAATAAAAATACAGTTTTGGCTTCAGTATAGATAGGAGTGCCATCCAAAAAAAATGTGACCTGGAGTTTTATTATAAGTAGTATTATAGATTAATTTATAAAGTAAGTATGTATTGTCTAGGTTTTCCATATAATAATTTATTATTAATCGTATATGTCAGGGAATCAAGAATGCGATGCTAACTACCTATTCAATTTTATCGATATTATTCTGTTCAGTAGTAGTCGTACCACATCACTAAATTACGTCATCCAAATGATCGGCCAATTGCAAGCATAGAATATTACCTCGCCGCCTGCCCGCGCCGGTGAGATATGTTTGTATGAGGATTTGTGTTTATGAGCTATCAACAGGCTAAATAATCTGTGGGCTTAAGTGACCTTTTACTGCGTTCAACCTGCTGCGTTATCAGCTAACAATCTCGTGTTCGTTTTCAATACCAGAGCGATTAAAACCAGGGGTCACTAGTCTTCGTGTGGAAGGAATAGTCTAGAATGTTCGCTGGTTATTAAAGAAATAAACTCTAACAAAACGAAAAGAAGCGAAATCTATTGACAACTCCTTCCACACGAAGACTAGTGACCGCTGGTTTTAATCAGTCTGGTATTGAAAACGAACACGAGATTGTTAGCTGATATTATTGTGATGAATGCAGGCACTCGGCGGGATTGTATTCAACGCGTTGTTATGTATAATGCCTTGTTTACATTATCTGGATGTTGTACCATTCCTAAGTAAAAAACAAACAGCTGTGCAACGGCTATTGTTAATTATTTAAGTTTAGACCAGGTTCCAGTCTTCAGTGTCAGTCTGAGACATTCCTACGCGCTTCTGCCTCAGTTCCCCAAGTTAAGTGCTTACCGTCTGCAAATGTACAGAAGTTACAAGATTTATTTTAATATTTACAGCCAATGACTGGAAAGGGATTTAAACGAACACTTTTAAAAATCCTGTGTTAAGCGTTGAAAGACAAATTCCTGGTAATCAAATACCTTAGGTACTAAAGATGCTAAATGTGTAAGTATATTATTTGTTCACTTGTAAATAATACCTACTGCTTTTTTGATACTGCTGCTGTGTAACGGGGTGTGATTTTTTTATGTAGGCTTGCGTACCGGTCTTGGAATCGGTACAAGTACAGGTTCTCCATCGGTATCTAACTACTTAGCGATTCCGGTACAGCGGCGCGAGTACGGATCTTTTCGATAAATAAAATTCGATAAAATTGACAGGTAAAATCGATAAAGTGGGTTTTATTCGACAAAATTGACAGTTAAAATCGATAAAGTGGGTTTTATCGATTTTAACTGTCAATTTTATCGAATTTTATTTATCGAAAAGATCCGTAGTCGCGCCGCAGGTTCCAGACGGGTACCGGAACTCCGGCTGATAAGTACCGGTACCCATTTTAGGTAGGGTAAAAGAGGGTATAATGGAAGTCATCAGTCACATAAGCGGGAATCTAAATAAAACAATCTTTATTGCAACCGCCTATCGTAAGAGTGTTTACGCAACACTCGGATATGTGTGGTTTTTTAGATATTTGGGCGACCCCACCATTGCCCGCTGATTTTACTACCCACTCTTCCCCTACCCGCCGCGTATGAGAACGATCCTTTATATCCTTTTTAGTACATCTGTTTTCTCACTCTGGCGTAAATATTTGTTTGGTACCGGTAAAAATAATAAAGCAATAGTATCTACAGGTACTATAAGTTTGGTACCGGTAGCAATGAAATACAGGGTTAGGGCAAAAGTACATGAGATCCAACCACAGAGTACTTTGTAATGATACAACGATAGCCTCAGAATTGCTGGTTATCTGGAGCATTTGTCTGTGAAAAATTGAAAGTGTCGCACCCTTAGTAAAACATCGACCGAACTCAAAATTTGACCAAAATGAGTTATAGTGAAATAGCGACCTAAAAAAGCAAGTCCGATAACCTAGTCTAATAAAAAACAACCCTAATTTGCTTGTAAGGTAGTTTATTTTATTATTATAAGTATATTTAGTTTTAATTCTACAGCAATTTAAAAAAAAAGCTAGTTACACTTCAATTGCCAAAAGTTATTTTTTGTTAGAAAAAAAAAGTTAGATTTTGAATTAGGTCAGTATTTTATTAAGAGTGCGATGTATGCATTCGCTACTTCTTTAACAAATAATTGCTATCGTAGGAATTTTATTTTTTTTACCAGACGTACGGACACAAACACTGTTTTGTGGTAAAGAAGTCTGAATGGCTGGTTACTTTTCACTAACTTACTTTTTGGTTTACTTTTCACCATAAAGCACGCAGTTTTTTTAAAGTGAAAAGAACCTATAATTGCTACCGATTTTCTACTACTTTCACGTACATATCACTCGCTAAAATAAAACAAAATAATACGCTATCACAACTTTGCCTTTAACAATTCATCAGGCACTTATTTTAATGTAGCCTAGTACGTACGAGTATTTACCTATACGTACGTAACTAAAACAGAAAAACGCGAAAGTACGTTCAAATTGCTTCTAACTCGTCTGGTCAGAACATCTGGATCTAATTTTTCTCTGCATTTAGGCGATGCCCTTCGAGGTACCTATAGGTACTTGAGTATAAGAAATAAACTTTTCTCATTTCTTTTTAGGTTTACAGGCATGGGTCTTCTGGTCTACGTACTGGTATGGCTTACAAAGAAAATGTCAGAGTGGCCAAGTCCGCCTCCCGAAGAAAAAGAGCCTGAAGATATGGGTCAAAACGTATAATTCGTTAAAATTTCGTAAAAAGTATAATTAATAATATGGCGTTACATAGATTGTGGATCCAATGTGTCACTGTCCACTGTGTGCGGTGAACAAGCGGATGGGGGACAACGGGAATGATGAATATACGTTTGTTGATGTACCTACCTAGTTATAGAACTACATGATTGTGAAAGAAAAATGTGTTGTAAAGTCTAACGTGCACGCTACAAAGTTTATTAGCAAAATGTTACCTACCTATATGTTTCAAGTAGGTATTTACACTTCTGTTTTCTTTTTAAATGTCATTGTGGAGTTGTAACAAGCTATGTTACCCTTTTTCGAAGAGATATCGGATTTGTAATTGTAAGTTCCGTAGAAGAACGAAGTGCCCAGGAAAGCGTTCATTACTTCTTTAAAATTTATAATGTTCGTATAATTTCCCTGAAATAAAATATTCATTTGTAAATTCAATAAGGAAAAATCTTTAATTGTGTAAAAACGTGGGAAATGCTGATGACTCAGTATCAAGAAGGTCGCTCGGCGGCGCGGGTCTAGGATACGAGTCCTGTTACGACATCGAGCTTGCGGTAAAGGAAATAGGTGCTTGTGATAGTTAGGTTCAGTGTTTACTACACATACATTGTCATTAATTATTCTCTGTCTGTAACGACGTTTCACGACAGAAGCAGCAGCACCGGTCCGGGTGTTTTCTCGTGTCCTAACTAGGCTTCCTGACTGATTAGGCTACGAGGAATAATTTTTCCTCGTGTCCTAACTATTGCGTCACAGTGGAATACTACATAGTCAGCTCATCCTTTGAATATTGTCGAGTAGAAAAACAAACTAAAACTGTTTTTGAACTATAAGTACCAGGCTATCGTAGAATAAAGGAGTAAGACTGATTTTCTCTTACACTAACTCTTTCACGTTTATGGTCGTCTTTTACCATGCCTCATATTGTGCCTAATAAACTGGTGTTTAAATCATCAGTAATTTTAGAATTATGAAGTTACCCTAACATAAATACGATAAAATACAAATATATGCCGTTATGTATATACACAGATTTTCGTGTAGGTACCTATGGGAAAATAATCTATTTTTGAAGTAAGGGACGAGATACTTTTGGTTACAGTATCTGAGATAGACCTACCTTCTTGACTACGCAGTTATCCGCTTTCAGGTGTTCTTTAATCATGGCTGCAATAGCGTAGTGCTTGCAGGGGTCACTTAGTTTGTAGTTCCACATGAAGTTTCTCTTGTTGTCCTTAATGTTGTTCAACTGAACTTTAATCTGCAAGTTAACAAATTGGCTGCAATATTAGTTTTTTTTATTGTAAAACATAAGTAAACTCAACAGGCTACACATTTTCACTTGGTCCGTTTCTACCACTCATAGATTAGGTTATAAATAGTAATAATTGGCTAACAATGCTAATTCAATATCATTAGGTTATCTGATATGTACCTCTACCAAAACTAGGAAAATATATTCCTTAAATGCCCCATACAGCTTGGGCATAAAATAGTACCTACATTACCACAGTACCACAACAAGTGAATTATTATGGGAATTTAATTCGAGGGACTAAGTTCGATCTAGAGAGCAGCGAATAATTCTAGAGTAGAACCCTGAGTGAAACAGGATTTTACTTCACGAGTTTTATTTACCTACTCTACTTTTTACCATTGATTGCGAGAATATAAATAGTACCTATATAGTACTTATATTTATGAAATTATAGTTCATTGTAATTATAGCTCCGTTCACCCAGCCAATTAGGTACCTACATTCAATACGTTTTATTTATTTTACATAAATAAAAAAGAAATTGAGTTGTGAGTAAAAGTGAGTTTTATTCGCTGTTATCGATGAATCAAAATCCCTTTTTTGAATGGCAATGGTAAAAATGAAATTAGTTTGTAACAACCTACACGTCCCCTATGCTGGACTAAGGCAGACCAAAACGCTTGCATATAAATGGAAATTTTAAATTAACTAGTTACCAAGAGCAGGTAAGTGTTGTAAGGTCTCCTTTTCCAGATTAGATATTATTTTTGGAAACCGTAAAGCAAATACAGTAAAATAATGAATCAACATTGGCTGATAGCAATATGAAAACGAAAAATTATAAACTACCCACATTATATAGGTAATATCTTATTTAAAATGGACTTCCGCAAAGTAACGTCTCATTCCATAAAAAAAATATGAATACGCTGAATATATTTACTCATCTTGACATTAGACTGCTACCAAAATACCTGTTGAGTTGAGCGGGCGCCAGTTTCTAATGCAAGGTTTTTCGATCTGCCTTACCCCAGAGTCTTTATTTAAGGCTAGTTTAATCAATGGCGCCTCCACATGATCACTTTTCAGTTTTTACGAGCAGTTAAAAACTGACACTGACAGCACCTGACAGTGAAAACTAAGGTCGTGTAACGTAAAAAAGGGACAATTTTTGAACGACAGGGACCGGTCAATTTTTCTGTTCGGTCAATACTGTCCCTGAAAAGTGATCGTAGAGTCTTTTGGCTTACCTCATCAATTTTAGCATCGACCAAAAAGGTGAAATTAACCGAAGCGATAAGTCCATTATTCAATACCGTGGTCATTGTAGCCAAATCCTTCGATTTAGGACCTTTGCAAGTCCCGTAATGATCAAATATTAGGATGTAGGGACCCTGTCAAAGTCAATCAATAATGTCAGAAGGAATTCTCAGGTGTACCTACACCTAAGTATTCCCAGTCTCATTTTTTGTCCCACTGGCGACAAAAAAAAGGGAAATTATAGAGACTTAAATGATATGTACAGACATTTTTATATGAATTTATGAATTTATTTAAGCATATTCACTACTAGGCGAGCGAAATAGGTAGACTGCGTGTTACTCGACTAAACGTTGGGCAAAATAAATTTGGCAATTACTAGGTACCACGTACCACGTACTACTAAAACTAGGTACTTATATAGGTACCTACTATTGCTATCGTTATAAATACTTACATAATTATTAGAATTTTTAACCAATGGTTCCAAAGAAATAACCGAAAAAAATGGAAGTAACAAAACACAAACAGTTTTCAACCACAATACATTTTTGGGTACCATGGTACCATATATGGTAACATCAAGTAATTTATAACAAATACGCATGGATACAATTTGTTTTGGTTATGAATTTTACTTTTACAATAATAGGCAATAGCTAAAATACAATGGAGGTGGTACGTTTATAAATCTATATTTAATTGAGAGCCCCGTATAGGTATACAATTACAATAGATAATTACAAAATTGCTTTATTTGTGGTTTCAACTGTAACAATAGATTGAATTTTTATTAAATGAGTTGATACCTATCTTCCCCATGTTAGGGTTTCGTGGTAGGTAGCACAGAGGAAATAATACTACGTGTAGGTAGAGCGTACAAATAATTGGTATAAACCATAGATTTGTAATATAGTCTGTGGTATAAACAAGTCATAGTAACAAAAGTTACATACTGAAAAAAAGCGCGGGAAACGTTTGAACTAGGCGGGAGCGTTTTCAATTTAATAATTTTGGAAAATATTTTTAGGCATTAAATAGTGGTCAGGGGAGTTAAAACTGTAAATATTCATTGTCTATTTTGTATATAGTTTATTTATTAGTGCTTATTTTTGTTGGTAAGTCCTTTTTGCTTCTTTTTCGGGATGGAGGAGCCCCCCGACCCGGGGGGCTCAGTTCCTCCGGCGGCATGTTTTGTGACGGTAATGTCAAACGAGTCGGGCATGGAGACTGATGGTTCCGTGTCTACCCGTTCTTTAAAGCGTAGTCGTCCGAGCAGGATGTGTAGACACTGTAATAAACGTAGGCGTAAACGTAACTCTACTTCAGAAATAAAAGATACTGATTGCACATGTGATCCAATCAACAACATTGAAGAAAAATCTCAACCTATTGTGAAACATCAATTAAATAGTATTGAACCAAACACAACTACAGTCCCGACTAACAACACTAAATCAACTGACATTTCAAACCAACTGCAATCCCGTCCGCCTCCAGTAGGTAGAATAAGATATGAAGCTACGGATGTAGCTCCTTACATAGTTCATGTTCAAAGAGAATTCACAAACGCTGATGATGGAATCACTCTACACCCTATTGCATTTGGAAAATTCTTACAGAGGCAATGTTTCAAAAATATAGTTAATGGTAGCTTGAAACGAATTGGCCGCAACAGAATAGCACTTGCATTTACAAATTTCGATAGCGCTAATACATTCCTAAGCCATGATAGCTTAAGTAAAGATAAGTTCAAAGCTTTTATCCCATCCTTTAATCTAACACGCATGGGCATAGTTCGAGGGGTGCCAGCTGAATGGTCTCCTGAAGAAATCGTTGAAAACATAAATGTACCAATAGGTTGCGGCAAAATTTTGAAAACTAGGCGCCTTAATTATAAATCAACAGAGGGAGGATCCCCAACGTGGAAACCGTCACAGACAGTTGTATTAACTTTTGATGGTCAGGTTTTACCAAAAAGAATATTCATGTGCTATAATGCATTACCAGTAGAACTTTACACATATCCAACCATACAATGCTATAGTTGTTGTCGTTTTGGTCATACTAAAGTCCAGTGTAGGTCCAAGCCTCGCTGCTATAAGTGTGGCCAAGCACACACTGCAGACAGCTGCACTGTTGAAGAAGATTGTGCTACCTGTTGTCTTTGTTCTGGGTCTCATTTTGCAACTAGCAAATGCTGCCCAGAGCTTGAGAGACAAAAAAGAATCAAGCAGTCTATGGCTGAATGTTGCATATCCTATTCAGAAGCAAGTAAACAACACCCACTCATTTCCAAATCATATGCTGATGTAATTGCTACCTCTCGACCAACCAATGTATTAGGTAGAATGCCCCCTCCACCTTCAACCAATATGTCCTATAAGAAAACAATTGCCATAAAACCACGTTCACCACATCAGCCCCAAAAAGGTTATGATCGTACAGCTCATCAAGAACTCATTAAAGGATATGATATGCCACCTCCTGTTGATGGATGTGCATTGAGATCCACTTCCTCTGATAATGAGGAACAGTCTTTAACAGACATTATCATTCTCCTTATTAGTACTCTTTCTCAGTCCAACCTAATAAAACCGAACCACGCTGCCCCTATGATTAAAACGTTAGAAAAAATAATCCATGCCCATCATGGATTTACACCAACAAATGGTCAGCAACAATAATCACACTGTGGCGGTTCCACTGCACTACCCACATGTGGTGGTGCAGTGGAACTGCCGAAGTGTGATTAGTAAGAAATTTGAAGTTAGTTATTTAATCAATAAGTATGAACCATCTGTAATCGCTTTGGCAGAGACTTGGCTTCGCCCAGGATCTGCCTTTAAATTAAGTGGTTACACCTGTCTTCGTGAAGACAGAAGTGACGGGTATGGTGGAGTAGCCTTACTCGTCAAAAATAGTCTTTTAGTTAAATTTATTCCTCTTCCGCAACATAGTGCCTTTTCTATAGTTGCTGCTCTTATTATTGATATATGTTTTGTTTCCATATATATTTCTCAACCATCTTCTGTTGCATTCCAGGAAATAAATGACATATTAAACTTTCTTCCAAAACCTTTCCTTGTATTAGGAGATTTCAATTCCCAACACAGGTCATGGGGTAGTTCCCTATCTAATTCCTATGGAGAAGAACTGTTAGAATTATTAGACCTACACAATCTTTGTATCCTAAATACAGGTGTACCAACACGTCGAACCAATCCTAATGAAAACTTAAGTGCCATTGACCTATCAATTGTAACTCCAACTTTGGCATCTTCACTTTCTTGGCGCACCCTTCCTTCAACATTTGGTAGTGACCACTATCCAATTCTTATAACATTCCCTGGAGATAAAATTTGTAATAAGATATCAATACCCCGAATGAAATACAGACTATTAAAAGAGAATTGGACTAAATATAAAGATCATGTGGAAAACAATATTCATAGTTTACCAGTTCCAACATCTACAAAAAACAGTTCTTTAGAATTTACTAAATTAATGTTAGAAGCAGCAGATGCATTTTTTCCCATTAAAAATGCATCCAGTGGAAAACAACCTTCTCCTCCATGGTGGGATAGTGAGTTATCAGATGCTATTAAAAAGAGGAAAGAGGCAGAGATAAATTACAACACAAATATGACAGATGAAAATTTTACAAATTTATTAGACTTAATAAATGAAACAAAGAAACTAGTTAAAGAAAAAAGATTCCTAAGTTGGAGAAAATATTGCAGCACCATTTCTCCACATACTCCATCCACAATAGTGTGGAATAACATCAAACGTTTCCGGTTAGGCATGTCCAGTAGCACTTTTAGTACACTTCCAGAATCCATGTATAGTGAGTTCTTGAATTGTCTAGCCCCTTCTTCAGTTCCAGAACAAGAATTAGTCCAACCTATTCAATTTGCAATTTGTAGTACAAATTCTATTAATACAGATTTAAACTCTTCTTTTTCACTCAACGAACTCAAAGGCGTTCTTTCTAGCGTCCAGGATTCAGCTCCCGGCGAAGACGGAATTCCTTATTCCTTTTTTGTCAATCTTGGAGAAAAAAGTTTAAATTATTGTTTAGAGGTTATTAACTCTGTAATTCTGACAGGTGACGTTCCAGCTATTTGGAAGTCTCAGATAGTGTTGCCAATTTTGAAACAAAATAAAAACCCGTCAGATGTTTCTTCCTACCGACCTATTGCGTTATCATCAGTCATAACAAAAATTACTGAACGTTTAGTGAAAAATAGACTCGAATGGTTCATTGAAAGCAAAAATTTACTTCCTCAGTCTCAATACGGATTCCGGAAAGGTAAAGGTACTCTGGACAGCATCGGCATTTTAGTTTCTGATATCCGATTGGCATTCTCTCAAAAAGAATCAGTGGTGGCTGCATTCTTAGACATCAAATCGGCATATGACAACGTAAATATAAATATTTTAAGAAATAAACTGGAACAATTAAAAGTACCTCAAAACCTAATAAGATTTGTTATCAATTTAATGTCGGGACGCTCAATTAAAATAGAATCATTAAGTAGAACATTATGGAAAGGACTCCCACAGGGATCTGTGCTCAGTCCAATCCTGTTCAATATATACACCTATGATTTAGATAATTCGGTCAATAGAAATTCTTTTCTTTTGCAATATGCTGATGATGTAGTAATATATAATTCAAATAAAGATATAAATAGCGCATGTTCCTCACTATCAAATTCCCTAAACCTCCTTAAAATTTGGTTGGACAGAAATGGTTTCGAACTGTCTGTGCCCAAGAGTTGCGTGGTTTTGTTCACCAGACAACGTATGCCTCCACCCATAACTGTTCAATTTAATGAAGAGCCTATTCCTGTTAAAACGCAAGCCAAATTTTTAGGGCTAATTCTAGATTCAAAGCTATCGGGAATGCCTCATTGTGAGTATGTTGTTGATAGGTGCGAACGCTCACTTAACATCATTAGATGTCTTTCTGGCGTTTGGTGGGGCGCGCATCCCTTTTCTTTGAAGTTGGTCTATAATGCTCTCATCAGAAGCGTCCTCGATTACGGAACCTTTTTATTAGAGCCTTGTAGCGTGGCTGCAATGAGGAAACTGGATGCCGTCCAGGCTAAAGCTATGAGGATTATAACAGGTGCCATGAAGTCTAGCCCAATAAATGCTCTACAGGTCGAATGCGTTGAACCTCCTCTTCTACTCCGACGACAATTTCTAGCAGATAGGTTCTTCTTCCGCATTTTACAATTCTCTACACACCCACTCGTTTCCAAACTCATTAATCTTTCAGATCAAATTGTCTCTTCTCAATATTGGAGTCATAAATCCACACCACATTTAATTGTTAGTTACAACAAATATAAAACCATAGAGGCTCCAACTCATCGCACACCTCATCTCCCTCTCTTTGAAACCAATTATAAGGCTTTAATCATTTCTCCAAACATGTATCTCAATGTAGGTATTTCCAAAGGCGATGTAAATGCAAACATCATTTTTAATTCAATAAAGATTGACTGCTGGCCCGAAGCGCATTATATTTATTGTGATGCGTCTAAACATTCAATCAATGATTGTGTTGGTGTTGGACTTTACCATGAACAATATAACATAGTAGAAAAGGTTAAATTTCCTCCACAAACCTCAATATTTACAGCTGAGTGTTTTGGTTTATTTAAAGCTTTAGAATACATACAAATAATGAATCTTCCTAATACCATAATTTTTACAGACTCTTTGAGTGCTTTACAAGCTCTTGCTAAATTTCCTTTTATAAGAAATGCCTGTTCTCCAATAATTATCATGGCTAGGGAACAATTAGTCAAATGCATGGACAGGGGTTGTTCTGTTTCGTTTGCCTGGATTCCCAGTCACTGTGGAATAAAGGGAAACGAAAAAGCCGATAAACTTGCTAACGAAGCAATAGGGTGTGGAGACCTATTCCCATACAAAAATTTTACTCAAGATCTTGCTGCTCTTCCAAAACTTCATCTCCAAGAGTCTTGGAATGAAGCTTGGACGAGCAGTGCCACGACAAAAGGGAAATATTATCATCATATCCAACCTTTAATTCCAGCCAAACCTTGGTTTTTCAAGGCGAGGCTTAGTAAAAGAGCTACATCAGTACTCATACGAATGCGATTGGGTCACTCGTGTAACCCGTCACATCTTGCTCGACTTCGCATTATCGACTCGCCAAACTGTGAATGTGGAGATGTGGGTAGCATAAACCACATCGTACTTAACTGCCCGCTATATGATCACACTTCATTATATAAAGCTTTAGTTGACCTCAAAGTCCCTCTTCCTACGAATATATCTTGTTTACTCTTATTTAATCACATTTCTATTTACACAGTCTTAGCTTCATTTATAGAAGCTAATGACATTAAATTATAATTTATATGTATATAACTATAGTATGCACCTACCTATTTATTGTATTTATTATTTTTATTTTCCACCTATATCCTTGCTCCTCTGACCCTATCCTTCCTTATTTCCTTAAATCCAATTTTTGTTAATTATTATCGTTTCCTCGTTTTTATTGTAAATAAATTGTATATACTACATGTTATGTAAATATTTTGCCTGATGTCCACAAAATTGATTCGACAATTTGAAGCAAAGCTTTGAAAAGGCTGAACCTGAGAACACACAGAAGACAGAGAATTGAATTTGAAAACCTGACACTGGCGAATGCATAAGACGTGCGAAGCCAAAGCCCCGGAAGAGGGGAAAAAAAAAAAAAAAAAAAAAAAAAAAGTTACATACAAAAACATGACCGTCCTAGCCAGTGTCACTGGGGATGATGTAAGGATTCTTACGATAGGTACCCTATATATCCAAATCTGTTCAGGCATTTACAAGTTATACAATGGTGGAATAAAGAAACTCACATAGGTACATACATAGGTACATGAACTCTAAACACATATACACTCCTTTTTTGTTCAGTCGTGTAATCAATTTAATGTAAATAAGCGGAAACTTACTATCTTGTTACTTCAGCGGAATTTTATTTATCGAAAAGATCCGTACTCGCGCCGCAGGAGTGTATCTGATCTGCGGCGCAAGTACGGATCTTTTCGATCGATAAAATTGACATTCAAATCGATAAAGTGGGTTTTATCAATTTTTTATATAATTTACCGAGCCCTGATACAATCGACAAAAGTTATCGAATAGCTAGGTCGAATCCAAAGAGAATATTAAGCTACTACAATACTTTACGATCAGACTTCGGTACTCGCAACATTCGATAAATTTATCACTATTTTCGATTCAACAAATTTATCGTTTGGACTTCCGTACTTGCGCAGCTGGACTAAAAATATGGGACCACCACGGGATCTAGGTAATATAAAGTAAAACCTTTGGAAAGCGCGCGGGCTAAACTTTAGCCTTATTACAAAAAACAACTTCTTTGAAATTTAATATGTAACTATAAATAAAATTAGTCAGGCTGCTGTTTTTTTCCTACGTATAATTTAAGTAGTTCTGATATGATCTCTTCCAGAAATTAATTCTCTCTCTATTTGGTAAATCTATTATTTCTATTTCTTTGTCAAGTTTGAGGAATTTCAACGTATTTTCACTCCTGGGCCAAGCGATGTTCATGGCTGTTGATGGTTCCCTGAAAACATTACAATTAACGAGTTAGCATTTTGTTAGTGGTAGAACTAACTCTCCTGCGAGTATCCGTCTGGGTTGTTATCACCGCTTTGCTCGTGAAGTCTGCCGTCAAGCAGTAGTGTGCAAGCATTATTGTGTTCCGGTTTGATGAGCAGAGTAGCCAGTGCAATTACTGGGCTTATGGGACTTAATGCCTAATGTCTCTGGGTTAGGAGCGAACTACAGTACCGCGCAGGCCTTTGTGTTTCAAAGTTCTGGGTGGCACTGCAATTGTTATGGGCCGGTGTTATGGTTACCATAAAAAAAAAAAGCAAAAAATCTTTTGAATAGGTACACTCTTATAAGCTTCACGTGTAACTAACAAACAATTTTAACCTACTTCTAACTGTCGTATCGAGATGAAACTTTGTATGTTTATGTAGTTCAGATGACAACACTATAATTTGGTATCATGAAGTTGATCTGATAATGGAGCCATGGAGGTGGGAGTGTCTTTTTTAGTTTCTTTAAGGGGCAGAATATGTCGCTCGCGCTTCTCAGCATTTTTGAAGATAAACAGTCACTTAACATAATTTAGAATAATTGCTGGCAATAGCATTACAAAAGTTAATCAAAGGTTTAATTTTGATACATTCAAGTTTTCAAACTTAAAAATGCGATTTAATGTTTTGTCCATTTTCATGTAGGAAAACTTGATCGGATCAAAGTTATATTTTTGCCGTATCCTTGTAATGTTATGGCCAGCAACTTCACCGAATGCGATTTTTCATAATTAAAGTGATTGTTTATCTTCAAAAATAATGAGTTGCACGAGCGAGATAACGGCACGCCATATAATGTCAGGCTGTCCCTTATAATGAATACCTACTATAGGTAGCTATAGCATGTAGGAACACTGTTTGGTTTAATCCTTCTTATATAATTAACTCAGCGAGAAATAAAAGCAAAATACTTGTATCCTGTGGCAATGGTATTTCAGATTACGAGTAAGTTAATGTTTAGTAGTACTAGGTTGGTATAATATGTATCCAATTTCAAACTAAAGTAGGTAACAAACATTTGGTTCCAGTGCGGTTTCGAAAACACGAAATTTCACTGCTCTGTTAACTTACCCAGTTTTTGCAAAATTGGTCCAGAGGCTGGTCATTATCTCAATCATCATCCTGTCTCTAGGTATCGGAGGGGAAAAACGATACTCCTTAGGGTCGAACAAATAAAACAACTCGTCGGTGTGACACGCCCCATGTGTCAGATCTCCTAACTTTGACTGCAACTTTCTTAAATTTCTCAACGAGTCATAATTAAAATAATAGTTGTACATTGATATATTGGGATTCGTTAAATATGCTTCCATCGTGTCTACCGAAGGCTTCATAATTAAAACATCAGAAAAGTAATCTATTAATCCGTTATAATTTGTAGACGAGTTTTTAAAGTAAAATTCTTTAATATCATCGATTAAGTTTGTCTCATCCTCGCGTTTCTTATATATGAAGGTGTTAGGAACAGCTGATGAAAAATCTTCGTCGAGAATTTTAAGGCCTTTACAATCATAGTGTGAGGCCCAGAAAATGCCTTCTTTACTATTGTACCCAATGACGACACTAATATTGGAGATATCTCGTACCGATTTCAGTAAATTCCGAGGATCTGCAGTTAATACGGTCATGTCACTTGTATTAGGGTCCTCTTTGCATGGTTTAAAGATATACGGCGCTAAGGCGTCATTTGTATTGTCCTTATAGGAAATTCTGGCTACATCATCCGCTGTAGCATTTAGGAATATTGTCAGGAGCTCGTCCGTGTCTGTAGTATTATAACCCAAACGTGAGGCAGCTTGAGATGCTGTCAATAAAGGCTCTCTGTCATAGGCCTGCGATGTAAGTGAAGTGCCACTGTCCATAATAGCTCGATGGAACAAACCCTTAGCTGTTTGAGACAAAATAAAGTAGTCAACACAAGATGCTCCAACACTTTGACCGAATAAAGTTATGCTATCTGGATCTCCACCAAATAAAATTATGTTGTTCTTGACCCATAAAAGAGCGGCTAATTGGTCTTTAAGACCCATGTTTCCCGCTGCTCCGTTATTTTTCAGGCAAAGAAATCCAAAGGCTCCGATCCGATAGTTTATAGTTACGACTACTACTTCCTTTTGTACTAAATACTTGGCGTTGTAAATGGTGTCAGTGTTAGAGCCTTTGTAAAATCCTCCGCCTGGGATGAAGAAAATCACAGGTAGTTTTGTTGCAGGGGTGTTTGATGGGGCTATAGGTGTGAAAACATTGAGAGTGAAACAATCCTCCTGCCCAGTTGTTGAGTTTGTCTCAGGTGAGTATTGCTTGCAGAGTATGGTACTACGATTGGCATTGAAAGTGCCCTTCCATGATGGAGGATCGCCTGGTTCCTGCGGATAGTTATATACTTTCATTATATGTACCTATCTAAGTAGTTTAAGGAGCACACGTAACGTAACAAAACAATACCTATCTAATGGTTGAATGAAGACTTCTATATGCTCCCATATCACGTGTGGTACCTATACTCGTAGGGAAAGAGATTAGGGAGGGCAATTAAAAACAGAATTAATTAATCATTGAGCTTCGGCTTGTACTATTACGTATTCTGTGGCTGCGGGATGAAAAAAAACGTCATTACGCGTCCGTGTCAGCAGAAATCTTACTAAGTTTTGATAGTCAAACCCTGCCTGATGGGACGAGTCTACTGAAACATTTGATTTCTGCATAGCTTGTGGTGGTAGTGAAGGAATGGAGTTCCAGTAGCTGCACTCTGTGTGTTACAGTAGTGACCATCAGGAGGTATCATCAGGAGTCCTGATTTAGGACCCTGGACCTTTTTTTTTATGTTATTTGGAAACGAGACGAGCTCGTCGTTTGCCTGATGGTAAGCATAACGCCGGCCCATAACAATTGCAGTGCCACCCAGAACTTTGAAACACAAAGGCCTGCGCGGCACTGCAGTGCGCTCGTTACCCTGAGACATTAGGTATTAAGTCTCATAAGCCCAGTAATTTCACTGGATACTCTGCTCATCAAACCGGAACACAGTAATGCTTGCACACTACTGCTTGGCGGCAGACTTCACGAGCAAAGCGGTGGTAACAACCCAGACGGACATACGCAGAAGAGTTAGTCCTCCCACTAACAAAACCTCATCTAGGATCAGAGTACCTACGAGTAAAGTATAGTATATGTACATAAATATAGTTTTGCTGCGGCCGCCTTCCCGCTCCATCATTTCTGTGACGTGATTACATTGCAAAAATTGTCATCCACTGTTTTAAACTTTTACGGTTATTCACTACTTTATACATTGTAACGGGATATTTACCGTGATTATTATAAGCTGGTGTGCTTCCGATATTTCGACGCTGTTGCAAGCATCATGTTCACGGGATTGTCATCCAATTCAAATATCTAGTGTAGGTACCTAGGTATGTAAAATTTCGACTCAATCGGACACCAGCAAGTGGTTCAAATTTAGCTTGCAAATTTGACCCAAATATACTTAACTACTTGCAAACTAACAGCTTGTAAAGAGAAGAGATCGTGTCAAAAGTACCTAAGCCTAAAATTATTGATTTAAAAATATAAGAATGCCGACAGAAATACAACATTTGATTGACTACCAACTGTGCCAATAAAGAAGCTAAGTATTTATTTTAAATTAGGTGTTGATTCGGCCGTCTCATACCTAAACCTAATATTAGTTTTATTCTCTCACTTTCTAAACAAGAATATGAGAAAGGGATGGAATGTATTTTAGACCTGTCAGATTAATACTCTTACTTGTATCTATTGTAAATTTAACGGCCATGAATTTAGTGCCGTCTAATTGGTCATAGATGGACAGCTGATAAACTGAATTCAGACCTATCAAACATCTTCCACCCCTTTCTGGTGTTAGTTATTGGAAAGGGAGAGCGAAACTAAAATTAGGTTTAGGAATGAGACGCCTGAATCGACACCATTGACGATACCTGATTATAATAGATAAGAGTTGTATTTTTGTATGTGGATTATCTGTTTCTTACGGTGCATATACTTATAATATGATCAAAGAAAAATAACCAACGGGAAAGCACGAGATATTTTATAGAAATACCAGCAAAATCATGTTACAATCAAATATCTTTGTAAAACATTTTACAATGCAAAATCAAAGAAACCCATAAAAATATTATGTAATTGTGCACTCTTACCTTGAATCTCCCCTTAAACTCGGCGTACGGTACTCCCAAATAAGACCAATAATTATCACAGTCATTATAAGAACCTATAACTTTCCCCTGATTTAGATTTATAATATCACCACCGCCACTAACAGATGTTGAAATGGTAGAAATAAGAAAACAAAATAATAACTCCTTCATATTTTTAAATTTACGGTGATTTTTGGAATTAGAACACGAGCACTCTGTGACGAACACAAATCCAACCGCCTTCTCGAAACACTTCGGAGATATCTGTTCCGTCGTTTCTACGTTCTAAATAATAGATAGTTGGGTAACTATATACCTATTTACCTTATTTTTATATATCCATAAACACGCTCGATTTTTTTACTACTGTTATTGCTATGACGTTATATAAGTGTCGTTAAATAAACTATCATATTTAAATCGGATGTAGATAAATATTCATGTAATACCTACATTATGATACAAGACGTGTACTGTGTTACTTGATACTCAGCTCCAGCCCCGAACTAGCCATTTGTGCGCCCGGTGCGAGCGTCTATAACTGCGCCCTAGTGGCCTTTTGTGCGCCAAGTGCAAGCTTCTATAACTGCGCCTTAATTTTCTAATCTATTCCGGGTCAGGTCATTTCTGCGCCCCTCCAGGGTCTGCGCCCTCTGCCTGGCCACCTCTGGCACCGTGTTATTTACGACACTGCTCGGCTCCTTATCGCCTCGTAGCTATTATAATGGACTAGCTTTCACCTGCGCGGCGCGCGGAAAGAAGATAACCCGCGCGCCATTTTCTTATATTTTTTTTTATATAGTCGTGAGTATAGTCTAGTATATATATATATATATATAAATATATATATTAGTCTACGTCTTTTAATAGTCTAGTTACGGTCGAATCAAGTTCATACACCGGTAAAGTACTTTACTAAATGCTTCTATGAAGTTTTGGAGAGAACACTAAAATAGGAACCTGGTTTATCTACATACCTACTCGTTTTTCGTCATTGTGTTATTTGCTCTCCACTCGCTCACGCCCACGTTTACTTATAATAGATTAATAATAATTTGCTAGAAAATACACAGAATAGAATAGAATAGAAAAACATTTATTTACACAGGTTTTTGTTATAATATAAAATAGACAACAGCGTATTGCTTATTAGTATTCTATATTCTGTCCTTATATTTTTTTACTAAACGTTACTGTGGAGTTGAAACAAGCGATGTTGCCCTTTTTCGTAGTCAGGTCGGCTTTGTAATTGTAAGTTCCGTAGAAGAACGAGGAACCCAGGAATGCGTGCATCACGGTTCCGTAATTCATTTCAATGTTGTAATTTCCCTGGAATAAAATATTTTTCTGTCAATTGTTTTTTGTTGTTCGATTTTCTTTTATTTAAGAATGCCATATTTGTATCATTTTTTGGCATATAATACACGTAGATATAGGTATTGACAAATTCCCATTGGGGTCCCTGAAATAGTAATCGAGGGTGTTGGTGGCGGGTGTGCCGGCCATTAAAATTCAAAGGATTTATTTTGCAACAAACATGGTGATTTAATTACTACATTATAATGGCTTTGCGCAATGCAAAAATGTTTGAAAAAAATAATGTTATACTACTTATTCAATATATCTAAATGATATTAAATATCTTCCTAAGTATTAAACTTGTAGTCCAAGCGGACGAAGCTCGAGGCAAAAGTGCATGTAGGTATCAATATTTTACGAGACTATTTTCTTACTTGCAACCTTTATTTATATTATAGGATCTATGCAGCTAATTTTGATTACGTTGTACATTCTAAGTATCTTGCGCTCTTATACAGCCTAAAAGAGCTCACGATAGTGGAATGGAATAGATAACGTAATCTGTAATATGTTTTCGGCTGAGCCGCAGTCAAAAATCTTTGGACAAAACCACGAGCAAGATCAAAAAGGGACCTACCTTCTTGACTATGCAGTTATCCGCTTTCAGTTGTTCTTTAATCATGGCTGCGAAAGCGTAGTGCTTGCATGGGTCGCTTAGTTTGTAGTTCCACATGAAGATTCTCTTGTTGTTCTTAATGTTGTGCACCTGAAGTTTCATCTGCAAGTAAAGTTGGTAAGTATAGAAACAAAAAAATATTAGGTACCTACAATAGCTATATACTTTTTGGGTTATACTACTAAGCAGATGGATTTGTCGAACCTTCCCACTGTTGGGCGAAATCGGGCTTCTTGTATCAATTTTAAAAAACTAGTAAAAAAGCATTTTTTCTTGAATAATAAACATTTTAGTTTGTGCAACATCTTACCTCTTCTATTTTAGTGTCAACTAAAAAAGTGAAATTAGTGTAACCGATAAACTGTTGATGATCCATTCTCGTGCTCATCACGGTCAAGTTTTTCGATTTAGGACCTTTGCAAACTCCATAGCCATCGAATATTAGGTTGTAAGGTCCCTGTTGAAGTCAAATGATAGTTTAAATAATAAGTATCTCTGTTTTCTTTTAAACAAGTTTTTTTTGTCCTAAGTCGTTGTAGTTTTATTGTACTATCTTCAGAATCAAGTTGTAGAATTTCAGCATGATTGAATTGTATTAAATAATATAATATCGCGCAGAGGTCGAAACATCCGTAACAACAATAACCAGACCTTCCAAGCAGAATAGGAAACGAAGCTAATTGAAAGGATATTTCTCTCATGTTCTCTACATTCTAAGTTCCACTTATACTTACATAATTATTAGAATTTTTAACTAATGGTTCCAGATTAATAACAGTAGCAAATGTAAAAAGTAACATGAAAATTATTTTGAAACGCAACATGATAGTCCAGATGGGCACTCAAAGTCTAACAAAAAAAAAAACGAAAAAGCACAAAAGTGAATTTAGTTACCTACCTACTTTTAAATGTACAGACTATGTCGTATGTAAATGTAGTAATGATGGGAATAAATCTGTATTTAATTATGACCTGCACACACAGACACGTAGGTATACATAATACAGATATTTACAAAAAAAGTTAATCTATATTATTTTCTATTGTAATGATACAACGATAGACTGAAGCTCATTTAATGATTTGATAGTTAGTTATCTAGGTAGAGGATTTTATTAATGTCACTAATATACCTGTACATTAGTATCTAATATACAGGTAAGTATATTACTTTTAATTTGGCGTGATCCATCAAGAGGGGTAAGCAGGGAGAAGTCTGAAACAATAGAGAAAGTTCTTAGGAACGGTCGTCGATTTTCGAATTATGAAAAACTGCATTCAAGGATTTCTGAGAAATCTCATACAGACCACGGGAATCGAAACAGCTTACTACCGAAAACAAACCTGTTGCTTGTTTAATTACCTAAATTGATGGTAGAAGGTTTGCTATGAAACCATTTAGGCAGGTATCTAAAATGAAAAGAAAATATTACATTTCATTATTTTATTTAAACATAAAGGACATGCATAGATACCTACAGGATAAAAAATAATAACTAAAATAAAACTATAACCTATAAATAATAATTAGAAATAGTTTGATCTGTAGACAGCAAAATGGTCTAAAGATAGTTCAAAAGATCCCTGAGTTCCCTAAGTGCTGGCCGTTATGCCCCGCTGGATGACAACGCTGATCCTTTGAGCGAGATAAAAGCCAGCATTTTGTCACCCGTCGGTTCTACAAGCCAATTATTCATACATTTCGAGTGCTCCCTGTCCTCACGGGTGTATTATAATATGTTCTACTCTATTGGTCTAACGTCTCTACACCAAACGGCACAAAGGTATAACTTCTATCAAGGTTGGAATATTTGCGCCGTTTGACGAATTCTGCCGCTGTAGCAGCCACTCGTGATATTTGCAGTTTCTGAAAGATGGGAAGGTACCAGTAGTCTCTGTACCAAAAGGCACAAAGATATAACTTCTATCAAGGTTGGAATATTTTCGCTCATTAATCAAAATTTGCGCTGTTTGAGGAATTCTGCCGCTGTAGCAGGTCCACTCGTGATATTTGCAGTTTCTGAAAGATGGGGAGGTACCAGTCGTCTCTGTACTAAAAGGCCCAAAGATATAACTTCTATCAAGGTTGGAATATTTGCGCTCATTAATCAAAGTTTGCGCTGTTTGAGGAATTCTGCCGCTGTAGCAGCACCGCTCACGAATAGGTATGTGCAGTTTCGGAAAGATGGGAAAAGGTCAGTATGTAACGTACTTAGCATCCCACACCAAGTGCCATCCGAACTTCCGGGTAATGAGGGTCATACCGTCAGGTCTTATTCAGTTTTATCTTATTTTTTTGGGTTTCGTATAGTCTAGGTAAATAGTTTAAATATTAATAAATTATCGTCTCATCGTGCCATATCATCCATCTGTTTCACCTTCACAATAACTCAATACACTTATACAGATAGCTAGTTGTATAGCCCAGTAGTCATTACAGCTTGTAACCCATGTCATCTTGTGGGAGCCGTGAGAATCGGCTAAGTATCCAGAGAAATCCAGAATGCGCTTCGGTCTACAAATAAAACCCACCAAACCTCCTGCTAAGTGTGGTGTATGCGCAAACCAATCCACATTTTAAGATGTCTATTTTTTTATTAGTGATTGTGATATAAGTAAGATAAGTACTTGGCTATACCAGCGTTGTTAAATAATATATTATGGAAAAAATATTGTTAGTACATGACTGCACAAAAAAGGAGTGTAGTGTTTTTATTTGGGTTCATGTATGTATATTTGTATGTATGTCTGTATGTGTCGTTATTCCACCATAACTTGTAAATGCATGAACAGATTTGGATGTGTGGGGTATCGTTAGTATCCTTTCATCATCCCGAGTAACTGTGGCTAGGGCAGTCGTGTTTTTATGTAACTTTTGTTACACCAACTTGTTTGTATATTACCTACAATTAATATTATTTTGTTAGTGGGAGGACTAACTCTTCTGCGAGTGTCCGGCTGGGTTGTTACCACCGCTTTGCTCGTGAAGTCTGCCGCCAAGCAGTAGTGTGCAAGCATTACTGTGTTCCGGTTTGATGAGCAGAGTATCCAGTGAAATTACTGGGCTTATGAGACTTAAGGGGCTAGGGACGCCAAAACGACTACTTTCTCCTTCTAAAACTCCCACACGGCTTGGTTTAACGACTTGAAAAAAATACTACCTGAATGATCAATTCAAGGGCATTAATTTGAATGATTGATTTTTTTGTGTTACCATTACTTATGGCTTGAAAAAATATTTAACAGCATGCTGTTTTAAAACTATTTTCCCTAAAACTTCTAAATTACTTAGACGTTTGGAATTAATTTTACACCAAAAAATAAGGAAAAAAATTTACTTTAAAGTACGTGTTTCTTTTGTAAATCAAGCAACATTTTCTCAAAGAAAATAGCAAAAAATCTATTTCCAAACGTCCAAGTCTTGGAGGTGCTCTGCGCGGGCGCGCGCGGCAGTCGTGCGCTAGCTATCAGACGGGGAGGTTGTGTCACTCGTTGATCCGCTCGCGCTGTCCGCCGACTACGTGCAGTTGTGTGTGTGAATGACAATCGACACAAGTATTTCTCTATTCGTGTGGGTTTGAAGACTAGCGTCTAGAGGGAAATCAGATAGGAACTATTTATATTGTGCGTGCGCATGGACGCTATATTTATTATAGTATATTTTGAGTTACTTTTTTTTATTAGGACTGTTTATACGAGCACAATCTTTTTGTTTCAAAGTATTGATTGGTACTGCAATTGGGATGTTGACTGTATTCAAATAAAAATATAATTTTGCCGCGAAACTGTAGTTTTTGTGACAGAAATCCTATAAAACACAATATTTTTGTTTATTTTTAAGGAATTTAATTTTAATTCAATAATCAAAATGTAATCACACCACTCGGCAGTCACGTGACATAAATCGCGCGTGACGTCACTTGTTCAATATATTTTTTTTTGCTTTTGGCTCCACGTGATTTGCGTATTAGTAAATAACACAAAATCAACAACAGCACATTTTCGCATTCCCGCCAAAACTCCAATGAGTATATTGCTCGTTGTGCTTAGTATTTTAGAGTGATTTCTGTGATTATTTATCTGTGCCGTGAATTCCGCGCCACTTTTTCGAAATTTATTTCGACTCTTGGATATTCTCCCATGATGGAAAGTGACTTCATAAAGGCAAATAATTCCATTTTGCCGAGAATGGATTGTTTTACGGTGGCCAATTTCTTTTCGACAAACGATAATATCTGCTCTGCTGAATTTAGAAATGTGAAGACCTCCGTGTAAGTACTTATTATGCCAAAAATCATTATTTCTATAACCAACAATGAATATATAATAGTATCATAGATTCAAAGTGTATTAATTAACCAAAGCATACCTATATATAAATCAGTAAGCTCAAAAAACTTTATTTTAATACATAACAATACATACACAGAAAATATCGAATCAACTTGTCACTAAACGTAGCACAGACTAGGTAGTAGTGGTTATATTCTCTTTGCTTGTCACTTTACAGTGTTATAGAAAAGTACTCTGTGGTATTGAACAAGTGACGTCATTGGCGTTTTGGAGCGAAATTTAAAACGGCATTTAAAATACATGAAAATTAAAATATTAGTTGTTTTAAAAAGTAAATTTAAATATTTTGGGTTATATTAGGCCCATACGCATCGTTTTAAACACTTTCCCAAAATCAGTCAACATCCCAATTGTTATGGGCCGGCGTTATGCTTATCATCAGGCAAAGGACAGAATAGAAATAAGTAAATGTAAAACTAGAAATTATTTAATATGTGTACTGTTGGTGTTTCAAATAAATAAATAAATAAAGGACCAGCTCGTCGCGTTACCAAATAACATAAAAAAAAATAATGTTATAAACAGAGTTTATTAGCTGGGGTAAATACCCCCTCCTGTCCTGCCGATGCTTCCCTACTTATACGCTACTTTTTAAACAGCTAGTAAAACATAAAAGATGATATTTGAAACAAGCAGAAAAGTTTAATTATTATCTACGTATGTGTACATACGTTTTTTTGTACCTATAGGTAACCTTATTGGTAGAAAATAAAAAAGTACATAAGCATATTACTAATGAAAATATAACTTATTCACTAGTGTAAGATTATAAAAAATTATGCGTAACTCTCGTATGACCTCTTCCAGAAGTTAATTCTGTCTGTGTTTGGTAGATCTATTACTTCTGTTTCTTTATCAAATTTGAGAAATTTCAGCGTTTTTTCACTCCTAGGCCACGGCACCGTGTTTGTTGACGGTATACTGAAATAATAAAAATATTACGTTCGATTAATTATTATTTTGGTAAGTACGTAAACTACACTTACGACAAACTAGCTACTGGGACAAAAGTAGCACTTTTCCGGTCCTTAAACTATTTCTATGAAAAAATCACGTCGATCCGTTGCCCGGTTGTTGCATGAAAGAAGAACGAACCAACAAACACACTTTCGCATTTATAATTATAGTACGGATAATACGGAAGTACGGATCTACACATATACTATCGGTTAACGATATAGATCTACATAGTCAATCTGTAAACGATCAAAGAAGTATAGGAATGCTAAAAATGTACTTCATGAACAAAATAACTCATATTCTATAATCTATACCAATTGAGCAACATCGTCCAATTGGGATGTTGACTGTTTTTGGGAAAGTGTTTAAAACGATGCGAATGGGCCTAATATAACCCAAAATATTTAAAATTACTTTTTGAATACAGCTAATACTTTAATTTTCATGTATTTTAAATGCCATTTCAAGTTTCGATCCAAAACGCCAATACTGGTCACGTGGTCGATGGTACGTCACGATTCCTGGCACAGATAACTATATTCACAGAAATCACTCTAAAATACTAGGCAGAAAGAGCAATATACTCATATACCCGATTGAGCGAGTGACGTCACGCGCGGTTTATGTCACGTGACTTCGGAGTGATGTGATTACTATATTTTGATTATTAAATTAAAATTATATTCCTTAAAAATAAACAAAAATATTGTGTTTTATTGGATTTCTGTCATAAAAACTACCGTTTCGCGGCAAAATTATATTTTTATTTTAATACAGTCAACATCCCAATTGTTTCCATTATACCAACTACTATCTATGTACTAGAAAAAAAATGTTATATTAGCCGGAGCACCTGTGTTCTGATAACCTTCTGAATAGGTATATCAACATTTTCCAAAAACAAGAACATGCACATAATAATATTCACAGCTACAGGTCTGGCATCTTGTATTATATAACCTTGATGTATACTATTATCTATTCTGTGCCTTGAAATGAAAACTGACATTGTAACCTTCAGATAACCTAACTCGGTGAAGCAATTTTTACGTCAGTGTTCTTGATGACCTCACAGATATTAAAACTTGTCTGTTTGTTCCGGGTAATCTCCTAAACGGCTCAACCGATTTTGACGGGACTTTCACTGGCAGATAGCTGATGTTACAAAAAGTAACTTAGCCTACTTTAATTTTAGAAAAATAATCAGGGTTCCGCGCAAAAAAAATAAAACCCATGAAATCCAATATCTCCACGCGGGTGAAACCGTGGGGCAGCTAGTTACAACTATTTTTTCTGTACCTACATACCTATAATATAATTATTCTTCTTCCCACTTACCCAGTTTTTGCGAAGGAAGTCCAATAGCTAGTCATTCTGTTTATCATCTCCTTGTCGCTAGGAAAAGGAGGAAGAAAACGAAACGGCAAAGGGTCAAACATGTAAAATAATTCGTCGCCATGACACGCTCCCTGTACCTTAATAGTCTCCAATTTTGACGTCAGCTTCAATAAATTTCTCAGAGAGTTGTAATCGAAATAATAGTTATACATTGATATGTTTGGATTTGTTATGTATGCTTCTATAGTGGTCACCGAAGGGCTTATAACCAAAACATCAGAGTAGTAATCAATTAATCTGCTATAGGTTGTATATGAGTTGTTAAAATAAAATTCTTTAATGTCCTCCATCAAGAGTGCTTTGTACTCTGGTTTTCTATATGTGAATGTATTAGGAACGGCCGATGAAAAATTTTGGTCCAGCATTTTAAGGCCACTGTTATCATAATGTGTGGCCCAATAGATCCCTTCTTTACTATTGTAACCTATTATGACACTAATGTTTGAGATATCTCTTACTGATTTAAGTAAATCTCGAGGATCTGCAGTTAATAGTGTTATATCACTGGTATTAGGATCCTCTTTGCATGGTTTAAAGATATACGGCGCTAAGGCGTCATTTGTATTGTCCTTATAGGAAACTCTGGCTAAATCATCCGCTGTAGCATTTAGGAATATTGTCAGGAGCTCGTCCGTGTCTGTAGTATTATAACCCAAACGTGAGGCAGCTTGAGATGCTGTCAATAAAGGCTCTCTGTCATAGGCCTGCGGTGTAAGTGAAGTGCCACTGTCCATAATAGCTCGATGAAACAAACCCTTACCAGTTTGAGACAAAATAAAGTAGTCAACACAAGATGCTCCAACGCTTTCACCAAATAAAGTTACGCTCTCTGGATCTCCACCAAAATGTTCTATATTGGTCTTGACCCATGTGAGGGCAGCCCATTGATCTTTCATCCCCATATTTCCTGCTGCTCCTTTATTTTTTAGGCAAAGAAATCCGAAAGCTCCAACACGGTAGTTGATAGTCACGACTACTACGTCTTTTTGGACAAAATATTTGGCGTTGTAAATGAGGTCGGTGTTGGATCCTTCATAAAATCCTCCGCCATAGATAAAAACAATCACAGATAATCGTTTTGCATTGGTATTTGTCGGCGCTACGGGAGTGTAAACATTGAGAGTGAAACAATCCTCTTCTCCTATTATTGTTTTTAACCTGGAGGAGTACTGCTTGCAGACTACGGAGCCACGGTTAGCTGTTAAAGTGCCGTTCCATGGTGGGGCATCGCCTGGTTCCTGTAGAAATATACACTAAAATAACACAGAACAAGATATTTGATGGAATCAAGCGTTACTTTGCGACACGAATGCGTTTGAACAACCTTTGCCTTCATGGAATACCAAAACAAAAAATCTAAAACAACGATTACGTTACATAAATTATCAGCCTCTTACGCTCCTACTGCTGGGATACCGGCCTTCTTTCACAGAGAGAGGTATAGGCCATAATCCACCACGAGGACCCAGTGCGGCTTGGTGGATGTCACATGTCCTCGAATTGTATGGTTCTAGAACATGCCGGGTCCCTCACGATGTTTTCCTTCACCGTTTTAGAGCGAGTGTCAATTATCCGAACATAACTTGATATAAGTAATTGGTGCGGGCCAAGTCGAGATGCGAATTATGGTGCGTCGGATTGAAAGTTGCACAAGTTTCCGCTTGGGCACACTCGCTCTAAACAACGATTACTAGGTACAAAATTCAAACATATTACAGCCCAACAGGCAAGCTTTTAGCACAGAAAGGGTAACAGTGCTATGAGGTACCTACGTATGCAGGTAAATACCTAATACTAGTAGACTATATAACTAAAGCTAAATTGGGATGTTGACTGATTTTGGGAAAGTGTTTAAAACGATGCGAATGGGCGTAATATAACCCAAAATATTTAAAATTACTTTTTGAATACAGCTAATACTTTAATTTTTATGTATTTTAAATGCCATTTCAAGTTTCGCTCCAAAACGCCGTACTGGTCACGTGGTCGATGTGACGTCACGATTCCTGGCACAGATAACTATATATTCACAGAAATCACTCTAAAATACTAGGCAGAAAGAGCAATATACTCTTCCGATTGAGAAAGTGACGTCACGCGCGTTTTATGTCACGTGAGTTCGGAGTGATGTGATTACATATTGATTATTAAATTAAAATTATATTCCTTAAAAATAAACAAAAATATTGTGCTTTATAGGATTTCTGTCACAAAAACTACCGTTTCGCGGCAAAATTATATTTTTATTTTAATACAGTCAACATCCCAATTATGTAACGCAAGTATCTAAGTAAGTTTAGATTTTTTAAACCCTTCAGAAAATTAGGACTACACTGGGATTATATTTTATAACAAACGAAAAATGTATAGGTCCATAAAAGCAAGCTCTTAAATTTTTAATATTTAAAATAGACCCTAATTGTTCGTATCTAAAATGAATAGAAAACTCAGTGATAATTTGTAAGACATTTCTTTGCAAAGTGTAAAGAATAAAATGATTAAGGGCTAAAAAAAGTAAAAATGACATAAAAATATTCTTAACGCCTTGATTCGTCTGATCCTTACCTTGAACCTTCCTTTAAATCCTGCATATGGAATTCCTAAGTAAGACCAATAACCATCTAAAAAATTATAAGAGCCTTGTAATTTCCCTTGATTTAAATTTATGATGTTACTTTCTGCACACACAGATATTCCACAGTATTTTAAAAGAATAATTAAACAGCAAAACGACACCTGCTTCATTTTAACTTACGTTGGGTAATGTGGTTTTACATTAATTACTGAGGACATTCTAAAGTTGCTAGTGGAACCGATTCTGGCGTCATAATACAATTTATACTTTCACTCTCTCTTTCACATTAGAGACGGATGGAAGATGTTTTACTAGTCTGAATTTAGTTTAGAACTGTCTATCCTTGACAAACTAGAAGCCACTAAACTCATACTGTCTTACCACAAAAACCAACTTTTAGACGCCTGTTTAGCTGGAGTGTGTCTAAAAGTTAAAAACCGCTACACAAATACACAAATAAAATTATTAGATATGTCACAGCACAGCAGTGAGTTACATAATGTATTAGACTTAACGTTTAACTTCTAAAATCAAAGTCTAGTGTCTTAAAGATCTAAAATAATCTAACAAAATCTAATAAAACTAATTGGTCTACGTCTAAAATAATTAGAAATGTCACAACAGAATTGAGTTAGACGACGACGGTTAGACACTTCTTACATTAAGGTTTGTAGTTGCTTATATTTAAACACGCGACTAAGGTATGTTTAAAAGTTAGACGCAGATTTTAAGGGTGTGTTTAATTTTTTTTTAGCCTGACCGTATAGCCTTTTTTACATTAGTTACAAGCAAATGGATCAATTTAACTAGTCTAAAATACATTCCATCCCTATCTAATGTTCTTATTTGGAAAGAGAACTTAAAATTAGGCTTAGGTTAATGACGCCAGAATCGAGGCCACTGCCTATTTAATTAACAGCCAAGATAAGGTGGTATAAAAATATCTAATTGCTTGGCGGGTGTTTGTGTAGTCACATTTATCCACTTCTAACTATTAAAGTTAGGGCCGATTTTTCAATAGTCAGATAGCGTCCTGTTAGATTATTCCCTGAATCATCTAAGTCTGTGGTGAAGACCGACGTAAATAAATTTTATGGCATTCTAAAGAAATAAACCTTAGTAAGCTAACTGTCCATTAATTTTAAAATGAAAGACCCGAAAAACACACTAAAAACACCAAAATTAATTCATTAGATAGTAATCAGTTCGTTAAAGAAATTGCACGAAAACTTAAATTGTGGTTGTTAGATAAAACTTTTTGTTCAGTCTCGGAATTAGCAAAATAATGTTATAAGTAATTGCTTATTAAATGTTCATTTTGACATAATTAATAATTTGACACTTTAATGATTGTAATTATTGACTAATTTATAATTTCCTATTATTAACTTCAACTGCATGCCCATTGCTGCAAGAATATTTTTATGTCCAAAATTTTGCATGTCGCATTGCGACAAAATGTTTTTGGCTCTTTGTATCACACTTTTCCATCTTCATTATAACCAACATTTTACGCAAATAAAGATATTCTATTCTATTCTATTCTAAAGTGCAATTTAAATATCGGCCCTTAATGACTATGAATTTAGTGCGTTCTAATTTGTGAAGGACGGAAAATATTTGACAATTTTAAAACTACATTTAGAATAGTCATTATTATGTACATACTATGTACCTACATTGTACATGTTATGTACAATACATATTATATGTACATATAAAACATACATTGTAGATATATATTATATATACATTGTATACATTACGTATATTAATTTTACTATTTACCTACATACGAGTACTTCCTACCTACAATAAATTTTGCATAGTAAATAGTAATAAAATCAGTAAAAAGTCGAAGTATAGGCTTACCAAATAGAGACAGAATTAACTTCTGGAAAAGGTTATATGAGAGTTACCCATAATTATTGTAACTACTACTTAGGTACCTGTAAACTAATTAAAAAAGATACAAGAGCTTAGAAATAAATTATTTGTACCTATATAATTACCTAACCTTACAGATAAAACTATATTGGCTTCTTATATTATTTGTGGTCAATAATACGTAGACTTCTTATTGAACTATTATTATAGAATATCAGACCAAAATATTCTAGGTAACACATTTAAACTTTTCAGGTAACTCTTCTGTTTTTCAGATCTATCTCTAAACTGAAATATGTAACTTCTTACATCTTCTTTTGTCACCTGCGTGACAAAATAATAGTTAAAGTTAGTAGTATAAGTTAATAGGTAAAGTTAGCGACATAAAATGTAGTGAGACTCTTCCTGATCGCGCCGTATTAATGTCCTAAGACTATATCGTCACCTGACCTTTCGAGTCTTCTGGCAGGAGTCTCTGGAGGTCAAAATCACGTACAAAATTGTCATAAGTGTGTTACTCACCTTTGATCTTCACATAGGTATGCCGTTACATAAGATTATGTGAGGTAGTGGTCAAGTACTAATAAATAGATAATTGAATTTAAAAACTCAAACATTCAGCTGCTTCTGCCACTGACTGTAGACCTGTTGTAATAGATTTCGTCATACTAATTTAGAACAATTACACAATCGCATTGTTTTAAATATTTGTTTACGTTCTAAATAAATTGGCTTGTAAACAAATACTTGAGAAAAGCACGAGAACATTAGTCTTAACGTTATTTCGTGTTTAGTAATGGAAGGAAAGAGTAGCTTATTTCACCTTAATATTTTACTTTTATTGAGTTTTTATTAAATTGGTTCCAAAGTCAATATCTCTTCTACCTATAATAAGTCAAGTTCAAAGTGTAAGAAATAATAAAGATAGAAATCAGGTGAAGTATTGCAAATTTCTTAAAATTTTAACTGCTTATACTCTTAGCTTAACGTATTTGACTTTCTTAAACCCAAGTACCTACATTTTTACAGGCGTTTCACAAGTAAATTTACCTTTTCATCCATCCTCCTGGCCCTGGGCCTGACCTTGGTGCTGGGTGGAAAAGCAAAATTTAGATCGCATATCCTACTATATACAACGACACTCCAAATATGAAGTGATCATTACTTATGAAGTAGTAAAATCAGAGGACTGCCCGTTGCTGCCTAAAAATGTTTCAGTAAGAATTTTAGTTCCTAAATGACTGGACAAGATCCTTATTTTAAACTTAAATCAATGTTTTTTAAATGTTTGTTGGTTTTTTCCGTGATTTACCTATGAAGTATGAACTTGTTTGGATATTTAGTATTTTAGCAAAAAAATATTTTGGACAGGGCGCTCAAATGTACTTATTTATTGGCCAAGATCTTTTTATACTTATTATTTATTTTTGTTTCCCCTAGGTATAGGAAGAATTATTAAGTGAGGTTTGGAAGTCTCTAGATGATGCCAAACCGGCTGGTGATTTGAAATAAAAGATGGTTGATGTATGTTGTATAAATATTAAAAAAAAAAACATAGTAAAAAGAACGAAAATCAAAGAATCGTAGGATTTGATATATCTAAAAAAATTCTCGGATAACTCAAGAAACTCGCGAAATAGCTGTCGAGAATTCTTCAAACTCGAGAAGCAAATATGTCGAGAGATCTTAAACGCGTCTATCTCTGAGTATATACTTTTTAAAGTACGAGTATATAGTTTCACGATCACAAACTGACGATGGTTTGGGGTTGTAATCATTTCATCATAGCATTTCGTCAACGAGTGTCGATAAGGCGCCGTCAAATTTTCTTATGTTCCTTTTTGAACTAATTATGTTAAGCTGTGCTTGTGATTTTTATTATACTATTGAGTAAACAGACGAGCGTGTCGTTTGCCTGAAGGTAAGCATAGGACCAGCTCATAACCACTGCTGTTGTACCACTCAGAACTTTGAAACACAAAGGACTGCGCGGCGCTGCAGTGCGCTTGTTACACTGAGACATTAGATATTAGGTCTCATAAGCTCAGTAAGTAATTTTAGTTAAATACTTCAATAATAGTTGCACATTACTGCTTGGCGGGAGAACGTACCAGCAAAGCGGTGGTACCCATCCAGACAGACACTCGCAGATGAGTTAGTCCTACCACATAATAAAATGATCGAATTTCGCTACCTTTTACCGTGAATCGGCGTGCACGTACAGCTGAATAAATAAGTAGTTTATGCATTTTTATGCATAAACTACTACAAAATTAGTTTATAATAACCCACAAACAGATGCAGGCAAAGAATTACGTTCTTTATCAAGTGATACCTAAGTAGGTGTGAAGGTGAAATTGAAGGTTGTCGAACTCCATTGCACACTCCACGAGACGTAAATAGTAAAATACCATATTTACATCGTCATTTCTATGAATTTCCATCTTTATAGTTAGTGCCAGTTTCTAAAGCGAATTATTTTTTGTTTACAGTCTTTTCATGAGCACATTTACAGCGATAGCCTTCATCGTTGCTCTGGGTTGGGTGGGCAAGCAAGTGCTCGACCACGCGCCCTACTACAACGACACTCCAACCACCGTCATCCCGTACGAAATTATAGAGCACGAAGTCGACTAACCTTCAAGAACATTTTACGTGTAACTTTCGCAGTGAACAGAGTAAAGGGGTAATAGAAGATTGCCCGTTGATGCTGTAAACAATGTTTTAGTAAGACATTTTTTTTATCTGACTCTCTTCAAATGTTTTTTATGTTTTTCTGTAATTTATGATTGAATAATCATTTCTATATATATGTGTCAAGATCATGAAAGATAATGAGACAAAGGAAAGTGGGAGTGGAAAAAAAAATGACATCATATCTGCCTTTTACATCTGATGAGACGGGTTATATTCGCCTCCTAAAAGATTGAGCGAGTATGTGGGAGCTTATCATGGTGTTTAGTATAATCCTACTAATATTATAAATGCGAAAGTGTGTTTGTTGGTTTATTGATTTCTTGGTTTGTTGGTTTGTCCTTCTTTCACGCAGTAACGGAGCAACGGATCGATGTGGTTTTCGGCATAGATATATTTTATGGATCGGAGAGTAACACCGGCTACTTTTTATCCCGGAAAAATGCACGGTTCCTGTGGGAACGCGGATAAAAACCGCGGGTAGAAGCTAGTAAAGTTATAATGTGGCTTAGTACTTATTATGTGGTTTATTCAATATCGTAATAATAACAAGATTATCTGAACGGATGTTTTTATTTTCAGTATCTTCGCAGCCACCGGAATCACTGCCGGTATTCTTCTCACACTAGCATGGGGAGCGAAGCAAGTTTTAGAAATGGTGACACTGAATCAGGCACTTGAGCCTACTTTAGAAGAGTATGACGATAGATATTTTGGGAGAACAACAGAACGCAGTGTTGATTACTACTAAGAGAAATCGTTCCAATATACTTTCAGTAGATGAATATAATACAGGGGACTCTTTGTAATCCGAAGAAAACTATAATTCAGTAATGTATCTATAGCAAGTACTTGACAAGCGAATTGAATCGAGTGCTTTGGAATGCGAATGTGCGTGACCAAATCAGTAATAAGTAATTAGTGTAAGTCATAAATTAAACAAAAAAAGAAATGTAGATATATTATGTACTTTGAAAATTTTATTAGTTTAATTTATAGTTGGTAAATAAAACTTGTCAGTATATTAAAACTGTAGATTTTCACATAATTGGCAGCGACATTCTCTCAGTGCTTTGCCCAGGCGGTAACAGAGCGACTGCTTGGACTCCGCCTTTAAATCCGCTATCTCCTGTGCTTCTTCAGAGAATGTATGACCACACTGTGAAAGAAAACACTCATTTCGATAGTTTCACTTGCGGTAGCCAAACGAATTATTGTTTTTAACTCATGAGAAAACATCACGCCAGATTGTATATTTCCAAAGCTCCTAAAAGACCCAATATTTTTCTAATAAAGCATAATCATGCACATGCAATTAAGTATACCTGCACTCCATGATAATTGGGGATGAATTTCAGATAAAGCACCACATCACAAGAGTTTCAGTGAATGTTCCAAGCAAAAGCGCATGTGGTTGAGTAATTTTAGCAGGTAAAATTTCAAACAATTATTTTGTAATAATTGTAAATCACTAGTGTGAATCAGCTCGATACATGACTCACTGCTAATCTTACCTTCATACCCATAAATGAAAGTCCAGCAAAATTCGAGAGAGCCTAAGGATTTTGCTTTGATCAAGTATGTGACAGACTCCTAATACGTCAGATTTGATAGAACCTCCTGATGACACTCCAACGATTTAGACTCAGTGTGATTCGACTCAAGTTTCGTTGGAGTGTCATTTATGGATGGTTACGAATAGGTTAATGTTAACCCCAGAAAGAATATAACCGCTACGCTTGTTAAACCATGAGGTCATGACACAACCACAGACAGTATTCAGACAGCATCGAGACTTACAATCATAGCCATTTCAAGGCAATGAAGTCGCCTCGCTCTTGGTTTGACTAGCGTCGAGAGTAGACCCCAAGCCCGGCCCGCCCTGCGGTCCCATTTCAGCGCTTCAATAGCACAGGCGGTTGCACATGTCTTCGCTGCGACTGGGTCTATCGTGTCGCCCCCCTCACTACCTTGACCCATAGTAGCCCGCTGAAAAGATATATTATGATTTGATAAATGCCTTACAAAGCGTTCTTTAAATTAGATTTAAAACTAGGTGGTAGGACGAACTCTTCTGCGAGTGTCCGTCTGGGTTGGTACGACCGCTTTGCTCGTTTACCGCCAAGCAGTAATATGCAAGCATTACTGTGTTCCGGTTTGATGAGCTGAGTAGCCAGTGAAATTACTGGGCTTATGAGCCACCTAATGTTTCAGGGTAGCGGACGCATTGCAGTGCCGCGCAGGACTTTGTATTTCAAAGTTTTGAGTGGCACTGCAATTGTTATGGGCCGCTGTTATGCTTACCATCAGGCAAACGAACAGCTAGTCTGGCTATAAAATAATATAAAAAAATTAAAAAAAAAATGTTTCCAGGTGCATACATTTCCTGCGCCTTAGGTACAGATATGAGATATGAATTGTTGATATGAACTATCATATCGATACATCTTTCTTCAATGTGTTAGTTTCCTAAACGAGTTAAGATCAGTTTTTAGCTTTAGATAAATGCACACGAAACGTTACTAAAGCTAAGTCTTTCGTATGATTGTAATAGATTCAAAATACAAAAGAATAAAAAGAAAGTTTCGAAAATTACACACAAAGAGTTTCTCAACTTTTTTATGGATCTTAGGTATTTGTGGAGCACCGCTGTTAGAATCAGAAAGGTGTTTTCTTGTTTTATGTCAGAAACAGTTTTTTAATCATCGGAGGAAAATAATATTTCCTTATGCAAAAACTCAATTATTATTAAGACCCTACTAGGCGCCAATGGCCTTGCTCGAATGGGTGGAGTCAATCCCACTTCACCCGCGCGGTCCACACTTCGTCTTTCAAGAACATCGCAAAACCTAACGTCATAGAATACGCGGATGAACGAACGCGCGTGCGAGTAGCGCGCACGGCATCTTCTTTGCCTATAATTCTTTGAATTCATTTAGTGGAAAGTTCTTCATTGAAAGTGAAGTTTGATCATCATTATCCATACTATCCATACTTCCATACTAAATATATCCTGAATGCCAGTGCATGACTGCCGCGCGCGCCCGCGCAGAGCACCTCTGAGACTTGTACATTTGGAATTCAGTTTTTTGATCATTTCTTTGCGAAATATTGCTCTATGCACAAATGAAACGGCCAGTTTATAGAAAATTTTCTTCCTTATTTTTTGGTGTAAAATTAATCCCAAACGTCTAAGTCATTTAGAAGTTTTAGGGAAAATACTTTTAAAACAGCATGCTGTTAAATATTTTTTCAAGCCATAAGTAATGGTAACACAAAAAAATCAATCAGTGAAATTAATGCCCTTGAATTGATCATTCAGGTAGTATTTTTTTCAAGTCGTTAAACCAAGCCGTGTGGGAGTTTTAGGAGGAGAAAGTAGTCGTTTTGGCGATCCTAGCCCCTTAAGTAAGTAGGTAACTGAGAGTACGTAGTCTAGTAGGTCATCTGTTAAATTGTATTTGTACCTACCTATATTTCGTTGTGTGTGCTGAATAAATGTTTTCTATTCTATTATTCGAAATAATCAGTGTCCGTAATAGGAAAATAATTCACTTGGACTATAATATATACTTACCTATCAGTGCTGAACGACAATAAAAAATTAAGTTAAAAAATACCCAGTTAAAAGTTTAAATATTTCCTACCACCTTCAGCCCGCGGTTTCACCTGTGTTCCCACAGGAACGTGCATTTTTCCGGGATAAGTAATGAATAGCCTATGTTATTCTCCGATGAAATAGGTAAAGTCGACAGTGTCTAAAGGAACAAGGAACACCGCAACACAACTAACACAAGGAACATGATTAGAAATGTCATGTACGTCCACTTGAAGAATCCCAGTCACAATTGAAGTGAGTTAGACACTTCTTAAATTAAGGTCTAGACAGTGCCTAAATGACAAACTTTTAAAATGATTAGAAATGGTACAACAGAATTGAATTAGGCAACGGTTAGACACTTCTTAAATCTAGGTTTGTGGTTGCTAAATATTTAACGTGACTAGACACGTTTAAGAGTTAGGCTCGGATTTTATCTGTTTAAAACATGTTTAGGGTGTGTTTAAAATTTTATAGTAAGCCCGAAATAGTGTAGGTACCACCATCCAGTCGCCAGCGAGGGCTATCCAGGCGTAGGCGCTGGGCTGCCGCCGTACCAGATCAACCAGAGCGGCGCGCGCTCGCTGCTGGTCGCGGGAAGGCATTGACAGCAGTGTGCTAAGGAAAAAATATTACTTGATTTTTATAGCCGCTCTCTCATTCGCGCCGTGAAAGCCGCGAACCACGAATGTGGTTTTTTTTTCTGTTATTTGATAGCGAGCGATTTGATTGGAAGCTGACTTCACGAGCAAAGCGGTGGTACCAACCCAGACGGACACTCGCAGAAGAATTAGTCCTACAACCTAGTTTTACAGTTTTTGTTCAGTCGGGGCGAGAGTTGAGGCGGCCTGCCGCGATCCGTCAACGTGGATGGATTCTTCATTGGCGAGTGTAGAGCCAGCATTCCATGTGGAATTGACTGTTTGAGAATGACGAATGCTTTACAAAATTAAAGGAATCGCTAAGATTGTTTTTTTTTTATGAGTTTTGACTAACTCATCTTAGTGCCATTATATTCCTACTGCTGAAGATTGCTCTCAGAGACAAATGTAAGAGCCAATGGTTGATTATACTTAGAATAATATAGAATAATGATAATGGGTAATTTTTGTAGCTAAAGCATCGGTCGTATTAATAAAAAATACCATAACTTTGAAACCACGCTTAAAAGACCTCAGGACTAAGAATATAATTCATATAGTCAGTGCACTTTCACTAATGCTTTGTTTTGCAAGAATGCAGGACGACGGGCAACGCGATCATGCTTTTGATAAAACGGAAAATGTAATAAAATTCTGTTGTATTGTTTTGTGTTTTTCTATATTGTGTATCTGATGTCGATTATATTAAATAGAAAAATAAGCTCATGCCTATAGGCGCCGATGCAAGTGCCTGTATTCTCAAAGGCGGCGGTAGCAGCCACATTGTTCTTCTGCTTGTGATAGCACTCGGCTGCTAGGGTCTTCAAATAACTTATCTGGAAGACCATAACATTTAGTTATTAGATTGTGGTTGGAATGAACTGCCACTGTTAAAGTAGCAGAAATAAAGGACCACGTAGTGTTACATTCTAGTAGTTAGTTACTAGCTTAAAATAAATCATGAGAGGAGTCAACAATTGTAATAAACAATCGGCTTTCATACTCGTGTGTTGGTCGCTGGTTTAGTGTATTCAACTTCGACTAAATCATCGCTTATAAAATCTGATGAGATATCTTAACCACCTTTACTATCCTTACCCACCTTTACTATCCTTACCCACCTTTACTATCCATACCCACCTTTACTATCCTTACCCACCCTTACTATCCTTCCCACCTTTACTATCCATACTCTCATTTACTATCCTTATCCACCTTTACTATCCTTACCCACATTTACTATCCTTATCTACCTTTACTAACCTTACCAACCTTTACTATTTTGGTCACATGGTCAAATAACATTATTATGAAAAACAATAAATGAAATCGCAAACAATCAAACGCTTACACACGCTACCCCTGTACTAGGATTCCCTTTGTCGCAGGTGGCACGGGCACAAACAGCACAACACAAACCTCCAAGACTCGAGAACAAACATTATGCTCACTACACAAAGTTTGCTCCGACCGTGAATCACACCCGGGGCTCTATAATTGTAAGCAGGGTTACTATCAACAGAGCCATGAAAATAATAATGTAAGAGTTTCATGCACAATACCGTGATTATGTCAGACATTGGGTTATTCATGTAGAACCCTAGGTATATTTGCTGCACCATAACTGATGTCAAACGTTTTCGCTCTTAAACATTTTGAAATAAGCACTTCCGCTTGTAGCTGAATAAAGCTTAGGCATTGGATTCCTCACCTCTCCATACTTCTGGATACCAGTATTAATGTGACACAATGCATCTTCGTACTTCCCTCGCAGCCGGCAACAGAGTGACACGAAGTGGGAGTAAACCACTGACTCTCCAGTATCACATACAGCGAGAGATAAACACGTCTCTGCTAACTAAACATAAAAAATGTTACGGGATAATATTTCACCACCATTAGCTGGAAGACGTATACAACTCAATATAGCTAACACCACGTTTGGGAGGCGTCTTGATAAGCGCAGTTGATTTTTATGTTGATTGCGGAGAATGCCGCTACCCATTCTCTACATATTCCATTAGCCTGTTCTTACGGCACATACGGAAAGAGATGAGGAAGTCTTATTCATACATAGAAACCTCACAGCAACGATAATCCCCTTTAACTAGACTTTCTGAATTTCTGACAGTCTGAATGTCCTGCCATTGGGCAACTTTAAAAAAAATTACGGAACAAGATAGTGCTGTCGAGCGTGGCGTCTCAAATCTAAAACTAAATTTAGTTTCGCTCTCTCTTTCGAATAAGAAAACACGAGAAAGGGACGGAAGACGTTTGACAGGTCTAAAAGGTTTAGGTTTGAGACGCCACAAATGAAACCATCTCTTCCAATAAGAACATGAGAAAATGATGAGATGTAATATTTTAGACCCTTTGACCAAAATTCAATCTGAGCTTAAGTGACTTCTAAGGTAAATGCGCTAAACATAGTTAAAAGTAAACTGACCCTAAAGACTAAGCGTGGACATTTGCTTCGATCTGTCAAAACTGTACAGGGTGTTGACATATGTATGCATGAATCTAGGTTTAGATTAATCTTTGAATGTTAGCCTCAGATTACTGACAGCGGTAGCGCGAAGTCTCAGGAGCAAATCGGCAGCGTCGTAGTAAGGGCTCATTCCAGGCAGTATCAGTGCGTGGTCCCACCAGTCTCCTAGCTCACAATTCCAGGATCGTTGAAAATCCAGCTCCTCTGCCATGCCGTCTGCTAGTGTCCTGGAAGTGAAGAAAGAGAATATAGCGAATAACTATTTGTTGGCCGTGCAGCCTCGATCAAATAACGGGCTGTATGAACTTATGAGGGAATGTCAGAGTGGAGACTGGAGACGTAAGACTTATTGCCAATACGTTCTTTCGTTTTCATGCCATGGTATCTACACCATAGCGAAATTTTAGGTCTGTGATCTACACGATCAGTTTTGCAGACCGTACTATTATTTATAAATGCAAAAATATTTTTGTTTATTTGTCCTTATTTCATGTTGCAACGGAGCAATCAATCTACGTGATTATTTGCATAAATATAGATTATAAGCCAGGTACCATAGAAAACTGTTTATTCCGAAAAATTGCAGTTCCTGTACAAATTTCCACGTCGGTGAAACCACGGGCTAGATAGAAATATAAAACAGCACGTTTCTTATGATCATGTTTAGCGTTAGAAAGTTTGTACGGCTCCATTGCGAAATTGGTAGCAACCCTGCCCGAGAGGCCTCGGGTTCCACTCCCAGCCGCTAGGCGGGACAAACTAAATGTGGTGAGCATAAACTTCGTTCTCGGACTTTAGATGTTGGTTTATATTGTGTAGGTGTCTGAGAATCCTGATGTAGGTGGAGTGTGTATGAGTTGTTATATTTTGTAAGAACCATAATCGATTTATCTTTCAGAGCCTTTAAAATTTACTAAATTAAAAACCTATTTTAAATAATGGAATCATTGTAATTTATCTCACTCTAAATCATGAAATCAAAAAATGCGATCAACGATCTAAATGACTTCCTGGCACAATCATCATTATCATTTCATATGCTGAATAATCTCTCCACAATGTCTCTAGGCACCATCAAGCTTATCATAGGGGACTTCACGAGACTTGGCCTGATGGATGCACTTATCAGTGATATTAGAACTGATCTTGCTTTGGACAGAAAGAACATGCTATTTCATTCGTTTACTGTCATGGTTGTCAACACTACGAACAAAGTCACAATTAACGAGATATTTAGGTACCTACCATGTAGTATATTGTGTGTATTGGGTTTCGGATATTATTTCTATCATTACAAGCACCATGATCACGACTAAACAGTTAAGTCATGATCACGCCTTTTTTTGCCCTCATGTAATGCGATTACGCACGCCCCCACCCTGGGTGCAATGGGTGGGGGTAGTGTGGAGTTCCAACCGGCTTTCGCCACCGGCCAATAAACCTCCGGGGACGTACACAAGCATACCTTAAGCAAGGGCCAAAGTCGTGATCACGCCTAATCTAATAGTGACTAACCAACGAACAGTCTAATTGTGACATTGTTCGTAGTGCCATTTCAATATATATTATTGTCTCAGCTTCAACAGTATTAATTGATGTTTCCATCATGCAATCCCGCAGTCAATTGCCTTGATCCTGAATCCAAAACCATCTGATAGTACTTTTACCTAACATCTGGAAACTACTTTTGCTGCGCTTTCAGCCAGCAAGAGTAACATCGTTTGCGATGTTACTCTTTTGGGTTTTGACCCATGAATCATTTCTGACTCACTTTCTCCTGTAATGCATGATCTTATCAGCCATGTAGAACAACTCCTGGTTGATATAGTAAGCGCTGGCGATGGTCCAAGCGGTGGACCAGAAAGGATAAAAGGCGAGGAGAGCGATGAAGAAGGGCTCGGCTAGGGCAGGATCCTCTTCTATTAGCATGCTCCCTTTGGATATAAGACTGTAGAGAAAGAGTTATATAAACACCAGATTTCAACAAAATTACTTTTAGTAAATGTATATGTATAACTAGAGCAAGTAATGTTAGGGCTGTTTTTTAACAGCTGTGGTCTTTGTGCAATAGTTCGAATGACTGAAACAACAACAGCTAAATTTTTACTTTGTTGTTAAGTTCCAACGATCCGTAGCAGGTTCATAACGTAAGCCAACAATGAGGTCGACTCTATCCATCCATCTATTTGCTTGCAAAGATAAATGTACTTAGATATATTGGGATTGTCTTTGATGATACTTATCCTTGCAAGCGACTATACTTTATGGAAGTTCAACAACAAAGCAGTGGTAATTTTCTCCATGTCATGTAGTTTTATACTCGTCGGTCACTTACGTAAGAGGATGTCGAGGGTTCAGCACCACCGACTTGTTTATGCAAACGCTAGCCCAATCTCGGTCCACTTCTTTAAGGCAAGTGGACAACTCGCGCCACCCGTTCCCATCCCGAGGTTGCTGAACTACGTGCTGATATAGAAAGTGTAAAAAAATAACGCAAAAGAAGACGATAGGTAGAAGAAGAGGATATGGAGAAGTATGAGATGAAAGAAGATTCAGCGTGGTTGGAATGTCATTTTCAAGGAGTACCATTATAGTGCTAGACGAAACGTAATAGGGACTGTTTAAAATAATATTTTTCGACAATAGTTTTCTTACGCCCACAGTTGGTAATGTTGGCATGGACTTATACAACACAGACGCCCAAGACGTGGAAACAATTTTAATGCTGACATAAAGTTCGGGAATCGACTATAGAACCATTTAGGGCCTGCTAGGGATCCTCGCTTTACAAGATTACTAACAACTTAATAGTCACGAAAGCGTCAAAATAAATACATACATACTTGTAGATACAGATCCGTCGCATGTGGGATGTCCTGCAGCTGACGAGCCTGTCTGGCGGCTCTGAGCGTAGCGTCTTTTTGCCGCTCGTTTTGCTGCCCCACTAACGTGGTGCAAGCAGTTCTCATCAAGCATGCGTGGGCCATCATTAGCATCTCCTAAAATCAAAATAAAGTTTATATGAAGATGTCTAAAGAATTTCAAAGGAACTTTAAGTTAGTGGTACAAAAAAGAAACGTCGCGAAGCCTGGCTGTAAGTGAATCCGGTCAATGATACATGATTAGTAGTACAATTTAGTACAACAGTGTCACTGCACAGCAACTGCTTTTTTATCAAGTTATGTGCGAATTTACCACACTGACTCTAAAACGATGAAGAAAAACATCGCGAGGAAAGGAGCATGTTCGTGGACCAAAAAATTCAAGAACATGTGATATCCATCAATCCGCACTGGACCAGCGTGGAGGATTATGGCGTCTCTGAGAGAAGACGTGTATCCCAGCAGCAAGGACGTAATAGTCTGATGAAGCGGTGCGCCACTCTATTATTGTAGAAATACCATCAATTTGCACTGAGCGTTTTGCTTCTTCCTTCATTATAAGAACGGCAAAGGAGTGGAACGCCCTCCCGTCGGCGTCGTCTGTATCTTCGCCTAAATATAATCTGGGTGTGCTCAAGTCAAGAGTGAATATGTATTTACTGAGCAAGCGTGCTACATCTTCGACCACACTGTCGCTTTCCACCAGGTGAGATTGTGATCAAACGCTGCTGTCGGTAGTAAAAAAACAACTGCAAATATCTCATAACAATGCAAGAATTGGTGAATAGCCATCAAAGTTTAAAACAGTATTTGAGATAAAAATAGAAAGGTAGGTGCCATATAAATCAGAATATTTTTGCCAGCTTTGTAAATGAAAATGAAAAATGTTTATTACAAAAATCAATATTTGTTGATGGTGTCTCTAAGGCTATACCTTAGAGGTAAGACATCTTACCTTACCTTATCTTACTTTATCTTATCTTACCTTAGAGGTGTCTTATCATAGAGGTAAGACAAATGGTTGTTAACTTATTATTTGCAACATTAAAAATGTTTACTTTAAAAGTATCAGAGCGTAAGAAGTCCCCAACAACAAAATTGTTGTTAACGTAGGTGGCAGCGTCTTGCCAACATGAGGAGATGAGTTCGACACGCGTTCTAGTCTCGCTCAATTGGCGATTGAAGCTGCAGAATTCTGCTGATCCTGAAATGTGAAACGGAGAAATGACCAGTCTCCTTTAGATAAAAAAATCACCTGAATCTGTTTCTATCATATTACTACTTATTTTATTAAATCTATTGGACTGAGCACATCGCTGACTTGAGGGAGATAACGTCGCCCGTGTCATCTGTCTTTTTCCAACTAAAGTTCTTGTTGACTGTATTTTTTTAATCTGTAAATGCAAGTGAAAACATCTCCAAAAATTAAACTCAGTTTCCATGCAAAGGACTTTTTCCTGTGCCCTTACTAACTGACCTCAAAACACCCTGTATAGAGTATACACATATCTACTACACAGTAACAAACATTGTAAATCAAAGCTGGTAAAAAGAAAAAATAAAAATTATGCAATTTTAACACAAAAAACCCATTTTTAGTCGCCTGTTTAGCTAGACAGCGTCTAATGATAAATGTCAGAAATGATTAGAAATGTCACAACAGAATAGTGTTATACAACGTTTAGACACTACTTAAATCAGGATTTGTGGTTGTTTATATTCAATCGCGCGACTAAGGCATGTGCAGGCGTTAAACAGTGTTTAACACAGGTTTAACGTGTGTTTAATTTTTTTGTGGTACGACCCTTATTATCTAGGTAATAAACACCGTCATAAGAGTAAAAACTGGAGTCTTACCAAAGTAAGGAACTCTTCGTAAGGAAGCAGCAGCGCTCCTGACAGTAGATTGCCAGTCTCGGTCCAGCTGCCCGCGCCCAGTGCAGTCGCGGTTGTCCTGTTCCTCTTTCTCCATTTCACTCAACATGGCGTTTATATCTCCACTAAAATACAGAGGTGTTAGTATATTTCATCGGTCTAAATGCCTTTATAATAAACTAGCTATATACATAAATAAACACTAATGAATAAAGTTACCTGAATTAACTTTACCTTTCCAGTTCCTTCGTAATATTAGGTAGGTAATTAAAATTTAAAATGTATTATAACGTTGTCGGCAAGGATGATCTAGAGAGATCCTAGACTGCTACGGCTATTGCTGTCGACCATGTCCACTGTGTATCAAGTTGAACATTTTTATCAAAAAAAATATATTTAACAAACCCCATAAAATCATTAAATTCATGCAATATGTATATCAACAGATATATTTATTATATATGCCAGTAAAAAGTTTATTCCTAAAACGTAACATTTACACGTGGTTTAAAGACAGAATTAATGTAAATAATAAAAATATAAATTAACTATCTATACCTATAAACAGATAGGTTATGATCATTGATTATAACTATTGGTTAGCATGAGCAAAATGACAAAATAATAACTTCTGGAAGTAGAAAAAAGACAAGCAAAAAGCTTATAAGGATGTTAAAAGCTTACGAGGAAATATAAGGCGGTATCATCAACTTCGTCAAAGGGCGTGCAAACTTGATTTCCACTATGACAAATGCATTGTTATCATCGGAACCTGTGGTTCTTAAGATCGATTCCGTATCAACGCTTATGTCAGTCCCAAGAACATCTGGTCTGAAATAGTAAAACGCTCTAAACTTCTTAAAATTCTTCCACTAATAAGAAGCAACATTGTCCCTGAATGCTATAAGGTACATTTTATACTAGTAGCATTAGTATGCTACGTACGCATGCGAAGCTGCGGGCAAAAGCTAGTGTTATATAGCTAACGTTACTTTCGACTAAATAGTAAATAATATATTAGTGAGCGATACGTTTTTACTAGGTGGTAGGACTAACTCTTCTGCGAGTGTCCGTCTGGGTTGGTACCACCACTTTGTGAGTGAAGTCTGCCGCCAAGCAGTAGTGTGCAAGCATTACTGTGTTCCGGTTTGATGAGCAGAGTAGCCAGTGAAATTACTGGGCTTATGAGACTTAATACCTACTGTCTCAGGGTAGCGAGCGCTCTGCAGCGCCGCGCAGGCAATTGTGTTCCAACATCTGAGTGGCACTGCAATTTTTATAGGCCGGCGTTATGCTCACCATCAGGCAAACGACCAGCTCGTCTCGCTATCAAATAACATAAAAAAATATAGTGAGCGATAAAAAAAAAATCAACCAAACAAAGATATTAAGCAAATGAGGTTGTTTGGTTAGCTAATATTCGCAAGAAAATAAAGTCTACCCATAGAGGTATATACCTAGGATGTTTTTGCGTGGTAGTCTGTTCAGAGGACGCCTTTTCGTTCGGTGTGAGCAGCAATTCACAGCCACAGTTCTGCTGCATTGCCTCGGCGTTGATCCACTGGAGCGGCACCGCAATACAAATTCTATTCTCTGAAGAGATTAGATGTAACTAATGAAAATCGTAATGTCATAATTTAAGTTTCTGAAATCATATCATGTATTAATTTAACAATTTTTACATTGTGTCTGAAATAACAATTCAATCTAAAGTCGAATAAAATCAAAACAAAAATTCAATACAAGGCACGCTTGCCCTCAACACCTATGCCTTGAATGACAAAGTACTGCGCGGCACTGCACCTCACTATACTGACCTTGAGACATCAGCTCTCAAACCTTATGACGTATTATTTTCCTATGTGAAATAAATGAATACATAAAGAAAACTTATTAATTTTCACTATGCTGAGTTTCAACGGTGGACCGATGACCTGGTCAAAGTCGGGGAGCCCTTGCATGCAACCGGTCAGCTTTTGTACGGAGAGGGCTGTGTTCAGCCCTCCGGCTGCTAATTAGAACGAGATTCACCCTCTGTCGACTGTTTCATCAGCCGGAAGACATCCACTGCTGAACATAGGCCTCCCTCATAGAAGGCCACTTGGATCGACTACTCGCCTCTTGAGGCCATCAGATCCAAGTGGCCTTCTATGGCCTTGGTGCCGCGGGGAACCGTTGGGTGCAAGCATCTAACTGTTCCCCGCGGTATTGACAAGGTCGTCAGTCCATCTAGTGTCGACTGTTTTCTACGGCGTCTCTATTATATAGACAATCGAGATATCATAACGCTCACAATTACCTCCTGGATAAAGTAATTTAAACAAGTTCATGAATCCCATGAAACTGTAGCCCTTCGTGTCTCCGTATATGTGCACTTCTATGGGCCAGAGATATTTGTGGATGTACTTGGCAATAAATTGATCAGCGTTCGCCAACATAAGAGAACGATGGAACGAGCCCCATACGAGTTTATCTTGAATAATAATAATCTCTTATTATTTAAATACATGAAAGTATTAATAATATAACAGTTAATTTAATTATTTTTTTATTTCAACCGATTATAAACCTTTATTAACTAGCTACTACATAAAACTAACATATCTAACCTAACTACAAACACAGTTGAGTAATATACAAGCCAATGTAGGCATATAGATAATCTTAATGTTCTATCTCAACCATCAATTATATAGTAACTAGCTTCTGCCCGCGGTTTAACTCGCGTTCCCACAGGAACCTTGCATTTTTCCGGAATAAAAAGTAGCCTATGTTACCTACTCTCCGGTCCATAAACTATATCTATGCCAAAAATCACGTCGATCCGTTGCTCCGTTACTGCGTGAAAGAAGGACAAACCAACAAACACACTTTCGCATTTATAATATTAGTAGGACTAGTAGGAAGTAGGATTGTCTGTTACGGTACTGTTTTGCTCAGTATTTGTTTAGTTTCAGTTTTTGACCAAACATTATGCTTTTAGCGCTTTGCCGCTTATCATCAGGTGAGATTGCGTGAGGTTATATGATGTTCAATAAAAACAACTATATCATTAATTGTACTGTATTTTTTGCCGTAGCGAGCAAATTAATCATTTATCTATATTAACAAGTAAATAAATAAAAGTAGATACTAACGCGATGTCTTCCTCATGTATCTTTCAAGATCGACACAATCATAGTTTTGTATATCCATCATACTGCATTCAAATTTAACATCTCCTTCGACGAAATTGTCGTCTCCGACTCTGAGGCTTTCCCATTTGGGGTTGAAGCATAAGTCATTGAACTGTTTCGGAACTGCATGGCCTTGGCTAAATGTTACCAATCCTAAATCCTGAAAATATATATACAACTAACTTCTGCTCGCGGTTTCACCCGCGTTCCCAAAGGAAGCGTGCATTTTTCCAGGATAAAAAGTAGCTTGTGTTACGCTCCGTTCCATAAACTGTATCTATACCAAAAAGCACGTTGATCCGTTGCTTCGTTGTTGCGTGAAAGAAGGACAAACCAAAAAAACGTACAAACACACTATTGCAGTTGTTATAGTATAGATTAGCCATTTAATTACATAATGGAATTATTAACAATAATAATTTATTTCTCACACGACAGCAGAATTGCTATGGTAATGCGGTCCCTTCGTAAATCGTGCGGCGATGCCTTAGCTGACCAAATTTGTAACTAAGAAATCCAAGTATTGGTTGTATGGAGTGAGTGAAAAAAAGATGAATATTCTCGTTCGTTGGTTTGGGCATGTTGACTTCTCAAGAGAATAACTTACGAAAGAATGACAGAAAAGATAATATGTGCTGTAGTATCTAAAAGCAGAAATCGAGATTGATGAATCTTTATGAAACAAAAAATGAATGCAAGGATAGTTGACGTTGCTCTTCTCTGTCTAACCCGGCTGGGACTTGGTGACGACCTCATCACCTGTAGAGACGAGCAGATCTTTCGCCTGATGAAAACCACAAGTACTTCACAACGTACCCATAGCAATCGCAATCCCACTCAAAGCTTCTGCGTATAAATCTAAAATCTGTGTTTAAATAAATATATGGGTAACTTACAGAATCATTCTGTAGTGGCATTTTAGAAGCTGCAGTGTACACGTAATAATCATCATAAGGCACCAGCATATTATATGAGGCTACTAAAGTCATCTTCATAAAGTTAGCTTGTTTCAGAACTTTATGATGATGCGCATTCTCTTTGTTCCTCGTCACTTTCAGTTTCATGGAGAGAATAGGAAGGTTGTCCCAGCTCTGACGTAACCGTAATGGAGGTTTAATAAATGGTTCCATCCGTTTCTTTACGCGTTTCTTGGTTTCATCTAAAATGATATACGGCTGTGTTTTTATATTTGTGCAATCATGTAAACAAACTCAACGGTTGTCAACCAATAACATCAATTGTAATCCGATGGCCAACCAATCATACGATTCGAATTCGGATTTCTATTTATGAAATTGGTCGGTGATCCACCGAGGTTGGTTAACATTATTGGACTAGTATAAAACATAGACAGTATAGTAGGATTCATTTGCTATGGTATCATTATATAGTTAAATGATGGACCTACTGCGTAGGTGCATAAAAAGGAAAAACTTAGACTACGATCCCTAGAGGATCTTCTTTATCATCTTCAGTCTATACTTGTCTACTGGCAAGTAAACGCAAGTCTCTTGATCTAGTTCCTAAACTTTTAAAGTAACGGAACAGAAAAACTAACGTCAATTATTTTATGAAACCCCATCCACATCAGAATGATTACAAATGAAAGGCACTGAGCAATTTTATGCGCTATTCCAAAAAAATCGTACTTGTAACAGCCAAAAATAATCCAACGAAATAATACAACGCTGAATGTGATTTCGTGGAACTGATGACTCTCCACGAAAACCACTTTAGGAATTACCGTAGGTAACTAGGCACTATACTAGTCTGTGCTTTCGGAATCGCTGGTCTAGTGATCATAAAGATGAATAATCACTATGTTACATACCAATAAACAAGGATACGATATCTACGTTACAGCAGCTGACATCCTCAAAGCTTTTACATACTCCCTGCATACTTGAGTTTGTGGAGGTTTTATTGGGTGTTTCAGCACGACTTTCTTCAGAATTCTGCTGCGTGATAAGTAAATTTGAATCCGTGCTTTTCAGAGGTTGAATCTGTACTGTAAACGTTTTTTAAATACTTAATAACTACTTACTATTTTAGTTTCAAATTATAGCTTTTATATACGACTATATATCGTATTGATAATCCTACTGTATATAATATAATATTATATATAAATGTGAAAGTGTGTTTGTTGGTTTGTCCTTCTTTCACGCAGTAACGGAGCAACGGATCGACGTGATTTTTGGCAAAGATATAGTTTATGGACCGGAGAGTAACATATATAGACTATATATCTCGGAAAAATGTACGTTTCCTGTAGGAATGCGGGCTAAAACCGCGGGCAGAAGCTAGTAGATAAATAATGATATGTTTCTTAGGAGTCTTCAAAGCGAGTTTGTACTTTCAACCGCATCGATGCTTACCATCAAGGCGTTTCACTTCATCAGGCATCATATCCGCAATACAAAATAAATATAAAAATATTTTTTAGTAAAATATAAAGTTTGCAATAAAAATCCTTAATGTTTGTATTGTATATGGCTGCAGGCTTACCACAAAGCGGGTGGTCAACCATTAGATTCATTTTTTCGTAATCCGAAGGATCGTAGTTCATACTTCCCAGCAGCACCGTTTCCTTCCCAACAATAGCTCTTGCTTCGATGGACTTGATGACCGCAGTCAGAATCAACTGGTCGTAGAACGTTACTTTGATCGAGAACCTTTTCGGGTTTTCATCCATTACACGAAGGCTTTGGATCTCTACAGTCAGCATATCTAATGGAACTACAATTTCTTGTTCTGCTATAGGGTCAACTGGCAGAACAGACACCTCAGAGTGAGCCTAGTAAAAAGTTTAGAGATATAGTACCGTAAATGGTCCAACGTAATCCTATCGTGAATGCTTAAACGTTGAACGTAAGGTTTTAGTTTCTATCTAAAGTACCTTACTCACGGTACGCGGAATTCAGTTGGAGCTATGAGTGTAATGTGTTACTGCACTTCATACATTGTAACGGGATATTTACCGTGATTATTTCTTGAGCTATGTGCACCCGATATTTCGACGCTAATGCAAGTCTCATGTTTACGGGAATACTCAATACTACTACTTAATACGCGAATGTGATGCTAGCAATAGGGTCGAAATATCAGGTGCTAGTCGCTCAATAATAATTACGGTAAATATCCCGTTACAATGTACGAAGTGCAGTAACACATAAGTACAATCATAGCACCAACTAACTATTAACTAGATCTATAGTTTAGTCTGGTGTGTCAGATTATCCTATTAATACACATTTGGTCAGCAGATCTAGGTCTTAATTTTATGATAAATGCATTTTCTTTCAAGTTGCGTTCCGTGGCCTATTTTCAGCAGCCGGAAGACGTCTCTTCCGGCTGTTGATGATGATGATGGTGATGATGAAGATACTATATAATCTTTCAGAAGAACTATTCTACTAACAGAAGACTAGGACAAACGGTTGGAACTTATTTAGGCCACCAGCGAACTTATAAAACAACAAACATTAGAAACATGATTAATTAAAGACGAGTTGCGGTCTATGGCTTGTAACTAAATATGTAAGATATTTTTACAGAAATTACTCACTTTTCCTTTATTCATTTTAACTCTTTATCTTATTTCAATTATTATTAACTCTATTAAAGTGCTTTAAACATAAAAGGCTTTGTTTATATTTTCTTAATAACGTTAAAACCATAGAGTAGTACTACTCACAAATTATATGTACTACCATACTCTTTGGTACTACTATAATTATTAAAGGAAACGATAATTCCATAAGGCATAGTTCAAACCCATGGAGGAAGTATATATTATATAATAAGTCAGTGGTCAAACCAAAGAGATTCCAATATATAGATAGAGTGGGCATAACTATCTATGGAAATATTGTGTCCTAGATATCCATACAATTAATGATGGCACATATGTCCCGCCCATCGGCAGATTTTTCAAGGCTGACATTTTGTTTTCCAGTCCAGAGCGAGTATTTGAAGTGTCATTGAATTCAATCGTGCGACTAAATTAACGTGTTATTATATAAAAAATAGCTCTAAAGAACTATTAACGTAAGTGAGAAGTTGCATGTGATACAGGCTAACATGCCAAAGTGCTGTGGCTCGACATTTGACGCCATTTTTGTTTCTGTTCCGGCGCGCAATACGTAAGTACCTTTTGTTCATATCCTCAAAGTTCAAACTTCAAATATTTTGACAGTGACATGAGTTTTCGGCAGTATATTATTATGTAGAGTCTATAGAGAAGTACTGTACATGCAATAGTCTACTTTTCTATATGGGAATCTCTTTGATGCTAGTACTGTAGTACCAGTAGTTAATTTATCTATGGTATAATTCTAGTGAATAGAGGCGTTTATTCACCGTTTATTGCCCGTGGTCCTTCTTACGTAGTAGTTTTAGAAAACGCACCAATCAGTAGGTAACTAAAAAGCTCTATGTTTGCAATATTATGGTTGAAGCGATGATGGATCAGTGATAGTCGGCCGCCAATCTGTAGGTAGATGGATGAATCCATCAATGAACTTGAGTTTTCAACTACCTATATAGCATGCTGGTAGGGCATTTTCTAGTCCTTGGCTGACTAGCTAAACCTTAAGTTGCCTGAACTGTAACCAAGCACCTAAGGCTAAGGCTAAAATTCAGAGATGAGTCTAAATAAAATAGAACAGTATGATACTCAAGGAACTTATACGTATATATTGGAATCTCTTTGACGGTATACGTTCCATGATGACACTTAATAGAAAAATACGTCTAGTAACATGAAGTTTGGTAAATAAAAGTTTGTAAAATTTCTAGCTTAATTTATTTTTCAGAACACACATATTACTGTAATATTGTACTATAGTAAATTGTTACTATAACCAATAACACTTTTGAACATGCCACAACTTTACAAAACTTTACTTTTGACTATATACTTATTTCCTTACCTATCTATTATTCCTTTCAAATACCTTTCCCAATTTGTACTTATACTTAAACGAACAAAACTAAAAACTATTTGTTAAGACTCAACGGATGTATTAAATATTTATTTATTTAGATAATAATACTTTTAAATAATACCTACCATAAGCCTAATAGACACTCAACAGACTGATGAAGACTTTACTAACAATATAAATACTAATGCAATAAATCAAACTATATACAAACATACACACATAACATAAAAAAATTAAGATAATTGTCTTTTTATGTATGTTTCACGTCTAACCACATTAAATATACCATATCTATACAAATAAATCAAATTGAAGTGTTTGTTTGTAATGTCAAAATAACAGCTTTTTACCATATGAAAGTATATACGGTACTTATAACAATACAACCATTTTTAAATTTTTTGTCTATCTGTCTGTTTGTTCCGGGTAATCTCCGAATTTTGACGGGACTTTCACTGACAGATAGCTGATGTTATAAGAAGTAACTTATGCTACTTTTATTTTAGAAAAAGAATTAGGGTTGCGCGCAAAAAAATAAAAACCATGAATTCCTATTGGAATTCAAGATTTTTATTTTTTACTAGAATACTTAATGTAATTTACTATAATTTTAAGGTAGTATTATACCGCGCGGGTTAAACCGCGGGCAGCAGCTAGTACTAAATATACTATGTGATTTAATTCAATATATTCCTGCGAAATGTACCTACGTACATTATTCGATCGCACACAGAAACATGTCATAGGCGGTAATACAATAACGCACACAGGCGCTTTAGAATCACTATATTATATAAAACAAATTACGTAATATTATATCATAACTATCACCTTGAAAACCTAACACTACACGGATCCACTCGTAATACAATATTTTGTACAAGCTAAGTTTCGGTTTCAAGTAACATTATAAATGCATTTGTCTTAGGATTCAACTGGAAATTGTCAATGAAATAGCTATGGAACAGAAAATGAAACGTCGTTTCATTCAAACAATAATGGTCTTACCACAAAAAAATTAAACACACTTTAAACCTGTGTTAAACAACTTAAACACTAATTCACAAACATGCTTGTTTAGTGTAGTCGCGTGTTTAAATATGAGCAACCACAAATCCTGATTTAACAAGGGTTCAACCGTTGTTTAACACAAATCTCTTGTGATATATCTAGTCATTTTTGACGTTCCTATTTAGACACTGGTGTCAATTCTATTATTTCATACCTAAACTAATTTTAGTTTCGCTCTCTCTCTTTCCAATGCATAACATGAGAAAGAGACGGAAGATATCTGACAGATCTAAATTATGTTTTAGAGCTGTCAAATATCTTTCGATCTTGATAAATTAGATGCCACTGAATTCATTGCCATTAAATTTACACTACACACAGGCAAGTGGATTAATTTGACAGGTCTAAAATATATTCCATCTCTTTCTTATGTTTTGCATTGGAAAGAGCGAGAGAGTGAAACTAAAATTAGTTTAGGTATGAAATGATAGAATTGACACCACTGTCTAGCTAAACAGGCGTCTAAAAGTGTTTTTTTTTGTGGTAACAATGTAAGTTGATAAGTTTATAAAAGTAAATATTAACTCTTTTTCCTAGCGTACACTATGAGGGAACTGTAAGACACGGATATACGAAAACTGTCAGTGACGTTGTTGTTCTGTCTGTCCATTAGTCTCATGTCCGATACCACTACTCTGAAGTCGTCCATAAAGTCTTCGAATAGTGCTTTGGGAATATCGAAAGGGTTGATAGCTGCTACCGCTTCTGGAATAAATATAAATAAAGGAACTTAGTTTTGTTAATAACTAAAGATTACCATTTGAAACTTTTTACTTAAGAACCCGAAGTATAACTCGCCCAACTCCGTGATGGGCCTAGCGCCGAGCGGTAAATATTGTTCCTGTTTCACCACGAGCAAGACGGGGCGCGGAAAAGAGCAAGACAGCACGTCTAGTCAAAGATCAAGAAGTTGGTGAAGCGCAGATGCGAATTTGACAGACAGGCCATAGAGTAATAAATAACCTACGCCTATGACGATGACGACATTATTATAATTTGAAATAATGGTTACCTACTGAAATAATGGTTAGTCATATATTGTAGGTATATTAATACTCTACTTATTGGATTCTACCTATCCGTTGTCCACCATGGAGATACAATGACACATTGCTTTTAATAAAATTTTAAAATTAGTAAGTATATGGATTTTTGAAAAAATCATGTTCATGTCCGTGACCTGGGAACTACAGTTGCTGGAAACAGGACTCGAAAGCTGAAGCCCCAGCTCAGTGGCGTGATCTTGAATAATTTGCCTTCGTTCAGCAATCGACAAGAATATAAGTTGATGGTACTATACCTATAATTCATGCAACTACATTCGACAAAGTTGAATCATGACCCACCTATTCGATTTTTTTCATATATCAATTATCGAAGTATAGGAATTATAGGATAGGCTTCGGATTGCTTCTGACCGATTTTGACCTTCATTATGGACGTGTTAGATTAACAAATTGGCTGTAAGATCATTCAAAACTTTTCCGATGAGGGAAACTGAAAGATAAAGTCCAACTTGTCAATTATTATTACGCTATAAAGAAAATAAAATAAAACCTTTTTACAGAAATAACGTTGACTTTTTTATCGTGAATATTTGTTGTTTTCTTCACCTGACTGACTTGACACTTATCACATCTATATCAATACTAGCTTCTGCCCGCGGTTTTCACCCGCGTTCCCACAGGAACCGTGCATTTTTTCGGGATAAAAAGTAGCCTATGTTACTCTCCTGTCCATAAACTATATCTATACCGAAAATCACGTCGATCCGTTGTTCTGTTACTGTGTGAAAGAAGGACAAACCAACAAACACACTTTCGCATTTATAATATTACTAGGATATATAGTAGGATTACTAGGATAAAGAGATAAAATTTGTTTGTTTGTGAAAGAAATTCCACCTGGCTACCATTCCAGATGCACTCCGCAGTTTAGGTATAAAGCTACAAGTACGCGGCGCGCGGGCTCGTACTGTCGATGTCGGGACGAATTCAGCGTGTTGCCGTGCGGCCGGGTCGTACGTTAGCAGTACCTACGTAATCACTCACGCGGAGCAAAAGCATATTGCTTCGCATTCAGCTGCGAGGATCCAAACCGCAAGTTTTTGCAGTTTTAGAATTTTTATCGACTTACAATGTTTTTATGTACAATGTACATATAAACAACACAATATTTGTGTAATATAAAAAAATAAACTATTTTATCATCAGTCTTATTTAATAAAGTTAAATTAATCACTTCAAATAAGCTATTCTTGCATAATTATACTTTAGGGGATAATGTGAAATGAAGACGCGGCGGTGGCCTAAGGCAGCGCTTACACCTAATTCATGATTGATAGATAAGCATCAATCGCGGATCACGAGAACACCATGAAAAAACCACGATCCCCGTTTGACGCATATCGTATCGTCTATTGTGGTTGTGGTTGGGGCTTGATGGAATTATCTATTCCGAGCACGGTACCCGCTTCTACCTATGCACCTAAGCTTCTACGACCTCTATTAAAAAAAAAATGGTTTCACAACCACTGCTTGCTCAGTGCAGACGCCGCGGTAAATAAGCGGTAGTGCGCATGATATGTATGTAGCGTAAAGCGGAGCAGTCGTTGCTTTCATCCCAGGCAGAGCTTCGAGACAGACGTTCTTGTTAGACGTTCGCTGTTAGAGTCATTTTAACTTTCATAAGTGCTCCTTTGGGGCCTATTTGAATAAAGACTTTTGAATTTTGAATTTTGAATATTGAAGTTCTTGTCTATTTAGTGGTTTTTTGATGGTTTTACATCCAGTCGCGCTTGCTCGTGTATTATCTCGTAATCTGCGCTGGATGCAAAAGCATGGTTATTTTGATACCAAAACGCATACTTGCATAAGTGTCAACGGTCTGCATTATGATAGCGCGGACTAGTCAGCTGCAGCACCCGTGCTGTGCTTGCGTTATGTTTGGTACGCTCAGCATAATAAACGGAATAATGAAATTTTGTTATCTAAATACGAGTAGAATAGATGTAGTAGTTTTATCCTGATTTCACATGAGTAAAGCCGCGGGGAAAAAGCTAGTATATAACGCATTAAAAATATTGAAGCTAAATTCATTCTAATCCAACCAATCCTACTTCCTTATAAATACGAAAGTGTGTTTGTCTGTTTTTTGGTTTGTCCTTCAGCAACGAAGCAACATATTGATTTTTGGACGATTTTTGGCATATATATAGTTTATGGACCGGAGAGTAACTTAGGCTAATTTTTATCCCGGATAATGCACGGTTGCAGTGGGAACGCGGGTGAAATCCGCGGGCAGAAGCTAGTATTATAAATGCGAAAGTGTTTGTTGATTTCTTGGTTTGTCCTTCTTTCACATAGTAAAAGTGCAACGGATTTACGTGATTTTTGGCATAGAAATAGTTTATGGACCGGAGAGTAATATAGGCTACTTTTAATCCCGGAAAATGAACGGTGCCTATGGGAACGCGGGTGAAACCGCGGGCAGAAGCTAGTTGATATTGTACAGCCTTTGATTATCTAGTTTATCACATAAAATAGCTATGCAAAAATAGCTATTTATCTGGGTCAGGATTCAAATTTGTTACTGCTCCCTGTAATGTCTCACACATTATACACTTATCAATCGTATATTATAGCGTACCCATACACGAGCGCACTGTTTGCAATATCAAAATAACTGGTTTTTCACTAAATGCATATGAAAGCATATAGGGTACCTATATCAAATCAACCATTCTTTAAATTTTTGTCTGTCTTTCTGTCTGCCTGTCTGTTTGTTTGTTCCGGGTAATCTCCGAAACGGCTGGACCGATTTTGACGGGACTTTCACAGGCAGATAGCTGATGTTACAAGGAGTAACATAGGCTACTTTAATTTTATAAAAAGAATTAGGGTTCCGCGCAAAAAAATAAAAACCATGAAATCCAAAATCTCCACGAGGGTGAAACCGCGGGGCAGCAGCTAGTCTATGGAATAAATCTGAAAGTGTATCCTTTCAGACAAAAAAAATGAATTTTACAAATCAGTTTATAAATAGCGGAATATACATTAAAAAATACAACCGAATTGAGATCCTCTTTTGTTTTGAAGTTGGTTCAAAATAAAATAATTTATTTTTTCCATAACATCGCAGAGGAAACGAACTGTAGCGCACAGTCTCTCGTGAGCAGTTATCGCTTGCCTCATATTATTATTTGTGTTCTGTTTTAACCGAATTAAAAAAGGAGGAGGTTCACAATTCGTCTGTTTTTATATTAGGGTTTATATCATGGGTGGTTTAATAAATTTTATGAAAGAATACTCCTTAGAATGGAATTTAATCATCACGATATTTTTAGACAGTGTCTAAAGATAATATAGATAACATCTAAAATGATTAGAAATGTCACAACAGAATTAAGTTAGACAACGGTTAGATACTACATAAATCAGGATTTGTGGTTGCTCATATTTAAACACGTGACTAAGGCATGTTTAGGAGTTAAACACTGTTTATCACAGGTTTAATGTAATAACAATATTTTTTTGTGGTAAGACCGTAGGTAGGTTTCTACTCTCCAACTAGTCATAGATACTTTCGCGTTGAATCATCCATTTTTCATACCTCCTAAGTCCGAGAAAGTACCTAAAGGTTGAAAATGTAACTTACTGATACGAATCAATAGGTTCCTAAATACCTACCAAATCAACTGTCAAATACGTCTCTATAACGTTATAAATATTACCTAATCTGTGTCTCAGTTACAGAATACGAGTTGATAACTTCATCAATAGATACACTCTACGAAATTCGAAAGAATAAACGAACATGCCGCGTACAATTTGAGTTGTGAATTATTGTGTTCGAAGCGTAGACAGAGAAATAGTCCGTCGACCGCGACGGTTCGAAGACTGTCAGGGCTAGATCGGCAATTGTCGGGACTCGGGAGTTTCCGTAGCCTCACTGCGTCTCCCCGTTACCTCACCCCGCGTGTGACGAAGCGGTTGCAAAATGTCGACAATATTTTACATTTTTTTGATAACTTTTCGAAGTTCCTTTTTCATTTTGAATGTTCATAATCTATTTCAATTATTATGTATTATTTTCAAAGTTGACTATATTACCGAGGGGTAAGGTGCAACAGTTTTTTGATTAAACGAGTTTATTATATGAAAATAATCAGTTCAAAACGAGTCGTTTTAGTGGTGGAAATATTGAAAATTCACTTCGCTCTAATTTGATTTTAGTTGTGTTTGAACCAAAACGAAAGCGTTTTGCCCCTAGATACTGCTTATCCGCTTATACATGCAAAATTTCATTTAAATCTGACCTGTAATTTTCAAATGAACAGGGAAGTTCGTTTGTATGGGACATTCGGTTTACGTACCTCTGTTAAGTTACCGACTGCACTGTCGGTAGGAGCTCCTAAACATTGCATAATACTGAGATGTTGCACCAATTTCGCAAAATTTAAACTCGTAGTCCACTAATCACTAGATCGGTGCCGCAACGCTTCACAATCGTGTTTTTTTTATTTATGCTATTTGGTAACGAGACGAGCTGGTCGTTTGCCTGATGGTTAGCATAACGCCGGCCCAAAACAATTGCAGTGCCACTCAGAACTTTGAAACACAAAGGCCTGCGCGGCACTGCAGTGCGCTCGTTACCCTGAGACATTAGGTATTAAGTCTCATAAGTCCAGTAATTTCACTGGCTACTCTGCTCATCAAACCGGAACATAGTCGCTTGCACATTACTGCTTGGCGGCAGACTTTGATAAAATATTTTCGACATTATATGGGAATATTTGTTTAGAACATAATAATTTATAAGTAAAGACTTACTTTTCCATTTTTTTTCATCGTCATATATAAACTCGGCTTGTTTGCAAGTGACTTCTATGTTTTCGAAACCGATTTTTTCTAACATTTTTATAATATCTTTTTCGGGTTCCTGAAATTATAAAAAAATGTATTAAATTCCGTTTTCAGTATGATTAGCAGATAAGGAGGAAACAATATCCTCTTATATTTCTTCACTTAGATATACCAGTCAGTTGTAATCTGGGTTAATCCACGTGGTCGAATATGGTGGATATCCACCATTTTCGACCACGTCCACGCTCCACGATCCACGTCGTCACTGATCAGACCAGATAGTGGTAAATACTAACCTATGAAACACCTACCTGAGTACCTATATTATAAAATAAATGAATTCTCAGAATTTAATCAGTAGGTAGTTCCAAAGATTACAGTCTACAAACTAAGAACATAACCTGCTATAGATGTAGCCGAAACAAGAGCTAGTGAGATGTTCCATTCATTAAATATTATTACGACACTCGAGAAGTTGAAAAGTACTTATATAATATCCCTATACATCTGAAACATTTCTCTGAAAACTGGATTCAAACCCGCTGTCTTTTTGGTTATCTATATACCAGGTGCCGTGGCTTAACAACAAACCCTGCTTGTTCCAGCATCACATGAAACCAGCAACTGGTTTATGACCACAGAAGCTCGAGCTACAGCGCCACCACATTTTATGTTTCGACGTTTTGTGGCCGGCGTCGCCAACACGAAGCGAGAAGCGGCGTTTTGTGGCGTGAAGCGACCAAAGGCATCACCGTGTGCTTAGAACATAATATACTAAATGTATGAAAACTGCAGTCTGCAGCTCGGTGGTGGCGTTGTGTGGTTGTAGCGTGAGGCTGTATTCGAGCAGGGTATGAGAGCGATCGTTATTAGCCCAGAAATCTATATAATATACAGGATGAGTATGTTATTCTAATATACAGGATGAGTATGTTATTCTAATATACAGGATGAGTTTGAATTGGTATGTTATCCCGGGAGGAGGTGATTAGGACCACGGTTGTCGACAAGTTGTCAGAACAACGTCAAACGCTCCAAGGGTTTGACGTTGTCATTCCAAATTTCCAAAAAATAGAAAATAGTTCAAACGGGAAGTGCGCGGTATTTCCTGGATTTTTCTAAGGCTCTTCTAATCAATATTATCATTTAACAAAGTTCAACATAGTTCAAATGAATCAGCTGATGTAGGGCTGTCCGGAAGTTATGCAGTAGAATTTTGACGTAAACTTTAAATGCATTTTCTTCAATGAAAATTCCGAATATCGTAAAATAAAAGTCGTTGACCTCCAGGAGTACATTGACCCCCTTCCGTGATAACATGCCAATTTAAACTCAGGTTGTATAAAAGGAAAAGGTCACTCACTGACTAACTCACTGACTAAACACGAAATGTCAAAAACTACTTGACCTCTGAAACTGAAATTCGGCAGGTAGGTAGTTTATAGGTAGGAGACGTCAGCTAAGAACGGATTTTGCGACAGGGCCGATTTAAGGGGGTCTAAGGGCTATCGTAATTTTGTATGAAAGTCTTAAACAATTTTTTTTTATGGTCTTTGGTAACAAGACGAGCTGGTCGTTTGCGTGATGATAAGCATAACGCCGGCACATAACAACTGCAGTGCCACTCAGAATTTTGAAACACAAAGGCCTGCGCTGCACTGTAGTGCGCTTGTTACCCTGAGACATTAGGTATTACGTCTCATAAGCCCAGTAATTACACTGGCTGCTCTTCTCATAAAACGGAACACAGCAATGCTTGCAAATTATTGCTTGGCGGCAGACTTCACGAGCACGATTATGCTTGCGAAGCTGTAGCGGGTCGCTAGTTTTAGTATATCACACTCCTTACCAATGAGTCGTGGTAAGGTGACACGAAGTGGTCCACATCACTCAGCCACTCGCTCCACTTGGAGTTCCGCGCCAGCACGCGGTACACGTCGTAGATCGGCATGTGGCCCAGGAAGAGGAGCAAGCAGTCGCCGTTGTCGGCCAACAGCTTGTGGATATTCTTAAATGCAGTCCTGCAGTCAAAACAACTTTATTTACAACTAGCTGTTCCCCACGGCTTCCATCACGTAGCCTAAGTTACTTCTTGTAACATCAGCTATCTGCCAGTGAAAGTCTCATCAAAATCGGTCCAGCCGTTTCGGAGATTACCAGGAACAAACAGACATTTAAAAAATGGTTGTTTAGTTATAGGTACTGTATATATTTTCATATGCATAAGTTGATTATTTAATAGAAGATAAATTGTAATAGTTTGCAAATTGTACATAACAATTTCAGATGAGAACATTTCCTTTCTTCATACTTTTTACAGTAGGATTTTCAGTAGTCTGGTTTATACGTAAAATAAATGTACCAAAACTTTAGACATGTACATAACATAAACGCTTACACACTCATACCACTGCACTAGGATTCCCTGTTCCGCAGGTGGCGTGGAAAAACACGGGCACACAGCACAAACATCCAACATATTACACATCCGATGTACATTAGTGCATAAAGTGATTTATGATTTAACAAACTTTGGGTCTTACCACAAAAAAATTAAACACACGTTAAACCTGTGTTAAACACTGTTTAGCGCCTAAACATGCCTTAGTCGCACGATTAAATATGAGCAACCACAAATCTTGATTTAAGTAGTGTCTAACCGTTGTCTAACACAATTCTGTTGTGACATTGCTAATATTTTTTGACGTTTATCTTTAGACGCTGTCTAGCTAAACAGGCGACTAAAAATCGTTTTTTTGTGGTAACACTATTAATGTTTACAACACAAAATCTGTCAGATAAAGCAAGAATGGTACTAGACCTAGTAAAAAGTGGCTTAAATAATAGATAAATGTGTTGCTTGTATAGGTATAATTATGTACCACATTGTGTATTAGTTGATTGTGTTGCCATACGGAGCGGCATATTCGCCTAAGCGAAAAAGCTCCTTAAATAAAGATTAAAAAAAAAAAAAAAAAACACAAAATCTGCCCCTGCCGGGAATCAAACCCGGCACTTCATTACTTTAAATTAAAGTTCTGATGAAAACATAAACCTATTTTAAGTACCTATATTAAACTAAAAAGAAATCTTAATTGAACTTACATTAGGTAAGTTACGAAAAAAAAACTTAACGAAAAAGCTATAATCAAAAGCTTACTCTTGTTTTTTGATCCAATGCAGCGCGTTGAAAGACACGACATGGTCGAAGTTCTCCCGGTAAGCTTCCGGCACCTTCCCCTCAATGTCCAGAACCTGGAACTCCGTCCTTCTATCGCCGTGGTGATCATTCGCGAACTCGATCATATTCTCACTGATATCGCACCCTACGACTCTGCTGAAGTACATCGGCATGTAGTTACTTTTCAGGATATCCGTGACGCCACCGTCTCCGCAACCTACGTCTATAACCCTATCCCCAAATTGCTTCCACTTGATTTTCCTCGCATACTCATCTAGGCATTTTATAGCGTCGCGTTTTTGGAGGCTGTTGCTTTTTTCATACAGCTCTGCGTCGTGCATGTTGTTTTATTTATTTAGTCACTGGTTGTGGGTGTTGCGTGTGCGCAGTGTACGCGTTTTAGCCGGACTGTCGGGTCTGGTGCGGTGTTCGTATGCATTTATAGGGAGCCACGGTGCGGTCGCCTCTGCTAGGCAGATGACTGGTATCGGCACTGATCTGAAGAGGAAGTAAATTAGGTGATAAGACATATTGATACATTTTAGCTTCAGCTAACTAGTATTAGGGAGTTATTAATTTGATATGTGCAACTGAAATATCAGGCATTTTGTTACTGAAAACGTAATATTTAATAAGATATGGCATAGCATACATAAATGAATTATCACATACGGACACCCTGGATTCCTTGTACCTATAGGGAATTAGAAGTTACGTATGTTGTTCCTACGTACTGGGATTGATTCAATTTGTGAATCTTGTTAATCAACCGATATAAAGATACCTAGCGATAATTAAAGTTATAGTACAATCGTCCACAATATGTACCGTAGTATTTTCAGACAAAAAAGATGAACAAATGTGAGTGTGACTCGTTCTTTGAGGGTTTCATGAGTTAGTCACAATTATCAAATAACACTAAAAATAAAAAAAAATTAATGACACTTTTCCGTTGAGCCTTTTTTGTTTGTCAAACCTTTAAAATGTTAGTGCTATGTGAAACGAACACTTTGAAACTTAGGTTTTAAGATTTTTAAGGCTGTTTCATGCGCCTAGCTTTTTAGAGAACTTCAAATTTAAAAAAAAAGACTTCGACTAACATACAACAGCGTAATTCTGCAAGTTTGGTTTTGTTTTTAAAGTAAAGGTATATTTTGAATAGTTAAGTCATCATCAGTAGCCGGAAGATAGCCACTGCTGAACATAGGCCTCCCCATAAAACTCTACTTCGAACGACTCTTTACCGCTTGCATCCATCGGAACCCTGGGATCCTGATCAGGTGACGACATGAGCTATGCCCAGCAGGTGGACCGACCCGTCCACCTAATGGGAGGGCCGGCATACTATACACCTTCTACGCCAAAAGCAAAGAATATAACGCTACGCTAGACCAATACTTAATTAGATTTGTTTAATCCTTCCATTAATTTTGTGTCCGTCCGTCACATACATTTATCTATGTCTGTCAATTTGTGGTCTGGCACTCTGTCACAGCCACAGACTAACAAAGATAGCGTTATATTCTCTTTGCTCAAAGAGAATAGGCCTGTTTTTGAATAAGTAGGGTAAACGTCCCATTACTCGTCAGTTTCTGAACTTAGCTGTCTTTGCAGCTTTGCCTCGTCTCTGTTTGTTAACTTAGAAATATCAAATTTCTTGACGTGATTACTTATTTATCATTCTCTTTGGTAAATATATTTTTAGTAGGATAAAAAAACCACAAGTTATTAAAATAATTGAAAAACTGAAAAATAAGTGATTTGTACCAGTATCCGTCAGATTTGTCCTAATTTTCGTCAAAATGTCCCAGAACTCGTCAATTTTTAACACTATTTTGAACTCTGTAACCTTGGTATTAAGGTTCATTATTAAATTGTTTTTTGGCGATATAACCCTCAAATTAAAATTATAGGGCAAAAATATACCCAAAATAACCAAACGCGTCGAATGCTTAGGACAAAAAAAGATTAAAGAATATTATTTATTGCACCAAATGAAACCAAATTAATCAAGCTGTTAGAACAAGTTTTTTTGTAAAAAACATATAAATATACAAATATATTTTTTTATTAAAGCTTTTTGTAAAATACGTAATGGGTTCTGTAGTCTCGTAGCCACCATCCGGCTCCATCATCGGCACCCTAAATATAGTCTAGGATCAGAGTACTTGCTTTACAAAGATCAAACGAACCCCAAACTCAATGGGGTTATGTCATTACGTTACAACGATACTATGGCCACCTTCCGGCTCTGTTATCAGACCAACTCGGTGATATAATTATATTGCATTGTAATCCGATTTACATAATTATGTAATTTTTCGGCTCAATCGAACATCGGGAAGTGGTTCAAACTTAGATTGCAAGATTTGATCTGCTTTGCTGGTCAGGGATTCCTTTTATTCCAGGGTGTTAACCAGAAACAGAGCGTTAGGAAGAGTGATGGGTATTTGGGCATCCTTATGCATTTTCAGCTTCAGGGAGCGCACCTGAGGTCTTGAAGAGTTTACCGGAGTATATCTCACTAAGGTACGCTACATCCATTAGATTCCGGTGTGCGCACAATAACCCCTGGCTGATGGTTGCTACCAGGCTTGGGCAATTGTACCTTAGCTCGAACAGGTTTTCCCTGTCGATATAAGGCAATTAATTGTGATCTTTGACGAGGACATCTATATTAACATTTGACGGTCGAGTGTCCATGACTATGCCCCAAAGTGGTTCATAACAGCCTCATCAACCATTAGAAGGTTGCATCTGTCCGGCTCCTTAAACCCATTTACTAAGATCGAGGCCATAGTTCCACACCTTGGTTTTTACATCGTGTCTAATGCAGTGCGCAAGCTTCTCTCTTAGATCTTTATTTGCCTCAGTTGTAGTGGTGACTATTCCGTCATTTTCTACGTCGAAGTTCCCAACCAGCCATATTGTTTTACCGCATCCTGGAACCCCATATACCCAATTGATTTTCGGTACTACCCAATTTTCCAAAGCGTCTTTGAAATGATATCAGCCATCTTCAAAACCTTGTCATCCAGCGTTATCTTCGTGCACCGGACTGTAACTACTATGGTGTCATTTCAATGGACGTTAAAGCGTAGTCGTCCTGCTAGAAGGATTTCATGATGTTCCGGCAGGCAATATGATTATCCTCCTTACTTGCTCTTACGATAGCCTGAAACTCAACAAAAGCGTTGATTGCGTGGTTTAAGGGCGTCGACGCTGATCTGTGATTGGGTGGACTGACCTCTTCCTTGTCGGCTCTCGTTAGGCTGTTTAGAACAAAGGGGGATTCCTCAAAAACTCAACCAAAGCGGCTGCCTGTCTTTCCAGTGGTTGGATAGCTCTTTATCTCGTTCCCTGTGTTTCTACGCTGATGACGTTCATAAAACCTCTGAATCTCCTTTCCCGGTTCCTCTCTTTAGGAATGCCTCTTTGCTGTTCTGAGGCTATCAAAACTGCTACTTTCTGTTGTAAGCGTTCCGAGTCACTCTGAGTAGTCGAGTTCATCGCCATCGCGCCATAGCTGTTTCGTGTTTCGGTACTTTGAGAAAGCTTAGGTCTTCCCTCCTGTTTTCGTACACGACCACCTCATGATTTATGGAAGCTTTAATGCGGCCGATGTGGTCAGCGACTTCACCTTTTTCATACTCGACTGTCATTGCGTGTTGACCCTACCTGGTTCGGCCTCTCCGAGTTTTGAGATCTTTGAGAGAATTGAGTTAGAGCGAGTTGTGAGAGATGCCTGAGCAAAAAGAGTCTTCTCACCCCATTAAAATAGTGCGATCGTCGTTTCATGCCTGCATTAATCGATATTGGTAGTCTGCTATTTCCGTCACAGGTAACGCGTTATACGTTTTACGTTTCATGCTCGTTCGGGTGGTGCTTCCGTTCAGCAGAGAGGCTAAGCTTGGCGATATTGCAACATGTTTCCGTGCTCCCGCATTGCAGAAGCTTATGCCGAGTCTCGGTGCAGTCGTCCATGTTATTGAATATTATATGTATTACTTAAAAAACCTAAAAATAAATATGGAAAACAGTAATTTTCATCATTAGCTATAAATTAATTTGATATATGTACATAATATTTTATAAAATAATTTGATATTAGTCATTACTTTACTTGAAATATATTTTTTTAGGTTATCTGTTACGAGACGAGCTGATCGTTTGCCTGATGGTAAGCATAACGCCAGCCCATAACAATTGCAGTGCCACTCAGAACTTTCAAACACAAAGGCCTGCGCGGTACTGCAGTGCGCTCGTTACCCTGAGACATTAGGTATTGAGTCTCATATGCCCAGTAATTTCACTGGCTACTTTGCTCATCAAACCGGAACACAGTAATGCTTGCACATTACTGCTTGGCGGCAGACTTCACAAGCAAAGCGGTGCTATTAACCCAGATTGACACTTGCAGAAGAGTTAGTCCTCCCACTAACTATTTTACTTTACTAAATAAAATACTAATGATGGATCAGGGAATTTCCTGTACATTTTAGTGGTCGATCTAAGTGTTCTATATTTATGCTCACTCTACTGGGCAGGGAAAGTCATATGCACGAAGTTACGTCATATATTGCTTTAACTACGCCATACGAAAACATACGAATTAGAGCTGCCGTACGGGTACGCGGTTGCAAGGTGGTGGTACGACTAGCGCCAAATTGCGCATTTTGCCTCGCTTGCAAAATATTAACCTGCAACGCATGCCCCTACAAAATATACAAAAAAGAAAAACCGAAAACTTTTTATTGTATGTACTTATTATAACTATAATTTTATATAAAAAAAATAGAGGCGGTCTTATCAGTAACCGTAATTCCATACTTGATTATAGAGGTAATTATCTTTAAATAAAATAAAAGGAATAGTTTTGCCAACCCTCAATTAATTTACTCAAATAAAAATCTGACCGTCACCGCCCCTATAATAAAACCGCAAACCGTATCACTGCACAATAAGGTTCAAAATATACTCAATGACGATATTACGCGCATTTTGTTAATCATGTCCCAGTTACCGTCAAAATAATATAAATACTGACGGGTATTGGGTCAGATAGGGTATTTTAAGTACAAGTACCTGTCATACGCATTAATAAGAAGCTAATAATAAAAATAGCACAATTTTATATATTATATCGTTAGAAAATTAACTTGAGCGTTTCACTAAAATATCACACTTACCAAAACGGCCTCCTGGTCCTGTGAAACATGGAAACAAAAGTGGTGCGCAGGACTACACTTTCAGTTACTAAACTTCCCAAAAAACACAAATTTCAAAATCGCTAACTTTGATAGCTCTTTTCTCCGGAACTATTATAGATTTAACTAAATTGTACCCTTTTAATTATGAAGTATATTATTTTAAATATATTGCTATAAAAAGCTTTTATTAAGCTCTCGTTTGAAATAAGTAACTGGCCTTTTTTTACAATCTGACGAGTATTGGGACACTGTCGACATTACCAGGGGTGCTATGCCGGGGAACCTCCACGTGGTGCACCCTGGGTACCCGTCAGCAACATCTCCTGGTTGACCTTTCGGTCCCGGAGGGGTTGCTGACGGGTAGCTGATAACCCGGCGAGGTGGGCCCCTCCGCGTGTCCCTCTGAAGGGGTCAGCAGAGGGCACAGCGGATGGGGCGTATGGGCGGAGCGGAGCCCGAAGGCCGCAGTGAGGGACAGGCGTGTCGGGGTGCCGCGAGGCTCCCGACACGCAACACCGGACGTGACGAGATAGGGGCGCGCTGTCTTCCAGCGTGGGACCAGGGTGTGTTTAGACCCTGCTCCCGCTGGCAGCGCGCGGAACTGGACGAGGACAGGAGATGGACAGCCCCTCTTATTGGGGGGGCTCACGAGGTGGGGCGCGCTGGCCACCAGCGTGGGACCAAGGCCATATCCCCTATAGGGATTTGAGCACTGCTCCCGCTGGCAGCGCGCCAAATGAGGACGCGACGCAGGAGGAGCAAGCCCCACTCTGATTCCCTCTCCATTTGGGGTGGGGCTTGATTGGAGAGATTGTGGGAGATGGATTCCCCGGACCGATGGTCCTCTCCCTGGAGTCTGGGGATCGGCGCGCGGTCGTTGACCGTGCGTCGAGAGGTGGACCCCCGCCCTAAGCGCCGCCCTTGCGGGTGCCGTGGCAGGCGAGGGGCACAGCGGTGCTCAGTCGAGCACGGAGACGGGGGTGCGGTCGAACCCCTCCGTCTCCTCCGGGAGGGCCTGGGGCGTCGGATGCGGGGGCATTCGGCGTCCCGTACCTTCTTATAGGTAGGGTCCTCCCGAGGCGGAGGCGATGCGCTTGCGTTGGGCGCATCGCCTGGCTGTGCGGGGGAGAGGTTCTCTCCCCGCGAGGCGGGTCCGCCCTGGGGGGCGGACGACGGCTGACGGGGTTCCGCGTGTAGTGCGAAAGTGGCACCGCAACCCCGTCCAGAACCTGAGCCGTATAACGCCCCGGTGGTTTTTTGGTGGGTAGTCCGCTGCGCAGTGGGCGAGCGGGAAGCCCACACTCTCTCCGTGACCTCCCCCGAGGCACGGAGGGGTAAGCTCATAAAGGAGTTTTTCCACCGGGAACCAAAAAAAAAAAAAAAAAAAAAAAAAAAAAAAAAAAAAAAAAAAAAAACTGTCGACATTACCAGCGTTTACCCTAACTGCCTTCCGTATTCTATCCACATCTTCAGGAAAAAAGGATTTCAGGGAAAACACATCGGTCTTTCGCTATAATTATACGTAGTGATCACAGATTAGTATAGTACCTATCATTAATATAGTACAAATGACAGAAAACTACTACTACACGTAGTGACAGCAATACCACAAGTGTGTGACGTATGTAGTGATATTATTATGCTCTTTGATAATTACGTTATTTATGCGCATAGAGTATAGTATAAGGTATAGTCACAGATCAGTAAACCTAGATTACATTTAGCCGGACATCCACGCTCACCAAGCTTGTGCATTATCACTGCATATCGAAGCCCTTCCGCCATTTCGGTACGTCATTCCGTTCGCGAGCGTCATTGAGTAACCAGCTGTAATTAACACTTTTCTTAACAAACATGTCATATTGAGCAGTAAATTGGTGCGGAAAATGTATTACAATTATTACAATGGATTTTATTTCTCAAGTCAATATTTTCATAAAATAATATAGTTAAGCTATTTTAAAATAGTAGAGCAACTCATAAAATGTGGACGCTCTCCCGTTGATGTCTTTTGTCAACCTGTCTTTCTTTCTACCCTTACTTAACATAACGCTTTCCCGCTCTATTACAGCCACAAGTAAGCTAGCAATGGAGTATCATACAAATAATATACATATACCGAAAAATGCGAAAGTTGAAAAATATCCCAATCTTTTTAATAATAGATGCCTGTGTTCATTATTCAAATTAGGTTTTTAGTTTTGTTACACTATAAGCATTGTGTAAATTATCGTGATAGTATTTTAATTGGATTTAGTTCATTATGAATTTTATTGAAATAAAAAATAGCTTTAAACTTTTTCAGAAAGATAGGTTTTATTTTCCAGATATAATTACCAATTAAAAATCATACGCGAGTAGTTAAGCTCACCGAAAATTATTCTAAAAATATGTCATTGAAGGATTTTAGTCTGTATTTTCATATTAACACTGGACGTTTATTGGTCTAACTCTTCTGCGAGTGTCCGTCTGGGTTGTTACTTGTTACCACCGCTTTGCTCGTGAAGTCTGCCGCCAAGCAGTAGTGTGCAAGCATTACTGTGTTCCGGTTTGATGAGCAGAGTATCCAGTGAAATTATTGGGCTTATGAGACTTAATACCTAATGTCTCAGGGTAAAGAGCGCACTGCAGTGCCGCGTAGGCCTTTTTGTTACAAAGTTCTGGGTGGCACTGCAATTGTTATGGGCCGGCGTTATGCTTAACATCAGGCAAACGACCACCTCGTCTCGTTAGCTCGTTACCAAATAACATAAGAAAAAAAAACCTCTTCTATACCTTTGCCATATTTTGTACTGGAAAGAGAGAGCAACACTAATATCAGGTTTAGGTTTGTGAAGACAGAATCGCCACCATTGTAGATTTCGTGTTGAGTAATGATTATGCCGTTAACATGATGGTACCTAAGCATAGCTCCGGTGCCTTCTGGGTTCACTTCTGGGGGACACTAAATTGGTTTGTATTGCAGTGTCATCTAGAACTTTAAAACAAAGGCCTGGGCGCCATTGCACTGCGCTCGTAATCCTGAGATATCTGGAATTAAGTCAGTAATTTAAATACACTCAGTACACTGAATTCATAAGTCAGTAATTTACACTGAGACTCAGTAATTAAATGATATTGAAGATTTGTTTTTCCTTGGCGTACGGTTCGTGCATTACAAAAATGAAATTTCAATAATTTTATCAGAATCTACGTAATCATTTTCGAATTCAGATACCTAATGGAATTGACAAAACTGCACAAGTACAAGGCGTAGCATTAGCTAAGCTTTTTTTTTTTTTGGTTCCCGGTGGAAAAACTCCTTACCCCTCCGTGCCTCGGGGGAGGTCACGGAGAGAGTGTGGGCTTCCCGCTCGCCCACTGCGCAGCGGACTACCCACCAAAAAACCAACGGGGCGTTATACGGCTCAGCTTCTGGACGGGGTTGCGGTGCCACTTTCGCACTCCACGCGGAAAAGTACAAGGCGTAGCATTAGCTAAGCTAGCTTAGGTTTAGACTGCCTTAAAAAGGAGTATAATGTTTTCAGGGTTCATGTATGTGAGTTTTTTTTTTATTCCATTATTACTATTGCCTGAACACATTGGGATGTATGGGATATCGTTAGGACATCATCTCGAGTGACACTGGCTAGGGAAATCCTGTTTTTTTTAAATTACACTTGTTAGGCGCTTCGACAGCAACTTTTCGCGTGTTACGAGGACTTGAACTGATATCTTTTTTACTTTATGTGTGCCCGTTAGTGTTTGACGACTTAGGTGTCTTACCTGTAACCTGCCTAGACTAAGCCACTATCTGTAGGTCAGCGTTTAGTCCATACAAACGTAATTCCGTTTCCTCCCTGAGTAATGCTGCTAGAGAAATCATTTTTTCATAAAACCTATGTATACTATTTGTCGTGCTCCTCTTTTTTCATAGTAAATTAATCATTAAAAGAAATATTAACTTTTAAAACCTCGAAAAATTAAACAAGTTTTACCGCCGTGATCAATCCAAACCAATTTGGCGCATTTTAAAAAATAAGAGTAAATGAGAGGGCCACGACCAAAGCCTTTCTTAAATAATTCCCGAAAAATATGTAATAATAACGAAAAGATTTTTATGGCATGTGGCACATCGTTAGCAAGAGGATAGATAGACTAGAGAATATTTGAGGGAGTTGGAAGATACCGGTCGCTTTTGGTTTTTTTTGTAGGCATGTAAAGTCACAACTTTAATTTAAGTCATACATAATCCGAAACTTTGCGAATAAATTAATAAAAAAAACTAGATGACTAATGTCACTGGTTTTGTATTTAAAAGTACTCTAAAACAATACACATCTAAATAAAATTATAATTCAGAGTCTACGCCTTATATTTTTTTTAAAATTTGTATTTGAAAGTAAAATTTAAGTAGGTCTTTTTTTAATAAAAAAAAAACAAAAAATGAATAAAAAAAATTCACATGGTGTGTTAAGGGGTCTGAAAGAATAGCAGATGACCCCTTCAGTCGACCATTTCAATTTGGCACACGATGCACCAAACAGCCTGTATAGTAAATTCGGAAGTGTGTTTGTATGTTCGTTGGTCAATTGGTTTGTTTGCATGTTGTGTGTGTTGTATGTATTCCTGAAAGGGGTGAATCTACTCCTGGAAGTCAACCACATTTGTTTTACGACTTTTTTGAAATTCGGAATTTTTCATTGAAGAAAGTGCATTTAAAATTTACGTCAATATTCTACTACAGAATATCCGGGCAGCCGTAGATCAGCTGATTTATTTGAACTATGTTGAACTTTGGTAAATGTTGATTAGAACAGACTTAGAAACAAATTTGACGGCTCCGTAGGTAAGTTGGTAGTAACCCTGCCTGCAAAGCGAGGGGTCCCGAGTTCGATTCCCAGCCGGGGCAGATTTTGTGTAAGCATAAAGTTTGTTCTCGGGTCTTGGATGTTTGTGATGTGTATCTGTGTATGTCCATGCCACCTGCTACACAGGGAATCCTAATGCGGGGTATGAGTGTGTAAGCGTAATCCAGAAAATGCCGCGGACTTCACGTGTGAACTTTTAACTTAATTTTTTTGTATGAAAATTTGGAATAACTTTTCCTAGATACGTTCTCACAACTTTTAGTCAACTATGGTCCTAATCACCCCCTCCCGGGATAACATATCAATTCAAACTCAGCCTGTATAGTTTATAGACCAGAGAATAATATAGGATCTTTTTATCCCGTAATATTCAACGATCCTGTAGAAATCGCAATACGGGTGAAACCGTGGGCAGCAGCTAGTTGGTTAGAAATTCACATCGGGATGAGTCATTTAAATTACTTTTAAATTCTGGGTCGACGCCGGTGCTGCCAAGTTCATTACAAAGTGAGTAAGTAATATATCGGAACCGTTACTTTAAAAGCGGAAACTTGTTAAAGCTCTTTGAACTTGTTGACGAGTTATTTTAAACCTCGACAAACGATTTTTTTTTAAAATGTTATTGGTAACGGGACGAGCTGGTCGTTAGCCTGGTGGTAAGCATAACGCCGGCCCATAACAATTGCAGTGCCACCCAGAACTTTGAAACACAAAGGCCTGCGCGGCACTGCAGTGCGCTCGTTACCCTGAGACATTAGGTATTAAGTCTCATAAGCCCAGTAATTTCACTGGATAATCTGCTCATAAAACCGGAACACAGTAATGCTTGCACATTACTGCTTGGCGGCAGACTTCACGAGCAAAGCGGTCGTAGTAACCCAGACGGACACTCGCAGAAGAGTTAGTCCTCCCACTAACAGAAGCGTTTGATTACATTTTTTTCATGATCGTGAGTAACAATGTGATCAAAGAGAGACGTACTACGTCTAGATTTGAACTGACTTTCAAATGAGTCTTCTGGAACAACGCGTTTGCTTGGCGAAGATTTTTCAACTTTTTGAAAATAACAAATTGGAAGATGCAAGATGCATTTTTTTGTACTAAACAGTACAAAAAGCGGTTCATTCCTCTGATGTTAATCATACCGCTATCCCATAATAATTGCAGTGCCAATCAGGACTAAAACACATGCAATGGTCAGGGCGGCACTGCATCATTCCTCTGATACATAAGATATTAAGTCTCACAAGCCCAGCATTTCACTGAATATGCTCACCAAACCGGAACACAGTGAACGCTTGCACATTACTGCTTGGCGGCTGCCTACGCGAGCTAAGCGTGTTACCTACCCACCCAGATGGACATTCACAGAAGAGTTAGTCCTACGACCTGATAGTTAGTCCTGCCACCTGGTGAAAGTAAGTGGTGGAGAAAAACAGCTCAGTTGGCGATTATACTCTTATACTTAACCTTGTTAGTATATTAGAAACATTAGAAAAACCTTTTTTAAAAGAATGTCGACTAGTTTCCTGCCCCTTTTCTTGATAGATCTATTCTATGGCTATACTTGAAACAGGCTCAGTCATCTTCATGTTTCATGAGTTCATTAGTGCAAGAATTCCTTTGGGCCATGTAAATATGATGGTCAGTTTGAATTTGTATTTGAATTTGAAGTTTAGGGTGAAGGCAGCCAGGCTAGCTCTGCGGGGCTTAAAAGGCCATTTTGCCCGAATCATAATATGATGATATCATGATTCATTTCATAAATCATAAAATGGTCAATTCGTAGATGAGTAACTTCATAAGATTCTGATATATTTGACGCTTAATCAATTCCTATTGTGAACCGTTTTACGAATTTTCATAGAAATTATCAAATACTTAGATCAATTATTGAAATGATTCGGCACGGAGCCATTATGTGACTATTTTACGATTTATGAAATGGATCATTATATGATCATATTATGATTCGGGCAAAGTGGACTTTTTAGGCCCGCTGGAATAAGTTATCACCGACCGTCCTTTTATAGCTATGATTGATAACTTGATAAGTGAACATTTTCCTCCTACACTGTAACAACAAAGTCAGCTAAGCGTAGCCATGTCATATATCTACATTCTACATACACGAAAATAGACGTTGACTATCTTTTGATCGACGCCGTCTGTCTTTTTGTGAATGCTCTTTTGTTAGGTAATTTTTAAATCGATCATCTAACTAAAACTATATTTGTCGATGTGACATGATTGTATCACCTACGTTTTGGTGTTGCGAAACCACTGTTGTAACTAAACACAAATTACGTGAAGATTATTGGAAGCGATAAATAACTGGAAGAGATTGAATTAAGGTGGCCGATTGAGTAATGGGGCCGCCAATTGTACTTCACGAATATCATTAAAAATATATCTATAAAACTTTTAGGAGTGCTTAATTATAGCTCATTCATTACTGAGAAGCTAAATTTAATGCCAAATTTAAGTGTTTCCGACAGTAGAAAGAATATCGTCATATAAAGTTGTTTGCAGCTTTATTATTTTGAAAAATTAGATCGTATCTCATCAGTTATACTAATAACTATGATAAAGTAGTAATATTGGCCGCTTTGATACAATACGTAGCAAAATCTATAAATAAAATGGAAGTGTCTGTTTGTAATATCAAAATAACAGCTTTTTACCAAGTGCATATGAAAGTAAATTACAAAACAACCATTTTAAACATTTTTGTCTGTCTATCGGTCTGTGTGTTTGTTCCGGGTAATCTCCGAAACGGTTGGGCCGATTTTGACGGCACTTTCACTGGCAGATAGCTGATGTTACAAGGAGTAACTTAGGCTACTTTTATTTTAGAAAAAGAATTAGGATTTCGTGCAAAAAAATAAAAACCATAAAATACGATATCTCCGCGCGGGTGAAACCGCGGGCAGCAGCTAGTAATATAATAAGTAAATATCAAATTTTTTACTGTATTGGATAACGAGAAGAGCGGGTCATTTTCCTAATGGTAAGCATAACACCAGCCCAAAGCTGCTGCAGTGTCGCTCAGAACTTAGAAATACAAATGCCTACGCGACACTGCATTGCGCTCGTTACCCTGGGCCTTGTGATACGCCGATCTTTAGGTACCTATAATCCTTTTGTATTGAAATAAGGTTGAAAATGGCGATGCGTTTGCTTTTAGTTGGACGTTATTTCGCAGTTTTTTTAATTAAGAATAATATTATGTAGTTTAAAGAAACTCACTTCCACCTCCTGGCTCCATCATCAGAACCTTGACACCAAGAGCAATCTATTGGACTCGTCAAAACTAATTATATGAGCACAAACTCGAGAGGTTTACTTGTAGCCACTAAAGAGGTCCACTATCCGTCTCCTGGCTCCATCATCAGAACAGCTCCATGATAGATTTTTTTTGTTACAAAAGATACGAATTGTTTTAGTTTTGTAGAACTAAAGATTCGGAGTAACTTCTTTATTGGTATGGTCTATCTCAAGCATTAGTAAACTGAATTTTGTGACACTTGTCCGTTTTGTGTGATAGACTTATTGAGTAATAGCATAAACCAATCAATCATCATTATCAATATATATACTTAAGTAGGAATAAATCAGAAATAGTATAATCAGATATAGGTAGTCATGATTGTAGAATCTATAGCTATAATACATTGTACTTCCTGCACATTAGAGTTACATTTCTTGGAAGGTAAAAATTGGGATGCGAAAATTATTTGCACAACGTGACATAAGCCTTATAAATAAGTCGTTTATTCTAAACTTTACGTGTACATTTTCGATTCCACTGTTGTTAAGCCCAAGCGTGCAATATATCATTTTAAATTGAGTTTTATTCCCAAGACAAAAGGCGTAATTTTGTATGATGAAGTTTTTCAAATTTGGCATTCCAGTCACAGAAATTTCGGCAATACCTGATGCATTCAGCGATATTCTTTGACCGCAAGTAGGTACAGAGCATTGCCCTGTGCGACGGGCTCTTTATATTTTTTATTAACGTTTTATTGTTCGACGTCTACTCGGTCGTGTTGTGTTAGGAACGATCCTTGACCTATGCTAACGTTTACGTTGATGACCGCGCCTCCATTAGATGACGTCGATTTTACCGCTTTATGAATGACGTGTTAGAATGTTATAAAATCGTCTGAGCACGTTTTTGCATCTCTTATCCGCACTAAAGTGGAAATGTGGGAATTCTAAAACGACTTATCTTAAAAGTAATTGAGAACATGATTATAATAATATCCTAATAATAAAATTATATCTTTAATATCTTAATTGGATGTCTATTTCTATTTTCGTCTGAACCAATTAAAGATTAAACGAAGAACTTTAAAAACATTTTTACTGATAACGTATTTAGGTACATAACTTTGCGCAGAAACATGTGCGGTTATAAAATGAAACTTATTTAAGGCAAAACGCGTTTCGGTAATATACTCAGTGTAATCTAAACTCGAAATTCAAGGACAGAGTTAAAAACCACGTAAAAAAGGTGAGTCGGTGCATCCATATGCCTTAATGCAAGTGCAGCGAACATTTAAAAAAAATACAGTTTACTGCGCTCGGTATGTCTTGATATTATAATAATCATACTGATTTACTTTTCGAATAAATAAAAAATACCGCATCATAACTGACCATCAGCGGCGCGAGTACGGAAGTCGGTTCGATAAATTTGTCGAACCGAAAAACTCAACAAATTTATCGAATGTTGCGAGTACCGAAGTCCGATCGTAAAGTATTGTAGTAGCTCTATATTCTCTTTGGATTCGACCTAGCTTTTCGATAACTTTGGTCGATTGTTTCGAGGCTCGATAAATCCCACTTTATCGATTTGAACTGTCCATTTTATCGACCGAAAAGATCCGTACTTGCGCCGCAGGTCAGATAGCGATAGCAAAACTGTAATTAATGAAAACTTAAATACACAACAAAGACGATTAATCAATATAGGTTTTTAAACTATCATGGTCATCAACACTTTGAAAATTGTCACTAGAAACGGGATATTTACCATGTATTTCGGGCTTGCCAGAACCTATTCCTACCTATGACAATCTACGTAGGACGTTACTGGATAACATTATTGAAAATAAATCTTAATTCCTTTCAATTGAATTGCCATTTATCTACTCTATAGAACAATTAAATCGACAAATGGTTGTCACGGACATACGTTTGCCCTCTTTATAAACTACCTATTAAAAATAGCTACAATATTCTTTGTCAATAGGAAAACCTATTCTGTTTCAATTTCAACAACGTATAGAGATGCGAGATAGAAGATCGTATCATATTCCAATTGTATTATCAACAATGTTCGCACGTGGAAGATGACAAAGTAACAATATCAGATAGTGACAATGTAGAAACAATATTTTCCTTCTTGCTTAATGTACGTAAATATCCTATTCATAGATGCTTAAGTTTTGAATGAGAGCGTATCTGAAAGTGTGATCTTAGAACAGGAAGTTTAGTGTTTGTGATTGCAAATATATAACATTATGTACTTATTTTAAAATAAGAAGGTATCACAGAACTATTTAGCGTTGTTAGAGCTCTCTGATTTTGAGAGGTTGCTTACAAAGAGCTAAGAGTAGCCACAAGAAAGGTGTCAAACATACATTGATTGAAGTCAGTCATAATAGTATTTCTTGCTCTTTCAGAATTTTTAGCTTTACGGATAAATTCTAAAACCTCCAAGTCCCAAATCTCTCTTTTCATTGAAATTGTTTGAATCGTTTTCGTGAAACTGAGAAATAACATCGAAATATAGTATTTTATAATTATATAAAAAGTATGAGTACCGTAAGTATGAGTAAAGTATGAGAAATGTGTATTGTGTATGTTTTAGACGAAGCAATGAGGGTAGGTTGGTCCCTAACCGACCGAACCTGCAGAAAAACGTTCTTAGAAGATAGAATCTAATGTAACAATTGAGATATAAGTACCTAATAAAATTTAGAAACGTCAGAAATCCCAAAACATGTGTCCATTTCGTAGAACATCACGTCGTACATTTTTTGTAAACTCTAATGTAGATGAAAGCTACTGCACAAAAATTAATAACGTTTTCCGGTAGTTTTTGTTAGTGGTAGGACTAACTCTTCTGCGAGTGTCCGTCTGGGTTGTTACCACCGCTTTGCTCGTGAAGTCTGCCGCCAAGCAGTAGTGTGCAAGCATTACTGTGTTCCGGTTTGATGAGCAGAGTATCCAGTGAAATTACTGGGCTTATGAGACTTAATACCTAATGTCTCAGGGTAACGAGCGATCTGCAGTGCCGCGCAGGCCTTTGTGTTTCAAAGTTCTGGGTGGCACTGCAATTGTTATGGGCCGGCGTTATGCTTACCATCAGGCAAACGACCAGCTCGTCTCATTACCTAATAACATAACATTAAAAAAAAAAAAAAAAAGCTACTCGTATATACAGTGATTTCTTGTTGATCTTCTTGATCGGTCTATACTGTAAACTAATTTAGAATGGGAAAAGTGATTTATTTTAAATTTCATGAAATGCTCCCTTGGGGTTCATATGAATAAGGATTTTTGAATTTCCTACGAAATTTATGGCACATTTGCGGTTTCTGACGTTACTAATACTCACAGCGAAGTTGGTGCGGTGCTGGCGATCGATTGGCATCAAAAAAGGTTTTGTGTAAAATTCTCTTTTTGCTGACTGTAAGTAAATTTTATCTAAAATCTCTGAGTGCAGATCAAAATGTCTTAAAAAATAGTGTTGATCTACTAAATAATGTTTTCCTTTAGCTACAACGGTTGGGTTACCCCCGATGCCACGTCCGAAAAATATACCTTTATATGGTATATCTATGTACAATTGAACGTCTCATTTACCTTTAATCAGTAAAGTTGCTCGTGAAGTCTGCCGCCAAGCAGTACTGTGCAAGCATTACTGTGTTCCGGTTTGATGAGCAGAGTATCCAGTGAAATTACTGGGCTTATGAGACTTAATACCTAATGTCTTAGGGTAACGAGCGCACTGCAGTGCCGCGCAGGCCTTTGTCTTTCAAAGTTCTGGGTGGCACTGCAATTGTTATGGGCCGGCGTTAAGCTTAACATCAGGCAAACGACCAGCTCGTCTCGTGACCAAATAATACAAAAAAAAAAAATGTTATGTATTGTGACTTTGCTTATGCAAGTTTTATAATCTGTTTTTTTATCGACCACATACACGCCCTACCTTTTGTGAAGTATTCATCAAGTGATAATAATGCTAAGCTAAAGTATCAAAACCATGAAGCCTCTGTACAGAGCGGTTGCAGCCACTTGCATCCACAATGTCACCCTGTGTGGGTTCAACCGCCGAAATAGCCGTCGACGGGAAGGGCTCGCAATAAGGGAACTTTATTGTGCCCACTTCTGCTTAGGGTAACCATCACAATCCGATAAACATCACGCTACTACAAGACTACTAACGTATTACATCTTACATGTTGAGACTTCGGATTTTTTACCAAATACTGGGTGATTTTAATTCAATCGGAATGATATCCGATGATATTTCAGTGGGACTCAGAACTTTGAAAAACAAAGGCATGCGTGAAACTGCATTGCGCTCGTTACCCTCAGACATTAGTCTCATTTTTTTTATGTTATTTGGTAACGAGACGAGCTGGTCGTTTGCCTGATGGTAAGCATAACGGCGGCCCATAACAATTGCAGTGCCACTCAGAACTTTGTAACACAAAGGCCTGTGCGGCACTGCAGTGCGCTCGTTACCCTGAGACATTAGGTATTAAGTCTCGTAATCCCAGTAATTTCACTGGCTACTCTGCTCATCAAACCGGAACACAGTAATGCTTGCACATTACTGCTTGGCGGCAGACTTCACGAGCAAAGCGGTGGTACTAACCCACAGACGGACACTCGCAGAAGAGTTTGTCCTCCCACTAACAAAAGCCCGTAATATATAAGCCCAGTAATTTCGCTGACTATTTTGCTCGTGTAACCGGAGCGCAGTAATGCTTGTACATTACTGAGTGCTGAGCATAGCGGTGGTACCCACTGAAAGGGACACTCAAAGAAGAGTTAGTCCTACCACCTGGTAAAATATGGCTGCTCTACCTAAATAAAAACAAATACACCTGTTTATATCTGCTCCAAACTCAATGCAACTACTTACTGGAAATGATAAGATTTTATCTTAAGTTTTATGGCTGTTTTAGGCTTCGGGATGCCTGAGAAAGTGGTAATAATGTTTTGGCACAGGCAGAGCAGCGTAACACTTTCAATGCAATTTTAGTACCTACTGATAATTTGAACGCGAATGCATTCGTTATTATTTTGGTAATGAAATTTATTGTACCTGTGAATTTAAAGTTAAAACAAACTAAACAGTGTGTTGCAATCAGTGAGTATTTCCTCAAAGGTTGTAATAGATCTGTGCGTGTATAGGCTGCAACGTTATTTTCTCCTATTTCGAAACGAAAACCTTTTATCTTCAAATCCAATTTTACTCTCACTTAATCGACTGTATATATCACTGTATTATCGTAGCATTTACAATCTAAATTGACTGTGTGTCTCTCTGCGCTTGACTTTAACAATTTATCTACTGAATGGACCATTTGGTTCAGCCCATCTATATCTATCTATACTTAGGGATTCCAATGATGTAATCACAGTGAAAGTTATACAAAGAAAAATGTTGAAAACCTGTTACAATGGCGTGACAAGCCCCTGCTGCCTCCGCATTATATTAAATAGATGAATTTCGTAACTGAAGGTAGTCGACCTTTCTGATCTGGTCAAGTCTCAATATCTTCTACAAACAGGTTGAAATAAATTAAAGAGGCGTTAAAGGTCAATTTTGGACAAGGTTCTAACCATAGAGGAAATATCCTCTAAGGTTCTAACAATAAAGTCTGATCAAAAATTAAAATCGATGTATTTTATTTATGTGTTTAAGACTATAAATAGCTTCTGCCCGACTGGAATTCCTCACAAATCAATGACTCGAACGTAATTCTCATCCTTTAATGTTCTCTGGAAAGTCTGCGCACCCGCACAATCTTTCACTTATTAGGTATTCGCAAAAAATTCGTACTTTCGTCCTCTCCCAACCAGTTATAGAGTACATTGCCCTAAGTATTTCTGCCCAAATTTTAAATTGGTTCGCTTTCTCTGTCTCTTGTCTCCTTGGTTCTGTATGAGTGAGAGAGTGAGGTGCAAATGTTTAGTCACCGGTGTGGTTAAATTCGTCTCTTATTGACGTTCAATGTGCCAGGCCTTAAGGCAGGTTATGTTATTGCTAAGGTCAAAAAGGAGAAGTTGTCGTAGGCTTAGAAATTATGACTTGAATAAGAATTAGGGTCGTCAGACCGAGGAGTGTTTAGAGAATCAAAATTTTCTGCGAAAAAAATTGATCGCGAGTAGTGTCTTATTTGTCTTTGCAATTTTCTATGTCAATAATCTGTAGAATAATTTATAAACACATTACTTATACTGCAATATACGGTACCTAAATACTTAGGTACCTACCTACAATTTTTATTTCTACCAACAATTATTTGTTTTCCTTTTTTATATGATTAAACGCGCAAAACTGTTTCCAGAAAAACAAGTATGTAGTGGCTGCCTAAATGATTAATAACGAAATAATAACATTTAAAATCAGATTTGGAAATTGATATTCCTTTGTGAATACTGCCATCTGGATGTTCATGAAAGAATTAACGGAAGAACCTTAACCGAGTGAAAAGTACAGCCGAGATAAAAGTTACGTAACAACAGGAGAGATGGCGCGTTAAGCAATATAAAAACTTTTACAACAGCTAACTGAAATTGTTTTTCAGCGTCCATCGACTGGAATTTTTTTTATATGGATCGTGCGTGCCATATAATAGTAGTGCATAGATAACTAGCCTCAGAAGCCCAGTAATTTCACTGACTACTTTGCTCATGAAACTGGAACACAGTAAGTAATCCTAGCACATTACTGCTTGGTGGCAGTCTACACGAGCAAAGCGGTGGTACCCTAGAAGAATAAGTCCTACCACCTGAAGGCCACTGAGAACTTTGAAACATAGGCTTGAGTGGTGGCGCTACAGTGCGCTAGTTTTCATAAGTCCAATAATTTCATTGATTAAAGAAAATTCATTCAACACCAAAGAATTACTAAGCGAATCTTTTATATATAGAGAGTCGAATAGCATGTTTAACTATATCTAAAACATCTTTATTCAAAGGCGCAAATGTTTTACAGCATGTATTTGGCAGTTGCAACTTCATAACTTCAAACTCCAAAACATAAATGAATTCAAATTCAAAATTAATTATTCACATGGGCCTAAAGGGAGCACTCATGAAAGTTAAAATAAATGACTCTAATGCCCTTTTTCACCAACGACGAATTAAGCGAAGCCTAACTCAGTAACTCCTAATGTAAGCAAAGTCCTAAATGTAAACCGTTAGGACACTCCTAAAGGCTGGTGAAACGTTTTTTTGCCCTAGGCAACTCCTAATTATTAAGGCATCCGATTTAGGCGTCTCCTAGGATTGGGAAAACGGGCATAAGTGCCCGTTGCAAATTGTTATAGCCCGATCAAGAAGGGTAAGAAACTCTTCGGCATTATTTTCAAAAAGTTTTTACAATGCTCGAACGGTCTTACCATAAAAAAATTTAACATATCCTAAACCTGCGTTAAACAGCGTTTAACTCCTAAGTATGCCGTAACCACAAATCTTGACTTTAGTAGTGTAGCCAGAAAATTACCTAGACTTTTTTTGGTGATTATTGTACCTAACATGTGTAATAGCGAAGTATAATATTATCATTGACGACTATCATACTTCTGACCTGAAAAGGATTGCAATAAACCTCGATGTAGGTACCTTTTTAAACGGTTTCTTTACAAAAATACGGGGTTAATAAAGAGTTTCTTTTAATGTATTGGATCTTAAGTCTCGATTTATTTATAAACCGAGTTATGTACTTGTGACGGTGAAGAGAATCCGAATTTAGAAAACAAACTAATCTGAAGAGTTTTCAAAAATGGCAGATAGGTACACATCGACTACGACGAGATTATTCCTGCAAACTTTTCCTCCAATATAGCCACTTTCCTTCGAAACAAGAAAAAACCATTTCTCGACATCAATTTACAAACGTCTAACACAGACAGAGACAACATTCGTATACCGTATTATTTACTAACTCACACAGAGGCGGTTACACTCGAACATCTAAAAAAATATACAAAAAGCTTTTCCTAAGAATAAGCAGGACGGAGTACGGATCTTATTTTTCTCGCGAACGTTTCAGTCTCTCTCGGGCGGTGGGGGGAGGTGGAGGTGGGGGCTCCTCCCCCCTGCAATAATACTGCGTCACTATTTTGCGCCATTACCTACACTCGCTTCCTATTCTATAAGTAGCGTGGGTCCTAGAACGTAACGCTGGAAGAGCTGAAACTTTGGGAAATCGTGTGATGCCGATACGACGAGTAAAGTTATGGGTATTGATTTCAGGGTTGAAGTTGTCTACCGTGCTTGCTTCCGCTGTATATGATTACTTGTTTTGTAGCGGTGCTTTTGTAGCAGACACAGTGGGATTCATATTTCAAAATATATCTGCTAGGCAGCTGCAAAAGGTGCTCGGGGAAGACTTTTTAACAAGCAAAGTAAAGTAACGTAAAAAATCATTTATTGACGTAACTTTTTGCACAAATTATCAATGAACCCATAGGCTGCCGAACTAGTAAGCTTTTATTAGCTTTATTTCTAACTGACTAACAATGTCGGCAACCAAATCTTGGAAGTAAATTTTAACCTAATACTAATAAATATTATTGCTCGTGAAGTCTGCCGCCAAGCAGTAGTGTGCAAGCATTACTGTGTTCCGGTTTGATGAGCAGAGTAGCTAGTGAAATTACTGGGCTTATGTGACTTAATGTCTCAGGGTAACGAGCGCACTGCAGTGCCGCGCAGGCCTTTGTGTCTCAAAGTTCTGGGTGGCACTGCAATTGTTATGGGCCAGCGTTATGCTTACCATCAGGCATACTACCAGCTTGTCTCATTACCAAATAACACAAATAAAAAATAGTAATATATAAATAAAAAAAAGTGAAGAAATCCTTTATTAGAGAGACTATCCTGTCACAGTTACGTTCTACGTCTCCAGGATTTCGAGTAGCGCTACGTAGAGCTGGATAGAGCTTTATATGTGTTGGACTGTTCCCACCAGTAGGTGTGTTCTGCTTTAATACATAGTCGATACTCATTCTCGTGCACGGAATAAATAGGCACGGTGCATAAATTGTTATTATATGGGTACCAGGAGAATGTGAACATTGATAAAATATACCGAATTTATAGGATTTTAGGAGTGTCTTTTGCGCAAGCCAAATACTTACCATGTTGAAACCTGGGCTCTTATTCCCTATGACGCGACGCGATGCGTTATTATTTTTTTTGTTTTGTTTTTGGCTCCACGCGATTTGCGTATTTAGCCAGTGTCAAGTTATATAAAATATATTAATATGTAATAAATCTCTAGTTTTGGTGTGTAAAAGTCATCAAAGTCACGTTAAAGACGCGTTGCGTTATGATATCTTGTGGAATGGTTGTGAAATACTATTCTGTATGTCATTGTCAAATTTGACAAACGCGACAAGGTTTGTTACACGCGCGTTATGGATTGTCAAAATAACATCAAATGGTCCTGGGCACAGGCAACCTATCGTGCGGCATACAGAATACAATTTTATAATTCCACGTTATTTTGAATTGGTGTCATAGTGAATAAGGGCCTAGGCGTATTAAATAAAATTATAATTGTGCTCTTTTTGGATTAGCGTTTGACCACTATACCAATTGTTCTTTGTGATGATGGTCTAAAATGTAAATTATTTAAACCTTGTCATCTTGAGGTTGGTAACTAAGCAAAGTGGTCACTGATGTCAATGTTATTACACTAATGCTTATTAGAAAATACATTATATATCCGTAGTTTCACAGGCTTTTCACTCTATAAATTGGTACCTACGTAAAACATTTTGCCTGTATAACAACTACTTACTAAAACTTTCTTCTGCCTAATACATAACAGGTAAACAAACGGGTTCCCAAATAAAACTACCGCACCCGGTCGATGTATCAACATAGTTAATCAACAGTTTGATTATAATCACTGTTCAATTAAACGAGGATCGGAACATGTCCGATTAATGTCGGCACACACTGGGCTACTTGTCGACGTGTAGCGCGACTTGTGGCTAACCGTAAACAACATAGCCTCTTAAGAGGTTATACATTTAGCTATTACCTATAGCTATAAAGGTGCTAAATATGCGAGGGTTACAGGTTTAGATCCGGTTATTTCAAAATTTATAGTAATGCCTGAAATAATACGTCACATTTTCCGTCCTCTCCGTGATATTTTTGATATAGTTTTCATAGTATCGGAAAGCGACACAGATTTTTAACCCGGAAAATGCACTATTTTCTTAGGTAATGCTAATGAATAAGCTAATAATAATAATGCTAAGGGAGAAGTTGATTAGCCCCCTACGTGGTTTGAAGTATAAGTTGAGAAAATTATTGGAATCTGTCCATAATGCCAATTTCAGATACATTGAGAAACGCTAAGGGTGTGACCACAAATAAATTAACACACGTTAAACCTGTGTTACAATCATTGTTTAACGCCTAAACATGCCTTAGTCGCGCGATGAAATATGAGCAACCACAAATCCTGATTTAAGTAGTCTCTAACCACTGTCTATATAACTCTATTCTGTTGTGACACTTCTAATCATTTTTGACGTTTATCTTTAGACGCTGTCTAGCTAAACAGGTGACTAAAATGGTTTTTTTGTGGTAATACTATAAGTTCTCCAGCGTGTACGAATCTTAACGTTGGATATTCCCATACTATGGATTGGAATAGACCTCGACTGTAGATTGTCAATAATTTGCAGCGCTGCGGTTAGACTTCGCTCATTGTTTCGATAAATTATAGCGTCCCGGGGTTCCGGCATTCACAATCCGTAGGTATAGTGTGTGTTTATGATGGTTCAACTAAGCTTAGGCTATTTTTTTTTATCCTCGACGAATAGGGTTGTTGCATGAAACACAAAACACATAATTACTGTCATTATACAGGTTTAAGAACATCATATTAACACTATAAAAATGAAATTCACAAAAAAAAAAATAATTTCCACAAAGATACAGCATCTAAAAGTTTTTCGAATTCAATGATTTTTATTTATCACCCAATAGTAATTTAAAGGATACCACCAGATTCTTTACCTTTCAATGAATAAAAAAAAATTATGATAACTATGTACTTAAACGCAGTATTTCGGACAAATCAACCAAATGCATGTTTTTAGTACCTACAGGTCTGCGTTGAACAAGTGACGTTAGATGTTCTGACATCTGATAGTTCTGTCTGATAGGTCTGTTGTCATGTACCTGATGACGTCAGGCTCAGGTAACGATTATGAAACAAACGGACATTTATAAATGTGGACAAAACCAAAGCTTTTTAATGTGTTTCGAAGAATTCAATTCTATCTCAGTTTAAACTAGATTATTTAACCGTGCAAAGTTTCAACAAATTAGTGAGTAGGTTCAATGTAATCAAACAACATAATAAAATAACAACGTTGCAATAAATGTTGGAACTCGTCGCAGCTACCGTGCAAACTACTAACAAACAATGTTAAGCTTTAATAAAACTCCAGGAATAGTTATGTACAGCAGACTGGAAATGCAACTATCTGCTCTGGGGACATCTAAACCTAGGCATAGCCTTGCAGATATAGGCATGGAGACAAAGTAAGTACCAAAAGACGATCGCGGAATAATATTTCAAAACTGAAATGCATACATCGCGGGCTTATTTAAGAAGTTTGTTAAACGCCGCAGTGTTACACTGGCAATGAGCATCGCGCAAAGGGAAGCTGTAGCAAATAGCAACGCAGAGGACGTGTTTTAGTGGAAGGGCGGGTGTGAGGCGACGGTCCTTTGATTCTGGCGAGATTAAACGTGCGGCAGACGGTGGCGCCTCTATCGATTGTTGTTGTAATTACAGCGCTATCCTCGCCCAGTCGCAAATGAAATTGTTCCGGACAGAGCTAGCTGCGGATGCCAACCGGTTGCTACTACCCCCGAGATCGGACAGTGACATTTTGAACTGTATTTCCTTCACGATACCGACAGGGCGAAGTTTCATGTGACGCTTGAAGAGTTGTCACCGCATTATTGCTATCGAGTGGTTTGATGAAATTCTGATGAAATGCATTAAAGGTTTCATGAATTTTGTTTTAAGTTGACCTTTAGCATGCAGCTATTATACTCGTAACATGCGAATTAACTGATTAATAAATAAATAAACGCTTACACTCATACCCCCGCACTAGGATTCCCTGTGTCGCAGGTGGCATGGACACACATAGATACACATCACAAACATGCAAGACCCGAGACCAAACTTTATGTTTACACAAAATCTGCCCCGGCCGGGAAACGAACCCGGGACCCCTCGCTTTGCACGCAGGGTTACTACCAACTTAGCTACGGAGCCGATTAAATCCATATTTTAGATTGGTATTATGTGACTATTACTACAGTAATAAATTAGTTAAATTAGGCCCTTTAAAAGAAACAACTAAAACTATTTTGATTAAAGGCTAAAGTAATTAGTCCTTTAAAATAAAACAGTTTTAATTGTTATTAATCTGCTAAAATTGACCAACATTTTCCAATACGTCAAAAACATATACTTACAAAGAAATATTATAAAAGCTATTTTAATGTCTGAATTATTATCTTATTTATCCGTCATTTACAACTTTTAAGGTTTCAGTAATTAAATCAAAGTTACGATACGCAAAATAAATAGTTATAGGTATTATGCTTAATGAAACTAAAAAACACACTGCCACCTCCTGGCTCCATCATCAACTCCATGATACCAAATTATAGTTTTGTCATCCGAACTACAAATACATACAAAGTTTCATTTCGATACGACATTTAGAAGTAGGTTAAAATTGAATTTTAATACATTGTTTGTTAGTTACAAGTGGAGCTAATAAAAGTGTGTTGAAAAACTGCGTAATTTTCAGCCACGTCTGCGCAATAGAACTAAACGCTGCCGCAAATCCACAATCCGAATTTCAAATACGAATGAGAACCGAGAGAGCAATCCAATAAAATATTCGTAGCCTCAAAACGTATCTACGTCTACGTGACGTAGCCGCCTCCCGTGAACGCATGCGCTCTACACTCGCACAGAACAAACGAACATTTCCAATTTCAATTGTAGAAAAAAAATAACCAATTCGAAATGGAGAAGGCTTCGCGGCGACCAATGGGAGCGCTTACAGTCGTAATGCCAACTGTGTGGGCGGAGCGAGTGATATCTAGCATTGGAATGTTCGTTGTATTTGTTCTGCTGGATTCGAAGGCTTTATTGCTCGGTGTTTGAGCCTCTTTCCCCTTGAGGGTGGCGGCGGCGGAAACCTCGCTACGGTTTTGGGATGAGGCTTTTCACATTATGTACGATTCTCCTTCGCAGCCTACGAATGGGTCACCCACATATACAATTGTAGCCTTCGCAAATAACACTTCGAGTTTAGTACCTAAACGTCTCGTAAACTCGAATAAAGTCGACAGCGGCAGTTAATAAAGTTTCAGAAAGTTATCCATCTCTATATTAAGAAAAATCAAGAGAAAAATATATTAAAAAGCTTTCAAGCACGTAAAAGGAGGTGCTTAAGAATTAGTCCGTAATAAAGTTAAGGTGTGTCTCTCGGGCGACTTTATGAAACTGTGAGTATTGATTTTTCGATAGGGAAAAAAACGAAGGCAACGATCTATGCAGATCTGGAGTGCTCTCGGCACATCAGATGGCACCGGCGGGCCAGCCTCCGCAGACAATCGAAAGGGGGGTACCCCACTGGAGGTCGGGGAACTGCCACAGATTATGTACGCCGACTGTTCCAGAGGTTCACTGCAGATTGTCCTCGTGGAGTTGTGAGACTCGCGAGCTCTTACTTATACATAGTAGTAAGTACCTATACGATAAGAGAAGTTGGTTTTAGAGCAATATAACATTATTAATTTATCTATTTTTGAGGTTATGCGTCTCCACTCACGAGATATTCATTGAGAAGGCTTAGAAGGATTAAAAGGATACTTTTCTTTTCACACTCATAAGAGAGTCGTGTCATTGTGAGAATGTAGAATGAAATAAAAGAGATTATTATGTGCACATACGGTCGCTTCATACACGCATAAACGCGAGCGCCATATTGGACAGGCTTCACAAACAATCTCAATATAAAGGTGCTTAAATACTCAAATCCCAAAATGAGATCAGTATTACCTTCATACATTATCTTTGGCGATATCGACCCGTCGCCGGCAACTTCCCATTCTCGAAGTAAAACACGGCGGGAAGGAAACCGCGGGATAAACCACCCTGCCCCCACCCACCCGGCCCGATCTTTACGTTTCAGGAATAAATATTTCAGAGCGTGTGCTTCGGAAGTTAAAGTTATGTATCGCCCACGCCAACGGTAACAATCTGAGAATGAGAAAAGCTCGCTTTACTTTTATGTAAGTTGCCTTTTATGTTGGGTTTTTGGTACAGAGTGTGTATGTGTGTGGATATGTGTGTGGTTTGTACGAGGCTGTACATTACGCGTACTCGTACGTGAGGTACGTGCTTTTACGTTTCCGTGTCTACTTTCCATCGAATATTATTTACCAAGTGGTAGGACTTTTTTAGTGGTAGGACTAACTCTTCTGCGAGTGTCCGTCTGGGTTGTTACCACCGCTCTGCTCGTGAAGTCTGCCGCAAAGCTGTAGTGTGCCCGCATTACTGTGTTCCGATTTGATGAGCAAAAGTAGTCAGTGAAATTACTGGGCTTATGAGACTTAATACCTAATGTCTCAGGGTAACGAACGTACTGTGTTGCCGCGCAGGCCTTTATGTTTCAATGTTCTGAGTGTCACTGCAATTGTTATGGGCCAGCGTTATGCTTACCATCAGGCAAACGACCAGCCCGTCTCGTTACCAAATAGAATTAAAAAAAAGTGCTCAAGTTTTCAACGTCAATTAGCTAAATGACTCTGAATGTCTGCAATTTCTCTTTATGAGATGTTTTTGCATAAGTAAGTCTACCTCTGAATGAAATTAGTATTGTAAGTTGAATTATTGTTTAGGGTACGATGGGGCTGGCATACCTTTGTTAGGTAAAAGCCCCAAAATAAATAAGAGGAAAAAAAAAAAGACTGAATGTCTCATTCCAAAGATACTCATGACTGAACAATGGGAAGAAACTGGACTGTGTTTTCATTACTCAGTTAGGCTGCATTCATTAATTTTATCAATCAATCTTGATTAATCAATGAAGTATAGATCGACAAATGAAAGTAGCCGACGTCTCATAAAAAGGCAACAAAGATTAAGTTGTCCTACCAAACTATTTGGCACGTATAATTTTCACGGAAAAACAGTCCTTATTAAGTTCTACCGTTATACGCATTTTGTACGCACAACAACGCACAATCGTTAATTTTCCTTATCGTAGAATTATTACGCCATGTCAAGGTCTCCGATAACGTTTGCCTACGTTTTCCGTAAACTTTGGTCTGAGATTTATTTTTGTGAATATGTATACAAATAAATAAAATTGAAGTGTCTGTTTGTAATATCAAAATAACAGCTTTTAACCAAATGCATACGAAAGTATATGCGGTACCTATAACAATACAACCATTTTTAAAAATTTTGTCTTTCTGTTTGTTCCGGGTAATCTCAGAAACGGCTGGACCGATTTTGACGGGACTTTCACTGGCAGATAGCTGATGCTATAAGGAGTAACCTAGGATACTTTTATTTTAGAAAAAGAATTAGGGTCCCGCGCAGAAAATAAAAACCATAAATCCCAATATCTCCGCGCGGGTGAAACCGCGGGCAGTAGCTAGTAAGTAAATAAAAGTTCGACGGCATACCTGTTCAACCTTAGAACACAAAAATATTACGAATTCACGTTTTAAAATACAATATAACTAATTCAATTTAAGTAGGTATTTTCTTAGATTTTCCTAACTGTTAAATTCACGCAATTATTCCTTAATATAATAGCACGTAAATTAGAAAGTTACCGCAGTAGCTCTTACCTTAGATAACCATTGCGGAAATAAGCTTGCTTCAGATCCTTTAGCACAACACAATGTATACTACCCGATACGAAGCAATGGATTGCCTATATATGCTTCTAATCTACGTGTAGAGTAAACGCAATTTTACTATGCAGTTTCGTATGCGATGGCGATGTTACTACGCATTTATGATATGAGATATACGTCATAGGTCAAGAGCCAGCCGTCATCATTTAGTGCGATGTCGTTTAGATGTTATGATTGCAATATAATATTATAATATTCATTGCGTTGTATACATGCTGCAAAATACAAAAACAATCTGGCCAGAAAAAAAAAGAATGCTGATTATCTTTATTTTATAAACTGTTTGACATTTTACTGAATCGAAACTGCAACGCAAGTACGGATCTATTCGATCGATAAAATTGTCAGGTGAAATCGATAAAGTGGGTTTTATCGATTATTTATATAATCTATCGAGCCTTGATACAACCGCTAAAAGTTATCGAATAGCTATGTCGAATCCAAAGAGAATATAAAGCTACTACAATACTATATGATCAGACTTCGGTACTCGCAACATTCCAATCATCCAGTAATTAATAAAAATTATAAAAATTTTCCACTGTTTCACAAGTCTTATAAGTAAGGCTCTGTTTTAGTTGTGGATATACATACCATAATAATACATTCACACCTTTTCTAAGGTTCATATAACGGTGCCCGTAGACTAACAGAATAATAATTAGACAGCGCGAATTTAACCATTGAAGTAAGCCAGCTAGTATAAGCTATTTACTTTTAAGGCAGTAAGCTATAAGAGAAACGAGAAATCCTTAACAGAAATTTATTTTATAGATTATAAGTTTGCGTTTGATTACTCCTCACCTCACCTTATATTATGGGAAAGTACTATGTACTTTACTCGCCAAACGAGCAAGCACGTTACTGCGGACTACATGAGTAAAGCGGTGACACCTTCCCAAACGGCCATTCGCGTGAAACTTAAATCCTACTGCCTGGCAAAATGTTCAATCTAAAGATCTGTAAGTCAGTGTCAATGTATACATATTATTATGTTTTTATTCATATATGCAAGCTGGCTTACTTTCAATGCTTCGCTTATACCAGGCTTGAAGCACGCTGTCTATATAACTCCATCAGTCTATGTTAGTACCTATATAAATATAACCTACTATAAAACTATAGCACGTCTAACTGTATTTTAGTTTATATAATCACTATCGCGCCACGTGACCTACGCAAAGCACACCATTGTTTTGCGATTACAGTTGTTATGGAACTGCAATTACCATTCAACTGTTCAAAGGTCAGTATTGTGTTACGTGACGTTCAGTTTCCATATGCACTAACTGGAAAATTATAAGCCTGAAGACAGTAGGTATAATCTAGGTATGTTAAAGGAAGGTCAGTCCCGATGATCATTTTGTTTCCGCATTCTGATTAGCTAGATTCCTATGCACGTTAACCTAACCGTGACATGTATACACTGTACAGTGTACAGTGTTGTCCGGTAATTGTGTACTATGGAATAATGACTTAATTTGTGAAAGGACGGAGGAAAAAAAAATCACCCTGTCATCGGGTAAACTAAACATGCACTATAGAAATTAAACTGTCTGTCTGTCATACGAGACTGTAAAATTTCCCACGAAGCATGTAAAAGTACTTCAGGTTAATACTTATATAGAGTGACACGATTTTGGTAGGGCTATAACTCTTCTGCGAGTGTCCGACTGGGTTGGTACCACCGCTTTGCTCGTGAAGTCTGCCGCCAAACAGTAGTGTGCAAGCATTACTGTGTTCCGGTTTGATGAGCAAAGTAAATAGTGAAATTGTCCGTGGGTCTGTCTTCCAAGACTGTTTTTTAGAACGCGTAGAGGTGTCAAGTTGAAATTAATATCAAATACTTAGGTCTGCAATCTCTTTTTGGTCACAGATCCAAGGATCTGTGATAAAATCAGATTTCTAAGTCAACGAAATCAAAATATACCACCGTTTATGTCACATATTTTGATCAAGCAACTCGCAAAGAAATCAAAACCTAAAGGGTACCTAAGGGTACTTCCCATAGAAAAGGGAAAAATCTGAAACCGTAAATTTGTAGTTACATAACAAAAAACAATAATTAAATAATTATTTGGTATATATAGCCACACAATTACCTAACGATTCCCGTGATGGTCGATCTATTTACATATCTACAAGTTTGTATGGAACCCTCGGCATCGGCCTCGGCGCGAATATGATATAAAATAATTCGTTGAATTCAGGAAACTTTTAGATCTTTGTGGAAATTACAAATTTTTTGTGAATTTTATTTTTATTTTGTTAATGTGATGTTCTTAAACCTGTATAACGACAGTAATTATATATTTTGTGTGTCATGCAACATCCCAATTCATTATTGATAGCAATGGAACCATCAAACGCGGACCACCAGGAAACCATGGAAAGGACCAACCATGGACCACGATCCCCGCTTGACGCATATCGTATCATCTATTGTAGTTGTGGTTCAAATACCTACGTATTTGTATTACGTGAAACATCCGTATTGGTGCTTGACGACAGATTTTCTACTGAGCTAGAATGACAAAGAGGGCAATCGCGTTAAAAATTATCAACCAAACCGCACCTAAACCACAACCGCATCACAGCTTTTTGACAGTTTCGTATCGCGCTAATAGTTTTACCAAAAGTTGAGATGTTTCTCGACAACAACTGACAGTTAAAGCTGTCGAATGAACGGCAATATCGAATTCCACACGCCTGAACCGAAACTAAACAACAGTTGGTATCAAACCACAACCAAACCATAACAGTACGCTGTCATTTCAAATTAGCGCGATCGGGGCCCAGTTACCATTGTGCAGCTATAGTTCCACCACGTTGTTTTGCTAAGCTCATTGTACGAATCAAACCGTCGACCCACGAATTGGCTGTAGAATTTGATTTTTAATTTGTATTGAATCGTGTTTCGCTCAAATACCGTTTGAACTTGAAAAATGAATCATGCTGAAGTTGCCAATGCATACTTTTAGCTTCATTATGTAACTGGTGAATAGCCGTTAAAAAACGTTGTTGGAAAAGCCGGTTGCATATGCAAGTTGTTATCGAAACATTGCAACACCGTCCGCCCGGCCCGTTACAGTGGTGCCGCAGTCAGTAGCAACAGCGGCGCAAAGTACGGTAGTCGGTTCGATAAATTTGTCGGATGGAAAAACCCGATAAATTTATCGAATGTTGCAAGTACCGAAGTCTGATCGTAAAGAATAGTAGTAGTAGTAGTCTATATTCTCTTTGGATTCGACCTAGCTATTCGATAACTTTTTTCGATTGTATAGAGGCTCGATAAATTAGATAAAATGTCGATAAAACCCACTTTATCGATTTGAACTGTCAATTTTATCGAATTTTATGGATCGAAAAGATCCATACTTGCGCCGCTGTTCTGCCAACGACTCGCTGACCGTCATTCTCGATCGCTCCGTTGCTCGTTGCACGTCGGCAAAACAAAACGGTGCAAACGCAATGTGCGCTTTCCATCTCAGCCGTTATTATATTTCGATGCTTATAAAGTTTAAAAATAACTAGATATAGACAGAAGTGAATGTTTAAGGAGGAATAAATATTAGCGAAAATTGGTCTACTAGCACGCTGTACAGGCCGGGAAGCCAACGGTGAGCATATCAAAATCAACGTGCAGGCAACTGATGCCATTTGCGAACAACATTGCGCCACCAGTAACAAAAACACTGAAAACGCCCATCTTTACCCGTGATGAAAAGCTCAATCCACCTATTATATTACTTCAATTACTGTGTTTAATATAACTCACCACAACAATAGTAGCCAGCACTCCTTAATCGGCGCAGCAAAACCCTTATGAAAATACTCACCAGCCCAATCAACATGCTCCAACTCCGCCTGTTTCTTATCACAAGCCGAATGTTCGATCTCAATCGAGGAAACGCGTCCACTCGTGAATGTCGAATCACGTGTTATGCCAGCTTCCGCGTATAAGTTCGTAGGTCAGTTGCTAGTTCTAATGAATCGAGTAGCAAGTAGTAGGAGCTACTAGGTATATGTAGGTAATCATTATAAACCTGAATGCATGTTCCATGAGCGTCGCGATTTACGATGTCAGATCCTACTTCGACGTCGAGTTTCTTGCTCTTTTTGACGGTGTTGGTGATGGAATGAGGCGACTAGAGTCACGATGATCTCCATGAGCGCCCACGATGACCCAAGCCAAGGTTCACATTCGTGGTAGGTAGATATAGTGCTATTTTGCTAGTCACTAAACATCATTTCTTGGGGCTGAGCATTGTCTGCGCTCTCGCACCGTTTGGGAGCACTGTAAAGATCGCTAGAAATCAAAAGATGGCTCGTCTTTGACGAAACTTTCACAGTATATATAAAATACTTATAGTAAACCTTACTAAACTTATAGTAAACCTTACTAAACTTATTGTAAACCTTACTAAACTTATAGTAAACCTTACTAAACTTATAGTAAACCTTACTAAAGTTTTTAAATTGAATGGTATCGATAATCGCACGTAAACGATTCGAAAGGTAATGCAAGCATGTACTTGTTCTTAATTTGAATAATATATTTATCTGAATTAAAAACCTCCCTGAAACAATAGCAACCCTTTGCAAGTTTTGCAACATATCCGCTCGTCTCGCAGAACGTTACTAAGTTTCATCTTTACAACCTAGTCAATGATTGTATGCTTATTTATCGGGTAGTATCGTATGTATAGTATATTAGTACCGCTTTGTTATTAATACTTTGCATAAAATCATAGGGCAACTATACGTATTAGTTTCTCAACAATGTTGACGAAGTACCTCGTTGATAAGATTGGATCATTGACGACGCAGTAATAGCTATAATATGTTTATCAAATCATATGGTACTAATGTGTAAACACATTTAATTACTTACATGAATTTAATAGAAATAAATGTAGCTATGAATGGGTTAGATGCTTGCATAGTAATAGAAATAACGTGTGATTGCTGTCTTGTTTTTGTAAATATGCTTTGTTATAAATATATACATCACAAAAATTTCGCTTCCAACAGGATTCGAACCTGCGTCTTCTGGCTTGCATCGCTATAAAGCGGGTCTGCTAGATGGAGCTACGGCTTGTAAGCCGAAAAAGAAATACATCATATCAAGAATTTCGCAGTCAATAGTGATTGCTCCCATGGCCTAGTGGTTAAGGCGTCTGGCCCGGCAAGCCAGAAGACGCAGGTTCGAATCCTGTTGGAAGCGAAATTTTTGTGATGTATATATTTATGTGAACATCCGCTAGTGTCGGTTAACACTATAAAATATATTTCATAAAGTTTAAATAATGCAAAATCTCTCGCCATTTGATTGGTACTGTAACGTATCACAATGGAGTAGGCATCGCTATAAAGCGGGTCTGCTAGATGGAGCTACGGCTTGTAAGCCGAAAAAGAAATACATCATATCAAGAATTTCGCAGTCAATAGTGATTGCTCCCATGGCCTAGTGGTTAAGGCGTCTGGCCCGGCAAGCCAGAAGACGCAGGTTCGAATCCTGTTGGAAGCGAAATTTTTGTGATGTATATATTTATGTGAACATCCGCTAGTGTCGGTTAACACTATAAAATATATTTCATAAAGTTTAAATAATGCAAAATCTCTCGCCATTTGATTGGTACTGTAACGTATCACAATGGAGTAGGCATCGCTATAAAGCGGGTCTGCTAGATGGAGCTACGGCTTGTAAGCCGAAAAAGAAATACATCATATCAAGAATTTCGCAGTCAATAGTGATTGCTCCCATGGCCTAGTGGTTAAGGCGTCTGGCCCGGCAAGCCAGAAGACGCAGGTTCGAATCCTGTTGGAAGCGAAATTTTTGTGATGTATATATTTATGTGAACATCCGCTAGTGTCGGTTAACACTATAAAATATATTTCATAAAGTTTAAATAATGCAAAATCTCTCGCCATTTGATTGGTACTGTAACGTATCACAATGGAGTAGGCATCGCTATAAAGCGGGTCTGCTAGATGGAGCTACGGCTTGTAAGCCGAAAAAGAAATACATCATATCAAGAATTTCGCAGTCAATAGTGATTGCTCCCATGGCCTAGTGGTTAAGGCGTCTGGCCCGGCAAGCCAGAAGACGCAGGTTCGAATCCTGTTGGAAGCGAAATTTTTGTGATGTATATATTTATGTGAACATCCGCTAGTGTCGGTTAACACTATAAAATATATTTCATAAAGTTTAAATAATGCAAAATCTCTCGCCATTTGATTGGTACTGTAACGTATCACAATGGAGTAGGCATCGCTATAAAGCGGGTCTGCTAGATGGAGCTACGGCTTGTAAGCCGAAAAAGAAATACATCATATCAAGAATTTCGCAGTCAATAGTGATTGCTCCCATGGCCTAGTGGTTAAGGCGTCTGGCCCGGCAAGCCAGAAGACGCAGGTTCGAATCCTGTTGGAAGCGAAATTTTTGTGATGTATATATTTATGTGAACATCCGCTAGTGTCGGTTAACACTATAAAATATATTTCATAAAGTTTAAATAATGCAAAATCTCTCGCCATTTGATTGGTACTGTAACGTATCACAATGGAGTAGGCATCGCTATAAAGCGGGTCTGCTAGATGGAGCTACGGCTTGTAAGCCGAAAAAGAAATACATCATATCAAGAATTTCGCAGTCAATAGTGATTGCTCCCATGGCCTAGTGGTTAAGGCGTCTGGCCCGGCAAGCCAGAAGACGCAGGTTCGAATCCTGTTGGAAGCGAAATTTTTGTGATGTATATATTTATGTGAACATCCGCTAGTGTCGGTTAACACTATAAAATATATTTCATATATGCTTTGTTAGTTTCTCGAAACGATTATCATTTTAATCGTTGCATGGAATTTATTCGTTATTGTAAATATCCCAACAATGTATGAATTTTAATTATGGTAAAACACTTTATTGAAACATGATGTTGTTCTTAACTGTTTACTACGCAATATTAATTTATTGCTCGGTTTAGAGCTTCGAATGTAATCAGGAGAATCGAACGTCGTAGCTTCGGCTCACGGATCGCAGTTTTCCTACTGAAATTATTTCGGATTCATCGTAAGATTCGATGTTCGTGCTTGACATTTGGTCTTCCATGGTAGGAAAATGTCGATCCGTCAGCCGAAGTTTCGACATTTGATTTTCAGAGTAAGGCCGATGTCTCAGAAAACCAATAAGCTTTATTTAAATTGGAAGCATGGGTACATTAAAATATGAAGACTTACTATTTGAAATGCACGATGTTGCCAATACAAATAATATTAGACTAATATTTTTTATGAAACTGGCCCCTAAGTACTAAGGATACAGACTGACTAAGGAAAATCATTATTTATAACTCAAGTTTCTTTTTGGGGAAATAATAGTCACAAAAGAATGACACTATTATTTTACGTGCTTTTGCCGGTTACGTTTATTTAATCGTTAATACGTTTTATTTATTCTTTATGGTTTTGCCAATGAAAATGAAAAATGTTTATTTCTAACAGACCCTTACAATTTTTACATTTGTGGTCATTTTACCATAAAGGTGCACTGGCCGGCTTAAACTACCCAATCAATATACTAAATCAATAGAGATAGTACATCGACTGGAGAGTGAAATAGGTTTCCGTTTTAATAGCTTTTATTTAACTATGTTATGTTTGTATGTATGTTTGTTGGTTTAGGTCAAATCTTGCAAGCTAAATTTGACCCACTTCCCGGTCTTCGATTTAACCGAAATTGTACATACATAATATGTAAATCGGATGACAATGCGTTCGATTTGTCTTTACAAATAAGTACTCCGATCCTAGATGTCCAGAGTTCTGATGAGGGAGCCGGAAGGTGGTCATAGGAACTAAGTAACGAAACGAACGACACACATCGAATTTGACCTTGTTTTATTTGTCTTTACAAGTATTCTGATTCTAGATGATGTCCAGAGTCCTGATGATGGACCCAGAAGGCTCGTGTGAAATTTTGCCACAGTAAGTTTTTACCCAGGGAAATGCAATGTTGTGGGAATATCCACGAAGGTGCAACCGTGGGCAGCAGCTAGTTACCGTACAAAACGTTTAGTAAGAAAACAATGACGAATACATACAAGAACAATAGATTTTCAAAGCAATCGCACCCCAAATTGGCAAAGTTACACACGCAGAGAAGGCGTGGGAGGCTCACGTTATTTTTCCCCGATGTGCTGTCTCACGAAAGATTCATTCTTTACGTTTTGTCTATCTACTCGTATGTTCAGCTGGCGGGTTTTCTTGAGTTTTATTTTTAAAAGAAATGGATGCTTTCATGTAATTTTCAGCATAGTTGCATAATGTGTACGTTGAGGTTTTTGGCGAGGCACATGATAAGTATGACTTTTTACTTGAGCTAAGTACTGTTTTGCTAATTTTTCCGATAGGTAGGTTGATATTTTAATATTTTAACTTAATAGTTTTGATAGTTTGATATTTTAACACAACATTTTTTTTGTTTTAGTCAGTCTGTGTTTATACAATTTCACTAGGTTAATGCTCTTTATGGTCATCAAAACAATATAGTTACAAAGACAAGTATTTAAAACTAGCTTCTGCCCGCAGTTTCACCCGCGTTTCCACAAGAACCGTGCATTTTTCCGTGATAAAAGTAAACTATGTTACTCTCCGGTCCATAAACTATATGTATGCCAAAAATCACGTCGATCCGTTGTTCGGTTACTGCGTGAAAGAAAGACAAACCAACAAACACACTTTCGCATTTATAATATTAGTAGGAAGTAGGATATATACAAGTAGGAAGTAGGATTAGGACATAAAAATAAATAACAATTCAATCTCTTCCACAGATCTAAAGTTTTATTACAATGCAAATATTACGATAATAGTTCACAAACAGACAACGTGACCTATTTTTGCGATTGTCCATATATGTATACCAGTTATACATGTCGTTACAACTACTGTCGCTCAAAATACAATATCACGGTTTTTAGTTAAAACTCTCTTACCCCGAAACCAAATGAAATCCGCAATCATGGCAAACATGACATTGCCAAACAAAATTACATTCTGGGGGACCAGTAAAAATCAGCTACGATGACTGGGCGATTCCTGGCGGGTGCGTTCTCAACCCCGAACCCTTCCTCTCAATATGATTTGCGTCAGTGGCGATGCGTTTCCAACAGATCACCGGACGGTAACCGAGTGGAAAAAGCACTTCTCATCGGACCTGTATCAGTTCGATTGAAGTCGACGCAAGGTTTATCGTCTTGGCAGTTCTAAGTTGATGGGCATGTTTTTTTTATAACTGTCCTATTAATTGTTTGTTAGTGGTAGGACTAACTCTTCTGCGAGTGTCCGCTTTGCTCGTGAAGTCTGCCGCCAAGCAGTAATGTGCAAGCATTATGTACTGTGTTCCGGTTTGATGAGCAGAGTAGCCAGTGAAATTACTGGGCTTATGAGACTAATGTCTCAGGGTAACGAGCGCAATGCGGTGCCACGCACGCCTTTGTGGTTCAAAGTTCTGAGTGGCACTGCAATTGTTATGCTTATCATCAGGTAAACGACCAGCTCGTCTCGTTACCAAATAGCATAAAAAAAATTACTTTGCTCATGAAACTGGAACACAGTAATGCCTTCACATTACTGCCAGGTGGCAGACAAACATAAGTTTGTCTGGCAGTCCCTGGCAGTCTCACCACTTTGCTTACGCAAAGTGGTGGGACCCTACCAGACGCATTTCCTTAAATAACTTTAAAACTAAGTATTTATTTTAAAATCATAGAAAAAAATACATTTGAGACTCTCACAACAAGCCCTTTCATTTGATATGTTAAGTTTGCAAATATTTTTAATTTCTAAATTTTCCCACAAATGTGACTACATATAATTTAGGTAACATAAATAAATTTTATGTGTGTGAAATTTTAATTTAATCGGTCAATGTGGTCGGGCTATACACTCACAGAAGAGTTAGTCTTATACGTATAGGACTCCTTCCACCTGGTTTTAGTGTACATATTACTATTATAGTCGCTTTCAAATAACGCCATGCAATAGATGTTGACTAGAACTTCCTATGATTTTCTGTGTCTATATGTTAATCAGAAACTGCGAGGACCATGACATAACAACAACCAGATACAGAAAAAATATTGCGCTTTTTTGTGCCACATAGTGTGTAACATTTGACAGCAATATGATTGGAATCGATCGACACGGGGCTGTCCTTTACCAATATTAGTTTATGACTGTCATTTATATCCTTAACTTGGCCTAAATAGCTAACGGCGAATATAGCAAGTCCTTTTGTAAACAAAATTGACTTTATTCAATGGAAGTTAAAATTCTTGTGCAGCGATTGGGCTTTTGTTCCGTGCCACCGTTGTTTATACCACAAGCAGTTACAAAGGCGTCGGACCACTAGGTAGGTAATGTTATCATTCCATTAATTACAGCACCCACCCCCCGCTTTTTAAAAGTAAATTAATCCGATTAAGGGGGGAATCGAAGAACCCGCTCCGTCCGAGTTTATTCAGCCAACTTTCTTTGGAATAATTATTTTTTGTAATTAAATCCATCAACACGATTTTTTCCTAATGATTCTCCCGTGGGAGTCGGGGGTAGAGGGGGGCGTCTTATTTTTTCTTTAATTATCGTGTTTCGTGGTATGAGTACGACGCCAACGCCCAGCCTGGTAAGGATTGAAAAAAAAGGTTTATTTTTTTATTTTTTTATGTTATTTGGTAATGAGACGAGCTGGTCGTTTGCCTGATGGTAAGCATAACGCCGGCCCATAACAATTGCAGTGCCACTCAGAACTTTGAAACACAAAGGCCGGCGCGGCACTGCAGTACGCTCGTTACCTTGAGACATTAGGTATTAAGTCTCATAAGCCCAGTAATTTCACTGGCTACTTTGCTCATCAAACCGGAACACAGTAATGCTTGCACACTACTGCTTGGCGGCAGATTTCACGAGCAAAGCGGTGGTACTAACCCAGACGGACACTCGCAGAAGAGTTAGTCCTCCCACTAACTAAGTATAAATAGGTATTACTTATTTTTTATTCTGAACTAAAAACTCAACGAACTTAAAGTACGAGTATATATATGTAAATAACTAAATATATTTAAAAAACTACTGGATTCTTATTTTTATATGCAGTTAAGTGACAAGACGTGCAAGTCGTTAGCCTGAATGATGATACGAATCAAATTGTAATAACTGCAGTGCCACTTACAGCTTCGAATGACCAAGTCTGCGCGAGACCTTACCGCGCTCGTCACCTGAGAGATATCTCGTCACCTGAGACGTCTCAGGTGACGAGCGTGGTAAAGAAGAAGAGCTTGTCAGCTCTGAGATAATCACTACTTTTACGGCAAAGCATCCAACCATTGTTCTTTTATCGTGTTTGTATTGTGTTGTAGTACCTTTCAAGATACGTGTTGTATAGTAATTGAAAATGTAGAGACGTGAGTGATCATGAAAACACATCATAATATTTTTGGACGTACGTTTATTTATTTATTAAATTCTCAAAACATCTAACAATCATTAAATACATCAGCATATTGAGATCCTACTAATATTATAAATGCGAAAGTGTGTTTGTCTGTTTGTTGGTTTGTCCTTCTTTCACGCAGCAACGGAGCAACGGGTCGACGTGATTTTTGACATTGTTATAGTTTATGGACCGGAGAGTAATATAGGCTACTTTTTATCCCGGAAACATGCACGGTTCCTGTGGGAACGCGGGTGAAAACCGCGGGCAGAAGCTAGTAAAGTTATAAAACTAGATTGCTACCCATTAGATTTAAATTGACTACGGTAACATTATAAGTAAGTCTTGATGTAAGTACAGTAACCAGAAATCTTATAATATTAATTATATCTTTACAGCATACGTGTTATTCCCGAATCTAAACTACTTATCTACATTCCAAACTTTATCAAAATCGGTTTAGTTGTTACGGAGATACGTGCTGGTGACAAACATTCACAACAAACACACACACACTCATTTGATGGAATCAGGAGTTCCTTTGCGGAAATCCATTTTAAATAAGATTATATAAAGTGAGTAATTTATAGTTTCAACCGATAATTCGATAATTTATCGCGGAATTGAAACTATAAATTACTCACTTTATATAATCTTACACACACACTCTTTCACATTTATATATATTAGTAGGAAGTAGGAAATAAATATATTAGTATTAGTTAATGTGACCAAAATGCTGGCCTCTACTTAGGTCAAAGATTAAGTATAGCCATTCAACGTGGCAATGCGGCCAGCATTTTGGGAACGTTGCCTACTGGTAGCGGATTATTAGATTAAGATAGTAAATAAATTAGTGTGTATTTTATTTAGTTATTTTAGTTTATGTTGTTTACTTTTTCTGTTATCAGGAATTAAATTAGTTAATAATTGTTATGCTAAATAGTTATACATATTTTATTCAGTAAAAAAATACTATAAAAATGTAAAGTCGCTATTTGTGTTGTGGTCCCTCCCTATCCCTACCGCTATGGCTTCTCCCCAACGGTGTTAATGATATCTCGGTTTTAAAGGGCACATCATTTACTTACTTTTAGCAAAATTAATTGAAATGAGTTTTGACGATGAAAAGATGGCAATACAAAAGGGAATGGTGGCCGCTAGGTGTCGCTTCGAGATAGCTCGCTCGTCTGTTAATTAACATTATTTTGTGGTGAGTAATTTATTTCCTTTGATAATTCAACTTTGATTATTTTGTCTCAGAAATTAAGTTAAGCACAGACTTAACATAAGTCGTAAATAGAAAATGAAGTCTATTTAAAAGAGTAGGTATGAAAAAAATGTTTACCTCACTAATAGCTTTACTTATCTTACTTAGGTGCTAGCACATCAACTAACACACATACTGCACGTTCGAGTTTATCAATTGGGATGTTGCTTGAAATACAAAATACATAATTTTTGTCGTTATATAGTTTTAAGATCCCATTAACACAATAAAAAAAAAAAAATGTCTACAAAGATACAGCATCTAAAAGTTTCCCAAATTCAACATTTTTTTTTAATCACCCGTTATTAATTTAAATGATACCAACAGATTATTTAAAGTTTAATGAATAAAAAAAAGTACAACAACTATGTACGTAGTTTTTCACGTCGAAATCAACAAAATGCCTGTTTTAGTAGTGTAGTAGACTACTACTAGCCTGTAGTAGTAGTTTTGTTGACATTATTGGACAACTAAGAAAATCTCCACCATACATACTTTACTCCATGGATCTCATATTTGTAACACAATTCCTTTTCGTAATAGAGCTCTCGCCTCATTATCCGTATCCAGGTCACATGTGTGAATGGCTTTATGTAGGCCATTAATATATCGGCAGAGGATCGTAGATTGATGAGGCCCGTCCCCTGGGCAGCCGCGGACCTCCGGGCGCTCCGCGCAATAAATACATCGAACTTGTTTTGTTTTCTACTACCCTGTTAAGCTAGGTTTAGACACCGTACTCTCAGGGTACTTATACTAATAAACCGTGTATAACGGTGGTATACTTAGATGTTATGAAATTAAAATAGCAATTTAGCATTATAATAACTATTAATAATTTGTATAATTAATCACGCTTTCAGGCGAACCTTTATTAATTTGAAAATTTGAAAATCTCTGCACAGTAATGAAATTGTGCAAGCATTCCAGCTACAAAAAGGTTTAACAAAACTTACTCGAATAATGAAATCAGCAAGAATTTGTACAAATTCAAAATATTTAAATTTTTAATATCGAATCATAATTGAAACGATTACAGTTCGATTCGAAGCGGCAGGGGCGCGATTCGATCGATCGCCTTGATACTCGAAGCGCGTCGAGCGGTTCTTCTCGTTAAGATGTTAATGATTCTGCATAAAAATTGCATCGGAGGAAAGTTTCCTTGACATCTTCAGATCGAATGACATTATAATTTGGTATTCGATACTGGGATACTGATGACTGAGTACATACTTTATATTAATCTATGGGTACACGTAGGTATAAATAAGTAAATAAATAACATCTATCCATAATTATTCGTTGGATTGCAACGTTGATATGTTAAGCCAAATAAAACACCAAACGGTTCAAATATGTAATAACTGTAACCACTCCCGTAGATAGTATATTTGCGCCGATTGAGTCCCATTTAAATTGAAAAAAAAAGACTCCCTCCTTAGTGTAAAAAAGGGGAGAGTCATCCATTGAACTTTCACCTGTCAACCTATTCGGTTGAAGCTTACATATGTATTTCGAATCGCCCGTTTAATTTTTCGTTAAAAAGCTTTCTTGTTTTTACCGTGAACGTAATTCACGAAAGATCAAAAAGTACTAGAAACCTTGATGTTTTCTTTCAAAGTATACCATTGTGATTCCCTGAGGCTCGCACTTGGTAGAAACGTATCGTCCGCGCGGTGACCTATGACCGCAGCCCGCTTCCTCAGACGATCCCATCCTGCCGTATATTCTCCCATTTCTTTGTGAAACACCCTTTTATAAAGAAATCCCCTTTTTGAAATACTGCGTTAGCTTTTGATTGTAATAAGTCAAAAGAAAATGGTATTTGGATGAATATATACATATTTTTGGTGCATAAATGCTTGGTGCTTTTGTTTTATTGACTTCTATTATTCATGGATATCTAAATATATAATTTATACCTATTGCTGCTATATATTACTAACGGCTAAAGCATTTAGAACAAACTTCTAAAAAATCCTGGACATGTGCGAGTTGAACTCGTGTGGAGAGAGTTCCGTGAGATTATCCCATTTTTTACATCGTCCCATTACATCCCATTTATACGCTCAATATTGAGAGATTTACCATGTTATTGTAAGACCATTGGCTTCTTTTAGGTTTTGTTGTAATCTGACTATAGAGAAAAGAACTATTTACTTACTGTATTTTTTCAAATTTTTAAGTTTAGTAAGTTTGGAAATAAGGGACTGGTAAATTGTTTGAACTACATATTATTTATGTTAAATTGAGGCATAAAAATATATTTGAAATCCTCACAACAAGCCCTTTCATTTAATACAGTTAGCTAAACTTAGCCTTGGGTAGAACCATGCCCACGAGTGTCTTGCCCTTCTTCTCGCAGTTGGAACGGGCACCCAGAATCATTTAACTTTCATGAGAGCTCTCCAGGTGCCCATGCTAATAAAGAATTTTCAATTACTTCAACATTATGTATTGTATGACAGGTGACCAACGAGCTGGCGCTAACCTCGGTCAACGTATTAGTTAAGCTATTCAGCGAGGTAATATCGCCAGCTTTTTGGGCACCCTACCTGCAGAAGGCGACCTTAATGCTGTTTTTTATTTATAAGGTTTTGTTTAATTTTGTTTTTAATTGATAAATTCTTAGTTTTTTATTGAAATGTAAATTAAGAAAAATAGACATAATAAACTATGTATTGTATTACTTAATAATGAATATAAAACTAAGACAAGATTGAAAAGCTTTTCATACCATTGGCTAACCCTTGGTTAAAGATCCATTAGCGAACTTTATCTAATATTTGCATACAGTGGTCCCACGCGCGGTCAGCCTAGCATTATAAATTTAGCAAAGAAGCCCTTTACATAGTTCTCTGAAGTTTTAATAGTTTAATTATGTATTCTAATTTCAAATAGTGAAAGAAACGATAATAACTATAGTGAGGTCGCCCGCCGTTCTTTTGGCACAAGATGGCTCGTGTTTTTTTTTTCAGTTTGGCTCCACGCTGTTTTCGTAAATACGCTAATAAACCTCCAGGGTTTGTGTTCAACGGCCTTGAGGTTTCGGTAAAAGCAACCATCGTGGCAGAACTTGACACGGCAAACCGTAACTTGGTAAGTCATTATGATATCAATTTCCCTTCGGCATTAACAACATAGGTGACAGATATGATATTACCGACTTTTGCCACAATTTGCAGTTGTCATCGATAATGGCACCACTGCCTTCGCAATTTCAGCTGTTTAGCGTGCTTGGCCCTCTGGTAATTGAGAGCCAGTCGTCATTCTAGGCACCTTTGACAGTACCTTATTACACAAAGAATGATCGTCTGAAACAACTTTTTTAGACTTTCATGAATTAGGCCTTCTTCTGCCTAAAGTTAAAAAAATATAGTCCTTACAGTCCTAGCTTTACTAAGAAATTAGGCAGGCGTAGATTTATTTAAACCTCTATACATATTGATTGGTTGGCCTAACAACAAGACGCCTATTTAATCTGCTATGGTGATCTATCCTCACGTGTATGTGTAGGTAAAGTGTACAAAGGTCCGTAAAAGCTGTCAGTGTGTGCGTGCGGTCGTTAATCATAATTTCAGATGTTTGTACGTGTGTATGTATGTTGGTTCATATTATTATGTTTCGGGGATAAGAAATTAGTTAGTGGACATTAAACTTGGGTGGAGTGCGGGCGATATATCTTGATCTAATGACCAAGGCAGTCGAGAGATTACGTGGCTTGAAAGACTTAAAAACTGATAGGTATATCTCAGAGTGAAATGCACCAGGAGACACGGCATCATTATCATCAGCAAAAAGACGTCCACTCATACGAACATAGGCCCAAATAATGCTGCTTTCATCGGCTACTTGCCTCTTGCATTGCATCCGACGTCTCACTGCAGTTCCTTAGCGGCCGTATACATACGTTTTCCGGTTCGTAATCACGTAGGTTTTTGTAATCCAAGATGAGAAATTACCAAATGTTAACGACACATTCGAGAGCAAATGGCTCTTTCCTCGTCACTGTGACCATTGCTTACCTGGCTTAATACCTAATGTCTCAGGGTAACAAGCGCACTGCATTGCCGCGCAGACCTTAGTGTTTCAATGTTCTGAGTGCCAGTGCGATATTTTTGGGGCAGTGTTATGCTATCATCAGGCAAACGACCAGCCGGCGAGAGCTTAACTTTTCACCACTATCTCATGTGTGATGTGTGATCAAAGATGAACCCAATATTGGCTTTCAAGTGTGGCTGCTGGTTTTTTTATTGTTGAGTGTTAAAAGGGGGGTCGTATGCTGGTAATAAAATAAGCTTACAATCAGGCAAACGACCAGCTCGTCTCGTTATCCAATATTAAAAAAAAATGCGTTTGAACTTTAGACTGACTAGCCAGGCGGGCAGTAGCAATCGTGTTTAGTCATGCCACAATCTACATTTGAGGTATAGCACGCCAGTCCATGACAATTGCAATGCCACCTAATGTTTTGAATAACAAAGACTTTTGCGGGTACTGCACCACGTTGGCATGTCACCTCTCACGCCCTATGACCACAAACGGAAAAATACGGAACAACTTCTTGCATACCACTGTCTAAATGGGTTGTAAGCATCAAAGCATTGATGCCTACAACCTATTCAGACGGAGTCTCGCAGAAGAGTAAGTCCAGCCAGTTGGATTGCTATAATATTGCGAGCGTTCTTACAACGATCAAGATTCGCCGATCGCGTTATCCGAAACTTAGCAAGAAGCATTAAGGGCTGGCACATAGCAAGGGACTGACCCGTTATGAAATTCAAATCTAGATCAATAACCGCGCTTATATCATTGTCTTCATTAGAGATAATTGGGTACGCTCCCGTCGGCCACAACTTTGTTTGTTCGCCTATAACTTGAGACGAATTACTTGGAGGTGGTAACCTAACGTGGGCAAATGTGGGCGGTTAATGAAGGTCCGCTGATGTTTTGGGCGGATGTGCTTCAGCAGTTTTCGTGATGTGCGGGTGGACACGTATCTGAGCGTGATCGATCAGGAATCTATTCAAATTCAAAATTCTTTATTCACATCCCAAGGGAGCACTCATGAAAGTTAAAATAATTGACTGTAAGTGCCCGTTCCAAATTGGTATAGACCAGTCAAGAAGATCTATAGATTCTCAAATCTATAGAAAAACTTATGGAACTGAATGAAGTACCTAACAGGATAAATGGTGGCTTCAAACTGAAAACTTTCTTTTTTTATGCCAAAGCTTGCAAACAAGCAGGCGGCCCGCCTGATAGTAAGCAGCTACCGTCGTCTATGGATATCTGCACCCGAGTATTGCGACCCGAATGAGCACAATGAGTCCATTGTGGTGACAGTGCGCACTGCGTTGTGTTTCATAGTTCTTAATGGCACTGCAATTGTTGGTATAGATCGACGTTAAGATGACCATCAGGCAAGCCGTCCGCTCGTCTCGTTATCCTGTAGTACAAAAAATAAACCAATATATTTATTCGCAACCAAAGCAAGGTAAGGTATCTTTGCAAAATTTCTTCAAAGCAACTATAGACTGTTTAATGAAAAGAAAACCAGAGTGGTAAGAACCACACAAAATTTAAACATTCTAAACATGCGTCATACAGATTAACTTTGCGTCTAACTCTTAAACATGCTTTAGTAGCGCGTTTGAATGTAAACAACCACAAACTTTGATTTAAGAAGTGTCTAAATCTTGTGTAACTCAATTCTGTTGAGACATTTCTAATCATTTTAGTCGTTTATCTTACACTGTCTAGCTATACTCTAGCTGAATAGGAGTCTGAAAGTCGTTTTTGTTGTAAGGCGGCTGATCTTTTAGCATCCTTGTTGTGCTACCTACTACAGGCAGGTAAGGTAAGCTTTCCAGTATTTTCCCCAAGTAGTCAGGCACCACCGTCATTTAGAGGCGGGCCGTGTTTGCATTCGGCAAGTCAACACGATTAGCTGAAATTAGGTTAGACCGTTTTATGTTATTTATCCTGCGAAAACGTACGTTGATTTACTTACGTAAAGTGAGCTACAATTACCTGCTTTTGTTAGATTGTTTTCAAGCAATAATAAGTAGGTATGTTTCACTTTGATAAGCAAAGTCAAATGAAATTACTGGGCTTATCAGATTCGATACCTACGGCACTGCATTGGTTAAAGAGGGCAATGCAGTGCTGCGCAGCTCTTTGTATTTGAAATGTTTGAGTGGCATTATAATTGTTTTGGGCTGACGTTGTGTTTACCATCAGGCAAACGGCCAGCTCACTTCACTATCCAATAGTATAAAAAAATCGTCAGAGTGAAGCTATTTAGATAAATGCTTATCTATAATTACTATGTATATAATATATATATATATCTCACGATTCATTTACCTATATACTAATCATTAACAGCCGGAAGACGTCCACTACTGAACATAAACCTCCCCTATAACGTATTTAAGGCGTGGCGTCCCCTATAACGTGGCGTATTTAAGGATTTAGCGCCCTGGGCCTGCAGGCCCCACCGCCCTGCTGATGCCGTACACCCACGACCACCTTACGAGATTTAGGCTGTTATTAATAAACAGTGTTAAACGGTGGTTTAGCTAAACTATGTTTTGTCTTTAATGGTATTTGACAATTTTAAACTGAATTGAAAGAGACAAACAACATTTTAACTAAGTATTCGACCGTTTAACACTGTTTATTGATAAGAGCCCCACTGTTTATTAATAAGAGCCTTAAGAGTTAGGTAAGGTTTTATATGTTCTTCTGCTTGCGCCGCCCCTTGCAGTCTGCCGCCCCGGGCCATGGCCCTTTTAGCCCTAGGGTAAATACGCCCCTGCCTATATAACACCACGTGGATCGACTACTCGCCTCTTGCATCCAACGGTTCCCTGCGATTTTGATGCGTCGTCGGTCCACCTACTGGGTGAATACACCAGTAATACTAATACAGAACACTATTTACTGAATACTATTTACTAATACTGAAAAATAAAATGAGTTTTGCGCAACTAAAATGACACCAAAGACACATATATAACTAAGTACGTAATACCACCAAGTGTTAGATGCTGCGAGCACGATTCACAGTACCCGGGGGTATAACTACCGTACAGCCAATGTTGACTCGCGTCGATTTCAACTCGATCGGTTTCTAATCCCCATTTCTCCTTGCCATTACGATTTTTCGTGCGCTCACCTCACTCCATATTTCCGCGCGTATCGCAACGATTGGAAGATCCATTATTTTTTATGGTTCGAATACACGGCGTTTAGAAGTGTCACCCCCTGCCTACCGAGTGTTAACGTCTGGTACTTCGAGGGGTGACGATGAGGTGAAATGTTGCTAATATTTTTGAATAATAAGGTTTTTAAACGCATTAGGGAATGGATCCCTAAAACCAATATGAGGCGCTTTGAGTAACATTACCTGTTTGTACCTGTTAAAGTTTACGGATGTAACGAGGTAAAAGAGATTTGTTATATAAACTTTTATTAGACTTGTCAAGTTGAGAACACATCATGAACTATATCATTAGCCCACTTATGGTCGCACAAGCTTTACAAAATGCTCTATCTTGCGACAGTCGTTTAGCGTCACCTTAAACGCAAGCTTATTTTTACCACTAGGTGGTAGGACTAACTCTTCTGCGAGTATTTGTCTGGTGGGTACCATCCTCTTTGCTCGTGTAGTCTGCCGCCAAGCAGTAGTGTGCAAGCAAGACTGTCCGGTTTGATTTATAGCAAAGTATAGTCAAATTACTGTGCTTATGAGGCTTAACATTGTCTCAGTGTATAACGAGTGCAGTGCCGAACGTTTCAAATTCTGAGTGGCACTGCAAATGTTATGGGTAGGCATTATGCTTAACGTAAGGTAAACAAATCGCTCGTCTCGTTATAAAAAATCTAAATCTAGACTTTTGCTTCTGTTCTGTATCTTTGAGTGTCGGATCACGAATGTGGTATTTCAGAAGAAAAATTCACAATCAATAGGCGCATAAAATTATGTTTCTCATCTCCAAGTTTTAAGCCACCCCAAGCGAAGACAGCCGTTCCACTTCCACTCAATACATTTTATCGACAAACGTCAGTGACGCTGCGTGACACTTATGTAAATATTTAAATACGATCCAGTACAAGCTATGAATATTTTAAAGTCTAAGCAAACCACTCGGCTTTGTACTTCCACAAGGATACACACACATCAATAAGAGAAAACCGTTTGCTATTACGTATGTCGTAAGGTGTACTTTTGCTTATGATTAATGCAAAATGTTGTTTGTTTTCCCATTTTATATCTATGCATAAAGCGATTTGATAAGTACTGGCAAATTGGGGATCGATATTAAAGTGACGAGTTATGCTGATTGGATTTTTTCAAGTGGATCAGAGGGCACGGTGAATAATTGAGTGCGACTTAGCTCTTAAAGTGGAAAACACTTTTCGCATTAGAATTCAATATATTTTTACTTAATTTCATTTTGAAAATACTTCTATAGTTTGACGGCTCCGTAGCTAAGTTGGTAGTAACCCTGCCTGCAAAGTGAGAGGTCCCGGGTTCGATTCCCAGCCGGGGCAGATTTTGTGTAAGCATAAAGTTTGTTCTCGGGTGTTGGATGTTTGTGATGTGTATCTGTGTATGTCCATGCCACCTGCGACACAGGGAATCCTAGTGCGGGGGTATAAAAGAAGAAAAAATTAATATTGCTTCATTGATATAAACATAACGCACTCATACCTTTGCACTATGATTCTGTGACGCAGGTGGCGTAGTCACAGATACACAACTTAGACATCTTGAAAACAATTGTTATGCTCACCACAAAAAATCTGACTCGATATGTCCGTCTATTCCACTATCCACATATATCTATTCCACTATGATCACCTGAGTGATATCACCCATAGGGTCCTTTATGGTGTGTTATGGAATGTTTTTCGTTTTCCATGCGCAATCGCTTGCTGACTCCTTTGCTCCATTAAGTTTAAACGGGGCTTTGATTATTTGTGCATCCGATGACCGATTACTTTTTATATACTAGCTGCTGCTCGCGGTTGCACCCGCTTGGTGATTACCACAGGAACCATGTATTTTTCCGGGTTAAAAGTAGCTTAAGTCCGCCAATCTCTATACAAAAAAATCACATAGATCAGTTGCACCGTAGCTGTGTGAAAGAACGACAAACCAACAGACACACTTTCGTATTTATAAAACTGCGATTGTTATTATACTTCACCACATTTTTAAATAAGAAGCGCTATCTCTTTTTTTATTATATTGAATAACGAGATGAACTCATAACAATTGCAGTGTTACTCAGAACTTTGAAACACAAAGGCCTGCGCAGCACTGCAGTGCGCTCGTTACCCTGAGAGATTAGGTATCACGTCTCATAAGCCCAGTAATTTCACTGACTACTTTTCTCAACAAACTGTAAGACAGTAATGCTTGCACATTATTGCTTGATCACGAACACTGCATAGAGTTCGAAAAGTCGGGAATTAACAAAAACTAGTTCCTGCCGGTTTAATCCACGTTCCCACAGGAACCGTGCATTTTTCCGGGATAAAAAGTAGCCTACGTTACTCTCCAGTCCATAAATTCTCCAAATCGGCTGGACCGATTTTGACGAAACTTTCACTGGCAGATAGCTGATGTTATAAGGAGTAACTTAGGCTACGTGAGCGAAGCCACGGGGCACATATAGTAGTATATAAAAACCACATCTAGTGCGAACTATTATTGAATTAATAATTGTACGAATTGTATAATGAATGTAATGTAGTAAGAATATGAATTTATATAGATAGTAATTTAATTTTAAATGTTATTAATGTACAATTTGCATCAATTATTGTTAACAGTTGGTGCATTGTGCAATTGTAATGCCAGCCTATATATATGTATTTATAAAATACATAAGTAAATAAATAAACCACTCGCTCAGCTTAAAACATTTTTCCATCTTAGCGCGCACAAAATTAATTCAACCAAATAACAAGAACAACAGAAGCCCAACAATAAGTGGTTATTCAGAATGGAAAATTTGCCACAAGCAATATCTCTAAGTAGGTCGCAGGATGGTATCATTGATCACGCAGATCCTCTGTAACAGTAGCCTTCCATTCACAATCTACGAGTACCACCCCTAAGATAAGTAAAATTATGACAGTACTGAAGCTTCTGCTATTTCGATTGGAACGACACGTTGGTTCATTGGAGTAGCTGTTTGGTCAATTTGTAACCAGTACATTACGTACAATTTTTTGAGGTTTTCAAATTCTAAAGCTACATTAAAACCATTTTCATTACCCTGATCAAGAGTAATTTTTTTTTATGTTATTTGTAACGAGACGAGCTGGTCGTTTGCCTGATGGTAAGCATAACGCCGGCTCATAACAATTGCAGTGCCATTCAGAACTTTGAAACACAAAGGTCTGCGCGGCACTGCAGTGCGCTCGTTACCCTGAGACATTAGGTATTAAGTCTCATAAGCCCAGTAATTTCACTGGTTACTCTGCTCATCAAACCGGATAAAAGTAATGCTTGCACATTACAGCTTTGCGGGAAGATTCCACGAGCAAAGCGGTGGTACTAACCCAGACTCAGACGGACACTCGCAGAAGAATGAGTGCTCCCACTAACAAAATTTGAATGATGATTTGATGAAATGCAGGAACAGTCAACAACCTATATTGCTGTTCATAAAAACCATTAACAAATTTGCTAACACATTTGAGGTTAAAAGGTTTCTTATAGCCGAAACAAACTAGGATCCCAAATGAGAACGAATTTTCACACTATACAGTTTTCCTACACAATACGTTACTACATTAGCGTGTGTGTGCGTGATCCAGGTCGTTTGAAGATACAACTCGCAAGCCCTCTATTGTACGGGCGGTACGTACTGAGCTTCGAGTCTGATCTAGAGATCTCTTATATTCGAGTACCTCTCGGCACTCACCTACCTTTCCGGTTCTTTTTCTTTTGTTATGCGAGTCGCTGTAGCCCTTCGATAGGATGTCTTTGTTACAAAGTCGCTTTGATAAGCGACATGGATTTATGGTACGCTTAAGAGACAAATCAATATGTGTAGTTATCAATTTGATTAAAGAAAATTTGTGAACAATTATATAATGACATATACATAATAATATCCAATCCACACTATTATAATTGCGAAAGTATGTTTGTTAAGTTTGCCTTTCTTTCATGCAGCAACGGAGCATCAGAACAACGTCATTTTTTTGCATAGACACAGTCGGACTAACATGAGATAGGATAGGATATTTACAGGAATTTCCACGCGGGTGAACCCGTGGGCTGCAGCAGCAACTATATAAATTACGTTGCCTATACTTTTCTTGTTGCTCTATTCAGTATGTGCTTGAATAGCGTTTCAGATCTGGCCAGGCAGTGTTTCATTCATCCCAAATTCTTCTAAACAAATAATTGAATTTGGGAGTTCTCAGTCAATACACATCACATTTTAAGCTCCCCCGATCACGCGATCAGGTGGGTCCTACACTTGTAATAATACACCACAAATTATAATATATGCTGAACCTAAATTAATATTCAAAAGCCTACGGATACACAGGTTCAATCCACTAAGTAGTGTCGTACACTAAGAAAATAACTGGCATTAACTTTACGTATACAGCTTGCAAAAATACCGATACTCCCCGAAGTGAAACGTAAAGGAATTTTTTAAAAGCCACTACCCCCAGGTGGCGACTGGGAGAATACAAAGTGTGCAAGGCGGACGATCCGCCTTCACTGCTATTAGTTATTACGTGTTGTGTTGGAGAATATACTTTTTGAAAATCCTAAGATATACCTATTCCTTATTTTGAAAGGACACTGGTCCCATAAGAAATTCGAGTCGCAAAAGGCGATGGACCTGGCAGTACTTTTCTGCAAGAGGCCGTCTGGGAAGTTAGCGTCGCTTTAAGTGACATTAAATATGCAGTCAAGCAGTAGGTGTTCACAATACTACACAGTCCTGGCAAAAATGACATCAGTGAAAACATGGGGAGTATGACACGTGAGAGCCTCCATCATTTGAGCACTATCTCACCTGATGTCAGGCGACAATGCAATCGAAGGTGATGAATATGCCACTTGTGTCCAATAAAGCTTGAACGCTTGTGTTCAAGTGTAACTGCCAGATACAAAAACAGATCTTTGTCCACCATTAGTGGAACTCATGAGGTGTGACATGAATCAGCCAATTAACAGACTACAGAAAACTTTTCTTCTTTCTCGTAGTGGCCAGTTAAGAAGTGAAGTTATGAAGTTAAGGCTATTCAATGATAAAGTCTATTGCTATCAACAAACGTGGCTGGCGCCTCTGGGCGGGCGAATGGCATTGATCATAATATCGACGGAGGCTTACGAGAGTGATAAATGGACGACCGCAGCGTCACTGGCGGGATGAGACCGCACCCGCCGCCATATTTAAATCGGAGCTGTCACATCCTCGAATCCTGTTGGTTTTCTATCGTATGGGTAATGTGGATGTACATTTAAGAATAGTTATTACGATGTGGGCTGGTTATTGTACGTTACAGTATTTATCTTTACAAAATCCCTCCAGTTGGTTTTCGATGCTTTTGCAGTATACCACTACCGGATGGTGAAGTTAGAACACAAACGCATTTCCAACTCTCTCACACGCAGTGCCACGCTTATCTAGATAGCAAATAAAGTTGACAGCTTGTAATCACATTCTCTTCTCTCTCCTCTGTCTCTTCATACCTCTCTGAGAAAAGGCCGGTATCCCAGCAGTGGGAGCATAAGAGGCTGATAATGAATCACATTCACTTCTTATTTATAAGTATTATCTAAATCTGGAATCAGGAACTAGCAGGGCGATTTTAATTCATCCGGAATGATTCCGTGTAGGATGCGACTGTTTCCGTTCGTTTATATCGACTTGTGCATGTGATGACTTGAGCCACTGAGGAACCGCGAGAACCATACATCCTGAAGCGACGCGACGACAATGACTACTTTGTCAATAACCCTAAAAACTGAATTACGATCTCGGAATTGCAAGCAAAGATAGATTGGTTTAACCACACCATTGGTAATTTATTTTATTTTATTTTATTTTAGAAATTGAAATTGACTAATTAACCAATCAAATGAATACGTTCCAATTATATTCAAATTATCTCTCAAAAATTTAATCAAAAAAATTCATACTCACACCTACACTAGCCGGTTTATCCACCGCAGAATCAACGAACCAAATAGGAAATTAAAATCATCAATCAAAGTAAAAAATACAAAAGGCCCGTTTCCATTGTCACCGATATGTTTGCGCAAAAACGACTTTGTCGCATCACAGTCAAAGTAATAAAAAACCCCAGCGTGGACACAGTTCCTACTGGAAAGGGAAAACCTTTATTTTCTCGCATATTTTTTTATTTTTTTATATTTAGGAGGCTTACGTTTGACCGCTATCTCACCTGCTGGTAAGTGACGATGCGGTCGACGATGAAACACGTTTGCTTAGAAGATAACTGTCGAGTAACCTAGTTATAAACTCAAATGTTAAATGTACTTAACTATTATGGTATACTCGTACATACTACTTTAGCAACTCGGTTGCTTAAAAAAGTGCATCTGTTTTTACCAGTAAGCAGACGATACATTTCCATCCTCAAGTTAAAAATCGCCAAACTCATATCTTTGTGTTCTTGCAGCTGTGCTTCCTACATCCTTTTGTTAGTGGTAGGACTAACTCTTCTGCGAGTGTCCGTCTGGGTTGTTACCACCGGTTTGCTCGTGAAGTCTGCCGCCAAGCAGTAGTGTGCAAGCATTACTGTGTTCCGGTTTGATGAGCAGACTATCCAGTGAAATTACTGGGCTTATGAGACTTAATACCTAATGTCTCAGGGTAACGAGCGCACTGCAGTGCCGCGCAGGCCTTTGTGTTTCAAAGTTCTGGGTGGCACTGCAATTGTTATGGGCCGGCGTTATGCTTACCATCAGGCAAACGACCAGCTCGTCTCGTTACCAAATAACATTATAAAAAAATCTAGAATGTTGCATATTCAACAGAACTAGCTCTCAAGTACAGAGCCAGTTGAATATGCTACATTCTACATGAAGCATTTTGAAAGAAAGAAAAAAGTACATTTTCGGCGTGTGAATTTGAGAGCTTCGTTGTGTCGCTTCTAGCTACCTGTATTTTAGACGGAACTGTTCGGGCTTTGTGATAGGACACGTAATACTCTCACAATTGGTTATTGCGATGCAATGACTGTGCGATTTGGGCGCTGGATCCCAAGGAAAATGGATAGGACCCACAGAGGTTCCACACGGCTTTTTAGGAAGAAATATGTTGAGGAAATTTAGCACCCTAGATTGATTTCACTCTCTATTTGGTTAATGATTGATTTGGTTAGTCATTTGGTTCTGGTTCTATGTTGGCTATATTTGATCATTTATATAAACTTATCACTATTAAAGTTCTGTATTCACGTGGGCTAACTCTAAGAGAGTCATCATGAATGTTAAAATAAATGACAGTTACAACGTTTCACGAGGAATTTTTTCAAGGATAACTGGAAAAATAAATAATGGAACTATGCTTACCGAGGTCTTAAAAATTGTATTTAAAGAATACAAAGTTTTTAAAAGACGAAAGCTTTCAAAAGTTTATTTTTCAAAAGTAATTAATATTTTATTCACTGTTACATACCTAATTTGATTAATTTGCATATTGATGTAACACTGGTAAGCAACAGCGAAAATTTTAGCTCTTCGTACAAAAGAAAATAATTGACGATACATTCAATAAAACTCATCCGATCCAATGGCTGATATAATTTGAATTCGGAATTCAATTATAATATGAATGTGAAATTCAAATTATATTTATAAAGAGGCAACTACTAACATTTACTGTATCACAGAACTTTTGGAAACTGAAAGTTATTTATACAGCAACGAGTTTGCTTAGTAAAACAGTATCTATCACCCGGCCGTTTTTATCAGGCAGCCGAGTTCTTTCAGAAGCAGGCAAGGGTTCGCGATCCTCAATGATTCAACACTTTCCATTGAAACTTTATTCGAAGATTACTCCCTTGTATAAATGTAATAAGCTTTGCAGTGACGAGATTAGGCCCCGAATTTCACTCAGACATTAATGACATTTTCAGTGGGAAAAGGGGATGTCGTTGTTTACGACGAGACAATGATATTGAAAGTCATTTTGTTGAGGAAAAACTGAGCAGGGATTTGAGCAAGAATTTTGGAGTTTGTCGTTTGAGAGTTGTGGGTCTTGAGAGTAGTTTTGTTTATTGTTTTTTCTAATTAATGACGCTCAATGAGAAGTAATTTCAGTTTAAAGAATCTTTATTTCTCATTTAAGACTAAATGTCACTTACATTTTTATACTCGACTAGCTGTGCCCCGCTGTTTTGCCCACGTAATAAATGTATCCTTGGTTACTCCTTATAACATCAGCTCTCTGCATGTGAAAGTCCCATCAAAATTGGCCCAGCCGTTTTGGAGATTAGCCGGAACAAACATACAGACAGAGAGGCAGACAGATAGACAGACTATATATAATACTTTAGCGTAGCACACGGCTTTATTACAGACTATACGCAGCGGGCGATCGCCTGCGATTTGGCATTTTCACGTTCGATTTTAGTCACCCACCGCATGCGACCTGTCGCCGCACGACTAAAGTTGAAACTTTAGAACTTGCGATTTTAGTCACCTGCGGCCTAGCTGAGTTGCCATTTAGACAGTCAATTTTTGCGGCACGTCTTATGGCTATATATTTCATCCGGCACTATATCAGTGCTTTGTTTTGTAATGGCTACGCACCATAACAAGGCGGTTGAAATTGCAGTTCAATTAAAGTTATTAAAACCTCGTAATAAAATTAAAAGAGTCGTAAAAGAGGTGATTTCTCCGATATATCGAATCTCATTCGACGGGCACCGAGCGCACATGAAATTTACATGGAATTTTGTGCTTGTAATAAAGAATGATGAATTGGGCCCGCATTGGTAATTATGGACAACAGTGAGCGAGCACGCCAATATTAAATTGCGAAATTCAATAATTTTATTATATGAATGTAGTTTTTTTGAACGAAATATGTATGAGGATAGGTACTTTATTTTTTTTTGTATTATAATAATGGGGCTTTGGTTATTAAATGAACTCGATCGTGTATTGGAATCCACTTTTACAAACCGATTCCCAAAAAGAAGATTTGACCCCTTTTTGAATTGTTTTTCTGGAAGTTATCTATGTTTTTATATAAGACTAGTGTGCCCCGTGGCTTTGTCCACGTAGCCTGTCATTCCTTATAACAGCAACTATTTGCCAGTGAAAGCCCCGTCTCAACTCGATCAAAACACGTCCAGCCGTTTCGGAGATTAAAAAAATTACAGACAAACATTTTAACAATGTTTTTTTTATAAGTACCTTATATAGTTTCATATGAATTTAGTAAAAAGCAGTTATTTTTATATTACAAACTGAAAATCAGTTTTATTTATTTGTACTTATGTATTATGTAGATACTTAGGTATTATCCTAATGATAAACATGCATATCGATTGTATCCCTTGTCGATTAAAAACTGATACTCATAATATAAAAGTATAATTATTTCGAATTCTAATCGTTAAGCTTTTCAAAGAAAACGTGTCTTTTTTACAATATAGGTAACATCTTTTGTTAGTGGTAGGACTAACTCTTCTGCGAGTGTCCGTCTGGGTTGTTACCACCGCTTTGTGAGTGAAGTCTGCCGCCAAGCAGTAGTTTTATTGTGTTCCGGTTTGATGAGCAGAGTATCCAGTGAAATTACTGGGCTTACGAGACTTAATACCTAATGTCTCAGAGTAACGAGCGTACTGCAGTGCCGCGCAGGCCTTTGTGTTTAAAAGTTCTGGGTGGCACTGCAATTGTTATGGGCCGGCGTTATGCTTACCATCAGGCAAACGACCAGCTCGTCTCGTTACCAAATAACATTAAAAAAAAAGAAACTATACTTTATAAAAGAACAGCGCGTTGCAAAAAAGACAGCTAATGATATATTCAACGCATAGAAAGCGGCATCTCTATAATCTCTAACATAAACACGCGCACACATCACACACACACACACACACGCACACACTCACGCGCGCAAGCATTCACATACACACTCCCTAATACTACACACGCCTCCATTAAACATAACTGCCATAATTATTATTAATTTTCTTCTCTGATGACTGTTTAGTAACAAATATTATTCATAGAATGTAAATCCATTATTGGCTATAAGTTTTAGATGTAAGTCCTAATAATTAATTGTATAAGAGCTGTGGATTTTGTTGAATAAATAAAATAAAAAAATATTTGGCGAATAACTAATATGCGATTCTAAACAAATGTGTACATGAAATACATACATTTGCATGATTATGTTAAACAATTTTAATGATATTGATGACTCGCGAGACAGAATAATGTTTTTAGCGCGAATAAACAACAGTAATATGTAGTATATATAATCAGTCTTTCACTTTTTGACGATTTGGGTTTTTTAAATATATTTGATCTGGATTAGCGTGTTCCACTTTCGGCCCCCTTTTCAGGTGAGATGTGGCCAAATTCAAACCCATCTAAAGAAAAAGGTTAGTAATGTATTTTTTTCAGTCAATTCATTTATTTACTAGCTTACATTAGTAACGTCCGTACGCAGATGCTGATAGTGAGGTTAGGAATGAAAATCAGGATGAGTCAGTGGCATTTAACTCGGACCTTTTCCGATACTGTAAGTTTTTTTTTATGTTATTTGGTAACGATACTAGCTGGTCGTTTGCCTGATGGTAAGCATAACGCCGGCCCATAACAATTGCAGTGCCACCCAGAACTTTGTGACACAAAGGCCTGCGCGGCACTGCAGTGCGCTCGTTACCCTGAGACATTAGGTATTAAGTCTCATAATCCCAGTAATTTCACTAGATACTCTGCTCATCAAACCGGAACACAGTAATGCTTGCACACTACTGCTTGGCGGCAGACTTCACGTGCAAAGCGGTGGTAACAACCCAGACAGACACTCGCAGAAGAGTTAGTCCTACCACTAACAAAACAGCTTACATTAGTGACGTCCGTACGCAGATGCTGATAGTGAGGTTAGGAATGAAAATCAAGATGAGTCAGTGGCATTTAACTCGGACCTTTTCCGATACTATAAGTACTCGAAAACTGATTGCGCAATAAAAAAATAGTACGAAATTTATGAATTGTTGTTTAGCTATTGCAAGCATATATACTAGCATCTGCCCATGGTTTTCACCCGCGTTCCCCCAGGAAACGTGCACTTTCCCGGGATAAATAGTATGTAAACTATATATATATGGCAAAGATCACATCAATCCGTTGCTCCGTTACTATGTGTGAGAAGGACAAACCAAGGTACATACGAGTAAAACCTTGTATGGAGAAAACTAATGGACTAAGGGCCGATTTTTCAATTGCACTTTAACGAACTGATTGCTATCCAATCAATTAATTTGCGTGTGTTTTTCGGGTCTTTCATTTCAAAATTAATGGACTAATTATTTCTTTAGAATGCCATAAAATTTATTTACGTCTGTCTTCACCACAGACTTAGATGATTCAGGGAATTATCTAACAGGACGCTATCTGACTATTGAAAAACCGGCCCTTAGAGAATAAAAAATAATAGTAATGTATTAGTGTAGCTGTAGGAGTTAATAATAACACTTTCAGTAACTGCAACAAATCTGATCTGTATTTATTTATGAAATAGTAAGCGGTGTGGGACTAACAGTTTTTTGTCAGTAATTGGAATCTGTATGATTTACCGAGGTCGCTTGAGGCATGGATGTTTGTCACGAGACCATTTCGCAGGCTCTATTATTTTCGTGCTCCTCGAAATGTTTCCTCCCGTTTTTCTTTTATTTAACCAACTAGTAATTGTAGTCATTTGTTTTCTTGGGACACGTAAGCTATCAAGTTCATTATTTACTTGTAGATTTCAGTTTGAGGTACTATCATTTAATTTTTCGATAAGACGAATTTCGTCTAATCGAGCTTTTGTGACTTTTTGAATTATGTGTTATGTATTCAGGTATTTAAAAAAAAGAACGATGTTTTATAGTTTCTGTATTTTTTTTATTATCTGTAATAGGCTTACGTTTGGCCACGATCTCACCTGATGTTAAGCGACGATGCGGTCGACGATGTAGCACGCTTGCCTAGAAGAAACAAAAAAAATTGCTTTAAAAAAGCGACGAACCGACTTCAGTGACAAACTACTGAACCGATTTTGATGAAATTTCTATGGGATCAATCTGAAAGTATACCCTTTCAAATAATAAAAGAATTGTCCAAATCGGTTTATAAATGACCGAGATCTGAGGTAACAAAGGTAAAAAAAAAACCCGATGAATTGATAACCTCCTCCTTTTTTGGAAGTCGGTTAATAATAATAATTATAGATACCTACGTCAAAAAAAAATAACATTAATGTTTAACGATTTTTATAACCAAGCTAGCCCACTCTCGTCTTGTAGTAAAACTCGTTAAAAAGGGGTTTCCCCGATGCATGTTTTAAAATGATCAGTTCCCTGTTAATTCTTCATTTACTGGTTGGATGGCGGGAGTGGTAAAATTCGATTTGCCGAGATACCTCGCCCGAGGCAAAAAGTCACTGGACGGTGTTGCTAGCATTAGCGAAGTATGTAGGTAACAGCTTCACCACTCTGAAGATATCTATGTGTTGGGTAAGCATATGAGGATGTAGGTGTCTAGATTCAATTTATCATTGACAGGATAGTATTAAGTTCTTGCTAAAGAAAATTGCATCGTATAGTGACAAACCAGAAGGCCGAAATTTGTAATTATTTTAGAAATTAAATTAAAGTTGACGGAATCGGATCTGCGGCGCAAGTACGGATCTTTTCGATAAAATTGACAGTTAAAATCGATAAAACCCACTTTATCGATTTTAACTTTCAATTTTACCGAATTTTATTTATCGAAAAGATCCGTACTTGCGCCGCTGATTCGTGAATTTAATGTTCTTTTTTTACATTCACATACACAATATTTTCTACATGGTATTATTTTATCCTGCACCAAACCCTTGACTTAAATTAGTACAATTACTGGCCTTATGAGACTTAATACCAAATGTCTCAGGGTAACGAGCGCACTGCAGCGTCGCCCAAGCCTTTGCATTTCAAAGTTCTGAGTGGCACTGTAATTGTTGGCGTTGGGTTGGGTTGGCGTTATGCTTCATTATCAGCCTCTTACGCTCCTACTGCTGGGATACCGGGCTTCTTTCATAGAGAGAGGTATAGACCATAATCCACCACGAGGGCCCAGTGCGGCTTGGTGGATGTCACATGTCCTCGAATTTTGTGGTTCTTGAACATGCCGATTTCCTCACGATGTTTTCCTTTACCGTTTTTAGAGCGAGTGTGAATAATCCGCACATAACTTGGTATAAGTCATTGGTGCGAGCTGAGTCGAGATTCGAACTATGGTGCGTCGGATTGAAAGTCGCACAAGTTCCCGCTCACACACGCTCTTGCGTGGAGGCGTTATGCTTACCATCAGGCAAACAACCAGCTTGTCTCGTTATCAAATAGATTAAAAAAAGTTCATATCAACGGGCGAACTCACACGGCGAACTAACAGCAAATGGCAACATTCAAAATATTTAAGAGTCATTCTTCCAAACCACAGCGAAATTAATAAACAATGTGTATGACTAACCGATCTAACGATAGTAAACGAAAGAGTTTAATGAAAACGAAGCGAAACTAATAGTGCGCCTTCCTGACAGATACTGATCTTTAATATGCCACGAGTGGGTGAAACATTAAAATGAGAGGCGAGCGGAAGCCGAGCCTTTGCGGGTTCTTTCCTGGTCTGTGGAATCAATTTGAGGGTATTACGTATTTTGTTTATATTTCAAGTCTGGCAACATCGTTCAAAAACTAACCTATCGGGAGTTTTGGCGGGAATGCGAAAATGTGCTGTTGTTGATTTTGTGTTATTTGCTAAAATCTATGTTTCTTCGAGTGTTAATGTGTAATAATGGTGGATTATTAACCATTAAGTGTTCGTAAACGTGCATGAGTGAAAGGCAAATAGTACAAAGGCGAAGAACGTGTATTTTCGTATTCTATTCAAAACTCCATAGAAGCTTCAGTAAAGTATCCACCGCTTTACTGAAGCGTCACTTCGACTCGAAAATTGTTTCTAATATTGCGACTTAAGGACTATGTATCCAGGTCAAGAAATATTATATAAAAAAAAAACTAACCTATCGCGTAAAAAAATGCAAGCAGGGTCGCGATGAGAGCGGGGACACCGCTCATCTGTCTTTTTTATTTCCGCATTTTCCTATCTTGTCGATTTATAAGCGTCAAAGCGGTTGTCACAAAAAAATAAGTTTTGATGTAATTTTAAGAGATGGGTTTGTCTTTATTTTCTAATAACTAAGGTAGTTGATGCTCTACGAAATTTTATACGTAAAAGTATTGTAAATACGTAGTTAATAAAGAATTTATAGGTTCAAATATCTTTCAAAAGTTAAAAGCTTTTTATAATGAGAAAATATTTGAATTTTGGAACGGAAACGAGTCAGACGCGAGGTCTTTCACGCCACCCTATAACTGTTTCAGGGGTAATGAATAAACTAAAAAATATAGTAAGTTATGTTAAGGAAAGTTCATCTATGAAATATATTTACCTACAGAAAATTTGTACCTACTACATTTATATGGCGTTATACTGATGGGATCACACTATTCACGTCACTGTTTTAGCATTAATGCATAATTATAGAATAATTAAAAGAGGTTGAATTAAATACATTTAAACGGGTATTGCGTATCTTGAATTCCCACCTTTTGCAATACATTGCGAAAACCTACGAAAATATTAATTAAAATGAGGGTCGAAGCCTCTTTTTTATGAAAGTCGAAGTATGTTTATAATATGTAATATTGTCGTAAAATAAATAACTGTAATGAGCTTCAGTGCCTGAAAATCACCCAAGGTTTGAGATTGTAACAGCAAAGACATTTACCTATCCAAAACGCGTATAGATATCATTAGACGCGGCGGAAACTCGTAAGACACGAGATGCAAGGCAATAACTCGATTACAGGGGCGGGCGGGATTATAAGAACTTCGTTAGTCTCTCGTAGGTGTCTGACAGGTCTTGGGATTATCGCTCTCTCGTGTCGAACGTTTTGTCGACAGTTTTCGTTTATCTGACGCGGTATCGGATGCATGGGGTTTTAAGATGTATTATCAGTTAGGTTGATGTGACGCGCGAGCAAAATGCTGAATTTTTCTCAATGAATTGTATGACAGTGTAATGGACACGCTTGCAGCTACTGGCTAGAACTAGCCATGAATGCAGCCTTTGCCTACGTCTAGAATTAGAAGATAGAATCGAATGTAACGTGTATTTGATTTTGGGATATCCGACTACATTATTTATAATTTGTTAATAGTACATTACGATATTAGTGCGTAAAGATGTTATAACCAATACGCACGTATATCGTACGACGTTTTTTAACACACTTGCGAGTAAACAGGAAAAAAAACCATTTAAATAAACACAATCTGTGAATGCACACTGTTGCTTTCCCGCCATTTTACCAGCGCGCTTGAATAGCAACAGCGCGCTGCTCACTAGCTGGAGTGGTGCGGCGGCGATCAGTTCCATATTTGAAATGGCAAATAATACTGTTATGGAATTTGTATGGACTATAACTTAACTATTTGCTTTGATAACACACGCGTTTTTTATGACCCGCTTTACATATTTAAAACCGGTGGAATTATATCAGCTTTACGAGAGAGGGTGTTAAAAAATTCGTTAATTGGCTTCTATGAAGTTATATTTGTGAAATAAGTTTAAATGCATCTAAAAATATGGAGTCTCGAGGAAATGTACTTTACGACTTATCATGCACCTATATACCATGTCTAGTTTCCACATCATGTAAGAGCTCTTTTAAATCTCGCTTAGCTTAGTTGGTTTAGATATTTTTATCAACATAAAGGATAAGACTAAATAGTTAGAATCGGAAATTTTAAAGCAATAGGTAGGCAGGTAAAAATGTAAGACTTAACCATGGATTTAAGTCACTGGGACTTAAATCCATGGTTAAGTCTTGAAATGTCATCTGAGCTCAGCTGCTTATATCCGAAAAGAGAATATGTAACTATTGCAACCAATTCCATTATAACCAGCGAACAGGGCGCAGCGAGTGTAAGGTAAACGCAACAGCGTGGCACAAAGGCGCTCCGCAAACACAAAAGGCATCACAAGTGAAGTTGTGGAGGATGCAATCACAAGTTGCGCAGAGCCTCACTTAAAACTTGATGTGTAATCGCCTTAAAATTCCACAGGTACTTTATACTAGAGAGCATTGGTGAGGTATTGAGTTTGAGAGCAGAAACAAAGAGATAGTAGGCACTGCTAGTTAAATAGAACGTTTTTGTACCTGTCTGCAATCCATAGGACTACTATGGATTGCAGACAGATACAATATTATAAATGCGAAAGTGTGTTTATTGATTTGTTGGTTTGTCCTTCTTTCACGCAGTAACGGAGCAACGGATCGACGTGATTTCTGGCATAAACATAGTTTATGGACCGGAGAGTAACATAGGCTACTTTTTATACCGGAAAAATGCACGGTTCTTGTGGGAACGAGGGTAAAAACCGCGGGCAGAAGCTAGTCAGCTACATATTTGGTCTGTAAACACACACAACGTATGTTGGTTCTACTACTGTTCGACCTAACTTATTTCCTTGCTTGTTAATGGTTGACTGAAACTAAAAACAAAAACCGGTAAACGGGCCATAGTTTGTGTAACTATAGTTACCTACAAATTTCGTGATAACGACACAACGGGTTCTATTTTTTCAAACACGCACTAAAACTATCAAAGCTTCACCAATAAATTGCTTCGTAATGGTGAACTTTACGCAGAGAAATATTATAATAATTTCAAGTTTAAATTGCAATTTTTAAGTTTTACCTCCAGCCCGCAGTTACGTGCCATTAAAAGCTGGGATACTCTAGTATGTTACATTGTTCATTTAACTTTTCTATTTCAGTAGTTACCCACGTGATACGAGTAGTAAAGTAACATATATTTAGCTCTCGACCAACAGTAAGAGATATTAAGTGTGTTCGATTATCATACTAATGTATTTTAAAATATACGAGCGAAGAGTGTAGAATTTTACACTGAAATGGGTATTTTTGGCTTTTATATTGGTCTTTATTTGCGGTATATCATGTTTGGATGAAAAAAACAGTGGAAATAGCATTGGAATTGTAGTAATTTTTTGTCAATGTATATATATATAAGTGAACAGTGAACATAGATAGTGTCATAATATACAATTTATAGTCAAGAAGAAATGAATTTGAAAAAAAAAAAGATGATTTTTATGATGAATATGGTACCAGACAACACCCGTATATGGAACAAATAGGTATTTGTGATATATACTTCGTTACGGAATACTTACTTTTAGTTACTTATGTTATAATCGTTAATGGTTTTTTTAACTTGTTGGGACACAAGTCCCACTGCTGGGGAAAATTCTCTCCTTTATCCTTTTAACTGTCTCGACTCCTATACGCTTCCATCCAGTCTCGGATGAAAGCGTCTACGAGATCGTCCCTAATCGTTCCTAGGACGATATCACTTATCAAGTACTATTACTTATTTAAAGTTAGTAACTAGATATTTTAGTATAAATAACCCCTGTAAACATACGAGTAGTTCCGACTACAAATCCAAACAAAATAATTAATACAATTCGGCAACCCTTTCGGAAGATACAACCACATCCTGCTTAAAGATGTTTCTAGAATTATTAACTAAGATTTGACGTAACAAACAAGTTTCGTCATAAGGGATGAGGGTGGTTCCGGTCCGAAGCCCGGGGGATGTGTTATTGAGTTGTAGTTGTGCTTGCCTTCATTCGTCTTAGGTAAGCGCAATGGGTATTGTTTCCCATTTAAAGTTTCTAACTTTGGAATTGATTGAATATCCCATTCAGATGTACTATAATTTGATGCTGTTAAGTCCGCAATTCGAGTTATGGTGTTTACTTTTAATCCGTAATAAAGTTATGTAATTTAGATATATTTATCAAATACTATACCTAGGTAGCATAGTATGTTATAGTGTATTAATCTCCTTCATCTTCTATACATCTATACAAATAAATAAAATTGAAGTGTCTGTTGGTAATATCAAAATAACAGCTTTTTTAATAAATGCATATGAAAGTATATACGGTACCTATATCAAAACAACCATTTTTAAAATTTTTGTCTGTCTGTCTGTCTGTTTGTTCCGGGTAATCTCCCAAACGGCTGGACCGATTTTGACGGGACTTTCACTGGCAGATAGCTGATGTTACAAGGAGTAACATAGGCTACTTTAATTTTAGAAAAATAATTAGGGTTTCGCGCAAAAAAATAAAATCATGTAATCCAAAATCTCCACGCGGGTGAAACCGCGGGGCAGCAGCTAGTTTTAATATACGTACTTTTGGGTGTTACAGAGAAAGCTATCGAAGTTAATTTATCATCAAACTTTTTGATTACTATTGAAAAATCTTATTATCTACGTTAGTGAGGCGTAAGTGGTAAATTAATGTTCCGAGGCAGTTTTGATTTAGTTTTTCCATAGGTACAATTTTTTAGTACAATAGTAGCTAGAAAACAATTGACTATCCAAGCAATGTTTTGCTGCTCGGATGAAAAATGCGATGTTTGGTAAAGCGTGAAGAGTTTATAATTGTAGGATTCCGTGACTAAAAGTGTTTAGTGTGAAACCAAATAAAAACTGCATCTCTTTGTAAGAGAGTCTTGATTTTCTTACAGAGGTAGCTTTAAAGATTATGTTTTTCCTAATGTTGTTCTTGAATGTTTGTTCATATTACGAATTACGTAAAGGCTAAGTTTAAGAAAACACCTTGTAAACGCATTCTGGGCTGGTTTTATTTTCATAAATAACGGTTAGTGTCAACACTCGCTTGTAACAACTCGCTTGCGCGTGTTAACTTTTCTAGTGGCGCCATCTAGTTCCATTCGATACAATTGTGTGATGACGCCACTTGGGGTTTGACAATTGAGCTTGAACAAGTAGCCTTAAAATTATACCTGCGGTGACAGCTGCAGTAGTTCATAAATAAGTAGAATAATTATTAATTTATTAATAAATCTATCATACAGCAATCAGCATTGTGAACTATAAAATACCTACATATTATACTAGCATAGCTATAAACACATAAAATTAACTTAATTAAAAATATCTAAACTAACCTAAACCTCACATATCACAAAATTAAATAAAACATTATAAATAAAAAACGGTCGCCTTCTGCCTTCTTCTTCTTCATTAATTAATTATTAGACAATTAATTGAATTAATGATTAATAAATAAATTATTAAATGATACGTTTCTTAAATTTGTACAGCTCGCTGCCGGACTTTCAATGTTCTATTCGTACTTGCTAGCAATTTAGTTTTTTTTTTAATTTATATAAATTTAATACATTTATGCAAAAAAACAAACTTCAAGCCTATAATTTCTCAACTAACTATTTTTAATATATGTCCTAAACAGAATTCCAAGTTTCTGCTTTGTCACTAGTGGAACCCCAATAATAAAAATCATTAGACATAATAAATAGGTTTCTAGATAAGATGACGTGTCGCCACTCCGCACTGGCCGTTGCCATTACCTATTACGTGTTACAATGGACATAGACATTAATTCCCGAATGAATAGCAATTTCGTTTTTTAAATTTTTTATAATTTTACTGTATCGCTTAACAATGTGGTGCACTTTTATTAACTGTAGTTTTTCTATTGTTTTCTTTGATTATTGGAGAAATAGGGTTTCTAAACAGTTTTTGAGTCTCCGTTAGGACGGCACCAGCGTCAACGCCCTGCTGGCTCCTGGGAGACTTCACTCCCACACGCTTACACAAAAGACCCGATAATGAGCAAATGTAACTATGTTAGTTCATCGCGTAGCATCTAAGACTTAATTCCTCTTTTTACCTCTTTTGATTAATGATTGGAAGTTCCCAAAAAATCTGTAAAAATTATATACTTGCATCCAAATTAGTACAAAACTTTAACAGATTCGGATACATAGGGTATCGTTAGAATCCTTATTCCTTAATCATCCCGAGTGACATCAGCTAGGGCAGTCGTATTTTTTAATTATGTATCTTTTGCGACAATGAATTTGTTATATTATTTACCTTCTTTAAAAATTAATCAGTATATAGACTTTGTTATGAGAAGAATACAAAAATATTGCTTAATTTTATTTAACTGTTTGTTAATTTGGTATTAATCTCTTCATCTCTTTCAGGAGTCCTCTTAAAAGAAGTATTCGGAAACCATCTTATAGCAATGTCTAAAAAAACAAAACATAAAAAAATTGATAACAAGATCTAGTTTAAATTATTTACTTCTCTAAAGAACATACATACGAATAGTTAACTTATAAGAGCATTAACGTATAACTAAGATAAATATTTGCCTTTGAGCATGCAGGTGAATTTTATTTCAAATAAAACTGAAATAGGTAGGTAAAAAATAAGTTACGCACAAACTAGTCAAAGAGTATGAAGTTCACAGAAGTAATGAAAGATTATTAAAAAAACAAAGGCAACACTAACATAACCTTTAAAAAAATACTTTTTCACCCATAGCAATAGACATCAAATACGTAATACAGCACATTCTGGCAAACAGCCCAGAAGGGCGGGCTAATGGCAGCTAGCACGCGACTCGCAGTCACTGCCACAAAATGCAATTGGCCATACACTATTCTACTTGTAGCTTTTTACTCTTTTTCCACAATAAATGTCATGGCGGCCACCTCGGAGCTGCTAGCTACAGTTATTATTGCTTCTTGAAAACTGAATTCATTAAAGGTTATGTTAGACTAGCAAGTAGCGGTTGACGGCCACAAATACCTATGAATTTTAGACTATGCAGCCGATATACATATCTACATCTTGAGCAAAGTAGTAAAATTACTGGGATTATAATGCCTCAGGTTAACAAGTGCAATTCAAGGTCGCGCAAGCTTTTGTTTTTCAAAGATTTGAATGGAACTGCAATCGTAATGGCGTTTTGCTTACCATCAGGCAAACGCATGCATGATGTTTTGGATACTTGCATGATGTCTCCAACACAATAACGTCCTTTTATATTTAATTTAAGTCTAAAATGGACTTAGCCATTACACCTATAATTATTATAGGTTATAAGTTTACAGTTATAACTTTTTTCCGTTGTCTAGGTTTCATTTTGAAACATAACCTACTAACATTACAATCAAACAAATTAGGCTAATGAGAAATTTAAATCTGTGAAAGATGTTTGTGAAGATTAACTCTTTTCTTGTTGTCTCTATTAAGAGGAAGACAAAAGTGTGTTTACCACCAACAAGTGTGTACGCTAACCAATTAGGTAAGTGTAAAAAACTATCTCAAATGGATCGATTTACTACAAGCCAGAGACTAATTCGCCCCTATAATACTCAATCTGATATCATTACAGGCGGTCATCACTCTTGATACTGTGTCTTACTTAAGAGTTTACATTTATTAGAGTATGTTGTTTGTTTATTAATTTTTCTTGCGCTACATTATGTGAAACCGTGGGCAGCAGCTATTTTCTTAGAAAATATTAATATTACAGCGTAGATACTAAAGTATAAATCCTATCTATGTCTAATATAATACATACAAATAAATAAAATTAAAGTGTCTGTTTGTAATTTCAAAATAATGCTTTTCACTAAATGCATATGAAAGTATATACGGTACCTAAAACAAAGACACAATTTTGAATTTTTTGATCTGACTATCTGTCTGTCTGTTTGTTACGGATAATCTCCAAAACGGCTTGACCTATTTTGAGAGGACTTTCACTGGCAGATAGCTAATGTTATCAAGAGTAACTTAGGCTACGAGGGCGAAGCCGCGGGGCACAGCTAGTATTTACTAATATTATAAAGAGGCAAAAGTGTTGCCACTAATCTCCCGAACTGAGGGTCTAGATAAAATCTGCAAGCTTCTTTTTCCGCTCGCACTATCGCCAATACAATGTATTGGAATGACATTAGCTTGTGAGATGTCACGTGACTGTTTTTAAATTGGTGGATGGTAATTGGTCGTATTAGCTTTTTACTCTATGGTTTCGACGTTAGCGTGAGCGGAAAAAGAAGCATGTGTGGATTTTGTCTAAAGGGCCAAGTTCTTCGAAGTCCGGTGACGCTCTAAAGGTCTCAAGACCAACAGCACGGTCCATAAAGAAAGGGCCAAGTTCTATTCTAAAAAATATTTCACTAATGTAAAGCTACACTATCCCTGCTACAAGCTACATTTTAGCGCAATTGCACGCGTGCGAAATCTCTGTCAGAAATAAGCACACAAAAGTCTTGCAACATAGATGATAGAAGGTTACAGCTACCGCCTGAATGCTGCTTCAAAATGCAGTGAGAATTTGTGTGTTTCACCGGCAGCCAGTGGAACTACAACAAACAGAAGGGACAAACAAACCAGGCACTGTAGCTCAAAGAGTGCCTCTGATGTGTGCTTTTAGACGTATTTAGGAGGGAGCTGGAAATACATACTATAGTTCACTTAGGACTGTAATTGTTGAGCACAATTTCGTTGTTACAGTGATTTCTACAGGAATCACATATGTAGGCATAGGCATGTTGATCCGTACTTCCGTACGTACTTAATATTATAAATGCGAAAGTGTGTTTGTTGATTTGTTGGTTTGTCCTACTTTCACGCAGTAACGGAGCAACAGATCGTCGTGATTTTTGGCATAGATATAGTTTATGGACCGGAGAGTAACATAGGCTACTTTTTATCCCGAAAAATGCACAGTTCCTGTGGGAACGCGGGTGAAACCGCAGGCAAAAGCTAGTACCTAATAAATGCGAAAGTATGTAGGTACGTTGTTTGTTGGTTTGTCCGTCTTTCACGCAACAACGGAACAATTGATAGATGTGATTTTTGGCATAAAATTATGTATATCCGATACATAGACTATGTGCCGGAGAGTAACATAGGAAAGTTATACGTTTAAGGAGTTCCTTAAACGAGGAATCTGATTTTTAGTTAAAAATCAGATGACTAAGATTAGAAGATAGAAGCTCTTCAACAATAATTAAACCAAACACTTTGTTATGGTTCTCCAATATCCAGCGCGATCTTTTTATTTCGGGTCCAAATTTTGACGTTTACGACGGCAATCAATCATCTACTCCGGCGCCAAATTATTGTTATAAACTCCATAGTGGGATATTGACTTAAACCGCTTTTTATAATAATAACAATAATAAAGTTGGGTTTAGTTTTTGAAGCTTCAAATAAGAAGCATTTTGCAAACGCGACAGTTTTCGAAAATAACGAAGAGCTACAATAATGTCATTGACTAGGTACGTTAATTTCCCTAAATGGCTGTACCGATTTTGATGGGATTTTCACTGGCAGATATCTGATGTTATAAGGAGTAACTAAGACTGCGTGGGCGAAGCAGCGGGGCACAGCTACTTATAAATACAAAAGTGTGTTTATTGTTTGGTCCTTCGTTCTCCTAGCACCGGATCGATTTCTAAATCCTAATGGCCTAATCAAGTTCAAGCGCTAACCGTACCACGGTTAGAGGTAGTGAGAGAGATGCACCGCAGCCGCTCCTACGATCTCTACTCAAAAAATAGTTTCACAACCACTGCGTTAAGTGCAAAAGCCGCGGTAAATACGCGGTGGTGCGCAAGTGACGTAAAGCGGAGCAGTCGTCACTTTGAGCCCCGGCAGTTAGTGAAAGAGACAGTTAGTGCTGAAAGTATCTGAAGCACAGCAACACAGCCAGAACTATCTGGCCGTTTACTGATCTTGTCTGTTTCTTGGATTTTTGATGGTTTTACTTCAAGCCGCGTGTATTGTCTCGTAATCGGCGCTTGTTACAAAATCATGGTTATTTTGACAGCAAAATGCAAACATGCGCGTACATATATGGTCGGCCTAAGTAATTCGAAAAAAAGCCATCAATATTATAGGTGAAAATTTCGAATTACCATTATACAGAATGTTAGAATAACGTTCACGGGAAATCGTTTAAGGGCATAATAATCATTAAAATGTATTCTCATTTTATTGAGGTCCAAACTCGGACCACTGAGATTATGATCTCTATCCTTTTTACTAGAGATCCTTGGGATCTGCTTGATACTTTTGGTTAGACTAAACCATTTTCAGCAAAGGTCAAAATGATGAACGAATAAAACATCAAAAAACGGTGTCAACCGTTTTTAAGGAGGAATTACTTAACAAAAATGTTTATTGTGTTATTGGCCTCGGTTCTGGCGTGACAAACCTAAACCTAATTTTGGTTTTACTCTCTCTTTCTATTTAGAAAGAAAGGGATATAATAAATTTTTAATCCTGTCAAATTAATCCAGTTGCTTGCAACGAGCGTAAATTTAATGGCATTGAATTTAGTGCCGTCCAATTTGTCAAGGGTGTATATTTGACAGCTCCAAAACTAAATTTGAAACTGTCAAATATCTTCCATTCCTTTCTCATGTTATTTACTGGAAAGAGAGAGAATGAATTAAGTGAAAACCTTATGATGTATTCCCAAGGAAAGAACGTGCTGTTCGTCGGGAAGTTAGGACTTTTACTATTTATTATTACACAAAATTATACAAGAGCTTAATATTGTTGCAATGTAAATCTAAGAAGTTATCAGTAATTTTTTCTTCTTGAAGAATGTCCATTTAAATTTAAATTCCCAACTATTATTATGCAATTCTATAGATGCGTAAATTTCCAGTGATTTGTGTAGAACAGAAATCTTTATTAATATTCCTACGGAACCCTTTCGAAAGGAGCTGATTTTTAAATTAAACTCAATCGATTGTTTTTTTTTTTGTTATAAAAATCGTACTCGAATATAGGGGAATGGAAAATAAAGCAAGTGAATGCTTTGGAACGTGTAATTTTGGTAAATAGCTATCCGATACGTATCGAATCGTTTCTGAAACAAAAGACGGTTGAATTATTAAAATTAATGCTTGACTTGGATGTTACTCATTATTCATAAGTCACAGAAACGTTTGAATAATTATTTAAAGTTTTTTGATTAAAGGCTGAATTAGTTTCTTAAAACCACAGCCTAAAATTAAGATATTCCAAACGTAATAACTATTGTTCTATTTTAATATCATATATTTACGTGATAATACTATTTTTGTAGAGAAAAGATTTTGAGCCTGGTTTTGAGCTTTGGTTCCAGTTTTACAGTGTGTAGGCCCTTCAGTGGGTATAGGTAAGGAATGGACCTCCTGGCCACTTACTTTGCTTTCTGAAAACTGTAAGCGGACTCAAAACTAAAGAGAATATGGGCCTTCTCCATCTGCGTACTCGATTTTTGGACATATCGTGGTATCATGCGAGTTGGTGGACAAAAGGCGAAATATATCGGAAATAATTGAGCAGGTGGTTAGCATGGCAAATCATGTTATGTTTTGGATATTCGAATATACGAATGTGCTTACCTTACTTGTTTCGTATCTAATGATCTTAACTAATAATTATCTGATCTCTGTTGATACGGCATCGCTTTACTTTTAACTGACTTCAAAGAATTCGTCGAATTCTATTTTCTGCTCAACGCTCTTATTGCTCATTATTTTTTGTATATTCACTAATTTCTGTAATAAACTGATGATCCTAGCTGTTCCCGTCTATTTGTCAACATCAGATTATACGCCAAATGCGATGAAATCGGGTTCCATTTTTTGCAAAGTTCTTTTGTGATCCCGAAATAGATGTAATTACGTAAGACTTAGCAACTCAGTGTCTACATCCAGATCGAAACAAATACATCTAACCTTTACGCACACAATAATTACCTGTAGTGTGTGAGTAAAAAGTGCCATGCATACTACACGTTGCCATGCATACACGTGAGCCGGAGGTGGTGTGCTAGGGGGGCAGGAGACCACTCCCCCGGCGCCGCCCGCTCATTTTAAATTGTAATTACAATTTATTATTGTCTCTGCCGCCTTCATCCGCCGCCATTTTATCGATCATAAACTTTGTATTCGAATTGGATATCTACCTTGTCTTTAAGATGGAGCTTTGCGCTTCTCGAGCGTTTCCGTGGTGAATGCAAAGTGGACTGTCGCTAGGTATGGAACGTAGTTTCAGTGGATTCAAGAGTCAGTTGTTTAAGTACAAAGTGACGTGACGAGCTGGTCGTTCGTCTGATGGTAGGCGACGCATCTTTCCATGTCACCAGGATCATTATAATTTTTTTTAAAGGCAGTTCCAGAATGTCGGGTTGATGGAGTAACGTTTATAGCACGTAAAGTTTGCGGTTTCGATTCACGCAATGGAATATTACTGTAATTATTAGGTGGTAAGACTAACTCTGCTGTGAGTGTCCATTTGGGTGGGTACCACCGCTTTGCTCAAGTAGTCTGCCGCCAAGCAGTAATGTGCATTAGGTATACCGTGTTCCGGTTTGATGAGCAAACGCTTTTAATTCAGTTACTGCAAAACAATTCAATTATTTAAAAATATTACAATGATTAAGTAACAGTTTTAGTGAAGAGGCTGCCATCGTTAAATACAAATGCTTACACACTCATGCCCCTGCACTAGGATTCCCCGTGTCACAGATGGCATGGACAGTGGACACATACAGATACTAAAAGACCCGAGAACATAATATATGCCCGTCATATAAAGTTTGCCCCGCTCGGGGTTCGAACCTAGGGCCACTGCTATGCAGGCAGGGTTACTACCAACTTAACCACCGTTTCAACAAGAAAGAACAAGTATTATTTCAGGAGGTGTCATTATTATAATATCCCGGTCGCAAATCCAATTGGATTCCCAAACAAGAGGGTTTGATCTTAAAAGCGAAGTAAGTTTATGTTCCTTTCTTAATGAATTTGTAAGTTGAAGTCTGCTGCCCTGTCATCGCTCGTTACCACTGTTGTTGTTGTACTAATTTGTTGTTTCATCTTGTTTACTATTGGAGTTGGATAAGGATGGAGGGATATTTACTGGGAAGTTTGGATTTACTGTTGAGTTTTGACTCGTGACCGCAAGTATTTTCGGTTTTGATATTGTTTAGAATGAATTAGTTGCGATTCGGTAATGTTTTTAACCCCCATAATGGGGAGTCAGTTGCCTTGATACACCATGCTTGGCGGGGTTTTGGTGGTCGCAACAGATTTTGATATGGACCGAAGAGAGTGCTGCTGCAGGATTGACATGCTAATCTATACAAATAAATAAAATTGAAGTGTCTGTTTGTAATATCAAAATAACAGCTTTTCACTAAATGCATATGAAAGTATATAGGTACCTATAAAAAAACACAATTTTTAAAATTTTTGTCTCTCTGGCTGTCTGTTTGTTACGGGTAATCTCCGAAACGGCTGGACCGATTTTGACGGGTCTTTCACTGGCAGATAGCTTATGTTACAAGGAGTAACTTAGGCTTCTTTTAGTTTAGAAAATGGATTAGGGAACCGCGACAAAAAAACCCATGACATCCAATATCTGAAACCGCGGGCAGCAGATAGTCTTAAATACGAAATCTTTGCTACGACTCGGTCACTGATTAGAATTTTCATCATGACAGCAGGACAAGTACTTGAAAACGCTCTATTATCTACCTATCGCACATGACGATGTCTTCTTTGACTGTAGAATTCAAAACCGCATTACCTGCACATTCAAAACGACCAATAACATTGTTGTTACTGAGGTACATAAATCAAATCGTTTCAAATAGGTAGGTTATACCTAGCACATGGATGCTAATTAAAAAGATACATAGAGAGAAACATGCGTTGAACCGACCGTTTAAATTTTTATTTTTTAATTTTTTACTTAGAGCCTGTATAACCACAATAATGTATAACCACATGGTTGTCTGGAAGAGATCGCTTTAAGCGATAAGACCGCCACTTGTAACACTTTTTTTTGTTAAATAGTTTTATATTTATGGTTCTTGTATTGTGGTGTTTCAATAAAGAGTTTATCTATCTATCTATCTAATAATCTAAAAAGTATATAAGTAAATGATAACTTTTGATAAGGATTACCACTGGCACCTCAATAAAAAAATTTTTAGAAATCACGTCATAACCTAACTATGTTATTCTATGATTTTTAACTACTTTCGCCACTTCAAAAAGAGAAACAAGTTGAATCGGGATGAAATGCAAATTGGTACAAACGGCCCCCAGAGTTGCGAAGGGTTAAGATGTTTTCATAACTGAGTGTCGCCGTGGCTGCCAAAGTCGCCAAATCGCCTTTCGTTTCCATTTTAATTGAAATGAATAAAGATTACAAGTGCTGAAGGCTGGAGAATTCGTAATGCTGTCTTGTTTTTTTAGCTCAGGCGCTTGAGATAGGGATCAAATTGTGAATGTACTATAAGTACATTTTATAATTCGAACATATTTTAGCTCCATAATCAGTATTTATATTATAAATGCGAAAGTATGCTTGTTTATTGGTCCTGATTTCGCGCAGCAATGGATCGACGATTTACACGACTGCCCAAAAATGACTGTAATGTGTTCAGGGTTCATGTATGTATGTATGTGAGTTTCTTTATTCCACCAATAAATTAAATTAATGCCTGAATAGATTTGGATGCATGGGGTATCGTTAGAAAAAAATCACGTCTATTCGTTGCTCCGTTACTGCGTGAAAGAAAAACAAACTAGCAATTAGTAGGATTATACGATAGTAGGATTATATAGTATATGATAGTAGGATTATAGTAAATGTATATATACGGATAGTACGGATTTTGTATTACTTTATGGGCAGGAGAGTAAAACTGCATAATTTATTCCACGAAAAATGCCCGGTGTTAGCGGAAATTTCCACGTAAATTTCTATTCACACTGCAACATTAATATATTATTTTCAAGATATTATATTCAACCAAAAAGCAACACCTTTTCAAGAGCGCTAGCTTCTCTAAGTGCGCGTACTACACAAGTAATAAAATAAAGCCCCCGACATAAGCTACAACCTTACAACCAAATATCTAAAGACAATAAACACAGCCATGCATCACTCGGGAACATAGCTCAAAGTTATTTAATTACCGAAAGGAAAAACTAATCCGACGGTAAAGGAGAGCGAAAATTACGCCCTACGTGAGGCTCTCTGCAGGTGCGTGCGTAGATGTGTCGCTTGCGTGGACTTACAGGGTGCTCTATTTAGGACTTTATCTTATCTATACATCTGTATATACAAGTAAATAAAATTAAAGTGTTTGTAATGTCAAAACAACAGCTTTTTACTAACTGCACATGAAAGTATATACGGTACCTATAAATAAACAACAATTTTTACAATTTCTGTCTGTCTGTTTTTTTCAGCTAATCCCCGAAGCGGCTGGACTGATTTTGACGGGACTTTCACTGGCAGACAGCTGATGTTATACGGAGGAACTTAGGCTATTTGGACCAAGCCGCGATTGTATGCTATATTCAAAATCGGCATATTTTTTATAAAAATAAATTAATATATTGTTAAAATATCCACACAACTATCTACAAATACTATGACACGACGAATTGGACATCAAGATAGCGTTGAAAAAATATAACTTACTGGAATACTGAAAAAAGAATATTGTAAGTATATTAGTTATCTAAGCGATTATAATTTCGCTTTTATATACAGAATAAAAAATTAAAAACTAAAACAGAACTTTAACTCCTAATAACAACTAAAAAAAAAGAAAACTTCCTGGAATACTGAAAAAAGAATATTATAAGTATATTAGTTATCTAAGCGATTAGAATATAGAAAACTAAAACATATTGTTATTTTTTATTTTATAGCAAGTAAATTTTTTAAGTTATGGTAAAACATCAAAGTATTATAAATCCAAAAATTGTGCAAAACATTATAATGTTACCACCTGTGCTGCTAACTAACATAGTTTTTAAGTTTTGTTCTTGTTACTAACACATGGACCAACTATGTTGTCTGAATAAATAAATATTATTATTATTATTATTATTATTTTCCAATACTACCAAATGGAACGATATTTGTCATCGTTGGTTTCCTGACATTGTGAAACAATTTTCAAGTTTAAATCAAAAGTGTAAACTGTAGATTTCTTTCTCGGTAAGGAAGGCCCACCTAAATCGAGGTGAAAAACCAGTTAAATGTAAGAACATAAAACACTAAACAAAATACATAAAATATTAGAGCTTCAGTAAATTTGACATCGATGCTCTCATTCCACCGGCTACAAAAAAATAAAGAAATATAAAATTTAAAACCACAACAAACCTTGCACAACATCCTGTATCTCAGCAATACTTCAATAGAGACTACAAGCGGCGAGGCGCTGTCGTGTGCGACAATATTTATGCGCGCAATATTAACTTGGCGACGAGTACTAACTCGAGAACGTACCTGAAGTTGGAACACGCCGTATATCGTGCAATTATTTTATTACTTCGTATAAACATTGGTGCTATAGATATTACATAGATGTTGCATTAATGAGAATACATAACCAGCAATGACTTAAATCGGATAAATTATCTGCGGATTTTACACACTCGCTCTAAAACTGTGAAGGCAAAACATCGTGTCACAAAGTTCGAGGACGTGTCACATCCACCAAACCGCAATGGGCGCTCGAACGCTCGTGTTGTCAACAAATTACAATCGCAAAAAAATGGAAGAGCTTGGTACTTCGGTAAATTCCTCCTTAGTTCTTTAAAAAAAGCAAGATACTCACAAGCTAATTGCAGATCAAAAATTCTAGGCAACGAAACAAAACCGTTCAAAAAATTGATTTAAAAATTGAAAAACAGACTTCTGCCGTCTCTACGGAATGTTCTTTATCGAATTGAAAGGGGCTATCAGATGAAAAAACAAATCGGTCCATAAAAGTTGCAAATAAAGAATATTTAAAAGATGTGCCAAGATGTACCTTTAACCACTAGCGGTTAAAGGCTTACAACTTATAGAAACTATAAAAAACCTGTGGTATTGGAAACCCTCCTCTTTACAGACAGGAAATTTAATTTATCAGGCAAGTGACCGGTTATCAATAAGAAATTTGACTATTATCTACTGACCAATTTTAAAAATCTCTCGCATTGGACAAGTACAAATAGAACAAAGTATTATATTTTTGATGACTCTAAGGCTGTATGGAGAATGGGAGCTGACGTATTATTTTCTTCTTTACAGACACCTAAAACCTTACAATTTAACAACTTTTATGTATTTATGTGGATGTCATGTTAGAGGCCTGATACTCGTACTTATCCAATACTGAACTTAGGACTTGTCTATACTGTTTAGGTTCACCAAAGGTAAGGCAATGGAAAGCATTTTTTTAACTATTAATTCTGAACGTAAAAGGTTTAGTAATTCTGTCAGAAAATTTCATTTTCCTTTCTAGTCGAAGGCCGAAGCCATACGTGACCAAAATGCTGGCCTGTATGTGAATTTGTTTGTTTAGTGTAAGTAGTGAATAAATAATAATATTATCTTGTATCTAGGTCATTTTTATTCTCATAAATATACGTGTAAAACAATTTATCACCAACTTGATTATTTGAAATAAATGCAATAAATTTAATTACAGCAAATTGAATTGCATGATAATTTGTCGCATATTTAAATACGCGGTAAGTACTACCTATTCCAATGATTAATGTGCCCTTATTGAAGAGTGTCAGTGTCGCCTGATTTTATTACTGGAATTAGCATAATTTTACATAACTGGAATAGCTACCATTCAATTAATTAAGTTTATGTCATTTGGTATTTTATTATGTAGGTATTAAAATAATCAGATTATATACATTTCTCTTAACCAGCTTCAAGATCGTGGAGGTCGTCTGCATTTGATTTATTTTTCTGTGGTGAGTTTAGTCGATATCTCCGCCAATAGTCAACCGATTTCTATGGTTATTCATCAGCAATCTAGGCTTCCTAGGCTTTGCGTGATAACACCTTGGACATTGTCACCTGATGATGTGCGTTATCAGATGAGAGATGAGTCAATCTATTACAGAAGTTTTAAACAGTGTCTGAGATCTCCGTTAGACACTTCCGATGGTGGCTATAGTATAAAAAAAATGAAAGTTTTTTTTTATGTTATTTGGTAATGAGACGAGCAGGTCGTTTGCCTGATGGTAAGCATAACGCCGGCCCATAATAATTGCAGTGCCACCCAGAACTTTGAAAAAAAATACGATTTCCCTAGCCAGAGTCACTCGGGGTGACGTAAGTTTTCTAACGATACCCCACATCTAAATCTGTTCAGGCATGCAAATTATAGTAGAATAAATCAACTCATATACCTACATATTTCTACGTGAATCCTGAAAACATAACATTCTTTTTTTGGCAGTTGTGCAAAAATTTTACTTTGTATCTTATCCCAACCCCATTTCGAAATCCTAATTCAGTCGTATGTCAAACCAACCAGAGAAGTCGATTCCAAAATTCACGAAATACCTATAAGGGGTCAACGATTGCTCGACGTCCGAAATCAGAGAAGGCGTCGCATCAGCGCGCGCCTTCCCCCGGGCCAAATATAAAAATCATTCATATGGACAAAATAAAATTGCATCCCAAATAACCCTGTGCTCATCGGCCGAAAATCTATTAGCAATAAATATGAAGTTTTCCGATTTCACAGGATTTAAAACAGCGCTCGTGCGCGGCTTGCACATAAAATCGGGGAGTTCTTATGACTTTTCTGCTTTATGAGCCTGGAGTTTTATTGGTTTGCGGATTCGCTAATTGCGTCGCCTGTAATGGGGCGTGGTATCTACCTAAATGATTAGGTGCGAGATGAATAAAGATTCCTTTGAAACTTATCTTCGGAATTTTGCTTTATTTCGGTTTTCTTACAACTTTTTTTTATCCTAAAATAGATAAGAACCTACGGTATTATCACATATTATCCTTGTGCGCAACGAATCCATCTATAGTGGAGATGACATCCCACACCAGCCTTTGCTAGGACTAATTCTTCTGCGAGTGTCTGTCTGGGTTGGTAGGTACCACCGTTTTGCTTGTGAAGTCTACCGCCAAGCAGTAATGTGCAAGCATTACTGTGTTCCGGTTTGATAAGCAAAGTAGCGAGTGAAATTATTGGGCTTATGAGACGTCTCAGGGCACCGAGCACACTGCAGTGCCGCGCAAACTTTTGTGTTTCAAAGTTCTGAGTGGCACTGCAATTATTATGGGTCGGCGTTATGCTTACCATCAGGCAAACGACCAGCTCGTCTCGTTATCAAATATAAATGTATAAAAAAACAGAATTATTAAGTCAGAAAATCAGCACACCTCATGATGCGTATTGCAAATACGACTGACTATGGTGTGATTGGTGACGTTACCTATACAATTATTATACAATTATACATATATACTGTCCAAAACGCAAGCACTAGAAAACCTGTAGCCAGGTAGGCTTCAGTTACCTATTCATCTATACCTAATCTACCATTGCTCTCTTTGAACATCAGGCTGTCATGAGGGGTTACTTATTAGGTACGTGAAAACGAAACCTTATCCTCCACTCTCAGCATCGAAACCTTATCATACAAAAAAATTCAGAATAACAACGAAAAATGGGATTTCAAATTAACGAAGTGGTTTAAATAAACGATTGCTACATTGTTTGTCAGGTTGTGAAACTAACAAAAGCTTTTAAAAATCCTCATATTAGTATGATTATAACACTGAAGTTACATCGTCTACCTGGTATCGTCTGTTAGAGGTAGAATTAACTCTTCTGCGAGTGTCCGTCTGGGTTGTTACCACCGCTTTGCTCGTGAAGTCTGCCGCCAAGCAGTAGTGTGCAAGCATTACTGTGTTCCGGTTTGATGAGCAAAGTAGCCAGTGAAATTACTGGGCTTATGAGACTTAATACCTAACGTCAGGGTAACGAGCGCACTGCAGTGCCGCGCATGCCTTTGTGTTTAAAATTTCTGGGTAGCACTGCAATTGTTATGGGCCAGCGTTATGCTTACCATCATGCAAACGACCAGCTCGTCTCGTTACCAACTAACATTAAAAAAAAAACGTCTACCATTTTTACAACCTTATTTGATTTCGTTCTGCAAGTAGGTACAAAAGGTTACAATTATTGCAATTTCTAGCATATTTTTTACTTCTAAAAATCTATTTCTTCATCAAAGTGTGATCTAACTGTGTCTTATCATGCTCCATTGAAATTTTGTTTTTTTTTTAAATGGCATTGATGTGTACCTACTCAAATTACATATTTCCTAGACTACTAGGGCTTGTAGATTATCCAACTGTTTTTGTAGCTAGCTAGGTTAGATGTAGTGTTTATTTATGTATTAGCAAGTAAATAAAGGCATTTAGCCCGTTAAAAAAAAGGTAAATAAAAAAAGGTTTATTGAAATACAGTGTTCTGACCTAAACATCCTCAAAGTAGCACAAGATGATGATTTATAATACCATGATAATAGTTTAAAATAGGTAACCTATTTCGTGTAATTTTAAGGAATGCAAGGAAAACAAAGGCTTGATATTTTCAATTTTTAATCTTGATATTTCATCTACGATACAAGGCACACACACAATTTTAAGTAAATTAAGAATAATAATTAAAATAGAAATAATAAATTAAACCACATGCGTTCTGAACATACTATTACGGAAATATAAAGTATAGGTAGGTACATTGAGAAGCCTCGACATCTAAATTGACAAAGAAATGAACTACTCTAGAAGCGACAATACAGGGTAATTTGAAAGTGCTAAATTTTTATTAAAATATTATAGTACAGTATTGTCAATTTTTGTGATGAAAAAGAATTAACTGATACAAAATGTACCACATTCACGCTTTTTACACATTCACACATTGTCAGCTAAACATTTATAGTAACAACTAGGTTATTTCATTATGTCACGATATCCTTTACAGACAATAACGAATTTGAATCGTATGGAGCGACCTTACACATCGGCACTTGACTATTTACTTCGGAATATCTAAACAGGATACAATATCAAAAGTTACAGTACCTACTAATTGTAATACATGGCCATAAATATGTAAGAAGTTTCCGCAAGTATAGATGACGACTTGCGCAAGTATAGGTGATGACTTGCGCAAGTATAGGTGACGACTTGCGCAAGTATAGATGACGACTTGCGCAAGTATAGATGACGCCTTGCGCAAGTATAGATGACGACTTGCACAAGTATAGATGACTACTTGCGCAAGTATAGATGTGACTTGCGCAAGTATAGATGACGACTTGCGCAAGTATAGATGACGACTTGCGCAAGTATAGATGACGCCTTGCGCAAGTATAGGTGACGACTTGCGCAAGAATAGATGACGACTTGCGCGAGTTTACTTACTGATGAACCTAGATAGATACTTGTGAATTACATTCTACATATTATATGCAATTTATGCATTAGTATACTCGTGCAAGATTAAAATATTTTATGTTTTTGCAATAGAAAAACTTTCTTTTTTTTTTGACATTTTCTTACAACAAATCAGGTTTAAACATACTTAATACTGATAAATGGAAGCGGTAGGTACTTAAAGTAACAGTAGCTCTGAAATGTTGACGTACAGAACCGTTTATTTCAATTTGTGTTGCTGTTTCCCCTGTTAACTCAGCTTCGTCTAGACAACTAAACTATGTTCAGTACATTATCAAATCAACACTCATTATTATTCATTAAGTAATAATAACTTCAATAGTCAAGCGCCAATTCTTCACTCAATACAATTTCTAAAACTTACATTAATCTAATTAAGACATTGAAAATTGTCTCGTAAACTAAGCATAAATAACGCTATTGTTTCATATTTTATATTATAACTACTGAACTTATTGTTAAAACACTTCTACTCATATACATCGAATCTGCGTTACAGATATCAGCGCAATTGGAATTATTTATACAGCGACTACGATACGTAAGGGGCATGACGTGTCAATTGTCAGCGTGGAAGCTATGGCCAAGTCTGTACTTACAGCAACATCATTAGAAGTATCGATATTATGAATGACAGAATCGATTTTTCTCTGGGTACATTCGTTTAATTGATTATGATATTTACATGAAATTTTTGATATTCTAAATGTAGGTACTATAATTATCAATTTACATAAACTGTGTGTACACGGCTTGGCCGAATCAGGTCATACCCCTAAATGAAATACTTAAGTTATATTGTACGCAAAAACTGTATCTTCTGAATTCAGTCAATTACTTTGAATTGTAAAAATGTAATGTTTAAAAACTACTAACTTAGCGTAGTTATCGTACAATTTATGTTTTTAATAATAAACTAGTTCAGTTACATCTAAATCATTGCACTAAAATTGAATAAATTACAAGATAGTGAAGGTCACGTTATAACTAATGAACGTTAATTTACACTATAGTTAAATGATGAAAACGTGTACCTACTTTTCAGTTTTACTGACGATAACTTGAAGGTCTTTTTTCCGCTGAATAATTGTGAACATAAACGTTCGTGTCGTTTTGAGAACAGTATTGAGACTGGCGCCGAAAATTTTAGAAAAATCCTCAAAAAGCAGTCTTTGATCAATTCCAACCAATGTCTCAATCGATCGCGAAACTATTACGAAAAAGTCGAAGTTTACCATGATATGTATGTAGGTACAAACGAGACGCATCCAGCAAAAGAAATGCATCATATTATAAAATCACACGGGAGATTAACGATGGATACTTAACATATAAATATGGCATTTAACGATAAGTAAAGGTACTCTTCAAAAGATTAAAATATTGACGAATAAATAACTCGAATCGTCGATAAAACTGTACTGACTTACCACTAATAATATTGAGGGATATTTACAAATTTTACTATGGAAGAAGAGTTCACGAGACTTCGCGTTACGTGACGAAGTCTACGCCTTACTTCATAACAATATTTACACTAATCTCAATTGGAGGAAGCAGAACTTCATTGAGATCTTAGTCAAAAGTCCGATACACAGACGAACAGTTACATTTTCGCGCTATCATCAAAAATTGTCCAATTAATCTTTGGAATTACTTTTCCCTGAACTCGGGTTTGACGCTGATCATTGGTTTCCTCGTTTCGTCTTCCTTATCTAGGTCTTGGTCGGGGTACTCGGATGCCCCGGGGGTTGGTAGCTAAGTGGCCGAACTAAAGAGCACTGAGTTCTTGTAGTACGCGGCGCGGTCCGAGAGCGGGCTCTTCACGTCGCGCTCCATGGCCTGCTGGCGCGACTTGCGCTCCATCTCCAACTCCTGAGCCAAGGATTCTGTTGACAGAAGAAAATATATATCAAGAACCAGACATTTCTACCAACGAGGTTTTTACTCTCAGAAAGACTGAGTCACAACTAAAGCATAGAGGTCTCACTGTTGATTTTATTTCTAAAATCGTTTTTACTTTTTTTATCTATTCTATAAATAGACTCAAACGGCATCGATAGATATGAGTTGCAACACAATTCATATAAATGCGTTAACCAACTTCCATTATGGAATACCAGTGTGGCACTCCGGAAAATGCCATTAACGCACGGGAAAGCGAATTCACATCAAACGGACTTCACATACGTATGGCACGTGTTAATTTAATATTCGATATTGCCGGCTAAAAACGTATGGCTCACAATATAGACGGAGTAATTAAATTTCTTCTAGAAGGGTTGTTCTGTGGCAAATATCTAAGCGGGAAATATGTCCATATAAATGTGTTATTAATACTACAAATTGGACTATTATTCGCCATATTTCATTTCGTCAGATCTTTAGACGTACCTTTTAATTGTTACTAGATAGTCAATCTAGTGATTTTACACTGTCGAAGTAATAATTGGCATAATAACAATTAAAAGGTACGTCTAAAGACCTGACGAAATGAAATATGGCGAATATTTAAATTTTTTTTTTTTATATTATTTGGTAACGAGACGAGCTGGTCGTTTGCCTGATGGTAAGCATAACGCCGGGCCATAACAATTGCAGTGCCACCCAGAACTTTGAAACACAAAGGCCTGCGCGGCACTGCAATGCGCTCGTTACCCTGAGACATTAGGTATTAAGTCTCATAAGCCCAGTAATTTCACTGGATACTCAGCTCATCAAACCGGAACACAGTAATGGTTGCACACTACTGCTTGGCGGCAGACTTCACGAGCAAAGCGGTGGTAACAACCCAGACGGACACTCGCAGAAGAGTTAGTTCTCCCACTAACTAATTTTCAATCAAAAAGTTACAACCTAATGCGTTCCTAAATGATAACAATAGCACGTGTCAAATGAAAGCAAAGAAATCGAAAGACGTCTCAAGCACAACAGACGCTCTAATAAGATTTTAGGAAAATTGACAAAGTTCGTGAAGAGGCACGAGTAGGTGAGGTAAGGCAATTGTCTCCGAAAACGTCGACGTTTTACGAAATATGCTTATTCAATTTCATGCAACGCTTGCCGCCTCCTGCAATTTACGAGATATAAAAGATATAAACGGAATCGCGTTTTTTGCTTACTTTGATGGAAGATTCTCTCAACGGGGAATTCAATTTCTCATCCCAACATTCGTTTACAATTTATGCTTCGACCGGGTGAATTTATGGCTTACATTACATAGTTTCTTTGTAGCTAACCAGAGTTTCGCAATTAACAATTGAGAATGTAAGAATTTTAATGATATTTTAAATAGTACCAGTGTTTATTTTAGCAACAGTCGTCATTTAAAAAAACTCAATTATAATCCGATTTATCTGAGTGCAGAGTATCGCTCGAGGGCTTGACACTCGCAAGTGTCACCGTGGAGGGTTGTTCCGAAACAGAAACCTATTATCTCGGGCGAGATTATACGCCTAGGGCGTCACAATTAAATATTATACACTTAAAAGCTTCGGCCTTTGCCGTTTCACTTCGCTGCCACCCCTAAATGTCCCATTAGGTCTGTTTGAATACGTAATATTTTTGCATTTGCCGCTTCTAAAACAGAATTGCCGGTTCCTTTGAGAGCTATAATCTATTTGTTCTTTGAAACAACTGTAATGGTTGAGCGCTTAGCTTGATAAAAAGTTATGCTTTTATCTTCTTCATTTTGTACTAAAGGTATATTTTATGATTACAGTACAAAAATAAACAGCAAAGTGATCAAAGACGCTGTTACAGTTAACTATTTCTTAGTGACATCATTTGACAATGGAACTTACTTTCACGCAAACGATATAAATCGTACAAAAACAGTTAACAGACATTCGATTTCGTTTCAATCAAATGGTCAAGGAATGACAAAAAAGGACTCCCCAAGACGGACGTGAAATAATTTACTTGAAAGTAGTAAAAACTTACAACATCGATTGATAGCGAGAATAAATAGTTTTTTGTGTTACCGCAAGTAGCGGATGGTTTCTTTGAACAAGTTTTACGTGTAATTTAAAAAATAAAATTAAAATAGTCAAAGGTAAAGGGGATCGGAATCATTATATGATATTTGATCATTATTTTGTCACTGTGTCTAATGGTAGGCGCGTAACATTTTTCTTTGTTAGAGTTTATTCAGTAAAAACTGGGTTAAAAGGTATCGATAAATTTATTGATAGAAAACAAAAAATCAACCCGATAGAAAGTTAAATTGGTGAAGTTTCGATAAATAATCTAAGTAACGTGATATCAAACCTGAACATTAGAATGGCGGTATCGTAACTCATTATTTTTTAACAATTTTTAAAGCCATCGACACCTTTTTTCGTTGTTATAGCGAAATTAATTACTGCCGCAAATTAAACAGAAAAAAGTGAGTTGATTAATTCTACAGTTGGGAATTTGAGAAGGTTGTGAACAAAGGAGGGAAACGATTGTGTGGGAGGACGAAGTTACTCGTGTCAGTTACTGGTTACCTACTGGTCATTACACAATTGGAACAAAGTAACAGACAGTTTGGACGAGGTGCTGTCTCTATTGGAGCGTGACGAATTAGACCGATTGGACTGATTTTCTATTAGAGATATTTCTTCTCACCTTTTTCTTGGAATCGATTCGATCATGACTCGAATTCAATTTACTTAAAAGCGTCGATGTTCAGTTCTGTATTTTCAATAATTTTATTGGTTAGTTAGAATCAAATTATGTTAACAAATATCATATACTTAATTTGATTTTCATAAATAGTTAACATTTTAATATTAACAGTTAACATTTTACCATTAACAGTTATCATTTTAACATGTGAACAGTTTTCGTGACTTTTACACAGTTTAAATATATAGATAATTATAATACCTATTACTACGGAATTAAAACGAATTTGAATCAACAAGGACTTCCATTATTGATACAATAAATAAATTAATACGAAATAAAAAACTGTAATTTCTTGTTCAAATTATTTCGCAAAAACAGTGACCTGGCTAATGTAATGTGATATCATCCATACTATTTTGCGGTATCCCTAATGTGCTATACAGTATACTATTTGCTACAAAATATTATACGGTTTCAGAAGACTATTCCTTTGAAACCGTTGATAATTCTGACGCGGTTGACGTAGACTCATACCTTGTAGCGCGCCATCTACTCGTATTAAGGTGATTCGATTTTCATACTAAATTATTTTTCCATTTATGGGCGAAGAGACCTAATTTTACACTGAAATTATTGTCGTTGGCATTTTTATATTGGTCTTTATTTGCGGCAAATCATAATTAATTCAAGAAAACAGTGGTTTCACTTCGCTGCCACTAGCTTTGCTTTCAAAAGCGAAAATAGCATTGAAGTTTTAGTCCATACTAAAATAAATAATGTTATTTTTGTTATTAAGCCACTGATATCTTCAACTAAAAATATGATTTGCATGAATAATTTAGTATGAAAATCGAAACACCTTAAGTGCAAGGAACTTACGTGTCACTTCTGCTTCTCGTTCTCTCTGTTTAGTGTATTGAGGTTCGCTCACACAGATAACAACAATTCATTACAACATATCTCCAAAAAACAGCAGATGTGTGATAGAACCTCCGCTAAGTGGTCACAAACAATTTCTCGTTGAACCAAAAAAGTATTTTTAATATGAGTCAGTTGATGAAAACACTCTGCACAATGATTCGGCTGCGTTACCGGAGCATAAACAAAAAAGTTAATATCGTCAAAGGTTTGGGGCGCACCTGTGCGGTACAATTTTATTTCCATTCATTTTACAAGCTCACCTTAAAACTGGCGCGCTGAAGTTTCGTCTTTATTAATTTTTCAACTTTATATTACTTGTGTTACATGGGTTGGTTTATCCCCATTACTCGCAGATGAATTTGTTATTATTTTGATATCTACTTTTTATGTCACAGAATAATTCCTTCACAAAAAATACATTGTTTGTTCTAACTCAAATTGGAAAATATCGTTACGAAGGAAACAAAAAGGAAAATACCTGAGCCAATTCTCAGTTGCTCAGTTATAGTTCCTATGTATATAAAAAATATACAATTTATAGTGTTAATGTTATATTTTAACTTATTATTCGTAACTAGCGTATATCCGTTGATATACGCTTTCCATAATGTCACCCTCGGGGATTTATTTGAAAACAAATACTGACTTTTCGTACGCTCGAGCAGTCGCCTTTTATATTGAGATAAATACCTTTAGGCGCCACAAGTGTAAGCTTTGTGCTCTAGGCACTTGTGTCTTTTATCTAATTTGCTTACGTGTTATCAGTTATCGTGTTATTGGTATTAATCTATCAAAAGTACGATTTCAACCAGCTCCTCTGTTGCTACATTCACAGTTGAAACACTATCCCATGGACAGAATTAAAAAAAATTAGATTTTCTGGAACACATTTAACCATTTTAATATGTTACAAAAGCATATTTTCAAATTATAATCCATTTTAACGCATTTGTCTCTTTACCTATCATCCTAATGATAATGCTATAATATATATTATATAAATGCAATGATTGAATATTGACGCATACCTACTTTCAAACAAATTGAACGTGAGACCTATATTCGGAGACTATTTCGTGTTAACTACTTAATATAATTTATATTATAGCTTTGAGTTTAAAGTGTAAAACTTTCCCTATTTAGTCGGGAAGATAATACTTTAAGTGATAAGATACATGCTAAAGAGTTTATCTATCTATTATTTGTCTATTCCTGACCCCATCTCGTTTCTCATAAAAAGTACGCAGAAAAAAGTTTTCTAATTTACGAATAATAAAATATGTTTTTTTTTCTCTACTACCGACGACGGCAGAAGAAAGTTGATGAAAGGCTCCAAGTTTTAATTTTTGTTTTTCTGTTACCAACCTTTTTATATTATATTTCCAACCCTCTTGTATTTTATTTGACTATGTTGCTTTATAACACTTTTTTCTCTTTTGTTTTTGTTGATAGGCATAATTAAAATGTGTGTTTAGCTTGTTCACCAATACTTAGTGTCAAAATAAAATAGTCAATTTCTTTACTGATTTGCGTGTTCGCGTGCGTTGAGATACTTGGGGTAAAGTAGCACTTAAATTAGTTGCAATTTCTGGTTGGAAAGCAGTCGGTTAAAGGCACTCGGCAGGGGAAACGGAAATAATTATTAAATCCATATCAATGTTTGGGACTGCTTTCTGCACCCTCTTTGACTTGCCACAAGTGGTGTATTTACTTGTATTGGTGTACAATTTGAGTATATTTTTATACACAGATGCCAGACGTTTTTTTATTCTTTAGATAGGTTAACCTGTGTGCTCTATCGTATCTGATGAAGTGATGATGTGGTGGAAGGTGATAAACACGCTAGACTCTCATCATCACTAGACATCAGTCATCACATGGCCCTAATCTGGCCCAATGGAACACGCCAACAGGTACTTGGCGCCAGGTTTTTAAGTTGAAGGTGGTAGCTGGGCTTCCATCCATTTGGCTCCCGTAACATGGATACCCAGGGAATTCAATTGGATGTTTTCTCCATACAGATCTCCTGGGGGATTCATTGAAACAGAACGGACGTCATAGTGAAATATTTTATATTATTCACATTGCTGGACCTGCCACTGTCATTATTAATTTTTAAGGCCACTTTTTAGTTTTGACCTAACAATAGCATGATAAGCAAAACAAGCGAACACGACATTTGTACGTAGTCGCGTGAGACATTCAGTAGTGTGCCCTACAAACACTTAATAGAATATTAACTAAATTTAGTAAGCTGTTAAGCCTAAATTGCTAGTGGGAGGACTAACTCTTCTGCGAGTGTCCGTCTGGGTTGTTACCACCGCTTTGCTCGTGAAGTCTGCCGCCAAGCAGTAATGTGTAAGCATTACTGTGTTCCGGTTTGATGAACAGAGTATCCAGTGAAATTACTGGGCTTATGAGACTTAATACCTAATGTCTCAGGGTAACGAGCGCATTGCAGTGCCGCGCAGGCCTTTGTGTTTCAAAGTTCTGGGTGGCACTGCAATTGTTATGGGCTGGCGTTATGCTTACCACCAGGCAAACGACCAGCTCGTCTCGTTACCAAATAACATAAAAAAAAATTGCTTTGTTTTGTGCAAAACGTTATAATTGAATTGTGCTTTTACATGTCATTAAGCAATCAAAAAAGAATGGATTCAGATAGAGACAAACATATGTCAAAATTGCATCCAAAGTTTCACATTTGAACTATTCGGTTGATAAAGTAAGTTGGGTATAAAACGAGCTCAAAGATTCATATTCAAGCTACAACGCATAAGGGCGTCCATACAATAGGTAGCCCGATGCCTGCCTATACGCGTGCTACCAAAACCAGTGCATTTTTAATGAAATTTCTGGGCTTTCCACAAAGCGGATATGAATGAAAAAAACTACGTTCTGATTCACCGATACGAGCTCCTACCATGGAAATTTTTCCTTCCTGTTGTTGCCTGAAACTTTTCATTTTTCTGGTTCACGTTTCGTGTTTTTTGCCTAGGTGTTTTTGTTAAGATTTTAGGGACACAGCAAACCACATGCGCTTCTGAATAGACATATTATAGAAACTAGAAATCAATATTTCATAGGGTTATTTATATGCCTGGCCTATTGGGGGGCCTATTGAAACCCAAAGACATTTGGTATTAACTCTCATAATACCAAGAACTCTACTGACTAGATAATTAATTATACACAATGAATGAGGGACGTACTTTTATAAAATATTAACAAACAGAAAAGACTAATCTAATGGTTCCGATAGACCGATTAGATACCATTTAGACTCAAGTCAATTCTTCGCGTCTTCTTCTCTTCGGGTCAAATGTTCTTCCAAATTGATTAATGGGAGCGAGTGAAGATAATGACGAAATTAAACAAAAATCTGATTAAGAAAATCAATTGTTTTTATCATGCTAGAGAAACAAAAACCTTGATAGTTTTATGTAGTGTAATAAATAAATAAATATATATTAACAAAACGACATTTTTATCGAATGAAAATCCGCAAATCCCGCCTCTCAATACGAACGGAGGGGCCCGCAAGAATCGCTTTGCTTTTTAAATACTTGAAATTCCAAAATTCCCGATTTGCAAGGCACGCAATACAATGAGTATAAATTTCATTTCGTCGAATTTTTTCCGTCCCTTTAACATTTGATGGAAACCATACATTGTCGGACGTATCAGTTTGGATCCAAGAATTCAATAACGCGAATTTATGAATACCTTCGCAATTGTATCTGTGTGTGGAGTTGAATATTTATTTTGGGTAGTACACGTCGGATTTGTGGTGGTGAATAATTTACAGATTTTTTAAATTTCTTACGGACTTGCTCGTTGACATGGAGCCACGTTACAGTTTTGTACCAAGAGTAGAGAAAGAGAAGGAAATTTATTCTATAATTATTGTAAAATAAGTCCAATTCCTGCAAGAAAAGTAAATTACTTTCTTTTTACCCGACTGTGGCAGTTTATAGCATCCTGTTTGTTTGTATGTATGTTTCACCGTAGCGCCTGAACTATTCATCCGATTTTGATGAATACCTAAGGTGTGAATTGGTTCATTATTATGATTCGGGTGACATAAACCACATTAAATACAAACAAAATCATTTATGTTGGATGTTACATAAAAAGTGTCAGTTTTTAAAACTTTTTCTTGTACTTCTTCAACTTTCTTAACGCTTAAAAAAGAAGTAAAGCTAGAACAGGTTTACTTCTTTTTTAAGCGTCTGCGACGATGATAGTGGCGTAAGTACCTTAACTTCATATCATTCGATTGGTAATTGATAAGATGAAACTGTTTACGTTATTCATCCCTTATTATTTGTCTAAGAAATTTAATGAAAAGCTCCATATAGAAACACAAAATGTATAATTATTAAATTGGTGCTTACCAGAGTAGTTCTGCCAGAAAGCCGCCCCTCCGCTCATAATATCCACAGGCGGCGGGGGGTAGTTCCATTGCGGCTTTTCAGGGGTACGGGGAGGCTCACGCTGGAAAGGAGGCGAGGAGGGGGGCGGCTCTGTACTTGGGGGCTTGCTCTCGGAACCATTCTCGCGTTCCTGGCGGGTCTCTTGCGCTTGCGGCGACATGTTCTCTGCAAAGGCTACAAAAGTTAGGAACCGTTGCATATACGTAGCACATACGAGAGAAGATCGTAATTGCACACAGGTATCTTCTAGGCAAGCGTGCTACAACGTCGACCGCATCGTCGTTTACCATCAGGTGAGATTGCGGTCAAACGCAAGCCTACTCAGTACAAATAAAAAAAATACGAATATGATGAAACGGTAAATCAAATACTATCACTTCTACTGTATGTATTCCTTTAGACTGTGTACTGCAGATAATTCTTTTCTTAAAAAGGTTTCGTTTTACCAAAATCAATTCTAATTAAATGTGTTTACATACATAGATACAAAAATATCACCTTGCAATTCCCTTACATCTATTAGTCAATCAAATGGACAGCCAATAAGTGTAGCAAACAGCGATTATGCAAGGAAACTCGACTCGAATGCGTGTTAGTTCAGCAACCCTCGTTTCAAATGGTCTGCGAAACGATTTCCTGACACGGAGATTAGTACAAGCCTTCACCAGTGCGCACCCCTTCTTACGTCACGCACTCTATATCTTCTCGACGGGTAATAAAGTAACAAATCAATCTGATCAGGAATCAAGAATCAATCTTATGTCAACCGTATAAAGTTGAACTTCGGTCGCTTCAATATCGGGAGATGTCTGATGTGACTGGACGAGATAGACTTGATGCAGAGATAGTTCGACAGAAGGCAAGTTAACATGTCAGAGGCACTCGTATGTGGAAACTTGTTGAAGTATGATGAGCGGTGCTATTGACAATTTTGACGTGATAAGATTTTGGTGAAACTAATACAGGAAGTATCTCGATTTCCAATGGGATATATTATGTACTTCTTCAAAGGATTACACATTACAGGTAATGTAACATGCAAATGCAGAGTAGAACTATTTAAAGTCTTATTTGTAGTTGTATCATAAATAACTGTAGAATTATTAATATTAATTGATTTTTTAGTAATAGAATTAAATTTTTTAGGAATTTTTCAAAACAAAAACGATAATGAAAAGCCTGGTTAAGGATGATTTGAAAAGAAAAACAACGAACGATAGATCCAACTAAAGTTGTGGCAGACCAAATCTCTTAGAATTTTTGAAGTAATAAATCAAGTGCTCAAGTCTACATCAACGGATCTTTAGTAATATATTTCCTTACCAGTTACGATTCTGAGTATCTCAGCTGGAGCCCCTGACTGCTTAAGCGCCTCTTCAATCTTCTGCCGCCTCTTCAGCTCCATCTCGAGCTGGTCCTGGATCATTTGCCGTTGTTTTCTCTCTTTCTTTAGCCGCTTCTGGTACATTACTGTAAAAACGTTGAATATTAGTGTCATTTTGTCTTGAACGCATTTATAATCATGTCGAGTTTTGTTTTTATGTTATTTGGTAACGAGACGAGCTGGTCGTTTGCCTGATGGTGAGCATAACGCCGGACCATAAAAATTGCAGGGCCACCCAGAACTTTGAAACACAAAGGCCTGCGCGGCACTGCAGTGCGCTTTTACCCTGAGTCATTGTAAAGTCTCATAAGCCCAGAAATTTCACTGGCTACTCTGCTCTTCAAACCGGAACACAGTAATGCTTGCACGCAACTGCTTGGCGGCAGACTTCACGAGCAAAGCGGTGGTAACAACCCAGACGGACACTCGCAGGAGAGTGAGTCCTACCACTAACAAAGTAGCGTCGAGTATTAGGAAGTTTTGCATCATAAATGATAGGAACTAAACTTGTCCAGAGTATGTATATATTTAAGATCCAAAAATATCAACACTAATAAAAAAAAATAGCGGATGAGTTAAATATAATCGTGAATTAATGTAGTAAAAAATCAGACGCAATTAATGTAAATCAAAACAAATGATTATTATCTGTTAATGGTTATCTAACTCATACGTTTATCATAATTCTAATGCGATTATATCTGCATTAATATTAATAGAAGGCGGCGAAATCGATCCCAAGCCATACCGTATCGAAACAACAATTACTTCGAATGCCGCACGCAGAGCTAAACGAAATTCCCGACTAAATATACGGTTGTATGCGCATGCGTCGGTACGCCATACTTCTCTCCACCTGTATACCATCAAACCTGAAAAGCGACGCACCTGTCTCTTTTACTCTTATGACAACCTTTTCTATATATGAAGCCTATAACTACAGGTTCTCGATTCGATTTGGCATTAACTCGTCAATGATCGCTCGATCTTGCGTCGATCAAATTTCTCTCTCTTGCATATTGATTGAGTAATGTTGCGTCTTTTTCACTCGAAGGTTCGATTGACGAATGATTGAGTCGAGAGTGATTCACGTGTCGATGGAGGTTGTGCTTTTGATGAGTTGAGGGGCGGACTCGGGAATCAGGTAAACGCGATCGATATCGATTGTAAGGTTTCTGTAAAGATTTAACGATTTTCGTTAGTGGTAGGACTAACTCTTCTGCGAGTGTCCGTCTGGGTTGTTACCACCGCTTTGTTCGTGAAGTCTGCCGCCAAGCAGTAATGTGCAAGCATTAATGTGTTCCGGTTTGATGAGCAGAGTAGCCAGTGAAATTACTGGGCTTCTGAGATAAGTCTCAGAACCCTGAGACATTAGGTATTAAGATACCTAATGTCTCAGGGTAACGAGCGCACTACAGTGCCGCGCAGGCCTTTGCGTTTCAAAGTTCTGAGTGGCACTGCAATTGTTATGGGTCAGGCAAACGACCGGCTCGTCTAGTTACCAAATAACATTAAAAAAAAATATTCCTAAAGATGTCAAATATTTTTACTACCATAAAAGTAACCGTTTAAATAGGTACTACCTAATCGTTTCAGCTTATTACTTGATCCGCGAGTAAACTCAGAGATCTGTGTCGAGATGGTAAAAGATAGAGTTTTGATGGAGTCGGCCCGCGATGAGGTCGCAGATAACTTGTTCGTTTTATGGAAACGGTATGAATAATAAACTAATAAAAATATGAAGGTACACCCCTTGCCGCCGTTCTGAATTGCGAAGAGGCGGTGCTTAATTTTATTGGGAATTTAAAATACCTAACTACAGTAGTTACAGCCTTCTTCAAATTGAGGCAGTTTGAATTTAAAGTGTGTAGATTTACACAAATCACTGAGTTATTGCAGAATACTAATAAGGTTGGTATCGAAGATAACGCAAAAACGCAATATATAGATAATTGTAATTCGCAGAATGAACATAAAACGAAACTTGGTTTTCTCATGAAACATTACCTAGTAATTAATGTTGTTGCTAAAGAAACTGGCGAGATTCACTAGTGATCGACTACTACGCATCATTTGTCATCGGACGACCTCCGGCACCGTAATGAAGCTGAGATGCAAACTGGCAATTTTTTATTTTGATATTTTGTTTTGCTTTTAAATCTCTAAAGCAAATGAGGGAAAACCAAACTTCGTGAAAACGTTTTACTGAAGAGAACCCTAAAGTCAAATATTATATACGTGACCGTACATAATTACTTTGTTAACAAAATTAGGATGGAAAGGTCCTCTTTCACTTAATTTCTCGTCAATACAAAGGTTTGCGTCCAAATGTCCGTTCAGTGGAAAATTCGTCGGACCATCGACTCCGAGTATCGATTCGGCGTAACACCTCTGAAAAACAGTTTCGCACTCGACTGAAGCTTATTTTTGAACCTTTTCATCTCATTTTTCCTGTTTATTAACACGTAAATGTTTCATTTGGAGAGTCCTATTTTGAATGAGATGCTCCATCCAGAGAATCTAATCGAATCAGAGACTGAAACGTCAATCAATGTCTTCCCACGAGGAGCAGACGCAGAGCAGCGCGTCGACCGCTAACCGCGGCAGAAGCGCTGTCGGCGGATCGCCTCACATTGTTTCTACGAGTCAATATTTGTCCAAAGGCCGTCGGCGTCGCTTTGTGCTCGTAATCCGAACCTATTGCTTCCTCATTCATAACTTCACAGACGATGAATCGTAATAATTCTCGATTGACTATTTCATTTGAAGCTGGCTTAACAAAAAGTTTGGAATCTTTTGTTGCCGCCTTTGTGCTCGATGATGGTTCTAATTCTGAACGATTGAATAGCCATGATGCAGTTAATCTTTTCTTTGTTCTATTTCATTTCAATTTAAATTACAATAACGCCTTGTCGATAGATCTTTTCTTATACGCTTACTTATATATTGTATTACAATATGTACTTTATACAAATGTAGAGTAAGTTTTAAACTAGTGATTAAAGTAAATATACCTAGCTGATATTTTAATCGGTAATTTATTTGGTTTGACAATTTTTAACGGCGACTAACATCTGGTCTGTCTGTGCATATGTCTTGTACGACTATGAACACCAGACAGTCTTCGAAAGTATTTTAAAATGAATCAAAATAAAGTAACATTTTTGCAATAAAAACTTCTAAAAGTTTTAATATGTGTAAAATTAGCAAAAATTTAATTCTCAGTAACAATGGCAGCGCTACCCAAAGTTTTGGTTCACAAGGACTGCGTGTTTCACAATAATGTATAAATGTAAACTGTAAAAGCTTAATCGAAATAACAGTGGATTCACAAACAGCATTCCCAAAAACACAAACATCTATAAGCAACAAAGCGAGCGATATGAAGCGAAACAATTCGATGACCGAGCGTATGAATAAAAACGAACCACCAAAATATTGAAGGAATCCGTTCAAAGGGGAAAAAATGTAATAAAACCCGAGGCCGATCCAGAGAGAGTGTGGCTAAAAAGCAACAAACGATATGGTTGCGAACATCCGTTGCAGACAAAAGTTGGACTACTTGACTATGCAAATTATATTTGCGGACCGCCGCGGCTGAGACCCGATCTCCGACGTTCCGTTTCACTTTTACGTATAACGTGTATTCTTTTCATATTTTCATCCGATTTCCTTCCCCTCACTCATTTTGTTCCGTTTTAAAAGTCGCGGAACAATGCCGGTTTCCGCGGGCGGTATTCGCCGCGAGCCGTATTCTTGCACGCGGCTTCTTTCTCTTGTTATTATACCTACGTATCTTTTTATATCTATCGAGTTTTCTTTTCTTTAATACTTTTTAACTCATAAATGGCTGATACGGTCCCCTAGGGTTTGTTGCCCGAATAACATGTAAATGAGACGGTTGTGAGAGTAGGTTGATACAAATTCATATTGGAATCTGCGTTACATTGTAATTTCGGATGGTAAATTCCATTTTCTTACAAGTATGCGTGTAGGCGTTGTTATTCTGTTTGAAGATTATGAGCAAATGTCAAAATGTATTCAACAATTTCTAAAGAAGCTTTAAATTCCTTTTTTTCTATTACTTTTCTACTGTTGTGCTGGTTGTCAGAACGTGTCTTATCTAAGGCAAAACATTTGGGGTTAGCAACGACGGGAACGGTTTAGGAAGTGATCATTGCTTTATATAGTCTAAAATGTTTAAATTTCAGTTGTTTTTTCTTCATGTACCTACTCAGGTGAAATTTACCTACTTACCTATATATTTACATTGTAATTTTTAATTGCCAAGTCTAACAAACAAGCAAATCCATCCACCTGAAGGAAAGTGATTACCATCACAATCACGATTTAATTTTAAGATATAGTTTTACTTTTGTAGTTTTATAATATTTGTAATGTGGCAATTTCTACAACAGTTACAATTTATTGTTTATCTAACTCGAATGACAAAATATTAGACATTTATAAAATCTATACAAATAAATAAAATTGAAACGTCTGTTTGTAATATTAAAATAACAGCTTCTTAGTAAATGCATATGAAAGTATATACGGTACCTATAACAAAATAACCATTTTTTAAATTATTGTCTGACTGTTTGTTCCGGGTAACCTCCGAATCGGCTGGGCCGATTTTGACGGGACTTTCACTGGCAGATAGCTGATGTTACAAGGAGTAACTTAGGCTACTATTACTATCGAAAAATAATTAGGGATCCGCGCAAACAAATAAAAACCATGAAATCCATTATCTCCGCGCGGGTGAAACCGCAAGCAGCATGCAGCAGCTATTAGATAAAAATATTCGATTTTCCTAATAAATATCTACCAGCAGAAACATTAAAAAAGTCTCATATTACCAATTATCTTTTTGACGCAGAGACCAAATGCTCCAGTTTGGCTGAAGAAACGAGAAATCATAGCTATCGATACTTAATACTATAGCTGTCCCAGTAGTGCACTACGACGTAAATAAGCATCGACATTTATGACAGTTGCACCCCTCCGACCGTCGCCGAACGATTTAGATAAGTCTTTTTATAGTTCTTTATTGAAAATAAATTGCCTAGAATAAAATCAGACGCAGTTGAAACGGCTTTCCGATAGATGTGTATGAAATAATGTTCTGTAGATAAGATGTGTCAGATGAGCGTATGTTTGGCAACGCTGTGGCCGATGCAGCCTCGATTAGGGGATGACGCGACTCGACGTCCGATAACGAATAGTTAATGGTACAGTTAGCATCTGCGAATGTGCTGAAATGAACAGTTTTATTGAATTGATTGATTTATATAGAAATGCGCATTATCTATTCAGCCGTCGACAAATGCCTAAGCAGGCTTTTAGCGGATATAGCAGCAAATATCTTCAGGTATTTGTTTTTAAGTAGCGCAAGAATAGCGTTGACCGTTTTGACTTTACGATGAGATTCTAAAACGACTGTCAAAAGGCACGATAAATGATTGTTGATGAACTTAGGGCGGTAGCTAGCATGACAAGCAGTAGAAAATACCCTACCACCACGCTAGAAAAAAATATCCGATTTTGTTTGCATATAAAACAATCCATAAATCAAAAGAAAGTTGTCTCCCGCCTAAAGACATTTGTCAAAGCTGTCCACACCAATGTCCTGCCCCGTACAGTCGCGTACACTCGCTAACGACCGTTTAGCTTTTTATCTGTTTCCTCTGTTTTATTCGGGCGGCACTATTTATGGCGGGTGCGCCTCCTGATAACAGTTTTCCTCAAAATTGTACCGGATTATTGTTTCTGTCAGACAAGTGGGGAGTATTAGTTACGAGCTCCGAATGACCTTCGGTGATAAAACACGGTGCTTTCTCTCCAGTGTTTACGCAGCGAGATTATTTGATCTCTCATAATATCTCATCGAACATTTCAAAGCAACAAAATATCAATAAAGGTGCACGGAGAAAAATTTTATGAAAAAAGAGAAAGATCGCGCGCAGTTTTATCATGACGATCAAAGGGCCGGTCGGGCATTCCGACTTCTTACGACGTTAGTAAAAAATACAATCTCTCTTTATAGTTACCATTCCACTGGTTATTATATCCGTATCGATACGTTGAACTTACGGACCGTGAAATGTCCGATTCTCGATATTGCCAGCCCCCGGCACTGCTCGCTCATTTTGGTTACTTTTTAGAATTATGGTAGAGATGAAAAAACATATTTACATACTTGGAATGGCTTAGATAATGGTTACTAACATGTACGAAATGTTTTTTGCAAGTTCTCTTTTTAATAAATATCCATTAAAATACTTACAACAGAAAAAATTGCAATAAAAATCGGGAAACTACTTCATTGGCAAACTACTGAAACGATTTTGATGTAATTTCTATTGGACCAATCTGAACGTATATTTCTGTTATTCTGTTTATTGGGTTCTGAGGCAACAAACATAATAAAATACAGACGAATTGTGAACCTCTTTTTTTGGAAGTCGGTAAAAGTTCGTAGTTCAAAAACTATTCATGTTATGTACTATAAAATATAAATAACAAGAATCATGACCTGTAAAGAAAATTGAGCGAATCAATCAACCTAACGATGATTACGTCTGGAGACTTGGTATTTTTCAGAATATTCGGCAGCATTGTCGTGTACCGTTCCGGTCCGATCACACTTTTTACTGGTTATAAAAATATCCCAGTTTAACGTTTCTTTCTATAACACAGCTTCTGGAACCAGGACAAAACACCAAAACATACGAAACATAATATGCAAGATTAGACAGATGAAACAAAAAGGAATCGATTCTTGGTTAAAAAAATCGATTCGGGATCAAATGATGTATTATTTTCGTCGGAATGGCTCATCGGGGCATGCTTCCTGCGCCATCAGTGTGGTCGTAACGTGACACCTGTTAATATGCATGAATTAATAATATTGTAGATATTCGATGGCAAGGGTCGTCTGTATCGCGTGCGAATGTCTCGTGAGGCTTCAGTGCATCGATTTGAGAAATACATATCGATTTTCATTATTTAATAGTCCTACTATGTCCTTTAATCCTACTTCCTACTAATATTATAAATGCAAAAGTGTGTTTGTTGATTTGTTGGTTTGTTCTTCTGTCACGCAGTAACGGAGCAACAGATCGACGTGATTTTTGGCATAGATATAGTTTATGGACCGGAGAGTAACATAGGCTACTTTTTATCCCGGAAAAATCTACGGTTCCTGTGGGAACGTGGGTGAAAACCGCGGGCAGAAGCTAGTCAATTAATAAAGCAGCTAAGACCCAAAAAAAACAAAAAAAATCTAGAAGCATTATAACGAGAGAGTGATAACCGCAAGCAATTTCATGCAATATCATAAAACACACTGGCGCAGGTAGACAAAACACAACCAATATTGACAATAGATGATTGCAGACCGTCCGGCGGACCCCCTCAGCAAACTCCGAATTAAAACGGGAACGAGAAAAATTAATCCTAATGCGATTTTAATGAAGCTCAAATGAATGAATGCAATAATGAATTGCTAAGCCGCAGGTTATTCGTTTTGTATTAACAGACGCCGGCATGAAAATGAAAGATATAAAACCCAAGCCGTAAGCCTGCCTTATATCCCGCTCGATGTGCATACGAATCGTCTGAGAGCTTCTATTTATCTCGGTAATTAGTTCTTTGCGAAACATAAACCACTAGAGATAATATGTATTACCCGAGCTCGGAGCCTCGTAGTGTATTGAAGCGTAGAGAAGATAAAATGTAATAATAATTAAGGCTCAGCATTGCACAAAGACGCACGCCTTAGCATCGAGTATAAAGCACACAAGCGCTGAAAATGTACACCTGAAGTCTGTGCTCGCTTTTGCATTAACGAATGCGGAAGCGGCGCTGTGCATACAGGACGCGTTGCACCCCACCTCTCGGAGGTGCCCCCCCACCACCCTTTACCACCCTCGTGCCTCTCGCTCAAACCAGACGCCTCCAGCACCAGAGCATGTCCCTCCCGTGCGTTCATTACCTCTACGCGACGGCGGCGACCCAACAATTCAAGTTTGCTTTCCGCTACACAATCTACGCTACCAGACAGACTACACTGCACCCATACACACCGGCCACTCGAATAATAAAGATGCAGAAATTAACCTGGCCTCACTGAAAAAGAGGAAACTAAGTGAAGCTATCTACGCTTGAATGGAGGTAATGCAACGCGAGCACTCGTCCGACGAATGAAAGAAACTCCTCGCGTAAATGCTGAGCTTGTTGGAACAGAGGGTAAATGTCAACTGCGGAATAAAAACAGTCAACAGATAAATGCAAACGATAAACACACGAGCAAACTGAAAAGGCGAGATGTGAAAGCGAATGTTGACTCCACAAACACTCGTGGAAATAAGCTCTGCAGTGCGAATGGGATTAGCTCTTGAAAAGACACGAGGTATCAGTAAGGAATCAATAACGTTTCCACACTAAATTTGCTCCGTCCCATAAAATATTCAATTACGCATAAGCACACATTTGCGAAGGCCAGCAACGACCACGCGGCACCCCCATTAAAGACGCCTAAGGGCCATTTAATCGGTCAGTGGATGTAAATTCGACGGCCCCAAAACAAATATCCCGAAACTAATAAGGAAACGAAATATGTAAATCGTTTGCCATATTGTTTCGCAAGTGAAATCTTCCTTTAATCTTATAACAAATCCGTGTCCAAATGGCCGGTCCGCTCCGAATTTGAATATAGGAGGGTTCATTTAAGGGTCAGGTTGTACTCTAGAAGCGTCGTTGCGGTAGGAAGGAGCAAATGTATGCAAGACACGCACGGAGGAGATAGCGCCCATAATGTTGTCCTATGCACATATTGCATCAAATTAGTTGTCGACTTGTAAACAAGGAGGAGGAAAGTAAGGCCGCTAAGACGTCGTCCGTGGGTAGTTTGCATGGATATGAGAGCGGCAATATGGGGGTCCGCAGCTGCTAGCTGTACTCATTAAGATGTTTTATGGTCGGCCCGCCGGACCGTGTTGCCAATTTAAGATATTTCTATGCGGGACGGCGCCACGTTAGTTTGGCTTCCGATTAGGGGATTAAAGTGGTCCTTTAAGGTATTAGCGTAATAATTGCGGCGCCCATTATGCGGTTGGCATTGTCCTCGTTACTCCCCCAAGGACATTATTAGGGTAATTTAGGAGCAAACGTAACTATTTTCAGAGTACCTGTGAAGGGAATCAATAAAGGGTTGGGTCTGCGCCTCTGTTTGCAGACGAGTCGTTGAAATAAAAACAAAAGAGTAAAGCAATAAAATCGAGTCACAGTGGAAAAAGACAAAGTTCAAACAAATTCGGTCCGTCTGTCGCACACCTATACCCGCACGGGAAGTAAATCAAAGGGTGTTGAAACTTTACACCCACTTAAAGCCGGACACAGTAATAAAGCGTTCGAACTTCGTCGACCCTGGACATCAAATGAGACACCCCTTCTGCATTTTGTTCGACGGAAAATTAAAAGTTCTCAGATGTTTTTTCCGACGTAGCGTTTGATTTCGTTTAATTGGAAAATTTTGAATATTAGATTTTTGAGTCATTATAAATTCAAACGTATCAGAACGTGTCAGAAGAAAAAACATTCAAAATGTTGTAGAGCATATTCTTAGATTGACAAATGAAGTCGCCCTAAATAGACACTCCATTATCGACAGCACAATCGGCATTATACCAATACCTTTCAGAATATCTCATAAGACAGAGCGGAAGTCATACAAAGTAATGCTCGGTTTCCAACAACTCTCAAGGTACAACTTTCTTACAGAACTGAAGCATCTCTCATTCGGCATTTGATAGGGGCTAAGTTTTAGAGTTACCTTAACATTAGTTTAAAACTAATGTTAAGTGAACATGTTTAAAATATCTAATTTAATAAAAGAGGTTTAATTACGGGGTTGAGACACTTGGACCGGAGCTCATCGAAATTTTAAAGAACTTTCAGGGCGTCTGGTCGAAGCCACACGTGACCAAAATGCTGGCCTCTACTTAGGTCAAAGATAGGGCAATGCGGCCAGCATTTTGGGAACGTTGCCTACTGGTAGCGGATTATTAGATTAAGATTGTAAATAGATTAATGTGTATATAATTTAGTTATTTTAGTTTATTTTACAACCCATACAAGATAATTGTAATTTTCTGTTTAAATGGAAAATTTAAAATTAATCTAATTTATTTTGATGGTCTTTTTCGAAAGTTTTCTCTCATACCTATTTTGATCTACGTATCCTGCTTCTGCACATAAAGTTTCATGTTCGGAGTTTAATCACTTGAAAGATAGTATAAAAGGCTGTAGGGCGCAGACGCTCTTAACATTCGATAAATACATCGTGTTTCTAATTCTAACTCTGTTACTGATAAAGACCGTCACCAGTTCCTTCGTATACTACAGACCCGACCTCGAATTTCTAAGTTGTTACCAACTTAACAATAATCCGATACCGGCCACCGCCGGGCGGTCAGTTGGGTTCAATAATTACAGATGAGACTTCTCTAAGCTTTGAAACTTAAAACCTTAGAGGAATTAGACAAATAAACTTCACAGGATTCAATGGAGTGGATTGTTGGAGTGGGTAGAAATTAGAATACCTTTGGACAGTTGGTTATAGTATAGAAAAATAAAGTTTTGAAGTAAGTACAGCGAAGGTCGAAATTAATATCGATAGCTCCGTAGTTAATATTGTAATGACCCTGCAAAGTGAGGGGCCCATGGCTCGGTTCCCGTCTGTGACAGGTTTTGTGTGGTGAGCATAAATATTGTTTTCGGATCTTGGATGTTTGTGTTGTGTATCTGTGTGAGTCCATGCCACCTGTGACACAGGAAATCCTATTGCAGGGTGGTGTGAGTGTGTTTTTTTAATATAAGGCAATCAACATTTATTTACAGTTTTAAAAGCTACTAACACTATAAATTTGATTATTGTGAATGAATTAAAAACACGCTTTGTTAAAAATTTACCATTGACATGTATTGTGTACGTTTTGACACATAGCATGGAGTGCAATAAACAATTAAATTAAATAGGCATGTGCATGACTATAAATGAAAACCCAAAGAACCCAGAGAATTTGCTTAATTTGTATACTAATGGCGGAACGAAGTCAAAGTACGCTTCAAGATTTGGGCCTGAGACTCACGTGAACTTTTTAATTACCCCAAACACATAACTACTCGGGCAAGCGCCCCAATGAGCACTTTATTAATTGTTTCCAAAGCGGTGATTCGAACGAATGTATTCCCTGATTAAGTGCATGGGTTGGTTTCCAACGAGAGGGTTATTAAATAATTTATTGTCTAGCGACTATTCGTGAGGGGCACTGCTCAAATGGTCCGCTAAGATTCTGCAAACTTGGTTATAGAATATTATAGTAAACATTATCTGCTAAACTTAATGGATTCACGCAAAGATACCTTTAAGACGTACAAATGCAATGTGCGGAGTGTACGGATGCAGTGTGTGGAGACGAGAATTTAGTCGGTAAACTTTGAACTTTTACCGGAATAGGTAACAAAGGATGTCTCTGTTAAAATTAACTTTTAATGAATACTTATAAAACTAATTTATAGAGCGTGTGCTAAAATTAAAATATTTTCGTTGACATATTGAGCCTAGGTTGTAAGATATTAATAATTTCGTTACGTTTTTTTTGTCAGGTTGACATTTTTAAATTAGCTCTCTTGACGATAGTGTTTCAAGTAGGGAAACGGTACGCCTTGATTGGGGCTAGATCGCAAATATGCCAGCAGGAATATGCCAGCTACTATATCACAAATTCAACTTGAACTATGGGAGTAACAGAAAACGCCGTATCACTATGTTATGCAAAGACGATTTCAACTAACGAAAGCTCAAATTTACGTATTCAAACTCTCTACCATCAACGAGCAAATGGAAACAACAGACTCTTTCACGAGTTATTTCACTTCACGAAACAATAAAGAGAACTCGACCATGATTGAGTTTGCCCTGAACCTTTTACAGCTTTCAATGCGCATTTCGAACTGTCAACGACAAATTACGCAGGCTGGCCATTCACGCTCAAAAATCGTTCTCGATTGAGTCAAGTGGGATAAAATAAGAGGCGGGTGGGGGAATACGCACCCTCAACCCGGGAAACCGGAGCGGGAAACGTATGTCCGGTACATTTGTAAACACTAACAGGTGCCGACAGCCTTTTGACAGTTCATTAAATTAAATGGTGCGTTTTATTGTGTGAATCGGAACCAATTGACATCAAAGCTGATTTTATTAGGCGATTGTTGGTACTAAACGCCTTTTAGTGGATTTCGTTTGTGTGAATATTTAAATATGTGGTTATAGGTTACTTGTATAATTTGTTTATGAAGCGAAATAAGGACGTATAGGTAAGAATATAATAGCTTTATTATAGGAGTAAGCTTTGTATGAAGGATTGATTTTTGCAGTCTGTAATTTTGCAAGGATATAATTATTTTACTTGATTAGTAGTAGAGCAGCGAAGTACAATCCTACTTTCTACTACTTAACTAGTGTAGAGAGATGAAAGTCGTAGAATGTCAATAGGGTAGTTGACAATTTTTGAAAATCTGGTTTGTATTGTGATTTATGTGCTATTTCAGCCAAAATAGCCCCAAAAAATAACTTACATTATCATAGTTAATTTTACTTTTTTATTTATTATTATTTACCATCTAAACTTTGGGGCAAAGGTCAGTTGTGACGGTTTATATTATTTGAGTTTGAATTATGATTGTAATATTTTTATTCTGGTTTCTGAGTAAATTTGTTTTGCGTAAAGCTAACTGTCGATCACACAAAAAGCTTTTTGCTGTGAGTTTTTACAATATTTTAGTACAAAACCATTTACTCTACTCTCCAATAAATATTGGAGAGGAGAGTATTTTGGGTGTTCATTCTGTTAATTGAACAAAAAGTGAAGAGTATTATTTAACCGATTTCGAAAAAGGAGGAGGAGGTTATTTGTTCGCCTGTATGTATTTTTTTATGTATGTTCTCCGATTTACACTCAGAACTTTGAAACACAAAGGCAGTGCGCTCGTTACCCTGAGACATTAGGTATTAAGTCTCATAAGCACATTAATTTCACTGGCTACTCTGCTCAACAAACCGGAACACTGAAATGCTTGCACACTACTGCTTGGCGGCAGACTTCACTAGCAAAGCGGTGGTAACAACCCAGACGGCCACTCGCAGAAGAGTTAGCCCTCCCACTAACAAAACAAAATTATACAACAATTTATCAAAATGCATCCTAAATTGCTAAAAATCAAGGTTAAACTGGACACGGCAGTCTTCATGACTCCATTTTGGGCCGCGTCATTTGATTATGCCCAGTTACATACATCACATGGCTCGGATATTGAAAGGGCTGGCCATAATTCATTTTCGACGAAATATTGTCTGCTGCCCGAAAAAATCTAATTACAATCCGACCGTTTTAACTTGGCGGTGGTAATTTTTGGATCAGAATTACTGTTATTGGAATTTGATATCTCGGTATGGAAGCACAAAACCATTATTGGTATGTACAAGGTCCTAGGTTAGGGATTGCACTCTTTGTAGTTATACATTTACCTCTCATTTCAGTAGCATAGGTACAATTTAATTTTGATTCCATTATAACTTCATTTTAGCTCGTGCGTGAGAGCTTTTGCCAAAATCAATTGGGACTAGACTGAATGAAGTGCCCAATTACAATTGACTGAAACAGTCAAACAATTCATGTAACTAAGAAGAGGAACACTAAGATATAAATACACTCTTACTTGTTAATTGAATTGAATTTAATTACTTACTCTTAATTGTTTTTTCCTTAAGATTAGTTATTAAACACTAAAAAGTCTAGCACCCAGAAAGAGAACTAGCTCTTGCAAACTCAGGGTATCCTACGGTGAGAGCTAGGGTTTTTCAAAAATATTACTTTAATCTCTATTTAAGTTGCAAGTATTATTATTTACACTCTCATATTGTGATATTGTGAATTATTTTGTTGTTAAAGTAACCTTAAGATGCATTTTTGGATCAGTAAATGATTATTATATTCACATTCTCGAAATATTGAAGATATTTCGGTAGTCATGTGATATTTATGATCTGTCTTAATTAATGATCTCAAAGATAAGGAAATAATTATTTATTCATCTTTAATTAACACTTATCAAAACACTCGTGCAAATTATTGATCACTTTTAATAACTATCATTCATGATACTCGCAAGTGTATATAATAAAGTGAATAGAAACTAAAAGCCAAATTATACCTACCAATACAGAACTAAGATGTTTAGGTAATTACTCTGACTCGTAATCGCACAGTGCGATGTTGATGAGTTTAGAGCATTTCAAATAAACAGTTAAACAGTAATAGGAACACGGTAATAACAGACGAGACAAGGTAAACAAGCAAATGGATTCACTATTAAAACCGATACGTGTTTGGAACGAGCTGTGGTCACTTGTTTGTATGTTGAATTGAGAATAGGTATAAGTATATAGGACTGAAATATCACTTAAAGAGCGTTAATAAATGAATAAACGCTTACACTCATACCCCCGCACTAGGATTCCCTGTGTTGCAGGTGGCATGGCACACACAGATACACATCACAAAAATCCAAGGCCCGAGAACAAATTTTATGCTTACACAAAATCTGCCCGGCCGGGAATCGAACCCGGGACCCCTCGCTTTGCAGGCAGGGTTACTACCAACTTAGCTACGGAGCCGTCATTCGTTGAAGCAATGTTCAAGTCAAATCAAAAAGTTTACATAGGTATCATGGATCCATAGAGTTATTAGTTATAATTACCTAGTTATTAGTTTTTTACGTGATATTTTACATATATATGTACCTACTTTTTTTTTCTACCTTTATTAACTAGCTAATACATAAATAAACACTACATCTAACCTGGCTATAAAGCCACGCTATTGATCGTTGATGATGAGGATAATGATTGATCATTCTGCTTCCAACCTTGAAAAGTATTAACGAATCAACCAATTTTGTGGGTAAAATTTCGAAAAATCAATATTTTTCCACTCACTCCATATAACACATGGTAAGTAGTATTAAATTCGCCTATGTAAGAGCTTGTCTTGTTTTGTATAATTAATAATCTCCTATCTTTCTAATTAGTTTGTCTCTTCTTCTAAATAAGTAATAAGTACAGCCTATGTAAAAAACCCCGTGATCTACTTCTTCTTTACATTTTATTAGCTTCTGCCAGCGGATTCACCCGCGTGGTATATATCAATATAGCTTATGTGTTATTCCATAACCTAAACTGTTTACATTCCAAATTTCATCAAAATCGGTTTAGTTGTTACTGGTAACAAACATTCACACACACACAAACTTTTGCATATTAGTAGGATATGAAGGATAGGGTACACCCTTATTTAACTCAATACATATACCGAATGTAACACGATACAGGATATAAACGGCACGAGGAAATGACTACCGTCTATTTTTGTCCCCAAACAGGTTTAGCTGTTAAATATGATATTAGCAACATAAATACGATATCCTGCAATGAAATTGGCGTATGGCTTCATCGAAGTCTGTTACTGGTGTGTGGTCGCGGGTAAACAAAGATCTTAATGATCGCACAGTTGCGAATGTAAACAATTTATTAGCCCGCAATCGAATGGGTACAATCGATTCATGCATTCGATGTTCTTCGTTCGCTGAATCGGATAACGCTTCTCCAATAGCAGACGTATCGTTATTTTTATTGCTGTCGAGAAATGCTTTACGTGGTTTCAACGACAGTGTCTTGTTCTAATTTGTATTGTCACTTGTTTCGAGCAAATTGTATGACGCATTCCGATGTCTTTTGACGTTGAAGAACATTAACTCGCAAAATCAATATCAGCAAGATCGCAATCTTCCCCAACGAAGTAAAATTTGATATCAATAAGCGATTTTCCCGAAACACCGGATGCGGTCTGGCGGGCACTAGTTCAATTATTATTGAATTTTCCATGCCCGGAAAATTGTACCCCATCGAGCAGACGAAAGGCTATTTGCTTTTACACTGTAAATTAATTTAGCTGTCTCTTTCCTGTAGCCACGTTTCGCATGCACAAAGAACTGTCACCTAGTAGGAACCATCCGTGTTACTTTGACCCCTAATTAGAATCATTAACCTCCCCCACCCGCAACAACAGAGTTCAGAGTCAAACTCTCGACTCATTCACCAACTCCACCAAGACATCGGAGATAGACGTTTTTGTTTGTTTCTATAATTAAAACGCGACTTAGCCGCTTTCTCGATAATTATAATTCCACTCGATGTTGCTGTTCCGGTGAGGATTTGCGAGGGACCAAGTCGGCAACTCGAGCAACTCGGGCTAATTGTTTGGAGTTCGCGTGGATGCTTATTGTTTTGGATTAAATTAAAGCTCGGAGTGAATTTGATTTAGAATGGGATTCGGTTCGTTGCTAAAGAGTTTATCGGTAGCGGCAGGATTTCGTCAGAGGTGGTAAACAGCACGGGTGGGCGCATTACGTGGCTCGGTGGTTGGCTGAGTCACGGGTGTCGCCGGTCGCCGGCCGCCAGTTTTGAACCGAGTTCTAACTCCCAGTGGTCTGGCGCTAACACGCAATTTCGCCTCACTAGTTGCTACGCTTCGATGGGCAATTTGTATGTTGTGCGGCAAATGTAAAATTTATTCGTTTCTGTTTTCTTTGCTCTAAAACAAAACACGTTTCATTCTATTGTGGACTGCCAGTGTACGTATACGTAATTGAATGGATCCGTTGTAATCAAAACGAAAAACAGCTAGATAAAGTCTGTTTCCATTATCTACCTGATTACAATTTGTTATAGTAATATTCCAGGTATCTGACCATGTGTTATGGTATGGCAGCGTTATTGTCTACTTCTAGGTAAAATCGGACAAGTTTTGTATCAGATTACAAATGCGATACGGTCGCACATGGCGCGTTCACTCGATTGTAGCCAAATCGGCAATTCGATCGTGGAATAATCGACACGACCGCGTCGCAACACTATTTAGGCCCGCCTCAGATTGGCTGACTACTGTCGTTAGACATCAGGGAAATTGCATTTAAACATAGAAGTGAATACAACAATATGCAAAAACGCAACGTAATTTTGTAACCATATTACAGAATCTATATTTATATTATATTATACTAATGGATAACAAGACGGGCGTTTGCCTGATAGTAAGTATAACGCCAGCCCATAACAATTGCAGTGCCACTCAGATCTTTGAAACACAAAGGCTTGCCCGGCACTGCATTACGTTCGTTACCCTGAGACATTAGGTATTAATGTCTCATAAGCCCAGTAATTTCACTGGCTACTTTGCTTATCAAACCGGAACACAGTAATGCTTGCACATTACTGCTTGGCGGCAGACTTCACTAGCAAAGCGGTGGTACCAACCCACACGGATACTCGCAGAATAGGTAGTCCTACCACCATATATATTCACATCATATATTTAGTGGAGTAGATGCTTTATAATCTTAAGTCTAAATAATCTTCCAATTTGGAACGTGCACGGTGGGTTTCTGGAAGGTTCATTGACTTTGAGCACGGATTGGGTCTGTTGGTGTCTTTGTCATTTATTATGTTCTGATAAAGACAGCATCAGTTTTAGTCTGTGATTCGGGTAGACGAATGTTGCAGAGGCCCGCTGTTAGAGTCATTTATTTTAACTTTCATAAGTGCTCCTTTGGGGCCTATTTGAATAAAGAAATTTGAATTTGAAGTAAAAAGTTATTTTACCGTAGTTTCTTACAAGTTTCTTATATAAAAACTCACGTGGTTTCATCAAACTTTCCTCAGAAAATTACACAATGTTTTAAGTCATATATTATATTACCTTACACAATACATCACTAATTATAAAGTTCATTATGTATTTCACCGAATCTCCCTGAAAGTTCGTTTCAACTCCTTATTACGTGAACACATTATGATACACATTGAAACCTGTTCTAACAATTTCACATACAATCATAAATTCTAATTTAGCTCGTTCGCGGATCCTGTTTCCACCTCGCCTTCGGTTTTCCGGACTCATTGTATGTTACTCCCAAGACATTGTAGCCCCGCAGAACGTATATACAAAATTAATTAGACAAAATCTCAGGGTCTTGTAATATTTTATTATTATTTCTGCCGTTGTGCGAGATTTTATTAGCGCGTTATATTTACTGCTTCTCTTAGGTGTAATGTATCCGAATGGGGTCTTGATTAGTGATGTTCGTACGGATGCGTTACGAGTTTGTAATTATACTTGTCGTAATTACAGCGTAGCGAGCATTGAAGCTTCCAAAGGGTTTCATCTCGGTACAGATGCTGTGACGGTTGGTTAAATTAAACGTCGTGTACTGAGCGGCGATTTTCTTGATTGCGAACGCCTATTCGAGCTGAGTTTGCACTGTTTTAATTTGCACTTAACCATTCAAGTGATTGCAGATTGTAATTCAATTTCACAACTATATGGGATAATGTGTCTCAATTTCAATGTGGAATTAACCTTTGACGACCTTTAGACGGCTCCGTAGCTGAGTTGGTAGTAACCCTGCCTGCAGAGCGAGTGGTCCCGGGTTCGATTCCCGGCCGAGGCAGATTTTGTGTAAGCATAAAGTTAGTTCTCGGTTCTTTGTGTTGTATATCTGTGTGTCCATGCCACCTGCGACACAGGGAATCCTAGTGCGGGGATATGAGTGTAAGCGTTTATTTATTGTTTATTTATATGCCATACCAATCATGCATTAATTAGCAGTATTTATTATGTATCTTGATAACGATTCCAGAAATTATTTTTGTTAAATCACGTCGTAGAGTAAATCATGGATCAAATGGATTGGTGAACTTTATTGGGTGCTGGCCGAACTCCCGATAAGGGCAGGATCCAGGACGGACATAGGACTAGGTGTGTTTTGTGCTTAAAAGGTAGTCAATTTGTGTGTCCATCCTGAATGGCACGAGCCAACACAGTATTCTACTTAGCCGTGAAATGTGTAATGTCGTTCGATTCGACCTTTCTTTAGCTTGCCGCTCTTTTGTGTCCGTTTTAACACGTCTTTGGTGCTATCAGGGAATGGAATACTATATCTCTAGATCTTCTCAAATTTATAGGTAGTCATTTTGCTTTTTAACCGACTCCCAAAAAAGGAAGAGGTTAACAATTCGGTTGGTATTTTTTTTATGTTTGTTAACTCAGATCTCCGTCATTTATAAACCGATTTGGAAAATTATTTTTTATTTGAATGGATATACTTTCAGATTGGCCCCATAGAAATTTCATCAAAATCTGTTCAGTAGTTTGTCACTGAAGTCGGTTCGTTGCTTTTTTAAAGCAATTTCTTTTTGTTTATTTGATTCAAATCAATTGCCACGTTATCGAAAGGGGTTTAGAGAAATTAAAATTACATTACTATGAACTTCATAAAGTTAAATTTTAAAACTATTTATACCAGCGTAAAATGTGCCCTATTAAGTATATGGCATCCTCTCCTGATTATTTTTCCATCAAACTTAATAATTACTAATCAAAAAACCACGTCAATTTCGTTTCATCCATTCTGAAGATACTTATAGACAGAGAGGTAAAAAATTCTAGTAATTTATAACACCTATCTAAATGTGGAATCGTGAGTTGAAAAATGAAGATAAGAGATCCAAATCGATTTAATCACATTATTATTTCGCAACGAGTTAAGCCCATAAAAATGGTCGGTCCAGACAAGTTATACTATAGTCGACCAAAATCTAATCATTTGCATTACTTACGCAAGCTCTGCGCCATATCTCGCTTCATTTCACCAGAATATGCGCTACTAATCGGGTTCTGATTTAGATATCTAATACTATCATGAATTAAAAATAATCGTAATTAAGTTAAATAATATGTAATTTTTTTATTATTGAACTGTTGGACAAAACTAAAGACAGCAATAAAACTAACTTTATGCTGACTACATAAAATCTGCTGGGAATCGAAACCGGAGTCCCTTGATTTGCAGGCATAGCTAACCAACAACTTAGCTTCGGAGCCGTCGATAACTATAAAAAAAAATTTTAAAATTGACAATTATTTTACTTACCTACCTATTATATACTAGCTGCTGCCCGCGGTTTCATCCGCATGGAGATTATGGATTTCATGGTTTTTATTTTTTGCGCAGAACCCTAATTCTTTTTCTAAAATAAAAGTAGCTTAAGTTACTCCTTATAACATCAGCTATCTGCCAGTGAAATTCCGGTCAAAATCGGCCCAGCCGTTTCGGAGATTACCCGGAACAAACAGACAGACCGACAGATAAAAATTTAAAAAATGGTTGTTTGTTATTGGTACCGTATATACCGTATACTTTCATATGCATTTGGTAAAAAGCTGTTATTTTGATATTACAAACAGACACTTCAATTATATTTATTTGTATAGATGACGATTTTGAAATTTATAATACGAATAGAACACTGCGCATATTCAATTTCTAAATATCTCTAGTGCTTGAGAAACAATATATGATCATAGATCGTTGTGTCAAGTTATGTACAAACTATATTCGGGGCAGATCCCTTGTTCGGGCAGATGACGTGTCCTGCATTACGGAGGTGATCGGGGATCGGTACTAAATGTGTCACGTAGTGGATACCGCGGGCGCCGTGATAAGAACTGGAAAGTATGGACTCGAATAAAACGGGGATTTTGATATCGGCAAAGGTGTAAAAATGACGAACAAGTTTTATTTCATAGAATATGTAAAAAGGCGGTCAAGCTGTCGGTGCCGATTGCTATGCTACTCAGATTTAGCTATCGATGCTAAAGGTCTTGCGTGGAACTGCAGATTTACCCCGAACTTGAGTTTTTTTTTTAGTATGATATGACGCTGGCTGATGAAATAATTAGATCGAAGTGTGGAAATGCGTGAACACTTCTACTTATAATCATTACGAATAGGTAGAGTCCCATAGTGACCTACTGCGCCCACCTATGTACATCTTCTTCTATCAAACAGTATCACCATTTAGAAAAAACCTGATAATATGACAACTAAGAAGATTAGCTGTGAAGTAATATTTTATGCTAAGCAACTGATTATACGCCACCAAAAATTGCTGTGGGAAAACAACCTAACAAGTACCAGCTATTAACATGCAATAAAATCACTCACTGCTAAACCTAAAACGAGACGTAATGAACACGAAGCCTCGAACAGATTGAAACAATTTTTCGTAGCCACAACCGAACCTCATGCAAAAAACGGAATAAAACCACCAAAGCAGCGTTCCAGAGTAAACATTTACCCGGCGTCCACGAAAACTTTCGTAGCGCCGATAACTTCGACTGAGGCGTTGCAAAAAATAGCAATAAACGGACACTGATCAAGCCGCAACGAGGACGGTACACATAGGAATGCTGCCTTTAAAATAATACTGTAACACTTGCTCTCAAATATTCTCGATCAAAATTGTTCTAGCCATCAAATAACGCAGTCCCATTTGCGACAAAGTACGAGCGAAAACTTTTGCCAAAAAAGTTGCACCGTCATTTTCAACACATGTGGTCGGATTGAAGTCCAGAATCCCAAACGTGGGTATAGCTGGAGCCTGTAATTGAATTCCAAGCACGGCGCTGATCTGGTCGGGGATGCCGGCATTCACTGCGAGGTCGCACGTCGTGTCGCGGTCGGGATTTACCGTGTACAAGGAATATTTTTTGATATCTTCCCACTGGACTGAGAGAGGAATTGTTGGTATTTTTATGAACTGGACGCCATTAAAGATTCTTCGGTTGACTAGTATCGGGAAACTCATTTGTGCGTATTGGCCTTTACCGATGTTCAATTTCCAATGACCTAGATTAAATAATAATTTCTAGGAATCATTGAATTTTTTTTTATAAAACATATATAAACATACTCTGAATCGTGATTGTTGCTGGCAAATAGTTACTATAAATAAATACTAAATAAAAATAATACTATAATCAAAGGAACACAAATTAGTGTGGACATGTACAACATACAAAACAGTACAAAATATTTTCTCATTACTTTATGAACTGGACGGGAATTTCTTTACTAACAAGCAAACAACCAAAGTTGCAAAACTATAAAAACTGACATTATCGAGAGCCAATAGAAAGAACAGCAATAGAGCTGATAAACAGAATGGAAAGAAATGTTATAATAGAAAGCCTGGTTTTGCTATCCAGACACATGACATCACACAACAGCGTCGTCCTGGAGATGCATTTGACAGTGAAGATTGTGCCATTAGGGCATTGCAAGGCCGAAAGCGAATTGAGCCTTTGTTGTTGCAATGCACTTCGTCCACTTGGCTGGCAAATTGTTGCTGAAGATGGACCACAGCAGTGTAAACTGTTTAAGCTATAACTTTGATGGTTATACTGCTAAGGTTCTATTGAATGACTAAGATCGTTTGTAATCTTTCAAGACACCTTATGAACAAGCCATTATCTTGATAGTAAATGTGACGCTTGCATACGACAAATTTCTGTAATTATTAGCGAATTTTTATATAAAATCATTCTGATAACTATAACTTTTTTAGAGACCCAAACACTACACATTTTACACGTACAAGCTGGTTATATGGTGTATCAATATCGGTTATTTTACTTCAAGGAAGTCTTTTAAAAAAACTGGTTTTTTAAAAAGCTAATTTTTGTTTTGCTTCAAATATCCCAGGTCAAAGCTGGATCAAATCAAACCAAAATGCACAGCTATCTAATAATGCAACCGGTATGATTGAGTGGTCAGCCAACTAATACAATTATCATTAGGGTGGCGAGTGGCGAGTGGCGGACACTGACTACTGACGTATGTTGATACGATTGTACGCCTGTTGAGCGATTTCATTTGAATTTGATCAGTGGACTGTTCGGCCCTGATAGTGTTTGTTTGTGGGGACGGGCTGTGGAGGCTAGCAGCCGTTAGGCAATCTACAGGCAATAGGTTATTGTAGTGGAGGAACTCATCAATCTGCTGATGTTAGGTGAACAGGTACACTTGAGTTTCGGTTAGATGGTTCAGTAGAAATGTCAGTGACAATTTCATTATTAATTGAGTTTTGATATTAATTTTACAGATATTTGAAAATTGAAACTACTTTACTATTTGATGAGATGAGAAATAAGGAAGTGTTTAAAAGAGGCTCGATTATGATGGAAAATTCGTAATGGAAAATCCTTTGCTTTTGACCCAAAATCAAATTAAAAGAAGGAAAAAGCATCTATACATTGCAACAATATCTTAAATTGAACAATAAATAACTGAAAAGAACAAGTAGCATGACTCCCAATAATTGTTCTTAGAAAAATTGGAGACCGACATTGACAAATTATGGAGACCGACTTCCACCTTCAAAGTTAATTATCAAATCTCAAACAAATTTGTTTGGGCAAGTGTGAAGTTAGACTAGTATTATTCAAAATTGTTTTAAATCGTGTAAAACATCTATAATAATAATTAATGTTCTGCTTAAATACAGGTATAATTTGAATTGATGCACTAAGGTTCATCATACATGATTGTACATGTTTGTATATTTTGTTATGTCTAAATAAAGATCTTTTAAAATTGAATTGAATTGACTAAGGTTCATCGTGACACCTAGTATTTTTTTCCTTTTAAATAAATGAGAAATCACATAAATTTTTGGAACCCTAATATTATCCAATAATTCCTATAACAAAACTACTCCGCACTGCATTACCCTAGAATTAGCACTAATGACATGATTTAATATGGAAACAGGAGTGTTCATTAACCGAGTGAAATCAAGCATTAAATTCCATTATAACAAGTAATACCAACTCAGACTTTATTGAAATAAAATTAATGATCCTTAAAATGGTAATTTTTGTACGCAGTTCATCGAAGTAATAATTTTGTGACGAAACCATTGTCACTTTTAAACCATTTGTATAGTAGAATTTGGCAGGTTTGCCCACATGCATACACGAGAAGGAAGAATCGGTACAAGTCATATATGGTAAGACATTTCAAGGAATTGAATCATGATACGAGTACAACATAGGCATCGATAACCCTCCATTCCTCACATAATGTACGCATAATTGGCGTAACATCTCCACCCCGCACCCTTTCAAGACATCCGTACGTTACGGCCTACATGTTATTTAATTACGCAATCTCGAGTACAATGAGAATTGCGACTCCTTTACGGTTGTAGACGGGCTGGGCTGGATTGGGGAAGTCCAGGATTGTCTGCCCAATTGGGAGTCCGGAAAACTCAAATTGAAATTAAATTTCAAAATTTTTGTTTTCTAAATTTTGCCAATATAGTCGTGGACTCGTGCTTCCATATGTCAAAATTCTATACAGTTTTGACATATGAAACCAAAAATCCCCGCTTAGACTCGTCTCTAAATCGCGTTGTCTTAGTTTCTCGGAAACTTTTACTCCACTATGTTATTGTGATTTGTGATGCAGGTCTAAATTTGAGATGGGGTTGGATGGACATGTATGTAAACTAATCTATTTTTTTATTTTTGATACTAAGACTTTCATGTAAACTGTCCGCTATTTTACAGATCTTAAGTGGCCACTAGCTGGCCACTAGTGGCTAGCTTTGGCCACTTAAGATCTAGTGTACTACCCAGGCCAAGCATTTAAAAGTTATTTATTATGTGTCCAATGTATTTTCTTACTAGTTTACACTGCAATAATAATTAAAAGCAAATCACCTCATAACAAACTTATTAATCATACAGAAATCGAAACTGTCCAGCAACTGTGTAAGTTTAAAATTAGAAAAAAAGAAATATATAGCGGTGACGTATTCAGCAGGACAAATAAGAAAACAAGAAAATTAAACGTCTTTATTATATAAGTAAGATCCTGACTTCGTCTCTGCATCCCTTAGCCAAAAGGTTAAAGCATGACCGGAACGGCTCGGAATCATAGGGCGAGAACTATGGAATAGTATTTCCTCCCTCCGAACTGCCATAACATCCCTTAGTAATGAAGGAAGCGCCCTTCAAGGGTGTCCCTTACTGCAACCAGTCTGACTCAATTATAAACGAATAAATCAAAATGATTGAGTAACATCGAAATATATATGTTTTGTAAAATAGCATCGGCGCCTATAAAGCGATGTGAAAATTTGAACTGACACGTCTTGATTCCTAAAACGTCAGAACAAACACATTTGTTATTCATGATCCAAGTTAAGATACCCAACCCTGTATTACACTAATCAAAAATAAAAATGTAGGTAAAATAGGTCCTTTAATTTTACCCGATGTTTAGGTACTATTAACAGTAATTGTAACTTTCTGAATCTTCCAAAAAGCTGACATCGAACAAAAATCAATCTGAAAAAACGAATAATCATCATCATCAGCCGGAAGACGTCCAATGCTGAACATAGGCCTCCCCCATAGAACGCCACTTGGATCGACTACTCACCTCTTGCTTCCAACGCTTTCCCGCGGTTTTGACAAGGTCATCGGTCCCCCTAGGGGGTGGCCTACACTATGTCTTCCGGTTCGTGGTCGCCAATCGAGAACCTTTCTTCCCCATCGGTTATCGGTTCTGCGAGCGATGTGGCCTGCCCATTGCCATGTCAAGTTACTAACTTTGAGAGCTATGTCGGTGACTTTGTTCTCCTGCGGATCTCCTCATTTCGGATTTTATCATGCAGAGAAACCCCGAGCATAGCCCTCTCCTTACGTTGCGCGACTCTAAGATTACTCATGAGGCCAATAGTAAGAGACCACGTCTCAGTGCCATACGTCAAACGAATAAAACGCCACCAAAAAAAATAGACTAAGTCAATTTGATCAGCGCCTAGTGACTGTCCACTGTTCACAATAGAAGATTTACCGATACAAGTATACCTTTAGATAGACGGGTATTGTATTGAATGTTCCCGTACGCAGATCTGGCGCTTCGTAATGCAACGCTCCTATTTGAATTGGAATGATAGCAGCCCAATGATTTTTGTAATTAGCCTTGGAAAATTAACTGCGACTCGTTTATGTTAGTGAGCAAATGTTAGGTTTATTCAATAGTAATAGTAACACACAGTTACCTAAAAAGTTTTTCTGAGATAACGCTTTTCAACCGGATGAAAAGTGTTTTAATCCAATTTATGTCAATCCGTGCGCTAAATTTCAGCCAAAAACGTCAATAGTTCGGGTGAGGTCAAAGATTCAAAGTTTTGCATTAATAAAGTTAATATTACATAATATTATTAGGATAGTATTTAAGTCTTCAAGTCAAACGTGAACAGGGTGAAAAATATCGAACAATAATAAAAATACGTTAAAATATTTTGTTTTTAATATCCATAGGTTAGCAGTCGACTTCTATCATACATGCTCGATAACTGATTCTATAATTCCCATAAAAGTATTGCGTACGATGTTGGTAACAAATTATCAAATAATATATTTGTTACCAATTTTAAATTAATAAGAAATCTGATTTGCGATTTCACCATTAGCATCGTAGTAGCGGCATTTTCTTCAAAATACTCAAACGTGGTCATTTTGTCCGAGGGCGATATTTTTCAGAGTCGACCGCCATTTTATGTTAGTCATGCCGAATTTTAATGGGCCTCAATGAAGCTGGTTATCGCTTTTGGAATCGTACATATAGAATATGATGTATGGGGAGTTATGGTAATAATTTGGTACAGATTTAAGATATCAGTGATTTTATAAATAAACACATACTGCCTGAATGTTACAATATTGACTTCAAATCGTTACTAATAAAAGTTGTTTTAATAGCTACCATTTTTATTTAGTTCTAAAGCTTGTTTTTTTAACATAGCTAAATAAAAATTAAACTCGATTTTAGAGCATTTGAATCATTCAAATTTTAGTCAAATGACTTTCTCGTCTCCTGATATTATTGCACAATTTTGTTTTGTAGAAATTCATATATTCCGAACCGAATTTAAGTTTCCAAAGACAGCAATCGTCAGAGTCCTATGCGTCATAAATCGTAACAAAACCGATGGCAATCCCGACTATTCGTTACAGTTTCGCGAAAGCTTTGTTTACGCGAGCTTTTGTAACTAAAGTTGTATTTCATAGCATGGACGCGGCGGCCGCTATCTGATGATTGGTTTTTGGCAATTAACAGTATTGCTCACGTCGCAATAGAGTTCATTCACCGTGTGAATTATGTATGGACACCTCGATTTCCCTCTTTGTTGCAACGCTGTACCCAACTGCGCGTAAATACCTATCAATGTTTGATCGTGTTTGTTTAGAGGACGAATATCGCATACACAATGATTTTACACGAGCTTCAATGCTCTGTTTGTTTAACGACAATAGATTAGCTAGCACAGCTAGCCACACTAATGCAAGGGAAGCCAGCGATAAGGTGTTAAACGGTGTCCGAACGTAAGTTGTCAAAAAGCTTTTAAACTAGATCGAAGACCGCCAAATAGTCTAGAAAATCCATTAACAGCGGTCTCCTATCTTTATACAGGTTAGCTGCATTTTGTTCTACTTAGGTAGAATTAACTCTTATAAACGGCTACAATGTTACAGCGTACATTTACCGGCCATATAAATTATAACACATGTTTCAGAGGCAATAATTATTTTCATTATACGCAACGACAAGCTCACTGCGACCTGTCGTCCCTATATTAACATTTAAATTTATATTACATTTACACAAGAGAAATGTCTACCTCGATAATACATCGCCTTTATGTTGTTTGTGACATGCTAAATTGCTGTCATCTTTTAATTTACCTAAATGTGGCATTACTGTTGTTAGTTTAAAGTTGACTTTGGCTTATCATTATGCGTTTTCCATAGAATTAAACCCTTTGTCTCAAGGCGTCAACTTACGATGGCATGCCGCTTGACATTTGTACAAAGGTTACCTCTATTCTGATGGTTTTCTTTTTACTTGCTGACACAATATTGTGTTAGGCAGAAAGGGTGTTGTATTGTGTTCGAATTAACCTTTATGTTTGTTTGGGGTGAGAATCGCACTTAGCTTTGATGACCGACAATTGTTAAACGTATATTGTGATTATATGTCGTTTTCTAAAAGACGGCATGTCGTTTACATTAATAGTTATGTTACAGGCCATAGTAGGTCAATCATAAAATCTACAAAATTACTTCGTGAAATTGTCTAATAAATTGTGTGATTATGATGATTACATAGACGTCATAGTCGGCTATAAACCCATCACTAAAGCTATAAATTTAAGACTTCAGAACACGCGACGAGCTTGAGAAAGAGTAGAAACAAATATAATAAGTAAAACAATAAAAGCCACAGCGTAGTAACGTGCGAATGGAGGTAGAAAAATTGGAATTAATTAAACGCCCACAGCACATTGTGGTACACACAATTATGGAAGAGGCGTCGATGAGTCGGTGGCACGGAAAGAGAATAAGCAACATAAAGCACTGCGAGTAACACGAGAGTATAATAGTTTTAATGTTGCAAATAAATAACATGGCGAGGAAGAAGACAATGGTGGTGTAACAAGATCGCCTGTTAATTGTGCCGAGTGCGGAGCGCCTGAAGATCGCAGATTTATGGACGCCATTGAAATTACGCCCTATTTGTTATTTTTCGCAAGTAGTATGTTTGGTGTTAACAGGGAACAATGCAATATCGGATATAAGTTTCTTTGAAATATATAGGGGTTACCTATTAATAACATTATAAATTGTAAATTCTAAAATCTTTCACGCAAAATTTCTTTAAAATTCTGACCTCTCATTTTCTGCTCGTCCAGGAGTTGCCTCTCTAAATTATCTTTGACTTCTCTTTCTCTTAGCACGTCCATTTTCAGTTCAGCTGTAACAATAAAAACATATTTATAAGCATTGCAAAAAAAATTAATTATTATCTAGGAAGCACAAACAAAAGCGAGCGCAAAATCTTTGACCCACATTTCAATAGATGCTACCAATCAGATTGCAGAAAATGTTCGCATAAACATCAGTTAAAGTTAAATAAATGGTTCATTGTGTGCAGAAGGCATTGTATAAATTTAACAGTGAGCTAAACCGGTAACAAGGCCTTTAGCAAGGGGCCGATTAGGAGCATAAACACGGATTAACTCATTCGGAATCCGGGACTATTGTTAAGGAGGAAGGAGTAGAATTGAGAGATTTGCATAACTTTCAATTAGATGTAACCTGACGGAAGTGATTTGGGGGCGAACTTCCGATTTGCGTATCTGCTGAGACGTTATTAGATTTTGATTATGTCTTTACACTGATACAATTTATAAAGATAGCTATATTATTGATAAATGCTGTAAATGAGATAGGCGATAACATAATTTTAGAGTGTGTAGCTTTCTAGTATCAATATTGTGATTATTTGTGGATAAAAATACGTGATGTTATGATAATATACCCGGTCTGTTGCTATAGCAGGTAGTTTTGAATCACAAGGATCCAATCCGTCTTAATCAAATGTTCAATAATGTGCATTTAGCTTTTAATAAAATCCAGTCCTTTAAGAAAATGGGTGTCAAGTTTCAATCAAGGCTTACGCAATCTTTGCCATCGATAAGTGTCTGATCCGTCCATACGGATGAACGCGTGACGCCTGACGTCGTTCAATTTGAATAGAAAGAGGTCATGCCCCACAGACTCACAGTTTAATTTGGTCCCTTAATCAATTAGGTACCTAAGCTTCGTCTATCTAATGGAGGCCGTAAGGGGATCAGCCTGATTAACTTGCGTTGTTAGCACCTACGGTTACGGATGCATTACTTGAAAGATTCAATTTGATATAATCCTCATTGTTTTGAGATAGCGCTAGCACAATGCCTTTAATAATACTTGTGAAGGGAATGGTGGAATCTAAACCTTTATCGATGATTCATTTAATTCTGTTTAATACAAAAGGAAATTTTAACTGTTACTAGTAGAACTGAGCAGTACAACATCATAGAATTAAAAAGCCATAACTAATAGTAGTATATGTAAATATAAATATATTGAAAAAGAAAAGTGCGAAGCTAATTTAAACAACTCAATCCAAATTTTACTTGCTGAAGTTTACAACACTATGGTATGTGTAATTACATAAAAATAAATCTTATTTTTAATAAGCGATATATTTTAAATTAAATAAATCACCTTTGTTACAATAATGACTTAGACCAAACAACATCGGTCCCGCAACTATCTTGTTCGATTCAGCGGGGACTGTTTCATTTAATAATTCCGTTAGCCTTTTAATTACTGCAATAGATTAAATATCAGCCACTATATTGATAAATCTTATTGAATGTTCAATTAAAACCAAACACGGTGCAAAATTACCTCCAACTACTATGAAACTTGAGAAAATGTAGATAATTCTTAGTTTTCGGAATAACGAAGCTTTATTTAAATCTGTAAAGTCTTGAGTATGGTAATTTTAGAAGTAGTGTGACAGTATAAATTAAGAATTGTAACAACACGATTCTAAAAGTAATTGATTAGTCAACCAATTCGGTACATTATAACATAAAGTAAGCTAATTAACAGAAAACAAGCGCGTCAAAAGAAACTACTGGCGCGATAGAGATCTACAATGAAACACAGATATACAGGGAGCCGAGTGGCTCCTCAAGGACCGTATCGACGCACAAAAATCTTGCGATAACAGAGACAAGTTAACTTGCGCCCGCGCATGCTTATAATAAGGGCCGGATAAAGGTATAAGTATCGCACGAAAGCTATCTCGAACTGAGATCGCAAAATTGAAACGTTCCCTTGTTTATTGTATTACTTTATATCATATTTAATAAACTCGTACCTTCTAAGAATTGAAATAGCTGCAGCTTAAGGCTATTTTGAAACGTTTCATGCCGGTCATATAATTAAATGAGCGACAAAAATCTCCAATAACACGCACGGTCAATAATTTGTCATGAATCATTTCCATAGCAAAAAGCTTCAATCTTTGGAACATATTGATTGCAAGATTAATTTCGAATCAATCCCGGTGTATGGTGTAATTTAGAGGGCTTTTAGTTAAGAGTGGTTTCGCACATGAGACGTAAATTACCTGTGCGAGGGATGGCCATTAAGGTCCCGCGTCGGCACGCCGCGTATCTCGAATCTTGCGATTTGCGAGTACTGGGGACCTAACAAAAGGAGCTCCCGGTGGTCTTTGCGTACCTAGCAGTCGGACAAACTAACTCGGCTTTGTCTCCAAGTAATGATTCACTCAGCATTATCAGAACGCACACGGATTCATTAATTGTTGTAATATTTATTTATGTCAATAAATAACTTTTTATTTTACATTACTTTTACTTTACATTATACGAAGTGACGATAATCTCACATAAACAAAAAATAGAGTAATAAAAATTTTGAACTAATAAATCAAAACAGATACTAAGAAGGTGGATAATCGTTCTCAAGGAAACATTTATCGATAAAAACAAAAGGAAAACCGAAAGACCAAGCGGAACATTCGATTATTAAATCGATCTTTATATCGGATCAATCAAATTTAAAACCTGATCGACTCTGCGTCCGACGAAAAATTATTACTTTATAAATAAAATAACAATAAAAACGATGCGCGCGGTTCAAGGGAATATATAATTATGGACAATTATTATTATGATATCGAAACTCAATGGTCGATAGATGATTGAAAGGATCGAGACTCATAAACAAAAGGATCATTTTTGATTACGCAATTTAATAATGTTCAAAAAGGTAAGTAATTAGTTGATAACGATAATCAAGCGATAAAGTTAAACGTTTATGGCTGGAAAATAAGGTGGCAGCAAGAGAAAAAGTCAATTTTGCTTTTATTTTTTCAAACGGCAGCCAAATGTGATTCCCGATTCTTGGAGGGTCGCGGAGAGAAAATTCTATTTCTCTTCAATTTCGTGCACTCAGCAAAAACAACAATAATATTTAAATTTCGAATGTGACGCCCTTTGAGAGTCGTTCGGTAAAAGTCAAGTAGCTCATTGTTATTTGCAACGAATTGCTTATTTAAAAAAACGAATACAAGTGAAATTGCTTTAAAAAGGGCCGAATCGACTTCAGTGACAAACTACTGAACCGATTTTGATGAAATTTCTATGGAACTGAAAATACATCCTTTGAAATAAAAAAGAATTTTTCAAATCGGTTTCTAAATGATGGATATCTGAGGTAATCAACATAAACAAATACCGACATTACATCGAATTCAGAACCATCTCCTTTTTTGGAAGGCGGTTAAAAAAAGTTTAGGGAGAAAGTTTCGCCTACAAATTGGACGCCACTAAAATTATTTAAAAGGTGTTAGACAAACCAGAAAATTTATGTGATATCTCCGAGCAGTTAAAACGAAGGAAACAGTTTAATTTCAATGAAACATAAGTCATAGGGTGCGCGAATTAAGACATATTTTCACGGCCCTTACCAACGCGAAAACGAAGTCGAGCTTGCAGTTAAAATAACAATTAAAGTCTTCAGGAAATTTACGACTCAAAACTGGCAAAATAATTTAAACGAGCGTTATGGCAAAAGCGACCAAAATGGTTCTTTGAAATGAGAAACAAAAGTAGCATTCAGATCTCCCTCTCGGTTGTGTTGCGTCGTTTTACCGCGTTGAATGTAAAGGAAGTCTTCCGCGGTCTTAAGGTGAAATTTTAATAGTAATAGCATAAGGAAATATTACTAAGGAATATTGTTGATTTAAGCACTTTTAGAGCTTCAGCGGGGAGAAATGTGATTTACTGCATAATCTTCTTTTGTTTTGAACAGAAATTAACGAATTGTAACAACAATTACCAAAAACAAACTTATGGATTTCGTGTAAATGCATTATCTAAATTTACGATACCCTTAAAAAGTAGATTCAGAGTAACGATAATGGCTGTCGTGGCGCGGAAAACGAATTTTCTTCCCTATTCTTTTTTTAAACCTACAAACCGTTGGCAATTTTATTTTATTGTTATTAGATTTTTCCGGCTTATGTCACACGGCCGTGGCACTTGACTGCGGAGGATTATTCCCGCAGTCTCCACGCTAATAATCATAAGAATTGCTTTCCTTTATTATGTGTGAAATTTAGAACGTAAAAATCTTTTGCAAGCTTTCCCGCCGCCGTGGAGTTTCACCCCTCGCTTGTAGAAACAAGGCTACTTTTTGAACAGCATGTGTCAGAGAGCTCTTCATAAAAAATACGCAATCTAGCACTCCTTTATTTGATGCGAAGATTTTGTCATACATGTGTAACACATAATTTTATGAATATATTATAAGGAATTTGCATTTCGTGTACGCGTCGCTATAATATTTCGGGGAACGTCGTAAATCGCGCCACTTTCTGCAGATTCTTATTACGCGTAGTAAACGTACAAATAATGAAGTTGTCGTCAGCAAATGGATTAAAAAGTTGTAGCGCATCGAGCGTGCAGCGTCCGAATAACTCGCGGAGTTATCGGCGCACGCGCACCCAATCTGCGATCGAAACACACCGGATAAGATTATCCAGTAGCCCTGTATTATTTTAATGAGACTACACGACTCCTCGAGATTCGATACGATACGAAAAAGCTTAGGTAACGAAGAGAATAAAAAATATACGGGTCAAAACAGATATCAAGTGGCCGCGGCGAGATGACGCGGCAGCTATGAAAATACTTCTCAGAGAGGGATTTTTAAATTAGCTACCGAACACGATAAACTCCGGTACATCTACATACCAGCTGACGGCAGATCGACCGATACTATTATGTCTTTGGTATGGCACCGATTAAAAAATATCCACGTTTATAAGCGGACAACATCTGGTGGTATTTAAATAAGATATAAACGCGCGAGTCCGCAAATGCTTTGTTTTCGGGTGCACACTTTGTTTCCCTGTGGATGCTCCCCTCGCCGGATATATTGGTATTAAAAATGTAAGGGAGATTTATGCGAATGGCTCTAAGCTTTCATTAGATGTTTCTTACGCTGTGCTTTTGCGGTCGCCGCTCCCTGACCGGTAATTTTTCATTTTTGTGCAAAGTTCCCGATGTTTCAGCCCCGGGGCTGAATTTAACTGCATATAAAGAATATTAATGCTCTCAGGAGTCGCGGGCAGGTGTGCGCTATGACTAATTTTATATCAATTCCCCGCCCGCATCGCGAATAGAAATTATAAGAAATATTTTAATGAGAAGTTATGGGGCGCATTCTTTTTATGGGTGATTGCGGAGGAAATAATCTTAAATATGCAAATTGGGGATTCTTTGAAAAGTTAAATTAGAGCGAATTTATTATTGTTGCTTGAATTATTTTGTCCCACTCCTGGGCAACTTATCCCTCATCTTTCCAACAGTCGGATTACCTAGACGCATTCATCCAATCTCGGTTGAAAGCGTTCGAGATCGTCTCTCTACTGCTTCCTAGGTACATGTGACACAATGGGAAAAAATATAGTTATATCATACAGACACAAAAGTTTTAGGATTAGATTTTCTTAACAACAGTTTATCTTATATTTTATATTATGAATAAAAGGTAATGCTAAGTAAATGGAAGAAACAATAAAGGGACTAAACAACCCCGTTTCCTCATAAACAAGAATATCAGCCGTAATATTCCAGCTTGTGATTCCGTATGTAAATTACAACTACAACAAGCGTTCAGATTTAACCCCATAGAGAGGCAGCAACCATAACTATAAGACCTACGGTTGGTTGGGCTTTAAAACATCTTGGAGAGTGTGTTATGTTGGTCGGAAAATCTCAGTTTATACCAGTTTTAAATATTATAGTAGGTAAGATTGCGTATGGTTAGATTACAAGTGGACGTTTTTGTTGTATTCTAGTGAATAAGTACAGAATATACTGAGAGTACTACCCAAGTTAGCTAAAACTATCATTAGCTTAAACATTATATAGTTTTAAGTAGTAATTATAACTACTTAAAACATTCTGAAGTCATGAAAATTATCTACATAAATAAAAATGATTTCATGTTCGGAGGTAAACGCATGACTAGGCCCTGCACCGACTTGTCATATATTTAAAATTTTTCGTTAGGTTTTTAGGGAAAGAAAAGTTTGCCCATAGAACAGAAAAATTTGGGAAAAACTAAAAATGTTTTTTTCTATAAAATCAAATTGATTAAAATTTGAACACGTCACGTCTTTCGGATCCGCTAGTCCATCCTGCTAAAGTGTATTTGTACGTTTGTTGGTTTGTCCTTCTTTCACGCAGCAACGGAGCAATGGATCGACGTGATTTTTAGCACAGACTATATATGGACCGGAGAGTAACATAGGCTTGCTTTTGGAAAATGTACGGTTGCTGTGGGAACGCGGGTGAAACCGCGGGCAGAAGCTAAGTAGTTAGTAATCAGGCATGACCCTAACTACTAGTAGTTAGGGTCATATGTAAGCTCACCTACTAATCTAAGACCTTTCTGTAATGTACATATGATGCAATAAATGATTGAGTATTGAGTAAATAAAAATCCAAACCATGCCCTAGAGGAGCGCGTATTGCGTGTGAACATTGTTCGTAGTAGAGACACACACAAGCAGTCATTTGTGGGTGCGTCACATTAAATTATTTCAGCTAAGTAATTCCGAGCGGTTAATTATTGCACAACCTGGGAGGAGAGTTGAGAATGTAATTATTATTAAACTTTACGATTGTCTCACTTTACCCCTTTACTCCTGCACTCGCACCGAACGATTTACAGACCACGCTCGATCAGTCAACACTATGTTGTAACTGGTAGGATACAAAGTTCAAATTTTGTTGAAGTAGTATGAGGATGTAGTACGTTGTACATTTGCGAGTTGTTCTACATTAGATCCCGAGATCCTGAGGGAGTTTCTTACCTTGTTGCGGTACAGGATTCATATTTGAGCTACTGTCTATGAATTTATGTGTGGGTTAAGTTGGGCAGACGTTTTTGCTTGCATTAACTGCGTCTGTAGCAGCGGTTCAAAAGGTTTATGGCGCGGATAATGGGTTCAATTCTTACCGAGAGACATTTATATTTGTGCATAGAAAGAAAAAAGCAAATGTTTGAGGCGACCATAACCATTGTTATCGAATCATGCTTGAGTTGTGTTTCTGTTTCCATGCCACCTGCGACACAGGGACTCCTAGTGCAGGGGTTCGAGTGTGTAAGCGTTTATATTGTGTTGTGTGAAGCTTTCAATGTTGTTGAAACCCTTGATACAGAAATCCCCACTGGATTAATACCAGGATAATTTACCAAATAGTAGGGCTGTTGTTAAGAGTGTCCGTCTGGGTAGGTACCAACGCTTTGCTCGTGTAGACTACCAAGCAATAATGTGCAATACTTTGTTCCGGTTTGATGAGTTGTCAGTGAAATTACTGGGTTCATTAGATTACTTTTCTAGAAAAAATGGGGATTAAGAGAAAAATCGCGGGCCACCACTTGTAACCAACAAATTACGAGATCAACATAGCATTGCAATAGTACCGATTCGTGGTATTTTTTAGTTATATCAGTTTTATCAGTTATAACTAAGTGCATGTGGCCGAGAGGGAACTTGTACTGATTTCAAACTGACGCACAACAATGAAGAAGAAAGAAGATGTGCAGAGTTACCAAACTCGCACTAAAACGGCGAAGGAATACCGTGAGGAAACCCTTCAAGAATTTCAAATTTCGACGACATTTGATATCCACCAAGCCGCATTGAGCCGGCGTGGTAGATTATAGCCCATTCTCTCAGAATTCCCAAGTCAGGTCAGGCAGGTGGCCGGTTGTAGAAAAGTTCCAAACCCGAAAAGCAATGTTTGTAAAGACATATACCTACTACGCCGTCCCCTAGCAAAATAGGACAAAGGCATGAAGGAGAGAGCGTTTTATCATAACTGATACTTATTGTACCAATATCTTGATATTTCAGGTTAAAATAACAAGTAGCAAAACTAGAATTTAAATAAACTAAGATTTTTCACATGACCGGCTTGATGAATTCAAAAGTTGAACAGTGTATAGTGCCCGCAGGCGATACTGCTCCACCCTTTGTAATTTCTAGCGAAATAGGATTGTTTATCAATTGAAAGCGTACTGTATTGTAGCGCCGGTATAACTTCGTAACAGTTTATTTAATTATTAAAATGTCAGATTTGCAAAATAGTTTTATTCATATATAATTTCATTCGCTGAGAGAACTGTTGTTTGGGTATTTGAATGAAACGATACGTATGGAAGAATGAATCAGTACCTATCTTTGAAGGTTAAGCAGGTATATCATTTTTGAATAGCTTCTCTTTAATGTTCTGTTATACTATGTTGTGTTTATTGTCTTCAGAACCAAAGGTTTCTGTAAAATTTTAACATGATTTGGATATCGCTTTTATGCTTACCATCAGGCAAACGACACGCTCGTCTCATTATCAAATACTTAGTATAAAAAATACACAAAATATTAAATATATACGTGTCGGGTAAATATAAATAAATGCAAAAAGAATTGAAAAATTGTGGTTACAAAATTATATGAAGCTGTCAAATCATAAAACAAACAGGTAAACCGTTAAACCACATCAGCTTCGATATTCAAACCCGCTACAACTTCGAGCGTTACCGATAGATGGCGCGCGTGTGGTCGAGTCGCGTGCGCAGTAACCGGAGCGACACGACGGTAATCCAATATGGCCGACTTGTCTCGCGTATCGGCATTGCACGAATGGCATTCTAATATGCACAGTTAATGTCACTTATTGTTTACTTGGTTCAACGGATGAGTGAGTTGGTCACCGCAGAGGCGACGGTATAATATGTTATTAGAAATATTATAAGTTCCAACCACAAGGGGAATAGACTTTTGTGTCAAGAGTCACAACTAAACTCTTCTGCTTGTTCGTCTGGGTCCACCGCTCTCGTGTAGTCTGCCACCGATCAGTAACGTGCAAGCTGTTTTCCGGTTTGATGAACAAATTAATGAAATTACTGGGCTTATGAGACTTAATACTAATGTCTCAGTGTAACGAGCGCATTACAGTGCCGCGCAGGCCTTTGTGTTTCAAAGTTCTGAATGGCACTGCAATTGTTACGGGCCGGCGTTATGCTCACCATCAGGCAAACAACCGGTTCGTCTCAAATAGCATAAAAAAGCGTGACCGGGCTGAACTCTTTTCTAGCAGCGCCCCACGTTCTCGTCCGCCTGGAAATTTATGTGTCGCACCGTTTAAACTCCTTAGGGGTTGATTTCGGAAAATTTTATTCACCCTGTTTAACCCCCTTAGGAGTTAATTTCGAAAATTAGATTAGCCTATGTATTATTCCTAAACCTAAACTATCTACATTCCAAATTTCATCGAAATCGGTTAGTTACGGAGATCGGGGTAACACACAAACACAAACTTTCGCATTTATAATATTAGTAGGATAGGATAGGAAGGAAGTAAGATAGTAAATTCGCATTTATTCCATCAATACTTCAGTCGCTTCGTAACCTATATAGTGACAAAATATAACGACGTACCTAAGCAAAATTTACGCCTATAAGCGTCCAGATCAGCTTATTCACCAGATCTCGATAACGACGAAATAGTCCTGGGTTTCATAATTACACACACACACACACATACGCTTACACTCATACCCCCGCACTAGGATTCCCTGTGTCGCAGGTGGCATGGACACACACAGATACACATCACAAACATCCAAGACCCGAGAACAAACTTTATGCTTACACAAAATGTGCCCCGGCCGGGAATCGAATCCGGGACCCCTCGCTTTGCAGGCAGGGTGTAACGTAACGTTACCTCACGTTTATTTAGATATATAGCACTCTTATTACATAATTTAAAACTTAAAATATTACATAAATTATGCTTATATTATATTATAAAAAATATTTACTAAATTAAATTCGTTATAAAAATATTAAAAAAAACCTTCAACGTACACAGAGACGGAGCGATAGTTTCATACAGGTATAAATTCACAGCTGAGTCTTTTGTTTTCGCGCTCGGTCAATGACCGGCCGCGGCCGCCCCTCCCGGCACACCGGCAGCGGGCTCAGACCTCAATGAGCTTGGAAGCGAACGCACGTCTGTTTGTTGCGCCAGCGCTTATGAATTTTAAAGATTTTACGATACTATACTACCTATATTTCATTATCCAAGAACTGAAGGATATTATTTAAGTGTTTCGTGTTCCCAAACTGGGTAAGTTGTGCTTTAATCTTACGATAGTCTTGTAGCATGTAACCGTTACAGTTTGAACGGTGACGGACAGTTTTTTGAACCAACTTATGGTACTTTAGCAATGTTAGTATGTACTTTACTATATTAATTGATGATCTCGTAATTCAGTAGATATTATTATAAATGTTTGTAGTTTTGTTTTGTAGTCGATTTCTAGCCTAGCATCTGTTACCGACTGTTCTGCTTTCTTGACCGCCCTGATCTCTTTCTGCCTCGCAAAAGTAATGTAGTAGGTAATAGTCTGGTTTACTTTACGCTCTTCCAGCGTCTCCCTGTACGGCGTGTATCCTAGCAGCGTCCTAATGCGGCTTTGTATTACGCGTTCCAGGAACACCTTATAGAATAAGAAAAACGAAGAAGCTAATAGAACCCCTGTGCCACTATCGACCGCAGCGGTTCCGAGTGCACCCAGCTGATATATAATACCTGACTAGAAGAACTAGAACCCGGGACTACATGCAGGAAGATCGCCAGGAGAGTGCGGTATTCTAGACCAAAGTAAAGTGTGCATGAAACCTAGGCCGACCTCACGACCCTCTTCTAATAAATTGCTTTGCTATTTTATTTCTTTCTTTTCTTTTCTTTCTTTTTTTTGTTCCCGCTCTTCCAGCGGTGACAATGGCGCCCATATACGTGGTCTAAGGTTATGCTCTGCACTTTATTTTGTGTTACTTATATGTTAGTTTTGCTGTGGTGACGGTTTTCTTGGTGTGTTGTTTTTGTAAAGACGTTACAAATTAGTCAACAACTTGTGTGCCTAAAAGTACATTATAGTTTTCTGTTAATGATATTATTAGGATTTTAATGAAATTTAATTATAATTAGCATAATTAAAATTGTATTCAAATAAGAGTCCAATATTGACTGGGGTGTCTTGGCACATAAGTTGAAGACGGGTATGATATTCAACTATTAGTTTCACCTGACTTCACTTGTTTTTTTTACTTTTATGGTGATTGTTTTTTCTTTCTTTTTCTACTGTTATTTATTATTGCATTTGTAGCGTTCTGTAGCAAAAGTTGATTATTTGTAACAGAACGGAGTTTGCTTTGGCTATTTTTTTTTTAAATTAATATTGTATTTATTTTGTTTTTTTACTTCGAACGATTTTTGCACAACATACCCAAGTATACCTAAGGTATCCTAGATACCTTTTCGTTAAAATGTCTTTTCCTATTAAATACTTACTTCTTCAAAAATCGGAATTAAGCTATGAAGTGGCTATTCGGGGTGAAACTCCGTCAGAAAATGTTGAGGGATTAAGGCGACAGGTCACAAAACTGACACAGCTGTATCCTGCTGATGAAATTCTCGATTCTGTCTTTGAATTTTCTGATGATTCTATTGGGTGCAATAAATTATTGGATAAAATTAAAGTAAACTTGGAATCTCTTATGGCTAGTTATAATGAATCGCTTTTCAACAGAACTAGGTCTTGGTTGAATCATTTATATTATCGAATTCAAAGAATAGAGAAGCCAGATGCTTCTGAAGACTCCGCCTTACTATTAAAATTTCAGAGGTGTTTTGATAGCTACAATGCAATTTTATTAGGATTTTCTAAAAGTAATACTTGTCAATCTAAAGCTTCAGCTTCTGCGACCGAAGAAGATTATGTAGTTGTAGACAAACCAAATCTTTCTGGTTTAAATATTTCTGTTACATGTGATCGCGGGGTTAATAGCGACTTATCTAAAATTAAATACGACGGAAAATCGTGTGTCCGCGCCTTTATTCAGAAGTTAGAAGAATTTAGAATATCTAAGAATATTTCTGAAAGTAAGATGTTGCTTTCTGCCGTTGACTTGTTTAGCGGTGATGCCCTACACTGGTATCGTAGCGTCAAAGACCAGTTAGTTGATTGGCCGGCTTTAATTTCCCATCTTAGAGACGATTTTGACGTCCCAGACTATGATTATCGCATGTTGTCTGAAATACGGGATCGAACTCAAGGAGATGATGAAAGCATTACCATTTACATATCTATAATGGAGGGTATGTTTTCTCGGCTGAGTAAATCTATGTCTAGTGAAGATAAGCTTGATATTATAATTCACAACATACGACCTTGCTATTCAACTATTATTGCTGCTAGTCCTAATATAAGTAATATAGAAGAATTACGTACTGTTTGCAAGAATTATGAACGCATTAAAGTCCGTTCAGATAATTACAAAGAGCCCCCATCATTTAATTCTAAATTGTTGGCACCTGAATTCTGTTATCAATCGCAAAAGCGTAAGGAACAGAATAAGTTCTTTTACGGTCACTACAATAGCACGAATCAATCAAAGCCATTTAAAAATGAGACTCAAATGAAATCAACGGATTTTAAAACGTCTGAAATTTCTGAAATTTCCACTCCTTATTGTTTACGGTGTCGTGTTAACACACACCACATGAAGGATTGTACGGCTGAAAGAACTATTTTCTGTTTTGGATGTGGTGAAAAGGATGTTCGCAAACCTGATTGCCCAAAATGTAAAAAAACACAAAGTCTCAGTCCAAATTCAAAAAACTAGATTCTGAAAGTTGCAGGAATTCAACCGATCATTCTGATAGCTCGGAGTGGAATGATTGGTTGTTGTTTCTTAAAAAATTCTTTTCTTCTTGTTCTAATTCTGTTTCTGCAATTTTCAATTCTAGGCCGAGAGAGGATCCACGTCCATATGTCAAAATAGGGATTAGTAACGATTTAAATATGTATGGTTTGCTTGATTCTGGTTCTGCTGTGACTATTTTAGGCAACAACTCTCATAAGTGCTTACTTCAGTATGATCTAACACTATTTACTGACAGCCAAATAACTGTTACTGCTGCAGGAGGCCAGAAAATAACTTCTATAGGGTACATTCTGTTGCCAGTAACTTTTGAAGATAGTTTTTCTATAATTAAGGCTCATGCTATCCCGGAGATCGAAACCACATTGATTTTAGGTGTCGACTTCTGGAATATTTTTAATATTTGCCCAAAATATTTAACTACGGAAGAAAATTTATTTGATAGCGATCCTGGTTTGTCTGAAATATAGAACTCTTCCGATATTCATTTGCATGCTTATGAAAACCTCGATGATCATCAAAAACTAATTGCTGATGACGTCGTCAAGAAGTACTGCAGTATTTCTTTTACTGAGAAGGGCTTGGGCAGAACGCATTTGATAAAGCATCGCATAAATACTGGTGATGCTGAACCAATTAGACAGCGTTACTACCGAATGTCCCCAGAGAAACAGAGAATCATCACGGAACAGGTTGATGAAATGCTTACCTTAGATGTCATCGAACCTTGTGAAAGTCCGTGGTCTTCTCCTGTCTTGGTTGTCGGCAAGAAGGATGGAAATCCTCGCTTCTGCTTGGATAGTCGTAAACTGAACTCAGTCACGAAAAAGGATGCGTACAGCTTGCCATACGTCTCTGAAATCCTAGATAACCTAAAAGATGCTAGATTCCTGTCTAGCATCGATTTATCTAAGGCTTTTTGGCAGATTATGATTGACAAACCAGACCGGGAGGAGACTGCATTTTATGTTCCCGGACGAGGCACTTTTATGTTCAAGTCAACTGCTTTTGGACTTACTAATGCCCCAGCCACACAGCAAAGGCTAGTAGACCTTCTCTTTGGCCCCGAATTTGAGTGTAAAGTATTTGCCTATCTTGACGATGTAATAATAATAAGTAAAAGTTTTGAAGAACACGTGTCGCTTCTCCTACGAGTTCTTGAAAAACTGCGTATTGCAAATCTTACAATCAATCTAGAGAAGAGTCATTTTTTCCGGAGCAGGCTTCGATATCTAGGTTACGTTGTTGACGCTCAGGGCTTACGAACTGACCCTGACAAGGTTAAGGTTATACTGGATTACCCTACTCCTTCTAACAAGAAAGACGTGAAACGTTTCCTTGGAACTGCTTCTTGGTACCGGCGTTTCATACCTCAGTTCAGTACAATCGCAGGTCCCTTAAATAAGCTCACTTCAACAAAGAAAAGCTCTCCACCATTCCAATGGACCCCTGAAGCTGAAAAGGCTTTTCTCGAGCTAAAATCTCGTCTTGTGCAAGCGCCTGTATTAGCATGTCCCAACTTTGACTTCCCATTCGAGGTACACACTGACGCCAGTAGCTTTGGTGTCGGTGCAATGCTCGTGCAAACAATTAATGATGCAGAACACCCAATTGCATACATGAGTCGTTCGCTCACTAAGCCGGAGCAAAATTATAGCACGACTGAGAGAGAGGCTCTTGCTGTAATAACCGCTCTGGAGCACTGGCGTTGTTACCTCGAAAATGGTAAAACTTTTAAAGTTTTTACCGACCATTCAGCTTTAAAATGGTTTATGTCCCTTTCGAATCCAACTGGTCGACTGGCAAGATGGGGTGTTAGACTTTCCTCCTTCAACTTCGAGATTGAACACCGTCGTGGGAAGGACATGGTCGTCCCTGACGCCCTTTCAAGATGTGTTCACGTGAATGCCCTCGTTAATAGTGGTTCCCCTATTACTTCTCCCCCTGCTACTCAAGACACTTGGTACCTTAACATTTTCAATGGTTGTCAAGAATCGCCTATCAGTTTTCCAAATTATAGGGTTGAAAACGGTTGTTTGTTTAGGTATATGAAAAACAAAAACGTTCTAACCTCAGAGTTTGATTGGAAGGAGGTGATTCCGGAAGAGCAACGAGAGCAGACTCTTTTTCAGTGTCACTCAGAGCCTACAGCTGGACATTTCGGCGTGTTCAAAACATACAAGCGTTTGGCACTTCGTTACTACTGGTCTGGCATGTATTCTGATGTCGTTAGCTTTGTATCACGCTGTGATACCTGTCTCGCTTATAAAATACCTACCCACGGTACTCTTGGAAAAATGGGTAGGCCTAAAGATGTTTCTCGACCTTTTCAAGTCATATCAATCGACTTAGTTGGACCCTTACCCAATACTAGAAGGCAAAACAACTACATTTTCGTTGTCACGTGTTGTTTCTCAAAATATTGCATGTTTTTCCCGTTACGCCGAGCTACTGCTGAGCTAGTATCAAAACACTTAGAAAATGATGTGTTTTTGGTTCATGGAATTTGTCAAACCGTTATTTTGGACAATGGCTGCCAATTCATTAGTCATGAACTGGACAGACTCTTTAAAAAATATAAAGTGCCAAAAATACACTTTACACCTAAATATACCCCTCAAATTAATACGGTAGAGAGATATAACAAGACCATAGTTACAGCTGTTTCAACTTTTGTTAATGACGATCACCGAACTTGGGATCTGAATCTTCCGCAAATTCAGTTTGCTATGAATAACTCCGTCAATGAAAGTACTGGGTATACGCCTGCATTTTTGGTACATGGTAGAGAGTTGGTAACGTGTGGTTCACATTACATAGAAAATGAAAATTCTCCTGAATTGATTTTTCTACCTAGAGACGCTTATGCCGAGAATTTGGGTCACTTGTCTCGTATTTTTGATAAAGTCCAAGCTGCACTCTGGCAAGCTCATGTAAAAAATACTAAACGCTATGACACACGTCGGAAAGAATTCGAATTTAGTGTTGGTGATGTCGTTTGGAAGCGCTGTTATTTCCAAAGCGACAAAGACGCTCACTTTAGTAAAAAATTAGCACCAAAATATCAAAAATGCCGCGTCAAAGCAAAGCGATCTCCTTTGGTTTATGTTTTAGAAGACATGAATGCGCATGATTTAGGTGTTTGGCATATTAAAGACCTTAAAATAGTAGGTAGCTATTCGAATAATTAATATTCCAGTCATAATTATAAGTTGTAGTTTTAAACGGATTTTACTGTAGCCACGCAAAATCCTTTTGTAAAGGAGGGGGTACTGTAACGTAACGTTACCTCACGTTTATTTAGATATATAGCACTCTTATTACATAATTTAAAACTTAAAATATTACATAAATTATGCTTATATTATATTATAAAAAATATTTACTAAATTAAATTCGTTATAAAAATATTAAAAAAAACCTTCAACGTACACAGAGACGGAGCGATAGTTTCATACAGGTATAAATTCACAGCTGAGTCTTTTGTTTTCGCGCTCGGTCAATGACCGGCCGCGGCCGCCCCTCCCGGCACACCGGCAGCGGGCTCAGACCTCAATGAGCTTGGAAGCGAACGCACGTCTGTTTGTTGCGCCAGCGCTTATGAATTTTAAAGATTTTACGATACTATACTACCTATATTTCATTATCCAAGAACTGAAGGATATTATTTAAGTGTTTCGTGTTCCCAAACTGGGTAAGTTGTGCTTTAATCTTACGATAGTCTTGTAGCATGTAACCGTTACAGTTTGAACGGTGACGGACAGTTTTTTGAACCAACTTATGGTACTTTAGCAATGTTAGTATGTACTTTACTATATTAATTGATGATCTCGTAATTCAGTAGATATTATTATAAATGTTTGTAGTTTTGTTTTGTAGTCGATTTCTAGCCTAGCATCTGTTACCGACTGTTCTGCTTTCTTGACCGCCCTGATCTCTTTCTGCCTCGCAAAAGTAATGTAGTAGGTAATAGTCTGGTTTACTTTACGCTCTTCCAGCGTCTCCCTGTACGGCGTGTATCCTAGCAGCGTCCTAATGCGGCTTTGTATTACGCGTTCCAGGAACACCTTATAGAATAACAAAAACGAAGAAGCTAATAGAACCCCTGTGCCACTATCGACCGCAGCGGTTCCGAGTGCACCCAGCTGATATATAATACCTGACTAGAAGAACTAGAACCCGGGACTACATGCAGGAAGATCGCCAGGAGAGTGCGGTATTCTAGACCAAAGTAAAGTGTGCATGAAACCTAGGCCGACCTCACGACCCTCTTCTAATAAATTGCTTTGCTATTTTATTTCTTTCTTTTCTTTTCTTTCTTTTTTTTGTTCCCGCTCTTCCAGCGGTGACAATGGCGCCCATATACGTGGTCTAAGGTTATGCTCTGCACTTTATTTTGTGTTACTTATATGTTAGTTTTGCTGTGGTGACGGTTTTCTTGGTGTGTTGTTTTTGTAAAGACGTTACAAATTAGTCAACAACTTGTGTGCCTAAAAGTACATTATAGTTTTCTGTTAATGATATTATTAGGATTTTAATGAAATTTAATTATAATTAGCATAATTAAAATTGTATTCAAATAAGAGTCCAATATTGACTGGGGTGTCTTGGCACATAAGTTGAAGACGGGTATGATATTCAACTATTAGTTTCACCTGACTTCACTTGTTTTTTTTACTTTTATGGTGATTGTTTTTTCTTTCTTTTTCTACTGTTATTTATTATTGCATTTGTAGCGTTCTGTAGCAAAAGTTGATTATTTGTAACAGAACGGAGTTTGCTTTGGCTATTTTTTTTTTAAATTAATATTGTATTTATTTTGTTTTTTTACTTCGAACGATTTTTGCACAACATACCCAAGTATACCTAAGGTATCCTAGATACCTTTTCGTTAAAATGTCTTTTCCTATTAAATACTTACTTCTTCAAAAATCGGAATTAAGCTATGAAGTGGCTATTCGGGGTGAAACTCCGTCAGAAAATGTTGAGGGATTAAGGCGACAGGTCACAAAACTGACACAGCTGTATCCTGCTGATGAAATTCTCGATTCTGTCTTTGAATTTTCTGATGATTCTATTGGGTGCAATAAATTATTGGATAAAATTAAAGTAAACTTGGAATCTCTTATGGCTAGTTATAATGAATCGCTTTTCAACAGAACTAGGTCTTGGTTGAATCATTTATATTATCGAATTCAAAGAATAGAGAAGCCAGATGCTTCTGAAGACTCCGCCTTACTATTAAAATTTCAGAGGTGTTTTGATAGCTACAATGCAATTTTATTAGGATTTTCTAAAAGTAATACTTGTCAATCTAAAGCTTCAGCTTCTGCGACCGAAGAAGATTATGTAGTTGTAGACAAACCAAATCTTTCTGGTTTAAATATTTCTGTTACATGTGATCGCGGGGTTAATAGCGACTTATCTAAAATTAAATACGACGGAAAATCGTGTGTCCGCGCCTTTATTCAGAAGTTAGAAGAATTTAGAATATCTAAGAATATTTCTGAAAGTAAGATGTTGCTTTCTGCCGTTGACTTGTTTAGCGGTGATGCCCTACACTGGTATCGTAGCGTCAAAGACCAGTTAGTTGATTGGCCGGCTTTAATTTCCCATCTTAGAGACGATTTTGACGTCCCAGACTATGATTATCGCATGTTGTCTGAAATACGGGATCGAACTCAAGGAGATGATGAAAGCATTACCATTTACATATCTATAATGGAGGGTATGTTTTCTCGGCTGAGTAAATCTATGTCTAGTGAAGATAAGCTTGATATTATAATTCACAACATACGACCTTGCTATTCAACTATTATTGCTGCTAGTCCTAATATAAGTAATATAGAAGAATTACGTACTGTTTGCAAGAATTATGAACGCATTAAAGTCCGTTCAGATAATTACAAAGAGCCCCCATCATTTAATTCTAAATTGTTGGCACCTGAATTCTGTTATCAATCGCAAAAGCGTAAGGAACAGAATAAGTTCTTTTACGGTCACTACAATAGCACGAATCAATCAAAGCCATTTAAAAATGAGACTCAAATGAAATCAACGGATTTTAAAACGTCTGAAATTTCTGAAATTTCCACTCCTTATTGTTTACGGTGTCGTGTTAACACACACCACATGAAGGATTGTACGGCTGAAAGAACTATTTTCTGTTTTGGATGTGGTGAAAAGGATGTTCGCAAACCTGATTGCCCAAAATGTAAAAAAACACAAAGTCTCAGTCCAAATTCAAAAAACTAGATTCTGAAAGTTGCAGGAATTCAACCGATCATTCTGATAGCTCGGAGTGGAATGATTGGTTGTTGTTTCTTAAAAAATTCTTTTCTTCTTGTTCTAATTCTGTTTCTGCAATTTTCAATTCTAGGCCGAGAGAGGATCCACGTCCATATGTCAAAATAGGGATTAGTAACGATTTAAATATGTATGGTTTGCTTGATTCTGGTTCTGCTGTGACTATTTTAGGCAACAACTCTCATAAGTGCTTACTTCAGTATGATCTAACACTATTTACTGACAGCCAAATAACTGTTACTGCTGCAGGAGGCCAGAAAATAACTTCTATAGGGTACATTCTGTTGCCAGTAACTTTTGAAGATAGTTTTTCTATAATTAAGGCTCATGCTATCCCGGAGATCGAAACCACATTGATTTTAGGTGTCGACTTCTGGAATATTTTTAATATTTGCCCAAAATATTTAACTACGGAAGAAAATTTATTTGATAGCGATCCTGGTTTGTCTGAAATATCGAACTCTTCCGATATTCATTTGCATGCTTATGAAAACCTCGATGATCATCAAAAACTAATTGCTGATGACGTCGTCAAGAAGTACTGCAGTATTTCTTTTACTGAGAAGGGCTTGGGCAGAACGCATTTGATAAAGCATCGCATAAATACTGGTGATGCTGAACCAATTAGACAGCGTTACTACCGAATGTCCCCAGAGAAACAGAGAATCATCACGGAACAGGTTGATGAAATGCTTACCTTAGATGTCATCGAACCTTGTGAAAGTCCGTGGTCTTCTCCTGTCTTGGTTGTCGGCAAGAAGGATGGAAATCCTCGCTTCTGCTTGGATAGTCGTAAACTGAACTCAGTCACGAAAAAGGATGCGTACAGCTTGCCATACGTCTCTGAAATCCTAGATAACCTAAAAGATGCTAGATTCCTGTCTAGCATCGATTTATCTAAGGCTTTTTGGCAGATTATGATTGACAAACCAGACCGGGAGGAGACTGCATTTTATGTTCCCGGACGAGGCACTTTTATGTTCAAGTCAACTGCTTTTGGACTTACTAATGCCCCAGCCACACAGCAAAGGCTAGTAGACCTTCTCTTTGGCCCCGAATTTGAGTGTAAAGTATTTGCCTATCTTGACGATGTAATAATAATAAGTAAAAGTTTTGAAGAACACGTGTCGCTTCTCCTACGAGTTCTTGAAAAACTGCGTATTGCAAATCTTACAATCAATCTAGAGAAGAGTCATTTTTTCCGGAGCAGGCTTCGATATCTAGGTTACGTTGTTGACGCTCAGGGCTTACGAACTGACCCTGACAAGGTTAAGGTTATACTGGATTACCCTACTCCTTCTAACAAGAAAGACGTGAAACGTTTCCTTGGAACTGCTTCTTGGTACCGGCGTTTCATACCTCAGTTCAGTACAATCGCAGGTCCCTTAAATAAGCTCACTTCAACAAAGAAAAGCTCTCCACCATTCCAATGGACCCCTGAAGCTGAAAAGGCTTTTCTCGAGCTAAAATCTCGTCTTGTGCAAGCGCCTGTATTAGCATGTCCCAACTTTGACTTCCCATTCGAGGTACACACTGACGCCAGTAGCTTTGGTGTCGGTGCAATGCTCGTGCAAACAATTAATGATGCAGAACACCCAATTGCATACATGAGTCGTTCGCTCACTAAGCCGGAGCAAAATTATAGCACGACTGAGAGAGAGGCTCTTGCTGTAATAACCGCTCTGGAGCACTGGCGTTGTTACCTCGAAAATGGTAAAACTTTTAAAGTTTTTACCGACCATTCAGCTTTAAAATGGTTTATGTCCCTTTCGAATCCAACTGGTCGACTGGCAAGATGGGGTGTTAGACTTTCCTCCTTCAACTTCGAGATTGAACACCGTCGTGGGAAGGACATGGTCGTCCCTGACGCCCTTTCAAGATGTGTTCACGTGAATGCCCTCGTTAATAGTGGTTCCCCTATTACTTCTCCCCCTGCTACTCAAGACACTTGGTACCTTAACATTTTCAATGGTTGTCAAGAATCGCCTATCAGTTTTCCAAATTATAGGGTTGAAAACGGTTGTTTGTTTAGGTATATGAAAAACAAAAACGTTCTAACCTCAGAGTTTGATTGGAAGGAGGTGATTCCGGAAGAGCAACGAGAGCAGACTCTTTTTCAGTGTCACTCAGAGCCTACAGCTGGACATTTCGGCGTGTTCAAAACATACAAGCGTTTGGCACTTCGTTACTACTGGTCTGGCATGTATTCTGATGTCGTTAGCTTTGTATCACGCTGTGATACCTGTCTCGCTTATAAAATACCTACCCACGGTACTCTTGGAAAAATGGGTAGGCCTAAAGATGTTTCTCGACCTTTTCAAGTCATATCAATCGACTTAGTTGGACCCTTACCCAATACTAGAAGGCAAAACAACTACATTTTCGTTGTCACGTGTTGTTTCTCAAAATATTGCATGTTTTTCCCGTTACGCCGAGCTACTGCTGAGCTAGTATCAAAACACTTAGAAAATGATGTGTTTTTGGTTCATGGAATTTGTCAAACCGTTATTTTGGACAATGGCTGCCAATTCATTAGTCATGAACTGGACAGACTCTTTAAAAAATATAAAGTGCCAAAAATACACTTTACACCTAAATATACCCCTCAAATTAATACGGTAGAGAGATATAACAAGACCATAGTTACAGCTGTTTCAACTTTTGTTAATGACGATCACCGAACTTGGGATCTGAATCTTCCGCAAATTCAGTTTGCTATGAATAACTCCGTCAATGAAAGTACTGGGTATACGCCTGCATTTTTGGTACATGGTAGAGAGTTGGTAACGTGTGGTTCACATTACATAGAAAATGAAAATTCTCCTGAATTGATTTTTCTACCTAGAGACGCTTATGCCGAGAATTTGGGTCACTTGTCTCGTATTTTTGATAAAGTCCAAGCTGCACTCTGGCAAGCTCATGTAAAAAATACTAAACGCTATGACACACGTCGGAAAGAATTCGAATTTAGTGTTGGTGATGTCGTTTGGAAGCGCTGTTATTTCCAAAGCGACAAAGACGCTCACTTTAGTAAAAAATTAGCACCAAAATATCAAAAATGCCGCGTCAAAGCAAAGCGATCTCCTTTGGTTTATGTTTTAGAAGACATGAATGCGCATGATTTAGGTGTTTGGCATATTAAAGACCTTAAAATAGTAGGTAGCTATTCGAATAATTAATATTCCAGTCATAATTATAAGTTGTAGTTTTAAACGGATTTTACTGTAGCCACGCAAAATCCTTTTGTAAAGGAGGGGGTACTGTAACGTAACGTTACCTCACGTTTATTTAGATATATAGCACTCTTATTACATAATTTAAAACTTAAAATATTACATAAATTATGCTTATATTATATTATAAAAAATATTTACTAAATTAAATTCGTTATAAAAATATTAAAAAAAACCTTCAACGTACACAGAGACGGAGCGATAGTTTCATACAGGTATAAATTCACAGCTGAGTCTTTTGTTTTCGCGCTCGGTCAATGACCGGCCGCGGCCGCCCCTCCCGGCACACCGGCAGCGGGCTCAGACCTCAATGAGCTTGGAAGCGAACGCACGTCTGTTTGTTGCGCCAGCGCTTATGAATTTTAAAGATTTTACGATACTATACTACCTATATTTCATTATCCAAGAACTGAAGGATATTATTTAAGTGTTTCGTGTTCCCAAACTGGGTAAGTTGTGCTTTAATCTTACGATAGTCTTGTAGCATGTAACCGTTACAGTTTGAACGGTGACGGACAGTTTTTTGAACCAACTTATGGTACTTTAGCAATGTTAGTATGTACTTTACTATATTAATTGATGATCTCGTAATTCAGTAGATATTATTATAAATGTTTGTAGTTTTGTTTTGTAGTCGATTTCTAGCCTAGCATCTGTTACCGACTGTTCTGCTTTCTTGACCGCCCTGATCTCTTTCTGCCTCGCAAAAGTAATGTAGTAGGTAATAGTCTGGTTTACTTTACGCTCTTCCAGCGTCTCCCTGTACGGCGTGTATCCTAGCAGCGTCCTAATGCGGCTTTGTATTACGCGTTCCAGGAACACCTTATAGAATAAGAAAAACGAAGAAGCTAATAGAACCCCTGTGCCACTATCGACCGCAGCGGTTCCGAGTGCACCCAGCTGATATATAATACCTGACTAGAAGAACTAGAACCCGGGACTACATGCAGGAAGATCGCCAGGAGAGTGCGGTATTCTAGACCAAAGTAAAGTGTGCATGAAACCTAGGCCGACCTCACGACCCTCTTCTAATAAATTGCTTTGCTATTTTATTTCTTTCTTTTCTTTTCTTTCTTTTTTTTGTTCCCGCTCTTCCAGCGGTGACAATGGCGCCCATATACGTGGTCTAAGGTTATGCTCTGCACTTTATTTTGTGTTACTTATATGTTAGTTTTGCTGTGGTGACGGTTTTCTTGGTGTGTTGTTTTTGTAAAGACGTTACAAATTAGTCAACAACTTGTGTGCCTAAAAGTACATTATAGTTTTCTGTTAATGATATTATTAGGATTTTAATGAAATTTAATTATAATTAGCATAATTAAAATTGTATTCAAATAAGAGTCCAATATTGACTGGGGTGTCTTGGCACATAAGTTGAAGACGGGTATGATATTCAACTATTAGTTTCACCTGACTTCACTTGTTTTTTTTACTTTTATGGTGATTGTTTTTTCTTTCTTTTTCTACTGTTATTTATTATTGCATTTGTAGCGTTCTGTAGCAAAAGTTGATTATTTGTAACAGAACGGAGTTTGCTTTGGCTATTTTTTTTTTAAATTAATATTGTATTTATTTTGTTTTTTTACTTCGAACGATTTTTGCACAACATACCCAAGTATACCTAAGGTATCCTAGATACCTTTTCGTTAAAATGTCTTTTCCTATTAAATACTTACTTCTTCAAAAATCGGAATTAAGCTATGAAGTGGCTATTCGGGGTGAAACTCCGTCAGAAAATGTTGAGGGATTAAGGCGACAGGTCACAAAACTGACACAGCTGTATCCTGCTGATGAAATTCTCGATTCTGTCTTTGAATTTTCTGATGATTCTATTGGGTGCAATAAATTATTGGATAAAATTAAAGTAAACTTGGAATCTCTTATGGCTAGTTATAATGAATCGCTTTTCAACAGAACTAGGTCTTGGTTGAATCATTTATATTATCGAATTCAAAGAATAGAGAAGCCAGATGCTTCTGAAGACTCCGCCTTACTATTAAAATTTCAGAGGTGTTTTGATAGCTACAATGCAATTTTATTAGGATTTTCTAAAAGTAATACTTGTCAATCTAAAGCTTCAGCTTCTGCGACCGAAGAAGATTATGTAGTTGTAGACAAACCAAATCTTTCTGGTTTAAATATTTCTGTTACATGTGATCGCGGGGTTAATAGCGACTTATCTAAAATTAAATACGACGGAAAATCGTGTGTCCGCGCCTTTATTCAGAAGTTAGAAGAATTTAGAATATCTAAGAATATTTCTGAAAGTAAGATGTTGCTTTCTGCCGTTGACTTGTTTAGCGGTGATGCCCTACACTGGTATCGTAGCGTCAAAGACCAGTTAGTTGATTGGCCGGCTTTAATTTCCCATCTTAGAGACGATTTTGACGTCCCAGACTATGATTATCGCATGTTGTCTGAAATACGGGATCGAACTCAAGGAGATGATGAAAGCATTACCATTTACATATCTATAATGGAGGGTATGTTTTCTCGGCTGAGTAAATCTATGTCTAGTGAAGATAAGCTTGATATTATAATTCACAACATACGACCTTGCTATTCAACTATTATTGCTGCTAGTCCTAATATAAGTAATATAGAAGAATTACGTACTGTTTGCAAGAATTATGAACGCATTAAAGTCCGTTCAGATAATTACAAAGAGCCCCCATCATTTAATTCTAAATTGTTGGCACCTGAATTCTGTTATCAATCGCAAAAGCGTAAGGAACAGAATAAGTTCTTTTACGGTCACTACAATAGCACGAATCAATCAAAGCCATTTAAAAATGAGACTCAAATGAAATCAACGGATTTTAAAACGTCTGAAATTTCTGAAATTTCCACTCCTTATTGTTTACGGTGTCGTGTTAACACACACCACATGAAGGATTGTACGGCTGAAAGAACTATTTTCTGTTTTGGATGTGGTGAAAAGGATGTTCGCAAACCTGATTGCCCAAAATGTAAAAAAACACAAAGTCTCAGTCCAAATTCAAAAAACTAGATTCTGAAAGTTGCAGGAATTCAACCGATCATTCTGATAGCTCGGAGTGGAATGATTGGTTGTTGTTTCTTAAAAAATTCTTTTCTTCTTGTTCTAATTCTGTTTCTGCAATTTTCAATTCTAGGCCGAGAGAGGATCCACGTCCATATGTCAAAATAGGGATTAGTAACGATTTAAATATGTATGGTTTGCTTGATTCTGGTTCTGCTGTGACTATTTTAGGCAACAACTCTCATAAGTGCTTACTTCAGTATGATCTAACACTATTTACTGACAGCCAAATAACTGTTACTGCTGCAGGAGGCCAGAAAATAACTTCTATAGGGTACATTCTGTTGCCAGTAACTTTTGAAGATAGTTTTTCTATAATTAAGGCTCATGCTATCCCGGAGATCGAAACCACATTGATTTTAGGTGTCGACTTCTGGAATATTTTTAATATTTGCCCAAAATATTTAACTACGGAAGAAAATTTATTTGATAGCGATCCTGGTTTGTCTGAAATATCGAACTCTTCCGATATTCATTTGCATGCTTATGAAAACCTCGATGATCATCAAAAACTAATTGCTGATGACGTCGTCAAGAAGTACTGCAGTATTTCTTTTACTGAGAAGGGCTTGGGCAGAACGCATTTGATAAAGCATCGCATAAATACTGGTGATGCTGAACCAATTAGACAGCGTTACTACCGAATGTCCCCAGAGAAACAGAGAATCATCACGGAACAGGTTGATGAAATGCTTACCTTAGATGTCATCGAACCTTGTGAAAGTCCGTGGTCTTCTCCTGTCTTGGTTGTCGGCAAGAAGGATGGAAATCCTCGCTTCTGCTTGGATAGTCGTAAACTGAACTCAGTCACGAAAAAGGATGCGTACAGCTTGCCATACGTCTCTGAAATCCTAGATAACCTAAAAGATGCTAGATTCCTGTCTAGCATCGATTTATCTAAGGCTTTTTGGCAGATTATGATTGACAAACCAGACCGGGAGGAGACTGCATTTTATGTTCCCGGACGAGGCACTTTTATGTTCAAGTCAACTGCTTTTGGACTTACTAATGCCCCAGCCACACAGCAAAGGCTAGTAGACCTTCTCTTTGGCCCCGAATTTGAGTGTAAAGTATTTGCCTATCTTGACGATGTAATAATAATAAGTAAAAGTTTTGAAGAACACGTGTCGCTTCTCCTACGAGTTCTTGAAAAACTGCGTATTGCAAATCTTACAATCAATCTAGAGAAGAGTCATTTTTTCCGGAGCAGGCTTCGATATCTAGGTTACGTTGTTGACGCTCAGGGCTTACGAACTGACCCTGACAAGGTTAAGGTTATACTGGATTACCCTACTCCTTCTAACAAGAAAGACGTGAAACGTTTCCTTGGAACTGCTTCTTGGTACCGGCGTTTCATACCTCAGTTCAGTACAATCGCAGGTCCCTTAAATAAGCTCACTTCAACAAAGAAAAGCTCTCCACCATTCCAATGGACCCCTGAAGCTGAAAAGGCTTTTCTCGAGCTAAAATCTCGTCTTGTGCAAGCGCCTGTATTAGCATGTCCCAACTTTGACTTCCCATTCGAGGTACACACTGACGCCAGTAGCTTTGGTGTCGGTGCAATGCTCGTGCAAACAATTAATGATGCAGAACACCCAATTGCATACATGAGTCGTTCGCTCACTAAGCCGGAGCAAAATTATAGCACGACTGAGAGAGAGGCTCTTGCTGTAATAACCGCTCTGGAGCACTGGCGTTGTTACCTCGAAAATGGTAAAACTTTTAAAGTTTTTACCGACCATTCAGCTTTAAAATGGTTTATGTCCCTTTCGAATCCAACTGGTCGACTGGCAAGATGGGGTGTTAGACTTTCCTCCTTCAACTTCGAGATTGAACACCGTCGTGGGAAGGACATGGTCGTCCCTGACGCCCTTTCAAGATGTGTTCACGTGAATGCCCTCGTTAATAGTGGTTCCCCTATTACTTCTCCCCCTGCTACTCAAGACACTTGGTACCTTAACATTTTCAATGGTTGTCAAGAATCGCCTATCAGTTTTCCAAATTATAGGGTTGAAAACGGTTGTTTGTTTAGGTATATGAAAAACAAAAACGTTCTAACCTCAGAGTTTGATTGGAAGGAGGTGATTCCGGAAGAGCAACGAGAGCAGACTCTTTTTCAGTGTCACTCAGAGCCTACAGCTGGACATTTCGGCGTGTTCAAAACATACAAGCGTTTGGCACTTCGTTACTACTGGTCTGGCATGTATTCTGATGTCGTTAGCTTTGTATCACGCTGTGATACCTGTCTCGCTTATAAAATACCTACCCACGGTACTCTTGGAAAAATGGGTAGGCCTAAAGATGTTTCTCGACCTTTTCAAGTCATATCAATCGACTTAGTTGGACCCTTACCCAATACTAGAAGGCAAAACAACTACATTTTCGTTGTCACGTGTTGTTTCTCAAAATATTGCATGTTTTTCCCGTTACGCCGAGCTACTGCTGAGCTAGTATCAAAACACTTAGAAAATGATGTGTTTTTGGTTCATGGAATTTGTCAAACCGTTATTTTGGACAATGGCTGCCAATTCATTAGTCATGAACTGGACAGACTCTTTAAAAAATATAAAGTGCCAAAAATACACTTTACACCTAAATATACCCCTCAAATTAATACGGTAGAGAGATATAACAAGACCATAGTTACAGCTGTTTCAACTTTTGTTAATGACGATCACCGAACTTGGGATCTGAATCTTCCGCAAATTCAGTTTGCTATGAATAACTCCGTCAATGAAAGTACTGGGTATACGCCTGCATTTTTGGTACATGGTAGAGAGTTGGTAACGTGTGGTTCACATTACATAGAAAATGAAAATTCTCCTGAATTGATTTTTCTACCTAGAGACGCTTATGCCGAGAATTTGGGTCACTTGTCTCGTATTTTTGATAAAGTCCAAGCTGCACTCTGGCAAGCTCATGTAAAAAATACTAAACGCTATGACACACGTCGGAAAGAATTCGAATTTAGTGTTGGTGATGTCGTTTGGAAGCGCTGTTATTTCCAAAGCGACAAAGACGCTCACTTTAGTAAAAAATTAGCACCAAAATATCAAAAATGCCGCGTCAAAGCAAAGCGATCTCCTTTGGTTTATGTTTTAGAAGACATGAATGCGCATGATTTAGGTGTTTGGCATATTAAAGACCTTAAAATAGTAGGTAGCTATTCGAATAATTAATATTCCAGTCATAATTATAAGTTGTAGTTTTAAACGGATTTTACTGTAGCCACGCAAAATCCTTTTGTAAAGGAGGGGGTACTGTAACGTAACGTTACCTCACGTTTATTTAGATATATAGCACTCTTATTACATAATTTAAAACTTAAAATATTACATAAATTATGCTTATATTATATTATAAAAAATATTTACTAAATTAAATTCGTTATAAAAATATTAAAAAAAACCTTCAACGTACACAGAGACGGAGCGATAGTTTCATACAGGTATAAATTCACAGCTGAGTCTTTTGTTTTCGCGCTCGGTCAATGACCGGCCGCGGCCGCCCCTCCCGGCACACCGGCAGCGGGCTCAGACCTCAATGAGCTTGGAAGCGAACGCACGTCTGTTTGTTGCGCCAGCGCTTATGAATTTTAAAGATTTTACGATACTATACTACCTATATTTCATTATCCAAGAACTGAAGGATATTATTTAAGTGTTTCGTGTTCCCAAACTGGGTAAGTTGTGCTTTAATCTTACGATAGTCTTGTAGCATGTAACCGTTACAGTTTGAACGGTGACGGACAGTTTTTTGAACCAACTTATGGTACTTTAGCAATGTTAGTATGTACTTTACTATATTAATTGATGATCTCGTAATTCAGTAGATATTATTATAAATGTTTGTAGTTTTGTTTTGTAGTCGATTTCTAGCCTAGCATCTGTTACCGACTGTTCTGCTTTCTTGACCGCCCTGATCTCTTTCTGCCTCGCAAAAGTAATGTAGTAGGTAATAGTCTGGTTTACTTTACGCTCTTCCAGCGTCTCCCTGTACGGCGTGTATCCTAGCAGCGTCCTAATGCGGCTTTGTATTACGCGTTCCAGGAACACCTTATAGAATAACAAAAACGAAGAAGCTAATAGAACCCCTGTGCCACTATCGACCGCAGCGGTTCCGAGTGCACCCAGCTGATATATAATACCTGACTAGAAGAACTAGAACCCGGGACTACATGCAGGAAGATCGCCAGGAGAGTGCGGTATTCTAGACCAAAGTAAAGTGTGCATGAAACCTAGGCCGACCTCACGACCCTCTTCTAATAAATTGCTTTGCTATTTTATTTCTTTCTTTTCTTTTCTTTCTTTTTTTTGTTCCCGCTCTTCCAGCGGTGACAAGGGTTACTACCAACTTAGCTACGGAGCCGCCAATAATAAGGGTCTTGAGGCTAGTGTGGGAACCAGGTGCTCCTCTACCCTCAAAATGTACTACTTTAAGCCTTACACCAAATAAACCATTTTCATGTTTTTTCATTGTCCTCAAGATTATTTAAAGTAATAAATCAATACTTGCTTCGTTACACAGTAACAAATAAGGAAGTAAACAAAATACCCGCTGTTCACTTTGTTACACCTAAGCGTCAATATCAGACTAAGAAGAGCGAATTCCCGTAAACAAACAAAGATCACAGCTCGCTGATCCCGCGCACAATGGCGCGAAAGCTGGCGCGAGCAACAATGGCGGGTATCTGCGCGGGCGCATCTCGCGGTGGCTTGTTACCTGCAGGCGATTTGCACTGTGGTTGTGGGAGCTAGCCGGTGGCGAGTAAGATGTACAGAGGGTCTAGTGTGAGTTTTGCAACAAGTTAACGCGTTCTACAGTGACCGCGTTTACGCAGATGTAGTATGAAAAAATGTACAGCGCTCCTAGCGCCGCGTTTATGAACTATCATCGCGCATGCTTTTAGTATGGCATTTACTCGACAAACGCGGTCGTCGCGTACACACTCAGCATACAGCTGACAGTCTAATCGACTGTAACGATTTGTATGTTTTTAGTTTTCTATCGTAAAATACTTTCATTCAATCAATTCAGGCATGTTTGTCTCTGATTATCTCACTTGTAACCTTGTAGCGTAGTATTTATCCTAAATCTAGAATGATCTGGCTCCCATACGCGGCTACCACCCAACATTGAACGGTGTTTCGTGTTCACACACACACACACACACAAACAAATTTAAATTAATTCGTCTACTTGATCATAATTTATAGTGCTAAAGCCAGTCAAGATTTAGCTGTGTAATTTTAGCAATACAAATTGTACTAGAAAACCAATTTATGTGCCTAGATGATTTGTAAAAAAAGCTGATAACGTCTTAAGATTGAAAATGATTATGTTAAAATTGAAGTTTTTATTGAATTTTAAATAGATGTTACTTGTTTGGGGATATGTATCAATGATTCGGAGATTTCTATTCTATCAATAATTGGTAACAAATGTAAAATCATACGTAATTTAGCTTTGGGCGATAATGTCGCGATCGTCAGCATTGTAAAAGCTTTCATATCAATTGAATCCATTAGCTGTGTACACAGGTCCTGTCTGTCTATTTGCTCGTCAGTTTTTATCATTGGCCAGCTCGTGTTTGCTCGATCGGTCACTTCCATATTATTGATGGGCTGTTTCCCCTTCGACAATAGCATTTGCGGTTTCAGAGCGCTTTTTATTGCAATTTGTGGCTTATGGAGTGTAATTGGAAGGGCTTAAGAGAATTTGGTGGCAGTAATTCGTTTGGATGGGGGCTTAGGTTCTGTCAGGATAAAGCGGTATGTCTATGTTTGAAGTCCATACCTATTGACAGCTACAAGAACTGAGCAAAGTACAGTACTGCAGAAAAAATATTGATCATCGGCTTATTCCGTATTCCCGGACATGACCGACCGCATCGAGACGATATTAGCTCTGCTACATTTAAAGTTCGGTTTAAATTAGTTTTACTTGTAAGGCAGAAGCACAACTTTGAAGCAACCTTTAAAGTCCAGGGAAAGAAACACTAATAATCACGCACACAAAACCCCTCATACGCACATGCACACACCACCACACACACACACACACACACACACACACACACACACACACACACACACACACACACACACACACACACACACACACACACACACACACACACACGCACACACTTGAACCACTCACAATAAACGACTTTACCCCTATTGCCCTATAAAATTTTGTATGTATTTGTGGTTTTGTATTTTTTTGTTTTATGGCAATAAATTATTTTTTTATTTTTTTTTATTTTTATATAGAGCAGCTATATTGCACGGTATATTATACCACCCCCGACATATCTTGGGCGATCCGGACAATTCCATCGCGGCCGTTGTATCGGCCACTGTAACGCCACTTTTTTAGGGCTGAGTAGTACCTTCTGCGCTCTCCCACAGTTCGGTGACGCTGTAAAAGGTCATTAGACCACAGCACGATCCTTAAAAAAAACCGATATATTATAATTATACTGTATCCTTAGTTGCGTTGCTCGCACGGCTTGCAATTAATTCGGTCATGTTCGGACATACGAAGTAAAAGGCGATACCCAATATTTATTCTGCAGTATTGTAATGATGTATAGTATTTCAGGAATATAAATGTATCTGTTGACTTTAAGAACTTACACAAGTTAGAGTCGGTACAGGGCACGCTGAACTTGCCGAGAAGAAACAAAAACAAAACTTTCCAGCAGCTGTTGGACTTCGCCAATAGATGTCGCTTTTTGTCCGTAAGCCTCAGAAACTTGAAACTCCGCTCACCTTTATCCAGCTGCTCGAGCAACCCAATCGTATTGATTTTCGCTTAAAACTTTTACTCGCTTAAAACAAAATTATTAAAAGTTCTCCACAACAGAGAGCCATAAAGCGTTCTTGCCCTATCTGCCCGCGTGCCATTTGTCCGCTGAACAGCACTTAGCTTAACAAAAACTGATAGTTGTAAAACAAAAGAGCGAAACAAAACCGATGTAACAAGAGCGGACCATTTCGTACAGAAATAAACTAAGCGGTAAGAATTAACAGGGATAAAGGCTTAAAAGAGTAGCCGAATCAGATTTATGTCGCGAAGATCGCGATCGGACCGATTCACCGTGTTACAGACATTTTGTTTTTTCAATTGGACTCGGAATGTGCTGATGTTGTTTATATATCTCTCCAAAAAACATGTCCGCTCGCTTTCTACCTGTGTAAATAGACGCAAAATGTAAACACGGCGACGAGGCTCACTTGAAAAAGCGACAATATGACACCTATTTCCCATTGAATGGTAGCATATTTACAGGAACAAATCGACAGCGTTTTATCACGGCTAGTCCTTTCACCAACCCTTCCCGTGTTTATCTGATAACGCTGTGAATGCAGTGCACATTTGTCTGCGAGTCACCCGTTCTGGACTAGTGTAGAAATTGTCAGCGAATGCAACTAGATAGCGATCTGCCATTTGTGACCGAAAGGGGATGTTCTGTACAAAACAATTTCCACCTCAAATGTGTAGACTGTGTTGACACTTATAAGCATACCTAGTATTAGTACTAGTATGTCATGACAAATATTGTGATAATTTGTCTTCGTTTTGTAATGTATGATTAAGTAGGTAGTTCCTGATAAGTTTTATATTTTCGTTGTGGGTATTCTTAAAAATTGTTTCGGTCTTTTCTCTCTTCGCAATAAACGTCATTACAAGAAGCTGTGTTTCTGTGGTTCTCCCGAATTCTCTATATATCTTGAAACCAGGAATATTTCACGCTTCTGTTTACATTTCTATTAGTTCCCGTAATCCACTCTTCAAAGATCTTTGTCCAAGGTCTGTCTCACTTATTTGATCAAATTTCTTTCGACTGACGCCCATTCCACTCGTCCAATATCTTTATCCTAGATTCCTTGATATATTTTACATAGTATTTTGCGTTTGAAAAAATGGAAATTCGACCTCATGTGCTGCTATTGTAGTTGTCGTAATATTTGATCAAATATCGGTATATAGGTGATTTTATGAAGCCTTCCAAGTTCTTTGATCAAATGCATCTTGGACAAAGATCTTAAGTCGAATGCATGCTACTTCCAGCACTCCTACTTCCACACGTTGCAAATTTGCGTTTCAAGAACAGATAATAACACAACAATTTAAAGGCATATTGTAAGGGGATATTGCAGCCAAGCTCATCCGCTTCATAAAACTAAGTGTGTTTTTGAACAATACGTTAAATTGATATTAACTAAGTAACATCTAGTCATTACATCAAATTGTTGTGAAACCAGGCGACCGTTGCTGTAGGTAATGTTCGTTCGACAGCAAAATTTGCTTGACCTTTTGTCATCGCGTGTTTTTGCTCTAATCTACTTAGTTCTTTGTGTTGCTTTGAACGAGTTTCTCTCTACCCGGACCGTTGTAAATAATCATGTGTTAAAAAATGAAATCGACGGAGCAGCGCATTGGCAGTTACACCTATCAATTGAGCCGAGGCGAAGCAAGCGATTGCTGTAATTTCTATAAAAAATTGAACAGTAAAGTTCGCCAGACACATCGATTCGAAAAAATGTTTCATCAACAATAATTTTATTATCGTAATAACAAAATTACGGGTTGTGTCCATAGGCGATTTTAGCTCTTAGCATCGTCGGATTAGGGAGTTGTTCCCTCGACGTTTACTTATATATCGGGGGGAGAAATGGAACCTTTTGTTAGCCTATAGCATTATTATTTCTCATTTTGTTTTGTTTATTAATACAATTGGCTGGAGGCGCAATATTGATATTCAAGTCTGATGATGACTCGCGCCACGAGTTTTCTCCCTGACCTCTGTTATATTTTTATGGGTTTTTATAACAATTGCATTTGGCTCTTTTTGCTCAGATTCCTGAGTTAATTTTATACTAATGAAGTGGATATATTTTTAATGTTTGTTTATAATTGTAATTGTTCAAATATTATTTAATTATATTGTATTTCTGAAACATACAAATATAATCTTGTATATGCCTAATTGCTGTGAGCCTTGAAGTTATGGTTTCTTTCACCGTTAAAAATAAGGGATCCATCTATGCAATCTTACATTCACGACCATAGAGCACGAATGGTTTAAACCATTCGTTTCTCATGGGGAGCTCTTGCGCGGAATGACGTGAATAAATAACTGGAAGAAATTATCAATTAAACAATTATGCTGTCCGAATGGAATCTTGTGTAATGATAGTGGGCCCGGTAATAACTCAAGCGCATCTGTTCTACGGCTGTTTGCGAAGCACGACATGCGCCCGCGCAGCTTCGGAGCCTCACGTGAACCTGTCTCCACGGATTACTAGAGAAATACGATTGCACTGTGTCATTATCTGCACAAACATAATGAGGAAGTAAATTTTTAACATCGCGATATCTATAAGTTTTAACAAGCTTCTATTTAACTTGCAATATTTGTATGTAGGTATGTATGATGTTGGTCATATCTTGCAAGCTAAACTTGACCCACTTCCCGGTATTCGATTGTACCGAAATTCAAATTAATAATTCAATAAAATATGTATACGCAACGAGAAACTTAAAAAATATTTCTAGGCAGTAAAGTTTGTACGTTTTGAAAGGTAATCTATTGAACTGTCGATTTAATAATTTTTCACTTGTAGGGTTACCTAGACATTTTAATACTTATGTTAGATCAACGTATCAATATATTTATAGGTTTCATCGAAAATTGCTTGTTATCACTTGTCAATCATACATGACAAGTTTTTTAAAACAAACATCAAGTAAATGACGTGATAAAGAGAACGGATTTAGACACTAAATAAGTGTAACATAATCTAGAAGTATTACGAGTAGTAACCAAGGCAAGTTTGATATATAATGGAATAATAACGCCACAGAATCAATTACGATTACAAGTAGATAATGTAGCGGCGTAAAATACCTTGACACTGATAAGAAACTGAAGAAAAATCATATTATGAAGCCAAGTTTATTTATATTCCCATGCTTGATCGTGTGTTCAGGCATAATGAAGTATTGGAAAATCATAAAATATGTCTATCATTAAAGCATAAAATGAAACGACAACGCCTCGAGCGCTGCCATACGTGCTCCAAACACACTTGGATACTATGCGTATCGAGTACCCCAAGACTACCTATGTCTATAAATTTTATAACAAAACTGCTGTTTACCGACTATTTCTAATTTTAATAATTTTACGTAATAACGCAATAAATGTACAACATTATAATGCGATGCAAATGAAACGTGTGTCGTTAATATACGCACTCGATACGGGAATTTAGAGCTTGTATCTAAAATACGCGATATAAGGTCCTAAGAGCACCTAATCAATGTTGCTTATACGCCCGATTACGCGGAATCGAGTCGCGCGAGACGTTGACTAATATCGATTATAGCATTTACATCGATAAAGCTTCCTGCATCGTACACTCACTCCGTATCATAATAATAATCTGTGACAATTTCGTATGGAAATTCTGGAACGTTAAGCGTACGATTCTTAGAATTTTGTACAGTTTTTTTAATTAAGCACGTAGGTATAACGTTAATAATAATTAATAACGGAGATTCTTCATGGTAATCTTCACTAAGAAACTTAAATTAGCTTGCAACTCTGTCGCTAGGACAAGTACTTTTTTCCATCAAAGGCACTTTGTTGATAGCAGATAATAGTTTCAAAGAAAATTCTAGTTTACACTGTGAACGGGTGGGTACAACATACGGGGTACATATTATGCATGGGGCTTTCTTGGATTCCTCAATTTCCGTCTTCAACCAACCAAAGGCATGACTGCATTTTACTATGGTATTTTTCTATAGTTTCTACAGTTAGTCAAATACCAGCCTTTGAAATATAAGACAAAGTTTTCATATTCGTAATATAAAACTCCTTTACCTTTCTCATAACTGATCTGCCTTTCCTGCTGCCTAGCATTATCAGCAGCCACCTTCAGCAGCCCCTGAATGTTTCTGAGCAGCGTCTCGGTGGAGGAAACTAGGGTGTCTGCGGTGGGGTCCACGGGGATGGAAGGCGGGGTGCCTGTGGGAGCCGCGTAGCTGACCGGAGCTGGTGATGATGAGGCTGGCATTTCGCGCTCACCGTCGCTTAAATCACCACCTGGTGGATGAACAGAGACGTTAAAAACGTTGGGTTTATGTGTACCTGTCTGATGCGTATACGATGCAGACAATATATTTGTTGAACAGTAACAAACAAATTCTAAAATGGAGATCAAATTTCAATGTGCGGCATCAAACCTGTACAAAAATTTTTAGTACGCATGTGATGTAGACTATCCAAATGTTTTAGTCGATTAGGTTTATACGTATATATAGGTTAGAAGTGAGCTTGTTAATGATCAGCAAGTTTAAAAGAAAAAGATACTAGAAAGAAAGAAAAAGATAGAAAATACATTTATTTCCGGACAACTCAACATTACATCAGATTACAAATAATAATAATAACAAAATTTAAAACTAACAATAAACAATGTAATATTGTGATGTCAGGAAAAGGCACTACTACTGTGGTTACTCTGTTGAGATAATATTAATTAGATTATAAATTTCTGAATATATTTTATTTAATTATTAATCTAAAATAATCGTATTCTGCAAATTTCCATTGGTTTATAGAATTACAAGGCAAGTATAACTAAAACCAATTTACTTTATGCACTCCAGCAAAAAAATAACCACACGACAGCGTATGAAATGTACCAAACAGCATCAAAAGCTTTAATAGAATATGCGGGGAACCAACTAGTTCTGAAACTTTTCTAATTACATAGGTGAGTGTGTCGAGTCGATGAGCTCGCCGTAAATGTGTATGCATACATGTGGCCTGTTATAATTGAATCGGCTTTAATCATATTTTCATTACACTAGTGCTGATAAATTAATGTTATATGCGGAATTGACAGAAAACATATAATTGTTAGTTTGACAACACAAAACAAATCAATCGTTCAAGTTTTAAAACTGCCTTTTTAGAGAGAAATAATAATTAATCGGAACAATCGATTTTTTTTTCAAAGTCCATAATTGTCTATATGAAATTATGAATACAAAAACAGATATTTACTTGTGAAGTATTAGGTTAATACGTCAAAAATGGTTTTGGAAATAAGTTTAGATCATTACGTAACAAGACTAAAATATCAGAAGCACGAAGATTCAAAATATTTATAACCAAAACACATGCGAGTTAATCATCCGAATGATTGTTCAAGTGTTTTACTATGAATTATTAGCGATTAATTTCAATATCGACTCGAAGAGAATCCCTAAAAGGCTATGCTGTAAGAGCAAAAAGAGTAAATAGCACGCGATACCGACAAACGGCGATATTCAAGAATTGCGTGTGTTTATCATTCGAGTTGCAATTACTGCGAGTTGAACATCGATATCGCGTGGTGATCATCGATGCTGGACTTTAGATGGGCTCTCGCGAGGCATTATTCAGGATAGTCATAGTGTTCTCTACTGGGTGAATCTGAATTGGTATATTATCCCGAATGAGGAGATTAGGATCATGGTTGTCCACAAGTTGTGAGAACCTCCCTTGAAAATACGTCATTCCAAATTTCCATAAAAAATACTTTAAAAGTGAAGTACGCGACATTTTCTGGAATTTTATCTAAGTCTCTTCTAATCAACAGTTTAAGTGAATCAGCTGATCTAGGGCTGCCTGCAAATTCTGTGGTAGAATTTTGACGTAAACTTTAAATGCCATTTCTTCAATCAAAAATAATGAATTTTAAAAACTCGTAAATCAAATATTGTTGACCTACAGCAGTAGATTGACCCCTTTACGGGATTACATGCCAATTCACACACTGAGGTTGTATATATAAACATTTTGTTGCTCAGTCTTCAGTATTCACGTGCAGTTCTTTTAGCATTGTTTTTTCAAAACCAGATATATAATCCTCCTTATCGTCTTGGCCTTTGTATGTTATTCGATGTTATTTTTAATTATTTGCTGTATAAATGCAATTTCAAGTTTTCTCAAACAGTTGCTGAAGTATAAAAATGTTTATCATTAAAGCTATTTATTGGGTTTTCTTATTAAAATATATGTTTTTGTATTGATATCATTTATCTTTTACGATGTTACTAATGGTATTCAGAATAAGGATATGGTGAAGCGATTCGACACCGAATGGGCTGTCTCTAACCGCTTTATAAAGCGGACTGCACTATGTCTCAGTTATTGCATTCGCATCGCACTCGAATACATTTCATATCGATTATTTTATAATTACCTTCTTGGCATTTCACACAAACTCGTTACTTTACAAAATCTCTTCTCATTGGATGCCATAACAATTATCATTAAAATTTATACCGCAATAAAAATAGTTAACAACACTCGCTTATAATATGATGTAACGCTTATATGGACATTGTATTATTTTGAAAATTGATGGTATAATTACAGTAATGTACGTCTTATGTCAATAACGGACCTCACACAAAAAAGAAAGTGTTTCGATTGACGTCTCTCACGGCCCAAAATAATCTATCGATACATTTAATTTAACTGACAAGATAGTGACCGCTCATCAAATAATGAAGACAACATCGTTTCGTCATTGTCGATGCGCACGATAGCACTCTCGCGTTGTCACAACACCATCTTCCTAATAAGGCCAATTAACAGGACCATACCAAACTACAACGAACGAAAATAAACTCTAAATCTAATACCAAGGATGTAGAATCAATTGAATTAAACGATCGACGAAATCATTTTTCAAATTTAACAGATTTGACTGATCGAAATAAAGAGTTAATTTCGAATGGGCAAAGATCAAAGTTGAATGACATTTATGCATTTAAATGAGTGCTTTATAATGAGACGGGGCCAATCGTGATGAGCGTGAATTAGATATCAAGAGAATTAATAAACATTACAAGTGATCACGAAACAAAAGCGTTCAAGGATGAATTTAAAATGTAATTCGCGATATTTGATCAGTTCGTCATCGTTCTATTGTTTGCACAATTTCCTGGGGCTCATCCCGCAGAGCCGTGGCCAAGTGAGTGTTTCCTATAAATCGTAGTCAGCTATCCGTTCCCACGCTCTGTGAGCATTTTGTTTGTAGCTTTCAATAACTATCTACAATACACAATCCTCATTGTTTCACTTAATTTAGCTATTGTACGCTCCGTGTATTTACATCTATGCATAAATGTTTGGATTTCAAACGTCACTTCGTCGGTTTCATACTTTGGAAACGATAGATAAAGTCTAGTCACTAAGCTGAACAAAAAGTTGTCTACATCGTTTAAATACTTAATATTTTTTGCTGAAGATACTCAATGGTATTATTGAAGACAAATCGTAATCAACAATTTGATAATTTTCACATTCATGTTTCAATACTCTATAACTAAACTAGTAAATCTAATAACTAGTTTCATTTTGATTGATGGTCCAGACGAAGATATACCTACTAAATTGATTAAAATATTAAATACGGCAATAAACTCTTCGACAAAAAGCTGGGCATAAAACGAATCTTGCTGTGTCGTCGGAGAAATTGTCATGCCATCCATCACTGGACGTTAATAGAGTTAATAGTTTATGATCTTTCGTTATAACAACTTGTACATAATCGTCGATGTACACAAATATGTCTCTCGTAACGACCTTAATGTAATATAAAGAAACATGTTGTATTTGTATTTGTATTTGTATGTATATCTCCCATGTGTAGTTGGATATTTGAAAGATATAAAAAAGCAATATGGAAAATCTTTCTCTCATCTTGCTACGGTACAGTTTAAAAATATTAATATAAATATCGTAAAGACTCACGTGCAAAATTGAAACGGGTCCTTATGCGCTGTTCATACATCATTGGGGGCAATCGAGGCCGATACTCGTAATAAGATTTTATTATATACGATCATTACAGAAGACGTGCGGTGTCTAGGGATCAATGGTAAACGTATGGGAACGCGGCGCATGATCATTTGCTAATCGTCCGGATGCTCAGAGGTAAGCTTTTTCATTCCATGTTATGTGTTCCTGATGATTTATAGAATCTGCGTAGACTTACTCCGTTCAAGCTGCTTTTGGATTGTGTTACTTGAAATATATTATAGAATAATTAGCGCGGATTAAAACATGGAATCGATTTTACGCTTTAATAAGTTGGGTGTCTAGAAATAAGAGTAACCACGGTTTTTGCCCGATAATTTCCGAACTATGAATGCTGAAGGTTCCAGAGCTATTACTGGGTAATTTGCCCGTGCATTACATGCCGAGGGTATTGAGAATACTGAGAGGGTGATACTAGTCCGTGTTAATGCAACACGGACACTTTCATGTCATGTGCCGCCGTGATTACATCGAACACCAACCCTTTTTTCATTTATCGACATATCTGATTTATAATGAAACGGAAAATATCAGCAATAATAATTATGAATTAGTTTCGCTATTTCAGAATTGATTGAAATTTAAAACTTATTGGATCCTGCACAAATTACTAGGTATCAAAAGGTTTATTTTTTTGGACGAAGACTCATGTTCTTAGGTTTTATTTATCTTGTATAGTTCTTCGATGTTTCACCATGGATATTAGGTGCTATTATTTATCGCTATTTTTACTTTTACTAAGCGTAATTTCATGCTTTTTTAGTTGATACCAAGTAAATTTTAAGAAGGTACGTGTACTCAAGTTTAGTGGCCTCAATTTATAAGATCCTCATCAAAAGGTTAAAATTCTTATGGAGTCCTTAATTTACTTACCTTCATCTTCATCCTTAACATTGTGATCTTCCTGATCGGACATTGCTGCATCGCTCTCATCGGAGTGCGATCTTGGCGATGCAGCTGCCGTAGCGGTGGAAGGCATCCTGGGAGGCTGCGGCGTCCTACGCGAGGCCGCAGAGCTCCTCCCACTAACAGAACCTTCGCCTCTGTCCCCGCGGTCACGCTCGCGATCTCCCCTGTCCGGCCGCTCGCGCTCACCTGACCCGGACTTGGACAGGTTGAGCACAGGACTATGGCCGGGGGAAGACCCTGTGGAAGAAGATGCGAAAGCTGTGGAAAAAGAAGGTTAGAGGTTCAAGGTTGAGGAAGATTATGAAATATTTTACAGAAGAGTCTGTCTAAAAGCTTTGAAGCGACAGCGGTTCCGTAGCTCAGCCAGGGCTACAAAAATTGGTTTTGGCTGGCAGTTCAATGAATATAGCTCTTTTTCTCAATGTTTCATCGAGATTTTGAGCACTCCGTAAGTAAACATGTTATAGTAGATTGAATATTGCATAAAAATTATACTTTTTTATGAATGCAGCTATAACTGTATGAAAAAGAGACGGTGCAATAGATAGATACTCCATCATAAGCACTAATCAAGAATGATGCCTACACAAAAAGCTACCAACAGTCAGTGTTGATAACGTTATGGAGTCAATATTTTGCCACCCGAGCTATGCAAACTAACCTGCTCAATATGCCAACATAACTTTAATTAAACCCACCATTATGCGAGCCATCGCGGGCTTTATCCATCGCCATAACTCGATCCATATCGCCTCGTTCGTCACGCAATCTGCAACAATGATAAATCACACAATTAAAAACATACTGAAGTGGCGAGCATGAAATGATGAGCAGATCTTGTTATGAATATTAAAGTCGAACTGTCTGCAATCGGACACGCTACCTCACAAAATGAATGCGGACAAAGCTACTGACAAACAGTTTTATCATTTGAAACCATAAAGTATGCTTCCCACTGCGCCGTGGAGCTACTACAAAGGCAAAAGTATAATATTATAGAACCCCGCTGGGTTTCTTTGTGAACGGACGGAGACGCTATATGTAATCATTTTGTATGCCGATATCTTATACAGCTACCCTAATTCCGCGGCTGCTTTTTGATTGTGAATTATTGAGCTTTTGATGCTTCCGTTTCAATTCTATTTTTATTAATATTTACCTTTTTTTGTTTCATCGCTCATAAAAAGAACTTTTGTTGAATTTATATCGTGATTAATTTTTTGAGATGAAGTGATAGTAATTTCCTATTCACGAATCGTTCTATAGTGCTGTTTATATTGCTGTTACTAACACTCCATAGAATGAAAAGCAGTAAATTATGACATCCGTACAATACAGTATGGAAGGTCTTTTTAAAAAACACAGATATTCCTGAATGATGAAAAATGAACGCGCTGTCGGAACCAATTTTCGCTCATTTCAAAGGGGCTAATGCTACAATTTTTGCCCAGTAATGCCTTTTGAACATTTGAATATAAATGACGTCTGAAAGTGAAATGTAACATACATAATAAGTGGCTGTTTTAAGCCTTCGCGGAACCCTTTTGTGGATTATAGAGCTGTGAAGTCGCAGAGGCGTGAAGATGGTCGTCGCAATCTTTAAAGTTGTATCTGTCTATGTATCTAACTTGAACTGCATCGATATAGCGGTTTTGTATAAAGTGAAACAATAGTTAAGTAGCCCATAATTAATGTTCATGGAGAATTAACACAATTGTTCGTAATCGCTATGCATAGTTAATTTTCAATGAAAAATATAAATCGTTTTTATAGTGGTTTAGGCAGAAATAATATGACAAAGACTATTCAATATCATTCGACTGCAGTAACTTTTATTTCATAATCATCTTTATTTTGTTTGTACTTGCATTATATTTCTTGTAATATAATACGGGTATAATTATGTACAATTGTACAACAGTGATAAAACCCACAAGTCGAGCCTGCTCATACATCGATTTCTTTTCACCACGGCTTAGATAATTTGTATTTTTGTAACGCCTCTATTTCATTCGTCGCTCTATGATTCAACCCTCGAAATGGAGTCGTTTGGTACTTTACTGACGAGTCACGGAGCCCGTTTGAATTTAATATATTTTTCATTTCCGACGTCATTAATATGTTAATAATTCTTTTACTTTACATCAAAAAATCTACTGAAAACCAATTTGGTTAATTAGTTTTAAAATATTTCAACCATTTTAACTGTCCTAATTTAAAATTTTATTTAAAGTTTAATTTAAAGCTTCATTCCACACGTAACATATTTTTGTATTACGTTACCATAAATTAATATTAGATGTACCATTTTATTTATAAATATTTTTTTCAACTAGAAGTAATAAAAAATCAACAATGAGGAGTTTCACTTATAAATTCTTGCCATTATCTTAGAAGCAATACATCAAAATATTACATTCATAAAATTAAATAAAAACTAATAATCCATATCAACTTTTTGTCAATTAAAATTTCTTAACAAGGTCCTCATATCGAAAACTAACACAAAATAAAGGCACGCATCATCAACACGAGATCGGACAAAAGATAGCGCCCAAATCAATAAAATAATAAATTATTTCCACTTCCTCTACTTTATTTTTGTAAATGTGTTAGTTTGATTGATGATTTCACTTTATGCGTTCTAAGCTTTGGATTTGATAGCACCTTACGTCTGAAGTTTTACTTGTGTGAACTACAATGAGATTTGGATTATTTTTTCAAGGCTTTACCAACTTAAAATATTTGTGGTTTATGTTGCGGGAGATAGTTTCAAAACTAGGTATATCAAATGAGTTTGTTTGGTCATATGACCACTTTGCTGGATCGGCGGATTTGACCGTCAAATGTGACCAAAACATAATGGTGTGTTCAGATTGAACTAAATTTTCTAATATGTCTATAGGTAAGCGCTTGACCACTTCTAATTTAACAGAAAGATTAAACGATTTTCTTAGCTACAAAGGTTCTGCTAAAAGAAACAAACATATAGAATACCTATATTTTTGTAATATTTAAAGTTGGATAACATTACACTATATTATGAATATACATTGACACCAAAGAGCCAAGAGACATGAAAATATAGACAATGTTTAACGCAAAATGGCGTGTGCTTGAAACCGAGCAGGGCAATGATTGGATGATACTCAGATGATATAACAGTCATTATGTAGCTGCACCGGACACGACAGCGAGGTAACGAACTCACATGAAGGTTAACGTAGTTAGTTAACGTTAACCATTGCCATTACAGAATGGGTAGTGGCCTAAACAGATATTCCGGGGCCACGAGCGCGGACAATGCGTCGCAATCTACCACCGAAGCCAACATTGATTAGTTAATACTGAACCGTTCATATAACCTAATGCTGCTCCGGCCGTTGCCGAGCCCGTGCCCACCGTTTCGAACCGTTCTTGTATGCATAATCTGATTAGCCTAAGTATTAAACAAAGCTTTTGGTAACACTGTAGTCAATTTACATAACCTCTCCAAAACTGCAATGTTGATTGAAGCCGACCAAATACACAAGCCGTTTAACGAATTCTATAATTAAGTTAATGCTACTGAATGCGCCGGATTTGCATTCTCGGGAATCGATTAAGAAAATCAAATCCCTCCGTAGCGTCACTGCGTAAAACATTTGCTTGACACCCAAATCAAAAATCGTTTTAGCGCACCCTCGCAGGGGAGGTCGGGAAGCGTCGACGCCTCAACATTTATTATTTCAGACATATCACTCACATGCAAAACAAACTCGGTCCGATCCATCACAAAGTTTCGTCTCACCCCCAGACGAGTGGTAACACAAATCGAGTGTGTAAGTATCGTGGTCTGAGGAAATGGCTGCTGAGCGTTTGTGGTTATCCAGCCATTTGATGCTCTGTGATTTACTGAATGAATGCTACATTTACTGAAAGCATCATTACATACTCTAAATTGAAGTCTTGGTAGTATATCTACTTATTATCATAAACAATTGAAGTGGTTAAAGCAAAATGCAAAACTGGGCTTCATATTTTATGGAAATCAAATCTTGTTAAGAAAGTGAAATACAGGAAAAATCCTGATATTCAGATTAAATAACAAACACCGAACAAAGAACGAGAGGCGTACAATCTTGAGAGAGTAAATAAGCTTGTTCATCCAGAAGAAATGAGCATTGTAACCCCCCAAACAGTCAACAAAGCTTCGAAGAAAATCGAGCGAAAAAAGGCTAAAAACACCTTAGGGGTTTACTAATCGAATAAAAAATATCAGCGACCGATGGCAATGTGTGGGGGAGGAATAGAATAAATTATGAAGAAAATACAAGTAAAGGGCCGATGTTATGAGTAAAAAGTTTGAGTTTAAGGCGTATGCAGATAACGTGATGTTTTGCTTTCGGAATGTTGTGGCAATAACTGCGCCTTATGGTTACATTACGGATTCTATGAAGCAAAAAGAAAATAGAGAGACGAAGATAAATCATGACGTAATTTATTCCTCATATGAAATGAGTGTAATTATACGTAAGAAAGTAAGAATCACAACAACTTTAAATCACTTGAATTAATGATTTGATAGAAATCTCAATAATAACACAATAACGGTGATTGAGAGTGAGCATTATTGTATAAATTAGACAACAAAGTGACTTAGAAGAATAGAATAAACGCAAAAGTATACTGTTACATCTTACTTTTAAAATAAAGCTTGTAACAACCCAATCAATGTTTAAAACGTAGGCATTTAGGGCGGGGACAGCGAAATGCCGGAATAATAGGAAAGAAGTAACATGATGACTTGTCGCGGCCGCACCCTCCGCATAAACGTCACGATGTCATTTGTAAAAATTGCGGCCTTCCGAACTTCTTCAATTTGGGAACAGGAACTCTGAAGAGACGACAAGCGTTTGAATTTTAGGAGTATGTGCTTGAGTGATCATGTATCTTCTATATCTATACTACATACTAGTGTCTAGTTGTCTATTTGTAACAAGTAACAAAGTGAAAAATAAGTGTGTAAATAAGTGTCGAAAACACGAAAACATTATTTTTAAAAAGTTTGTCTGTATGTCTGTTTGTTCCGGATAATCTCCGAGACGGCTGGACCGATTTTGACGGGACTGTCACTGGCAGATAGCTGATGTTATAAGAAGTAACTTAGGCTTAGTGGGTGGAGCCGTGGGCTATAGCTAGTTTAATAATATACAACTGAGAACCACAAACTATTTTAGGGTAGTGAGAAAAGCGATGCCGGCTTAATGGTGACAGAATTTAGATCTTCGAAGTTTCCAAACATGCAATGAGCAAGGTTTCGACAAAAGAAAATATTTTGCAATTATTAGATCTTATTAGTAGAGCAAATCTGTTACCAAGCACCTAACGATATATTCCAACAGTCGTATTAAGAGCCAGTTCTTATTATGGATTTTGCGTGTTTTATCATGTTTCACTAGATCGTCCCTAAGGATCAGGTGATATAGTAGTCAAACGCTAACCTATCTTCAGTAAAATAAGAAAAGGTTTAGTCTATAAAGTATCAAAACAATTTCAGGACTAATATAATTATGCCCTAATATAAATTTAACCGCTTACCATCAGGCGGGCCGTTTACATATTTGCCACTCGTTTACATAAAAAAACAATCTCAGAGTATTGTAGTCGTACCTAATGCAGATTATTTTTGTGGTGTTTATTCTAATTAATGTCTCATTCTTTCTGTATATCACTTTCTGAGAACAAAATCATGTGAAAATTCAAAAAATAAAATTGTTTTTGAAACTTCATCATTCGTATCCAAATATGTACAAAACCATTCGATCCAGCGGCGACTCCATAACTTTTTTATGCTGTAGCGGAAATATCTAACCAAAACAAGCAAATTCGGGGGCGACGAAAAGAAACGGCAGAGACAGTGGGACCACCGCGGGGGAAACCGGAGACAGTTATTTAAATTTGAATAATATAATATGAAAAAAATTACATCACTTAATACCGTAATAAAAGTGCACTAAGCGACCGGGGCATTACGCTTGCCAAATGCAAAGAGGGACACGCAAATCTGCCAAGGGACGTGAAATGAAAATGTAAAATGTGTTTGGAACAAAATAAAATATGTCTCCGGGAGCTGCGGAGCTCATTACGATATTACGAATACGTGAGTAGATTTAAGTTGTCACTCGAAAAGCTGCGAAGATAGACGACGTTTTAAGATACACATAATAGAGGTTCCACTTACGTGCAAAGTAAGAATTTGTAACAAGAATAACAAAAACGTAAACGGGCTGTAAACAGCTTATTTGTAATAATTTAATTTATTAACGCACGGACACGCAATCGTTGTATAAGTTAATTGAATGGTGAGACAACGAGCACGGATGAAACGCGTGAGTTTATGTAAAACAGGCCGGATATAAAGAAATAAGGTAGCATTTGTTCGCAGTAGACTGCCGAGGCGTAACGAAGCTCCAGCCGGATCCGTTGTTATTAGGATTTAAGCGCCAGCACGTCGCGTCTCGCCGATGTCGGATAATTATGCAAAATTGCTTCTACGATTCGGAGACCCCGGCTTTTTACGGGGCATTACCATTACGCGTAATGGGAATGCGTTTTGATAATGTCGAATTTCATTGCGAGATTAGAAACGAGACACGCTTATTGGACCGTTATATTAGGCTGTTTTTTGACAATTTACATCCTATTAAATTGGATTGGAGGTGACATCAGCTTGGTCAGAATCAATATAAAAACGTTTTGTTAGTGGTAGGACTAACTCTTCTGCGAGTGTCGCTCTGGGTTGTTACCACCGCTTTGCTCGTGAAGTCTGCCGCCAAGCAGTACTGTGCAAGCATTACTGTGTTCCGGTATGATGAGCAGAGTAGCCGGTGAAATTACTGGGCTTATGAGACTTAATGCCTAATGTCTCAGGGTAACAAGCGCATTGCAGTGCCACGCAGGCCTTTCTGTTTCAAAGTTCTGGGTGGAACTGCAATTGTTATGGGCCAGCTTTATGCTTACTATCAGGCAAACGACCGGCTCGTCTCGTTACCAAATAATATTTAAAAAAAGTTACCTTTTAAATGTGTACCGTTTAAAGAATGTGTCGTAATCCTACACGGGCAATTCAGTGACCACCGATTGCATAAATAAGGCTTCGCTGCATATGGTGCGACCGCAGAAAATCACATTCATCGGCACACTTCCAATTCAATTCCTCGTGTAATTTAATGCGACAATCCCTTTCTTACCTACTAGCGGCTTCGAGCACTAGTTCTAGTGATTTCCTATAGTGGACAGGTGGAACTGGACATCGATGAAACCGCTGAACGGGCAAGGATCGAATCATCTAAGGTATGGGTAATGATTGCGATCGAAGCGGTCACTCGCGTCGACCGCAACATGTTTCGAACGAGACGATAATGGCAGACGTATCGATGCAAACCTTTTATTTTCTGTGGTGATATTATTAAACTATGTATATAAATCGTGGTTACATAATCTTTGTTCAGAGACTAACAGACTAGCAGACTTGAGGCGATAAATACGCAAGCTGTCGATTCAAATTCAAAATTCTTTATTCAAATAGGGTCCAAAGGAGCACTTATGGAAGTTGAAATAAATGACTCTAACAGCGGGCCTCTGCAACATTCGTCTACCCGAATCACAGACAAAAACTAATGCTGTCTTTATCAGAACATAATGTGAGCCTCTGAAGAATGTATAACCTTACCCGCTGCTAATTCAGCTCGCTGTCAAATGTATATATATACCTATGCAGCAAGCCGTTCCAAAAAACATTTCTTTTTACTTCGCTAAAGTCAATAGTAAAAAAACGTATTTAAAATCAGTTTACTTAGTGAATGGTACTGTTTTGTTTCTCAAGATCTAATGTCGGAAATAAAGTTCATAGAACTTTACGATATACATGCGGTATATACAGGATGACTTTGAATTGGTATGTTATCCCTGAAGGGGGTGATTAGGACAATGGTTATTGACAAGTTGTCAGAACCTCCCTTGGAAAAATTTAATTCAAAATTTCCAAAAAAAAAAAGAAATAATTTCAAACGTGAAAGTGCGCCGAATTTTATGCATTTTTTTCTAAGTTTCTTCTAATCAACATTATTATTTAAAGTTCAACATAGTTTAAATGAATCATCTGATCTAGGGCTGCCCGGTAGATTTGTAGTTGAATTTTGACGTAAACTTTAAGTACCTTTTCTTCAATGAAAAATTCCTAATTTAAAAAATTCGTGAAACAAATATATTGTTGACCACCAGGAGTAGATTGACCCCTTTCTGAATAACATACCAATTTAAATTCAGGTTGTATGTATGGTTACCTCACTATTTAAGCTAAAGCAAATCTGCAGCTTTACCACGCATTTTACCATGTTTTTTTTATTGCTAGAATTTTTTTATATGATTATTTTTGTCACAATTCAATGGACATAAGAAAACAGATAGCCTAAGTCTGACCTTTGCATCGTAAAAAAACATTTCGTGACAAAGTGTGGTACAGGAAGTTTGTAATTAAATTTGATTGAGTTGGAATAGATTAATAATATCTCGAGATTTAAACTCCTGTCTCTTTACAGATATTATCTATCTGAAATACAAACGCAGTATCTGTATCGATTTATCTTAAACCAGAGTCGGACAATGTGCCGCATCGATCATAGTTTTGTCCACTCCATTGATAATGGCAACAACTCTCTTTGGAGAGATAAACTAGTGACTGAGACAATCCGAGACTAATGAATCAAATGTATTGGGATGATAAAACGAAATTCTTCTAGAAATCTTGAAGATGATCTTGACAAGAGAAGAAAATATGATGATAATAATGAAAAGTAGTACAAGATTTTTTTATCTTGAATGAGTAGGTAGGTAATTTTGAGTATCGACGTGACATGCTATCCTAGAAGAGAAAAATAGTTTTTTTTTAAATATAAATATCTCGATACTTTTGCGGTGTACAGGATTTGAACCTGAAACTTTCCGGTCTTCGTGGTAGACGAAGTTAGACGAGTTCCTCAAATGAGCTACGGTAGCAATGATTTTTGTTTTTATTTTCTGTTTAGCTGTTAAACTCTTGCAGGTGGCCAAATACAATAACAGATACCTACTTATATGTAATTTCGTTTAATCTATGCAAATAAATAAAATTGAAGTGTCTGTTTGTAATACCAAAATAACAGCTTTTTACCAAATGCATATGAAAGTATATACGGTACCTATAACAAAACAACCATTTTTAAAATGTTTGTCTGTCTGACTGTTTGTTCCGGGTAATCTCCGAAACGGCTGGGCCGATTTTGACGCGACTTTCACTGGAAGATAGCTGATGTTATAAGGAGTAACTTAGGCTACTTTTATATTAGAAAAATAAATAGGGTTCCGCGCTAAAAAATAAAAACCATGAAGTCCAATATATCCGCGCGGGTGAAACCGCGGGCAGCAGGTAGTAGATTAATAAAATTATTCAGTTTAACCTGCCTCGTTTAGTAACTAATCTGTTAGCAATAAACAAATTTAACCAGAATATCGTAATGCAATGAATAAGTATAGTAAGCTACTCTTCTATTCGGAAGACTGGTGGGTAAATTCCAATTAGCTCTAACGGAAACTCAGTAACTACTGGTTTAGATAAACATATATGTATAAGTAACCGTGGATAAAGATAAAAATCTACTTTCGCTTATTGAAACCGAAGGTTTTCTGCGAGGCAGTATAACGCCTATGGTACATACATGACACATAATTAAAAAAAAAAAAACAATTTTCTAATTAAGCTAACAAGCGGCATGAAGCTTAATCAGCGAGACAGTCTGATTTAAAGATTAAGGCTGCCTACACAAACTAAACTAGTTTAGTGTTTACTTTATATTGATAAGTAGGCCTCGTAATTAATTCTGCTACGCATAAATAATGTTCTGATATTCCACAAGAACTCTGATATTCCCCAAGAATGGCACAGGGGCCTGAATCGGAAAATCGAATGTCGAAGCTTCAACTGACGGATCACAGTTTTCCTAGTATGAAATTGTTTCTAATCCAACTTTCGATTCGATGTTCGTGCTTGATATTTTAACTCATATTCTTGAACGTAATACAAAACATTCCTTAAGTGGACCTAGCTCTGGGACGTTCTCCAATCATTCTCACAATCCATGTGTTTGGTCGCTATTTCGACACTTCTCGCGGCTGAGGCATAACGTCATGACTTGAAGGAAATTATTTTTTTAATGTTAGTGGAACTTCAACCCGAAACATGAATGAATCATGTTTTCGTTCATTTATTAATCTTTTTTTATTTAAACCACATCTTTAATCGAAATTTTGTTAATAATTTCGATTAATGGGTTACCTTAAAAAAATTGTTTTCAGGTAAAACCAGGTAGTGCAACAGCAACAATATTCAGTGTGTACAAGGAATAGTAATATTTAATTATATACAAAAGCTCTGATGAGTTATTAAAATGAAACAGAACAAACACGAGAAGCTGATGATGCTCAATCTTTGTTTGACAGCCTACGTATAAAACAAAACAGACCCGTAAAAACAACAGTTGACGTTTACGCTGAACGACTGTTTAAAATGCCCATTAAAAATAATACCGATGAAAACAAATTCGATGAAACATGTTAATCGAACGTTTCAAAAAACAAGTAAAAACACTTCGGATAATTAACGCTACAGACACAAACACCCTATTATTGTATCGAGTACTCACATACGTCACGTATTGAAACGGGGAGTTTGGCAGAAAGTAAACAGAAAATATAATTTAGAAGCAATTTGCCGGGGATATGTCCGCAATCAAATTGTCTCGTTAATACCACGGTGCTATCAAAACATTTGATTTGTGGCCGCTGGTGGGGCCGCGGTTATTTAGCCGCGCCGCGCCGTGGTTCACTTCGTCGGATGACCCTCGCTTGTCATCGCCAATTACTGTTTATTATTTCTGACAAATGTCTGATAATTTCGATATTTGAATTTCGATACCTCTGTCTCGGACTTTACCAGCTTTGACAGATGCCAATGTTTATCAGAGACTTGTCTGAAAAGTTATGCTTGTCGCGTACACAGCATTATAGCTCCCAAAAAATTAATCAGAATAACATTAAAACCACAACGAAGCCTTTTTAGGCGTTCTCCAACTATTCTGATCCGAAGTTCAACTTAGGTTTAATTCATGAACCGATGTCCAAGTTAGGATTATTTTAAACAAGCATTTTGACATCTGGTATCAAAGCTAGCTCTGAATGGTTCGTAAATCGCCCATTTGATCGAATTTGTGCGGTGATTAGCAAATATATAAACTAAGATTGGGAAATTGGACTGCCAATCACGTGAACTTCGTTTATTTCACATAAGTGAACTACGACCTAAATATTGACTTCGGTTCCACTGAAGCCTTCCTTGGCTTTGGGCATAGATCTGACAATTTAAACTTACAAGAAAAAAAATAAAAAATACGACCGACATCCCAGGCATTCTACGACCAAAATAAACATTTAAAATGATCCATGTTTTCTGTTCATTTAAAAAAGTGTTCACCCAGTATTTCATCTCACCTAACACGCTTTATCACACGTACATGCAATAACACAAACAATTATATATACAGTAATAAAAAGGCGATTTATTCCCGGTCTCAGTGTTTACACGGCAATCCGCGGTTTTCCCGATTTATGCGCACTCACACTCGACTCGCAACTGGCGCGAAGTCAGCGAGCAAACATTCACAAACAGTAATACACTTTTTATTCGCGTTTCACAATTCCCCCAAAGGATTTGCATAACAGAACGGGAAAAGGTCAGGAAGCGAACGGAATGGCAAGTGTCCGGTTTGATGCTCGCTCAGCAGTGCTCGAGCACGGGCTCGTTTGGAATGTGACATCTACTTGATACATGAAATATCAACACGGCCTTGTAAATAAATCGAGGTTAGTGATTGTTACAATGATACAGAGCCTGGCTTCAGTAGTAGTCACAGACCATTAAATCTATAGACTCCGCTTAGCCGGGCACCCCTGCTCGTCCAGGTTAAGCATTATCACTGCTTAACGCCGCCCAACCGAACCAATCATAACACGCCGTCTTTACTCGTCTGATTTATGAATTTTAAACTGACCAACATCTCTTCATTCCCGCCATCTTCTCTCATTCCCCGGCAACATTTGACGATTGTGTTCTTATACAAAACTTGGATTATGCGGCGTCTAGGTTTACTGGTCTGTGTTAGTGTAGTCCACTGTGTAGCTTCAAGTAGGTACCGTTTGAACCGAAATAAGCCGTTTGTTTCGGCTTAGTTTTTAACCGACTTCACAAAAGGAGGTTATCAATTCGATACGTATGTGTATAATATTATTGGAACTTGTAAATAATCTACTGGGACTTCTGTACTAATATACAAAATTTTATAGGTGTATGTATGAACGTTTGTCCTCGCATTTCTCCGAAACTGTTAATTTGATTTTGACCGTTTTTTTATTGACTTACATTTACATCATCTTAGGGAACAGCATAAGTTTCATCAAAATTGGTTCAGTAGTTTAAAAGATATGGACTAAAATGTTATATGAAGTCGGTTTATATTTACTCAACTTTTGTTACATCGAGTTGTTATGTCAATCTGACGTTGACGTTTGTGACTGGTAGCGTCTGAACGCAGCACCGAATGTTCAAACGCAGGCGTTCGGGATGCATATTCATGGTTGCCCGCGCCACATGCAAATTGTGATTTACACACCATAATGAATTCTTTTGATCTGTGGATTCAGATATTTGATTTACCCCATCGATGTGGCTATTAAACATGACACGTTGATTTCGTATTCATAGTTTCTGCTCACTCCGATCTTAATTTGTTAAATCTGCTAATTATTAAAAACGGGTTCAGAATTATTCGCCTTCAATATTTATTTATTTATTTATTTATTTATTTATAAAAACGTACCTATAGGCGGGCTTTACAGTTGCCCAATTTGCTCACCCTAGGTTCTAAAAGTATGTAACAATTTTCACCTACAATCTAGATTCAAACTAATAATTTAAACACAGTTAAAGCTTATAAATAACATAAAATTGTTTGTAAGATATAGAAAGAAAACAAACACAAACAAAATTATGGTCGAATAATCATTTAAATTTATAAATTGATATAACAATGTTTAATTGCCGTCCTGTGAAACTCAGACGGATAGCATTCAAAAACATCCAGGTCCTGGTGCTGATCGAGTACAGAATTGAGCAGATGCAGCGCCCTCGGTAACGGCGCATGCCTTCCCAATTCTGTCCTGCACCACGGCTCTCCGAATAATTTGTGCCGACGAGCCCGTACATAATTGTCTGGGACTGAAAAAAATATTCTTTCAAGAATGGATGGGTTATTCATCCGTCCAACGATAATCCGTACTACATACTCCATTAATGCGACCGTGCGCCTCACTTCTAAGGTGTTGTAGCCCATCATACCAAGTAAAAAATTGCTTGGATATAAATATGGATATCCTACATAGTAGCCATATTGCTTCTGATAAAGCCACCTCAAAAATTTTCTTTGTATTTTCTCCACCATCTGGACATATTTGGACTCGTAGGGGTTTCAAATAATTGCATTGCTTTCCAGCTTGCTCCGGACAAAAGCATTGTAAAGTACCTTAATTGCCGGTATGCTATCCAAATGACGACCCTGCCGTAGAACAATAATATATATATAATAATATTGCAGTAAGTAATTAGGGTTGGAGGGAGGAACGCGGCTGACAGTAAAAAAAATGCCAAAACCTAAAAGCAGTATGTAAATACATTTCTTTAAACTTGAAATTGGCAAAATACAGAAACCGTGTCTGGCCACGAAAGAAGGAAAAAAAAATACATTTCTTTTTTTTCTGGTTCACATAAGAAATTACAATCTAATGTGCTTTATATACCTTACCAGTGATCCAACTATAATTTATAAGGAGATCCATCTATACAAAGAGGTTTGAAACAAATCGTTGAAAAAACTCAACTAAAAAGTTGTCTAATTACTGTAGAGATATTCAACTGTTGGAAAGAAACGCAGAAATGACAAGACGATGACAAATGAGCATCGCGCTTCCAGCGCAGACGGGTGGTGGACCTCATCAAATTATTCCCCACTTAAAAAATGTTCGTAAACAAAAACGGGGCACGGGTAAAAACAGGAAAGTAAAAAAATAGGTATTGGCAACATTGATTGATGCGTACTAATAGGGCGCGAAGGAATGAGGCCAATGCGTAATTAGAGGAAAAGTGACGTCTTCTGTCATTGACGGTGTTGCCTGTTGCAAGCAGAAATAGAACGGTCACGCCTTTTGGGGAGGAAGTGATTAGTGCTAGGAACTTATTAAAAATTATTGAGTGAAGGCGGCTAATTGATTGTCTACCCTGTCGTTGGTGTTGTCATTCTTCAATTGATTTGAGTATTATGATTTACATATAGCGTTTATTTTCGTACCAAATTAGTTAAAATTAAAAAAATAATTAATTAATGCAAAACGATTAATTATAATACACATATATTGACATTTTAAATGTAGTAATGATATACGACGTCGATTAAACAGACATTTCAATTTAATTGTACTAGTTCGTTATATTTTTTTTCGGCTTAGTGTACTCACGATCGAACATAAGATTTTGCGAAATAGTGCGTTACCACTAACCTACCGCGAACAAAATAAGATTACCTCTATTTTTTTTTTATTATTCGCTTCCACACTTATGTCTCTGGACTTGGATACCTTGTGTCGCAGAGGCATGGACACACATACATAGATACACAATACAAACATCCAAGACCCGAGAATAAACTTTATATGCGCACCGCACGAAATCTACCTAGGCCGGGAATCGAACTTGCCAAAGGAAGAAAGCCTTTAACAAAGCTGCCAAGTCTTGCAAAAAGGTTCTACAGAAGGCTCGACTCGACCATATTGGCAGAATAGGGAACAAACTTGCTTCATACCCTACGGGTAGTAAAGCTTTTTGGTCCCTGGCAAAATCGGTCGAGACGAACTTCTGCCGCTCCTCACTGCCTCCACTGCAAAAACCTGATGGTTCACTGGCCCACACCGCTGAAGAGAAAGCAAACCTGTTTGCATCTCTTTTTGCGGATTCTTCGCGTCTTGATGCTGGTAGTGCGACGCCTCCGTCTCCCCCAAGCGGTTGCGAGACACATATGTCGGAAATTCGTATCCGCCAGATGGAGGTTCGCAAAACTCTACGAAATCTTGACGTGAACAAAGCCAGTGGCCCGGATGGTATTTCTGCTATTGTTCTGAGGACTTGTGCTCCCGAGTTGTCTCCTGTACTGACACGCCTTTTTCGCCTCTCTTTAGAGACTGGACAAGTACCAAGATCCTGGAAGCTGGCTAATGTGCAGCCTGTGCCCAAAAAAGGTAGTCGTGCCGACCCATCCAATTACAGGCCCATCTCAGTCACGTCCATACTTTGTAAGAGTATGGAACGTGTGCTGAATAACAGGCTCCTGGCATACCTTGAAGCGAATGACCTCTTTAGTGACCGGCAATACGGATTTCGCCGAAACCGGTCCACTGGAGATCTTCTTGCGTATGCCACGCACATCTGGAGTGAGGCCATCGAGAGGCACGGAGAAGCGCTTGCTGTTTCTCTCGATATCTCGAAGGCCTTTGATAGGGTCTGGCATGACAGCCTTATTAGTAAACTTCCAGCGTATGGCTTGCCCACTGGTCTTTGCGTTTGGATCTCGGACTTTTTGAGGGAAAGATCAATTCGAGTAGTCCTTGAGGGCTGCTCGTCTGATCAAATGGCGATCAATGCCGGGGTACCTCAAGGGTCGGTTCTCTCTGCGACACTCTTCTTGCTACACATCAATGATCTGCTCAAACCCGGTATCTTTGGGTATGCAGACGATAGCACGGTCGTGGAGAGATACACATCCGATGCACGTTCCAGTGGAGCACAGATTCAGGCTCTTAGAGAGGCCATGGTTGACCGGTTGAACTTGACACTGTCAGCTGTCTCCCAATGGGGTGACGCTAATCTTGTCAGGTTCAATGCATCGAAAACCCAGGCGTGTCTATTTTCCGCTAAGAAGAGTCAATTTCATCTCGCTCCCACTTTCCAAAATGTATCTTTACCTATTACTGACCATTTAGAGCTTTTAGGTATAACGCTGACTCCTACTCTCAACTTTGGCTCTTTCATAGAGTCCAAGGCCAAACTAGCTGCAAAAAAGCTGGGCATATTGGCGAAGGTGAGACAGTACTTCACACCTGGACAGCTTCTCAATTTATATCAAGCCCAAGTCCGATCCTGTATGGAGTACTGTTCTCATCTCTGGGATGGCTCTGCCAAATATCAGCTCGAGGCGTTGGAGACCATTGAGAGGCGAGCAAAAAAGATCATTAGTAACGATAGGTTGTTTGAGGGTAGGCTACAGAGTCTTGAGCATCGACGCAAAATTGCAAGTCTCTCAGTGTTCTACAGGATACATTTTGGGGAGTGTGCGACAGAATTACACAACTTGATTCCAGCATCTCCATTTTTCCAACGGACGTCTAGAGGCACGGCACTGCGTCACCCATATATGGTTGATATCCCTCCTGTCCGTACCAAGCGTTTTGCTTCAACCTTCATTATACGTACGGCTAAGGAGTGGAATTCTTTGCCAGCCTCTGTGTTTCCCAATAGCTATAATTTGGGAGTTTTCAAGTCGAGAGTGAATAGGTTTCTCCTAGGCAAGCGTGCTCCATCGTCGACCGCATCGTCGCTCAACATCAGGTGAGATTGTGGTCAAACGTAAGCCTATTTTGGATAAAAAAAAAAAAAAAAAAAAAAAGAACCCGGGGCCATTCGCTTTGCAGACAGCCTGTCAAAGCTGCATAGTTTTGGCTTAAATAGCTAAAATATTGTTCAGAAAAAGTCTAAACTAGTTTAAGATTCAGCTAATCCAATCTCAGATTGTAGCCGGTTTTTTGGCGCCCTTCGTGTCAGTGACAGCCGAATGAAGGATGGAATAATGAGTGTTGCCACAGCGCCCGGCACGCGTCCTCGCATAACAACGCGAGATATTACCATAACCAGATGTAGGCTGGAAAACTAGAGTTTACCTAAATAGATATAGTTATATAGGCGAAAAAAATATATTATCATTGGTAAGATCGGAAATCAGCAACAATTTTGAACCGTTCAACTATGAACTAGGTTTACCTCATGAACCAAGGTTCTTAAAGCTTAAACTTCGGATTATTTTATTTAAAGTGCATTTTGACATCTGCTGTCAAAACTAGCTCTGAATGGTTTGTGCACCGCCGATTTGATAGTTTTTTTGGAATTGAACTTCCAATCACGTCAACGTCGTTCGTTTGGTGAACTCCGATCTCGGATTAAACTTTGAATTAAGTTTTAACGGCTTTCATTCCAATTTCAGTTCTTTTGTTTATTATATTTTAGAACAAGCACTGATTGAATTCTTGTCTAAAATTCTCAGCTCATTTCATTTATGTTTTGAATTAAGAATAAAAGGGCGCATAACATAATAATTATAGCCTAACACACTATACATGTGCATTTATCAGGTGGTAGGACTAACTCTTCTGTGAGTGTCCACCTAGGTGGATACCACCGCTTTGCTCGTGTAATCTGCCGCCAAGCAGTAATGTGCAATCATTACTGTGTTCCGGTTTGATGAGCAACGTATTCTTGAAATTACAGGGCTATCAGACTTAAGACTTAAGAGATTCACTAATACCTAATGTCTCAGGGTAACGAGCATATTTTAGAGCCGCGCAGGCCTTTGTGTTTCAAAGTTCTTAGTGGCACTGCAATTGTTATGGGCTGGCGTTTATACTTACCATCAGGCAAACAACTTGCTCGTCTCGTTATTAAAATAAAACAAAATGTTCAAACGAAACGTAACGCCCGAGTTATCGCAGTCGGTGACATTAGCCATTTTCACTCAAAAGTTTACCCTTATCGGTACATATCATTAGTAATGCAAAATAATGGGATACAGACACCTCGCGCCGTTTGCAAGGAAATGATTAATGCCGTTCGTCATTAATTCTTATTTTTGATGAGAAATTTGACTTGTGCTGTCAGGCGCCGGAGCCAGATTAATACAGGCTGACGGTGCAACTTAGTAGCGGAGGTACGGAAGTGGCTGATCCGCCATATTCGACTTTAAGACGCTGGTAATAAGAACTTTTCGTGTTTGGTGTTAATTGGTATAATAGAATATTTGTAGCTGAAATTTGAAACCTACAATTTAAATATGATTGGAGTTTGTAGTACTATATGTACTATAAAGTTGGATAGTTTAGTCGTGGTCTGAAAGTTAGATTCGTCGATAATTCGATAAGGTTTCTGCAATAGGTACTGGGCTCATTGCCGTGCGTTGCCTAAATGCCTACACTTCTCTGAGAGGACTCTCTACTCTTTTATTTAAAAATAATCCATTACATAGCTCTATGGAAATAATCTTAGGTCTCTTAATCAAGGTTTCTCCCAAGTCCACTGAACATCTTTCAGGTACATAGAATTAGTCATAGAGGAGATATCCACTATAGTCCAAAAAATGTGGACGGGCTTTCTCGCGATGGTAAAAGATTTGGTTTAAATATATGTACATTTTTATAGTACATAATGCTGGAAATCTGCTACAAAGCGCCTACGTAAAATAATTCCCAAGAAAATTATACAAATTTGACTTCAAAGCTCATAAAACAAATAGTTCGGTTTCCCGACAGAGCTAACCGAATAGTTTTCGGCATAAAAGGGCAAAGTACAAAGAGCTTGATAAAATTCCTCAGTGACCGCATCGGTGACAAACTCGGAAGGTATGCCGGAGGGCTGACGATTGCCGCTGCCGTGAAGGCCGTGACTAGGCACCCTTCACTACCCTCTTTGCATATTAGCCCACCGAAAATCAAAAGTCTTTATTATTAATGATTCCACGCGATGACAATCTAAATATCTCCCGGATAAACTTTCTCACTAATCGCGCAAAATTACTCCGGGCTAATTCTAAAGCGGCGATATAAATGTACGCAGTCACCAGATGCGTCCGGAATCATCTTTCAAAACAGCACAAGAAAAATCACTTAAGATTCAAAGCGTTCAGTATCTTTATCTTACGGATACAAGAGTTCATTTTATGACCATTAATTTCGCGTTTTCCTCGGGTGTTTTATCACAACGGCTGCGAGACTCTGTCGCGCGTCTCATTAATCAAAAGCATTTGTTTACAACGAAGGGAATTTGATTTGATTAAAATAATTCGCAATATCCTTGATAAATATCACCCTCGGTCTCCGTTTGATCTGCGCTGAAATTAATGGTGGAGGATTCAATCACGTAAATGTTGCCGCGATTCTTGACATTTCGTGCTAGATGACTCCGAAAATGTAGCGCTCCCACCTCGCATTATTACTATTTTAATTAAAGTATATACAGAAACATCCTCTAATTAAAAGCGGCTTTTACTTTGCGGTTTTCATATCTGTATTCGCGCAAAACTTAAAAGGTATCCTTGCTTTTAATTTACGTTTTCTGAAAAGCAAACGCCTATACAATTATTGTTCAGATTCAGGTTTGGTAGTCATTTTGAAAATATCGGCGTCCTTTTATGTATACCTAAAGCGGACTCTGAACTCAGATTCTTATGATGAACTTTGGTAATTACCTACCAGTAATTATTTATTAAAAACTACTGTCTTTGAATGACGTAGTCTACTTGTGGATTAATGATCTCCTCATATTTGGATCCAGGTCCAAATTCACTCGTACCTAAGTATAATCAAGACATCAGTTTGAATCGACTACCTGCTACATTTGACTACCTGCTGCATTTAACACCAAAAATAATTGTTATCCATACAAAAAAAGCTGGAGGAAATCTTTTGCGCAAAAGTTTTCAGCAACAAATAAAACTTTAGGCTTCAACTAAGTTTTTAAACAATTGTCAGTTAGCAAAGCTTTAAAACCCGGCATTAAGGGTCAACAAACACTGCTATCTTCCCTTGGCAAGGGGCACGGGATGAATAACGATCGACGTCACAGCGATGTGTGCCGATCCGGGTGCTGTCCGGGAACCGGGCGCTATGCCGTATGTCGGGATTGCCCGGAATACACCCGGAAACGGCTTAACCCGCCGACGTCGATTAATCGCAGCTAATTCGAACTGAAACGGAATTAAACCGGACGAATGAATTGATCCCGATGATTTGTCGACTCTTCGTGTTGCAAGGTCGGGTTTTTTTACTAGGTGGTTGGACTAACTCTTCTGCGAGTGTTCGTCTGGGTTGGTACCACCGCTTTGCTGGTGAAGTCTGCCACTGAGCAGTAACTTAGCATTACTGTGTTCCGGTTTGATTAGCAAACTAGCCAGTGAAATTACTGGGATTATGAGAATTAATACCTATAACAAATATAAAACGAACCAATATTTTTTTTTGTTCTAGTAATTGACAAGCTAAATAGAAACCTCTTCACGCAGCTTGACTGAACAAGACATCCACTATGCCGACTGCATCACTGCAAACTCGATAATAAAAACAGTTCTAGACAAAACGAGATCAGACAGCAAACCGAATAAATCTCAATGTAATTGTTAACGAAACATGCTCCGAGAGAAAACAAAACAAACAGTACAAATTATATTAAATCAGAGATAATCCTGTCAATTAATTGGTCTTAGTATGAGGACCGGTTCGACGCATGCGCAGATTCGACAAGCCGAGATAACGCGAGAGCAAGGAGGCATGCTCTTAGACAAGGACATTAATATGACTTAGCTTTGGTATCGGTTACATTTAAATGTAATGATAAAAGTTTAAACTATTAATAGGGATATTTCCAATTGTACAAGAAAGTGTCAAGTGCTTTAGTGAAGAGCGCCGGCTAAGCAAGATACGGAGTTAGAGAAGTCATATTTTTACTTTTATGCCTACCACCGCTGCCCACATGCAAATGTCGTATCACGAATACAGTTGACTGACTGTGATCTCATCTCTTACCTTTGAAATTGTGTCCTATAATTTAATAATTACTTCAATAAGTGTCAACTTCGCTCGCTATATGCTTAGTTACGCTACAGCACGTAGATCTGCAAGAAGCAGCGAGATGCCCATTTGTACTAGTGTTACGAACGTATACGATGGAAGAGTACGAACGTATAACGTGGGAGAGTACGAACGTATAACTTGGGAGAGCCCTAGTGAACAAGCACAACGTTGTCAGTTTCCTTCTGGCAAGATAGAAGACAAACGCTCCCCTATTTTGACGCAAAAAAATAACATTACGTTTTAAGTTTGTTAAAAAAGCAAAATACACTAAGATGCAAAGATAGAGAAGACGCTCCTTTTCCGCTGATAATTAATTTTTGAATGTAAATTAAAGCTGCTAGTGTATTTTTTATGTCAGAATAGCCCTGCAATTTCTTAAAAACGCCCTAATCCCGTGCTCGTGGCCGGACGATCGCGGACTGACAGTGACACATCGGTACACGGCCCGTCCGACTGTAATTCCACCCCGACTCGCTATTCCCACCACCTACGGTACCATTTTATATTCCAATTTACAGAATTAATTACAGGATTCGGGAATTCGTATTTAAGGAACAGTTAAATGTTTGGAACAGAGTATTAATCGTCGCTAATCGTCTAAGTTTTTGATTACTGGCAATCTAACCTAAAGTAACGTTGTGATCTTTGATGGTACCTACCTATACTGGTAAGCATAGAGTGGGACTGACTTCTGAATATGACAGCTAAAACACACCAGTAGAGGCTTGACGAAAGAAAGTTGTTTACGGTAACGTAGTTTGTTAAAAACGCAGCTAAAAAGCCAAGTGATAACAAATCCAGGCTTTGTACGAGAAAAGCTATTCAAACCGACATTGAATCCCAGTTCGATAAAGAAGTCAAAACCGCGAGTATCGAGTCGGCCCACCGATCAATCACCATCCATTAAACAAGAAAAGAAAAGCGCTTTCCCCCACCGATTGGCCCTCGAGTCCGCCCTCGAATTGGCCCAATTTACATGAGAGCCGCTTTTTCTGCGTCGAGATTAGCCCCCGAATGAGTTTGATGAATTGCCGGCAGCGGTAGCCGCGGCCGGCCCGCGACAGGACCGGGCGCGGCGGCCGGTCATTTGTTAAAAATACACCCGATCCACGGATCTAATTGTCTCCTCTAATTTCACACCCTCCTGTGATATCTGCACCCCATTTGAATATACAAAGATTTATCTTTTGTTAAAAAAATAATCTATCTTTTAATTCTAGATATTATATTTCTCGATTTCTCGTCGTCTGATCTAAGAGATGTATCTCTGAAGATCAGACGACAAGAACACATTGTCTTATGTTTAGCGACATATTTTCAACGTAAGGCTAGCGATGCGAGGAGTAGGATATATCCTGGCACCATGCATGACTGTTTTTTAATTTACTTGGTAGGTTAGCAGTTGACCCTTATATCGCAAGATCTTAAACAACTATGTGGTCGAAGATAGGGAATATGCTAAGACTAGATTCAGTTTAGATCGGTTTAGGTCAGGGTATAAGATTTGAATAAACCAACTATGGATCAGCGGGAAACCTAAGCCATAATCGCTTCTCAATCAAAGCATTAAATCCCTGCTTTATAAATCCGCCAATAATTCTGTAGTTTTATAAACAAGATAGAAATAAATGATGATGGTGTCAAAAAGAGAAGAAGAGAGAGAGGTAAGAAGAAAAAGTCACATTAGTTAGTATACTAACGTTAAGATAAAGCAAAACAAAATCTAGAAGCGATCTTACCTTTCGAGATGTTTTACGATGTCCTCATATGCCGCTCTACAATTCTCCCAAATACCAGATCTGCAGACAAAGAAATAAAAATAAGAAAAATAGAAAACAGTACAGAAATAATGAAATATTAAAATAGCATAAACAAACATAAAGATGGTGGTGAAACAAAAGAGCTTGAAACCATTGCAGTAATTGTGTTCAAGATATTTCGATTCAATAGAGACAAAATTGGCAACAGAATTTCAAGAGTTGGCAAAGAAAAAGTTACACAATGATTAAAGGGTTTGGATGTAAAAGGAATAATTATGAGTACTCAATATTAAATGTTCCGTTAGGCAGAGCGAGGGGTTGAAGAAATTAATTATGTTTTTAAAACAATCGCTTATATTTGTGTCGTAACAACTCATGCGTGATCATTCAAATTGTTTCCCGATTACTTTGCCGCTTTGTTTTTCATTAAACTTTTCTTCGGCAATCGTTAGGGGCTATTAAACTAAGTATTTCTAAGTGTTCTTTAACTGAAGGGTTAAACAGTTGCTTCGTATTGTTTGCTGATGTCGTATCGATAAGTTTGTTAATAAAAATAAAGGATACCGTAAGTACCGTATATATATACTATGCAGTTAATATTACATATTATGCTTTTTTTTATGTTATTTGGTAACGAGACGAGCTGGTCGTTTGCCTGATGGTAAGCATAACGCCGGCCCATAACAATTGCAGTGCCACCCAGAACTTTGAAACACAAAGGCCTGCGCGGCACTGCAGTGCGCTCGTTACCCTGAGACATTAGGTATTAAGTCTCATAAGCCCAGTCATTTCACTGGGTACTCTGCTCATCAAACCGGAACACATTAATGCTTGCACTCACTGCTTGGCAGCAGACTTCACGAGCAAAGCGGTGGTAACAACCCAGACGGACACTCGCAGAAGAGTTAGTTATTTCAGTTAATCTCTATTATACGTAAATAAAAGCATAAAAACACGGAGTTAAGGTATATATCGGCTTGTCAAGTAAATTCACGCAAAATAATTACTCCGAAGCCCAATAAGATTCCAAGTATATCACCATTCTCCTGTTACTTAAAATTACCTAATATTACCAGTATTGATTGAACAGGGTACACATGTGTAGAGTTACAGGAGGCAGTAAGACACTGGAGGAAGGGGCAAGGAATTGTGGGTCTTCTGGGCGGAAGTGAGGACATTCAGTGTTTGTACTTTTCTTATTGGATTACGATCGCCGTAGACGTTTAACCTACACCACTTGTCGCCTGACCTGCTTACAGGTTTCTTTTCGTGAACTTATTTATGTTAAGCCGGTGATGTTCTTACTGATTTACTGGCTGGTTTTATTTTAATTGGTTTTCAGTGTATTAGGTTTACCGTTGGGAATATTTAATGAACTAGACTGGTTTCGGCGATTTATTTTTCTGTTCATATTTTTGAATATTATCCAAGAATAAACTTTTTTACAGATAAAGATGCACTTTAAGGCGATCAGCACACCTGTTTTCACCAATTGCGGCATTCATGCATGTACATAAACCCTGTAATATTACACTCCTTTTTTTAGCAGTCGTGTAAAAATAAAACTTTCGAAAATAAGTATTATTCAAAATTAGTAACTACCTTATTAAACTTAATAAAATATTCTGGTTCCTAAAGAGACTCGTTCCTAAGAATCTTATTATAATCCTTCTCAATTTCCAACATCCTGTGAGCTAATACCAGCATCTATGTTAATATAAAGCCAGTGTTTAAAAATTATAGCAAACGGATAACAAAATTGTGTTGTTTTAGTACAACAATCGACCAGTAATAATTTTGTAAACAATCTCTACATAAATTACAGCGTCAGTTTACCTCTCAATCAATAAAACTAAAATAGTATCACATCCGGTAAAATCCAGTTAGTTTATGACAAATATATTATGTAGCTACCGGCCACATATATGTCCTGCCCATAAAAAGCATGGGGAGGAACAAATGCATATTTTGTCGTAAAGACTCTCATGGTTTTATTTTAGGATAGTAACATAACAACCACATATAGTTGTTTAGCCTCTCTGAAAAAGCTAACTAAAATTTTTACGCAGCAAGTGGTTACAGAAAACGTAGGTTATTTTTTATTTTTTTTTATTTTATTTATTTCAGGATAACAAACAGCTACATTATTTGTGTTAGTAGAACGGGTTAGAATGATAATACTTATCATAAATTTTAACAATAACGTAGCCAACAACGTTATCCACATATAGCGTGATATTTAGTTTTTTTAATTACATTGTTTGTACGTTTATAGGTTTGTTTGTCCTTCTTTCACGCAGCAACGGAGCAACGGGTCGACGTGATTTTTGGCGTAGATATAGTTTATGGACCGGAGGGTAACATATGCTACTTTTTATCCCGGAAAAATGCACGGTTCCTGTGGGAACGCGGGTGCAACCAAGCTAGTAGCACATAATTTGTCCGAGTAAACAAATTATTTTAAGTACAAAATTGTACAGGAAACACAGAAAAACATTGAGAGTTACCACAATAAAATTAAACACACGTTAACCTGTGTTAAACACTGTTTCACGCCTAAACATGCCTTAGTCGCGCGATTAAGTATGAGCAACCACAAATCCTGATTTAAGTAGTGTCTAACCGTTATCTAACACAATTCTGTTGTGACATTTCTAACATTTTTTGACGATTATCTTTAGGCGCTGTCTAGCTAAACAGGCGAATAAAAATGTTTTTTTTTGTGGTAATACTATTATTTTTATATGTACTGACATTGAAGTGAAGTTAGCCGAGTACCCGTCCTAGTATTATTTTAATCGCATTGGACATTTTCTAAGTTACAAACAGAAATTTTCTGCTTGTCTTAGCCCGCTCATTAATTGACAGAACTTTCTCTCGATCTTACGTTATGTTCTCTTACGTTATCTTATGTTATGTTCTGATAAAGACAGCATTAGTTTTAGTCTGTGATTCGGGTAGATGAATGTTGCAGAGGCCGGCTGTTAGAGTCATTTTAACTTTCATAAGTGCTCCTTTGGGGCCTATTTGAATAAAGACTTTTGAATTTGAATTTTTTTTTGAATTTTTACCTTGCAAGAGCCTCCATATTGTGCATGGGCTGTCCCTTGATGATGGAGCCGTCTGGCCGCGGCACGCCATGGTGTGGCATGCCGGGAGACATGAGCGCGTGCTGGTGCATGAAGCCCATGGGCCCGAGGTGCGTAGGGGGAGCATTGTATCCATTGGCGAGGAGTGGGGACTTCTCCATGCGGGCCATTTCTGAAACAAAGGAGGTCGACGGTTACGTTCTGACACTCAGTTTTGGTTTTGGTGATTCTTGGAATAACATAATGTTATATTCAAAGAATATTCAAAGAACCACTTGTAATGTTAGGTCTGTATCCTAAACGGGTGCTAGTGGAAATACATGTGATATTAAGTATATTGTTCCGGTGCGGGAATTGAACCATCGATCTGTCAAGTGTCAATGACACCACGTGTCAATCAATAACTATATTTAATTAGCGACCTGTGTTCGGTCCATACCTACTTGTGATTTATTGGCAAATTTTCAGCATTTTATCGCTCTTGAATTTCATAAAAAATCTAACAAACAACACAATTAAAATTAAAATCTATTAAACAATTCAACATTCCCGGCGTTTAAATATCTCAAAAGTGCGTAGAACCCAGGTAAAATCCAATTAATACCCAGTATTATCATTTAATTACCCGTTCCAATAATCGAATCGCTCGTAAAATGGTGTATCAACAATAATAAAATGAGCAATGAATTTCCAGACTATTGTTTTCTGGGTACCACAAACAGCCTGTGTAAACATAGAGGGGGTGTTGCGCAAATATTCTTAAAATGACCCCCTGAGAGGGCGCTTTATGGGATATATACACGACGACTTTCTTACAAGCCGTCGCGTGTTTTACGAAACGCAAAGTATACTATACTTGCGTTCGTATACCTACCAACCTAGAACTAACGCGTGTGAAACGCGGTTAAAAGCAAACCTGTAGTGCAAGTACGGATATTTTCGATCGATAAAAATTCGATAAAATTGATAGTTCAAATCGATAGTGGGTTTTATCGATTTTTTTAAGTAATTTATTCACGATACAATCGACAAATAGTTAGGTCGAATTGAAAGAGAATATAGAGCTACTACAATACTTTACGATCAGACTTCGGTACTCGGAACATTCGATAAATTTATCAGTTTTTTCTATTCGACAAATTTATCGAACCGACTTCCGTACTTGCGCCGCTGTAGCGAGAGCTTGAGCGCGAGCGAGAACACAAAGTACTACACACTACTTTATTAGGTACTTTTGCAGTGTGTTTTCGTTGATGTGTGTAGATGGCGCGGAAAAAATCGTCTTTGCTCACGACGTTTATCTAAATTCTACGAGTGCAAACCTTCAAATTTCCCGACTGCGTTGCGTTGATAGCGCGTCTTAGCATCGTCAGCTCGTAAGAAACGTCGTGTGCACTGACCCTTATAGGTATCGGAGGTATACCGCTGTCCGTGACCTGTCTCCCTACTGAGGTCACCAGACCGACTGGGGCGTCGGAAACAATTAACAAGGTGTCGAATTAAACAAGAGTTAGCGGCCCGACCGTTAAAGGAAAATACCCTTTTCCATTGTGCCAACGTTTTACAAAGGATGTAGGGATTGCTGAATATTAAATATTATGTGTCGTTTTGTTCCACGATTATGGGTGCAGGTATGTGACGCGGCGCGTAATTGCCGAATTTTAATTATCATGGAATCTTATACCGCTTTGATCCTTTGTGTACAACAATCCCGTATCTGATTGCTGATTTTCGATGGCACATTTTTGAAAGCTTTTATTTAATTTCGATTTCTTGTCAGGGACAAATCTGCCAATAGGTTTTTCGAACACTTCCCGGTATCATCTTGAAATAATATAGAGTCTGGGTTTTCTTTTGTTCTGATAATATAATCCAACTAATATTATAAATGCGAAAGTTTGTGTGTGCGAATGTTTGTGACCGCGTACCTCCGTAATAACTTGCGTTTGACCGCAATCCAACCTGTTGCTAAGAGACGATTAAAAAGTTACGTTGGAATAAAGATACCTATATACATACAAATACATACATACATGAACCCTTAAGACAATACACTCCTTTTTTGTGCAGTCGTGTAAAAAAGGTTACTCTAGATTTCTAGTAAGAGGTCATGTGTATTTGTTAAGGTAAGTCAGTCTGTCTATACCAAATACAGCTTTACTGACACTACAATACACACGAATAGTCATTATATATATATATATATATATATATATATATATATATATATGTCCTCTTGAACCCCTAACCAAAAACAAAACGCAAACTCAACTCAACAGACCAATAACTAACTTATTCATACAAATATTTTCGTGTAGGTAGTTTATATCAAAAATCATGGGATTAACGTTAGAAAAAGCTAGCATAGAAACCAGTTAATTCGAAAAAGTGTCGCCGAAAATATGATACCGCGAATTGGTAGTTTTCCACTAAGCAGAAGGTACCAACAGCCAGCACGTTTGATATTAAATAACAAAAAATTTATCCAATATTTTAGAAAATATACGTCTATTATATACCTAAAAGTCCCTTGAGAATAGATCACTTAACACACGCACACAACTAAAATAGTGATTTCACCAAACGCGAGTGTTCCCATCAAAACCATCCTTCTGCCCATATCTATTCTAAGATTTAAACCCACTGCCCCGTTCAAAGTTACAGACAAACAAACATTATGACCAATGGACCCTGAATTAATTGTTTGGGTCTATTTACTTGGTTAACCGCCTCGGTTATCTTTTCAGCCATACCATCCTTTATATTTGTATTTGTGATCATTAATTATTCCGGATTTTGAGCTGTACCTTCGCAAACTATTGTTTTCATATTTGTATGTTTTGATGAAATATATTTGGTCGAAGGTTTCTTGTGTAGGCGAGGGTTCATAGAAGTACATGTTATCTTTGATAAATTACCGTATTTTTACTTATTTTTAACCAACTTCCAAAAAAGGAGAAGGATATCAATTCGGTGGGTATTTTTTTTATGTTTGTTACCTCATATCTCTGTCATTTATAAACCGATTTGGAAAATTCTTTTTTTATTCGAAAGTATATACTTTCAGATTAGTCTCATATAAATTTCATCAAAATCGGTTCTGTGGTTTGTCACTGAAGTCGGTTCGTAGTTTTTTAAAGCAATTTTTTTTGTATATTACAAGACCGTAATACGAGCGCGGCGTTTTTCTGATGGTAACCATAACGCCTGCCCTGTAACATTTGCAGTGCCACCCAGAACTTTGAAACAAAAAACCTGCGCGGCACCGAGCGCACTCGTTACCCTGAGACATCAGGTAATAAAATTATGCCCAGTAATTTACTACTATGCTCATCAAACGGGAACACAGTAATGCATGCTTAGTAGGTACAACTGGTTGGCGGTGGACTAAAGGACCAAAGTGGTGGTATATTCACCCAGTCAAACACTCGTCAAGGTCTACCCTTTAAACATGTTTTCTTTTTTTTTTTTTTATGTTATTTGGTAACGAGACGAGCTGGTCGTTTGCCTGATGGTAAGCATAACGCCGGCCCATTACAATTGCAGTGCCACCCATAACTTTGAAACACAAAGGCCTGCGCGGCACTGCAGTACGCTCGTTACCCTGAGACATTAGGTATTAAGTCTCATAAGCCCAGTAATTTCACTGGATACTCTGCTCATCAAACCGGAACACAGTAATGCTTGCACACTACTGCTTGGCGGCAGACTTCACGAGCAAAGCGGTGGTAACAACCCAGACGGACACTCGCAGAAGAGTTAGTCCTCCCACTAACATTGTTGTTGTATTGTATCGTATGATACGATACAAAACAATAACTTTATTCGTACCTATTCAATTTCTTGTATTGACAAATTTCCTACAAAAGCGACGCCAGCGCCACCTGCAACGCTAAAGAAACAATAGGTACTTACACGATTAGGAAAACATAATAACCATTACAAAAGATGCTCCCGACCACAATTAGGTCACTATACCAAAGCATATTTACAAATCCCTGGACACGGTCCCTCCACCGCACCGGTCAACCGCACTTACTAATTAACTAAATACGTGTTAAATCTCGCAATAACCTGCGGTTAAAACAACCCTTTTCACGTCCTCGTCTCATTCTTACACGCATCATTGGTAATGTACTATCTCTTTCCAATTAAGCTTATTAGTATAACCGAGGTAACCTTTGGTTGAGTTGGTTTCTGGTCCGTTTTGTTTCTAGTTAGAAAATAAAACTGATTCGAAGTTAGTAAAATACACTTTTGACTTTCGAATAAATTGCTTTAAAAAAGCGACGAGCTGAACCGATTTTAATGAAATTTCTATGGGACCAATCTGAAAGTATATCCTTTCAAATAAAAAATAATTTTCCAAATCGGTTTATAAATGACGGAGATCTGAGGTAACAAACATAAAAAAACTTTTTTAAAGCAAAAAAAAAATACCCACCGAATTGATAACCTCCTCCTTTTTTGGTAGTCGGTTAAAAATGGTCCTTTTTTATAAAATTCGTATTGTTTGATTCGAAATATTAAGAGTAATTTTTCCCTCATTGATGATAAAAAAAAGTAAAAAACTTGCATCACAAAATCACCTTTCATAATCATAACCGACAAAAATGCTCATCGTTTACCATTATGACTATTATTAAAGCGAATCCACTGATCAGGGCATTTAAAGAAATGAAACGTCAATTCCGAACCGCTATTATAACGATTTTCATCGATTTATTGATCGAATATCGACTGTCCTCTACAAATGGTCGTATCAAATTACCGGCCATTATTTCGAATTAGAATCGATAGAATCGAGACCCCAATTATATCACTTATGTGTTTAAAGGAGGTTGGGATACAGATAATCATAACCGCAAAAGTTTAGGGACTTTTTTGTAGTTTAAAAAAAGAATTGACGCTGAGGCTTGACCGCTTGGTGTTTGTTTTGACTTTTTCGTTTAAAAATTCTTCGTAGAAAATTCAATTAAATTAGGCCTCCTTACAAATGGCAACAAAAGACCTTCACATTGGCAAGTCTGAGATAATGAAACCGTCGGGTTTTATTACGGGCAGATTGCAAAATAACCAAACGAGCTACGCATAAATGATTACCCATAAAACAAGCTCCAACTGACAAAGTAGTATTCTTTGTCTTAATAAATACTCCCTTTATATTCTGATATTATCTCATATATTATTGTAACTAATTACTGTTCCGGAAGGAAAACTGCATATCACATAATATATTGGCACTGCAATTGTTATGGGCCGGCGTTCTGCTCACCCTCAGGAAAACGACCAGCTCGTCTCGTTATCTAACAGTATATACACAGAATATTTTTAGTCGTCCGTATATCAGCAAGGAAGATTATAAACAACCTAATATAATATAGATTGTAACAAAAATCGAATAAATATTATTCTACGTTTTAGTAAATTTGACAATCATAATCACGTTGTAAATATTTTTATCATACTTTTGATCATTTGTTTTTTTTTTGTTTTTGGCTCCACGTGATTTGCGTATTTAGCCAGTGTCAAGTTATATTTTGATGATTCTGCCTTTTGAATTGCCCTACGACTTCTTTTTTCATAGTAGTAGATATTTTCAAACCAGAAAGCGGGAAAAATGCTTCATACATCTAATCTACTTCTGATATGATAATGACATTATGATAATGATGAAATAACTTTCTATTGAAAAGGAAATATTCCATTGTGGGGTTTCACGGCAGAACTCTAACAAAAATGGTTGGATAGTTGGACTGTTGGCCTATAAATAATAAAATTGAGCTAATTGAAATAAAAATCGTTAAGTTAAATAATCTATGTGCATTCAATGTAATGGCATTTTTCTAGGCATTTCATAAAGTATCTAACCACTGCCCAGGTAAGTTCATTGATCCGCGAACATACAAAACCATAGAGAGGGCACTTTGTTGCAACTGCAAGTAAAATAAAAGGTGTTGCTTTATTAAAGTGTAGTTGATGTCGTAAAGTAGGAAATATCTATCGTAAAAGTACCCTAGACTTTATAACTCGGTGGTTTTGCTGGAAACCTTAACATTACTGTAATGGCCTGTAAATCACTTAAAGGAATAAATTATTAGATACATTAAGCTGCGATGGATAAATACGAGGATAATAAATGCAATACAATGTAGTATTGTGATTACGTTTGACATTAAGTGTTTTAGATTCACCAATAAATATGTAATAAACATGTTGCCGTACATAATTACAATTTGTTTACGCTGTAACAGCCCCATAGGAAATATTTCTTTTAAAATATTTTTAGCTAATCATCTTTTCTAGAATAAATCTATTCTAGGCGTTTGTTTATGTAGATGTTTGTATAGAAGATGTCAGCGTTTTTTTCTTCGAATTATTAATTATGCGAATTCGTTTTTTTTTTTCATTCTTATTTTTGTAATACAAACCATGCTTCAGAAAATACCGCGCACTTCACGTTTGTATAGTTTAATTTATGTTTTGTATGGAAAATTGGAATGACGTATTTCCAAGAGAGGTTCTCACAACTTGTTTGTCAACCATGGTCCTTATCACCCTCTTCCGGGGTAACTTACCAATTCAAACTCACCCGTATCGAACAGTGTTTTAATAATAGTTATTTAGAAACGTAATAGTTGGTGCCCGCGGTTTCGTCCACGTGCAGATTCCTACATAACCGTGTATTTTTCCGAGATAATAAGTTATTTACATTGCTCTCCAGCTTTTAAAATATCTATATGCAGATCATGTCGATCCGTTGCTGCTTTGCAGCGTGAAAGGACAAACCACCAACGGACTTGCACAGATTTCACAATAAAACTAAGGTTGTCAATGTACGGAATGTAACAAATCTTCGAGCGTGTGCAAAACGAAGAAACTCGAAAATGATACGAAACAAGGCGAATTAAAAGTAAATTACAGCGAGCCGGCAAACGTACCGTTTACAATAAATACATAATTGTACGGCCAGGGAATGGCAACTGGGCCGGCTGCGGGTAGCGGGAGCCTTTGGGTTATAGTCATCGAGAAACTAACCTCTAACCTGCTGCCTTATCAGCTAACAATCTCGTGTTCGTTTTCAATACCAAACCGATTAAAACCAGCGGTCACTAGTCTTCGTGTGGAAAGAGTTGTCAATAGTTTTCGCTTCTTTTCGTTTTGTAAGAGCTTATTTCTTTAATAACGTTCGTTCGAAAATGATAACCAGCGAAAATTGTAGACTATTCCTTCCACACGAAAACTAGTGACCGCTGGTTTTCATCGGTTTGGTATTGAAAACGAACACGAGATTGTTAGCTGATAAGGCAGCTGGGGTTAGTATCTCGATGGTTATAGTTTACAATTACTGTGAACTTCACGCGTGGGCGAATCGTAGTGTGGAAGATTAAAATTGATTTTTGCGCATCACCAGCAGGAAGACGTCCAATGCAGAACCTAGGCCCGTCGGCCGCTTCGCCACGTAACATGGAGGTCAAACGCCAACTTATAAAAACCGGTCATGTGCGAGTCCGACTCACACACCGAGGATTCCGTACAAACGTTCTCAAGTAGGTAAGTATATTGTAAAAAATCGCAAAAAAACAAATTGTGATTTAATTACATGTTAATATTTTCGGATAATGCCCTTTACGCAATCGAGAAACTGTATGGAATATCTTACGAAGAAGAGGAAGATAAACAAGAACGTTTCTAGCGTTCAATTTTATCAATAAAGACATTTGATTCTCATGAGAAAACGGACTGATTGATATCATAAAAAATGGAGTCAGATATTCTATTTGTCAAGGGCTGGCGTTGTGCTGACCATCAGGCAAAAGACCCGCCAGTTTTTTGTACTATTGGATAACAAGACGCTTGTATTGTTATCCAATAGTACAAAAAAAACTTACTACCAAGACCAACCCAATTTCCTGCATCAATGTCAAATCACTAACGCTACGACATTGCAAATATAAGAAGCGGGCAGTTTCCTAGATCGTAATACATCGTCCAACAAAGCGAAGTGCTTATCAGAGACAGAGCTACAATCGTCAACACAAGTCACGCGCCAAGTACAATCAATAACAGCAATACACAATCGCCGACAAAATGCGGACGGTCAATATTGTGAGTCAACAGGACTGACTGACCGATGGTGTTGCCAGGTAGTTGCCAAGTCAAAATATTGCGTTATATTCGGCCCTTTTTTACAAGTCGTGACATTATGGTATGTTAAAAGTACCGATATACTAAATAATTTAATTATACATATAGATTGTTAGTGGTAGGACTAACTCTTCTGCGAGTGTCCGTCTGGGTTGTTACCACCGCTTTGCTCGTGAAGTCTGCCGCCAAGCAGTAGTGTGCAAGCATTACTGTGTTCCGGTTTGATGAGCAGAGTATCCAGTGAAATTACTGGGCTTATGAGACTTAATACCTAATGTCTCAGGGTAACGAGTGCACTGCAGTGCCGCGCAGGCCTTTGTGTTTCAAAGTTCTGGGTGGCACTGCAATCGTTATGGGCCGGCGTTATGCTTACCATCAGGCAAACGACCAGCTCGTCTCTTTACCTAATAACATAAAAAAAAAAAAAAAGATAACAGTCTAGCTATTTAGCGAGGTAATGTCGCCAGTGCAGCGTTATCGGCACCCTACTTGCAGAAGACGACCTTAATGCTGATTTTTATTTATAGATAAGGTTTTGTTTAATTTTGTGATATGTGAGGTTAGTATGGATAGTTTTAATTAATTACTTAAATATAGATAATTATTAACTACAAATTTTTCTTGTTGATCGATTGATTTATTTTTGATATGACATAGTGATTGATTGATTTTATAACTTGTTAAAATGTATTAGTAAAGTTGTATTGTGATGAATACATTATTGATTCTGATTCAAACATCAAATTGTGACTGCGTTAAATTATATGTACGGATTTGTACAAAAGACAAGATTTATTTAGCCAAAGCCCATTCGTATTTTCATAAACCCATTCGTATTCCCTCAACAAAAACAAACGTTATAGTTTTCTACGAAATAAGATTAACTTTAGCGCAGTGGCAACACCGACAGACTTATGTCTTCGCCATAAACTCTTTCATTTGGCTCGGACGAGCCTTATGAACAATAAAACGTTGAGGGCTGGAGATTTGGTCTGTAATAAAATATTTGCCCTAGCGCACGCTAATCCCAGTCCCTTGCGAACGCAATTTGAGAAGTTATAGCAGCTTGGATGGGACGTTTATCCTTAGGCAAGATAATAATGTTGCCATACGTAATGCATTAAAACCGAATTACGTGCTTAACGCATGTCAAAATCGCTTTCATAATTACGGCTCCACAACTTTGCAGTTGAAATAAAACGGAAAAGAATTGGTATTGACAGGTTAATTGGTTTGCCAATTGGTGAATTAACATTTACTTAGTTTGAATTTGCATTTATTACAAGCACATGAGTTTTTTTACACAGGCTTATGTTTCCCGATCTTACACTTATTGGTAAGTGACAATACGAACGACCAAGAAGTACCCCTCGCCTCGAACTTGGCGGCAAGAGTACCTCTTGGTCGTTCGTCTTTCGAGGCTCGAAAATACTAATCAAATTGCGACTTGAAGAAGCCCAGATTATATCAATAAAGGAAACAAGATAAAATATTATAAGTTAAATAAAATATAAATTATATTAGATTCTGGATATATAAGTATGTACCACATAATTGTGAAGGGTGTGGCAATAAGACAGTTTCAAGAATTAGGGGAAAGAAAACCAATGCCAGAATTGTATAGAGAAATTTATAATGCTCAATGATGAAGTAAAATTAAATAAGTAGAAGATATTAACAGAATAGACAATAGCATAAATAACCAATAGACAAAAATAGACTATTTCATCTTCCATGTTTACAACCGCTCCGAAGTATTTTATTTACATTTGAATTAATCAGTAACAAATAAACGTAATTATCAGACCCACACCTAAATAACACCACATTAATCAAGATCCCATTTTCCCGGGAAATCTTAACGCGATACCAGCCAATAGGACACGCGTTAAGCGGTAATTTCCCGGGACCAAATAAAAGTTCTCCCCCAAGTGCGAAAGAGGGTCAGGCTTAATTACTCGTAAATTGACCGGGATACAGTTTTATCCCGAATGTGTGGAGATAACTACGAATATGTGTTAAATGGTTGTTCTTTTTGAGTTTTAAAAATTATGTAAAAAATAAAATTGACATGCGACGAAATGAAGCCAGTGTCTTCTGCGAGTGTCTAACACAAATTATATAGGTTATGTGTCTAAGTTGGTACAAACGGTTTGCTTGTGAATAGTAGTTAAAAAAAAAGTTTTCAACCTCTCAGAACGATAAAGAACCTCTTTTTTTCTAATGAGACTCGCGTAAGTGGCGTCACGAGTTTTTGGCGGGAATGCGAAAATGTGCTGTTGTTTATTTTGTGTTATTTAATATTTACTAAAACCTATGTTATATCGAGTATTAATGTGTAATAATGGTGGATTATTAACCATTAAGTGTTCGTAAACTTGCATGAGTGAAAGGTAAATAGTACAAAGACGAAAGACGTGTATTTTCGTATTCTATCCAAAACTCCATGGAAGCATTCAGTAAAGTATCCACCGTTTTACTGAAGCATCACTTTGACTCGACCGAACTTAGACTAAACTTTAACGTAACTTTGACGACTTTCTTGCACCAAAACTAGAGATTAATTATAACTTGACACTGGCTAAATACGCAAATCACGTGGAGAAAAATAAAAAAAAACGGCGTCACTCTAACGTACAGAGAAAGAAAGCGAAATAAATGCACTTCTACAACGTGGGGAAGCAGCAAGACTCAATTTTTATAGCACACTTGACGGTATTCTGTTCGATTCTCGCAACTGAACTATTAATGGTTTAGGAAAAAAATGAAGTTTTTTCTCCTCTCATAGTTTCTGATTCCCAAAGACCTTGAACCCCTGATTAAAAGTATTTTTGAATGTTATTAATTGATTTTTAATAACATTCAAAAATACCTACAGAAGGCGACCTTAATGCTGTTTTTTATTTATAAGGTTTTGTTTAATTTTGATTTTAATTGATAAATTCTTAGTTTTTTATTGAAATGTAAATAATCCTATGTATAGACGTATATTGTTGTATATTAAACTATATTGAATAATCAAAAAAAATAAAAAAATAGATAAAAATTGATTTTTATGCATATTATGTTTAAGAAATTGCTTTTTGTGATCAAATTAAGTTATTTTATCGAACCACCGGCGCAAGTACGGATCTTTTTGATCGATAAAATTGACAATTCAAATCAATAAAGTGGGTTTTATCGACTTTTTATATAATTTATCAAACCTCGATACTTTCGCCAAAAGTTATCGAATAACTAGGTCGAATCCAAAGAGAATATAGAGCTACTACAATACTATACGATCAGACTTCGGTACTCGCAATATTCGATAAATTTATCGAGTTTATCGGTTCGACAAATTTATCGAACCGACTTCCGTACTTGCGCCGCACTAAAAGGATACATAATCTTGCTTTTGGGCATCGAAGCTTTCGGTTTGAATCACGTTTCAATAAGAGCTAGCTCATCCGTAAATATGCTCAAAAGAATACATCCCATTGTATCCTAGAGTATCAAAGATGGAATATCGAGCCATATTTTTATTAATAACGTTGCACAATAGGTAGATTATCTGCCGGCGGTTCTGACAGCAGATGTGACTATTGAAAATATGATTCAATATTACAAATCGAGTTGCGGTGATACTTTTTTTTATCTCACTCACTGTTTTTTGTGTCAAAATTAAGCAAAGCGTTTTCGATCTATGTTAGTTTTAGTAGATATTTACCGTTATAATAGTAGATATTTTCAAGACTATGTTATATTTCATTTATTGTATTTATAATACTTAATACTTTCATAAAAATACTATACTTTTTAATACTTAGAGACATTGAGCGGAAATTTCACTCAATTTTTATTTCATTTTTTATACTTTTGACTTTTTGTACTTGTATAAATTCATGAATAAATACAATAACAATAATAAAAAAATATTGTTATGGTATGATAAATTTTTACATATATATGTATACTAGCTTCTGCCCGCGGTTTTCACACGCGTTCCCACAGGAAGCTTGCATTTTTCCGGGATAAAAAGTAGCCTATGTTACTCTCCGGTCCATAAACTATATCTATGCCAAAAATCACGTCGATCCGTTGCTCCGTTACTGCGTGAAAGAAGGACAAACCAACAAACACACTTTCGCATTTATAATATTATAATAGTAGGAAGTAGGATTAGTAGGATTGTTTATTTGAGAAACATTATATTAAAAGAACATAATGTTGTAGTATTATGTTTGACATTTGATACTGTTATTTTGAACTGTTGATTGTGAAATTAATCTCACTCGCGTATGACACTAGTTACTTCGACAAGTTAATGACCTGTTATTACATGTCGTCGGCTTAATAACAAACGGACACAGTTACGGAAGAACGAACGTATAATTTGGGTCCAGTTCGACTGATCGACAATCATTCGCCCGACCACGCTCCAGGCGAAACAGTATCGACATGTTGATGAATGGTTAATAAATCAAGAAAATTAGCGCATGACAATTATCGTCTATATCATTTAAATCAGACACGATACGTACTATCTACGTATCTATGCTTATAAAATGCAAAAGTTACTACTTAAACAGAAGTTACCAGCGGTCTAAAAATTCCCGATAGGTTAAATTAAGGCATCACAATTATTTTCGCATAATTAATTCCGTTTTTTAAACCTCATTTTCATTTTGCACATTTCAATTATCTGTAGAATGCTGCCAGTGGAGGAATATAATCGACACAAACGGCAAAACGGCAGTCGGCAGAAAACATCGGTATTGCTAATTAAAAGAAATTCCTTATGCCTTTCCCTCGGACAAAAAACAAATGAATCCGCCATGATGACTTCAAGGCGTGAGCAATGTCATAAGTGGGTAGTAAAACCACATTTTAATTGTAAGCGCCGTTGTTCACGGCAGAAAACGATGGGAAAAAACACTTCAAAGATAATATGTGTATGGAAATTGTCTCGCGGCAATCATTAGTATGATGTGTAAGAAATGCTTATCACAATACTAGTCAATTATAAAGAGAACACGATTACTGTAAGCATGTTTGTTGCGTCCAGAAATATTAACAAAAGCTTTATACAAACAAATCTTCTACGACTGGGTAGTTTAGGAATCGCAAATACTCCAGTAAATTTATCAAAGCGATAGATTAACATACAACAAACGGATAGGGGTGAGATAATCCACAAATTTTACACAATTCGAATGTTTGGAATTCGAAACATCGGATGCGACATACGGAGCAAAGAACATGCCTATATCAGGATACCTCCATTGTGAAATTGGGTTAAAACGCCTGCCAAAATACCAACATGCATTCCTGTACAATTCAAACGGGTTAGATGCGAACCGAATCTCATCATAACATTAATTCTACAAAAACATTTCGTTATCATTGTTATTTGGTGTGTACCTATTCATAAAACTTAATTATATTAACCAATGAAATTGCATTTTTTTTTTTTTACTATTATACTACGTTTACTACTTAATTGCCTTATGCTAAGTGAAGATAGAGCACGTGAATCTAGAGAATACCTTTCACTCTAGCCTTGTAATACACACTTATATATATTTATACTTGGACACTTATACACTTCGTCTAAGTCCGTTAAAAGTACGAGTATACAATTAAGTTGCATCTAGTCTCAATTCAAACCTCTTCTTTTACAGACCGAAGTGATACAAAAAATTTGTAAAGTTACTTGTTGATGCACTCCCAATCTAACAGCAACGAAAGACGATTTAAAACATTAAAAAGAAATTGAATATAGCTACTCAAATATGGATAAATAAAAAGTACATTGCAGTGTTACCTGCACCAAAAGATTGATGAAGATGAAGTATAATTAATAATGCAAAAATAGAGTTGCAGTTTCAGAGTATAGTCCACGTTCTCGCGTACCCTATCCTTATTGGGGTAAGCGAGGACCGCGAAGAGCAGCGAGCGAGAACGGCAAAACTGGTGGTGAATACAGTAGAAGAAGATACAGAATAATTATTATTGTTTGATCAATAGTCCAAGTTCTGTGAAGTTTTCACTTTATGGTATAGTAAACCATCTCTATTGATCGGCTGACTTTGCACGAGATGAGATATTGCTCTTATTCCATCCAACCGCAACCTATGATTAGAAACAATAGCAGAAGACAGTGTGATATATCAACGTCGGAGAACGCACGCAGCTTGTCGAACTAATGTTTATTAATATTGCAAATTACTTTGCTAAAGCGAACTGAAAGTGGATAATCGATTTATCAATTTATAAAATCGATATCGATACGTGATCTGCAAGAATCGTTAAAAACGTGCGCGTTCCGATGCGCAGGTGTGTATAGGTACAGTTGACCTCACCTGTTACATTAATAACAAGTATAGAGATACAGAAAAAAGGCAATTACATACGACTTAAGAGGATAAAAGTTGTTAATTAGTTTTAGTGGACAAATGTTTCAAGCTTTATTGGAATAAAACGTAGAAGAGATTGTTACAATCAAATACTTATATAGTTAATTATGATTATGTTTATTCTTTTGAATTGCAGGTAACATACACACAGCCCCGCATAAAAATGACATACATAATGCTAGTAAACGATAGATTTTTCAATTTTCTTAGATCAAATCAAAACAAGCTTCGACACTCATACCCCTAACTATAGGATTATCTCTTCTCTCTGTCGTTGGTGGCATGGACATACATACATACATACGAGTGAACAGGTATCTAGGTAAGCGTGATCCATCGTCGACCGCATCGTCACTTACCACCAGGTGAGATAGTGGTCAAACGCAAGCCTATCAATATATAAAAAAAAAAAAAAAAAAAAACATAATACAAACAGCACAAGCTTCCACCGAAAACAAACTTTATTCCGACCATACTAAGTTTGCCTCGGCCGGAGAATCGAATCTGTAGCTTCGCTTTATGCAGACCGTAGACGCTTATGCAAACGTGCGTTTGCTTGTCAAAATAACAACGCTTTTGCATCAAGCGTCGATTACGAGATACTCGAAATCCGCGCTTGATGCGCGTTGTTATTCTGACAAGCAAACGCACGTTTGCATAAGCGTCTACGGTCTGCATTAGAGGCAGCGTTACTACCAACTCAGCCAGGAAGCCGTCAAGCAGTAGCAGTAACGTTTTACTTTTTGAATCGTCCCGCATGGTTACGGCGTTTAATTATTGTTGCCATCGTGTTTATTATTACGATTGCCTTATAAGGCGCAACGGCAATTTGTTTGATTACCCGCAATTGCCAGTTGATGTTTTAACCATTAAAATTGTAAACGTTTGCTGCGAACGGTAAGAAATCGCTATGATTGCGGACTCGGGCACTGTTCAACAAACCTTTTTCTGTAAATACGGAAATTAGAAAAAACACAACGCTTTAGAGTTTAGTTGAGGAATATGCGTTTGTTTTTTTGCAAACCGATAAATGTGCAATAACGTGTGGTGTAAAAACTTGGCTTAGATAATGGTTGTTTGTGGCGTCTGGGGTTTTTGTTTCGTGGCGGTGCGCGAAGCTTGTTAGTAACTTTGTAGGAATAAACCGCTAATTAGCGTACAGTCTACTGTTCCAATTATAAAACTGGCTTGAATTTGTGTACCTGCAGTTACGGTGTTAGTCCTTTAGTGTTACATCCAACACTATGAAATGAATGAAACTTGCCTTTTTGTATATCATTGACGAGACGAGCTGCGGGTCCTTTACTTGAGTAAGCGTAACGCATAACAATTGCAGTACCAATCGGAACTTTGAAACACAAAGGCCTGCGCGGCACTGCAGTGCGCTCGTTACTCTGAGACATTAGGTATTAAGTCTCATTAGCCCAGTAATTTCACTACTATACTACTACATACACTATATATACTATTTCACAACTCTGCTCATCAAACCGGAACACAGTAATGCTTGCACATTACTGCTTGAACGCAGACTTCACGAGCAAAGCGGTGGTAACAACCCAGACGGACACTCGTAGGAGAGTTAGTCCTACCACTAACAAACCTACACGTTTAAATCATCTCACAAGCTAACGTCATTTCCATACATTATTTTGGCGTTAGCGTGAGCGGAAAAAGCTTTTTCCAAACATCAATCCTAGCTTAATTTAAACTGTGTCTATATCAGTCAGAAACGCAAAAGATCTAGACATAAATATATTTGAATCAGCACTTAGTATAGGTATAATGTATGTATTTCTAGTGTTTGATATCTCGGCACGAGCTCATAAATAACAGTTAAAAGCGTAACAAAGGCGCGTACAGACAAGAGAATCTCAAATCCATCCCGCCCCCATCCGTAACGTAAACAGCCAAATCCTTACTTAATTTCAGTCGCAGAATTCAATCAGTATGTAAGCTTTATACCCAGCGAGTAATGTTATAATTCCTTACATTATCCCCGCAGTAGAATCGCAGCGACACCGCACGGAACCTTTAATTATTATCAACACATCATTTTCATACCAGTTTTGGACAGATTAGGGTTGTCACACGAGAAAGCTGTACCGTAGTCTAATACAAGTTATTTTGTCGCTGCTATAAATAATCAGAATTATTTTACTGCACTGTGTAAAAAGAATTTACAAGTCATAATATCAATCTTTTGCCCATTACGGACATACAATATTGTGATAAATATCACGAAGTAAACATAGATGTTCTCAAACAAAAAACCAAAAATTTTATTTTATGTTTTTTAATTACTGAAAATATTCTCTGACATTATAACATATACCTTGTCTATAAGCCGGAACGAGGGATGATTTTTGTTTAAAATTCCCTTTCAATAAATGTAAGTCCAAAGAGGTTCTTTTTTTAAACTGTTATGTAGGAACTTTCATGGTACATACTACATAGTATTATTAATTTATGGCATGCAAATATATTTAATTTTATACTACATCACAACCCTTATAACGCTATTAATTGATGGCACAGTGGTAGACGTACGTCGAAGTCGAGGATTCTAATCTGGCAATAAGTTCAAGATTTTGGTGAACATCGTGATACATTGAAATGCAAAGAATCTATTATGTGGTGTCATGTTATGTTCATTAATATTATTTTAAACTAATATGCAAAATAATTATACCTACTATTAAATTAACGCAAATTATAAAAGCCTGGACATAAACGATTAACGCGCTTTTGAATGAACATCGATTTAGATTTACCTCCTTAAGATAAACATCGGTCGACAACCCTTCCAGCACGTGGGGCGACACATCCCTTTCACGCATTTCATATTCGTATTTCGATTCCGTTCAACCTTCGCAGGAGGATTATATTCTGGCTGCGATGTTTTCGTATCCTATTATTTCACGGGGTGAAAATAGGCCACCCCCCTCCTCACTCACTCAAACATTGACACCCCTAACTGGCGTGTGTGTCTGACATCACGCGTACAGACAAGAAGTTCTGCGGCTGTGTGCGTGCGCCTTCCCAAGACTACATGTTAATGTGTGTGTTTGTTTCATCAACTGTAAACCACTGTCAACGACTCGTCAAAATAATATTGGCTTAGCTCTGGAGCCCGTACACAGATTCGGAACACAGAAACTTGATACGTTCACGAATTAATTATGATGGGCTTAAATTATTATCACAGCGGAAAATTGGTGGAAAATAATTGAACTGGGTTACAATTTAAATTTCAGTTCATATGTTAATATTACAGTACTTGTTAGTATTAAATCAGGTTTATTATGGTCAAATGAGCGGGCATTCAATACATTACTCGAAGACACAGCTAACGACATCCTGAGATTTATCGAAAGACTCAACTCACAGACCCCTTCTGAGACCCATCCATCTTCCTACTAATTGTGTTATAATTAAAACCATCTAAGCATAGACACGATTACAAAACACAACAACTGGAAACATTCCAAGCAAGCAATGACAGAGCCACAAAAAAATTAATAACACGTTTGAAACAGTAGAGTAAAAGTATAATTGCGTTTGTTTTTGTGCAGAAACAAAGAAAATCGCAATAAAAAACGAAACAACGCTCGTTTCCCTCATGAGAGTGTTTCGAATTGCAAATTTGGGGAAAAAAGCGAACAAACTACACTCAAAGTCAAATGCGGCAGTGCGCGATAAGCAAGTGCCGCTTATGCAAGATCACGAATGTAATTGCTCCCTTGTCTGGCACGACACTTCAAGCCAAAACGAGATGGAGAACTTAAAATACACAGGAGCAAACGAGAAAGCAATATGCTAGGATCAACAGAGTCGTAAGCGACAAAAATGATTGATTGCTCGCCGTCTTGCGCTGAGCTCTATTTAATCACTTTATTCCCTTTTCTCCGTTTGTGTCGGGATAATTTTGTATTTGTGTAATTTGTATATGAAATGAGGAGAATGCCTACCGAGGAGGTTCATATCCGGCGCCTGTCCCTGGCTCGGCTTGATGTTATCGCAATCGCGTCACGCTGGCGTTTGTTTCCACACACGGTCTGATTAGAATCGCATTATTTTGATGTTTCGGATGACCGTCTACGATTAAACTCGTGAAGTCTGCCGCCAAGCAGTAGTGTGCAAGCATTACTGTGTTCCGGTTTGATGAGCAGAGTATCCAGTGAAATTACTGGGCTGGACTTAATACCTAATGTCTCAGGGTAACGAGCGCACTGCAGTGCCGCGCAGGACTTTGTGTTACAAAGTTCTGGGTGGCACTGCAATTGTTATGGGCCGGCGTTATGCTTACCATCAGACAAACGACCAGCTCGTCCCGTTACCAAACAATATTAAAAAAAAAACTAATTCGCAGAATAAATCTTCCCGTAGAAAAGAACATGAACAGTCTAAATAAATAGGGACAGCCTTAACGCTTATTGAATGTTTTGAAAACCATGTCCTGGAGATTGGTTCAAAAGATCCCATACAAAAGAATCAACAACAGGAATTAATTTTAGACTTCTTAGCTGCCGCTATTGGTTCCTACACCGTTTTCATGCTACAAACCAGGAAAAACGTACAAATTACTTTAGAAGAAGCGACCTAAGCACATTTATATGACATAAATAAATTCGTGAACCGCTTTGACCTTTTAAATAAAATAGGAACTTTTAAAACTATTAAACACTGTTTCCTTAAAAAACGGGACTTAATCACGATAAAAACACAGATATTTATGTTCCTCGACGTTTTGATCTAGTTGCATTGACCATGGCCACGAGAAGACCCTTCTCTTAACTACGTGAAGAGATAAAAAGCCTGCACTTACCACTCATATGTCCGTTTTCATAAGGCGAGTACTCCCCGTTCTCCAGGCGGTGCTTCTTGAAAGGGTGTCCAGGGAACTGCGTGGCGGCAAGAGATAGGCCCACTCCGGAGGCTCGTTTCGGAGGTCGACCGGGTCTGGAGCTGCGGACATAGTAGCACGTTACTGCCGTTAGGGACATTGCACTTAACATTAATAAAGAAATTTTCTAAATCTAGAATGGTTGGGAGGAGGAAAGACGGAAATATTGGTGTCTTGACGGCGCCGTAGCTAAGTTGGTAGTAACCCTGCTTGCAAAGCGAGGGGTCTCGGGTTCGATTCCCGGCCGGGGCAGATTTTGTGTAAGCATAAAGTTTGTTCTCGGGTCTTGGATGTTTGTAATGTGTATCTGTGTATGTCCATGCCACCTGCGACACAGGGAATCGTAGTGTGGGGCTATGAGTGTGTAAGCGTTTATCTATAGGAGAGCCAAAGAACAAATGTTGGTATTCATATCTATCAAATGAGTCCCAGATATTGTGAAGAATTGATAATGGTTGTGATACGAAAAATATTCAGACATGCTTATAAGGAGCATTCAAAGTAATTTATGTGGGAATATGTAAGAATTAAATATGAAAAGCACAATTATTATACTTCAACTTTAAACTTTAAAAATATATAATTGTTTGCATTAGAAGCATTGTAAAAACGTTCTTGAAAATAATAACACCAAGTTTCATGCTCTTTTTCTCGATCGGTGTATACCTATTCTACTTAGAGTAATTTTTAGTGCTCTCTTCTGGGGCCCGTGTGAATAAAGGTATTTGAATTTGGCAAGTAAACAAGATAGAGTTCTATCTTGCAACTGAATTACTAAAAATAAAAAGCAAAACATAAATAATTAATATCACCGCAATAAATAAGCAACACAAATTCAAAAATTATATAATTATGTGAAATAGTAGATAACAAGAATAATGCTTTTTTAATCTTACTAAACCAGCGTTAAACAATTTCTTCAGTTATTACTAGCGCACAGAATGCAAAGAACATTATTATACAGAACAGCGCATGCATACAAAACATCCTAGTAGTTAGTTATAGTTGTAAAATATATTTTTAATAATATAATATGCAAAGAATTACTTGGCAGTCGTTATTAAAAAAAACTAACCTATATAAATCATTAGAACTGCTACCGCTAACAATAACCTGAATTTGAGTCGTTTCAATAAGAAAGGAAAATAATTAAAAACAATAATCTAGTTTGTCTTCCCATGCGCTTTCTTAGTGATACTTATCGAATAAATCAAGTTCTCGCGTGAGGGTGGGTACGTCTACAGATTTATTTTTATTTATCTCACCCCCTAAGATTTAATACCGCAAGACTTCGGCCTCAGTTTCCACAATTTCACGCTTATTGTTTTCCCATCCGTGATTTATGTTCACGTAATAGACAACGGTATTTCTTGGACGCAATAAAGTTTGTCACCTAAATCTTTTACCCTTAAGCCTATTACGTACTTCCGGAACTAACTTCGCCTTTAACCACTTTTATATTTAGTGTATCTTCAATTACAGCTTACAGTTACGGAGATACAAAAACATTAACTAAAAATTTACTTTGTTAATTTGATATCTAAAGTAGTTGCATCTACCAAATTATTCATAGTTCAAAGGAATTTGGATAACAAGGAAAAGCGACAAGAATAAGATAATCAGAATATAAACTACAAAGAAATAATAAAGTGAGTTTATCAGCAATTAATAGCTAAAGAGGTTCTTATAGTCGCATTACATTTTTATTACAAATCGGAAGAGACACAAAGCTTAAGTTTTAAAAAAAAGAGAATAAGTCTTTTGTTGCGGTTTTTCTTACAATGTTTCAAACATGGTAATTAAAGTTGTGGTTATCTTAAATGAAGGTATCATAACATTATACTTCTGTATATCGGGAAACGGTTAACTCCTTCCGTAACAGCTTGTCTTTCGACAAAGACCTCCTCTAAGGATTTCCACTTGTTTCTATATTTAGCTATGCGGTTCCATTCTGCACCAACTACTTTTTTGAAGTCATCTTTCCATCGCTTAACCTGTCTGCCTCTACTTCTTTTACTATCTCTTGAGTACCATTCTGTTATGAATTTTGTTTTTCTTTTTTCTCTCGTAACATATTTCCCGTCCAATGCTATTTCAATGTCTTGCAAGCTATTTTAACGATTTAAATTTTGTTTTGTTTTATTTCCAATAAACTTACTCGATCTTTCCTCTAAACTAATACACTACAATTCTATCTATTCCATTCTGGCACACCTCTATTTTATTTTGTTGTTGTTCTGTTAGACATGGAAGTATGCACATATTAAATACTTTCCTCGTTTCTATAATAGATATTTCCTTATTTTTCGTTACTTCATTGAGCGACTTTTTACTAATATGCAACCCTAAACACGTATCAACACTGTCACAACTTAGGTATGACGCCCAGGTCATGAAATAAATTAATAAAAAAAAAATTTGGTATGACGTGGTAGGTTGTCAGTCCGACAAGCAGTCAGGATATTCAACGATGACGCGTACGCCTCGTACGATGCGGATGTACGTTCATCATTCGAAGCGTAATTTCAAACCGCAGTTTCGTCTCTTAGGCAGCCCCTACACCTAATGCATGACTGATGGATAAACATCAATCACGAACCACACGAAAACCATGGAACCACGATCACCACTTGACGTATATCGTATCGTCTATGGAGCTTGCTAGAAATCTAGTCCGAGCACTAACCATACCACGGTCAGAGGTATTGAAAAAGACGAACCAATAAAATAGTTTCACAAACTCTGCGTGTTCACTTTGAAAATTATTACTAGAAACGTGATATTTACCATGTATATTATTTGATTTGAGTTTCCGATATTTCGGCGCTGTTAATATTCAAAGTGTTGATGACCATGACAGTTTAAAAATCTACATCTCCGTGTTCAGAGCAGAAGCCGCGGTCGAGCACAAGCAGGGATTGCAAGGCACATACAATGGCTGTATTGCTTGCTTTTCTTGTCTATTTCGTGGATTTTTGACGGTTTTACTTCAAGCCGCGCTTGTGCGTAATCCGCACTCGTTGCAAAAGCATGATTATTCTGACAGCAAAAAGCATACATGCATAAGCGTGTATGGCCTGCCTAATACAAAATCTCAGATGGCAGTCACGGATAGATCAATTACATTCATAGCAACTAATCCTCACTCACATGAGCAGGAACCAGCGTCGCGGCCAACTTCGGCAATTATCGGGGGAGCGATGCTGTTATCATAGTATCGGCTTACGCAGAAACTGACTCTCGCCTATTTATTTTTATGTCAGCAACCGTCATTATGAGACACTCCATTAGCTTGGATTGCGGTGAGTCTCGTTTTCGGTTACGCTTTTGGGGTGCGATTGTGTGGTGTTCCTTTTTTCTTTGACGTGACGCACGCTGCTGATAAAGGGTATTTGTGACTGTTTTCTGGGGATTATGGCGTTGTTGGTGTAATTAATTAATTGGCGTAGAGTAAGGACCACTATTTTTTAACACACTTTTATTAGCTTTAGTTCTAACTAACAATGTAAGAAAACCTTAAAAGTTAATTTAACCTACTTCTAATTGTCATATCGAAATGTAACTTTGTATGTAGGTATATGTAGTTGGAATGACAAAACTATAATTTATTATCATGCAGTTGATCTGATGATGGAGCCAGAACGGGGATTATGGAACTCTTCAGTGGCTACAAGTAATCCCTTCGAGTTTGGGCTCGTATTATGATTAGTTTGTGTCGAGGTTCTGATAATGGAGCCAGGAGGTGGAAGTGTAATTTTTAGTTTCTTCTAAAAGCTACAAGCTCAAAGCTATTTTTAATAATTATTATTACGATACAGTGATATAAATATTGCAGAATGCAATTCAATTGGGTAAAATGGACGAGACCAGCTATCTATCGACTATCCTCAATCGCAAACATTGAAATATATCAGCCGCCCACATTTTGTTCCTCCTAAACTAGTACAGTCATCATAAAAAAATTGAAAAAAATCGAAACGAAGTAATCGAAAAAAAAAAACACGAAATCGAATATTGAAAGTGTCAAGGGAGCAGAGATAAGGTAGCACGTGTCGCTCCCATGCCGCCACTTAGCCCATACTCCACCATACCCGTAATCTGAATACCGCAAAGCTCACCGATAAACGCCATTAAAACCCGTTCGATTTATTACTGAACGATTTATTGTTTATGCGAAGGACTGTACAGGAGGCGCATTCCGAAGGGGTCAAATGTGAAGCGAGTAAAAGTGTCGTAAGGAAATGTCAAGTCCGTTTTTTACCTACGCTTTTTTGCATATTTTAATTCGCAATTAAAATGTGCAAAAAACTGTACTCTAGTAAATAATAAACACATTATCAATTTTACATTTAAGAGGCTGCCACTCGCCATACTTTCCATACAAACGCTCGTACGTGAATATAGTGTCCTAATAAACTTTTCTTTAGATGTTTTGAGCAAATATGTATCTTGTGCTCTATATCTAGGATTCCATGGGAGCAAAAATGTAAAACTTTGAGATGCCAACTCAGTACAAGCCTTCAAAAATCAGCTTTTTTGGACGACCAGCTCGTCTCGTTTCCAAAAAAAATAAAATAAAAAATTCTTTGAATTCGACTTTAAAATACCTATTCACTCAGACGAGTATAAAAAATTAGTGTATTAATGTCAATAAATAACGAAAAGAAAACCACAAAAGGTAGGTGATCTACTCCCTCCGCTCCTGTACAAAAATAAGCTTCAAAGAACATTCCTCCCGGCTCGCCACAACCCCTTGCCCGTCCTACCCTAGTGAAACTAAAACCGCGTATAGTTTTGCTTTTTGTATATTTGCGTGGCAATATTCATCACTCACCACCGTGTCACTGATCAAATACCATCCACAAAGGAGTCCCCAGATATTACTGACAGATACGCCCTTGATAGATAGTTCTGCAAACACAGCAAATCCTGATCGAACTCAATAAGATAGAGCGAAAAATTCTGCGGTACATTCAAAAGGAGAGATAGTCCACATTGACTGGTACGTGATTTTATAACAAGATGAAACGATTCCGACGGAATATTCCAAAGTTAATCCCATCAGTGTTAACTACATAAAAAAACTCCAGGATCTTTAAACATCACGTGAGGCTATTGAGTACACAAACAGTATCAACTGCCGACAAACTATGAATAGACGCCCGAGTCTTTGTTATTATATTTGTATTAGTTTCTCTCTGCTCTTAGTGGACGTGTTCACACTCACTAATAATTACTGACACTAAATCATAACGTTCACGTGGCATAAACATCCTTCGTCTTCTGTTTAAAAAAAGGCCTAAAGTCCAAAAGCGACGCGCTGACAGGCCATTGTAAGCTAATAGTCATAATATTATAACATATATTTAGTTTTACGCGTGATTATTTACAACTTACAGCTATCCAACTTGCATGGGAATGTTTACACTTAAAACAACTCTTTAAAACGAGTCTTCGAAATAAAGAGCATGCAGTAGCTGGTGACAGTAACTTTAATTTAGATGTTGACGTTATAGTTTCTTAAGTAGGAATATAATCTCTTTAATTTTAATGTAGTGTCACACACCGTTAGGACTTAATCGTCACGTGAGGTGACTTTAACTCTGTCTATCTATCTTTTAATAATAGAGTCCTCAATTATTACTAAAGAATCTAATCATGAGTACTTATAAGATTTACGATTCTTAAAGTATAGCTGTGAAGGAGGTCACGAATTATGCGTAATGCGTGACACATAATTCTTTGATGCGCGGTTTCCTCTTCAACCAAGCCCCTCGGAAACACGTTGTCTGTGTATTACACAAAACAATGAAGCTCTGTCGTAAAAATGGCCCGAGAATCGGTAGACAAGGTAAAACAAACGAGCCTAATCTTATCTACGGCAAACTAAAACGCGGTAGCAGTTTGTCTTGGGTTTAATGCAAACATGATAAATGATTTCAGTTAAAAAATCGTTGGTCTATTTTCTAAGCGAGTTCCGGTTGGAGCTCGGTGCATTCCTTCCTTAGATATACATAATACCTATTCACCTTGAGAAGTACCTGAGGAAGAAGAGAGACCACAATTATTGACAACGCTTGAATCTAATTTATAACTACGGTAGGTACGGAATTTACCTTAGTCGATACGGAACTACCCTCGCATACGTTAGATTTCTGCAAAGCATTGAAATTAGTTTCCTTGAGTGATAATATCAAATGGTGTTACAGAAATCTAATGCATGTACTATTTGGTTTCTGTGACTAATGTAAAGGAGTCTTATTTAATATAGATAGCTCTACAAATAACATGATCTCTAGAAAACAACTGCGTCTAAATCTGCCGTTTCATGAAACTTCCGCTATTAAAAACAATGTTTTAATAAAACAACACAGGAGAAATGTAATTGAAGCCAAAAATAAGAGGGCACTAAGACAGTAACAATAAAAAGTGAAAGCAAAGCCGCGTTTAATTGTGTCGTAAAAATAAAAATTAAATAAAAAATGCTTAGGGGTGGAAAAGTTTGGCGACCGTAATTTTACAATTATATCCATGCTCGGTCGCTTGTCCTAATGCTACCTGTCCCTCAGGGCAAGACTGATGAAACAACTGGAATCAGCATTATCTCTTTAATTATTTTTCTTATTGAGTAATATAACTTTATTGTAACATAAAATTACATAATTATAAGTTAAACATTCAAATTCAAATACTAGTATTAGTATGCGTACAGTAACTTCGTGAAAATAATAAGACACAAAGAAATAGTTTTAAAATTAGAGTAGGAATAAAACAGATTTAATCTTGAATTAAATCTGATACAGTCGTAAAGATAAGTTATTCATTTTATTTAGATTGCAGTAGCTAAATTAGGAGATAACGTTTTTATAGTAATTTTAAGCGTTCGCCAACATATGAGTACGCGTATAATAACCAATGGAAAAAAAAACATAATTGTGTAGATACGAATAAGTATCGTAATCAAATATGTTAAAATATAATAAAAACTTGAGTCAACTCGCTCGTGAATTCTGCTGCCAAGCAGTAGTGTGCAAGCATTACTGTGTTCCGGTTTGATGAGCAGAGTATCCAGTGAAATTACTGGGCTTATGAGACTTAATACCTAATGTCTCAGGGTAACGAGCGCACTGCAGTGCCGCGCAGGCCTTTGTGTTTCAAAGTTCTGGGTGGCACTGCAATTGTTATGGGCCGGCGTTAGGCTTACCATCAGGCAAATGACCAGCTCGTGTCATTACCAAATAAAATAAAGTCAAACTTTTCGTAGCGTACATATCTGATTAAATTTTATCGTAATTATAAATTACATATTATTATACTATGTATAAAATGTGTCTCCACTAACACACCACTAAAGCCAACAAAACTGTTCTCTCTGACAGTACAATCATAAGTTAATGTAGCAAGTCATCGCAACAGTCAGGTAGCAGCAACGTTTCAATTTCTCGAGGCATTTTATTTACAAAACTAATTACGTTTGTCTGATGGGGTATTAAACAGCTCCCGGAGCTTCACTTGATTCGATGACAGTTAATAAAGACATTCCAAACGTATTTATGTTCTTAGCCTATTTCCATCTCAGATCGCTTCATCAAGTAATTGCATCGGAACTTTTGTTAAGTTTTTTGCATGCGATTGTACTTTTGTTTTGTTAATCATCTCGATATAAAACGTCTTATTAGCGATAGAATGAGATACACATAAACATATTAACCGGGACGGACATGTTTTTTTATTGTTAGACTTTTTTTAATTTTTATTACTGTTGGCACGAACATCATTGTCGGCACGCCACGTGGTCCGGATAATTGAAATGTCCAAACACTAAATTTATAGTTGCTGAGACGTCACTATTTCTTTTTTATTGCCCAATATACTGCTATCGCTAATATTTTCATTTATCTTACATGATTACTTTAGTTACAGGTCATGTTACTGACTCTGTATAGGTTTAATAAAACAGTGTTTTAATTAGCTTGTTAAGCTGGCAGATTAATGGTTACTTTACGGCATCAAACTTAAATTGATAGAATTTGACGGGTTAGTGCGTAACTTAGGTACGGCAATAGAAATGTAAATAATGTTTGATTAGAATACGTAATGTAAGATTATTTTAGCATTAAATCCAGCCTTATTTGGAAGAGATGATAGTTCAAGCAGCAAGATCGCCCGCTGATAGGTTGATAGCTCGTGAGCTTGAACTTTTGCCAAAGGAAAACCTTGTGATGTAACGAAAGCAATGTGGTAAGGGTAGCATTAGACGCTAATGCATGAAACGCTAAAAATCACGATACTTCAGCAACAAGCGCGGATTACGAGGTATTACACGCTCACGCGCAACTTGAAGTTTAACCAAGAAACAGACAATAACAGCAATAGGGCCAGGTAGTGCTGTCTCTCACTCCCTCGAAGCGCTGCCTGGGCTCAAAGCGACGACAGCTCCGCTACATACATCACTTGCGCTACGCCGCGTATTTATCGCGGTTTCTGCACTGAACACGCAGTGGTTGTGCAACTATTTTTTTGTGTATTAGTGGTCGTAGGAGCGGCTCGCAGCGGTAATTGTGGTTTTTCAATGGTTTGCGCGTGGTTCGTGATTGGTGCATAATCATCAATTATGCATTAGCTTCTAAAGTGGTCCTAAGGCTTTTTCTGTCCTGGCTAGCTACTACTCTGAAACTCTGTCGCCAAACATTTATCGCTGTGTACCGGTAGCTTCACTTTTGGGCTAGTCCTACGCTAGAATTAGCGTAAATATTATACGCATTTCAAAAATTTCGCTCCCAACAGAACGTAAGACCTTCGGGGCCAATATCTCAGTTTGTCTCCCATAGCTTAGTTGTTTAAAACGTATGGTCTACATAACCCAGAAGACACGGATTCGAATTCCTTTCGCAACGAATTTTTTTATGTGTATGTACCTTAATAACGTGAATATCCCGCTAGTTTGGATAAAGCTAACACTTGAAAAAAATAGATTTGGCTCGTACACCAACTGCGACATTGTCAATTAAGATCAAGTAAGATAGTGGTGAAATAATAAAAATAACTGTTATCTTAGGTAGCTAATACTACAAATTATTAGTATATTGTAAGTTGGAAATTACAAACAAAAGGCAAGACTGCAGTGGCAACATTAATTTTTTAAATATTAATTGTAACAGTAGCAACCCCAGCATCCCTTTCTGCGAATGGTGGGGCAACATAATCAGCCCCCAAGGGACGGCCTCTTGTAATTAACGGCTGTTCATTTCTTAATTTCAATATTTAATTACAAAGGAAACTCGATGACTGCTCCGAATACAAGACGTCATCTTCAGAAAGACTTGCGAATCCGTTTTGTTTCTAATTCGGTAAGAACGTTCGATACAGGCTTCTTTGTTTCTTTGTCTGTTTTATCAAAGGCTACAATTAATCAAGTCTACTGCTAATAAAAAATAATATTCTTTTTATTTACCTAATATAATTGCTTTCGTTCAAGATGACTTTGAAGAAGACTGTGTGAGCAACAATATTGAATTTATTTTTTAAACAGTCGTCTAAAAGTTGTTTTTTGTGGTAACACGGAATATGTTCCATATCTATGTGCATTGAGTAAAAACTAAGTAATACTTTATCTAAATCACTCTCTCAAGACGTCTTTCAGAAATGATTATAATCAATTTAACTTTATCGCGCTCGTTGAAGAGCCATCTAACAATTTCCCTTTGTCGTACTCTTACCCCATTGTGAGACGTTATAGCTCCCGACATATTATCGTTTTATTTCATTTCTAAAGCCGCTATGAAATTCCCTTTTAACTATTACGTACCTGTCTGCGGATTTGATTAAAGGAAATGTCTGGTGAATTTTGCATGAGCTTCGTAAAAGCCATGGGATAAAAGTTTAGAAAATATTTTATTACTTCCACCTCGGTATGATTTTAAATTAAATCGGCAATACTAATGGACCGTCAACGTCAAAAGCAATAAATAGTCCAAAAGCGTTAATGATTTTCTCTTTGATGTGGTTTTTCATTTTGCACTTTTGAATTGGTTGTGTTATGTGTAACATTCGCGGAGCGTGCGTTTGGCATGTTTTGTTCTGAATGGTTGACGGCCGATGGTTCGGACGTGGCGTGGCTATTCACGCGGACTTCATATTGCAGAATTGTTTTGTTGTGTAAAATTGTACAATTTCTACCGCCCCCGTGGGGTGACCACGCTGTCCAGTGCCCGACGCAGTCACGCCCAAATCATTCGATTGAAAATTAAAAATGTATTAATGACACAGACGATCTGCCCCTAATGAAACATGAACTGCCAAATGCAAACCCCAAGAAATGACTGTAAAGTTTTTGCTACCGGCGCCATCCGTTAGTTATCGTGAGCAAATTAAACTTTACGGTCCATATCGGATTTATCCATTTAGTTCCTATTCTGTTATTTAATAGTTTTCTATTTATATTGACACGCTTTATCGGGAATAATCGGAAAGTTTCGCTACCGTTCCCGCCGTTTGTGTTATTTTTTGAGGCAATCGCTCTTTTGTATACCTTTTAAAAAACGCTTCGCTACCTGGCGACCGACAGATAGTTAGTTTCTAAATTAATTTCTTCTAATTCTGTCGAGCGATATCGCCGAGTCATACGAGACGTGTGCATGCCATCGGCGGCTTTTAGCTACACAAAGATTCGGGGATGTAAAAAATGAAGAGCTTGTTTTTCAACAAGCGCCATTAGAAAGACACTTGAAAGATAGATGCAGTTGCATTTAAATTCTATTTGAAACTGTTAACAAGTTCAAAAATAAATAAGAAAATTATTTCTATTTTAAAAAATATACATGCATTAGTGTTTTAAACAACTCTAATGTAAGAACCCGCTAACAATAGGCGACGTATCCAATAATCCTACTAATATTATAAAAGCGAAAGTGTGTTTGTTGATTTGTCCTTCTTTCACGCTGTAACGGAGCAACGGATCGACGTGATTTTTAGCATAGATATAGTTTATGGACGGTTGAGTAACATAGGCTACTTTTTATCCCGGAAAAATGCCCTGTTCCTGTGGGAACGCGGGTGAAAACCGCGGCAGAAGCTAGTGGACGTATATATTAATAAATTCTTTATTTAGCTTCTTTGTTAGAGTTTATGAATTAGTACGGAAAGGTTGTAAGTATAAGTATTAGTTTTTGACCGTAGCAACAGCACAGTTTTACAATAATACTTTGGCAAGCAATAGTTGACACTATTTATGTTATTAATAATTTAAAATTTAAAAATAATTGATATTGTCCGAGTCACATTATTACATATACAGCACATCCGCCGTTCTAGTTTCATGTTCACTAATTCACGTGTTCAATGAAAAATTAAAATAATCAAAACATTCAAGAGATTTGAAACAGAATAGAGTCCCGGACGTGTGATAGCTCAGTTCGGAACATAAATAAACGTTATGATTTGTTAAACAGGTTATTAGAAAAACATCGACGCCGTCGACAGCCAGATTGGAAATAAACTATTAAAAACTGGCCAAGTGTGAGCCGAAAATATGTACCAAAACTATGGGAGCAACCTTTTTAGGTACAAACTTTTTCAATGAGTTTTGGCGGGAATGCAAAAATGTGCTGTTGTGTTTTTTGGTGTTATTTACTAAAACCTATGTTTTATCGAGTGTTAATGTGTAATAATGGTGGATTATTAACCATTAAGAGTTCATAAACGTGCATGAGTGAAAGGCAAATAGTACAAAGACGAAAAACGTGTATTTTCGTATTCTATGAAAAATTCCATAAAAGCTTCAGTAAAGTATCTACCGCTTTACTGAAGCGTCACTTCGACTCGACCGCGCCTAGACTAAACTTTAACGTGACTTTGACGACTTTTATGTACGAAAACTAGAGATTTATCATATGTTTTTATTTATGTAACTTGACACAGGCTAAATACACAAATAGCGTGGAGCCAAAGACAAAACAAAAAATAAAAAAAACCTTTTTCAATTTTAACACAGGCTGAATGTAGTCACGTAGTGCACTACAGTAACACTACAGGTGTTACTACTTATAAATACGAAACTGTTGGTTGATTAGTCCTTCTTTCAAGCGACAACGTAGCAACGGAACAGTACAACGGATTTTTGTTAGTAGTAGGACTAACTCTTCTGCGAGTGTCCGTCTGGGATGTTACCACCGCTTTGCTCGTAAAGTCTGCCGCCAACCAGTAATGTGCAAGCATTACTGTGTTCCGGTTTGATGAGCAGAGTAGCCAGTGAAATTACTGGGCTTATGAGACTTAATACCTAATGTCCCAGAGAAACGAGCGCACTACAGTGCCGTGCAGGCCTATGTGTTTCAAAGTTCTGGATGGCACTGCAATTGTTATGGGCCGGCGTTATGCTTACTATCAGGCAAACGACCAGCTCGTCTCGTTACCCGATAACATAAATAAAGCATGATTTTTAGCTATTTTTAACTAGGAGAAATGTACGGTTCGTAGGAGATTAGGCGCAGGAGAAACTGCAGGCATCAGCTAGTGAGAAATAAAAGTATTTCACCAGTAACCTAAATCCCTTATACAGATAAATTCAACAATGTTTATAACGCATTGAACTGTAAATAGGGTACATTATTGAAAATCTGGTTTATATTATTTCAATAAACAACTAACATTATCACAGTTTATTTTATATTTTTATAAACATTTTGACATTTCCTGACTAAAACGCGCCAAACTATCATGGCGTCTCGGATGACGTCACAGTTTGCACAAACCAACACCTGTATAGTTGAGGTTTAAGGTGCTAAGCTTAGAGTATGCGAACTGAAGTTGTTTTGTATTGCAAACTTTGACGTCACGAGCTCTGATTGGCGTTCAATGTCACGTTACTAATGGCTGCAATTTCCTGCAATTTTCTCAAAAATAGAAATATATCCTTATTATAAATAGACCTTAAACGAGCATAAAAAACCAAAATCTTCTTTTCTACTTTTTTTTACTGTAAACTACCCTATTTATTAGTCAGGCATGTATGTATTAATATCATTTCTAAAATTACTATAGAATGATAAGAATTTGAAGAATCTCAAAACAAAAGTAGGATTTCAACATAAACAGAAGTTAGCCGTAAATCAAGACTGTAATAGTTACAGTAAGTATATTTGAAAAATCTTTTGTTTGATCAGACTCAAGCATCTGGATGTTGAACAGAAGTTCATAATAAAATATGATGAAAAAATATGTTAAGTCCTTTTGTATCGACCGCTTCTGTCTGTATTGTACAGTGATCACGCTGTCTTGATACTTGTAAAAAATTACATTATTTTTACGATGAATGTTAAGAAATATGTCAAATTATAATACTGATTCGAATATGCTAATCAATTGCAAATAACGTGAGCGAAAGATTACGGTGACTTGTCTTACCATTCTAAGATCAATATTCGTAATTGCAATTTGAATTTATTTTTAATTGAGACTTAAAGTACTCACTCGAGATATTTGATCTAATTGAACTCCCATCAAACGTTCAGTATTTATCGATTCGACACGAGAAGACTCGAATGACCACGATCAATGCAACTTGATCGAAACGTCGAGGTAAATATAAACCTGTGTTTTTATCGCGATTAAGTCCCGTTTTTAAAAGTAAACAATGTTTTCGAATCGCGAAAGTTTAAAAGTAATGTGTTCTCTAGAACAACACTAACATAATATAAATGTTTAGACATTAAAAAGCATTACAATCTTTATTTATAAAATATTATTTATAAAAAGTAGTTGGCAAGTTATCAATATCATTAGTATAACACAACAATGTACATGAAAGCGAAGATGTAACCAAATTATATACATGTAATGGAACTCACTAGCCATAATTATGGACTATTATGCCAATTAACAGCTATGGCAATGTAATACAAGTACCACATTATTAGAATATCTGTACATAATATAAAGATATGGTAAAAAAATAACCTATGTTCCAAAATATAGGTTATTTTTTTAATAAGAATATTTTTAAATTACTGGGCTTATGAGAAACTTAGTCCTATTGTTTAGTAACGAGCGCAATGCAGTGCTGCGCAGGCCTTTGTGTTTCAAAGTTCTAAGTGGCACTGCGATTAATATGGGCTGGCGTTATACTTACAAATCAATTATCAATTTCTAAAACGTACTACTTAAGTAACCACATGTCCCGTAGAATATCCAATTGTTTTTGTTAGTAAATTACCCGTACTTAATTAGCAGTAGTATTTTTAGAGAAGATTGTTTCATGCCTGTTTTAAAAAACAACCAAATTTCTAATTTACTAACGTATTAAGTTCTTGTTACTCTAAAAGATTTAGTTAAGAGCGCGCAATGAAAAATATTTATTATAAAAAATAAATTAAAAATCGTTCAAATATCAAAACGATTGAGTCGCCCAATCGTATTGCAGCCGAAACGTATAACAGTTCATAGTAACTCGGTGAGATTTGTTTTGATAATACATCATAAAACTATTAAATATTGGATCGCTGAGTGAGACTACCCGCGCTACCGTTTTCACGTATGTGGCCAAACCACAAGCGCAAGCGACTTGACATTTTAGTGTAATCATGAAAAAAAACTTTTCAATCCCCGAGCGAATCTCGGTCAGCCAGATGTTTTTATTTAAAAACATTACTTAGTATTTTATACGAATAATACATCTGAATGAATACATCTGAATTGTGGAATGTCTGGGATCACCCATACATTAGATAATCCAACTGAATAATAGGAATGCTACAATTAGTAGTTTCTTTAGATCTATGATTATATATCAACCGAACTAGATATAAACAAAATAATTCACTACTTTATACATTATAACGGGATATTTACCGTGGTTACTATAAGCTGGTGAGTTCCCGATATTTTGGTGCTGTTGCAAGCATGATGTTCACGGGATTATTCTTGCAAAAGCGTCGAAATATCGGGAGCTCACCAGCTCATAATAACCACGGTAAATATCACGTTACAATGTATTAAATATATGACCATTACCAAATATTATTATTATATATCAAATGCACACCTTTCCGCTCGTTTCCGCTATGGTGAATTATAAACCTTACACAGCTTATGACTTAAACCGCTTCATAACACTGATCATGGCGTAATCGGTTTGTTATTTCAGCGTTTAGACGATGTTTAAACCCTGTTTTGTTTTGTCAGAGGCATGTGGGAATCATTCTATTGTGTTCCACATCCGGGTTATGATTGGTCCTTTTCATTTTAATTTTAGACTCGAAGAAAACTGATCGTTTATTCTTGTTCGTATTAATCATCAACATTTATCTACAGCAAAAGTGGCGCGGCGCTATGAAGAAACTTCTTAAAATCTCTACATATTCGAGATTTGCTAAAAAGCCTTGGGAATTGGGACCTTAGCACTCACATCACACCTTATTGCTTTGTGGCTAAGTTGGTAGTAGACCTGATGCCTGCGAAACGAAAGGCCTCGAGTTCGGTCTCCGGCCGGGGCAATCTTTGCGTGATTAACATACATTTTGTTCTCGTTTCTTGGCTGTTTGTGCTGTGTCCACGCCACCTGCGACACAGGGAATCTTAGCGGTTTAATTTATCAAAATATATGTCAATTATTTTATTACCTACTGTTATTACACTAATGACAGTATAGTACTATGTACTAGAGTAATAAGGCTCCCAAAAATCATCATTGGCATCTCAAACTGATCACGCCACTAGTTTATTTCGACTCGTAACAACAGCGTCAAATAAATAAAAACCAGTTCTGTAACTCCAATTATGATATATTTATGATGATCGCATTTATTTTTTCAATTGTCAGATTTATCTCTAAGGCGTGACGTGTGTCACATCCACAGCTACTGGGGACTTCCGTTCCCAGCTCCTCAGCTTATCTTGTTCAAATATGACAAATTAAAGTTACCTCGCCTCATCATGCTTTACTGGCCCCGCAATAGATGGATAAAACGAAAACGTTAACCTATAAATTTTACAGAAGAGCTTCTTGTAACTTTTATAAGTGAAATTACTTGTGAAATTACTGGGTCTATGAGACTTAATACCTAATGTCCCAGGGCAACGAGCGCAGTGCCGCGCAGGCCTTTCTTCTTATTTCAAAGTTCTGAGTGGCACTGCAAATGTTATAGGCTGGCGGTATCGACCCGCTTGTGTCATCTATACAAATAAATAAAATTGGAGGGTCTGTTTGTGATATAAAAAAAAAACAGCTTTTTACTATATGCCTATGAAAGTATATGTACGACACCTATTATAACAAAACAACCAATTTTTTAATTTTTATCTGTCTGTCTGTCTGTTTGTTTCGGGTAATCTCCGAAACGGCTGGATCGATTTTGACGGGACGTTCACTAGCAGATAGCTTTACAAGATCAGCTATCTGCCAGTGCCACGGCTTCGCCCACGTAGCCTGTTACAAGGAGTAAAATAGGCTACGTGGGCGAAGCCGCGGGGCACAGCTAGTTTAAAAATAAACACAATAGAGTCATTTATAAAACTGTTAAACATACATTATTAATTACAATTTTCTATCAAGATCTTTAGAAGTTAAATTAAACCGCGTCCTAATAACCGGGCCTGTCATTTTGGACGAACAACTTAATAGACATAATCAATTTGCTCGAAACTGTGTGGATAAGAACAAAAAACTTTTTATAATAGTTTCGTTAGTCACGCGAAGAGAGCTGTCAAAATGTGGTGAAATTAAGTTATCTGTAATCGCTAAAGGTGCATGCGTCTTAAGAGGCCTCAACTCGCCATACTTTCCACACAAACGCTCGTACGTGATTAAAGTGATGTATCACATTTTTTCCTTTGGATTTTTTGAACAAATAGGTATGTCGTGCATAATCCACGTGGATTTTATGGAAACAAAAATTTAAAATTTTGACAATCCAATTCAGTAAAAGCCTTAACACAGCCTAAACACAGCCTTTTTTAACAAATTTTACCTTGACTTTGGCCGTTCACAATACTCTCATATATGTAAAAGTAAACAAAACACTTGCATAGGATCCTTGGACATGTACCTAATGGAGATTCTAAATAACAAACATTACTACAACATACATACTTAGCCGGGCCGTGATGAGGCACCTTAAGCCAAGAAATTCATTTGCACATCTTTTAACGCTTAATCTGTAAATGATATTTCAAATTAACATAACTTCAGCCACTAACTATACAAAGCATAATTAAGACACAGCCTGCATAATTCAACGTCTTCAGCTTTTCTTAGGCCACATTATTTTAATTAATAATATATCTTTCTAATAATGTAGCGATATCGATATATTGGTTACACTTTAAAAGTATCGATTCATTCATCTCATACCTAAACCTAATTTAAGTTTCAATCTCTCTTTCTAAACGAGAATATGAGACAGAGATGGAAAATACTTAGACCTGTCAAATTTAATCCACTTGCTTGTGCTAGACACAAGACGTTTTAACGGCAAAGAATTTAGCGCCGTCTAATTTATCAAAGATGGAAAATATTTGGCAGCTCTAAAACTAATTTGAATTTCTCAATCATCTTCCATCTCTTTCTCATCCGATGTATTGGAAAGAGAGAGAGCGAAACTAAAATTAGGATTAGGTTTAGGTAAAACGGCAAAACGACACCTTTATTGCTATTTAATTATTTACATTAATTAATGCAAGCGCGTTAAAAGAATTAATTACAACCACTCAATTACAAACACTACGTGTGTTCAATGTTCCTAGTCGCATTGACATTCGTATTTATAAAACAAAAATTGAAAGTCTAGAGTTTTTGTAGTTGTTTTAATTAGTTTAAGTACATGTTTAATAAGTTTAATTAATTACTGTACAGTGTCGGAATTCATTCTCAATCTATACCTACAAATAAATAAAATTGAAGTGTCTGTTTGTAATATCAAAATAACAGCTTTTTATAAATGCATGTGAAAGTATATACGGTACCTATAACAAAACAACCTTTTTTCAAAATTTTGTCTGTCTGTTTGTTCCGGGTAATCTCCGATACGGCTGGACCCATTTTGACGGGACTTTCACTGGCAGATAGCTGATGTTACAAGGAGTAACTTAGGATACTTTTATTTTAGACAAAAATTAGGGTTTGGCGCAAAAAAAATAAAACCTATGAAATCTAATATTATCCTCGCGCGAGTAAAACCGCGGGCAGCAGCTAGTCTGTTTATATAATTTACTAGCTGACCTGCCAAATATAAAATTCCACACTAGTTCCATACGATAATGTTATAGAGTAACCCGAGTTGAGAGTGGTACAGCTTGGTAGTGGTATTTATGTACCTATAGCCCAAGTGGACGCGTGCCGCGGTTTGTGGTTACCCAGTGCTGTCAATACCTTCGCAGATGGACATTGGTAGATATTCACACCTAATGCAGACCGTAGACGCTTATGCAAACGTGCGCTTGCTTGTCAAAATAACAACGCCTTTGCATCAAGCGCGGATTTCGAATATCTCGTAATCGACGCTTGATGCAAAAACGTTGTTATTTTGACAAGCAAACCCACGTTTGCATAAGCGTCTACGGTCTGCATAACTATATTCATGGTTTTGTTATAATGCACATGAACATATTGAAGCTTATTTTACACAAATCTAATACTGAAAAGATAAGATACACTTAAGATAATATTCCTAGAGTAAAAAACTGTTATTCTTTTATAAGCATCACGTATAGCCAAAAAACTTGCAGACTTATTACCCAGAGCATAAAATAATAAAGTCTTACTGAATCGCACTCAACATTAGCTCTCAAACTTCCTACGTCCTCCTACTAATCTTACTAATTTTATAAATGCGAAAGTGTGTTTGTTGGTTTGTACTTCTTTCACGCAGTAACGGAGCAACTGATCGACGTGATTTTTGGCATAGATATAGTTTATGGACCGGAGAGTAAGTAACATAATATGCTACTTTTTATCCCGGAAAAATGCACGGTTCCTGTGGGAACGCGGGTGAAAACCGCGGGCAGGAGCTAGTATTATAAATGTTAAAGTTTGTGTGTGAGAATGTTTGTCACCACGTATCTCCGTAACTATATACTACTAAATCGATTTTGAAGAAATTTGGAATGCAGATAATTTACATTTTGGAATGACACAAAGGCCATAAAGATAAATACCACGCGGGCGGAAGCTAGTTATTAATAATATCACAGATTTCTGGTTTTTAAACATATAACGTCAATGAAAACATCACTATTTAGCGGCAGGATATACTTACGGTTCATTTTTGCTTATACTGTCTAGTATTTGCGACACCCAACGAACCAAAAAAACTATAGGTCCAGCTTTTACTTTTCCACGAACTCCCTTGCCGTGCATTACTTCTAAACAAACTCACAAATCAAAATGTTCACTTAAAAACAAGCGACATTGGAAACAAATCAAAGCCACCCTCTAATTAAACCAGCACTAAGTCAACGGAACTATAGTTAAACTAGAGCTAGCCGAATGAAGGCTCGTATAATTTACTCGTGCGATTGTCCGCGGCTGGGGTGAGCTAGCGCCATTTAGCTGGATAGGCCGCGAACGCGGTCATGAGAGATGCGACTTGCTTGAAATGTAGGTTTTTATAATGTAGGATAACGAGACGAACTTTTCGTTTGCCTGTAAGCAAAACACCAGCCTTTAATGATTACAGTGCCACCCAGAACTTTGAGAGACACAAAGGCTTGCGCGGCACTGCATTGCGCACGTTACCCTGCGACACATAAGACTTAATACCGTCTTATAAGCTCAGTAATTTCACTGACGACTTTTCTCATCAAACCGGAACACGGTGTTAGTAATACAAAATCGGAGCTTTTCGCACTCCGATTGATATCAAGTTAAAGTTTTCACTCACTTCGACACTATTGTCCTTATTCATAACGTTCTGTAACTTACTTAATTACTAGAAAGGGTTTTGTCTCGTTTTCACGCGTTTTCTCTCAACGAGAAGTTGACCGAGCAGTTTAAATCATAGATTATCTTATTGAGCTTTTATGAATAAGGGCCTTTATCGGATTCATTCTTAAATATCACACGAAGAAATTCAAATTTTCAAATTATACGGTGATATTATCAAATTCAAAATTAATCGTAGTTTATACAGTTTTAACGTTAGTTAGAGAATTGAATAAGATTTGTATTTGGCACAATTTTCACAAAGGCTTAAATTATGTTAAAAAAATATAAATTCTATAATATTTTTATTGAATTAAAACTTCATATTAACAACTCCTTTTCTTTTTAGCTTTTAAAATTTGTAATTGGAAATTGTCTCCTATGTTCATTATCCACTTGATAGCAAAATATGATAAGGAGCTTTCATCATATCATTTGGACATGACAGTGTGTCAAACGCGGTTCCAGATAAACATGAGCGCACAAATGACACCTATAGCTCGGTCTAGGCCACTGGTCTAGGCCAATGATTAAAGAAAAGTAGAAGATATGAACAAAAGGTACGTATTGCGCGCCGAAACAGAAACAAAAATGGCGTCAAATGTCGAGCCACAGCTCTTCACACAGCACTTTGGCATGGTAGCCTGTATCACATGCAACTTCTCACTTGCATTAATAGTTTTAGTACTATTTTTTATATAATTTAATCGCATGATTGAATTCAGTAACACTTCAAATACTCGCTCTGGACAAGACACCAAAATATCGGCCTTGAAAAATCGGCCGACGGGCGGGACATGCGTACGTCATTAATTGTATGGATATCTAGAACACAATATTTCCATAGATAATTATGCCGCCTCTATCTATATATTGGAATCTCTTTGGTCTAGGCTCATTATTCTCCGCTCATAATTCCTAAATGACCTGAATGATTTTATCGTAAATCGCTATCGGAATACTTAATTGTACACGGCTGCCCTATTTACCAATAAAACGTTTACAGATATCTGCGGAAACGCAAAAAGGTGCGTTTGCGAATAGCATAATTACTTTAGACTTAGTTGCTCGTATGGCTGTCAAACAGTTTCACGGCAAGTCGTATATTTTTAACGTAATTGCTAAAGTAATCTATGACATTGACAGCCCCATCTGCCGCGAACAGAAACGTGCGGATACAATTTTTAACTAGCTGCTGCCCGCGGTTTCACCCGCGCGGAGATATTGGATTTCATGGTTTTAATTTTTTGCGCGGAACCCTAATTCTTTTTCTAAAATAAAAGTAGCCTCAGTTACTCCTTGTAACATCAGCTATCTGCCAGTGAAAGTCCCGTCAAAATCGGCCCAGCCGTTTCGGAGATTACCCGGAACAAACAGACAGACAGACTGACAGACAGACAACAATTTAAAAATGGTTGTTTTGTTATAGGTACCGTATATACTATCATGTGCATTTGGTAAAAAGCTGTTATTTTGATATTACAAACAGACACTTCAATTTTATTTATTTGTATAGATTCCTTACAGTCCATCATTAGCGATGGCCACCACGCCAGCTTCCTATATGCCGTATCAAATGAAATAATAATCGAAGCAGCGCAACGTCCATTCAATTATCCCTGAAAATTGAGGCTCATTAAAATAATAAAACAGCCAGCGGCGGAATCAAATTGAATGATAACAAAAGGCTGTATTAATTCGAGGCGACAGCGATTTTCGCTCGAATATGATAAGAGGAATTTGATCACACTACGATAATAACAGCAAACGTATACATATAAGTTATACTATTTATTTCCAAAATTAAATTATGACTTCTGTCAACTTTGATGCCCGAGCAAGCGTGCAAGGTCCGGCAACAACGCGGCGTGCGGCGATAGCGGGACCTTACAAATCTAGTTTACCAACAGCTCTCTTCGTATCCACTTCTAAAGTTCTCTTACATTGCAGCGGTTTTCTGCATAAAAAGTCAATTTGATATTCACAAACGTAATGACTCACTTCATAAAGCGCTGTTTACCATGCTCATTGGCACAGTCGACAGTTCAATAAGGCCCATTCCACACGGATGGAAGCCCCTGTTTGCACAATAATAGCGCCGGTATGACAGCGCCTCAATCCAACCCCTAAATGCAATTGTGTACATTCGTGCTGCTATCGAGTTACACTGATGGATACATTAACATCTACTGGTGGTGTATGGAAACGTTAATTATTGCAGTAATGTCCAAATCGTGTCTTGGAACTAGTAATTATTACATCATTATCATCATCAGACGCAAAACGAAAACAGGACTTCCCCATACAATGCCACTTGGATCGCGTCTGCATCCAACGGTTCTCCGCAGTTTGACAAGGTCGTCGGTCCATCTAATGGTGGGCTGGCTTACACTACGTCTTCCTGTTCGTGGTCGCCCAGTCGCGAACCTTTCTTCCTAGGGTTCCTACGTCTCACGAAAGACTGTCGAAATTGTCTTGGAATATTAAGTCGGAAGGTTAACTGTCATTCGTGGAGATGTTCTGTGTCCTTTAGTGCAGCCGCACATTGGGCCACCGGACACGGCAACTAGACCCACTAGGTGCGGCCACAAGTGGCTTGTGGTAGCTACAAATTAGGGAGAACAGTAGCAGCAGTCGGGCGCTTAAGTCGTCCTTACGCTCCCAACCGCCCCTTCTGTTCGCTCTCTATTTTGTTCTAGCAGGAATAAGCCGGCATTTATGGTCATGTGTGTGCGGGAAGCGAGCCACAAACGCGGTAACCGCCACAGTTTGTAGCTCGGTTACTTGAACGCTCAATTTGCGCCGATGCCATACAAAACGTACATGAAAAATCTTTTCCACAGCTTGTGGTCGCGTTAGTGGGCGCGTTTGGTGACCCAATGTGCTTATGCACTTAAACTGCTGAACATTCTCATTCGCAATGATATACCAATACGAAAACAAGTGAATAAATACAGTTGATATTCATTTCCAACGTTCAGTACAGTGCACGTATAGATAAAAATGTAAATGCTAGACGTAACGGGTAATTTCAGTCGTTCACCTCCCACCAATCACCAGGCTCAATGCGCCTGTTATTCGAATCGGCCTCTCGCCGTTTTCATTAGCGAAATGTGTTGCCATAACTATCGACATTACTAAACACTTCCATAAATGACAATTGCGCGCGTATGAGCATTCAGCGTTCCCCTATTTGGTGACCACTTGGCGTCATCGGGCGGTCATCCCGCAAATTGCTCTTTCCCAACAAAATTGTCAATAAAACTCATCTGATTCGCAGTTAAACAAGCGAGCGACATTATTAATTTATGCGTTGTAATATTGCGCAAACGTTGGCGTTATCCCATGTAAATTATTAATAGTGCTGGGGTAAAAATTAAGCTTAAATCGAATGGGTAGTTTCGGTCGTAACGTCCGCTTTATGTTTGTATGTGCAGATTAATTTGTCGGCCCGTTTCCTGTCGCGATTACTCGAATCGTGTTTTTATGAGCGTTATTTTACTGACGAGTTATTAGATATCGGGCAATTAACGTTTTACAGCGAATATTCTGTTTACAGAAACAGATGAATACGAAAATAATTAGCGAGTAAACAATGCTGTCGACACGCAATCGTCCCCTGACCGGGAGATCTAATTCGGTATAAACGGCAACATCAAACGAGTAATAGGTCCCTCGCGATTCACCTCGGATGTTGTCTTAAGAGAAAGCGATTACACAAATCTGAAGAAGCTATTAATCCGGCTCGCTGCCCCCGAATGGCATCACGGTTTGTTTAATAAAATCGCGAATTTACATATCAAAACCTACAAAGGGGCATAATTGGAGCCGATGACTTAGAAAACGTAGTGGGTGAAACGGGCGCGCCACCCTCCCGACAAACAAAGGAATTATACCCGCCTCAAGAAACTTTTAGCAATGGAAAGCTCCTTAACAAACAGACGCGTGTGTATCTAATGAAATTCCTATGGTTGCATAACATACCCGTGTGAGCGCCGAGCGTTATTAGCGAATTATTTCTCCGGGCAAAATCTTTGAAGGCGGTTGCTCTTTCGGAAAAGTTGTTAAGAAAATGGGTTGAGATCTTTTCAAGATTTCATTAGTTTGTAACTATGCGGTGTGCTACGCGAGGCATCTAATTTATTAGGTAGGCGTAGCCGAGGGAACGAATGGGCAGCGAGCATTCGAAAATGGAACGGAATTGCCGAATCACGCCGCTTTGAGCCCACGCCGCCGCGACACGATTCGTTAGGAGACAAATGTTTGGATTCAATTCCAAAATTTTTTCGATTGTAATTAGTAACGGTATATTTGGTTCGATTTCGCTCTGTGACTGTACGGTAGCCATGTTTTTTTTAAATGATTAGTTTTATTGTTAATTTTAGTAGCGTTTAGTTTGACCGATTAACTAGGGTGCGGGTGGATTCGATACGGGACGCTGGCTTCTGATCTGTGATTGGTTCACAGACTTCTGCGATCGACCACGTGGAGCGTCTACATTCCCACAAGTGTTCCGTAGGTAAAGTGCCATTATGTCTGTTGAATGAAGTGCAGGCATGGATACGGGCGTCTTATGCAGCTCTTGCAGCGAGGATATTGACACTTGTCTGCTTGTCGCCCGGCTTTGTTCTAGCGCGGGTTGGGTTACACTCGCCCACAAACCTCCACACGTGTCCGCTTTGTCGTGAATGCTTGATCTTTGAAATGTTCTTAATTATGACGTTGGAGGTTTTATGAAGACGAAATAGAATGCAATTCTGTAATCAAGAATACGACATTACAACAGTGGCCGCTTTAATCCGTCCGTATAGTATTCAATGCGATAATGTGTTTTTTGGAGTGTTGATGTTGGTTTGTCCCTCTATCACGCAGCACCGGAGCAACAGAGCGACGTGATTTTTTTGTATAGAGATAGTTGGACCGGAGGACACAGGCTGTTTTTTGACCCTGGATAAATGCACAGATCCCGTGGGAATTTCCATGCGGGTAGAACCACGCGCAGCAGCTAGTGTGTGATTATAAAAAACATGTGTGATATCAGATAACCGTGGAGCGGGGAAGATTATTTCAAATACCAGGTTGGTGAAGATGGATTCGATACCAGCTAAGGGAACATAAAGCAGGAAAATTGTGAAAGTACAATCAATTGTACCGTGTCTTGCGTTTTATAATCACGTTCCTTAACTTTTAGACCTTAGTAAAATTATTTGATTTACTAGTCCAGTGGTGTCCCTTCTATATTTAAATGTGTACAGTATACGTAGGAAGCAGTGCACCCTGGGACTGTGGTTTCCCTGATCTCTCGCGAGTGGAAAGCTAATCACGTCGCGAGTCGTTCGCGCGTTATAATTAGTACAAATCGTCTGCTTCGCGCCGCGCTGCGTAGAGTGAGGGGAATGTAGACACGGCACTATTAAAATTTTGTCTTTTAAGCCGATTCAATAAATTAAACTTTATTAGGCTGTACTTTTTTCAGTTAATATAAGGTTAATTTTCTGAACACATGTATATGTGTACATGTGTGAAATAAATCTCCATTTTTGGTAATAACCTAATCGAGTTTAGTTATAGGCATTTTAACCATACCTCCCTCCAGATAATTACCAAAAGAATGGAAATGGAAATTTTATTCTAAATATGTATGCATTTATTCACAATAATGTACATATATGATGTAGTCATTATATTTGTACAATGCAAATAATATGACTAATTTATGTAACAATTTTTTTTAAAGTGATTGTTAAAATTACAAACAAAAAAGTAAAACTACCTCCTAGTAGCAGATGCGTGATGTCCTTTAGATTTCCTTTTATTGCAATAAGGTACTCGCAATTATCTAAAAAAATAACTTTTTGAGTTACGTTGGGTGTTTTTCAAAACTGCTAATAAAAGATCTAATGCCAAAATTATGCACTTATACTTCTCATTAAACTAATGGTTAGCATGATAACATAACATAATTCAAATCAAATATATAGAACAGTCTTTATAAAATTATTGAAAAAATTACACGAACCAATTGTACACCTCTACGAGTGTCCCAAGTCTATGCACATTGAACGGAATCCGGTAATCTCTCGAGTTAATAGATTCGATAACTCATCGAGAGTCGCGTCTGAATCGATTCGGCTGCGATTGATGGCGCTCGTCTCGAACGTCGCTGAAAACTCGCGACAGAATTCTCTGCTGTACTCTTCTAACTTTAATTGCTTTGTAGCACTATGAAATTATTTACGACCTTTGTAAACCTTTAAAACCAGTGTCGAGTATTTTCGGCTTATTTGTCGAGATTTATTCTTTATGCTAGTTCCTTGTGTCTTATTGTTTACTAACTTCTGCCAGTCGTTGTTGCGTGAAAGAAGGACAAACTAACAAGCCTATTTTCGCATTTATAACATTTAAGTAGATAAAGATAGTTTTCTCGGTCTAATTTTTCTCTTTTGAAGTCCAAAAACACAAAACATAATTTTTGACTTCTTTCCAGAAGATCGATTTTCTATCATTATCTGGAATTCATTTATTAATTAGGTTTTTTTCAATTTAACGCAAATTTATACGTAGATTCGATATCTTGCAACAAAAATACACTTTCATATTACTTACACACACAAACGAATACATTTTCATTTGTTGTTTCTTTTTCTATTCAAAATAGGTAGACATCAAACAACAATTTCCAGAATAATGCCACATTAAAAGTAGGTATAAAAACATAACAAAAATATACTTCTTCCTTGTGTTCTGGTAGACGCACATTAGCCATTTCCCATTCCTGGTTTAGGCTTAAGATTCAGAGGCGAGTCTAAGCGTAGACTTTTCCTTCCATGCACAGATCAGTAAACCTAGACGCCGCATAATCGAAGTTTTGCATGAGAACACAATCGTCATATGTTGGCGGAAGACGAAGGAAGACGGCGTGTTGTGATTGGTCAGTTTACACAACACATACACAACACAAAAGTCAACATCCGAGAACAAAATTCATGTTCACCAAACAACATCTGCCCCACCCGGGAATCGAACGCGGAGTATAACCTCTCAAAAGGACTCTCCTTTTGCAGGCAGGGTTATTAACTGACTACCAACTTAGCCACAAAGCCGTCAGATTAGCATTTGAAATCCCATTAGTTTATTTTCTCGTAAACATTTCCCATCGCATTGGCTCATTGATTGATTCGAACTGTGTCACTAAGCAATTGGACTTGCTTGAATGCAGCATCCATTTGTAAAGCTTTATCTTTATTATATACAACTGACCGTTTCATTATCGTTTACGCAATCTTCTGTAGCGGCGTCTATGGATTCAGTGTCAATTGATCTTAAAATGACACGGCTTAAAGACTTCGAATTTCTGTCTCCCATGAAATTATGGAACAACTCAACGAATATAAAACAATTCGTTTCCCAAAGCTATGAATGCTTTCAAAAGTTCGCCGAGAAACCTTTTACAAGTCATTAATGTCGATTCCCTTACCCCAAAAGAGTTGAGAAACACGGAATGGAATTATGCACTCCCTAAAAGTCGCTATTAGAATTAGAGCCACAATTTATTCTACCTCGATATTCCCGCCTTCCTTCCGTATCAATGTTCATTTGAGTTATGAATTTATGAGACCTCATCTAACTTTGGCAAGAATAAGTTTTTGATAAAGTTAGATGTTGTAGGTTATGATTTGCGTGAAGTTGTTCTAGATTTGCATTTTAATATGACGCTTGTAGAGATAACATTTGTTTTGGACATATTCTTTTACATACAAGAAAAAATGCAGACACATTTTAAATGTTAACATCGGTTCAGATTTTAGTCAACGTTTACATGAGCTGAGCTGATGAACAAAGACTAATCAGCTATTCAAATGTAAGCAATACAAATAGTAAGGACTACCTACAATATAATGGACATAGTGCGCATCTAATTCATTAAAAAAAAGTTGTGCCAAAGGGGCAATGAAGACATGCAAACACATAAATTTATAAACATCAAAAGTAAACTTCTTAAGTAATTTCCAGTCGAACAACTTTTACATTAAAGCAATCGGGCAGCAATTTTGTATCAATTATTCTTTGTTGTTGTGCTCCTTTTACATTTTTATTACGTCTGTTATTGTAATTTGAACGTCGTTCGTTAGTTACACGTCAATATAATAATTATAAATCAGCTACATGATTGCTACTGAGAGCTTAATTTGAGCAACATTGTTGTAACCGTAACCAATAAACATTTCAACAAAACAAGCATGCTGTCAAATAAATCCAACAAATACTTAACTGTGGTATGCATCGGCCCTTTTTATTGACGATATAAAACTTACCCTCCCGGGACAAAGTCTCTAGGTGAACTATAAAATAAATCTAGCAAGTTATCGTCCACAATAAACAGTCGCCGCGGAAGGCTATCGCCGATTCCCACGCAAACTTGCTGTTAATAAAAGCAACAAAATTATATATTCAAGAGTTAGGAGGTGGTGGTATGGCAGTTAGGGCCTTCTACGTGGTCCGAGTTACAATGCAAATTGCCGTGGAGGGGTGCGCCGATGCCCTCTAACTGTGCGACTCGCAAAGATGGCCGCCGTAATAGCGAAATGAAATTATTAAGCATTGTCTTGTGAAATCGGCCGCAGTCGACACCTGAGACTCGGACCTGGATGGCTTACTGTGGACCTACCCCGGATCCTTCCGACTTCGCCAACGCTATTTGTCCTACATCTAACAAGCCGCTAGCGTCTATGCTAAAAGATTTTCATAATAAATTATGTATAGGACCAGTTAATGCCTGACCTAATATCAATTTGTATATAAAAGAGCTATGCGATAATGTTATGTAGATTGATTAAAAACTGATTTAAAACTGCCAATGTTTCGATTCTATATACAAAACTTTATTGATACATAAAGGGAAATGAAATAAAATGACATCCAAAAATACTACAGATAGGAAAAGGCACTTCCACACTTTTCTAACGTGAAGACATTACTTACCCCGACTGAAAGCTTCGTATTAAAATTTAAATCTACTTTGCAAAGTGTATTTTATACACGTGCTCTTGCAATTTTGATCGTTCATAAAGCCCAAATAGCTGTTATTATTACTCAGTACCTTTGTGGTATTGGGTGTTAGACAACTCCCTAACAATTCTACATACAGTCCTCGCCAAACTTAAGGAAGTACGAAAAAAATGCCTTAGTTGCACATACGGATTCAGGTACAGTGCTCAGGAATTAAAAAAATTAAAGATTTAGAAAAAAATTCTAGGTTAAACGTGATACTTAAATTAATTTAGTCCTCACATCATTTAACATCAGGCCCCAAATTAATTGAGATAGGATTGGGACCCATGTGCAATCATCTAAGAAAGATAACGCTCATTTATCCAGGATAATCCACCTTAGACTACGATCAGGAGAGATTGTGATTATATATGCAAACCGATCGATTATAAAAAAATAGAATAAAAAATACGTCTGTCTTTAGAACATATGAAAATTTATTTACAAAAGCGCCTATTGCGGTTAGACTTCGCGATATATAGTTTCGTTCCCCGTTTATCCAACCTTAAGGATAGTATTCTTAAAAAAAGAATCATCAAAATTGGTTGGCAATTGGAGGAAATCGATTAACCTACACACACAAAACAAAACACAAACGAATTAAGAACCTCTTCCTTTTTTGAAATCGATTTAAAATAGAATGAGAGTCTAACCCAATCACGAGTTGACATTTATCAGATTGCGTCTTTACCTCCCACTGTATAACAATCATAGTAAAGCAGCGCATCTATGTTTGGCCAGTGCTATACGTACTCCGAGCCTATAGCTTCATCTCCCTCACGTTTTCACCAAGGTTTCTACGAATTTGGTATGCATGATGTTAATATATTATAGATGGTTTAATTACTCGTTTGCGGTACACTTGTGGTTTCTCTGTTGATGTGCGTTTTCCAAACTCGGTTGTATTTGTGTGATGGTAATAATAATTTTATCGATTTTACAGGTACCAAGTTCAAATTACTCGATATTTATTAACGAGACATCCCTAGCATCTTCTACTTCCACGCAGTGGACTTGACGTGTTTTTTCCATTGATATAGTTTATGGAAAATGGCTACTTACTTTTTCCCTGAAAAAATGCTTTGTTCTTGTGGGAATTGCCACGCAGGTGAAACCGCGGGCAGCAGCTAGTAATTTATTACTAATTTGTAAGGATTGTAGTCAGACATATGATTAAATTACAAAAGAAATTGAAAAGCAAATTTGCAGCAAATAAAAACGAGATCCATCTATTATTCCCGTAATGCGAAATCGATGTCCAAAAATAAATAAATTTCAAAATTTGTTTTCGACAACAAAAGCCTTACCCTCTTATTGGCCGAGAGAAATTCCTTTTTAATCCAGCGCATGCCCAGCCAGTTCGTATTTTTAATTTCACACAAAAAACATCGCCGACTTGGTGATCAATCAAAACTCCCGGTCCTTTTTTTCTATACTTCATTGCAATACACTTTCGCCTCTCTGTAACCGCTATAAATGTACCTTTATTATTTTGTTTGTACAGAGGAAATGGATACGTTGTAATTTTAATTAATTTGATGGGTTTTTAATCCAATATTTGAAGAGTTACCCACGCTTTAACATTTCTTGAGATGCGTGACCTTTTCTACTTTTCATTTAGTATTGTGTAAGTAGACACTGCAGTCGATACTGATGAAAAACCGAATTATGCTCTTGAACAGAGCTATTGTAACTACTTTCGATATATTTTGTCTACTTATATAAACAAAAATAGAGAGTAATATTATAGAGTTCTAATGGTTGGAAGTTCATTCTCAGAATAAGCATGAACGCACACTGATAAAGCACAAATACAGAATAGAAAAGCAAGATTTTTCCATTTACCAAAAAAAATTAATTAGGTAATGATGGTATGGCAGGTATTATTCGTAATAGAAGTCGGTCGTGTGGAGTATAAATAGGACTATCCCATCAGAACCTCTTCCCGTGGAATCCTAAGGGAGTTAAATGAGCAGCAGCATTCAGGTCAACATCGTAATCTACTACGATGATACGATCACCAAGAGAAGCCCGCCAAGTGAAGGTACGGCAAAATTTATAGAAGAGGGCTATGTTCAGCACTTGAGGTATCCGTCTGATGGCGATGAGAAATTGACATTTAAAACCTAACAGGTTCATGAAGCGTGTATTAATATAAGTATAAGTCACGATTGACGTTGACGTATGATTGAGTGGTCGCATGTAGAGAGTCGTGGCTCACTTCACTCAACGTAGAGTTAGCTACATTTAGAGCTGGCATTTGTTTTACTGTTGTTTTTTTTACTATAGTACTATTACACTCTACGGACACTTGGTCCAAACTCTTATAAGATTAGGTCATATATTAATAGAAATTAACGATATTAATATGATAAAAAAATTCAAGACAGGAACTATGGTCTTAAAACTAAATAAATAAACTTTAGAACTAACTTTTGTTTTAATGTTAGGCAAATCGCTACTAAGAAGTAGTATACGTTCTGATTATTATTTCTAATGACTACGAATACGAAATAATTGAGTTATCTTTACAATTCACTGTCTTTTTTATTTTTGAATACACTTCAAAAATAAAAAAGACAGTGAATTGTATTGATATGCAAAAATTTCATTCTGAAATGCCAGGTCCTCTAGATTCGAAGCTCTACCCACAATCTTACGGACAAGTGCTTTCGAGTGGCGTGTGTAAATAAACATTCACATTTCATCTGCACTCGCGTTCTTCGCAATCGTTCGTTCTCATTCGTTCCATTCATTCATTCGGGATAATCATTCGTTCCCATTCGGAAGTCGGGATTGCATCTCATTTATTCAAAGAGTTTAATTGCTTCCGCGGGTTCTGTCAGCTTTCTGATTTTACGGAACTTTCTTGAGACTTTTAGCTCTTTAGAGCAATTATTTTTAGGGAAAATAGCCTATAAAAATAAATTTGTAAATAATGATGTCGATTAAGTTGGTTAAAACGTGCATGTGGATCAGAAACAACGTTATATCCATACTGTGAGAGTATGTACATATTGTGAGAGTATGTCAAATAGAACAAAAAAATATCAGAAATGGTATTTACTACGGTATTTACTATTTATTTAAAACTTTATAGAAGCGTTAATTAAAGTTTCCACATTTATTGATCTGGCTGGACCTTTGTTTATTTATATTGCTTTACTGAAGTGTGACTTTTACCGTACCGCGACCGTAACTAGACCTAAACTTTGACATGACTTTGACTCGACTTTGATAAATGATAATACCTTACATCACATGATTATCTAATTTTTTGTGTTCTACGAGCTTCCTACCTTCCTACTGCATTTGTATCGTGAACGCATCTACACTATTTTTCAGCAACATTTGAAAACAAATTATGTTGATAAACAAAATCTTTACATAAATAAACCTTGCTATCGCCATCAAGTTTAAAAAAAAACACTCGGCTCCAGAACACTGGTCCTGAAACATGTTTACACGGCAAATACCAAAACCGTTGCGTCTCCGAGATAAATCGAGATTAGGCTTGTCTCCATATTTGCGTACGAATGGCGCCTCATTCAACTCCGTGTTGAATGGGCTCATTCATTTCTACGTTTCCATTTCAGCGTTGTTGAAACAGCGACACTCAAAGTAGGGTAACATTGAATTGGTGGTATCTTGCGATTTTAAGTAAGCTAGGCAACTAGTAACTACCGTAGAGGGAGAACAGGAGGTCTATTCGCAAAACTGCAGCGCGAGTACGGAAGTCGGTTCGATAAATTTGTCGAACCGAAAAACTCGACAAATTTATCGAATGTTGCGAGTACCGAAGTCTGATCGTAAAGTATTGTAGTAGCTCTATATTCTCTTTGGATTCGACCTAGCTTTTCGATAACTTTTGTCGATTGTTTCGAGGCTCGATAAATCCCACCTTATCGATTTGAACTGTCAATTTTATCGAATATTATCGAATTTTATCGACCCGAATAGATCCGTACTTGCGCCGCTGATAACGATATAATCGTCTCGATACTATTCACTGGATACGACATCGATGTTCGTACGACAAGTAATTTTCTTTTGTTTTAACTGTCAAACTTCTGTCAAAATGCTGTCCTTTACTTTGCACAGAGTTTGCATTGCCATTCAACGTGGCAATGTTGCCAGCATTTTGGGAATGTTGCCTACTGGTAGCGGTTTGTTAGATTAGGTTTGTACATACTCGTATATGTAGGTAATATTGTAGTTCGTTTAGTTTATTTTATGAATTTGATTATTTACTTTATGTTGTTGTGTGAATAAATATATCTGTCAAACTATAATTCAATAATAGTCTCGATATATCATTCATCTAATTTAAGGAGGTCCTCAAAATACAGGTTAACCTAGTTTGTGGACCAATAATGTCATATTTTGATAACTGTCTTTATACCAATAAACTTTATTATTATTATTAATTAACCCGCTGAATATGACTTGTAACCTCCATCTAATTCTAACAGTAGGAAAATGTATTAAATATTATTCACAGAAGAAAAAGAGTACTGTTATTATGACTGCTTCATGGCTAAGTAAGTAGTAAGTAGGAACTGTGCCTGCAAAGCGCGGTGCCCCGGGTTCGATTCCTGGCCGGAGCAGATTTTGCCTTTGATAAAGTTTGTTCTCGTGTCTTGGATGACACACAGATGGATCCATACCAACTGTGACACAGCGAATCCTAGTCAGTGTCAGTGTGTAAGCGTTTATCGTTGCCCCTTTCAACGTGCGCGTGTTTTTGAACGTTAGAACAATCTTGCTGAACAAGTTTGTTATCATTCGTTCGATTATTCGCATGAGTTCGTACTAAATGACCGGTGCTTTTTAAGTTTTAATGATAAGGTTCCAGTCTGATATCTACGTAAGCGACTGATCACGTTATTCAATAGGTATATCTATGAGCTATTCTGTGCGCCTGAGTTATCCTAAGGGGCAGCTTAGACGCTCAAGCAAACGTACGTTTGCTTGTCAGAATAACAACGTTTTTGCGTCAAGCGCGGATTTCGTGATACTCGAAATGCGCGCTTGACGCAAAAGCGTTGTACGTTTGCATGAGCGTCTAAGCTGCCCCTTAGCCCTTATACTCTGTGTCGTCGGAAAATGTACAGGCCCACAAAAAGAGGTAAAAAAAGCTACAAACGCGATAAAAAGCTGTCTGTCTGTTCTGTCATATGTTGCAGTAATATCATTGAAAGATGCGAACCGATGCTTTTACTCTGAAGATAAGATTATGTGGCAATCTGCAACTAATCCTATTTAAAAAACACGCAACGTTGGTTTTTAAAGCGCGCCCTGGGGTGCTCGAGACACTCCCACACTTGACAATAGTTTTCGTGACGATGCATTAGTTTTTTCACCTCTAGATTATATTCTTTGTAAGTACGTGTTGTCTCCTAATCCGCTTGTAATTGAGTTTCTGCATGGTGTAGTCTTTGATAGGATTTGACGAAAGGAAGAATAAAGCTTCGTTGAGATTTTAAAAAGTATTTTTCGGAACTCTGCTTACTCCTTGCAATTAACAAGTTTTTGTGGACAAATATCGCGAGCAAAGCGAAAGTTAAATAAAAGCTTGTGATAAAATTATATACAAGTTAACGCTGGTTATAAATTAGTCACTGGATTTTAATGGATACTAAAATAGTATGAGATCTTTTAAGCCGCACAAAAACTATTGAATCAACAGCATTTCAAAATTCAAATTTCACGAATATCACAATTCATTAAGAGATTCCTAAATATATATATTACAAAAATTTCGCTTCCAACAGGATTCGAACCTGCGTCTGGTTATCTAGACCAGACGCCTTAACCAACTAGGCTATGGGAGCAATCGATGTTGACTGCGAAATTCTTGATATGATGTATTTCTTTCCGGCTTAGGTACATGCCGTAGCTCCATCTAGCAGACCCGCTTTGTAGCGATTTTCCATCATGAAGAGATTCGTAAAATTCGGAAGCGAGTATTACGGTAGCAACTGTAACACATTCTAAGCAAACAAAGAAACGCATTACAAAGCCGTAAACCAGCAACAAAGGTACCGACGAATACGTGTTGAAACTGATCCATCATGTCTCCTTTTAAAATAACAAAAAAACTCATACACACAACAGATGTTTTCGTAAAAAACCCGACCCCATCAACCCCGAAACATAGAACGCTGACTATAATATTTCTATTAAAATAACTGTAATTTGGTAAATTATCTCTCTATCGGAAACATTTAAATGCAAATTCGACATCCTGGTCATAGTTTTGACAAATTGGAAAAGACCTCGTGTCATAATATTAATTTTGAAAGACGTTTATCTTCTCGTTTTGACAGCTGCTTATATCTCGTTCACTTTAATAGATATATCATACATAGTAAAGTATAACATTTTGACAAACAATATAGATATGTAACGCAAAACCATTAATTTTTTTAATGGTTATTTTACCAACTAGCTGCTGCCCGCGGTTTCACCCGCGCGGAGATATTGCATTTTATGGTATTTATTTTTTTGCGCGGAACCATAATTATTTTTCTGAAATACAAGTAGCCTAAGTTACTCCTTATACCATCAGCTATCTGCCAGTGAAGGTCCCGTCCAAATCGGTCCAGCCGTTTCGGAGATTACCCGGAACAAACAGACAGACAAAAAATTTAAAAATGGTTGTTTTTCTATAGGTACCGTATATACTTTCATATGTATTTGGTAAAAAGCTGTTATTTTGACATTACAAACAGACACTTTAATTTTATTTATTTGTATAGATGAACCTTAACATAGTATATAAACATATACTTATATGTACCAAATGAATTAGATAGATATGTCTACAGATGTTTATGGTTTTAGAATTGAATAACTAGATAATGAAATGTGCACTTTACATTTGGACACACTTATTACCTGACCCCCCAGGATAAATACTTTCATTAGAAACTGACTTTACCAGTCCTGACGTTTACTACGAGTGGTATTAGCATTATAAGCGTTGCATAATACAGCTTTTATCATAAATTGTACCGATATATATGAAATACAATCATCAATATCAGAAAGCAAACATAATATCGTCCAATAAAGAGTTGAGCATATCAACATGCAAAATTCCAATTAGATTCCTAACATATGATTGTGATAAACCAACCGTTATTGGAGCCTCTTATCTACGTAATTAGAAAGAAACTAAGCTAACCATTTGTGTTTATGGGAACCATCGAGTGCCACAGCCGTGTTCTCCGATAGATAACAATGTAAACGGAAAGCAGATGTATGTTAGCTAATGCGAATACAGTTCTGTTATTACTCATTCATGCAATATGTAAAGTAACTTCTATAAAAAATGTTAATAACTATCATATCCTAAGAGGGATGTATAATGTAGCCAACGCGCACTTTTTCTACGAATTTTATTGCTCAATTCCCAAGAGCAGAGTGCTCGCGAAGAAACGTGATATAAATTGTTGAAAAATAAATGAACAGCTCCAAGTGGTACGCCGCGATTATGGGTAATGTGTGCGGTCGTTAACAGGGACATTCAAAAAATTATCCGCCTCGGAATCCGGCACTTTCCTCCGGATTCACCGGAGGGTTGCCACCATCAAATATTCAATTTTAAAACACCCGCTAAAAGCGAAACGTCATCGCGCACGCAAACGCAGCTGGGACTCCGCGGTTTACAAGAGCCACAGATGGGACACGCACTCAGGGAAGAGATAAGTAAAAAATTGAATTAGCAAGTGGAAAACGTAAATGAAGATGACAGAAATAACGTCTCAGATGTCTGCAAATTGGCTTCCATAAATGTTTAGAGGGTGTGCTCGTGACGCAACACAAAGTGATTCGTGTCCCTCGAAAATTATTCTGTCAAGAACAAGAAAACGGCACACGGAGTAAGAAAAATTTCATTAGCGCCAATCAAAATGACGAGGTCCAAAATGAAGCTCGCAAAGAGAGTCGTAATCACGGAGTTCACGGAGCCCCCTCGACGTGAGGTCTTATTAAAGGAATAATATTTACAAAACGAGACGCCTCAGAAATCCCCAAATTAAGATCTCGCCGAAACCCGCCCAACTTCCACAAAGTGGAATCATTAAATTAAAAATGTAAACTTTTCTCTTAGCAAGGTAATGGGCATCCCGATGTAGATAAATAGATGGAATAGCTGCAGAAAGGAGCATTTTCCTGTTCATTAAATTTTTCCTTCGCTTTTTTATTTCGACCCCTGGTGCTAATTTTGTTGGAATTCACGCCCCTCACTCCCCTGCTGGGACTCAATCACAGAAATTTTATATCCGGAATTAAATAAGTACCCGACAGTATTACGGACAAAATTTAATATCAGCTTATTTTTGCGGAGTATCGTTATTGTGGACTTTACTGGCCGGAGTTAATCAGCAGCCCATTTGCAAAAACGGCCGGAATAAAACGCGATGAGACTCCGTCTTGCGAGTACGAAACTGATCGGAAAGTCAATCAAGTGGGGAAATGTTTCCATCAGGGACTTCTTCCTCAGGGTTTACGCTATTAACTCGATTGTGTACAAGTTGCAGTGGAGAAGGCAGGAAACGTCAGCGGAGTCGGTAGCAAATGCAATTATATCTGCTAATGTGCCGTCTGCGAGAGACGCGCTAAAGCTGTTACTACACTGCTTGCGATTTTGCATCAGACACTGTGAAAAGATGTTCTAAATAAAAACGCCACTTTAAATTCAGATTTCTGAAAACTTAAAGCAAGTCTTTCTTAAATAAGATTATATAAATAAAGTGGGTAATTTATAGTGTCAATTCCGCGATAAAGAATGTCTAATGGCCTAAGTTCGATCTATACTGAATTTAACCAAACGTAACGCGCGACGCTGGACAACGAAACCTGGGTTAAGTAGTTTGTTATAAAACAAAAAACTTTGAGCTCGCAACGATGGACTGTAAAACCAACAATTAGTATTTTTTTATTAGTTAAAAACCCTTGGTTGGAATATTTGAACCACCTCCGGTACGGCTGGAACTCGCAACGCAGAACTCAAAAAGTTAGTCAATTTGTTAGTAGGCTAAACTGCAATATCCTTTGTCTGTACCTATGGTTAGTGACGCGACGTTTCTCAGCATGAACCGAACTCAACCCGACCCGACCTTCAACACGTGTTTCGCCTCTATACGAGGCGTTACAAGTCTTTCTTGTAACCACAGCGATTCCTCTTTATAACTCTGGTTCTGTCTGATTGTGTGAATGCCGAAGCGCATCGCTTCTTAGTGCAACCTCCCCCTTCGGCCACCTTAGCGGTATCGCTCGAAGCTATGCCACCCTTAACGTTTAGATCACTTGGAATTTAGTTATTGTGATCTTGCACCTGAGTTTGATTGTAAATTAACATCAACCGCCGTTAAGGCGTCGACTAAGTTTGAATTGTGGCCATATCTCAACCTCTGTATTGGTTTTGAATATTGGTGAGTGCTCTTACTGCATTTACGTTCAATGTAAAAATATTGTAGTTTTTATCTTCAGCTAGTATTTGGTAGGTACTCTTTTTAGTATTGAATCACTTTGTATCTCTGTCTTTACGCTATTAGTTACCAAACTAGTGTTCCCGATAGTCAGTGGATACTTATCAGTATAAAAAGGGAGACCATCAAAAATATGTCCATAATACGTTCCAAATAATACGAATGGTCTTCAATAAACAATTTCAATAGCCAAATATCCTTCGACATGATATCGGATTCCCTTATAAGATATTGATTGGTGCAAATAAGGAAATCGAATTATTCAATGTCCGCCCCTCATTTGTTTCGCGCTCCCCCAAAGAGATGAAGAAATTCTTTCTGAGTTTTCGATTACTTGTCCAATTAATTTTATAGATTCATTTGTCTTCAGCTTTGAAATATTCAGTGTAAATAACAGAAGCTTTTTTGCGCTGTGCTAATTTAAATCTGCTAGATTTCATCCGTCAATCTGTTTGTATTTTTTGAAAATTTGAACGGTATTCAAGATTATATACTTCATCAAAATGTCCTACCTATCTTGTGGTGTTAAAATATCATATCAGCACCGTATGAATCACTTTCGAAATTTATAGGGGAATTTTAAATTTATGAATAAGATTTTATTTTCTATTCAAGATCAAGCATGTATTGGCTGTCAGTATAATTACGAATCGTGACAGGTTGTCCATCCACGAATACTTCATGAAATTCGACGATGGAATATAATGGGCACCCCAAACGCTCAAGCAAACGTACGTTTGCTTGTCAGAATAACAACGCTTTTACGTCAAGGGCGGATTTCGTGATACTCGAAATGCGCGCTTGACGCAAAAGCGTTGTTATTCTGACAAGCAAACGTACGTTTGCTTGAGCGTCTAAGGTGCCCCTAACGCTACATGCGTACAGCTCTTGCGCTTCGAAATGATTTTGGGTCACAGCTTGGTCATAACTAGTGCGGTGTCACCCAAAACTTTAAAAATCTAAATCCTAATTGGTAAGACTATGGCCGAAGCCTCCATATTCTCATATACCCAGTAATTTATTTAAGGTAATTGCTTATTAACTTGTCCAATAATGTAAACTACCAACTAATGATATAACAAACTAATGATATAGTTAGAAATCCCAACTCGAATCATGTCATTGGTTGGCCGCTCAGATCACCAAATTTGTTTAGGTACATTAATTTTATTAGACAAGTTAAAAACACTAACTGCCATAGCAGTTAAACGTTACCGTGATCTTGTTTGAGGGACATATCCCTCAAACAAGATCACGGTAACGTTTGCACACAACTACTTGGTGATAATTTCTGTAAACCACTATAATCATGAAGGTGAGCAATGCTCATCTTATGGCCACCGGTCACGCCATAATTGCTAAAGCATACTCCACACTCGAATACTCACAAGTGCGTCAGAGAACGAACCATGAACACAGACTCTGGTCCCTGCCGCTAGTGTGACAGGGTTGTGCCTACGTAACTCGAGTTGGGGCATTGTGATGAGAGGGAAAGTTCACGTTCCGTTTCTCATCACGGCTCTGCGAACAAGTGGGTGAGTACGGTGAGTGGCCAGGAGCAACGCACCGGCCATTCATGTTGTAATTGGCAATGGGGCTCATTAAACAGAGCGATTGATCGGGGTGCCACCTAGTCGATAGTGTGGACACTGCTTTATATAATGCTAGAGCTTAATCCTATTAACAACATTAAAATGATCCTTGGTTTTGGTGTCAAACACGCAAAACGTAAACGGACTGCAAGTTTTAGCAAAATGTCAAATACGCAGAATGTCAAAGAGGCAAAAGTACTCACATAAAAAACCTTTGCTCGTGAAGTCTGCCGCCAAGCCGTAGTGTGCAAGGATCACTGTGTTCCGGTTTGGTGAGCAGAGTATCCGGTGAAATTACTGGGCTTATGAGACTTAATACCTAATGTCTCAGGGTAACGAGCGCTCTGCTGTGCCGCGCAGGCCTTTATGTTTCAAAGTTCTGGGTGGCACTGCAATTGTTCTGGGCTGGCGGTATGCTTACCATCAGGCAAACGACCAGCTCTTCTTGTTACGAAATAATATAAAAAAACATAAAATTATCCTCGGTTTTGGTATATACTACATATACGCATTAAGTCAAACACGCAAAACGTTAAGGGACTGCAAGATTTAGCAAAATGTCAAATATGCAGAATGTCAAAGAGGCAAACGTACTCACCTAAAAAAATCTTAATATCAAGTACCTACCACCACTAAAACTTAAACCACTTTTTATTTTTAGGCGCATAAAATGTTCCTCATTAAAATCTTCACAAAAAACAATGAAAAAATACAACGCCTACGCCAATCACATTTTAACCTTCAATTCGATTTGAGTGTGAACGGAACTGATGAAAAGAATGACTATCGTTGTCCACCAATAAATAATACTACTAGGTATAAAAAACTAAATGGATTTTAATTTTTCCGCAATTATCCATAACTCGCCATATCAGATGACGGACATAGTCGTCGTTTATAGAGGCAGCAATATGAATCCATATACTATGTAAAATGCAAAAAATAATAAAGAAGTTAAAATAACATTTTCTCATCTCAAAAATTTAATTAATCTTTATTAGTGAATCTTTAAGAAAAGCTACTTATTACTTAACTTTATTTTGGCGCTTACAAAAACTAACGCAAACGAATACTTTTCTTCTGACGATGACGATCTTCCTAATATGATAGGCAGATAGGTAAATCATTTATAGATGAGTCGATGCCAAAAATGATATCAAAGTTCATAAGTCACATTCATAAATATTACCTTATGTTGAAAGTCCTCAAATTCTACTTCAATCAATCTATACACAAGTTTTACAAATTAAATCCTAGGTTTAAAGTCGTTTAACAAATTTATCATCAACCAAACCCTGCACATACCCTGCCATACGAAAATGAATTTAACAACACTGCTAATGGAAAGCACAACGTATAAATGTAATCTATTGTTTGTTAGTGTATTCAAACAATAAGTGGTCATACTAGGTGTTAACACCTATTGTAAAGGCGAGTAGGTACTCGAGGTACGAGGGAGGCGTGACGTCGCCATCGGCGAGATCAAAGCGGATTGACATTGAGATGTGACCACACCTTCGATACGATGAGCACGGATAAAAGCTTTGCATTAATTCTTATTGAATGATAACGATATTTGATTGGAAACATCTGAAATGGGTTCGCTGAACAGGTATTTAAATAATAATAGACAGATTTAAATTAATGTGACTTTTAAGGAAGATAAGTAGTCGGAAGGATCCATAGAGAGTATCCATACAGATAAATAAAATTGAAGTGTCTATTTGTAATATCAAAATAACAGCTTTTTACTAAATGCATATGAAAGTATATACCTACGGTACCTACAACAAAACAACCATTTTTAAAATTTTTGTCCGTCTATTTGTTCCGGGTAATCTCCGAAACGGCTGGACCGATTTTGACGGGACTTTCACTGGCAGATAGCTGATGTTACAAGGAGTAACATAGGCTACTTTAATTTTAGAAAACTAATTAGGGTTCCGCGAAAAAATATAAAAACCATGAAATCCAATATCTCCGCGCGGGTGAAACCGCGGGGCAGCAACTAGTAGCAAATAAAGTTAAGAGCTTAGACAAAAATGAATGGTAGACGAAAAATGGATATGAGAATTTTTTGTAAAAAAATTCGCTTATTTAAGATTTTCCGAAGCAAAATTAATCAAGCATTAAATTCCAATTTAGAGGGCAAAATACAAAAGAATATAATAAACATAAGATCTAATGTCTCACAGTGACTTTCGCGCTGCGCAGATTTTGGTCCTTGTCTTTTAAAAAAACGTTTTTGAAATTTCACAAGAAATATAAGTACATATGCAAATACGACATATATTTTATGTGAGTGACTATATGTAATTATACAGATTGCTAATGTCGCGATTTGTAGATACATTTGAGGTTTATTTTTTACCGTCTGTTTAGACCTATGGCTTAGTAATAATTTAATTCTTTATATGGACAATATCCATTTCAAGTGGTATTTATAAATATAACTCAAGCAAATACAGGTATTTTCACAATTATTTAAACCCACTCATAAACTTGAAGTATATCCTCAATTAATGTTTACTATTCAGGAAATCAGTATTTACCTCAACAGTCAGGTATGTTTAGCACAGATCTAGATATTATGTTGATTGATTATCTAGAAGTGCAGTTTATCCTTTTCCAACTGGTAGTGGGCTCGAACATTTGTCTTATCTATAGGTCTACTTTGACTTGTAGATTAACCAACTGTTTTTATAGCTAAATTATGTATTCGCTAATAAATGAAGTTTATTAGCCCGTTGAAAAAATCCTTTGCCCAATTTCTAAGGTTGAATTTCATTCAGAATTGAAAACAAAAGGAAATTCTTTGATGAAAGTAACAGGTAGAATCTTATAGGGGAAAAGGCATAATTTACAACAAAAGGGACAGCATCTGAACCAACGGTCTAAGGTAACACCTCTTGTTTTATACACTCTCCCCGGAGAAAGGGCTCCTATTTGTAAAGCAAGCGATAATTTTTCTAACACTTAATTTTATCTACACTGATGAAATGATGACATTAACGAACATGCAAAAACATTACTCGAGTCGAGAATATCATAAATAAGCAACCACATTTACATAGACGGTAACTAACTTTTTTTTTAAAACTATCTATTATGGTCTATGTTATGAATATCACACGTTCATGTATTCTGACTAGTTTTGTATTAATAAGATAGGTATTACAGAATTTATTGTTTTTAATTCCTTTTTGTCAAATTAAACTTTTTTCTTTTTTTTTTTTACTTAAAATTAAATTATCGTGCGCACTAAAAAGTAATGTGTACTTTTCAGTTTTACTTGCGTATTTGGAATTAGAGCCATAATTGAGAATGATATTTACATCACCAGAACTATCTTCATCATCATCATCATCATCAGGCACAGGAAAACTCTCACTTGTAAACATAGGTCTCCCCCATAGAACGTCACTTTAGGCGGGTATATGCAGCTTGCATTCATGATCACTAACTAATTTAAGCCCAGCAAGTTTTTTGTTTACTACCTATTCTAATAGGTCGGGGAAAAAGTTTCTTCGCATTTTTTAAGAAAATTCAAAACATTTTTTAATATAGTTTATTTACATTTAACTAAAGTATGTAGGTACCATTTTGTTCGATAACTTTTTGCCATCTTGTAGGTAGGAACATGTTCCCATTGCTATATAAATTTTGGGACTTCTGATCAAAATACCGCGACAAGTGGTTTTGGCAGTCCTCTCGTGATGTTAACCTGACACTGCCTAAAGAATTCAGAAGAGACCGAAACAGGTGGAAATCTGAAGGTGCAAGGTCAGGACTATACGGCGGATGCATTAACACCTCCCAGCCAAACTCTCTTAATTTTTTCTGAGTGGCTAAAGATGTGTGAGGTCTAGCGTTATCATGAAAAACCATGAAAATGAAAACCACACCCCTTCCGTTGATTAATTCCGGCCGCTTTCTCTCAACTTCTTGCTTTAATCTCATCAGTTGTTCAGAATCGATGGTCCTGCCTGGTGGTAACAGCTCATAATGAATAATGCCCTTCCAATCCCACCACACACACAGCATCACCTTGTTGCGAGTTAACCCGGGTTTCGCCACAGTCTGTGAAGCCTGACCGGTCTTTGACTACGACCTTTTTCGCACGTTCTTGTCGTACGTGATTCACTTTTCATCACCAGTTATCAGCTTCTTCAAAAATGGTTCGGTTTCATTACGTTGTAGTAAAGAATCACAAATGAGTACACGGTTCATTAGGTTTCTTTCAGTGAGCTCGTGAGGTACCCAAATATCGAGCTTTTTTGTGTACCCAGTTTTTTTCAAATGCGCCAAAACTGTTTTGTGGTCAATTCCCAGTTCTTCAGCTACGTCGTAACTACTGATATGCCGATCTTGTTCCACTTTTTCAAAATTGGCATCCATTTTATCCGTAATAGGGCGACCAGAGCGATGTGCATCTTTGAAATCAAAATTTCCGGATTGAAAACGCTTAAACCAAATTTGTGCTACTCTCACAGACACTGCACTAGGTCCATAAACATCGCAAATTTTTTTCGCGGCTTGCGTTGCATTTTTACCTTTTTTGTAGTAAAATTTTAAAATGTATCGAATTTCTTCATTAGATTCACTCATTTTGACAGTACGAAAAACAAATGAAAATCACACATTTTCCTAATTTGAATTTGGAATTATGTTCTTTAAAATTTAAACTTTCATATGATACCAAAACCAGCCAGATACAAATAGTATAGCCAAAGAGATTTTATTACAAATTCATACATACTATAATGCGAAAAGACTTTTTCCCCAACCTAATATGAAATTTGATTGACCTAAAATCTGTTGACAGACAGAATTAAATAAAATTGTCTTTCCTGCCAAGAGGCCACTTTAACGTTTGGAAAAAGGCTTTCGTGATACACATTAAAAGAGGATCAAAAAAAATTTAAGTGAATTTCGATCACTATTATATGAGAATAGTCAAACGAATTTTTAAATTTAAATATTTTTCTATCATTCTAGAAGAAAATACTCATCATCTCATTAACAATTTTTAGATAACCTCCAAACCCAATAGTCATTCCTTTTTCGACTGATTTGAGAATAGGTACTGTCGGAACCATGTGTGACGGGGTGTTGGGACGCCCTTTGCAAAATCATTTCGTTCCATTCCGTTTTCCGAAGTGAAAATTGCCCTCGAACGGTCAAAGGGTTAACGATTTAGTGTTTATTTGAATTCCGCCTTTGTTAAGTTAAAAGGTGTTAGAATGTAAACGGAGCCTTTGTTGTGATTGCCACGTATTTAGCGAATATGTTTCAGTGTTTTATTTATTTGAGGGAAATTGCAGATTGGAAAACCCTTTTTTGTGGAAGTAACAAATCACAGACGTAAATTATTATGTTATTTGTAGTTTTGAACTGTGTCTCAACTTTTTGCAGTGTCTCACTCATGTGTAGGATAAGCAGTCGACCTTGGAAAGAAGAGTGATGAAATGAAACTAACATCAGAGGATGCATGGAAGGTCAGTTAGTCGGTGCACGTAGAGAAGTATTATTTTATTTTTGTCATTAGTGGCATTTTCGGCATGCCTCAGGCTTTATTTATAAAGAGGATCGAGGAGAATGGAAGATAATCTACCTCTGATTCAATTGGCGATGATAATGCGATGATATTGTCATTTAGACAGCATGTACATAAGTAATTACTTCCAACGAATTTTTAATTCCACGCGAACTGTACGCTCATTACAATGGTCCAGTTAATATAATTATGTTTAATGTTATCTTTTCTAAGAATGTTTGATCTTCACACCGTTGATGCTTAGCTATTACTATGTTCAATTAGTGTACCGACGTTTTCGATTTTTTCCTTCGATAAAATGTCACATCATCACTTGAATGAGTAATGGCAGCGAGGAGTACCAGCTAACAATGTTACAAATATAATGACGTTGTACTTTCGACGTTATCTCAATTGTCTTACGACTCATTTTAATTGTAGGTAAACATGATAACGTGACCAATTAATAAGTTGCGAGACATATCCAAGACACGCTATTTATTTTCATTTTACTAATATTAATTTGGAACATCATTTAATAAACATAATACTCATTTGAGAATTAAAATTTCGAGCATTCTTTACATTATCTTAATACCCTGGAGCAGGAGCGGATTATAATTTAAAATTAAAGAACTTTGACGTGGTGGTGGGCGTTTACTAATGTAGGTCTTCTTATAGGAATTCCATTATAATATTGTAATATATTACTTTTGTATCCTTAGCCCACATCTTTATGATAATGCTGTTACTTTTGGGTGTACCCATATCTATTATAGCCTTATGTATGTATGATGACCATAATCGTATTTTAATAAGGTAAGATGCCGCCTTTGGACCATGTTGTTAAAATTTAAGCAAACTAAAATTTGAAAACATTGAAATATCCACCAGTGTTAAGCGAATCTTTTAACCAAAGATCCCTTTTTAAGAATCATCAACATGGAATACAATTGAACTAGGGCACTAGAAACAGCAATGATAAGTCAAACAAAGAATACAGGAGAGCGTAACATTTTGTAGCATTGTTGCTTCAGTACCACAGCGTGGTACCACTGAGACTCCATGGGGCGCCGACGTGACGATGTGCGCCGACGGTAGCCCAACGGTCTTTTTTTGTACCTTCGTCTCTAAAGCTACGCATTAAAGCTCAAAAGTGTTCAAGGGTTTTTTTTCTTGTTTAAGTCCAATATTATCAAACACGTTAATGGTCGGCTTTGCGGCGCCAACAAAAGGAGCGTGCCAATGGAGGCGTTAAATCCTTTACGATTTGATGATGATCACACATTTGTCATCGGTTTCGAGCTTTGGGCCACTTTAGTCATGCGGAAAGTGGAGTATCTACATATGGTAACATTTTGAGGGTCGCAGTTGGAATTCTGTTAATAATATTGAAATTTTCGTTCCGATAAAGACACAGCTGTTTACTTATTAGAGGCACTTCAACACTTACCAGAGGGAACGGAGTCTCGACGATAACATTCAACAAACAAAATACAACGTACACAGTCTCATGCTCATAAACATAAACTAATAACGCATTCATTAACTACGGATCATGTAATTTGTAAATTTATCTGTGATTTTTGGGGACAGAATGATAACTAGGGTGTAACCTGGAACCAAAACAATGACTACTGACATTACACCCACAACTCCAATAACACTGAGATACAATAAAAACACACCACTTAACAATATGCAATATTTGAAAATATCAAAAGGTCCAAAACAAGCAATCAAGAAAATCATTGCTGAAGATATCAATAAAACATGAAATGGGACGTACCTGTTAGGGAAATGGAATTACGAGTTACAGAAAAGAAAAACAGTGAAAATAAAAAACACCAATAAGCAAGTTTGTTGGAAAAGTTATACTGTTTGAAACGTCCTGCGTTGCGGGTGTAACGTGAAGTCTTCCAGGCTACCCCCAAGCCTGCGAACGGACGAACAGCCGAGCTCGTCCGAACATTTCCGAACGCAACCGAACCCGGCCGAACTATACCGAACGCGCGATGCGAGCGAGATAGTGACATACCTGTCGGGCGCTTTCATTGACAGGCACCTGAAATGAAGAAAAAAATCGATCCAATTCGTTGAAATTTAAACTTTCAAAAATTTTGTAACTCTACTAATATTTGAAGTAGACACAGATAAATTTACATGCATGGATGAATTTTATAGATTTATTAATATGTTCTGAAAGATACCGTTCAAAAACTCAAATTCCTTAGAACCTAAATAACCTGACATACCAGTAAAGCCTAATACTTATTAATGTTACATCAAATAATTGATCAATCAAATGAAAAGCGAAATAAAAAGGCCGCAATAAAAAATTATAATAAAAATTAAAAGTAAACACATCGAAAAGAACAAACAATTATACATGGCAAAAACATTTAAAAACAACATTGCAAGATGTATTAGGACAGTTGTTAAAATATGGGGTAGCATGAGCTTGACTCGGTGAATATTGTGCGCTTGCACGCGATCTCTCTGCTGTTCGAGTTACTATGTTGGCTGCGGCGATCAACGGTTGTTCTGTTTTTGAATTTGACGTCTGTTCATATGAGATTTTATGTAAATATAAAATGCTTTATGCTATTAAATTAAATCAAAAACGAAATGATATGACGAAAATAGTCGATAGTACGATGGTTTTCTAGATATGTATATGTTCACGCATATTGTATTAAAGAGATTAAAATACGCTTTTTGAATATATAAAGTGATGTAACAGTGTGTACATTTTATTTTGATGCCACGCATTCGAAGCCACGGGCAGACGCTAGTCCCAAGTAGAACATATTGTTGACCCTGTATCTCTAAAATCAGATGATCACATAATTGAAGCTTAAAATAAAATTGTTAGACATTTGCAACATAAATTACGTAATATGCGATACAAAATAATACAAATATCTGTAAAAAAAAGTAGAAACAAATTTACTGACATAATTTCTTGTACATTTTTTAGTGAATTCTTAGGCTGACGAAGTAATTGAAACTGTGTTTCAATAGCCAGTGGCTTCTCCCATCAGTAGACTATTGCAATTGTGACGAACATTCAAAATTGCTATAAAACATATATTAAAGAAAACATTAGAAACATTTATTACTGCACTATCTTATTATCCTATAAAATTGTATTAATATAGAGTCATTACGCACAATATCGAGAATCCCCTTCCCAATGGACGTATTTATTAGATTATTACCGGACGAGATCACGCAAACGAAATCGTAAAATTAAAGGAAATCAATTCCGTCAAATTGAATCCAATTCCCTTAACATCATTCGGTAATAACGAGGGCATGGCCAATCAATATCACTAAAACATGCTTCCGAGAACAATGTATCATACAAACTAGAACACTATGACTATCTCTCTATTAATAATGATATGGATAATGAAAACGTCAAACGCTAAAAATACTGAGAACAAAAATATCAAACAATAAAAGCTATGAATAAATGGCGTCGAGTGTTTCATACAATACGTTTCACTTCGCGTGTGAACATCGCTCGATGACTGTCGTTTTGAGCTATTTTGACACAAATATGTATCTCGTAGATATAGTAATCGACCGCATACGCAGCGAATCCAAAAGTCACCTAGGCTCTCAAAAAACCAATCTATCAATATTAGAACACAAAAAATATGCAAGTCAGTTAATAATCCGGAATCGGCAATCGACAATGGGAATAAAGTCACAGTCACTTTTTTAATAATGGCAGCGAAGTTTTTCTTTTTTATTGCACCCTAGGTACGTTTGACATTTGAACCGGCTGATGACTCGGCCGTAATGATTGATCGCCGCGACACACTAAATGAGTGCAATTTAGCGTTTATTTCCCTTTCTATTCAATGTTTGTTATTGTTAGCTCTCTGTGAAATTGTGTCCCTTAAAAGCATTGTAACCACACCCAGAAATTGCTAAATTACTTTCCGACGGCGAGCTTAGGGTATCGCTAGTGCTGGGTGGCTATTAGAAAACAAATGAACTTCAGCTATAAAATAAACAAAACGAAATCATATTTACATACAAATTAACTGTTGAACTGTGACTGGTAATCATTTGTCAGATTGTTGTGTCATTCGGAATGTTACAGATTGGTGTTTGGCTGTTTCTACCGCAAAATGATTTCAAACGGCGTTAACTTAGAGTTCATTTTAAAATTTTTGCTTGACTTGGCTTCTGAAGGAGTATGAGCAGGAGTTTGAGTCTTGTTACATGTGTATTAGAGTTGTTTATGGTTTGCTGGTGGTTATGGGATACGAAGAAGATGAACAACTGGCCACAATTTATCATGCACCAAGTATCCGCCCAGCCCGTAACGAATCACTAGTAAATAAATTGACCACAAACATTTCGGAGTATTTCTTTTGATGCGGCGTCCTGAGACTTCCATATTAATTAATTTGTGCTGGAACTATCTCGGAGATTTGTTGTTTCTTTCTTGTGTGCAAAGTTTCTGGATATAAGTAAATCAAATTCCTGGCAAAATCTAATTTGTCCTCCCTGTCCCTGTCTTTTTATTATATGGAATAATAAAAAGAAAATATATAATGATATTTAGTATTTTCTTTATATACACCTAAGCGATGAGACAAGCAAATTCTCCTGATGTTTTTCTTACAGTTAGTGTCAAACATTTCGTTAAAAATTACACAAATACTAAATATAATCATACTTTAAATTATCAATAGTAGATTTAAAATTTGAAGCTATGAAGGTTTAATTAAGACGCTTGCCGATCTGCAGGTCAAGGATTTCTTTTTGTACATATTTATGGGCTTGCGTTTGACCCCAATCTCACCTGACGGTAAGCGACGATACGGTTGACGATGTAGCACGCTTGCCTAGAAAACACCTGTTCACTCTTGACTTTGAAGACTCCCAAATTGTAGATTATCCATAAACTCGAGTTTAGGCTAAAGGAAATCTTCGTAAAAATCAAATATTTCGCTAAACACCTATCGGTGTGTTCCGTCAGTTTCTCTTAACTCTCCATAAAGGCTTAGCGTGGACCTTCTACAACATCAGTACAGTGGCACTGCAATTGTTATGGGCCGATGTTATGCTTTCAGGCAGGCAGGCATGCAAACGACCCATTCGTCTTGTTACGCAATTGTATAAAAAAAGTAGCTAGAAAAAGTGTAAAAAAAACTTGGCGACGTCTTGTATGGGGAATTTTTCAAAATACCTCTCAACATCAATAATTATGTCAATGAGTATAATTTTTTTCTAAAACGTTTTAAATATGAGATACTATCAAAATATTTCCTACTGTTTGAACGACAACAGTTAAATGACAATTGATAGGTACTATTATTACTCAGATCTGTTCTAGGGTACATTCAATTGAAACTGACTCGCCGGGATGTGGGGGTCTAGCAGACTATTTAGGCCATATAGGTGCTGATGCTGAGGATATATTCAATAGGGTACTCTGTGATATAATTAGCTAGTGATTTAAAAGGTAACCCAATACTGGTTTAGAAACAATTCAACTTTAAAGGACGCAACGAAAAACTTCATCAATATATTTTTCATTCGGTTTAACTTTCTTTCCGACATCCAGTGACGTCTAATAGAACTGTAGAAGATTTTGACAGTTTTGATTGACAAGACAAAAGTGACAAAAATCATAATATTTCTACAAAAGTTATACCTATATCAGATTCTATAATTTTCAAGGAATATCTGAATGTACAGCTTTCACTCAAGCAATAATCTGCTCAAGGGACTAGAAATTTCATAGCTCTCAATTAAAACGCAGAAATAATAATTGAGAAACATCCACCCCACTCGTGGAATCAATTTAATAATGTAAATACCACGCTGTCCCTCTTCCGTAATAATAAAGTACCGAGTCTCCTCGACTTAAATTTTAAGAAGGATAAAATTAATTATAATGATTTATAATTTTCATAGTATTTGGTCTAACGGACGCTATATATAAAATCAAAAATGGGTCTGTCAACCTAATAATATGACTCAAATATGCAACCTAGTCATTCAACTAAAAAGAGGATTTTGAATCTAAATGACTTCAATATTTTAATTTATTATTTTTATAAACAAAAAATGCGCCAAGTCTATCCGAATTTTGATTGTTGTTGTTTTAGAAATACTACGTAGGTAGGTACTCACTACAACATACAATTTGGTTATTTTGCAAGGTCAAACATCAGTAGAGTAATATGAACCAAGGATTTTATAGTTTGATATATTACTTCCATGAATATGAACAGACACAATTACTTATACCAAAACATTTTTTGATACTAACTCACATTGCTTAGCATGATCCTATGTTTTATCAATATTACTGCAACATTCACTTTGAAATAAATATATGGTAAAGTTCAGGATTCATTCTAAAGAGTATAAGCTGCCAAAACACGATTTCATGAAATTATCTCGATAGAAAAAATCACACAGTTACCTCCAACATGAACAATAAGCCACTAGTATAGGTATACAATAAATACTTTGAATCCGATCTTAAAACTTTACATTTTAACTGAACAATGTATTAGGTAGAAGTTATATTATAATCACTGTTAAAGGAAATTACCTAAACTATCACGCGTTAGAACTATTTTCACTGAGATCTTCTCTGCCGCCCGGCCCCCGGCCAGAGTACAAAGGGGGGCGTAGAGAGGCGAGGAGGCGGGTGCAAAACTCGTATACGAGCTGACGTTGTATCGACTCTTAACTCAAGCCGAAAATATGGTAAAATACTTACTTACATATTCAACGTAAAAAAGTAAGCAGAACTAGCCAACAGCGAAAATAAAACCAAATAAGACAACCACGCAAATGCCGCCACGGCCAACTCTTTTCCCGCACCTGCCCGCTTACAAAGTTTTGACGCGGCCGTAACAAACATTTTTTCGGGTAAATAATTTCGACGTTAAATCCTCTGGGGGCATTAATTTCCCTTCACCTGCGATTCAGCTAAGAAACAACCCAATTAGTGCATTACTTCTTACTTAGAAGGCACCCGATTTCCAGTTAAGTTGAGATTACACAGAGTTTTGCCATCAGAAGTATGCTTTACGGATAAGAAATAAGGTCTAGTTTTGTGGTTAACATCGATCTCTCCCGTTGCTTAGTTGGTTAAAGTGTCTGGTCTAGAGATAACCCAAAAAACGCAGATTCGAATCTCGAAACGTAATAATTGAAATATTTTCGTGTTAAATTATATTTTCTAGTTATCTATACATATGATTTTTTCATTATCTTATCTAATTAGTATTTACACACATTAGCCTTTACTCGTCCACTGCTGCGCATGGGCCTCTTCTTTATCTTACCTAGGATAAAGAAGGTCAGTTATAGTGGTCAAACGCAATCCTATTGTGCATAGAGAATCTTTATTTTATTAGGCATCCGTACTTCCGAAAAAAATAAATATATAAATAATAAATACGAAAGTCTGTTTCTAACTTTGTTAGTCAGTTGGTATAGTCCTTCTTGCACGCAGCAACGGAGCAATGGATCGACGTGATTTTTGGCATAAATATAGTTTATAGACCGGAGAGTAACGTAGGCTACTTTCTAACCGGAAAATGGAGGGTTCATGTGGGAACGCGGGTGAAAGCCGCGGACCGAAGCTAGTCCGTACTATAAGAAATGCTAAAGTGTGTTTGTATGTTTGTTGGTTTGTCCTTCTTTCATGTAGAAACGTAGCACTGGATCGACGAGATTTTTGGCATAGATAGAGTTTATGAATTGTAGAGTAACAAATATATAGGCTGCACGGTTTCTTTGGGAACGCGGGTGAAACCGCGGGAAGAAACTATCTATAAACGATAACTATTTTGATTAATTTGAGATTTGATTTCGACAAAAATATAGTAGCGTCTTTGTAGAGTAACGTTTCAGCGTTATCTCTGTCTTGCCTTTTTTGTTTTTTATGTTTTAGGCAAAGAAGGACGGTAACTAATTTAAATCCTTAATTAAACACTTATCGATATAAAGCTCGCTTGGATGATCGCATTAAAAAAAACGCGATTGTTAATAATTTACCGACTTAAACGCCGGTTAAGTGGAAATAGACAATAAAATACCAAACACCCGTGACCGTAGTGTAGATAATTACGGTGTTTACTATGGTAATGTGGAGTCGGGTCTTCAGAAGTGCGTACGAACATACTGAGTAGGTAGGTAGAATGGCGACCGCAATAACGGATTGTTACATACAAATTAAATGGGAAATGTCATTCAATATCTTTTTATCTTGTGGTTACTGCGTAAATACACTGAGAAAGAGGGGAAGACATATAATAATTATGTTTTATTTTGGCTTTGTTGTAATAAATAACGGGAATGGCTAACACCTGTGGTACAACCTTTATATTGTACCTACTACCCTGAAATATCATTTTAAATAAAAATTGTTTAAATAATTATTGATAATGTATGTCTATTACAATTTCCTAACGACCTATTTGTGACATGTTTGTTTGTTTATTTTCATAAAGAACCCCCATTGTTCAAATATGAAACTGAGATTTGTTAATTTCCTATTATCTATGCTACAAGAACCATGGTCTCACAACGGCCTGATCAACAATACCAGTATTTACCACCCTGTATCTAATCGAACCTGCAATTGAAAATAATAAAAAAAAAATGAAATTACTATTTTTGAAATCATGGCTTATCTCCCAGTGTCGAAGTACCCTAAACAAAGTTCACCCTTTACAGAGTTTGCGTAAGACAACATCTTTTATTTTTCATATTTATAACACTCCGAAGAATTATTACTTCTGAATCGTTTAAGTCCTTGTTCTTGCTTGTAATCCCGCGAGTGGGGATTAAAATGCTCTTCCGACACTAATTAAAAAGGGTAACTTTTTTACCTAAATGATTAATCGAAATTGTGTTTATTCTGTTAAACACAATTAGTTACTTCGGAGACAGGAAAAGCATTTAGGGCCTTGATTTTATAGTCTGTGACTTCTTTCGAAATATACCCATGGGCGTAAAATTGCTAGTTTATCAGTTGTTTTTTATCGATTACATTTCAGCGAGTGCATCGGAATTACACAACAAATGGTGAATTCCACTCATCAAATATTTTCGTCCAAGATTTGATCAAATTTCTTTGACAGATGTCCATTCCACTCGTCCAATATCCTTTTCCAAAATTTCTTAGTATATTTTGCAGTCTTTTGCGTATAGTTTGAGAAAATGGACAAACATCGACTTCATTTGTTGCTATTATCATTGTCATAATCTTTGTATCGGTGTTGCTCTGTGATTTGATGATGTCATCTAATTTTTTTGATCAACTGTACATTGGACAAAGATATTTGAGTGGAATACCACCCTTAATTTCTCCTTATTCTTTCCATCAGACATCCAAATCAACTAAATCATAAGACAAACAACGAAGCGACATCGATACATTGTACATAATGTTCCTTTACGCATCAATCGTTTTGCCTCTATAACTCTATATTCATCATCCGTGCCGGTAAGGAATGCCTTGCCTACAAGTCTGTGTTTCCCGATCGATATAACCTGGCTTTCCTCAAGTCACGAGTGAATGTTTCTTCTAAGTAAGCATGCTTTATCATCAACCACATCGTCGATTACCATCAGGTGAGTTAGCGGCCAGACGAAAGCCAATACAGTATAAGAAAACATACTCCCATTGATGGTAGCGGCCAGAGAAGCTATAGAAAAAATGATAATACAGAGGATGATTTCTGGCTTCCCATTCTTCACGCCTGTAAAGTTTACTCCCGCAAGCAAATCGCGAACAAACTTTGCGGAAACTAGCAACCTCAAACCTTATCTAAGAGTACTAATTTTTAATTATGAAAAATACATGGATTAGTTTTATGTTGACTTGTATTGAATATTTTCGCTGAGATAAAAAATATTGCTCTAGAATTATTGTTTAACTTCACAGCGTATTTTATCTGATCCTTCTTTTTCCATTATAATTTATCTATTAAATATAGTAATGAGGCCATTAATAATAGAAACGGTTCACTCAACACTGCGATGCGCTGGAACACCTGCCTGGCCTAGGGCTGGTGACATCTTACTGGCTTTTACGAGTTCGTAATAACAAGTCGACACGTTGGTTGTCTTTGGAATGTGTTTTAAAGTTTCTGACTGCGTGCTGAATAAATCTTTACAAGATATCTCGTTACATTTAAAATGATGTGCAATTGGATTTTTATCATAACTTATCGTGGGTGCATCACGTAAGATAACTGACGTGGATGCACGAATGAGATAGCAATACCCTTTCCAACCTTCCTTTTCTTCAATTTCCTTTTTCAAGTCCTAAACTAGTGTTGAACTACGACTAAATTTATCAAGTTAAGCGAGCTATTGACAATTAGATACCTTGTTTTGGCTTTTGAAATATAAAAAAAACCTGTTAAATAAATAAAGTTATTTATTTTAGTTCTATATAAACACAAAACGCACCCAAGCAGCTACTATTATTATGATATACATAAATAAATCCTAATCACTAGGTATCCAATCAGTAAATACAATTACCAACACCAACAAAAAATTACACAACACCCAAAAAACAATTTGCACCGCTATTTTTGCTATTTGTTTTGAGTTGAGATTAAAACAGCAATCCATACTTTATTTAGAAGTTCAATTAACAGTTTGCAATAACAATTGTTTCCCATTATAACTTGTCCATTAATTGTAAAAGCTTCACGAAGGTTGTTAGCAATAATACGAAGTGACGTGTTAACTTATAATTTTCACTTGTTAGTAATTGCCGGTTGATAATGTTAATTAAAATGCTCGCCATTCCTACATACATTGTTACATACATACCCTGTTTGGATAATCTAGAGTGAACCGTTGCAAACTATCCTATTCCCCATGCATACTAATGACAAGCTACTTCCATAATTCAATAAAGTAACTACTTATAATAATATAGTGAAAACTTCAAGTAGTTTCGCCCCCTTTTTGTTCTTTCTTTCGAACCAGTAGCCGGAGTAAGTGACACCGCTTAATATAAGCCTCACTTTTATAAAGTTTATTTTAATTTTATGCAATTAAAAATTAGTGTGTATTTTATTTAGTTATTTTAGTTTATGTTGTTTACTTTTTCTGTTATTATAATAAAGACACCCATTTTATGCAATTATTGGAAATGATACATAAACAATAGCTGCCTTGCTATTTTATAGCCGGTAAAATCCGTACTAATCCATACTAATATTATAAATGCGAAAGTGTGTTTGTTGGTTTGTCGTTCTTTCACGCAGCAACAGAACAACGGATCGACGTGATTTTTGGCATAGCTATAGTTTAGGGATCGGAGAGTAACATAGGCTACTTTTTATCCCGGAAAAATGCACGGTTTCTGTGGGAAAGCGGGTGAGAACTGCGGACAGAAGCTAGTAATAAATATAAGTGAAATACAAGTACTTCACAAAATAATAAACATAATTATTTATGGCCATGAAGTTAGTAATGAATCTATTCGCGACTACTTATACTACATGACTATTGACTACATATATTCTCTTCACTAATGCATAAGTACGTACTGATTTCACAATTAGCATAAACAAGACACATTAAGAACCCCGTAAGAAGTGTCATTGCATCATTGCAATTACTGACTGCATCACAGTTTTCCTCACATTAGGTTTTGCATTGTCATAAATTCTTAAAACGGGTGCAATTTAAAATCAATGTGGCATCAGCAAGTAGAAAAAAAATAGATGGTAAAATTTGTTTCCAACAACAGATTCTACAACAGTCAAACATGAGCTTATTTTGTGCAAACAATTTAACATTTTTGGTACCTACATGTCTTTATGCAATCAAATTATCAAAAGTATGCTATCTACATAGTACGAAATCCCATTTCCTTTAAACGTGGTTTGCGTGTTACCAACATGGCACGAAGAAAAATTGTTCCCAGTTGTTTTAACAGCGTAATTCTCCTTTACGATGGCCGTTTACTATCAGACCGTATGAGACGGCTCGAAATTTGCCTACCTCATTTGTATACTCGTAATTTTGAAATATAGCTAGATTATTAATGGCGAAAATAAACCTATCTGTGCTCATTTTATCGAAATCTGTAACTAAGTTGTCAGCTGCTAAATATACTGATCTTAATATTTTTTTCGAAAAAGAGCATTAAAACGTAATTTAAAATTTTACAAACATATAGAAAATTACAATTATTTCATCTTGTTTGTTTCAGACATTTTGAAAATATTCTCTACTAAATATTTAGATCTATACGTCTTGCTTAAATGCTTATATGTATAACATATACAGTTTCATTAAAACCGATTCATTCATTTCAAAAATTAAGTATGTACTTAAAGGTTTATATACAAAAAGTCGTAGGGTATCAAAAAACACTCTAAAACCAACCACACCAAATGTTATTATGTTCTAATGTATGTGACATGTATTACAATTTAGCTACCCTTTCCCCAAACATGTTGTTTTGTTTTACTCAATTTACTTACACAAAGTTCTCTACAGTACTATACAAGATTCTAAGGTTTTGAGAAGCATCTTCCTTAAATAGTTCGGACCTTACCGTGAGACTCTGACCATCTTTCAAACGTTACTTCGGAACTTTGCTAGTTGAACGTAAACTCTTTGTTCTCGTGAATTAAGTTTAATATTGTTTTGATTGAGGTTTAGAATTGTAAATCTAGTTGTTTTAAGGTTCTCAATAAATCGTGACCACGCACTGAGCGCCTCGAGCCAATCGCTTCTGTAGCCTTTCATACTTCTTTTGCTGATGGTTTGAAATTCTCATCCACAGTATTTACAAACGCGAAGTTATATTGCATTGTGTGAATTAGTTCAAGTTGGATAACTTTTTATCGGTACCTACAATATTCATCCGAACATTCTTAAAATGACGCAGAGATGCAGAAAAGAACGCTTAAAGAGACACCGGTTCGAATCCTGTTGGAAGCGAAATTTTTGTGATGTATATATTTGTGCGAACATCCGCTAGTGTCGGTTAACACTATAAAATATATTTCATAAAATTCTTAAAATGATTAAACTAACTTAAAATTCTTAACGAACACAAATGAAATGTGTATTTGTCGAACTTGTTATCTATACAAATAAATAAAATTGAAGTGTCTGTTTGTAATATCAAAATAAGAGATTTTTACCAAATGCATATAAAAGTATATACGGTACCTATAACAAAACAACCATTTTTAAATTTTTTTGTCTGTCTGTGTTTTTTCCGGGTAATCTCCGAAAGGGCTGGGCCGATTTTGACGAGACTTACACTGGCAGATAACTGATGTTAATTAGGGTAACATAGGCCAGTTTATTTTAGAAAAAGAATTGGGGTTCCGCGCAAAATAATAAAAACCATAAAATCCAATATCTCCGCGCGGGTGAAACCGCGGACAGCAGCTAGGAGCTAATATTTCGCATGCAAATGTTCAAGCGTCAAAAAGGTAAAGAATTTCTAAACCTTATAACAAAGTAGTCTGCAAATTGGTCTGTTTGTAGAACTCGAGCTATGCTGCCACAGCACTTCCGGGCTGCATACATCACGCTGGCGGTATCATTAAGACATCAAATATAAACGGGGGAAGGAAACACACCTCATTTTCTGTTATTCGTACCGCGTGATTTTCGTAAAAGGTTTCGATGCAGTGACAGCAAATTTAAATAATTGCGGGTTTTCGTTATTCGAAGTTCGATTTAGTGTTTTTGGAAGGGGACGCAAATAACGCGTGTCGCAAATTAGCCTGTTGCCAGCTGTCGGTATATTGACACGTCTAAATAGAGATGTTGACTCCATTTGTATATGACTAAATCAATAACAACCTCTTTATTATAATAACAGAAAAAATAAACAACATAAACTAAAATAACTAAATAAAATACACACTAATTTATTTACAATCTTAATCTAATAATCCGCTACCAGTAGGCAAAGTTCCCAAAATGCTGCCAGCATTGCCACGTTGAATGGCAATGCTTAATCTTTGACCTAAGTAGAGGCCAGCATTTTGGTCACGTGTGGCTTCGACCAGACGCCCTGAAAGGTCTTTAAAAATTCGATGAGCTCCAGGTCCCCACGGTCCAAGTGTCTCAACCCCAAAAGGCTCAAATGTGTAACTACTATCAAGACTACTATATTTGCGCCTTTTGAGGTTCTCAGCGGATTCAGCTGCCGCACCAGCCTTATTTTGAGTACCGGGAAGATGTGACGGCGCAAGGGTGTCAACACAGGTAGCGTCCCATACCAAAGGTCGCCCCATCTTCCACGGAATAAGAGTCATTCCATCAGGCCTTTTACCATCGTCACGTACGAGGCCATTCGGTTCTAAAATGGCCGCGCAGTTGGCGCTGGCAAAAGCCCGACGGATTATGTCGTTAAGACTGGCGTGGCGTGAAATTCTGCCAGCGCTTCGTTGGCAAGATAAACCGTGGTGACCGAGCCGGTCAACAGCACTACCACACTGGCAGCGGTGCGGAGCACAGCATGATGCGCCCAAGCGAAGGGATGCCGCGATGCGGAAAGCTGAGGAGTCCAAAAGAGTTCCAGTGTTTTGCGATGGAAGAGCCTGAAGCCACAAGCCCGATTCCCACTCGGCAACGGCTAACAGACGGGCGCGCTCTGCAGAGCTCAAGTACGTATTAAACAATTGCTTCCGTACTTGCTCGCAAAGCGGCCGGTCCCAAAGCCTTTGAGAAGATGGTGTATTAGGGAATTCTGAGTTTGGACAGGCTAATAACCATGTGTTTTTAGCCTCGGTAGAAAAAGTTATTTCTGGATCAGTTATAGACGCTGCAAGTATTTTTTGGGTAAGTTTTTGTGTGCTATGTACCGAGGATAGAAACGCGGGTAAAGCCACACCAGATATTGATCTGATGCCCAGGCCCCCCGATCGCACTGGAAGTGAAGCTTGCAAATCAATTCGTTTTCTCAATGTTTATATTGACAAAACTGGAAATCTAACGTCAACAATGAGAGTCAAAGTCGGGCGTATCTATTGAGTGCTAAAACGCCCCATGTAAATTAGGCCGAACATCTGACGTCACATGTTTTACGCGGGCCGTATTGCTGTACCAAAAACATATATTTGGTCGTGAAAAACTGCGTTTAAGTATGTACTTAAACGCATAGTTGACATAATGTTTTTATGCATTGACATGTATCATGATGTAAATGATGGTATTTTAAAATTACTATTGGATGATAAAAATATATCATTGAAGTCGGGAAATTTTAGATACCGGTATCGTTGTAGAAACTTCCAATTTTTTTTTGTGAATTTATTTTTTATTTTATTAATGTGATTCTTAAACCTGTATAACAACAGAAATTGTAACCTATTCGTAATAAGTAATGGTACTACAGTACGTTATGACGATTCTTGCGTACTATCTTTGTCTGTTGAACACGTCTGTGAAAACAAATCGTCTACACTAAATAAAATAATTGTACGAGAAAAGAAAATACCTAGTTAGTAAAATATTTTAACAACAGAAAGCGTGTCACTATTGTGAATAGTTGGATGGGTAGTTTTGTAAATTTATCTCATTTCCTTACTCTAGATAAATTAGATTACAATCTATTCACGGCTGCATATCGAAATGCAGTAAATCATCTTCATTAAAATAGTAGTTGTGTGAAGAATAAGTGAAAATAGCTAATTAGAAAACACGCGAAACATTCGACCGACTGCGATCCGATCGCGGCGCTGGATGCTATCTAACCGACAAAAAATAAACCAACGTAATGCTGAACATACACTGCTGGGAAACTTGGCAAGCATTCTAACATTTACTTGTTAGGATTAAGTCACAAATCAACCTGTATAAAAAATATTAGAAACTACTGATAAAGTGAACAATTACGAGCAAATTTACTTTTTCATTTTAACTTATGAAGGTCTGCATTAACCACTTAATAACTAATGCATAATCATTAGAAAAATGATTTTGTGATTGTATTGTGATTTGTGGTCTTTTGTTTTTTAATTTATTTTAAATTCTGGGCTTTGTCGTTGTGCGACCACATCACGCAGTTGGACAACAAAAATAAATAAATAGTAATATATTATATTGTGATCCTTCTTCCACAAAACAACACGGCTGGTTGATACTTTGACGTAAACAATGACGTAATAGTCACCACTACAACTGAGGCAGCTAAAGATCTAAGAGAGAAGCGTGCGCACAGCATTGGAGACGCTGTAGAAACCAAGGTGTGGACTACGGCCTCAATCTTAGTAAATTGGTTTAAGGATCCAGACAGATGCAACTGCCTAATGGTTGATGAGGCTCTTATGAACCCCTTTGTGTAAAAAAAAGTGTATTGCTTCACGATAGAGTTCCACACGCAGTAGTAGCAGTATCGCGACACACTGTCATACTGTCAGTTGTGCCTACTACACCGATATCAGTGATGATGCGATAGGCAGATTTGTGAAGCGGGCAATTATAGCGGCAACACAAAGGTTCGTGGACTACAACCTTCGAGAAGCCATACAACACCGCAACGAAAAAGTGGTTCGAGCGCTTAAGAGGTTAGGAAACGCGGGATCCGGCCGATAATCCCCAATCCCCTAGTATATAGTATCTATTTAAGCAATTAAAACTATGTTCATTCGAAAATGATTCTGCTCACGGCGGCATCGTGTATTGGGTCTCTTTCCTCAGTAATGGTAAGGAGAGCGATGGCTGGCATGTATATGTCATACTCGTGAAGGGGTTCCGCTTGTAGTGTTTGGTCAATTCCAGTTTTTATCCTTCTGTTTACTTGTAATTTAGTTTTAACGTCTATTTGTTTAATTTTAAGACCATAGTAATTCCCGTCTTGATGTTTTTTTTGTGTTTAATATAGTGTAGTATCTTAATTTTTGTTAATATATGACCTAATTTTATAAGAGTATGGACCATGTGTCAGTAGAGTGTAATCTACTACAGTAAAAAATTAAAACGAGATACAGAGATTAGTAAACTTTTCAAAGGTTTATATTTTTAATGCGTTCTTTTCATTATTTGTGAATCCAAGGCCGCACTCCGTTACATGAAGGAGTTGGGCTGGCTTGGGTAAACGCTGGCAGGGGGAAATGCACAATACACCCCAAGCGGGACGTCAGTGCAGGCCTTATCGCCCCCACCTAGAATAAGAATATTTGTTAATTCATTTTCTATAAATCAACGATGAAATTGTAACCATTTGCTATTGAAAATATATTTTTCCAGACAAACTTTAATAAAATACGTAATTATGGTACTGTAATCTTGCGGCCAGCTTCCGGCTCCATCGTTAGGACCCTGGACATCATCTAGGATCAGAGTACTTGTACAAATCAAATGAGCCTCGATGGGACGTCGTTTCGTTTCAGAGCGTCCGTGGCCGCTTTTCGGCTCCATCATCAGACCAGGGGGCCAAGCACGCTATACAACTGAAATTGCGATGGCAGTGGTGTCATTATCTATCACAACTGCAAATTGTGCCAAAAGTCAGTAATGTAATGTCTGACAACTATGTTGTTATTGCCATAATGATTTACCAAACTGCCAAATTAGCGTAATGGCGATGGCCGGACACCATTGTGGCTAGTGCGATAAGAAAAGTGTCAGTTGTCGTCACAATGATCGTAAACCATTACTATTTTGACCATTGTGGTTTAGTATGCTTGGGCCCAGCTCTGTGACATCATTATATTGAATTGTCATCCGATTTGATATATATAGTAAAATTTCGTCTCAATCGAACACCGGGACGTGGATCAAATTTAGTTTGCAAAATTTCACCTAAACAAACATGCAAACATTGCGAGCTTGCTATAAGACGCAAAAAGCAATGCTAAGACGCTCGCTCAACGCAACCCCTGTGTGTATCGAAGCAATTGACACGAAGAAACCACTGGCTAGTTACGAAACTGTTACAATAATTAGAACTGTTCGCGAATGAAAAAATACCTGAGAATCCAGATTGCCAGATAAAGCCGCGATTGTCTGGGATTGCATATTGAAAAAACATGCAACAGAGATAAGGTGTTACACGCTTGAGCGACTTGGAGGCATCGCGGGTGAACATAAGCTAATTGCATTTCCTACCGAGTTACTTCACTGCATAACTACTAGTTACTGCTACTGGGTTGGCAATTTGATCATTTTAAATTAGGTGTGGTAGTGGAGCGGGAGCGAGTGTGGTAGTGGAGCGGGAGCGAGTGTGGCCGAGCGGGAACTTGTGCGACTTTCAATCCGACGCACCATAGTTCGAATCTCGACTCGGCCCGCACCAATGACTTATATCAAGTTATGTACGGATTATTGACACTCGCTCGCTCTAAAACGGTGAAGGAAAACATCGTGAGGAAACCGGCATGATCAAGAACCACAAAATTCGAGGACATGTGACATCCACCAAGCCGCACTGGGCCCGCGTGGTGGATTATGGCCCATACCTTTCTGAGAGAAGGCCGGCATCCCAGCAGTGGGAGCGTAAGAGGTTGATAATGAATGATAGTGGGAAGTGCCTTTTACACTCACATATAGCATAAAGCATAATGCTCACAGACATCATATACGTTCACATACCTACAGCATACAGCGCAAAGCTTACATACCAATGTTAAAAACATCTGGTCGGTACAAAAAACTAAACAGTAAGATTGTGCCAGTGTCTATATACATTATTGTCTGATAACCATGTATTGGATTAAGCCTTACTTTGACTTCTAAGAACTATAAGGTTTTCGGAAGCCGCTCTAATATGCTAATGACAGTAATACCGGCCATACACGCTACGGTTCACTAGAGAGGCGCAAGTGTAGGCGGAGATAGAACGAAGCTTGTTATGGGATCAGACCTGTGCAGGTCTAACCCAATGCAGACCGGTGCGGCTCCAGTCTACCTCCGCAGACACATCTGCACAAGGTAGACCCTAGCGTGTATGGCCGGTTTAGACATCTAGCTACTTATAGCTACGTAGCAAATGGCAAGATTCGTTGGTACATTTTGGTTAGGTAGTGCATTGTGAAGAAAAGAGATTACTTGAAGAAGTTCTAAGTCTAGGTTTTTGATATATATCATAGTTATAGTTTAATTTTTGGACAATGTTATAGACTTCTCATAAATAATAAGACAGATAATATTTGAGCATTGGGCACTGACTGATATTATGTTGCGATGTGCCTGAGATGTGCCCTCCTTGAATCCTCAATCTAAGAATGAACAATGAACATATACCAGCATATTTAAAGTTAGTTTCTTCAACCAATAACCAAATAAGCTCTAGAAACACTAACCAAAGGTGCTTATATTTAAAAGGCTTCAAACTGTAGACGTTTTTAATACATAAAGACCAAGTAAGAGTACCTACTGGAGGGATGATAAAATAAATCTAAATAGTTAGAGCCACACGCTACAGACAGCGAGACTCCCGCACATTTTATCTAAGCTCATAAGTACCTACGGAAGTTGTATTACCGTATCATGCTACATATTTCTTGAGCAAACAGCTTACGAATGCATTCTAAGCACCCTTGTCATAATAAACTGAACTGTGAAATGCATCGCAATTGTTGAATATAATGTCTTGTTACAGTTAGAGAAGGTTGTTTAGAGATTGCATTGTGTAATGCTACTGGTTTTCTTTATCTCTGAGCTTGAATGAAGAGGTATTTGTGTGTGTTATATGCAATTCATTTGTTATTAAAAGTATTTTGAATGGAGTGAATAATGCAGTTTATTTGCATATTACTGTAGTAATTTAAAGAGAAACAATTAATTTTCAGGATGTTTGTTCTCTTTGAGGCTGCTTGAATGAATACGACACCTATAACGCAGGAATTCACTTTTTAGACGTAGTCAAATTCAAGGTATCACGTAATTATTATATTAAATAAGTTCTGTTGTATCACTTAAAAAATCTCAGTCGTTTATTGCACTTGTGTCCAAGAAACTTCTAAAGCACTTTCACTTTTCTTTTTTTTTATAATTTTTGGTAACGAGACGAGCCGGTCTCTTGCCTGATGGTAAGAATAACGCCGGCCCATAATAATTGCACCACTCAGAACTTTGAAACAAAGAAGCCTGTGCGACACTGCAATGCGCTCGTTACCCTGAGACATTATGTATTAAGTCTCATAAGCCCAGCAATTTCACTGGCTACTTGCTCATCAAACCGGAACACTGTAATGCTTGCACATTACTGCTTGGCGGCAGATTTCACGAGCAAAGGGGTGGTAGCAACCCAGAACTCGCGGAAGAGTTAGTCCTACCACCAAATACATTTTACCCTGTTTGAATTTCCCTTATAGCTCCTAAAATTTTTAATCAAACTTGCACCTTCGATTCTTTAAAGAATTTATGACTGATCCCTTTTATAAAAAATCAAGCAACAAACCGATCTTTCAGTAAACAAGTAGTAGGTAGTTTGATTTATTACAAAATAACCTTGCACTTTAACAACAATGAACAAGTAGTACAGAGATAACAAGATTCAGAGAGTCCAAATTTTGTAAACACCTACATACTTAGATCAATCTAGAAGCGGCATCTTTGTTTTTAACAAACATTGATTACAGAGAGTGTTGATTACAGTGGGTGTTGTACAGTGAGTCTGTTCATAAATTTTTCCCTATAACTGATAAACTGAACACACGGATTAGCCCACCGGGAGAGCAGGATGTAGGTAATCTTGTTTGCAGTGTACCTTCTGTTTGCTCCTCATTGCTCTTTGTAGGGTTTAAAAGAGGTGGAAATTACATCGGAATTATATGAAGTAGTGTAATAAAATGGTTACGTGACATTAATTACAATACAATACAATACAATAACTCTTTATTGCACTCCAAGATGTACAAGTAATAAATAAATAAAACAATGGTTACAGTAAAGGTACAATGGGCGGCCTTATTGCTAAACAGCAATCTCTTCCAGGCAACCTTTGGATGGAGAGGATTGCATGGAAAGAAACATTTTCGGGTAGTAGTGCATTAACATATATAATATTATGTGAAAAACCAAAAATATAATTACATATTAAATTTTGTTTATAAATATATAATAATAAATATGATATACCTAAATAATGTATAAGTAATTACTTAGTTATTGTAAGGTATTTGGTTTTTTGTATTATTTATTGCAAATGTGGGTATGTCTCTCTCTCTTGGAAATACAGTACAATAGTTCGGACGTGTTGTATTTTATTGTTTCCCGTAAGAAATATCACATTGGCGACGACTAAAGCTACGAATCCGCGTAATATAAAGTGTATTACATTGTTTGGAGTACGAGTACAATGTCAATCGGCAAGATTTCCGAGTTTAACGTGGGGACCGATAATTGGCGGTTGTACGTCGAAAGACTCGAACAATATTTTATTGTGAACAGTATTAAAAGTGATCTACAAGTGCCAACTTTAGTTACGGTGATGGGCTCGGCTGCGTATGAGTTGCTGGTGAACCTGTGCACCCCGGATAAACCCACCACCAAGTCGTTCAAGGAGTTGACAGATATTTTGGAAAAACACCTACAGCCACGGCCGAGTATTTTAGCTGAACGATTTAAATTTCATCATAGAAAGCAAAATAGCAGCGAGAGCATTTCGGATTATATAGCAGAATTGAAGAAAATGTCTAAAACATGTGAATTCGGGCAATGGCTCAACGAAAGTTTACGTGATCAGCTTGTTTGTGGGTTGACTAGCGAAACGATACGTCAACGTCTATTTGCAGAAGATAAGTTGGATTTCCAGAGAGCTTGCAGTTTAGCATTAAATATGGAATCAGCAGAGAAAGATGCTGCTTTGGTAGAAACGCAAACCGGTAACAAGAACGCATCCGTGGATTGTCAAGCGATGATGAAAGTGTGCAGAGAAGCGGGAGCGGTGACGTCACACGGCCGAGGAATGTGGCGCGGCTCATCGACCGCAGGCACAGCTGTTACCGGGACACGTGACGCCGGAGCGAGCCGGCGACCGACGGCCGGCGGCAGCGGAAGGGCCGCGGAAGGACGGGGCAGTGCCGACCCGCGGGTGGAGTGTCAGGTGTGCGGCGGGAACCACTTGGCAACGACGTGCAAATATAAGTGTTACGTTTGCAAAGTTTGCAACCGCGAGGGTCACTTGCGTCGTATGTGCCCAAGAATTAACAACAAAAACTACGTCAGCTATAATCAACAGTACCCTGAGGAGGCATCGGAGTTGAGTGGTTGCAGCAGCGACGAGGTAATAACGATTAATCAGTTATCATTAGATGAATGCCCACCAATCCTAATCTCAGTTAAAATAGACAGTATGGTTTTAAAAATGGAATGTGATACAGGAAGTGCAGTATCGTGTATTAGCTACGAGTTATATCAAAAGTATTTTAAACATATGAATTTAAGAGATTGTAAATTATTGCTGAGATATTATACCGGTGAAACAATTCGACCGGTAGGCGTTCTAAGGCCGCTCGTTAGGTATAAAGATAAGGAAAAATATTTGGATTTGTACGTAATAAATAATGGAAAAACTATGTTGTTAGGAAGACAATGGCTAGCGGAACTGGACATAAGATTACCTTTAGAAAGTTACGATATTTACAATGTCACGGATGAATGTTTTAATTTGGCAAAATTCAGTTCCAGATATTGTGAGGTGTTCGCGGAGGGCCTGGGGCGGTTCACCGGCGGGCAGGTCAGCATCCACCTGCGCGCGGGCGCGCGGCCCGTGTTCATGCGCGCGCGGCCGCTGGCGTACGCGCTGCGCGAGCCGGTGGGGCGGGCGCTGGAGCAGCTGGTGCGCGACGGCGTGCTCACACCCGTCGACCGCTCGGACTGGGCCACGCCGATCGTACCCGTGGTTAAAAAAGATGGTAACATTAGAATATGCGCTGACTATAAAATTACCTTGAACAAGGTGTTAGATGTCGACCGTTATCCCCTCCCGCGGGTGGAGGACCTGCTAGCTCGGCTGCACGGGGGGGAACGATTTACGAAAATTGATCTTTCGCAAGCGTACGCACAATTAGAGCTGGATGATACCAAAAAATACACCGTTATTAACACTCATAAGGGTATGTTTCGCTATAATCGTTTAGTGTACGGTCTTGCATCCAGTCCGGGAATTTTTCAAAAGATTTTAGAGCAATTGTTTGCCCATTTGCCTTATGTAGGAGTCTTTTTGGACGATATTATTATTACCGGGAATAATACGTCATCGCATTTGGACAATTTAAATAAGGTATTTGATATCTTACAGTTGAACGGTCTTAGAGTGAGAAAAGAAAAATGTACATTTTTTGCAGAGTCAGTCACATACTTAGGGTACGTTATATCTAAGGATGGAGTACACACATGCCCAGACAAGGTGGAAGCTATCAAAGACACACCGACACCGACCAATGTTTCTGAATTACGTTCATTTCTCGGTATGGTTATGTATTATGCGAAATTTGTTGAAAACGTTAGCTCAATTTTAGCGCCGTTATATTATTTACTACGAACGGACGTAAAGTTTGTGTGGAGTAGCGATTGTCAGACAGCATTTGATAAGATTAAATACTTGTTATCTTCTAGCAAGGTTCTCGTCCACTACTCGCTCGAACTGCCGTTGATACTGACCGCGGACGCCAGCAGCGTAGGTATAGGCGCGGTGATCTCGCACGCGACAGACCAGGGTGAGAGGCCGATAGCATATGCGTCGCGGGCGCTTAGCAAGGCGGAACGCGCTTATTCGCAGATCGAAAGGGAAGCTCTCGCTATTATTTATGGAGTTAGGAAGTTTCACCAGTATGTATACGGTAGGAAGTTTACATTGAGGACGGATCACAAACCGTTGACATCTATATTTGGAAGTAAGGTTGGTATACCCGTAATGGCAGCCAGCCGAATGCAGAGGTGGGGAGTTTTACTATCAGGCTACAACTATGACATAGAATTCGTTTCATCCGCGAAAAACAGCGCCGACGCCCTATCGCGCTTACCATCAGGCAAGTGCCATAGTGACAGGTCAGAGGTCACGTACATTAATTTTGTAGAAAAATTTTTACCGGTGACCCATAGTGACGTTAGAAGGGCGACGGCCACAGACGCACTACTGAGTAGGATACTTTTATATACTCAATCAGGCTGGCCACCATCTTGTATAGAGGATGATGTAAAACCATATTTTTGTAGGCGTAATGAGTTGTATTCTGAAGCGAGTTGTGTCATGTGGGGTTATCGCATAGTAATCCCGTCGTCTTTACGGCCTCAGGTGTTAAAACAGTTGCACAACAGTCACATGGGTATAGTCAAAACTAAGTCGTGTGCTAGGAGTTATGTATGGTGGCCCAACATCGACGCCGACATAGAGGACATGTGCCGGCGATGTGAGACGTGCGCGCTGGAGTTGCCTGCACCACCGCGCGCGCCGCCTCAGCCCTGGCCTTACCATACCCAGCCTTGGTCAAGACTACATATCGACTTTCTAGGTCCATTCCATGGCTTAACCTTCTTAGTGGTGGTAGACGCGACATCAAAGTGGGTTGAAATATTTGAAATGTCTCGTATCACAGCCGCAGCTGTAATTAAAGTTCTACGGAGTTTATTCGCGAGGTTCGGTCTCCCACTGGAAATTGTTTCAGATCAGGGCCCTTCTTTCACAAGTGTAGAATTCGGGAATTTCCTGAAAAACAACGGCATTAGGCAAACGTTCTCTCCTGCGTATCACCCAGCGTCAAACGGTGCGGCTGAAAACGCCGTAAAATTGTGCAAGCGAGCGATCAAGAAAGCTTTGACCGATAAGATAGAGGTGGACGCGGCCTTACAGACGTTCCTTTTAGCTTATCGTAACTCGATACATAGCACCACGGGGGAGACACCAGCGTCAATCTTGCAAAGACGTCCGCTTCGTACTCGGCTAGATTTACTACGTAACGATAGGACGGTACTCAACCGAGTAAGCGAAGCACAGAGCAAGCAAGTGGAGTACGCGGGTGGTAGTCTGCGACAGTTCGAGCCAGGCGAACCGGTGTGGTTTAGAAACTATAGAGGTCGTGATAAATGGGAGAAGGGCACTGTAGTTAGTGAAGGAGGGTCCCGTAGGTTAAACATAAGGGAGGACAACGGTCGACACAACACGAAACATGTGGATCAAATACGTCGCAGGTCACGCATGTCTGATGTCTCGTTTCCGGGTGAGGTCGGAGTGGATCCACTTATTAGACAAAATATACCTGAGGAAGTTGAATCAGAAAATAGTAACTCTAAAGAAAAGGACATGACTCCTAACGTTACTATTCCTCAGGTGGTAAGTTCTGAGATGACGGGTGATGGGCACGACGGCGACGTTTTCAGCACTCCAATGCCGACCCCATCGCACTCGCCGCAGTCGCTTCCACAGCGGTCGTTGCCAAGACCAGTGTCGCCGGTGAACCGTACCAAAAGACTGCGTAAACCAGTTAGTAGGTTACAATTCGAGTAAGCTAAGCTAGATTATATAAACTATATTTATGTCACGTAGGTTTAATTAAGAGTAGAGGTGTAAGGTATTTGGTTTTTTGTATTATTTATTGCAAATGTGGGTATGTCTCTCTCTCTTGGAAATACAGTACAATAGTTCGGACGTGTTGTATTTTATTGTTTCCCGTAAGAAATATCACAGTTATTATCACAGTAAATTATGCGAAATGCTAATAAACATTTTAGTTAATAGTCAAAAACAGGGCTGGATTATCCATAAGGCAGAGTAGGCAACTGCCTAGAGGCCCAGCACCGACTAGGGGCACGCACCCCGGGAAAAAAAAATTAAAATGTTCCTTCGCGCGAAAATTATATTTGAACGTTGGCCACCGGCGAGTTGGTAGACCAAGGTATCGTTGGAATAACGTCGTGGAGGTGGACCCGCGCGAACTCAAAGCTGATGATTGTCGAGAGTTGGCGCGGGATCGCAACCAGTGGCATTCTCTCGTGTCGGAGGTCAAGATCATTTTTGGGTCGTAGCGCCAGCGGAATAAGTAAGTGGTGTAAGACAAAGGCCCCAAGTGTCCGGCGACTCCAGCTGTAGTTCTGGTGAACACTGATCACGGACACCGGCTCAGCACTGAAGTAAGGGTTACTAATAATCTCCGGGTGGAAATGGCATGAGTTTTAAAAATGAGTTGAATACAGTACAAATTTTTCCTTTGTTTTTACTTAACGCATTAAAATTCGCTCTAATTTTTGATTCGATTAAAATATTCTAACTGAGAACAACTTGCATTGTTTTTAAACAGGTTTAGGCATAGGTCGACGGTGAAACACATTTGCTTAGAAGATACCCATTCCCTCATGCCTTGAAGCAACTCAGGTTATAACTAACAGGAAACAGATCAAGGCAAGGAGTTCCCCTCCTTCTCATTTCGATTTAACAATAACTTTCAAAACTTATCTTTGACGCATAGCTTTTTTTTGTTTTTGGCTCCACGTGGTTTGCGTATTTAGCCATTGTCAAGTTATAGACGCATTTTTTTTTTTTTTTTTTTTATATAAAATGGATTTGCGTTTGACCACTATCTCACCTGATGGTAAGTGACGATGCGGTCGAAGATGGAGCACGCTTACCTAGAAGATACCTATTCACTCGTGACTTGAAGACACCCAGGTTATAGCGATCAGGAAACACAGACTCAGGCAAAGCATTCCACTCTTTAGCGGTACGCCAAATGAACGTAGAAGCAAAACGCTTCGTGCGTAAAGGAGGAATATCAACAAGGTATCGATGTCGCTTCACCGTTTGTCTGGTCGTCTGATGATGGAAAGGAGAAGGGGGAATTAAGTGGTGTAATTCCAACGCACACTCGCCGAAATGCAACCGATAAAAGACCGACAAACAAGCAACTCTACGTCTGTGCTCAAGGCTCTGCAGCCTACCTTCTACAAGCGAGTCATTGCGGATGAGCCTCTTGGCTCGCCTCTCAATAGACTCCAATGCCTCAAGCTGGTACTTGGCCGAGCCATCCCAGAGATGAGAACAGTACTCCATACACGACCGAACCTGTGCTTGATATAGGTTGAGCAACTGTTCCGGTGTGAAATACTGCCTCACCTTCGCTAGGATACCCAGCTTCTTCGCAGCCAATTGAGCTTTAGACTCAATATAGGAGCCGAAATTTAGAGTCGATGTCAGAGTGACGCCAAGAAGCTCAAGCTGGTCCGTTATTGGTACGGCTACATCACGGAAAGTAGGAGTAAGGGAAAATTGACTCCGTTTGGCGGAAAACAGACACGCCTGCGTCTTAGAGGCATTGAACTTGACCAGATTGGCATCGCCCCAAACGGAGACTGCCTCTAAGGACAAGTTCAAGCGCTCCACCATAGCTTCTCTAAGAGACTGGATCTCCGCACCACTGGTTCGTGCATTGGATATGTAGCTCTCTACAACCGTGCTATCATCAGCATACCCAAAAGTACCGGGAGACAAAAGGTCATTAATATGAAGCAGGAATAGCGTTGCAGAGAGCACTGACCCCTGAGGGACCCCGGCATTAATAGCCAATTGATCGGACGAGCAGCCATCAATGACTACTCGAATCGATCGGTCTCTCAGGAAATCTGATATCCATTCACATAGGTCAGTGGGCAAGCCAAATGATGGGAGCTTGCTAATAAGACTGTCATGCCAAACCCTGTCGAAGGCCTTCGAGATGTCAAGAGAAAGTGCAAGCGCTTCTCCATATTTCTCAATGGCCTCACTCCAGACGTGTGTGGCATACGCTAGAAGATCCCCAGTAGACCGATTTCGGCGAAATCCGTACTGTCGGTCACTGAGGAGATCATTCGCTTCTAAGTATGCCAGGAGCCTGTTATTCAGAACACGTTCCATAGTCTTACAGAGTATGGAAGTGACTGAGATGGGCCTGTAGTTGGCAGGGTCGGCACGACTGCCTTTCTTGGGCACTGGTTGCACGTTAGCTTGCTTCCAAGATTTCGGCACTTGATGAGTCTCCAAAGAGAGGCGAAAAAGACGTGTCAGGACAGGAGTCAACTCAGGCGCGCAGATCCTCAGAACAATGGCTGGTATACCATCGGGACCACTGGCTTTATTCACGTCTAGATTGCGCAACGCCCTACGTACCTCCATCTGACGAATGTGAATATCCGGCATTACCGTTCCACATCCAGGCAGAGTTGGAGGTATGGCGTTACCAGCATCTAAACACGAAGATTCCGCAAAGAGAGAAGCGAACAAGTTCGCTTTCTCTTCAGCTGTATGGGCCAGCGATCCATCAGGTTTCAGCAGTGGAGGCAGTGAGGTCCGACAGAAGTTCGCTTCAACCGACTTAGCCAGGGACCAAAATGCTTTACTTCCAGCAGGGTAAGAAGCAAGTTTAGTCCCTACTCGGCTAATATGATCGAAGCGAGCCTTCTTCAGAGCCTTCTTGCAGGACTTGGCAGCCCTATTAAAGGCTCTCTTCTTTACGCGTTCATCCTTGGCTTTACGGTGTCGAGCGTCAGCCCAGGCTAAGTAAGCTTCATGTTTCTGCGCCTGAGCGCGTCCACATTCGGCTCCAAACCAAGGGCGAGCTTTGCTGGACAGAGGTACGTCGAAGAATGGAATAAAATACTCCATAGCTTGACGTATCACGTCCGTCACAGCTTCCGCACAAGCCGAAGGATCGCCAGAAGAGAAGCATAAAGACTGCCAGGAATAAGATGCGAAAAAGGACCGCATCTCGTCCCAATCTGCTGACCCATATCGCCATATTCGCCGATTGCCTTTGAGGCAAGGGTCGGGCGGAGAATATACCGATACTGACTTTACCAGACAATGGTCGGAGCTACCTAGTGGTGATGAAACCGACACTGAGTATCGGTCTGGATCTGTGGTCAGCAGAAGGTCCAAGCAATTGGCTGTGTGGCTGTCAACGTCTGGTACCCTCGTCGCTTCATGGACCAGTTGGGTGAGATTCAGCGTTAGCGCTAACTTGCGCGTCTCTCTTCCCGCATGGTCTGTGCTCTGATATGGGAAAAGCCATTCCTGGTGGTGGGCGTTAAAATCCCCCAGAAGCACGAGTTGAGCAGTTGGGTACCTTTGTAGCGCCACATCGGATGTCTCACTGAGATAGTTCATGAGCCCGGTCGTCTCCTGATCTCCACTGTGCGACCGGTAGATACCAGCATAAAGGATTTTCTCCATGCCAGTATCCACCAAAACCCAAATTATAGAAAACCTGGAGTCTTCAAGATTGCGAAGACGCCGATAACAGATGTCATCGCGAGCATACATGCAAATTCCCGCACGAGGCCTAAAACGGTGTTCTAGGACGTATCCTGGGTAAGCAAGGTATGACGCGTCATCCGGACATCTGATCTGCGTCTCCGTTAGAAACAACAAGTGCGGTTTCGCGGTCTCGAGGTGATGATGGACCGAGTGGATATTGGAGTGCAGACCTCGAATGTTTGAGAGGTGCACTTGCAGAGAGAGGACGTGCATCCGCTGTTTAACCGACTTCTTATTTCTGCTTTTCATGTTTTGATGAGTGAAGGGGGGTAAGAAGACGGCAGTGGGACGAGGCGCTACTAGGTGATCAAACAAAGCACAACTAAGCACCACATTAACAGGAGAACTAAACCGGAGACCGCGGGGACGCCCGAGCCCCCCCAAAGATGTCCATCGGGTCCTCTCGTCCAGTCGCCAACTGGCACGATGGCGCATCCCGGGATTTTTCGCGAGATGGCGGGGCAGCCTTTCGTGTGTGGCTAGCACACTACTTGGGCCCCCTACTGTCTGCGGTCGGCCAGCGGAGAACCGTGCCTCGGATCCCGCTGCTCTCCGAGATTAGTTCCCCAATGCAGCGCTCATGTTGTGCTTCAAAAACGATCCACTCCAGCAGCGCAACTATCCCGACCCGTCTCCTAAAATGGCTACACCGATCGACAAACCGGAACACGGCAAAGCCGCTTGGCGGAAAGACTTAAATCGGTGGGTGGTGACGAGCCACGGCCGAAGCCTACCACCAGAAAGTGGTCACCCTTTAGCACCACCCAGGGATCACGTGTAGGGTCTCGAGGGTAAACCTACGGACGCGGGTGACGTTGAACCCCACGCATAGCTTGGTTACGTTGTATTGCTGCAAGCATGGTGGGTATTGACACTATTGATAGCTAGAACTTTATACATTCGTATAATCGCGGTACACAAAACTATTCCGTGGACAATAGAGTTATCTGATTCGCTGCAACACAACATAGGTATAGGAATTTTAATTGGCAATATGAGACGTCAATAGAACGAGTACGTAGGTAATGATGTTATGAACTGGCTTTCTATCCTGCCTATGGATAATTATAGCGACTAACTAGCAGTGGTCATTTCTATTAGGGTGCTTTGACAAGGATAACATTTCATAGAGTTCTGGTCTATGTGGTTGTTGACTGTATAGAGATGGCCTTATATAGAGCTGGGTGACAAAAAGAAGGTCCTGACTTCTTACAATAAAAAAAGTTGTGATTTTTTATTTTTTGTTTGTGAAGCCAGTTTTTTAAATTGGAATCGAACGGCATTTGTTTTTGTTTTATATTCTGTAATCATTATTAATATTTACATGCCTACTAGACGGATGACTTAGTTCTATGAATTACGACTTTATTGAAAAGTACAAAACTTGATAATTTAGTGATGACTAGTAATACTAATCAAGCTAGATTTTAAACTATACGATGCTATAAAATATAGGCCTTGTTAAAATACCTTAGTCGCAACGTCTAGTGACTCTTCTACCGAGTCACTCGTAGATCTAAACCAAGATATGACCGACTACTTTATGATCATTGATTTCCATACGTAACGAGTAGTAATTGTGTAAAAACAATGAGAATCGTTCTGTCTGGTATTTTCTTACTGCATTTGCGGTACATGCGACCTGGTTATTAGATGTTTTATCTGGTATATATTCTGTGGTATTAGTACAACTGGCAGGAAGTTGTTTTTACTTTGTCGACTGTTGGAGATAGAAAAGTATAAACTTTGTTTTTTTTTATGGCGATGCTAGCGTCAAGGCAGGTTGGTTTTTCTCACCTGTGCTGCCCAGAACTTTGAATTAAATCCTTATTAATTAAGTCTCTTTTAAGTCGTACGTGATAGTGCGTTGCTCTGGTCACTGCTAGCCTCGTACTGTCACTAACTTCAATGACTTAACCAGTTCCCCTAGGAATCATTCAAGAGGTTTTTAAGTATACTGCCTATAGATCAGATCTCGTTACCTACTTTTTAGTCATTTTTAGATTTAAACATATGTACCAAAAACCAGATAGAGAATGAGAGAAACTTCCACTCCCTACAAAAAAGAAGCAAATTCCACTCTGAACAAAATTAAAATAAAATTAACAACGAGTCAATTACGCCCCAGTCTGAAATGGGGTATGTCTGTAATAAAAAACAAAAGCTAAGGGTTGGCGAATTTCTTTCCGGCATTGTACATTTATTTAATTAATCGGATTCTTACGAATGGGGGCGTGCTTCCGAATGTCCGAAGTCCGAATATTTCACGTATTTTTCGGGATGGATCGGACTGTTCCAAAGAAAACGATAATATGGAATTAATGTTGGAATTGAAATGAAATTCTAATTTGCTGTAGTATTTCTGTATGAAATTGTTTTTAAAATATATGTTTTGATTTGGGATTTTAAAACTAATTGAATGTATTCATAAAACGCTTTACATTATCACCTTACTAGTTACAACTGTGTACCTATAATTATCTGAATGCCACAAGCGTTTAATTATTATAAAATGTAGATGGCGCTGTATCAAGTAGAAACACAGATTGTATTTTTCAACATTTTATACACTTTCTACAATTTGATAAACATTGTAAAATATTCCTTTAGTTGAAGTATTCGGCACTCGAGTTCTTCTCGCACTTTGTCCAAATTCATTTCTCAAACTGATAGCATTTCAATATTTAAATTAACACAAAACTACAACATGTCTAAATTGTTACACATACTGCTTGTAGAAAGATAACTAGAATTTAAATCGTAAATATACTCTTACAGTTACTTAAAAATTAGTTATTAATATGTATCACAGAGTTCAAAGTATTTCACTGTCACAGACCATTAATGAATAAAATTGGTAAAATTATAAACAGTATTTTAGAAGGGGTCATATTACAAGTCACTTCGCAACAATCTTCCTTGTAATTATGTTAGTCCATCGAAAACAGGGGTGCTTTTGTTGACTATGGAATATATAGAATAGGCAAAACAGCCAAAAAATATTGCGTCAGAAATTTTATATTTTTCAGTTTTACATCTCGTAGTGTGGACAAGCGCGTAGTAGCTGGTAGAAATATTCTAATGTACTCCTAGCTATGTACCGCCAATCACTAATAAAGCACAAAGCTTAAGTTCTTGTTGTTATACCTAATTATATCGTTTGTAGTGCTGCACACATTTTCATTCACAATTTTTAATTAGATCGACTAGTGGATTGTGACACTACATATTATTATATACCTGCACAAAATGTAAACTATCGTAATAACCATTGCAAGAAAAGGGAAGCGGTTATTTTCGTTCCTTAAGTGAAAGGGTTAATTGTGGAACTATAAGCTGCTGCCCGCGGTTTCACCCGCGCGGAGATATAATATTCATATTTGGTATTTTATGCGCGGAACCCTAATTCTTTTCCACTTTAAGCGTTAAGCTTGTCATAAATAAAAAAAACAAATTACCTAACCATGAAGTTTGTTTAATAAACATTTTTTACTAAACATTCCGTGGTTCCGTTATATCCAATCGATTCGATACTCTACTGCACACTGCACCGAATGTTAAGAACACGCACCAAAATAGAAAAAAAGTGCAAAATCATATCGCTGTTACATCTCGCTTTTTTATTTCAATTTTCGAGGGTTCGCTAAACGTTTGAAGCGAACTCTATTATTTGGTTCCCGTTCGATTGTGACGTAAGCACATTCGGTACTCAACAGCCGTTTGTTATTAAGTATAATGTATATCATAACGTATTCATATCTATGATCTCAATGGATATGCCAATTCCATATTGTAATCTGTTTCATTAAAGCTTTGTAAACTTTTTTGTGCACTCACTGCCATCTGTTGAAAATAATAATTCAGATTTTTATAACTCTTAAATTCATTTCATTTGCGAAGCTAGTTTTTCTTCCGGCTTGCACGCAATACACAAAACATAAATTAACTCGCGTTCAAAATGTAAGTAAAAAAATAATAATGTAAGAAACGAACTAACAAAAACGATTTATTTTACCTTTCTGAACATCGCATTACGTCAGTTTCTATTTACCTCAAAATATTTCATTTGCATAATAGCTTTTTTTCCCGCCATTACTATTTACGTTAATATTCTGATTCGTTGGAGCTGGGGTCGCACGCACAGAACATAAAGACAATTTGTACGTACTGGCCATTTATGTAAATAAATCCACGATACCATGCTATTACAAAAATATGAACGAAACGGGTGTGGTTTCATATTCACACTTTTGTTTGGGCGCGGCTTTTTGTCCAGGAAATAATTAACTTAATCCACTGTGCACAGATTATTTATACAACATAGCATTAAGCCTTGATTTGTTTCAATTTCATTAATTCGTAGGTAGTTAATTAAAATTCGCATTCCAAAACGAATAAAGTGAAGTTAATAATAATTCCGTAAGTTTAATCAACAAAACATCAGAAAGCAATAAACTCTATTATGAGTCCTATAGAATTTCTCATTTCATTCGTCTTAAGCCATCAGAAACAAAGTGCGGCCGTCGTCTGTGGTGTTATTAACGCGTCTAAATAATTACAGGCCACATCAATCAGAGGGCATATGCAGATAGAACATTTTGTGCGAGTCAGCGCGCAGTCGGCTCACTGTGCAACCCTTTCTTTGATATCGGAATGATATTACGAGTGAAACACGTTTCTAAATGCATTGTGTCGGTAGAGATGGGAAACGTCGATGATATTAATTCACAGCCAGTCTTTTTCTTTTATTGTATTGGTATCAGATCAATATAAAATATTTATTATGAAAATCTTCATAATATTGTTGAAAAATAATATAGTTTTATTTTAGCCAATCAAGTATTTGGTAAGAATAATGTATCAGGGTAATGAGCAAATTGATCAAATAGAATTTAAAAAAACTTATGCTAAAAAGTTGTTATTAAACATCATGGACATTATTAAACGTCATGGACGTTAGGTACATAATGTAAAACCGAAAATATATAAAAGAACCCGAATTAAAAACGTAACGACCACATCAACACACAATGACGAGCACATTTCATCTAGAACGCTATAAATTGACCGCAATTAAAAGAACAATGACTAGTTTCAATTCCCCAAACTTAATTTCCTTCCCCGCAAACGTGTAACTAACCGAAAAACGCATTTATAAATAAATTATAGTGCAAGTTAACGCTTACGTTCCAACAAAAGTATCAAGGATTTTTTTACGACGTAACCGATCATCTGCTGTCTGTTATAGAAACGAAAATAATAATTAGTATTTTGGCCCTGACTCCGTAACGTCGACCCATTGGGCTATATTGAGCACGCGTCGATATTTGACTGACATCTTCACCCGTCGTCACCACATAAATTTATTACAAAACCATATTACATTTGCCGTTACATACAAATTACTCACACCATAATGAACCTTATCTTTAATACTTTTAATACTAATAATTGCTGAAACATTTTCTCATCTCATTACTTGAAGGTTATTGATGTAGCTCTGTCGTTGAAAGCAGTCTAATTAAGTTTTTAAGACTATTGAAATGTTATTATTGATTGACAGATGGCGCTAGCGGCTATTGAAAATAGATGCATTACTTTCAATATGATTATTACTTATTTTAAAACGATTATTTGATAGACAACGCTACAATACTTCTCTATTTTACCATAAATAGAAGAGATTGGTCTTCGTCTTGTGTGGTACGTATTTAAATAAATATTGTTGCGCCAATAACTAAGCTCTTAATTTTTACATACAACTGCTCACTTTTTCCAGATAATATTGACACCTTGAAAATACGGTAAAAATCATGTTAATCATAATTATTAAGCAAAGCATTAAAATTAAGTCGGTATCACGATTCAGAGAGCGAGTACGTAAGGGAATCATAAAGAATCCATCAACATCAGCACAACACCGATCTCGAAATCCGCCATCTATCATAAACATCAGAAAGGATTAAAATCTACGTTGCACCTTCCAAAGCTCGAGTACCCTTGTTTTTCTCTAACCCGTAAATACTGAGGGGCGTAAGTATGGCCGGGGGGCGGTAAATATTATCAGGGGGAGAGGGGGACTACCCCCGGCGAGGGGGGCACTATCCCTTATCGCGAGCGTTACCCTCGCGCCACGGCGGCCGCTAGACCGCCAAAATATGGGGCAAATCGATTTCGCTGTCCCATTTTTGTGCATCTGGACCGGTATCGATTTTGTCCGCGCTCGCGGGCAATCGATACCACAGTGCGTGGATTATTTCTCCCACTTATCGCGCTCGGTCCTTTTTATTAACAGCAAGTATAGAAACTATTAAAGTACAGATCAATAAACTTGAAACAAAGTTTGTTTTAAGTGCAGCGATGATAATTACGTTAAATGTGTTCTCCGTGGAAATGAAATTATTTTATATCTGCTGTAAATTAGTTTAATCGGAGTGAGATGCGTCGCATGCCTTCGGTGACTTGACGTTTGTGCCATTTTACAACACCATCCCGATCACTTACTACATTGTTGCCTGATTATGACTACGTAGTAATAAATAAATAGGTTGGTAAATAAAAAGAAAGTAATTTATGCCTACGAATGTTTAAGAACTTTTACTAAATTCAGAAGAACATACCCAACGTGTCTTTTTTTGTCCCCTGATTACTACATCACTACAATTCTGGTTTCTCGGGAATTCGGGACTCAATCGCTATAAAACGCAAAAGTTTATATTTATCGACATTTCTATCACGTCGCATGTTGGCAAATTTAATGTTGTCTTATCTTACTTTTTTGGATGAATACACGTAGATCCTTCACCTATGTAGATTATCTCCTAACTTAACAGCTTAAAATCCTACTAATATCATAAATTCGAAAGTGTGTTTGTTGGTTTGTCCTTCTTTCACGCAATAACGGAGCAACGGATTGACGGGATTTTTGGCATAGATATAGTTTATGGACGGGAGAGTAACATAGGCTACTTTTTATCCCGGAAAAATGCACGGTTCTTATGGAAACGCGAGTGAAAACCACGGGCTGAAGCTAGTTTACAACAAATACGATTATTAAGTATACATAATATAGTAAGTATTAAATCCGATTAATAATTAAGTTACATACAGCAACCGACGCGTTTTTTAATATTAGTTAATACTTAATAGAGACTATTTATAATTACCAATTTAAATATTTTAATTTCAAAACCTGTGTAGTAGTCACTAAAATATTTATCTATACAAACAACATTGTTGAAGATCCAAGATTTGATTAAAAATAAAGCAAACACAAAGGTTGTAAAACGCAATTTACTATCTTTAAAGGGCCACTTGGGGCGCACATTTGATACTCGACTACTAAGTTTTTATCGATTCCCTTTTAAATTGTTGCGAATGTTTTATTAGGTTTTATTACGAATCGTATATCAGACCTTAACGAGGGCTCCAGACAGGCTTAAGTAGCCTTTATCTCGTTTTGTGGCTGTTGTAAAGCTTTCGATTTCTTTAGCAAGTTAGTGCTAATTTTGCGAACCTTGCACTTTTATGTTGTATTGAGCGTTGTGTATTTTGTAGATGTGAGTAACGAAAAGATAAACCCCGTGGTGTAGGTGTAGTTGATATATATCCATACTCCATACAAATAAATAAAATTGAAGTGTCTGTTTGTAATATCAAAATAACAGCTTTTTACTAAATACATATGAAAGTATATACGGTACCTATAACAAAACAACCATTTTTAAAATTTTTGTCTGTCTGTCTGTTTGTTCCGAGTAATCTCCGAAACGGCTGGACCGATTTTGACGGGACTTTCACTGGCAGATAGCTGATGTTACAAGTAGTAACATAGGCTACTTTAATTTTAGAAAAATAATTAGGGTACCACGCAAAAAAATAAAAACCATGTAATCCAAAATCTCCACGCGGGTGAAACCGCGGGGCAGCAGCTAGTGATAAATATACTTAAAGTAGGCGATGGATGGTTTTAATTTTCTTTATTCAGTTGGTGCCCAGGAGTTTGCAGGAGGTGCCCGTCCCAAGTACTCGTATAATATACTAGCTGCTGCCCGCGGTTTCACCCGCGCGGAGATATTGCATTTCATGGGTTTTATTTTTTTGCGCGGAACTTTAAATCTATTTCTAAAATAAAAGTAGCCAAAGATACTCCTTATGACACCAGCTATCTGCCAGTGAAAGTTTCGTCAAAATCGGTGCTGCCGTTTCGGAGATTATCCGGAACAAACACACAGACACAATTTTTTAAAAATGTTGTTTTGTTATTAGGTGCCGTATATACTTTTATATGCATTTGGTTAAAACTTGTTGGTTAGATTACAAACAGACTCTTCAATTTTATTTATTTGTATAGATTCACATCCAAACAGTTCTAAGATTGTGTGAATCTACACCAGATTAAGCACTAAGAAACTTCGAAGCTATAGAGTTAAATTGATATCGTATCATGAGAAAATCAAGCAAAACTCTACTTTGTTCAATGGTATCACTTCATAATGGGGTAATTGTGCGAATGTAGTTTTTGCTGCATATCTGAGTTTAGTTGCTGAGTATTTAATTACTCTATTTTATTCCATTTTAACTGATTTAAACAAAGGACGGGGTTCTCAATTCGTGCCATTTTTGGTATGTTTATGTGTTACTCGATTTATGAAAAGAAACAAAATAAGGGTGAAAATGGTGGATAAAATTTAATATTTATATCGCGACATTTTCAAAACATATTACATATTTTTATAAAAGCAATTGTTAACATCAACATTCGTATTTACTTAATACCAATGTAATATATTAAATAGTGTCTTTTTGCTCTAAATCAAGTTAGAATCGAATGACCCTTCATATAATGTTAAAATCTGTATGTACATATCCGTCTAGGATACAGAGCGTGCTAAAATAGACATGTACCTACATAATACATACACACATTCACATACACACCTACAACTCAAAAAACATTACCCTTATTTCCTTTGGCAGTCGAGTAAAAAGCGGATATATAATTATATACCTATACTGTATTACACACTTTCTTTTTATTTTATTATATGTATACCCAAACACTTAAAGCCGCAAAGCGGTATTTTACAACTAGGTTTAATTTTCGATAAAACATTAAAAAATCATTATAACGCACTTAGTTACTGCTCATCGCACTAAGTCCACCGCAAGATCGCCCGAGTGTTACCACAAACATCTGCCTTCCCAACACTTAGCCCATTTTTATTTAAGTATATTAAATCTTACTTTAAACTTCACTTGTTTCTCTTGATATGTCAATTCATACTGTTAATGAAGTCATTATTATAAACATACCGAATACGGGTGGGCTTGGCTCTATATTGTGACTTTGTCTATATTAGAGTTTCTTTCAAATCCTGTTCTTCGCCACCCAAGTACACATAATTAAAACACCTGTTTTTTTCCGTCAGTAGAAATGGCCACAAATGATCACTTGTACGAGAACTGCTCGTACTAATTGTTAAACATATAATTTTAGATCCAATTAGTAACCGTGTCTCATTCGCACAATAGCGAGTGAAGCGGGGGAAAAGTGTAAAAACCAGTTTTTCCTGCATTTCCACCTACCATTGTCTAGATATTAATCTGCTCCGGATTAATAACCATCTATCTACCCTTTCGATGTGTACCTACTGACTACAGTTAGAATAACGGAGGAGCATTGAATAGCTTTTTTAATCTGTGACAGTTTTGAACTTCGAATTGTTTGTTTTCTTTTTAATAAATTTCAATCCAAAAAGTTTGTTATCGGAATTTTAACTACACCTATATATTTTGCTTTGGAGATTCTATTAATATTGTCTGACCTGAATATTTAACTTTTCTTAATACGTAATATGTAAGTTACAAAAAATAAACTATTGTATAATACGTAATCGTCAGGGCCCTGGACATCATCTATGATTAGAGTATAAAGACAAATCAACCAAACCCAAACTCTATGGGGTTACTTCGTGTCGTCACAGAGTTCCTCTGGCCACCTTCCGGCTCCATCATCAGACCAGCTCTGTGACATAATATTATTACATTGTCCGATTTACATATTATGTATGTAAAATTTCGGCTCAATCGAAAACCGGGATATGGGTCATATTCATGGGTCATTTTTTGCTTGCAAGATTTTACCTACACAAACAAACATATAACATTGTAGGTAAGTTAAATAAAAGTTTGTAATAATAATAAAATACACACACATCTAAATAGCATAGATAACCCACATTTACTACAGAGAATGCAAGAAAGATACCAATACTTTGCAAACCATATATACATATTCGTGATTAGGACATATTCCCATACTCTCCAACTTTATGCATTAGTAACAGTTCCTCTCATGATAAACTGCAATGACTCCTTTTTACTATAATTAAACATGATTAGAGCTCAACACATGGTGAGTCGCAATTATAAGACGTTACAACGGCTACTGGAGCTCACAATACACGCCATGCGATAGTTATAGATATATATAGATTGTTTTCATCATTCAATAACTGCTCTAGCGCGGAAAACTGTTCACTCATTTAATACGATGCTGCTTTTAACTATACCACGGCATTCCATTTTCAAACTGAAAAGAAATGCGTGCAAATGTCACCGACAGCAATCCTCGAATGCCGAATTTCCCCAAGACCCTTCGGAATTCATTCAAATCCACAGTCATGAATGAATCGAATGCGAAAGAGACAGTTACATACACAACGTGAAGTGGGAGAGAGAAGCGATTTAAATAGTACGCGAAACGGAAATAGAGAGGTCGGGATAATTCCGTCTAGCCGGGAGGGATTCCCTCGTGTCACTTGTGTGCGTTCGTTTTTCGGATTGTTCGCGAGTATTTCAAATGTCGGTGTGCGTTCTGCAGCTCGGTTCAAGGCGGAGGGTCCTTTATCGTTCGCGTTCGGCTGTAGACGGCACTCGCTTCCATTCTTTCCGTGCCTCTGGGAGCCCCAGCTACTTGTTGATCAATCGTAACAAATTGCCTCCATGATATTCCCATTGTGGAACCGTTTGTCGCTTTACTGCCTTCAAGGAAATCGTGTTTCCTTGAGCCACTCGAGTTTATTTGTCTGTAGAATGATCAATGAATGGTGAGGAGTTGTGAATGGAGCTTGGTCTTTTGGTTTTGTCGTAAATTGTTGTTGAGTTGATATAATGTTGTTTAATAGTGTTGCCCAATGGAAGAACCTTCAGATTCCATAAGTCTCTTAGGTACCTATCATGTCGATTTTGTTAGTGTATTAGATTTAGTAGCTGTATAATTAAGTTAAAATAAAAAAGTATAATTTAAAGAAAACTCAAAACCTGAAACCAAAATATAAACCAAAATTATTCTCCTCACATGATATTTTGATATATCAATTTGAAAGTCAGCGATCAAATGTGTTTGATGTCACAAACATCTAGCTAAATCGTTACCATTTTTTATATGCAGAGATACCCACGACTCAATACATACTTGAAACGGCAAACACTAATATAGAAGCAAAGCACCAAAAGCTATGGAGGTAGAAAAGAGATGTTTTTGCTCAGAAGTGGGACGCGTCGGACTAATAAACATGTAAAAATAACAAATAGGAAAATATTTAAATCAGTTTTACTGATGTTATATAATATTAGATCATCTTGTAATAAAAAACTATCGGTAAAGTCAAGTTATGACTAAACATAAAAGTGATAATTTGAAATACAGATAACTAATTACACAGAAATCTATTAGTGTGCACAATTTATCGGAAACAATTAATCTGGCAACACGCGTGTCTCAGACGCCGCATTGCAGTGTCTTGGTTTAATATTTCAATGAGTAGGTACCGCTGCTTGGACTAGAGCCAACAGGAGGACTCCTATCCTCCATTCGCGTTATTATTCCACATAGAATGCACATTGCACATTGTATACCCGCGGACCAAACGAATTATGATGCCCTGGTACTCGTATCTATTCTATACAGACTTAGCTGCCAACTCGGTCTAGATTCAGAAGTAAAAGACCTACATTCTGAGAATTTATAACTATATTGAATGATAAATCTGCGTCATGCGGCTTTCCGTGCTTATTTATCTAGGATTCAATCTTATATTATTGAAATAGGTACATAATATTTAGAAAAGTTAATCCACATATACTTAATTGATATTTTTTAAATAAATAAATACGCTTTTAAAATTTATTGATTAAAGTCTGTGTTAGTTAACGGTCGTATCAAAGCAGTTTTTATAAGTAACTTTTAAAATTATTATATATAGTTATATATATAACTATAATACTTACCTAGTTACGGGTAATAATAAATCACCAGAATTCTTTTAAATATTGTTTTAACGGTTTTTAATCCTGGCTTTCAGGTAGATATTCAAGTTAAAACATTTGTAAAAGAAAAGATTTTGAAACTACATAGATTTTCTTCAATGTTTAATAATAGCAAAAACCTATGAAATAAATAAACATTATTTCTTAATATTGATTTCGAAAACCCATAAGTTTAAACAAGAAATGTTTTTCAAGTGTGCAAGTGAAAGGCGTGGCAAAAGCAACATAACATTATGCCTGACCATTATTCTTCGCATACATAAATTACTATTTTGCTACACTTGCCAGTACAGTTCAAGTTTTCAACAAAGTAAAAAAACGTAGCAAACTTTGAACCTACTAAACAGTCCAGTGAACGCACACATAAACATTTTTTCATAACCAAGTAACACGTATTTTTTGAACTGGCAACAAAAACTCCTGAACTTGTCTAACGCACCTCCCGGCTTCACAAAGGTAATGAGGTAGTTATTTCAGTCCTCTGTTTATTTACAAAATATCACTCCGTTTGAAGGCGGACCATCAAAATGAGTCGTAAAGTTGAAAATTCCATAAAAAGTCGTGTTGATGACCTCCGTAATTGAACCTCGTTCTTTGTAGCAGAGACAATGGATGGTGCCTTGATTTTATTGATTAGGAAGTATATTATTAGGTGCTGACAACGATATTTGGCACCGGAAAGAAAGATACTCTGATTCCTTGGTATTCATCCTTTTATGTCGGTGGAACAAACCGAACAAGAGTTTTGTTAGTGGGAGGACTAAATCTTCTGCGAGTGTCTGTCTGGGTTGTTACCACCGCTTTGCTCGTGAAGTCTACCGCCAAGCAGTAGTGTGCAATCATTACTGTGTTCCGGTTTGATGAGCAGAGTATCCAGTGAAATTACTGGGCTTATGAGACTTAATACCTAATGTCTCAGGGTAACGAGCGCACTGCAGTGTCGCGCAGGCCTTTGTGTTTCAAAGTTCTGGGTGGCACTGCAAATGTTATGGGCCGCCATTATGCTTACCATCAGGCAAACGACCAGCTCGTCTCGTTACCAAATAACATAAAAAAGACATTTCTTTTCAAAATAACAAAAACGTCTACCTAAATGTGCTAGCCGTATTACCTATACCTAGTCCGTGTATTTACACTTGTCAAATAATATACCTAAACAAATATGGCGGATCACAAACTAATGACATGGCTAGAAATCTCAATTCGAATCATGTCATTGATTGGCTCACAGTTCACTATCATGTCATTGGTTGCCAACCGCCAAATTTGTTTACATTATTAGACAAGTTAAAAACACGTATCTTACCTAAATATATTTTATACATCGACTATTTGCCGTTTAGATTTTTTAATTTAATTTGTAAGTACATAGGTACCTACTTCAAACATTACAAATCTTAACAATAGCGCACACTCCGTACAAAGACAGCATTAAGTCCCACAAAAGAGTTAGAGCCAAGTCACTACCCCACCCGTTCGTCGGTAACTCGATACTCCCCCGTTTATCTGAACGAACAATTATTGAAGCGTGTAAAGCAGTGTCCTCCTATTATTTACACTGCGTTTTGTATGCGGGCATTCCGTTTTTACAAAAATATCGCGTTTCCAAACGCATCCAACATCCGATGCGCTTATTTGGTAGAGGAATTAATTTTAAAATTGTCGTAGTTATTATGACAAAAAAGAAATATATACGAGTGGTATACACCGCTAAGTTATAGTTTTAGGTATTGAAAGACATTTTAATAATTTTGTATCAAAATATCAATTTTTTTATCATCAATGTAATCAAATTGATACCTACTTATACAAATCTTTTTAAAATCTATTTAAGAAAGTACAATTTACAAATGAAAATGAAATTCCTATGCTGGGACTATGTCTATTTTTATAATTACATTAATATAGTTGTGCAATATTATTTTCATGCCTATCTCAAAATGAGTTATTCAAACCGGCATGGAAAAAAGTACAAAAGTAGAAAAGCTAACCGAAGCCTAACAAAAAATACAAGGCCAAAACATGATATTTATTTTAAAATATTATCACAAGAAACAAGATTTCTTTGTGGACAGCATTAGTGGAATCGTAATAGTGGAAATGTGTCAATATGTATTAGTTTGATTCCTCGGCGGCCGCCGCGCCGCCGGCGCGCAACCTTTTTTTGTACATATCCAATATATTTAATCTGTTTTCTTTCTGGGCTAAGAAACGAATTTGCAAAATATCAATTTTTTAAATAAACTATTTTTTTAATGCTTTTGTTACATAAGATTAATGTATTATTGATGAGTATTAATTACCTGCGTAATAAACACGAACAAATGAAATAGATGTATATATGAATCAAAATATAACTGTTTATAAAAATACAAATAAAAAACACCAAAAATATAAATAGCGGAAAACCTAATGACATCATTAGGCAATGAACAGACACCGTGATTTCATAAAGTAACACAAAACATGAATCACATCACAGCGCGGCGGACCAACCGGCGGCCGCCCAAAGGTTTCCGCTCACAAATAAACAAACATTTAATATTATACACAAAGCGTCAATACGAGCGAAAAAAATTAACTTTACACCTCCCAGATGCACACTTTCCGTGGACATTACATTTTTAAAATCGCATTCGGGGAAACAGGGGAAACATCGAGATAGGCCTACGCGGGCCAGCGTCGCCGCGCGCCACAAACAACATTTTTTAATCTAACTTTTGCGTTTGTAAAAATTACTATTTAAATATTTACATCGAGCCGCTAATTAACAGAGATTTAACCCTTCCGTCGCCCAGGCTCACTTTATTATTTAGCCCGGTGGAAATATTTGGTACGTATTAAAATATGAAAAATTAATAAAGCCTGCGGTTCTCTCTGCGGCGCAATATAATTCTCGTTCGGGATTGTCGAGCTTTTAGATTATTGCACGAACAAATGTTTGCTTTTACTTCTGTTTTAATTGGAACAATTGTAATTTAAATGTTTATTACTATTTGATAAAAAAGTTGACCTATATTATACAGATTAAAAATTAAAAACTAAACAGAACTACAACTCCTAGTAACAAAAAAGTAAGAAAATAATTAAAAATCGTATGAACTATCTATAGACAACAAAATAATCTAAAGATAGTTAAAATGATTTTTAATTATTATATTTTTTTTGTTTTAACAACTCTTTTAGTAGGCCTTCAAAACCATAAGTAGATACTTACATACATTTAAATGCATTTTTTTTAAATTTAAACCCTTTTTTCATTTCAAATAGAGGTAAATCTATGAAATAAATATAGCTAGGTATCCCTATTATAAGCTATGGTAAGTATTATCTGTTTTAGTATTTAATTTTGTTCCTTGGATTAGGCATTAACTTTTGTTTATGAATTCCAGCAACTAGAAATCTGAAGCAAAATAAAATCAAAGCGACACAAAGCCAAAAAAATCATAATTCAAAATATTAAAAAAATTACGTAAAACTAAGTTGCCCTAGTCGAACTATCGATGTTTACAACCATTCATCATCATGAACCGAAAATTACGGAATTTTATGGCAACACGTACCTTGCCGTGGTGCAGTCCCTGTAGAGGACGTCGAAGTCTTTGCAGGAGAGCAGCTTGCAGCGGTTGACCCCTGGCTGAATGGCGCCGAGACCTCGGAGGATTCGAACCTGTTCCACATTGCACACCAGCGGCACTATGTCCAGTCTTTTAAGTTTTGTGTACACTGTGTGCAGTCCCCCGACTAGATGCTTCAGAAACAGTTCAAAGGCTTGCGGAAGGCACAACATAGTGTCTCCTTGGATGATGAACGCGGCGACTTTCTGACCTCGGTAGTCCACCAGCTTGCACTCGTTTGCTGAAGGATCCGATGTGGATATCGGAGGAGGGCTGCCGTAGCGAGGCGGGCCGTGGTGGTGCGCCGCAGCCATCAGCTCTAACGGCGAGTGGTGCATCATCTGCAAGGAGCCCAGCAGGCCAAGGCCCGGCGGCGGCAGCGGCAGCCGCGGCGCCAGCAGCTGCGGAGGACTCATGGCCCGCGCCGGTGACGCCACCTTCACCCTTGGCGAACCTCCGGAGGAGCCGCTGACCTCGCTCGCTGTCGACGCTGAGTCCACGGCGGACTCCATTCTCGAAATAATTGTCTACACACGCATCACACACCCGACGTGCGCGCCGTTCCGCGCAACAATAAATAAAAAGCCGGAGTGAAACGAGGGCGCGGCCGCGTGCGCGCGCCCGCCCCGGCGCCCGTGTCTCATTGGCCGTCCGTAGCTGCAAGTTTAATTCGATTGGGTAACGACATAGTCGCGGAGTCTCCGCCTCATTTTTCGTTGCGTTCGTTCTGAGCGCGCGAAGAAACGTTTCTGTTTCTTTTGGATGTTCTGCGATGCGGCCGCGCGGTGCCGGCCGGGCCGCCGGCGGGTGTGTTGATAAGAATGTCACCGGCAATCAATACGGACGGATATCCGCTGAGGAAACACGTGGTTACTATCTAATGCTGAATTTTGCTGTCGTAGACTCGTAGTAGCTCGTAGACAAGGGTTACGTTCAGTAGGTGTGAGGTAAGATGTTCAAATCTTTTGTATGTTTGAAGGGCAGGGAGAGTTAGAATGGTTTCTTATTATTTTTAATCTAAGATTGACGACACAAAGTAATAAAATATTATTACTATAATTATTTTTCCTCAAGTTCCTATTTTCTCGATTTTCTACTTTGGAATCTAACAAAGTAATTCCGTAGGCAGGTATCTAACCAAACCCTTGATTCTTAAAAAGAAATTTCTAACTTAACAGCGTTGTATAACTTGTACATACTAACTCATATTAGATGTAGCAACTAATTCGGGTTAAAAAACACGTAGGTAAACAATAATAATCACTAGCATAAAAAAAACATAAAGAAATAAAGATGTAATAAAAAAATAATGAAATATAATCCAACTTTTATATATAAATATTAACAGATTTAGGGCTATCGACCGACAATGAAAAAGTGTATGTTACTATTGTCCCCGGTCTACCCTACCTAATGAACTATTTTTAAACTGCAATAGTTAATTGTATCTTATTAATATTATTGTTTGTTACATAAACCTATTGATATTTAATAAAGAACCGTTTAATAAAAAAAAACATTGTGAGAAGTGTCAATAAAGCAAAGCTATACAAGCTGCCTGTACCACATACCAAACTATTAAGAGACTGATTACAATACAAAGGGGTTGAAAGTGTCGAAACAATAGCATCTCTACGACATCGCAAAACTCCTGAAAGCCACTTCAATGGGTTCCGTACTTTAGTGTTGCCAGGTGCCATTTCCGCGGGACGTCCCGATTTTTAGAGGTCTGGCGATGGCGTCTCGATCAAGGATGAATTGGGATACCGAATGTCCCGATTTTTCACTAAACTTCTTAATTTTTACATGAAAAACGAACTGTTGTAACTCTTTTGGTAATTACTTAAAAATATGTTTGCTTTCACATTTACGTACTCAAAATTCGGGACTAAATTGTGCTGTCATTGTAGCTGTCCCGATTTGAAAACCAAAATCCTGATTATTAAAACCTTTCGTTCCGAAATTTGACACTTTGGACCTGGCAACGCTAGTAGGTACTTAACCAACTTGTGTCGTAGAGCTCTACTTACAACTCGTTTCCAAGTGAATTGCGACTCTATACGTCCTTCACTTAAAGTGTGAATTTGTGTTTTTCTGATGAAAGGTAAAGTTGGTCGTTGTAAAGTTCTTTGTGCTGCATGATGTTTTTCTTGATTATTGTTTAAAAATAGCTCATTGAGATTACAATTGATATCAAGCAGGTCTTAAGAACGTCTTAGTTTCTAAAAGACATTGTTTTAAGTACTCTCTGGGTATGTTTTGGAATTGTTTTACTTTTACATGATGGTGTTCTATTGCTCGCTGGTTATATAAGTGTCGTCAAGCATCTATCGGTGTATTTCAGCAGTTGCACACGAGAGCGAACTCTAAGTATCTTGGGTTACAATGTTTTTTATACTATTCTCTAACGAGACGAGCTGGTCGTTTGTTTGATGGTAAGCATAACGCCGGCCCATAACAATTGCAGTGCTACTCAGAACTTTGAAACAAAGGCCTGCGCGGCACTGCATTGCGCTCGTTACTATGAGACATTTATATAAGTCTCATAAACACAGTAATTTCACTGACTAAGTACTTACTTTGCTCATCGATGCACTTTGCACATTACTTCTTCGCAGCAGACTTCAGAAGCAAAGCGGTGGCACAAGCCCATATGGACACCCGCAGAAGAATTTGTCCTACCTTTTTATTTTTTTTAAGAAAACATGGTCCAAGACTTCCATTGCCCAGGGGCCCCAGCCCTGCTCATCTATAAAATTTTACTTAAGGTGCAGAACCCGGCGCGCCGCTATCTCGCTCGCGCATCTTAACATTTTTGAAGATAAATAATCACTTAATATAATTATGAAAAATCGCATTCGGTGAAATTGCTGGCAATGACATTGCAAAGGTACGGCAAAAGTATCATTTTGATCCGATCAAGATTTCATACATGAAAATGGGCAAAACATAAAATCCCATTTTTAGGTTTGAAAACTTGAATGGATCAAAATGAAAATTTTGTATAACCTTTGTCATGTTATTGTCAGCAATTTCACCGAATGCGATTTTTCATAATTATAGTAAGTGATTGTTTATCTTCAAAAATGTTGAGATGCGCGAGCGAGATAGCGGCGCGTCGAATTCTGCCCCTTAAATGACACAAAATTAAACTGTAGGTATCGACTTGCAGCCTTGACTGCAGCTTAAATATGGAAGACGGTGACTTACAAAGAAACTAAGTTCATATGATGATTCTTCACCAACAATAATTTTACCTCACCATCTCAAAACCTAAACAAAACCCACCACATAAACTTATTTAAAAAGCGAGATGTTCCTAATTATCAATCATATTTCAAAGATAGTGTCACAACGCGAACAAAGAGCTGCAAAGAGCCGTTATCTATATTTACAGACACGATTACATTGAGTTCTGAAACTGTGATCGTTTATTATGACTTAAAATATAATGTGTCAAAGATTTACCGACATATTAAAAGATTTACCTGAGATGTGAGTCATGCACGCTTAATCTAATGAATTGTGAGCCACAAAGGTTTTATAAAATACGTAATTGGTACACCTACTGTAATCTTGCGGCCACCTTCCGGCTCCAACATCAGGACCCTGGACATCATTTAGGATCAGAGTACTTGTAAAGACAAATCAAACGAGCCCAAACACGATGGGGTTACGTGGTTTCGTTACAGAGTTCCATGTCGCCACTCTCTGATATCATCCCCTCACCCAAACTCGATGGGGTTACGCCGTTCCGTTACAGAGTTTCTATGGCCACTGGATCATTATATTGATGCATTGTCATCCGATTTACATAATGTATGTAAAATTTTGGCTTAATCGAGCACTGGGAATGGAGTCAAACTTAGCTTGCAAGATTATTGGGTTTTTCCCTTTGCTATAAGACATTGCTTCTTGCCAAATTTCATGATACTAGGCCAACGGGAAGTACCCTATAGGTAATTATTCCTGGTCTTGACAGACAGACAGAGAGACAGATAGACGGACAACGAAGTAAGATTATACGGATTCCTTTTTTTCTTTGGAGGTTCGTTTGCAGCATTTCGGCATCCATTCATGATCGAGTTACATACCTATTTGCACCAAGCATTTTGCTTCTACCTTCATCACGTAGATAGCTATAGAATGAAATTCTTTATCTGTATTTACAGAAAGCTTCTAAGGGCGAGTCTTTAAAAAGAGTAAACAGATACTGTCATAAAACTTTTTTGCGTCGTATACAGGGTAAGTTTGAAGTGATATGTTATCCCGGAAGGGTCATTAGCACCATGGTTATCCACAAGTTGTGAGAACTTCCCTTGGAAATACGTCAAATAAGTCCATCCAAATATACATTAAAAAAAATTCACTTCGAAAGTGAAATGCAGGCATTTTCTGGAATTGTTTCTAAATCTCTTATAATCAACAACATTATTTAACAAAGTTCAAGTGAATCAGCTCCAGGGCAGATCCAGATCAGCTCAGATCCAGGGCTGCCGAAAATTCTGAAGTAGAATTTTAAAGTGAACTTTAAATGTCATTTATTCAATGAAAAATTCCGAATTTCAAAAACTCGTAAAACAAAATGTTATTGACCTCCAGGAATGGATTGAACCTTTCAGGATAACATACCAATTCAAACTCATGCTGTATACTGAATAGAGATTCAATGTCATAATTGGTATATGTATACTTCACCTGAAATGAGACCAGTAATTTTATGATGTTAAAATTATCTATGAGCAAAGAGGAATATTTTCACCTGCCAGATTATCTCTACCACTCATTATCAACTGACAAACAAATTAACAGTACATAGCCATTTGTTATCTGAGATTTCACAAGATTATTGTCTAAAGTTTATGTTAGTATATTTACGTGTTAGTACTCCGTCACATTTGAGTGTACGACATTTTGATAAGTAATTATAAAGGAAAAGAAAAACTATTTTACTGCGACAAAGACCTTTATTTTGCTATACTTTTCTTATGTATATTTTTATCACTTTGATAAGTATATCCTGTTTATATATAACCTACGACATTGCTGAAATATTTAAAGGCTACTACGCAATGAGTCAATCTACAATATATCTCTGATTATCTTACGTTGTGAAGCTTATAAGCTTCACAACTATATATAATTATTATAATAATTATAATTATTCAGGTTGGTACTATATCTTTCCACCTACAAAAAACATCATTTTCAAAAAATATATTGTATAATTTTGTAAGATTTTGAATAATACGCACATAAGTGGGTATTCTTGCAGGTAAACTAGCGACCCGCCCCCGACTACGCACGGGTAACGGTTTAAAACTTTCATATAAACTTTCGATAGCCCTTAGACCTCCTTAATTCAGCCCTGTTGCAAAATCCATTCTTAGCTGACGTCTCCTACTTAGTACCTACCTGCAAAATTTCAGTTTCATAGGTCAAGCAGTTTTCGAGATTTCGTGTTAGTCTGTGACTGACCTTTTTTACATATAACTAATTAACTATATAATATATAGAAGATAGATTAATAACTCTAAATTAGCACACTACAATGAAAAATACAATTTTAATAATTACATATATGTAGAAAAGAATTTTCCAAATCGGTTTATAAATTACGGAGATCTGATGTAACAAATATTTAAAAAAAATACACACCGAATTGAAAAATAAACGTTCGATATTATGGAACTTCTAGCATAGCCTTCATTGATGAGATTGATTGCTGCCTCACATGGCTTTACTAACCCTTACAGTCTGCCTCCAAGCAGCAACAAATAGCAAACTCCAAACTGCATTTCCCAAAAAAAGATCCACAGGGTTTAGTCCGCAAAAAGTATCGGCAACAAATGATCGTCACCAGCAATAAATCGGGCTCAACATCGTACCTACTGCGACACACTGCAACACACTGCAACTCGTTAAACTTTATTTTTATATTAAAAGCCGTAACTTCGGTACGCGACGGCCAGAACTGTAATCCCCGTCGTGAAACGTGAAATTTTATGTCCTACCTATCTACGTGTAAATCGAATGCACTTGATATATGGAATTTAAAATTTAAAACACAATGTCGATGTGAATCCATTATAATGCTATTATCACTGGGAAGTAGATATAGGTATAGAGATGAAAAATGTATATTATACATATACTTTGAAAGATGCAGGGGTATTGCCTATGTGTAAGGGACTTATATACTAACGTGAAAATAACATAACTAGTTTTAGCATTAACTTACCATCAAATTTCTTTTTATAATTAAGTATTAAACTTAGTTAAAAACAATTTTTTTAAGCAAGTCACATCTATATTACTCACTTAGCAGAACTCAAACTGATACACATTTACTTAAAACTATACAAAATTCGTGGTAATTATCACTCCTTGATCAGCTGTGAACCTGTGACGTTATACATGCTGATCATCGACACCAATCTAACGTGCCCAAGTTCAGAAAGTCGAAACAAAATCTTGTAAAAAATAACAACTGAGTCGACTGTAGTAGATTACTTGGAAAGTAGACACTCGCAGAAGAGTTAGTCCTACCATCTTTGGTTTAACCTTCTAAATACAATGCGACCTACCTCTGAAGTACTATGACTACTAGTTTAATATCTAAAATGCATCAAAATACACCCACACACCAACAATAACCGAATTCCAGGGCATTAAAACCGCAGCCAACCAACTCATATTATAATTACATTGCTTTCCGGGCAGCGGGCACCATCCAAAGTGCAGCAAATAATGCACCAATGACATAGAACACCTTATATGTATGGTACAGGACTTCTAATACTACGTATGGCAATGGTACCGCTTAGTTTGCAATCGTAGTCGAAGAGCTAGTGATAAGTTTTACTGTAAGTTCGATTGCAAAAGTACATTTTTTGTTGTTTATGTTTCGAGCAAATTCAATCAGTACGAGCATGTTCTTCGAATGATAAGCGTTACACCCATTATAGTTATTGCAGTGCTTCAAAAAACTTATATCCTACCTTGCGTGGGCGTGGCACTGAACTATTTCTAAGATTACTTAGTAGGTGACACTTTAATTCTTCTACTTTCTTAGCAGAAATGACCGTTGACTCTCTGCCAATAATTCCCGTCAGGTTCATATATTTGCTGGTGGAACTACAAAATTCAATTACCTAGTTGACAATGCGACGCGTGCTAGCTTTTGATGTAATTTAGGTTTCCACTAATTTGCTTTTGGCTGCAATTTTGGGCGAACCTCACGACTGCTAGATATCGATGCTCAAAATCGACATTGACGATAATGAATAGTTTGAAACTAACCATACAAGTCTAGTTTTTGTAAGTTTTTAAGTAGATGCGTATGATTTCTCTCCGGCTAAGCTGATGTGGCCTGGTATTGTGAAAGCGCAAGAACAGCTGCTTCTACAATTACAATAATTCTTACACCAATGTCCACTTACCCTAATAATTAAGTTACACTTATATGTTACCTTGATTGAATCCTAGAATGACTGTGAACGGTCCGAAAGTTTCGATGAAAGAAAACAACAAGATGCAACCACAGAGTGGTGATAGGAGATTTTCTAGTGCCCATCTGGCTATGACAGGAATTTGGAATCTGAAGCTATAATATGGCACTGCAATAGGGATGTTGACACCATTTTTTCTATGATGTCAATTGGTTTCTCATGAGAATCAAATGTCTATATCGAAGAAACTGGATATCGAACGCCGCTGGAAAAGTAAAAAATGAGAATCAACGTCGAGCGTATCTACTGAGCGCTAAAACGTCCCATAAAAATTGGACAAAATCATCTGACGTCACTTGTTCAATGCGGGCCGTAAAGCTGTACCTACTAAAAACATGCATTTTGGATTTGATTTGTAAAAAACTTTTTTAAATTAAATTTAAATTACTGTTGGATGAATTCGGGGAAACTTTTAGATGAAGTATCTTTGTGGTAATTATTTATATATTTTTCGTTAATTTAATTTTTATTGTATTAATGTGATGTTCTTCAACCTGTATAATGACAGTATTGATATAAGTATTTTGTGTTTCATGCAACATCCGTATTGTTTTGGATATGTGTGACGCTAAATATCAGGCAAACGACATTTTATCAATTTCTAAATCGTAACCGTGTAAATCTCTAAATCTTGTCTGATTATTGCATTAAAAAAACAAGATTGAAATTTAGATGACTAGCACGTTCCATATTAAAATGTAAGTATAAAACTAAGTTCTATCCTCTGGTGCCCACTGCCTTTACCATGATAATCATCAAACGTACGACAAACATCAACGGCATTGTGCTGACTTTCCCACAATTTACTCTCTTTGCGTATGTTTCTGAGGTGTGATGTGATTCAAGTCTTTGACTCCGCTCGCTTTGATGTAAAAATCATCCCAGCTCCCCACAAGTGTCGGCCAATATTGACATGGCTGCAGGAGTAACACGAAACTAACCATAGAGGTTATTCTTGGAGCATATTTTTCTTTTACGATAAGAACAACGCTTCCTTTTTTCATTATCTACACCGATAATTATGTACTTACCTATACAATGGTGGTTCTGGTTTTCTAAATTTTCTTTTCGTGAGTTTAGGTCTAAAAAGTAAAAGATATTTATTTGCCATTCACTGTATAGGTATAATTAAATTAATTTAAAAAATACATACGTGTTAGGTCTACGATTCGTACTAATATAGATAATAAATGAGAAAGAGTGTTTGTAGGTTTGTCCTTCTCAACGGCTAAACGGATCAACGCTTTTTTAGTTGTAGTTTATGGACTGGAGAATAATATAGGCTACTTTTTATCTCGGAAAATGCACCGTTTCACGCGGGCGAAACCGTGGCCAGAACCTAATTTATTATAAAGATAATATTACAGGTAGAATCAGGCTTTCTAACTCTTGGTTGACTCTTACGAGTACCTTTTTTTTTTTTTTTTTTTGTTTCCCGGGGAAATGCCTTCACGCACATCTCCGCACCCGGGGGGCTGCGGAGATAGTGTGGGACTCGCCGCCTGCCCACTGCACAGCGTCCTACCCACTAAAACCACCGGGTGTTTCCTGTCGGCTCAGCATTCGGACGGGGTCACGGGCCCGTAAACACGCTCCTCGCGACCCCGTCAGCCGTCGTCCGTCCTCTAGGACGGACCCGCCTCGTGGGGAGAGGAAACTCCCCCGCACGGCTCAGGCGATGCGCCGGAACACGAACGCATCGCCTCCACCTCGGGATGGCCCTACCTAAACAGGTGCGGGACGCCGGATGCCCCCGCATCCGGCACCCCGGGCCCTCCCAGTGGAGACGGAGAGCGTAGAACGCCCCCGTCTCCATGCTCTTCAGAGCATTCTCACAACCCCCATCCACCACGGGTACAGCTAAACCGCTTATAGGATGGGGGTCCCTCTCGTCCGTAGTTGACACGCTGCCAGCGGGAGTAGGGGTGCTCCTTTACCTCTGGTCCCACGCTGGAAGACAGCGTGCCCCACCTCTTTAACCCCGATCCCAGACGACGGCCAGGGCGCGCCGGTCAGGACGGGGTTCTCTCCACCTGGTCACGTCCATTTTTTTTTCCCTGGTGCGCTGCCAGCGGGAGCAGGGGAGGATCCCTCCCCCTGGTCCCACGCTGGAAGACAGCGCGCCCCACCTCTTCATCACCCTACCCGTCCCTGCGGCCTTCGAGCCCCGCACAGCCCTTGCGCCCCGTCCGCTGAGCCCTCTGCTGACCCATTCAGAGGGGCACGCGGAGGGGCCCACCTCGCCGGGTTATTAGCTACCTGTCAGCAACCTCTCTGGGACCGAAATCAGTCAACCAGGAGAGGTTGCTGACAGGTACCCAGGATGCACCGCGTGGAGGTTACCCGGCATAGCACCCCGACTCTTACGAGTACCTGCCCTAACACGTTCTAACTGCGACTTCACCTGCGTATATAATAACCTAAATAAAGAGTAACGAAGTAGAGCCCAGAATAGGCATCCCTCACTTGTACAAAGGGGGCAACTCGACTATTTTTGCATGTTTTCATCACTTCACGCCCGGACTGTCTTTTGATTCAGTGGCTGTGTAATGTGGTGTTGCCGCATTTATTTTGCACTCTTCCCTTGGCGTTGCCAGTTTATTTTGCATTCTCTTGGTGGTGCCAGTTATTCCGCAGCTCTTTGAAGTCAAAGCTCTTTTGACTTTACGGCGGCTTAGTCTACGCTGACCACAGTACGGAGTGAATGATATTTTTGCGCTGAATAGTCTCGTGCACCTAGTTTTTTAGTTGGACGCTGGTATTTTTCTTGTATCCCTATGTAATTTAGGTGTATAAAATATATATTTGACTGTTTGCTTTTATGTTGAGATTTACTTTGTATTTACCTACTCTTACTCTATAAACCTTGCTAGATATAACTCTACTTTTCACCGACTAATCGTTCATTATTCAAACACAGTCGTTACTCACAAAGCCTTTAGACACAGCAGACAACATTTTAAAATGTTAAATTAAAAAAAGTTAGTAGTAATTTTCTGTTTATTTGGAAAACTTAAAATCGCTCTAATTTTATTTATTTATTTATTGAACGTCAACACAATGTACATTCTTACAATTCATTTAAACTAAACCCTAAAATATACAAGGTTAATGTCATCATAATTATAGACGAAGACTGCATGCAAATATTAAAAGGAGAGTATTAAAAAGTATAAATAAAGAATGAATTAGTACTTAACAAGATTTAATTAATAATACTTTTTTTCAAGATTTTATTTTCTTTTATCTTACTGTCGTATCGATCTATGCGTATTATAGATGTTTTCAAAACGAAGTGTGATGGAAATGGCTGATAAAGAACCGAAGAAGGCCATAATGGGAATAGATGAAAAATTATTCATACTTGCGTATTGACTGTGCAGCGACAGGGGACGCGTGAGGCCGCGAAATATGATACAGGGCTGTCGACAGTTCGGGGTCGACATACATAAATATTTTAGACATTGTGTCTGTACGTAGGTCTTATGTTATTTCGTAATAATATCGCTGTAACTTTACAATTGACTAGCTGCTACCTGAAGGTTTTTATGCTATTTGATAACGAGCCGTCGTTTGCCTGATGGTAAGCATAATGCCGGCCCATAACAATTGCAGTGCCACTCAGAACTTTGAAACACAAAGGCCTGCTCGGCACTGCAGTGCGCTCGTTACCCTGAGATATGGGTCTCATAAGCCCAGAAATTTAACTGGCTACTTTGCTCATCAAACTGGAACATGTAAGGCTTGCACATTACTGCTTGGCAACCTAGACTTCCCGAGCAAAGTGGTGGTACCAACCCAGACGGCAACTCGCAGAAGAGTTAGTCCTACCACCTAAGATTTTACCCGCGTGAATATTCCCACAGGATACTATGCATTTTCCGGGATAAAAAGTAGCCTATGTAACTCTCCAGTCCATAAACTATCTATATGCAAAATATCACGTCGATCCATTGCTCCGTTGTGAGCTGTGGCGTGAAAGAAGTATAAACAAACAAACATACTTTCGCTTAGTAAGAAGTACTATGTAAAAATCTGTAAAAGTTAAAAACAAATCGTTTTTACATTTTACTTTTTGTTTTTTTTACCACCATGCCATTGTTGCATGTTCAGGTTTTAGGTCGAATGCTCAAACTAATTATAGATTCGAACTCTCTATAAGGGGCTGGCATAATCACTCAGTGACTAAAGCCCTTAAAAGAATTCAGATTTTTAAAAAAACTCTCTATAACCTACAGATCAGCGAGGGCTGAGCTATCATCGCTTCAAAACCTTGAAATAAATATTCCATACTGCCATTCGGTTCCCAAATTTTTCAAATGCAATCTAAACGTACACTATTAGGTACATTCCGAATTTTTTTTAAATCTCTATTTATATTCCGGTTTATTTAGAACAGGCAACCCTGCAAAGATCGCGTTCCGAAGCGCGCAGAAGTCGGATGTCAACGCGTGACGCGTTTTGAATGTGCCTCCGCTCGGCTCATAATAAATAGATTTTTTTATCGGGAACCCGCACTCACTGCCAGCAAATATTATGTCGGTAATCTTTGCACAAGCATTTTTCTAAGATGTTTGATGTGTGAAGTTGAAAAGCCAATGCTGGCTTAAAAAAGGGAAAAATAGGACTCAGCCAGCGATGGAAACAACACAATACATGGAGTAAATGAACATCCTGTACCACAGCATGTCTTAAGACTTGTTGATGATATTCCAACTGCGTGTGGTAATTAAATATTACGCAAAAGATCTAGTCTACTCCATGACCATCTCTGGGTTCGAAACGTTAGGATTTAAAAGAAAATATACCTACGCGATATAATTACCTAAACACGAATAACCCCCTTATTCATAAATGCTAAATCTAAATAAAATGCTCTGTCAACTTCTCGTTGACGGAAGGTGTTACGCGTGAAAACGAGACAAAACACTTTCTAGTAATTATGTAAGTTACGGAACGTTTATGAATATAAGGGGTTTGGGTATAAAAATCAGTAGGTTAGTCAGTTTATAGGATGGTCAAGTTTACTATTGATCGCATTAAAAATCATTCTGATACTATGAACAAATGACTAAATGAACTTTAGCAACCTAAAAAACTAATTTCTTATTTAGAAAGAGCATAAAGCATCCGTCACATTCAGCCACCCTCTATGATCCATGTTATTCAAAAGCATATTTGCGTAAAGCATTTTATTACGGCCGACTATCCATCATTCCGTCAGCATTCTAACCCTTACATAGATACTGTTATTTATTCTATGCCCTTTCCAATGAATGTAAATAAAATGATAGTACGTTTTTAAAATGAACGAGCAACGAAATGTAACATAGATTGAAGCCAACAATGATGATGATATGGTCAAGCGTGAACCATATTTCAATAAAGTAACAATGCTTACACTCACGCTCTAGGATTCTATGTGGCGCAGGTAGCATGAACACAGAATACAAACATCGACACCTTTACCTAGAGTCCTATAAGAATCATTTTTCGATCTGAAAACTTTTAGGGTGTAAGTATCGTGATAGTTGTTACACAGAACATTAATAGTACTAGTTGTGAGTAAATTTGTACATGTCTTCTTCTGGGAACTTAGCACTTAGGCTATGATTCAGAGCGTGGATTAACTTTCTTCCATATGTCAGAATTCTATAGAATTTTGAGCAAACATGAGCAATATAGTCCACGCTTAGACACCGTCTCTGAATTATAGATCTGAAATTAAAGAGCAATGCGGCTTAAATTTTTCCCAACTAAAAAATTACTTACAACTTCGAAAAAATGCACTAAAAATTTAATACCTAAGTAAGAAAGTACCATAGGTTTATTTTACTCTAAATTAAAAAACAGTCAATTAGCTAACGATTCCTCAAATTTAAGTGTAGGTGTGTTGTTTAAATCTGGTTTAAAGTTTCTTATAAAAAGCTCTATTATAAAAGTTCAGCATGATCGGATCACCTAGCTACCACAAACACAGAATGGGTAACAGAATTTAAAAATCTGTTGTGTCTACGTTAATGTTTACATTGTATTAGGTACCTATTCAATAAATTAAATCAGAAACCTCGTATAATACGGCTGATACGCCGATAAACACGTCTCAGCGAGCTTCATTCAAATTGCAATGCCACTGTATTGGTAGAGGGGTGCTTTAAATCTTTGATTGATCACACGCAGGATACGCGATACGCGAAATAGGTACAGCTGAGTGTTGCCAATTTGAAAAATAAACAAACACAATTTACGTTGGTTCTATGATACAAAACGAGGACAATTGTCTTTGTATGCATCCGTAGAAGATGTTTGATGGTTGAAGTAGAAAAGCCAAAATGCTGCAATGGCCAAAAAAAGGAAACGACAGGGCTCAGCCGGCGAATGGAGTGGGAGCAACGCTGGAGTAAATTAACTGTATGCCTGTATCATGATCAGCCTCTTACGCTCCCACTGCTGGGATACCGGCCTTCTCTCAGAGAGAGAGGTATATGGGCCATAATCCACCACCTAGTGCGGCTTGGTGGATGTCACATGTCTTCGAATTGTATAGTTCTTGAACATGCTGGTTTCCTCACGATATTTTCTTTCACTGTTTTAGAGCGAGTGTGAATGCCTGTATCAGCTTTGATGATAATGTCCCAAATTTGACTAGGTAGGTAGATAACGAAATATTAAACAAAAGATCTAGCCTACACTCCGTGATCACGAACTCTGCAGGGTTAGAAACTTGACATTTTATCGTTTCCTACATTGTAACAAGATGTAACCCAGTGTTTTGGTCATCTTTATATATACAAATAAAAAAAATTAATGATTATAAATTGTAAAAAGGAAAATAAATAAATAATAAAATTTAAAAAAATATATTTGCATCGGTTATATACCTACACCTACACAAACAAAAAGAAGCATAACATACAGCATTTTAAACAAAGCTATCTTCTCGCAGACGAGTTAGTTTTACCACCTGGTAAAATTCAAATAGTTAAAATTCAAACTTTCCTTCTTACAAGGTAAAATATATTCATGAATTTTCATATCTAAGCCTCCTTACTTCTCTTTAGCGTAACCGAGAACGTATCATACTAATCCAACGCTATTTAGACGCTAAGCTGTATTTTAGTGAAATTCGGTGCAGGCTGCATCATACATGAGTAATCTCGTTTGCGCAACAATAGTAGCGGCTAATCTGACACGAAAGCGCCAGTTTCGGGACTTAGGGCCTTTGCACACGATGTTTTTTAAACGAGGTGACGACGCGCGTTGGTCGCGTTTAGAACGCTCAGCAAACGCAAGGTCTTCGGCAAGTTGGGATCTTTGCCAACGCGTTACGAACGGTTACGCACAGATATACGTTTATACGCTGTAAGCGCCCATTTTTAACCGACTTCCAAAAAAGGAGGAGGTTATCAAATCGTCGGGTATTTTTTTTTTTTAATGTTTGTTACCTCATATCTCGGTCATTTATCAACCGATTTGGAAAATTCTTTTTTTATTTGAAAGGATATGCTTTCAGATTGGTCCCATATAAATTTCATCAAAATCGGTTAAGTAGTTTGTCACTGAAGTCGGTTCGTCGCTTTTTTAAAGCAATTTTGTTTCGTACTGAGCAGCGATTTTTAGCGATACAAATGTAGCCACCGTTTGTAGGAACTGATACTATACTGTAGGTATTAATTACCCTTTCCCCGCTAATTCATACTCATACTCAATCATTTATTGCATTCATATGTACAATATATGGAGATGTTATATTATTAGTGAAGTTCACATATGACCCTGTTAGGGTATAGCAACACAAAGTAACAGAGCGAACCGATCCATTCCAAAAACAGAACATGTTTCTTTAGTCTTTAAAAAAATCCTGTATACAATAATAACATTTATCAATTAAACATCTTTTTAGTTTATTTACGATAATTCCTTTTGTTCTTCTTTAATTGTATTCGGCTGTTTGAAGCGCGTTCCACTTGCGTTTGAAGCGCGTTTTATTTGCATTCATATTGATACAAACGCATACAATATGCTAATACGCGCTGATGACGCGCAGAGCACGCTTTATCAAAAACGCGCGTCGTCAGCTCGTTTAAAAAACGTCGTGTGCAAAGGAGCTTAGCTGAAATAAATGTAATCTGATTATAGAAAATGGAACTTGGAGCTTTCCATGTTAGGTTTTACTAAACTGCCAACTTGTAATAAAATTAGAGGAAATGAATTTAATTATAGCGAGACCGAGTGTGGCCGAGCAGGAACTTGTGCGACTTTCAATCCGACGCACCATAGTTCGAATCTCGACTCGACCCGCACCGATGACTTATATCAAGTTATGTGCGGATTATTCACACTCGCTCTAAAACGGTGAAGGAAAACATCGTGAGGAAACCCGCATGTTCTAGAACCACAAAATTCGGGGACATGTGACATGCACCAAGCCGAGAAAAGTGCCGTGAAACACCAAAAAGCTCTACATTGCTTTATTAACAAACTAGCTGCGACCTGCGGTTTCACTCGCTTGGAGAACCGACATTTTTGATAAAGAATACTATTCTTATATGTTATTCTTCGGCCCATTAATTAAGTCTCTATGCAAGAAACACGTCTATTTGTCGCTCCGTTGTTGCGTGAAAGAAGGACAAACCTACAAATACCCTTTCACATTTATAATATTGTTACGAGCTATAGGGTAACGTTTGATAGAAAGAAGCCGTGAAACAAACAGTTACTTTATTGAATTCAAAAGGAATCACTTGCAACACTATTCACTACAAAAATCACTTTGTCACAGATATCACAATCACTAGTATTTCACTGAGTCACAGATATCACAATCACTAGTCGCTTTGAACTCACTCCGATGTGTATCGCTTGGTATCTCAATTGAAACTGTCCCTGGCCGCGTCTCGATCCGCTTATATATGCGCCGCAAATTGTACTAAGTACCAAGTTCCCGAATGATCTAGTTCAAGGTCAAATATGGACATCTCTCTCTTACGCATACAACCGTCCCTTGTACACACATCGAGGACCTTCCAGATGGTAGTAGATTATGTCCATCTCGTTCTATCATGCGTGTAGCTATCTCTCTCTCGCATTATTCTAGAACATTCGGTTAGGTAATAGGTACAATTGTTTCTCTCTTTTGCGCATATAGCCATCCTGCTCACACTTTCTTCTGGAAGTTTTGAGAGACATGATCGAGGCTAATCGTCTCTCTCTTTCACACGATAGGCTGTCCCTCTCACACACCTTCGAGAATGTTCCGCGGACCGGAGGGGTGTAACTTGGCCTGAAACGGCCTGAAAATGGGTTTTCAGGAAATGGTGCCATGTGATTACTCGTGTCCTGAAACGGACTGAAAACATGTTTCAGTCTGCTGAAAACGGCGTTAACTAGGAGTAATTTTTGATTAACTGATATGTGTTAGGCCTTCCTCCGAAACGGCCCGAAAACCTGTTTCAGCCTGCTGAAAACGCTTGTAAGTGTCCGAAAATTTAAAAAAATGTTTCTGCGAGTTTCCCTTTAACCCGTCTCCGTAACACTGCCCCCTCCTTAGACATGCTCGTCCCGAGCATCATTAGATCCATTGTAACGTGCCAATCGATTCACATGCACAATCTTAGGCTGGTTCCTGGCACTACCCATCTTCTTTATGCGATATGTTACGTCATTGATCTTCGTAATCACTGTGTAAGGACCATCCCAATCAGCTTGAAGTTTGGGAGATTTTCCTTTACGTCTTACTGGATTATGAAGCCAGACTAGTGAACCTTCTTCAAAGTCTACATGGTGCATCTTCCTGTCATATCGAGTTTTCGTTCTTTCACTCATTCTATTTTCAGATGTTCTAACATGTTCGTGAATCTCTTGTAATTTTTCCCGTAATTCTGCGGCATATTCTGTTATACTCACTGGTGGATCTGGGGGCCGACCAGTGATGATATCTGCAGGCAAACGAAGCTGCCTACCGAACATGGCAAGAGCAGGTGTTACATTCGAGCTCTCGTGAACCGCAGATCGATATGACAATAGAAATAATGGGATATACTTGTCCCAGTCCTTTTGATGACTATCCACCAATTTAGCCAGGTGTCTTTCCAAAGTTTGATTAAACCGTTCGACCATTCCATCTGACTGTGGGTGGTAAGGCGTAGTCCTAGTTTTGTGAGTTCCCATTATTTGACACATTTCTTGAAATAGTTGGGATTCAAAATTTCGTCCTTGATCACTATGTATCTCTAGGGGCACCCCAACTCTACAGAATACCTCGTTCACTAGTACTTCGGCCACCGTAATTGCTTCCTGATTAGGAATGGCGAATACTTCAGGCCACTTTGTAAAATAGTCCATCACCACCATTATGTACTTATTTCCTTTTTCTGTTAATGGAAAAGGTCCAGCTATATCAACTGCAATTCTTTCCCACGGAGCTCCAACGTTATATTGCTTCATTCCAGCTCTGCTTCTGGTCTGTGGTCCTTTTACAGCTGCACAAGCTGTACATTTCCGGCACCAATCTTCTACATCCTCACGACAGTGTATCCAGTAAAATCTCTCTTTGATTTTCATTAGGGTTCTTTTTACCCCTAAATGTCCACCAGATGAACCATCGTGAAACATTTCCAATACATCACGGATCTTGGATCTTGGTACAACTAGCTGTAAATGGGATACGTCACCTCGCGCATTTTCCCATTTTCGACATAACACGTCATTGTGCAGAACTAAACTATCCCATTGAGCCCAATAACTCTTGGTTGTGGTGCTTGTGGAAGCGATTTCACTCCACCGTGGCTTAGAATCAGAAGATTTCATCCAATCCAAAATGGGCTTGATGTCGCTATCTTGTTGTTGTGCTTCTTGAATCGCTTTCCCACACCAATCTGGACTAATGGTGTCTGTCCTAAGTAGCCTCACGTGAGCGAGCTCTTTTCCCTCCTGCCTCGTGCAATATTTGCATTCGTCATGACAAGGCCTTCTGGATAAAGCGTCTGCGTTTCCATGGGATCTGCCCTTGCGATGTTCAATTGTAAAGTCGTACTCTTGCAGTTGTTCAATCCATCGAGCCACTTGTCCTTCCGGGTTCTTGAACTGAAGTAGCCACTTCAGTGCAGCGTGATCTGTTCTTAGACGGAACTTGCGTCCAAGCAGGTATTTGCTAAAGTGTTGTAGCGTCTTTACAACAGCCAGTAGTTCTCTTCGAGTGACACAGTAGTTACGTTCCGGTTTTGACAATGACTTACTGAAGTAGGCTATTACTTCCTCACGTTCGCCTTTAATTTGGGATAGTACTCCTCCAATGCCAGTTCCACTGGCATCTGTATCAACTATGAACTCGCACTCTTGGTCAGGGTAACCAAGTATCGGAGTTTCACATAGGCGGTTCTTAAGGTCTTTAAATGCAGCTTCACACTCTTCGTCCCATATGAACTGCCTTTTCTCTTCGGTAAGTCTGTGCAAAGGTTTCGCAATATCAGCGAAGTTTTTCACAAACCTTCGGTAATAGGAGCACAATCCTAAGAAGGCACGTACTTGGCTTTTATCTTTAGGCACTGGCCAATCTTTAACAGCAGCAATCTTCTCCGGATCAGTTCGAACTCCATTTTCAGATATAAGGTGGCCTAAGTAATTAACTTCCTTCTTGAAGAACGAACACTTCTTTGGACTTAGTTTGAGGTTAGCCGTGCGTAATCTAGTAAGCACCCGTTGCAGATTCCGGATATGATCATTAAAATCCCTTCCAATAATGACCACGTCGTCCAAATATACTAGACAGGCTTCTCCAATTAGTCCTGACAGCACTCTTTCCATTAACCTTTCAAAAGTGGCAGGCGCGTTACAAAGTCCAAATGGCATAACTTTAAACTGCCAAAGTCCTTTACCCGTGGAAAATGCCGTCTTCTCTTTGTGGCTAGGATCTATTTCCACCTGCCAGTAACCACTTTTTAAATCTAACGTGGTAAACCATTTTGCTCCACTTAGTGTATCCAAAGTATCGTCGATCCTTGGCAGTGGGTAGCTGTCCTTTTTTGTAACGTCGTTTAGACGGCGGTAGTCAACACAAAACCTCAGACTGCCATCCTTTTTCTTTACTAAAACAACAGGAGAGCACCAAGGGCTGGATGACGGTTCAATCACATTGTTTCTTTCCATTTCCGAGACCATTTTCTCTATTTCACCTTCGTACGCCACAGGAACTCTGCGTGGTCGCAGGCGTATCGGCGTTTCTGTACCAGTCTCAATTTTATGTTTAACTATGCCAGTTCTTCCTAGGTCTTCATCTTTTGTGGCGAAGATGTTTGAAAATTGTCGTAACAATTTCTTTGCCTTTGACAACTCTTCTGTAGATAAGGTCTCTTTACATCCATCGAGTACTGCTTGTGTTAAAATCCAAGGTTTGGAGTTGTCCACTTTCTCTACCACTTGCTCTTTGCTACTGTCTTGTGTCTGTGAGCTTCCTGAAACAACTCTTCTGTCGAAATCGTAAACACCTCTGGGCAAACTACCTTTAAGAAAGACTTTCTCTACGCCACATATGAAGATGCTGCTTTCTAAATCAATTTTGCAGTTATGGTTCTTCATGAAGTCCAAACCGATGATGCAGTCATCTACTATATCTGCAATCACAACTTTATGCCGATAGGAACTTTCACCAACTTTGAACTCAGCGACACCCTCTCCCCGGACGGTTATGTGCTGGCCAGTAGCTGTCAGGAGCTGAATATGGCCACGTGAGGGTGAATATCTCTCATCAAAATCCTTCAGAAGCTGGTACCTGATTACCGTGCGCGAAGCTCCAGTGTCCAAAGTTAACTCACATTTAGTCCCATTGACTTCCCCGTCAATGACTAAGGTGTTCCCGTCTTGAGTCTGAGAGATCATGACTTTTGGGGCCTTCCTCACATTACCGGCCAGCACCCGCCCCGCGGTCCTGGCGTTTACTCGTTTCCCTGCCGCTGTTCTGCGGCAGCGCCCGTTACAACATCTGTTGCTTCCGATTCTCGGCGCCGAATCTCCACATTACTCCGTGAATCTCGCTTAGGGCATGAAAATCTCATATGCCCTATTTCACCACACGCGTAACACGTGGGTCCGCCTCTAGATTTTACTTTGTCTGTCACCACTCGGACGCGGTAAGACCGAGGATCTCTGCGAACTGCCTCCACTTCTAACGCGTGGGCTAGAGCATCCTTTAGGATCTTGTGATGACCGAGGCTAACGGTTGTCTTGACTTCCCTATCTCTAATCCCATCTATAAATGCTTGCACTAACATGCTGTCAACCAGAGATGGTGAAGATAAGTAAGCCTTTCTAACCAGTTTTTCAATTTCTAGGCACCACTGTTGCAGGCTCTCACTAGCTAGCTGCACTCTGTCCTTTAATTGCGCCCTGTAGACATGTTCCAGGTGTGAATCACCATAACGCGATTCTAGGGCATCCTTGAGTCGCTCTAGTGTCACATCTCCCGACATGGTGTCTAATACGGTCAAGGCTTGATCCCGCAGCCCTAACATAAGGGCAGTTACAGCCTGTTCATCGGTCCAACCGTTCGCCTTTGATACGGTCTCGAACTGAAGTTTGTAAGCCCCCCAAGAGGAAGTACCGTCGAATGGAGGCGCTTTTAGTTTACCTGCTGGAGCACCAGATGTCACTACTCCATTAATTTTCAAAGATTTGACCTCCTTTTCTATTCCAAGTATTTGCTTGTCGTGCTTGGAAACTCTGTCATCGAGGTTCTCCACTTCTAATTTCAATTTCTCTACTTTTTCCTTGAATTGAACGCCTATCACCTCCAAGCGTTCCTCAATGCGGTGAGCTTGTTCGTCCAACAGACCACGTGTCTGTTCCTCTTGACGGCGAGCCTGCTCCTCTTGACGGCGAGCCTGTTCCTCCAATAGACCACGTGTCTGTTCCTCTTGACGGCGAGCCTGCTCCTCTTGACGGCGAGCTTGTTCCTCCAACAAACTACGAGTCTGTTCCTCTTGGCGGCGAGCCTGTTCCTCTTGGCGGCGAGCCTGCTCCTCTTGGCGGCGAGCCTGCTCCTCTTGGCGGCGGGCTTGCTCCTCCAACAGGCCACGAGTCTGTTCCTCCCGGTGGCGAGCTTGCTCCTCTTGACGGCGGGCTTGCTCCTCCATCATGCGTTGCAGAGTCAGTAATAAGTTAGAAGAATCCTGATTTTCGCTCATGGTGCGGTTGGCATCAAAACTTTGACGACGAGCGGCGTCACGAGCTGCTTGTGCACGCGTCTGTATCCCTGGTGTTTCTCCTCCAGACTCCTCTTGATCGTCCCTCGGTGTTATAGGCATCTTTCTATCCCGCTTCTGACACCAAAATGTTACGAGCTATAGGGTAACGTTTGATAGAAAGAAGCCGTGAAACAAACAGTTACTTTATTGAATTCAAAAGGAATCACTTGCAACACTATTCACTACAAAAATCACTTTGTCACAGATATCACAATCACTAGTATTTCACTGAGTCACAGATATCACAATCACTAGTCGCTTTGAACTCACTCCGATGTGTATCGCTTGGTATCTCAATTGAAACTGTCCCTGGCCGCGTCTCGATCCGCTTATATATACGCCGCAAATTGTACTAAGTACCAAGTTCCCGAATGATCTAGTTCAAGGTCAAATATGGACATCTCTCTCTTACGCATACAACCGTCCCTTGTACACACATCGAGGACCTTCCAGATGGTAGTAGATTATGTCCATCTCGTTCTATCATGCGTGTAGCTATCTCTCTCTCGCATTATTCTAGAACATTCGGTTAGGTAATAGGTACAATTGTTTCTCTCTTTTGCGCATATAGCCATCCTGCTCACACTTTCTTCTGGAAGTTTTGAGAGACATGATCGAGGCTAATCGTCTCTCTCTTTCACACGATAGGCTGTCCCTCTCACACACCTTCGAGAATGTTCCGCGGACCGGAGGGGTGTAACTTGGCCTGAAACGGCCTGAAAATGGGTTTTCAGGAAATGGTGCCATGTGATTACTCGTGTCCTGAAACGGACTGAAAACATGTTTCAGTCTGCTGAAAACGGCGTTAACTAGGAGTAATTTTTGATTAACTGATATGTGTTAGGCCTTCCTCCGAAACGGCCCGAAAACCTGTTTCAGCCTGCTGAAAACGCTTGTAAGTGTCCGAAAATTTAAAAAAATGTTTCTGCGAGTTTCCCTTTAACCCGTCTCCGTAACACTATTGAGTATCAGGTCATATAATTATGATGATGGTGATAGTTTTTTCTATAGATAAAAGTTAATATACTATACTTTTGGCCGATTAAAAGATTTAGGTACTATCAGTAATATTGACGGAAACTCTCCCAACATTACTTCTAAACATATCGGGAGAAGAATAATTTAAAAGTCCCCAAGGAAATGGCTACTCGAAATGCGTAATTCCACATAGCGATCCCCGGTCACAGGCTAAAATGTAAAATGGCTCCCTTGCATTTTTTTCCTAAGTGCCATAAAGTATGACATTTATTACGGTCAGATCTGCCTCAACCACTATTGATAGGCAAATGAGAGAGTTTTTTAAAAGAAAAACGATGTCTGCTTTTTATGTGTTCCACGGATAAGATGTTTTAAGATTCTGCCACTTGCGTCTCGAGTTTGCTCGTAATGGCGATTTTTCTGTTTTTGTAACATGTTTATAATGTCTTGATGGTCAACTCCATAATACTGTGCTTGCGAAATAGGGATGATGACTTCATTTTTTTTATGATGACAATCAGTTCGTTTACTCATGAAAATCAAATGTCCGTATCGAATAAACTTGAAATCGAACGCTAGAAACATCAAAAATGAGAGTCGAAGTCGAGCGTATCTAGTGAGGGCTAAAACGTCTCATACAAATTGTACAGAACATTTGACGTCACTTGTTCAACGCGGGCCGTAAAACTGTACCTACTAAAAACATGCATTTTGTTGATTTGGCCGTCAAACTGCTTTTAAGTATGTACATAGTTGTAATTTTTTTCATGTTGTCATTTGTTTTTATTAATTAAAATGTAAAGAATCTGATGGTATCATTTAAATTACTATTATGGATGATAAAACAAATTGTTGAATTTGGGAATATTTTAGAGGCAGCATCTTTGTGGAAATTTTATATTTTTTGTGAATTTCATTTTTATTGTGTTAGTGTGATCTTCTTAAAACTGTATATCGACAGAAATTGTGTATTTTGTGTTTCATGCAACATCTCAATTATAGTTCACTCGGCAAAGGTTTTCAGTGGAAAATGATCGAGAAACTACTGAAAGGAAAGTAATTACGAAGCATCTGAAAGTTTTTTGATACGAAATTTATTCAGGAACGAGTCTTTAGAGTTGCGTGAGTGAGTTAAACTCGGGAAGAATTCAGAAATTGAGCCATCACAGCAGATAAGAGCAATAACTCAAAGAATAGGTCAAGCACAATAGTGAGTGCCACCGATAATCGTATATTAGAGCCCTTATCCCTATGAGCACCTTTGCGACAATAGAAAGGAATATAATGTCGAAAAGTGGCCACATAAAAATGACATACTGGTCGACGACGGCGCGGTTAGATGGAAAAAATATAGCGAGCCTTCGAAACCGCAATATGGGGCTCTGATAAAATTGAATGATGAGGAATTTTGCAGTTGGTGCTTTGTCATCACTTTTAACACTTGTAAATATGGTTAACACAATTTAAATAAATGTGTGGGTAATTAGGTACTTGGTTATCTACTCGTGAACTTACTCTCTATCCTACTTTAAATATTATCCTATAAGTACTAATTTTATAAACGCGAAAGTTTGTGAGGATTTGTGAGTTTGTTACTCTGTCACGCAAAAACTACAGAACGGATTTTGATGAAACTTTACTATAGAAATATAACTAATATACATCTGAATAACACTCAGATTACCGTTTATAAAGATATACAGAGTAATTAAGTTTCAATTGCTATATTACCCGAAAGGGGGTGATTAGGACCATAGTTGTCGACAAGTTCTGAGAACCTCCCTTGGAAATACATATTTCAAAATATCTATTAAAAAAAATCACTTCCAACGCATAAGATTTTCTGGAATTTTTTCAAGCCTCTTCTAATTAACAGAAAGTTCAACATAGGTCAAGTAAATCAGCTGATCTAGGGCTGCCCGGATGATCTGTTGTAGAATTTTGAAATGTCTTTTCTTCAATGAAAAATTCCGAATATAAAAAAATCAATAAAACAAATGTAGACCCTCTTCAGGAGTAGATTGACCCTTTCGAGATAAGATACCATTTCAAACTCAGGCTGGCGAAGCCTACGTAGGTATCACATTTACAGTTTTGCATGTCGTGTTAGTTTCAGTATAAATCGGCTCTCTCTCTTTCTTAAAAAGTTTTTTTTGGAACGTACTATAGGTAATAATGATGATTCGATAATGCTTCCCCATACAAAATATAAAACATAGTTAATCCATAAAAGCTCGGTGCTTAGTGCGGTTCGTAGGTCGCGGGTTCAAACCCTACCTAGGATAGAATTGGTTTTCAATTAGGTATATATAGCTGCCAGTATATCGGAACACAGTAATGGGTGTTTACTAAAAGATTTTCAACTACAGGGTAGTAGATAGCCGGTAAGCTCTCAATAATTCCTTACCACCATCTTATGGTTGCATCAAGAGATCTGTGGTTGCATCACAACCTTAACTGAAAGCTCAACTTCATTCTAGGATCCGAACCAACGACCTATAGGTTGGCAGACGACGTCTCTACCATTGAGTCAACATTGCTTCAGTCTTCTAACAGTGTGCTGAACGCACCTCTTTTCTACTGCGTTTATTTTTAAATTGTTTTTGTAGATATTGTTTTGCTTTTGTTTTTCTGTGTCATGTCATTTTCAGTATATTATAGAACTACCAGGAGGAGTTTTGGCGGGAATGTGAAAATGTGCTGTTGTTGATTTTGTGTTATTTACCTAAACCTGTGTTTTATCGAGTGTTAATGTGTAATAATGGTGGATTATTAACCGTTAAGTGTTCGTAAACGTGCATGAGTGAAAGGCAAATAGTACAAAGACGAAAAACGTGTATTTTCGTCTTCTATCCAAAACTCCATAGAAGTTTCAGTAAAGTATCCACCGCTTTACTGAAGCATTACTTCGACTTGACCGCGCCTAGACTAAACTTTAACGTGACTTTGACGATTTTCATGCACGAAAACTAGAGATTTATTATATATTATTATCCATATAACTCGACACTGGCTAAATACGCTAATCGCGTGGAGCCAAAAACAAAACAAAAAAAAAACTACCAGGAGTTTTTGGCGGGAATGCGAAAATGTGCTGTTGTTGATTTTGTGTTATTTACTAAAACCTGTGTTTTATCGAGTGTTAATGTGTAATAATGGTGGATTATTAACCATTAAGTGTTCGTAAACGTGCATGAGTGAAAGGCAAATGGTACAAAGACGAAAAACGTGTATTTTCGTATTCTATCCAAAACTCCATAGAAGCTTCAGTAAAGTATCCACCGCTTTACTGAAGCATCACTTCGACTTGACCGCGCTTAGACTAAACTTTAACGTGACTTTGACGACTTTCATGTACCAAAACTAGAGACTTATTACATATCATTATTATTTATATAACTTGACACTGGCTAAATACGCTAATCGCGTGGAGCCAAAAACAAAACAAAAAAAAAAAAAAAAAAAACTACCATCAGAAAACCAGCGAATTTTATTATTTAAAGCTAAATAGCTTCAGTTCTCAACAAACAGAACAAAAAATGAAAAAAGTAGTACCTATAAAAAACAACCCAGAGCCGCCCTCACTCGTGCACAAACCAAATCACCAAATTCTCTCACATCTAGTGGATAAAACTACTTCGCCCATCAGGCGGCAAATGCAAAATCGTAATAAAACTATCGCGCCATACGTATGTAAAGAAGCTATAATATTGAAAACTTCCAAAGTCCATCAATAAATGTGCCGCTGTGCGGGGAAATGCGGCCCTAAGATTTGTAGAGCTGGGAACCGCTGAGATCTGACTATCGATATCGATTCTCGTTATTATACAATTTTTCAATTTTTTCCCAGGATGGAACGATGGTGTTGGATTAGGATGAGAGGTTGTTAATTCTTTGTATGTGCAAATTAACGTTCCCATTTATCTCCATATTAATTTTAATTTTGAATAAATAATTTGTTACAATTCGCCATACTCTTTGAAATTATGTGTGCTACTAATAAAGCAATCTTTTCTTAGACATGGCTTGCCTTGTAAGAAAAACATGATAATATTCAGGAAATTTTCGACCCACGTTAAATCGATTCTCACTTTTACTGGGAGGTACTTATAACCTCCTAGTAAAAGTGAGAAACGAGTATATATACCACTTACTTTTTTTTAATGTTATTTGGTAACGAAACGAGCTGTTCGTAATTAAACTTGAAGTAGACTTGTAACTAATTAGCCCGGCTTAGCGTACATACCACCCCAACTCTTCCCGTGGATGCCGTAAGAGACGGTTAAGGGAATATCCAGAATATAGACAGCAGTATTCTCCTCAGTCAATATCATAATCTACTGTGATCACCAAGACGCCTGCCAAGCGTGCTAATTATGCGATAATTCTCCCTTGATTGGGAGGCCGATGTTCAGCTGTGGGCGTTTTCCGGCTGATGATGATGATCATACTACGTACTTCTTTAAATTTATATTCACTCCTACAATCCAAAATATACCCTACCTACTTAAATAAACATCCGTAATCTTTCTTATTACTTTAACCACTATCGACTGTTTGGTACACTCGGCTTTTAGTTTTTTTTTAAACTGTACCTATACCTATTTGTTTTACTTACTCTTACTCACTCGTGTCTTAAATTTTTTTAACAAACAGCAAATCTTATTCTTTGTATGTCATAGGATTCCCCTACATTAGGATTATCGGTAGGATTAGGAGTATGTAGGTGTACGGGTTACCGCACAGTAAGCAATGTCAATGACTCGCTAATTGAGGTCACATAGCTTGCGTACATTTGCTTATATATCATTTTACATAATTATTTAAACCATTGTTGTTTTTACAATAAATCAGTGTTAGAACGATTATCATTGGGTTTGTTTCCTACATTAACTTTCCCTGTTCCTGACACTCATCACAACTTATCAGCGGTAAAACACTACAGTAGGTATATTCTTCTGTTAGAGTTTCTTTATCCCACCACAACTTTTAAATGCCTGAACAGATTTCAATGTATAGGGTATCGTTAGAATCCTTACATCATCCTGAGTGACACTGGCTAGGGCAATCTCTTTTTATATAACTTTTGTTATTATTACTGTTTTGTGTCAAATAAATGTTTTTTTTGTTTATCTTTACCACATCCCTATCGTTTTACGTAGCTGTAGAGGCGTCAAAACGCACGAACCACAACTATCAAAGAGAAATCTTTTCCGTGTATCAATAACGTCGATCGAAGTGACGACTAGATACATTGCCTTCTTTATGTCCCTGTGATGTGGTGTTATTATGTGATGCCAGTATATATGACTAGGTATGGCTATGGGTGATCGGTCTGTTTACTTTACTATTATGGAAATGGATGAGAGTTGAGACACACCAAGTATGTTGCCTACTCATTGTGGTTGAGCGACGTGACGTTGAAAAGTTTTGTGGCACACGAAATCATTTACTGTTTTTATAATTAAACTAGCTGCTGCCCGCGGTTTCACCCGCGTGGAGATTTTGGATTACATGGTTTTTATTTTTTTGCGCGGAACCCTAATTATTTTTCTAAAATTAAAGTAGCCTATGTTACTCCTTGTAACATCAGCTATCTGCCAGTGAAAGTCCCGTCAAAATCAGTCCAGCCGTTTCGGATATTACCCGGAACAAACAGACAGACAGACAGACAGACAGACAAAAATTTTATAAATGGTTGTTTTGTTATAGATACCGTATAAATACTTTCATATGCATTTAGTAAAAAGCTGTTATTTTGTTATTACAAACAGACACTTCAATTTTATTTGTCTGTACTGTATGGATTAAACGTTTTAATGGTAGAAATATTACACAACATTGCTGTAGACACAACAACGTAAGTTATAAGGCTGCATAATGACTTTAAATCCATGTCAAGCGCGTCATATAGGTACATAAGCTCTTAACTTAAAATCTAAGTACTTAGTCATAATCTTAATATTCTTATTAATTAATAAACTAACCATAGAACTTTTTAAACATTCGCGAATTGAGTAGGTACATCTAGAGTATTACGAGAAAAACGAGTGTATTCGCGCATTATTTAATATTATCAGAATACAATTTTGACTAACCTCGACGTTCGTGACCACGAATCAATGCTGGCGGCATTGCCTCGTTGAACCGCAATGCTGATCCGCTGAGTCAAATAAGTACTAGCATTTTGGTATCATTGTATCACCATGTTCATTCGTGATATGCCTACGGCGTGGGGAGATATTTTTTCACAGGTGGGTCCGAACTGTGCATGACGCACGGTACGGCATTCAGGATACAAAGTATTTTCTACCTCCCACTGCTGATAACATGCCAGAGGCCCTTCGTGAACGACGTTGACAAGCTATACCAACCTTACCAATCCCTTCAAATATACCAATAACGACAACAAAGGCCGTCTCCTCAATGCGGTTAGGGCGTGAAATTATTTTCCTTACCGTATGCAGATAAGCAGGGGTGGCAGGGGGTGGATTAGTTACGGTTTATTTTTTATAGGATTGCGATGAAAAATGTTACCATTGGACCGTCTAACGGGTGGTGCGTGTAACGTATCCAAATAAGCCGATAAAGTAGGTGTTCCATCATTGATGATTATATTTTCATACTGAAGAACAGGGGCCCGATTCTAATAGCCAATCGTCATGATGGTACATATTTTTTATTATTAGATATAGGTGTGCATTTGTCCTCTATTTTACCAGTCTCCATGATGTTTTAGTATTTGAAGCAGGTAACATATAATCAAACTTAAAATGAGAACTGACTCTCAAGGTGCTTGGCGATTTTCAGCCTATAAAGATGGTCGATGGCCCGGCTATGACTATAACCATACAATGTTGCCAGAGCACACAGTGACGTGCACTTACCACTGCGTTGTAATGTATACTTATGGAAATGTATGAGAGATGGTACATCGCTTTACGTCTACGTGCACACACACATCACGAAATTACAATGTAATGGGAAACAATAGTGGTAGCATGATGACATTATAGTTAATATCTAACAAAATTTCGTCTAAAGTCGGTTACAATTAGTATAGAGATCCAAATCAATAAAAAAAAAACAAAGGAATGGCAGCAGAAACTTCTAATGTTCTTCTTCTTTCTTCTTTCTTTATTTCCTGGCTTCTGTGGAATGTTAACCACAATGTCGCCAATGTCAAGTAGATAGGAATTATTTATATTTATTTCTATATTTTATTTTTGCTGCTGAATTATCAATTACAAAAATGTCCAAAAACAAAAGTCAAAAACCGAACTTCTAATGTTAGTTGAAGGTATTTGATTCAATGTGACAGAATGGCTGAAAAGCTCATTGCAAAGAAAAGTTACTCTTAAAGTTTGGTCATACCTACTTGACATTGGCGAAATTGTGGCTAACATTCCACAGAAGCCAGGAAATAATGAAAGAAGAAGAAGTTTGGTCATCAATTTTTCGAAGAACAATAAAAAATGAGAAACATTAACAATCACAAAACAGGGTGGCATGTAAAACCATTTATCAAGATGCAATGGGTTAGTCGACGCAACATATGTCGCCAACGCCCTTCCATCGCAGACGCTGGTGTCAGACAAAAAACGAGGAAACTCGACGGGCAGACGCGATGGACGATTGCCGATCCCAGAATATGATTTATAGATTGGACGTCACCGGCAATGCGCTTTCTATACGTCACCGTGTCACCCGCTCAGGAGCGCGGGGATGATAATATATTATATACCTATTGGTATTAGTCATATTTTGGAAGATGTTTAGAGCTGTGTTTATGTATCTAGAGCTTTGTTCTAATTACCAGTCTATGTGAACCAGTCCTGAAAAAAATTCTAGTGTTCGTTCAATCGTGGTAGCTCCAAGTAAAATATATATGAGGTAAGTTTGGAAAGGCAGATACTAGATTTCTAAATATTGATGACTATACCTTCTTCCGCAATCAACAAGTTTGACTGTGTTAAAAGGGATGCAATTATTATCACAGTTACACCTACTGTACTGTACCTAACTATTACACTGCGGATGAGTGCGTTCAATAGGGTATTTATAAAGACTTTCCTACCGCGCCACCACATGTAAAATAGGGTAAGAGCAAGACGTTCAACGCAGTTGAGTACTAATTAAACTCAACTGATTAGTAACTTTACTGCGGCCCTTAGAATCTACAAGGTTGCTTTGGTGTTGTGTTATACCTCGAACCCCTCGAACTAAATTTCGCTGTTTTTCATTCGAAGGGTCTCGACCCGAGTAGAGCATTTCTTTGAAATCGAACAATAATCGCTCATATTGTCAGTTACAATACAATTTGTTTGGAAAGTCGACGCGTGAGAGAAATAATAACAAATGATTCGCGCCCTAACACCGCCTGGCGTTGAAAGATCACGCCTATTGCTCTTCTCCTGATGAAAAAAGTATACAATATTACTCCGATGTTGCAAACACGAGTCTTGTCAGGAGTTCGTTGAATAAGTACGCAGTGGCAGCGTAGCACGGGCTGGCACCCGGGGCGGCGTTTTCGGTTGCACCCCCCCCGCTCAAAATTTGCATGTACAAAGTTCAAATATAATTTACCCTTTTAAGCGTTGATTTAAAAAAATCAGTAACATTTTTATGCTTATATCTGAAACTACGGATTTTCATACGGATTTCACCTATAGAAACACGTATTATCTAAGAAGGTTAAAAATTTATGAAATTAAAAGCGTGATTTTGGCACCCCCCCCTGTTCTTGGTACCCGGGGCAGACCGCCCCTGTCACCCACCCGTTACGCCGCCAGTGTAAGTACGTACTATAACTAGTCTGCGCTATTTGTGAATTCGAAGGAAGTAGTACCAACTTAATAGGTACGCTACCTACACTAGGTAGGTACATTTATATTTTAAAATTCAAATAATATGCTGAGTAGGTACTTAATTATGCGTTATGGTGATTATGACTTATGATGAGCATAGAATAATAATAGGTACTCCTAATGGAGATGATCAGCGTTGACGTGATCGATAATGCGTTTTTTTGTTAAATAATTAAATGCTATACAATGCTTTATCAAGCAAATGCCTACTTGGCTTGACGTAGTACCTCTAAGTAGTCTGTGTTGGCTTGCAAAGGCTTGGCTCTAAAGCAAGTAACATTCATAGTGTTATTTAATTATACGAGTAGTACCTAGCTTGCTGCCCGAATGTTGTGGTTATAGTCTGAAATTACGTAGTATTTGTATTCTCTTTTGTCTGTAAGAATCCTAGAGAGAACATGGAAAAACGTAATATTGTGACTGTCACAGTGTGTCACTGTCATTGTCAAATTCCCAATCAAAATATAAATATAGATTTGCGACTTGTCACTTGAGTATATAAATTAAATCGATATTCGATTTGATCTGCTTTCCTTCGTTTACTTTGTCGTGTTCTTGCTGGAATTTTCATTTCATATAAATACGAGGAGTTTCACCAATTTCTTCAATTATATCAGTGGTGGTTGTAGTCGCGCTAACATGAGATGGACAATTCACATTGAAGGAGGACCGATGAGAGTAAATCACGCTGCCGTAGGCATCGGACCTAAAATTTACTCGTTTGGAGGATACTGTTCTTCCGAGGATTATAAAGACTGGGAACCGATACCAGTGCACGTCTTGGATACGCGTACATTGAGATGGGCAGTTGTTTCTTACAAGAAGGAAGGTGGTGGTATCCCTTTCCAAAGATACGGCCATACAGCAGTAGCATACGGTCATAAGGTACCTATTTAACACTTTTCCGTATCGAGTTTACATCTACATACTAGTAATACACTCAATCAATGTAGTTATTTCGTTCATTACCTCATACTAAACTACCTATTCATGTTACTGTAAAGAAATTGTTTTCAATTGACTCTATTCTTACCCCTAAAGCTAATATTATAGTTTGTAAAGAAGTAATTCAATAGAACCATACATTAAATATTTTCGGACATTTTACACAACACTATCTAGTTCCAAACTAAGCAGAGCTTGTACTAGACTTTTTTGTAAATAATTTAAATATTACAGTCTAGCTTCTGCCCGCGGTTTTCACTCGCGTTCCCTGAGGAACCGTGTATTTTTCCAGGATAAAATTTAGCGTATGTTACTCTCCGGGCCATAAACTATATCTATGCTAAAAATCATGTTGATCCCTTGCTTCTTTACTGCGTAAAGAAGGACAAACCAACAAACACACTTTCACATTTATAATATTAGTAGGATACACCTAGATTGATAGATACACATTTCCATGCTCAATTTATATTATTATGTGTGCTGAAGGTATAATGTAATAATGACCTGTCCTTGCTATGTAGGACACAAATAACACTAAATGAGCTCAGAATTATACATTTCCTGGTTTTGACGTCAAACATACAATTAAAATTTATTTCAGGTTTATATGTGGGGTGGTAGAAATAATGCGATAGCATGTGATATTCTATACTGTTTTGATACTATAACTCTAACATGGAGTACGCCACGTGTAACTGGTATGCATCCTTATGCAAAAGATGGTCACACAGCCTGCGTCATTAAGAACAAGATGTATATTTTTGGAGGGTTTGAATACAATTCTGAGCAATATTCACAAGAAACACATTCCTTAAACTTAGATACATTGGAATGGAGGTTTGTTCGTCCAGACGGCACGGCTCCATCACATAGAGACTTCCACACCGCTGTTGCTATTGACAACAGAATGTATGTTTTTGGTGGCAGAGGGGATTTGCTTGCTCCCCTTAATTCTCAGGAGGAAGTTTACTGCCCACAAGTATTTTACTTGGACACAGATAAAACGAAATGGTTTGTTGCTGATCCAGCAGGAACATGGCCACAGGGCAGACGCAGTCATTCAGCTTGTAAGTCATAAATTTGCTGTATTACAAAATATTTCCATGGGGAAATTCTTGTATTTTTAATGTCTTAATTTGTCTTGTTTCAGGGGTTCATGAAGGATGTATGTACATCTTTGGTGGCTTCAATGGTGAAACCAAAACTCACTTCAATGATCTCTTTAGATATTCAGTTAAGGCAAACAAGTGGGAGTCAATAAATGTCCAAGGGTTTGTACCATGCAAGAGAAGGCGTCAGGCATGCATCATTTACAACAATAAAATGCATCTTTTTGGAGGGACAAGGTAAAGGCTGCAATTTCTTTGATTTAGTTATTATATTTACTAAATGTATAGTGTTAATTTTCTCATTGCTTAAGCCAAAGTTTTATTTAAAATACCGGAGAGATAATGCTCATTTTACAACGGGCAATTGATCAATAGTTTACATAGACTGTAAACCTTACTAGGATTTTATAAGATCCTTGGATATCCTCCAAGGGGGAGGAGTCTCAATTTGTCTGTAAATTTTTCAAGTTTGCAAATAAAAACAGAAAACAATACAATTTTCATACTGTAGTATTTTTTCTCACTTCATTTCAGCCCCAACATCAAAGAAGAGCCAGATGCGGATGAGCCAGCATTGACAGATAACAGTGATTTGCACATACTGGATTATTCTCCAACTCTTAAGACTTTGTCGATCCTTAGTGTTTTGGAAGAGAAGCTTGATTATAATGTGCTGCCACGTGAGATACAGTAAGTAGTCATTTTTGTAGTTAGAAGTAAATGCATCTAAATTAAAATTAGTAACTGCATGCCTTGCTAATACAAGTAATATACACACATGATGATGATTAAATTTCCTTTGTTTTGGTTACAAATAATATGATAATTATTGCTCAAAATATTGAAAAGAAATTTTTCAAGGTCTGGGCTTTTTGCAATTTTTTTTTACAAAATTACTACTATAGTACTGTTTTTTTGCTGTTAATATGTATGGAAACGGATATTTGTGTGCAAAAAAACTGGACGTTTTGCTTAAGAGAGCGCCTTAAAGGTTTCTGCGGCCGACCCACATAAAACTAGTGTTGGTTTTTCTGTTACAGATGGGACATCCGTACGATGACTCAACCAAACCGTATCAGCAGACCTGCGAACCGAGCCGGTTAAGGCATTTACTATCTGGTTACCCAGCAGAGATCTCTCCACATATATCTTAGGATTAACATTGTATGTGTGTGCAATATGTGCACCACCAATGATTGTCTAGATCATTTTACAGATAATTTTTAGAATTACATACTCAAATATAGTATTCTTGATTGTTATAGTTTGTCCACCAGATTTATCGATTTTTACAGCTCATACAGATTTGATGATATGTATGTCTGTAGAATATAGCGTCTAGCAACTTATGTCTCATATGTATATGTAAAATACAATATTAAATTGTACCATGATTTCATTTTTCTAAATAAAATAATCGTACTGTACGATTATTATCAAGATTTTAAACCCATATGTCACCTGGAAAGAAATTTAAGGGCTGTGGTAAACCGAGAAGTGTAAAATCTATTGAATATGAGATTACAAGCTCTTATACAGGGAGTGATTACATAAATATCACTATGAAGAGCCTGCTAAATGTTATAATCCTAGAAGCAGTTGTGTTATAATTCATTTATATTTTAAGTAAACTCCATTTCAAAGTATATTTGCATTGGATATTATAAAATTATGCAAATTTTTGGCGCATAAACCTGCAAAGCAAAATAAGAATCCGGCATGATTCTAGTTTCATGTTGCTATGTTATTATTGCATTATTATTCTTTAATTACCTCATTCAATTTGTATTCCTATTCTTGACATTTAAATTGACTTTACTGTACTTATTGAATAGGTGTTCTTTAATTGTATATTGTATAATATAAGTTGTTTGTATGTAACAATTTTGATTAAATTGAATAAATTATTTTAACTCAGTTAGTACAATGGCAGCAGTTAGTGCAATTTTACTTGTAAATTAATTTATTAATTCAGTTTATATTGTTTTGTATCTAATAATAATAAATATAGGCATAAAACAGTACAATTTTATTAAACTGCGAACAATCGGAAATCGGTTCTAAATAGGTACTAATTCAACTAAAATTGAAATGGTTTTGTATTGTTTTTAGTTATTTACATAAAATGCAGACTGTGTTTATTTCCTGTAGTTCTGTTGTATTTACGATAAAATTGAATTGGTTGAATAGAAAAATGCGCGACAAAACATTTTTTTCCCTATGACGCCGGTCACGGAATACGGCGCGCTTCTTTCTCGCTACTGCATTAACATTTTTGAAGAAAATCAATGTTTTACTATAATTATGAAAAATCGCATTCGGTGAAGTTGCTGGCAATAACATTACAAAGGTACGGCAAAAGTATAATTTTGATCCGATCAGGTTTTCATACATGAAAATGGGAAAAACATAAAATCCCATTTTTATGTTTGAAAACTTAAGGGGATCAAAATGAAATTTTTGTTAAAGTTTTCTAATGTTATTGTCAGCAGCTTCACCGAATGCGATTTTTCATAATTATATTAAGTGATTGTTTATCTTCAAAAATGTTGAGGAGTCTGACGTCATCACGTGTTCTACCCCTGGCATGAATTAGGTAGCTAGTTATTACCAGTTTTACAATCTATACAATTCTGAAACGAATGTACTTGCTCTATTTTATTGAATTTTGTTAGTGGTAGGACTAACTCTTCTGCGAGTGTCCGTCTGGGTTGTTACCACCGCTTTGCTCGTGAAGTCTGCCGCCAAGCAGTAATGTTATGTTTGCAGTATTGTTATAGGCCGGCGTTATGCTTACCATCAGTCAAACGACCAGCTCGTCTCGTTACCAAATTTATAGCATACAAATATTCTTATAACTCCAATATAGAAGAGCAACGGCAGGGATCTCGCGGGGGGTTGGGCGGCGCGGTGCCGCGCAGAACTTTGTATTTCAAAGTTGTGGCACTGCAAATGTTATGGGCCGGCGTTATGCTTACCATCAGGCCAACGACCAGCTCGTCTCGCTATCAAATAAAATAAAAAATATCTACTCGAAACGCTATGTTGAAACTACTACTCCACTATAACTACTCTATGCGATACCCAGGTGGACAAACTACGGCATTGTTTTTTTTTAATTAGTATGTATTTATACCTGCAAATGTATTAGATATTGTATTACCTTTGTAGTGTGCAAATTATTATTGCCACATATAATATAGTTTTATCAAATTATTAACTTAAATTTTAATATATTTGCTATAATTTAGCATGCTGCAATGTATTCTCAGCAAATGTTTACTGTTATTATGTAAACTATAAGTTTTTTTAATCTAAGCTATAGGTTATGTAAGTCAGTGCGGTGGTAATGTGTTCCGCCTTCCGGTTGGATGAGCAAAGTACTCATTGAAATTACTGGATTTATGAGACTGTCTCAGGGTACGAGCACGCTGCCGGCTGCAGTGCCGCGCAGGCCATTCTTTTCAAAGTTCTGAGTGGCAATGCTATTGACGTGGGCTGGCATTATGCTTACGGCAGGCAAACACCTCTCGTCTCGTTATCCAATACTATAAAAAAAAGAAGTACCTACAGACCCTTTTACCGCTGACTACCCCCGGATGGAAACGTTTCCATAAGTTAGCCCTTTTAATTTATTTGGACGTAGGGTATTTATGTAAATATATTACAGTTAGTGTGATTAATTGAAAACTATTAACAATTATCGATAATTGTTAATATACGGTGGGTTATCGTCTAACGTAGCATTATATTCTCTAAGAGCAATAATAAATATTATAAAACCAGCAGCCAAATTATAACATTGTAGCTAGGCAGAGAGTAGAGAACGGTGCTACAAACGTTATTGGCTCCGTTGGACGCGGTAGCCAATCATCGGCGCGAGTACGGATCTTTTCGATAAATAAAATTCGATAAAATTGACACTTAAAATCGATAAAACCCACTTTATCGATTTTAAATGACAATTTTAACGAATAAAATCCACTTACCGATTTTAACTGTCAATTTTATCGAATTTTATTTTTCGAAAAGATCCGTACTCGCGCCGCATTAGCTGTCCCGGATCAATCGCGCGCTAGTAGCGAACGCGCGACTCGCGCTACAACATGTAAATAACTTATTTAATCTGCTTATTGGTAACAATCAGTAAGCAAAAAGTACCAATGTCCGGCCGGTGGCAACTGGTCACCAGTAGAAATGGTCGTCCTTTCGTCGGCGAAATTCGCACGAATGTAACTAGTCATTGTTTGGTTTCGATTATTTGAAATAAAAAATATTTTAGCATATAAATGGGATATTTTTTTCTTTTTACCAAATGTCGCCGTTATTATTATTACCGACCGGTAGTCATAGATACTATTATGCAATCTAATCAGTTAAAAATTGGTTACTAGAAAATAACTTATGACCACAAAAGCTTTATATTTATAAATCACTTCAAATGCAAATTTTGTATTGTTATAATTATACTTAAGTACCTAATTCATTCCGACGGAATGTATGTATTGATGACCTATTAATAATTGAACTGGATTATTATTAATTAATGCTGACATGATGGAATAAGTCAGCGAAATAAAATTACGCTGGAATAAATGCCTATTAATTTCTTATCCATATTGGCATTACATACATAATTAAAAAAAGTTAAATTGACGCTTTGAAATGTTATATTACTGTAATAATCAAAGACATTTGTATCTACGGTGTGAATATTGCCCACCGTCATTCTCATAATAAATTAATTTGAAAGGGGTTAGAAAATTTTTCACGCATTTAAAAATACTAAGTCTTTCCAATCTTTATATCCGATTATCTTCATAATGTGACACTTTGGTGTTGATTCTGACATCTCGTAGGTACCTTATCATAATTTTATTTTCAGTCTCTTTCTAAATGGGAACATGGGAAAGAACTGAAATATATTTTAGACCTGTCAAATTAATGCTTGTGTCTAGTGTTAATGGCAATGAATTTAGTGGCGAAGGAAGTCATTTGACAGCACTAAGCTCAATTTGGATCTGTCAAACATCTTCCATCTCTTTGTCATGTTATGTATTGGAAAGAGAGCGAAACTAAAATTAGTTTTAGGTATGAAACGACAGAATCGACACCTATGTTATCTAAACATTTTTTGTTCGTTCCCAACCCAAATATAGGTAAGTATAATAGAACGACGCCATTCTGAAAAAGAAAACAAAATGGCGTGTTGGGACTATGCCAAAAGTTTTCAAACTCCTTTGTTGTTCGTTATTGCCGGAAACCCAAATTCTAATCTACCTCACTGCCACCGCACTGTCTATGTATATTTATAATCTTAGACTTGTCATGACATTATTTAGTGCAATAAAATTAATTAATATAAAGAAACATTTTTATTACCAACTAGATGTGCCCCGCGGCTTCGCCCACGTAGCCTAAGTTACTCCTTTTAACATCAGCGATCTGCCGGCGAAAGTCGTTTCGGAGATTACCCGGAACAAACGGACAGACAAAAATTTTTAAATGGCGTTTTTGTTAATGTACCGTATATACTTTCACATGCACTTATAAAAGCTGTTATTTTGATATTACAAATAGACACTTCAATTTAATTTATTTGTATAGATTTTTAATTATTGTTCCATTTAAAAAAATGAGCAAGAATAACAACAAATGACAAAACATACAGATATTTTACCGTATTCACACAAATTGCGAATCGTTTATCGTGCTTATTAAAAAGTAGGCTTAACTTTATAATTTATAACCTTCACCTGACTCACCTCGTGCATATCATTCGATATGAATATTGGTCTCGGTTTTTGGCAAAAAACTGAACCTAATTTCAATTTCGCTCTCTCTTTCCATTAAGCAACAGGAGAAAGGGATGGAAGAGAATGTAGGAAGATGGAGAAGGTATATACATCTAGAGTTAGATCTTCTATATATAACTATAGCCCTATAGAAAAAATTAGACTCCTAAAAATTTAGACTAAATTCATGGCTGTTCAATTTACACTAGATACAATAAGTAGATTAATTTGGCAGCTATAAAATATATTCCGTCCCATTCTCATGTTCTTATTTGGAAAAAGAGCCTAATTAAATTAGGTTTGTAACGCCAGAATCGACGCAAATTGTGTAGGCTACTATATTGAAAACAGCAATTAGCACAAGTATTTATGCTATAGAAAAAATCAAGCATGCGTCCCTCTGGAACATGCTACTTTTATGATTTTTCCGAAAGCCTCGCCTTCATAAGAATGTAATGTTGGTCTTGATATTTATTCATCTTCCTTGACAGTATGTTTCTGGCGTTCTGGTACATAGGGCACAGAACCAGGTGTGCTATGCTTCCTTCTGTTGGATTCTTTCCTCTTATTCTTCTCCTTGATTGTTCTGATCTCCTTCTGCGAGTTGAGGATGTGTTTTGGCACATGTCGATGGCGAGCGATGCGTTTCACCTGCGGATGGCTGGCGAATTTCTCCTTTAGAGCTTCTGTGTAGTTCAAAGCTGTACGCTCGCGTGGTTTTAACTGAAAAATAAGTTGTTGGTCTTTAGTAATTACTAATTAGAAAAAATTCACTATTCATGTATCTCCATTCAATCTATGATTGCTTGTAAGAGTATGCTGTTCAGCAATAGCTTTGCCTATTTTAGAAGTAATTTTCTCTATTATCCATATAATCTTTTTGTGTTTAAGAGATTCATAGCAATATTTATTCTGAACATTAACATGTCAATTTCCGTAATTAAAAAATGGACGGTGTTTGGCGCACAGAAATTAATTTGTTTGCCAAATTTCAATTTAACTGGTCCAGTATATTCAGAGTAAATTGACTGTGACAAATAGACAGCCATCCACACCAGTGATCCTAAGGAAAGTTAGCTAGTATGCTACAATAGTTTGTTTTGAATTCCATCTCTAGCATGGTGGTGGGAAAAAAATCCCTGTAGTCCCACCAGTGGGTCATAGCAGTGGGTCCACAGGGAACCCCCCTAAAAAGCAACAATCTTTTTTCGAAAAAAAAAGCGGGTTCAAATACCGATATGCGCGTGCAAATTCCAAAATCATTCAATGCAGTTTTTCTCAATTTTAATATCAATGACATGGTTTCATATGGATCATTCTGTATATTACACTGACCTCTCCATCAACAGGGATGTGGGCTGTGGATAATACTGAATTATTCCTAATATACTGAATTATTATAATACTATTAAGAGACAGAATTCGGCCGCACGGATTTCAGTTTTCACCCCCACTTCCCCGGAACAAAATGTACCCCTGCAACACCTAGCGCCATTTTCACAATTATAAATTTGCGGAACCAAACACTTCCAAGTATGTATTAGCGCCATCTGATTAGGACTGCTGGGACTACGTTTCAATACGCACACGCCACACGCCATCTGTATTTTCATACAAGAACTAGCTGTGAATGATATAGCCAGTTTGCAACAGTAAATGATAGTACATACACGCATAGTGTATTATGAACCCCGATTTTGACTCATTTCGTTTCTTTACAAATATCAATATTTTTAATAAATGTAAGCTGTAGAGTAAAACTCCCGCATGGATACGACATGCATTTTATTTTAAAAAAAATTTCAAAGTTGCCATACAACCGGGTCATGACATTAACAAAAAATATATATATAAAAAGAACTGGAGGACTTATTTGAGTTTTTATTTTATTATATAATCATACACTTCATAAAACACCTTCTGACTAGATTTTGTCATTTTACTTTGTGTAGATAACGAAATATGAATATTTTTATCCTCTTTCTTTATATTTTTTTTCTCGACTATAATGCCGTAATAGGTATCAGTTTATCGATATTATTAAAACCATAAACTAATTCCGCGTTATCTAGAAGTTATCAGCAATTTTTTCATTTTTGTCAGGGTTGTCACGTACGCACATCCGGATGCTTATGGTATTTTTATCCGGATCAATTCAAATTTCTTTATTCAGATGGGGCTCCAGGCCCGTCCCAAAGATGTAACACTAATCAAAATCAAGACCCAGAAACTCGTCGACATTATTTTAAAATAAATAGTGATTAGTGATGGCAAGTTTAGAGTGCCTATTTCTATTTTCTTTAAAAAAGGTGTAATAGATTCGCGTGAACCCATGTTGTAGATGCATGTCTCTACTCTCTCTTCTATACAAATAAATAAAATTGAAGTGTCTGTTTGTAAGAACAAAATTACAGATTTTTACTAAATATATATGAAATTATATACGGTACCTATAACAAAAACACAATTTTTAAAATGTTGTTTTTCTGTCTGTCTCTCTGTTTGATCCGGATAATTTCCGAAACGAATGGACTGATTTTGACAGGAGTTTCACTGGCAGATAACTGACGTTATAAGTAGTAACTAAGGCTACTTTTAATTTAGTAAAAGAATTAGGGTTCCGCGCCAAAAAATAAAACCCATGAAATTCAATATCTCCGTGCGGGTTAAACCGCGGGCAGCAGCTAGTATTAAATATATTTACCGACAGTAGCGGATGTTCACGTACAAATATGTTATATTTATAATAAATTGCTTTTAAATAAGCGGGAAACGACTTCGATGAAAATGTCGCAATATAAGTATGAACTTTCATCCCCCAATTTTCCACCCTTAGGGTTGGTATTCCTTCATGAAATCAGTAAATTTGTGTAATTAATATAGGGTGGTGCCCTGCCTACTTAAAACAATAATCATTTAAATCAGTTGACAATTGGCAGATAAATCAAATTAAGTCACCAAAAAAACTACAGATAACTGAACCTCCTCCTTTAATTGAAGTTGGTTAAAATATTAGTAGTTTGTTTCGTATGAAATATGAACAACAAAAAACCATAATTATCTCAAGAGAATATTTTCAGATGAGAAGGTGATGACCCTGGACCCGGATATAACATTAATAGCTGATAACTTCTAGATAACGCAGAATTAGTTTATGGTTTTAATAATATCGATAAACGAATGCCTAAACAATCGTTTAGTTTAGAAATCTCCGACTAATACGGTGTTATAGTCGAGAAAAAAGAAATATAAAGAAAAAGTTTAATAATATTCATATTTCGTCATCTACACAAAGTAAAAAGACAAAATCTGGTCAGAAGGTGTGTTATGAATTCACGAACTAAATCACAAAGCTGTTCGAATGAAATGTTTAGAAGGCAGTAAAATCTATGTTTCAGCGAAGTCCTAGGATCGTTTGTTTCCGTGTCATTACGAATTTAAACATTTTCTTTTTTTTCTGAAACTAACGGCCGTTTCCAGAATAGTTATTTACACAAAAAGATACCTCACTAACTCCTCTACGCCCTCACAACATATCTCGTCATAATTCCATGGGCTAATAAAGTTATCAGCCAAAACATTGTATGTCCGGTTTACTCGGTTACAGGAATGATACTTTGTTTTTTTTATTTTTTTATTAATTATTGACAAGTGGAATATGGCAGGTAGGTAGTTTATAGGTAGGAGTATATGAATAGTATATAGTATATGTAGAGTATATAATAGTATATAGTATTTTATGATATATTTATTTTTGCGGTTATCCGGATCAAATTGGGACGATTTTCAAAAAATCATATTTCTGGAACTAGATACTTTTGCTACCTGGGAGTTTTACTCTTGCATTTTGTTTAATTAAAACTATTAGGTTTTGCAGTAAAAATGGAATGACACAAAATCAGTCAGGAATTAGTCATAGTAGTTTATTTTATGCGAAATTAAATTTCCTTTAATTATTCATTCATTTTAATCTAAACAGTTAGCTTGTGTGGTTTTTATGTTATTTGGAGTTAACTTTAAGACCCTTTATTTTTGCTTGCGAGTGTAGTAGGTATATTTATACAAATAAGTATAAAAATAGTTTTTCACCTCGCAAGCTCAGAAAGGTCTTGTTTATCACTCGAAATCTGCGTGCAGAAGTACATTATATCCACTGATTTTATATTATAGCGTGGCGCGCGCAACGCCGCACGGTACGAAGTTGCATAGTATATTATGAACCCCAATTTTGTCTCGTCTCGATTTTTTACAAATAGGTATCAATAGTTTTAGTAAATTAATCTCTAGAATAACAAGGACACGACAAGTAGTTTATTTAAAACAATTATCAAAGTAGCCCTACAATCGGGTCATGAAATTAACACAAAAAAATATTTAAAAAGAACTGCGGCGCAAGTACGGATGTCCTAAACTCCTAACGATAAATTTGTCGAATCGAAAATACTGATAAATTTATCGAATGTTGCGAGTACGAAATCTGATCGTAAAATATTATAGTAGCTTTATATTCTCTTTGGATTTGGATTTGACCTAGCAATTCGATAACTTTTGTAGGTTGTTCAAGGCTCGATAAATTATATAAAAATCCAATTTATCGAGTTGAACTGTCAATTTCATCGATCGAAAAGATGTACTTGCGCTGCTGGAGGACTTATTTGAGTTTTTATTTTATTATATTAGATAATCATACACTTCATAACACACCTGATCAGTTTTTGTCTTTTTACTTTGTGTAGATAACGAAATATAAATATTTTTATCCTTTTTCTTAATATTTTTTTCTTTCGACTATGACGCCGTATTAAACTGAGATTTCAAAACTAAGCGATTGTTTAGACATATTTTTATCGATAATATTAAAACCGCAATCTAATTCCGCGTTATCTAGAAGTTATCAGCAATTAATGTTATATCCAGACTAATCCGGGTCCAAGGGGGTGACACCGTCTCACCTGAAAATATTCTTTTGACATAATTATGCATTTTTATTGTTAATATTTTATACGAAATGAACGTCAAATAATTTAACCGTCTTCAATAAAAGGTATTAATTACACAAATTTACTAATTTTATAAAAAAAATACGGGTGGTATTCTTTTATCTAAGGGTGGAAAAATGGGGGATGAAATTTCATATCTATATCGCGACATTTTCGTCGAAGGTATTTCTCGCTCTTTCATTTCCAACTTTAAAATGGCCGAAAGAAAGAAGAAAATAAAAAGATCCCATTATCAGCTGAAGCAGTATATTTATTGAAACCTGTTGTTGAACAAAATATTTTATTTATTACTCCAGATGACCCTGATGATGAAAATGTAGTCATTCAGAATCTTCATTCTGAATGAAGTTCTACGATTAAATTTGTATCTAACAATAACTCTTTGACCCTCTTTTTTAGCTGCTGTCATCGATGTAATTTCTATAATTATTACAAAAGCAAGAGTAGGTACTTGCCTCTACAACATGGGTACACGCGAATCTATTAGACACATTTTTTAAAGAAATAGGCACTCCATCACTAATCACTATTTATTTTAAAATAATGTCGGCGAGTTTCTGTCTCTTTATTTTGATTAGTGTATACTTACCTACTTGGGACGGGCCTGGAGTCCCATGTAAATAAAAAAAAATTAATTGATCCGGATAAAAACACTATAAGCATCCGGATGTGCGAAAGTGACAACCCTGACAAAAAAAGAAAATTGCTTATAAATTGTAGATAACGCGGAATTAGATTGTGGTTTTAATAATATCGATAAGAATATGTCTAAACAATCGTTTAATTTAGAAATCTCCGTCTAATACGGCATTATAGTCGAGAATAAAATATAAAGAAAAAAGGTAAAAATATTTATATTTCGTTACCTACACAAAATAAAAAGACAAAACTGGCCAGAAGGTGTGTTATGAAGTGTAAGATTATATAGTAAAACTAGCTGCTGGCCGCGGTTTTTATTTTTTTGCGCGGAACCCTAATTTTTTTTTTCTAAAATTAAAGTAGCCTTAGTTTCTCATTGTAACATCAGCTATCCCGTCAAAATCGGCCCAGCCGTTTCGGAGATTAGCCGGAACAAACAAACAGACGGACAGACAAAAATTTTAAAATGGTTGTTTTCTTATAGGTACCGTAATACTTTCGTATGCATTTGGTAAAAAGCTGATATTTTGATATTACAAACAGACACTTCAATTTTATTTATTTGTATAGATAAAAACTTAAATAAGTAAGTAGGTACTCCAGTTCGTTTTAAATATTTTGTTTTTGTTGATTTCATGACCCGGTTGTAGGACAGATTTGATATTTTTTTCAAATAAACTACCTGAATAACGAGATGAGACAAAATCGGGGTTCATAATAACAAGTGCGACGATGAAAACACAAAAAATAAAATTGTGCAAAAAGTGACCTTTGATGAGATTCGATATATGGTGCTAAGTGCAATCGTACGCCTTCGAGACCGAACGCTTCGACCACTAAACCAACACGACAGCTAAGTGTTAGGTCAAAATTAGTAACATATTACTAGTACTTGTATTTTGTTTCCAAATTACAAAACGGAATTGTATCATCGTAGTTACAATGTCAACTCATTTCTCAGCTTACCCACAAGCTTGATAAATCAATTAGTTATTCACAGTTTGATTTACAGTTACAGCAATTTTATGATACATTTTTTCATCGGACCACAAATTTTCACTCTGATAAAATATGGTAACTTGATTCTCAAACTACTTGAATTATTTTATTTCGAATATTTTCGATCAGTTACAGTTAATTACGTGTTGACGTATTCTATGAGTATATTATATTATATAAATATATATCCCCTCAAATGTCGGCCGGAACCACGTCGGTCCGGCGGCAAAAAAAAAACAGTTAGCCCTTGTGATAAGGTTCAAAATAGCTTGAACTAATAAAATAATAAAATTGCTAACTATATTGAACCTTAAATATATATATATATATATATTTTATATATATATATATATATATATATATATATATATATATATATATATATATATATAACTAAAACCGACAAATTGGTGGGATTCGAACCAACACCTATATCCATTATTATAGGAGGTAGGTAATACCTACTTACTTCTCCCGTACCTAAGGCTAATATTCCACCCGTCAAAGATCTTTGACCAAGTTGCCTTTGATCGAAGAACTTGGATGACTTCATCAAATCATCTAGGAACGTCAAAGTTTGAACAAAGACCAGAAAACACAAAAAAAAAATTGTGCAAAAAGAGCCCTTGCTGAGATTCGATATATGGAGCTAAGTGCAATCGTACGCCTTTGACGACACGCAATCTATGCGGTCGAAATTGGTAACAGAACTTGTTTTTTATTTACAAATTAGAAAACGGATATGTATCACAGTTTTAATGTCAAATCATTTCTCAAAGATTGATAAAACAAATTCGCCTAATGTACATTTTTTTATAAGATTGTTTACCCATAAATATGAGAGTTTTATTTGTGTAAATGTCCTGGAGAAAAGTGACACAGGCCCGTCTAGCAGCGCGGATCGCCGCGGAATGAGATAGAGCGTGAAGCAAAACACGCGAGTAACAAGAGAAAAGAGAGCGCCACGATGTTGCCGCTGCTCGAAATTAAAAACGTAAGCGACATTTCTAAAAATCCATATTATGTAAAAATAAAACAATTAATCAAAAAAGTAGCTCGGTCGATTGTTTTCTTATTATTTGGAGAATATTTAAGTGAAATATAAGACCGATACACTTTCGTGTTTAGGATATACAAGGGAATAACTTAATTTTCAGGGTTGCGTTTGACATTTTTTTTTATCGAGACTTTTACCTTAATTCGTGTTTTTAACCCGGTCGATTAGTCATTTATATCCTCGAGTATAACGTATTAAAATATCAATACTATACAGTAAGTAGGAACGACACAATATGGGTGGCAATATTGACTATTCTGGGCCTTAATGGGGATGTCAGAAAATGTACTCCCACCTTTCCCACTAATGAAATGAAGATTTGAATAATTTCTGAATTGTATACTACTAATGGACTAGTTTAAAGCATCGCATCTTCACAAGCCATAAATATACTTACAACTCCAAGTTTCTCTGAAGCTCTTGCTTTCCACATCCTAATATTCATTTCATCAGACCCACTCATCACATATTTATTATCCAACGACCATTTGACACAGGTTATCCTCTGCATTCGTTTTGTGTGGTACACATCTCTTGAGTGGCCTTTCAGACTTTCAAATATTCTAATAGTTTTATCGTAACTGCCTGATACAAATTCTCTTCCCGTTGGTGCGTAGTCAACATCAATAACAGCTGACGTGTGATCCATGTGGATGTTAACTGGCTGATTTAACTTTCTTACATCAAATGTGTATAAACTGAAAAATAAAGCAATGAAAAACTGAACAAAATATTGACACTCTACTTATAGCATTATCCTTAGAAATAGATACAATAAAGATTATTATTTATTGCTAAGTAATTTATGTTTGCAACACCCTCCTAACAGGGGGCATGTGTATACTCAGCAAGCAGCCCTAATTCTATATGATCTTGCAAAAATAAGTCAACTGAGTTAGGTTTCACAATTAATTTTGTACATTATGAAAATGTAACTCGGTACCTATACTTACTTTTGGAAAATCATTTAGCTATTTACGTTACATTTCAAAATTAGCATATTATTGCAGCTGACTGTACATAGTTTACAGAATTTTGGTCAGCCATTTTATGTATTAAACTTTAATTAAAACTCACTTATAGTCTTCATTAGCAACAGTGAAGATGAAGGCTTCCATTGGGTTCCATGACAGAGCATTAGATCGTAGCTCCATGACTACTTTTCTCAAAGGCCCGGACTCACGAGAATCATATAGAATCACACTTCGGTCACTGGCACATGCAGCTAACAAATTGTGTTCCACCTGTAATTAGGAATTGCATTCTTTAGAGCTAATCAGTTTTGAGTTTAAGACAGTAATTAAATTAGTTTTGGACGGTAAACATTCCACTTCTTGTGTGTTTTCCAGTGCTCGCCAAGCCTAGCTACCATCCTCAAGTTGAAAATATGTTACCAAGCACCTAAAGGTGTGTTCCAGCAGCCGCATTGATGGCCTGGTCTAATCTAGGTTTAGCATATCCACCTTCATCCATTGTCATTTAAGATCAGACAAATTAGTGGTAATGGTAAAATGGATCAGTTTATTTGTAATTATGACAAACAAACCTGATTGAATGCTACGTGATGGAGACTGTCCACTCCCCATTTGAAGACCTTGATTGGCTCATTCCTAGTGCTCTCCCACAGCTGGCAGTGTTCACCGCAAGTAGCGAAGATTGGTTTGTTTCTGTGATGTGTCACTCCAGACACCACTGACATGCTAAGCAACTGGCTAATAGGTTCCTCATCGTCTTCACACTTCACTTCTGATTTCCAAGTTTTGATAGTCTTGTCATCACCAACACTTGTGAATGTTTCTCCATTTGGAGTGTAGCATAGCGCGCGCACCCATCCTTCGTGAGCTACAAAGTTTCTGGTACATTTGCGCACCGCTAAGTCCCATAAGCGAATTTCACCGTCGAAGGCGCCGCTGGCTAGTACCGATAATTTTTTCGGGTGCTTGGCTACACTACACACGCCATCTCGATGGCCATCGAGACTACCAACGAATGGTTTGGCGAAAACCCTCTCAAGCTTTACAGCGTTTAAAGCACGCACATACTCTCTTGGCGCCTCTAAAGGATGTAGACTGGGATCATAGTTCCTAGGCACTGGAAATAAATGACTATATAAATAACACGTTACAACAAAAAATCACTTAAAATCACTTAAAATTATTGAAAAATAAACACGTAAATGCTGTTAACTTACGTTTATGAATATCTCTCTTAGTAGCTCGCAAATACTCATCGGGATTGCGACTTATTACTTTAATTTTCACACCAGACATATTGTACGATATTATAATGAATAGAAATACAATTTATTATAAATTTTGATCGATACTTTTCGTAAAGTAAATAAACATAACCTCTACTCCAGCATAGCAGCATGCACTAACATTGACAAGTGATTGACAATTTGACAATTATAACATTGATAATGTCAACTTTAACATCTGACACTACTTTTTTGTTTTATGTTTGCACACCACGTGGTTTGCGGATTTAGCAAAAACAAAGCATAAAATCATGCACCATACCATGCTTCGACAAGATGGCATAGGTCGCGGGTCGCCATTGGTCACATATTCACATTCGCTATTTCTAAGATAACTGAGTTTGTGGATTATAATCGATTACGTAAGTTTGTAACGCGTTAGATTAGTTACCTTGGGTTGACAGACAGGTAAACTCAAGAACCTATAACTTGAAGTTATAACGGTATGAATTAATATTGCTGTAATATTTAGACGAACTCAAACTTTCTTTCAATCATTGTGAAATTTATTAATCAAAAGACAAATGATAAATACAGATAAGTACGTTAAAAGTGTCGAAATACAACCAATAATAAGGTCTCGATAATAGTAGGTTTTTAAAAGAACATTTTGGAAGAGACACTATCAAAAAATTAAATAAAAATATGCATCCGGAAGTGCGAGTGTAATCTAAAATATTAACCAGAAACGATCAACAATGTTCTCATCTAGTTATTGTAATATTGCAGTATTGTACAAGATAACTGTTCGTTTATGGCCCGCCTAACGTGATTAGCAAATAGTCAATAATTACGGCGTTATAAAAAAGTTGGTGTATCTGTCATTGTCAACGTCAACTCATTCTGCAGTCCATATAAAAATCAAAACGCTTTGTTTTTATTTTTTTTATTGTCAATGTCAAAATTGAATCAATCGATTGATAGTGTCCCGTTTCGCGTTTTCTTAAATTTTTCCGAATTTATTATGTTTGTTTGAATAGAACTGAAGAAAAACGTCCTTTAATTAAATATACTTGAGGTTTATTACATGGAAGGTAAAACAAACTGAATTTTAATTGAATATTTTATGATCTATGTTTCACTCATAATGTGGTAAATCATTTTTTTCGTGGTTTTATTAGGTACCTATTTAAAGTATTTAAATATTTCAGTTCCCGCATGTATTTGGTCCTCGACGCTATATCATGGCAATATAATACGGAGCGCTTGAACCCCGCTTATCAAGCCAACGTAGTATAAGTAAGTGACTTCTACAGTAATTATAGATCCTACTCTCCCTAATGTAGTTCGTAGAATTGTACAGTAGTAACTTTTAGTGCAGCCGCACATTAGGACACCGAACGCGACCACTAAGGCATCCAAAGCTGTTGATGAACTTTTTCATACATTTTAGGCAGCCTTCTCACCTAATTCATGATTGAGGGATAAGCATCAATCGTGGACCACGAGAAAACCCATGGAAAAACCACGATCCCTGCTTGACGCATATCATATCATCTATTGGACTTGATGGAAATCTAGTCCGAGCACGGCACCCGCTTCTACCTATGCTTCTAAGACATCTATTCGAAACAATTGTTTCAAAAACCACTGCATGCTCAGTCCAGATGTATGTAGAGTAAAGGAGAAGAAGAAAGAAAGATATCTATTGTCGAATCGATAGATCTATTTCAGGTTTTTTGATGGTTTTGCATCAAGCCGCGATTGCGCGTGTATTATCTCGTAAGCCGCGCTTGCTGCAGAAGCATGGTTACTTTTACAGTAAAGCGCGTCTACATTATATGGCATCGGCGTACACTGGGCGTTCGAGTGGTCGCGTTTGTGGCTCGCTTTCCACGCACATTCGACCACAAACGCGGGCTTCTTTCTGCCCATACAAAATAGATGCCTGAGCACTAAAAGACGGTCCACAGACCAGTAAAGTGGCTACCAGTGGCTTCGACTGGAGTACGCGCCCAGCCACTGGTGGCCCCGTCTATGGCGGCCCGTACACCTAATGCATGATTGTTGGGTAAGCATCAATCACTGACGGCCATTGAAAAACCATGATCACCGCTTGACGCATATCTTCCGTCAAATTTAAATTCAAAAGAGCACTATCTAGCTGTATTGTTCTTGTCTATTTCGTGGATTTTTGATGGTAAAACATCAAGCCGCGCTTGCGCGTGTATTATCTCCGCGTTGGTTACAAATCATGGTTATTTTGCCCGCAAAACGCATACAAGCATAAGTATGTATGGCCGGTCTCATAGCTGCGTCTAGTGGCCGCATTTGGTAGGCCAAAATGCGAAGACACGCTAATGTCCGGCTACACATAGAGTGTACCTAGTACCTAGATATCAATTACGGGTGTCAGATACTGATTGTCAGGGTTCATTTTGAAATTGGTTATTCAGCAATTTATTACTTCGCTCATTACGCAAATTACGCTCTATAGACATTAGATATCACCTTGGTCCTAATATTTTCACCCGATCGTCGAATGAAAGTAAAGGTTTTCCTGTAGCCTCTATTCTAAATAGCTTGTATTATTCTAAAGTACAAAAGTACTACAGATGTTCGTACAAGCTTTATTTAATTGATAAATTATTTTCAACTTTTATTTGACAACGCAGTTACAGACAAATCTTCTAAACAATAACGGTTTCTATGCATATTTGAAACAAGTGTTACACATATGTTTGTGCCTGTACTGATAGATTATTATCAATCTCCATCAGAAAGAAGGTTAATATTTTTCGTATGTAGGTTATTACGTATGTAGGTATGTCTATTTGTTTTGGTACACTGTATAGCCTAAACAATTTGACTGATTTTAATATATTATTTTTTGAGGTGTCTAGAGTGGCATAATATTTTTCTTTCTTTCCAGTTTTTACTACCAAGGTGTTTTTTTTATATTGATTTTGTTTCTTAAATTAGTTTTGTTTTTGTAATTTACTAGCTAAGGGTGGTATTCCACTCATCAAATTGGATGACTTAAAGGAACACCGATGTTTGATCAATGATTATGACAACGATAATAGCGGCACATAAAGTCGAAGTTCCTACATTTTCTCAAACTACGCAAAATACTGTGAAAAATACTAAGAAATCTTGGACAAAGATCGCTTTTAGCGATAAGGCCGCCCATTGTACCTATTTTATTCTTTTTGCTCAATGTTTCTTTTTTATTGTTTTATTTTGGTGTCAGTAAAGTGTTTTTGTATTGTATTGTATTGTAAAGATATTGGGCGAGTGGAATGGGCCTCTGTATCTGTCAAAGAAATTTGATCAAACATAGGACAAGGAATACCACGTTAATAAAGGGACATACTTCAATAAGTCGTCTCATTTTTGGAAGCAGTTTCAAATTTCGCTGACCACTTTTTGGTACCTGCCTTACCTACTTAGTTACAACGCGAGTTCATTTGTTTTTACACGGTCACAAAAAGTATTTACGGTATGGTATGGTGCAAGTTTTGCTCAATTAAAACGTAAAAGCCGCCGGTTGCAATGTATCTGTTTATGTACATTATGTGTCACGTCATCTCGCGAGCAGAAATTAGATAAGGTCGCCGGCCACCCAGCCCAGTTTGTTGCTAGCTTCTGTATACCAAAGTTGCCTGCCAGTGCTTTTGTACGTTGACCCGCGAGCGGTTGCGTTAGTGCGCAAGCCGAATTCTAAAACTGACGTTTGTCCCCTTTTTGACGATATTAAACTGCATTTATTTTGCTACTTGTTTGGTGTGCTGTTCAAGTTGGTATTTTTGTTATCAGTTTACTGTTAATATTCTCTAGAAAACTCTATTCGCTGAAATTGGATTGGTCGGGTTTCTTGCTCTATATACAACTTATATATAAAGGTATGTGACTAATGTATTTTATCGGGTTATTGTAGGAAGTTTTCTGTGGCACGTATAATCTAAGTTTAGGCACATAAAGCTGAGACTACTTTTGCGCTAATTCCAGAACTGCATATTGGAATGGAATTACTGGTTCCATTATTTACATTTATTTGGTGGTTTACTCAGCCCGAGTTACTTATTACACTGCTCTATCGTTATTATCTTTGTACTAGCTTCTCCCTGCGATTTTCACCCGCGTTCCCACAGGAACCGTGCGTTTTTCCGGGATAAAAAGCAGCCTATGTTACTCTCCGGTCCATAAACTATATCTATGCCAAAAATCACGTCGATCCGTTGCTTCGTTACTGCGTGAAAGAAGGACAAACCAACAAACACACTTTTGCATTTATAATATTAGTATGGACTAGGATTGTACCATCATCATACATTATATCTTACCTACTTAACAACTTTTCTGTCGTGGGTTTTGGCATTCAAGACACCTTGGCAATATATGGTAGTTAGTGGTTATCATAGCAGGCAATAAGGGTTAACCTAAATTTAAAAAAATCTTAGCAAATTTACTACTCCTCTAAGTATAAAAGCCGTGAAGATGTCGCAGCATTGTAAATGACAACACAAGATCCGGTCTGTCTTCGTTAGTTACAGCTGTCAACATATTGGACCGGCTTCTTAAAATTCACACTGAGACAGTTATTATTCGAATACCATCTGAGATAAAAGATGTAGAATTACTCCCACAATCGTCAGCATTATCGGTTTCCTGTAAACCATGTCCATTTATCATAGACCTTTCATGATGCGGATTTTTATTGTAAATTTATTCCAAAGCTAGATAAATTGAAAACGGTTGTAGACATCCACTAATTAGGCAAATAAATCACATTTATTATCCAACGGAGCCGTTGGGAAATATTCATAACATTACAGTTCAGTGAACCGGCGATAAAAATTTAGCATTTTTATTCAATCAGAAACTAAATTGTTACCAATTTCGTCCAATATAAATTGGTACTAGAAGAGCAAGCCCCGCGGAGTGAGATAAATATTTAGAACAGAACGGTAGCACATAGTCCGAGACGTACCTTCATATCGTTAAATGCAAACTCAAATATAACTCGACTTGTTCTTCTTTTACGAACTTTCGAGCCTACGCAGAGTCACAGACTACTTCTGTCGCCAATTTTGCAAGTTTTTATTGCTAGATCAAAAATATTTTTGCGGATGAATATTTTTCCTGGCTTTTATATAATACGTAATTGGTACTGTAATCTTGTGGCCCGTTATGGCTTCTGGCTCCATCATCAGGATCGTGCACGTCATCTAGGATCACGACAAGACAGACAAATCAAACGAACCCAAACTCGATGGGGTTACGTCGTTTCGTTACAAAGTTCATGTGGTCGCCTTCTGGCTCCATCATCAGACCAGCTCTGTGACATCATTATATTGTATTGTCATCCGATTTACATATGTATGCAAAATTTCGGCTCAATTGAACTCCGGGAAGTGATTCAAATTTAGCTTGCAAGATTTGACCTAAACAAACATACAAACATTACAAGAAATAAAAGCTTGTAATAAGTAGAGGCAGAATCGAAGGTTGATAAATAAAACAAAAAACCATAGGGTCTGACCACAAAAAAATTAAATACACGTTAAACGCCTAAACATGCCTTAGTCGCGCGATTAAATATGAGCAACCACAAATCCTGATTTAAGTAGTGTCTAACGGTTGACTAACACATTTCTGTTGTGACATTTCTAATCATTTTTGACGTTTATCTAAACAGGTGACTAAAAATGTTAGTTTTTGTGGTAACACTATTAGAATCGAGTAACACTCAGTCGAGTTGGAGTTTACATTTAAAGATACAGAGGTTAGTGGCTGTTAAATATACTACGAATACAAGTAGGAGCTGTTAAGTAATCTGTGTCGTGAATGGTAGCTGCGTCCCATTTGTTTATCGTTAACTTTACGTAATGTTCTCGGTTGGCTCGGGACGTTGACTATCACGACGTGATTGTTCCAGAAATTACTCCACTGTTTCGAACTTTTATCGTATATCGTATCCGTATTATTTCTATATTTATATATAACGTTGTAAGATAAACCGGTACTTTTGATAATTGAATTCTTCTAATCTTACTGTTTTCTGTAATAGGGATGTTTTCGTTATAGTGCTCTTTTGAATTAAGTTCTTATCGTCCTGCAGGGTGATTTTAATTCACTCGGAATGATATCCGTGTCGGAAGCGACAGTCTTGATCGTTTATATTTCGAAATCGCAACCCGTCGGAAAAAAAAATCCCGTTTAATTGATAACTCAGCTGCATAAACACGGCTATAATCTCGACAATTTTTCTCTGTCGTGATGCGTTTCCGAGATATAAATAAATAAATAAACGCTTACACACTCATACCCCCGCACTAGGATTCCCTGTGTCGCAGGTGGCATGGACACACACAAATACACATCACAAACATCCAAGACCCGAGAACAAACTTTATGCTTACACAAAATCTGCCCCGGCCGGGAATCGAACCCGGGACCCCTCGCTTTGCAGGCAGGGTTACTACCAACTTAGCTACGGAGCCGTCGAAGATCAAGAAAGTCGCTTCCGACAACGGATATCATTCCGAGTGAATTAAAATCACCCTGCTGCTGTCCTATAACATCGTATGCCAAAACTACAGTCTTAGATAAGAACCATCGGTATTATAGAGGACGCTATTGCATATTCATTTTATCACGTTAACTAGGCACCTTATAATAGCTTATTCATATTGTTGTAGAGGAAATAAATATTAGATGTAGAGCAGAGGAAGTATCCTTCTTTTACGGGCCCCTTCTCAGATGAGTTGAGTATTAACTTTAGGGCAAGTACAGACTCCTGTCGCATGTCACTACTTCGCTAAAATACCTAGGTATCTTCAACTAATCTTTGTTTATCTACTATAGCTTCTGCCTGTGGTTTTATCCGGGTGGATATTGTGTTTTTCCACCATTTTTCCAGGATAAAAAGTTCCTATGTTATTCTCCGGTGTGTAAACTACATTTTTGCAAGAAATCACGTCGATCCGTTGCTACGTTAAAGAAGGACAAACTCACAAACACACTTTCGCATTTATAAAACTACGGTTCTTCTATTGTGTGTCTGATCTAGATTATAACTGTATGTAGGTATGGATATAAATCCTAATTCCCTTTCTCAATACAAACGCCTCGCCCTTGGCCCTACATAATTCGTTTCCTCGTTTCTACTTCTTCCAAGTAAGTAGTTTGCCATTCTTACAGTACCATTTACTTCCTAGAGTTGCAATTATTCTAATTAGAAATCCAGAGACGTTGGAACTTGAATATATGTCATGACTATGACGCGCTTCGTGATTTCAGGTCACGTCTTCTTGAGCTTGTGTTTAATCTTTATTATTTGTACTTATCTTTATGGTTTCACTAGTCATATTAAGTACTGCGATGTGTTGACAATGAATATATATAAAAGGATACATTTTGATTATATTCCATTTGCAAGCGGCTTGAAGCCACGTTGTTCTTCGGGTTTATAGAGAACTATATTCTGCCCACGGTTTCACCTGCGTTCCCACTGGAACCGTGCATTTTCCGGGATAAAAAGTAGCTTATGTTACTCGCCGGTCCATCAAATATATCTATGCCAAATATAACGTCGATCCTTTGCCCCGTTTTATGTTGATGCGTGAAAGAAGGACAAAATAACAAACATACTTTCGCATTTATGATATAAGAATGGATAAGTATGGATTTTACCAGGTGGTAGGATTCTTGATAGAACTCTTGTGCCTGTATCCGTCTGGGCTGGTACCACCGCTTTGCTCATGAAGTCTGCCGCCAAGCAGTAATGTGCAAGCATTACTGTGTTCCGGTTTGACGAGCTGGGTAGCCTGTGAAATTACTGGGCTTACCTAATGTCTCAGGGTAACGAGCGCACTGCAGTGCCGCGCAGGCCTTTGTTTCAATATTCTGAGTGGCACTGAATTTGTTATGGGTAGGCGTTCTGCTTACCATCAGGCAAACGACCAGCTTGTCTTGCTACCAATAATATAATAAAATAGGCAACCTTGAGCTACCTACTAGGTCTTAGTTTTTTATTGTTACTAAGACACACGGTCGAAATCGAAGATTGAATATCTAAAATCAAATTAGATAAGTAATAAATTACGGCAAATTAAATTTGGGAATTTAAACTGTATTAAATGAAAATAAAAATGCTGTGGAAGTGGTCTGACAGGATCTGCGCGTCAATAAAAAATGGAAGAGTTCATTCCCACGCATTTAATTTTTATACAATGGCAAATAACAGCGGACGGAGGAGTCAATGGCCGAGTGACTGTTCTGACGGAGGTTTATGGGGAAACAATATCTGTAGGCACCTATCTACATAATTATGAATGTAGGCGAAACGTGCTCTGAAGCAGAATCGATATTTTTAACCGACGAAATAACAGAGGTAGAGATCTCAAAAGTCAAGTCGACTCATATATGTTTTTATATTGTATGCATGATCATTTATTATTACCGATCAGTGATCAACTGATCACGCATAACTTTTTACAGAGTAGTCCGAGATTGACTATTCTTTTTTAAATGGCGGGGAAATGAAAAAGAGGTCCCATTTAAAAAAAATCGAACCGTGTCTCTCGGTTTAATTTTTTTTTATTTAGGTCATAAATACCTTTGGAGTCTTGTGCAGGGAGGATGGTTACAAACATAGGATAACCTAAAGTCTGCGTAATCGATTTTTGTAATCTTGTTTAGACTTTGATTCGGAGAACTCGGAACTTGATAGGTGTCTGTTTTACGACCAACAAACGCCTACGCAGTCTATAAATAATATATTACATTGGCTTTAAACCTCAACTTTTTAATTTAGGTGATTTGGTAGCTACTTGTTCTAATTGAAGTAAGCTCGTAAAGTTTATATTTGTAGGAAGGCTGGATTATACTGTAGTGGTTCGCTAGAGGGCTAGAATCGCGCACATTATTGGGCATTGGGCAGTGGCGGCGTGGCACGGGCTGGTACCCGGGACGGTGTTTTCAATTGAGCACACCCCCCCCCCCCCCCCTATATTAACATAATATGTATAAATTTAGATAAATGTAAATAATGCATTTAAATTCGAATATGAGCTTCGTAGAACACACTTGTCGAATTTTTGGTCCTATTTCGCAATTCAGTGTTTTATCCGCACTCTTAAATAACTTAGTTCCGCATCATAATTTAAAACTTTAGCACATATATTTTAACGATAAATATAAATTAAATGTAAGATATATGTAGCTTGATAGCTATTACTTAACAATATAACAAGTTATTAGTAGAATTTAACATACTTAAGATGTCACCATCTGTAGAATGAACATAAGTTTATTGGAAATATGTGACTATAAAAAATAATCCTTTGAATCGACTCGGCCATAATTCAAGTGGAATTCAATGAACATTATATTAAATTTATCACCTCCTTAAGATGTTAAAATATTTCTAGTTCTGGTACTTACGTATACCTACTATTCTCTATCTCGAGGATATTTATTTGCTTACTAACTTCTGCCCGCGATTTCACCCGCGTTCCGTCTATTTTTCCGGGATAAAAAGAAGCCTATGGTTCTTTGACCATTCTAAGACCGTATCAGATGAGATGGCGGTCAAAGGCATGGCCATTCATAGTAAAAAAACAGACATGCATTTTTACCCGATACCTACAGTGGTTCCGTTAGTAGAATGTTAAAAAATGATTTTTATGCTCACTTTGAACTTGGACTACATCCTAAAAGCTTAGCGTGTCTGACTTTGTCGCAGTCGGGAAAGTTTACTGCCGAACATTGACCTCAGCCAGCCGGGGCATTTGCCACTTTGCGACTTTGAAAAATAAACTACAAGGACCTATGTTTCTTTCCATAAATATATACATTACAAAAATTTCGCTTCCAACAGGATTCGAACTTGCGTCTTCTGATTATCTAGACCAACTAGGCTATGGGAGCAATCGATGTTGACTGGGAAATTCTTGAAATGATGTTTTCTTTACAAGCCGTAGCTCCATCTATCAGAATCCTGTTGAAAGCTAATTTTTGTGATGTATATATTTGTGTGAACATCCGCTAGTGTCGATTAACACTATAAAATATATTTCTTCATTGTTTAAGGTACAATAAGAGATCGTCATGGTTCCCAGAGCAAGTATGCTGCGGTTACTTTTATTCGCAGTCCTTCAGCATCTATGTTCGTGGAGTCACGCTGAGGTATTCACTGCTATATCTGAGGTGGAACCTTTGCTCGAAACCCACAAAAGGATCATAGATGATTTAGATTTTTATATTAAGAAGGAAGAAGAGAGGCTACTAATATTAAAGAGGTAAGTGCGCGCTTCGCTTCTATTGCACTTTTAAACCCACAATTAGTAACATTTAAAACTTATTAGTTACTGCACTCTATTTAATACAGAATAGTGTAGCGTTTGACCCCTCTTTTGTTGATATAAGCGACGTTGTGGTTGACTATGAAGCACGCTTGAAGGTGTTCATTCACGCCTTGAAGTAGACCAGGCTATATGTGGTTGACTATGAAGCACGCTTGAAGATTCACTCGCGCCTTGAAGTAGCCTAGGCTATAGCAAACGGGGATCACAGACTCGGGTAAGGAGTTCCACTCGGCACTCCTCATTAGTCAAAAAGGTGAAGCGGAACACTGCGTGAGTAAAGGCGGAACATAAAGATGATTGAAGAGGGTTGGAAGTTTCGTTGTTTTTGCGCTGGTTTTCCATTGCTGCTGTTACCGAAACACAGTGTTTATTGCAAAGCACTGCTAGGCGGCGTAGTTCTTAGCAAAGCTGCGCTGTCTAAAATATTGTAGAGCAACTGAGAGTCCTCAGTTACAGAATATGAAAGGTCCTGCAATCGTGAATCAATCATCACTTCTATCCTATTATTTCAGGCATTTGAAACAATATAATGCGGAGCACGAAAAAGCCATGGATGATATTCCAAACTACTTGGGGAATCCAATCAATGCTTTTACTCTCATAAAAAGACTGACCACCGATTTGGATTTAATTGAAGACAGCATTAAAATTGGCACGGGTAAGTTAGAGAATCGTTTCTATCTTTTCTAACTTGGCATCAAAAGTCTGCACTTGTAAACAGCAGAATACTCTATTTTTATTTTATTTATTTATTTATTTAATGCCGAAAACAAGACCGGTATCGATTCTGGCGTCTCATTCCTAAACCTAATTTTAGTTTCGCTCTCTCTTTCCAATAACTAACACAAGAAAGGGATAGAAGATGTTTGACAGCTCTGAATTTAGTTTTATAGCTGTCAAATGTAGTCCATCTTTGACAAATTAGGGGTCACTAAATTCGTGGCTGTAAGTTTACAATAGATACAAGCGAGTGAATTAATCTGAGAGGTCCAAAATATATTCCATCCCTTTCTCATATTCTTATTTAGAAATTGAGAGAGTGAAACTAAAATTTGGTGTAGGTATGAAACGCCAGAATCAGCACCACTAAATACCCATGTATTTAGATAAAGGTGCTGGGCTTAGAGCTGGGCTGCAACTCTAACACCGGTGTAAAAGATATCCATTACCGCGACGCGCAAATAATATTCTGCCTGTCGTGAACACTGGGTTTTTCCAGCAGAGACATTTTAAGACCAAGGTGCGGCCCTTGGGCACACTGAGTTTGGGACTCGTCCAAAAAAAGAACCGTGAATGAATGCACCTGAATATATTTATACTAATTCAATGAAACAGTTATTATGGTAGAGTACAGTAAAGTATGACATTCGCATTCATATCAACCAACCTGCGGCGCAAGTACGGACGTCGCGTCGGTTCGATAAATTTGTCGAATCGAATAACTCGAACGTTGCGAGTACCGAAGTCTGATCGTAAAGTATTGTAGTAGCTCTATATTCTCTTTGGATTCGACCTAGCTTTTCGATAACTTTTGTCGATTGTATCGAGGCTCGATAAATTATATAAAAAGTCGACAAAACCCACTTTATTGATTTGAATTGTATCAATCAAAAAGATCCGTACTTGCGCCGCTGATAGGACTGAATTGCAGATTAAAACTGTGATGGTAACGCAATCCAAGCCTTACTTTCCGTGAATAACGGTATAACGGTGACTGTCTTTGTTCAGCTTATTCACACGTTAAGTTATTGAGGAAAAACGTAACGGCAAGTGAATAAAAGCCTTAGATCGATTAAAAATCTTAAATAATTTGAGACAAATGAGATTGTGTATACCTGCACCATATTACCAAAACATGAGTATTAATATATTTTGGGTCCTTATGACTCGTGTTTTTTTTTAAGATCTAGCTTTCTTATACTATTGGATAATGAGACGATCGGTTCGTGTACCTGGTGGTAAGAATAACAATTGCAATGCCACTCAGAACTTTGAAACACAAAGGCCTGCGCGGCACTGCAGTGCGCTCGTTACCCTGAGACATTAGGTATTAAGTCCCATAAGCCCAGTAATTTCACTGGAAACTCTGCTCATCAAACCGGAACACAGTAATGCTTGCACACTACTGTTTGGCGGCAGACTTCACTCACAAAGCGGTGGTAACAACCCAGACGGACACTCGCAGAAGAGTTAGCCCTACCATCTGGTAAAATTAAAATACAAATTATAAGTACACAGATGCCACAAGAGGGCGCTGATCAAGACCCTTATCGCCTGTACGCAACAAGTTCCAGACCACTTGTGCAAAAAGCAGAAAATAATTGAACGTTTTTATAACTGACTTCAAAAAAGGAGGAGATTCCCAATTCGGTTGTAATGTTTTTTAATAATTTTGTGACTTCATAACTCTTTCATTTATAAACCGACTAGCTTCTGCCCGCGGTTTTCACCGCGTTGCCACAGGAACCGTGCATATTTCCGGGATAAAAAGTAGCCTATGTTACTCCCCGATCCATAAACTATGACTATGCCAAAAATCAAGTCGATCCGTTGCTCCGTTGCTGCATGAAAACAAATCAACAAACAGACAAACACACTTTCGCATTTATAATATTAGTAGGATTTGAAAAATTCTTTCTTTACTTGAAAGGTTATACATTCAGATTAGTCCCATAGAAATTTCATCAAAATCGGTTCAGTAGTTCGTTAGTTGAAGTTGATACCCGCGTTTTTTAAAGCAATTTTACTTGTTTATCTACAGAATACATAAAGAACATCACCATGAACCATGAAGATGTGAAATATCCAACACTAGAGGACCTCACCGGCGCTGCTCAAGCACTTACTAGACTACAAGAAACATATCGTCTCAAAGTGGAAGATCTCGCCAAAGGGTTATTGAACGGAGTGGAATACAGGTATGCTGGCCAATTTATTTTCATGCGAGACAGCTGTGCCCTGCGGCTTCGTCCACGTAGCCTAAGTTATGCATTGTAACATTAGCTATCTGCCAGTGAAAGTCCCGTCAAAATCGGTCCAGCCGTTTCGGACATCACCCGGAACAAACAGACAGACAGACAAAAATTTTAAAAATGGTTGCTTTGTTATATGTACCGTATATATACTTTCATATACATTTAGTAAACAGCTGTTATTTTTATATTACAAACAGACACTTCAATTTTATTAATTTGTATAGATTATTTAGATAGTGGTCTATCTCGCCTGAGAGCAGCTATCTTAAGCAGAGATGGAAATGGGAAGGTTAAGCTAAAACTAGACTGGGAACGATTTTTTTTTAATTTTTGTCTCTGTTTCGGCTAATCTCCGGCTGAACCGATTTTGATGGGACTTTCAATGGCAGATAGCTGATGTTATAAGGAGTAACTCAGGCTTCTTTTCAGGCATTTAAAATTGAAAAAGGAAGTATCAGTTGGCATCAGGGAGAGCTTACTAATACCGTCTGATATTTCATTGATATTCATATAGCGCGCCAAGTATCATGCGCTCTCCTGGTCTCTCTCTCTCTCTCTCTCTCTCTCTCTCTCTGTGTGTGTTTTGTAACCAAAATATCAATTGTCATTTGGATTTAAAAGGAGATAATAACTATTTCACAATACAATGTTCCCTTACATAGACTTGATAAAATGATCACTTATTATTAAATTAGAAACACAAACAATTTAGCGATAGTGCTAAGTAACCGTTTATCGCGTACGCCACACTTGTAGGTTTAAACTATTTTTACATCTGTACCGATTCATCATTTAAATAAAGTAGTTAAGATTAGATAGATATACACAATTATAAATAAAAATGAAGTGTCTGTTTGTAATTTGACAATAACATCTTTTTTACTAAATGCATATGAAAGCATACAGTACCTACCGTATAACAAAAAACCCTTTTTAAAATGTTTGCTGTTTTTTCGGCTAATCTCCAATACGGCTCGACCTATTTTGACGGGACTTTTACAGGCAGATAGCTGATGTAACAAGGAATAACTTAGGCTACGTGGGCGGAGCTGCTGGGCACACCTACCGTTAGAAACTTTCAACTACATATTACATACATAGACCTATTTCATAGACACAGGATAGTCTCTCAAAGTGCCCAAAGACCTTGATACTATAGGGTTTAGATTAGAAACGGCTGGGCCGATTTTGACGTGACTTTTACAGGCAGATAGCTGATGTTACAAGGAATAACTTAGGATACTTTTATTTTAGTAAAAGAATTAGGGTTCCGAACCATGAATTCAAATAACTCCGCGCGGGTCAAACCGCGGGTAGCAGTTAGTTATGTATAATTATATTATCTTAATATTCTTCGCTTCTGTTTCCAGTACGCCAATGTCGGCGAGCGATTGCTTCGAACTAGGACGAGTGTTATACAACGAGAAGGACTTTAAGAATTCGCTGGCGTGGATGATGGAAGCCTACAAGAAGTTCAACGACAGCAAGAAAACGGAGACACTCCCATTCACGGAGGTGGACATCTTGGAGTATATTGCATTCTCGCATTATTTGTTAGGTCAGTAACATATTTTTTTTTTCTTAAATTATATCATTATGGTACCCGGTCGTGTTTCAACGTATGCTCTTATACCCTGTTCCATAATCTTAGATATTTTTTGTCAACGAAGAAATGTCACGAAAAGTCACTGTCAAAGTGACATGTCAGTTGCCCAAAACATTTTGCACTTGTCAAAAATATTTTTGTTTCTATTTCCCCCGGCTTTGCTCTCGCGCGGCACAATTATAACGTGACCAGAAACAAATAACAAGAACCAATAACAGAAACACTACAAAATAACGAGATCTTTAACAACAACACATACGCAGCAAGAAACACACTCGAGTTCGGAGATTGGAACAGATCAACAGACAGAAAAACAAAATGGCGGCAATTGCACAAAATGTTTCAAATCTCTGCTGTGTTCCCAGTCTAAGAAAAATAACTGCACGAATAAAGCTTCTGTTTACTATAGTTTTGTATAAAAAACAAACTTGCAAAAACGATCCATTCACGATTTTTTAATAAGTACTTCAAGTAATATCATGTTATAATTTAAAATCAATTAATAATAATGTCTATCATCAAATTATGGATTACACAGTTTTCTATCAATTTTTTCGTTCTGTCAACCCCTTTGTTTACATAAAATATCTAAGATTTTGGAACAAGGTATAGGTCTGAACAGACTTATAACTGCGAGAGACTTGCGACTAAACTAAGTAGGTATATTCGAAAAAGGCGGCACGACATCTAAAGACTAGTCGAACTTACGCGAACGTAATTTACCTTTTGTGTAAGTAGACGAAAAGTAAATAGAAGTGTGTACCGATCTTGTTGAGGTAATTATGATAATATTTGTTTAGTTATACATGCGCGAATGTTGGGTAAGCAAAGTTAAAACTTTAAACAATGATGACTGGAAAGTCCTGCTTTTGATGGATCTAATTTTTTGGCGTTTTCTATAAGTACTTATTACTTTAAAATATTATATTAATAATAAACGCACTCATTCCCCGGCACTAGGATTCTCCGTGTCGCAGGTGGTATGGACTCACACAGAAACACATCACAAACATCCAAGTCCCTAGAACAAACTTTATGCTTACACAAAATCTGCCCCGGCCAGGAATCGAACCCGGGGCCCTCGCTTTGCAGGCAGGGTTACTAACAACATAACCACCCGTCTAATATTAACGAGGTATAGTTAGAAAATTAAAAAGCAAGCTTTTTCCCCATAATATTTGTTTGTCAATTTGTCACCAGCGGCCGTTACCGGCTAGTAAAATTTTCTTCGTTTTGGACTCCAAAGTCTCCAAAGTTGTAAGTCTCTTCTAATCAACATCATCATAGTTCAAGTGAATCAGCTGATCTATGACTGCCCGGTAGTTCTGTAGTATTTTTTATTATTTATTTTATTTGGTAACGAGACGAGCTGGTCGTTTGCCTGATGGTAAGCATAACGCCGGCCCATAACAATTGCAGTGCCACCCAAAACTTTTAAACACAAAGGCCTGCGCGGCACTGCAGTGCGCTCGTTACCCTGAGACATTAGGTATTAAGTCTCATAAGCCCAGCAATTTCACTGGATACTCTGCTCATCAAACCGGAACACAGTAATGCTTGCACACTACTGCTTGGCGGCAGACTTCACTCACAAAGCGGTGGTAACAACCCAGACGGACACTCGCAGAAGAGTTAGTCCTCCCACTTTAAATGTCTTTTCTTCAATGAAAGATTCCGAAATTCAAAAACTCGTAAAACAAAGGTTGTTGACCTCCACGAGTACATTGACTCCCTTTCAGGATAACACACCAATTAAAAATCAGGTTGTAAATGCAAAAGTTGGTTCGTTCTTCTTTCACGCAGCAACGGATCGAGGTGTTGTTGAATAAAGATAGTAGGTACCGGTATAATATAGGTTATGAAATATATTTTATAGTGTTAACCGACACTAACGGATGTTCACACAAATATATACATCACAAAAATTTCGCTTCCAACAGGATTCGAACCTGCGTCTTGCTCGTCCTTCTGGCCCGGATTGCCAGAAGACGCAGGTTCGAATCCTGTTGGAAGCGAAATTTTTGTCATGTATATATTTGTGTAATATAGGTTACTTTTTATTGCGGATAATGCATGGGGTAAAACCGTGGGCGGCACCTAGTTATTCGGATAAAAGATTTGGTTTTTATATTGCAGGCAACACAGAAGTAGCTCTAGAATGGACTTATATTCTTCTGAAGCTAGACCCGGAACACTCGCGAGCGCGTTCCAACATACCGCACTTCAAGAAAAACATTGTACAGGAAAAGGCCGAAAAGAAAAAAATACAGCGAGGGGTAAGCAAATCAGAGGCACTGCGTACAGTATACAGTATCTATACGACAATTTTCTATACTTGTCCTATAACAAACTTGAGCAACCATTCCAACTAATCACATAGATAGAAATTCAAATTCGAATCATGTCATAGGTTGGTATCCGCGGTATTTGTTTACAGTATTGGACAAGTATAGAAAAATGGTCATATATGGAATATATTTTATAGTGTTAACCGACACTAGCGGATGTTTGTGATGTATATATTTGAATGGTCGTATAGTTAATAATGGACGGATGTTAAGAGCGTTTACGCCTCATAGCTTTATATACAAAATCTCCGAAACGAATGAACCGATTTTAATGAAACTTTTTGCGCATTAGCAAGATACATAGATCCAAATGGTTAGCTAAACTCGCTCTAATTTAGTTTTAATTTTTCAAAAATATTTCCTACTTACTATTTAGACCTAAGTATGTATCCTGCTTATAAATATAAAATTTCATTAAAATTGGGTCACATATTTCGAAGATTTTGGATTTGAAAGTTTGTATTAAAAGCATATTCAGTTTTTCACGGCCAAATCAGCAAAATGCATGTTTCAGCACAGCGTTGCGGCCCGCGTCGAATAAATGACGTCAGATATTCTGCCCTATTTGTTTGGGGCGATTTAGCGCTCAGTACAAAAACCTCTTTTTTATTCAGAGAATGTGTTTAAAAATTGCATTTTACCCCATTTTCAGGACGTAGGAGATCCTAAACAAAATCTAAACAAAGAAAAGAAAGAAGAGGATAAGGCATCTGGAGTTTGGTCATTTTCGTACGAAAAAGAGAAAACGGCGTACGGAGCCCTGTGTCGCGGGGAGATGGACATATCGGCCGATATTACCAGAAGGTACATAATAGCATAAACATGCGTTTTTAGTTTTTTTTTTTATGGAATTTGTAACGAGACGAGCTGGTCGTTTGCCTGATGGTAAGCATTGCGCCGGCCCATAACAATTGCAGTGCCACTCAGAACTTTGAAACACAAAGGCCTGCGCGGCACTGCAGTGCGCTCGTTACCCTGAGACATTAGGTATTAAGTCTCATAAGCCCAGTAATTTCACTGGATACTCTGCTCATCAAACCGGAACACAGTAATGCTTGCACACTACTGCTTGGCGGCAGACTTCACGAGCAAAGCGGTGGTAACAACCCAGACGGACACTCGCAGAAGAGTTAGTCCTCCCACTAACAAACTAGTAACTGGCAATTATTGTATAATATCTTCCAACTCCACATTTGTCTATGGCAACATCGCCCCACCCTTCCAGTGTCTGTCACACTATCAAGTTTTTGTCAACTCATTTTGAACGAACGGCGACTGGATTCATTCAATTGTCAACTGCCATCCTATGCGGTGCTAAATTGTATGCTTGAGAAGCACTCGCAGTAGATTAAAATCAAAGTTAATCAACGATGTATGTCTGCGATATAGTTCAATAGAATGACGCGTGGTGGGTTATAGCCTCTCTTTCTCTCTCTGAGAGAGAGAGAGAGGGCTGGTATCCCAGCAGTGGAAGCGTAAGAGGCTGATAATGATGATTATTGTTACAGATTGAAGTGTTGGTATACGTCTAAACATCACCCGTTCTTGAAATACGCTCCCATAAAAGTGGAGCAGAGTTACATCAACCCAGATATTTATATATTCCACGAAGTACTGTCTGATGATGAAATAGAATTGCTACAAGCAAAGGCTAAACCCAGGGTAAGTGCCCTTTTTATCGTCTTTTGCTCACTACTAATGACCACTTTCACAGCAGAAATTGTATTTGCATCTCCGGGATGCCAAACTTATCTGGATTTTATTCTAGTAGTAAGTAATAATAAAAGAAAACATTTATCCAACACTGAAAGTGTATAATACTCATTTTTTTATAATACCTTTTACCAAGTGTACTCCATGACTTACTACATACACAGCAAAAGGTACAAAACGCAAAAAAACAAAATGTAAAATAAACACTATAAAAAGTAGCCTATGTTACTCTCCGGTCCATAAACTATATCTATGCCAAAAATTACGTCGATCCGTTGCGCCGTTACTAAATGAAAGAAGGACAAACCAACAACCACACTTTCGCATTTATAATATTAGTAGGATTAGTAGGTGTTATTCCAGAACCATTTACTAGGTTACCTACTATGTAACTAACTCTGACTATTAGGTGGTAGGACTAACTCTTCTGCGAGTGTCCGTCTGGGTTGGTATCACTGCTTTGCTCGTGAAGTGCTGTAAAGCGAGATGATATGCCCTCGAGGCAAACAGATTCCAGAGATCAAACTCAGATTCCAGAAGTCAGCCGCCAAGCAGTAATGTGCGAGCCTTACTGTGTTCCGGTGTGATGAGCAGAGTAGTTAGTGAAACTACTGGGCTTATGAGACTTCATACCTAATGTCTAAGAGTAGCGGTGCACTGCAGTGCCGCGCAGGGCTTCGTGTTTCAACGTTCTGAGTGGCACTGCAATTGTTATGGGCCGGCGTTATGCTTACCATCAGGCAAACGACCAATTCGTCTCGCTATCATATAAAAAAACCATAGATCTGTCAAATTAAATTAAATTGTCAACATTATAAAACTTCATTGACAGCTGTCAATTTTACGTCACATTTAACACTCCAAATATTTGGTCTTTCCGTTTCACGCAATTATCAATGTTCTTGATGAAAAGTATTTTTAGAAAAAAATAATGAATCTTCAAACCCGTTTTATTCAAAGTTACAAGGAAATTAAAAGATACCCAACATGATTGTACAAGTGTAGTGTGTTAAAATGTTCTGATTCGTTTCCCACAGTTCAAACGCGCTGTGGTTCACGACCCCAAGACCGGGGAGCTGACTCCTGCGAACTATCGCATCAGTAAAGTGGCCTGGCTCAAGAACGAAGAGTCGGACGTAATCGCTCGAATCTCACAACGGGTCACAGACATGACCGGACTGTCTATGGAGACCGCTGAGGAACTGCAGATCGTGAACTACGGCATCGGAGGACATTACGAACCGCACTTTGACTTCGCTCGAGTAAGTATATCCTTTGACCTGGCGACTACTGTAATATTTAGACTTACATTTTAAACATATTTTTAGCGTTTAGTTACTGGTAGTGATAGTTAGTGGTTTTGAGCCCAGTTTTAAAATGACAAAACAATGATATGTACAAGTTTATGGCTTACTAGCTTCTGCCCGCGGTTTTCACTCGCGTTCCCACAGGAACCGTCAAACCGATCTGTCAAATTAAATCAACATTATAAAACTTTATTGACGCCTGTCACTGTCAATTTTATGTCACACTAACTTCTGCCCGCGGTTTTCACCCGCGTTCCCACAGGAACCGTGCATTTTTTCAGGATAAAAAGTATCCTATGTTACTCTCCGGTCCATAAACTATATCTATGCCAAAAAAACACGTCGATCCGTTGCTTCGTTACTGCATGAAAGAAGTACAAACCAACAAATCAACAAACCAACACACTTTCGCATTTATAATATTATATAAGTATGGATGGATTAGTATGAATTATCTTACATTCCGAGATTGAATTCTTGACTGACTGGACTATCAGCAATAATTTTGACAGACGAAGTTCTATGTTTCCTTAATAGTATAGTTTTATTTCTCAGGATATAAGGATATTGACTGCATTTTTTTATGCTATTCAATTCACTTTCTAATGAGAATAAAATGTCTATATCGAAATCTAAATCGAACGCTAAAAACGTCTAAAATTAGAATCAAAGTCGGCCGTATCTACTGAGTGCTATAACGCTCCATACAAATTAAGCAGAACATCTGACGTCACTTGCTCAACGCGGGCCGTAAAGCTGTACTAAAACATACACTTTGTTGATTTGAGCGTGAAAAACTGCGTTTAAGTACATCGTTGTCATACAATTTTTTTAGTCAATGAAATGTAAAAAATCTCATGGTGCAATTTAAATTACTATTGAATGAAAAAAAGGCCGAATTCTGAAAGCTTTAAGATGCAATATTTTTGTGAAAATTATATACGTTTTGTGAATTGTGAATAATGACAGATGATGACGATGTTGCGTGAAAAACAAATCATATATTTTGTTTTTCACGCAATAATTATCAGTGTGTATATGTATTTTATGTTTCCATTTGTTTCAGAAGCGCGAAGCAGCGTTCAGTAAATTCGCCGGAAATCGAATCGCCACAGTGTTATTTTATGTAAGTTACTCAGATTGCTCTACAACTTTTCAACAAACAACGTGTCCGTCTGGGTTGTTACCACCGCTTTGTAAGTGAAGTCTGCCGCCAAGCAGGAGTGTGTTCCGGTTTGATGAGCAAAGTAGCCAGTGAAATTACTGGGCTTATGAGACTTAATACCTAATGTCTCAGAGTAACGAGCGCACTGCAGTGCCGTGCAGGCCTTTGTTTTTCAAAGCTCTGAGTGGCACTGCATTTGTTATTGGTCGGCTTTATGCTTACCATCAAGCAAACGACCAGCTCGTCTCGATACCAAATAGTATAAAAAAAATGTAGGTATTAATTATTGTTCTCATAACCAACTAGCTATAATCGATAATCTTCAAAACGAGCAGGAACAGGTACCTTCTAGGCAAGCGTGATACACCTTCGACTTCGACCGCATCGTCGATTACCATCAGGCGAAATTACGGTCAAACGTAAGCCTGACGAATATAAAAAAATGATAACAATAATTTTACTAAACAATGATTTTACAGATGTCGAATGTAGCACAAGGTGGCGCCACAGTGTTCACGGAGCTGGGCCTGAGTCTGTTCCCGAAAAAGCGAGCCGCCGCTTTCTGGATGAACCTCCATCCTTCAGGCGAGGGGGACATGGCGACCAGACACGCTGCCTGTCCCGTGCTCAGGGGATCCAAATGGGGTAAGTACCTTGTAGAAACAAAACATGAAAAAATGCTTTAGAAAAGCGATAAACTTCAATGACAAACTACAGAACCGATTTTGATGAAAGTATATCCTTTCAAATAAAAAAATAATTTTCAAAATCGGTGTATAAATGACGGAGATATGAAGCGAAAAACCTCACCGAATTGAGAACCTTTTCGTTTTATGGAAGTCTGTTTGAAAATAGGGATGTTGCATGAAACACAAAATACAATCATTACACAGGTTTAATTAAAAACATCTCATTAACACAGTAAATTTTTTTTTTTTTATATTATTTGGTAACGAGACGAGCTGGTCGTTTGCCTGATGGTAAGCATAACGCCGGCCCATAACAATTGCAGTGCCACCCAGAACTTTGAAACAAAAAGCCCTGCGCGGCACTGCAGTGCGCTCGTTACCCTGAGACATTAGGTATTAAGTCTCATAAGCCAATCAAAATTCACAAAAAATGAAATTTCCACAAAGATACTGCATCTAAAAATTTCCCTTACACTCAAATTTCGCGTACTTTCCAGTGTGCAACAAGTGGATCCACCAAGGCGGCCAAGAGCTGATCAAACCCTGCAATCTGGAGTACCAGGAGGAGGGAATCTACCGCCCCGTGCAGCGACCAGTTCCCAAGACATCCAGGTAGTACCGCTCGCTACTGCTCCGAAAACTGACCGGAACTCACTAGAACTGATTAGAACTTACCAGTGATCATGTGTTCAGTAGGGTTGTTACCGTTTTTAGTGGAATAGTTATTAGTGACGGAGTGTAGGGCATGCAACCGGTTTTAACCGATTCCAAAATAACCGGGAAAACCGATTTTTTTTTTTTTGTGATAACCGCTTAAATCAGTAGGTTAGCGTCAGTGTTGATTAAGCGTATTTATAGTCCTGGCAATAAAAAGACGAAACATGAAATATGCGTAATATGCAATTTTAAAATAGATTTTAAACCCGACGTAAGCTGTCTCTAGATTATAATAGCAATCACTAAAGTTTAAACTTCTTTATTATTTAAACAAAAAAATCTGTCTTGTTTTCATGCGACTACGTTACACATTAGCGAGAAAACAATATCTGTATGGTTATTCTCAAGAATAAATACGTATTTATATTATAACTCGTATTTATTGTTGTGAATTCAAAGAAATAAAAGAATAACGTTTATTAGGGAAATTCAATCTTTAAAAAGGAGGTCGAACTAATACCGACTTTTTGTAGTTATTATGGCTGGAAATAATATTAAAATATGTACTAGACTGAATCAGCATCTATCAAATATTTTAGCTTATTGACTTTTGTTCAACATTTTTTAGAATTGATTTCGATATAGTTTGTCTATCAAATTGTAGCAAATTAATTTGAATGATTATACGTTGACTTATATTATGAAATTATGAATTTTACCTAGATATTTTTACAAATGTATACTATTTAAACTATCCATATCTATTTAACATAATTATAAGTATATAATGTAGTGTAAATATAATACAATACGTAGAAATAGCCTCTATCTACACAAAATAGAGGACAGAAACGCCACTTCGAAAAAGAACTAAAAATTACCGGTACTTTTTAACGGTAATTTTTACCGTTTCCAAAGATGCCTCTTACGCGCGATCTGGAATCAGACCAAACGAATACAGTCGAGAAGAGAAATGCGTGCTGTCAACGTCTGTCTGTATGCATGCGGTGATATTCGTTTTTCGTTCGGAGTGGCACTTCTGGTCTATTTGTGCTTATCAATTTATCATGATAATTGTATTTAGACTGAACCAATGATTCTTGCCTAAATGACAAAATAACGTTTCTATTTATTACAAAACGCTTATAGTTTTTACAAGAGGCTCTTATGTTACCCAGTTAATGTTGCCAGTTCAAATATAGTGTCATATTGTAGATGGATAAAACCAATGTATTCTTTATTAATATATTTTATTAATGATGTATTTTAAATCAACGTACTATCGTAATTTATATTTTTTTATGTATTTAATGACGTACTGATTTAACACATTCTATTTCATAACACAACACATTTTGTTTAACATACACTTACATTAATTACTATTAAAATACTTATAATAGTTAAATACTTTTTCTTTGTACTTGTACAGTCAGCTGCAATAATATGTACACACTGTCAAATTTAGAAATGTATGTTACTGAATGACTATGCCAAAATAAGTGTGCTGAGTAACGTTTCCCAATTATTATTAACTAGTTGTGCCCCGCGGCTTTGCCCACGTAGCCTAAGTTACTCTTTGTAACGTCAGCTATCTGCCAGTGAAAGTCCCGTTAAAATTCGGTCCAGCCATTTATCAGATTACCCGGAACAAACAGACAAAAATTTTAAAAATGGTTGATTTGTTGTAGGTACCGTATATACTTTCATATCCATTTAGTAAAAAGATATAATTTTGATATTACAAACAGACACTTCAATTTTATTTATTTGTATAGATTACGTATTAAGAATACGTACGATATGAAAACGTAACTCAAAATCATTTAGTTACATACACATACGTCACATTTGAAATGATAGTGTGTGGTTTGATTTGAAGGTGACAATAGTTACGTCACATTTGAAAATCTGAAAGTATGTACAGTAAAAGCTCTTTATTCGCGGGGGATACGTTCCATAAATATGCCGCGAATACAGAAACCGTGAATACGGAATGGTAATTTGTATGGGATTATAGGGGTTACGTTCCTAGGAGAAAAAATAAAAAAAACAAATGTATAAAAAATCAACTTAATTGAAGTATTTGAACATTTTGATTAATTATCTTAAGGCTTAGGCAGTGGTTTGAATAATTTTGTAATTTTCTCTTGCTTGGCAGTTTTTACCATTCCGTATTCACGGTTTCTGTATTCGCGGCATATTTATGGAACGTATCCCCCGCGAATAAAGAGCTTTTACTGTACTTACATTATTATTGCAGCCGACTGTACTCTTTACAATCCATGTACATTCTTGACTAATATAATTAGATATTATGTAACATGACAATGTGTGTACGCTGTACATATTTATATGTCTCACTATACAATGCAGAAGTTACTATTATTATTATAATAGAATAAAAGTAGATGAACCTATGGTAGCGTAAATGTCGAATTATATTACTCTATTGCATTTGTTATTATTAATATAGTCTATAAAATATTTCATTATGTTTAAGACTTTCTTTAGGTATTTACGTAAAATAAATAGTGTCGTATTATGTAAAACACTTTCTTTCTTTTACTAATGTATAAGGAGACGACCTGGTCATTTTCCTCATGGTAAGCATAACACCGGCCCATAACAATTGCAGTGCCACCCAGAACTTTGAAACACGAAGGCCTGCGCGGCACTCCATTGCGTACGTTACCCTGAGACATTAGGTATTAAGTCTCATAAGCCCAATAATTTCACTGGCTACTTTTCTCATCAAACAGGAACACAATAATGCTTGCACATTGCAATGCTTCTAGAATCATTCCGAGTGATTTAGAATTACCCTGCTGATCGCCAACCAGCGAAATCAGTTGCGATTTCTATCCAAGTGATTAGTTGGTGATCCGCCATTGTTGTTTACATTATTAGACAAGTAAAAAAAATTGCTTTAAAAAAGCTACGAACCGACTTCAGTGACAAACTACTGAACCGATTTTGATGAAATTTCTATGGGACCAATCTGAAAGTATATCCTTTCAAATAAAAAAAGAATTTTCCAAATCGGTTTATAAATGACCGAGAGGTAACAAACATAAAAAAAAAATACCCGACGAAGTGATAACCTCCTCCTTTTTTGGAAGTCGGTTAAAAAATGGATCCTTTTCAGTTTTTATCATTATACGTAAGTCCTTCTACTTAGTCTTACCACCTTCCTTTATCTTCGTAAGTCCAATCGGCACGTTGTGTGCAGAGCAATTTAAGACAACAAAAACGTTACATATAGAATTATATGTATACTGTACATAACATTCCTGTTGTTTATAAATTACCCTAAAGCTTCTGTCTTGAGATTAGCTGGTGGTTCTTGATCGAAGCTGGTAGAGCGGTTCAGAACAAACAAAGTAAGTACATGCATGGTAGCGCTTAGCATTGCACACTACTGTGTTTGCTGTGAAACACTCGTATAGTCTTGTCTCTTTCGTCCTCGTACTATGAAAGAAAGAAAGAAGGAAAATACATTTATTTGTAGCCATTGCCCAATATATAGGTAGGTACATACATTTTTAAGCTAAAATAAGACATGAAAAGATTGGGCAGTTGACTACAAAATGGACACAGCTCAGCATAAAGCGCCACCGAAGTAGCGCGCTGGTTTTCAGCTGTGGCCCATTTTGCATCGAGTAGCTGCAAAAACATGCAAATGAATAAATTTAAATAAATGAATGATGACGTGAAGAATGATGACATGATTGAATGATGAAATGAATTAATCGATTACCACATTACTATATTACCCATGCTATGTAACATATAACATTATATTTCCAAACGAAGAATTTCGATCTGACCTTCATTTAGGTACTTCCAAAAAGGGAGGAGGTTCTCAAATCTTCTGGATTTTTTTTACTCGCGTTATCGTTTGCATCTGGTAATCGTGACGGTTACGGTAAGGGTTACGGCTTTTTACATCGAAATTCTTCGATCGAATCGAAAACCTTTGCAGTTTTAATACAATTTAATCTATACCTACAAATTAATAAAATTAACAGCTTTTTACTAAACGCATATGAAAGTAATACGGTAGGTAGATATAACAAAACCACTGTTTTTAAATTTTTCGTCTGTCCGATTTTGACGGGACTTTTACCGGCAGATAGCTATAACTAGTATATAAGGAGTAACTTAGGCTACGTGTGAAGCCGCAGAGCACAGCTAGTTCTAAATAAAAAACATCCACTCTAACTGCAATTAGATGGTAGTGCATGATTGATAGTTAAGCGTCAAGCATGAACCACGCGCAAACCATTGAAAAACCACGTTTCTACGACCTTCACTGAAACAAAAATGGTTTTCAACCACTGAATTTTGACATGTGCTGTCAAAACTAGCTCTGAATTCAAAATTCGTTATTCACATGGGCCTGGCTTTGGAACGGCCAGTATTTTAACTCATGGGACTTAAAATAATCCCAAGTAGGAAAAGACCTATAAAGAAGAAGGGCAGAAACTCGTCGGCATTCTTTTCAAAGAAGGTTTTTAGAATGTTTTTAATGCTAAATTTAGTTGTTATAAGTACATAACGGTTAAGACGAGGTGGAGCGCGCGGCCGTGCGCCACTGACGGTGCTCTCATGAGCACGGAGACGGGGGCGCGGTCTAACCCCTCCGTCTCCACCGGGAGGACCTGGGGCGTCGGATGCGGGGGCATTCGGCGTCCCTCACCTGCGTATAGGTAGGGTCCTCCCGAGGCGGAGGCGATGCGCTTGCGTTGGGCGCATCGCCTGGCCGTGCGGGGGAGAGGTACTCTCCCCGCGAGGCGGGTCCGCCCTGGGGGGCGGACGACGGCTGACGGGGTCCTGTGCGGAGTGCGAAAGTGGAACCGCGACCCCGTCCAAAAGCTGAGCCGGAAAACGTCCCAGGGTTTTTTAGTGGGTAGGACGGCTGCGCGTGGGCGAGCGTGAGTCCCACACTCTCTCCGTAGCCCCCCCCCGGGGCGCGGAGGGGTAAGCTCGCAAAGGAGTTTTTCCCTGGGAAACCAAAAAAAAAAAAAAAAAAAAAAAAAAAAACAAGTACATAACGGTTGAATAGTTACACAATATTTTCTCTGTCTCTTTCGATTCAGTTTAAAATTGTCAAAGAGCAACAGAGACAAAATATTGTGTAACAATACCACCTTTACACACTATTAGTAAGGTTGTAAGTCATTTCGAAAACTATGCGTGTGATTGTGTTTTGTCTTATTTATTGTCGAACGAACGCGAAAAAGGAAATCGTACTTAAGAGGCTGCTACATGCCATACTTTCCATACAAACGCTCGTACGCGATTATAGTGTCCTAATAATTTTTCCTTTAGATGTTTTGAGCAAATAGGTATCATGTGCTCTATATCTAGGATTCCGTGGGAGCAAAAATGTAAAATTTTGAGATTCCAACTCAGTACAAGCCTTCAAAAATCAGCTTTTTGGACAAATTTTACCTTGACTTTGGCCGTTCACAGTGTTCTCATAAATGTAAAATTCAACAAAACACTTCCATATAATCCTTGGACATGTAATGGAGATTCTAAATAACAAACATCTTTTTCACAAACTTGTAAGGCGTTTTCAAAAACACGTATTTCCTGGAACACGTTTTTTGAAAGTACCATGCACTAATTGTCTTCGGAAATTTTCTTTGGAAATTTATTTCAAAATTTTTAGAATGCCAACCGAAGGCTCTGGCGTTGTCTTTCTTTTTCCGTAATGCCTGTTTTTCTTCGATGAACAAGAAAGCCTTTAGGCCATTTTTGCGTTCTAGGATTTTTGCGTTAGGCGGGTCATGAAGCTTCACCTTAAGTTCAACCTTCAGTATTGTATTACACTATCTGAGACAAGACTTTAATTATGCTTTGTGATAGGGTCAGACAAGTGAATTGGTTTCCAATACTCCGTCTCGAGTGTCTCCGTCGATTCCACGTTCAAGGAAACGTTAATGTTTGCTTCTGGGCTTTCAACAGAATGCTGGATGTTTTGACTTTGCATTATGGATTCTCACAACCGATTTCAAACGTTAATTTGAACCTTGTGTCAGTGGCAGTAGAGTCCCTTTTAGCCATTTTATATATTTAACTTCGATTGGCGCTTGAGAAAAACATATTATGTAGTTCTATTTGAAATCGTCTGGCGCCGCCCAGTTCGTTCTCTTCGTTATAATAATTATAAACTAAGCCGTAATTGTAGTATAATATGAAAGAATAATGTATTACTGATCCAATTTTGAAACAACTGACAGTCTCTAAAGATATCAATCAATCAATCATTTATTTTCTTCAAAACATGGTATTATAAAAAGATGTTGCAATAGTAGTGTGGTCCGTACCTAAATGTTTTTTTGCCATAAAATAGCATGAAAATTACAGCTTTATTATTGAAATTACAAATTACAATGTTACCATATAATTAGTTGCCAATTAAAATATCAAATACAGTCACAAATTCATTCATAAAGGTTTAAAATAAAATGCAAAAAAACAATAAAGACAATATCAATTTACCTCCATTACATTTTAATCTAAACCTAAATGTCCAAAACAATAAATGATGTGAAAATTAATAGTTTACAAGTGTTTAAATAAAACCGAAACTAAAAGACGCAAAAAGAAAGGAAAGATAATTTCGGCATTCGATATGAAACGGTTTCCAATGTCGCGAGACGCTAGTTCTCGCTTCCGTTAGTTAATTATTTTCTTTAGTAACTCGAACGCAACAACCAAATAAAAAAAACTGTAAAATATTATCTACATGTGAAACAATTTGATTTTTTAGATGTATTAGAGTTTGATTATTCCCAATAAAATTTCTCCTTCCCCTCACAATTTATGTTTAACACACGACATACCTATGAACTTGAGTATATAAATGCATAAGAAATACACTGGGAAAAATAGTTTTATTCCTCAATCCTATACATATAAATTACTAGCTTCTGCCCGCGGTTTTTACCAGCGTTCCCACAGGCACCGTGCATTTTTCCGGGATAAAAAGTAGCCTATGTTACTCTCCGGACCATAAACTATATCTATGCCAAAAATCACGTCGATCCGTTGTTCCGTTACTGCGTGAAAGAAGGACAAACCAACAATCACACTTTCGCATTTATAATATTAGTATGGATGGATTAATACGTTATCATAAGTAATTAACTGTATGCTTTACGGTTTGACCCAAATATAAATAAAAAACTCACCGATTGAAAACAAATAATAATCCATAGTACTTAAGCTTCGTAATGTAAATAATGAAGAGTATTTAGAGAGTGAATTTAGTACTCTGCTCAGGGTAAGTAGGTACTTCAACATAATGGTACCAGATCTTCATAGCCAAAGAAACTGGAGTTCCAAATTGAAGGCTGAATACGAAAATAAATGTGATTATCACCTATTTCAAAGCACTCTTCTGTTGACGCTAAACAACGATTTATTCCCCTTGGCTCAATACACTTGTACCGAACAAATGCTGGTAACAAACTGGTGGTACCCTCAGAGCGACAGCTACTGGCTAACGATGAAACCGGAGCTTGATACTGTAAACATCCAGTCAATGGAATCTTCACAGTGTCGGCGAAGGTACGCTATGGTTATAACAATTATTGGCATTTCTTATAGCGATAACGATGGCCCGCCTTAGACGTTTTAGGACTTTGATATTTTTAATTTTCATTTCGGCTGTAGGGGTTACCTACGCGAGTTAGAGATCTTTCGTGTCAGGAAAATTTAACTGAAGGAACCAGTGTTTTAACCAATCGCAGAGTTAATCTTTCATGGTATATAAATGGGTTGTGCGCAACCCAACGCGAATCGGGGTCAGTTAGGAAGTCCAGCTTTTAACATCATCATGGCGGCGTCATATATATTGGGGCGAGGTAGCGAAGGTAGTTAACTGTTTTTTTTTATAACTGCTTCATATTATCTTCATTTATTTATTAAAATCTTTCAGTATGATTTTGCTAGTTACATGACCGGTGTGTATAAAAACCTGGGTTTTGTAAGATGGAAACACAAGTAGACTTAAGTACCTAAATCTAATATTTAACGTACAAAAAGCCAAACCGAGGTAATCCTGAGATTTTCAAAGACGCCCCGATATTATACCTTTTCGTAACCCTTCCTTTTCGTATCCCTTTGCTCATATAAAGAGCGAACTGTCTGGTTTTGTCTAAACATTCCATAAAACTTTTCGGTAAGATATTAAAATGTAGTATATTATATTTTATCTGTATCATATAGTACCTTACACAACTTGATTCCAGCATCTCCATTTTTCCAACGGACGTCTAGAGGCACGGCACTGCGTCACCCATACCTATATGGTTGATATCCCTCCTGTCCGTACCAAGCGTTTTGCTTCAACCTTCATTATACGTACGGCTAAGGAGTGGAATTCTTTGCCAGCCTCTGTGTTTCCCAATAGCTATAATTTGGGAGTTTTCAAGTCGAGAGTGAATAGGTTTCTTCTAGGCAAGCGTGCTCCATCGTCGACCGCATCTTCGCTTAACATCAGGTGAGATTGTGGTCAAACGTTACGATAAAAAAAAAAAAACCATAGGTACCAATATGCGATTGCTTTTTGTTTTCATTCTGTACCTACGCGTCTGCAGGTGGTAGGACTAACCCTTCTGCGAGTATCTGTGTTGGTGGATACCACAGCTTGCTCGTGTAGTCTGCAAGTGGCAGTTGGCGGCAGCCAAGCAGTAATGTGCTCCAGTTTGATGACCACTTCCCAGTGAAATTACTGGGCTTATGAGACTTAAGGTTACGAGCGCAATTCAGTGGTGACTTGTGTTTCAAAGTTGTGGCACTGCAATTGTTATGAGCTGGTGTTATGCTTACCATCAGGCAAATGACCCGTTCATCTTGTTATCCAATAGTACTTATACAAAAAACCTTTTGGCTGCGGCTTCGTAATTGTGGAATCAGGATAAAAAGATATCATAGAGCATCTTCTATAGCATTCAGGGATAATGTAGCTCCCTTTTGCTGAGTGAATTATTAGAATCCGAATTATTAGAATTATCAGATCCGATTCTAATAATTCACTCAACAAAAGAAACAAATTTTACCTCATATTTATGTGACGAGTGTGGCCGAGCGGGATCTTGTGCGACCTTCAATCCGTTGCATCATAATTCGAATCTCGACTCGGCCCCGCACCAATAACTAATATACCTACTAAGTTATAACTTGGTATAAGTTATTGATAGTTTACACACATATATGTGCACTGTGCAGATTTATCGCACTCGCTCTAAAACGGTGAAGGAAAACCTCGGGAGGAAACCCGCATGTTCAAGAACAACAAAATTTGAGACCATGTGACATCCACTAAGCTGCACTGGGCCCGCGTGGTGGATTATGACCCATACTCTCTCTCTCTCTCTGAGAGAAGGCCGGTATCCTAGCAGTGGGAGCGTAAGAGGCTGATGATGAATCGGATTCACTTACGTAGTACAGCCGAGGTTCGCGACGATTGTCCGTGGTCAAATATGAGTCACATAAGAGTAGGTACCTACTTACGAAAGTTTTTATCAAGAAACATTACCTCATTATAATATCAGTCTACATGAGAATTTATAAATAGATTGACGGTGGGTACCTTCAAAGTAGAGTCGCGAGAAATACACTCTAACCTACTCGTAGCACTTATTTGAATGATTTAGAGCAGCGGTCTTCAACGTTTTACAATTCAAGGGCCAAAAATATTTTTTTTCTGCACAGCGGGCCGCACCATAGGTATTTGAATTTCTTAGAAAGTTTGGTATGCATGATGCCGACAGTCGAGTTAATTACAGGCTAGCGGCTAGGATAATAAAGCGACAAAAGAATGTACACAGCTGTGCAGTTTTTACTAATTTCGGCAACCTAAAGGTACTTTTTATAACTTAATTGTAGTCGTTATTGAGAGTGCTGTTGGTGGGCCGCAGAAAACATATCGGCGGGCCGCAAGCGGCGCGCGGGCCGCGGGTTGAAGACCCTTGATTTAGAGTAAAGGTAAGACTCCTAATAATATTTATAAATAATGCGAAAGTGTGTTTGTTGGTTTGACTTCTTTCACGCAATAACGGAGCAACGGATTGACGCGATTTTTGGCATAGATATCGTTTATTGACCGGAGAGTAACATAAGCTACTTTTATCCCGGAAAAATGCACGGTTCCTGTGGGAACGCGGGTGAAAACCGCGAGCAGAAGCTAGTCGGTATATAAATATTTTACAACCTAAGAACGTATTGAGAGAGAGACGGTGAGTAAATCGGGAATACTTCATGTAACATGGGCTTGTATAGTAGAGAGGTATTATATATAAGAAAACTCCAGCGGTTTCACCCGTAAAAACGCTCGGCGAGTGGTGATAGAATTTCAGCTTGAAGTTGTAACTTTTACTTAGGACTTACCTACTCTTCTGCGAGTATCCGTCTTGAGTGACTACCACCGTTAGCACGTGAAGTCTGCCGCCAAGAAGTAAAGTGCAAGCATTTAGGTACTGTGTTCCGGTTTGATAAGCAAATTACTTAGTCAGTAAAATTACTGGGTTTAGATAACTATGGGACAGTTAAGATAACGAGCGCACTGCAATGTTGTTCAGGCCTACAGGTCTGTAGGCTAATTTAGAGCGATTTTAAGTTTTCCATACAAACAGAAAATTACAAATGCCCTTTCTTTAAATTAGAAATTTTAAGTGTTCTCTAAAAACTATGTAACTACGTATCTTTTAGGTAGAGTTCAGTTAAAAGCGTTTAATTCTTTTCGGAGATTTTGAACTTGAAAAAGATGAAAGTGTATAAAAAGCCGTGAGGGGTAAAAAAATACTTGAAATTTTGTGGGTGTTGTGAACAGCGCGTTACGTAAGTTAGAGAACATTTATACAGTATATTTTGTCCATTAAAATCGGTTAATTCATTTTGGAGATTTTGGACTTGACTTTATTTAAAAAACCGAGAGAACTCCAGAAACTCTTAAAAGTCATTAAAGTAAAAAAATACATAAAATGTATGCATAGCGCGTGCTACATGTTTTCCAACACAAGAATCCCTGGAATTGTTAAACAGGATGATGGCTGCGTGGAAACTTGTTGTTTCTTTTCACACTTGTGTTCAATTGTCACGCGTCATGTTTACATAACATTTTCTGTGAAAAATGTGTCGCCCCTGTATGATATAAGTAGTATATTGTTATTTCTTGTAAATAACATTCCTGCACAGACACAGACAGATTCCTGCACTGGAATTTTGTTGTGTTGGTTCTCGTTGCGGGATATTTGCTCAACAGGGGTTATGAAAACTTTGAAAACAGTTGCAATTGTGTACTAATGTTTAAATTCGTTTAAAGTTCCAATTCCAAAATTCGAGATATTTAGGTACTTATGTAGGTATAGATAAAAATATTTTTTAATAAAAAGAAATTAAACGTTTCTCAAGGCCAAGGGGTTGAGACACTTGGACCGTGGGGACCTGGAGCTCATCGAATTTTTAAAGACCTTTCAGGGCGTCTGGTCGAAGCCACACGTGACCAAAATGCTGGCCTCTACTTAGGTCAAAGATTAAGCATTGCCATTCAACGTGGCAATGCTGCCAGCATTTTGGGAACGTTGCCTACTGGTAGCGGATTATTAGATTAAGATTGTAAATAAATTAATGTGTATTTTATTTAGTTATTTTAGTTTATGTTGTTTATTTTTTCTGTTATTATAATAAAGATATAAATTTCTAGTATTTAGGGAAATTGATATAAAACATATTTTAAGCAAACTATGCTTACTAGAGGGGTCGGGTATATAGGTAAATAAAAGGGTTATTTTTATTTGATATAATTCACAACTTTAATAAATAATGTCTATTTGTACAAGCTTTTATGATCTACGAGTGTCCGTCTGGGTTGGTACCACTGCTTTGCTCGTGAAGTCTGGGTGAAACAGCGCGCAGCAGCTAGTCGAAAATAAAAATAAAATAGCAAAAAATAATCTGTCCGAGACAGTCAGCGAAATCCCACAGCAAAAATCTATTATTCCTTTTACATTCGATACCCTTGAAATATGATAGGTAAGTCCATCAAATAACTCTCTAGCGCGACCCGAAGTGGCCACTGAAGTGTCATTTCAGTTTTTAGGGTTCCGGAGTAAAACAAGTAGTGATAGCTGAGTTGTAGTGACGACTGCCGCCGGTCTGTAGATCGGTGATTCGAACCCTACAACGAATTTGTGTCTTCGGTGTAAGAAAACAATATATTAAAGTGTAGTAGTAGTAGTGTAAAACTGCGTTCAAGTACATTGTTCTCATATATTTTTTATTCATTGTGACTGTCTTACAATATCTACATAGACAAGCTCGCGTTTACTAAGATCGAATAACAGGTTCTTATTAAACTACACAACTGTTATTATACAACTCTTATTACACTACACACCATCACAGACAGTCTGAATATCACGTGGTAATTGGTCCTTAATAGCGGGCTTGTCAAGTACTGTAAGACAGGCTTGATATCTCGTCGTGTAATAGGCGTTTTAGACAGTCTTAGTAAGACAGTCTTGATATCGTGTGGTGTAATAGGCTCTTCTCTTTGTCCGTCATATTTCAGAGCATCATAATTCATTACTTCTAGGGTTGTAAACTACTCATAAAATTTTACAAACATAGGTTAGTAGTTAGGTACTACTGATGCCCCCTATATAGGCTGTACCTAATTAACTAACCGTTTCGGTTAGAAACTTGAACCTGTAGTCATGTGAGTGGGTTATAAATTAAACTCCCAATTTCAAGTTCATAATAAACACTGTATAACAATTGAATAGTTACACAATGTTTTGTCTCTTTCGGTTCAGTTTAAAATTGTCAAAGAACAACAAAGGCAAAACAATGGTGTCAATTCTATCATTAATTCATACCTAAACTAATTTTAGTTTCTTTCTCTCTCTTTCCAATGCATAACATGAGAAAGAGATGGAATATATTTTAGACCTGTCAAATTAATCCACTGCTTGTGTCTAGTGTAAATTTAATGGAAATGAATTCAGTGGCATCTAATTTATCAAGATCGAAAGATATTTGACAGCTCTAAAACAAAATTTAGATATTTCAGACATCTTCCGTCTCTTTCTCATGTTATGCATTGGAAAAAGAGAAAGCGAAACTAAAATTAGTTTAGGTATGTAATGATAGAATTGACACAAGTGTGTAACTAATACTGTCATAAAAAAAATACGAAAATCTGCACAGTGCGTGTCCGGAAAGGCACTTCGCCTGCTTTTGTTTTCTCATTCATAGCAAATACAAAGAAGTAGGGAGGCACAGGTACAAAATAAGTAAGCCTTATTAACGGACCCAAAGTGGTCTTTTGATCGCTGAGCCATTACGGCTTAGAATAATATTAATTAGCCTTGTCGTCAAAGCGGCATACATTTTATATTCTTACCTTTTCTTTGTAGAGAATTTTATGTACTTAGGTACATAGGTTTATAAAGGTTTTATGTATGTCATTTGGTTTTTGTACTCAGATATGCGCCGTTTCAGTATTCTTTTTATTTCTGTTTTTTACTGGAAATAATACCTCGCTAATATTTTATTTAATGAAAAGTTCAGTATATTTCCTAACACCATGTTCTCACGCAAGTTCGTTCTAATATGGAGTACCATCTTTCGGATAGTTCACCCAGTTTTACCCTTGGATCGATTTTTTTATGGAAATTTTATATGACGTATTTCCAAGGGAGGTTCTCACAACTTGTTGACAACCATGGACCCAATCGGGTGATTGGGACCTTCCGAGATAACATACTAATTCAAACTCATTCTGTATAAAGCAGTTTTTGTTAGTATTAATTTTGTTTTTGTAGTGTAGGTAGCATGTAATATGGATATTCCTACATATCAATTTTTCAAGGTCTAACTGCGGTCATAGATAGAAATTGGTCGGTTGGTCCTTCAATAGAAATAGGTCGGTTGATTGAGCAATAAAAATGGTCGGTTGATCGGTTAATCTATTTAACCGATCAATCCACCATTTTTTTATATGGTCTGAATTTGAAAAAACTAACAGGTTTCCATTCATAGTCTTCTGTTGGTCACAATCTTTGAAATATGTTTGTAATCCAAAGATTATTATAGGTTTCGTTTCCAGGGGCTTGTTTCATAAAAAATATTAGTCTAATATTATGAGCTTTTTTTTTCTTTTTTCCATATAAAATATGAGACTCATAATATTAAACTAATATTTTTTATGAAACAGGCCCCAGGGTTATTGCACTGCAAATTGAAACAAAAGAAGCGATTGGTTGGTAATTAATCCTTTATTGATTTTCAAAGTTGAAATACATCGAAAGTAAACCGTCTCACACATTTGTTTTTACGCCAGATTCTTATCAGATAAAACATTCAAATTTTAAAAATCTCTACTCTATTTATAACATTTTTTAAATATATTTTAATAATCGAAACAAATGCTGTTTATCATTTAACACATTTAATATCATAAATTTCTAATTACTAACGGGGAACACAACACCTATTATATTGGAACGATTTCAGAGTTGTCTTTTAGAAGGTCAGAAGAGATAATAAAAAAATAATACCAAAATATAATTAAGTAAATAAAAATAAACAGCCATGTCTCACAACTTTACCCTGTAAATAGCTCACAACAATCTCCACTTTATTCTCATCCTTGTAAAACAAAATAGCATAAAGGTACTTATAGTAAGATAAAGAGGATCAAAAATAGAAATCTTCAAAATACAGATTCTTAAATAGACATTAATTAATATTGTTCTAGGGCAGAAATGTCAATAAATCAGACTTCATCAGGAATGTGCAGCTTAAAGCTAAGGGTACATCTAACGTGTCTAACACTAAATTCAACTAGTAACACTCAAGGGCTTGGGGCATTCTAAGATCAAAATCCGTTACTTCCTACAACATAAGTATATAGACACTTAGAACATTGAAACACTGAAAAATGTTTAAGATACGAGCGACATTCGAGTAACATTCGAGCTGACCTGATGAATAATTTGTGCCGTTCATTTAACTTAATCTATCCTTAACGATAAAGATGTAGACTTATCTAATAACATCGAATACGAACATCTAGATTGTGATGGCAAGTAATGCAACAGCCTGAAAAATTGTAACACAGCACACGGTTACAAAATAACGAAACGAAAATAAGTACAAGCAAATCAAAACCCTTGAAGGACCCATGCATTAAGATATGCAATGTTTGGTGTGAAATTAGATTTCATAGTTGCGGAATTTGGATATGACCTCGGAAGGTGGTTCCTGGTTCCCAGTGCCCCAGCGTCCCCAGAGAGCGGCTCCGCCCTCGGATGCGCGGCGAGCTGCGGCGTTGGTCTGGCCGAGGCTGGACGGGCCTGAAGCTTTGGCATCTCCCTCCAGCATGCGATCTTTAGTATTGGGCTTGCTCCAGTGCATGGACTGCTGCACGTGGTCTTTCATGCCGAGCCACTGTTTATACCCCATTGCGATGCCGCTCTTCTTCCATTTGTCGTACAATGCGCGTTTAGATGGATCGCAAAGGGTCTCCTTAGCCTCCTGAAGAAATATTAAAGCATGATTAGTGACGACAGTTTGAAACGCGTAATTTAATATGATTTATTAGGCACGGTAGACACATGTAAGTATTGATGAATATCAATAAAGAGAAAGAGAGTACATTCACCTACCGTACAAGGGTAGAGTGACAAATTCCCCTCTTACTCAAAAGGTACCTAGGAGCCTAATCAAAGTAACATACTACAAACGTTATCAATATTAGAAAAATGTATGGAATTGTATTTTTTGAATAATAATGATGATGATAGAGTTCCCAAGGAGGATTGGAGTGAAGAAGGCGGCCGGCTGTAAAAAAATACCAAAATCTAAAGCAGTATATTTATTATGTTTGTTAAGACGTACTGCGATCGACCCATGGAAATGTGCTAAGGGCGAGAAGAAGGTGGATCGATGATGTAGAAGACGTGGCTATAAGTGGAGTACCTTTAGTTGTTGAAACTTGGCTTCGGCTTCCTTGTCGCCATTGTTCTTGTCAGGATGGTACTGCAACGCGAGTAACTTGTACTCCGCAGTAATTTGCTCTACCTGTAACAAGGAAATCAAAAATATAGTTTTTAAACTAATTAGGTAAGTACTTAAAAATAACGTAATTAAAGTAGCAAAAGGATATAATGAATGATAACTAAAGATGATGAAGTAAAAGTGATGGGATAGTGTATGTATGTACATAAGTAATATGACAACGAAATTGAAATAAATTTCTGACAAAAAAAGGATTACATCACATTAGTTAATAATAAAACGAAAATGGATATAAAAAAATGTTCGAAAAATGAAAGGAGATTTACCTAATAAATTAATATTACATAGTCAATGACATCTTGAACGATACGAGATAACTTGAATGTCAAGAGAAACAAATATGTATTTACAAACATATGTAAGTATCTCTACTTAAATGAAGATGACGTGCTTAATTCTGCCTCAACATTGTGCTGCGGGCATGGAGATCACCATATTGTTTATAAACTGGACCTATTGTAGATCATAAAACACCTTATGAAATAGGCGTATTAATTACCTACACTACACTAGTTTCCGAGTCTGAAGGTCACACACCTAACCGGTTCTTGGTCAAGGCTTGTTATTTTGAAGCTAAGAATCATTTACCGTAATCAAGCTCCTACAAAGGTGCAATAACACTAACAGAGCAGAATAAATGATAAACGGTAAAGCGAATGATTTACCTTTGGTGACAGAAAAGTTGCTTAGAACAAATATACTAAGGATCTTACAAAATAAAATCGAGTGCTATCTTCTACGCCTACGGAATCGAAAATAACAAAAGAAAAATAATTTTATCAATTCAAATACCTTTGATCTAGTTGAATACATCGTACGATCTGTAGGACTAAAACAGTTTGCATGAACTTAAGAGTGCTTAGTTCTGAAGAGCTCTAGCTCTAGGAGGACAACTACGAGGCCCATTCCGGCCACTAGATGGACGAATCTTATTAGTTCTGAAGACTTTATTAAAAAATTATGGTATAATTAACAGCTTTCGTTACTGAAACAGGACCCGCAGATTCATAATTATTTTTCAGCCACACATTGAAAATACATGTTGCACTCATTAATGAACTTGTATGATACCTTAAGTATAAAACTACCTGTGACTGTGTGAAGATAAATTCCGCACTTCTCATTATTAGGGGACGAGGAAAAACCCAAGCGCACTTGCGGCGACCGCAAACACTGCTCAAATACTCTCACTAACAATACCTAGGTACCACAGAGAAATCGAATCATAGAATGCAATTTGGAAACCTAGATTTCAATACCATCCAGGATGTAGGTCAAATCTCGGGGCCTCGCAAAAATAAGGTCACTGAGCAAAGCTGAACAATCGATAAACTATAGTGCCTTGTTTCCTAACTCGATGAACAAGTGGAATTGATATCAAATAATATTTTTTTAAATTAAAGTCATTGACTTACGGAGGAGTTTTCATCGCATCCAAGTATAGCGTAGAAGTCATCGTTAGGATTATGCTGATAATTCAGTATTTCGTCAACGCCAGTCATTTTGGCGTCCCTCCCGTACGATACCCCGATCAGTACTGGGATTTCTAGTGAGGGGTCTGGTAAGTAGTCGGTTTTGTTACGAAATTAGTCGATTGAGAAAGTCAGGAGGTATTCGATTATTTTGTTACTTAAATTTTTGGCTATAAAGCTACGTAATTTACTACTACTTTCAGTATGATTGTTGTCAGTGAAATGACTGCTACTAAAGCTTCTCAATTTATGGCAGTTGGTAGATAGCAATATCTCAACTATCATGGACAGTTGCTGTCTTAATTTGATCTGTTCAGCGAATGGATGACCTATCGGGTGGCCTTTTATACCGTCTATAGACTAACAGAATCAAATGTAGCATTAATAAAGAAAACAAGTAAAATAACTTTCAAAAAGTGGCGAACCGACTTCAGTGACAAAGTACGGAATCGTATTTGATGAAATTTCTATGAAACCAATGTGAAAGTATATATTTTCAAATAAAAAAATAATTTTCCAAATCGGTTTATAAATGATGGAGGTCTGAGGTAACACACATAAAAAATTTAACCGAATTCAGAACCTCCTCCTTTTTTTGAAGTCAGTTAAAACAAGCTTTAAATAACGAAATTTGCGTTTTTCATTTAAAGTAGCAACGCATACTGCAGAATCATTCGACTAAACAATTTAGTCGATTAATCGCCTACCGACTCTTTCACTTCACTAAGTGGAAAACAAACCGCTCAATGCGCACCCACACACTGTCAGATTATATTCGTACGTGATCATTTCAATGTGTGAGTCGCAAAGCTGTTGCCTGCAGTAACATCGTTCTCACCATTATATTACTGTAGATATTATATCTACTTAGTTATACTACTGGATACAAAAGCCTTAATCCTCTTAACAGATTACATTAGGTTTTGCCATGTTGTATTGCTTAGGTAATAGATTATAGTATTCAATATAACAAAAACAGGACGTAGTGCCTTTTAAATTTTTCTGAGCAACATCTAATGTATCTCATGTCGTAGGCATTGCCAATATATCTCACTAGGTGTTAGCAAAGTTTGGTTTTCTTGAATGTGGCACAATGTCTCTCCCATATTGTTTTTTAAACCTTTTATTTAATAGATGTATGTTATAGAGCCCTTTTGTATTATTAATGTGAAAAGCACATATTGTACGTAGATGCGCACAAATTGTTGGGTACATTATTATGTTCAATATGTATTCATTTCACAGTACCTAAACAATTTAAATGACATTAATTGTATCTATCTATATTTTCACAAACATTAAAATCTGACATTTTAATTACAACCTTGTTTGTGTGTCTGACAGGTTTATACTGGTGTACCTGTCTCGAAAGTAAATAGCAATTGTGAATAAGCTGAATAATTTTATAATTATAATTTTTATTCATTTTAGCTTGGATTTGAAATGAATTTATCACTAACCTAGTAGAATAGACCAACTATAAAAGTATTGAATTTGAATTTGAATTGAGTGCCTATTAAAATCATATTTTTTGGCTATAAAGTAGGTAGGTACCTAACTGCACATATATTCGGATGCGAGGTAAAATATTTACTCAAAATTAACGAACATAAAACGTAAAAGAATACAGATGACAGATAACACAACTTAAATCGTAACAGACAAGAATTAATGTATGTAAAGACATGTAGAGGTGAAATCTACACGTCCAGTATAAAATGAAGGCTGACGACATTGCATATTCCGTGCATGCTCTAGACATTGGCGTCCAACGCGCTTTTGCATCAAAAATAGCTACCGAAGACGCGCTAAAACGTAAGTTTACGCGGCTGCTCGACACACACGGCCGTGCGTCCAGCTTCTCGATATTTAATTAAAAATCGCGATCTATCAACACTGCTCGCGCGAGTTATCGGCTTCGAATATAATGTGATCGTGGGTGCTCGCTGTCAATGAACCAGGCATCGAAGATCTTCCATCTTTGGCAGCGGAAGTAGCGGCGGATGTCCCGGCAATGGGTGAGCGGAGTGGCATATGAATGCTTAACAACAATGCTCGCATCTTCGTTCCCACAATTTCTATTCGACCCGTGTCTCCGCCGAAAGTTTGTCAACCTTTAATTTTTTGTTTAGAACCATTTATGAGACTACTACTGGCAGCATTTATAAAATTAACACGTCTCCGTAACAAAGTGTCAAACCTTGATGACGCCAAAATAATTTATTGTTGTGATTGAGGTTTGAGTGGATTTGATATCTGCGCAGCAAAGTACACGTTAAGAATTTTAACAAGTGACGATCAAAATTCTACATTGAATTTATCGCGAAAACTTAGGAAAATACTAGGAACAAAATTATATAGTTATGGATTTAAGTGAGTGCTCGTTCTGCCAAAGGCAGTTTTTTGCTTGATACAATCTTTGAGTTAAACTGTGAGAAAAGTCATACGCAAGACTAATACAACACATTTCGTTTAATCAATAAAACCTTCCCATCAAATTCTTTAATTAACCGTCCATTTCTCATTTAAGTGCTGCGAGTATATACAAGGAAGCGAGTAAACTCCTTTTCCTCATGTTTCTAGTGGTCTATTAGCCGTGCTACTCAGGTAGAGCAATTTACTAGAGTAAATAAACGAATCCAAAGTTCAGCTAGGTGTTTACGTTTCTACGATGGAGAGTGGGCGGGCGTATCGTACTCACACACGCCTAGTTACTGTCAGATTTGATGGGTTTCCTCGTAAATATAAATATAGTTGATTATAAGACGACACGTAAGAAAAAACCTACGAATTGCGTCTCTGTTCCAATTTTGTGACAATTGATGTTTCGGGCGAGCGACCGCTGCAAATATTTCATCTTCAACCAAACCATGTTTATGGTAAATGTGTCTTTGAAATTGTGTTTCAGCGATGCGCCTACAGTAAAAGTAGAACATTATTTATTGACATACGTAAACAAGCTACAAGATTTTTTATCAATCCATAGGCATTAGTAAAAACTGTGCTGTCATTGATCGTCTTTTGAGCAGCGACTGTCAGTGATTTCGCATTTTTACCGCATACGAGCGCGTACCATGAGTTCTTGGTAACCCATACCCAACATGACCCAACCTTCAGAAATGCCAGCATTAACCTTACTATACTACCAACATACAATATACGAAACACAAATTAAACACTGTTTTAGACTTTCGCGGTTATTCACTACTTTATACATTGTAACGGGATATTTACCGTGATTATTATAAGCTGGTGAGCTCCCGATTTTTCGACGCTGTTGCAAGCATCATGTTCACGGGAATACTGAACTATACTATATAATATATATATACTGTATTCCCGAGAACATGATGCTTGCAACAGCGTCGAAATATCGGGAGCTCACCAGCTTAGAATAATCACGGTAAAAATACCGTTACAATGTATAAAACACAAATTACATTAAAATTGTAATTTGTATCAAAAGTGTTATTCTAATTGGACCCTATTGAGTCTTCTGTAAACTATTTTATACTAGCAGAGTCGGCCACGCGTTGCTGTTGCGGCTATAAATTGAGATGTAAGCTATCCTATCTTTTAAGTTAGATCAAACTGCACACGGTGTGCAAATTTGATTAAAATCGGTTAAGTAGTTTAGGAGTCCATCGCGGACTAACAACGTGACGCGTAATTTATATTTATTAAATAACAAGAAATAGGAATCTTACGTCATACATTTTATACTAAATCAATTGTATTGATAGATTCTCAAAAGTATGCTCCGCTTAGCAGCAGAGCGCTCATAAAGAAGGGGAAGTAGATCAAAATGATTTTTGATCTCTATTTTTGGATCGGATGTTGTTCCTACCTATTGGTTTGTGTAACAGGGAATCCGTGATTTATAAATACACTGCTCTAGAGTTTCATAGTACGTTATGATTGTTCAAACATCGGACAATAATCATGCTTGTTTTGATTTACTGTCATTCTTTCTGGAGATCCATAGTAAAATATTTATGAAATTAAATCAAACCGGAGTAAACAAGAATCGTTTTGTGTTCAGTCCATACGTTCAAACCTTAAAGATCTAAAAAAATTTGGACTTTTCATGTTATCAGATATTTTCGAGGTTAGTCTGCCAAGATACCGTTACCAAGATTATAAAATTTAGTATATTTGTTTGGAAGCCCTAATAGACTAATATAATATGTGAATATATTGTTCAGTTCCAATAATATTTATAACATACATAACGTAGTTGTCGAATGGATAACCTCCTTTTTTAACGGTAGGAAGGATTTATTTTGTGAAAGCAAAGAAAAATTGGCTTACATTTTTAGAGTGTGCTTATATATATTTAGCTGTAAGCCGAACGTTTTCTTTACGTCTGAACTTTTTTGGAATGACCCATGTCACAAAACAAATCTTTCTTTATAAAGAAACCTTTAATACTTTGGCTATATATGGCCCTTAAAATTTTCAGGGATCAAGAGAACATTGTTAGCGTCCCTATTCATTTTTGACAACATGATCTCTGTACTCAGCGTATTTATAAGATTAACTTACTTCGACCTTCTTCCTTTCTGTATTAAAACCATTATTGTATCCTTTATTAAGTTATTCCTTCAGTTCTCAAACTGAAAAAAAAGGGGACCCTTATAAGAATTAAGAATATATAGTTATCCATTTGATTGTCAAGATTCTTTCTTGGTGATTGTCAAGACAGAATCTTGACAATCAGATCGATAACTAATGGAATGGATGGATGGAAGAACAAAACGAAAATTCTTATAGTTAAAAGACGAAATGCGAAAAACATTGATTCCAATTTCCATGTATTCTACGTAGTATTTTATTGTCCAGTTTACCCTGACCTCTGTTTGGAAGAGACGTGCTTCCGACATGAGCTTCACCTATACTAGTAAAGTAGTAATCAGGATAGTTGAGTTTCAACATAACTTAATGCTCAGTACTTTTTAAGTTAAGTATTTTATTGCACATACTTTAAGTAGAGAAGTAGTACGGAAATCTCGGGGCGCGTGATTACGCGCATTTAAATTTTACTATTGGAAATTGGTTAACCACGCATTTGTTTGTATTTTAATTAGCTGCAACTAACATCATTAGCCTACTGTAGTCGGAGTTCTGTGACATTGACGGTATGGTGGTACTGTTAGCCGTGCCAAATGCTCTACGTTGCCGCTCCATTCTGGGAGGCATCAATTAACAGTTTATTATTCATTGTGCTACTCGGAACTATCAGGCACCGTAACTACTACGCAGCTATAACGTGATCGCTTTAACTACCGGGCCTGCGGCGCAAGCACGGATCTTTTCGGTAGATAAAATTCGATAAAATTGACAGTTAAAATTGATAAAACCCACTTTATCGATTTTAACTGTCAAATTTATCGAATAAAACCCACTTTATCGATTTTAACTGTCGATTTTATCGAATATTATCGACCTGAATAGATCCGTACTTGCGCCGATGGTAAGTTGGTAACGTTATAACGTTCTTCACGCGGTTAGAAATTGTCAAAAAGTACACCGATACAATAAAGAATGTCAACCAAAAAATAATTATCTCTTCAATTTTATAGTTACACTTATCCATACAATTTATTAAAACTGGAATTTGAAAATAATTATCTGTATAAATATCTGTATTTTTTTCATATTTTCTATCTATTAAGAAAACTATTACAAAAAGTCAATATTTGCAATTTTCAACAAAAAATAGGCCTAGGATAGAAAAAGAAAATAGTTTTTTATAATTAAACTCAACTTGCATGAAAATCAGAGTATTTCACCTCAAAAAATTACTCGCCACATTACCGCGGTTTTCATTTTGAAATAATAGATGAATTAAGTTTGACACTTAACTTTTTTTTGTGAAGATTGTTTATGGAGATGGCAAAGAATAGATTTGTTTTTGAATTTGGTTGTGGTTTTGTTAGTTTCTATAGTAAAAAAATAAAAAATCATGATAGATCAAAAGTGCCAAAGTTACCCAGATTGTCAAAGTTACCCTGATTGACTGTATTCATTTTGTTTTTTTTTTGTTTCGCACGATTTGTACATTAAGCCATTGTAAAGTTATATGATAAATTGAAATGTAATGTGTCGAGGACAACATGAGGGCTATCATCGAAAAGCCACCGATTTACCTCCCTATTCTGCGTCTTGTAAAGCTGTGGACCTTACCAAAACTTCACGCGAGTTTCTTGAAAATACATGAAACAATGTTTTTACAATGTTGTTATTGCACCAATATTGCAGGCATTTAAAGTCCGCTGTTCACTGTACAGTTAAATATGTAAATCGCAAAGTTAAAACTGAAGCTCTTCACCTTAATTTTAACTGTGCGATTTAACTGTACAGTCGGAAGCAGAAAAACTGCGCAGTTCCATTAGATTTGTCGCAGCAAGCATACGATTTATCTGTACTACAGTCTGACTGCACAGTTAAAAATGAAGCAGCGCAAGTAGGGATCTTTTCAATCGATTAAATTCGATTAAATTGACAGTTCAAATCGATAAAGTGGGTTTTATCGACATTTTATATAATTTATCGAGCCTCGATACAATTGACAAATGTTATCGAACAGCTAGGTCGAATCCAAAGAAAATATAGAGCTACTACAATACTTTACGATCAGACTTCGGTTACTCGCAACATTCGATCAATTTATTCGTTTTATCGATTCGACAAATTTATCGAACCGACTTCCGTACTTGCGCCGCGCGCGGGGTGTAGTAGGCTGTACGTGTAATGTTGTACTGATAAGATAAATCGCACTGTAGGTGTGTAGCGAGCTGAAAATAGCCCAAATACTGAAGAAAGGTGGTAGCTGTTTTTCTACACTAATCTCGAGTGACTGTATTTATGCAGTAAAGCTATCTTTGGTCAAACTACCTACCTTAGTCTATGACTTCCTATTTGTTTATAATATTTTACGATGCTCTACATCATACCATCACTGATACGTTTATAGGCTGGTCGATGACCTTTATATTTGGCTTGTACCTTCAGGTGTCTGGCTATCGTCACAATTTTGGATATTATCCGTGAGATCTCTTCGTTTCCGTTTATTATTAACACGTTAGCTGCGGCACCAATTTTTGCAAACTTTCCGTTCCTGCGGCACGAGGTTTTATCGGCCCGCACCGTGACCAGACGTTAGGGCGACACGCGGTCTATTAGACCCCACCTCCTTTAACAGACTAAAATCCATTTTCTGGCGCGAAATCAAAGATAAATGAAAATTTTGGTCCTTATCGATATAGACAGTGAATTGATGAACCCTAATGTACCGTCGCCCCGGGATCTGATAGCTAGTTTATTAATTATTGGCAAAACAAAATATGGGATCTTATACACCTCGTAACGCACTGAAATAGGGTAAATTTTCGCTAAGATTAGTGATGAGAAAAATAATATCGACGCAACGACGTTTATCTATTTTTGTGTGAAAGTCTTAATTCGGTTCACAGAATAGAAAAAAAAGAAAACCAGAAGTAGAAAAGAAACTATCCTATTTATTCTGCCTCGGGCTTAATACTTACTAACACATAATTTCTGTACTTTTACCATCGTACAATAATATACCTACTCCGCCTGGTGCTCTCTTCCGACCACGTGACTGACACATGCTTACGTCATCATATATCGTGTAAAATTTACATAAGTCGAATCTAACACACTCGACAAACTTGGTGATTAAAAATAACCCTGTACATATTTTGTTGTTTTTAACTTTTTAGTATTGTTGTTATAGCGGCAACAGAAGTACCTACTTAATTTGAGAAAACTTCAACTATCTAGTTATCGCGATTCTTGAGATATCTGGTGACAGACAAACGGACAGACAGCGAAGTCTTAGTAATAGAGGGTCCTGTTTTTATCTTTCGATACGGAACCCTAAAAATCGTTAGGTAATCTTTATTTACTTTCAAAACCTAGACAAAGAACTACTGAATTATTAATTAATTACTTACCTGTTTTGTCAACGGCTGCTTTGCGTTTTTTGTGGAGGTTTTCACTACCTACAAAACTATCAATTAAAAAACTTACCTGTTGTGGTTCTGTTTCTGGGTTTTTTAATATTAACTTCTTCCGACATCGTTTAGACATGTTCGGCGATGTAAAAGGACGTGCTCTCCAATCGACGTGATGCACAACACTAGTCGCGGGAAGCTCGCGTTGGGTGCGGTACGAGGTCCGGGGGGATATGGGACGTTTTAGCCTCGTTCCGCACTGCGTTAAAATTATATTAATTCAGTGCGGTACGAGGCCTAAGACATCCGGTACCAAGGTAGGTATACCACCGAGTCCGGGACCATTAGCGCATCTCAAATATACATTTATCTCTTTTCTATACTGGACCAAACCAAAGCTATGCCCTTCGCACGACAGAGATGTTCACGTTTTTCCTTGCCGCACCACAAGGAAGTTGCATGAGGGGTGATTTAGGCCTCGTTTCGCACTTAACGTGTTAAACCTAGATATTATTATAAACAGGAACATTGTGCTTCAGTATTGTAATTATATTCTATACTGATTGAAAACTTTTTGCCATAGTTTATATGCTCGTGAAGTCTGCCGCCAAGTAGTAGTGTGCAAGCATTACTGTGTTCCGGTTTGATGAGCAGAGTAGCCAGTTAAATTACTGGGCTTATGAGACTTAATACCTAATGAAATTGCAAACCTGGCCCTTAAATTTTATGTATGAAATTTATTTATTATGTATGAAATTGCAAACGATCAGCTCGTCTCGTTATACATTAGCATAAAAGAACTTATCTTTTTTTTTTGTAAAGTTACATTTCTGGCTTAACAGCCTTTTAATTGTTGGAATTATACAGTTGTAGGTAATTACTTATATACGATCCCATATTAATTCCAATCAAATAAGTATTTTCTGTATGTATACCTTTTCTAAATTCACTAGGTAGTGTACCTACAGTGGTGGTCATATAATTAGAAACACAAAAGTTACTTGGTAATGTTAGTTACGTATATGTTATTATTGCAATTAATTGGAGGTCAAGGATTCATTTATCACATTGATTATGTACATTCGTAATTCGTGGTTTAAAAAAAATCATTAACACTCAGTCAATAGATTAAAAAAAATTAAAATAAAATAATTTGAATCAAAGTATCAATATCTTTAGTAATGGCAGTCGGACAACTAATTAGAAACAAAATGTGACTTACGTTTTAAAATTGAATTTTGAAACTACAATACATCTCTCATTATGTCATCACTTAGGCTGTTTTCCGCCTGTTCTTATTCACTTGGTTAGGTAACATTCTGAGTAATTTAATTATTTAAAATGGGTAAAAATACGAGCTGTAATGCAGCAACAAGAAAAATTATATTGAATTTTCATTTCAAACGAAAATGGACTTTCAGAAAAATTGCCACACACTTAGAGTGTTACGAAAAGATGGTATTTAACGCCATTGCGCATTACAAACTGCATGGAACATCGGATATTGTGGCTAGAAAAGCTCGGCCAAGGAAGACCACAATTCAAGAAGACAGGCTTATGATTCGCATTGCTAAGGCGGACCCCTTTAATGGTTCTAATATTTTTCGAAAAGAAGTATTTTCACAGGACGACCCTCGAAACATGTCCCCAAGACTAGGCCGTAGGCGGTTGCACATATTATTTTGGGCGGTTGGTTGAAGGGAAATTGTTTGGAATGCTTGAAAGGAAAGTCACTTCATACCAGTAAGCACAGAGAAAATCGTCTGTCTATCCCTTGCTAAAATATGGCAGTTGGACTGTTCATGAATGGAAAAAAGTTATATTTTCAGGTGAAACTAAAATAAATTTGGTAAATTCTGACGGAAAACGATATGTGCGACGACCAATTAATGAGGCTTTGAATAGCAAGTACACCAAAAAACAGTTAAGCCCGGCGAGAGAAATATTAGTATTATAAAGCGTTAGGGATGTGTTTCGTGATACGGGGTTGGTCCCGTGAGAAAGATTGAAGAGCTAATGGATCAGTATCAGTACAAAAACGTCTTAGACATCATAGTTTCCGATCCCATATTCCGATCAAAATTTGCCAGTGACTTGGATATTTCAACACGACAATGATCCAAAACATACAGCAAACAGCGTAAAAAAGTTTCTCAGAGAACAATCGCTGACGATGTTGGAGTGGCCTGCTAATAGTCCGGATTTAAATCCTAGAGAATTAATGGCAAATCGTGAAGAAAACACTCTCGGATAAACATATCACTAACATCCACCAACGTTACTACGCATTTGTTGAAGTTTGGAGAGGTATTCAATTGGAAACGTGTGAAAAATTGATAGATTTGATGCCACGTCGTTGTAAAGCTGTAATCGACAACAGAGTACCCTGGACAGTACTAGTCGGTTAAGAATAAAGCATTCATAGCATTCATTGCACGACTTATCCAAATTGTTGGAGTTTTGTTTCAATTTTTAGTGTTGATTTCTGGTGTTTCTAATTAGTTGTCCGGCTCAGTTCATTGTATTTTAATGCAATTTTATAAAGTATTAATTTTTTTTAAATTAACATTGTTTGTATTTACTAAACTTATATTTTTATACTATAAATGAATAGATACACCCGTATAAATACAGATGAACCCTCTTTTACCAACTAAAAAATGATTAACAGTTTAATCTTTAATGACACTGGAAGTGAAGGCCGGTGTTTCTAATTATATGACCACCACTGTATATAGGTACACTCAATTTAATACAAACAAGTTCACTCTACATTTTTTTACTTTTCCTTCAAGCCGTGGTGATTTGGTTCTAAATTAACTTTCTATTTTGTCTAAGTACGTTAACTACCAAATACTACGCAAATAAATTGAGCAATAATATTTTAATTAAAAAAAGTTCGGTAGCAATTAGTAAGGAAAGCTCTATAGATATAGGAATATAGGATGGGGGAGGTCAAGGGGCCATCTCCTCGTCTCCCTAAGAACCTGTATAAGAACTGTATATTACAGAAACGTAATGATTTTTCTTAGAATTCCTTATGACGAGATGGGCCTGTTTATAAGTAAGCGCGTTGTGTATTTTTAACCGACTATGAAAAAAATAGAAGGAGGTTACATGTTCGACTGTGTGTATTTTTTTATGTATGAACACAGATTTCTCCGTCAGAAAACGAATTGCTTGACATCATAAAAAAATGGAGTCAACATCCCTATTAAAAAAATACAACAAGTTATTAGACTAGAGATTCTCTATGTCTGAAAACGCTCTTTAAATCACAAACTTTCTTCAAGGCAACACAAATATACAGCTACCTACCTTCTTCTGAACTTCAATTAGTTAATTGATTTAATATTTACTTGCCTTCAGTTTCAATTTAACAGTTTAAATTCAACTTATGTCAAAGGAAGATCGATCAAGTAATTTAACTTTATGACGAAGTCTATGGTCACAGATTAAGTAATTAGGTTCTCGGTTGTTTTGATAAGGGTTCTGTAACTTAGAGGCAATGAACTTTGATTGGGAATAACATAATAAGTAAATGTTCGGTAATGTTTAGAATGTACACAATGCAAGAGAATCTGAGAATGTGTCGGTATTGATAAGGATTCAAGTTTGTTGTCTAAAGAATTTATTTATCAGATGCCTTTCTTGTTGTGGTTTTTGGTAATTTTATCTTAATTGAAACAAAGTATTAGCTTAGCTTTGAACTGGTCTTTGTTATTAGAATTTAGAACCAACTTAATTTGAGTTCTCCATTGTATAGTTAGTACATAACTAAGTATATTGGAGTGCTCAAAGTCAAAATAAGTCATGGCCAAGAGCGCGCAACCATAGCTTCTTATTTTACTATATGACATAACTATATTTGTTAGTGGGAGGACTAACTCTTCTGCGAGTGTCCGTCTGGGTTGTTACCACCGCTTTGCTCGTGAAGTCTGCCGCCAAGCAGTAGTGTGCAAGCATTACTGTGTTCCGGTTTGATGAGCAGAGTATCCAGTGAAATTACTGGGCTTATGAGACTTAATACCTAATGTCTCAGGGTAACGAGCGCACTGCAGTGCCGCGCAGGCCTTTTTGTTTCAAAGTTCTGGGTGGCACTGCAATTGTTATGGGCCGGCGTTATGCTTACCATCAGGCAAACGACCAGCTCGTCTCATTACCTAATAACATAAAAAAAACTACTACTTACGGGCTATTTTTTATTACTGACTGAAGTAGGGGTTTGCAGGCTTTGACCAAGATCTCACCTGTAGGGCTATTCCGTATCTCGGTTGACAACTCAAAGTGATGATCACTTGGCAAAGTGTACAACGATGAACTGTCAAACAGCTAGTTTCGTATTGGCTAACCTCAGTTATCAACTTGGATGACGTCATGAGCACCGAGTTTCGCGGTTAGTCACTTGTTACTCACCATAACTAATTTTGACAGATGTTTCTGTATCGATAGTTTAAAATTGCGATTATGTAAGCATAGTGGACATCAAATTTGATAATCACCGAGGTTTGTGATAGACACTACCCAAAAGCAGTGTTTTACAAATTCGAGTGATTAACACCGTCGATCGACAACAACGATTTTGTTGTGATTGTGATGCTGGAGTATTTATTATTATATATTTTATGATTAGATGGTAGGGCTAAGTCTTCTGCGAGTGTCCGTCTGGGTTGGTACCACTACTATGCTCGTGAAGTCTGCCACCAAGCAGTAATGTGCGAGCATTACTGTGTTCCCTTTTGATGAACAAAGTAGCCAGTGAAATTCAGTGGCTTATGCTGAGAATTAATACCTAATGTCTCAGGGTAACGAGTGTACTGCAGTGCTGCGCAGGTCTTAGTGTTTCAAAGTGTGAGTGGCACTGTAATTGTTATGGGCCGCCGTTATGCTTACCATCAGGCAAAGAACCCGCTCGTCTCGTTATCCAATAGTATAAAAATAATTTTACATAATATTAGCTGTGTCCCGCGGCTTCGTTCACGTAGCCTAAGTTACTCCTTGTAACATCAGCTATCTGCCATCGAAAGTCAGGTCAAAATCGGTCCAACCATTTCGGAGATTACCCGGAACAAACAGACAGACAGACAAAAATTAAAAAAAATGGTTAATTTGTTGTAGGTACCGTATATACTTTCACATGCACATGTGGTAAAAAGCTGTTATTTTGATATTACAAACAGACACTTCAATTTTATTTATTTGTATGAGTTTTTAATTTGCCTCCTTTATTAATTCGGTATCATAACCTACTTACTTTATTTACTATCACCAAATTTCTAATATTGAACTAACTTTTAAACAGTAATTAATCGAATGTTGCTCGAATGGAATGAAGATTACCTACGTAATGAATTACTATGAATTTTACCCAAAGAGTTTACATATATTTTACCATACATAGTTATAGTATAGTCTGTGATTTTATTTTACCGCCACTTTATCTTAAATACACCGCCTAAAATGAAATGTCCTCAAAATGTTCCACGCACAACCCTCAAAAAGCATTAAATAACTTAGTCGTATAATAGTCGATAGAAAATAGTGTTGCGCTAGTGAAGTCCTGAAAGACACCGTTAGTCACTATAACCAGTTAACCACTCAATGTGATACGCAATACCAAAGTTATGATAAATCAGTTGACATCAAATGTCGGTGTACAACCAGACTCGGTTAATCACTAGAAACGTAAAAGTTAGCGAATAGGGGGGCTGATAGAAAGAGATGATGCGATAGAAAGTGTCAAAAATAATTTATCAAAAACAATTTAAGCTGGCTAGGCCCGTTTACCTAATAAAAATGAAATACCAGTCGAACATGTGGCTTGGCTCCCGATCCAAAAAAGCTACTTCTCTCTTGTTTTTTTTGAAAATCGTTTTGTGCTAAGACATAGACCCTACTTCATACGTACCATTTTGGTACCGATAACTCATTTTTGACAAAAGTGTGGATTGAATTGAGTCCTGTCTGCTAAAGTTCGTTTAATAATTCAATTAACTTCCCTCAACAATGATTCCCATAAAAATCGTTCTATAAAAAGATTTTCTCAGGAAGATTTATAACCTATATCATCCAAAGTCCAGTCAGTATCGATGCTGTAGACAACCATTGCTTCCCGACTGGCTTGAGTTACAATTGGCTGCATCCGTCAGAGTCGAATCAGTCGACCAATTTACCGTATAATGCACGTATGTACTTGCTTTAATGACGGACCTACATATGAGTACTTGAACTGTGAACACTAAACCCTAGACGAAGTTACCGTTCTGCAGGATGAAGTTTGGTTTACAAACAGTCGCTAGTCGAATCAGCCTATTTCCTTTCGCCAGGTGTTAGTGCCAATCCGGCACTGTATTTTGAAACTAGCTGTGCCCCGCGGCTTCGCCCACGTAGCCTAAGTTACTCCTTATAACATCAGCTATCTGCCAGTGAAATTCCCATCCAAACTGGTCCAGTTCCTTCGGAGATTACCCAGAACAGCCAAGCAGACAAAAAAAAATAAAAATTGCGTTTTTGTTTTAGGTACCGTATATACTTTAATATATGCATTTAGTGAAAAGCTGTTATTTTGATAATACAAACATACTTCCCTGGCGTGTAAATTCTGTTCTGAAAGTACTTACATAATAATAATATTATAAAAGCCTTTTACACTGAAAAGGAAGTAGGTATTTGGTTAAAACCGCAAAATTGCTTGGCAAAGCACTTCAGATGTTCTCAAATATGAAGCGAATGCTGAAATTCTTCCGCAACAAGAATGGCAAGAAATTTGAAATAAAAGCAAGCATTCCCTCGTTATTTTACCTCTTACATTGCGATGACTAATGATGAGGGATTTTCATTTCAGTGTGCAGCTCTTAGTACCGTGTCACTGAAAACATTCGATACCTAAGTAAATTGTAAAGGTAAATTTTATACTAAAATTTGTATTGCGACAGGGTGCTAATTTGCTCGCTTTATTTAGTCGACCACAAGCATGCGCCTTGCTAAAATAAACTGCATTCCGCGAATGTATCGTGGACTCGCGGATTTCAACTCTGATTTAGCCTCTTATTTGTATATCTTGTGGCTTAATTAAACACTGCAGAACACTGATTTTGATGCTCGTTCATCATCTATACCAGCCATACTCTAAGTGTGTTCCGCGGAATTCTAGGGTTCAGCAAGAACTTAGAAAAAACATTCATGGTACATACTTTTATTATGCTTATTAATAAAGAATACACTTTTAACGCATGGGCTCAGGTACAACGGTATAAGAATAGCGAGTTACTAGTTTTTCAGCCGTGCGGAAAATTTAAAATATCTGAAGTGCCGCCGATGTTTATTGGCGACACCAAGCTGAAGCTAGTCTCGCAATTCAAGTACCTGGGCCACTGGGTCACCGGTGACATGTCAGATAATCTCGACATTAAGAGGGAGCGGAGATCTTTGGCCATGAGGGCCAACATACTCGCCAGCAGGTTTGCGCGTTGTGAAGGACCGGTAAAACTAAGTCTTTTTAAAGCTTTTTGCCAGTCCTTCTATACGTGCGGCCTGTGGACCACATACACTAAGGCCACGCTCAACGTTTTAAGGGAGCAGTTTAATAATGCATTCAGGATGCTGATGGGACTGCGAAGACACTGTAGTGCATCAGGGATGTTTGCAGAAGCAACTACGGATCGCTTTCATGCCATTATTCGAAAGAGAATTGCTTCCTTGAGGGTGAGGAGCAGTCCCAATAGCATTTTGAGTAATCTGGTATGTATGTACCTTTAATCATTTAGAAATTTGTAAACCTTAAAATAGGTTTTAAAATAAGTTTTCCCAAGGATGATTCGTGTCGGGCAAGCTAAAAAAAATAGCCAACACCAAAAATCAGTATATGTTTTTAAAAGTATTTCGTCGACCCATGTAAAAATAGGATAAAGACAGAAAGGAGAAAGATTTTTTAAATTTTACAATAAGTTCTCAGATATAGTTTGTTTCAACGTCCTACTTCCTACTAATATTATAAATGCGAAAGTGTGTTTGTTGGTTTATTAGTTTGTCCTTCTTTCACGTAGCAACGGAACAACGGATCGACGTGATTTTAGGCATAGATATAGTTTAGGGACCGGAGAGTAACATAGGCTACTTTTTATCTCGAAAAAATGCACGGTTCCTGTGGGTACGCGGGTGAAAACCGCGGGCAGAAGCTAGTTCCTTATAAGTACGTTCTAGACCCTTCTAAGGAAGAGAATCTCAATTAACCAACATCCTCATGCTTAAATAAAAACAAATGACTCGTTGTTGTTCACTGCCCTCGGTTAACTCGCGGTACAAAAGTGAGCTTTGTTTTACAGCAGATGCAAGTAAACACAGTCGCTCGACATCTGGCGTATTTTTTTTACTTCCACTAACTGAGGCCTGAGGGTCCGATTACAACGTCGCTCGAAACAACAAAAGATTTATAACACTAGATATTTATCTCGAAAGTCACGACGAAAACGACTTTCGAGTAAGTTTCAGTAGTGCACGTGAAAGACAAAGAATACATATGAGCAGACAAATCTGTCTGCTCGTAATTTCGACTATGATTCACCCGCATGGTCGCTACTTCTAAGACTCTAAAGAAGAAAGTAGTTTTGGCATTTAAATTCACCTACAATTGAAAACTTATTCATAGTAAATAAATTAAGATTTAAAATCAAATAGATACTTAATTATTTAAATTTAAAAAATCGGGTCAAGCACAGGTCAATCAAAAACTTTGCCAAATCATTTGCTTACAAAGCTCATACAAAAACGGTTTTGGATAACAATTTGGACACTGCCTACTTCACTACTGGTATCTACAATACACAATGGAATAAAAAATGTATAATTTATTATTACAATTTTATAAAGTTAAATATCTGATCTAGCGCTAACTTTATTTTACGGTAAAAATAATCTTATCATAATAAATAAAAATACTATGAATAAAATTATCTGTATAATTTTTTTTTAATATTTTTTATTGTATTGCATTTGTATTGTCTTGGCCGCCCGGTCCCGGCTAAGAATAGAAGGTACCACTCCATCTCCCCGCAGATGCCGTAAGAGGCAGCTAAGGGAATATCCAGGTAATGGGCAGTAGCATTCTCGTTCAACATCATAATGTACTGCGATCACCAAAACGTGCGTTTAAAAAAAAACCAAGCGTGGTGCAATTATTGCAAAATCCCCTCTTCATGGGCAGGTCGATGTTCAGCAGTGGACTATGATAATCATGGATTGTCCTTGAAAGCAGGCGTCTGTGCATAGTTTTTAGCATGATGGAATGTCGGTAAGTGGTCGAAAAATCGACTGCCAAAAACAGACAACTAAATAAAAACAAATTGACTAAATATAATATTTTAGTATGATTGAATGAGCGTTCGATATTTTTCCGCACACTTTGGTAATAAGATGTCTCGGTTCTCAGTTTACGAACGGCACGAGAGCTCCGAGATTGAAATTGTAATATTGTCATGCGCAACTGCACCGCTGAATTTCGACTTTCATTTCAGCTTCGTGTTTATTTTTAAATGCTACAATAAACAGTGCAGTGTGTTCTTAATTTAATTCCACTATTTTGCATAGCAGTCAATTAACATTCGCTTACACATTCACCCAAAGTTGTATGCTAGTTTGCTTATAACTTGCATATACCTAGATTGTATTACCATAATTGGTTGTTTTTTGTTCTTTTAGAATCTTATTAATAAACTAGCTGCTGCCCCGCGGTTTCACCCGCGTGGAGATTTTGGATTACATGTTTTTTATTTTTTTGCGCAGAACCCTAGTTATTTTTCTAAAATTAAAGTAGCCTATGTTAGTCCTTGTAACATCAGTTATCTGCCAGTGAAAGTCCCGTCAAAATCGGTCCAGCCGTTTCGGAGATTACCCGGAACAAACAGCCAGACAGACAGAAATTTTTAAAATGGTTGTTTTGTTATAGGTACCGTCTATACTTTCATATGCATTTAGTAAAAAGCTGTTATTTTGATATTACAAACAGACACTTCAATTTTATTTATCTGTATGGACAGTGTTAAACGGTGGTTTAGCTAAACTATGTTTTGTTAAACTATGCTTTGTTTTTGTTGCCACAAATCCTGATTAAGTAGTGTCTAACCATTGTTTGACACAATTCTGTTCTATTCTGTTTATCTAAAAATGTTTTTTTTTTTGTGGTAGCACTATTCAAGTTTATTTATTTGTATAGATTTTAACGCTTTAGTAATAGAACATCATTATCATTTTACGAACGGCACGAGACGAGAGCGACGAGATTGAAATTTTAATATCACTACGCTCGACTGCACCGCTGAATAAATTTAACTCTAATTTCAGCTTTGAGTGGTTTAGTAGGAGCTTTACGACAATTTTCTTCTAATGCTAATTGACTCCTGTTAATTTACAATTCAGCGACTTGCCTGTTTTGTGATGACCAAATTGTGTTCTTTATACTGTAAGATATATATAAAAAACGAGCTTTTGACAGGTGTCAATTTATTGACAGCTGTCAATGTCAATTTTATGTCACACTAACTTCTGCCCGCGGTTTTCACCCGCGTTTCCACAAGAACCGTGCATATTTCCGGAATAAAAAGTAGCTTATATGTTACTCTCCGGTCCATGAACTATATCTATACCAAAAATCACGTTGATCCGTTACTGCGTGAAAGAAGGACAAAGCAACAAATTAACAAACACACTTTCGCATTTATAATATTAGCCGGATTGCACCCAATGTTTTACTTATGGAAATTATGGAAACAAATGTACCTACTTATATATTACTAGCGTCTGCCCGCGGCTATGCACGCTAGGGGCCTGAATAAAATGTAGCCAATAGCACTCAGGAATAACGTATAGGTACTTAGCTTCCTATTAGTGAAATAATTTTTACGACCAGGGTTTTAGAGATTAGCGGTAACGAACAAACAAACTTACAAACTCTACTGTTATATAATATTAGTATAGAACTAGCTGCTGCCCGCTGTGTCACCGGCGCGGGTATATTGAATTTCATCGTTTTTATTTTTTTTGCGCGGAACTGTAATTCTATTTCTAAAATAAAAATAGCCTAAGTTACTCCTTATAATATGAGCTATCTGACAGTGAAACTCGCGGCAAAATCGCCCCAGCCGTTTCGGAGATTACCCGGAGCAAACAGACAGACAAACATGGCTGTTTTGTTATACGTATATACCTTCATATGCATTTAGTAAAAAGCTGTTATTTTGATATTACGAACATACACTTCAATTTTATTTATTTGTATAGATATAGATGTAACTAATATCCATAAATATTTAAGCTAAAACCATTAATTCGTTAAACGAACCATGCTCGAAAGGTTGGCTGAAGCTTGATCCAAGGGTAATTTTACCTTCAAATCGTCGAGCGAACATAGATAGATATACATGAACTATCGCAGGACTCTGAAAATCAATATTCCCCGGGAATTCTCTAGACATGCGTGCTGCTGAGATGGTCGACTTTAAGCTTGGACCTTTACGTCAAATTCTAACATTCAATTGTTAAGTAAATACATTTTTAAAGTCCCGTATTTAGGGATATTATATAAGAGCGAGAGTGGCCGAGTGAAAACTTGTGCCACTTTCAATCCAACGCACCATAGTTCGAATCTCGATTCGGCCCGCACCAATGACTTATATCAAGTTATGTCGGATTATTCACACTCGCTCTAAAACGGTGAAAGAAAACATCGTGAGGAAACCGGCTTGATGTATCTATATTGAAATTGAATTGGAACTGAAACTAAATTCAAGAGTAGGTAAGCTACCAGGCCGCACAAAGCGCATGCACTTAGTGTAATGTTAAAGACCTAAATGTAGGCTACATTTAGGTCTGTTTTAGACAGGAATTTAATTTATACAGACGGTATTTAAACGACGGTTGGTAATTAGATGTTCGCTGAGTATTCTACGAGCGTTAGGACGGTATTTCTGGAGAATACAGGCGTTCCTTTGACTGATATTTAAAAAACGGACTGAGATAAGAGCCTTTGTCTGTTAATTAATTCGCATTTCTATACGAAATTACAATTTCTGTGGCTGTTTGTTTTCTCAAAGGAGTATGTAATTGGCACTCAGAGCTTTTTAATTTTGCATGCTCGTAAAAATTAGTATCAATCATTTATTCGTAAGAATACAACATAATGTAATATTAATTTTAAGATGTCCGCGTACGCAAGAATATAGGTACTTAAGTACAACTTAAAATTAAACACGACCAAAAATTAAATATTTTTAATTTATAGTCGTGTTATTTTTTCTTTCAGTAAATATTAGCGACATTAACATTTTTTTTTATAACATTAAGTTTTTATTTTTAATTTATATGCCTTTAAATGTAGATATTTTAGTCGCGTCTTCAATCACTTTACGCATTAAGGTTTCTAAGAGTAGAAACTAAAAGATTTTTAGAGTTGAAACATTGTTATTGTAAACCTATTCTAAAACCGGCTACAGTCCTGGGGTAACCCCTTTATGGTCCAAGTTCCGCCGGCTCCGAATATGAATGAACTAGCGTCAACACTGTACAGGGTTTATTTACAAACATTGACGCCTTGCATCGCCTTCGAAACGCGCACTCATGCGCATTAACACTTACAATTAAACCTTGTTCCCCTCTATATGGAGCTTACCTACGTGGTGTTGCGTTGCTTCAGTGCATGGTTTCTGAAGCCACCATTTTTCAGCTGCCGACAAAACAGTCTTTAGTCTAATTTGAGCCCTTTTTTCTATTGGTTGTTTATTATTAAAAATTGGTTTCTACGTATTTATTTACGAAAGGAAAGCGCTACGGGGGTGTTATGAGCGAATATTAAAAAAAATGAAGTTATAGGTTCAAATCGTATGGATGGATGGTAATTCACACGCAAGTCTTTTGCAATCGAATCAAAACAAAACAACACAAGCTATTGCAGGCTGCAGCAATTGTCCCAATCAACAGAAACCGGATGAGAAATAAACAGAAACGACTGCCGAGTCAATCCGATGCATTCTACGTCCGCTGTTTTGACTCGTGTAGACACCGCGCTGAAGTAGCGTAGACGCTTCCTGCAAGCTTCGTTTCCTCATGAAAGCTCGCACGTGTGCGTCTAAACTTAAAAACGCCACAGTTTAATGTACAGTTTGTGGGTAAAGCGGAGTCCACCTGCGCTTGAGTGGAGTCAGAATAGGCCGAGCGTAGCCCAGAGCACGCTGCGCGGTCACCGGGATGTGTCGTGTGTGTTAAACTTTAGTTTTCGGTGATAGAAAGTCTATGGATAGAAAATGGGACCCCAATTTGACTACTGTCTGCGAGCTACCAGTGAGTCCATTAATTTTTTAATTATTTTCGTTCTATCCAACGGTGAGTTTAGTGAAAGTATTTTTCGTTTATTTGTAATTTCTTCGTAAACTTGATTTGAATATGTAGATTTCACGCTGAAAACGGAAAGGTTCTTTAAATATTCCTTGTAATTAAGTTACATGTTTATCGAAGTTGTAATTTATTACTTACGTCGTTAAACATAGTGTTGATAAGTCGCGCTTACTTATAGATTGCTTATGTAGATAGGTAGTGGTAGGCAGTATATTTCGTTTAGGGTACGTAGTTGTTGATATGGAATACCTACTATCGTACTACTAACGTTATTTTTTATTTTAATTATATTTATCCATTACATACTAATAATTTTTTAAGATAAAAGTAAAAAATGTGCTGTATATTTTAAACAGAAATAACCAACTGAATATGAATTGAAATCAATAATTTTACTGAATTTTTATCGCTAAAATTTAGGAAAAAATATTTGCGTTGTAGGTAATATAAAATTTAAATATGCGCGCCAAAATCGTGAATATGCATTCATCTGGGATTTGATTTCTGAATAAAAATCGTTAGACATAGAGAAGTCTAAAATAAATCTTATGCAATTAATTAACAAACTTCTAAAGAATCCATTTTAATCGTTACAATCTTCTGGAAAGCGGTGAAAAATGAATACAGGAATACTGAATATTAGTCATTCATTTGGAATTCTTAAAACGACACCATTACAGTGATTCCGAGAAACTGAACGAATTTATCGATGCTGGAAAAAATATTGCGTAGCTGATATTCCAGAGTTTTCATTTTTGTTAAGGAAATGTTTGTTATCGAGCCTGCGACACCTGAATACCGGCCTTGCACTTTGTACATTTGTAGTGTGTCTGCGAGACGTAAGGGGCACCTCAGACGCTCAAGCAAACGTACGTTTGCTTGTCAGAATAACAACGCTTTTGCGTCAAGCGCGGATTTCGTGTACCTATATACTCGAAATCCGCTAATTCTTTGACGTCCCTCAGACACAGTTTTGGTGACAAATTTAAATCCGGTATACTTAATTCGTAAACTTATGTATTTTATTTTACTTATATTATACATAAGTATACGAGGAAGTAGTTATCAGCGAAAGTAGGTATCTTCCACTTCCACAGATCTCAGAACGTCTGTAATAGCTTGTACTATTATGTATTCTGTGGTAATAGACGACCCCTGCATGTAGATACATTTACTATGCATACAGACAAAAATAGGAGGTATTTCGTAGCTAATTTGGTAGTAACTCCGTCTGCAAAGCGAGGTGCCCCGCACTCGATCCCCGATCATGCTCTGGAGACGTAAGATGAACTAAAAATACATGTTTCCAATTACCGCTTCATGATTGCTAAAATCAAGTAGTCAGTTACCAAACAAATATAAATTCGCCAATAAAAAATACGAACATCAATTACTGTCGCGTCTGTCAGCGCTGTCCTGTAGGGCTAACATGCGCACCGTGACAAAATTTTCTCGATGCTTATGTCGTGCATTTGTCTCATGTTCGCGAGAGAAAGAGCGAGACAAAACAGTCGACAGAATTTTGTCGTGGCGCGCATGTTAGCCCTGCTGGTTTATTACAACAAATACGAGATAATGCTTAGTACCAGAGCGGCCATTGTATATCTACCTAGTAGATACTGCTATTAGGAATTATGAGCCCTTAGTGACTGTCATCTAATCTGTTATTGTTTGGTCCGAGGGCAGCTAAACTGTTTTTGTTGTGGGCCACATGTTCCCAGGGCCAGTTCTATGGCCTGGCCCGAATATAATGATCAGCATATGCGGGATGGTTTACAAAAAATGCTCATTTACCCTTGTGATGTTGGTGTTTGTGATGAGGGTGATTTGAGACGCTTTAATACATCTCTGTGAATTAAATAACGCGTTTTATATCACGTTTATATTTTTTAAACTAGCTTCTGCCCGCGGTTTCACCCGCGCGGTTTTCGTGGTTTTTATTTTTTAAAGCCGAACCCTAATTCTTTTTCTAAAATAAAAATATGAGTTACTCCTTATAACATCAGCTATCTGCCAGTGAAACTCGCATCAAAATCGGTCCAGCCGTTTTGGAGATTACCCGGAACAAACAGACAAACAAAAATTTTTAAAATGGTTGATTAGTTATAGGTACCCTCCAATATACTTTCATATGCATTTAGTAAAAAGCTGTTATTTTGATATTACAAACAGACACTTCAATTTTATGTATTTGTACATTACATTATTGTGTATAGATTACTTTTGTTCCCGGGAGCCTATGAACTAATTATCTATGATCTTGGTTCTATAATGTAATAAATAATTTTAAAGAGTGAACAAGTTGGAAATTGTTGGTTAGAACGACACAAAGACAGTAATAGGTCACACAGGACAGTCAACGTCAAAACTAGTTGCACATTAAATATTTGTAAACTTAGAAATAATTTTCAACAAATTGACTTAGAGTACCTCGTAAGACGTATAGACCTCGTAAGTAGATATAGCAAGCCTTATTTATGAACTTTTCTAAACTGATTTTCCTTTATAAAAAGAGTATTTACTGAATCTACAATGTTTACTAACTTAAGTCGCTGATTGCACAAGTAAGACAAAGCATATGAAGTTGATTAAAATCATTACTATTTGTTGTGCGTACATAACATTACTGCTTAATGGCTGTGTTGTGGTATGTCCTACATGTTTGTAAATACGTAGAAGTTTTACCATACAAATGATGCCATCGTAATATGGAAAAAAGAAGCGCGATTTCACTCGCAGATGACCCGTTTTTACGCGAAAACAGCATTTTTAGGTTTAAAAAGTACCTTAAAGATACCTAATATAATTAATGCGAAACTGTTAGTTTGTCTATCTTTCACACAGTAACGGAGCAACGGATCGACGTAATTTTTGGCATAGATATATATACATAGATAGTTTATGGGCCTGAGAGAAACATCGAGTACATTTTATCCTGGAAAAATACACCGTTCCTGTGGGAACGCGGGTGAAACCATGGGCTTCTTTTTTTATATTTTTTGGTAACGAGACGAGCTGGTCATTTGCCTGATGGTAAGCATAACGCCGGCCCATAACAATTGCAGTGCCACCCAGAACTTTGCAACACAAAGGCCTGCGCGGCACTGCAATGCGCTCGTTACCCTGAGACATTAGGTATTAAGTCTCATAAGCTCAGTAATTTCACTGGATACTCTGCTCATCAAACCGGAACACAGTAATGCTTGCACATTACTGCTTGGCGGCAGACTTCACGAGCAAAGCGATGGTAACAACCCAGACGGACACTCGCAGAAGTGTTAGTCCTCCCACTAACACTTCTTTCTTTCTTTCTTTTATGTTATTAGGTAACGAGACGAGCTGGTCGTTTGCCTGATGGTAAGCATACGCCGGCCCGTAATACTACTTTACTTCTGCTAGTAAAGTAGTATTTGTATGTATGGTACATACCAAATTTCAGATAAAACAGTTTAGTTAGTACCTATTTTCCACATGACAACAAATAATAGTAGGTACGGTACAACTTTCACATTTAACAATATAAGTAGAATTTGTAGTATTGATTTCTCGACTAGGTAATAATAATAATAATAATTGTTGATGTTTGCACATAAACCGCTCTATCAATATCTCACCTTTCTTTGGGGGAAACTTGAGAAAGAATGCAAGCTTGGTTGCCAGTACTGGAATACCAAATGATTGCCGTGCCGAAGCGGTGTCTTCAATTTCTCTTGAATCTTGGAATCTTGAATTTGCCTGAAGGCTTCAAGACTGTTGTCTTACGAAAACAACCAACATATTACTAAGCTGTAGCCTATAATGAGTAAATCAGTAAACAAGTCATGATTCTCTACTACATACATAGCTATTTATTTAATTCTGCGTGCCTTCTCGTAAGATAGACATCTGATGACGTTACCAACGTAAGCTTTTTTTAGGCACTAGAAACTATTTTCTAGTGCCTAAAAAAGGCTTACATTAGTAAGCAAAGCATTCAAACAGATTCCCGGATAAAGACTCCCACACTTCACGTATCATGTCAAGTACTTATAGTTACTCGAATTATAAACTAGATCATGAGCTGAACCAAGTACCTATACAAGATATAGGTTATATAATTCGTAGATACTAGCACGTATTCTGTAGCACTAGGCAGGGTAGACAATGGGCGAAGATTGCCTTCAATTCGCATTATCCGGCTTCAAAGTAGGTTGCAGCACTCGACCCGCTGGACGTAATCGAGAGCCGTTAGTTCATTGGTGTTATTGAATAATTCCTGTCGCAGTTGGCCGGTGATACCGTGCGAACCAGCCGCCCTGCTACCGAAATGCACCTTGGTAATCTTGCGTCTCAAAAATATAAAATTTTTATGTTTTCTTTGTAAATGAAACTGTTGTGTATGACGTTCTTGAAGATGCTGATAGAGTATTGAACTTATTAGCTAAGTATAAAAGTGATTTTGCAGGGAGTACCTTCTCGTATCTAGATATTTGTTTAGTCTTTCCCCCGTACATACGCTCAGAATGGAGGTCTAACAATGCATTTTGTTCCAGATAACCCATCATATTTCGCGTTACCGAACAAGGATGTTCCTGATAGCGCCGAATCTTCGGAGCCGTGTTCCCGCTCGGCTCCGAGCAGAGTATGGGCTGACAACATTAGACCACTCGGTTCTCCAAGAAGGAGAGAGCCAGAGAGTCCTAGGAGAAAGGAGTTCAGAGCTCTGCTCAGATCGTTGTCTGCGAAGGAGCCGGAACAAGCTGAAGCGTTCTTAAAAGGACAACCCAGGCCTGGAGATTGCGCTCCCGGAGATATGAGACACACGTTTACTGCCCCTAGAATCAAGTACGTATAACATTTTAATAGTTAGTGTAAGAGATCCTCTCTTTGGCGAGTCGTAAGAACACAACTTTCAGATCTCCAAATAAAACAGAATCGGAAGGTTCTAGACTAATTAGTTCAGGACAGCCAAGATCAATTGTTTGCGGAAGATTCTTGAGAGTTTCATGAGGCCGGCTGATATGTAGCTATCACTGATCAAAAATTATAGTCGCAATTCATTTTTTAATAGTGTCTATGCCATGGATCGACTTGAACATAAATATTTAAAGGGAAAAACTATTTAAAGCCTAACGCCTTAGCGATAGATTATAGTTACCTATATAATAGTGATAATCTTGAATATCAGTATTTTCAGAGATGTTTTCCGTACATCCTCGCACCACACACCTACATTGAAACATAAAAATGTTATTTCTTATATTTAATATCTACGTAGTTTATATTTATTTAGTTTGTATATTGTACCTGTAAGATAAACACTGAATGTACTTGAGGTACTCGTTTCCAACGGATATTTCCACTTGATGAGCATTCAATTGATATAGTTATCATGCCTCATGCAGAATTATTCACTTAAGATTAGTGACAGTGCATGGTCACATTTTGATAGGCTCACTTTTCGAAACTACATATATTTTAATTTAGCTATATATTTCTCAAATGTGTTTATGTGTGGGGAATGTCACATTAGATTTGTACATATAAAATTCACTAAAACATTGCAGAAAGGGCAAGATTTCCGCTACAGTAGCGACTTCAGAAGGCATGCAAGAACGGGAGGAAGTGTTCTACACGATCCCACTGCAAGGGAGACGGAGGCACTCAGTCGGCGGGTACCTAGCGACAGGGGGCGCGGGCAGCGGAGAAGTCACTTCCGTGCCCAGTGAAGTTCCCAGAATGCCAGCGCCGAGGGTAAATCAAGGAGACGAAGGCGTGAAGCGAAGAAGACCTAAGAATTTTTCTTTTAAAGGTAAGAAATATGGTGTTTATAAGGTTGTGATTACTTGTGATCAGTCCTGGAATGTGAAATAGCTATCCTCATTGTAAGGGGTACGAAGGCACTCGATTGAGTTCTTACCTAGTAACAGTTGGCACGGGTGTGGAGAAGTCACTTCCGTGCCCAGCGAAGTTTCCAGAATTCTAGCGCAGAAGATTAGCCAAGAAGACGAAATTATATAGTGAAGAATGTATTTCAAAACTGTTGTTGACAATCCAATTTTTTGGAGATAATTTCTATGCGAGTTGGGTAACAGCACGTAAGTACTTATCTTCAGGTATAGGGCTGATCAAGGCTAAAGACCGTGAACAGTGCGACAACCGAGAAATCGCTTTTATGCATCGCATTTCGAGGGAACCAAAATTCTGGCGTCCGAGTTTAGTCAATTTGAAACGACGAGGGTTTCGAATAGCTCTTTCAAAGAGTATGAATACAGCTTTTGTGGCCAGCCCTAGATGATAGGTCCTCCAATTCAGATCACCGTTGCGAGCATGGAATCTGCGTGCAAAGATCTGGAAATGGTAAAGAATATAAAAATGTTTGTCATTTTGTTTTCTATGCAATGTTACTGTGAATAAGACGATGACAATTAATGGTTGAAGAGTATCCAGAGACAGCCGCAGGTACCCACCATAATGTTTGTAGAATGCCAGTTCCGAAGGTCAGCCTTGATGACGGCATCAAACGGAGGTCGAAGAATTTATCTTTTAGATATTTAAGAATTTTTTTATTAGAAAGAAGAAGAAAGAAAGATAGAAAAAAACATTTATTCGGTACTCTCACAACAAAGTAAATAGAACATAAGGAGAAAATGACAAGATAAGGACACAAAAAATGACACGATACAAAATTTTAAAGAACATCTGCAGAGATGTGGCGCCGAAAAGGATTCACCTCAGCATAAATGCCGTGTGCATAAAACACTCGACGCTAGTTATTAGATAATTTGTCTTAACACATCGAAGTCCAACCAATACGAAACCGGAGAGTAGACGGCTCTATATCGAACAACGAACTTATGGTCATGCATAAAGCAGAGGTGTCATTTGTTTGATTTTTTGCGCATATTATTTATTTAGGGCTTTACGACCCGTCGCACATCAAATAATAACCAATGACCATACTAAGCACGAGCCATAAGCAAACTATAAAAATTTGACGCGTTTTTTTACTATAGCACCATAAAAAATATATGTTATTTGTGAAAGCCGGCATACTAGCTAAACATGCCCGTCGCAGGGTGGGTCTGTTATCTGTCAAAAAGGACGCAGTAAAATCTATTATTAGGTATGTATGGGAAGTTAATAATTGTGATAAATGACCATAAACAAGTCAATCGAGACGTAGAGTAAGATAGGAGAGATCATTGCACTCGGGCGCCCAAGGCAACCTTCGACCCTCACTGATAACCGAAAGACAATACTGATGCATACGCCGAATGCCAAATAACATCAAATTCGTAGCGCGGCACTTTGATTCCAATACAAATATCTTATCAACTTCTTTCCTTTTCAAAATTATCTCACACATGCTCTTTATCGATGTACAATACAGCCGAAACCACAGTAATAATTGCGCAATAATCGATATTACAGCACAATCAAAGGCAGCAATAAACTTAAGTGCCATAAAACTTTACGATAGCAGAGCCAAGATCAAGGCGCTTATCGTGTTTCTGGAAACGTAACGCCTCACCGATTAGGCCTATCGCGAAACGCGCTTAGAATACAATTCGAACTGTTTATTTGAATCGATAACGTGTTGTACGGATGGGTCCGAATTTGAGATTAGGTGCGAGGGATGGCCAGTTTGCGATTATCGTTTGTCGCGACGAGCTTTTAGTATGCGAAGCGCGTGCGCGTGCGTCGGAGCGCCTGACGCCAGCACTCGGGCGGCCCGCGTCGCCCGCGCCGCGCCTCGTTCCTTGCATCCTCGCGTTCCCTGTCACACTTCTCAGGACTCGCGAGTCTCGCGCCGCTCGCGTATTTAGTGCGCTTTCTAGTGCGATGCAATGACGGCCGTTTGACTCTGAAACGCGACGGACCTACCCCCTTCTTAAATCGCTCGTGAAGGATTCGACGATGGAGACAATGCCCGATACAAGTGAGTTTTTTTTATAGTTCCGCTGTATTGTTTTATGTCGTGAATATCCGGATAGGCTTTTTTTAACTATGGTGCTTTGGTACTTAATTTTAATGTTCGCTTTTCAGTATTTACTGTTAGGTTTTAATAGCCTTTTAATAATGTTGTTTTATTATACCTATCCTCTTCAGTGTATATGGTTCGAACTGTCCAGATTACTTATATGGGCAGTCCGTCAATTATTATTTAATATGACAATAAATAGCAGTTCAATTTAATCTAAAACCCGTGATGTGATCAATTCTAAGAAAATAAAACTTAGCAACGACGTCTTTATCTTTAATTACATTTCTTGTTAATTTTTAATTGCTTTGTTGAACAACAACAAATATTTGCTAATTAAAATTAATTACGTTCTTTGGTTCCACCCAAACTAATTTCCCTCGTCAATCACAAGAAAAAGAAACAATTAATTTTAAATAAGGCCGATCAATGAAGAATAAGCTTGACAATGCGTACCTAGCAACGCCCTTTGTGCTTTTAATAAGCCATTGTCTTTGCTTTAGACGTCTGCATTGGCCTTCGCAGCATCGGGAGCGTCACACTTTGTAATTCGGTGATGTCCAAGCCCGTCCAAAATCAATGTCAAAGGAACACCGTACAACACTGCCAAATTAAGTTTACCGTTGCCGAAACAGACGATAGAACACTGAGCTTTATACGTGGAAGATTAAAGTCGCGATTGTGGCCGGTAGGGTAATGCAAGTTCCCCGATATGGTAGTCAGGAGTCCATTACCGATGCAGGGTGGCATGTATGGCTGAATAAACATGTTGTGATTTACATGCATCGAAGCGACTGCCGTAATGTACTCGCTGTGGGAATGTAAATGTGTAAACGCCTCGCATCCTCGCATAAGTTGTGTTCAATATTCTTGGCGAGCGCTGGCTCTCAGAGATCGTATTTTTCTAATGGCGTTGAAACTTTACATTTTGAAGTTTACAAATACAGGTCACGACGTGTTTACCTGACTGGTATTTAGGTTTTTAGGCTTCAAATGACACATTTGTATTCATTTCGTTCGAAGCTGATTCACTGGATTATTCCATTTTGTGCCGCATCTGTAAGGCTGGATTGCAACAATGTCGGTTGGCGCGCTACGTAGGTACCTATTCTCAAGAATAAATTCGAGTTATGAGTAGGCTGTTTCGTGATTAATTGACACGTAGTCAATTAAAGTCTTGTTTTGTATTTTTTTTTACAGAACTTGAAGTTTGGTTTTTAATCTGACCAACTTCTATGTTATTACCTAGGGGTGTTTTCTGTCTTATGCAGATCCGGGTGCGGGCAATCTTTTTTCTTCAGTACATTTTTATGTCAGACGTACAGTCCGGATGCGCAGCATGTTTGTAGTCATGTTCCTATAAGATAACTTCGTATACCTATATGACCAATTATTGAAATAATGTATTTCGTCTGAAATGATATTATCCCGAGTTGGCCCCATTTTTTAACCGACTTCCAAAAAGGAGAAGGTTATCAATTCGGCAGGTTTTTTTATGTTTGTTACCTCAGATCTCCGTCATTTATAAACAGATTAGAAAAATTCTTTTTTTATTAGAAAGAATATACTTTCATATTGGTCCCATAGAAATTTCACCAAAATCGGTTCGTCCCTTTTTTAAAGCAATTTTTTTGTTCAAGATCAGTTGATACCCTCCAAAGATAAAGCGCTGGTGATCAGTTTTCCACTATCTTAAAGAACAATAATTAACTATGATAAACATTATAAATCAATCAATCACAATAGTAATAAGCCATCTTTTTAATAATATCGAGGCTAACATTTATCGCTTCCGTAGTTTAGATTATATAGTAACGAGAAGACGCGGGTTCTTATCTCGTTGACAGCGTAATTTTTGAGATGTGTCCATGTATATATACTTCCGTGAACATCCCGCTAGTGTGGGTGTGATACTTTAAATAAAGTGTTAAATTTTATAATATACTATCTTTAAAATTACTACGTGAAAGAAGAGCAGACCAACAAACAAAACAAACCAACAAACACACTTTCGTATTTATAATTCCCTACATTTCACACAATTAGTAGCTTCGTGTTCACGGCCATGGTTTCCTAAATGTGCGAAAGAGGTGGCCCTTTAACCACCTCCTTCTGCTTAGTGATCAAAATCGTGTTTTGTACATGTTTATCTATAGAGGAACGGAATGTTCCTGGATTGATAATGATGGTTGCACGAAACTGGGTTGCACATCATTGTGGCGCGTCATTAAGTTTCACGAGTAGGTATCGTAAATCAAATCAAATCGAATATCTGCTAGAATACATGTGAGCGATAATTTTGATCAATGTATTCAACCTGCAGGCAGGTGTGCAAATATTGTTATACATTTTATTTCCAGTGTATGTCATAATCAGTTATTAAAATAAAATTATTGTCAAACATTATTTAAAGTTAAGGTATTCCTTTACACTATAAAAACAATTTTCCATTAACCACTTATGTAAGTGTAACTTACATTTGTTACCCTGCAACAATTTAACGTACCTACCAGGCTAAATAATCTATGGTACCTACCTATGCGACTCGCCGGAAGGGTTCGTCAATTAATCTTTTTTCCGCGTCGACTAACAATTACTTGTTCATTTTGAAAATAATCGGTGTATTTACCCCATCATTTGCAAATGTACGGGACATTAGCAAATGATTGATTGGCTTATGCCAATTTGGAACGGGCACTTACAGTCATTTAGTGATTTAGTGCTTTCATGAGTGCTCAAAGGAGCCCTTATGAATAACTTATTATGAATATGTATTTGATAGAACGGATCACAACTATCAACTTTATGCAGTCATATGTCTTGGTAAGAGTGTAAAAAAAATCACTGACCACCTTTATTGTCCTTTAACCGAAAACCAGTGATACTAACACACTACTAGAATGGTGTAAGTGGAATCTCAGTAGGGATCAGTACCATTACGGACCAGTACCCTCACAGGGTCTCGCAGAAACTGAGTCACCGATCAGGTTCAATAAAGTTTATTCCAGAAAATAAGAGTGAACACACTCTCCTCTATTCTCACAATATAAACATGAGTGGAAACCGTCCTGAGTTTCCACTCTTGTTTTCATTATGTAAAGAAGTTATGGTTTCAAAATGTGATAAAGTTGAACGTTAAAGTTAAAGTTAAACTACTCAACTATTCATAAATAAGATTCTTCGGTCCTAATCTAATTCGTTTCAGTAATGTGATTTAAGAGTTACGCGTTTATAATCTGAGATGAAATTAATGGTATCTATTATCAACACTAACAATTGAATTCGCGGGAGAGATTGTACCGCCAAATAAAAAATAGGCACAATTATGCTTCTTCGTATAAAATTTGAAACCAAATGTCAGATGCCAAGTAAAAAAAACGTTTATTTTGATATCGTGAATCATGACGCAGGCGCCTCCCAGACCAGCACCTATTCTGTACATAATGAAGTTGATATAACTGCATAACCTCTTTCTCGGTAGACAATAACTTCCTCCTATTATCTAGGTCGCAGATAAATAAAGTTAAAATTAATTGTGGACTCACAACGAGAATAGGTAAATAAAATATGAGTTGTGGCACACCTACTGCCCACACTCTAAAAACAAGAGCGAATTAGTCACGCAGCTTCTGAGAATGGAATGAAAAATCATCGGCTGGCGTCGATGCTTGGTCTTCTGTTTAAATTTTTGACTCTACGAGGTCATTGGGTGCTCTGTGTATCTAAACAAAAGTCTAATTAAAATAATTGAAACTTTTAATGCCAATTGGTTTAAAAGATTGGGTAATTTCTACTATCCAACTTGAAATGAAAGATGCAATTCTAAATTTCAACAGCGTTGAAGCTGGTTTGGTTAACGAAACTGTGAACGAAAATGAAATTGTCCCAAATCAAGAGCTTCCTAGTTTACGCAAGCGTAAACCTTTCGACACCGTACTCGTTACATTTCCACGCAAAGTGTTCCAAACAAAGCTAACAATGGCAAGAAAACCTCGGATCAAAAAGGCACCTGACAGCCTGCGGGCCATAATGGTGCGCTACAATATTTCAGCTGGCACATCAAAGACGTCAGCGGGCACTGAACTGAAAACTGAAAGCGGTGAAGCATCGACTACCCGCGGTGTGGACTAAATGCTCCCACTACTAAGTATGCCGGTACTGGTACCTGCTCCACTTTGTTGCTTTGCGCAACGTCCATTTGAGTTGAAGTGGTAAAAATAGCTTAAGTGGACTTATGGAAAGCATCCGCTGTTTTAACTTGATGAAAACATTTAGTCTTGCATTTCTGAACAGACCTTCATCCTTCACGATATCAATATCGTTTTGAATGCGTATATATGAAGCTCGTCATCAGATATTAAATTCCAATGATGAATGAACGAGTGCTCTGGAATCACGTGAAATGAAGTTGGGGATCGCACGTCCGTTGCTTGCGGGTTATTTAGAAGCGTGCGCATAATTTGAGCATCATATTCAGCCCTTGTAGCGAAGGCGCGCTGCATCTAATCGGCTATAGTTATTCCGGGCGTCGCTGATAGACGTTTGTCTATTTAGGAAACGGATATTACATTAAGTCGGGTCTTCATTTGGCGGCAGAGGTGGGTTTATACTTACGCGTACGGGTTTCCGGCGCTCGCGCAGTGCATAGCATATTATTTAGTAAGCGGCGATGCGTATGCATGGCGCTGCATGCCATAAAAAATTTAAACCCAGCGTATGCTTTCATTCATGGTCTGAGAGAATTAAATGTGTGTTTTTGGGACAGCGTCACAGTTTTTTTAATTGGATATGAGCTGCGTTAATGCATGTTAATGATTCCCGGCCGAGGCAGATTTTGTGTAAGCATAAAGTTTGTTCTCGGGTCTTGGATGTTTGTGATGTGTATCTGTGTATGTCCATGCCACCTGCGACACAGGGAATCCTAGTGCGGGGGTATGAGTGTGTAAGCGTTTATGTTTATGTTTATGTTTATGCTCTCATCCTAATCCTACTATAATATACAAAACGCGAGAGTTTGTGAGTCCATCCATCCAGGATCTATGGACCCATTCACGCAAAAACTACTTAACGGAATTGATGCAACTTTACAGTAATATAGTTTATACATCAGAATAATACATAGACTATAATTTTTAAAGATATATACCACGCGACCAAAGCTGCATGTGGAAGCTAGTAGCTTATACAACTATTTCCAATGTGCACTAATGTTAGTTAGTTTTTTATCATAATTAGTTGAAAATGTAATTTCAAAATGAAATATCTCTATTTTATACTCGATAGATTTTCGTTTGATCACTACTCACCTAAAGACCTAGACAAATGGCATTCGCCTCGAATCAATTTTAATTCTATATACAGTCCTTATTAAGAAAGTTTGTATGAATTTCAGATATAAGTTTACCTACATGGTGACCATAGTGACATAGGTCAATTGCCCTACATATTTGCCCATACGATGCGGCGAAAAGTGATAATACGCGTGAAATAAACTCCTAGGTAGATACACTAGAAAATTCCCCATCAACACTCAAACTTTAATATACGTAGTATTCGAAATCTTAACCTTATAGAGTTGGAGGTGACCTTACTATACTTAATTGTATAGTCAGTAGGACCACTGAACGATAATAATCGCATACGATGTTAATAGTTCTGATAGCATTTTAATTGCCATCGTAACATGATACTTAATAGAATCTGTTTGTGTTTTGTGTAAAGCCAATGTTTTTAGAAGCCTACCGTCACATACCGTGCACTCACTATTTAAGTTAATTTAAGTTTCTCTTGTATTCCTCTTATAAGTGAATTTTATTCTTTTAGAGAAATAAATGTCTTAAACCGTATATTAAGATGATAATAGGTATAGTTTAAAGTTAGATATTATTTACTCACAAATAGGTATGTACTTTATTGTTGATTCTTATTAGATACGTTATTTGTATGAATGCTTTAAGCTTACAAGTTACACATCAAATAAGTACGTACAAATCAATACCAACATTGGGTACTATGCTCATAGGCACTTGAGTCAATGCTCTTCAATCTTCGTGTCTGGCTTGAATGGATCACTTCATTACTGTAAGCTTAACTTAATTGATTTCAAGTGGCATTACAAACATGCATTCGCTTACTGTACAAACGTATTATTTTCGCATAATTAAACTACTGTTTAATTTGGGAACGGTTAATTACCCAAACGGAGTTCGACATCCTTTGCAGACAGTGCAAAGTTTACACGAATCAAATCCACTGGCATATGTGGACAGCTTTATGTTGCATACGGGCAGGATCCGTGAACTACGTTCCAGCCAATGACCCTTGTTCGATACCAAGTGAGCATCGCTCATGCCTTGATTATCCCCTGTCAACTTCCTTTCAATCGAGCATTCTGTCCGTCGTATCATGAGATGGGTTTGATCTGAGTATACAGCTTGAATTACATCTATGTATTCATATACCTGTTATATAAAACAGCGTGTTCTTTGTTTAAATTCAGGAAGTTTTGTTTAGTGAAGCGGTTCACGTCAGAAATCTTGTCATGTCACATCAGACGATCTTCGGAACCCTCATTCAATCGAGTCATTGGTTCCGTTCCGATCATTACTTAGGGTACCACTTTAGTTGATAGGCTCAAGAGCTACCGCGAGGACAGATTTTATTGATACAATTCAAAGTATCTACGACCAATATCCGTTAGAGATTTAATCAGAGATATCTTATGTAAGGAAGTCCATTCAACCGAATGCTTCCCAATCCAATTATAGGTTTTTTTCGGAATAATAAATTGGAATAGCAAGGAATATTCTGAAAAGCTCTTAAGTATCTTGCCTTTAGAAGTACGTCCTTAACAAAGGGTTGTGTTTTGTTGCAGAAATGGAAGATATAGCCATTCTTTGGAGTTCGGGATCGCCTGAGAGCGCCCTTTGGTCCGACTACCTTGTGGCAAGCTTTGACAAAATCATGTCGCAAAGGGCCAGACATCATTACAGGTATATAGGTTTTGAGAAAAACCAAGCAATATACGATTCTACGAATTACGTAGATAGATAAATCTGTTAAGGTTACGATTTTTAAACCAACAGTAAACATATTGTGGTTAGGTTTTTTGAACAACACAAAACGTTTAGATATCTTTTATATCTAGGTCAGAATTTAATTGAATTCATAATCAACCAAACCGATTTCTGTGCTAGTTCCGTAATATTATTTTTCATCAACAATCGTAACATTTTTCCAGAGTGACACCAGTAACAGTTGAAGAGCTGTTGTCGGCCGACTCACAAGAAAAAGTGGATAAATTGGCGAAAGCTCAACTGCAAATCTTGATTTTATGTCCAAATTTCTCAACAAAAATGGCAGATTTGAAGAAAGATATCAACAGTGAGGGCCTTATCAAAACTGACAAGATCTTGGTGATGCTGCTGGGCGTGGAGAAAAACCAAGCTATCACTAACCATTGTGAAGGTAAGTTTTTTTTATCAAAGACTTTATCACTGGTGTTTTATCACCAGCACACTTTTACTTTAACTCTAAACAGGCTTTCACGGATTTTAGACAATGCTGGCTTTAAGATGATAACATTTATAGATTAGGTATTATATTCTCCAGATTATCCTACAATCGATCAGTGGCACATGATGTCAGTGCGAGAGAAGGATACGTCATTCGTGGATACATTCCTGACCGCTGCTGTTGGAATACTAAGGACTAAAGACTGCAAGGACACAGCCACCGATAGAACCAGCTTCTCTATAGTGCCCAAGAAAGTCAAAATTGTAAGTGATTGTAATTGAATTGAGTGTGTAAAGTAAAATATACTATTGATTACAGTAAACAACGTAGTTAACTGCTCTTACTAGTGTAAGTGAATAAAAATAAACACGATGTAAAAATTATTAAAAGTAGATTACTTAATTCAATGTGCATCTAGCTAGCAAGTCAATGATAAGCCATGAGTGAAAATTAGTATAATTTTCATAATAAAGACATCTTGTATTTTTTTAACCGACTTCCAAAAAAGGAGTAGGTTCTTAATTTGGTGTGTATTTTTTTTTTGTTTGTTACCTTACACTCAGATCTCCATCATTTATAAATCGATTTGAAAAATTGTTTTTTTTTTGTTTGGAAGGATATACTTTCAGATTGGTCCTATAGAAATTTCATCAAAATCGGTTCATTAGTTTGTTACTGAAGCCATTGTTCTCTTCTTAATAGTTTTTTTTTAATAAATAATTGTCCCTTTGGCTACATGGTGTATTGAACAAAATCGAGTCTTGTCGCTAAATCGGTTTTTTTTTGTAATAGGGGCAAAGTCGAGTGATAGCCCTTCTCAACGATCCCATAAGAGATGAAGACAGCATCAAGATAATGGTGGACAAGAAGGGCGACGTTATTCACATTCCTACGTTCAAGAAACGGAATCCGTACACTCTGCAGTTTGATATACCAGGTTATTATTTTTACATACAACAAAAAGCCGGAAAACGTCCGCTACTGGACATCGGCCTTCCCAATAAAGGAGGGACTCTGCTATTATACACGCTTGGGATATCTTTTTTTTAACTCTGTTTGATAAAGAGACGAGCTGGTCGTTTGCCGTATGGCAAGCATAACGCTGACCCATAACAAATGCAGTGCCACTCAGAACTATGAAACACAAAGACCTGCGCAGCACTGCAGTGCGCTCGTTACACTGAGACATTAGGTGTTAGGTCTCACAAGCCCAGTAATTTCACTGGATAATCTGCTCATCAAAGCGGAACAAAGTAATGCTTGCACATTACGTTTGTTAGTGGGAGGACTAACTCTTCTGCGAGTGTCCGTCTGGGTTGTTACCACCGCTTTGCTCGTGAAGTCTGCCGCCAAGCAGTAGTGTGCAAGCATTACTGTGTTCCGGTTTGATGAGCAGAGTAGCCAGTGAAATTACTGGGCTTATGAGACTTAATAGCTAATGTCTCAGGGTAACGAGCGCATTGCAGTGCCGCGCAGGCCTTTGTGTTTCAAAGTTCTGGGTGGCACTGCAATTGTTATGGGCTGGCGTTATGCTTACCATCAGGCAAACGACCAGCTCGTCTCGTTATCAAATAACATAAAAAAAAAAATTACTGGCGGCAGACTTCACTCACAAAGCGGTGGTAACAACCCAGACGGACACTCGTAGAAGAGTTAGTCCTACCACCTAGTGGTAAAAACCAAAAATTGTCTTAGGGTAACTCGGTTTTTTCGATATAGACATTTGATTCTCATGAGAAAACTAATCGATTGGTATCATAAAAAAATGGGGGAATTAATGCTTGCACTTTACTTCTTGGCGGCAGACTACACGAGCAAAGCGGTGGTACCCACTCAAGACGGACACTCGCAGAAGAGTCAGTCCTACCACTATCGCATAAGTTTTCGCATTATCGTTACAATACAACCAAGTCTACAAGTTAATGCCGTGTGTTCATTTCAACTCCTTGATACAAATGCCGAGTGTTCATTTCAACTCCTTGTTACAAATGCCGTGTGTTCATTTCAACTCCTTGGTACAAATGCCGTGTGTTCATTTCAACTCCTTGGTACAAATGCCGTGTGTTCATTTCAACTCCTTGATACAAATGCCGAGTGTTCATTTCAACTCCTTGTTACAAATGCCGTGTGTTCATTTCAACTCCTTGTTACAAATGCCGTGTGTTCATTTCAACTCCTTGGTACAAATGCCGTGTGTTCATTTCAACTCCTTGGTACAAATGCCGTGTGTTCATTTCAACTCCTTGGAACAACGGTTCCTCCAAGCCCTGTTTCCGTTCCCAGAGTCTTGCCTGGACGTGTCGATGCTGGTGTGGGTGCGCGTGAGCAAGAACGGGCAGGCGCTCGGGCGGCGCCAGCTCAAGTGCGAGAGCCGCCTGCGCGAGCTGGACCAGCTGCTGCGCGCCGCCGACCACCCGCTGGAGTTCATGTGCCAGGTACACTCGAGCACTCAATACAAGAACGGGCAGGCGCTCGGGCGGCGCCAGCTCAAGTGCGAGAGCCGCCTGCGCGAGCTGGACCAGCTGCTGCGCGCCGCCGACCACCCGCTGGAGTTCATGTGCCAGGTACACTCGAGCACTCAATACAAGAACGGGCAGGCGCTCGGGCGGCGCCAGCTCAAGTGCGAGAGCCGCCTGCGCGAGCTGGACCAGCTGCTGCGCGCCGCCGACCACCCGCTGGAGTTCATGTGCCAGGTACACTCGAGCACTCAATACAAGAACGGGCAGGCGCTCGGGCGGCGCCAGCTCAAGTGCGAGAGCCGCCTGCGCGAGCTGGACCAGCTGCTGCGCGCCGCCGACCACCCGCTGGAGTTCATGTGCCAGGTACACTCGAGCACTCAATACAAGAACGGGCAGGCGCTCGGGCGGCGCCAGCTCAAGTGCGAGAGCCGCCTGCGTCCTGAGTTCATATGCCAGGTACACTCCAACAAATAAGATTATATAATGTGGGTAATTTATAGTTTTAATTCCGCGATAAAGAATGTCTAATGGCCTAACTTCGATCTATACTGAATTTAACCAAACGTAACGCGCGACGCTGGACAACGAAATCTGGGTTAGTTTGTTATAAAAATAAAAATAAAAAACTTCCTTGAGCTCGCAACGATGGACTTTAAAACCAGCAATTAGTATTTTTTAGTTAGTTAAAAACCCTTGGTTGGAATATGTGAACCACCTCCGGCACGGCTGGAACTCTAAACGCAGAACTCAAAAAAGTTAGTCAATTTAGTCAGGGTGTTGACTCGCCGAACGCTGGAACGAGAGTTCGGCGAGTCAACACCCTGAGGATGCCTCGTGTAGAGGCGAAACACGTGTCGAAGGTTGGTCTTAGTTCGGTCCATGCTGAGAAACGTCGCGTCACTAACCATACTGACAAAGGATATTGCAGTTCAGCGTTGCGAGTAACTAACATTTTGTATTAACAAATTGACTAACTTTTTTGAGTTCTGCGTTTAGAGTTCCAGCCGTGCCGGAGGTGGTTCACATATTCCAACCAAGGGTTTTTAACTAACTAAAAAATACTAATTGCTGGTTTTAAAGTCCATCGTTGCGAGCTCAAGGAAGTTTTTTATTTTTATTTTTATAACAAACTAACCCAGGTTTCGTTGTCCAGCGTCGCGCGTTACGTTTGGTTAAATTCAGTATAGATCGAAGTTAGGCCATTAGACATTCTATATCGCGGAATTAAAACTATAAATTACCCACATTATATAATCTTATTTAAAATGGACTTCCGCAAAGTAACGCCTGATTCCATCAAATATACACTCCAACACTCAATAGAATTTTTGAATGCTAGTTCCATTATTTATTTTTTTAATGTTATTTAGTAACGAGACGAGCTGGTCGTTTGCCTGATGGTAAGCATAACGCCGGCCCATAACAATTGCAGTGCCACCCAGAACTTTGAAACACAAAGGCCTGTGCGGCACTGCAGTGCGCTCATTACCCTGAGACATTAGATATTAAGTCTCATAAGCCCCGTAATAGTTATAGTTGAGTAAACATTAAATTATGTTAATACTAACATACCGTGTCATTTGAGTCAGCAAAATAAAAATTGTTAATCTATATCTATGTCTATATCTTTTTGTAATATCAAAATAACAGCTTTTTACTAAATGCATATGAAAGTATATACGGTACCTATAAGAAAACAACCATTTTTTAAATGTTTGTCTGTCTGTTTGTTCCGGGTAATCTCCGAAACGGCTGGACCGATTTTGACGGGAATTTCACTGGCAGATAGCTGATGTTATAAAGAGTACATTAGGCTAATTTTATTTTAGAAAAAGAATTAGGGTTCCGCGCAAAAAAATAAAAAACATGAAATCCAATATCTCCGCGCGGGTGAAACCGCGGGCAGCAGCTAGTTGAGTTATAAAGATTGTCTTAATGTTTCAGACTCTCGGCTTCAAGACCACTAGCAAGGAACAATTGGACAGTTGGATGTTAAACGCATTCCAAAAGAACATCCCACCGCATTTCAATCTCCTCGCGTCCACTGAACAATTCAACCCAAAAGCCGACGTGTCGAGTAAGTCAAATCATTTAGGCACATAAAGCTCGTGTTTTTTAACTTGTCTAATAATTTATTTATTTATTTATTTATTTACTTATTAGGAAGATCAACAGCTATAAACACATTTTATAAGAAAAAGAATACAAAACATTGAGCCAATTAAAGATCCTCACGGTTAAAAACAATGTAAAAAATAATATGAACATATCCTATGAACACACATTTAGGGTACATCTCAACGCTCAAAACTTAACAAAATAAAAAGATAATTAGTCAAAAAAGTCTCTGCTCAACAGCTGTCTAGCAGATGCAATACTGGTACAGAATAGGTCGATATCTAAGTGCTTATTAATTGTATTAAAATTTTTACTCGCTCTCCGAATATATGAATTTTGTCTATAATTGGTATTTACTAAGGGTACATTAATTAGGGGAACAGATCGCAATGGTTTGAAAGGGGTATTTAATTTAAGCTTACATAAAAGGTCAGGACAGTCAATTTGGTTCGATGCAATCTTAAGGAGGTATGTGATATCAGCAATTTCTCGTCTTTTTGAAAGGGGAAGTAGGTGAAACTTTTTACAAAGATTTAAATAGTTATTAGATTGATAGGGAATTTTTAGGCGGTAACATAAATATTTGATAAATTTCTTTTGGATCCGCTCAATTCGAACAACGTACTTATCATACCTAGGATTCCATATTTGAGAGGCATATTCCAGGATACTACGAACAAATGTGCAATATAAAATTTTGAAAGTTTTAGCATTTTCAAAAGGAGCACAGCTCCTCATTACAAAACCTAGGGTTTTAGACGCCTTGGACACGATACTATCTATATGTTTATCAAATAGTAATTTGGAGTCGTGAACAACTCCAAGATCCCGAATATCGGTGTTATTTGTCAGAACTTGGTTTTTCAAGGTAATATAATGAAAACAAATATGGCGGACGCCAACCAGACATAAATAGGTCTTATGATCAGTGGCGTAGCTACCTAGGAGCTAGGCGGGGCAGTGCCCCAGGGCCCTCAAGCTCAGGGGGCCCTCGAATCCTTACCAGAAAATCTCGTTCGAACAGAACATTTGAAAATTTCTCCCATTTTCAAAATAAATATGACAGGTTACAACCCGACTTTAATCATGGCAACTCAGTTGAGAGAAATTCGAAAGTTATACCTAGGGAATTCCCCTGAATTCTTTCTGTGGGTTGGCAGTGTTGTCAATTTGATGGATAGCGATATGTGCGTTTTATTATTATATAGCGATATATGCGTTTTAATATTCATCGATGGGCGTTTTATTATTCATCTATGTGCGTTATTGTGAATTCGAGTCAAGATTTTTTTTCGAGAACGGTTAAAAAATTAATGCTGTATCAGGAGTAAGTAAGCTAATGTCAATAAATTTTTACTACTGGTCAATATAGTGGTTCAATTTTATTTGATTTTAGTACCACTCATATTGATGTCCGTTACGTCTATAAATCCTAACCTCCTAACCTAACTTAACAAGTTTAGACAGTAGTGGGGCCCCATTTTTTGATTTGCCCCAGGGCCCTTGGTTACCTACCTACGCCACTGCTTATGATTAGGGCTTATATAAATAGTTATATCCGATCTCCAACCAATGATAATGGTGCCGATTCTGTGATGTAATACCTAAACCTAATTTTACTTTTAATCTAAAATAAGAACATGAGACCGAGATGGAATATATTTTAGACCTGTTAAATTAATCCACTTGCTTGTGTCTAGCGTAAACGGTAATAAATTTAGTGGCGTCTAATTTATCAAGGATTTTTTTTATGTTATTTGGTAACGAGACGAACTGGTCAGGAACAGGAAAACAGGATGGAAGATATTTGACAGCTCTAAAACTAAATATAGATCTGTAGACTTCTTCCGTATCTTTCTCGTGTTGTTTTGGAAGGAGAGAAAGCGAAACTAAATTTAGGGTTAGGTATGAAACGACAGAATCGACACCAATGACAGACAGAAATCCCAACTCCAATCATGTCATTGGTTGGCATCCGCCAAATTTGTTTACATTATTAGACAAGTTAAAAAACACGGACTAAATATCCCCTTAGACAAAGATCTTCAATATTATATTTTCCAGAGAGAAGCTGTAGCGGTCAAATTAAAATAGTTTACTCGTTCGATAAGCTTATCTTTTTCTTAGAGCTCATATTCATAAGTTTTTCGGTGTCTTATCTTCGAGCCTGAATACAATAATTGTTTTTTGCTCCGGTGACCTTACTCCGGGATATAAGATGATTATTACTATAGAGTGTCTTTGTGTATTGATATTTTAGTTGGGGCATAGATATTTATAGTTTATCTATGGTTGGGGGAAATCCCTTTTACGCTAGAATGCTGGCAACTTTTACAAAGACATTCGTCGGATTTTTCCAATTGCTTAGACTTGTTCACTAAAATTACGTAAACCATAGATAATATTAATACCATACGAACACTATACTTACGTCTATCACTTAATTTTATCTGGCAATATATACCTCTATACCTAATAATAATATGATCGTACTTAATATTATAAATGCGAAAGTGTGTTTGTTGGTTTGTCTTTGCACGTAGTAACGGAGCAACGGATCGTCATTATTTTTAGCAAAGATATAGTTTATGGACCGGAGAGTAACACGGGCTAAAACGGGTGAAAACCGCGGGCAGAAGCTAGTAATATATATAGTAGGAAGTAGGATTGTCAAATAATTCTTTTAGTTTTTAATGTACAATATATCTAAATAGGTGGTGAAGAATACCCAACCCTCTTACACTGGGCCGCGCGGTTTGGCCTTGAGCGCGTGAGCTGGCAGTTGCTAGAATGTCCCGGGGGCGGCGCCGCCGTCGCTCTGAGGAACGTCCGGCACAAGACCCCGGCCGACCTGGCGAGGGACCACAAGCATTACAGGCTTGCGGATGTGCTTTCCGACCACTTGGTAAGGATACTTTATCTTATAAACAGTCTTTACATAGGTCGTAAGTAACTGCCTGTTGGATAAATACCGTGGCCCGTCCGTTCCTTTATTTTCTATTTGACGTTTACACTATCGAAAATGCTGGCCTATTGAATCCTGTATTTTTGTCGGTAGACGTTTGAGAAGCAAATGTCATACAAATAGTGAAGTTTTCACGAGTCATCTAAACCACAGACTTTAAAAGTATTGAAAATCGAAAATTGTTTTGAAATTAGAAAATATTATAGTAGAAATATTATGTTATTCGGCCAAACCTGCAATTATCGTTAAACTAAATATTGATAACTATAATACCTACTACGAAAGAGAGTGGAAGAAAAAGACTTGCCGCGCCTGATTGTCGATGGTATACCTAGCATGCTGGTGGCATTGCCTCGCGGAGTTTCTTTCAATTTTTTTCAATGATATTACGTTTAAATAAGATTATATAAAGTGAGTAATTTATAGTTTCAATTCCGCGATAAAGAATGTCTAATGGCCTAAGTTCGATCTATACTGAATGATGGCTTTGCCAACCCTTACTGGTTATACCCAGTTACTGATGGCTTTGCCAACCCTTACTGGTTATTCCCAGTTACGTTTCCCAGATATTACGTTTAGTTTAAATTATAGTAAATCTTTTTTTTGTTACAGAAAATCAACGAATTCTCCAACATGTACTACTATCTAAAGAACATGTCCGATAATGACAAAGAAGACAGCCAAGAGGAAACGAAACAAGAAGATCTTCGCATCGTAGAAACATGCGATACAGTCGACTCTCCCACACGATCGGAACCAGAGAAACATGGCGCCGACACCACCGATCCGTTCAGCGAGGCGTGTACGCAGAACTTGGAACAAACTACGGACAAGCCCGCAGAAACTGAGCGAAAGCCGCGCCCAAATCTAAAACTCCCGAAAATAAAAGAACAGTTCTACCAAAACGAATTCCCTCTACACGACGACAGAACAGACAGGATTCAGCAAGCCCTCGAACACGACTACTTGGTCCAACCGTCCAATATCAAAGTTGAAAGCCCCAAATTTAGACCACACAACTTATACACTAATAGTTCGCGACTAATGCCACAACAGCAGGAAGTGTTCTTATACTCCCCCACCGAAGAAACAAAGACTTTTACCATAGACACTCCAACTAGTGACATAAGTCAAATCAACTTGAATACCAAAGACATGCGCAGTCCCAGCGTTAAATCCGGGAAGGAACCCTGCCCTCTGACAGGCCAAGACGAATTAGCTGAAATAATAAACGATTTCAAAAACAACGTTTTCACGATATCCGAAGTGGAGAAACTAGTGATGGAATGGAAAAACAGGAATGAGACTCAGCAGTCGTTGAAGGAGAAACAGGAGCAGTTGAATAAGATGCGTGACGAGTATGACAAAATTCAGCAGAGAATCAAAGACAATATGAAAAGGCCTACGCCGTTTGAACGGGTGAGGAAAATGTTCTCCAAGAGCAAGAGCAAACGTGAGTATCAATCATATTACCGAATATCACAAATATTGAAATCAAATTATGAAGAAAACTTATACGACTCAAAATAATGCTTTATTTATTGCAGATCAAGAGAACAGTAACGGCACCATTGAAAAGAGGAATGGAAGTACCAGACCCAATAGCAGCCTGAGCGAGAGTAAGTATAACGCTTTATACGAAGCAAATTCAGTCATTTTGGTACTGTGAAGTTGTTGTAGTAATAGATTTGAAAGGCAAAGCAAACTTACGAATTTGAGTAGTACTAAAGGCAATGCAAGCTTACTTGAGACTTTAGAGATGATGTCTCAGGATGATAAGCGTGGTGCAGTGCCGCGTAAGACCTTATTCAAATCTGGATAGCACTGCATTTTTATGAGCAGGAATCGCGCCACCTAAAACAAAAACAAATATTGTTCCTGCTATATGTCACTAGGGATGTTGACTCCATTTTTTTTATGATGTCAAACAATTCGTCTTTTTTCATGTCCATTCCAAAAAAATGGGAAATCGAACGCTAGAAACGTCAAAAAATAGAGTTAAAGTTGGGCGTATCTACTGAGTGCTAAAACGCCCCCTACAAATTTGACAGAACATCTGACGTCACTTGTTCAACGCGGACCGTAAAACTGTATCTACTAAATATACGCATTTTGATTTTGGCCGTGAAAAACTGCGTTTGAGTACTTACATAGTTGCCTTACATTTTTTTATTCATTGAAATGTAAAGAATTTGATGAATTCATTGAAATTACTATCGTATGATAAAAAAATGGTTGGATTCGGGAAATTTTTAGATGCAGTATCTTTGTGGAAATTGTATATTTTTTGTGAATTTCACTTTTTTGTGTTAATGTGATCTTCTTAAAACTGTGTCATGACAGAAATTATGTATTTTGTGTTTTATGCAACATCCCAATTATGTTTGTTTCGTAGGTTCTTCATCGTCAGGCCGCCTGAGCACGGTTAGCGGCGGAAGCGTAGCAGAAACCAACAGTGTTCAGTCAGAAAACGATGACAAATCCCGATCTATTGTGAGTATCTCTATATAAATAAATAAATAAATAAAATTGAAGTGTCTGTTTGTAATATCAAAATAACAGCTTTTTTACTAAAGTAAAGTATATAGTATTTTAAAGTATATACGGTGCCTATTACAAACCAATCATTTTAAAAAAAATTGTCTGGTGTTTGTTCCGGGTAATCTCCGAAACGGCTGGACCGAGTTTGACGGGAGTTTCACTGGTAAATAGCTGATGTTACAAGGAGTAACTTAGGCGAAGCCGCGGAAACAGCAAGTCCTAAATAAGTAGCAACACTCAGTGTGTATGTCTTCTTCTCGTATAGGCGTGTGGCCAGCCCTAGTGTCTGTTTTCCGCCCAAAGGCTTCCAACATCTTTTTTATATATTCGAGCATTGACCAGTACCTCGCCTGATCTTCAGCGACGATAAGGTCGAAGTCGCTTGGCGATAGATTTTCAGCTTCATGGTGGTAGCTAGCCAGGCGATCATTAGAAAATGTCGTCCCAACATGCAAAACCGTTTCTATGTCATCTGTTTGTATAATATTGAAATTACTGGGCTTATGAGACTTAATATATAATGTCTCAGGACACTCAGGGAAATTAGGAGTGCACGCAGTGCCGCGCAGGCCTTTGTGTTTAAAGTTCTGAGTGGCCCTGCAATTATTATAGGAAAAAATTAAACACACGTTAACTTGTTTTAAATACTGTTTAACACCTAATCATGCCTTAGTCGCGCGATTAAATAAGAGCAACCACAAATCCAGATTGAAGTAGTGTTGAACCGTAGTCTAACTATTCTGTTTTGACATTTCTAATAATTTTAGACGTTTATATTTAGATACTGTCTATTTTAGTTATTTTTATGTATGTATGTATATCACCATAGTTATGCCTTCGGAGTATTCTTTTTGTTAATTTAATGATGTGATGTGAAAATTGCAAGAAATAGTTTGATTAGCAAAAAAAAGGGTGCGAGCCCTGGAGCTTGCAGAGTGTAAATGTAAAGAATAATAAAAAAAAATAGATACTGTCTAGCTAAATATGGCGTCTAAAAATGTTTTTGTGGTAACACAGCTAATGTTTTTACTTTTCAAACAGATATCTTCAAGCACCCTCACGATGCACTCGGCGTGCGATGGTGAAAACCGCATGGACGACTATTTGATCCCACCTCCGCCGCGCCCTCTGAACGGTTGCCCGCAGTTCACAACTTTCGGACATCCAAAACTAGATGGCAGGTATGTTATGACGCAGTGAAAAACAATTGAAAATGTTTTATCCATTATTTCAGGTGGTATCACCTGGGCCTGTTTCATAAAAAATATCAGTCTAATATTATGAGCTTTTTTTTTCTTTTTTCAACATAATTATAATATGACGCTAATATACACATAATATTAGATTAATATTTTTTATGAAACAGACCCCTGAGCTTTTTTTGGAACTAATTTGATTTAATTTGCTCGTGAAGTCTGCCGCCAAGCAGTAGTGTGCAAGCATTACTGTGTTCCGGTTTGATGAGCAGAGTATCCAGTGAAATTACTGGGCTTATGAGATTTAATACCTAATGTCTCAGGGTAACGAGCGCACTGCAGTGCCCCGCAGGCCTTTGTGTTTCAAAGTCCTGGGTGGCACTGCAATTGCTATGGGCCGGCGTTATGCTTACCATCAGGCAAACGACAAGCTCGTCTCGTTACCAAATAATATTTTAAAAAAAGGCGGCAAATAGCAGCGAGTACGAAATTGCATGTTATCACTATGATATTTGTTTTAACCATCCTCCATTTCTTCCAGACACATGGCGACGATTGTAGAGAGAGAAGCATCGGCCTCCCGAGAGACACTAGACAGCGACGCGGAACAACACAACGGTACCCACATCCGCCTGAATTTTGCGTCACGTGACCGCGCCACCGCCACCGCCGCGTCCGCCACCGCCGCCACCGCCGCCACCGCCACCCGCTGCGACAACCGCGACGGCGCACATCTGTACATGAACATTTCGGCTACACACACATGAACATTAATATAATACTAGCTGTGCCCCGTGGCTTCACCCACGTAGCCTAAGTTAATCCTTATAACATCAGCTATCTGCCAGTGAAAGTCTCGTCAAAATCGGCCCAGCCGTTTCGGAGATTATCCGGAACAGACAGACAGACAAAAATTTAAAAAATGCTTGATTTGTTATATGTACCGTATATACTTTCATACGCATTTAGTAAAAAGCTGTTATTTTGATATTACAGACACTTCAATTTTATTTATTTGTATAGATAGTGCACCCATGCAAACTGGGACAACGGCAGGAAGGGAGAACTATTTACTATAAAGGTGTTAAGGTAAACACCAAAAAATTAAAAGTTTAATACACATAATTTCATTGCAATAAATAATTGGCTTCCTTTCACTTCCTTTAACTTTTTACATTTAGACAGTACACCATTTAATTGCATTTTAGAATTGCCGTTGTGTAGTTTTTCCATCGACAGCAAAACGAAGACTGAAAACGGATACTTGTAAATATTTTGTATATAATTTTGGAGACATTTTATTCGCATGTTTTTATTTATTGATATAAATGACGTAAGTATGTAATAAATAGGTAAAGTTATAAATAGTACAAACATTATTATACTGTAAGCGGCAATCGACTTAGCACGATGCACCACGAGACTTGCGCAATAGAAAACTTGCATAATGGGGAGCCACACTGCTTCTTACTTATCCCGCTAGGTGGCGCATTATCGGCGGTATTGTTTCAATTTATGAAACTACATTATAAAATTTTAGTAAGTAAAGAAAAAGTTGCCTTTGCAATAAAGTATGCGTCTGTATAGTGCAATTCAGTGCAAAATTAAGGTACACACGTTTCCCTTTCGACGAGAAAAAATGGAAATTGTAAAAAAAAGCATTGATCATCAAAAATTATTGGAAAACAATTATTGTTCTAGGTTATGTAGTGACCATTTCAAATCTAATGATTTCTAAGACGCGAGCATGTTTACTGGTTATAGTTTTATTCATTAACTCTCAAAGTAAACATCAGTGACAAGCACCAGCGATGGTGGCGCTATCTGAGATTAGCTTTGCTTGTGCCTCCCTATTCATTATATGCCCAAAGTAAACATCAATGACAAGCACCAGCGATGGTGGCGCCATCTGAGATTGGCTTTGCTTGTGCCTCCCCATTCATTATATGCCCAAAGTAAACATCAATGACAAGCACCAGCGATGGTGGTGCCATCTGAGATTAACTTTGCTTGTGCCTCCCCATTCATTATATGCCCAAAGTAATAAACCATATAATGAGGAGGCACAGGCCTCCTCATTATATGGTGTACTACCACGGCGACACGTGACCAGCAGTTGCTTGGTATTTGCCGCTTCATATACTTAGCTGAATTTAGGTAGTCACGTATTTAGGAATCTCATGAATTGTATCCAAATGAGTTATTATTTATACTTTTGTACAATAAATATACCGAAAATGCATTTATTCTACCGATATTTTTGAATAAATTTTATATTAAGGAAAATATGGTTGGTTTTAATTGTATGTGGAATACTTAATTTTTGACTCCAACTCCTAAATTGTCGTCCTCATTTAACCAAGAGAGCAAAATACCCACGTGTTATCACAAAAACAACTTTTAGACGCCTGTTAAGCTGGAGAGTGTCCAAAGATAAACGTCTAAAATGATTATAGAAATATCACAACAGAATGGAGTTAGACGACAGTTAGACACTACTTAAATCAACATTTATGGTTCCTCATCTTTAAGCAAGCTAATAAGGTACTAGCAAATTTACGAAAGTCATATAATTATAGTTTTTTTTTCTATTTGAAAGAGGCTTTCGTTAGACCGCAATCTCACCTGATGTTAAGCGACGATCCGGTCGACGAATTCAGTGCCAAACCAAATCTAATTTCACTGTGTCCAAATAAGAACATGAGAAAGAGGTGGAATTTATTTTAGACAAGCTAGTGCAGATTTAACAGCCATGTATTTAGGGTCGTCTAATTTGCCAAGAATGCAAGATATTCGACAGTTCTAAAACTTAATTTAGGCCTGTCAAATATCTTCCATCCTTTTCTCATGTTATCTATTGAAAAGAGAGAACGAACGAAAAATAAAGTTTATGGCTTCAGAATCTCTCAGTATTACACTAATATCTTAGATTAAATTTCTTGCCTTGTATAAAAAACAAATAGCAATAAAACGAACAAAAATGTACAAAATGCTTTATTGACTCATGTCCATAAATTACGTACTTTAAACATTGCTCAATGCAATCGTTTACATTTCATTCATTGCACAATAATTATAAACAATATAATAATATATTTTTCCTAATAATTTAATTATTAATTTCATTAGTATAACAATAGTAACTAAGTCGAAATATAAACGCATTTCTACCGCAAAAATACCAAAAACGAAACGCCTATTCAGTATCACGTTTATAACAATCCTCACAATGTAAACACCATAATAAATCATTTACATAATTTAATTTCATGATCATGTGCATTATCATAACGCAATGGAGATTTCAAAAGAAAACCATTTTTTAATATCTTTATAAGTACAATACATATTGAATAAGTTTCTATTATAAAATAGAGCTGGAAACATATTATCGGACGCGTCCGTTAGCCGCGGGTTGCAGTCGGGACGTGTGAGTGTGTATTCGGAGTTAGGACACGTCTGATATTAGCGGACGCAGCTGAACAAAAACACCCAGCGCGCTAGCTTTCTATCAAACATCTAACGCTCAATGTAGCATAAAATCCAACTTCCAACTAATATTATAAATGCGAAAGTGTGTTTGTCTGTTTGTTGATTTGTCATTCTTTCACGAAGTAGCGGAGCAACGGATCGACGTGATTTTTGGCATAAATATAGTTTATGTACCGGAGAGTAACATAGGCTACTTTTTATCACGGAAAAATGCACGGTTCTTGTGGGTACGCGGGGGAAAACCGCGAGCAGAAGCTAGTCCTACTAATATTATAAATGCGAAAGTGTGTTTGTTGGTTTGTCCTTCTTTTACGCAGTAACGGATGAACGGATCGACGTGATTTTTAGTATAGATATAGTTTATGGATCGGAGAGTACCATAGGCTACTTTTTATCCCGGAAAACATGCACGGTTCCTGTGGGAACGCGGGCAGAAGTGTACTATAGAATGAACCAGTTATCGTACGCGGCTTACGGACGCGTCCGATAATATGTTACCAGTTTAACTTAGCACTTCGTGTAATAATAAACCACAATCGTCCCGACAACGCGACATCGTTACATAGAGAAGTTAGGAAAACGATGCCGCGTGCTTTAGTCACCTAAGACTGAGTATATCACGCTTTAAATGTATGACAAGCTCCCAATAACAAAGGGATAATAAATAATAGAGCTATAAGTTATCTTTGGCGTATTGCACCTGTCCGTTAGCGTGGCCGACGCGCGAAGTTCTGCGCGAGGGCGGGGGCGTGGCTATTATCGCTTGGTACATCCCCCATATCGATAGAGGGCGCATGTATCCCACCGAGCGGTGATTCCCGTTCTCGTACAAAGCTTCTGGCGTTTCAAACGATAGTCCCATTTTACATAGTGTGTCGTACATACCGCCTGCGGTCGCGAATGCTTCTTCGTGCATTCCTGTGGAAAGGAAATAAATTTTCTGATAAAGATAGCATTAGTTTTGGTCTGTGATTCGGGTATACGAGCGTTACAGAGACCCGCTGTTAGTAATTTATTTTAACCTTCGTAAATGCTCCTTTGGGGCCTATATGAATAAAGCATTTTAAATTTGTGAGGCCTGTGTTTTTAACTAAAGATTTCTTTAAAACTCAATAAGAGTGAAGGTAAGGAACGTTTGTAGTTACTACAAAAAAAAAACTATTTTTAGTAGCGTGTTTATCTATAGTCTTTTTCAAATAGGAAGGCACCTGACACCCATTCGAAATGTCAGCTGTCAAACATGCATTGTCAATTTTAAGGATGTGCCGCACCTAGGTATATTCGATTTTTTAACTACCGATTATCATCGACTTTAGGTACTTATCGAACAATTTTTGTATCTATTTCTAAGTGTTTTGTGAACAACTATCTATCTATAAGTCCTACTAATGAGTTTCTGAGGAATCCTAAAGAAATTTAAAAAGAAACAGTGATAGGTAGCAAAATGCGGATGCGTAAAATAAATCTTTTGAAAGAAAAGAAATTTATCATTTTGTTTTACACAAGATTTTTATCACTCCTATTAATCTTTAAATCACACTAATAATACAAATTTGATTTGAACATAGCATGTGAATTAAACAGTAATAATAATTATTGATCATCGTCATTATGTGTCTTCTAAGTTTGTTGAATAATTATTGTTATCCCTACTCTTCCAAAAGAAAAAGAGAATATTATATGAAGGATAACATTATGAATAAGATTTAATTCTACGTTGCGTCTACGTCAAATGTATCTACATCCGTGTGTGTTGTTTTTTCGTTCGGCGTGGACCATGTTATTTTCCATGCCTGACTGCCTATATATAAAATACGTAGTAGTACATACGTATTCGATAGCAAAATGGAACAGCGCCTCTTTGAAAAGTAAGTTCATTACAAATTTTCCTATTGTTTATTATGTTTGGGTACAGATTAACGACGGCCCTTTCATAAATCAAGTCGATTAATATGTTTTGTTTTCGATATTTTCCAATTCAAACAATAATCGATTTCCCACCCCTACTGTCATGCCGTCAAGATTGGCAGTAGTACGTAACATTACAAGTTATAACGAATTTAATATTGATTATATTGAAAAGTGAACGCGAACATTTATACGCAAGTTAATAACCTTTATTCTATTTATTGTGTCTTTTGCCGTTTATTTTAGTTATTTTTTCTTGTAAGTTTGCTTAATGTTTTCACTGCTAAATAGAAAATATTTCGGCCATTGGTGTGACGTCACAGGAAATGTTTACGTAGTATTTTACGTTCTATGTACCTGTCACAGATGTCAGGTGACAGGTGTCAGGTGCCTTCCTATTTGAAAAAGACTATAGACAGCGTCTAAAGATAAACGTCAAAAATGGTTAGAAATGTCACAACAGAATTGTGTTAGACAACGGTTAGCCACTACTTATTTCAGGATTTATGGTTACTCATATTTAATCGCACGACTAAGGCATATTTAGGCCGCCGGACGTTCTCCATACATTCTCACAATCGATAGTTTTAGTCATTATTGTTAAGATTTATGATGGTAATATCAAATAAACAATGTAAGCATTTTCCTGTTCTCGTTCGCTATATTGCCTATACCCGATACCGTGTGCCTTTTATAAAGAAATATAGTTCATCTCTGTCGTTCTAACATAACGTTGTTTTATTAGCTATTTCAATACTTCTCGACTCAGGATGCGACATGCATGAATCATGACTTGAAGGAAATTATTTTGTTAATGTTGGCGGTACTTCACCTTTCAACAGTGAAGGTAAGGAACGTTTGATGTTTCGATTAAGAATACGAGTGCTTCGTAAATACGAAACCGATTTTGATGAAATTTTAAATCTTAATTTTAGGTTCTGAAGTAATACATAGGCTCTGAATTACCACGCGAGAGAAGCCGCTGACGGAAGCTAGTTCCTAATAAACATTAAAACCAAAAGCGTTCCACGCATCGTTCTACACTACCGTACGTACCTTCATATTTTTTTTTTATTGGTAACGAGACGAGCTGGTCGTTTGCCTGATGGTAAGCATAACGCTGGCCCATAACAATTGCAGTGCCACTCAGAACTTTGAAACACAAAGGCCTGCGCGGCACTGCAGTGCGCTCGTTACCCTGAGACATTAGGTATTAAGTCTCATAAGCCCAGTAATTTCACTGGATACTCTGCTCATCAAACCGGAACACAGTAATGCTTGCACACTACTGCTTGGCGGCAGACTTCACTCACAAAGCGGTGGTAACCCAGACGGACACTCGCAGAAGAGTTAGTCCTCCCACTAACTAGATCATACCTTCATAGATCATAGTAGCGGCGAGTCCATAGGTGACGCCGCACCACATCTCCTCACTCTGCAGCGCCGTGTCGTCGACGCGCGGCCGGGCGCCGGTCACGAACCCGTTGACTGCGCCCCTGCCGCCGCCGCACCACTGCAGCACGTTGTTGGCGTAGATCGTGGCGAGACTCTTGCGCACGTTGTTAGTGGGGAACACCTGCTCGGTGCAGCCGGACGCTTTTAGGAACCTAAAGTGAAGGAAAACGTGATGAAACCGAAGCAACCGTAGCCGTGGGACATTTTATAGCCTAGCTAGCTACCACCGTCGATAGTAAAATCTGTCTTCAAGCACCTATAGAGGTGTTCCTATTTTAAGAGCCAACTCCCATTTTCAATTTACCGTATCACTGTTAACCACCATCACTTAAGAGCAGGTGAGACAGTGTCAGCGTCTGCGATAGCGGTTAAACGCAAACTTAGCGGTCAAACGCAAAGTTAGCGGTCAAACGCAAAGTTAGCGGTCGAACGCAAACTTAGCGGTCGAACGCACAGTTAGCGGTCGAACGCTAAGTTAGCGGTCAAGCGTAAAGTTAGCGCTCAAACGCAAAGTTAGCGGTCGAACGCACAGTTAGCGGTCGAACTTAAAACTAGCGGCCAGACGCAAATTTAGCAGTCAAACTCAAACTTTTAGCGGTCCACCACAAAAAATTGCGTTTGACCGCTACAAGTTTGCGTTCGACCGCTACAGCTCAAAACAAGTCTCACCAGTGGCCCGCCAGCTGGTCGGCCATGACGACGTGTTCATTCCCCGGGCGCGTGTCGAACCTGTAGTAGGCGCCGGCCCACAGCCGCTCGCGGTGCGCGTGCCGCGCGCGCTCCAGCAGCTGCGCGAACTCCTTCTCGTCGTCGGCGCGGGCCAGCGCGCGCGCCATGTCGCGCACCGCGCTCACCGCCGCCACCCACAGCCCGCCGCAGTAAGCGCTGGGATCATACAAACAAACACAATTTTTTTAACCGCCTTCCAATATATGTATCGTTGTTTTGTGTTAGTGACGTAGTGTAGTTTTGTGTTGTGTTTGTGTTAGATACCAATTTCGAACGGGCACGGTGGGTTTCTGGAAGGTTCGTTGACTTTGAGCACAGATTGGGTCTGTTGGTGTCTTTGTCATTTATTATGTTCTGATAAAGACAGCATTAGTTTTAGTCTGTGATTCGGGTAGATGAATGTTGCAGAGGCCGGCTGTTAGAGTCATTGTAACTTTCATAAGTGCTCCTTTGGGGCCTATTTGAATAAATACTTTTGAATTTGAATTTGGTAGAACTCTTCTGCGAGTGTCCGTCTGGGTTGTTACCACCGCTTTGCTCGCGAAGTCTGCCGCCAAGCAGTAGTGTGCAAGCATCACTGTGTTTCGGTTTGATGAGCAGTGTAGTCAGTGAAATTAGTGGGGTTATGAGACTTAATACCTGATGTCTCAGGGTAACAAGCGCACTGCAGTGCCGCGCACGCCTATATGCTTCAAAGTTCTGAGTGGCACTGCAATTGTTATGGGCCGGCGTGATGCTTAACATCAGGCAAACGACCAGCTCGTCTCGTTACCAACTAGCATCAAAAAAAATGGCGTGTGGAGGACAAACGTGGGGGTTTTAGCCAGTAGGAATCTGGCATAACCTCAAAAAACACAGACGCGACCGCAAAAAATAAACTAAAGTTCTCACCTCGGCCCTGTCATCACCCACGCATCGTAAGTCTGGTCGGGGAACCCGCCGTTCTCAATGAGGCCGTCCCCGTCCAGGTCCCAGAGCAGCGCGCGCCGCAGCAGTGCCGCGCAGGGCGCGTACATGTCGGCGAGGTACCGCGCCGCGTCCCACACGGCGGCGGCGGCGGCCGGCTCCGCCGAGCACTGCCCCTCCAGGGCCGGCGGCTGCGGCGCGTTGGCGCTGTACAGCAGTTCCAGGATGCCTGGAGACGGCGCCGCGGCTTGCTCTGACTGTAACGTACATCAGAGGATGATTTCTATATTTCTATGTTATAGTATTTGAATTATGTACTCCAATTTCATTTCATAAATAGATTTTGTCGTTGTATCTTTTATGCGCCTCATATACCTACACATTGTATATTATATAATGTATATGTATGTGCGCAGGCCTTTATGTTTCAAAGTCCTGGGTGGCACTGCAATTGTTATGGGCCAGCGTTATGCTTACCATCAGGCAAACGACCAGCTCGTCTCGTTACCAAATAATATTAAAAAAAAAAAAAAAAATTATACACGTGTTCTTTTTCCCAATATGCACTAACACACTTACAAATCCTGACACACCGACACTCTCACATTTAATACCCTTACTAGCTGCTGCTCGCGGTTTCACCCGCGTGGAGATATTGGAATTCATGGTTTTTATTTTTTTTCGCGGAACCCTAATTCTTTTTCTAAAATAAATGTCCGTTTGAGTTGTTACTACCGCTTTGCTTGTAAAGTCTGCCGCTAAGCAGTAATGTGTAATTACTGTGTTCAGTTATGATGAGCAGAGTACTTGCTCTTGCTTGATAGCTTATGAGACTTAATACCTAATGTCTCAGGGTAGCGAGCGCACTGCAGTGCCGCGCCGCCCTTTGTGTTTCAGAGTTCTGGGTGGCACTGCAATTGTTATGGGCTGGCGTTATGCTTACCATCAGACAAACGACCAGCTCGTCTCGTTCCAAACAACATAAAAAATAAAAATAAAAAATACCTGTTGCATCTGGTTCCGCTCCTGCCGTGGTGGCGCCACCGCAGGCGTCTCGGGCTGCGACGCCGGCCCGCGCGATTGCAGCGCCCTCTCGCCACCGTCTCTAACATCGTCAATGAACTCCATTGACTGGCACCGCTGGCTACCGAACGGTGCCGTGTGCGCACGTAGTATGCGGTAGTCTCGCGACACTTGCAGTATAAACTTCAGGTTGAGATCCTTCCATTCGCTCACGTCGTGGATGTTGTAGGCGTTTATGTTGAAGAAGGGGGCGTCCTCTGCAGGGGCATAGACTTTGTTGATTGACGCCGCTATCTCGCTCGCGCATCTTAACATTTTTGAAGATAAACAATCACTTAATATAATTATGAAAAATCGCATTCGGTGAAATTGCTGACAATGACATTACAAAGGTTACACAAAATATTCATTTGGTTCCATTCAGGTTTTCAAACCTAAAAATGGGATTTTATGTTTTGCCCATTTTCATGTATGAAAACTTGATCGGATCAAAATTATACTTTTGCCGTACCTTTGTAATGTTATTACCAGCAATTTCACCGAATGCGATTTTTCACAATTATATTAAGTGACTGTTTATCTTCAAAAATGTTGAGATGCGCGAGCGAGATGGCGGCGCGCTGCTTTAATGAAGTCTATACAAATTCAAACACTACTTTGACTTTGCTCAGTCTTTGCAAAAGTTTCAACTGATCTAAAAGTTAAAACTCATTTATCATTGTCTTCAATCTCTACTGACAACGGCTGACTTAACATAAAAACAATACCCGTGTTACCAAAAAAAAACACTTTTAAAAGCCTGTTTAGTTAGACAGCGTCTAGAGATAAATGTCAAAAAATATTAGAAATGTCACAACAGAATTGTGTTAGGCAATGGTTAGACACTACTTAAATCAAGATTTGTGGTTGCTCATATTTAATCGCGCGACTAAGGCATGTTTAGCCGTTAAACAGTGATTAACACAGGTTTAACGTGTGTTTAATATTTTTATGGTAATAACCTACAAGTCAGTAGAAAACTTAAGTGGCTTCAATTTCCTAGCCGGCTTAGTTGTTAAAAAACAATCACGTACCTGGATCTCCCAAATCGTGAGGGATTGAATCTTTTATTTTGAACTTAACATTCTTTCCATCGTAAAGTGATGGTCGACTTTTCTCTGATTCTAATCCTATACTATCTCGATACATGTATTGTAGAACTGTCTGAAAACAAGAAAAAAACATTTTCTTTTTGTTTGATTGCCGACCAAAGTTTCTTTTCTTATCAGACCTCAATACGAGGTATCAGGTCTCAATATATGGTAACAGCTGCCTTATCAGCTAACAATCTCGTATTCGTTTTCAATACGAGACCGATTAAAACCAGCGGTCACTAGTCTTCGTGTGGAAGAAGTTGTCAATAGTTTTTCGCTTCTTTTCGTTTTGTAAGAGCTTATTTCTTTAATAACCAGCGAAAATTCTTGACTATTCCTTCCACACGAAGACTAGTGACCGCTGGTTTTAATCGGTCTGGTATTGAAAACGAACACGAGATTGTTAGCTGATAAGGCAGCTGGTTTAAATTAATATCGTATGCTATACAATGACCATTTAAACTTGATACCTCAAGCCTATTTTCAACAGACAGTCGAACAACAAACAGGGTGTCTAGACCAAGGCTGCCCAACCTTTTTAACAATTGGGCCAAATTGACGATCCAAAAATTACAGGCGTGCCACCAATTACAGTTCCTATGTTTGTTACTTAATCAGATAACAATAAAATAATTAAAAAATATATTTCAGGTAACACCCATTTTTACACAGACACAAATACAGACATAATAAGGCAAAAAATAGACCAAATACATACACATACACAAAATACAAACAAGACAGATTGAGATGTTGTGCAACAAAAGAATAGGCACGAATTTTTTCCACTTGCGGGTAATTTTGATACTTGTTTACGCGAGCCAATTATAATAATTAATTATAATTCGTTCTGGGTTTGGGTAACCTTGGTCCAGAACATTCTTATAATGTTCAGTTTGTTGTTCGACTTTAATTTTGATCCGTTTCAATTTTGAGAGACCTTACAGTTCATTAATGGAAAAATAATACTAAAAAATCGGTTACTTATTCACTTACTTGTAAATTAGGCCACAGCTGCGCTATAGCGAACGACGCATAGAAATGGACGTCATACGTATTATACATTCTATACTCGTGTCCTTCCAGATAACCAAACAACCCGAATTCGTGTCTGCAAAAATAAAAATAAAACTGATTTTATACCGATAGCCAAAAAAAAACGCTAAAACGCCCCATACAAATTGGGCAGAACATCTGACGTCACATGTTCTACGCGGGCCGGAAAGCTGTACTAAAAACATGCGTTTTATTGATTTGACCGTGAAAAACGGCGTTCAGATACACAGCGGACATATTCATTTAAATTACTATTGGATGATAAAAAAAAACGTTGAATGCGGGGGGAACCTTTTAGATGCAGTGGAAATTATATATTTTTTGTGAATTTCATATTTATTGTAATGTGTATAACGACATGAATTATGTATTTTGTGTTTCATGCATCCCTATGGCAGTGCCACCCAGAACTTTATTTTATTTTATTTTTTTTTTTTTTTTTTATTTTTCTTAGGGCACAAACAGTATACAATATACTTAAAATTATATCTAAATAAAAATACATACACCAATCAAGCTGCCACTAATAGATACATTATATAAATTTTGCATTACGGTACTACTCAAACATCAAATTTCACTGCCTAAATATCGAACATAAACATAAAAAAAAAGAAACTGCATGACGATAACACTAAGTTAAATAAGGTTAATATTTATTTATAACAATGATACTTGCTTTGCAAATATTGCTGCAGACAACGCAAATATATCACAATCGGAAAATTGCGCATTGTAAGACTTACATGCTCTTGGTATGAATGAGTTAGATGCATAATTGGTTTTAGAAGGATTAATATTAAATAGTTTGTTTGTGTAACGGGCGTTAAGACGAGGACATCTGAAACCTATTTGGCTTACTAGATATGGAGAGTCCACGATATTTCTCAAGATTTTATATAACAACATTTGATCTCTTACAGTACGTCGGGCTTGAAGTGTATTAAAATGAAAAGCTAAAGGCTGCTCTGCTTTAAAATTTTTAAATTTAAGGTGTTTCACAAATTTATTTTGAATCCTTTCTAGACTGTTTATATATATTTGATATTGAGGGTTCCAGATATTTATTTGAAACACAAAGACCTGCGCGGCACTGCAATTTAATTTAATTTAATTTAATTTAATAACTAACACGGTACAACCAGTTACATTAGTTATGCAAGATTAAAAATTGTACAAACTTACAAAATTAAAAAAATTAATATAGCCACCGACATTCAAAAAATACAAATACAATAATAATAATTCAAAAACAGTAACAAAATATAAAATATGTCAAGAATTATGAGACGTCACACTAACACAAATAATAATAATTATATAATAAATCGTACAAAATTTACAAAATTATATACCATTAACTTAGTCATAATAAAATTCAAAAAGACAATTCACAAATAAAATAAATACCAATTTATGTCAAGGATAAATAATGTCATGAAGCTAAATTAACAAGAACCCTATTAGTATGTCAAGAATAAATTATTATTATCTACCAGAAGTCAAAGTCACACTGACACAAATATACCCATTCATCATCATCACCCATTTCCTTCTTCTTACCCGCTATCATCTCACAGAATTCCAGACACTTCAACTGCATACTCTTCCAGTCATCCGCAAACATGTCAAGATCAGGCGCCCAAGCCAAGAGATTATTGAACGCAGCAAGAGAACGTAAGACAGGGGAGTACCCGTGCGCAACCGTGCGGGCTGGCGGTACCGCGAACAGCTGATGGCGTCGCCCGCCGCGGCGGCGGCTGTCATCGGGGACGAGGAGCCGAGACAGCTCACCGAGTAGATCGGGAGCATCAATTTTTCCATGAAGGACTTTACACATTACCTTCATCTGGTTGTGTGCTCGTCGGACCTCCAACGAATTATAACCCAAGCATCCTAGGAGAAAGTTGGTCGGGTACATGTACGGGTAATAACCATATACACGCTTGTATAAAAAGCGAAGGAAAGCTTTTTGCACTTTTTCTAGAGGAAGTGAATAAGAACCTTCATGAGGATGCCATACCGTTGAGCTGGCCTCGAGCTTGCTGCGCACAAGAGCCCCAAAGATCAACTGAATGACATGGGTACCATGAAAGTCTCTTGAATTTCTCAGTACAAACCCCAATCTCCTATATGATTCCTTAGCAAGTGTAACAATGTGGGCATTGAAGGTTAGCTTTTGGTCAAAAGTGACTCCCAGATCTTTTATAGAAGTGGTTTTGGCAATCTCATAAGAATCCAGCTGGTATTGGAACTCCGTGGGACGCTGCCTTCGAGTAAATGTCATTGCATGGCATTTTGCTGGATTAAACTCCATTTTATTTGCCACAGCCCATTCACCGATAGCGTTCACATCACGTTGGAGGTCGAGGCAGTCTTCCATGGACTTTATCTCCTTGACCAACTTCATGTCGTCCGCATATAGAAGGCATTTTGAATGCTTAACTACAGCGGGAAGATCGTTGACCATAAGAATAAAAAGAAGAGGTCCGAGTATGGATCCCTGGCTGACCCCAGATCGTGTGTGATAAGGAGTGGAGTCATACATACCCAATCTCACAAACTGCTGCCGGTCTTTGAGGTAGTCAGCAATAAATCCCAGGAGTCCGGGAGCAAAACCGAGAGCACTTAGTTTGATGAGTAAGTGGTCATTATTAACTCTGTCAAAAGCCTTACGAAAATCAAAGTAAAGAACGTCCACCTGGCTACTACGATCCAGCCGGGCTGAGATAAAATTAGTCACTTCCAGGAGATTTGTATCAACCGATCTTTTCTTCCTGAAGCCATGTTGCTCATTGCATAGATACTGCTCGACTTGCCTATATATCTCTCCATGGATAATTCTTTCAAATGCTTTCGCTGGAGATGACATGATAGCTATGGGCCGGTAATCTGTAACAGATGACTTATCGGAACACTTGGGAATGGGAGTAACTCTAGACAATTTCCACTGTTTGGGATAGATTCCTGTGGCCAAGGCCAGGTTGAATATGTGGCAAAGTGGCTGAACCAAGAATGTAAGACCTTCTTTTAGAAACCATGGCGGAATGCCATCGGGCCCCACTGAACTATTTGGCTTGAGACCTTTAATTCCAGATGCCACATCGTGTGGGGCTAGACCAAATATATTTACATAGTTACCAGATTGGGTCTTATCAGAATGGCTTATATGTTTCGAATCTAATTCAGGCGCCTCTGGCAAGAAAACACTAGCGAAAAAATTGGCGAAAGCCTCCGAGGCCTCAACACCACTTAAACTGCGACCTTCATAACTAACGCTGGGTTCAAAGCCCCCTTTCGAGCGCAGACTTGAAATATGATGCCAAAAAGCACGAGGGTTCACAGCAATATTATCTTCGATACTTTCCAGGTAGGAGTCGTGGGACAACGATATGCGAGATTTCAGAGAGGCTCGCATATCAGAAAACGCTTCATAGTCCGCATCGCTACCACTCTGTCTCCAGATACGGTGCAGCCTTAGTTTATGTCTGGTATCTTGAATAATTTCACTCGTGAACCAGACTGGATATCGCCTATCCGATGATTTTTTACGGCGCTTTTTAGGGACACAAATGTCAAAAATGTTGTAAATAATGTCATAAAATTGATCAGTGCACGATTGCACGTCATTGGATTTGAGCACATCGTGCCAGGAAGTCTCAGAAAGCAATTCAAGCAGAAGACCGGGGTCGCATTTTTTAAAATTCCAGTCCCTGCTCGGATCTATATTGCTGGGTTCAATGCGATCAGAGCAGCGAACCACATGTGTTACAACTCCGATATCCAGGGGAGGATGATAAAGATCAGGCTTTACGAAACCTTCAACACGACGAACACGAATCTCTGTCGCGCCATTACTCACCCGGGCTAAAACAACATCAAGTATTCCCCCATGTGCATTCACGACATCATTCATCTCGTTCAAATTACAAAATGATTTAAAGTAGCAGTAATAATTACGAACATTATCAGACGCGCTATTCAAATTTAGGTCACCTAGGATGATAACAGTTCCTTTGAGTTTGTTGATAAAGGTTTCCACTTTGCAGAACCAATGCATGTAATTCTCATCTTTGGCCCTGGGGTGAATATAGACAACACAAGCGTAGTGGACTCGACCGCTCCAGAGAAAGCTCGCCCATAGATCTTCACCACGATCAGTCTCTAGAGCAATCTGCCGATGCATAACGATGGGCGCGCGCGTAGCTAGAAGTACACCTCCACCCATCGTATTCCTGTCGCGGCGCAGAATAGTCCAATCATCGCTTATGAGCTCTGCGTCTTCTACAGATTTGTCAACAAAAGTTTCTGTTGCTGCTACTAAATTGTGTTCTGATAGCAACAAGCTTTCCCTCCACGGCTTCAGCTTGGTTTTCAATCCACGAACGTTTTGATAGAAAATGTTTAGACATGTACTTCCACCACTGGAGGCTTGTTGTGCCATGGGTCGACTAGTTACGGAGGGAGGCTTGGCGCTAAGGCAATGCGCTCGTTACCCTGAGACATTAGGTATTAAGTCTCATAAGCCCAGTAATTTCACTGGCTACTCTGCTCATCAAACCGGAACACAGTAATGATTGCACACTACTGCTTGGCGGCAGACTTCACTCACAAAGCGGTGGTAACAACCCAGACGGACACTCGCAGAAGAGTTAGTCCTACCACTAACAAGTAACCAGTAACAAACCAACAATATAATATACAAACCTAGGATCACTTTCGGGGTATTCATCCGGCACATCAAACCATATTGTTCCACCGTCCGCAACAAAGTAAAGCTCATTCATTAAGGCACTTTTCAACCAGTCTGGTATATTGCTGAAAACACAGCAAAGTTTAAAAATAATAAAAAAAAATGCGATAAAACGACTTCAGTGGCGAACTACTGAACCGATTTCTATGGGATCAATATGAAAGTATATCTTTCAAATAAAAAACAAAATTCCAAATCAGTTTATAAATGACGGAAATCTGAGGTAACAAACATGAAAAAAAAAATACCCACCGAATTGATAACCTTCTCCACTTTGGGAAGTCGGTTAAAAACTACGATAAGTCACTTATCATGATACAGCGAATCTTTAAAGTATTTTAAGCTTGTATATCAAAAATACACTTACCTATTACTGAAAATGGGATCCTGCCATTCTGCGAGCAGCTTTTCCCAATTCGTATAATTCTTAAGCGCATACGCTGCTATGGAAGCGCCGGCTATTCCATCGCTACCGAAGTATCTTGTATAATATCTGGAAGAAGTAAAAATAAATATTATAATTAGTGCTGATTGATGCGACGCGTAACCAAAATGCTGGTAACTATTTGGCTCAACGGATCAGCATTGCGGTTCAACGAGGCAATGCCGCCAGCATGCCGGGTACGCTTCCAACTGGTAGTGGTGTAGAACATTTGGATTATTTATTTATTTATTTATTCATAAAAACCACAGCTCTTAAAAATCTTAACATTACTTATATATATTATCTATAGGCCTACTTGGGCTTGTAGATTATCCAACTGTTTTTGTAGCTAGTTAGGTTAGATGTAGTGTTTATTTATGTATTAGCTGGTTAATAAAGGCATTATTAATGCTGCTCTTAAAATATGTTGTGTTAATGATAATAATAACAAGATAAAATTATCTTGTTACTATTAAATATATTGTCATTAATCCCAAAATAATGACCTAATCTAATAAAGGTATGGACCAGCTGCCTTATCAGCTAACAATCTCGTGTTCGTTTTCAATACCAGACCGATTAAAACCAGCGGTCACTAGTCTTCGTGTGGAAGGAATAGTCTAGAATTTTCGCTGGTTATTAAAGAAATAAGCTCTTACAAAACGAAAAGAAGCGAAAACTATCGACAACTCCTTCCACACGAAGACTAGTGACCGCTGGTTTTAATCGGTCTGGTATTGAAAACGAACACGAGATTGTTAGCTGATAAGGCAGCTGTGTATATGAATAGTGCGTATTGTATTCCACAAAAATGTGCTATCCAAGATTATTACTAACCTAGTTAGTAGAGATACTAAACTAGTTGTGCCCCGCGCCTTCGCCCACGTAGCCTAAGTTACTCCTTGTATCAGATATCTACCAGTGAAAGTCCCGTCAAAATCGGTCCAGCCGTTTCGGAGATTACCCGGAACAAACAGACAGACAGATAAAAATGTTTAAAAATGTTTTTTTGCTATAGGTACTGTCTTTCATATGCATTTAGAAAAAAGCTGTTATTTTGATATTACAAACATACACTTAATTTTTATTTATTTGCATAGACGAGTGCATACAGGAATATTATGTGCTTAAGAGGCTGCCTCATGCCATACTTTCCATACAAACGCTCGTACGCGATCATAGTGTCCTGATAAATTTTTCTTTAGATGTTTTGAGCAAATAGGTATCATGTGCTCTATATCTAGGATTCCGTGGGAGCAAAAATGTAAAATTTTGAGATTCCAACTCAGTACAAGCCTTCAAAAATCAGCTTTTTTGGACAGATTTTACCTTGACTTTGGCCGTTCACACTGTCCTTATAAATGTAAAATTCAACAAAACACTTCCATATAATCCTTGGACATGTAATGGAGATTCTAAATAACAAACGTTAATCCATGTAATTTGTGCAGTGGTAGGATTTAGGTAAGGGAACAGTAATATGCAAAGATAATACAAAGATACACGCGATTTTCCAACTCCTCATGACAAGGCTACGTCATCTTTATGAAAGTGTGAGGGATGTGGTAAATCGATAATCGTATATCGATTGTTTAATGGCCAAATGGTATAGTCACCTCTTATGTATCTTCTTATCCTTCTTATACTTTATAATCGGCATGTCCCAAGCGAGGCAAAATTCAGTGGAGCCGGACCCGCCTGGCTCCATCGATATAACACTCGACAACGCTACCGAGTCACCTGAGGAACAAACCAGGATTTAACATAATATAATTGAACTCGTAAAAGGATAGTAACAACTCATAAAGACATTTTTGCTACTATGCTTGTAAAATGGACCGGCCCGCTCGTCACCTATGTTGCTATACCCTAACTAGGGTCATATGTAAGCTCACCTACTAATATAAGACCTTTCTGTAATGCACATATGATGCAATAAATGATTGAGTATTGAGTATTGATCTATTTCATATATTTTGACCAAAAAGCATTTTATAGTCGAATAACGGTGTATATCGCATCCTCTGCGGTTCGGATAATCATTATCCAGCCTCTTACGCTCCCACTGCTGGGATACCGGCCTTCTCTCAGAGAGAGAGGTATGGGCCATAATCCACCACGCGGGCCCAGTGCGTCTTGGTGGATGTCACATGTCCTCGAATTTTGTGGTTCTTGACCATGCCGGTTTCCTCACGATGTTTTCCTTCACCGTTTTAGAGAGAGTGTGAATAATCCGCTCATAACTTGATTTTGGCTGTGAAAAACTGCCAAAAATGTACATAACTGTCATACATTTTTTATTCATTGAAATGTAAGGAACGTGATAGTATCATAATTTAAATTACTATTGGATGATAAATAAAATCGTTAAATTCGGAAACTTAGATGCAGAATCGTTGTGAAAATTTTATATTTTTTGTGAATTTTGATGTTCTTAAACCTGAATAACAACAATAATTATGTATTTTGCATTTCATGCAACATCCCCTATTATCAAATCTACTTGAATTAATTAAGATAGCCATGCTTATGTTCAGCTATCGATCATTGTTATCGCCTTTGTTATTGAACTTAGAAGATAGGAGTATGTAGACTGTGAAATGAAAAACGGTGTTCCGAGTCGTGCTATTCAATATGTCCAAAAAAAATCAGGCCAGCAAAAAGAAATACTTATGTCCGGCAATTTCTCATTGTCGTGTTTATATAATTATGCAATAAATCAGTATGTGTTTTTATGCTCTTTGGTAACGAGAGGAGCTGGTCGTTTGCCTGATGGTAAGCATAACGCCGGCCTATAACAATTGCAGTGCCACTCAGAACTTTGAAACACAAAGGCCTGCGCGGCACTGCAGTGCGCTCGTTACCCTAAGGCTGATATTCAGAGACGACAGCTTAAAACGATCTAAGAACTGTCTTAGCCAAGCATCGGCTAAGCCGCTCAATCGAATTCGTATTCAGAAACAAAGTTCGTGCACGGTCTAAGCTAAGATCACACTCTCGTTATCTATGGCTGTTAAGTTTTTAATTTTTTCACCGGAACGTTTACCGGTTTTATCATTTATGTATGAATAGCAATACAACAAAGATAGCGATATACAAAATGTCACTGGAGTGAGTGAAACAACAATATTAATGCTATAAATCTATTTTGATATTATAATAAATGAAACATGTTAGTTTTGAAGTTTGACATTTCAATGTTTGGTTATTATGGTTTCTACCGTTATCATTTGGTGGCGCCACTTCTGTTTTGAGACCGGCTCAAGTAGTCGATATTGACTACTCAGGCTTTGCTTAGCATACGCTAAGTTTAAGTAGTGTTCCAAATGTCTCTGAATACAAATTAGAGCGTAAGCACTACTTTTTGACATAAGGAAGACAAAGTCCACGCTTAGACTCGTCTCTGAATATCAGCCTTAGACATCAAGTATTAAGTCTCATAAGCCCAGCGATCCGTTGCGCCAATGCGTGCGTAAAAGAAGGACAAACCAACAAACACACTTTCGCATTTATATTACGTTATATTACGTATATTAGTACGGATAAATGAAAACCTGAATCCGTTTCGAAAGATATAACTACTTCAGAATTTTTCAGATCGTTATTTGTGACCTTCTACCGCGTTAGGAATCCCTATTATAAAAATGTTCATCATAGATAGGCCTTTTCCATTTGCGACAAATTATTCAAGGCCTTCGTGACTATGACCTATTATCAAAATGACCTAATAACACAATGCTCTGGAAACAAAACGACCTACGAGCACGAAGCCTAGCTCCTAAGGCAAAACGCAGTTTCAAAAAGGTAAAAAAGCTATTTTGTTTACTTGGATGACATAATTTTTTTCAGTTATATTGATTTAAAAACCAAATTACTGAACAGATTTTGATAAAATTTCTATGGGACCAATCTGAAAGTATATCCTTACTAATAAAGAAAGAATTTTCAAAATCGATTTAGAAATGACGGAGTAATGAGGTAACAAACACAAAAAAAATTCCAACCGAATTGAGAACCTCCTTTTTTGAAGTCGGTTAAAAATATTACAAAACGACTAACACGGTCTTACTTTTGACAGTTCACGGATTAGAAGGTGAAAAAGATATAATGTATCTCTTTCTCTGAATGAATCCGACAGCGCATTATTAATATGCATCACTTACATTTATATAGTTTCCTAGGTTTTTCTTTCTTCTCCTTCTGTTCTTTATCCTTAACTGGCAGCTTCGGCGGCGGGGGAGTGAGGCTCGGATCCGGCGCCAGCTTCCCATGCTGCTTGATACATTCCCATACGTAACCGGAAGTCTTCGCGGCGTTCCATAGACAATAACCTTCGTGGATTGTCTCGTTCTCCTGCTTTCTCTTCGCTATTGTGAAAGTGCAGGGTGTGTCGCATATCTTCTGTTCTAGAGTGACCCCGCATGTGTAGTCTGCTGAGTATCTTTCTAAGTCTAATTTACCTGCCGAACAGTTAGACATTCAAAATTCTTAATAGGAGAAACATGCGTATCAAGAACTACGGAGAGCGAAGAGACGCGTTTCCAGGGGCCTTACTCTGAAAATCGAACGTCGAAGCTTCGCCACACGGATCGCAGTTGTTCTACTATGAAAGTTTTTCGGATCCAATGTTCTTTCTTCTTTCTTTTTCAGATTATGGCTTTTAAACGTTGCTTGACGTTTTTCTGCCAGTGTCAAAGTGAGGCCAGTGTACGGTATTAATAATTGCCCGGTTACAAAATATGGAACATTAAAACATAAACATAAACATAAACGCTTACACACTCATACCCCCGCACTAGGATTCCCTGTGTCGCAGGTGGCATGGACATACACAGATACACATCACAAACATCCAAGACCCGAGAACAAACTTTATGCTTACACAAAATCTGCCCCGGCCGGGAATCGAACCCGGGACCCCTCGCCTTGCAGGCAGGGTTACTACCAACTTAGCTACGGAGCCGTCATTGAAATACAATTATAGAAAAAAAGGTGATCCAATGTTCGATTCGATGTTTGCATTAGACATTTTGTCTTTAATGGAAAGAAAATGCTGATCCGTCATCCGAAGCTTCGACGTTCGATTTTCGAAGTACGTATAAGGCCCCCTAATCCTGTTGGCTAATTTAACATTTCGGGGAGCAAAAACAAGTAATAAGTATGCCCGTGCAAAAACAAGAGAATCATTAGCTCAAATTCCGCAAAAATTAATTAACAAGCTTCCGTGTCTAGCAGTAATAAAACGCGTCAAAAAACCGCTGCCTCACAAATTAACCTCGCCCTTAGCAACGATATCTAATTAATAGCTTTCAGTTATTTCGCGATACAATAACGAATGATTCAACTCTGGCATTGAACTTATTATCACGGTAACAGGTTTACTGACCAGGCCATTGAGCAAATGCTAACTAACAGACCACAATCGCTAACTTGTACTTCCATTAGTCATTTTAGAGGTAACAATGAGATTCGTTGATGACTGGTTTTAGTTCTTCCTATTTGAGTACGCAAAAAGAAGTGATTAATAAAAAATTGCTTTAAAAAAGCGACGAACCGACTTCAGTGACAAACTGCTGAACCGATTTTGATGAATTGTCTATGGGACCAATCTGAAAGTATATCCTTTCAAATAAAAAAGAAATTTCCAAATCGGTCTATAAATGACGGAGATCTGAGGTAACAAACACTAAAAAAAACCGAATTGATAACCTCCTCCTTTTTTGGAAGTCGGTTAAAAAGGGAACGTATACGTGTGAAATACTGTAAGAAGCCATAGTGCATTACTCCTTGCGCTTAGACTGTTACTACGTCGCACAGTGTATTATGAACCCCGATTTTGTCTCATTTCGTTTTTTTTACAAATATCAATAGTTTTAATAAATGTAAGCTCTAGAGTAAAAGTCCCGCATCGATACGACAAGTAGTTTATTTTTAAAAAAATATCAAAGTTTCCCTACAACCGGGTCATGAAATTAACAAAAAAAAATATTTAAAAAGAACTGGAGTACTTATTTGAGTTTTTATTTTATTATCTAATCATACACTTCATAACACACCTTCTGACCAGTTTTTGTCTTTTTACTTTGTGTAGATAACGACATATGAATATTTTTATCCTTTTTCTTTATATATTTTTTTCTCGACTATAACGCCGTATTAGTCGGAGATTTCTAAACTAAACGATTGTTTAGGCATCCGTTTATCGATATTATTAAAACCATAAACTAATTCCGCGTTATCTAGAAGTTATCACCAATTTTCATTTTTTGTCAGGGTTGTCACGTTCGCACATCCGGATGCTTATGGTATTTTTATCCGGATCAATTCAATTTTTTTTATTCACATGGGGCTCCAGGCCGGTCCCAAGTAGGTAAGTGTACACTAATCAAAATCAAGACCAAGAAACTCGTCGACATTATTTTAAAATAAATAGTGATTAGTGATGGCAAAGTTAGAGTACCTATTTCTTTAAAGAAAAGTCTCTAATAGATTCGCGTGAACCCATGTTGTAGATACATGCCCCGCCCCTACTCTCTCTTCTATACAAATAAATAAAATTGAAGTGTCTGTTTGTAGTATCAAAACAACAGATTTTTACTAAATGCATATGAAAGTATATACAAGTATATAACAAAATCACAATTATTTAAATTTTTGTCTCTGTCTGTTATCGGGATAATCTCCGAAACGGCTGGACCGATTTTGACGGGACTTTCACTGGCAGATAACTAATGTTATAAGTAGTAACTCAGACTACTTTTATTTTAGATAAAGAATTAGTGTTCTGCGCCAAAAATAAAACCCATGAAATCCTATATCTCTGTGCGGGTAAAGCCGCGGGCAGCAGCTAGTATTAAATATATTTCAAAGTGTTTACAAACACCAGTGGATGTTCACGTACAAATATGTTATATTTATAATAAGTTGCTTTTAAATAAGCGGGAAACGACTTCGATGAAGATGTCGCGATATAGGTATGAAATATCATCCCCCATTTTTCCACCCTTAGGGGTGGTATTCTTTCATAAAATTAGTAAACTTGTGTAATTAATATAGGGTGGTGCCTTACCTACTTAAAACAATAATCATTTAAATCTGTTGACAATTGGCGGAGAAATCATATGAAGTCACCACAAAAAAATACAGCTACTTAACTGAACCTCCTCCTTTTATTGAAGTCGGTTAAAATATTAGTAGTTTGTTTCGTATAAAATATGAACAACAAAAATCCATAATTATCTCAAAAGAATATTTTCAGATGAAAAGGTGATGACCCTGGACCCGGATTAATCTGGATATAACATTAAATGCTGATAACTTCTAGATAACGCGGAATTAGTTTATGGTTTTAATAATGTCGATAAACGGATGCCTAAACAATCGTTTAGTTTAGAAATCAGCAACTAATACGGCGTTATAGTCGAGAAAAAAAAATATAAAGAAAAAGGATAAAAATATTCATATTTCGTTATCTACGCAAAGTAAAAAGACAAAAACTGGTCAGAATGTGTGTTATAAAGTGTATTATTATATAATAAAATAAAAACTCAAATAAGTACTCCAGTTCTTTTTAAATATTTTTTTTTGTTAATTTCATGACCCGTTTGTAGGGCAACTTTGATATTTTTTTTAAAATAAACTACTTGTCGTATCCATGCGGGAGTTTTACTCTAGAGCTTACATTTATCAAAACTATTGAAATGTGTAAAAAAAAACGAGATGAGACAAAATCGGGGTTCATAATACACTGTGCGTCGATACGTCGAGTTTAAATTCTTGCAATTTCTCAATGGTGTTGTAGACTTTGGTACGAGGCAAATCACTACAACTTATATGGGCGCTAACATCGGGACCATGTGACGTAGCTTTAGTTAGATTAAGCTGTTACTAGGTGGTAGGACTAACTCCTCTGCGAGTGTCCGTCTGGGTTGGTACCACCGCTTTGCTCGTGAAGTCTGCCGCCAAGCAGTAATGTGCAAGCATTACTGCAGAGTAGCCAGTGAAATTACTGGGCTTATGAGATTTAATACCTAATGTCTCAGGGTAACGAGCGCACTGCAGTGCCGCGCCCCGCCTTTGTGTTTCAAAGTTCTGAGTGGAACTGCAATTGTTATGGGCCGGCGTTATGCTGACCATCAGGCAAATGACCAGCTCGTCTCGTTACCAAATAACATAAAAAAACCTATGCACCACTACGTGTTCTCCATAGGACCAAATCAGTGCCCCTCATCAATGCGCCCTTTCTCAACAACCTCCACCCTACAACCGAGCTGCCATCCCTCTAGGGCTTGACGACCTATCACTGGCACTGATTCATCATCGTCAATGTCATGATTAGCTTTCTTGTGGGTTATTATGTTGGGTTTCTGGAAGGTTCGTTGACTTTGAGCACGGATTGGGTCTGTTGATGTCTTTGTCATTTATTATATTCTGATAAATACAGCATTAGTTTTAGTCTATGATTCGGGTACACGAATGTTACAGAGACCCGCTGTTAGAGTCATTTATTTTAACCTTCGTAAGTGCTCCGTTGGGGCCTATACGAATAAATCATTTTGAATTTGTCGAAAAACACACGGGCGACACCTACATCCTGTAAGCTAAAACTTACCACTGGCTTTAGCTTTATTAGACTTGCCGAGTACTTCAGTCCACGTGAATGTGACGCTTACATCCCTACGTTCTTTGGTTAGATTGACCGCGGTGAACACAAACACGGCACAGGGTAGGCTGCTATCCTGAAAATAAAACAAAACACTAACTATTTTGAGCTATATACTCATAGGCCTGCGACCTATTATTATAATGAGTGTTTGCTGAATTAAACCGGTCTATGAAGTGAAACTCCGGCACCTGCCAAATCCGCCTCGTGTAAAAATATGTAGGATTGTAGGCTGGTATTGACTCGCCACCCACTGAACGGTCTCCCCATAAGTGCCGCCAGTACATTGTTATCATTATCACAGCTGGAAAAAGTTCAGTGCTGAACCTCGGCCTCTCCCAGGAAGGGGACAGTTTTGGTATAATACAGCACTCTTAGCAGGTCTTGGTGATCGCAGTAGATTATGATTTTGACCGAGGAGCATATTATACAGGCTGTATATGTGAACGGGCTCAACATTCCAACAAAATGTAGTATTAGGTTCTTAAAAAATATAGGAAGTAGTTATAAATCCATATCGATAAAAACACCTACTAAAATGTCATTAGACTTTGCAAGGTAATAAAGAGTAGCGCCCCGCGGGCGGGGATAGCGGTCGCGGGGGGAACGCGCAATATGCTTGAGGGAGTAATAATACCAAGGGAGCGCCATCGCCAGACAGAAATAGGTTGGCGCGGTGACTCTGCTTTGTAATAACTAAGGATAATTTGATGACATTAGAGGTAAAAAAAAAAATCTTTTCTTTCGTGGCTTGTATCACCTCTGTATATTCACTTCCTTAAAAATTGATACCTTTTACGTATGCACCTTGTATATTATTCTTACAGCACCCACTGTAGAGTTGGGGTGTTACTGTTCTTAACCGGCACCACACGGCCAATAAAGAAAGAAAGAAAAAAAGAAAGAAAACATTTATTCAGACAACACTGCACAGGACAACATAATACAGAATAAAAACACGGTGGAAAAAAATAAAAAATAAAAATTAGCCTAAAAATAATGCAGGCACAAATAACACAAAGTAAAGTAAAAAAATAACTAAAAATAAACAAATAAAAATTAACTTACAAACAATGGACTATGCCTACATTATACTCAGGTTGCTGCAATGTACAGTGATGTCTAAAAAGGTCTGATCTCAGCATTATGCTGTGAAGTGTGAACAAACACAGCGCTGATTAACAATAATACACTTACCTTATAATTATGCGGTATGACCGGCGATATCTGCCGGCAGACGAGTTTCACGCCGTACTTGGAGAGGTCGTATGTCGTCCACGCGCGGGGATATAGCCCAGTGTATTCGCAGTCCGCGCCATTCAAATTCCATTCCCACTTTGCCGGCGCTTTCTTAGGTTTTCTATAAACATAAACATAAACGCTTACACACTCATACCCCCGCACTAGGATCCCCTGTGTCGCAGGTGGTATGGACACACACAGATACACATCACAAACATCCAAGACCCGAGAACAAACTTTATGCTTACACAAAATCTGCCCCGGCCGGGATTCGAACCCGCTTTGCAGGCAGGGTTACTACCAACTTAGCTACGGAGCCGTCCAAAAACAAAAGATTCTTTTTAGTTTACTAATTCTATTTAGCTGCTGACCGCGGCCTCGCACGCGTGGGATCAAGTTTAAATTTAGCCTAATATAGCACTCAGGGATCATTTAGCATCCTGATAGGAAGTCGGATTACAAAAATGTTTTCACTAATAGGAACTTTTGTTAGTGGTAGGACTAACTCTTCTGCGAGTGGTCGTCTGGGTTGTTACCACCGCTTTGTTCGTGAAGTCTGCCGTCAAGCAGTAGTGTGCAAGCATTACTGTGTTCCGGTTTGATGAACAGAGTAGCCAGTAAAATTACGGGGCTTATACCTAATGTCTCAGGGTAACGAGCGCACTGCAGTGCCGCGCAGGCCTTTGTGTTTCAAAATTCTGAGTGTCACTGCAATTGTTATGGGCCGGCGTTATGCTTACCATCAGGCAGGCGACCAGCTCGTCTCGTTACCAAAAAGCATGAAAAAAATATAAATGCTTAATCTTATCGCGCCGATTTATACATTACGTACGTAATTTACGTAATCACGCATAGTCGGATATAGATAATTCCACAATCAATAGTTTGTAATATAGATAAGACAAGTGAAAATGGGGATATCGGAAATTCGAATAAACCGATAAGGTTTGGTAGTAGATTTGTTAGTGGGAGGACTAACTCTTCTGCTAGTGTCCGTCTGGGTTGTTACCACCGCTTTGTGAGTGAAGTCTGCCGCCAAACAGTAGTGTGCAAGCATTACTGTGTTCCGGTTTGATGAGCAGAGTATGCAGTGAAATTACTGGGCTTATGAGACTTAATACCTAATGTCTCAGGGTAACGAGCGATCTGCAGTGCAACGCAGGCCTTTGTGTTTCAAAGTTCTGGGTGGCACTGCAATTGTTATGGGCCGGCGTTATGCTTACCATCAGGCAAACGACCGGCTCATCTCGTTACCAAATAACATAAAAAAAAAACTCCGAAACGGCTGGACCGATTTTGACTCGACTTTCACTGGCAGATAGCTTATGTTATAAGGAGTTACTAAGGCTACTTTTATTACGTGAGCGAAGCCACGGGGCACAGCTTATACCTATACAATTTTTATTTATTTCATTCGAAAAATTGCACAATTTTTTTTTGTGTACAGTATATAATATTAAAATAAAAATTCGAAACAATTTCACCACAAAAATACCAAATAAACTATTTATACGATTGATGACGAAACCTACCAACGATAAGATAAGGCGAATGGAAATACCGGGTCGCTCTTACAGTTTCTAATATTCATATAGTACATAAAAAGAAATAATTGCCCTAAAAACTCACGTGTAGGTAGATAAAACGGACTGGAATATGGTTTCGTTCTTGGCGTTTCTGATGTTCACGATGAACTGGCACTCTGGCACGGTGACGTACTCGTATAAGCCAGGATACAGCTGGAAACGGCAGAACTCGCCCTTGAAGCCGCGGCCGATCGTGCCACCGCCGATCCCGCCTATGGGACATCCTGGCAAAAAGAATAAAGCTATAATAAGTACGACTACCATGAACCTGAGCACAAGACTTTACTGGAAATTCCAGTAAAATTTTTAATCATGTTTAAAATTTCAGTCTAAGTACTTTTTTTTAACGGGCTAAATGCCTTTATTAACTAGCTAATACATAAATAAACACTGCATCTAACCTAGCTATAAAAACAGTTGGATAATCTACAAACCCAAGTAGGCCTATAGATAATCCAAATGTTCTACACCACTACCAGTTGGAAGCGTACCCAGCATGCTGGCGGCATTGCCTCGTTGAACCGCAATGCTGATCCGTTGAGCAAGGAAGTTGTCTAAGTACTTACATTTTGAAGTTACATTTAAAAACTACAGTATTTAAAAAGTATGGCACAGAACATTAATCACTACCGGACAACTTGCACTTGACCTTAATTTATGTTTTTATAGATATTTTGTTTAAGGATCATACAATAAGTTGTTAATCGATTACGATTTATCAAAATCCGTACCCTTATCAGTATGCAAACAGCTGTTTTGTACAGTATGCTATGTACCTAATTTTTCGAGCTCTGGATGTTATCACCTTATTAAAATACTTCCACGCCTATGATTTATACGTGTACATTTTTTATATTTGTAATATTTCTATAAATAGACTGACAGACCCAAATATCAGCACTCTTATTTCAAATTGGTTTTTAAATTAAAAGCAAATTATATGCAGTGCCACTCAGAACTTTAACTCGCAACTTTAACTCTGAGGCATTAGGTATAAAGTCTCATAAGCCCAGTAATTTCACTGACTACTTTGCTCATCAAACCGGAACACAGTAATGCTTGCACATTACTGCTTGGCGGCAGACTACACGAGCCAAAGCGATGGTACCCATCCAGAGGGACATCTGCAGAAGAGTTAGTCCTACCATCTGGTAAACCTGCTGCCTTATCAGCTAACAATCTCGTGTTCGTTTTCAATACCAGACCGATTAAAACCAGCGGTCACTAGTCTTCGTGTGGAAGGAATAGTCTAGAATGTTCGCTGGTTATTAAAGAAATAAGCTCTTACAAAACGAAAAGAAGCGAACACTATTGACAACTCCTTCCACACGAAGACTAGTGACCGCTGGTTTTAATCGGTCTGGTATTGAAAACGAACACGAGATTGTTAGCTGATAAGGCAGCGGGTTGTAAAAGTTTACACCAGTGTCTGATGGCGGAGCAACAGTGGCACGCGGGGGTTGTGGGAACCGCCCGGAACTTTGCCCGGTGGGAACTTTGCCCCGTACCGTACCATAACTACCCTAACCCGTTCGGCCGTCGCATCGGTCGGGTGTAGCAGAATAAAGCGATTTATTAAAAAAGTGTTCAATAGCGCTCTATAAACGCTCGCGTTCCGAACCAAATCCTACTTAATATTATAAATGTGAGTGTGTTTGTTGGTTTGTTGATTTGTCCTTCTTTCACGCAATAACGGAGCAACGGATCGACGTGATTTTTGGCATAGATATAGATTATGGACCGGAGAGTAACATAGGCTACTTTTTATCCCGGAAAAATGCACGGTTTCTGTGGGAACGCGGGTGAAAACCGCGGGCAGAAGCTAGTAATATATAAAATCGTTAAAAACCATTATTAAACGGTTGTTTATGAATCGGTTCCAAGCCTTGTGTCTTTTTTTTTTTTTTTTTTAATCTTTATTAATTTTAAAGGGGTTTTATCACAAATTGATAATGTCACCCCCGTGAGTTAATCAGCTTATTTTAGCAACTAAATTCTTAACCAACTTAGGACCAACCCATTAAAAAACAAAATTAAAAATTACAATACACATACATACATTCTTAATAACCTCCTGGCATCCTCAGATAGTGGGGAAGCCAACAGGCTATTGATTATGCCTACATTACTATTATTAAAAACAAATCCCAAGTCTCGTCGTCGGGCCTCGTTACGTACACATTCCATCAAAACGCGATGCACATCTTCTATTTTATCGCATTCTGGACAGTTAGGTGAGTCCGACACACCCATCAAAGCCTTGTGTCTTGCAATTCAATTAAACAAACAAACAACAAACAAACGCTTACACACTCATCCCCCGCACTAGGATTCCCTGTGTCGCAGGTGGCATGGACATACACAGATACACATCACAAACATCCAAGACCCGAGAACAAACTTTATGCTTACACAAAAATCTGCCCCGGCTGGGAATCGAACCCGGGACCCCTCGCCTTGCAGGCAGGGTTACTACCAACTTAGCTACGGAGCCGTCAATTTGAAAAACGTTTTGTCTCCGAGTTACAAAAATTTTGCTTTTTTGCTCAATGGATCGAAGTTTGGTATACAATTTAGACAGCCCTAATTGGTCGCGAGATTGAACACTGACCACATTTAACATACGATCATATTTGTTTAAGTGACAAGCAATTGACTGAGAAATATTGAGAAGCGTAGATACTTATACAACAACAGTTGGTTGGAATTTTCGACTCAAGTCAGGCGTCCTGCGTCAGACGTTACGAAACGTGGAAGGGACTCTCGTGACCAATCAATAACATTAGGTACGCGGTACCTATTATTATAAATTTGAGTTTCTATGTCACTTATTATTTATCGCCATAATTTATATATCTGTCACAAGAGAATGGAGTTAGATAACGGTTAGACACTACTTAAATCAAGATTTGTGGTAGCTCATATGTACACGCGACTATGGCATGGTTACCGCTGTTTAACGCAGATTTAAGGTGTGTTTAATTTTTTTGTAGTACAATAGATTAATTTTACTCTCTTCGAAAATAAAATAAGATTTTAAGCTACCTCTCTAAACAAACAAATACTATTGAAAACACCTGTTATCAAGGTTGCTGTAGAGTGTAGATTATGATAGCAAAGGAGGTTTTAATCTAGTTAAAGAGATTAAGACACCTGCATTCCGACTACACCCTTTGATTATACTAATGTAATTCTATGACTACACTGTAATGATAGCAAAATTACGGTCAGTCCATACAACTTTGAATATTTATAGTACAGAGACAGTATTTTCAGAAAAAGAGAGGTCAATTATCACTTTTTTATACTATTGGTTGTCAAGATGAGTTGATCGTTTGGCTAATGCTAAGCATAACGCCAGCCCATAACAATTGCAGTGCCACTACACAAAGGCCTGCACTGCACTGCAGTGTAATGCACTCGTTACCCCCAGACCTTCTTCTTACTCAGCCTATACCAATATGGAACGGGCACGGTGGGTTTCTGGAAGGTTCATTGACTTTGAGCACGGATTGGATCTGTTGATGTCTTTGTCATTTATTACGATCTGATAAAGACAGCATTAGTTTTAGTCTGTGATTTGGGTAGATGAGATTTACAGAGACCCGCTGTTAGTAATTTATTTTAACCTTCATAAGTGCTTCCTTGAGGCCTATATGAATAAAGAATTTTGAATTTGAATTTGAACATTAGGTATTATGTCTCATTAGCTATCAATCCCGTTGTCCACCACCCGCTTGTCCTCCAGTGGTAGACAGTGGCACAACTTTTTCAAAAATGTGTCACTGTCCACCATTGGTGGACAGGGCCATATTTTTAAAAAGTTCTGCTGTAGTCCTCCAGTAGTGGATTGTGTATCATGACATTTATTTACAATGACACCGGCTGATGTTTCCTCGTGTCCTAACTTCTAAACAGGTTTCTGAACTGACTAGGCTACGAGAAATGATTTTTCTTCATGGCCAAACTCCTTGTGAATAATCTATTGACACAACCTGTATAAAGTCAGAAAGTACAAAAGATTACTTACCATAAATTCTCTGTGCAGATACCATGTGGATATAATCCATTATTGGGCGTTTATGATGCATTCGTTTCCCAAGATAGTATTTCAGATATCTACAACAGAAAAAGGAGGACATAAATACAAGTAAACTGACAAATTAACAATATATTATGTGTTAACACATATTAAAAATAATGTTATAAAGTATTTGTTTATAATAAACTTTATGTTTGTTTATAGTAACAAACAAACAAAAAGCGGTTGTTGGAGGTAGCCAATACCTGGAATTGCTCGTCTGATACTAAAAATTATTTCACTAATAGCAAGCTACCTGATTGCTTCAGGCTACATTTTATTCTAATTCCACATGTCCGAAGTCGCGGCCCGCCGCTAGTCCTTTATTTTATACAAAAATAAAAGTTACTAGTCGTCTAATTGTGCATAAGAAAATACTAAATATGTCTTTTAAAATATCTACACTACTGGAAGAAGGCTAGGAGCAGGGTTTTATGTTATTAAGCTTTGTATTAAATGCAGGTAAGAAAAGTTTTAGAAGACATTAATATCAATCCCGGAATCTCAGGATTAAAGTTCACCATTCAAGATCGCTGCAATTCCATTGCTCCGAACATCTGGATTGATTGTATGAGGCCACCCTGAGATTTTGTACATTTAAATAAAATAATATTTTTCTATTCAGCTACTTAGTAAAAGAGGATTTAAAAAAAATGCAGTTGAAATGTGAGCCTAGTTTTTTGAATAGACTAGCTATGCCCCAGCGCTTCGTCCAAGTAATAAAAATAGGCTTTCTAATTAGGTTCCTAGAACACCAGCTATCTGCCAGTGAAAGTCCCAACGTCCCAAGTCAACATGCTGGCGGCATTGCCTCGTTAAGCCACAATGCTGATACATAGAGCCAAATAAGTATTAGAATTTTGGTTATAAGCCACATCAATCAAACTATTATGAGTTCCCGGCTCCCATGGAGCCAATGTTTATTGTGTTTTTGCTTTAAGTACCCAATATAATTTTAAATGCATCTAGTAAAAAGCTGTTTTTTTTGACATTATAGGCATTTCAATTTTATTTATTTGTATAGTTAAAATATGAGTTTATGTATGCATAGAAATAAAACATAGAGCATACCTTGCTGTTAGAGGCATCATGTCAAATATTTGATGAGCGGTTGGTCTGATGATCTGCTTGCTTTGTAAAGGAAACTCATGATTCAATCGCAGCTTTAGCCCGATCTTTGGGGGCTCGTCTAACTCGTGATCTCCCATCTTCTCAGTTTCCATTGATTAGTTGTTCAAAACCAGAAATGTAAATATTTCTTTGACAAAAAACCAAATTAAGAATTTTGAAAAATGTGTATTTGACACTGAGATTTGTAATTTAAATATTAGCAAGGACTTCAGACTTCTTCATCACAAACTGTATAGCACACTGTATGGAGAAACTACGTATTTCTTCATCATTACGATAGCACCACAAATTAAATTATATGGATAACACGGTGCTCTTCCTCTGAGTAATCATAGAGTGTCTTCCTCTGTCAATGACAGTCACCATCACCATCTGTGATCACCATACAGTCACAGACACAGACGGATTATATTCTCTTTGACACAGACTCACACACAAACTACTAAGGGATACTACAGATTACTACTTTGGATTACTACATATGTTGTTTTTTTTTTTGTTTTTGGCTCCACGTGATTAGCGTATTTAGCCAGTGTCAAGTTATTTAAATAATAATATATAATAAATCTCTAGTTTTGGTGCATGAAAGTCGTCAACGTGCCACGTGATTAGCGTATTTAGCCAGTGTCAAGTTATTTAAATAATAATATATTATAAATCTCTAGTTTTGGTGCATGAAAGTCGTCAAAGTCACGTTAAAGCTTAGTCTAGGTGCGGTCAAGTCGATGTGATGCTTCAGTAAAGCGGTGGATGCTTCTATGGAGTTTTGGATAGAATACGAAAATACAAGTTTTTCGCCTTTGTACTATTTGCCTTTCACTCATACACGTTTACGAACACTTAATGGTTAATAATCCACCATTATTGTGTAATAATTTAATGATTAAACGAACTTACCTGTAAGTTAAGTTCTATCATAATTATGTGAAGTAGTGAGTTTGAAGAGATTTTATATATACACTTGTAGTAGCACGCATAATGTCGCCTTGTCTATGCACTAAGTTCAGAGAGAGAAAAAAAAATATGTAGGTAGACCGCACAATTTCATTATTTCGTGCGGTCGGCTGGTTCTTCATTTAGTTCAGAGCTTATCAGTTCAAGTAGATATTTCACTATTCGGGACCTATGAAATAGGTAATCTGGGTGGGCGGGATGCTATATCTCTTCAAACTCACTACTTCACATAATTATGATAGAACTTAACTTACAGGTAAGTTCGTTTAATCATTAAATTATGTTACAGTATTGAGTTTGAAGAGATTTTATATATACACTTGTAGATGTTGAGAGAAGTTGTGAAATATCTATTTCAGTTGAAAGTATTACAGAAGTAAATATATTTAATATTTCTTCAATAATTGACATAATAAATGTACTTAATCACTCAATTAAAAGGTAATGTTTCTTAAATAAGCTATTAACATAATAGCTACAGTAAATTTTAGCATAAATTAATCAATTTTACTTCTAGCAAAACAATGATTTGATTCTGTATATGCTGTCTGTTATATGCCTGTTATAAAACTTGGCAAATATTGTAGAGCCGCCGGACCAACCGGCAGTCTTCCTGATAACATCCAAATTCACACCGAGCTTATGAGCTTTTGAGGTGTCTAGTACTATGTGCAGAGTACTGTGTGATATCTATTCCACAGACCCACAACGTATACTCTTTATCCATCTGCTAAGTGTTTGGGGAGAAACTTTATTATATGGTTTTTTATAGAAATAAAAATAGAGGTGTGATGATCACGTAATGCCGCTACATTACTTTTAGATAATCCGTTAATAATTAAGCCGGACCTATGTCAGGTCTGTCTCGAAAAATTGGCAGCATCAGCGTTGGCTGAGTTGCGTTTACACTTGACGTTTTTATTAAGTCAGGGATCCTAATGGAAATATCATTCCGCCAATTTTGAAAATTTCGGATATCTATTTTTGAAATAGTTTGTACTCTATGCGCTGTTACCAGCGCCAGCAGGGTAACTAGCTTCTTTAGTGATTTTTTCTAAAGAATGAGATTAATTAGGAATCCAAGTGGCTAGAGTTTCAATTACTAATGTAGTATCCCAGTGGATTCATACTTGGGTAAGGGAGGGCGAAGCCTAAATATACCCTTAAAACACAGTCGTCTGTGCTTATCTGACTTCCTAATACTAAGGAAGGTGTAGATCTAAACCCATTTAGAGTGCCGTATAGCGCTCCCGATTGAAATAACTCTGTTAAAACATGAATAATAACTGGAATGTGTAAGTATCATATTACTTAATTTAATTATCTGACAGAGACGCTATTAATGTGTCTAAAGACCCGGGAGGGAGTTTTCTTATTAGAGACTCCCGCACAATACTCCGGCATCCAGGGTAATCTGCCGCTGGATCTGGCAGAAACTGGAATGAGAGATTATTAGGTCCTCAGAAGTTTGAAAAAACCAGTGGTTTAGTTTGTAAAAAACTGGTTAAATAGGGGATACCAAGGTTCAGCTGGCCATGTTGGCCCGACCAGTATGCACTTAGCTTTGTCGCTAATAATTTTAATCAATGCTTTTTTTAAATTATTGAGAAGGAAGGGAACCCGTTTTTACGGGTTCCTGGTTCATGGTATTTTTATACAATTTTGACCAATTCACAGAGAAAGCGTCAAGCATCAGGGTCTTTGTGCCATGATATGTATACAGGACATTTTTTATTTATTCAACTAGCAATCATGTCAATCTCTGGTAGCCAGAATTTGTTAATTATTTGCTGAAAGGCAAGATCAGATAGTTCCCATTCAATATCCGGGTGAATACACCTTGATTCAGTATCTGCTATAGTATTTTCTGTAGATGGAATGTATAGCGCTGTTATAAATAGAATTCGCGCTTCACACCATTGTCGTATATCTTTGGTCAGTTTGTGAGATGGGGGAATTGGATTCCTCCCATACGATTAATGTAAAAAATCGCAGTTGTATTATCTATTCGCAAGATAATATGACAATTGGATAAATCCTCTAGACAAATTTTTAATCTTATGAATGTGAAGTTTTCTTTATTCCCGACTTCAGCTACCGCTTGCCGTTTTTCCCGCACAGGCTATCCCCCAACCCCCCATAGTCGAAGCATCTGAATTCGTCAGATTTAATTTGATTTTTTGGATTTTCGATAGATTTAATCCACCAATCGAAATCTGACTGTAAACTTACAGGCAAATTCATGTACTTTTCATTTTTGTAATGTTATCCATACATTCGCTATAGCTATGTGATATTAGACAGGTATCGTTAAGATATATTGTCGATAATAATCAGCACAGCGTGGCATTCTGACCACCGTTTTCATTATTTTTGTGAAGACAAAAGGTGCCGTATTGACACCAAACGGTAGGGCATTAAATTCATACAAGTTACCGTTCAAACTAAATCTTGAATATTTTTTAGAGTTATCATGAACTTTCACTTAATAATATGCGTCTTTGAGATCAATAGTTGACTTGAGACAACATCTTGAGATTAGTTTGATCATTATTCTAAAATCTTCTAATTCAAATGAACATGTTGAATGAACTCGTTTAGCTTTTTCAAATTTAGGATAAAGCGTGCTTTTCCGTTCGGTTTGGGTAAAAAGATATTGGATATCCTCACAGGGCTCACAGTGAGGTATAGCACCTATAGAAATTAAATTATGTATAGCTTGATCAAATTCAAGTTTTTCTGAGTGTGCATAATTTCGGGGTTGAGGTATACAATGCTGATATGGAGTTTCAGTGAACGGAATTTCATAACCACGTATCCACGATAAAATTATTTTATCTGCGGTTATTTGTGACCATTGGTTGTAAAAAACAGATAGTCTACCGGCGTAATTTACCGTATTGTCTAGCGGCGGCCGCGACTGAAGTTCGGTCGCGATGTCCTCGATGATGGCGAGTGCTGTTGCCTCTGAGGTGCAGACTCCTTCATCTTTGAGGGCGCCGACGGCTGCTGTCTGTGGTTTTGAACCGGAGCCTTCCCGTTTCAATTTCTGTTAACGACTTGATGCTTTGGTTTTGTAGCAATAGTCTTGTTAGAGGTGGAAGCTTTGAGATCCACACCTGTTTTATTGATCGCTTTTGCGGTCTTTAAAGTTTCGGCTAGCTCTTGGCTACAAGAAAACTATCTATTATCGTGAGCAGCATCTGATCTTTCAAGTCCTTCTTTAGTACAGCCAATATGAAATTTCGCCTCGTTATTGACTCACTGAGTTGTGTGTCACAGATGATGCGCCCAGCATCAATCAGCAGCTTTAGAACAGTTGGATCTTTATTATTCTTACTAAGAAGAGTCTTATAGGCTCGTCAAGACAAGCAATACCGCTGCTAATTTTGCCTTAGCTTGGTTCTGTTCGTGGAACATCCTCACTGCTGGAAGCACCTTTAATCACTGGTGGTGGAGATACATCCTCCAGTATTGTCACGTTGGCTATATCCAGCGAACGATCGGAACTCGCGTGTAACGCGCTAGTCGACGGTCTTGGTTCGCGTAGCTCTTGATTTTCGTTTTCAACATTAACAGCAAATTGCAAATTTGTGTCTAATATACGTAATTATACGTATACCTTCATATTATTATCATAGGATAACCTCAACAAGTTGCTATATGCATGGCGTATTAGGTACGCATAGGTATACAGCGAGTAAGATGAACTCGTGGCGTTGCATCGTGAACTCGAGTAAAAAATAGGTTAAGTAACAACTCGAATCGTTGGAACGTGAAACCTCGTATACATTATTATCGGTAAGTGGCAACTCGAATTGTTGAAACGTGAACATTAGAACTTAACTTATATAGTTAAAATGTTACCTTCCGGTTCGTTTCATATTATTATTATAGGACAACCTCAACAGGTTGCTACATGCATGGCGTATTAGGTACGCATAGGTATACAGCGAGTAAGATGAACTCGAGTAAAAAATAGGTTAAGTAACAACTTGAACCGTTGGAACGTTAAACATCGTATGTATTTAAGTGACAACTCAAACGTGAACCGAAGAAATTGCAAATTACTTAAATAGTTAAAATGTTACCTTTCGGGTCGTTTCATCTTTTTATTATTATAGATAACCTCAACAGGTTGCTATATGAATGGCGTATTAGGTACGCATAGTTATACAGCGAGTAAAATGAACTCGAGTAAGAAGTAGGTTAAGTAACAACTTGAATCGTTGGAACGTTAAACCTCGTATGCATTATTATCGTTAAGTGACAACTCCAATCGTTGAAACGTGAACATTAGAACTTAACTTAAATAGTTAAAATGTTACCTTTCGGGTCGTTTCATATTATTATTATAGAATAACCTCAACAGGTTGCTATATGCATGGCGTATTAGGTACGCATAGGTATACAGCGAGTAAGATGAACTCGAGTAAAAAGTAGGTTAAGTAACAACTCGAATCGTTGGAACGTTAAACCTCGTATGCATTATTATCGTTAAGTGACAACTCCAATCGTTGAAACGTGAACATTAGAACTTAACTTAAATAGTTAAAATGTTACCTTTCGGGTCGTTTCATATTATTATTATAGGATAACCTCAACAGGTTGCTATATGGATGGCGTATTAAGTACGCATAGGTATACAGCGAGTAAGATGAACTCGTGGCGTTGCATCGTGAACTCGAGTAAAAAAAATGGGTTAAGTAAGAACTCGAATCGTTGGAACGTGAAACCTCATATGCAATCGATAGTTATCGGTAATTGTGCAAATTACTTACAAATATTCCCACTCGTCGTTATGTTTCCTCTTCGGCATCTTGATTTTGACGAAAAAACTTGTTAACACGGAGAAACTTAGAAAAACCAACTTTGTAGTGCGACGCGGCGGAGCACTGCAACGTGAATGAAGAACCAGCCGACCGCACGAAATAATGAAATTGTGCGGTCTACCTACATATTTTTTTTTCTCTCTCTGAACTTAGTGCATAGACAAGGCGACATTATGCGTGCTACTACAAGTGTATATATAAAATCTCTTCAAACTCAATACTGTAACATAATTAACACTCGAAGAAACATAGGTTTTAGTAAATAACACAAAATTAACAACAGCACATTTTCGCATTCCCGCCAAAACTCCTCCAGTAATATATTATTATGTGCTTAGTAGTATCCCGTATAGACGGATAGCGCTAGGTTTTGAGGTTTCGAAAATATTAAAATCTTTGGTTTTTTGCATATAGGTTCTAGACCATTAGCACAACCTAATTCCTTAATTTGTGTCATTTTGGGTACTTGGGTAGGTAGATATTTAGGTATTTGTCTTTTCGAACAATATCGGACGAAAAGAATATCAGAGTAGAAAATTTCACTTTCGTGATACTAACGAAGTAGTAGCCGATGTACATATGCATTTTGTGTCATTTCCGTCCACGGGAACACTGTTTTTTAACCAATACCTAACACGTGGCCTAAATAGCTCTAAAAGAATATTCGCCTGTGTTAAATAGGTGTTATGCGTTTTAGATCACTGGTATCTGTTGTTCAAAAGAATTTGTGTCAAATTCATCCACATCTTTTGTAGCAATTTTAATTTTTTCGTAAAACATCCTGTAAAAGCCACAAAAATGTATTAGAGTTTACGTCTTTATTATGACTATAATGTAACGAAACACTATCCAAAATTTGTGTCATTTTTATCCATGGAATCTTATTGAAAAAGAAAACAAACGTTTTGGCGCGCAACTCTTGTGTGTGTGAGTGCGGGGTCAGCGGGCGGTGCCGCGGGGCACACAGGCGCGCGGCGCGTGCTAATGTCGGAGGGTCCCAAAGGGGCCGGGGTGCGGGGGAAACAGGTAGCCTTAGCAATTTTAATAGCAATTCTATTAGTTCAAGCTATTTTGAACCTTATCACCACTGAATAAGGTCTAACTGTTTTTTTTACCTACGTGGTTCCGGCCGACATTAAGGTTCAATATAGTTAGCATTTTTATTCGATCATAATGGTTAATCTATTTTGAACCTTATCACAACTGAATAAGGTCTAACTGGTTTTTTTTGCCGCCGGACCTACGTGGTTCCGGCCGACATTTGAAAGATGAACTGCTTAGTTTAAGTACTACACGAACACTAGTTACGTAAGGTACGAGCATCTTCATAATTAGGTATCTACCTAAATAGTATCTACCTACTATGAGGTTCGCAGTGGGTTCACATAGGAATAGGACTGGTAGGTATTTGACTTCATTGGAAGTAGGGAGGTTAGTTTGCAAAAACAAACAATATTATTTTTACAATGACGTTTTATTGCTAATTATACCCGGATTTACACCTATATCATCGCAATAAAATATTATATTTTAAATGTTTAACCATACCTACTTAATTACGCATGCGCACATTAGGCTTATGAAAAATATGAAATACCTATTGCTTTTGTACCAACCTTGCAGCAATTTATGCTATTTTTAACCGACTTCAAAAAAAAGAGGTTTGTTAGTGGGAGGACTAACTGTTCTGAGAGTGTCCGTCTGGGTTGTTACCACCGCTTTGCTCGTGTAGTCTGCCGCCAAGCAGTAGTGTGCAAGCATTACTGTGTTCCGGTTTGATGAGCAGAGTAGCCAGTGAAATTACTGGGCTTTTGAGACTTAATACCTAATGTCTCAGGGTAACGAGCGCACTGCAGTGCCGCGCAGGCCTTTGTTTTTCAAAGTTCTGGGTGGCACTGCAATTGTTATGGGCCGGCGTTGTGCTTACCATCAGGCAAACGACCAGCTCGTCTCGTTACCAAATAACATTAAAAAAAAAGGAGAAGATTATCAATTCGGTGCGTATTTTTTTTTATGTTTGTTACCTCAGATGTCCGTCATTTATAAACCGATTTGGAAAATTCTTCTTTTATTTGAAAGGATGTCGTTTCAGATTGGTCCCATAGAAATTTCATCAAAATCGGTTCAGTAGTTTGTCACTGAAGTCGGTTCGTCACTTTTTTAAAGCCATTTTTAATTAATATTAATTAAAAATGGCAGTATCACTGGAAACATTTGGATGATAAATAATCTATATACAAATAAATAAAATTGAAGTGTCTGTTTGTAATATCAAAATAACAGCTTTTTACCAAATGCATATGAAAGTATATACGGTACCTATAGCAAAACAACCATTTTTACAATTTTTGTCTGTCTGTCTGTCTGTTTGTTCCGGGTAATCTCCGAAACGGCTAGCGGCTGGACCGATTTTGCGGGGACTTTAACTGGCAGATAGCTGATGATACAAGGAGTAACTTAGGCTACTTTAATTTTAGAAAAATAATTATGAATCCGCGCAAAAAAATAAAAACCGTGAAATCCAATACCTCCGCCCGAGTGAAACCGCGGGTGAGCAGCTAGTGTAAAATATATGCGGCAATTAAAATATTTACCTAGGTACAGTAAAAGCCATAGATTATTTAGCCTGTTGATAGCTCATGAACACAAATCCTCATACAAACATATCTCACCGGCGCGGGCAGGGGGCGAGGTAATATTCTATGCTTGCAATTGGCCGATCATTTGGATGACGTAATTTAGTGATGTGGTACGACTACTACTGAACAGAATAATATCGATAAAATTGAATAGGTAGTTAGCATCGCATTCTTGATTCCCTGACATATACGATTAATAATAAATTATTATATGGAAAACCTAGACAATACATACTTACTTTATAAATTAATCTATAATACTACTTATAATAAAACTCCAGGTCACATTTTTTTTGGATCGCACTCCCATCCATACTGAAGCCAAAGCTGTATTTTTATTTTTGTCTGTCTGTCTGTATTTTGGCCACGCATCACGTCGAAGCTACTGAATGGATTCCATGACTTGCGATGTATGGAACCAATTCTCTTTTTGAGTCGCTTCTATCCACTCGCTTTCCTTTATTTCTGGGATGTCTGGAAATCTAACAACAAAAAGCAGAAATAATTTAAAAAAACCGGGAACCTACTTCGATGAAAATATCGCGATATATGAAAATTCAAGTACCACTTTTTCATCTTTAGATGTTCTTCCATAAAATGTATATGGGACCACCTTGAGATAATACACTTTCAAACAACAAAAATAATTTTCAAAATCGGTCCACAATTGACGGTGAAATCAGTTAAAATACTTAAAAAAATACATACAGTCGAACATTTAACCTCCTCCTCTTTTTTCGAAGTCGGTCAACAAATCCAAACGAAAGGTTATTATTTTTCCAAAATAATTAATAATAGTATATATATTAATTGTAAAGTATACATTGAATATCGATAAGTTATAAGTCTGCACTCGTACTCGCAGTGGCGAGAAGTGCATTTAAATAGTTCGTTTTCGCATGAGGGGAAGTTGTATCATTAGTCAACAGGATTTATAGTCTTTGGTAAAAGCGAAAGAAACAATAAAACACGCAAAGCGGCTTTTACCATAGTACGGAACAGCAACATTTAAAAATATACTTTATTCATTGAGTAATAAGGTTGCTTTCATTCTGTTTGTTTACATTCTCAAAAACACCGATCGCGACGAAGGCGGCTTATGTCAAAGTCCTCGGCGATATCATTCAACAACATACTTTATGCTATGTTGTAATAAGATCTATTTTACTTTTTTTAATGAAACCTAAAGGACGTAGGTACCTAAAATAAAGTTTATGAGTTTGGTAACTCCATAGAGTAATTCGGTTTAGAAGCTCTGATACACCAGGTTGTCGGGTCGATTCTCGAACTTGTTAACCCACTAAATAAGAAAATTAGGTAAGTAATTCATATTGAGATTACTAGATTCTAAATAGGTACCTACGTCATTATTTTTATCTCTATACCTACCCATTTGTTCATTACGTAAAAGAGTCAATATTCCATACTACGCTATATAAGTACCTACATCGGCGCGGACGATACGAAAGGAGTCGTGCGGAGCGGCGCGGGCGAGCTGTGTACGTAGGTATTTATACCCCCCGCGCGTCGCTGCCGCCTGTAGCTCTCGTTCGGAGAAACCACAAACGTTTGTTTGTGTTTTTTCATGTAAATCGTGGATGAAAATGACACAAATTTACACTGTCGATCTGTCATGCATTTATGATATTGAATATGTAAACTCTAATAATGGCAATACTTTTTTGAAGCTACAAAAGCTTGGAAAAGCTAAATAATTAATTATCGTCAAAACCTGTGGCTTAATTAGGCACAAATTTATTTAATGGGCATATTTAGGTGATCTGAATTATGTCGTGTCTAAATTTTCAAATCTGATTTTATTTTGGCAAAGTTTTTGCATACTGACCGTATGTCAGTTTGTAATTAATGAAACTGACACAAATTAGGTTTGCATACTACTCAGGCTATCTTAGATAGAATACCATTATATTTTTAAACTCTATATGTATTTTGACAGTTTTATGTTGATTTAAACAAAACAGTCACAAACCATTGAATTCCTGAAAATGCAAGTGCACGATGTGACACAAAACTCAATAATAAGCTTTTTATGTACAACTGTATCCTCAGGCAAAAAATTAGCTACTCTAGAATTATGGTAAGTTATGACCCCAAAAAGTGCTAGCGCTACCGGACTAGTAGTAGTTTGTGCTTAGTAGTTAGTTCATAGGCTATTTTGTAAATTGATCGCGCCATCTATTAACTTGTACAGAAAAACAGCTTTCTCAAAATTTTCTCTAGATGGCACTTAATTACACGTAGAAAAAATAAAAATAATTATTAATTGTGATGTGTTAATAAAATATTTGTTTATACGCCTAATAAAGACCACTCTAATAATGGAGACACTTTTCCCATCTAGCCAATACAAATAAATAGGTAGATATTAGGTATAGATTCACACCTATATGTATGTATCTATAGATAAATATCTATACATAAGCAGTAGCTATCGTATTTTCAGTACACGAGAATAAATGTCACCACTATTCAAACTGTGACGTCAAATTATTCTACAAGACGGCTCTCTTTTCAAGTCTTTTCCTTTGGTATTTACTCTTTGCCCGCCGCCAACGAGCTGTCTCATGTCTGTCGCAACCAAGGAACTTATACATATAAGTTTTCCCAGTCTAAGAAATATATAACTGCACGAAAAAACTTTCTTTTATTATACATAGTTTTGTTTAAAATAACAAACTTGCAAAAACAATTCATTCATGATTTTTCAATAATTCAAGATAATAATGTTATAATTTAAAATCTAAAAATGTCTATCATCAAATTATGGATTTCACAGTTTTCTATTAATTTTTTCCTTCTGTCAATTCCTTTGTTTACATAAAACATCTAAGATTTTGGAACAGGGTATAGTTATTGTACAATATCTAGTATTTTGTTTATCTCCTGATTTTACAGACCAATCCTCGGCCAGTCTCCTGAATTTATTGCTCTTATTTCCTGGATCTTGAAATTTGGGTCTGGCAACACTGATAGTTTGTGATTAAGGACTATGTATCCAGGTCAAAAATAAAAATTAAAAAAGAAAGATAGTTTGTGATCACGTCCACAGACAGTAGACTAGACACAGATCCACAGACTTACTAGGGATGCTAACGCATCACAGACCTCTTTGCCACATACTACTGAGGAGATAATCGATCAAACATCAAACGTCGATGATGCCATCCGCATCCACAGAGTAGAGCTGTAAAAGTAACGGAATCGAGTATTTGTATGTATTCGTTATTGAAATCATTAGTACTCGTTACTTTCGTATCGTTACTTTTCTTATTATTTTTGATACAATCGAGTACTAGCATGAAACATAACATCGAGTCCTGTTGGTTGGTATCATTGGTATGATTTCGTTCGTATTAAGTACTCTCGTCTTGTATACATTTAGATATAGTGAATGACATTATTGGCACAAAGTAACACCATAAAAAATCCTTGGTAAAATAATGAAATCAACAATTTGATAATAACAGTCGGTATTTTAAGGAAATCAATCCCTGGTTCATAATATTATATAAAAATTTGTTTTAGGAAAAAGCGGGAACCGACTTGCGATAATGTCGTGAAATATGGAATATGATAATATTCCACATTTCGCGACATTTCGTGAAATATGGAATATGATAATATTCCACATTTCACGACATTTTCGGGTGATAACCCATTTTTTTCACCCTCAGAGATGGTATTCTTTCATAAAATTTATGGAACCCTACTCCTGAAAAAAATATTCATTCAAATCGGTCCACAAATGGTGGAGATAAAGAGTAACATCGCCAAAAAAAATACAGGCGAATTGAGAACCCTTCTGCTTCATGTTTTGAAGTTGGATAAAAATATGAATAGTAAGAAGCCACGATGCTTATTTCTCACTCGCATTTATTCTATCGCTGGACAAACCGTTTCAGTTCACGCATCATGGGTTGTATTCGTACGGATAATGAATCAAACTGACATCATACGAAACATACGAGTAATGAATTGAATTTGTAAGTAACGATTCGTTACTTCGAATCTGGCGATGTACCCGTTACTCGGTAACGAATACATACGATTTCTTACAGCTCTACCACAGACTACTTGAAGTACTTGATCTACATATATAGTAATCTGTGACTTGATGCGATTTATATCTGTGATTTATATCTACCTAGTCTGTGATTTATATAATTTGTGGATGCGATGTTGATTTTCGAAAATCTTGAATTTTGTATCTCCTAAGACAAATTAATCACATTGAATTTAAGCTGGTAATGTACCTTACATCACAATTCACATTAAATTTATAGAAGTGACTCGATACGATGAACGATCAGATAACTACAAAATAAAAAATGCTTGGTGCAACATAGGTCCTGTGTTGTGCTCATGTGTTTACATACAAAAATGGATATTCCGGTACAAATAGCCATTCGACTAAAGCCTCCAAGTTTAGCAGATTCAACACAATGTATCTTCAGCAACCCCGTTACGCAGATCGTAATCACAGAAAGTGGACAAACGTTCCATGTCAACAGAGCCTTGCCAGTGGACTGCACACAGGCGAATCTGTTCAATTCCTTTATGATACCACAAATCAACTGTTTCCTCGATGGGTGCGATACTTCTGTCGTCGTATTTGGACAAGCCAAAACTGGAAAAACATACACATTATTTGGACCAGGTTAGTTAGTTTTATTCTGATGGATATTCTACTAATTGGACATAATCAAAGTACTATGTCAGTGTCCATGAGATAAACAATATGACAGCCGAAAGTACTGCACCTTGTAGTTTATTGTTTTCGTAATCACACAATGTGTTTTAAAATAAATCATGTGTTATCTATTAAAAATAATTGTCCCAAATTCCTTTATTTTTGCCTCTAACATTATTTTTCATTTCTATTCATTCAGGTTTTGAATGCATACACAGTGAATGTGATCAAGGCATTATCCCTCGGTTTTTGACTGAAATATTTCACAAACTGAATCAGATGCCGGAGCGAGAATTTATATTGCACATTACTTGGATGCAAGTTGTCAGTAATAATATATTTGATGTTCTTGGAGCTGGATTAGTCAGATGTTGTAATGTGGAAGAAGCTTTTCAATATCTACAGCTGGGATGGAGACAGAGATGTCAAGGGAATAATCACACGGTTTTCACTGTCAGCGTCGAACAAAAATGGGTTGGTACTAACGGAGTCCTGAATCATAGAATGTCCACTGCCAGTTTCTGTGATTTAGCCGCATACCCGGAACCAGGTCTATATGCTCTGGAAAACATCATGAAAGAATTGCTAGCAGGCAATCCTCCCAAGCAAATAAACTATGATCAATGCATACTCACAGCGATGCTTCGAGATTCATTCGGAGGCAGAGCCTTCACTTGGGTCATTGGATGCATTAGTACTGAACCAGAAGACTACCAGGACACATTGAAGATACTGAACTTGTGTTTGTGCTGTAGAGGAATCAAGAATTTTGTAACTGTAAACCTCTTTGCTGATAACAATACTCCTGTTTATACTGAGAAGTCTGTCATGCCACCTGGTGATAGTAATTTTAATCTACAATTTGCTTCTACACAATGGGTAAAATTGATATCAAATGCTGAGGGCTTATTTAATAAAATCCTCCAGTCAAAATCGTTGTCTGAAGCCGATGTTAATCAAGTCAGTGAGTGGCTGTTTTTGAAAGCTGAGTGCGATGATTGTTTAAATGTGGAGAATGTGGATAACAAAGATTCCAACACAAAGCAGGGCTTACCTAGGATTGCAGAGGACACAGAGCCCAGTGAACTCAGCGACTCAGATGTTGATTCAGATTCAGAAGAAGATGCTCACTCTGATACAGTTTTGCATGACAAATTAGAAAAATTCATGGAATACTTTAGGGAAAAAAATGATCAACTGTTTGCTGATCGGTGTGAAGAATATTTAAACCATAACGATTCTGATGATATTACCATATCAGAAACAAGTGGATCACAGTCATTGCCAGTAATGACCTCTCAGTCAAACTCAGGCCGACGCAGGACTATACAGCCTGGTGAAAGTTTGTCAGGAGCCGAATTAGAATTGCTGAGGAAAGTAGCAGCAAAAGCAATCTCACCTGAAACTCAAAAGATACTCATTGAATCTCATAAAAAGGATGTTGATCCTGAACCCAAAATCATTGAAAGGGAACTGCTTAAAATGATTGATTCTCCTAAGACTGAAGAAATTTGTAAAAAGTATAAAGTGACTAAGGAAAAATACACACAAAAACAAATTTTAGCAAGGAAACTGTCAAAGGAAATTGGCAGCAGTCAAACTCAGTTGAAAGAGTTGATAAATCTTTGTATAGCTAAAGAAAGGCTGATTGATGATCTCTCTAGAGCTGTCTGCTACAACAGTCAAAGTAAGCACTACTCGGACAAAATTGAATATGGAGGCATGATGGATCAAGACACTGTGAAAGAGATAAAAAGACATGAGATAAATCTCAAAACATACAAAAAACAAATCGAGCAAATCAAACGGCAGATCAAAAAGGATGAAAAGCGTAAAAATACTCTTGATGTTGAACTAGTCAAGGATAAGTTAAAATTAGATGAACTCTCTGACACTTCAGTAGATGTTAAGGATAGAAAAGTGAATTCGCTAAAGCATTTCACTAACAGGATCACTCAACTAGATACTATTTTAAAAGAAAAGACAAATGATTTGGAAAATTTGGACCTACCAAAAGAGAAAGAACTGATGTTGAGAAAAGAAATCAAAAACCTAAGGAAGACAAGAGAATGTTTACATGAGCAGAGGTGCAGCTTGGGTCACAAGAGGAAAATGTACAAATCTCTTTCTGATTCTGAGGTTTGTACATTTTAAAAACAAAGAGTAAATGTATCTATAGCTAGCAAAATATAATAGACCTATTAATTTATTGTCTATAGCTTTATTTTTGAGCAGTATTTGTTTTGTCTCTGGATGATGTGATGATCTCTTGATCACACATCCTAATAACGTTAACGTTAATTTAAGTTCATAATTGCTTGAATGCAGGGTTTTTATATTTAGAAGTCTGGTCTATGCATTTAAAAGTATAAATTAATCTTCACTTGAAGATAATAATTATTCTCTATGGTTGTTCAAGCCCTATTTTGTCATATTTTTCAGGAACGAAAACTGCTTGAATGTGAAGAAGCAATAGAAGCTATTGATACTGCAATAGAGTACAAGAACAATCTGATTTGTGGCAAGTCTCCATCCGCATCTCTTTCCGACTCTCAGGACAAAGACTCACGGAGCAGGGGCGAGCAGATGCTGATGGCTCGGCTGGACAAACTGTCGCATGATGAGATGAAGACATTGCTTTATAGATATTTTCAAAAAGTATGATAGTTTATTTCAGTATCGGAAAGTGTTTGCTGCCTTTTGTCTCAAAAGGTTTACAGTGGTTACACGCAACATACACACAAACGCAGGCACGCACTCACTTACTCACTTTCTCTCCCTCTCTCTCACACACGCACACACACATTTCTACTAACAGCCTCTCAAATAATGGGTATAGATCCGAGAGAGAATACGATATGGTGCATATCACTAGAATTCCAACCAATGGGGAGCCACACTGCTTACTTATCCTGCTAGGAGGCACATCATCGCTGGTGTTGTTTCACTATGAAACTTCGTTATACATCTTTAGTAAGTAAACAAAAAATGGTCTTTGCAATAAAGTATGCCTCTGTAATGTGCAATTCAGTGCAAAATTAAGGTACACACCTTCTGACGAGAAAAAACGGAAATTGTGGATTTGCTCATCAAAAATATTTGAAACCAATTATTTTTCTAAGTAGTATCCATTTCAAATCTAATAATTTTTAAGACGCGAGCATGTTTACTCGTTATAGTTTAATTCATTAACCCTCAAAGTAAACATCAATGACAAGCACGAGCGATGGTGGCGCCATCTGAGATTAGTTTTGCCTGTGCCTCCTCATTATACTCTATGAATAGTTTGTTTATTCCAGGTAGTGGACTTGCGCGGTGCATGCGCGGCTTTAGAATCGGGCGCCGCGGCGGCTTCAGAAGAAGCGGCTATTTGGCGAGCTCGGGCCGCGGCGGCGTGGAGACAGGCGCAAAAAATGCGCGCAAACGCACATCCCTCCAGGTAATAGGGAGTTGCATGAAACACAAAATACATAATTACTGTCGTTATTCAGGTTTAAAAACATCACATTAATACAATAAAAATAAAATTCACAAAAAATATATAATTTCCACTAAGATACTGCATCTAAAAGTTTCCCAAATTCAACAATTATTTTTTATCATCCATTAGTAATTTAAATGATAACAACAGATTCTTTACATTTTAATGAATAAAAAAATGTATGACTACTATGTACTTTAAATGCTGTATTTCTAGCCAAATCAACTAAACGTATGTTTTTAGTGCACAATGGCCCGCGTAGAACAAGTGACGTCAGATGTTCTGTCAAATTTGTATCGGCCGTTTTAGCGCTCAGTAAACACCCCCTACATTGACTCTCATTTTTGACGTTTCTAGCGTTTTCTGACGTTAGATTTCCAGTTTTTTCGATAGAGACATTTGATTCTCATGAGAAAACGGATCGATTAACATCATAAAAAAAATGGAGTCAAAATCCCCATTGAAAGCGAAAAAGTGAAAATTGCGTGTAAGAAGGACAAACCGACAAGCATACTTTCGCATTTATAATATTAGTAGGAAAGATGTGTGAATTGTGTTTAATTAAAATTTTGATATTTTTTTTTATGTTATTTGGTAACGAGACGAGCTGGTCGTTTTCCTGATGGTAAGCATAACGCCGGCCCATAACAATTGCAGTGCCACCCAGAACTTTGAAACACAAAGGCCTGCGCGGCACTGTAGTGCGCTCGTTACCCTGAGACATTAGGTATTACGTCGCATAAGCCCAGTAATTTCACTGGATACTCTGCTCATCAAACCGGAACACAGTAATGTTTGCACAGTACTGCTTAGCGGCAGATTTCAAGAGCAAAGCGGTGGTAACAACCCAGACGGACACTCGCAGAAGAGTTAGTCCTCCCACTAACATATCTCTTTTCTTTCAGACATTTCCAGTCCATTCAGAGATACTTCGAAGGTAGTAACGCCGAGAGAGCTCTATCCCTCGGCATGACCACTGATTCGGAGACTTCTGACGATGCTATGCGATTGGTCGATCGCATGAAGCAGCTCGCTAGGTGCCCGCCGGTAAGCGGCGCTTATAATATGTTTACACTAGCTGCTGCCCGCGGTTTCACCCTCGCAGAGATATTGGATTTCATGGGTTTTTATGTTTTTACGCGGAACCCTAATTCTTTTTCTACAATAAAAGTAGTCTAAGTTACTCCTTGTAACATCAGCTATCTGCCAGTGAATGTCCCGTCAAAATCGGCCCAGCCGTTTCGAAGATTACCCGGAACAAACAGACAGACGAAAAATGTAAAAATTATGTTTTTGTTATATGTATCGTATATATTTTCACATGCATTTAGTAAAAAGCTGTTATTTTGACTTTACAAACAGACACTTCAATTTTATTTATTTGTATAGATTAGAAAGCTGTCTTGGTTAAAATAGTAAAAGTTGGAAATAACGACATTGACAGCGGTTTGCGACAAAACTATATAAAAATGCCGAAGTGTGAGGAACAAGCCCAATCGGCTTCCCTTTCGGTATCCACAGTAAATAATTATGTACTATAACCTTGTTCCATAATCTTAGATATTTTTTGTAAACAAAGAAATGTCACGAAAAGTCACTGTCAAACTGACATGCCAGTTGCCCAAAACATTTAAATATTTTTGTATCTATTTCACCGGGCTTTGCTAAAAATGTGATAGTAAAATTTTTACAAAAACCTCCGAAATAAAATCCTTTATTTCAAGACCCAGGATATTGCATGCCCCTCCCCATTATTTATATAACAATCCCAGGCAATGCTGCAGTATAGTTATCTGTTTCAGGTACCAATCATACCTAGTCAAAACTTGAGGCAACTGATGCCTGCAAACAACATCCCCGTTGCCAAGGTAACGAAGGAAAAGAACAAACTGGTAATCGTGCAGCAAAATAAAAAGCATTAGTTGTATTGTAAGACACAATTTTATTATGATATATTCTTATGACAATGTTCGCGATTTACTTCTAGCGTACTTAGATACATGTAGTTCATAGTGGAATGGATTGAGACCTCATGTTTGATTAGTTTTGCAATCAGCAAGAGCTTTAAGTGAGCTCATTAATATAAGAGGGCACCAGCTGTTTTTATCAGCACATACGAGTGGCTCTCTTTAGTAGCTACTTCTAAAAGCTGGAAGACATATAGCAGTTACATAATAGCATGCTATGATACATAAATCTCACGCGTAATTACTAATTAATATGTTAAAATGGAGTGGAGTTTAATTTGATATAAGCAAGAAATGTACATATTCAGTCCATGTTTTAAAAGGTTACGGTAGCTTTAAATATAGAAACTGCTTGGACACAATGAAAAGTTTGGTCCCAACAAGGATTTCAAAAGCCGTTCGCCGAACAATGCCTCAATTGTAATAAACAAATGTTTGAAAAACGACTGTGGTTTAGTCGCAAAATGATCACTTTAATGAATAGCTTACGAAAATAAACAATGGTTTATTGATGACCGGCATTGTCCACTTTGCGATGAAAACGGTCATTTTTAAATAAATTTTTTAATTATTCTAAAGCATCGACCTTGAATGTACATTGTACATTTCCGGAACATCAAATTCAATTATGAGTAGCTTGTTTTAGGGCTACTTGAAAGCTTTTATTAGTGCAGATCTTTTTGGTGTGTAGAGAAGACACTCTCATAGAGTACCTACTGATAGAGTTAATATAAAATGAGTCCAAAGGGCCCAATTTTGCAATGTGGCCAATTCTTTTTTTTTTTGTTTAAACTGTCATGGTCATCAACACTTTGAAAATTATTATTTGATTTGAGTTTCCGATATTCAAATCAATTAATAATATACATGGTAAATATCCCGTTTCTAGTAATAATTTTCGAAGATGCCAATTCTTAGCAGAATTGGGGCCCTAGTACTCATCAAAGGCCTTAGCTCATCAGGGGCCTTAGCAATAGAAGTAATTGCTTAGTATTTCGGCTATTGTTGCCTATAAAAAAACCCAATTTTTCTGTGATTCAATTTTATCTAATTATATATATAGTATTGTATTTTAAAGTCTCTTTTTACCTAGAAATTATTATAATATTGTTGCTGCAATCATAATATTCTTAGATAATGTAAATAAATGTTTTATTTGTATATAATTTTAATCCTTTATAAGACTGTTGTTAATTATTACATTCAGAATTAAATCTACTTGATCACAATGCGAATGTGATTTTTATTGCATATCTTCTAACATAATATACATATATTTTGTAGATTTTTGGTAGCTGGTATGTCATTTCTTATTTTATTTACATTATTTTCTACCCAGTGGAGATATAGGAAATTCACATTTTTGCTATAATCTGTTACACAATTATTCTACTTGAAATTCCATGGTATACATAAGGCACCTTCCGATAACACAGAATAGTAATGTGTTATATATAGAATGTTTCCTTGCAGTTTCTGAAATGAAAATTGTGAAGTTATTTATATTTGCCCTGTATAAGTCAGGGAATATTAATTATCTTTTTATTTTTGCATCTTTTGTTATCTGTGAAATGAATGGATATGATAATCTGTGTATGTATATCATCAGCCTCCATTTCACTGCTGTTAGCGTAGATCAATCTCATGCTGGCCAGAGATAACTCAAAACGATAAAAAAAGCATGTGAGAAAACCTAAAATGGATGCCAAACTTTTTGACCTGGGCATTAGCTAATTTGTAGGTCCAGTACAGTGAGGGCCAGGCCGGTCATAAAGTTTGGCGATAGTAAAACACGTAACAGAAAATTCAACGGTATTTGTTAGATTTATTTTGAAACCTTACCGTGTTTATTTTATCGCTTCTTGTCAGTAATCTTTGGCAACACAAAATCATGAGGCCAGGCGTGATACTGTCATCTTTATGCAACTCCAGAAGGTTAAACCTTTCTTTGACTTCTTTGTACAGTGCTTTTTCAATATGTTTATTTCTGAAAAAAAAAATATGGATAAATTACATAATTTCACAAGATATCTTCTACGCGGCTTGCTTGAATTGGACGAAAAGAGGATCTGCTTTTTTAAATTTTACGGAAGCAGTTTGCATTTTCCGAAATAAAAAAGCCCGCGTTAAAAAGGTATTGCTTTTTGTTTTAAATGTTTCTTTCTAGCCGACTTCAGAAAAAAGGAGGAGGTCCTCAATTCATTTAATTTTTTTTGGGGCGATGTTAATCTACCGCCAATAATTATTGCCAACCGATTTGAACGATTCTTTTTTCGTGACTAGGGTCCTTTCATGATTGTTATGAAAGAATTCTAAGGGGCATGAAATTGCATATTTTAGCCGAAATCGGTTCCCGCTTTTTTTATTTTATTTTTGTTTTAGTAACGATTTCAATAGTTCATGCAGCAATCTGAAAAAACGCGTTGGATACTAGAAGAGTAGAAGATAACTTACATACTATACTCCGTCAGAAGTTCAGTTGCCTCATCAAGATGGTTTGTTATGTATTTGATCAGCTCGTCGGCGGGGCATGATGATGGAGTGATGAACTGACCAGTTGGGGAAACCATTAAAGGTCCTGCTTCTCTGTTATGTGGAAAATAATAGGTCAATAATGAATCGTTTTTTTTAATGTTATTGGTAACGAGGCGAGCTGGTCGTTTTCCTGATGGTAAGCATAACGCCGGCCCATAACAATTGCAGTGCCACCCAGAACTTTGAAACACAAAGGCCTGCGCGGCACTGCAGTGCGCTCGTTACCCTGAGACATTAGGTAATAAGTCTCATAAGCCCAGTAATTTCACTGGATACTTTGCTCATCAAACCGGAACACAGTAATGCTTGCACACTACTGCTTGGCGGCAGACTTCACTCACGGCGCGGTGGTAACAACCCAGACGGACACTCGCAGAAGAGTTAGTCCTCCCACTAACCTAGTTTGTTTCATTATAAAAAATAGTTCGTAAAATACAAGTCTGTTGTTAAAATCTCGACTCGGCCCGCAGCAATGACTTATTTCGAGTCATGTGCGGATTTACCACACTAGCTCTAAAACGGTGAAGAAAAACATCGTGAGGAAACCGGCACGTTCACGTACCACGAAATTGGATGACATGTGACATACACCAAGCAGCACTGGGACCGCGTGGTGGATTATGGCCTATACTCTCTATGTGAGAGGAGGCCGGTATCCCAGCAGTGGGAGTTTAAGAGGCTGATAATGAAGCAGTTCACACTGTTTTCAAGTACTCGCTTATACCTATCTCGTAACTGCCAACATGAAAATCTGTCGCCAAATTCTGTTAGGGCAAAATGTTCTGGCAGCCTCTCTTGAGAGTCATTTCCAAGGAGGTATGTAATCGATGGTCGGTTTCCATCCTAGATACCTTCGATCACGACGTAGCTTAGATCGATGGAGTCAGTGGTTAAACAGTGAATAGCAGCGCAAGTACCAATATTTCGGTAAATTCGAATCGTTAAAAATATAAACTCTACATTTTCACGGCGAGGGTTGCCAGGCTAGAAATGCCCTTCCACTTTAGAATTATATTTGGTACTAAACATGAAAAATATTAGTTTAAATGTATGTTTGGCCAGAATTATTTAGGTACACTCATTTCACTTACGGTTCGACAACAATTTCATATTTGCTGAGCGACTCCGGCACAGATGATGGGAACTTGTTCCCTCTGCCATGATAATCCCCTATTGAAGTTATCAGCTGCCTCAAATGCTGACAATATTGTGTGGCTGACACCTTGGGCATGAACTTTCTGAAATAATACAGATTTTTGAACAATAAACGCTCGCAGATCTCGACCCTTGTGACGTAACTATCCATTGTAAAAAAGGTACTATATCACCTTTTAACTGAGCTTTATTATCTGTCTAATAAATAGAAGATTGTGATGACGTCACAAACCATAAACAATGCTACTAAGCTTTTATCTCGATTTGAAACGAGATTTTAACACAGACTTTAAAGTAAAACAGACCAAACATTAAGTATTGAATAGCGAGACAAGTACGCACACATAAATATGTCACTTAGACTGGGCCGCGTTAAGGATCCTTGTAGTTAACCGATATTAGATGAGTGCTTCCTTGGGTGGATTAGATTATTGGTTATCTCTGTGAAAATTATATTTTCTCATACAGAGCATAGTTTTGCTCTCTGGTTTGACGTAAAACCAAAAGCACCTCTTTTGTGCGAGTTAAGTGAAAAATGGTTGACTTCCATGTTGAAAAATGCTTTGCGCACAGCACACTAGCCAAACTGGGTTGCCCAGGATTGGCAGGAGTTTTATGTTTTTCATCCAGTCTTTCTTAATACTTTCATTCGTAGGAAATCTGGAACAAAAATTATTTGTGAATCAGTAAATACCTACTAACTGAATGAAAAGTACAGATGAAACGGAAATAAGAAAAATTACATAGCTTCCACAAGCAATGTATTTTTGTTATTTATTTATTTTCCTAAATTTAATACTTTTATTTGCTACTAGCTGCTGCCCCGCGGTTTCACCCGCGTGGAGATTTTGGATTACATGGTTTTTATTGTTTTGCGCGGAACCCTAATTATTTTTCTATAATTAAAATAGCCTATGTTACTCCTTGTAACATCAGCTATCTGCCAGTGAAAATCCCGTCAAAATCGGTCTAGCCGTTTCGGAGATTACCCGGAACAAACAGACAGACAGCCAGACAATTTTTTTAAAAATGGTTGTTTTGTTATAGGTACCGTATATACTTTCATATGCATTTAGTAAAAAGCTGTTATTTTGATATTACAAACAGACACTTCAATTTTATTTATTTGTATAGATAGTGGCATATTGAAAATGTAAATAATATTTACGTTATTCAAGGTTAAGATTTGACACAGACAAATAAAGTAAAAATGGAATATTCGTCTTTGTTGCTAATTTTATTCCTAGATTCTTAATGCGCTCCCTGTTATTGTATCAAGTACTTGAGCTGTCAAATTTTGGCCCTTGCTAACAAATTCTACATAATACTCTCCGATTACTCTAGTTCAAGGCTAAAAGCATTAACAAATAGCGTCTAAGATAGATTATCGACGTAAAAAACTGGTTGGCATGAACAAAATATTTGAATTCACTTGTAGAAATCACAATGAAATTCTAAACGCAAGATTGTGACCATTATACTTACCGATGAAAGAGAATCCGATGGATAATTTGCTGTGGGTAGCATTTTCACACCGGTATGTACTGCACTTCACCATTTTCACAGATTTTATTATCAAATTAACCAAAAAAAGCTATATTTTCAAATTAAAATGAATAACAAAAATCTGACTGGTCGTTGACGTAACGTGACATGCAATATCAATGTGGCGGCATGGAACGCTTCCGGTCTGTTGTTTATGTGCGAGTCAATGTTGCAACACATAAATGAACGAGATACCACTAATGACGTTTCAATGGGAAAGAAAAGGATAAAATGATTTTGTCGTTGCGTAAATATACAACTATGATTAATGTTTGGTCTGTTTTACTTTAAAGTCTGTGGATTTTAAAAACCTATTTCATAAAACAAGTGTATTAGATTATTGAATAGTAACTGAATATGTTTTCAATTTTCATATTTTAAGAAATAATACTAACTATATATAACTTACCTTCTAGAAATGTGAATGTCACGAAGAATACTAGATAGAGCTTTTTCATAATTAGGAATCATTAATAAAGCACCGTCTTGTTGATTAACTTTTTTTATTAACTGAAAAAGTAATACGCTCCATTATTATCTAAAACAAAATACAGACTAAAATAATTCAAGAATGACTTTAACATAAGCCCTGACCACTAACTAGGATTATTTTTGTATTCAGAATCAAGAACTAAGAGGACAATCGCTGCATTACAATGGGAAGACACACTGGTTATTTATCCCGCTAGGTGGCGCATTATCGCTGGTGTTGTTAACCAGCAACCTTCATTATAATTTTAGTAAGTAACCAAAACGTCTCTGCAATCAAGTATGCCTATGTGAAGTGCGTTTCAGTGTAAAAAATAAAGGTATACACGTTTCCCTTCTGAAGGCAAAAACGGAAGCTGTAGATCAAACCATTGCGCATTAAGTAATATTGGAAATCCAATTCTTCTAGATTATGTAGTGACGATTTCAAATCTACTGATTTTTATGATGCGAGCAATTTTACTGGTTAGTAATTCATTAACCCCCAAAGTAAACATCAATGACAAGCACCAGCGATGGTGACGCCATCTGAGATTAGCTTTGCCTGTGCCTCCCCATTGTAACACCACCAAATAATAAAAAAAAACAAGATTGTAAATACGCTAAACAACAGAATAGTACAAGCTAAACCAATAAAATGAAGAGCGGCTGTCGGAACACAAATGATTCTTATTAATAAACAGTGTTAATCGGTGGTTTAGTTAAACTATGTTTTGTCTCTGTCAAAGATCACTGAAAACTTTGAACTCAATCGAAAGAGACAAAACATAGCTGTTTAACTACACTGTTTATTAATAAGAGCCTAAGAGCTTGGCGACAGAGTATCTATAGTATATGACGTGGTAATTTTTAGTATTATTCTGGAGTATTTATATAATTTTAACGTTACTTACCGAAAGCCATTCATTTCTTACATCAATTATGTTTAAAAACACATCACCGTCTAAGCTTACTCCAGTGAATTGTCCTAATGCTATGTTTCTACCTGTAAAAACATTCAATATAATTATGGTTCGTTAATTTCTATTTCTCCCTGATAATTTATTGAAATCCAATTATGAGACGACTGCGTTCAGTCGACTAAACGCTATACTAATAGTATGCGTGATAGTTCCGGAACGCGCCGCTAGGAGCGTTGTACATTTTGTAAATAATACAAAATCCACGTCAGCCTAGATGCAAAACTCGGACTACGGCCTTAGTAACGAAATTGTATAACAAGCTGACGTAAAATGTGAGAGAAAGCGATACCACCAAAGTTATCATTGGATACAACGCAATGGGGAGGCATAGGAAAAACTAATCTCAGATGGCGCCACCATCGCTGGTGCTTGTCAATGATGTTTACTTTGGGGCTTAATGAATTAAACTAACTTGCTTTCGGCTGAAAAATCATTAGATTTGAAATGTTCACTACATTACCTAGAAGACTTTGGTTTTTTTTCATGCGCAATGGTTTGATCCACAACTTCCGTTTTCAGAACGTGTGTACCTTTATTTTTATACTGAAATGCAGTAAACAGACGCATACTTTATTGCAGACGATTTTTTTGTGTACTTACTAAAATTCTATGTAGTTTGACAGCGAAACAACACCAGCGATAATGCGCCACCTAGCGAGACAAATAAGCAGTATGTATGCCTCCCGTTAAGTTACTGGATTATTGTAATTTCTTTAATTATTTATTAATGCTTTCCCACGCCTACTTACCTTCTAAGTTAGTCATAACTTGACAGTGCTGTGAAGCTAGTGACACTAAACTTTGCAAGGCTCCTCTGATGTGGCTTATATTCCAACCATTGTCATATTTTACCTGCAATTGAACACTAGACTATAATTGTTACTGACGTTCAAGGAGATATTTTTGTATCTGTGTAAGATAATGGTGTCGATTCTGTCATTTCATATCTAAACCTAATTTTAGTTTCACTCTCTCTTTCTAAATGTGAACATGAGAAAGAGATGGAATATATTTAAGAACTGTCAAATTAACCCACTTGCTTGTGTCTAGTGTAAATTTAATGGCAATTAATTTAGTGGCGTCTAACTTATCAAGGGTGGAAGATATTTGACAACTCTAAACTAAGTTAAGATCTGTCAAACATCTTCCATCTCTTTCTCGTGTTATGTATTGGAAAGAGAGACCGACACTAAAATTAGTTGTAGGTATAAAATGTCAGTATTGACACCAATATTTTATTTGAGAAAAAAGACAGATTACGGAATATACTGGTGGCGCCACCTGTCTTTACAGAGAAAGACTGCAGCTTCAGAGAACAGGCGAGCGGCGAGCCTAACCCTGCTCACACATAGGCCACTCGCTACAGCAAAAAAACGCCACCGAGCTACGGACTGGAGTTTTCAAACAGTTTGTATGTGATCACCGCATACGTTGACGCCAGAGGTCGCTTCAAGTTACAAAATGCCGCTTTTCGTTTCGCGTCGTCACAAGCTTCATGCTTGTAGCGGCGTTTTGTGCTTGTAGCGCGAGGCTCGTGTGAGAGCAGGGTAATTTTAATTTGCTAATAAAATATTAATACTATAATAATAAATGACTTTTACCAACTTGCTTTATACCATATGATTTGCAAAGGTGATCTATTAAGCTCTGTACTTGGTCCCTTGTTGGAGAAGTAATCTCATATTTATTTTTTGCAACATCACTATTGTCATAGATCCATTCACTGAAAACAAAGTAATATAGGTTAGGTTAAATTATATTTTGAATTGTTTATAAAAAAATTTGTTGTAAAAAAAATCCAGAAAATGCCGCGTAATTCCGGTTTGAAGATCTTTTTCTATTTTTTTTAGAAATTTTGAATGACGTATTCCAAGGGAGGTTCTCATAACTTGTCAACAACGATGGTCCTAATCACCCCCTCCCGAGATAACATACCAATTCAAACTAACCCTGTATTTAGACCTGTCATACTAATCCATATTTTGCTTGTGTTTGAATTCCATCTAATTTTTCAATGACGAAAGATATTTGACAGCTCTAAAACCAAATTTATACCTGTCAAATTTCTTCTATCCCTTTCCTACATAGGAACCTCCCCTTCTTTTTTTATGACAAAGAGAGAGTGAAATTAAATTAGATTTAAGGTTGTAATACCGGAATCAACACCACTGATTTGCTATAACTCAGAACAACAATACTTATAGAAACTACTAACATGATGTTTTGTACAGCTTTCTTCTCTTCAACTTTTCTTTTCATTCGAGTTGCTTTTTCAAATCCATCACTGTATTCTTGATAGGCTTTATCAAACTCAGTTCTGTAAATAGATAGAAATTGCTATTTAGACTGCAACAATAACTATATGTAACATAAGGGAAAAAGTATCAAACAGAGTGTGACAATATTATCTCGTAAATAAGCCACTATTTCTTGAAATATTTAATAAAGAATTGTTACATATTTTTAGCAAATTAAAATGTAATGAATTACATATCTCTATGGCATATCCTGCCTGATGTTCTGCCTTTGATTGTTTGGCGCAAATCAGCTTCACAAATGTTGATAGATTTTCAGGAGTCCAGATATATTATATAATATGCATAATTATTAATCACACTGTGAGTTGTGACTTAAGAATTTGTGACAGGTGAAATATATTTTAAAGTGTTTACCGACACTAGCAGATGTTCACGAAAATATATACATCACAAAAATGTTCGTTTCCAACAGGATTCGCACCTGCATCTTCTGGTTATCTGGACCAGATGCCTTAACCAACTAGGCTATGGGAGCAATCTTGAGATGATGTTGTGACAGGTGTTTACGAAACGGTAGTATTCTTACTTAAAATATATACAGGTATTGAGTAATATCACAATTGTTTAAAAAGTACTTACTTAAAATCATCTTTTGCTTTTGTTTGAGGTATTTTATCTACATACTTGGTTGGCATATCACAGGCATTTAGAACTTTGATTACTGTGTCTCTAACATTGGCACCATTCAGTTGAATTTTTACTAGTTTAAACTCTCCTGTAATAAACAGATTTCATAAATCATTATTTCAGAATTAATATTAATAAATCTATATAATCAGATACTATGATACCCACCCACATGTGAGCATATTCTCTCTTAACAATTACATCCAAATCCCAAAACATACAAAATTTTATATGTTATTTGTCAAATTAAATATATTTTTATAATACAATAATTATACACACAAATTAATTAAGGAGTTCCCACATTCTTGATACTAAAAACTATAAGAGTATTGGTTATGTTTGTCTATGTATTATTTAGATTTTACAAATTTAGTATAACTCTATTTTTACTTCTATCATTACCAAGCAATCACAGAAGCAACTTGTATAACTAGCAGCATACATGTTGGTGCAAATTCACTCAACCATCAGCTTGCTGCCTCTATGCATGTATTGTGGTCTGTGACAGGTGGCAACACAGACTCTCCGAGCATTTGAAAAAGAAACTCAACATATTAAAGAGAAAAGCTACATGCCTCTAACTTCACTATGGATAAGCTAGATCTACTATGAGCATTGTACTTATATCAAATTTTAGTATTTAGATAATTCATTTTAAATCTTACCATCCGGTACATTATTTTGTCTTAAATAAAATGGTAAAGGTGGTACAGCCAATTTTCGACTAGATTGTTGGGCTTCAATAAGTGCACTTAGCTGTTGTAAAGAGTTTTCATTTATTTTCTGAAACAAATAATATTTAATTGTATCGCATCTGATGACAAAGCCGCATTTCCATTTTGCAAGCCTTGCATGCAAGTTTAAAAATCACATTTGTCGGCAAGTTAAAATCTGCTAACTTACCTACAATATATATAAAGTATTACAAAAAAACATACGAAAGTAGGAAGCTGATTAGTAATAATAATTATGAATCGTGGAATTCATCCTTACTCTCTCCTCTGGATATTTGCCAAAAAGATCTGGATGCACACTGAAATAAAATGGCCGTAAGGCAGTGGAAATTTCGGCGGAGCTCAGATTTCTGCATAGTACTCCAGAAACGCAGCCACAACTGCAAACAACGACATCTTAGAATTTATACTTACATTAATAAAACTAACAAAGTTGTAAAAACTTCGAAACCATGGTTTGATTCACCTAAGTCTTGAAGCTTGCAGCACAGTAAGCACACAACATTATTACTCAAGGGAGAGTGAGTTCCGGTATATAGTGTAACTGGTTTCCCTTTAAGATCTCGCAACTTATGATACAAAGCTGTAAATCTAAGTTCTAAACAGAAGCCAAAAAATATTTAAAACAACTCTTAGACTTACCGAATTTTTATTCTGGAGTACATTTTGGATGTCTAGGTTAGTGCTGACATGGATTTATATATTTACGCGATATTTGCGCGCCCACATTAATAGAATAACATTGTTTTACATTTCGCCATGACCTTGGTGTTTTGCAATGAATGTTTACTTTTAGTTGTTTGACTTTGACAGTTAGACTTGACGTTCTTTATGACATTTTAATTTGGCATTGATAACTCTCATTAAAATGACATTTTGATTTCAATTGCACCGAGAGTATTTGTCTATTGGCCACTTTGACAATACCGTCAAAGATTGGCCAGTATTATATTTTGTGATTTTTTCGGTTTGCATGCACTTACTACTTTAGTCCAAAGACTACTATGGTTTAGTCCACCAAACAGACTTACTAGAGATGCTGACCACCCATACCAGTCATATCGACTCATAGCACAGCTCCGCTTGTACCAACTTTATAATGAATGTGGGGTACCTATAATAGGTAGTAGCTGTACCTATATTTGTTGTGTCAATTTGTGTCTGACTGACCAGTGACCATATCATCAACTTGCGAGATGAGACTAGCGATTCGATAGGCTCTGGAACAATACCTATAACTCTAATTTACCAAGACTATTTTAATTGCAACATATTATAATCACCAGACAGATTACCCACTAAAAATCCCCGCCATATAGCCCAGCCACAGCTGTTTACAAGGGTGCAGGCGCCTCTATATACCCAGTCAGCAGTCGTCCGCCCGTTGTGCAGCTAGGAAGATCTCGCTTCGAGGGGAGCAGTGCCTCCCCCATTTAACTAAGGTATAGGTGTGGGATACCGGATGCCCCCGCATCCGGCGCTCCAGGCCCTCCCAGTGGAGACGGTGGGCGGCCCACAAGTTCTCGCCACCGTCCCCAGAATGCTGTCCGAGGCGGACGAGAGAAAGGGTTAATTTCTCTCTCCCGCTTCTCGGCCTCCCTCAGCAAGGTCACTGTCTCACAGAAGGAGGTCATCGCCTCCTAGGACATCTCGTCGTCGACTTGCTAAGATGGTCGGCAAAGAGAGGTCCCCCCACGACCGCGATTAGAGCTCGTCGCGGTCTCTCTCCCTCGGGCTTGCCTCCTGCGCGTGCTGCGCGGTATCTTCTGCGCAGTCACACTGGCCATCCCGGATTTGCCTCCCTCTTTGCGACCGCAAGGTACTCCAGGTACCAATCGAAGCACCCATGCCCCAATAAGATTTGCCAAGTCAGAAGGTGAGGCACCCATGTCCTCACTGGATCCACCATTCGAATATGGGCCGGACCGCCTCCAGAAAACGGTGAGCTCCGTTCCCCCTCTGTGTGGGCCCCGCGAGTAGACGCCCTTTCCAGGACGCCAGAGCCGCGCTCCTGGTGTCGTGAGACTGAATCTCACCTAACCTAACTGTATAGCGTATATCGATCACACCTCGCACTTAGGCTTTTGCCTTAAGTACTGTGTGTCAGAACCCATATACACGAGCACTCCAATTTACAACATTCCAATCCAACGTTTCGAAAACCGCCCGTAGGTGGGGAATCTCAGATGGATGACATGGAGTGATAGAAATAGTAGAAATCCAAACGTTCCAAATCTAACGTTCTAACTAATTCTTAGTCGCCGATACGACGGATCGACGATCCATTTCGCGCTCAATTGGCAGTAGGTACCTACTCGAGATGCAGAACGACTGAAAAATGGAGCGATGGCGTGCCCAGAATGGTTTGCCTGTGGGCTCGAAATTGGACTACCGTTCCACTCAATCCACGATGGATTTGGAACGCTCTTGTATGGTAAACTTAAAGGTGCTTCGACTGCTAACCTGCCTGCAAGCTTATCAGATAAACTAGGTAGGTAGTTACCTAAGGAGATGCTTAATTCCTTACGTAAATCTTCAGTCATCGGGCAATGCGAGTGTCTGACCAAGACCAAATTTATTTTTATTGGTGTTTTAAATTAAATTTTCCTGATATGCCACAGGTCTTGTTAATTTTATACTATTTAACTTGTAGTAGTAGATTATTCGAGATAATTAATTACCTACTATCTACCCCCTTACCTATGCGTAGCATAGTTAAATTATAGTACTAGTAATAGTAGTAGTAGATACCTATTCATTCCTATATATAATAGTAAATAGATATTCATGTATCTCAGAAATCAGAATAAGTATTCGGTGTAAACACTATTCAGAAAAATCAAGCCTGTAGCTGTTCTAAGCAGAAGTTTTCATACAAAAATGCGACGGTACTTTGCAGCGTAATACCGTTGCATTGTAAGTATTCAATAAATTGTATGTCCGTGCTATTCGTAGTCCACGTACTTTAACATAAAATTCAAATGAATAGAGAGACCTACCACGGAAGCAAAAGGCAGGAAGATATCGCTGATTGCTCTAAGTTGGAGGTTAATGTTATAATGAATAACAGGTGGGCAACGGATTGGCTGTCGTGTGGCTGAGATAAAATACGAAGGCTGCGCGGCAGCGGGTGCGGCGCGAGCTGGCTGTGACGCAACGCGCCGGAGCAGACGCGTTAGCGCCGCGCTCGCCAGCCAGCGCCTGCCTCGCCGAGCTGCTTCGTATAATTGTTACGCAGACTTCAATAATTAAGCGATAAATGTACCAGCATCGCGGCGGTGAGAGGAGGGCGGCAGTCGAGCGGAGACCGCGTCGCGCACCACACACCCGCACCAAGTGATGGACCCTCGTTCGACATTTTTCTATCGGACGCCGTAGGAATCTCACCGGACTGGTTCCCGCGCAACGCTGCGTTAGTGCGCCGCTCTGGTGAACCCTTTCGCTTGTAAATGTGCCGATATTTACATATGCGCGCTCGATCTCGCGTCGAACTTTCGATCTGCGCCCGCGGGCCGCGGCCGAGCGTGGAGCCCCGCGAGCTGCCGCGCCGCCGCCCGCGCCCCGGCGCTCGCCGTGAGTGCCAGCGCACCCACCTGCTCACCGACGTGCCATGAGCTACGTATGTCATCTCTAAGGGCCTGTCTCCCACTCATTCCTTGCATCCCGGTAAATTGGATTCCGACATGTGACCTCTCATACAACTGTTCGAAAGCTTCTTTGAACATTGGGTGTGAGATAGGACCTTTTATGTTATTATGATTGTAAAGTCTAACGCTTCTTGCAAAGATAAAACTAACCGTACCTACTATGAACTTCGATTAACACAAAGACTCGCCAAATGATTGTTTCTTAAAATTACTGGCTCCGAGGACTAAAGTACAAAAGATCACTAATCTATTCGAGTTAATAAAATGTCACCAACCCTGAGATCACCAATAAATAAACAATAACTTTTCGATCAACAGGTTTTACAACCTATTTTAGAGATTTCGTAAGTAAAGGCAGCTGCACTATAGCTCTATAAACATCGAATAACTCTTGGCTAAAACTTATATCCACTGCTTAGACTTATTGTCAGAAAGATTCAAAGATTAATATATATTTTAGTCATAATAATTAAGTTGGCTAGCATTGAGCATACCTACAAAAACATGTTCCTAGAACACCAGACATCTCCTTCGCGTTGATAATACGCAAATGGCAAGATACGAACATGTAAATTATTACCTTGTTCCAATTCAATCACTACTTGACGATAAGCTGTGACGTATTTTAGTAACAAATATTAGATATCTTACTGTGAGATGACGTAGCGTATATAATTACTAATTAGCTATCTTCTAAATAAACAGCACATTACAACTAAATCAAATACAACAAGTTAGTAAATACGTTATATTTACACAGTAAGCATTTTAGTTACGGACAAAACAGGAAAATATAGCAAGAGCTCATGTTCATTATCCTGAGGGATTTTTTAAAATTACAATTAATGTTTAGTTTTATAATAATGCTTAAGTACCTACCTACACACTCATATCCCTGCACCAGGATTCCCTGTGTCGCATGTGGCATGGAAACACAAATTTATAGATACAACTCATAAACACACAAACAATAAACATCCAAAACTCTAGAATAAAAAACAAAGTTTGCCCCTGCCGAGAATCGAACCCTGAGCTCTCCCTTTGCAGGCAGGGTAACTTAGCCACGGAGCCGTCGTTTGCTAACTATATATCATGAGCAATATGAATAAGTATCTCCTATAACCCGTACAACGGCGCAAGTACAGATCTTTTCGATCGATAAAATTCGATAAAATTGACAGTTCAAATCGATAAAGTGGGTTTTATCGACATTTTATATAATTTATCTACCCTCGATACAATCGACAAAAGTTTTCAAAAAGCTAGGTCGAATCCAAAGAGAATATAGAACTACTACAATACTTTACGATCAGACTTCGGTACTCGCAACATTCGATAAATTTATCGAGTTTTCGATTCGACAAATTTATTGTACCTACTTCCGTACTTGCGCCGCCGGAGTTCAACTACGAGATGATATCTGAAAGATCTTTAGCGATGACCTACTCACAACTACGTGGTATCAAGCTAATGAATCGATAGGCATCTAAACCAAGTTTTTATTTAAACTACCAATTTTCTTGCTGACTGTACACTTTCCCTAACATCGTAGTCTCCTAAGAACGTTCAAGTACAGTGGTTTCCTACGAAATGTACCTATGAGACACGTTTTTTGCGATTTCTGACATTTCTGGTACTCAAAGCTCAGCAGTTGGTCCAGTAGAGCCTGTGCTCCACATCGATTTGGTCAAAAAAGTTTTTGTGCAATCTGCCTAATTTCTTGCTAACTGTACATATTTTCTAAAGTCTGTGTATGCAAAACAAAATTTCTTCAAAATTAAAGTAGATCTTCTAAGACCGTTTTCCCGTAAGACCAACCGCGGTTGGGGTACCTATACCCTTACTGCCCCTCTAAAAAATACACCCTATACCTATATCATCCTACTTTCTATTTATAATATATAATATTATAATATAATGTTATATATTATTTTTATATTATAAATGCGAAAGTGTGTTTGTTGGTTTGTCCTTCTTTTACGCAGTAACGGAGCAACAGATCGACGTGATTTTTGGCATAGATATAGTTTACGGACCGGAGACCTATGTTTTATCCCGGAAAAATGCACGGTTCATGCGTTCAACGCGGGTGAAAACCGCAGGCATAAGCTAGTTATAAGCTAAATTATTATCATTTATCATATTAACTGTCGTCATTGTCTTTTGTCAAAATGTTATCCGTGTAAAAACCGTAATGTGTGACGTTCTGAAATAAATGTAGGTACTTATTTTCTTTTCTTAAATCGCTCTCTATACTATACGGAGTGATATTTACCTGTTAATAAATAGAAGAGAATAAATTATGCTTGTATTTTTGTTTACACTCATTTATTTTTCCTTGTTTTCTAAAAGCAACACTGAATCAACACGTGTCACAAGCGTGATAGCGGGGCATATACCACCATTTTGTATCGCCACTGAATAATAATAGTTAATCGCAAGCTCTAGGGCCATAAATCCTACGAATTATATCCCACTAATAAGTAATAAAAGTTTTACTATGTAATTTCATATGAAAGAATTTATTGTTCTTGTAACAAAAAATCAGTTTTCAAAATTTTAGCTGTCTTTCTGTTTGTTCCGGCTAATCTCCAAAACAGCTAGACCGATTTTAACGTGTAAGTTTTTGAGTGGACTTTCTCTGGCTGATAGCTGATGTTATAAGGAGTAACCAGGCTAATTTTATTTTAGAAAAAGTACTAGCTGCTGCCCCGCGGTTTCACCCGCGTGGAGATTTTGGATTACATGGCTTTTTATTTTTTGCGCGGAACCCTAATTCTTTTTCTAAAATTAAAGTAGCCTAAGTTACTCCTTGTAACATCAGCTATCTGCCAGTGAAAGTCCCGTCAAAATCGGTCCAGCCGTTTCGGAGATTACCCGGAACAAACAGACAGACAGATAAAAATTTCAAAAATGGTTGTTTTGTTATAGGTACTGTATATACTTTCATATGCATTTAGTAAAAATCTGTTATTTTGATATTACAAACAGACACTTCAATTTTATTTGTATGTATAAATTAGGGCCCTGCGCAATAAAATAAAAACCCATGAAATCCAACATATCCGCGCTAGGAAACCGCAGGCAGCAGCTAGTAGGTACTTACTAAAACTCATATAATTATATCACTATTATTTACATACTACTTTTACCTTCTACTATAACGGTCAAGCTCAGACTACGTTTTGTTCTTATTAAAACTTTAAATAGTAAAAAACTCGCCTCTTTTAGCGCTTTGATAACTCAAATTATAATGTGAAACGTGAAAACTGAAGAACCACGCGTAAAACTGCGGGGCGGGTCTCTACTCACACATAACTAAGATCTGGTATAAGTATGGGAAATGGTAAAGCTGTAGGCACTTTTACAGCTATTTATAACAGCTGCGGGATTGGTGACCGTCGGAGCGTGGACCCAGCAAAAGGCCTTCACCACGCTTTGATGGCTTTGCTGACGCCTCCTCCAATATTCAACACTAACCGTGATACCACAAAGAACGACTTTTAGACGCCTGTTTAGCTAGACCGTGTCTAAAGATAAACATCTAAAATGATTAGAAATGTCACAACAGAATGGAAAGATTTGTGGCTGTTCATATTTAAATACGTGACCAAGGTATGTTTAGGAGTTAGACGCTATTTAACATATGTTTAGGGTGTACTTAATTTTTATGTAAAGGTGATAGGTCAAATACTAGTTTTATTTATTGCTATTAAGTGTTAGTTATTTGTGAGGAATTTGCTATTTCACGATTTTCATCGTTCAGCTAAACTAAATTTTGATATTACGGTCGAAAAAATAGCAGCTATTCCAGATTTTATAACAACATTTTTGGCAAGAAGGAAGTAGTCGATAAGGCAATTCTTACTTCGTAGTCGTTACGATTTATTATTTTGTACGAATTTGTAACATCTCTTGTTTACCAGACGTTTTATAATTGTAGATATCAACAACCACTTATACAATCTCAATTCTGAAAAATATAAACCTGTTTCTTTTGCCTCAGCCACGTGATGAATTGTTAGAATTGTAACAAAAATACGTCAAATATTTTCTTTATTTAACTTAATAAATAAAGATGATTTCAAACAGCTTTATTCAGTTGGGTGATGGCGCCAGAGCCTAAATTCAAAATTTATCTCATTGTACATCTTACAAATTCCAGATTTTGCGAATAGGTAGTTTATTCGTTTATTACAAATTAAATATAAACCGGCGTACAATGAAGAGGGATCATTTGGAAGACCCAAAATAACTCCTAAACCATGCAAGATACACCCCTGAAATAAATTATATGTGAAAGATAATTTATCTAGTTATATATTACTTACCTATGTAACAAAATTTTTTTGGATCTCCTATTTTATACTTCGCCGTTCATTAATTTTTAATTAATTAAACGTTAAGTATTGTTTTACAAAAGTTATTGTTATTTGGTAACGAGTCGAGCTGGTCGTTTGCCTGATGGTAAGCATAACGCCGGCCCATAACAATTGCAGTGCCACCCAGAACTTTGAAACACAAAGGCCTGCGCGGCAGTGCAGATCGCTCGTTACCCTGAGACATTAGGTATTAAGTCTCATAAGCCCAGTAATTTCACTGGATACTCTGCTCATCAAACCGGAACACAGTAATGCTTGCACACTACTGCTTGGCGGCAGACTTCACGAGCAAAGCGGTGGTAACAACCCAGACGGACACTCGCAGAAGAGTTAGTCCTCCCACTAACGCTATGTTATGTTGTATGAAAGATATTTTAATATGATTTCTATTTTTATTCGATATCTTGCATAGTTTGGGAGATAATGTGTTTTTTTCTAAGTGGCCCTATATCATAGTAGACCTGGTTTATTTAAAGTTCTGGAGATCTGCGCGTCTGGAAGAAGTTTAGCTTCACCTCGCGATGTCATCGATAGCCCTTAGAATGGCTGTCTCAAGTCTCACAGGTTCTCAGCAGGTTTGGCGGCCGTATACATACAGGTACCCCTGTGTGCTCACTCACACACACTAGCTCACGCACGTGAACCGGTCTCTGATAGACTTGTGCCACCACCGTTGGGTACAACTACATAATTTAAATAAATGATAAAACCTCATGCTGCGCTTCACAATTAAAACTGTTAAGACAGACGGCATGCTACGATTTTGTTAGCCGCCCGTTAAATAATTAGAAAGTATCAGATGTTTACTTCATAATACATATAAAGAAAATTCCAAGATACAAGCACTAGCACCATCTAGTAGTAACTCGCTGCAGACTAAAGTTTCATCCGCGTGGGAATTGTTAGTTGTGGATTTTTCGGGGATAAATAGTTGCATTATGTTACTCTCCAGAACTTCTATCTCTATGCAAAAAATAACGTCGATCCGTTGCTCCGTTGTAGCATCAATGGAGAATAAACCAGCATACTAACAAACACACTTTCGCATTTATAATTGTAGACGGATACGGATAATTGTACCATAGAATAAATAACGCGAAAATCCGTAAATAAAAAAAGATACTTATAAACAACTTATAATTATAAGTAGTTTTTTTTATGAAAAACCAAAAGTAGATATCACGGAGCGAGGTCAAGCGACAAATATTCAGAACGATTAATCTCATCAGATCAATCTAGAAGTCTTATTACATGTAACAATTTGGTCCGTCGTCAACGAAGGCAGTGTTCACTAAGAAGATTTCTTCAGTATTTTAGATGACCTTAGAATACAAACCACTATTACAAAGCAATAATAAAATTACCTGCGTGCTATTTTACATTTTCTTTACAAAAAGTGGCATCCAAGTTTCACTCTTCCCTACTTATTGCAAATTATATATTTGATGCTTAGGTCAACTACCTCTTTAGTAAAATTATACTAGCCAATTTATTAGATACTATTTAGAAACAGTATATTAAAGCCTGCCTCAATCTCTGCCGTCCGTATTGTTCTAGCTTTTGTAGTATAGATATCCTACCTCTCGTGAAAGACAGTAAACAAACAAGTTATACCAGATTTGTATTCATATCGTCAGTAACATTGGGGTGATTAACATAGACGAAAGGTGCTTTATTGGAGTTTAATGCCCGTCTGCACAGTCAACTAAGATAAAACTTATATAGGTATATAGGCAACTGTTAAACTAAGCCTTGACTTAAACACCAACTCGGCTGCACCAACGAATCCATACATCCATACAGATAAATAAAATTGAAGTGTCTGTTTGTAATATCAAAATAACAGCTTTTTACTAAATGCATAAGAAAGTATATACAGTACCTATAACAAAACAACCATTTTTTTAATTTTTGTCTGTCTGTCTGTTTGTTCCGGGTAATCTCCGAAACGGCTGGTCCGATTTTGACGGGACTTTCACTGGCAGATAGCTGATGTTACAAGGAGTAAGATAGGCTACTTTAATTTTAGAAAAATAATTAGGGTTCCGCGCAAAAAAATAAAAACCATGTAATCCAAAATCTCCACGCGGGTGAAACCGCGGGGCAGCAGCTCACAGAACCAGTGGAGTTAAGACACTCCTACATCTGAAAGCTGTTAAATTTGTAGATAGTCTCAGTATTATACTAACTAATATTATAAAAGCAAAAGTGTGTTGGTTTGTAATTCTTTAACACCGCATAGCAACATATCGACGTGATTTGCATGAATATATAATTTACGATGTGGTTATGCTGTTTTTCCCAGAGAAAATGCGTGTTTCCTTTGGGAATCTTCATTGGGTGAAACCTCGGTCAGCAGTAGCAATACTTGTTTATATATAATTTAATTTATAAATGCACATTATGTGATGAATTACTTTATTTTCCTGTGATAAACTTATATGGACGTGACCCAGGATATGTCAGACACGTATACGGGATACATTTAGAACAGAACTCTATGGTACAGATACATAGAAATATTATGCTGTTATTATTATTTTATTACAGACTAGCTGCTGCCCGCGGTTTCATCCGCGCGGAGATATTGGATTTCATTGTTTTTTTTTTCGCGGAACCCTCTTTGTTTATCTAAAATAAAAGTAGCCTAAGTTACTCCTTATAACGTCAGCTATCTGCCAGTGAAAGTCCTATCAAAATCGGCTCAGCCGTTTCGGAAATTATCCGGAACAACCAGACAGTGGTTGCTCTGTTATAGGTACCGTATATACTTTCATATGCATTCGGTAAAAAGCTGTTATTTTGATATTACAAACAGACACTTCAATTTTATTTATTTGTATAGATACATAGAAATATTATGCTGTTATTATTATTATATATACGTACATATAAAGGGAATTAACATATCGAGGAAAATGTAATGTTACTATAGAGTGAATACGTAACTTAATAATATGTTGGCAATTGTTTCATTGAATGAGGTTAGATTAATAGGTAAAGTTCGTTTCCTCAGTATACGAGTATTATAACATAATAAACATACGTAAGTACTAAGAAGTTCAAATAGGTATATTATTATAAGTCAGTGTAACTTGTGTGTATAAAAAATTATCCTTAATATGATTTTTTTTCAAAAAGTACATTAGCTGTTAGGGTTTGAAAGTTAGCATCTGAATTATGCATACCATGTTTTATAGTTAGAATTTTCCTTCACGTATTTGATAAAAGAAGATTAGAAACGTTAAGTTCCTATGTCTTTTACAAAAGACAAACAACTTTGAACAATAAAAACAAACTTAATAGTTTATCTGGCTCAACGGATTGCGATCCAACGAGGCAATGCCGCGCCGGCTTGGGGTATACGCTGCCAATTGGTAGTGGGCTAGAATATGTGGATTATTTATACGCCTCCAATATGGCTTGTATATGTATTGTGTATGTATCCGTCTGGGTTGTTACCACCGCTTTGCTCGTGAAGTCTGCCGCCAAGCAGTAGTGTGCAAGCATTACTGTGTTCCGGTTTGATGAGCAGAGTATCCAGTGAAATTACTGGGCTTATGAGACTACCTAATGTCTCAGGGTAACGAGCGTTCTGCAGTGCCGCACAGGCATTTGTGTTTCAAAGTTCTGGGTGGCACTGCAATTGTTATGGGCCGGCGTTATGCTTACCATCAGGCAAACGACCAACTCGTCTCGTTATCAAATAAAAAAAAATACTGTTTGCAGCTAAATTAGATATAGTATTTATGTAGAAGCTAGGCTTTTAGCTTAGATAAAAATCATAAGCAAAAAATAGGGTAAACCTACTACTGAATTGTTCATCGACTCAAAACTTTTCAAAGTCGGTTATATATACTGTCGATTTTCAAATTTCACGATATGAAACTTGAACTGGACGTTTTAGTTTCGATCGTGATATTAAACATTTTAACATAACAAGTTATTCAAGGTTGAGGTGGTGAGACGCATTAACTCTGGTACAATATGGATGTCTCCTGTTATTCAGATGAGTATATATCTTTAGATGATTAGAATATATTCTAATCAGCGCGTAGTCAATAAAACCGAAAGGTATATTCTCGTCTGAATAAAAGGGAACATCAATGGTCTCAATATATTCTATTGGTGACGGTTTACTGACTATCTACAAAGTTAGTAACTAGTAATAGTTTATGGATATGGCACGACTCTGTGGCTAAGTTAGTAACCTTGCCTGCAAAGTGAGGGGGGGTACCCGGTTTGATCCACGGCCGGACTAAATTCTATGTGGTGAGCACGGGGTTTTTCCTTGGGTCTCGGGTGTTTGTGCTGTATATACGGTGTGTGTCCATGCCACCTGCGACACAGGGAATCCTAGTGTAGTGTAGAGCGTTATTTTTTATGATTATAATTTATAAGTATATTAGTTCAAGTTTTTTTATGTAACTTTTGTTATTATTATTATACTAGTCACGGCCCGTAATATTACCCGCGTGGAGATTCCCATGCATTTTTTCCGGGATAAAAAATAGCCTACGTTACTCTCCGGTCCATAAACTATATCTATACAAAAAACTACGTCGATCTGTTGCTCCGTTGCTGTGTGAAAGAAGGAGACACCAACAAACCAACGCACCTACAAATACTCTTTCTCATTTACATTTAGTACGGATAGTATCGATTTCTGTTCTTGCATGTGGTGCAATGGATATATAGTCTGTGATAAGGATTTGGCAACAGGAATGGAACTACTGGGACTTCATTTTTCGGTGCCTTTTTATCATGGAACATGTGGGATTTTTTTTTCTCACTAGTTCCATCATGGAACTAGGCTATTGACTAGTTCTATTGAACTACTGGGACCAAGCAGACAAGCTTTAAATCTTACCTGCACTTACAGTAGGTGCCTTATAGGTACCTTCTATAAATACATCGAATTTGTTTCATGTCGACACAAGATAAATAGCTTGGAAGTTCTGGAAAGTATGCATCGATTTTTCCCACGGGTGTAATATACCTTTGAAATAAACATAATAGCTCCAACTACTTCAAAAATACACAATAGCCATCGGAAGCAATAATTAAGAGCATTCTTAGTATTCATTACCTTACACCAAAAGAACTAATTAGCACAAAATAGGATTATATTCATAACTAATTATCATTTTTCGATAATGTTAAGGTTTCAAATGATAAAAAGCTCAGCACTTCAAAAGCCGAAACTAAAAACTACACTAAAGGGCCATTGTGGACCACTCACAAAAAAGTTGTAAGAACGAGGTAAAATGTAACAAAATAAAGGATGACCTGGTATATTCCCAGAGTAAGAACTGAGGTAACAAAATAAAGGATAACCTGGTATATCCGAAGAAAACAAAAAAAAATTTCGAGTCTAAGTTTTTTAACCAAAGTTTAAGTCAGTAAAATTACTGGGCTCACCTAATGTCTCAGGGTAATGAGCGCAATGCAGTGCCGCACAGGCCTTTGTGTTTCAAAGTTCTGAGTGGCACTGCAATTGTTATGGGCCGGCGTTATCATCAGGCAAAAGATTCGCTCGTCTCACTGTCAAAAAGTTATAAAGGTACTCCCTAAATAATCAAGCCCTACTTCGTGCACACTGTTTTGTCCCATAAAGTCAAAAGTAAATTCGTAGATTAGTTTTTCCTAATCACGACGCCCAAATTTCTAAAGAATCAACAGCGTAGGTTGTTTCTGGTTGAGAAACATCTTACATATGACGCTATTAACAATATTAAGTTCGTTAAAAATAAACTTATTTAACTGCCGACACATTCGTACTAATTCTTCCAGAACTGGTTCTTCTTCTTTCACGCAAGTGGTAATCATGAGACGATAACCATCAGCAGTTTGTCACATCTGCCAATGCAACTGGACACCTCTATGCACCGAGCACCGTACGCGATGCACTCGTATGGTGGACTTTATCTTTAATATTTGTATAGAAATGAAGCTTTATTAGCTACTAGCTTCTGCCAGTGGTTTTCACCCGCGTTCCCACAGGAACCGAGCATTTTCCGGGATAAACAGTAGCCTATGTTACTCTCCAGTCTATAAAATATATCTCTGCCAAAAATCACGTCGATACATTGCTCCGTTACTGCTAGAAAGACAAACCAACAAACATACTATCGCGTTTATAATATTATATTATATAAGTAGGATATAGTAAGATAGGATTTTGTTGCAATGAATTTCTTAGATCGATCTATTATCTTATTTGTGGCGGAAACATATTTTTTATTAACTTAATATCACGGAATATACAAGTAAGCAATCAAATAAAATATATCACGCTTATATTTCACAATTAACGGGAAGTGAAATTTGATCTTTCGTTCGTAGAAACTCGATGCGCAGCGCAGGCGCGTATTTTATACCATGAATTAATTATCCAATTAATCCTCTGGGTAAGTGTACTTGCACAAATACCACTTTAATTGGCCACAAGGTTACGATACGAGTAATTACTACTTGTAGGATGTATGTCTACTTACATTAATTTTATTGGAAGAAAACTGGTAGATTACGATACCTATAACATTTAAGCTTTATAAATCCTTCAACTCGCGTGATTAGTTAACATTAGTTATTACTTGTTAGCAATGGATATACATGGTTGATATATTATTTCCCTATTTATTGCAGGTTAGGAAAATATAAACATTTTGTATTTCTTTCATTTTATTACTTACTTCATATTTTTCAGAAATTTAATAAGTTTTTTTTATAGATATATTAGCTTCTGCGCGCGGTTTTCACCTGCGTTCCGTGCATTTGTTCGGGATAAAAAGTAGCCAATGTTACTCTCCGGTCTATAAACTATAACTATGCTAAAAAATCACGTCGATCCGTTGCTCCGTTGCTGCGTGAAAGTTGGACAAACCAACAAACAGACTAACACACTTTCGCAATTATAATATTAGTTGGTAGTTTATTATTATAATAATAAACAAAAAAAAGTGTTTAGCGACTTTCTGGCAATTTATTAGGTATATTTTATTTGGCTGCCGTTATTTTTTTCTGCCTAAATTTGTTTTCATTAATTTATCTTTTAATCCTTCTAATATCACTATCGTCCGTATATCAGATAATCATTTGCTTTTTGCTAAGATGTACAGCATATTGCTCTAAAAATTCGAGTTTTTAGGAAGAGATAAATATGGCCTTAAAAAGCTTAATTTCTTGTAAAAGTATGCGTCATGAAAATCTAACCAATGAAATTGAACTACAATCTTGGAATTTGGCACGAAAGATGTTATAACACCAGTAAAGGAAAAATACCCAAGTAAACTGCTAAAATACATAAAGGTCCGTTTTCAGTTAGAACTTAACTGAACAGATCGTAAAATTCACATTAAGTTAGAGAATTTTACCCTTCCTTTATTTTCATTTCTCAAGGAAAGGAAATCTTCACTTACTTTAAAAATTCTTTTCAACACGATAGCTGTCAATTTAGCAGCAGCATTCGAATGTACCCAAGGAACATAATCTTTGAGACGGACGGTCGTTGATCTAATTGAACGAGCATTTGAGCTGTGCGTGCGTGATAATGGACTAATTACGTACATCAAGACGAAGTGGTGAGTCAACGGGCAGGACGCGTCGTCCGTGGGTGGCAGACTGCATGGCTCCCGGTACTCCTGGTACCTACTTTTTAAAGAACTGTGGATTTTTTAACAAATACATTGTGTTTAGAAATTAACCGATCTGGCGATAATTTTTTTTTTATTTGTGTTTGTCTTTGTATGCCTAGTGTAAAGTGCATCTTATCGTATTTAATCAAAAATCTTTTAGAATTTTCGAATCCAAATTCTAAATCATTATAAATATCATTAATTATTAAAAGCCTCCTACGCTCCCACTGCTGGGATACCGGCCTTCCCTCAGAAAGAGAGAGTATGGGCCATAATCCACCACACGGGCCCAATTAAGCTTGGTGGTTTTGAACAGGCGGGTTTCCTCACGATGTTTTCTTTCACCGTTTTAGACTGAGTGCGATAAATCCGCACTTAACTTGATATAATTTATTACCTGACTCGAGATTCAAACTATGGTGCGTCGGATTGAAAACCGCACAAGTTCCCGCTCGGCTACACTCGCTCTAATTCAAAATAAATGAGCAAAAAAGTTAAAATCCAAATTAGCAAAACAACAATATTGAGAAGAAATTTTCTTAACCATGCACTTTCTTAAAAATCCTGGTAAAATTTCAAATTTAAACGCATCAATTTCATCGTTCTCTTTTCAGTTAGAACTCATAAATCTTAAATCTTATACTGCATCGGTAAAACCAATATCGTTGCTTAATTTTTTATCTTATCGACTAAAGTTATCCAGTAACAACTATGAGATTAAATTAAAGTTAGCGATAAAATTTTGATGCTTGAAAATGTGTCATAATACTAAATGACCTCTAAAGGTTTTCTTTTCACTATATTTAGTAGACAAACCGTCGCATCACCTAGACCATGACGTAAATCAAGACGCAAACATCTAAATCGATTTCCGGCAAGTTAACTTTAATTTCAATTTCGGCGCAAGCGCAAGCCCGCTTTGAATCTCCGGCTAACTTTCGCTGGCAACACAAATTAAGTAGGTATAACGGCCCGAAAACGACACGCGCCAAAACAAGAAGACAGCTTTAGTGTTTCGCGTAACGGAGACGGTAGCTGAACGCACAGTAGCCCCATCGGTGATTTGCAAAATGATTTCATACAATTATGCCGATTGGATCTCTTAACTGGTTTTTATAGCTACGAGATTGAGTTAAAAACGCTTTTGAAATTACCACTCACGTTGGAATGGCACGTTGACATGATTACGTATACTGTAAGTGCTAATATAGATGGATTATTTTTTGGTTCATGTCCATGTTTGTAGCAAATTATGTTGTATTTATACTTGCATAAATAATGGAGATTTCAATTAAAGCTTCTCTAGACCGAGAAAATATGAGCTATTTATTATACATACTTGGGACGACTGTCATTGACCTATTTATTTTTTTATTTGTGATAAAGATTTTTTTTTGACAAAACATTGTTTTTTTTGCGCACACTGATTTATCAATTGCTGTGTTATCAGTTTGAAAAAAAAAAAGCATTTAGCGGCACCAACAATCAAACTCAATACAGAATATGCTACAAAATGACATGAACTTTTTATAGCTCAAAATCAAATATTAGGTATTAGTAGGTGCCCTAGAGATGTTGAATGTTGGGTTAGATTCACCTGATCTTCCCTGCCCTAAGCGGCGCTTAGATGCCGTGGCGGGCCCATCCCCATCCTAAGAGGTGTATGGGCACCGTGGCATATGGGGTTTGGAGGTGAGTAGTCCCTTTCTTCTTCCCTTCTTAGCGTTGGGGTCGGGGATCGGGACAATAACCGGAGGGGAACTGGCATGACTGATGACCCTGATGATACATTTATTGTAATATTGTAATGTATGCCTAATCAATTACTAATTATAGCCAGACAGCAAGGCCGAATATCCATTTTTCAATCTGATATGTGAAAAAAAATACATATTTTGGTCCCAGCATGGATATTTAATTTGACAATTGCTGAAACATTTTAATGGTATAATAAAATATATGGCGAAAATAATAAACAGTTATAAATGCTAAACCAACGTAAGGTACAGGAAATAAATAAAACTATTGACACAATTATTGGTATTGGTGCTGAAATTTGCGACACATTATAATTTTTTTAAATGTTGAAGATGGCTTTTGGATGATGACATTTCAAGAGGTTGTTGTTGACTGGACTGTAGACAGCATTTGTTTTTTGGTATATCATTTGTTATAGTTATATATAGTTTCATTTGTAATAATCAAACGAAATAAGACAATAATAATGATACAGTAGAAGATCCACAGAGCACTTCCTATACCTACAGTCTGTTATAGGGCAGGCGAAAAAACGGTCAGTGACCTTTACGCTATTTTTTTCTTACGTTCCTTTCTTTATTTTTCTTCTTCGCTATTTTTTTTGGAAGTTGGAAACTTCCAACTTGCTTGTTATCAAGCGAAAACTAGAACATTCCGTACCAACGTACACCAGGCTATATTATTCTTTCAATGCAAAACCGTTAGACATGTGTAATGAAATGAGGATCCTCGCTAAGAGAAACAAGCCATTCACCTGTTCAAAGAAAAACTATGCCAGTTTAAAATATAGTCCCATCTGCAACATGCGTAACACATCTCGCACCTGAACGAATCTGCCATCATTGTTCTAGGACAGTCATCGGAAAGACATGCGGTGCGTGCCCTTTATCTCCCAATATTTACCTTTTACTTACCTTCCTCTGCCTCATTGTTATAGCTTTGGCGGCAGGTGCGTAGAGTAAGTTTAAAAACAACGTTACGGACCTTTTATCGGGTGGACGTGAAAAAAGTAACGTTTAAAGTATTAGAGGAAACGCATTATAAAGTAAGATAACGAAAACTGTCAGTTGTGCCTTATCTGGGGTGGTTATGGTGACTCACAGCAGACACCTATGCACACCTTTGTTTTGGAAGAATCAGAACAGGGGTGTTAGAACATGTAAGTTCAAGTTCTGTGGTGCAACTAACAAGTGTAATTCTGCGGGGCAACTAAGTATGTAACGCACGGGTGTTACCTACTTAATTGCACCACAGAATAGGTACAAGAATGCACTTAGCTTTTTGTTAGTACATGACGCACATTTTTACAGTAAATAGATTTGCGTTTGATAGCTTTTAGCTTATAGCTCTTCAAATAACCGAATTCAAATAAAGGTGGGTTTCAATTCGTCTGTGTTTTTGTGGCAATGTTACACCACGTTACACGATTTTTCAACCGATTCCTTTTTTTGAGTAGGGTATAATTATATATCTCAAGGGTCCTTTATGAAATTGGTGTTAACCCCTAAGGGTGGAAAAATACTAGGGTAAATAGGTTTGTGTGTATATTGTATGTATAGTTATTTTATAGTTTATTTCGATAAATTTGTTTATTTAGTTTAGTTTAGTTTATGTTGAGAATAAACGACTATCATAACTTGATAAAAAAATAAGACTATCCTTACTGCCATACTTACTTGTATAATAAATGCAAAAGTGTGTTTGTTCGTTTGTTGGTTTGTCCTTCTTTCACGCAGCAACGGGGCAACGGATCGAGGCGATTTTTAGCATAGATAATATAGTTTATATGGAGAGTAATATATCATTTGAGTAATAATCCAAAAAAAGCGTGATTGCTTCATAATTAGATGCCTAATCGAAAATGTACCACGACTAAGTTGTTTGTCATTACATAATACGTAAGTCTTGTTAATTTTTTTCGATATACATTTATAATAACAGAGATATTTTATTTCAAATTTATTTTCAGAGGTAACTTTGACATTTTTTTATCGAGTAATGTAAGTGTTTTGATTACAACAAGATTATCATTGATATGATGAAAAATGGCATAAATTTTGTTCAATGCCGAAAGCTCGTCTGATTTTGCTAAAAACCTTTAAAGTGAAGCTATTTAGCTGCTATATACGCCTTAAGTGACGTTGCGGTCGACGATATAGCCTGTTTACACACAAGGATTAAACCATTCTTGCCTTGAATGACAACAAACGGCGAACGAATAACACGATTATTTATTATAAAACTAAACTTGCTTGTTTATTTGTATTATATTTATATATTTATTATTAGTACGAAATGTATTTTAAATGTTAATTTCATGTAGTCATTCTTTCTATCGTTAAAACATCTTCTTGCACAAGGCAAGGTTAATGTTTATGTTTAAATGTTTTATTAATGGATTAGAGTAACATCTGTGCAGCTTACTAATTAGGCATGCAATAAATTTGTGTAATATATTAATAAAATAAATAAATCTTGTCATTAAATAAGTAATGGTTTAAAATATGAAAATAAATACAGTATATTTTAAAAAGTTATTAAATAATTAGGTTCTTGGTGTTAAATTCAAATTAAATTAAAGAAAATGAAATAATTTTAATTAAAACACGCTAAAATTAACGAAAATTAACAAACTAAAGTGTAAAATCATAATTCAGTACAGTTAAAATTGTGATTGAAAAAATGACCTAGATTTTAATCACTAATTTAGACTTTATTATTGGTTTATTTTCAGTTACCATGGTTTTATTTACAATAATAGACATAATGTAAATGGCTTGCATGTGTGGGGAAATGATATGCTTTATCATCTTGTTTTAAAAACTCAGTATTCGTTACTCAAAATCGAGCAATCGCACAAAAACTCGTAGCAACTCGTAGCGCTTTCGTAGCACATTTCTTTTTTTCGTAGATTGATTAAAATGTGTAGTTAAGATTACTAATTTTTTTGGACAATTATCATGACTAAAATTTTTCATCAATTGCGCAAAATTCCTCATCTCTTGACCATAATCAGTAGATAATACCAGTTAATGTTAAAAAAAGCTTTACATGGTTATGTTTGGGCAACTTTGCCTGTGACGTAGGCATCGTAGCAGAACTTTTGCCCACGTTACGCGATACTCTGCTTATTCATTATTGTATTATTTTCATCCAGAGCTTTATGAAATCTTATTCCAAAAACGTAACAGGAGTGACATTAGAGAAGGCTTTTGCCTTGGGACAGTAATGTCTGAGAAGGAATTCCTTCACAGTCGCGCGCGGGCGCTTGTAAAAGTACGACGCGTGTATTGTTCGGTCTAAATAACCGGTCCGGGCACTAGCTTTGTGCACTATCGAGTGTGTTGTTTACGAGGCGGTTGTCTAATGGATGGTAACGAACCGAGTAAGGGCGACAATGATTTGTCAATTTTGATGCATCAGTACGGCGAGATGACAAGAAGTTGTGAAAGTTTAGTTATGGACGAATGTATGGAGGAAAATCGTAACTTGGAAAGTGGGAGAGGACCGTACAAGAGGAATCGTGGAGTGGATCAGGATGAGTTGTGGACTACCGTGGGAAGGAAGGGAAAGAGGTTTGCTCGTGCAACTTCTATAGATGATTCAACGAGAATACCTGAGGACAGTATAGAGGTGAGCTTGACAGGCACAGAAAAATTACCAAAACAATTCAAATTAGCAAAAACTCTAAAAGAAGAAAAGATTCAAGATATAGTACGCGTAAAGTATATTAACGCTTTTAAGGCCTTGATACAATTCAGCAAAGAAGAAAGTGCTGACAAGATTATAAGCTCTAAATTTTTTAATGAAAAGGGGCTTAGATGTCAAAAAACTTTAGAAGTTAACCAATCCTATGGAGTAATTAAAGACATAGACTTGGATCTTAGTGAAGAAGAAATTTTAGAGAGTTTAAGCTGTGATACTTTAATTATGGCAGCGAAAAGGCTTAAACGCAGAAATAGTTTCGATGGCCGTTGGCAAGACAGCGAGTCGGTGAGAATATGTTTCAAAGGGCCATCCCTACCTTCACACATATTTATTTTTGATACGAGAATTAATGTTGACCCATATATATATCCAGTGACGCAGTGCTCTCACTGTTGGAGATTCGGTCATACAGTTAAAATGTGTCCATCTATTAAAGCTGTATGTCCTAAATGTGGAGATAATCACTCAAATTGCGAAAAAACTGAGTTTACGTGCAATAACTGTGGAGGGAAGCACATGGCACTTGCAAAAACCTGTCCTGTCTTTATCAAGGAGAAAAAAGTTCGCGAACTAATGGCAGATTGTAACTGTTCCTATAAGAGAGCCCTTACTTTATACACCCCAGATCCCCCCCCGGTCGAACATATTTTCCCAGTTATCTCAAGAGCCAGGAAAGAACCACAAAAGCAACAACAAGTTTTACCTGAAGGAAGTAGTGCAGGTACTACAACGTATGCAAATATAATAAAGGAAACAGAAACTAGTTTAAATGGAACCAAGAAGAAAACCAAGAAGAACAAGAAAAGCACCACTACAGCAGCAAGTGAAAATATGAGTATGGATATAGTGTCAGAGGCCAGTGAAAGTGGAAGTAAGTCTAAAGAAGAAACAACTGGAAGTAAAACAAGAGGCAAAGAGACAATTTCTTGGAAATTATTGTTAAGTAAACTTAAGGAGAAATTATTAGAGAGTAATAGGTCATGGGAAGAAAAGATTAGCAGTTGTTTGAGGATTATATTTGAAGGGATAGTGTCATTTGTTGCTCACCACTTGTCTGATTGGTCTTTTTTTAATATTTTAAATAAATATGGATAGGAACACCTTACAAACATTCAGTAGTGCCAATGCGCATTCCACTGTAGTAGTAAACCTACTACAGTGGAATGCGCAAAGTCTTCAACCAAAGAGAACTGAGTTTGAGTCACTTTTAAGCCAGGAAAAGATACATATCGCACTAATTAGTGAAACTTGGTTAGATCCTGACAGTAGCTTCAAATTAAGTGGTTACAATATATATAGATCTGATCGCTCGGATGGATATGGCGGAGTGGCTATTTTGACACACTGGTCGGTAAAAGCACAACAATGTGCTTTCATCACCTCCAATCCACTTATAGAGATAGTTCATGTTAAAATATTAAATTGTGACCACTTGGAGGATATTATCTCAATTTACTGCCCTCCGTCAGCCAGAACTACTACGGGAGATTGGGACCAGGTTTTCTCTCGGTTGAACCAAAAGACTCTGATCGCTGGAGATCTGAATGGACACCATCCCAACTGGTCTTCGAAGCATGATGTTAGAGGAGATCAAATATTTGATTCTACACTAGACAATAATTACATATCACTTAATGATGGCAACTCTACACGCATAAAATTGGTTAATGGCGTAATTCAGAAAACTTCTCCTGATGTGTCCTTTTCTTCTACTGACATTGCGCTAAAATTCGACTGGAAGGTCATAAATGAGAACTTGGGTAGCGACCATTTAATGATTAAAATTACTATAGATGTTCGGAGATCCAGCTTAATTAAAAAACGAAGAAATTTTAAGAACGCTGATTGGTCGATGTATAAAGAAAAACTAGAGAGTGTGTTAATGAATTATGTCCTTCCAATTGATCATCAAGCCGCTTATGATAGTTTTATGGGAATTTTGAATGGAGTGGCGGATGAATGCATACCAAATACTAAAATTTGTGACAATCCTCTTAGGCAAGATAAATTTATACCTAAGCCATACTGGTCACAGGAATTATCCCGAGCTGTTGCTGAACGTCGGTTGGCTTTATCTAACTTCAGAAAGAACCCCACACCTGACAACTTAACAACTTTGCAAGGTAAAGTTAGTGCCTCTCAATTAGTAATTCGTCAGAAAAGATCTGGGTCATGGCAGAATAGGTGCACTAGTATTGACAGTACGACTTCATCTCGTGACATGTGGAACCGTATGAGGTGGATTAAAGGGTATAGATCAACAAGAACCTTTATAGATCGCAATAAAGGTGAATCTCTTTTAAGTAGTTTAGCACCAGACTACGTTCTGCCTGATATTCCCGGCTTTACTTCAGAAAATCCTCAATTATGTGTCGCCATTTCTGTACAGGAACTTAACAATTGCATCAAAAAGTCTGATACTACACCTGGTGAGGACAATATTTCATATTCTATGATTAATCATCTCCCTCAGATTGGTAAATGTATTTTAGTCTCTTTGTACAACAGATTTTTAAGTTCGAGTTTTGTTCCCATACAATGGAAAAAAGTCAAGATAGTTCCTATACCGAAACCTGGAGGTGATGGGAATTTATCAAGTAACATCAGACCGATTGCATTGTTGTCATGTCCGTGTAAGATATTCCACACAATAATTGCGCGCAGACTTGAATGGTATTTAGAGAAATATGACTTCTTTTCGAACGAAACAGTCGGCTTTAGACGTGGAAGATCATGTTTGGATAATCTGTCTAGAATAGTCAGCCGTATACAGGTTGGGTTTACGAAGGGTTTAGCTACGGTGGGATGTTTTATAGATATAGAAAACGCATATAATAATGTTAATTTGTGTAGTCTATTGAATATTTTAGATAATCTCGGAATAGGATCAGTGCTATGTAGGTATTTATGGATGTTTCTTCACTCGAGAGTTCTAACTATCCAACTGGGTAGTAATGATTTCCTTTGCCGTACTACGGGAACTGGAATAGCACAGGGTGATCCGTTGTCCCCATTATTATTTAATATAGCGACTATTAAAATTTGCCAACATATTAAGAACGTGTTTGTATCACAATATGCGGATGATTTTGTGCTTTACAGTTCCCATAAAGAAATAACGCATGCCGTGGTCGAGTTGCAGGGTGCATTGAATGTCATGGGTGGTTTAGTGGAGGAACTGGGACTATCTATATCACGCAGGAAGACTAAGGTTGTTTTGTTTACGAAAGGCTTAAATAGAAACACTATTAACTTAAAAATTAAAGATGATTGCATACAGCAGGTAGATAGCGTGAAATACTTAGGTATGTGGATGGATAAAAACTTAAAATGGGGTAGACATATTAACGAAATTCGTGACAAAACGCTTCAATATCTAAATTTATTTAAAGTTCTTGCGGGTTCAAATTGGGGTATGCATCCAAAACACCTTAGACGATTGTATATCTCGATTATTCGAAGTAGACTCGACTACGGTAGCTTTTTATACGATACTAGTGCTAAAAGCCATTTATGCAAACTGGATAAGGTTCAGAACCAGTCCATGCGGGTAATAGGAGGCTTTATCAAAACCACCCCTATACATGTGATGGAAAGCGAGTTGTGCCTTCAACCTTTACGTATACGTAGACTATATCTCGCTGGAAAATTCTGGCTACGAGCTAGATCTTTAAGTAGGAATGTGACTTCACAAGTGATTGAAGAATTATGTAATCTTTGTGTGACTAATAGTTATTGGAGACGAAAAAAAGTTCCTTTATTGATAACTCTGTATAGAAAGTTTAAAGACCAACCAGTACAGTCGTGGCCAAAATTAAAGATATACTCTCTTGATAGTTGGATAACCAATTACGACCTCTCTTCAAATATTATAAGCAATATTGAGGGCATTAGTTCTTCTAAGAAATCGTTCCATCAAACAGAATTATTTAACCATTGTATTACGTATCTAAAAACATATGATTCATACTATAAGATCTTTACTGATGCTTCTAAGGATGAAGTCATATCTGGAGCTGCATTCTTTGATCCTCAAACAGATGTACGGATAAAATTTAGAGTAGATGAAAATATTTCCATCATGCACGGTGAACTAATTGCCATCTCCGAGTCGTTGTCATACATATCGTCTTTGAGTGATCAGTACTTTGTGGTACTATCGGATTCAAAGAGTGCACTCCAACATTTGGCTCGGCTAACCTCGAACCTTCGAGGATATCCGATAGCCTACACAATATTAGATACTGTATGTAAGCTTCGCGCTGCTAACAAGGTTATTGTCATACAGTGGATACCCTCTCATATTGGCATCGTGGGTAACGAGGAAGTGGATCGGGCGGCTAAGGAGGCGGTAACCGACGGAATTTCATACAATTGTTTACCATTACACAATGAATTTTTACATAAAGTCAAGGAGATGTGTCGAGAAAGCTGGAAGGAATATTTCGATGAGCGTTCGCGGTCGAAAGGGATTTGGTACAAAACCATACAGTGTGAACTTCCTCGTTACCCATGGTTCGATGTAGGGGACATGAAAAGGAATCATATTGTGGCACTATTCAGACTTCGTTCCGGACATATTTTGGGTAATAAATTCAAACATCTCATAGGAAAATCTACCACACCAAATTGTTCTGTTTGTGGCATTTTAGAAGACGTACACCACGTACTGTCCGAATGTGTGCGGAACGAAGCCCAGCGCCGGGCACTCGCTTATAATAAAAAAAATGTCGGTAGTTTTAATAGTTTCTTGTCTTCACCAGTTTCTGGTGAAGCCGAATTACTGGTAAGGCTTTATTTATCCTTTATGGAGCAACAAACTTAAGTTATGCAAATGTTTAACTTAATATAGTATATTGTTTATATAAGTTGAAATTATGTTACGGGGGTGACATAGTCAGCAATGACAAAACCCCTTCAAAAAAATAAAGATTAAAAAAAAAAAAAAAAAAAGGAATTCCTTCTCACACAAGCATGTACCCAACTTTGTCCAGGAATTATTAGGCAACAAAAGCTTCTATGCTTAAATTCCTCTTGTCAACAACAACAGGGAATGATGGCTTAAGAAGCCCTCTGAAGTATTGATGGCAATGAAGGTAATTTGTTGTTGATGCACAGGTGATAGTGATGTTGTTGGGGTAGGTTCGAGGGGTGTTCGGGGTGTCTGCGTGTACGTCGGGGCGGGGCGGGGCGGGGCGCGGGCGCGGCACGCCCGGCACGGCCGACGCCACCGCGTCTGGCGCGTCGCCGCGGGCACACTCCGTCCGCGAGCGCCGCGCTGAGAGCACGCCATGCGCGCCAACTCGGCCCTCATACCGCGCCGACCGTGCTCCCGCGCACATGCCCGCGCCAGTGATGTTACCGCACTCTGTTGTTATGTGCTATTGGTTCGTTCGTGAGCGAGTGTCATTGTATCTGTTCCCGAAACGTTGATTGTGTGATCGCGGATTTGTGTACCCGTCGACGTTGGATGCGTTAAAATTTCGGGTGAGTGAGAGAGGCGAGTGGCCGTGCGCCCGCGGCCGGTTTGACCGCATTATTTTCGAAATACGTACACCGCAATCCGGTCGACCGCGCTAGAACGATCAAAACATTACAACAACAACATATAAATTTCGGTGGTGACCAAAACATCTCCAGATGTAACAATTGTTTCGCATCGAGCGGTCTACTACTCGGAAGCTTGACTTTCAAATCAAATTAACAAACATAAGTAGGTACCATCACTTGCAATCTAGAAAATCTTTCATCGGTTTACAAAATAAAATGAAGTCGAACAATTCATTAAACATTTTGTTGTTCTGTCCGCGGCAAAGCAACGCATCCCGTTGATGTCTTTTACAGAACGCTTTTGGAAAGTGCTCAAGCGATAAAACCATGTTTATTGGATGTTTGTGCAACATATCTTGTTTTTTCGTTTCTCTTAATTTTAATACGGTTTTAATGTTCTCCAATATAAAACTTTAATTAAAATTCCAAAATAAAGTTGGTGTTTTCACGATTTTTATATCGGTGTTGGTTTAAGAGTAAAGTTTTGTAACGGGAATTTGTTTCGTTGGCATAAAAGCTAAATTGTTTATCATTGAATTATAGATTGAGTAGCTATATTGAATTTATTCGGCCTTTACACACGGCCTAAGTTAAGGTCGAACGTTATAGTGATGTCTAAAGGTAGGCCAGTATTTGTGGTTAGTAGTTATTTCCCAAGTTAACTGCGAGGTGACATAAACAGCCTCCGTTTGTTTATAACCGCAATTGTATCGAATAAATCGAATTTTATGAAACGCCGTGGAAAGTAAGATGTTACAAGAGCGGTTGTGTCTATTACGTATAAAAAAAATTTAAAAAAATTGTTTTTATATATTGCCCAAGAGAAAATATACATTGCGAGTTTTGTATATTCATCCTTGAGTAATCGATTCATACAAATACTTTAAAATATTCATGTTACTTTACAAATAAAAATATGTATTACTTATTTATATATTGTTCTAACCTTAATCAAATTTTTATATATAATTTAAATGTAAAATTACAGCTTACAGCGGTATAATGCCCTTATAACATTAAAACCGCCCAATGAACAAGCTATAATTTCTATTAGGTTTAAATTTACTACAATAACACTGATAAATTATAAATAAAAGCTAAAAGAAAAGCTTGCTTAAATATTTCTTAAAAATAATTTGCCATGCACCTATTTAATAAGCCTATATACAATTATACCTGTTTTAAATAACAGATTAAATGAAAAATCATTTGGAATATATATGTCAATCAGCTGAACATGTAAATCTAGTTCAATCTTACTTTGCGTATATTCATTTTTAAATGTTGCTAGTATTTTGGGAAAATTTGCATGCAGCTTATATTAAATTGTACGAAATTATAATTTATCTAATTTCAGTTTAGGATTTGATCTACCTTTTATTTTAATCCAAGATATGCTGTGAATGAAAGCCAGAAGTATTTCTGAATTGAATTATAATATATTTGCTTATCATACAATAAAACAAGATAGATTTGAGTAAAATAGAAATTTTGTTCTCTAGTAAAACTGGATTTGCACTAGTATGCTTGTGAAGAGACATATTATAAAACCCTCTCTCTAGGTTGTACTATTAGCAGACCGGTATGTGAACATACTCAGTAAAGATAAATGTGTATAAGAGAATTACAATGTTATGTTATTGCATTCATTAGAAACACACCTAGAGATAAACTGACTGCCGGTTTCACACAATATCGCTCTTTGTCAGCCCACTTGTTGCTAGTATGCCCCAATCTAGGAAGCCCTTGGAAATTCTTAATAATCAAAGATTGTTATCCGTTGAATTCCGGTTTTTAACATCAACTATTTGCCAATTACATGATGAATTTGTAATGTTCTATTAATCGGCTTTCAGGATTTTAGCAAATCTGAGCTTTGATGTAATTCGATGTAATTCAAAACCAAAGTTTAATTCGATAATTGGTAGTGTTTATCACTATGCAAATCATTAATCCATATTCTTATGCATGAGTTAAAACAACTTTTTCCCCAAGCCATTTATCAATTATTAAATGTTCAAGTAGAAGTGACAAAATCCTAACCAAACTTTTCTGTCTTTTCAGGTGGGTCGAGGAGAATTATGCGTGGGTGGTGCGCATGCGCGGTGGTGTGCGCGTTGGTGGCGCTGTGCTGTGCCAGCGGTCTGGACGAGGCGACGCTCGCCGCCGCCGAGCGGCAGCTGCTGGCGCTGCTGGGGTTGCCGCGGCGGCCCGCGCGCGCGCCCGGCCCGCCGCCGCCCGTGCCGCGCGCCATGCGCCTGCTCTACGAGAACGACGGCGCCATCCCGGCCGCCGCCGCCAACACCGCCCGCTCATACCACCACACGCCGACGATGGTCGACGACCGCTTCCCCGGCGAACACAGGTTTCGGCTCTACTTCAACCTGAGCGGCGTCCCCTCGGACGAGGCGACCCGTGGAGCCGGCCTCACCTTGCACCGCGTCTCAGACGCGACAAACGCCCAGAGACTGCTTCTGTACGATGTGGTCAGGCCCGGCCGGAAGGGTCGCAGTGCGCCAATCTTACGGCTCGTCGATTCGATGCCCTTATCGCCTGGTGAAGGCACAGTGACTGCGGACGCGATAGACGCCGCGCGGCGTTGGCTCCGAGAGCCAGAACATAATCATGGACTATTAGTGCGCGTTATAGAAGAAGGTGCACGAAACTTGGACGCTCACAGACCGCACGTGCGAGTGCGGAGACGAGCGAACGAGGCGGACGACGAGTGGAGAGCGCGGCAGCCGACGCTGCTGCTGTACACAGAGGACGAGCGCGCTCGCGTTGCCCGCGAGAGCAGTAGCACGCGGCTGACGCGCAGCAAACGAGCGACGCAGCGGCGCGGTCACCGAGCGCATCATAGACGCAAAGAAGCACGGGAGATCTGCCAGAGAAGACCACTGTACGTGGACTTTGCAGAGGTCGGGTGGAGCGACTGGATCGTCGCGCCGCACGGGTACGAGGCGTACTACTGCCAGGGCGACTGTCCCTTCCCGCTGGCTGACCACCTGAACGGCACGAACCATGCGATCGTGCAAACGCTGGTCAACTCCGTGAACCCTGCCGCAGTGCCAAAAGCGTGCTGTGTTCCGACGCAGCTCACCTCAATTTCTATGCTTTATTTGGACGAACATAATAAAGTGGTGCTCAAAAACTATCAGGACATGATGGTGTTAGGCTGCGGCTGCCGATGACGAAGGCGCCCCCCTCACCCAGTGCGAACCTAGTGATAAATCGTGGACCCAGTGTAAATATAGTGATGGCCTCGAAAATTGTAAATATCTATTTGTGTATATACTCGTGTAATTATTATTTTATTGAAATGAAGATATAATAAATCATGTAATTTTATAAAATGATTTATTTTAATTTATCCCGTCAGTAAGTCTTATCTAGGGATTTATTAGAATTACGTAAGGGATAATGGTTCTTAGCGATGCATAAATGTAGATACTCTGTTTATTGGGTTATTCGGTATTCCGAATAAGTTAGAGTGCTTGGGATAACTTGTAAAAAGTTTTAATGTCAATTAATTTAGTATCAAAAGTAAAATTATAAAAGTGTGGTAAAAACGACGCGTAAGGGTCTTGTATAACAGAAGAGGTAATGTAATGAAAATGAAGTGCAATTATTAATAGGTATGATATTGTGAACCAAATGAATCTTAAAAGCTTTTGAACCCATTTCAACTCTTTTGTGTAGAGCCTTAAAAACTGAATTAAAACATTATTAACTAAACAACTATAACAAATGAACTAAATCAAGTGAACGGTTTTTTTAATTCAGTCTACGCTAAGAGTTTTTATTTTATTTATTTGATACACAATATAATTGCAAACTAATTACAGGCAGCCCCAAAACACACGCACAAAATTGATCAGATCACATAGACGGACGGCTCTTGTATCAGCTGCGGCGCAAGTACGGATCTTTTCGGTCGATAAAATTGACAGTTAAAATCGATAAAACCCACTTTATCGATTAAAACCGAATAAAACCCATTTTATCGATTTTAACTATCAATTTTATCGAATTTTATCGACCCGAATAGATCCGTACTTGCGCCGCTGATCCCGCCGCAAACTAAACCCGCGGGATGAGTTGACTAATTCATTATAAACATAGTAACACACCGTCGTAATGTTTCATTTGATTACTGCATCTAAAAATCTTACATTGCAGTGAATAAAAACATATATTTCAACAATTAAACACAGTTTTTCACGGCCAAATCAACAAAATGCACGTTTCTAGTATAGCTTTACGGCCGCCTTGAACAAGCGACGTTAGATGTTCTGTCAAATTTGTATGGGACGTTTTAGCGCTCAGTAGATACGCCCGATTTTGACTCTCATTTTCTCTGACGTTTCTAGCATTCGATTTCTAGTTTTTTCGATGTAGACATTCGATTATCGTCAGAAAACGAATTTATTGACATCATAAAACAATGGAGACAACATCCCTATTGCATCAGCGCTTGCAGCTCCCAAGATGTTTTTGTTTCCATAAAGTAACTTATGGGAATATACAAAAACATAATAACTTATATCCCTTTTTACAGCCAGCCTTTTCTTTTTGAAACTCGATTCCAAATTATACTAAGGTAAAATAAAAATATTTATCTGAGGTAATTATACATGTGTAAAAATTTAACGACTTTTAACAAGCCAAACCGTTCATCTACGTAGGTACTTGGTGTATAATTAACCATGTTATACACCAAGGTATTGTATTCGGCAAGAGGTCCAGATTCACAGCTAGTGTAGTGGGTGTGTTGATAGACTCAAGTCTCACAGCGCTTTCTATACCCGTAAAAGAGTTTGTGAAATTATAAACACAAGTATTTATTTCGGGTTATTGAAGTCATGATGGATCAGATCGTCCACAGATCCGTCGGTCGAGGGTTCAAATCCTTGATGAACTTGAGTTTTCGGTGAAGAAAAACATCATGACATAATCATGCCAAGAGCATTGTCTGTTGCTCGCTCTGCTAGCTGTCAACTTCAACATGAAAATCACCTCTTCGTGCGCTGCAACATCAACAATTTAGACAAGTCCTTTTCTTACTTAGAAGAAATCTACAATCTCACGTTGACCTAGATTCATTGCGCGCACTGTAAATGCATACTGCACACATACCTATAGTTTTTAAGTGATACGAGTGGTCAACAACGTAACCTGTAACAAGGTCATGGGTAAGTGAACTTTCTGAATGAATGAAACCATAACGACCGCTTTTGTTATACGTCTGCAATAAAGCACAGCTTGTGGTAGGTTCTATAAGCATAACTACAATAACTCATGTACAGTTCGCCAAAACACCCGTCGGCAGGTTTAAGTCTAAATATTAACCGGGTTGCATCCATTGAAATTGTTAGGAGTGTGGGTAGGTAGAGCTGCGGAGTATAAACTTGACCAATAGAATTTCACAGAGTTCAAATTTCCATTCTCTTTGGATTAGATTCAGAGGCGAATCAAAACGAGGACTCATTCTTCCATAGGACTAACTCTTCTGCGAGTGTCCGTCTGGGTTGTTACCACCGCTTTGTGAGTGAAGTCTGCCGCCAAGCAGTAGTGTGCAAGCATTACTGTGTTCCGGTTTGATGAGCAGAGTAGCCAGTGAAATTACTGGGATTATGAGACTTAATACCTAACGTCTCAGGGTAACGAGCGCATTGCAGTGCCGCGCAGGCCTTTGTATTTCAAAGTTCTGGATGGTACTGCAGTTGTTATGGGACGGCGTTATGCTTACCATCAGGCAAACGACCGGCTCGTCTCGTTACCTAATAACATTAAAAAAAAAGGTCAATGGAAATGATATAATTATATTTGGTAGGTGGTAGGACTAACCCTTCTGCGAGTGTCCGTCTGAGTTCATGCCACCGCTTTGCTCGTGAAGTCTGCCGCCAAGCAGTAGGTAATGTGCAATCATTACTGTGTTCTGGTTTGATGAGCAGAGTAGCCAGTGAAATTAGTGGGCTTACGAGACTTAATACTTAAATGTCTCAGGGTAACGAGCCAATTGCAGTGCCATGCAGTCTTTTGTGTACCAAAATTCTGAGTGGCACTGCAATTTCGTCTCGTTATAAAATAGAATTAAAAAAAACACCAATGTAAAAATGTTGAATAATTTTTTTACAAAAGTAGATAATATCTTGAAACGATTATGCCTAATTAATGTCCAATGTTTTATATATTTTGGTATAAATGCCTATTTTAACATAGCCAGCTCATTTAAAGGAATTATCTGTAAAATGATTGTTTTCGGGAATTTGAAACGCGTAATATTGTCATCACTGTTGTTACACGGGAAAATATAACAAAATACATACTACCTTTCATTTAAAGTTAACACAGTACCACAGAATAGATAATAGTAGGTACAAGTACAGTACCTACTACAAAATACACCCGAAACTAAAAGGGATAATCCCAAATATATATTATAAATATGGATGAGTCACAAATACCAAATCGAAGAAACCCCACGAGGCCAGCCTATCTACAAAAAACAAAATCTTACAAGAAATTAAAGCAGTGTTTATCTATGTCTGCCTGGAAGAAATCGCTGTTTAATGATAAGATCCAATTTACAAATGGGAACCAGATACAATTCATTTTTCTATAAATTTACTGTACAAACTAAGTGTAAGTTTGCTTTTAGTATTTAAAAGTTAGAAACCAAACAAGCATCTTTATAAAAATGCTGATTTTAGAAATCACGAAAAATATACATTCTCAGATGTTGAGATCAGAAATATTTAAATCTGAAAATAATAAGGATGTTTGTCGAGACTCTGTGCACTCATTGCTCAAAATCTATTTTAAGAAAAGTGATATAAAGACGTAGGTAAAGAATGCCAGATATTATATATTATTTGAAATGTATTCCGTATAGAGTGTGGAAGTCAGGTCTCCGAATTTCAAATATTTCGTCACAAGGTGGCTATATATCATGTTTTTGCCGGCCGCGATCGGAGGAATGCCCGGCCGTATAATTTGGCCGGCCACCCGGCAACTCCACGTCTGTCGCGCCCGCCGCCCTACGTCTATATTATCAGTAGATAAATTCAAGCTTTGTCTTTGCCTCGTATTTCGTCCTTTCGAGATTTCGCTTTTGTTTTTTTTTTTGTTCGCCGTGGAAGGCAACAAAAAACTGAGTGGAGGCGAACGAAGTGGGTATAATTTATTTTATAGTCGGCTCGTAACTCGGCGGTGGACGGCTGGACGCCGATTTATCCCCATCTCGGCGTAATTAACGTAAATGGATTGGTCGAAGTCGGTGCCTCTGAGTGACCGCCCGCGCCCGCAAGAGGCCCTCCGTCACGCTGACCACTCCCTGTTCACATACCTAACACTGTGATGTTTACGGTCCTAGATTTGAGCAATTTCTGTTGCGATCCGAGGCGTACCAATTAAGCGATTATTTTTTTAACCGCAGACAGAATGAGATGCGATTCGTTTGTGATTACGCTCCGCGGAGGCTTCGTTTCCAGAGGAGCGCGGACTTATCCCCGAGGGAATTATAATTGTTTTGCATTCTTGCACGGGTATAAAAACAAAAGGCCGAGCCGGGCCCCCCGCGCTGCAGCTCCTACAGACCAGACCAAAGTCTGACGACTCGCATTCCCTTCAGACAAAAAGCTCCGAATGAATTAGAGCGAGCTTTCGACTTCGGTTAGAAAGATATTGCTTTTTTGTGAACTCGTAGAGTGTAATTATTACCAAACTTAATTATAGAATCTGTTTGCCGATTCTCAAAATGAAAGTTAGTGAGTGAGTGAGACTTTTAAATCGAAATGTGTCGGTTGTTTTGGTAGTTATGGGGTCAAGTCATTACTTTTAGACACATTTCTTTATTTTTATATAACTACATAAAATGTGTTACGAACTGATATTATGAATTGAATTGATACATACACAAAAACAAAGTAGGTACGTCAAATGTAATAATGTGTCTTCTGATAAGCACGATCAACTTGATTAAACTTGTGGGTTGTAGTAAATAAAAACATTGTTTAGTTGTGCAAGCAAAAGTCATAAAAACCGTTGGAAAGTTAAAAAAGCCATTGTAAAATTATGAATAACGCGAATCTTTACTCTTTATTACGAAGGAAAACGCGTAGCAACTTATATTGTAACCGACGTAACCCAATAACTCGAGCGCAATATCGAGCACCGCGAAATCGCCCAATTTACAATGTAAGTATTTTATGCAAAGGTAATAAAGTAATATGAAGAAAAAACCAGTTTAATTTGTGCATGCTTGGAATATTTGAGAGGAGGCGTGCGGTCGATGGCCGCGCGTGCAATACATCGCCACACGGGACACGCCGCTCTCGACGGTCTACGTTCAGGGCTAGCAATCGTACCTATAGTATTTAATTATGTGTGTTGTATGCTTTTGCTTAGGAACAAAACAACAACAAAACAGAAACATCCAAGACCCGAGAACAAACTTTATCGGCCGGGAATCGAACCCGGAGCCTCTCGCTTTGCAGGCAGGGTTACTACTGACTTAGTCACGAAGCCGTCAACAAAATCTAATTGTTTATAATGTTTTGGTTTGTTTCTAAACCAATTTCGTCTTTATGTAATGAAGGTCCTTCAGTCACCACGTTTTAAACTGATCAAAACTGAAATCAATGATTTCTAGATTTATTCTGAGTTCTGTATTTTTATTTCAAGGTAGAAGCTTATAAATCCAAAACTCCTGCGGAAGAAAAACGAATGCAGCACACAAAAACACATCGTACAATATAATAACGTAATATACTTATAGGTAGTAGGTGTAAATAACGGTATCTACCAACAAGAACGTATTACAATGTAAGATTACCTTGGATCTTAAAACATTAGCAACGCGGATCATAATTATTTCAGAACACGTAAGGAGCATGAAAAATGTTTGTTAACACCATACATCACAATCTGAGAAATGGTTCCATGTAAGAGCCCACATACACGAGCACTCCAATCTACAACATTCCAATCCAACGTTCCAAAAACCATCCGTGTGTGGGGAATATCAGAATAGATTATAGTTACCTCGTTTTATTACCTATATCATAAACCACCTGGGGGCTTGCAAATCTTGCGATCTTGTGAGGGAATGCAGACATAGTGGCTGGCATCGTGCCACACGTACATAGGGTTTCACTTCACGCCCTCCAAATTGTTTACGCTTGTTTTAAGTGTGAGTAGATCAGCAGAAAAGGTGAACTGCGTGAAAAAGGAGATCAATCTATCAACACTCGCTGATTAAACTGGATGCTGAAAGTACTGGTAAGTAAATCATTAATATTATAAAGAAGTAAAGTTTGTTTGTTACTGCTAATCTCTAGAACTGCGGCGCAAGTACGGATCTTTTTGATCGATAAAATTCGTTAAAATTTACAGTTGAAATCGATAAAGTGGGTTTTATCGACTTTTTATATAATTTATCGAACCTCGATACAATCGACAAAAGTTATCGAATAGCTAGGTCGAATCCAAAGACAATATAGAGCTACTACAATACTTTACGATCAGACATCGGTAGTCGCAACATTCGATAAATTTATCGGGTTTTTCGATTCGACAAATTTATCGAACCGACTTCCGTACTTGCGCCGCTGGTACGATTCTAAAATTATTTCAAGAATAGAAAGTCACATGTTACGTATCCCTGAATGCTAGGCTATTTTTTATCCTGATTATAAGCGCGAGAAGCCGGCGACAGAAGCTATTGTTATAATCTGTGGATGATTATACAAACGAGTTTAAAAAAAACATGGAGTTTTGGCGGGAATGCGAAAATGTGCTGTTGTTGATTTTGTGTTATTTACTAAAACCTATGTTTTCGAGTGTTAATGTGTAATAATAGTGGATTATTAACCATTAAGTGTTCGTAAACGTGCATGAGTGAAAGGCAAATAGTACAAAGACGAAAAACGTGTATTTTCGTTACCTATCCAAAACTCCATAGAAGCTTCAGTAAAGTATCCACCGCTTTACTGAAGCATCACTTCGACTTGACCGCGCCTAGACTAACTTTAACGTGACTTTGACGACTTTCATGCACCAAAACTGGAGATTTATATAATGTATTATTATTATTTATATAACTAGACACTGGCTAAATAAGCTAATCGCGTGGAGCCAAAAAAAAACATGAAAAACAAAAGAAAAGATGTCGACAGGATCTGTGGTTAGTAGAAAGAGCTGCCAAAAATATTAAAACCAGGACCGGTCAGTTTTATGAAACATGGCTATACCGTATTACGAAACGAGTTAAGTCGTATAACGCTACCCTCACACGTCCAGTGTGAAATATTTATCACATTGCAGGCGAGTTGTTTGCGTTTCGAATTTGACCACAGAGCGCATCAGCTACCAGCATCAACTACAGCATCTACTGTTCAAATATTGACTTTAAAGCTTCACGGCGAAGGTTGAAAATGTCTTTTTGTTTCAATCCAAAGGTAAAAAATGATATAGTCGCGTGCCGCGGAATTCACACTCGCGTTTTGTTTGTCTCGGGCGTACACACCTCAATTACATTCTACTTTCACCATAAGGGCATCTCGTGTACGAACTCGTAAGAATTTGATGCTGCTTACGCTATTATATTGTAACATGATAACTATAAACATTAGAGTGGGTAGAGTATACCATGACCTGGTTCAATTAATAATTGCTACACTATCAAATTGCAATGACTTCCAGCTCTCAGCCTTTGATTAATCAAAGAGGAAGATACGTTATTTCGCCATGTTGCTTTCGAATATCTAGTCTAATTGGATTGCGTTCGGTGCTGTCAGCTATACGAGTGGGTTTTAGTTAATTTGTTACGAAACAAATACTTAAACAGATCGAAAATGTTGTAGTTACAAGATCCTTCTTGTTTTAATTCATCAAAGCACGTTCATGAAATCGTGAACACGTTCGTAAAACGTATGGAATGAGCAGAAAACTTTTTACTATTATGTGTGCCAAGTGTCAACCGAATTGGTTGAACAACCGCGCTTCTTCTCGATTGGTCTGCACCTACTTAGAAAGGGTAATTATAGAGTCAGCGTTAAGTGCTCTCCTGAGGTGGAAGTGAATAAGGAATTTGAAATTTAAACTACCATTGTTTTGATCTACAATACAGTTATCAGTATTCTCCCTACCCGTGCTATGAAGTCTATCGATGGACCAGCAGTGGTGTCAATGAGCGTCAATAGCCCCTCTAGCTTCGCTTATCACGTGGTACTATAACGGTGATGACATATTTTACCGGACATCTGTGCGGTGCATGAGCCCAGGCCCCATTAGATTGGAAATCAGAAAACCGAACAGTAAAAGAAAGAAAGAAAAGTCGATGTAACAAAAGTTACATAAAAAACCGACTTCGAAAAACCAGCTATGAAAAAATGCTCTAAAAAGTAAAAAAGCAATTTTGTTTACTTGGACGACATAATTTTTTTCAGTTCTTTTAATTTTAAAACCTAACAACTGAACCGATTTTGATAAAATTTCTATGGGACCTATCTAAAAGTATATTTTTTCCAATAATGAAATAATTTTCAATATCTGTTTATTAATGACGGAAGTAATGAGGTAACAAACATATTAAAAAAAATTGCTTTAAAAAAGCGACGAACCTACTTCAGTGACAAACTACTGCACTGATTCTGATGAAATTTCTATGGGACCAATCTGAAAGTATATCCATTCAAATAAAAAAAGAATTTTCCAAATCGGTTCATAAATGACGGAGATCTGAGGTAACAAACATAATTAAAAAAAAATACCCGCCGAATTGATAACCTCCTCCTTTTTTGGAAGTCGTTTAACATAAACATAAACATAAACGCTTACACACTCATACCCCCGCACTAGGATTCCCTGTGTCGCAGGTGGTATGGACATACACAGATACACATCACAAACATCCAAGACCCGAGAACAAACTTTATGCTTACACAAAATCTGCCCCGGCCGGGAATCGAACCCGGGACCCCTCGCCTTGCAGGCAGAGTTACTACCAACTTAGCTACGGAGCCGTCAGTTTAAAAAGAGCAATCTATAAACGCAGAGCTTTTTCTCGTTTTACTAACCAGATTTACAAAAAAAGCTCTATGATATGACAATTTCATAAAGCTACGTGTCAGTGTCAAGCCAAGTTCGGAAAAACAGATACTTGTGTCTATCTACTTCTAAGAATAAAAACTAAATTATTATCTGAGTTGTACACACATGAAAGACTTTAAACGAAAGCCGAATCGTTTCTTGCCCAAGATCATGTTCTGTACCTACTGTCTTAAAAGTACATATTTTATGACTGAGTCACTTTATCAAATACTTTCCATACTTTCCGTTGCTGGAACCAGCTGGAACCAGCAACCAAAATACGGTTAACAGTTCCAGCAACCAACTGGAACCAGCAGCCTTCAGGACCAGGTCTTTCTATTTGACCATTGTAGGTAAAAATGCCATGTTTTTTCTGCCTATAAATGATTTGATTTGGAATCATGCAATTTTCTGTAATTTTTTATAGGTACAAAAAAATGGTGTTATGTATGTTATATTAATAATAGTATATATATTATTGTTATATCAGCATTGCGGTTCAAGAAGACAAAGCCAATAGCATGCAGGCCACGCTTCCAACTGGTAGTGGGCTAGAACATTTGTATTATCTATATGCCATGTAGATTATCCAAGTGTTTTTCTAGCTAGGTCAGATTTAGTGTTTATTTATGTATTAGCTAGTCAATAAAGGCTTTTTAGTCATTATAAATTGTTAAAAAACCTACTAGTACTAAAACTACTAGTACTAGTCGTCGCGATCTCGCCGCGTGCACTCGAAACCTAGGTCGACAATATCGACGAATGACGTGAGTTATAGCCGGTTTTTTAACAATTTATAATGTGTGATACTCACGAAAATTTTAATAGTAAAATAGCTTTTTAGCCAGTTAAATAAAAAAACTATGTGACTTAGTTATAATACATTATTTATAAAATAGCTATCATATTCTATTCTATAGGTATTTTAAGCAAATAAAAATATCCAACTATATTCTATTCTCCTTTTTTTTTTATTAATGTTTTGGTGGCTAGGGTACAATTTATTACGTCGATCAATTTTTACAACCATGAAGCGTGTGTTTAATTATTTATGTTAGTTACTACAATAACAGAGCCTGATAAATACGAGTCTATTTTTTGTAAATTTGCAAAAAAGAACAATTGCGCATGTTTGCTACAATATACAGGCTGGTCCTTTGTAGCCACAGATAAAAATTATAAATGGAAACTACAAAAAAGTACAATAACGAAAATTAAGTTCTAATTTTACTCTTCTTATTCGTAGAAAATATTTTGAATTCTAAAAAGGAAGCCAAGTAAAGTATAGTTCACGACCATATTTTTATTTATGTTAACCGCATTTATTCATTTTTTAAATAACCCTTTAATTTCAAAACCTTGGAACCTTGGCACCTTGGAACCAACCAGGAATTATTCTGAATAAAATTATCACTATCTGATGATACTTATTAAAGTTAAGGCAATAAAAGCGGTTTCCATTTTTAAAACTAATCAATATTTTTTTTACTTTGCTTTTAATAAAGATCATAAAATATATGAATATCATGCGATAGGTAGTGTACAAAAAAAATACTGTCAATTGTTTTTGCCAACAATTTCCCACCACCCAAACACGTATAGACAACTTTACGATGTTTCTCGACAAGAAACACTTGATAGTAAAATTGTGTATGCGGCCTGTATTGTACGCTAGACAGACATAAACAGCAATTTATTTCTGGCATCGAACCCGCGTCCTTGAGGTCGACCTTATTGCGCAACACCGGTTTCGAAACGCACGCACGCTCTATGTCCATGCTATCAAAGCGATGATACATGTAGGTACTATACAAGTAAAAAGTGTAAAGAGAATTTGCTCGCTCCGCCGTGTCATTTAAATAATTTAAGAACAAAATTTACATAAAAGAACACGTTTGCCCTAGCCAGTGCTACTCAGGATGATGTAAGTATTCTAACGATACCCCAACATTCAAATCTGGTCAGGCATTTACAAGTTATGGTAGAAAAAAGAAACTCACATACATACATGAACCATAAACACATACACACTCCTTTTTTGTGCAGTGGTGTAAAAAACATTCCGTTGGCCGTATAGTCCCGGCTATAGGAATAGTACCAGCCCATCTCTTATCTAAAATATGAAAGAGTGAACAGGCATCTTCTAGACAAGCGTGCTACAACGTCGACCGGATCAGCAGCGCAAGTACGGATCTTTTCGATGGATAAAATTAAAATTAACAATTCAAATCGACAATCGGGTTTTATCGATTTTTTATATAATTTATCGAGCCTTGATACAACCGACAAAAGTTATCGAATAGCTAGGTCGAATTCAAAGAGAATATAAAGCTATACTACAATTCTTTACGATCAGACTTCAGTACTCGCATCATTCGATACATTTATCAGTTTTTCTATTCGACAAATTTATCGAACCAACATCCGTACTTGCACCGCTGTTCTATTTTTTTCTTTATAGGGCAATAAATTAAAAAAATAGAATAAAAAAGCTGTCCAAGATATAAGCTTCCCTTTTAACGTACGAAAGATATTCAAGTCTAATAAGAATTTCGGCATATAGAATCACGAGTCCACGCTTAGATTTCTCTCTAAACCTTAGCCTTAATATACAGTGAAGAGTTTAATACAGGTTTAATGTTAAAAGTACCGTTTTTACCCTTTATCAATCAGAAGTTAAAAGACGACAGAAAAAGGGACCGTTACAGCGCAATGAGATCTCAAATGCCCTATTAAAGTAACGGTAGATGAAGCTTTGAAGGCTCTCCATGCTAGCATTGCTAGCTATGTTTATTTCTTTAATGGCTTTTACCGGTGACTATGCTTGGATAGATTTGTAAAAGCTGCATCTTTAGAGTTGAATGTAATGTCCACTAAAGCATTATTGAGATAATTGAAGTACCTACTTTAATAAATACATAGTTTGTTTCCGATTGTAATATAAAATGCCTGAAATTCATACTTTCAAATCGATTTACCTAATGCCCGTTTCCCCCAACAACAAATAAGGCGACGTCTAAGTAACTCCTAATGTAAGCAAAGTCGTAAACATAAACCACTAGAACACTCCTAAAGGTTTCTGAAACGTCTAGGCAACTTCTAAATGTTTAGGCATCTGATTTAGGCGTCCCCTAGGGTTGGTGAAAATGAGCATTAGTTGCATTATGACTAAGTTTCATATCTATAGGACGTTGTTAATCTATTTAGTAGATGAACGTAATGTTATTTTTTTACATTATAAGTTAGCAGTTGACTACAAGATCTTAAGCGACAACGAAAACCATGATCTTGACTACTATTCAAATTAAATTAGAATTCACTCTTAAGGACGTTATACGGGCCAAGGACCTTGCTCGAATGGGTGGAGTCAAGCGCACTTCACCCGCGCGGTCCACACTACGTCTTTCAAGAACATCGTAAAACCTAACGTCATAGAACACGCGGATGAACCGCTACGAAGCGGTACCCGCACGCGCGCACGGCATCTTTGCCTATAATTCTTTGAATTCATTTAGTGGAAAGTTCTTCATTGAAATGAAGTGTTGAAGTGATCATCATTATTCGTAAATAAACGGTACGGACGCACATGAGATTATCCAACGTTGAGATTGATCTCAAAATATCGCTCTGGACTAAAATAAAAGTACACACAGCCAATTTGCTCCGTAAAGTTGAAATTTGTTACACATTTTGACCCAAAAATTAACGTGTACGTAAATAAATGATTTTCGGGTTGTTTTTATTTTTACTTTTGTAGTCTTGTTTTTTATTTTGGTGTCATTTACGAGGTATCGAGTCATCTGTGAGTGTCCGTCTGGGTTTCCACTTTGTTCATGAAGCCTAATCATAATAATTTATTTGCTAAAAATGTTGGTGACAACAATAGTGTCGGGTCACAGGTATAGAAAATATAAAGTATCATAAACATTTTACCACATTGTGGCATGCAAATATTAGAATAATTAACTATCATTGAATTTAAAATATTACAAAAAACTAATGACACAATAATCGTAATACAATTCATATTTCATTTCCTATAGGTACTTATTTATATTATCAAATGTTATTATTTTTCTTATTAATTATACTAAAGTGTCAAAAAATAAAACCAATAATTTAAATAGAATTCTAGAAATTCAGTGGTCAAATAAATTACTTTAAAACTTCAGCTATAGTATAGTAATATTTTTCATGCAACCAACATTTCAATTTTTGCCAAAACCGTGTCCAAGGTAGGTCGTTGATTTCTCCCGGAACAGCATTATATGCTTGCCGGCAGATGTGCAAGCATTACTATGTTCCGGTTTGATGAGCAAAGTAGCCAGCGAAATTACTGAGCTTATGAGACTTAGTTACGAGTACAGAGCAATGCCGCACAGGCCTTTGTGTTTCAAAGTTCTGTGAAGCATTGCAATTGTTATGGGCCAGCATTATGATGAGCACACTGCGGTGCCCTGCAGGCCTTTGTGTTTCAAAGTTGTGAATGGCACTGCAATTACAACATATTTACAGTTTTCGGATAACGCCGGCCCATAACAATTGCAGTGCCAATCAATACTTTAAAACAAAAATATGCAGCACTGCATTGTGCTCGTTAACCTGAGACATTAGGTATTAAGTCTTATAAGGCCAGTAATTTTACTTTTCAATTTCATTTCCAGTATTTTCTAAAACGCTTCTCAACCTCCCGATATTCCTTTGTTAACCAATACATATATTTGCCACTCGTAAAAATGATGTACGTAAACAAGAAATTGTAATCAGAAATGTAACCCACTCAATATGTATGCGAGGAGTGTCCACGCGCAAATCACGGAATGAATCAGATTTCACCGCTCTAGACGCTACTCTTTGAGCAAGCTTCAAACCCACACGAAAACAAATACTTGTATTGTATATCATTCACGCACACAAATATGTAACGTCGGCGGACAGCGTGAGCAGAGCAACGACCGACACAACCTCCCCGTCTGAATGCCAGTGCATGACTGCCGCGCGCGCCCGCGCAGAGCACCTCTGAGACTTGTACATTTGGAATTCAGTTTTTTGATAATTTCTTTGCGAAATATTGCTCTATGCACAAATTTAATCAATACGATGTATAGAAAATTTTCTGCCTTATTTTTTGGTGTAAAATTAATCCCAAACGTCTAAGTCATTTAGAAGTTTTAGGGAAAATAGTTTTAAAATAGCATGCTGTTAAATATTTTTTCAAGCCATAAGTAATGGTAATACAAAAAAATCAATCATACAAATTAATGCCCTTGAATTGATCATTCAGGTAGTATTTTTTTCAAGTCGTTAAACCAAGCCGTGTGGGAGTTTTAGGAGCAGAAAGTAGTCGTTTTTGGGTAACCTAGCCCCTTAAGCGCAGCTGTTTGGTTACGATTCCATTGCCTACAGATTTTAAACTTAAGAGTGGTTGGTAGATAACATTAGCATTAGCATAATTATGCCCCATGATAATTAAAGTGTGCTAAAGTGTGAGTTACTTATTAAGTAAGTCATCCTAATGTTGATAAACAACTTTTCATCAAATATCTACCAAATTATTTCCGTGCCCCAAAAGCCTCTCTCTTTGTTTACTATACTCTCACTTATATACAAATATTAAAAAGAACAGGACCCGCTAGACAAGGATATAATAGGAAGGATAAATCTTTTTAAATTGTCTTATTAATTTTTACTTAATGTTTATTTTTAAATTTTCTTCATGTATTATTCTTTAATTATGGTAATTGGTATAGCGTGCCGTTTTAATTAAAGTAAAAATAAATAAATAAATGATCAGAAAGATATAATCTTTCCTCACGTGAGGAAAGATTTTTCTATAGAACAATTCAGGTTAATTATATCATGTTTGTACAAATTAATGTGTTGATCGTCCGAATACCAAGTCGATGAAAACAGGAGCTGATTTGCTTCGAGTAAACATTTAATATTGGCTCTGAGGTGCGTCTACTAACCACAAAGCACATGTCAATAACAGGTAATGGCAGTCATTTAAATAATAATTTGTCTTTTAGATAAGTCTCGATATCTATCATACTTCTTTAGTTTTCAGATATTAAAACAGTAAATTATGTTGTTTTTACTATTTCATTCCTTGTATTCTATTTGGCAGAGATTCCAAAAATTACTTTTCAAATCAAGTGTCTTTTTGAACGATAATACTTTTAGTGGGAGGACTAACTCTTCTGTGAGTGTCCGTCTGGGTTGGTACCACCGCTTTGCTCGTGAAGTCTGCCGCCAAGCAGTAGTGTGCAAGCATTACTGAGTTCCGGTTTGATGAGCAGAGTAGCCAGTGAAATTACTAGGCTTATGAGACTTAATACCTAATGTCTCAGGGTAACGAGTGCACTGCAGTGCCACGCAGGCCTTTGTGTTTCAAAGTTATGGGTGGCACTGCAATTGTTATGGGCCGGCGTTATGCTTAACATCAAGCAAACGACCAGCACGTCTCGTTACCAAGTAACATAAAAAACTGACAAGATGAACAGTCCGTTCATGTGATAGTAAGCGTTATAATATTCCTTCCATAACTACGCAGCACTGTAACTTCTACCCTGACATCCTCAAATTTGTTTCACAAGTCCATAAATTCACTGTAGGTACACAAAAACCATGAACCATATAGTTGTTTATAGCTAGAAATATTTGTAGAATTTCTATATTATCCAGTGTAAAAATAATAAGCAAACATTACCGTATGATTAAACGCGTAATGCGTCATAATTTATTGTTTTGTTTGAAATCACATTTTTGTGGTAAGAGTAAGAAAGAGCATCGAAAATACACACCCACATAGAGCTACGAATATTTATCATAGGATATGTGTTTGTTGCCGGAATGTGGTCACGCGATATCTTACTCACAAGCATTTCAACACCTACAGCAAGCCCGAATGGTAAAAATATTTATATACAAACCTCCTCTACTTCACTTTAACTGTAAATAACCACCTACTTGAGTTTTCAGACAGCAAATAGTTATGTGGTAGGTGTAATGCATTCTTAAATAGGTCAAATGGAACACGCGTAGGAGATACGACGCTATATTTATGCTGTGGGATGTAGAAATACCGCATCCAAAAATGAGATGTACAGAATTTATGGTTCAGTGGAGCTTCGGGCGAGTGAAAGTGGCAGCAAGCCTCTTGTCTCCCGTCGACGAAGGCCGACCACAAGCCAGCCGCACCGCAACGTAAATACTATACACACAAAAACTTCATAACTAATGCTCGAAGTGGCCTGGAACTACAACCGACAAAACATGTCTGTCGGCTTCGATAGCGTGGCGAGTCGACGCGCATCTATTTCTACCGACCGTACTAACTTATTTTTTTTTTCTAAAAATACAGTATTGGTGACGATCATAGGTCGTCAATTTCGTCCGTGATACAGGTGTGGTGGTCGGTAAGGTATTTTCCTTCGTCACGCTAAGCAAGTTGATGGACTTAACTGATTCTAAAGCATTCGTATCGTCGTATCTAATGCAATTGTCATTTCATATTTCTACTTTTAAAAATTCCTTAGTTTCAAATTTATGCCTGTAGCCTGAGAAATAGGCATTAAATAGGTTTTTTATACTATTTGATAACGAGACGAGCTGGTCGTTTGCCTGATTGTGAGCATAACGCCGGCCCTCTACAATTGCAGAACTTTGAAACAGAAAGGCCTGCGCGGCACTGCAGTGCCACAACACAATGTAACAGTTTATATTACAAAACCGAGAGAAACTGTATAATAAAATCGCTTGGTTTATAAATTATTTTAGATGAGATAGCACGTTTTTAAAATCGATGCGGGTAAATATTAAAGGTAAACCCGATTTCAGGAAGAAAAATATAATAAACACAGGGGTACAGGAAAATCAGACTAAGTAGGTATAAATCCATGACAGAAAGGTAACACGAGCTGTCAAATGAATAGGTACTTATCCAGATAGTAACCAAGAGGACGAGGGAGAGTTGAGGGTGATTTTGGCCTATACGTAGAAGCTTTATGCCAAAATTATATCTTAAAATCAGATTTGGCGAATGTCGAAGTAGATTACTGTCTTCATATATTTTTAAAACCGGAACAAAAACAGTTCTTTCAAACGTGTATTTTTATTCTTCTGGTGCTCAATTCTATCATCGGCCCCATAACTCTTTAATACGTAATTTATTTCTATAACCCATTTATTGGATACTTTAATCGGCCGTCTGGAGTGTGTTCAAACTTTCACAGCGTGTGTTTTTAGGTTAGCAAATTGTAGGCCGTTCTTGTATCTCTCTGTAGAAAACTTTGAAGATTTTCAGCTGTGTTGTGAATTGTGATCACGTGGAAGTCGATGGCATATCAGTTCAAATCCCTCCTCGACCACTCATGACTTACATATTCAATTGGAAATGGTGTCCTCTATCGATCCCTGAGCCCAAATTCTACTAAACAAATAGTTTACAAATGACAACAGTTTCGTCGCAAAATGATTACTATAGGTACAACACCCTGCGTTACGCCTCAGCTGCCGGCCGTCACCGCGCAAACAATTTTTTCTTACTCATTACCGTTATCAAAGAAGCAATAAATTGGATTGATGTTGTTATTTACTGCTACATTTGCATCCATTAAATTGAATAAAACACTTCTTACGTCTATAAAAATACCACGAACATTGTAATTAAATTTCAATCGGTGTAATTCGTAATTAGTAGCTGATCGGTGAAATGATATGATTTGTTTGTTTTTTAGTAATTTATTAAGTGAAACTCGTTGAGGTATGGTTCAACGGCCTCTGTTAGAAATCCATATTATTAAAGAACTAACCTTAGTAACATTATCTTTGGAATCTAGGATACGTTGAGAATGAAGCCACGCAATCGTTCAAATGGTCATTCGCGGCAAAAGGCGAGCTTTCATTTTCAATCCGAAAAATATTTTTTATTTAGGTTTACATTGACATCGATTATTTTAAAACAGATTTTTCAACTGTTTTCGAGTAGCACTTGAAAAGTATTTAGCTGTAGTATTCATGTAGAGAACCAGTGTGGCCGAGAGTGAACTTGTGTATCTTTCAATATGAACCATCAAAGTTCTAATCCCGGCAACAAAGACTTGAATCAAGTTATAGGTACGTGCGGATTTACCAAACTCGTTCTAACAACGGTGAAGGGAAATATCGTGAGAAAATCCGCATGTTCAAGAATCACAAAATTCGAGGACGAGAGGTTTGTAAAGACGTACTGCACTAACCTCATGTAAAATGAACACGACATGGACAAGGGCACGAAGGAAAGAGCTGTAGTATTCATGTAGTAAGTACAAGTACCTAGTATTAAAAGTTTGAAATTCGACATGATTCCGATTTTGGATCGAACTTTAGAATTTCTTAACACTTTTTAAAAACATGGTCGTCATTGCTAGCACTAGAAACTGGATATTTACTATGTACTTATATTATTTGACTAGCTGCTGCCCGCGGTTTTTCCCGCGCGGAGATGTTGGATTTCATGGTTTTTATTTTATAGCGCGGAACCCTAATTCTTTTTCTAAAATAAAAGTAGCCTAAGTTACTCCTTATAACATTAGCTATCTGCCAGTGAAAGTCCCGTCAAAATCGGCCCAGCCGTTTCGGAGATAACCCGGAACAAACAGAGAGACAGACAAAAATTTAAAAAATGGTTGATTTCTTATAGGTACCGTAGGTACTTTCATATGCATTTGGTATAAAAAGCTGGTATTTTGATATTACAAACAGACACTTCAATTTTATTTATGTGTATAGATTTGAGTTTCAGTGGTTCTGTGATCAGTAGTTTGCAGTAGCGCCGAAATATTGGAAACTCAAATCACGTGGAAACTATCTCGATTCTGGTAATAATGTTCGTAAAGTATTGAAACTCAATTTTCAATATAGTAAATCATTGATAGTTGAGTTTACTCGTCAACTATAGAATCCGGATGTAAATAAATCTTAGAGGCAAAAGCTCTGTTGGCGTAGATGGGCTCGCCCGAGGCTGCAGCGGCGCGAGCAGCAATTACCCGCCTGTCAGTATCCTCCGGGGCATTCCTCCGCACGGCACTGGGGCTAATTAGCACATGATGAGCCTTTGTCTAACTCTAACGTTTCAGCTCACCTTGCCCAGTTTTTACGACTCGACCTCTACAAAAGGACGGCCCTTTGCTTTTTTAGCGATTGCGTGATTTGTGACCTATAAAACACTGGATGGAGATTGATGTTTATATCTTTTCACTAATAGCTGAACAAAAGATTTGTTTTATTTGGAATGCCGAAGACGGCTTCAGTGGTACCTGTTACTTAATTTTTAGCATAAGATTATATAATGTGGATAGTTTATAATTTTAATTCCGCGATAAAGAATGTCTAATGGCTTAAGTTCGATCTATACTGAATTGAAACCAAGGTAACGCGCGACGCTGGACAACGAAACCTGGGTTAGTTTGTTATAAAATAAAAACTTTCTTGAGCTCACAACGATGGACTATCTCATTAAATATCTAATTTTTAGCTTCAGAATATATAATTATATCATCATCTGTAAATATATAGATATTTCAAATGGTACAACATGTCTTATAATTTTGCTAAATATTGTGACAGACATTGGCGAAATTGTGGTGAACATTCCACCGAAGCCTAGGAAATAAAGAATTGAAGTTGATCTTGTGACATGTCACAAATGTAGTGGCCTACCGCTGCAAAGCGGTGCCACCATAAGATAATGCCAATGGCTTTTAAGAAAAATAATATTTACAAAAACATCTTGATAAATAACATTTTAAAATCTATTACTCGACATGTGATCATCATCCACCATCAATGTTATCAATTTTATCATAAACGACGCAATATTAGACAGCTAAACTCACACTAGCCTCGTGTCTAGAAATAATTGGTAGAAGATAGCGTGTTCCAACTCCAACAGATGTAAAGAGCGGCGCACCACAAACTGGCCCGAGAGCAAACAGTCCAGCGTGTTTGGAAGTTACAGATTCGTTTATTTACCGAACGCCGGCCACCACGCCGCCGGCCGCTCCACTCCCAACATCTCCGAACACTGTTACGTAAACATGTCGGACACATAGTGCACAAACATCGCCTGCACTGATCGCTAAAAACAATATTTGTTCAACTACCGCAGAGCTTCTTCATACAGTACGTTCATCGATAACTGTCTATTTGGAATGTCCACCTAATATTATTTAGACTGGTATTTATTCTTCCCACCCCAGTGAAATCAACGTGATTATGCAAAAATCGGCATCTCATGGAAAATTATCACCGGTGGTACTGCGCAAAAAGCTTGTAAACAATATTTTACTGGGTGTAAAATATATTAAATATGTTACCTAGATGCAACTTGTTTATATCGACTATAAAGCTGTACAGAGAGTAACGTGCGCCGATATGGAACAAAGAGTAGGCCAAAGTAGATAGATAACTCGCTACAATGTTTTGCGTTGATTCAAGAAGTGTACCTAATGTGTAACATCAAAGCTCATATCGCATCTGGATTTAATCAGTAACGCTTATTGGCAGTTGTATAATTGTACTGTTTTAGTGTAGGCAAAAACGAGAACGTGTTGATGGTGGTCAATGGTCATACGTGAAGTTTATTCTATGGCCGAGGTACGGTCTGGTTTATAAATAGCCGGCGGCTATAGCAAGGCAGGTGGAGGCTGGCCGAGGCAGACGCGCGGACGCCGCGCGCCGCGAATCTTTGCGCCCTAGCTCGCGCATGCCGCCGTGGCCATCGCCAACTTGGCATAACATGTACTCGTCATTACTCGTTCTGAGCTAAAGCCTTTTAAAGTTAGCCCGAGGTTTTATGCCAACGGTTCGTTCCGAGAAAATTACACATAAAATACGACACGTCGAAATCTAAATTGAGTGCGAGAGCTCGCTAAGCTATTTCTGACAGGTCTATTTTCAACGTTTCCATGCGGTAATTACTAATTAGCTAATCGGGTTGTCTTTATACCCTTTTATAAAATACGTAATTTAACGCAATTGCCAGATCTTGGTCTTTTTCGTTAACAATATTTTTAGGGTTTAGGGTAATGGCAATTGTTTGCGGTTCGGACTTACACGCCATTGAATCATTAGTTAAAAATTTAAAGTATCAGAATTAAAGTGCTCGTTAACTATTAATAGCAAAAGTTGATTGCCTTCTTGACTTGACCTATTTGATAAGTTTAGATGCGGAAACATCAAATGGATTAGTATTATTGACAGCGATACTAAATCACCTCTCGTCAAGGATAAAAAGATAAATATACCTATATACTATAAGTAAAAGAAGTATAAAGGAAGCATACGCCTAGCAATCAGTTTGGAATCATTTACAAGTTAATCCAAACGCATTCGAGAAGGGACGAGTATAGGGACCGGTGCTCTGGCGCAACATACTCCGGTTTCAGGGGCCTTACTCTGAAAATCGAACCTCGAAACTTCGGCTGACGGATCGCAGTTTTCCTACCACGAAAGTGTAGATAGACAAAATATCAAGTACGAACGTAGAACCAAACACAAAACAAAACACACACCGAAATACTTTCATGGTAGGAAAACTTTGATCCGACCGCCGAAGTTTCGACGTTCAATTTTCGGAGTAAGGCTCCTGTACCTATCGCTTGGAAACAGGAAAACAGGGACAGATATAAATGGAATCCCGATCGCAATCATTGCCTGCACAGATGCTCCGGGCTTATAAATACCTTCCAACTTGTATGTACATATCTGGAATACTCGTTTCTTCACTGAAGAAATGACAACCTCGAGAATATGTTGCAGGCATTAAGGCTTCTACGTGGGCTGAATGGGAATTTCAAGTGTGATATTGATACAGAGCGCAGCAAAAAAATATCGCGCATTGCGAACGAACTTGAGTTGCGGATTTAGTTTTTTTAAATCTTAACAAATAGCCCTTTTTATGTTTTGATCTTTTATTCATCTTAACTTTCTTTCTGAAAATATATTTATGGCTTAATTTTTTTTGACTCGGTTCTGACTAACTTCTGTGTTGCTTTATGAATAATCCTACTAATCCTACTTCCTACTAATATTATAAATGCGAAAGTGTGTTTGTTGGTTTGTTGATTTGTTGGTTTGTCCTTCTTTCACGCAGTAACGGAGCAACGGATCGACGTGATTTTTGGCATATGGATCGGAGAGTAACATAGGCTACTTTTTATCGCGGAAAAATGCACAGTTCCTGTGGGAACGCGGGTGAAAACCGTGGGCAGAAGCTAGTATACAATATATACTTTGATAGCTAAGAGATAAATGAGAGCGCTTTGCCATGATAGCTGTTGACTGCTCGGCCTGGATAAATATTACTATATTAACTGTATATTCTACAATCTACATATTTCATAAACAGCTAATTTTGCAAAGATGTTTTAGAACCACAAAAGAATTGAAGGTAAACTGACGTTTTTTGAGTATCGTTCGGAGATGGCAGCAATGATAGGCGGCTGGTAGACGATAGGGCGCCGCGCGGTGACGCCGCGCCGCCTGACCGTGTCGCATTACACACTACACACGGGCGCTGAATCAATCTCACCACTCGAAATGCTCGGGAACATTTTGGTGAAACTTTTGCTTGTGGCGTAATAAAATACGTAATACGTACCGTTTTCACTGTGAGAATTTTTATCGGACTCTGAAATGTTAGCGACCATTTTAAAAACCTGCACAACCCTATTTAGCGTATTTTTTTTAGCTTGAGTTAAACAACTAAAATACTGTGACGTTTAGCTGTTTGATGGAAATCATTTTAACCATGTAACATACATATAGTTTTACTCAAATCACTTCTTTGATTCATGAATCTCCTACGGGATAGGTGAGAAAGTAGTTACATGTATTTGAAAAACCTACGTACCGCTATTTACTTGATGTTAATACAATATTAGTATATTAGTTACTTATCGAGCTATCCTACCAAGGCTCGTATAAAATAATACTAATATCTTATCTTATCGCTCTAAGCTAGATATTTGTTTATAGGTAAATAGTTTATTAATACGTCGTTTTATAAGAAAAGTATTTACTTTAAATTTGATATACCAAGTCTAATGATCTGTATTTTTTTTATATGGTAACCATTTATATTCAATCCGGAAATACATTGAAGTTGTGAATAATAACACTTTTAATTGCTCGCGAGTTAGGAAATTGCAGCAGTTCTCCATTCTAACTGCCCGTATGCACCGTCCTTATGTTACCGTACACGCACCCACCTGCACACCGATACTTGCGTCATTTACAACTTTAAAAGAATAAAACAGGTTCCGATTGTGATCTATACGAAGGTGGATCCACGATTAATGTTCTCGCCACCACACCTGGCGCACCCCGTGCTGGCAAGCGGTCAGGCCACGACACCTGATACCGTGTAACCTGAACCTAAATTAAAAAAGACACACACATTCCATATTCATAAAACAATGACATTAAACCATCTGGTCAAACATTTACAACTGACATAATCAACTCTAAACTTGATTTACGCCATCTGTATAGGTTACCAGTCAAAATAATATTTGATACTCGTGTGTCCTTAGATTATTATCGATTTTTGGTAAATATCATGGATTATTAATTGCTACGAAATGACGTAACGATGTAGTATGTTTGCCGAAATAAAATGCGAAGCAGTTGAGTAAAAAAGCGTCGCTGGTTTTTTTTCTGCATTCATCAAGAGTCTTGTTTCCATTTTGAGGAGTCGTTTATTAACAAAAAGGAATGCTTATTAAGCAAATTGGGATGTTTTCCAGATTATTCATTGTCAGTTGATTTTCCACACACGTCTCGGCCAATATGAGACATGTGTTATTTTTTTAAACAAAGAGAATGCGCGGTGCATTGACCTGCCCTTATTTGGAGAAGTCAGCGAGACATCACGAGGTTGGACGCACCCTGTGTATAGTGTGTGCGCTGACAATTTCCACGTTCGTAATGAATATATAATGTGTGTTCAAGGTAATTATAGTAATCAACTTATACATGTTCTATTGTATGACTTTATGTGTTATTACAAGCATTTAGCGGATAAAGGCGTCATAAGTACCAAATATTTTGTTAAAATATTGCTGTATCTTTTTCACACGAAAGTAAATGATGGCAGGATTGAGATTTTAAATTTAGTGCTGACATAATAAAAAACAGAATAAAAAAAGCGTTAAACTATTTATTTTTTACTTATTAGCAAAAGGTAATGTGAGATGAAACAATTATAACACAGCGGGCGATGCCGAATCAAAGTCTCAATTTTCTTAATTAATTATTCAAATGTAAAACTTTTTGGTGATCATTTACGAATCAGCGGTGGACACGGTACGTAATCGATATTTCTAGAAACGTATTAAAGGCAGTTTTGAACGGTCTATTAGCAAAGTTGACATGAGCCTGGCCAGGTGTACCGCGACCTGTTCACTCTCAGTATCACGTTACACTAGGTTTCACATTAGGAAATTTATACGACGTCTCATATGACTACTGACTGTTAATTATAATTATTGTTTTATTGACGAGATAAATTATTATAATTATTAATCGGTTCCGAGAATCGACTGCAAAACAAGGTGATTCATTCGCGCTTATTTCGCCGTGGCGGGCGCAGATGTGCGCCCGCGCCGCGGGGAGTGTTGATTAAATTAAGTGACATTTCATTTTAATTCATCGACATAAATCTCGGACATTATGAGGGCCATTATCATAGCTCGGCGCGCAGGTGCCGCACTGCCTCAGCGCTGCTAGCCACCGACCCGCGCCAAAGGTCTCACCAAACGATAAACGAGACTGACACGATGTCTGCTATATCTGCCGCCCCGATAACATAATTAATATGTACGACACTTTCCGAACGTTCATTTCTATCAAACTGTTATTTAATTTATTCTCGGGGTTCCCTATTTAATATGTAAACACTCTTGTCACGTTGATCTCCTGTCATAACATTAGCCATCAAAAGTAAAATGGCAGTTCAAACGAATATGGCTTATTTGATATTTCGGTTGAGCCTTGAATAACTTTAAAGTTTTGTTCCTGAAATATACTGCATAGGTCACTTTTTTATCTCGATACAAAATCAATACTGAACTGATCCAGTTGAAAGGAACATACTAATAAAGCCCGGCTTGGTAATTAAGCAATGTAAAATCGTTATCGGAATCTCTAAGCAAATATGTGCCCTATTAACCTTTGACTTCAACTCAATTTAAGGTTTTATTGGTCTGACATGAATGATAAACTCCTTAGGTATAAAATAACAAAATCAGTTTATATGCACACATCGTGTAGGTTACGCAGAGCCTTCGCACCCAGTCGCTGTCACTTTTCCACGTCCACTTCATATATATCCAAGTATATTGTTTGTCAATATATTGCATTTGCATAAGCAAAGGAAATATTACGAGGTACGTGGCAGGTACGAAGTGCGTTTCCATTTTGCAATACAATCAACTATGATACTAGCCGCCACACCTTATTAACATAAGTATTTACGACTGCACAGTAAATCAACACATTTATGTGTGTACTTTGCACATAGCAAATTAGGTACGGCCGTTAATCGTGTGATTAAATTAAACATTAAAATATTGTAATGTTTGTACAATACAAATCATTTATACCATAAGGAGTTTGTAATAAATCTATCAATGCAAATGACGGATATCTTGTTTCTTGCAGTCTTGGAGCGAAGCGCTCGTTCACTAGAGCTGATATATTTATATAAAATTCTAAGTTACTGTGATGTTACCTACAAGAAAAGTTTAAGATTTATCGGTACATATCGGCGTTGGATTTTTACTGTAGAAGCGGCCGTGACCTGTTAATGTTAAGAAACTTGTCGCGCTCTTCCAATAACGCAAATCCTAGCACGATATCTAAATATTTTTTGAGGTGTTATCATTATCATTATCAGCCTCTTACGCTCCCACTGCTGGGATACCGGCCTTCTCTCAGAAAGAGAGGTATGGGCAATAATCCACCACGCGGGCCCAGTGCCGCTTGGTGGATGTCACAGTCCTCGAATTTTGTGGTTCTTGAACGTGCCGTTTTCCTCACGATTCTCTTCACAGTTTTAGAGCGAGTATGCATAATCCGCACATAACTTAATATAAGTCATTGGTGCGGGCCGAGTCGAGATTCGAACTATGGTGCGTCGGATTGAAAGTCGCACAAGTTCCCGCTCGGCCACACTCGGCCGAGGTGATATGCGGAGAGAAAATGTGCGGTCCAAAAGTGCAGTGCGCAGCTGGGTGACGCTGGTGCACGCGCAGTGCAGTAGCCGACCTTGCGGCGCGGCGACGGCGGCGGCGCGGGCGCGGGCGGTGTCGGGTTGCGGCTGCATAGCTGCCGGTCGGCGCGCGTGCGGTTCAGCCCCGAGACGGAATGCCCCCATCATTCGATAGCTGGACAACACTCGATATACTCCCGATGACATTGCTCGCATGCCTTCGAATCAGCCGCTGTGACTTTACGAGAAACGCCAATTGATTTCGTTTCTCGCGAGATCCTATATACCCAGTTTTACCTGGAGCTGAGTCGACCCTATACGGCATCTGTGTCGGTATCACAGAAACGATCCTATTTCAGTTTAATTTAGTTTCTTACTTTGTAGAGAAAAGCATAAATTGTCGTTATTTACTAGCGCTTTTGAAGAATGTTTTCTAGGAATCCTGCAACAAGATCGAAACATGTTCATCACAAGTTGTCAATAAAGCAACTCTTGCAATTGACTGCACTGAGTTCCAAGATACGGCCTAGCGCTTACTTTGGAACTCAATGTAAACACTTTCGTAAATAAAAAAATCTGTTTTGTACCATAAAAATGTGTTAATTTTGTTAACTTTTTGGCAATCAATTATCTTAACTTATCTATTTTAATTCGAACTTTTGACGAAGAACTCTTGACCTTATATTCGAGTAGTAGGTACATAGGTTTATTGCTGCCGATTAGGTACAGTAAAGTTCCACTGCCATTGCTACTCCTTACATTCCTAAAACAATGTTCACAAGTCGTGTACATCGTGATAATTGCATTAAATCAAGTCAAGTACTCGCAACGCTTAAAGTGCAGCCCACTATATCTGATTTAAATTACCATAGTTATTACGGGAGTTAAGTTAAAGGTAACTAAAGGTAAGCTTACTGACAGCGCACGTGTACATGACACCAATCCTTAACTGACAAAATGCGACTGTTATTTATGTACCCACTGCTATTAATAACTTCACTGGATGTAATAACTGCTCTGAATGATATACGACGTTCGCGTCTCTAGATAACGGACTCCAGGTACGCAGCGAGGCTAAGGGTTTAGGGCCGATCAGGGTCATTTTTGGCCGTTTGGAGCCGGCTAAGTATAGTTATGATAACTATATGTTATATACCTTATGACACCCACGAGAAGTCGATGTCGACTATCCGGGAATATCCAGGAAAAGAGGAATAGCATTCTCCTTGGTCAACATCATAATCTTCTGCGATTGCCGAGATTGGACTATTATGGCAAAATTTTCCCTTCATAAGGTAGGCCGATGTTCAGTAGTTCCGGCTGATAATGAAGCCTCATATCACTTATGTGATAGGACTCTTAATAGTAATTTTAATCATTCAAATGACTGAAATTGAAACACTTGTATAAAAAAGAGTTATATGAAAATGTTTGTAGACGGGCTGTAACAAGCCATTTGTAAAGAAATAAGGTTGAAAATGGGCACGCCTTTGGTTTTAGTAGAACGTTATTTCGTAGTATTTATTTAATTAACAAAAAGAGAAGCCATAAACTTTAAATATATTTATTTATATCTTTAGATAATTAAATTTCCTTTCCTTTAATTAAAAAATATGATAGTTATGGGTCAAAATATTGAGCACTTCGGGACAAAAGAAATTTTTCGGGGTCATTTTGCGATTTTTTACAAAATTCTGGGCCATTTGTGTAACATATTTTATAGGCAAGTCTTTTCTATAAACACTTGGCTACACTACTGCATTGTTTTTGCTGGTAATATTTTTTGGAAACGGATATTTGTGCGACGAAAAACGTTTTGATTCAGAGAGCGCCTTTGTGACATTGACGATTGGTAGCATGCTGATAATCTATTTAGACATGTACCTAAGTATAGAATCAGCACACAACCATTGTTTTCAATTTACAAAAAAAAACTTGGCACAACTTTTTTCATCATCATTCATGTGTGATACATAATTAAATTCTCTTATCAAAACAATCAACCATTAGTGAGACCACTATATGAATATAGGGGTAGTTATTTAGCTGCCATTTAGATGCCCTGTCTCCCAAATCCTGGCTACACACCTGTTTAGCACCCATTCTAATTGAAACCTGACCTGACAAACTAGAACTTTGAATATTCTATTGCTATTTGAACTAGTTATGTCTGTAATTAGACAAATGTTTAATGCATCTCATTTGTAGGCCGCGCGAATTCTATAATTGCATGCATAGGAAACGTGTCCTATTTCTGTGGACTAGAATTTCTGAATCCCAGTAACTAGCAAATCGTGATCAGAACCTAAATCATTATTATTATTAGATTATTATTTTATTTGAAACCACAAGCACAGATATGATAGTCTTTCCTGTGTATGCTTGTAAATATAAAAAACTGTCTTGAAATTCAAACATTCAACTATTTCACCACGAAGGCAATAACAGAAGCTTATACACATTTCCGCGCCACTCCTGTTGAACATGAATGTATCAACCATACCTAGTGCTTTAGATACCTGACAGTTCGAATCTATTTTTAGCCCAGATTCTTGGTCTGACTTCCAACCGCAACCGATAAATAATGCAAATAGAGCATTTTGCATTGACACACTGACTGGATTAGAAACAAAGTAGATCGATGCTACTTCTGTAGAATTTACGATGTTGAATAGTAAATTCTTACGCGAATTGATTTTCTCGAGAGCGTTGGATTGTTTCGCGGAACGAAAGTTCACGTTGATGATCTTGAGTTTACTAGGTAGGACTAACTCTTCTGCGAGCGGGTTGTCCATCTGGGTTGGTAACACTGCCTTGCTCGTGAAATCTGCCACCAAGTAGTAATGTGCAAGCATTACTGCGTTCCGGTTTGACGAGCAGAGCAGCTTGTTTTTTTTTTCAATTGCAGTGCGAAGTGATCATGGTCTTCGTATAAATATCCTCTTCTTGATCCTGAGGAAATCCTAAGTAGAGATCAGATTTAAACTGTGATCGTTCGTTGTTAATTACTTACTATTACTCATTTTACAATTGTTTTGACACATGTTATTTGGTTTCAAAACCGAGAGTGCAGCCTTGTTCCTGGTCTTGGGTGATTTATTTGTAACTTGCTGGTCCTTTTTCTGATTGAAGTTTTTATGTCAGATCATAGAGTACCTAGTATACTGGTGCCTTTTCAGTTCTTGGCTTTGGTTCGTAAATTTTTGCTGTAAGTATTAAAATACTATACTTTTCCATACACATTTACATCATCATACAATCGTCCTCGTTGGGCAAAATACATTTCGATAGACAATGAATTTGTCATTGACTATATCGATTTTATTTTCATTTACGGATCACGAATAACCTCACTTAAAATAAAGACATTATATTTTAATTCATTTAAGATCAAGTTTAAGTTGGTAGGTACATTAGCCACTTGCTCACCTAGGTAATAAAACAGCATTCGTAATCTAAGAAATTCGTGAGATAATTTTATACCCGTAATAAATAAGTCATCAAAATCGTGACTTGTTGGGAAAGGGTGACAAGTCGCTCCCATCAGGTAGGTACCGTCACGTCTAACTCCAGATAACTTCGTTTAAGGCCCCAATAACTACGGTGCATCGATCGATCATTAGGACTTGGTTTTTTTGGCGGTGACAGGACGCTGCCCGAGTTAGTTGTGGATCTGGTATCTACGCTCTGCACCGGGTCATTCGTCATGCTGTCACAGCGACAGGGCACGGAGAAACAATCAAAGTGACCGCTTGATAACAGTGATGGCTACTTTCCCACACTGGGAGCCTAGTAGTTGAAACTTGACGAATTTACATGTCTAATATTGAAATGTATTAAAATGCAAGATGTTAATGAATGAATAAATAAGATTTAGCCTTCTGAGGAGGCAATAACGTCCAACATGTCAGACAAAATATTTGCAATCTACCGTACAGTTGACGAATGATGAAAAAAACTTTGCAACTCGACAATTATAATAGGTGGTAGGACTGACTCTTCTGTGAGTATCCGTCTGGATCGGTACCACCGCTTTGCTAGTGTATAGCCAACCCCCTAGCGGTAGGTAAAGTACAAGCATTTGATGAGTTAACTAGTTAGTGAAATTACTGGGCTTATAAGACATATATCCACATATACGGTCCACCTGCGACACAGGGAATCCTAGTGCGGGGGTATGAGTGTGTAAGAGTTTATTTTTATTTATAGTGTTACTACAAAAAAATAATTTTTAGTCGCCTGTTTAGCTAGACAGCGTCTAAAAAGGATCGTTAAAAATGATTAGTAATGTCACAAAAGAATTGAGTTAGACAACGGCTAGCCACTACTTAAATCAGGATTTGTGGTTGCTCATATTTAAAGACACCATATTATACTTTTTGCTGTCTATACTTTAGCTTCTGATGGATTGTCTGGAAGAGTTCGCTATGAGCGTTAAGGCTACTGCCCATTGTAACACTTAGTTTTTAACGTTTCAGGTTTTAAGTTTTGTATGTCCTGTGGTGTTTCTATATTCTGCATAAAAGGCTTGTGTGTACGGTACATTCATGCGTACAATATTCCTATCACAGATCATAGAAACAAGGAGATGTGGTGAGGCGTACGTAGCGGGTGCGAAAGCATCAGGCCCAAAATAGGCTAGATACATTTAATCGAATTCACTTTGCTGTCTCATTTTTTTGCCTGTGGACTATTAATAAGTTTATTTATGTGGCTGTAAGTCTCTTAGTGTGCATAAAAAATGAGTAGCTGTGCCGTACTTACAGATTTTGCACTAAGCGGTTTAGCGGAATGGTGAAAAAAATGTATGAAAAACGGAGACATATTTTGAACGCGAACGGGCAATGGGCATATCTCCATTGTTTGTCTGATTTGAGATTCATATCAACCTATGATGTACTTTACTGTTGTGCTTTGTTTATAACTTATTTGTATTTGTTTGATTACATAACGTTTAGCACCTGGTCATGGTATTTCTACTATATTGTACCTACAGTTGTAAATTTAAATCTTATGGAGATCTATGGACTTTGAGATTGATGTTACGCATAATTATGCATATTTTGTCATTTAACAATAATAATTCAAACACATTTGTATAAAGTGGAATATTTGCAGAAATAATAACTTACGGGGAGTTGTCAAAGACCAGTATCCACTGCTTTACCACGTAAATGCTTGTCGCGTGAAGCTCAACACGATGATAATTTGCTATTGATGGATCTTATTCATTTGAAAATAAGGTTGATTATCATTTGCAGCTTAAACTCCACAGTGGAAAAGTTGTTTTTGTGCTTGCGTATGTGAGATTATTGAAGGCAAGTTTTGCATACCACGGGCCATGATCATAAAATACAATACATTATGAGCAAGCCAACGGCTCCCGTGTTACGTGATACTTGATTTTAAAATAATATCAATGAATATCAATAACTATTGCACACGTTCGTGTTAATTGACCTACTGATTAAACTTTTACCCTACTTTCCGGTAAAACGTTGAACGAAATTTTCCATGGGCGCAGTGGCCAACCAAAAAAAAGATCAATATTCAACCGTAATTACCTCAATCAATTTAAAATGTATGGGAAGGAAATCATGACGACCTATTCACCTTTTTATCGTTATGTAAATGTTGGCTATTACGAGTACATTAAAAGTAATTTAAATTGAAACGAAGGTTTCAATTGCCTTGGGCCGGTGCCGCAAATCGCAAAAACAAAACGAACGAACCCACGTTTCTAAATTATGCTAATGCCGTCAGCCGGTTTATTTAAAATTATATATTTTAAAGTTACCGTTCAATGTAGGTAACCATAAGCATAATCCTGTCTCTAAGCGACTTTTCTAACAGTTTAAATTACTCAAACGAGTTATGTACTAAAGCAAAGTATAAACTCAAAGAAGTAAATTCTGCATGTAGTTGGTAGACGAACATAATGAAATATCGTTACGTAGGTGTTTGAATATCACGACATAATCGGCATCTATCTTCTATACAACTAAACAAAATTGAAGTGTCTGTTTGTAATATCAAAAGAACAGCTTTTTACCAAATGCATATGGAAGTATATACTGTAATATACGGGATATTATATATTATTATATATCCCTTATATTACATATACCGCGGGCAGCAGCAAGGTTTTTTCATAAAACATAACTTGAGATGAAATGTGAGAAGTCACCCAACGCACACAAAGATAAAGGAACAAGTATGAATACATAACATAGCTACGAATCTATTAAGGACCCCCTACAACCATCGGAATGCGTATATAGTGGTCCGTCAGATACGCTCATTCATCGGCCGCATCATAAACGACACAAATCCAATCCTAAAACATCGTTATCAGTGTTCCCACTCTAATCTCGAAGCAATAAAATTTCGATGGGTTGAAGAAAAACTGGGCAGGCTCGATAACCATAAATTTGGGCCGAAACGAATGGGACAAATTTTTATAATGGGTCTCCCCCATTTGAGCGCTGAGTCGCGTTAATGACAGGGTAACAGTTTGTTTTAACATCATTATAGGAGCGTATCAGGCATTCCATCACGGTACCCGCACTGCACCTACACGCCGACACATGTTGCGCTCGCGTCGATACACGCAGCGATAGCGCGATCCAACGATCTTTATCTGACATTTAGAACAAATAACGCTTTAAAACTTTAACCCCAATAATTTAGCTTTCATCTCTAATTATGTTAGTGGTAGGACTAACTCTTCTGCGAGTGTCCGTCTGGGTTGTTACCAACGCTTTGCTCGTGAAGTCTGCCGCCAAGCAGTAGTGTGCAAGCGTTACTGTGTTCCGGTTTGGTGAGCAGAGTAGCCAGTGGAATTACTGGGCTTATGAGACTTAATACCTAATGTCTCAGGGTAACGAGCGCAGGCCTTTGTGTTTCAAAGTTCTGGGTGGCACTGCAATTGTTATGGGCCGGCGTTATGCTTACCATCAGGCAAACGACCCGCTAGTCTCGTTACCAAATAACATAAAAAAAATGTTAAAATTTGTTTGGATCTATCGTCAAGTAGGTACCTTTTGGTGTGTTCCGGTACATCAGCTGTTGTTGAGACCCAGTTCTATGCAAGGTTTAGTGTGTTCGACATCTTTCTACACACCATCTTATGATCAGGCGAGCTGTTGATTACACGTTTCCCTTTCGAGAGTAAAAAGTTACAACTGCTAGCTATTTCCTAGGGCATTCTGATAGTGATATTATATCGGCTGTTCTCTATAATAAATTAAATGAAATATAAATGTATTTATATCACAAAATAACAACAGATAAGGATTTGCGTGGATCCGTATTCCAGGAAATATTGCTACTGCAATCGCATCCTATCAGCTGACATATATAATTATAAATAGACATTCGATATGTATTTTAATACAATACAGTGGATAATAATAAACAGAAATATTTGGATGATTAATAACGTTTAGTTTTGGTGGAATGCGATGTAAAATGTAAAGTAGGGTTGTGTCTCCGGAGATTCATATATCCACGCCATATATCCCGGGACAGCTACAAGGATTCACAATTAGCTTATCTCGGATTCTGTTGCTTCTCACATCACGCGACAAATATTCGTGACCGCGGGTCGGAACAGAAACATCTTGGCATATATTGATGAAAAAAAAAACAAATTATTTTAGTAACACGCTTATTTTTATATAGGGACCCCTCCGATTTTGCACGAACAGCTTTTTGACAGTGACAACAGAAATGCCTCATCAATGAAGTTCAGTTTTGTTTCAGTTTTGCTTATAAACATATCCATGTTCAAATTTGTATTGATCACTATCTTAGAGATAATATGTTTGAAGATTGAGATGAGACTGTAATGGTAAGTCTAAAATATGGGTCTGTCTCTTAAGTGCACTTGCCGCAATACAAGTCAGTGTACCTTTCGAGGTGCTTGGAATGCATTATGGTAGCTACTCCGATGAATACTAGCTAATGCCACCAAGCCCTACCCATCAAGCTTAACCAAAAGGATTCTTAATCCACAAAAAATCTCTTTACCAGATCTACATACTCCCTACTTATAATATTATAAATGCGAAAGTGTGTTTCTTGGTTTGTTGATTTGTTGGTTTGTTAGTTTGTCCTTCTTTCACGCTGTAACGGGACAGCGGATCAACGTGATTTTTTGCATAGATATAGTTTATGGACCGGAGAGTAACATAGGCTACTTTTCATCCCGGAAAATGCACGGTTCCTGTGAGAACGCGGGTGAAAACCGCGGGCAGAAGCTAGTATTAAAATATGTCTACCATATCAACTTCGACCACCACCAAATCAATATAAATCAATTTTTTTAACAAAGAAGAACTCCAGAAGCAAAAGTAAAAGGCGTCGATTTTAATTGGTTTTAGGCGAGCGAGAGCGGTACCGAAACACATTGACATTTCAATAGCAAAAACGAAAAACTTGCGCGCGCGCATCCTAAATGATTTAGCGCAGAGGTTGCAGCCACAGGTTCCCATGGGAAAGCTCCTGCAAATATTGACACTACAGAAACATGTTTATATGCACTTAATGCATCGCGCACCTTTTTTACATTTATTTGTTTGGAGCGCGCGGGGCAGACGGAACGTCGGCCTCTTGTTTGAGTTGTTTTTGTCGTAATTCTGTTTAACAGGTAGTGTCTAATGCCTGCTATAAGAATTTAACTTTACGCTCTTTGTGATATCGAATATATAAGAGATTGTACTGTTTTTTACCATAGAAATTGATGCCTGTAATGTGTTCGCGTATGTATGTTTGTACGTCTATTTCTTTGGCACGCTCTGTAGCCTAAACGGTTGCCATTAGATTCGTTTTAATTGGGAAATGTCGCAGGGTTCAATATTATTTTTCTTTCATTCTAGTTTTTATTACTCAGGCGAAATGATTTGATTTCATATTTTCATCATTCTATGTTTGATAAGTCTTCCATATATAGGACATATTTAATTAAGATAATTTATGTATATACTCGTATCTTGCGTTACTCAGTGACAAACTGTATAAACTTAGAGAGATGCACTATAATATAAATATACCTAAATATAGTTAAGGTTAATATTATAATTTAAATAAAAGCTCACAAAAGCACGAATTGTTTAATTTTGATTGATTATGACGATGATTATTTTTGGTAACTTATCAGGTAGTAGTAGAACAGAACATATAATATACTAATTCTTCTGCGAGTATCCATCTGGGTGGGTCCCTACTATACCACTTTGCTATTGTAGTATGCCTTCAAGCAGTAATGTGATCCGGACGCCGCGCCGGTTTGATGTGCAAAGTAGTCAGTGAAATTACTCGGCCTATACTTAATACCTTGTCTTTTTTTTCGGTAGTGAAATCTTCTTTAGATTCCCTGCTGCCATCAGGAGCAGCTGGGTTATGTGGGATTTTTTTCCCACTAAACGCCCCCCCCTCCGGTTCGGTCTGCCTCAGTGCTACAAAGGAGGGTAACGAGCGCACTGCAACACCGCACAGGCCTTTTAGTTACAAAGTTATGCGTGGCACTGCAATTGTTATAAACTGGCGTTATTCTTACCATCGTCTCGTTATCAAAAACTATTAAAAAAATGGTTTAATGCACGTTTAATGCCAACTACACAAAGTGTCTGTGGTATAGAAGCGGTAACGTGCTTTATTTACCATCGCCAATTTCCTCACTTTAGTTTTGGAGAAAAAAAAACACTACCTGCCGGTTGCCCGTGCGTTGACACACACATCCACAATCTATCACACAAAAACAATAACCATAAAAGCTTTTTAGAAATACTTATTACTTCTTATAATAATGGGTCGAATCCTACAACGAGTTCAAGATCAATCTTTCGATGAAGGAATGTATCGTAACGCAACCTTAGCATAATAGGGCATTTTATAGTGCTCGCCTGACTAGCTATCATTCTCAAATTGAAAATCTATGGCCAAACATTTAATATCGGTGTGTTTCGGCAGCTGTACGTGAGTGTCAGTTCTAATGTAGATTTATCATTATTGATGCCTTCATCTTAGACGACGCTGTTGTGTAAAATCAGGTGAGATAGTGACCAAATTGTAACCAAACGGGTATTAAGAAAGATATTTTTTCCTTACTTTTATGTTTTTTCTACTTCCTTAATATGTGGTGCGAAAGGCAAGTCTTGAAGCACAATGAAAAAAAACATATCTAGTAAGTAGAAGAATTAACTACCGTTAGTGATCATTTTACTAAAAATAATCCTACTTCCTACTATCCTACTTATTACTTATCCTACTTCCTACTATCCTATGCTACATATCCATTCTAATATTATAAATGCGAAAGTGTGTTTGTTGGTTTTTTGGTTTGTTGGTTTGTCCTTCTTTCACGCAGTAACGAAGCAATGGATCGACGTGATTTTTGGCATAGATATAGTTTATAGACCGGAGAGTAACATAGGCTACTTTTTATCCTGGAAAAATGCACGGTTCCTGTGGGAACGCGGGCGAAAACTGCGGGCAGAAGTCAGTGTGACATACAATTGACATTGACAGCTGTCAATATTATAATGTTGAGAGTTGATTTAATTTGACAGATCGGTTTGACGGTTCCCGTGGGAACGCGGGTGAAAACCGCGGGCAGAAGCTAGTATAATATAATTAATATTATAAACGTGGAAGTTTGTGAGAATGGATGAATGGATGAAAGTGTGTTGCTGTTTCACGCAAAAACTATTGAACGGATTTTGATGAAACTTTACGTGCTATAAGCTTATACATCAGAATATCACATAAACTACAATTTATAAATATATATACCACTCGGACGAAACCGCGGGCTGAAGCTTGTAATTCGTAACATTACTCCCGGTCTGCCAAAGAAAAATCAGATGTAACGTAAACCTCCTCTTTTTAGGAACTCGGTTAAAAATAGGCTTCGGTTCGATGCGGCATAATTACAGATCACATAATATAAGAAATGGAATGGCATTTGATCTACGAAAACCAATTTAGCCAATAAATGGAAGAGGCCCGAGGCTGGTTAACTTTAAAGAGCTTTTTTGGGTCCCACGTTTTGGATATTGGGTTGCGACTTACACCGAATCGTAACATTTTTCATACAAATACTGAATTTGTATGAAATTTCATGTCAGTTTTATGTTTATGTGTTAGTTGTTAGAAATAAAAATGTGTATCTCTCAAACAGTAAATAAACCTTACGTAATAGAAAAAAAAAAGCAATAATTGTTAATTTCAATCCGTAATGATCTCAGTGCCTTCATTTAAATCGAGTTTTATATAACTGTAAGTGATAGAGTAAGATTTTATTACGTGTGTTCTACGTAGGTATCTACATTTACATTAGAGGAAAACTTCGATGAATCATCTAATTGAAATGCTAAGTAAACTTAAAAAATGTAGGCACTAGTGAGAGTATGCCAAGAACGCAGACTCTAAGGCTTAGAATATTAAAAGGATGGCAAATAAAGACTTCGAGCGTAAAGTCTGCATTCCACGAACATAGATGGGCACGGCGTGACCACCTCTATCAATTTGCGGTCAAAATAATGGGTCAAAATTACGAGTTGTGTCCTTGCCATGTCCATGTGGGAATGCGCAAGTTATTGCGTCAGGTCCCCTCTAATTACGTGTCGATGTGGATGCACAAATTATAGCCTGTCGGTGGAACAAGGGCCAACCGATTCTCATGGAATAGCTCTGATATTTTTGTCCTAATCATTTCTTGAAATGTTGTTAGGAAAGATTATACTCTGGTATATATTGGATTGCAAACCAAATAATACACAGCACAAAAATGTGGCTATTAAACCTTTCAGCTCTTAAAAGCTATTTCAAGAGAACATAAATAACGCTTGTAGGTACAGCCCTCCAATTGGTTCCCAAATATTCAACCGAAAATATTTTATGTTTAAGACATCAAAATCAATTATTATTCCCAAACTGGACCTATTCTTTGAGTTATTTATCATTATGATCTCGATCACAAAAGGACAACAACACGGAATAACTTATTTAAGTGGTTCACGGGATAGTGGGTCTTATCTTGGCAGAGAGAGGTGCTTATATTGTGTAGGGATGGCCGGTCGATGCTCGAAGCGATTTCGATTTGGGATACATGAAAGCGTGCAAAGGATTTGGACTGTTTACGACTACGTGGGTGGTTGTGGGCGTGGCACACTCTATCCCTTTCCATCACATGCAGCTTCCCTATCTCCATCGCACCACCGGCCGCTCCCACAGGACCTTTCTTGTTAACGTATTTTTTGTTCCTCTCAACTCGCTTTATGGAATGGTCAGGCGAGCAAATATTTACTCACGATTTTCGAAATCTTGTTTTCATACTGCCGGTCCTTAAAGTAAAGATGATGACTTGTTACTTTGTTATGCTTAGGGTCTGTTTCACTCGAGATAAGTGCTACTCTCACACAATGACATTCCGTTACATAAATTCCATCCATGTTACTATTAAAGTATATTATATCGAAATGTCATTTACTATTTCGTAATAATTCGAAAAAATCCCAGCAAGTTCACTCGAAATTATCGAAATTAATTGTAACAACGGAGTTTCTCACGTTCGCTTCGCAGGTTCAAGATATAACATCAATTTTCTCCCTAAATAGTTGTGGTCAATTATTGTTTATACTGGTAACTATTACTGATGTGTATTGGAATTCCTGCGAGGTTAATTGAAAAGGCCGGTGGAGGTGAGGTGTGTGGAGGAGGCAAGAGGGTGAGGTGGACCTCACACGCGCGGCCGCGGCGGCTGCGCCTGCCGATAAAGAAATTATCCTCTTTCCAACTAACGACCACCATAACCCGCATGACGTCTAATTGGTGGGTGCCACGGTGCGTCTGCGCATTCTGTAAATATGAGGTGCTGTTGGGGATACAACTTTATGTGTTAACATGTAAAAAATAAGCTTGTAACTATAGTTGAGGTATATTTGGTGTGTTCTGGCTGGGTTACTTTCTTAATCAGTAGTATAGCGCGCGCACATGTGTAGCGCAGGCATGTATAGGCAACGAGGATATCGCAGATTTTTTCCGTGTGCCGCTCAGCGAAATCGTACCACTCTGTACAGTATATCATCTCTGCATCAAAGCAAAAGCAAAATCGATTGCCATTGATGTTTTAATTATACTGTGTGTACTGAAACACTTGCACAAGTGCATCTTTATTATATTAACCTAAACTAAAAATCTACATATTCTAACGAAGCATTAAGTTATTCATGATTTTGTATCATCTCGAGTAGGTCATCGGTCTAATTCTGAAATGGTTTGCAGCAGCAGTTCAAGTTGTTCAAGGTACTTAATGTTCGGGTCAAAAGATCGCCAATAAAGAAAGAAAGAAGAACTTTTTTCCCAGTAACTTAACACCAAACAGTAATAAAAATATTACATTTATCTATTATATCTAAAATCACAATAATAATATTAATTTTAATCATGTAGGTAGACGGCTGCCGTGTAAAATATCAGTTTCAGATAAGGTCCGAGCTCAGCTAAATACCGCCGTGACACATCCACAGCGCTTATTATAAGCCCTGACTATATTCTAGGGACCCACCCACCCCTACACATATTAATTACACGTATATATACAAATAATAGTATACCACCTATACATAATAGTTAATGAAACATATTTTATCAATAAAATTATAAAATACCTACACCTTTAATGATACTGACAGGTCATTATGATGATAAAGTCTGTTGGCTGAATTATTTTTAACATCTAAGATATCTGTTAGGTATTAATTTATTAGTATAATTTATACATATCATTAATTTTTATTATGATCGTTGGCACATAAATAATACTAGGTAATTTAATACTTAACACCTGTGCCATAAACATATGTAAAACACAATGGACTCTATAATGTAGGTATACTTATACCGTTGTAGTGTCCAGTACGATCGACTGTCCATAGAAAAGACATCAACGCGCGTTGAAATAATTCAACGCGCGCTATTTAAAGTTACTATAACAAATTTTTAAATCTATGTATACGATATATAATACTATTACAATCTTTTATTTAACACTGTCGCCTGTTTTTCTGTTAATGAAAATTAAATCTGGCAATCGATTTTTCAACTACTTTCAGAAACCGATCACGTTTAAATTTTGTACTAATGTATGGTTGTGAATACCAATGTGGTATAAAAAAGCTACATCTTATACCTTTTTTTAAGAAAAAGCAGTTATCTTTTATCAATCTTTTATATTTGTAAAATTACCTAGATACATTCACCAAAAGGCGTCAGACACTATCTCAAAATTAAAGTCTAAGGTGTAAAGTTAAGTAACCCAATGATCTTCACATTTAAATTTGGGACAAAGGTTAGCCCAAGTAATGACAAAAATCCAAAAAATTGGGGTGTTTCTAGTACTTTGAATTTCAAGTATACCCTGAGCCCTATTGGTGCATCAAGTACTTATAAGCTATTGTTCATAGATATTAAAAGAGGTACGGAAACCTTTAAGTCTTAGTTTTCCCACTGGATGGATTTTTCTTTTTGTATTTTGAGGGCAAACTATGAACTGCTTTGGACTTGGGTATGCAAATTGCACAAATAAAATTCTGACGAATTCCTAAAAGCAACAATTAGCAAAATTATACATTTTTATTGCTTTAGGCGGGCTGCGTTACTATACCTTGAATTGTTTTACACAAAAAAGCTCTACGCTTGAAAGAGCCATAGCATTTTTTCAATAGCGTCCTGAACGGTGAGTCACCTGAAGTATGAATCATGGTGCATTAACAGCTATATTCTAACGTTTCACTGATAAATATGATAACATTAATGTTACACCAATTGTGTGCGAAGAAAGGGGCCTAAAAGAACCATTCTGACTTTACACATTGTTTAAGCAAAAATAGACTTTAATCCTAATGCACTAAAGTAGCTCCCAGCTTAAAGAAAATAGGGCTTTAGATACAGAAGCGTCCTTTTAGATGCCGCTGGCGCTAGCAGGACAATAGCGATTATCAAACTCGCAGAAAAAACACAAACAGGACCTCTCGATATTACACCGTCGTGGAAAAAAATGACAACCGGCGCTAGAGAAACTAATGGATACACAAAGCTTTTCAAAAAGCTTTAAGATTACAAACATGTATTATTTGGATATACGGTACCCTTTTATCTCTGAAAATTATTCAAAAATAGGTATAATACAGGTAATTAGTAACTTGTAGTAATTGTTAGTGGGAGGACTAACTATTCTGCGAGTGTCCGTCTGGGTTAGTACCACCGCTTTGCTCGTGAAGTCTGCCGCCAAGCAGTAATGTGCAAGCATTACTGTGTTCCGGTTTGATGAGCAGAGTATCCAGTGAAATTACCGGGCTTATGAGACTTAATACCTAATGTCTCAGGGTAACGAGCGCATTGCAGTGCCGCGCAGGCCTTTGCGTTTTAAAGTTCTGGGTGGCACAGCAATTGTTATGGGCCGGCGTTATGCTTACCATCAGGCAAACGACCAGCTCGTCTCGTTACCAATAACATAAAAAAAACTTATGAGACATTAAATGTTCGCCGATCTAACAGCAATGACATCATAATTAAATTAATACTAATTTGACTACATCATTTGATACCCATTAATTTAATGAAAATTAATTCGATAAGTTATGTTTTTCATCTAAAGCTCTGTTCTTGCTTGTAGGTATTAAAATAAAAAAATAAAACGTGATATCTAGATTTTCGTGGAAATTAATTAATATCAGATATCATCAATTACAACTACTAACAACGTAACCTGATATTGGCTTTAAAATCTCTCACGCTAAAAGAGAGACCACAGATGCCATTAATTAAAAAAATAATCATTAAAATATAAGACCGTTTTACTTATGACATAATTCCAACAACCTACCATTTACACTTAAAGTTATGAATCTTTCAGACTCCAATTACCTAATACTGATAAAAAATGGAAAATAAATTATACTTATACAATTAAATGGTCTATCTATTTGCCTATCTATTTATATTTGAATGCATTAGTTAAAATGACACGATAATCTGGAATATTATGAATTGAAACCGTATGAAATACATTTTCATAAAAATCAACTACCTACCTCACATTAAAATACCAAATTGGTGACGCATAAACCAAAAGCGATCATTTCGTTCAAATATTTCATCGCACTAAGGGTCCAGTTCTGGCACGTTAAGGGCTGTCAATTGGGGTGGCGCTAACTCACTGCCTCACCAAAGCCTTTGTGTCCAAACTTTAGCGCCACCATAAAAAAAGTACCGACGGAAGTAAGCACACAAAGCGAATGCCAAAGAGCAAAAACTGTGGTAAAAAAAACTGCATAGTGCGGTCGAGGCAGTGTGGCCGCTCGACCGCTCTTGTTAAATTTATAACAGCTCTATTTTAAGCTCTATTTTGTTTACCTGCTTGACTCTACTTTATTCTGGTCGGTAATTGGAGGCATTTGACGATGACTTATTAATTTATTGAGCGCTGTTTCGGTTTTTATGGAGGTGCTAAAACGTCCGCTTCGCTTTTGTTTTCATTGTTTGTGTATCTACGTTTGTGCAAGTAAAATGTTCATAGACAATGCAAAGGTAGATTTTTTAATGTTTTATAGTTATACTTTTTTATATTTACACTTTATTCAAAATAATTTAAGTCACGCTTAACATCGACTTATGTTTAGATACTTTACACAAATATCGATTTAAGTGAAAGTTATTATTAATTAATATTAATATATTCCTCTGGGTAAATTGAAGAAGTTTTTAAAATCACAATACGTTCGTATTACGAATTATGAAAAAAACGAGAACCTCTTTTAAAGATTTTTGTGCTTAATGACGAGTAACCTAATTTTTTGATGTCTAAGGTTCACTTTGACTGCTATCACACGTGATGTTTAGTGATTTCGTTTTCAGCTTTGTCCATATTGGTTGAATGGTATATCTACTATACAACAGGCTATGCCTAGAAAACTGCCTCTCAAGTATCTGAAGATTGCTTGGCAATAGATTTTTAACTTTGATTGTGGCAGCCCAGGCAACCATTAGTCAACCGTACCACTATGCTATGAAAGCATTTCAACGTATTCTGCCAGTGAAAACCCCAGCAATTCGCGGATTTTAATCCTTGCTCTAGAGATATTTGTCCAACTTCATTACAGCTATATATAAGCTATACACATAAGTATGTAATTAGCTCACTACACGACTGCGTACCTGTAGCTATTTTAAGTTATTAGAGCTTATCTTATGGCATGCGTAATTTACTACACAAAGCCATAAAATTTTAACATTTTATGCGTATACGGCAGAATACTAAAAGTGAACATAAATTAGTGGGCTACAAAATTATAAAAGAAAATCGACAATTATTACCTAAAGCTACATAATGCAATTACTCATGTGATTTTACTAAAGGATAAAACATAACACATTTCTATATTTATTTTAAAGCGGGTTATTTAAGAATAGTGAAGATATAACAATATTATTTGTTCGTTTTTGTAAAGAAATTAAGGCTTTTTTCACCTATCTTTTACTATTTAGGAAAAATAGGTTTATTTTTTATTTTTAGCTTCGCACAGTTTGTGTGTTTCGCTAGTGCCAAAGTAATTTGAAAAATTAGTTAGAATGCATCGAGGACAAAATAAGAGACATTAAAAACTGTAAACCCCAGTATAATTCATTTTCCTACACTTTTAAGTATGTTTAAGAATACTAAACAGCTAAAAATTCACCAATATACATAATTACCAACTGTCAACGAAGCATAAGTTTAGAAAAATTTAACAACATCGATAAACGTTTTGGTCTCACCGAAAACTTCCAACAAATACTAAGTACAATAATACAACTATATTATTTTAGTTGCTTTCGGATGAGGTTCAAACATAGACCAAAAAGGTAGTAAAGAAAGTAGGTATATAAGTAATTAAAAACAACATTCAGAAGTTTAATACCGCACGGCCCGGTATTTGTGCGCCATACAACGTACACACCACATAGATATATTAGTATCAGTTGCATTTCTACATCATCCGAGCAACGCTGTCGCCCGCGTGTCTCGTATTGCCTACACCTGTGACCTACACCAAAACGTACCCAAATCTCTACGCATTCCACGTCACAGCGCCGAAGGACGTTACATAACGCCTCTCATCAAGGTTGTGTGACTGCAATCTCTAAGTCGAGAGAGCGATGGAAACACCGCGCACGTTACGTGTTATTCAAATGGTATACGTGGTACAGGCGCTCAATTCAGGTTCTGTACGGCACCTGTAGACGAATGTGCCATTTACATTGTAATGCACGCGCACTGCTTCCAACCAGTTCGATTAGGAGGGGAATGCTGTCCACATACCAGGGCTTACAAATAAACTATTGTTAACGTTCTTTGCCAGCTCTTGCATTTATAAAATGTTGCTTTGCACGCCACAGGAGCCTAAATAGACGGGACAGCGCAATTTCCTGCTACAATGTAGCTGCCAACATGGACACCGTGTATACGCTTTATGTTATTTTCACGTGTAAAGGCCGATTTTTCAGTTGCATCTTTAACGAACTGATTGCTATTGAATAAATTAATTTTCGTGTTTCTAGTGTGTTTTTACGGGTCTCTTTCATTTCAAAATTAATGGACCGTTAGCTAACTAAGGTTTATTTCTTTAGAATGACATAACATTTATTTACATCTGTCTTCAACACAGACTAAGATGATTCAGGGAATTATCTAACAGGACGCTATCTGACTATTGAAAAATCAGCCTTAAATGGAGCAATTTTCTTCCGTATTATAGATGAATTTGCAAGCCCTTCATCCTCAAAATACATTCAGTCTAGACTGAATGACAAAGACTGTCGGTTATCTTGCTTGGGAAGTTTTTCAGATGCAATGAAAAAGTTTGAATCTCTTTTTTAACTCAAGGGGTCTGACCACAAAAAAATTAAACACACGTTAAACCTGTCTTAATCACTGTTTAACGCCTAAACATGCCTTAGTCGCGCGATTAAATATGAGCTATCACAAATCCTGATTTAAGTGGTGTCTAACCGTTGTCTAACACAATTCTGTTGTGACATTTCTAATCATTTTTGTCGTTTAACTTTAGACGCTGTCTAGGCGTTAAACAGTGATTAACACAGGTTTACGTGTGTTTAATTTTTTTGTGGTAAGACCCGAAGCGTCTGTTTGTAATGTCAAAATAACAGCTTTTTACTGAATGCATATGAAAGTATATACGGTAAGTACTTATAACAAAAACCAATTTAAGATATTTGATGGAATTAGTCTTACTTTGCGGAAGTCCATTTTAAATAAGATATATAATGAGGATAATTTATAGTTTTAATTCTGCGATAAGGAATGTCTAATGGCATAAGTTCAATCTATACTGAATTTAATCAAACTTAACGCGCGACGCTGAACCACGAAACCTGGGTTAGTTTGTTAAAAAAATAAAAAACTTATTTGAGCAACGATGGACTGTAAAACCAACAATTAGTATTTTTAGTCATTTAATAACCCTTGGTTGGAATATGTGAATTTGACGGGAGTTTCACTGGAAGATAGCTGATCTAATAAGGAGTAACTTAGGCAACGTGGGAGAAGTCGCGGGCCACAGCTAGTATTATGTTATATTACTATCCTACTAGTAATAATATTACTTACAAACGCGAAAGTTTGTGAGGATGGATGGATGTATGAATTACTCTTTCACGCAAAAACTACTAAACCCATTTTGATGAAACTTTAGTAATATAGCATATACATCAGAATAACACATGGAATAAAATTTAGAAAAATATACACCACGCGGACTAAGCTGCAGGTGGAAGCTAGTGTAAAATAAAAAAGACCAGCCCCTTCAATGATAATATTGAGAATGTAAGGCATGTATAATTCATAAGGATCTCCACATAAGTGCGAGTATATCCGGAAAATCCGTGGATCCATGTACTTATGTGATTGATCCCGGCTGGCTCGCGGCCGGGCGGCACTGACCGCGCAGGTGCGGCCGGCCATCGACACCATAAAATTAATAACCCGTCTCAAGCGATGCACTCTTGGCCGTCATGCGCACAACATGCGTGTACCCAAATATGTTTAGTGCTGGACTCAAGTGTCGGTGGCAGGTAAGTGTTATTTGGGAAGTAGTTTTGTCGTTTTGAAAGCGGTAGAGCTTTCGGTTATTGCTATTTGAACGAATCGAAGTTATGAATCGTGGGCCAATTCGGCTAGCTATAATGACATTAAATTATGTTTTGTCAGCTGTATCTCTATTCAAAATCAGCAAGCCGGTTTTTCTAAAAATATATCTAGATCCTAAACATATTCTACTAAAATCAGCTTTCCAAATTTAAAAAATGTGTATAAATAGTTACGGATAAATTACTGCTTTTGCACAGTCCGGTGACGCTGTAGAGGTCGCAAGACCAACAGCACGGTCCTTCAAAAAAAAAAAAAAAAAAAAAAAAAACTGCTTTTGCATTCGAGTCATCGCGGCGCCTTAGTGCCTTTGGTGGAATTAAAATGTATAACAATATTTGCACACCTGCCTGCAGGTTGAATACATTGATCAAAAATATTGTTTAAGACCTTACGCTAGCATGTATTCTAGCAAATAAACGATTTGATTTGATTTGCATAAATCACACAAGTACCTACTTTTATTTCCAAATAAAAAAATAATTCAAATGGTCCACTATAAATTGATTAAGAAACAAAAGCAAAATCTACAATAAAATTAAACGTTTTTTTGAATCATGACATCATAATTACTTAGGCGTGACTTCAAGCATAATAAAATCCTATTCGTATAAGAGGCGCTCTCAACTATCTAAATCCCTTTACCGCACCAACGAGAACGAACTATCAAGATACCGCGTTAGAGAACAACGGTAATAGAGCTTTTCCTGTACGAACGGTGTCTAAGTACTCGGACTCATTGCATTGCCTCGCGTCCGCCGCGCAATTCCCAGAGATATGCCTGTATGCCTGTCTAGGCAAGTATCTCAGCACTTTTTCCACCTACGTGGAGCACCCAGAGTTATCATCAATATAAATTGGAATTTATAATGCCATATCCTGATGCAACAAGTTTTTATACAAACATGGATTAATTAGCAGGAACATTATTTTACTATCCTATCCTATCCTACTAATATTATAAACGCGAAAGTTTCTGAGGATGTACGTACGGATGTTTGTGACTCTTTCACAAACTGTTGCAAAAACTACTGAACGGATTTTGATGAAACTTTACAGTGATGTAGCTTCATCAGAATAACACATACATGTACTACAATTTGTAATATTCCACTCGGGTGATATTTTATTAAAATGATATTCTTGTATCGTCATTCGGAATACAGGATTTCCTACTCTTGGTGGTGGCATAGACAAATTAGTTGTCACTTAGGAACTTTTCATTTTATATAAGTATGTATTTTAAAAAATTATTTTAAAAATTAAAAAAAAAAATGATATAGAACTCAAAGAACAAGCTCTCCTTAGTTTGGGACTAGATGGTGCAGTGTAATATATCCCAAATATGTAATTATTAATTTAATTTATATTCTTACTAGAAACCGTTTTGACTGATCAAGGCACTTATAAGATACCTCTGAAAAGACCGCTGGAACTAATCTTGCTAACGATGCCTTATTTAATCTCTTATTCCATTTGAAAAGAAATAAAATAGTCAAACATAAATTTTATTACTATAGGTTTGACCTCCCACAAATTGAATTATCATATTTGATCCTTTCAACGAATTAGTTTCCATTCAGGGCTGATGTTAGATTTGTATTTAATGAGGGCTTCAGAAGGCTCGCGGTCAGACGCTGCGACTGCGCCCGCGGCGGCTGCGGGGAGGGGAGAGAGGACCCCACTCCGCCGAGACGGTGAGTCTGCCTGATAAAGGAGGATTTTATCCGCTCGATTTAGCATGAAATTGGAACACAAAGTGAATAAAGCCACAAGATTGTAAACATTACGAGGTTCCCTTTTTTTACAGCGGGCATTCGGCTTATTTACGGTTCTCTTTTTATTGGTCACCGGTGTCCGCTCCGAGCCCTCTATTTATTGCCTTGTTAAACTCTAGTTAACGAACCGATCGCTCAGTACTCGAGCCTTGCGATGTACTTAATTGGATATTTATCGCTTTACCCCAACTCTTAATTGGTTCGCGCTGTACGCGACTGTTAACCGAGTCGTGCCATTTCAGGTGCCCTCTAAATTGAATTTAAATAAAAAAAGTGAAAAAGAAAACGTTAATTTTTCTCTTAAGGCCGGGTCGGAGTCGAGGATTGTGTGTATCGAGTACGTCATGCGTTCCCACGCGGCCGCGGGAGGGTAACGTCGAAGCCACCAGAATGAATGACTCACTAATCTCGAAGCTCCATTTCCACAAGTCATAGTGCAATTAATAATATGCGGCATCCTGTCGAATTATCTCTCGTCGTGGCAGGGGTCCGGGCGGCTTTAATTTACCACAATGGAAGTGGGTTCTGAGAAGCGTCCGCGGCGAGGCGGGCCGATTCTTCGACGAAAACAAACAGAAAATAATTATCATAAAGATGAAGAGCGGCCGCTGGGGCTCGCCGCTGCTAATGGGGGCCACCTGGCAGCGTCCCCAGTCCCTCCGCCCTCGCAGGAGTGCACCTTCTTAGGCTGACCACACACTGGATCCCATTCTTTATATAGTGTTTGTTAATAACACAGTAAGAGCATAGTTAGATACGAAATCGTCTACTAATTTCTAATAAAGGTGTTTCGGTTAAGAATCTAAGGGGACCTTATATGACTTTTCCAAAAGGTTTTCAGATAAAAATTGCATGCGCTATTCAATTGTTTCAATGTATTCAATTGTTGCTTTCCAATTGTTCATCTGTTCGTGTTGCACCCGCGTTATATAAAAAGGGGAGAGGGAAAGAGGGTGGGTAGGAGACACTCTATGCGAGAAACGTCAATTGTACTGGTTTCTTCATCTCTCACCGCTAAATGTAGGCGATATAGGCATTTCCTGAATAAACTTAACGAACGATAAAAAGTTGTATAGGTATCCAAATCAACAAAATATTTATGACGTCGTGACTCGTGATCAAAAGATAGACTAATAATTGATGTTTAAAAAAACGGATAATCGACTTCCATCGCCTTCAGAGTGCATCGTCAGCTCCTGTCCAAATTAAAATGAATCAATTTAAAATAACAGTAAGCACCTAAAAATAACAACGTGGAAAAATACGAATTCAGACATTTATGAATTCTGAAAAATGAGAATTTACCAATTATAAGAATGTGGAAAAAAACTAATTCGGAATTTTAAGAATTCGGAAACAAACGCTGACGACACCCATGTAAAAAAATAGCTGATTCAGTTGGGAATATCCTTCCTTTTTCTAAGAGCAAAAGAAGGCGACTAAAAAGAGTTCGTAGCTGTTAGGTATAAAGTTGTAACATGTAAGCGTAAGTATTAGTGCAGTGTGTCTACAGCCCTACTCACACATTCCTCGACAGCCGCGAACAGAGTCGACTCATCTTCACCGTATAAGTAATAAGCACATGATTGGTTTTTGATTGCCAATGGTAAAGTTAAATCTTCAGTCGAACTTGAACAAACGAAGCTATACGAAATTAGGTTCGTTATTACGGTAACACTCTAATCAGTCGTAATGCTGGCACAATGCTGGTTTTATTTCTTAAAATGAAGCTATAATTAGTGGTGCGACGAGAATAACAGCCTATTATGAAATATTTTTCCCATCCTCATTGCCAACAGGGAATACGTTCCTATGTGAATAATCCTAATTTACGAAGCGCGAAGTACAGTCAAACATAAAGTTATTAGCATACTAATTTTATTATTTTTGGGCGGTGCTCCTACATATATAACTAAGTTGTTAGTGGGAGGACTAACTCTTCTGCGAGTGTCCGTCTGGGTTGTTACCACCGCTTTGCTCGTGAAGTCTGCCGCCAAGCAGTAGTGTGCAAGCATTACTGTGTTCCGGTTTGATGAGCAGAGTATCCAGTGAAATTACTGGGCTTATGAGACTTAATATTTAATGTCTCAGGGTAACGAGCGCACTGCTGTGCCGCGCAGGCCTTTGTGTTTCAAAGTTCTGGGTGGCACTGCAATTGTTATGGGCCGGCGTTATGCTTACCATCTGGCAAACGACCAGCTCGTCTCGTTACCTAATAACATAAAAAAAAAAAAAGTTTACTAAGGTACAAATTAGTATTAATAAGGTACAAAGTATAAATATTATGAGGTACTCTCATAATATTTATACTAGAGTCCGCGCCACGACTGAAGTCCTGCGGAGTACAGAGGAACTAAAATCACCCTGCGCATTTATTCATATATCTTGAGATTACTTCTTTAACATTTGGAATATTTTTATACTTCAAAATTTTATACTTTAATACATGGAAGGGAAAATGGGAAATAACGTTGGCCTCATATTTCTGAACGACTACAGCGCCGCGCCTATCGGACTTCAGTGGTGGCGCGGACTCCATATAGAGCGTAGAGCAAAAGAACTGACATTTAATGAGTTCTAAGTTGGTGACTGACTCACGCTTCTACAAAAGTCTGCTCTGATCCTATAAGAGCTAAGTTTTTTTTATTTAACTCCTGCAAAGGGATCAAGATCTTTGTAAGGGGTCATATCATATGATAATTTATTGAATAGTTTAAAATTTTAAACTACTGTCTTAACACAAAAATAACTTTTAGACGCCTGTTTAGCTAGACACTGTCTACAAGATAAAGTCTAAACTGATTACAAATGTTACAATAGAATTGAGTTAGACAACGGTTAGACACTTCTTAAATCAAGTTTTGTGGTTGTTAACATTTAAACACACGACTAAGGCATGTTAGATGATGTTTAACTTGTGTTTAGATCGTGTTTAATTTTTTTGTGGTAAAACCGCTAATTGTCAAGTCCAGTGATGGTTTTTGATGTGTAACAAAAATGTTGACGTTTATGGTGTCGATTTAGTTTAGGCGACTGTTATAACCGCTACCCAATAAATGACAACTTCTACGAAATTATGTAGAGCACGTCGTAGCTCCGTAGTACATTATATTAAACATAATATATTCTATTAAGTTTGTAGACCGGTAATAGTACATTACGATATTAGTGCGTAAAGATGTTATAACCAATACGCACGTATATCGTACGACGTTTTTTAACACAATTGCGAGTAAACAGGAAAAAAAAACATTTAAATAAACTCAATCTGTGAATGCACACTGTTGCTTTCCCGCCATTTTACCAGCGCGCTTGAATAGCAACAGCGCGCTGCTCACTAGCTGGAGTGGTGCGGCGGCGATCAGTTCCATATATGAAATGGCAAATAATACTGTTATGGAATTTGTATGGACTATAACTTAACTATTTGCTTTGATAACACACGCGTTTTTTATGACCCGCTTTACATATTTAAAACCGGTGGAATTATATCAGCTTTACGAGAAAGGGTGTTAAAAAGAATATAACACGCTATTCGATCCGTTTCCAGAAGCAGAGAACAAATTTCTACTGCTACCACTTGTAAACAATTACTATCTAAGGCCACACAGCTAACAGCTAAATTCTGTTCCAACTATATTATATATAACTATATTATAGTTCTGTTCTTACTATCCAAATTTAATAGCCACCTCTAGTTACTGAACCTAACGGTGTGCTTTAAAAGTGAAACCGAAAGCAGCAGTATACTTAGAAAAGTGAGGGATTTATAATCTCACATTTGTATATTAGGTACCTATCTCTAAGACAAGGGAATGAAGTCCTCGCGCCGAACCCATTGTTCCTTCCTAAAAGGGAACGTAGTCACACGTCGACGTTCTTTTGTTTCTTATCGTCCCCTTAGCGGTAGGTCCTCAGCAATTTCTAAATAGAGTTTACTGTTACACAGCAACCTGTTCGAAGCACTTACCTCATTGCAATAAGGAGTATTGCCGCCGCACGTATTACTTGGGATTGAATTACTAACACTGAATGTAACATTTTCCCAATCTTATTATCTTTGTGTAACGTTGTGGGATTCTACAGTTTTTATCTAAGCAATTTGTTGTAATCTAGAGACGCTTACGGTACTCTCAGAGAGGAAACCGACGTGTTTGCGACTTTCAAAAGTAATTCAAAGAATGTTTGTAGGACTGTTTCTTTCAACGAAACGTTATCTTCAGTCGAGCTCACTAACGTCGATAACTTTGTCTCCTATAATTTAACGCTGGCCGCCGTCGAACTGTGAAAGCTCGAGATAAAATGCTTTGACGAATTCCTCAAGTTCCTATCTCTATGGTGGAATACGTTATTTTTTCACGTCGTTTTTTCGTCGGCGGTGTTCGGCAGGTTTTTGCGAGGACACAGCGCTCGGTGGTCCATTAAACCTGGAACAATGGACCACTGGACTTCTATTAGCCGTTTTATCTAACATTGACGCTGATTATGTGAATTTTGTCGGCGTTTGTTTTTCACGTTCGCTAAAGCATGCTGACTAATGTTACTACGTGACTAATTAGATTTTTTTTCTGCAGATTCTTGCCTTTCCCTACCTGTTGGCCAGGCTTGGCGTAAAAAATGAATTAAATAAATTCTTCTACATCGAAGGACGGATGTAGAAAACAATGTCCGAAAACGTTTTTGCAGAAAACGTTTTATGGAGTTAGGCATGTTTTTCTGAGCTCTATATATGAAACAAACATGTTATATAGACATGTTTATATCCGCTGCACGTAAATTAGAGATCTCAAATTATTTACTGGACGCATAAGTGTAATTTTTAATACAGATCTATAATCTGTTCTGTCTGTTAATCATAAGTGTAATTTTTAATACAGATCTATAATCTGTATTAAAAATTACACTTTTGCGTCCAGTAAATAATTTGAGATCTCTAATTTACGTGCAGCGGATGTAAAAAAGTCTATATAACATGTTTGTTTCATATATAGATTTATTACGTAGGGAACTAGACAAACGAGTTAGCAGGTTTTCGATCTAAATAGTTTTCGGACCAAAACTACGGTTCAAAACTTTTCATTCCCTTTCAGCAATACCTGCCATAGGTAACATTGGTAGATTTTTTTATACTATTGGATAACAAGACGAGTGGGTCGTTTGCCTGATGGTAAGCATAACGCCGGCCTATAGCAATTGCAGTGCCACCCAGAACTGTAAAACACGAAAGGCCTGCGCGGCACTGCTTTGCACTCGTTATCCTGAGATGTTAGGTATTAAGTCTTATAAGACTTAATACCTAATAAATATAGAATGTTGCCAGTGGCGCCCTGGTACCAGGGCACAGACCCTGAACGGGCGCAGAATCTTTTAGATACGAACATAAGGGCGCAGTTATAGAAGTTTGCACCAGGCGCACAAAAGGTCATAAGGGTGCAGTTATAGAAGCTCGCACCGGGCACACAAAAACTTGACTTGCTGTACGCTTTGGTGTGAACTGTAAGTGCAGCAAGTAATTATTATTAATAAATAAATAAATAAATAAATAAATAAATAAATAAAATGCTAGTTACGGCACTGCTCATAAGCGCAGTAATTTCAGACGACTTCGCTCATCAAACAGGAACACTGCAGGTCTTGCAAATTACTGCTTGGCGGCATACAATACAACTAATAATTATATTTTTTCAAAGCACAAATTATTACAATAATCTTAAAACAAAAAAAATAAGTTAGAAAATCATAAAAAAGAACCCTGTTCAAACTTTCTTTAAAGCTAAGCTTTGTAACTAACTTGTAAAGCCTCCTCAGTGACAAGAATTTTTCCCACATCACGTCGTATTAATAAAATATTCAAATAAAAATCGAACCGTGCCATAAGATAAAGGAATGTTGGAATACATGGAGTAGTGTTGAGAATATTATCAATTATAGGCGAAGAAGGTTTTACCCCCCGCCGCTTCAGACCTTCGCCACTAATATGGAGGCTTCTTTGATTTATAGAATTACCGCCAGAGAGGTAAAATGGTATGTGTATTAACATGCGTGGCTTACTTTGTTTTAATTAGTGTGTTCTGCCATCAAATACTTTAGTGGGGTGTGTTCTCAAGGAGAATTACTGTATTAGTTAACTTAATAGTTGTGATTATTTTAGCGTCGTATAAGTACTTGTTAGTGGTAGGACTAACTCTTCTGCGAGTGTCCGTCTGGGTTGTTCTTTGCTCGTGAAGTCAGTAACGTGCAAGCATTACTGTCCTTTTTTTTTGTTATTTGGTAACTAAACGAGCTGGTCGTTTGCCTGATGGTAAGCATAACGCCGGCCCATAATCCTCCCACTAACAAACTGTGTTCCGGTTTGATGAGCAGAGTATTCAGTGAAATTACTGGGCTTATGAGACTCAATACCTAATGTGTAAGGGTATTATAACGAACGCACTGCAGTGTCGCGCAGGCCTTTGTGTTTCAAACTTCTGGGTGGCACTGCAAATGTTATGGGCCGGCGTTATGCTTACCATCAGGCAAACGACCAGCTCGCCTCGTTACCAATAACATAAAAGCTTTTATAAAATACGTCGTTTCGTTACAGAATTCCTATGGCCGCCTTCCGGCTCCATCATCAGACCAACAATTGTGTTATATGTTATGTCAACGATTATCTATTCTGTGGTTATGTGAAAAAATTGTTGTTGTGTATGTTCAGTTTACTGCTCACGAGCAATAAGCAATGGCTTAATACAAATTGTTTTAAAAATAAAATAAATACCTACCTACGCAATCTCCATTAACTCCAAGAGGCACTTCAGCTTTACGATTCTATAATTCTCAGGATGGTAAATGAATGACTTTTAAGTAGGTAGATAGGTATGTACTTAAAGTCTTAAACCATTTCTAACGTTATCTTTTTGTCCTTACTTTATGGTTTATGAGTAGAATATAACTGCAGCCCGCTGTTTCACCCGCGTAGATAACATGCATTTTCTAATATAAAACGTGTCCTTTATACTTTTAAGTTTATAATATTACTAGATATACAAAACATATACGCGATACACAAACAGTTATTTATAAAATTGTATTTCGTTCATTCATGCAGTAATGACATAAGACTAGTTGTAAGCCATTGACTCCTGCAACACACAGTGTATACCTACTTAGTGTATGTAAGGTTTGTGTCTATAAAAATGATTTATATTTGTATTTATTTGTATCTAGGGATCATTATTTCTTCATTATACTTCGACTCTTTCGCGTACTTTAAAAGCAATCTGAATGCTCGTTCGTAGACACCTAGATATGAACAAAGTAGGTACTATATTATAGTCAGTGAAATTACTGGGGTTATGGGACTTAATAGATACATACAGCCTTACCACAAAAACATTAAACACTGCTTAAACCTGTGTTACAGGGTTTAACTGCTAAACATGCCTTAGTCACTTGTTTAAATGTGAGCAACCACTTAATTTAAGTAGTGTCTCATCGTTGTCTAACGCCATTCTGTTGTGACATTTCTAATTGTTTTAGACGTTTATCTTTAGACACTGTCTAGCTAAACAATTGTCTAAAAGCGGCTTTTTGTGTTAACAAGGCTAATGTCTCAGGGTATAACGAGCGCTATAACTGTAATTGTAATGGGCTGGTGTTATGCTCACTATCAGGCAATCGATCCGCTCGTCTTGTTATCCAGTAGTATAACAACATATACCTACTTACTTCATTTCCATAACTATAAAACTCTGCATAACTGAATAGCTTACTGAAAAATATCGGTGTTAGAAGTTACAACATCTCAAAGTCCCAGAACTTCCAAAACAAAGCAACAGCAAGTCAACAACATCGTACTTTCCGCGGAAAATTATTTAATCTTACGCCGTACAAACGAAAAACAGCACGCGGCCGTGTTTGTAAATAATACGGAAAGAAGCCTAAGCCTTGAGAAGTGCAGCTAACATGTTCCATCTTTAGTAAGCAACATGTTGGCTCACACAAAAACCACCCAAAATCTAACCCAATAAGACTTATAACCGCCCGCACGCGAGCTTTCGACTCTATCCGAAAGCTTGAAGCTCTCATTGAATTGTATACCTTCACGTCTTTCAAATAAGATTAGAATTGGAATATTGACGTTCAGGATTGTCCGGGAGCTGTACACCAAAAAGTGTTTACCTATAAATCACGATCATTGTTTGAGCAAACTTCTATTTCGATGGATTCCCGTGAAGCGTCCGGGATTCGCTAAACAACACTTCTCGGTACCTAACTGCCTAAAGTGTAGGTACTACTAAGTGTAGGTACTGTTAGTAATTCTGTTACTGCAGGAACTGTAACTAATTGCGCACTAACTCAAAGTATGTAGTACGTTCTGTAAATATTGTTACGGATTTTAAATCCTATTAGGTACATTCTATTTGCCGCAGTAAAAATTTAAATCAACTGAGTTATGAGGAACATCATAAAAAATTAAGAAGATCTACTTACTGATATTGTCAGTACAGTACATAATTCTTATAGAGATGAGCTTTTATCTGAACCTAAACAAATATATTCAATATACCATGGCTGATGGTGTGATGATGGTGGATTGAATATACCATACCATGGCGACTATGATACGTCGGATTTAAAGTCGCAAAAGTTCCCGCTCGGCCACTCTCGCTCTCATACTATTGTATTCTGTGGTACTCACAAACTATTGACACTTTATAAGACTTAAAATTGTCTTTTTTAGTTTCTAACTACACAAATACACATGATCTCAGATAGCTTGTAGATACAAAACACGTGACCTAAAAATCTCATGTGAGAGAGATGATCCCTTTATCCGCGTTAAATTAATTAATAAAAGAAATTCAAAATTTTCAATAATAACAATTTATTTTAACTAAAACTACAGCTAATAATTTCAATTCTTTTCCTCAAATAAAAATTCATATACAGACTTCTTGTACCGTTCCGGCAGTGTGTCTTGCAGTTCTGTACGTGTCAGCCAATTTGCTTTCGATTGCGTCACGTTTCCACTGTTATAATTAGCGTAATAGAAGAATACCTGAAAACAAAAACAATACGGTTAACGGATAAAGGTATTACGTAAATATATACATCCCAAAACATTCGCTGCCAACGAGTTTCGAACACGCGTCTGTCTGGTTATCTATACCAGACGTTTTAACCATCTAAGATTCTAAACTATGGGAGCGATCAATGTTAACCCCAAAATTATTGACATAATGATTTTCTTCGGCTACTAAATTATATTTACTAGGTGGTAGGACTAACTCTGCTGCGAGTGTCCGTTTGGGTGGGTACCCCCACTTTGCTCGTGAAGTCTGCCGCCAAGCAGTAGTGTGCAAGCATTACTGTGTTCCGGTTTGATGAGCAAAGTAGTCAGTGAAATTACTGGGACACTTAATACTTAGTGTCTCTTGGTGATGAGCGCATTGCAGTGCCGCGCACACCTTTCTTTTTCAAAGTTCTGAGTAGCACTGCAGTTGTTATGGGCCAGCGCGGTGTTATGCTTACCATCAGGCAAAAGACCGGATCGTCTTGTTATCAAATAGTATAAAAAAACCTTAACAATTAAATATAGGATACCACACCGGTTTTTGGTGACAAATTTGGTTATTTATCCTATTGTTTACAAACTAGCTATTGCCTATTGCTTCGCATGCGTCGTTTCTGGATAAAATGTAGCCTTGCATTCAGGGATAGTGTAGCGTCCAGAGGACTGTTTGCCTTCTATTAGCTAAGAGAGAGTTTTAGAATCGAACCAGTGTTTCTAGAGAACTGCGGTAACAAACAAAACTACCAACATTAACTCTGGGGAAAAAAACTGGCTCAAAATCTGCTGCGGCATTCCGCATCACCTTGTGACTTTATCATCGAGATATGAGTCCTATTAAATGTGTTACATAAGATTCAACTATTCTACTTGGAAAAATCCTTTGCCACGTTTGTATGGGCTAGCTTTAAGGTAATAAAATAGAAATAACATCTTACTTTAGCTCCCACTTTTCCATCAATCTCTGAGGGGTATTTGTACTTGTAAAACCCGCAGGGGGCATTCGACACAAACTTGACTTTCAACTCCGGCCCACATTGTTCTTGGACAATTCTTTCAGCAGTCTGCAATAACATTGTACAGAATAAATAATAGCAATGCAATTATACCTACATTTTCTAATTTAAAAAAATTGTTTAGTGTATCGTCTCTTACGTTTTGCATGATTTTTTCAATATCTCTACATATAAATAAAGAGAACATGTAATATAATTATGTAAGAAATATTTACCTGTCTCAGTGTTTCTCCTTCCTTCCATTTACCTTGTGGCAGAATAGATTTCATGTCATTACCTAACTTGAGAGAGGTGACCAGCACTAAATGCCTCTGTAGTTGCCTATCTAGGGAAGTTTTGTCTCCTTTATTGTCTGCCTCTGTAAGTAACAAGAATTAAAAAGTTATTTACATATTTAGAGAAGACTTTTACTTGCCAATACTCATAAAGGTAATTTGGCACAAGCTTTTAAAATTTGAATTGTGCTAAGCTTAAGGTTAGTATGATCTTTAGCTAAGCACAATTCAAACTTCCTATATGATTTTTTTACTTTTAATGAGTCTATGGTTCCCAAGTATTGGAAATGCTGAATTGAGAGATGGTAACATTTTTGATAATGGATTAAATTAAATCATAAGCTTCCAGAGATTACCGGCAACATAGAAACAAACTTACAAACTTTACTGCTTTATAATATTAGTATTTGGCTTATGATAATGAAAGCAACTTGTCAAATGTTTGGTTGCTTGTTTGGTACCGACCTGTAACAATATCAGCAAATTTAAACTGGGCAAGCTCCTCATTTGATGCATCTTCGTAATCTTGTGCTGTGATTTTACTAACTGCATCTATATCTACATCAATGGATTCCTTCTTTATTAGCTCTGCGTGAATTCTGGAATTGATAACAAGTTGGTTTGTTTTAGTCTTAAACAGTTTATAAGTTACTATACTTTCACTTTTTAACCACCATTTTTTTTATCACCATCTCGCCTGATCATAAGTGATGATGTGATTGAAGAGTGTTGTTGATTTGTTAGTGGGAGGACTAACTCTTCTGCGAGTGTCCGTCTGGGTTGTTACCACCGCTTTGCTCGTGAAGTCTGCCGCCAAGCAGTAGTGTGCAAGCATTACTGTGTTCCGGTTTGATGAGCAGAGTATCCAGTGAAATTACTGGGCTTATGAGACTTAATACCTAATGTCTCAGGGTAACGAGCGCATTGCAGTGCCGCGCAGGCCTTTGTGTTTCAAAGTTCTGGGTGGCACTGCAATTGTTATGGGCCGGCGTTATGCTTACCATCAGTCAAACGACCAGCTCGTCTCGTTACCTAATAACATAAAAAAAAAAAAAAAAGATGTTATGCTTAAGTTAGATTAGAACTGGCTCTTAAGTGCAGTTGCCGGAACACATGATAGTTACTTGACGAACAACTTTCCACTTATGACGAGAACTAGAAAATACCAAACCATTTTGCAATGGTTGCATCACAATGTTTTTCTTCACCGAAAGCTCAAACTAATCGTAGTATTCAAACCACACACCTACAGATTACAGGCCAATTGCAACATCAGTAGCACAGAGCCAACATGTCCAACATCACCAAAATTTTAGAACTAAAAACTTGTTTCTTTTTTAGTATTTGGAATGAAATAGAGAATATCACTAACTTATCATTTTCACGACGGATTTCGTGGTCTGATTTCATACTTTTCTCAATTTCAATTGTGTTGAGTAGGTTCTTGTATTTCTTCTGAATTTCATTAAGAGGAGGTGTGACCACAGGCAAGCGCTCGACACATACTCCTGTTACAATGTCCCAGGACGATTTGGAGTTTATGCTTAGACCTGAAATGTACACTTTATTGTAGCAAATATAGTTTAAAAGCTGGCGAAATTGTGGCTAACATTTCACAGAAGCCAGGTAATAAAGAAAGAAGAAGAATAGTTTAAAAGCAATGATCTATTTTGACTTTGAGGTTAAGTAGTTTACCTCTACTAAAGATCTTGTGACACAAATTACTTTCTGTACTGAGAAATGTTCTGCATAACATTTTAGATTATTGCGGTGTACAAGCAAATCTAAAAGATTTTAATTCAAAAGTGAAAGACAAAATGCAAGTATTTTGATTTCAACTTATGTCAGAGGTTTTTAATTTCGATTGACATTGACATTGGACACTTGACAGTGACATTGATATAACATGCACTCAAGCAGTCACAATTCTAAGTTCTATGTTTTTTTTTGTTTTTGGTTCCACGTGATTTACGTATTTAGCTAGTGTCAAGTTATAATAAATACCCGTTTTACGTCATTGTACTATTTTCCTTCATGCACATTTACGAACACTTAATGGTTAATAATACACCATTATTACACATTAACACTTGATAAAACATAGGTTTTTAGTAAATAACACAAAATCCACAACAGCACATTTTCGCATTCCCGCCAAATCCCAATTCTATAACCCTTTATAACGCCTGTGATTGGCTCGTCCCGTCCGTGTAGCTTTTTGGCTTAGACAAAAACAAAGAATAACATAGACTGCAATTTATAAAGATATATACCACGCGGGCGAAGCGCAGACCCAAGCTAGCAGAAAATAATTATGAAATTAAAACACAAAACCCTGATTATGTTTGGATTAGTCTTTTTTTAGTGTTACCACAAGAAAACCATTTTTGGTCACCTGTTTAGCTAGACAGCGTCTAGAGATAAACGTCAAAAATGATTAGTAATGTCACAACAGAATTGTGTTAGACAACGGTTAGACAATACTCTAATTTTTTTGTGGTAAGACGATGTTTAGCTTTGTATCAGTAATTTATTAGCAAAACGAGACGGAGAATGTCACTTTATATTTTAAAATTATTTTACTGCTAGCAACATTTGCTATGTGTCAAATTCTCCCTTTTCCGGTTCTAGTGTCAAAGAAAGTGGGTGAATTTGTTTTTAGCATTAAAAATCCAAGTAAATCTTTAAAAATAACTACTGTAATCATGTTTTTGTGATCTCAACTAATGCATTCGATTGTGTCGTAGGAGTTCTGAATAATATTTCATTTATTTACCTGACAAAAAATAGCCCAATAACACTTGTCAATCTTAGTTATATAGGTTAGGATTTATCGGTTTGTTTCTTTTTTAGCCCTAGACATGAAGCAAATCGTTGCTAACCAAAAGGTGAAGATCCCGGATGGGCTCACGGTTCACGTGAAATCGCGTTTGGTGACAGTGAAAGGCCCGCGCGGAGTTTTGAAAAGGAATTTCAAACACTTGGCAGTAGACATTCGCATGGTGAACCCTCGTCTTCTGAAAGTGGAAAAATGGTTTGGTTCTAAGAAAGAGCTCGCTGCAGTCAGAACCGTATGCTCACACGTTGAGAACATGATCAAAGGTTGGTAAAGTTGTTGGTGTTTGTTGTCTTATTGTTTACCTGTAAAAACAAAACTGAAAGCAACCCCATTAAATGAATAACCCCAATGAATTGATTCAGTAATCGTATAATTATGTAATTAAATATAATGTAAAGATAAATGTAATTAATTAAGCAAGAATCTAACTCTTTAACTACAGAAAATTTAAGGTTAGTTGAAGTATCTAAACCCATCTATGTATTTTAACAAGTAAAAGGAACTGATAAGCCATACCTTAACAGTCTACATAACTACTTTCCTTTTCAGTTTTATTAGAGCAACATATTAATGAGTTACAATATTATCTTGGGATCATTAAAAATTAATTAAAATACACATGTATTGATATTTGTTTTTAAATCTTTTTAATGGGGTTTTATCACAAATTGAATATGTCACCCTATGTGTGAGTCAACCTATTTTAATATAAGTAACTGTATATGCACTAATACAGGACTAAAGCCCATTTTCACCAACACTAGGGGACACCTAAATTGTATGACTAAATAGTTAGAAGTTGCCTAGACCAAACAATGTTTCACCAACCTTCTAACGGAGGGTTCTAACGGTTTATACTTAGGATTTTGCTTATTAGGAGTTAACAGGTATAAAACTATTTACCTACCACCTAGTGTTGGTAGGACTAACTCTTTGCGATTGGGGAAAAGCCCTTTATTCGTGATTAAAAAAAATAAAAAAAACTTACTCTTCTGAGAGTGTTCGTTTGAGTTCGTACCACCACATTGCTCGTGAAGTCTGCCGACAAGCAGTAATGTGCAAGCATGACTGTTCCGTTTTGATGAGCAGTCAGTGAAATTACTGGCCTTATGTCATTTAATACCTAATGTCTCAGGATAACGAGCGCACTGCAGTGCCGCACAGGCCTTAGTGCTTAAAAGTTCTAAATGACACTGCAATTGTTATGGCCGGCATTATGCTTACCATCAGGCAAATAACCAGCTTGTCTCGTTTTAATTATTTCTACATTATTGTTATTGAATACAAATTCTACATCTTGTAGTTTGGCTTCATTATGTATACTTTGATATTATAATCCTTAGGTTATGTTGTATTTAGTACTGTTTTAGTGTATTAAGTGTTAATGAAATAATTTGAAATTTGTTGCAGTGATTTAGGGGCTAGCATTAGCTGCAGTCCTCTTAATTTCATGTGGTGTAATATCTGAACTAAGAAGTGAAGTTAGATTTTCATGACTTCCTTGAAATTCTATGTAGGTGTAAATTTATCAACCTCAACATAATCTGGCAGTATTTATTCTGAAGCTGTATTTTCAATCAAAGAAGTTTTATTACACCACTTATAAGTACTTCTATTAGTTATTTACAATTTTTGGACTTATGGATAGTCAATTTTGTAGCTAATAATTTCTCCTTTATAATTTCTAATTGACTTTGAAACAGCTGAGTGAGGGCCATAGTAGTAATTTGTTAAAAATTGTTGCGTGAATCCTCATGGAGTTGTTGAAGACAGCTACGAAACCCTATACAATGTGTAGCATAATGTACACTTGGTCAGTGTGACCCTTTTTAAAACCTATATCACAATTTAAAAACTTGTAACAATTATTATGTAAATAAAGAAGTAATGCAACCTGTTTGTTCTTTTCAGGAGTGACAAAGGGATTCCAATACAAGATGCGTGCTGTATACGCTCATTTCCCCATCAACTGTGTCACTACCGAAGGAAACTCCATAATTGAGATCCGAAACTTCCTTGGTGAGAAATTCATCAGGAGGGTAAAGATGGCACCTGGAGTGACCGTTGTCAACTCCCCCAAACAGAAGGATGAGCTAATCATCGAAGGAAACTCCTTGGAAGATGTCTCCAGCTCAGCAGCTCTCATCCAACAGTCCACCACCGTAAAAAACAAGGATATCAGAAAGTTCTTGGACGGTCTTTATGTGTCTGAGAAAACTACTGTGTTAGCGGAAGAGAATTAAGGACATAAAATAATTTTACCAACAACTTTGATTTTTATTTTTTTTACAAATTACCTATGCACAATCACACCTTCAATAATAAACATATGCTAGGATTCATTGCTATTGATATAACTCATCAGTTGTATTCATAGAAAAGTATGTACTTAGTAAGTACATACAGTAGATGTCCGAACATTTATAGTGTTACCACAAAAAAAACCCTTTTTAGTCGCCTGTTTAGCTAAACAGCGTCTAAAGATAAACTTCAAAAATTATTAGAAATGTCACAACAGAATTGTGTTAGACACTACTTAAATCAGGATTTGGTGTTGTTGTTTAGGCGTTAAACAGTGATTAACACAGGTTTAACGTGTTTAATTTTTTTGTGGTAAGACCCTTAATTTTTCTGGCATTGAATAGTACATTTTTAGAAGCAGCATTTTCAAAATCGATTTATTAATTGCACATTGCCTATCAATTTCAAAATAGCCGAACTGCTATCATTAAAAAGTCAATCAGGGTAACTTTGGCACTTTTGATCTATCATGATTCTTTATTTTTTTACTATAGAAACTAACAAAACCACAACCAAATTCAAAAACAAATCTATTCTTTGCCATCTCCATAAACAATCTTCACAAAAAAAGTTAAGTGTCAAACTTAATTCATCTATTATTTCAAAATGAAAACCGCGGTAATGTGGCGAGTAATTTTTTGAGGTGAAATACTCTGATTTTCATGCAAGTTGAGTTTAATTATAAAAAACTATTTTCTTTTTCTATCCTAGGCCTATTTTTTTGTTGAAAATTGCAAATATTGACTTTTTGTAATAGTTTTCTTAATAGATAGAAAATATGAAAAAAATACAGATATTTATACAGATAATTATTTTCAAATTCTAGTTTTAATAAATTGTATGGATAAGTGTAACTATAAAATTGAAGAGATAATTATTTTTTGGTTGACATTCTTTATTGTATCAGTAATAATTCGAAGCTCGATGTCTAGTTGATAGGATCTTCATTGTGTTACCGTTTTAAAAAAAATATAACTATTTGTCTATTTTGTTCTGGTTTTATTTTTCACTGTGGCTACCCAGAACCCTTAAATGTTGATCAAAGATACTCAGAATCTTCAAAATACCACAGACTAGGTAGAGCAAAATACAAATAAAAAGCAATTTTAGTGAAAACCATAATTATTGTCAAAGTTACCCAGAGAGGGGGGGGGGTAACTTTGCCGTACCATATTTTTGCAATTTTCTTTTATAATTTCTATTAATAAATGTCGGATCATTTTAGAATTCTATTCTTCACGATCTCAGAACACACATTTACTTGACGACTTACGTCTTATACTTTTTACCAAAATCATACAAGCAAAAAAATGCTCGAAACCTGTCAATGTTACCCGGATTGACTGTAATATAAAAGGGCCTATTAATATTATTCATGCGCCTGACTATTTTTGTGTCTCACAATCAATGCCTACCTTTTATAATAATTTAATAATTATATTTTTTTTATTCCTATTTGATAACGAGACTAGCTATTACAATTGCAGTGCTATTCAGAACACAAAGGCCTGCGCGGCACTGCAGTGCGCTCGTTATCCTGAAACATCATAAGGGTCAGTAATTTCACTGACTGCTCATCCAACCGCAACACAGTAATGCTGCAAGCATTACTGCTTGGCGATAGACTTCACGAGCTAAGCGGTGGTACCAATCCAGACGGACACTCGAAGAAAAGTAATTAGTCTTACCACCTACATATAGTAACATAAATATATACATCACAAAAATTTCGCTTCCAACAGGATTCGAACCTGCGTCTTCTGGCTTGCCGGGCCAAACGCCTTAACCATCAAAGCGGGTCTGCTAGATGGCGCTACGGCTTATAAGCCGAAAAGAAATACATCATATCAAGACGCAGGTTCGAATCCTGTTGGAAGCGAAATTTTTGTGATGTATATATTTATGTGAACATCCGCTAGTGTCGGTTAACACTATAAAATATATTTCATAAAATACATATAGTAAATCAATATATGTGATTGTACCTGCTATGTTGCTGTGTTTGCTATAGTTTGATGAAGTCTAAGGGGATGTAAGAAAACAATAATAGATTTTTCAACGTAAATAATTTTATTCAAACTATTCTATTGAACATCACTAACTCATAAACATTGTACATCTGCAAATATGGTTTTTTATGTTAAAAGTTAAAATAAAATTAATTACACTTAATTTACAAATGAATAACACGCTCAATCAATTAAATAAAATGACTACTTAAGAAAATAAAATAAATACCTATTAAAATAAAACATTCTCTTAATTATTGTTAATACATCGGTACAGAACTTATGAAATAAATTATAATTTATTTTTATTATTATTTACACAACAATAAACATTTATAAAGGAATTAGGACAAACGGATCTCAAAAATTCTTTCGTTTCAATTCAAAACAATCCGTACTCGCCTGGCAGTGCCAAATCTTTGGTAGCTAAAACAATTTGTTTATCGTAATTCCTTTAATCGTCACAATCTATAAAAACTGTCATGAATTCGAAAATTAATACTCTGCTGGGGTACATAATTCAAAACTACAAGTAAAATAAGATTAAGTACTTACTATATTGTGAATGACAATGTACGAAATTAAATATTATTGACTTACTATTTATTAAACAAGCACAACATAATTATCGTTAAAATATTGCAATGTTAGCTGTACAACATTGCAAGTCAGCGTTAGCTCCATATTTGCAGATGGGCATTCAATTATTCCGTAAGAAAATAAAATTCATCAATAAATAAATGTCAAACTATTTAAATTGGTGAGACATTTCACACCGTATAACACAATTGCTTACTATAAAAATGATCAACAAACAACTTTGCACCTTGCTTAAGTTTCAAAGAGGACATCGGTGTGCATAAAAGGTATGTCATGAGATTCAATGTTACGATATATGTTGCCGCTTGAGCAAATAATCCCGATTATATCTTAGCCTAGCCATGCGTGAGGTGGGTTCCGCTACTCTGCGTCAATAGTAAGTAACATTATCAAACTAAATGTATAATAATTCATTAATATAGCACTTCAAAATCACTGGTGCTCCTTGATTTGTAGCATACAATTCACTATTTGAATATTGTATTCACAAACTCTTAACACACGACGAAATTTTTAAATTGTATCTAGCAACCTGAGTAAATCAACAAGATCAATATATTATCATTTTTAAAATTTATTAATATACAATCAATGTACACAGTAAATTGAAGCATGTGGGCTTTGTCAACTAATTTAAAAAAAAATGTTATAGTATTTAAACATCGCATTCGTAAAGATATCGCTAGATAATAGATTTGCACAATAAACATAAGCGTCATCTACAGTGATTGCTATACAAATAGCGCGTTCTTGGTCAACAATTTATGCACAGGTGAAAACTTCACATTACAATTAAATAACGCTAAACAACTCGGATAGGGTCGTGGACTATCAAGCGGTGACCGAAATTAAATCTAACGCAGTCCTCGCTCGGTTTTCTTCGCCGAATAAAAAGACAAACCTATACTCTGTTCCAAAATTTTAGATATTTTATGTAAACAAAGGGCAGGACGAAAAAATTGATGGAAAACCTGTGCAATCCATAATTTGATGATAGACATTATTATTAATTGATTTTAAATTATAACATGATAAACTTTAATTATTGAAAATTCGTGAATGGATCGTTTTTGCAAGATTGTTATTTGAAACAAAACTATAATAAAAGAGTTTTTTCGTGCAGTTATTTGTCTTAGACTGGGAACAAAGCAGAGATTTGAAACATTTTGTGCAATCACCGCCATTTTCTTTTTCTGTCTGTTGATCTGTTTCAATCTCCGAACTCGAGAGGGTATCTTGCTGCTTATGTGTTGTTGAAGATCTTGTTATTTTGTAGTGGTTTTGTTTAAATTTTTGTTGTTGGTTCTTGTTATTTGTTTATTGTTACGTTATAATTGTGCCACGCGAGAGCAAAGCCGGGGGAAATAAAAACGAAAATATTATTCACAAGTGTAAAATGTTTTGGGCAGCTGGCATGTCACTTTGACAGTGACTTTTCGTGACATTTCTTTGTTTACAAAAAATATCTAAGATTATGGAACAGGGTATATACAAATCGTACAGCTGCATCCATTTTTATTCAGCAAAAAAACAGAGAGGAGCCGGTTAAAAACAAGTCGTGTACCAAACGACCTAATTAGTCGTAACGACGCGGCTAGATCCGTCGCAATCGTATTGCTAATCGGCAGCCACGCACCGATCTACCGTTATTGCTTATAATATCCGCTAGGGCGTGTACTTGTGACCAAGAAATACTGAAGATTCTATACCCTGTTCCAAAATCTTAGATATTTTATGTAAACAAAGGGGTTGACAGAACGAAAAAATTGATAGAAAACTGTGTAATCCATAATTTGTTGATAGACATTATTATTAATTGATTTTAAATTATAACACGATAAACTTGAGTTATTGAAAAATTTTGAATGGATCGTTTTTGCAAGATTGTTTACAAAACTCATAATAAAATGAAGCTTTTTTTTCGTGCAGTTATTTTTCTTAGACTGGGAACACAGCAGAGATTTGAAACATTTTGTGCAATCGCCGCCATTTTCTTTTTCTGTCCGTTGATCTGTTCCAATCTCCGAACTCGAGTGTGTATCTTGTCTTGTTATTTGTTTCTTGTAACGTTACAATTGTGCCGCGCGAGAGCAAAGCCGGGGGAAATAGAAACAAAAATATTTCACACTAGTGAAAAATGTTTTGGGCAACTGGCATGTCACTTTGACAGTGACTTTTCGTGACATTTCTTTGTTTACAAAACATATCTAAGATAATGGAACAGGGTATAGCACGTCGAGCGTCGTCGCTCGGTGTCGTAATCGTACAATCTAAGTATAAAACATTGGAGACGTCGGCGAGTGAACTCGAGGCACTATGATAGGTACTAGGTGGTATTAGGTGGTACTAGGGAGGGCTCACAGGGGCTCGCGGCGGGGCACCCACACGGCGGGCCCACTCTCCGCCGTGATCACGGCCTTCACTTTACCGTAGATTTCTTCAGGCGTGTCGCCAGTCACCACCGCTGCGGGAAACATTACTGTTAGAATACATGTACTAAGATATCATTTTTAACAAACAAACATGTGCGTGCGTTTTAGAACGTTTTTTTTAAGTTTCCACCTTTGCTTGCTTCACTATCAACCGCATGCACCGTCGCTTAAAATCAGATGAGATTTGAGGTCAAAGGTAAGTCTATTGACAATAAATAAAGAATATCTCGCGCCAACATCAAGACGTCAAGAACTGATGATCAATCCAAAGTATTTGGAATAGGTAGCTGTTTTATGCTTTTTCTAATTAGTTTCACCTTCGTCCTACGCACTGTGACCAAATATTTAAAAAATCACAAGAACTGTTTATATACTTATGTACAATGTATGATATACTCGTATAGCATTGTTATAATTATAATAATAATTGTTTATTTGCACATAAACTTAACCTATATTACAAGATATATTAACTAGTAATAATTAGGCATCGTTCGATGCTTTGTAGTAGGTTATGGTTATTGTTGCATGCATTTACCGGTAAAGTATTCGGCGAACTCTTGTTCCATTTTCAATGCTCGTTCGTATGTTTTCTTCGCTTGCTCTTCAGTCATTCGTTTATTCATCTCCCTGAAATAACCAAAAAGCAGTTTAATAAAAATACTTGAACACAGTAAGTTGAACATTGGTCTCAGCCTCTGCGACAAGAATAGATCATCAATAACAAACATAGTTTATCTTAATATATTTGTATACCAATCCTATATCTGACTTTTCATCATCAACAAAGATGGTAGGGAAGTAGGTACTTACATAATGGATTCTACGCTCTTTGGTTTGATAAATATGGCAATGGGATAAAGTTGAGCCACTTGTAATCTCTTTATTGCGTTACCGCTCACGTCCAAAATGCAGTGTTTGCCCTGTAACAAATAACACAGTGGAATTAATCATAATTTTATTAAACTGGGAGTAAATAATTCGATGTGTTCCGGTTGATATAGCGAACAAACATGCCGAGTGAGAGTCGTCGTTACTGCGGCGCAAGTACGGATCTATTCGGGTCGATAAAATTCGATAATATTCGATAAAATTGACAGTTCAAATCGATAAGGTGGGATTTATCGAGCTTCGAAACAATCGACAAAAGTTATCGAATAGCTAGGTCGAATCCAAAGAGAATATAGAGCTACTACAATACTTTACGATCAGACTTCGGTACTCGCAACATTCGATAAATTTGTCGAGTTTTTCGGTTCGACAAATTTATCGAACCGACTTCCGTACTCGCGCCGCTGTCAGTTTACGCGACGACCGCGTTTGTCGAATATACGCCATACTAAAAGTATGAGTGATGATAGTTCATCAACTCGCCGTTAGGGGCGCTGTACATTGTTTCAAACAAAATTCGCGTATAGGCGTTCATTGTAGATGTTAGACGTTCATAGTCCATATTGTTACCTTGTGGCAAAACTCACACTAGGTGCATAGTTCCCATTCTTGACATTTACCAAGACTGACCACTTCATCACCTAAGATAGTATCCATGATTTCCCCATGGCAAAAAAGGGTCTGTAATCGTTGGGCGTTATTTATTTGAACAGGACAATAGACCGTTACAATCTTTACGAAATAGTCACCTAGACGTCAGATTTTTGTTTTGAGGTGCTGTTTTTCTAACGACCTTTACAGCGTGTCCTATATAACTGTAGAACGCAGTTGGCGCTAAGCCCTAAATTCTAGACGCCAAAATATTTGATACAGACTAGATAGGTGTAGTGGAGATTTTTTTAGTTATCCAATAATATAAACAAACTCTCACTAAAGACATAGATAGAAATTCAAACTCCAATCATGTCACTGGTTGGCGATCGGATCACTATTGATATCATTAGTTGACGTCCACCGAGTTTGTTTACATTATTAGACAAGTATAAAAAACCAGTTTGTAATTCTCTTAGTTATCCAATAATGCAAACTCGGCGGCTCACCAAACAACGACATAGATAGAAATTCAAATTCGAATCATGCCATTGGTTGGCGATCGGATCACTATTGACATTATTGTAGACAAGTATAGAAAACCAGACAGTAATTGTCTTAGTTATCCAATAATTTAAACAAACTCGGCGGCTCACCAACCAATGGCATAGATATAAATTCAAATCCGAATCATGCCATTGGTTGGCGATCGGATCACTATTGTCATCATTGGTAGACGTCCACCGATTTCGTTTACATTAATAGACAAGTACAGAAAACCAGACTGCATATACCTTCTCGGCGACCTCTCGCACGGACGCCACTGAGGTCCCGTACAAGTTGTCGTTGTACTGGCCCGCTTCTATGAACAGGTGGTTCTGTATGTCCCGTTCCATTTGCTCCCGGCTCGCGACAAAGTGGTAATCACGGCCGTCGACTTCGTAGTCGCGCCGGGGTCGGGTCGTATCTACAAAAATAATTTAAGTTAAAATCACACAGATATAATAGAGTCGACGCCGAAAAGGCCATACCCTGTAGTCCATGGACCGCAACTATCCCAGTCCTTCCTTGAACAAAACGCGTAAGCGCCGTGAAATTAGCGGCGCTTTCGACCTTTTGATCGCGAGAAAACTACACCTTAGACGCAATCTAGCGCTGCATGTTTTATTTGTTTGGTTAGACGACATAATTATGGTATTAAAAAATTGAACACGTCTTTTGTCTTTTTTTATGTTATTAGGTAACGAGACGAGCTGGTCGTTTGCCTGATGGTAAGCATAACGCCGGCCCATAACGATTGCAGTGCCACCCAGAACTATGCAACACAAAGCCCTGCGCGGCACTGCAGTGCGCTCGTTACCCTGAGACATTAGGTATTAAGTCTCATAAGCCCAGTAATTTCACTGGATACTCTGCTCATCAAACCGGAACACAGTAATGCTTGCACACAACTGCTTGGCGGCTAACTTCACGAGCAAAGCGGTGGTAACAACCCAGACGGACACTCGCAGAAGAGTTAGTCCTCCCACTAACCCAACTCTCACTCTCTAGTACGAATTTGGTGTGTAATAAAAAGTGTTATTGTATCATGTGTTTTTCTAAAGTTCTAGAATTGAAATAACAACTCACGAGGCACGCAGCTTCCGAACTTGTCCGGGAATTCTGATATGAGGTCATCGTTTATCCTGTCTTTCAGGGGTCCCAGGATGATCACGGGACGAGTGTATGTTATAGTCAACTGCTGCACCGTTTCATAAGATAGCACCGTCTCGTCTTGACCTGCAACATTACATGCCAACATTCACGCACGCCCTTCAATGGAAATGAACTGATTCACACCATGGCAGTAAAAAAAATCGAACAAATGTCCACTAAAATGTGATGTTGCTTGTTTCTTTCACTAAGTTATGAAATATATTACACAAGTTTCCAAATCAAGACGTTTCCAATCACCAGTGCAACGCGTGCTCCAATCTAGTATATCTATAGAATTTTGTGCAAGTGCCGCCAAAATTTACGAGAATATTAATTTGGAAAAACTATATGTTAAAATTGCACGAAGCAGGCATACGTTATACAACATCTAGATTTTAAAGTGTAAAAAAATGCTTCTTTAACACAAAAATTGCTTGGTAAATACTTGTAACCAATTATCGACGTGGAATAAAACCTTGTTTTACCGACCTGGCATTTTACTTAAGAAGTAAAACATAACATTGAATTATTACAGCTAAACTATATCTATATATTCATCTGGTTATAGAAGCTCCATCATCTAAATATTTATAAATAACAAATTAATAAGAAAGAGATTATTATTAAAAAAATATGCAGCTAAGTGAATATTACTCTATGAAGTTATAACTACGACTAACATGACCGAATATTCTAGTCTTAGTACAACAATTTGCAAGCACTTTTAGGTCTTATTTCAAAATAGATAAGTACCATTATCGTATTTTCGTCCTAATTAAATTTTAGATAAAATTAGCTAGCTAAAGATGCGATAATTCGTTTACATACTTCTTTACTAAAGCAATACAAACAGCGCAACGAATCGAATACAATACTCTACAAGAATGCCTAGATCTACCGACATCGATGTTTCCGGTCTGCAGTTGATTTTTCTTTACATGCTTCTGTTGTTAGCTAGAACTAAACGCACGCAATGTAATAAATCACTTTTATCGGCACAATTTAGTTCTGACTAACAAAAACGTTGGTCCGTAACGCGTAAACGTAATATAACAGTACGTCAGCGTTGGCTAGTAAACAATATACAGCGCCTCTAATCATCGGAAGCGGAAAAAATCTAATTCTATAAGTAAACCAGTGGCGCAAGTACGGAACTTTTCGATCCATATCGATCGAGAAATTGACAGTTCGATAAAATAAAATTAGAAATAAGTAGGACGTTGTTGATTTTTGTCCAAAACGAAACATAACCTTTTCCCTGAGACCGAAAACTAATCTCCGAAACTAGTTTTGCGACGACGACAAGTTTTACTTAAAATTTACTTGTTATCGATTGCATTTCCTACACAATGAAGTTAAATTTTTATTGCTAAGAACGAATAACTAATTTCTCGCAGTGATTTTCGTGTGAAAACCGTGGCGTACGACGATAAAACCAATACATAATAGTCTTCGTTCCATAAACCAGTCTTCGAATTGTGAGATACGAATATTTACTTTATAAGAAAAGTAGATTCGGCTTCGTTTCTTTTTCGATAAAATCAAGAACTACCTATCTCTAATTTAAATTTTTAACGATACAAACTGTCAATTTAATTCATCGAAAAGATCGGTGCTTGCACTGCAGCACTTGAAAAACTTAAAAACAAGCTCGAATGGAAGATGTCGTGATGTATATGTCTCGTAGTGACATGCCGGTGGCGTGTGCGTAACTAAGGCAAAGCGCGTACTTAAGTTTGGCATGCGCGGCTCTCGTGCCCTCGTGTGCTTCCAGTGCCCAATTCCCACTAGCCGCGTGGGCCCGCCGCCCGTGAATTCAACTTTTAAACATGACCCAAACACTTTCGTGAGCTCGATGGCTATATACTATCGAGTGCACTGAGGCTATTAGAGTAACCGCGTTATGAATCGAAAACCAACCGAACATTAAAAAAAAAAGAAACGACAAAATAATAAAAGAAAAACTGGAGTGTTATTGTAATGAGAACTACGTTTCTAATTGATGATCATAACCAGAATGCGGGAGATAAGGTATCGGCTACGGCACTCGCAAGCTACGCCTCACTCCCATAACTTACTCTCGTCCTCGAGATAAATGAGCGTAATCTCGTCCATCATTGGAAGTTCCACTCGATACAAGATTTCCCCTACACGTAGAAAAATTAACGTTACATACATTTAGTTCATCTGCAAGGTGCATGAGTCCGTTAAAGGACGGGGAATCAGGGCCTGACGAAGCGTCATCTTTTGTATGGCTCGGACATAAATTAGCAGCTGTCTACATTCATGAGTAGCGCTTAGAAAAATAAAGAGCAAATAAAAATACGTATCAGACCAGCGGCGCGAGTACGGAACTTTGCGATCCGTTGCGATCGATAAATTGACAGTTCGATAAGATAACATTAGAAATAGATAGGGCGTTGTTTTGTCGAAAACGAAACCCAAACTTTTTCCCGAGAACTAAAACTAATCTTCGAAACTAGTTTTGCGACGACGACAAGTTTTGCTTGTGATCTGTTATCGATTGTATTTCCTACACAGACAGTGAAGTTTAATTTTCGTTTCGTTGACCGAATAACTAATTTCGCGAAATGATTTTCGTGTGAAAACCATGGCGAACGACGTTAAAACCATTTAAATACACTTAATATGTTAAAACAATAGTCTTCGTTCCATAAACCAGTCTTCGAATTGTGATTTCACTTCATATATAAGAAAGAAGATTCGGCTTCGTTTCGGTTTCGAAAAAAATCAAGAACTATCTATCTCTAATTAAATTTTTTATCGATTCGAACTGTCAAATTTATTTATCGGAAAGATCGGTACTTGCACTGCAGATGAATGTTAACATGTAGGTATGTATCGCTTTAGTTAGGCAACTAGAAGCACGGGACGGTCGCGAACCACCCGTGTACTCTCGCGACCAATTTTTACCAACATCGACTACATGTGGAACACCAATAAACTCTCTCCTAAACTCCTGCAGGGTTATTTTACTTCACTCGGAATTGTATCCGTGTCGGAAGCGACTGCCTTGAATCGTATATATTTCGGAAACGCATCGCGACAGAAATATTGTCGGGATTTAATCCGTGTTTATACAGCTGAGAGGTCGAATCTAAACGGGAAATTTCTCTGATGGGATGCGATTCCGAAATATAAACGATTAATATCAGTCGCTTCCGACACGGATATCATTCCGAATGAATTAAAATCACCCTGCTGTACTGCGCAACCATGTCTGCGTAGACACCAAAAGTTTGGAAAAAATATATAGATATATCTTCGACTTTTATGGATGGATCAGGCAACTGACTCGGCAGAGTTGCAGTAAATGATGTTTTTTTATGAATTTGGTCTTGATAATTCGACTGCTACATAACATAAAGGGTCGTATAGACAAGTGTGACACGAGCGACAAAAATGTGAACAAAACAAAACTATAAGTTTATTAAAATAAGGCTGATATTTGCCAGCTGGTAGTGGGCTAAAATTTTGGATTATCTATACATTCGCTTGTGGATTATCCAACTATTTATGTAGCTATTTTAGATGTAATATGTATGTATAGTTAGTTTAATAAAGGCCTATTAAAAAAAAATATATAAGACTTTAAATTATTATGTTACTATTGATTGTTTTGCAGCAAAATCCAAAAAAATTAAATTTTGTTTGTTTGTTTATACGCCTCTTTGTTATTAAGCCCTCGTATTATAGTCATAATAAGCACTTCAACGATATGTCAAAGTTTTTTTTTTAAATTATCTCTTATAACAGACATAGGTATTCAGTAAGGAGCCAATTGAGATAAAAAAAAATCTATCTATAACACACAGGTAATGAGTACATAGCTCGGCTTAGTCGCTCACAACATCATATATATTCGACAAGCGACAAAATATAACTCCGATAATTCATAAATATCTCTAATATATATACCTTTATAATTTGTATAAATAGAATTTAGGCGTCACCATGCTTCTCCATACACTACTACAAGCGAATAATTTACTCACATCGATCCGTTACAATTTGAATAATAAATAATAGTAATAAAACAATAATAATAAGACATTATGATGTTCATTTATAGTGTTTTACTTGGATTCCAATCGTGTTGACGAGGTCTGTCTCTTTCATTTTGATTCATATAGAAGTCCACGTTAAAACCTATTACAGACAAGATACTTAACCATTTTTTCTTGTCATATTTAATTACTTGCTACATCATTATGTATAGATCTACTTTATTCGAGGTAGCATTTAATTACAATTGTCATATTTGTGTTTTATACTAGGCTGTATACATGTACAGTGCCAACCGAAAATATAGCACGCAAACTTTAATTCTTTCGTCATATTATTGAGCACAAATATAAACATTATAATAGGAACTTAATGTCTAGGTAAATCAAACATTGAGAATTATCACTAGGTACTTGAAACAATAAGTTTCTTGTGTGTACTACTCCCCGCACTAGGATTCCCTGTGTCATGGGAAACAAGCGCCAAGATTGATTGCGATTGAAATTTAGCTTTATTTCCCCTAGATTTGACGTGTCATATTTTTGGCCTGCACTGTATCGTGCCGGAGTAAACCGCAAGACTCCAATCAATGAGCAATATTCACTTCCCAAACATTGTACTTCAAACGTGGTTATAAAGCGAATAGCTCCATATCAAAAAAAAGTCTGCCTGTTATTTGCAACTGCATAAACAGTAAAACTGGATAACTGTAAGTTTAATATAGCGAGGTAGCGATGTGTGTGTGTGTGTGTGTGTGTGTGTGTGTGAGTGTGTGTGTGTATGTACTTACCATCAGCATTAGAGTCCTCCTGTGTGTAACAAAGCATGAAAGCTGTAACAAAATTTGTATTTTAGTCTTGCGGCTTCTGTTATGACAAGTATTATTGTAGTTAATGATATAGCTTGGTGGATGACACTAGTCCTCGAATTTTTGTGGTTCTTGAACATGACAGTTTCCTCACGATGTTTTCCTTCACCGTTTTAGAGCGAGTGTGAATAACCCGCGCATAACTTGATATAAGTCATCGGTGCGGGCCGAGTCGAGATTCGAACTATGGTGCGTCGGATTAAAAGTCGCACAAGTTCTCGCTCGGCAATACTCGCTTCCCATTGCCGACAATAACATTACAAAGGTTAAACAAAATTTTAATTTTGATCGTTTCTAGTTTACAAATATAAAAATGGGATTTTATGTTTTGCCCATTTTCATGTATAAAAACTAGATCGGATCAAAACGATACTTTTGCCGTACCTTTGTAATGTTATTGTCAGCAACTTCACCGAATGCGATTTTTCATAATTATATTAAGTGATTATTTATCTTCAAAAATGTTACGATGCGCGAGCGAGATAGGTATCTGCCCCTTAACAAACATGAGATTACAATGACTACAAATGTAGATCTTGTAAGTCACATTGCAATGATATTATAAATGCAAGTATTTATAAAACTGATGCGTTCTTTGATTATTTATTACAGTGCATCCATCCATCGCAAGCTTTGATCGAGAAAACTTTGTGCAGTAATGTGATGATATTATCTAAGCACCGATAAAAAAGCAGTTGTTTTGTACCATTTCAATCGCAGGGAAATTTACATTTGAATTTAAAGATTTATTCACAAACAATAAGGTAGATATACATTACAATAATTTACAGTCCTAGCCTACACACTAGGATACCCTGTGTTGTGGGTTGAATTGTTTGTGGATCCCTAAATTGAGAATGCACTGGGGTTTATAATACTGCCACCACCTAGCACCTAAGTCAATAGCGCAGGCTAAAAAAGATAAAAGCGTATTGAAAGCATCGCTGTATGGCAAGAATTTTCTGCTCCTACAAATTGTTGCGAGCTTTTTTCATACTGTATCAGATATTGATCCATTGAAAATCTGTAGTGTGAAGTTTTATCAATAAATTATTACATATTTATATATTTTTACTTTTGCGGTGAATAAACCGCGTTCCCTCCGACTTTGAAATCCCGAAAATATGGAAGAGAATTTTACAAAGCCACAAATAGCGCGTCTGGCGTTTGTGAAACTTTAAGAGCGTCGCTTTTCAAGTCATTAATTTCGAAAACAAATTAACCGAATAAATTTTAATTAAACTTTATACACATTAGATCATAGATCTAAATAGTTACTCAATAGAAAACATTTTATTGAAATGTCTAATTTAAAAAAAAATTGTAATTTTCTGATCCTATGAAAAGCTTAAAATTACTCTACTTTAGTTTTAGCTGATGCATTAAAACTTCATTGAAATTGGTTCATTCATTGACTACTTGAAAGTTTGTGTGAAAGGTCGTAGGAAATAAACTTGTAAACAAATTTCTTCCCAAGCCTCAGTGCATTCTGTAAATTGAGTGAGTTATAAAAGATATTATTTTACAATACTCACGTTCTTGATCCGAACCATCTTCGGACTTGCCGTCCTCTCGACTCTTCATGAATGGGAACCTTCTGCTGAATGACAGAGTTTTCTTTTTCCTTTCAAGTGTCGATTGGCTCTGAAATATAGATTATAAATAGTTGGTTATGTAGCGGACCATACAAGGTTTTCCTTGTAAGCGGCAGAATTGGGCGCGCCACTATCTCGCTCGCGCATACAACCTTTTTGAAGATAAACAATCCCTTAATATAATTATAAAAAATCGCATTCGGTGAAATTGCTGACAATAACATTACAAAGGTTAAACAAACATTTCAATTTGATCCATTCAAGTTTTCAAACCTAAAAATGGGATTTTATGTTTTGCCCATTTTCATGTATGAAAACATGATCGGATCAAAATGATACTTTTGCCGTACCTTTGTAATGTTATAGCCAGAATGTTCTTCGAAAGCGATTTTTAATAATTAGTGATATTAAGTGATTATTTATCTTCAAAAATGTTAAGATGCGCGAGCGACATAGCTGTGCACCGTGTTCTGCCCCTTAAGGCGCCGCTTCATGACCCGCCTAACGCAAAAATCCTAGAACGCAAAAATGGCCTAAAGGCTTTTTTGTTAATCGAAGAAAAACAGGCATTACGGAAAAAGAAAGACAACGCCAGAGCCTTCAGTTGGCATTCAGAAAATTTGGAAATAAATTTCCAAAGAAAATTTCCGTGCGTGATACTTTCCTAAAACGTGTTCCAGGAAATACGTGTTTTTGAAAATGCCTTACAAGTTTGTGAAAAAAATGTTTGTTATTTAGAATCTCCATTACATGTAGGATCCAAGGATTATATGGAAGTGTTTTGTTGAATTTTACATTTATGAGAACACTGTGAACGGCTAAAGTCAAGGTAAAATTTGTCCAAAAAAGCTGATTTTTGAAGGCTTGGACTGAGTTGGAATCTCAAAATTTTACATTATTGCTCCCACAGAATCCTAGATATAAAGCACATGATACCTATTTGCTCAAAACATCTAAAGAAAAATTTACTAGCACACTATAATCACGTACGAGCGTTTGTATGGAAAGTATGGCATGTAGCAGCCTCTTAAGAATGTAGACAACAGCATGGTTATCATGCAGAGATGTATGATGTATCTCTACGTATATTATGTATATCGAATGCACACAATATTCGGGCTCAGCAGTCTTTTAGGGAAGCCATAGCTGATCAAACGAACTTGACACTAAAGGCCGAGTCAGATTGGGCTAATGCCAATCTTATCAAGGCCAATGCTTCGAAAACCCAGCGATCTCTTACACACCCTATTACAGACAAACAAAAGCTTTTAGGTATTACCCTGATAGCTAACCTTTAAAACACAAAAGGCTGCATATACCATACACTAATTTAAGTGTTGAGGGCTCAGTAGTGGGCAACAATATATCGAATTCTTTGATGACCTTAAACGCATGAAGGCAGATCCACCGACCAGTGTTATCGCCAGCAACTTAACCGAATGCGAGTTTTCATAATTATATTAAGTGATTGTTTATCTACAAAAATGTTAAGATGCGCGAGCGAGATAGCAGCGCGCCGTATCCCCTTAATATATGACCTAATCTTGTAAGAGTATGGACCACGTGTCATTAGAGTGTAATGTTCAAAAATAAAAACGTCCAAAATTGTACTTACAGTGCTAACTGGAGTGCCCTGTCCCTGGAATTTGACTTGTCTGTCCCGAGCACGTTGCTTCCGCTCCCAGCGGCGTTTCGATGGAATTATACCGATAGAGTCGGCGTCCGTTCTATCCAGACGTCTGTTAGAAATAATACATTTGATTAAAATGTAACCATGAAATGTACATCTTATGACATATGTAGCTGCAATACTATTCTGTACCTTGTAGAAAATAGATTACACTCACAAAACAATTTGTCGAAATCAATCAACTTGAATTTGATATTTTTCAGAACTTTTTCACAATTCTTACTCTTCAGATTGAAATTTTTTTTATACTCAATAGATTAATTCAACCTATTATTATTATTTACTACAAGATCCAGGGCTTGCACCCTCTTTCTGTATTGAATTAGTACTTCAGCAAAGAAAAGGTGTGATCACATAGGCTGCGGTAGACAATTTGATCCTTGATGCTATTTCGGTCGACTAACCGAAAACTACTACATGTTATTATCATCTTCATATAAGATTCACTCACTGCACCCCAACAATTAATTTATGAGAATTTACTCGAATTGATCGGGCGAAATCTAATTGGATTGGGGCATTATTTATACAAAGAAATAAAATTGAAGTGTCTGTTTGTAATATCAAAATAACAGCTTTTTTTTCTAAATGCATATGAAAGTATATACGGTACCTATAAAAAAACAACCATTTTTTAAACTCGAATTGATCGTGCGAAATCTAATTGGATTGGGGCATTATCTATACAAATAAATAAAATTGTAGTGTCTGTTTGTAATATCAAAATAACAGCTTTTTACTAAATGCATATGAAAGTATATACGGTACCTATAACAAAACAACCATTTTTTAAATTTTTCTCTGTCTGTTTGTTCCGGGTCAAAATTGGTCCAGTTGGACCGATTTTGACGAGACTTTCACTGACAGATAGTTGATGTTACAAGGAGTAACTAAGGGTACTGGGAGAAGCCGCGGGGCACAGCTAGTTTATGCTAAAGTTTCAATAGTTACTTATCCATACCTTGCCTGCCACCATTCGTCGTCAGAAGCGTTTGTGACATGCAGAATGTCACCGTATCGGAATGGCAGTCCCCGGGATGGCAGGCCGTCGTCTCGTACGGGATCATAATCGAAAAGTGCTCTGAAATAAACATTATTAAATAAAAAAAAACAATGCAAACACTTACTATTTAACGTGATAAAGGTGCTAGCCTTCTAACATCTAAGTACCAGTTGTATTGTTGTTGAATGACTTTAACGAACGAGTTGCGAATTATAAATAGCTTTATCTCACCAGTAATATGTGTGTTAACTAAGTTTCATTGTAATATGTAATTTTATTTTTAAACATTGAATTTTCCTCTTGTAATCTAACATATGTACCATTATTTTATTATTTCAATTTATATTTAGAATATAGATTGTAGTCAAGGTATTGTTTTGTTTAGAATAGGAAAAGTATATTGAAAAAATATCTTATCTATACACCTTTAGGAAATATTAGAAGGGACATACATTAGTTAGTATGTATGTATTATATTATACCACAATTGTAGAAAAAGAAAATGGCGGCGATTGCACAAAATGTTCCAAATCTCTGCTGTGTTCCCAGTCTAAGAAAAATACTTCCTTTTAGTAGTTTTGTTTAAAATAACAATCTTGCAAAAACGATCCATTCACGATTTTTCAATAATTCATGTTTATCAAGTTATAATTTAAAATCAATTAATAATAATGTCTATCATCAAATTATGGATTGCACAGTTTTCTATCAATTTTTTCGTTCTGTCAACCCCTTTGTTTACATAAAATATCTAAGATTTTGGAACAGGGTATATTTAGCGATATTAAATGTGGCACTTACCGCACATACAAAGACCGCTTCTGTGACGTTCTTAGAAGAGTATGGTGTTGTTTCAACTCGTTGATGCGAGCTTCGAATTTATTGTATTCCTGAGGCCTGTAGACGACTGTTAACTTTACATTTTGCCCCGTGCTCTGAAACATGGCATATACGAGCTTTAGAAACAATCCTAAGTAGCTAAAATAGTAATGAACAGCGGCGCAAGTACGGATCTATTCGGGTCTATAAAAATGACTGTTGAAATCGATAAAGTGGGTTTTATCGATTTGAACTGTCAATTTTATTGAATAAAGTGGGTTTTATCGATTCTAAGTGTCAATTTTATCGAATTTTATCGACCAAAATAGTTCCGTACTTGCGCCGCAGATGTGGGATTGGATTCAAACTATAAGATAACAGTCTACCCCTAGTCCAGCAAAGTGTTGTGGAAATGGGATGCAATACAACTATCATGAACAAGATGAATGGTGTGGTGAGATCTGTATTCTTAACTAAAATGGTTTTTCTAAGTGATTCTAAGATACCAGTAAAAAAATATCTAAACATGTAAAAAACAATTTTCTATACTTGTCCAATAAAGTAAACAAACTCGGCGGAGGCCAACCAATAACAGCAATAGCGAACATAGCGCTCCAATGACATGATCCTAATTCAAAGTTCTATATATCTATGTCATTGCTTGGTGAGCCGACGAAGTTTGTTTACATTATTGGACAGAATAGAAAAATATCTATAGGTTAATTAATGATTTAAAAGGTATGTGTATGTCATCGAGGAACTAACCCCTAGAGATGCAGTGACGTTTGGTTTACACGAAATAAATTCCACCATTTTTGCCTAGACATAATGCGCTCTGCGGCGCGAGTACGGATCTTTTCGATAAATAAAATTCGATAAAATTGACAGTTAAAATCGATAAAACCTACTTTATCGATTTTAACTGTCAATTTTATCGAATATTTTTTTAATTGACAGTTAAAATCTATAAAGTGGGTTTTATTCGATAAAATTGACAGTTAAAATCGATAAAACCTACTTTATCGATTTTAAATGTCAATTTTATCGAATAAAACCCACTTTATCGATTTTAACTGTCAATTTTATCGAATTTTATTTATCGAAAAGATCTGTACTCGCGCCGCTGGTTGGCTAAGCCACCGCCTCGCGTCGAAACCCCGTGCGTTGATATAATTTATAGCAAAATAAATACATTGTTGTGAGATTGGATAGTACAGTATTTCATCTCTCGGGTTTAGTATCTCGATGGTGTATGTAAACGAACCTTCAAAGCCTTAGCGGCTTGTTCGTGCGTGGCGTGCGTGATATCAACTTCGTTGACGGCCAGCAGGCGGTCCCCCCGCCGCAGCTCCCCGCAGCGCTCGGCCGGCCCGCCCGCCAGTAGGAAGGATACATATATCCCGTGCCCGTCCTCGCCTCCCACTATGTTGAATCCGAGCCCCGAGGTTCCCTTCTCCAGCTCAACAACTCGCGGCTCTTCGGCGCTGTCAGTCACATCCTCGCGGCGGAGCGAGTTGGCCGTGCTTGATGCCGCTGCGAGGAAACGTGGAAGGTTAAACCGGCCGTACACGCTACGGTTGTTGAGCGCGGCGAAACGGTCTTAGCCTAAGATTCAGAGACGATTCTAAGCGTAGACTTTGGCTTCCATATGTCAAAACTGTATAGAATTTTGACGTATGGAAGCGTGAGTCCACGCTTAGATTCGTCTCTGAATCTCAGCCTTACAAACCAAAAACTGTTCCCGAAATACAAGCCGTAATACCGAGCCAATACGGTTTATTTCTCTTCGCACCAACAACTCTCAAAATGCATGCAATCATGCATACAATCACAATTAAGCTGTCAGACGTGAATGAAATGCCACCGCGAGCTAACTTTCCCAGTGGCGCCATCTAATTTAGTTCGGGTGGTACTTTACATAATAAAATAGATTACGGTCTACCGGAGGCACAGGTGATGATGAAATATAAATACAGAGGGTTGCCATACACTAGTAATTTTTTTAATGCTATTTGGTAACGAGACGAGCTGGTCGTTTGCCTGATTGTAAGCATAACGCCGGCCCATAACAATTGCAGTGCCATCTAGAACTTTGAAACACAAAGGCCTGCGCGGCACTGCAGTGCTCTCGTTACCTTGAGACATTAGGTATTAGGTCTCATAAGCCCAGTAGTTTCACTGGCTACTCTGCTCATCAAACCGGACTACAGTAATGCTTGCACACTACTGCTTGGCGGCAGACTTCACGAGCAAAGCGGTGGTAACAACCCAGACGGACACTCGCAGAAGAGCTATTCCTACCACTACCATAATTGAGCCGCGCGAGAGCAAAGCCGGGGGAAATAGAAACAAAAATATTTTTCACATGTGAAAATTGTTATGTTCAACTGGCATGTCACTTTGACAGTGACTTTTCGTGACGGTTTTTTGTTTACAAAAAATATCTAAGAGTATGGAACCGGGTATAGGAGTTTTTGGCGGGAATGCGAAAATGTTCTGTTGTTAATTTTGTGTTATTTACTAAAACCTATGTTTCTTCGAGTGTTAATGTGTAATAATAGTGGATTATTAACCATTAAGTGTTCGTAAACGTGCATGAGTGAAAGGCAAATAGTACAAAGGGGAAAAACGTGTATTTTCGTATTCTATCCAAAACTCCATAGAAGCTTCAGTAAAGTATCCACCGCTTTACTGAAGCGTCACTACGACTCGAAAATTGTTTCTAATGTTGCGACTTAAGGACGAACTAGTCGTTCATTTCTCCATACAACCGTACTTGGGTGATTACTCCACTAATTGACGTTTTAAGTCCAAAATTAAGAATAATATCGATTTATCTCTTCGTTATCTAGGTCAGCCTGCTAATTATACAGAAAAAAAATAAGTGGCTTAAAAGTAATGAGCCTTCAAACATCTGTATTTTAGCACGTATTTTAACGCAAGTTTGGACGTAAATAAATTACAAAAGGATTACGAAAACTCGAAAATAAGGTACATACTAACAAGCTTTAGTTTATTGACATTTCAAATAACTTTGGTCTGACTAAATACATTCAGTAGTTTTGTCGTAAAACCCCAAGCACCAGAAGCCAATTCGTACATTTTTGCGCGCCGGTTTTCGACTTTTCGGCTTTCGTCGCGACTTTACGAGAGTGTGTAATTGTGTATATGCGAGCATTAGCCTCATACTACCCATCGCTGCAGTCTTACCTTGTCCCAAAAATGTTAGATGAAATAGCATGCATTTTAGCCGCGCCCACCGATGAGTTCGCTCCATGGACTAGTAGGCTCTTAAGGACTATGTATCCAGGTCAAGAAATAAATTTAAAAAAAAAAATCTAAGATTATGGAACCGGGTATAGTAATGTGGCCTCACGTGTGTTGGCGCGCGAGCTGCGCGGCGAGGGCTGCCCGTGGCGCGGGCCCGGCACCAGCACCAGCACCACGCGCTCGCCGGTCGCCTTCAGGGCCGCGACCGCGTCCTCGTGCGTCACGTTATCCAGGTTGATATCTCCTTGCTGCAAATGTACAACTGATTAGGTTTTATAGCATTGCTGCAAATGTACAATTGATTAGGCTTTTATAGCCTCGCTACAAATGTACAAATGATTAGGGTTTTACAGCCTTGCTGCAAATGTATAAGGGATTAGGTTTTTACAGCCTTGCTGCAAATGTACAAATGATTAGGGTTTTACAGGCTTTAACTTTGATTCCTGTTTTTAGCCGACTTGCAAAAAAGGACGAGGTTCTCAATTGAGTTATATTTTTTTAAATGTTTGTTACCTTAGGTGTCCGTCATTTGTAAAGAGATTTAAAAAATTCTTTAAAAAAAATTTTTTTTTAAATCGGTGTCTAAATGTCACAGGGTAGCGAGCGCACTGCAGTGCCGCGCACGCATTTATGTTTCAAAGTTCTGAGTGGCACTGCAATTGTTATAGGCCGGCGTTATGTTTACCATCAGGGACACGACCAGCTCGTCTCGTTACCAAATAAATTAATAAAAAAAATGTTGACGAGTTACTTACAGAAGTGTTTTTGACCATGAGCAGTTTGTCGCCGACTCGCAGCCGTCCGTCGCGGTGCGCTGCGCCGCCGGCCATTATCTTCGTCACGTATATACCATTGTCCCCCGGGATGTGCTGGTTGCCAAGCCCGCCTGCTATACTGAACCCAAGGCCCGAACCACCTTTGGATAGCTCGATCTCTACGGACTCTTCCTTGTTAGTGGCCGTAGAAACATTTAGAGTATCCGTCTCGACCGCTCGACGTCTCACTTTCTGCAAGATAAACACTGTTTTAAACTTTCACGGTTTTTTACTAAGTCATACATTGTAACGGGATATTTACCGTGATTATTACTGAGGGATGACCACCCGATATTTCGACGCTGTTGCAAGCATCATGTTCACGGGAATACTTCCTGGGAATACTCCCTGGGAATACTCCCCGGGAATACTCCCCGGGAATACTCCCCGGGAATACTCCCCGGGGGTATTCCTGTGAACATGATGCTTGTAACACGTCGAAATGTCGGGTGGTCATCGTTCAATAATAATCACGGTAAATATCCCGTTACAATGTATGAATTTCTGCAAGATAATTAGAAATTTTGCTAATTTGCAATTTTAATTGTGTGATATAGAGAGGAACTAATTATAATAACAGCAGCTAAATGAAAGTACGAATTGATGTAAGACTTCTTTATTTCATTATCGTGAGTCAATGGGGAGACACAGGCAAAACTAACCTCAGATGGCGCCACCATCGCTGGTGCTTGTCATTGATGTTTACTTTGAGAGTTAATGAATTAAACTATAACCAATACACATGCTCGCGTCTTTTATAAATCATTAGATTTGAAATGGTCCCTACATAGCCTAGAAGAATAATTGGTCCAATAATTTTTGATGAGCAATGCTTTGATACACAATTTCCGTTTTTTCTCGTCAGAAGGGAAACATGTGTACCTTAATTTTACACTGAATTGTACATTACAGAGACATACTTTATTGCAAAGACGATTTTTTATTTACTTACTAAAATTTTATAGTGAAGTTTCATACTTAAACAACACCAGTGATAATGCGCCACCTAGCGGGATAAGTAAGCAGTGTGGCTCCCCATTGTTACATCAAAGTTTGTCCTGCCATAAAAACCATTTTGATTCTCACTCTTTCGTCAGATCAGTCAAAGGTACGGCAAGAGTATCATTCTGATCCGATCAAATTATCATAGATGAAAATGGGCAAAACATAAAATCCCATTTTTATGTTTGAAAACTTGAATGGATCAAAAATGAAATTTTTGTTTAACCTTTGTAATGTTATTGTCAGCAATTTCACCGAATGCGATTTTTCATAATTATATTATGTGATTATTTATCTTCAAAAATGTTGAGATGCGCGAGCGAGATAGCGGCGCGCCGGATTCTGCCCCTTAAGTACCTGTAATAAAACATATCTTACCAGTCTCACTGTGCTTCCAGCTTTCTTCAGGGCGTCTACGGCGTCTGCATGCGTCACATTTTCCACGACCGTATCATTTACCTGTAAAGTACATGAGAAATAAACACCTTTAATATTCAACCAAAAAAGGTTCTATACATAACACATATTTCGTAGCAACTAGAGCGAAAAAGGTCAACTTTTTACTGGTATCGGGTGATGTCAATTTTATAAATAAATAAATAGGTACATGAACAACAAATAGAAGGCTGTTTATCTTGGGCTATGCGATCTACACAATGTATGTTTATCTAATTAGGTACTAAGGTATGATGAATAATTCAAGGTCAGAACTCAATGTTATGGAATAATTAAGTACCCATATAGGCATAGGTTCGGCGCAGATTACATCTGGTGTGGCAAGTGTTTTTCATACATAAATCGAAATAAATAACTCTAATATCAATTTGGAACGGGAACGGTGGGTTTCTGGAAGGTTCGTTGACTTTGAGCACGGATTGGGTCTGTTGGTGTCTTTGTCATTTATTATGTTCTGATAAAGACGGCATTAGTTTTAGTATTCGGGTGGACGAATGTTGCAGAGGCCCGCTGTTAGAGTCATTTATTTTAACTTTCAAAAGTGCTCCTTTGGGGCCTATTTGAATAAAGCATTTTGAATTTGAATTTCGTCCCTAAGCGTATCGAATCTTTGAATTGCCAGAAAGGAGAGAAATTCGGAATGCGTTACTGATAATCACAGATGAAGCATTGTAATTCGAGTAGTCTATTATCTATTAGTAAGATATAACAACCGGCTCATACGTATTGAATTCGATATTTCATTAAAGTTGTTAAGTGGTTTGATATATGCCGTGCCATACTAGCAGCATTTTACTTACAACCTTTCGGATGTTACGCAATGTCATTAAAATACAATGGACTCTCATTTAAGTAGTGAGTCGTATGATCATTATGAGAGACAACTGGCTGGTAATAAAAGTGTGTTATGCGCCAATTTACCGAAGAATACAATTGTCTTGTAATTAATTAACAATTAACAATAATTGCAGTGGCACCTACTTCCTAGAACATACTATTATCTATTCTGTGCTAAAACTTACAACATTAAGGCCTGCGCGGCACTGTAATGTGTGAGCATTTACATAGTAAGAGTTTTATGCAGCAAACTCTTGAACGATTAAATGCAAGACAGTATTGTAAAAAGGCAAAGGTCTACAATTATGAGTGTGCAATGCATATTTCACTCATAATACTGATTTTATTTTTGTTCAAACTGGTGTGTTACCAGTACCATCTATAATGTAATCTATATTTGTGTATTCACCATCTCCAGCCAAATCATACAGAGAATAAAAAAAATTATTGAGGAAAATTATTTTAAAGACTATAGTCATTATTGGACCAATATCCAATAGAACTTGTTTTTAAATACCTTGCGATCGCTAATTCCACACAAGCTCACAAAATTCACTTCTATTTTTTATTCTGTATGAGAATAGATCAGAAACACATCCCGTGTAAAGCCGTTCACAGGCATGACATAATTTGCTATGAGGCAGGTGAGACACAGTTTACAAATTGGATTAAATCTCAAGGTGTAAAATGCAATGTTATAATATAGAACTAAACTTGGATTGTTTGGTCTAAGGAAAGATGTGTTTCATAACCAGTCAATGACATATCATTCTGTCCTCTTTACACACTGTCGTTTGCGTTGATATAAAAGAGAAAGAAGACCGCGCGGGCCACTAACATTGAGTAAAACTAAAAAAAAAAGCGAATTACGGTTTTTTTCTTCTTCAAAATTAGTTGCCTAGTCGAAAATGTACCACAACCAAGTTTTTTACTATTATACGTAAGTCTTGTTAATTCGATCAATATACATTTATGTAATATGATGAATAATGACATATATTTTTTCCTGTGCCAAAAACTCGTCTGATTTTGTTAAATCACCTTTTAAGTGAAGCTATTTAGCTGCTATACACACCTTAAGTAAGCTGGAATAAAAAAAGGGAGGCATGATCTAGTTATTAGGCTAAATTGTCATTGTTGCACTGCATTATTCACTATTGATAATGACTACAAAATAAATATATACAATTATAATAAATGCATGTATTACATAAAATATTCAAAGAATGACAGTTTCTATACAGTATCTGGTTTACAAGACCAATTTGGTTTTTCATCCATATCAAAGTGTTTAAAATATACATTTATTGTGAATGTGATTTTTGGTGTTACAATCAATTTTATTGCTTAACTAATTTGATTAAGAGGACATTTGAAATAGGAAGTTTTTAACTTGCTGGACAGAATCCTTGTAATTGTAATCTTCCTATCTCAATGTCTAAAAGTTGTCGCACCTGAGAAATATTCCAGAGAATCAGTTCTACTGAACAAGAGGAGATAGGTTTTCTGTCAATCATAACTAGAAGTTGTTTCCATACTTTTTTAGCTTTTGCTAGGGAAACGGTGAACTTTTTTTATATGCATCCGAATACTCAATCATTGGCATATGAACTAAATAATGTCATTAAAAACTCACCTGTAATATAGCATCATTGATCAGCAGTAGACTGGCTGCAGCGGCGCCTCCCGGTATGAGTTTCGTGACGTAGATATGTGGATCATCGGCAACGTGAGGGTTATCTGAACCCCCAGCAATGCTGAAACCGAGGCCAGCACCCCCAGCACGAGACAAAACTACAGTCATGTAAATGTAACCATCCTCAGTTCGAACATGTTCAGTGCCACCACCCTCTATTCCGTTCACCTGCAACTTTCAGTATGTTATTAATAGTATTTTGGTTAGGTATGCCTAAATAAAAAAGTAAACAAACAACCAATGTGATGGTTAAGCCTTAACTATATAGCCCATAACACTAGTTTGATTTGGAAAGACATATTATGTCAAAAATATGCTAAATTATAACATAAAATCGGCAGGATTATATAAAATATGTACTATCATACAATCCAGCTATATTCTGCCGTCGTAAGGAAAAAGGGCACAACGAACATTTAAAAAAAAAATGAGTTATATATATATTTAGAATCAGGAGAAAAAGGTGCATCTGCTCAATTTTTTGTAGAATTTTATCTTTAAAGAATTTGGAGATACAGTACAGAATCAATAGGCTTCCGCACTATGGAGCAGAATATGGCGAAAACTTTAATCCTTATTATCTCGGTTTGACGAAAATGATAGATGTGCCCTTTTCTCTTACGACTGCAGTATTGTGAATCTCTTTGTTATTTGGTCATTAGTCATTACAAAGCGAGTGAATTTTGACTGCATTCACACAACTTTCATGCTTCATCTGGATATGTCTTCTGACAAATCCAAGATTCACCGCTGTATGGTACAATAAAATTGGTACCAAAAGGGCATAATGTTCTGATTTTTAACCATCAACTTTGTTAGTAATCTCTCTCCACATCTATTTCACATCTTCCACCCCTTGAAACATGCTAGATATATATTATTAACTTAAGGCTTTGATATTTTTTGTAACACAACATCTCTAAATTTGTTTTTCTCTTTCCAGCCTTTAGTTTATTTGTTGTATTAATTTTAAAGATATGAACAGTTACTGCAAGGAAAACTCTAACAGTAGATCCCTATTCATTATAAACCTAGCAAAATACATTTTAATTACCCCTATTTAACTAATCATTTTCTTGTTTCAGTTCAGAAGTATAGAAGTAAAGGCATTTAAAGATAAAACAACATTTACCTGCTTCATTTCTGGTGATGGATTGTGAGCCTGCAATAAAAGTTAATGTCATATTGAAATAAAGGTATTTGATAAGCCGAGGGGGTTATTAAAAAATGATTCAAATGGTTCATTGTGATCAAAAACAAACACTTCCATTGAGGTATCATATTTCCTCAATTGTTGACATTATGCACTATAGCAGAGATGCACAGACCGCGGCCCGCCGGTCGAATACTGGTGGCCCGCCGACAGCAAAAATAATACTCTCGTACATTCGAGAAATATTGAATTCTATTCCAGAATAAAACCAAAAAAAATATGTTAAAAAAGTAATTTGAATCTCGCGCGCGTGCGCTTATCGGTGCGCCGTGCATGCGTCGGTAAATAAATTCTTTTTCAATTTTAATACATAATTATCAATTCTTTATTGTCTTTAATTACCTATAGTTCTGGCGGCCCGCCATCAGTTCATAATTTGCCCGAGTGGCCCCTAGTCTTAATAAGTCTGTGCATCCCTGCACTATAGGGTAAGTTTTGTTAATAAACACTCAGTGGAAAAGACTAATGTTTTCAAACAAGAATTATGAACTCTACATGATTCTTTTGCAAATTTTTGGACATTACTGTTCACATGTTTTATCACAAAATTTATGAAGTAATAAATAGATTATTGCAATTGCTTACATAACTTTTAGATGTGGAATCTTTAATAATTTAAAAAGGTACACAAATGTTTAAATAAGAGCTAATTTTTCAATATAATATAAATAATAGACTGAAGAAAACAGATATTTAAAAAATATATCAAGTAGTATTGAATGTTCACTTTGTTATATTGGATGTCTTGACATTGAGTTTAATTGAGAGCCAATTTGTCACCTACTCACCGTGTCGAGATTAAACAAGGAAGACACTTTCCGTAGGAATCCATTATGTGACTTTTTCTTCCGTCTTTCAGTCATTTTGAGACCAAGTGTGCATAACCCTTGGGTGGTTCAAGTGTTGCTCGTACTACACTATGTACACTGCATGCATTGTTAGTTACACACTTGTGTCCACTTTCAGCACCTTACTTGTCCATGTTCAGCATGCACCATTGTCTACCTAAAACCCACAACTTGCACCAAAACATTTCAAAGGTATGCGACCTCCTTTACAATGTACCAGACCTCTTTCTGTTTGCAGGTAATCCCCTCAAATGTTGAAGCTCATTATCATGTTAGCTTGGTTTTAAACTGCAGCAGGCCTTATCTAATGAATGTCCCAATCAAACCGAGCCCTTTCTGATAGCGATTTTAGTAGATATGTATGAGTAGGTAAATATTAGACTTGTTACCAATTTGTTTTCGATGATAGGATGGTATGAATGTCAAAGCGATGAACCTTAATTAGAATGTCCGTGTTACGTTATTAGTGTGCAATTCATGAGCACTTGACGATAATATTGTAGATACAACATCAGCGAGTAACAGCAAAATGTTACAAGCAAAACTCGGAACTCGCATATGTCTCACCAAGAATCGAAACGTTCCCAGAGTGTAAAGAAATTACTAAACGTTTAAAAATAGATTAGTGTTTAATATATGGCCTTACTTGCAACGAATACGAAATATCAGCAGTGTGAATGTCAAAATTTTGTGTACAATATCATTTCACTGATTTTATCATGAGTAGTATACTTTCAGTCAATGTAGCGTACGGACGTCATTGGCACAATTGTGAAATTGAACGGCACCAATCCACAGAACGAAGAAACGTTAGCGCACATATCGCCGAAAACCTGTAGTTTAATTTAGGTTAAAAATAGTACTACGAGACGCGAAACACCAACCAATCCGCCATTACCGACCACTTGTTGTATGTACGTTCCGTTCAGGCAGCTACCTTCGCAGACGGCACGTCATCACTTGAAGTGTAAATGGAAAAGCTAAACGGAACGTAATCCAACCAATCGATTGGGCACATAGATCCCGCGCCGCAACCTCGAAGAGAAATCTAATGTTGCAGTAGTATCTTCAAAAGGTGGCGCTACGGACCTGACTCGACCTCAATGAAATGTGTGCTAGTGGGCCAAGAATTCACATTGTGGAAAAGGCGTCCTCTATACGTAGTGTAGGTACCTATTAGTACTTAATATCATTAGCTTGGAATTCGTATTGTTAAACATTTGTGTACCTTTGAAAAAATAAAAGTTACGAGTTTATTATTATCCAGCTTAAACCAGTCCCAAATTATTTTTACTACCACTGATAGAAAGATTTTTGTTTTTCATTGATTTCATTGTAAATAAACCATTTTTATACAAAGTTAGATAATTATGTAATAATTATTCTTATACTTTCTATGGAGGTTTATCAGGGGTACAGTGGAAAAAGAATATTATTTAAAATAATTCTGTGTGGCAATATTCCTGTAGCTGGAAAGAGGTACCTCCCTAATTATTTATTTTAAAATTCTATTTTTATTTTTGTTACCTTTTTTTCTTCGGTCCCTCCACTAAGTGGCGGTGGCGAAACGACGATGGAACGAACCTGAGTAATAAAACACGTTAATTATTTCATTGTTTGGATACATAACATTATTTTGGTAAGAGTATAATTTTAAACGGAGCGCTTTGAATTGGAAGCCGCTAGTGAAGCCAAAAAAGTAAGCCGGCTCCGCTTAGAATGGACTTAGATATGTTATTATATTAAAAGTAGAGATATGCTGTAACTTTAACATAATTGTTTGCTTAATAGCAAAGATTGAATTCTAATTTCTAGGGTGACGAAACGAGCGGGTCTTCTGCCTGATGGTAAGCATAACGCCAGCTCATAACAATTGCAGTTCGACTCGGAACTTTGAGACAAGGCATGCGTGGCACTACATATTGCGCTCGTTACCTTGAGACATAAAGTCTCATAAGCCCAGCACTTTCAATGACTTCTTTATTCATCAAACCGTGATGCCACAGAATAGATAATATATTGCTTATTGATTAATTAATTGATAATATAATTAATTATTAATTGATAATATAGTGCTTACGCAGTACTGCTTGGCGGCAGCCTACACGAGCAAAACGGTGGTACTTATCGAGACGGACACTCGCGGAAGAGTTGGTCCAGCCCAACCACCTGATGGTGGTGTATCAAGGTAGCGAGCGCATTGCAGTGCCGCGCAAGCCTTTGTATTCCAAAGTTCTGGGCGGCACTGTAATTGTTATGTTCTGGCTCATGATATTGAATACTAAGAACTAGGCTGTAGGCTGGCTTCATGCTTACCTGACATTAGACAACAAGACAAGCTTTATAAAACTTAGGTACCGACAGTGTTGGTATAATTTTGGTGTGAGTACCTACCTACGAAAGAATACCTTCATTCTTTACTGGCTTACTGCTCTTATTATGACGACGGGTAGAACAGTGGTATTTAAACGCTCGGTACCTCAGCTAGTTTAAATTTAGGATAATAATAAATTGCAAACCTTCGCAGAGTCCGGTGTTTCATTGCGTGACTCCGTCCGCCTATTGCTGTCTTGGAGGAAGGCATTTGACACCGATCTGTATTCGCTCTCTTCTGTCGGAATCTGGAATAAAAGATACCACTGCTCCATAAAAGCTGAGCTCGAACTCAGTCATAGAACCTTGTGAGTGAAATACTGCGGATTAATATTTTTATGATTTTCACACAATTCAATATATATACCTACCTATAGACTATTAGAAACACTGCGTCGGGAATTAATAAAAAATAACTCGATCATAGAAGAGAATGAAACAAGCCAATGTAAATAAACACGATGGCCCTGGCCAGTGTCACTCGGGATGATGTAAGGATTCTAACGATACCCTATACATCCAAATGTTCAGGTATTTAAAAGTTATGGTGCAATAAAGAAACTCACATACATATCGCACCCTTAGTAAAACATCGACCGAACTCAAAATTTGACCAAAATGAGTTATACTGAAATAGCGACCTAAAAAAGCAAGTCCAATAACCTAGTCTAATAAAAAACAACCCTAATTTGCTTGTAAGGTATTTTATTTTATTATTATAAGGATATTTAGTTTTAATTCTACAGCAATTTAAAAAAAAGCTAGTTACACTTCAATTGCCAAAAGTTATTGATTTTGAGTATTTCAGTATTTTATTAAGAGTGCGATATATGCAAACGTTATACCTACATGAACCCTAAAACATTACACTCCTTTTTTGTGTAGTCGTGTAACAAACTGTAATTTAAAATTAGAAATAAATTCAACATGAAATTTTAAAAAATACGATTTTTACAAGACTAGTAGCTACCTTTCGATTTCGCAAACTAAACACAGAAATTGAAGAAAAAAATAACAGTAGAATACTTACCTACATACCCTAACATGTACCTATACTATAAAGTTCAGCGAATATTCTTTTAATAGTTATTGGCCTTACCTAGAATAATGTTTTAATTATTGAATCGTGCAGGTACCTATTAACTCTACAATAATTAAACTTTTGTGGTCAACTGTACCTACTACTTCCTAACCAACGAAATCGTTCATCGATTGGTACAAATATGAAATTGGCTAATTTTGAAGAATAATACTTACATTCATCAACAGTAAACGTATTCAAATAAATATTAGGTTGGGGAAAAAGTCTTTTCGCATTATAGTATGTATGAACTTGTAATAAAATCTCTTTGGCTATACTATTTGTATCTGGCTGGTTTTGGTATCATATGAAAGTTTAAATTTTAAAGAACATAATTCCAAATTCAAATTAGGAAAATGTGTGATTTTCATTTGTTTTTCGTACTGTCAAAATGAGTGAATCTAATGAAGAAATTCGATACATTTTAAAATTTTACTACAAAAAAGGTAAAAATGCAACGCAAGCCGCGAAAAAAATTTGCGATGTTTATGGACCTAGTGCAGTGTCTGTGACAGTAGCACAAATTTGGTTTAAGCGTTTTCAATCCGGAAATTTTGATTTCAAAGATGCACGTCGCTCTGGTCGCCCTATTACGGATAAAATGGATGCCATTTTTGAAAAAGTGGAACAAGATCGGCATATCAGTAGTTACGAAGTAGCTGAAGAACTGGGAATTGACCACAAAACAGTTTTGGCGCATTTGAAAAAAACTGGGTACACAAAAAAGCTCGATATTTGGGTACCTCACGAGCTCACTGAAAGAAACCTAATGAACCGTGTACTCATTTGTGATTCTTTACTACAACGTAATGAAACCGAACCATTTTTGAAGAAGCTGATAACTGGTGATGAAAAGTGAATCACGTACGACAAGAACGTGCGAAAAAGGTCGTGGTCAAAGACCGGTCAGGCTTCACAGACTGTGGCGAAACCCGGGTTAACTCGCAACAAGGTGATGCTGTGTGTGTGGTGGGATTGGAAGGCCATTATTCATTATGAGCTGTTACCACCAGGCAGGACCATCGATTCTGAACTCTACTGCGAACAACTGATGAGATTAAAGCAAGAAGTTGAGAGAAAGCGGCCGGAATTAATCAACAGAAGGGGTGTGGTTTTCATTTTCATGGTTTTTCATGATAACGCTAGACATCACACATCTTTAGCCACTCAGAAAAAATTAAGAGAGTTTGGCTGGGAGGTGTTAATGCTTCCGCCGTATAGTCCTGACCTTGCACCTTCAGATTTCCACCTGTTTCGGTCTCTTCAGAATTCTTTAGGCAGTGTCAGGTTAACATCACGAGAGGACTGCCAAAACCACTTGTCGCGGTATTTTGATCAGAAGTCCCAAAATTTGTATAGCAATGGGATCATGTCCCTACCTACAAGATGGCAAAAAGTTATCGAACAAAATGGTACCTACATACTTTAGTTAAATGTAAATAAACTATATTAAAAAATGTTTTGAATTTTCTTAAAAAATGCGAAGGAACTTTTTCCCCGACCTATTATGTCGAAATTCCTTTTTTGTCAAACTACGCAAAATACGGTGCACAAACTAAAAAACTTGGACAATGAACTTGGATGAGTGGAATGGGCTTCTGTCAAAGAACTTTGATCAAATATGGGACACAGCACTTGAACAACGATCTTTGACGAGTGGAATATCAGCCTAAGAGGAATGTATACCAAAAAGCCGATTTCTGGTATTTTTATTACAATTTGTTACCAGTTTGAAAACTGCAGAGCTTCACTATTTGTTTGCGAAATTGCGAAACAACGGTGAAATATTCACTAATTGCAGATGCCGACGAAGCATTCACCGGTTATGTTCTCTTTGGCATTCACATTTCAACTTGTTTTGTCTGAGTTGTATATTGGTTCCTGGACCAGGAATCAACTGTTTGTTTGTTGTTTTCTACTCTAATAGATATAGGGTTGTGAACTTCATTTTTTATGATGCTAATCAATTCTTTTTCTCGTGAGAATCAAATGTCTATACTTATCGAAAAAACTGGAAATTGATCGTTACAGGAGAGTCAGTCGCATCTATTGAGTGCTATAACGCCCTATACAAATTGGGCTAAATTATACTTGCAACTGTTAGTGGTTATTGCAGGGGTATGTAAGTGCGTTTAAATGGCTCAATTAGGTAGGTACTTGTTGCGGAGCTAGATTCCCTACTGTAAGGCGCTAGGTACTCACTTCTCGGCGTGTGCCATCTGCCTCCCACTTGTTGGCGATGCGGATCGTCTCAGCAGTCTTCTGTTGTACCGACTTCGTCTCATCGAGAAGTGTTAGCTCGTAGAACTCCTGGATGTCTGTAACAAGAAAATCCATGGTTCATGTTCATCCATTCCATTCTCCCCCATCCATACACAGGTTGTGAATTTAGGCCGACATGAAGCTAGCAACAGGCGGCTTCTGTTTCTTTTGTCTCTTACTAAGCTTCCTCATGTTTGTGGTCGAACGGTCAGAATGTCTGTGTTCCATTCGGTCTAGTCCTGCTGCGCATATTGTACGGCCTACCATTTCAATGATTTCAGTTCTTGCAACAAACTTTTTTAGCGTGGTTTGTCACATAATCTTCAGTAATGACGTGGTCGAAGACACAGGATAAGTTCGAAGGTAATAAATGCGTTTTAAATCGAGAATGGGAACTGCAGTTATCAAGAGCGACTACCGAAACAGCAATCCCTAAGTAGACCCTTGGCGACTTTGAGTTGAGTATAAGTTTAGTGCGTATCTACATACGTACTTAGTAGGTAATTTAAACAATTTGGTTCCATTTCATTTGTTTATTAGTTAGGTAAGTATATCGAAAGCTTTTTATCTGGAGTAGCTATCTGAAACAATTTGTGCGGGAGGCGGGTAGAAATATCGCGTGAGTGGAGCCCAGAGATCGATATCCAGCGAGGCGGACGGCGACCCCGCTCCAATAGTAGATGAACTGCATGTTATGAATTGGAACACTACTACACTACCCTCCCTTGTAAGAAAATGTGGTAGATAAATATATGTGTTGATCTATGACCGAGTTTTTTCGTAATCTCAAAGGTCGGGTCGGCGGAACATTGGTACCTAGTCATACCTAGTCAATATCAGTTACCACCGAAGAAAGTTTTTTTATTCCGTGGGCAATACCACCGACACCCGCGTTGCGTGCTATTAAGCATTTACCATGTAACCACAAAAAAAACCACTTTTATATGCCTGTTTAGCTAAACACTATTGTACTAAAGATAAACGACTAAAATGATAAGAAACATAAACACAACAAAATTGAGTTAGTCAACGGTGAGACACTACTTAAATCAGGAAATCCTGCACGAGACTAAGGCATGTCTATGAGTTAAACGCTGTTTGACACAGGTTTAAAGTGTGTTTAATGCTTTTGTTTATTTTTGTAAGGGATCCGTGCGTTCTTCGGTAGCTGGAGAAAATGAAAGAGGTTTTTTCTGGCGTTCTTGTGGACTGTATATTCTTTTAATCTTTTACTCTTTCAATATTCTTATTCTTATTCTAATTCTAATTCCGGGGTGTTCGCTGGACGGCTAGTGATCTCATTATACAACTGACTGATTGACTGATTGGTCTGATCTAATTGACTAGTTGACTGGACTGATCAAACTAACTAACTGATACTTTTGCAACGAAACACCCGTGTCTTATAACAAAACATCCTCCCGGACCGACCGCCCTCTATAAGCCGCCAGTCACGGGTCCCGACCAATGACAGAGCCTTATGAACGTTTGTCCCTTTCCAACGGGACCTTGAGCGCCCGAACAAGTCTCAACTTGTTTAGACTAGCCTAATTCTGTCTAACTTTGTTCGGGAATCTCTTTCTGGCCTTTCTGGCCTTCCTGCTACTGTCATCGATCGGGGTTAAATAAAAACAACCTAGTTATTAACAAGTACTTAACCTAGGCCCTATCTAAACGACATAAACTTTATTTACAAACACAAAATACAAAATCTTAAATAGCGTCGTTAACAGTTTCCCCCCCAAGTGCACGATCACTCGTGCACTTCCTCTTCTGGTCGCGACGCTGCAGGTACGACGACGATGAGACGCGAAGTGGGCCGCCTCAGGACGCCTCCCGCAGTTCTCACGTCCACGACTCTTATTCTGCCATCGGGGCCGCCGTAGATTTTCACGACTTCTCCTCGAGGCCATGTGTTGCGGGGTAGGGAAGTGTCAACTATTATGACTATGTCGCCTCGCTGCGGGTCCGTAGTTTTCTTGCCGCCGATTCTTCGTGGCATGAGAGTGGGTAGGTACTCTCGTAGCCATCTTCTCCAAAAATGATCCGCGAGTCGCTGCGCTGTCTTCCAGTTCGCCTTGCCAATGAGTTCTGTGTCCGAAAACTCTCCCAGGATCGCTGAGCCACACGAACGCCCAATAAGGAAATGATTGGGCGTAAGGCTTTCTTCATCTTGCGGATCGTTGCTCAAGTGGGTCAGTGGGCGCGAGTTGACGGTGTGTTCGACTTCGGTTAGGAGCGTGTGCAGCACTTCTTCTGGAGGACTTCTTTCATTCAGTACGGCGGAGAGAGAGACCTTGACTGTCCGCACCATTCTTTCCCAGGCGCCTCCCATGTGGGGCGCTCCAGGAGGTATGAACTTCCATCTGATGCCTTCTTTCTCTGCAGCTTCGACAATTTCTGGTTTATTGATTTTCTGAGCTTCAGCTCGTAATTCGTGGTCTGCTCCGACGAAATTAGTCCCATTGTCACTGTAAATGACGCGGGGACTTCCTCTTCTAGCTGCCATGCGTCGGAGGGCCATTATCATGGAGCTGGTGCTGAGAGATGCAGCCAACTCCAAATGTACAGCTCGTGTTGTAAGACAGGTAAATAAAGCTCCCCATCTTTTTTCTCTTCTTCGACCAATAGTGACGTGCATGGGGCCAAAGTAGTCAACTGCTGTGCACACAAATGGATATGTGTCATGCTGCAGTCTCTCCTCTGGCAGATCACCCATTGGAGGTATTTCTGGCTTCATTTTCCTCACACGGCACCACTGGCATTGATGCAATATTTTCTTCACCGAGTTACGCAGAGACAAAATCCAATATTTCTGTCGCAACTCGTTAATCACTGTCGCGTGATTCCCGTGACAGAATTTTCTATGGTAATGATCAATCAACAGGTGAGTGATCTTGTGTCTGCCATTCAGGACTGCCAGCTTTCTTTCTTGGGTTCCGATGTTTCGTATCTTCGTCGTACGACTGTTCAGTCGCAGAACTCCATGCTCGTCAAGGTGGACGTCAAGCTTTTTGAGCTGGCTTGATCCTTCCAATGGTGCATTCCTCTTCATTGATGCAATTTCTTGAGTAAAGGAGTCTTCCTGACTTCTCTTCAAGAGCATCATTTCTGCTTTCTGCAGATGTTCATCTGGAATTGTCACCATTTTTCTTGTTTCTTTAAGCTGTGGAGGATGATATTCTATACTCTTTTTCTTGTTCTTCGCATACGGTTTCCAAGTTTTATTCTCATGCGTGGCGTTTACAGTACATTTCTTTATTCTGCACAGTTCAATAAACATAAAAACACGCGCAGTGGCTCGAACAAGCCGCGTCCAGTTAGAGAATCTATCTGGATCTGGCGTTTCCCACTGTTGCCTGATTCTGGCGGTGGCAACTATCTCGCTTTTCTTTTCTTCCCCGGTGACTTCTATTTTCTCAAATCTCTTCGCTGGCCATTCTGTGTCGGGTTCGCGTAGAAATTTAGGACCGGCGAACCATTTTGACTTGACGAAGACTCTAGACATGTCTCGCGTTGCGTCATCTGCTGGATTCTCTCCGGTTGGAAGCGTTTCATTTCTTGTTTTCCATAGAAGTCCGGACTCGAACCTTCCATTGGGCTCTCGTTTCGTAGTTTCTTCTAAAATTGCCAGGGCTCTACCGTCAGCATCGTAGCTGGGAAGTTTCGGCTGTATTCCGATAGCTTCCAGCTCAAAGTGGCGTTTCATAAGCTCTTCTATGTTTCCTTCCCTGTCCGTACTACGACAGTGATTTACGTATTTCACTGGCGCAGCAGCAGTTCCGGAGCAACATCCGTGCAGCACCCATCCTAGCCTGGTGAGTGATGCTACTGGTTCGTTCTGCTTACCTTTCACAATCTTTCGGGAAACTATGAGGTCCCAGTTATCCTGGCCAATCAGTAAGCCTGGTTTCTCTTTTTCATATAGAAGCTCGTTCTTCAAATTCTTCAAATGGTTGCACTCATCGATGGCTCTCTTGTCCACAAACTGTGGTGACAGCCTCAAATTTTCTATAGTGCGCACGCCTCTGAGAGTTCTTTCATCTCTTCGGTGTGCTCCTTTTATCTGCAAATCCATTTTTTGCGAGTTCTTCTTTTCAATTATTTTCCCGCCGACTGTTTCTAGTACAAGCGATTCTTCCTTGCCGGTGGCTCCAATACGAGCGGCGATGCCAGCGTCCAGAAGTGACACAGTAGATCCTTCATCGAGCAGTGCCAGGATTCGGGTAGACCCGGTTGGCCCGATGACGTCCACTGGAATCATCTTCAAGTACACTTTCGTTCCATCGGCCGTCGCGTATACGGATTTCACAGCGTTCTCTATTTTTTCATCTGTCTCTTGCTGCTGGACTGGTCCCATTGTTCGTTTCACGGGCTCCGAGTGCAGCAGGGTATGATGAGATCGTTTGCATTTCTTGCATGCCTGACCATTACAGCTGAACCGCATGTGTCGTTGGCGCAGGCATCTGAAGCAAAGCTTCTTCTTCTTCGCCGTTTCCCATCTCTGTTCAGTGGTGGCTTCTTTAAAAAGCTTACATTCGGTAAGCCAATGCTCTCCTTCGCACTGGAAGCAAAACTTTTTGTAGACCTCTTTGGCTGCGGCGGTCGTATGCACTTCTTCCTCTTCATGCTCTTCTTGCGCCGCATGCACTTGTTCTCTCGGTCCTCCGAACCTCTTCCTTGTTATTGGCTCGGGGAGTGCGAGTGTCCCACAAAGTTCCGATTCAATATCCAGGAACTTCTTAATTTTCATGAGTTCAGGATCTTCTTTGCCAGTGCGGGTGCTGTAGTCAAGCCATCGATAACAGAGAATAGGCGATAACTTTGCAACAATATTCGAGCATATTTCGGGCGCGTACATGTATTCTGGTCGCTTCAAGGCACTGATCGTTGCTACTGCGTTGCTAATACGGCTCGCGAAGACACAGATTTCTCGCGGAGTATCTCCGACTCGTGGGAGGTCCTTGATCTTCTGAAGTTCCGTTAATACTAGTTGCTCCGGCCTTCCGAATCTTCGCTCCAACGCGGCGATGATTTCTTCAGGATCCGATGCAACGAATAGAAGACCTCGGACTGCTTCTTTCGCTATCCCTTTTACTGCCTTTCGTAATCGAGCCATATTGTGTTCATCAGTGCACAACGCCTTGCTGTCTTCGAAGGATCTCTTGAACGGTAGCCAGTCTTCATGCGTTCCATTAAATTCAGGCAATTCCCATGCTTTCGCAGGTGCCTTGTGTGGCTGGACCGTTCTTGTCGCATTCACAATCGCTTCGGCGAGTTCTTTCAGTTCACTTTTGATCTGTCGTTCTGGTTCCTGGGGTTCTTCCAGATAGGTAGCGGCATGCTTCACCCATTGTTCAACGTGGGTCGATCGTTCCAATTCTTCTTCATCTAACTCTTCCTCTGACTCGCACTTGAGGTGTGGTATTAGGTAGATGTAAGTACGTATAACTTTAGCTTAATACTTTAGTAATAAATGAACCGTTGCACAAGATACACATTTGCGTATTGTTATTCAAGCCTCCTTCTCCCCGCACCTCATGGCGACCCTGCCAGGGCACCGTGTCGTGTTCGGGCGTGCATAAGTACTACCGTCAGCAAATTCTATCACGTAGGCCACGGTCTTAGTCAAGAAGTTATAAGTGTTTTAAAAGGAACAGTAATAGTGAAATAAAACTGTACAGGAGTGAAACAAAGATTTGAAAATTTACAAAATTTTGAACGTGCATTAATTTAAAAGTCTACAAGAGATACTACGGTCTACGATTTGCGTGTTATTTTGTCTACAAGATGGGCAAATCTTATTCTAAACAAGAAGAGAAAGAAATCATAATTACACAGTCGGGACAAAATAATGCCGATTTTCAAGAAAAGGAACACATGGTGCTGCAAACAAATACCATATTATTGGCCACAATTTTAGCCATAATAGGTGTTCTCACAATATACCTATTACGTCGCTGGTATAAACGCTCACAAGAGAAATGGGTGAAACGCCGAATAAATGCTGAATTTCTCCGTCGGATGGCAACTCGCTTATCTAGGAAGAAGAAGAATGGTGGCACCAGCACCACTGAAGGTGATGATGAAGTAAGTGTTTAAAAAAAAAAAAGTGTCAGTGCGCGTAAAAATATCGCGTCGCGATTAAAGTGAATCGTTTCGTTTCGTTAATAAAATTAGTTAGGTACCTATCTACTACGCAGTTTTGTTACATCAATGAACTTTGAACTTTAATGCATGTTAATAATAAGATTTTCGTTTTAAATGGTCATCTTTTAGTTATAATTTTATAGATTTATGGAAACGCAGTTAGAAAATATTTGCGATGAATTAGAAAGTATACAAATAGACTTAAGAAAATCAGGTAAGCAGAGAAGAGAAAAATATAAGAGTAAAACTTTAGAAAAAATATTGTTAGCGGACACATATTATAGAGAATTTCAAGAATTAATTTCTATTGCAAGTGAATGTAAACAAAGTTCTGATGATTTGTCTATTTGTGTTAAGGAACGTTTATCGGAAAGAATATTGTTAGTTTATAATAAGATAAAATCATATATGTCTTGTGATATAGATACCGAAACTGAGACTGGGTTGTTGACAAAAATGGATAAGTTTGATATTAAGACTGCGGCGTCCTTGGTAGTAGTTATGGATGGTAGTGAAGAGGTTACAGAAAAAATGATTGATGGGTTAGAGATGTACAACAGTTACTTAAAAGATGACGAAAGTAAAAAAATGCTTATTACGTTTGTTTTGAAAACGCGTCTTACGAAATCAGCTAGAATAAAATTGAAGTCTTCCTATCAAACATGTGAAAGTTTAATTAGAGATATTAGGACATATCTTTTAACGAGAAAATCTTCTAACTCTTTACTCACACAGTTAAATAATATATCTCAAAAAGAAATGTCTATTAGTGAGTATGCGAATAAAATCGAACAACTTTTCGTTGATTTGACTATTTCACAGGCCAGTTGTAACGAGAAAGCATTTGAGATTTTGAAGCCGATTAATGAAAATCTCGCTATAAAAAAATTTGCAGATGGTCTTAGAAACAGGCGGTTGAGTACTATCATTTCAGCTCGCAACTACTCCGAACTGAAAGATGCAGTGCGTGCAGCAGAAGATGAGGAGCTTGCACAACCTCAGACGTCGAACACCGTGTTCAACATGTATGGTAAGTTTAGAAATAATAGAGGTAGAACTACGCGGGGATACCGAGGTTACAATCATCGCGGAGCTCGTGGAAATTTCCATCAAAATCGATTTTATAACAATTCTTTTAGAGGTACATACTCCAACCGGGGTTACCAGAACCACCGGAATTACCAGAACAATCCGTCACAGACGAGTCAAAGAGGTAGAGGTACTTTTCGTACAGGATCAGGTCATTATGGTGGTCGTTATCAACGAGGTAGGCAACAAAATATATATTCTGTACAACAAGAAAACCCACAGGATGATGATCAAAATAAAACTACTGAACTGAACCAGTTTTTTCGTGAATAAAGGTTGTATTTTGTCATGTGATGAAAATGTTAGATACATTTCTATGAATGTAGGTGATGAACAATGTTTTTGGTTACTGGACACCGGCGCGTCAATATCCGCTATACGAACACAAGCATTATCGGAATACACAGAATTACATTGTGATAACATTGTTATTAATGGTGTAGGTGGTAAGATTTATTCAAAGGGTTATGTCTATCTTACATTAACAGCGCCTGATGGTTCAACTTTTGAACATAAATTTTATTTATTTGACAATTTACCGTGTAAAGGAGATGGTATTATTGGTTTGGATTTCCTAACGAAATTTAACGCGAATATTAATTTACAAGATTCAATATTGAATATAACCTATTGCAGTAATCATTGTGAATTACCTTTGCATACGTCACCAAAAATTTGCACAAGTTATTTAACAATACCGGCACGTAGTGAGTCTATTCATTACATTAAATTAGACAAGAACATTCAAGAAGATTGCGTGGTATTTCCAAAAGAATTAGGAGAAAGTATTTCGCTAGCAGGATTAATTGTAAAGCCGAAAAATAGTGTCATACCTATTCAAATACTGAACACTAGTGAAAATACAGTGACGATACCAGTTTTCCAACCTGAAGTACATTTATTGGACAAGTACGAAATATGTTCATTTAATAAGTGTAATTCAAACGCAGATAGAGCTCGAACATTGTTATCGCTATTGAAACTTGATCACTTGCATTCCAATGAACGAAGCTCTATAGAATCATTATGTTCCAAGTATAGCGACATATTTTATTTGCCAGGCGATAAACTTACTACTACGAATGTTTATGAACAGTCAATTATTTTAAAGCCAAATGTTAATCCTGTTTATAGTAAACCTTATCGATTACCAAAGAGTTTAAAGCCAGAAATAGATAAACAGATACGACAGTTGCTGAATGATGATATTATTGAAGAATGTAATAGTGAATGGTCTAGTCCAATTTTATTGGTTCCTAAAAAATCTGAACAGGCAGGAGATAAACGATGGAGGTTAGTTATTGACTATAGAAAATTAAATGATCAGATACAAGATGACAGATTTCCACTTCCGAACATAAATGAAATATTAGATTCATTGTCTGGAGCAGTATATTTCTCACATTTAGATTTGAGCCAATCTTACTATCAAGCGACCTTGAAATCGGACTCTCGCAAGGTCACAGCATTTTCTACAAACACCGGACAATATCAAATGAAACGAATGCCAATGGGACTTAAAACAAGTCCAAGTGCGTTCTCTCGTATTATGAATATTGCAATGTCTGGACTGACCTTCGAGAAATGTTTTATCTACTTGGACGACCTTGTAGTTTTTGGGAGAAATTTTGATATGCATCAAAAAAACCTATTAGATGTTTTCGAGAGACTTAGAAAAGTTAATTTGAAGTTAAATCCTAATAAATGCCAATTTCTCAAAACAGAACTATTATATTTAGGACATGTTGTGACTTCAGAAGGTATTTTGCCAGACCCTGAAAAAATTAATGCAATTAAAAATTATCCTGTACCTAAAAATTCTGATGAGGTAAGACGGTTTGTTGCATTTTGTAATTACTATAGAAAATTCATTGATAAATTCGCCGATATAACTATTCCTTTAAATAATTTATTGCGTAAAAATATACCTTTCATTTGGACTTCAGAATGTGAAAATTCTTTTCAATTTCTAAAAAAAGCTATAACATCTCCACCCGTTTTACAATATCCTGATTTTTCTGACGATAATGAATTTATTTTACAAACAGATGCATCGAATATATCGGTAGGAGCAGTTTTATGTAACAAAGATATGAGACCGGTAGCTTACGCAAGTAGACCTTTAAACAAAGCAGAAAAGAACTATCCGACCATACAAAAAGAGCTTGTAGCCATTGTATGGGGTGTGAAATATTTTAAACCGTATTTGTTTGGCAGAAAATTCACTATAATGACGGATCATAAACCGTTACTATACTTATTTGGCAT